>CM042014.1:89764952-92504952 GCA_023525715.1 Cichorium intybus | reverse complement strand
TGATAAAGAACATGTTTATTTAATAAAGCAGTGATGAATCTAAAAAATGGGATCGTGAAATAATTATACAAATTTCTAAAACGTGAAAAAAATTTGCAGGGTTTGGATGGAATTAGAATTTTAAAAATTCTATTCCTGACGTGTAAGCATGGAACTAAATCCCATTGGAATTTGAAAAAGGGTGTATTCCAAAACAAAAACACTAAGTTTACAAAAAATTTCGATTTTGATACTTTGTTATTTTTTTTCAATTCAGTCACTAACTTTTTAAGTTTTTAAGTTTTCTCTATTAAGTCAGTATTTTTTAATTTTGTTTCAATTTTGACCACTTGACTGTGGTTGACAGCTGACGTGGCATGTGACGTGTCAGTCTTGATGATGTGGCACTGACATGACATGCCGACGTGGCACCAAGGTGTCAAAATTGAAAACATAGTGACTTAATTGGAAATTTTTAATAACTTAGCGCCTTGATTGAGAAAACAATAATATAGTGTCCAAATCGAAATTTTCTAAACACTTAGTTTTTTTTTTTGAAATTTGTCCTAAAACTAATTATAAATATTTCAAAATATTTAATTGATAAGAAACAGAAAAATAAATAAACTAAGAACAGTGATTTGTTTTTTGAAATGGTGAGCTATAGGTTATAATTTGAATATTTATAATAACCAAATATATCGGTTATTTTCTTTTATAATAGTAATAAGTAATAACTATAACGCTTTATTTTTCGTTCTAACGGAACCATAACCAATTATGTGTGACGGTTTGGTTCTTGATTTCTTTTTAAATCCAATATTAGTTTCGGATATTTTGGTTCCTTAACCAAGCTCATTTTAAGTTAGCAAAAAATCGTTAGAATCGAATAAAATCGGAACCAATTATATATAAGGTTTGGTTCTCGGTTCTTCCAAAACATAATTTTCAGTTATCTTGTCAATAATATTAAGTTAGTAATCATTTTATAGCTTCTAAAAGTAAATGTAACAATTTATTTTCGATTATTTTAGTAATAAATGTAACGGTTTATTTTTCGTTACAATGGAACCGAAACCAATTATGTGTGATGGTTTGATTCTTTGTTTCTTTAAAAACCTATTATCGGTTTCGGTTATTTTGGTTCCTTAACCAAGCTTATAATAAGTAAGAAAAAAATCGTTAGAACCGAACCAAATCAGAACCGATTATATATAATTGTTTGGCTCTCGGTTCTTCAAAAACATAATTTGCACTTATTTTTTCAAGAATATTAAGTTAGTAATTATTTTCTAGCTTCTAAATGTAAATGCAAAGTTTATTTTCGATTATTTTAGTAATAAATGTAACAGTTTACTTTTTATTCCTATGAAACCAAAACTAATTATGCATGACGGTTTGATTCGTGCCTTTTTAAAATCAATTATTGGTTTGTTTGGTTCCTTAACCAAGCTCATCTTAAGTGAGCAAAAAAATCGTTGGAACCGAACCAATTTTGATTATATAAGTCTAGTTAATATCGTATTTGTTAATTTCAAAAAAGACACTAAGTTTGCAGAAATTTCAGTGTCTAACACTGTGTTATTGTTTTTTTCAATTAAGTTACTAAGTTTTTTATAATTTTCCAATTAAGTCACTATGTTTTGAATTTTGTTTCAATTTGGACACCTTGGTGCCACGTCAGCATGCCATGTCAGCGCCACGTTATAAAGACTAACACATCACCGTGCCACGTCAGCTAACAACCGAGTTGAACAGTCAAATGGTCAAAATTGAAAGAAAATTGAAAACATAATGACTTAATTGAGAAAAATTAAAAAGTTAGTGACTTAATTGAGAAAAATTAAAAAGTTAGTGACTTAACCGAGTAGTATGATGATACCCTTGTGGCATTTTGATATATACTTCTTAATCTAATGTTCCATTGAGGAAAGCATTGTTTACGTCCAATTGTATAAGAGGCCATGAATGTTGAGTAGTTAGAGCTAATAACAATTTAACTGTAAAAAGCTTAGCAACTAGAGAGTAAGTGTCCAGAAAATCAATACCCTCTTGTTGATTAAAACCCTTAGCAACGAGGCGTGCTTTATATCGCTCAACTGTGCCATTAGACTTTTGTTTAATTTTAAAAACCCATTTGGAACCCAAGGCTTTACGATTAGGAGGTAAAAGTACAACGGACCAAGTGTTGTTTGTTTCTAATGCCTGTAAATCTTCTTGCATTGCTAGATTCCAAGAATTAGATTTAGAAGCCTCTAAATAAGAACGGGGTTCAGTAAGTGGAAATAGCTAAAGTATAGGCTTGATATGTTGGTGAAAGTTTAGAATAAGAAATAACGGATGATAAAGGGTAAGGAACATTGGATTCAATAGCGGTGTTAATGATTAATGCACAATGATAATCTTTCAAATAAGAAGGACATTTGCGATTTCGAATAGGCCTAGAATTGCTAACAGCCGGTGGAGGATTCTCAGGAGGTGGCTGTTTCGTATCAGGTATAGAATGAAAAGAAGAATGATAATCAAGATCATCATTAGATGCACATCGAATGACAAAACACTAAAAAGGATTGGATTGGGTTTTGTATGTAGAATGATGAAATGGGAAAAACGTTTTCATGAAATATAACATCACGAGATATGAAAATTTCCTTTGTTTCTATATCCATGAGTTTATAGGCTTTCACCCCCATTGGGTAACCAATGAAGATGCAACATCGAGCTCGTAGAGTGAATTTATTTCGAGTTGTTAGAAGGGTAAATGCAAAGGCTAAACAACCAAAACTACGAAATCGTAAGTAATCAGGTTGATATTGGTATAGTTTTTGAAATGGGGACAAATTATCAAGAAGAGTTGAGGGAGTACGGTTTATGAGAAAAGTAGCAGATAAAACACATTCTGACCAATATATGAGAGGAATATTGGATTGAAAGAATAGAGCTCTAGCAACATTCAACAAATGCTCGTGTTTTCGTTCCACCACTGAGTTTTGTTCAGGTCTTTGAACACAAGAAAATTGATGAAGTACTCCTTTTTGAGAGAAAAATTCAGTGAATGCTAATTCCTTTGCATTATCAGATCGAAAGCCTTTGATCTTAGTATTAAACTGTGTCTCAACCATAGTGAAAAAACGTGGTACGATGTTTTGAATATCATATTTATGTTTCATCATATAAATCCAAGTAAATCGCATACAATCATCCACAATTGTTGCAAAATATTGATATCCTTTGTAATCCTTTACATGAAAGGGACCCCATACATCACAATGGATTAGTTCAAAATGATCTTTAGAAACTTTGTTTGAAGAAGAAAAAGGTAATCATTTCTGTTTTGCAAGAGGACAGATAGAATAAACAAGTTTATTTAGCTTCTTATTTGAAATCAAAAGACTAGGAATAGACTGTAACCTGTCATTAGACGGATGCCCAAATCTTTGATGCCAACAATCAATCGAAACAACATTCACTGGAACTGAAGCATTTGTTGGTGTCTGCTCAATCAAATAGAGTCCTCCATGCAGCTTAGCCTTGCCAATCAGCTTCTTGGTCTATATCTGCTTCAAGATAGCATAATCATGATAAAACTTTGCCTTAATAGTTTTAAATTTGGCCAGCTGAGATATGGAAACAAGGTTTAGTTCAAATTGTGGCACATAAAGAACATCATTGAGGATTATATGTTCATTTATGCGAACCTTTCCCATACATGTAACCTGAATAACCATTTGATTTGGGAGACAAACACGAGTGTTTGATATATTAACCAAGTCTTTAAACAAACTTTTATCATTACAGACATGTCTAGTAGCACCGGTGTCTAATATCCAAATATTAGATTTGTAATAACCACAATTGAGGTTAAGAATGTAATGAATACGTGAGTTTGTCACAGAATCATGTGTGACAACATTTACTGAGCCAATTTCCCAGTAAGCATGGCTATAAGCTGCTGATATTGATCATTTGTAAGATTTGTAATGGGAGAACTGGAATCATTACTACCAGGACTGAGATCAACAGTAGTGGACACAGAGTTTACTCGATTTTTCTTTGAATTACTTGTAACATTTATCAATGGTATGTCCAGTTCGATTGCAATGAGAGCATAATGGAGAGTTTTTGTTAGAAGTTTTGCTATATGAATTAGATGAACGAGGTTTAGAATTGTTACTCTCAACATTAAAGGACATGGGAGTGTTTGTGGACTGAGAATTTCCAATCTCTCGTTGTCTCTCTTCTTGAATGACAAGAGAAAATATTCGATTAACTGGAGGAATTGGATCCATAAGGAGGATTTGTCCTTTGACTTGAGCATAGGACTCATTCAATCCCATAAGAAACATCATAGTTTGATGAGCTTCTTTTGTGCCTCCACAAACACACAATCTACAAGTATAGTAATTATCGAAATTTACTAATTCCTCCCAACAAACTTTAAGTTTTGTGAAATAAGTACTTACAGTGTCTTGTCCTTGCTCAGTGATAATCAAATCACACTTGATTTGGAATATTCGTGTAACACCCGGCTTTTAAACAAAACACCCCTGAAAATTTTTCATTTAAATTAAAGGTTTCAATACTTAAAACCAGTACAAAGGGGTATATTTTTAATAAAAACGGGTACAAGTGTATCAAGGAGAGTATATAATACGATAGTCTCCTTTGAAGCCGGGCTGCTACAGACAGCATCTACAAGTCCACTTTCTGAGTCACGGACTTTATCCTTACCCTTATCAGGGTCATGCTAACCTGCAGGGACATTTAACAAACGGTATGAGCTACAAAGCTCAGTGAGTAATTGTATTTGCAACTAACATGAATAACAATACAATCATATATCTGTCTGGATATCAAATCCAAACTCCTAGCCTTACTGGCTGACCATATATCTCCTAGGATTTCACATCCTAATTTGTAGCCCTACAGGCTGAATTATGAGATCATGTGACTTTCAAATCACATTAGACAATTGTACATTTTATCATACCCTGTTTGTTATTTGCATACCAATCATATCGAGTCTGTACTATTTCTGTCCTATCTTTCTTAGTCATATTTGACTATACCATATATCATGACTATATAAGTCATATCATTTGTCATGGCTATCCTAGCCGCACCAAACATTTCCAGCGTATGAATCGTAGCCCGAAAGCCGCACCAGTTTGGGTTCAACAACCCGAAATCATAGCCGTATAGGCCGCACCAGAATATCATACAATACAAAATAAAATATGGCTCACGGGTTAGCCCGCTGTTGCCTTGGCTCACGGGTTAGCCCGCTGTTGCCTAGACTCACGGGTTAGCCCGCTGTTGTCTATATAAGTTTGACTCATCAAAATAAATTATGGCTCACGGGTTAGCCCGCTGTTGCCTAGACTCACGGGTTAGCCCGCTGTTGTCTATATAGGTTTGACTCACAGCTCCGTTCTTGTCTATTATAGACTCACGGCTTATCTGGTATTGTCGTACCATTAATATTGACTGACTCACAGCTCCGTTCTTGTCTATAATAGACTCACGGCTTATCTGGTATTGTCATGTCATTGATTATATATATGTATTGACTCACAGCTCCGTTCTTGTCTATTATAGACTCACGGCTTATCTGGTATTGTCTTTTACATATATTTTTACACCTGTCATTTTCGTCCCTCAAAGCCGTTTCAACCTGTAACAATTCAATCATCATATAACATATATGATATCAGTGAGATTACTCACCTGGATACTAGTTGCCACTAGCTTTCGTTGTTTCTTGCCTTGAAATGTATTCCGCAAGATTTTGTCCCGTACCTATAATTTCATTCATTTCATAATGATTATAGGTTAATTTCCCATTTCAGTTGGTTCTAGTGCACAAGAGTCTAATATAAAACCAATTCCAAGCATTAACCATTGGTATAAAAATTTAATACACTTCCTGAAATACGCGTATTCTACTACAGTACTTTCGGGAGGTCGTATTCGTATTCCGATAATTTTCCATGAAGTTTCACAACATATTAAACCTATGTTCAAAATTTCAGGTCAATCGGATAAGCCTAGCATTGAATTTAAACTTGGAAAATGCACCAAATTTTAACAGGGGCAAAGTTGCATTCTGCAGCGAGGTCGGGTCGCGATCCACCCTTGGGTCGGGTTGCGATCCCTGCGATTCCAGCCAGGAAGCCCGTTTTTTGTTCTATAAAATCCCATTTTTCCATTTTTAAATACTTATTGCTCGACTTAATCATTAGGGATTATTCTAGGACCAAAACCATTGACTAATAACAAGTTTTAACCCATAAAATGATCAAATTAAATTCCATTTATACAATTTCCCGTTTTTGCATTTTTGCTCCAAAAACGAAATTATTGAATTCTACTTGCTTCTAATGATTTCTTTCAGTCATTATAGCATCTAGAACTCATTTTAATCCATTAGAATCATGTTTATCACAAGAACTCATCATCTAGGGTTCTTGATCAAAATCCCAATTCTTGAACAATAGCAACCTACTTCCATTTTCTTGAATTAAGCCTATTTAGCAAGACTTAATGGAAGTATTACATCATTTAAACCACATAATCACAACTGAAATTTACAAATTTCAGTTTCTATAAAAACCCATTAAGAACTTCTTCAAGAACTTGACTAAAAGGGCAATCTACATACCTTAATTGCTTGGAAATCACCATCTTCCAACAATTGATCCAAGTTCTTGCTTCAATGTCATGATCTCTGCAGAAATCACATCTCCAAGACTTCTCCCGTTGCTGCACAAATGGCCAGTCAAAGAAGAGAGTCAACCTCTCTATTTATACTTCCAAAGTTTACATTTTTGGTCCTAAAGTTCCATTTCTTGAACTTTGGCCACAATAATCAAGTTTTATGACATAAAACTTTCATTTATTATATTTTTACCACAAGCAACAACATTTTTACATAATTGGTCCTTCACATGGTCAAATGACCAAATTACCCTTTTGTGGTAAAATGACCAAAATCAGTTTTTATAACATTTTAAGTCCACAACTCAAAATATTATTTCAAACTAAATTCTTTTCTGTCCAAAAGACCAAATTACCCTTCCAAGGTAAAATGACCATTTTACCCCTTTTTATTATATTTACATAAAAGGAGTGTCTTGGCGTTACAAATTCTCCCCTCCTCCAAAAGATTTCGTCCCCGAAATCATACAAGGAGTTGACGATATGTCTCCCTGGATTTCGCTTTCGGTTTTCCACATCATGTCGGAGTCTCTATGGTATTGCCTAAGCACTTAACCATACTAGTCTTCGTATCTCGTGGTTAGATCACAATTCGCATATCATTCCTCCGGTTGTCCCGGGTACCTTAATCACTTATCTACCTCATTTCATCATAAGGAATTTGTTGGAAATTATTAATACATAATTTCTTTCTTGTCGTCCCAAACAGATTTTAACCTTTCCAAAGGATCACTTTTCGTACTACCATATTCCTTTACTTGGAATTTTAAAGGCTTATATTCAGCGATTCACATACAACTTTCACAATTTCTTAACCATTCTTCAGATTCGTTCGTACTCATCAAGTATTTTCTTCAGTTTGTGCAAGAATCTAGAATCTAGCCAATGCTTTATCACATCTTCAATCCAATAAATCGGAGGATAACACGGTATTCCATACCATTCTTCATGTGAATCATCAAACTACTAGCATGTAGGCTGCTATTTCTTGAAATTTCTATCCAAGATAGACAATCTTCTCATCTTCTACTAGGGTCTGCTATGCACTTTTCAAGCACATCTTTTAAAATCTGCATCATAAGGTCACTTTATTCATCAATCTACGCTACTTGCAGAGACTTTATTGCAAAGTCTATAACAATGTTGTCCCATTTCTTTTCTAGGACCAACAACGGGTCAATTTCTTCGCACGTTTCTAACGGTTTGACTTTACTTCGCGTACAAGTCAAATACTTTTCATGTGTCTTTCAATATCTTTCTTCAGTCCCGGCCACCAATACATAGGTTTTATCGCCCTATTCAGTCTGGTATTGTTCCGGGTATACTGTGTATCTAGTACAAAATGTATCTTTTCAAGATGATTTTCATATTTCACTTTGCTTTGGAATTCACATTCACAACCACCATGGGTTTTCAATCATTGTGATTTTCCAATTAGCTTTTGCTAATACTCAATCGTTTATTCATTTTTCACATTTTCGGACTTGCACACATCTCTCTGCGCTACCCGAATCAGCTCAGGTAATCAATTTGCCACACTCATACATGTGGATGTAACCTTCAAAGGTTACTCTTTTCAATTCAGGACATCTATAATCACATCCGTATTTCCTAGATGGTACAAGATTTTATAACCGAAATTTTAAGTAACCCATCTATCTTTCCTATCTCATATCTAGCTTCTTTTTGGTCAACTAAGTATTTCAAACTTTTATGATCCTTACAAACAATAAGCTTTACACCATACAGATAGTGTTTCCAAAGCTTCATACCAAAATCATAGTTGCTACTGCAACATCATGCATCTACAGTCAAATCTGGATGCATTTCTATAATTCAATTCATCTTCTCCGCTTAGCACCAACGCTAACGTCAGAGGTTCATACCAGGTTTATTCCAAACCTTTACAAGATACTTGTGGTCTTTCTACCACTTAGACTTTTCACTTTTCTTAGTCAACCTTAGTAAACCGGACAGCAATCAAGGAGCAGTTTTCCACAACTCTCCTAAATTAACCCGCCAATCCAAGGAAACTACTAATTTCAGTCAATTTCCAAGGCAGTTTCTGTTTTATCACATCATCCTTTTCACTGGGTCTACTTTATCATCTCTGGCATTGTTAACATGCCCAAAGAATATAAAACTTCTTTTAACCAAATTTTTTTATACTTGGAGAATTTTACAAATCACTTAGCTCATTAAAGTAACTCCAATATCTGGTACAATCGTACCTTATTTTCGATCTGGTTTCGAGAATATCAGATTCTCAATAGTCAATGCACATATGCATCAATTTGTCTTTCTTCTTTTCAAACAAGATAGGGCTCTATACAATGACACATTCAGCCATAAGAGACCCCAATTCAAGAATTTCTTCTAACGGTTTTCCAACTTTGCCATCTCCACAGATGCAAAGTAGTACAGAGCCCGTATACCAAAAACGACTCCCAAAATCAGCTTTATCATAAACTTTTCTCGCCTATCTGGCAGAAATCCTGAAAGTTATTTTCAAATGAAACATCCGAGAATTCATTTAAAGTAGTACACTACTATCACTGCTTTATTTAACTTGGCCAATACCACGTATGCCAATTATAACATCATCCCTTTACTAACTCTTTTTTGAGTTTAAGCAAAGATAATAACCAGTATTCTCGACAACGGTCATTTACCATGGATTTCTATCCATTTCATTTCTGTTTTAAGAACCATACTGTTCTTATTTCTACAATTCATGTTAGCATAATTCATTGCTAACCAATTCATAAGTACAATTGCTTCAGATTCACTGGTAGTTATCGGCTTCAGATTTATAGGGAAAAAGGGTCCCGTAAATCCTAAGCAGACTACTTTCCCAGTGTTCAATATCTAGAACATACTTGCTATCTTGCTATCTGCTATAGCTGTTTCCAAAATTTCATCCATAATCGTTGATGAAATATTCAGACAAGACATCACAGTCATTGATCCCAAGCATAGCTTCATGGATCATATATAACATATATGGGGATTATATTCAAGACAATGATATATGAGACCATATCAGTCTCCTCACGAGCTTCTTCCACAGTCTTCTGGAATGCTCATGGTATCACTGGTCCTTTTCGACCATTCATTGCTTCTTTCTTTCCTCCCCCATTCTTTCCTGGGTTCATCACCCGTTACTCCACATTTAGCATGTGAGTATTTCTTAGGAAAGTGTTCTATAGCTCCGCGCTAGACACACTTTTGTGCCATCCAGCAAGCTCGAGCAATTTGCTCCTATTTTCTGTAATACCAGCATTTCAACGGTAGAGTATCTACTCTACAATTTTCTGAGTGCTTTTCCTACACTTCTCACAATACATAACTGCTCTGTTTTAGTCCCTTCCCTTTAAGGTTGGACCCAGTCTGTGGTAACTTCTCCTGAAGCGTCCACTAATCTTTTCTTACTTTTCACGTAGTCTCAGCTACTTTTCGTTCACCTTGAATATTAATCAGGGTGAGCACTCAAATTTCTTTTTCTGACCACAGCAACTACTGTTTCTTATCATGTGGATTTTCTGCTACTTGTCTCTGTGCCCCTCGTTCAATGGAGCCTTGAGAAAGGGCTGGTTCGCCTCGTAAAGCTGCACGCCCTAAATTCCTCCAAATACGATTCGCTGCTCATACTTCTTATACGTTAGAAGTCAGCAACAGTTAGGTTATATATGTATAATAACAACTATATACACCTAATTATATATCATGTCTACTGTCTAAAGGTTTAAGCCCAGGAATCTACTCTATAGACACCTAGTTCACTTAAACCACGGCTCTGATACCAACTTGTAACACCCGACTTTTAAACAAAACACCCCTGAAAAATTTTCATTTAAATTAGAGGTTTCAATACTTAAAACCAGTACAAAGGGGTATATTTTTAATAAAAACGGGTACAAGTGTATCAAGGAGAGTATATAATAACATAGTCTCATTTAAAGCCGGGCTGCTACAGACAGCATCTACAAGTCCACTTTCTGAGTCACGGACTTTATCCTTACCCTTATCAGGGTCATGCTAACCTGCAGGGACATTTAACAAATGGTATGAGCTACAAAGCTCAGTGAGTAATTGTATTTGCAACTAACATGAATAACAATACAATCATATATCTGTCTGGATATCAAATCCAAACTCCTAGCCTTACTGGCTGACCATATATACAAAACACCCCTGAAAAATTTTCATTTAAATTAAAGGTTTCAATACTTTAAACCAGTACAAAGGGGTATATTTTTAATAAAAACGGGTACAAGTGTATCAAGGATAGTATATAATACCATAGTCTCCTTTGAATCCGGGCTGCTACAGACAGCATCTACAAGTCCACTTTCTGAGTCACGGACTTTATCCTTACCCTTATTAGGGTCATGCTAACATGCAGGGACATTTAACAAACGGTATGAGCTACAAAGCTTAGTGAGTAATTGTATTTGCAACTAACATGAATAACAATACAATCATATATCTGTCTGGATATCAAATCCAAACTCCTAGCCTTACTGGCTGACCATATATCTCCTAGGATTTCACATCCTAATTTGTAGCCCTACAGGCTGAATTATGAGATCATGTGACTTTCAAATCACATTAGACAATTGTACATTTTATCATACCCTGTTTGTTATTTGCATACCAATCATATCGAGTGTGTACTATTTCTGTCCCATCTTTCTTAGTCATATTTGACTATACCATATATCATGACTATATAAGTCATATCATTTGTCATGGCTATCCTAGCCGCACCAAACATTTCCAGCGTATGAATCGTAGCCCGAAAGCCGCACCAGTTTGGGTTCAACAACCCGAAATCATAGCCGTATAGGCCGCACCAGAATATCATACAATACAAAATAAAATATGGCTCACGGGTTAGCCCGCTGTTGCCTTGGCTCACGGGTTAGCCCGCTGTTGCCTAGACTCACGGGTTAGCCCGCTGTTGTCTATATAAGTTTGACTCATCAAAATAAATTATGGCTCACGGGTTAGCCCGCTGTTGCCTAGACTCACGGGTTAGCCCGCTGTTGTCTATATAGGTTTGACTCACAGCTCCGTTCTTGTCTATTATAGACTCACGGCTTATCTGGTATTGTCGTACCATTAATATTGACTGACTCACAGCTCCGTTCTTGTCTATAATAGACTCACGGCTTATCTGGTATTGTCATGTCATTGATTATATATATGTATTGACTCACAGCTCCGTTCTTGTCTATTATAGACTCACGGCTTATCTGGTATTGTCTTTTACATATATTTTTACACCTGTCATTTTCGTCCCTCAAAGCCGTTTCAACCTGTAACAATTCAATCATCATATAACATATATGATATCAGTGAGATTACTCACCTGGATACTAGTTGCCACTAGCTTTCGTTGTTTCTTGCCTTGAAATGTATTCCGCAAGATTTTGTCCCGTACCTATAATTTCATTCATTTCATAATGATTATAGGTTAATTTCCCATTTCAGTTGGTTCTAGTGCACAAGAGTCTAATATAAAACCAATTCCAAGCATTAACCATTGGTATAAAAATTTAATACACTTCCTGAAATACGCGTATTCTACTACAGTACTTTCGGGAGGTCGTATTCGTATTCCGATAATTTTCCATGAAGTTTCACAACATATTAAACCTATGTTCAAAATTTCAGGTCAATCGGATAAGCCTAGCATTGAATTTAAACTTGGAAAATGCACCAAATTTTAACAGGGGCAAAGTTGCATTCTGCAGCGAGGTCGGGTCGCGATCCACCCTTGGGTCGGGTTGCGATCCCTGCGATTCCAGCCAGGAAGCCCGTTTTTTGTGCTATAAAATCCCATTTTTCCATTTTTAAACACTTATTGCTCGACTCAATCATTAGGGATTATTCTAGGACCAAAACCATTGACTAATAACAAGTTTTAACCCATAAAAATGATCAAATTAAATTCCATTTATACAATTTCCCGTTTTTGCATTTTTGCTCCAAAAACGAAATTATTGAATTCTACTTGCTTCTAATGATTTCTTTCAGTCATTATAGCATCTAGAACTCATTTTAATCCATTAGAATCATGTTTATCACAAGAACTCATCATCTAGGGTTCTTGATCAAAATCCCAATTCTTGAACAATAGCAACCTACTTCCATTTTCTTGAATTAAGCCTATTTAGCAAGACTTAATGGAAGTATTACATCATTTAAACCACATAATCACAACTGAAATTTACAAATTTCAGTTTCTATAAAAACCCATTAAGAACTTCTTCAAGAACTTGACTAAAAGGGCAATCTACATACCTTAATTGCTTGGAAATCACCATCTTCCAACAATTGATCCAAGTTCTTGCTTCAATGTCATGATCTCTGCAGAAATCACATCTCCAAGACTTCTCCCGTTGCTGCACAAATGGCCAGTCAAAGAAGAGAGTCAACCTATCTATTTATACTTCCAAAGTTTACATTTTTGGTCCTAAAGTTCCATTTCTTGAACTTTGGCCACAATAATCAAGTTTTATGACATAAAACTTTCATTTCTTATATTTTTACCACAAGCAACAACATTTTTACATAATTGGTCCTTCACATGGTCAAATGACCAAATTACCCTTTTGTGGTAAAATGACCAAAATCAGTTTTTATAACATTTTAAGTCCACAACTCAAAATATTATTTCAAACTAAATTCTTTTCTGTCCAAAAGACCAAATTACCCTTCCAAGGTAAAATGACCATTTTACCCCTTTTTATTATATTTACATAAAAAGAGTGTCTTGACGTTACAATTCGAGGGCCATTACTTTGCTGAAACCTCTCCTTGAGTTCTTTCCAAATTGCAGATGCAGTCTTCAAGTAAATGACTGAAGCAGAAATTTCTTTCGAGATAGAGTTTAAAATCCAGGATATTACCATGTTATTGTTGCGATTCCAAGCTTTGAGTTGAACAACATCTGTGCTTGGTGGCTGAGGAAGATCATCAGTGACAAAATCAAATTTGTTCTTGAATGAGAGAGCAATTGTCATGGATCGAGACTAGGATGCATAATTTTCTCCAGTTAGTAATTGAGTACCAAAAAGAGTACTAGGATTATCTGAATGATGGATGAAATACGGATCGTCTGATGAAGATTCATTCAGATTTCGAGTAGTATCATTATTTTGAGACATTGTGAATCAAACAAAATTGAAAGATCATATTACACACTCAAGGAGTATGATTGGATCAAAAGAAAAGAAATCAATTGATTCAAAATCAATTGATTGGAGATCAATTGATTGAAGAACAATTGATTGAAAAAGAATTGAACAAAAATCGATCAAAATTGAAGATGCGGAAAGAAAAGCTCTGATACCATATTAACAGAGTAGAAAGAGAAAGAGAAATATCTGTGTATTCTCAATATGAACTATTACAAAGAGAGTACATGTATATATACAAGCTAAGCTAACTACCACTTAACAACTAACAGCTATGGTTAATTTAACTAACTCATCATAACCATCAACTAACTAAGGTTAAGTAAAATAACAGAAATAACAGAAAGTGAAAGTACAATGCTATTAAGCTTTTAAATTCGAGTTGCTATGATTTTTCCAAGATTTTTGTGAGTGATTTAATAGAGTTGAGCATATAAGAACATGCAAAACCAACATTTCAAGACATATCTGATGAAATTCGAATGGATAAAATCCATTTGAAGGTTTAATTGAGTCTTAAACTTTCAAGAGACTCAAACATAAATTGATAAACCTAGAGATGGAACTCAAGCACATAATGAACCATCAATTGCATTCAACGACATAGTAACTAAAATTTGAACGAACAAATGGGCAGTTTAAGATAATTAGTACTCCATTAAGATTCATGGCTCGCAAGCAAGTAAACATTTGAATCGATCTATTCTATTTGATAGATTGATTGGAACTACAATAAGTACCTAATTGTCGGAGGCATGGAGCAAGGGGGAGGCGGCGTGAATCGCTGGGCCGGCAACAAAAGCGATGGCTGGCGTAGTAGGAGCAATGGCCAGTAGTCGATTGGAGAAAACGGGAGGAAGAGAGACGGAAAACGGGAGGAAGACATCAAAAGAGGCAAAAAGTGTTTTTTAGGTCTTTTTGGCAAAAGACCTAAAAACGAATCTCTTATCTATTTTCTCTTCCGAAAAACAAACGCTCTTTTGGCAAAACATCTATCCGCCGAAAGATGTTTGGGAGGAAAAAAACTTTTTTAAGAAAAAAAACACACCCTCAGTAACGTAATACAATTACATGATATTTGAGTATCAAAAATTGATATAATATCAATAATGATAAGTAATATATTAATAAATAAGATGACATAGCAATCACGTCAAGCTCAATTCAATTTAATATTATTAATTAAATAATTATTACGCTATAAATTGTTGAGAATATAACAACAAAAAATATTATATAATATAACAATAAAAGAAATTATTAATTAAATAATTATTACGCTATAAATTGTTGAGAATATAACAAAAAAAAATATTATATAATATAACAATAAAAGAAATTATATAGCCAGATATATATCTATCTTAGCCATTGACTGCAATGCTTATGCCTGAAATTGCAAACCAAACAATTGGTACGCTAAGAAGCAGCTCACAAAGAAGGTATGCCCATTACTTTTTGGCGTTGTATATTTTTCAATATGGTTTCTTTGATTACATACACTCTATTATCTTCTAACTTTCGTGTAACTGATTCGTTAGAGAGGAAATTAAGCTTATATTTTAAATGGAGACTAGCGATGAGGAGCATGGTAGCATTGGGCATACTGTCCGATTTCTACTTGATTGTAAAGAACAAGGACGGGATCTTGGCAATCAACGTCGACCATCAATTTTCAGGGTTCCTAGGGTGTGCCGGGATCACAGCCCAAGTTCTTTCAACCCTAGGGTGGTCTCTATTGGACCTCTTCACAGGCAAGACGAAAATCTGCAAGCATTTGAAGTTCAAAAAACGACCTATTTACATCATCTACTGGACCGTTCAGGTTGTTGCCCAGAGCAAATGTTACAAGAATGCGTGCACAAGGTGAGTAAGAAAATAAAACTAATCAAGGCATGTTATGCAGCGTCAACGACCTACAATGATGATGAACTTGCTATAATAATGGTAATAGATGCTTGTTTCATACTTGATTTCATTTATCTTCTTTCAGAAGACGATGGACCATTTCCGGTAAGCATGTTGATTGCTCCATCAATAGTTAATGATCTGGTGCTGATAGAAAACCAAATCCCGTTTTTTGTTCTTAAAGACATCTTTGAATCTACAATTCTGCAATTTAAACCAATGACCTCTTTGACTAACCTTATCAAAATACTTCTCAGACACTACAATATCTTTGGAGCAAATTTAGTAAAACATAATGTCAACCTAGATACCACTCATGATCATATTCTTGGCCTTCTTCACAAATGTTTCCAGCCTGTGAATGATATTCCAAAAGGATCTAGAACACATCCAAAGAGGCACTTGACCATGGACCTAGATAGGGCAGGGGTGAACTTTAGGCCTAATCAAGATGCAAATTGGGCAATGGCCATGAAACTGGAATTACCTAGGTTTTCATGCTTCCCATGGTTTTGGTGTAAGCCTACTCTAAGAATGCCAAAAGTGACTCTTAATGATGACAGTGAAACAGTTTTAAGGAACTTAATTATATATGAGCAGTCTTCTCTATTTTCTAATTATGTCACATCATATGTGTGTGCCATGGATATGCTCATTGATACTCCAGAAGATGTTGCCAAGCTGGTAAAATCAGGTGTCATTGCTAATAAATTATGCTCGAATGAGAAAGCTGTAAAAACGATAAACAACGTATGCAAAGATGTTGCCTTACTGGAATTCTTTTACCATCAAGAGTGGCAAGAACTGGATGCCTACTACAATAGTTACTGGCCCAATGCTGCTGCAGGGTTGAGGCGTACGTATTTCAGTAGTCCATGGAATATGATTGCTCTATTTGCTGGAATTGCTTTGTTTATTCTTACAGTAGTTCAGACAATCTTTACAATCAAGGCCGCAAATCCCATAATTGTAACTAAAATTTAGATTTTTATTGTTTTTTTCTTCTTTCCTTGTTCGCACTTTCTATGTTTTTTCCTCTCTGTTTTAGACACCCATATTCAATAACAATAAATTTTAATTTTTGTCGGTGCCACTAAATTGTTCTTATTGGAGCATCAAACTAGGTCCGCCACAAATCTGTCAGTTTCGGTCAAAACCGTTTTAGGCCGACTTTTTAGCAATTCTTTTTAACTTCTTTTTTTTTTTTTCATTTGGAAAGGTAGTTTGGTATGGGAATTTTATTCATTAGTTTTGTTCTACATTGCTCTTCTATATCTCTTTCCATTTGAGGTGACATTTATTTCTAGCATTTAGAATGACATGATTTTGGTTATCGGTGAAAGATTTTGTATTATACATAAATGATATGGGTAACATTCTACAAATCCATTCCTGGTAACTAGTCAAAAACTTTTACTTGTAGAGAACAATATGTATAAATTTATATTGTATCTTTGGTCTTGCAGTAGAAATTATTGACCAAGTTTTCACGTCGTTGGAGACTTCAATCATTATTCTTCCTAGAAGTGTTATACAATACATTTGCATCCCATACGGAAACCTATTATGGATAATCCTTTGCCAATCCTTTGTATGTTATTTTGATATGAGATACATGCTAATATTTAGCTTATCGTCACGGAGTAAGAGTTCGGCACATACCTAGATGCCCATGTGGCGTTCATAGGTCCTCATATTGCATCAATATACCAACTCGTTCCCATGTCATGGGCTCATCAGGGAAGCGACGACAACTAACGACAAGTGGTGCAAGACATGCTATGGTCCCCCATAGTCAAGTCCCCGACCAAATACTCAGCCAACAACACATTATTATTGTTGGAACTTTGGTTATGTAAAATAGGTTTAGTGAGACTTGTCTCACACTGGAAGTAAGAAAAAGAAAAAAACAGCTAGCATTTTTATTCTCCTTTTGTCTTGCATTAGTCAAATAGAACAAGGCTTGGGCTAAGGGGTTTGGGCTTGTATAGTGGTGTTGGGCTAGCTTATTTGGACTAGCATAACGCTTGGATTTATTATATTTAATGGTCAGGCCTTGGGGGCTTTTAGCTCTTGTTGAATTGTTATTATATTTCCTAAATTAAATCTGGAAGATAAAGTTTTATTAATCAATTAACCATAAAATTTTTAATTTGGAGGTTTAACTATTTTGATAGCTTTTGGTAGTTAGATACGGTTGGAAGTTATAAGGGCTACTAGGAGCCTATAAATATATGATCATTGATAGATTCTGATGGCTTAGAGAACACACACATATTACTCCTTCATTCCTTTCTCTTCATATTTAAGAACATTTCTTAAATAGATAGTTGAATCCTCTAGACATATCCTTATGCAGGAAATTTCTATTTTAGGACAATACAATCACATGCCTCTATCTGTACAATTTTGTGGTTGCATTTCGACTTCAAGTATGTTTATTATAAATTGATTCATTGTAATAAGTATTTTACTTCTATTTGTTTACCTTTTTGTTAAAATTCTATTTGATTGTTTACTTTTGTCATAACAACTTAAGACATAAACCATAGAGTAAAGAATAGATCATCAATCCATCATCAAAAGTCATGTGGAAAAACTTGAGAGATTTAAGGGTTTTGATATCAAATGATGGCAAAAAATGTTGTTTTATGTAACAACGTTTAATGTTTTTAATGTTCTTAGTCATGAAATCCCTTTATGTCCCGTCGGTGAAGGACAAATTCACCCACTACTGCCCAAATGACTGAACATCAAAGGTGTGTGGATTCTTGGAAATTAAATAAACATAATTGCAGAAATTACATTATGAATGACTTTGATTTTTCCCTCTGTGATACCTACTCTATGTTTTCTTTTGTAAGAGAGATATCTAAATAATTAGAGAAGAAGTATACGACCGAAGTCGCATGTTCTAAAAGATTCGTGGTTAGAAATTTTATAAATTTTAAAATGGTAAACATGAGATTTATCCCCAAACAACTGGAAGACATCAAGTTATTGTCCTTGATCTTGAATTTGAATGTTAGGAAATAAACTCTAACTTTCTAACTGGTTCAATTATTGAAAAACTTTGCACTTTCTAGAAAAATTTCAAGTTGTATCTTAAATACTTGACTAATGATATGAGTTTTGTGCATTTTATATTGAGGACTTGAGTTAAAGAAGACATTGGATTCTTTGAGAAGGCTGATACAAACTCCATAAAATCAGGTGTAATTTTTGTTGGTTAAAGGGGATATCCAAGTTAAAGAACCCGCTGAAACCGGATTAAGGTTAATGACAAGGAAATGAGGATTAAGTAACATAATTTAATCTATATGAACAATAAAGTAAAATGATAAACAAGAACACTGATAATGTGAATTAGAAGATATGTCGATTCTATTTATAAGGGATAACATTACAACATATATGAGATGACTATTTATAAGCAGATCTCGAGACCCATACCTTAATAAAATAACATTAAAGCATTAAAGATATGGTAGAAAAGTCTCATAATACAAAACCATCTCTATCTAACAAAAGTACTACCACAGTGTACCAAAGACTGTTCAGTAAAGATATTACAATATCTTTTAAACTTTGGTTGGCTCACTCTTCACATCCTAGAACAACAGGCTTCCTATCGGACCTGAGCTTCTCTTTGGTTTGGTT
This sequence comes from Cichorium intybus, assembly GCA_023525715.1. Lineage (NCBI taxonomy): Eukaryota > Viridiplantae > Streptophyta > Magnoliopsida > Asterales > Asteraceae > Cichorium > Cichorium intybus. The sequence continues at coordinate 92,485,483 of CM042014.1, read as the reverse complement.
TTCACAACGTACTACACACATCCTTTGGTTCGGTTTTCTCACTCCAGACCGCATAGACTAAAATACAAGTTGCATGATCACTTTCAGGGTTTAACAATCTCCCCCTAAGTGACCATCGAGAGACTTTACTTTGTCACATCTTCCAAAAAGTAGAAGACTTTCTTGCTGAACTTTCGGACCGTGATTGTCCATGTAATTTGCTCCAAAATAGCCTTCTTAGCAAGAGGTAGTATATCCGGAGAAGCTAGAGTGAACAACTCGATTTTTTTCAGAAGGAGTTGGAGTCACGACTCTTCTGACGAAGATCGACGAAAAACTTTTTGTCTGGCTATTCTTCAGAAACGTAGGTGACACCAATTTCTAGATCATCTATTACTCCAGGTTATCATTGTTGCAATCCTTCAACTGGATCATCATAAACCATGCCAAGCGGAGCCGGAAAAAGTTAGTCAAGTACATAATCAATCACCACAAAATTTGTCATCAGCCTTAACAGATACCTATTTACGTAGTCGAAGGGAGCAGCAAGGGAAGGCTTCGATTTTAGATTCTTGAAGAGGACTTTGCCAATTGCTAGAATGTCAGTAGGATTTGCAATTGGAAAGTTTTCTTGCGAGATAACTATGGATACATCATCAGATCACACAATCTCGAATTCAAAATAAAAAGACTTCATGAACTTCCTTTCTTTGATGGATTTGACATCAGTGATTGCTGCTCTATTCCAGACTATAAAAGAGTTGTGCTGATGAAATTTAATGAACTTCTCCTGCCTTTCTTTTTCAGCAAAATCACTATCTTTTAAGTGCAAGTCTCCTTCCAGTGGATCAAAAATCCTGACATTTGGAGTATTGGGATAGTCCTAGTCTTGACCAGCTGATTGGGCCATTTTGGTTTAAAGTAAAATGTGATTAACATGATGAATTAAGCTTTGTTTAACTAAGAATGACACTACTTTTGATGGAATTGAGTGAAATACATGCAAAGATTAAAAACGGGAATTTTGGGCGAAAACTGCGTAATTAAACGGACACCGGAAGCTGAAGAAAGAAGCCACTTTCCCAGGCAGCATCCTAGACCTTGACCTAGACTCTGGGACATTTTGGAGGGCAAAGCAGAGCTGGAATGCGAATGAAGCCCGTCAGCGTCCCATGTGGCATCTAAGATACTGGCTTAGGACGCCGCGTCTCGTCGTGGAACGCTACTCGTCGTAAAGAGCTGAGTAATACACCCAGCGTCGTAGGTGGTGTCTGAGACGCTGCCCTAGGACGTCGCCGTCAAGCTTGGCCTAAACTGCCTTATTTACACTGCTCTATTTAATGAGACTTTTTTCCATCGATCTAAGGTAGTTCCCAGACGATTTTAAAAGGGTTTTGACACTTTTCTAAGGTCCAAAACATCCCCAAATCACTTCCAAACAATCCCAATCTCAAATCAAACCTCTTTTGCATCAAGATCAAGAAAGAATTCCTGAAGTTTTAAAGATCCAAATATGTTCATCATATTCAGCATAGTGTTTGCATCCTTCCTAGTCATGAGTAGCTAAATTATCCCGTGATCGCAACCGGAAGTAGGTTTCGATTTATTTTCCAGTATTGTATTAGATTTGAACCTTTTAGATTCATGAACATAGTATTTGGATTGTTTGCTTTTAAATTATATGACTAGGTTTCCATTGCTTGTTCTTAAACTGTTGATTGATTAACTGTAAGACTACTCTATTGTGATCTTCTCCACCGTGCCAAATCATCCACAGTGGTGTTTAGGACGGAGGGTGTGGATTTTACATAGTTTGATATCAGATTTAGTCAGTAGCAGTATAATTATGTCTATGTGACCTGAATGAACGCAAAATTAGTAGAATATGATATAATACAACGTTTAGGACGCATAACTGAAATCGGAAGCGATCACCTATTTCTCTTATTGAATTAAACCCTTTGCAAGCATTGTTTTATGAATTTGTTTACCTTTAAGTCTGTTAGAACTAGTTGCTAACCATAAGCTCCTCGTGAATTTGACCCTTACTTTCCCTAGCTAATTAGTGCGTTTAAGATTTATTTTTGATTGCATCAACGACTGTGATCACCAGCAAAAGAAGGCGGATTAAATGTTGAGGCCGGAGGATAGTCCCTATCCGTCAACGGGCAAATGAAGTCCTTCCATGGTCTGTCAGGGGTGTATGCAATAGTTACTTTGGGATCTTTGGGAGGAGATTTCCTTTGGTCTTCTTCGGTATGGAGCTGAAGGCAAAATGATGATCTATTTCTTCTTGAGTGAGCTCTTCATCATCAGATTTCTCAAGGAAGAGATTCCTACCAGGCGTCTCTTCTGAAGTAAGCTTTGTCTTGCCTTTATCTTTGGCTTTATCTTTCTCTAGAGTATTAGGAAAATGAGGAATTTGAGTGTAAAGAGGAGGAGTGGAAAATTCATATTTCTTGTCTACAGAAGGTGGTTTCTTCTATTCATCGCCCTTCTCCGGCTCTCCTTTCTCAGAGTTCTCTGACTCAGATGGAATGTCAATGGGGTCAACATGAGGCTTCTTCTGATGATCATCTTCTGCGGTTTTAAGTGAGAGGGACCCTGTGAAGAAAGACTTGCTCTATCTCCTTCTCCCCCTTTTGTAGATGAGGGTCCAGCCTCATCTACAAACCGAAGACGAATAGCTTCGAATTTCTCAAAACGCTTAACAAATCCAGACTGCACTTCTTTTAATAGAGAATCAATGTCGGTATTGAGGGTTGGGGCCTTTAGAAATTCTTGGAGCTTGGACAATGAATCATTAAGCTTCTTGACAGTGTGTGGTGTGTTTACAAATTTTCCTACAGCAAGACCGATCATCTGATAGGCCCTTATCTGCACCTAGCAATAATCAAGACAAGCATATATCGCTTAATCTCCTCACCATGACGAGAACTAAGGAACTTGACAACAACATGAAAACTTTTGGTCATTTCTTTGTGCAACGCTTTGATTTCGTTAAAAACGTTATTAAGCGAGGTAGTAAGATTGATACTAAATTCCATTAGTTTCTCAAGGTTTAGTTGTTCTTCTTTGTTTAGGCGCTCAATAGTATCTTCGAAAGCTTGCTTCAACTGAGCCTCGGTAATCAAAATCTGGAGGAGCAGGTGATGGCTCATTAAGCTTTCCCAATATTAAGTCTAGCTTTTCTTCAACTCTCTTCAACCTAAGATCAGAAGATGATGGTTCACCTGAGGATGTGTTGGAGATGAATATGCATGAGAGTGCTCTAAACGGGACATAGTAGGAGGAACAGACAGCTTGATGGTGTAAGAGGGTTTGATTGATGCGGATGAGGAGTGATGACTTCCAAGTAAATTTTCACCCGGAGAGATGGATAGACGACCCACAATATTTTCTCCGGATCCTTCTTCAGGAGTTTCGAAGGAATTTCATCCCTGGGAGGGTTGACACGAGGTGATGCGATTTTCTTCACCTCATCTTCCTTTATAAGCTTTCTGTTGATCTTCATGAAGCTTCTTCTTTTGTGACTCGGTTCGCTCAACAAGAACTCGATGCTCCTCTTCTTTCAGCTTAGACTATTTAAGTGCAGCATTATCAGCTCTTTCCTTCTGAATTTTCTTATCCAAGTCCTTTTGTCTTTGAGCTAGATCTTTAGAAGAAAATTGTGCTACTCTAGCTTATCTCATGAGCTTGAAGTGATGAAGCTCGGACTCAGTTAGCTCATCATCCGTAGGATCAATGAAAGATAACTTGGCCTTCTTCTTCAGTTTTTAACCTTCTTGGATTTCAATACACCAATATAAGCATTATCTGCTATCTGATCATCCAATGAAACAAATTTCTGTAAGAAAACATAACATATTAGACACCCAAAACACTCATTTGTACTCACAACTAGCAGTCCTAAGGAACTCTGTTCAACTCACACTAGAACTAGGTTCTAATATAACCACCTATTAATATAGGTCGGTTTTGATGTTGATATATCAGGATTTCCTTCGGTCAAAAGCGAAGTTCTGGCATATATAAATCCGTAATAGAGAAGTGGGCTCTGATTGTGAAGTGACAAAGAATGAGATATTCTCTTTATTAGAATCAAGTTATTATGTGCGAGTTTGTCTGGGGTCTAAAGACGTAGCATTTGTAATTCTATAAGAGAAGAAAAAAGGTTTTATAAGGTTTTTCCTTGTATATTTTGAGATGTTCTTTCATTAAAAGAACAAATAGCAGGCTGAGGTTAGGAGTGACCCGAGAGTAGATCTTTTATCACCGCTAAACTGTTGGGAGTCTATGGTGTGTAACAGGGCCTGCCATTATAATGACAGATAAAAGACACAACAAGTAAAGTGAGGGACTTACTTGTTGTTTCCTTAAACGCGTAAACCTTTTCTTCGGCTTCTCTTATCCTTTGGCAGCATCCGTAACAATCTTTGATGGTAGATTGGTTGAGATATTGGCACAGATGCAGATGCTGAATGGACAGGTTCAGTCAGATCCGACTAGACCGTTTTGCAACGTGTACCACAATAAATTTTGAGTTAATAGAGACCATTCTAATAATTGTAAACGGAAGACATAATGGTATGCAATATGTAGATTGATAACCCGGAGGAACATATCGTATAATCTTTCGTGCAACAAAGCGTTTGAGGTTTCCTTCAACTAGAATCTTCAGCGACGTATGAAGATGTTTGATGCATAACGCCCAATATCTCGATGTGTGTCAGACAAGGGATGAAGTAACTTTGCTTAAGAGCATATTTGAAGGCATGCGTGAGGCATTAGAGAAGAGTCAATTTAGAATAGGAATTTTAGAAGAAAGTAGAGAACAATTTGCGTGAAAATAATGAAATTTTGTTGAAACAGAGAAATATTGTCTGTGAAACTGCTAAAAGACTTTATTATCATATGACATGTAAACTGCAATATGTTGATTCTATTTCTTGTGAACGTCAGTCCTGTAGGTCCCAAACTAATCACTAGATCTAAATGGTATCAAACAAAAAATCAGAACACGGAGATTATCAACCTTCAATGCACACTATATTGAATATAGTCTAGTACATAGGGTTCTTGATTGCTTGAATGCAAGAACTTTCTGTCTCTACTTAGCACACACTTCAATGCAACCAACCAGGTAAATGACGGCTACAAGGAGCCTTAATTACCTATACATGACGTACTCGAAACGATAGCCCATCCGTCTAAAGCCTACCTAAAACGTGAGCCTGGCCCAACCGAAATCCATGTTGATTTCGGTCAACATGCCACCGAGAACCCATAGATTTTGGCCCAGACCGAAATCTCCTGGCAGGCTAATATTTTTCGATTTAAGCTCATAAATGTAAAGATTAATCCATATTAATTTATGACCCAACAATCTCTCCCTTGGTTTAATGCTTTCATTTATCTTCAGGCTTTGCTTGATCTTGGCTTCAGTTGAACATTGCAGCAACCTTCTAACAATCTCCCCCTTCACAAGTGACGGGTGTAGACATTACTAGCTTCCAGCACGTTGTAGAGACAACTTGATCTTCGGATTGGACTGTCTTCAGATATAGCTTTGAACGTGCATTGGGTAAATAGGCTTCAGTAAAGGTCTTGAGTCAGCACATCCAGCTTTTGTTTTAACTTTGACCAAATCTGGAGTTTGACTCTTCACATCTTCACTTCTTGATCACTAAGGTGCAAATGTAGCAAGGAACTGATTTAGGAGGAATTCAACGCAGCTTGTCACATGGAGTTATGCTTCACCTTCTTCGGGGATAAAAGTGTTGTGTTGAAACTCTCCAACTTCACTTTTGCTGGCGCTTCAAGATATGAACGATGAGCGCAAATCATATGGGTCATGGACTCATAAAACTCTCACCACAGTTCTTCAAGGACGCAGCCTTGGCTCAGGAAGAGACTTCTCGCAGTATCCATGTGAACCCGAAGGAACGCACTTCGATTGTTTGAGTATCGGAGAACTACTCGTGGCCGTTTTGATTTTGGCCCCTGCATATCCTTGATCAAAGATCTCAATGCAGTTATCAAGTCAACAAGTTGACTTGGCTCTTGGCGAGACATTCAATGGTATCCAAACTCTGCGGAGTGTACCATCCTAGTACCAATTTTGGTTCCTGTGAAGTTGTTGGGGTCTTACAGCTATTGTGGTAAACAACAACGATCACTGACCCAGAGTTTCGATATTTCATCAATGCGAGGTAAAATAATATTGAGTCACAAACATCTTCATTAGAAGAAAAATTTAGGGTTAAGAGTGGTATGAGCATGAAATATGTCTTGGTTATTAAACATACCCATCGGCTAGATTTTCAAATTGTCATCAGTGTATGGTTTATTACACTGAGTCATCCAACTCTTGAATTAGAAGCTTTGTAGGTAAGAATGTTTGTTGATGACTCACATCTACTACTGGTGTTGTAGTAGAGATCACTGGCATAGAGTTTCGAAATATCATCACCACTTGTTTTATAGTGATGAATCTTCTATTTCTTGTAATAAAAAGATAGAGGTGGTTGAGGGTGGATTGGTGCGTGTGATAGATTACGGTATGCAATCTAACCATCGGCACATAATTTTTAACTCTCGACTTTGAGTGGCTAACTCAAAGTGTCTAGAAGTTTGTGTTGCAGAAGGAGCTTTAGGTTGGTTAGAAAGAAAAGTTGTTAGTGCTTCAAACTCATTATGGTTTACCAATGAGAATCATCAACACATGTATTTTGTCTCAGCAGTGAGTGGTATAGCTCAGTGCATCGTCGACGGGTAAGGAATGTCTTAGCGAATCACGGTAATAGTGAGTCACATCTTTGACATGAAGTTTTGGATCTGTATTCCTAATTGGTATGGATCAGGAACATTGACGATCGTGCAAGTTATGTAATTAAATTTTTTTTGAATTTTTAATGGGAAATCTCCGATAAAGTCCCAATATTTTGGTCTAATTTATGAAAAAATCCTAAATTATTTTTTATTTACAAAAATGGACAGAAAACCGGCTAATGTTTTCAAATTAGCCCTTTTTAACCTTTTCAGCAGGTAACTCCATGTTTTATCTTCAATAAAATCCTAATATTTTGGCACAGTTTACGGAAAAGTCCCAACATGTTTCATCTTCGATAAAAGTCCTAATATTTTGACACAATTTACGGAAAAATCCGAATATTTTGACTTAGTTTATTTGGAAAAAATTACGTATTTTTACATGTATTTATACATTTGAAAACGTATTTTTACATATTTATACATGTATTTATTTAAAATATGTAAAAATACTTAAAAATACGTAAAAGCAACATAATAATTTCATTATTACCTAACAATATGAAATCTTAACGAAATTTATGGAACAAATATTGTATATCGTTCTTGATACCACAAAATTATTGTTATCAGAACCTAAATTAAACAAGAAATATTAATCATCTAGTTCCGTGTAATTCAATTTTGTTTGATCATTTCCGGTCTGTCTAATCCTTGTAAGCAAACTTACCGAAATTCATATCCATCATTTGGAATAAATGCATGAATAAAATGTAATTTTTGACATATTTATATGTTTACAAAATGTATCTATACATCGTTTTGACTTTTTACGTATTTTTGACATATTTTTTAATTATTTTTACGTTATTAAAGACGTATAAATATCTTATTAAAGACGTATTTTTTAAGTTTTTTTACGTTATTAAATACGTTATTTTTAAGTATTTTAAATAAATACATAAAAATACATTTTTAAACATATAAATACATTAGTAAAAACGTAAATACATGTAAAAATATGTAATGTTTTCCAAGTAAAACAGAGCTAAAATGTTGGGACCTTTTCATAAGTTGGGCCAAAATATTAGGACTTTATTGAAAATAAAACATATTGGGACTTTTCCGTAAACTAAATATTATGACTTTATTGAAGATAAAACATGTAGACTTTCCATGTGGCAACGTAACCTGCTGAAAAGGTTAAAATGGGCTAATTTGAATAAATTAGCCGGTTTTCTGTCCTTTTTTGTAAATAAAAATTAATTTGGGACTTTTTCATAAACTGAGTCAAAATATTGGGACTTTATTGGAGATTTCCCTTTTTTAATTATGAAAAAGGAAAAACATATTTTTGAATATTTTTTTTAAATTTTGTAATTTTTGTTGTTTTTAAATTTTGTAAATTTTTCATTTTTTTTAATTCTCCCCCTAAATTTGTGCATCGAAGAGAATAGAAAAAGTAAAAACATGAACAAATTTAACTAGAAAAAAATAATTGTACAAAATTTACAGGAATTTGAACATTTCATTCAGTTATCGAAACGGATCATTTTCATGTTTGGAACGAAGTTACCTTTTCAAACACACCGTTAGATATGAACCCCATGTGATCTTTCCTCTTTCCCCTCCCGCAAAGTACACATACTCTCCATTAAAGATTTGAATGTCGTGCAATTGAGAGATGTCTCCATTCATGTGCGTGGAACAGCTACTATCAGCAAACCAAGGTCTGATGATATTCCTCCATAGCTGCTCCTTCACAAGCTGCGAGATTAGTTGGCTTTGGGAACCCAGACCATTTTGAAACTGGGTTTACCATTACTGTCTACACACTTTACTCTTTCCCATGACATCTCATGCTTATCAGATAAGTATGAAGAATTAGCAGAATTATGTGATGAATTGGAAACGCGGCCTTTGGGTACCCATGGTAGTTTGGCTTGAGTCTATTGTTGTTTTAACCGATGGGTGAGTCAACACTCGATTTTGTTACATGACTCCCCTTGATTTGTGCTTATGTTGCTAGTGTGAGCTCGAGGACGATCCTTGAGATGAGTTTGACCTTACCGATTTCGATTTGATGGAAACATCTCTTGAATCAGTCCTGTTGTCCTTGTGGGCCTACTTCATGGCCTTGTTTTCATTCCAATCGCCATCTCTTGATCGTGACCTCGAGGGCTTTCTTTTGGAAGATCTCATTGTTGGCACATTCATCCAGCATTGTGCATAATAGGGAAAGTATAGACAATGAGGACAATTCCAGGTAATGTGACCTACAATCCCACAATTGAAGCACATTTTTCTTTTCAAATAAATGATGTTGTGACTTGGTCCTTGTCCTTTTGAGTTTTTCAAGAAGTTTCCACAAGTACAGGAACAAGCACATTTATTGGGACTAGGTCTTGGCCCAAAAGGAATGTCACACTCTTTCACAAACTTTTGTGGTTTAAAGTTTTTAACATTTTGATTTTTAGAATTCAAAGAAACACCACAAGTTTTTGAACAATCAGAAGTTGAAGTGTCTTGGTCCACACGGTCATCAGAGGTAACTGTAGATGAAGTGTTTGAAGAGTTCTTTTCAGGACTGAACTTGTCATCATCTTTTTCAATTTTACCTACACACTGAACAGAAATAATAGCATCATTCTGCTCAACCTTCTCAGTCTGGCTGGGTTGTTCAACTACAAATATCTCATTTAATTCGAGGGGGTGGGGTAAAATTGTTGTTGAAAGGAGGTGGAACACTCTTATACCCCAGAACCTTGTTATCATCCCATTTAAGCTGATGTTCGATCATCGATTCGACTATCACACTTGACCCTTTGAACTTCTTGAAAATAAAACCAGTATCTTGAAGTTTAGCTTTCAAAGTGCCAAGCTCGGCAGTAAATTTGACAATATCTGTTAGGACAACATTCTGTGGTTTAATCTTTGCATTTTATAGGGTTTAATTTGTAAAATATATTCTATTTAGAGCTTATCGGGTTGTTCGGTTGTGGACCGAATTACCCTGAGTTGTTCGGTCTTGTTGACCAAGAAACATGGTTTCTCAGTGGGCCTTCATCTTGTGGTTCGGTCTATAGATGGCCTTCGGGCTTTAGGGTTTTCGATGGTGTTAGGGAAGGTATAAATACCTTTTGTCTAGTTTCATTTGAGACTAATGGTTGTTTTGGAGCTCTAGCATTCATAGCAATTCCTTTGTAAACCTCAAGCAACAAGCCTTATGTACTAGTCCTTTGTTTAATCAAAAGAGTGCATTGAATGTATAATACCAAGTGTTCTTATTGTGTGATTGATACCAATTTGTGAATATCTAAGAGTGTTTGTGGACCTACAATTGGTATGAGAGCTTGAAAACTTTTGTTTTTGAGTTTTTGGTATCAATCTGATTCTACTTTGCTTGGAATTCGAAGATTTGAAGGTTTTTGGATTGATTTTTGAGTGTTTGATCCATTTTGGACGAGATTTTGGACTATTTTGGTGTTTTTGTGGTGAGAGTTCTTCGTGTTCTTGAAGATTTTCATCCAAAATTCATTCAAAAATCAGTTTTTGATCCAAAAAATTGGCTTAAGGACTTGTTTGCGAATGTCAGATCTGAAAATCAGTTGTTCGGTCAGGCTCCTAGAGTTAATCGGCGGCGGCTAGGTTTTTTTCCCTGATTGTTCGGCAGTGCTAGGGTTTTAGCGAGTTACTCGGTCAGTTTTTGTGTTTTTCAGTCCGATTTGCTATAGTTCGGTCAGCCCATTTGTTTGTTAATCGGTGCACTAGGGTTTTGATTTGTTCGGTGGATTGATCGGTATCTGTGGTTAATCGGTCAAATCAGTTGATCGGTCCAACTGTTTACTCGGTCTCCTGTTGTTCGGTTCTCGTGGTTGTTCGGTCAAACTAATTGTTCGATCAAGCCTTTTGTTTGCCTGATTCAATTTTCGCTCCAAGTTGCTCGATTTCAATTGTTTCTCGTTCAAGGCTGTTCGGTTTTTGATTCTTTGGTGCATTTGACTCGTTGTTCGGTCCCGTGAAATTAATTTTTTTTTGCGAGTTCTAGTTTTGTGAGTTAATTTCTCTAAACTTTAAAAATTACCGATGGATCCCGCTATGTCAAACATTAATCACGATCTAGATTCCGTTATGGATACCGTTACCCGTATTTCACGTTTAATTAAAGCCGAAGGTTTTACCGAATGGAAGTATCGTTTTGAACAGTACATTAAAATGAAAGATGTGAAGCTGTGGAAATGTTTTCTACGTCCACCAGTTAGAATTACCATGACTAGAGGCGAAGTTTTGGTGGATAAACCGTTTGAAGATTACACTAACTTGAAATTTGAAAAGGTGGAACCAGATCAAAGAGCACTTGCTACACTTTCCATGACACTTTCTCCAGAAATTGCTCAGGGTTTCCGTGAATATATAACTGCTAAATATTTGTAGGACACCTCGATTGACGTGTATGAGGGCAATGAAGACATGAAACGAAGTATGCAAGATATGCTTCGCCAAAGGTTCAACATGTTTAATCACGTCCTTGGAGAATCTTTGGAAGCCCAACTTCAACGATTCATTACTCTTCACACTGAGTTATCTACTGCTGGGATTTTATTTCCCAAGATTGATGTTAACAAGAAGCTTCTCAATTCTCTTCCTAGAAGCTGGGATATGAATGTGGTTGTCATCAAGAAGAGCAAAGACTTAGCCATACTCTCACTTTCTAAGATTATGACTATCATAAAATCTTGTGACATGGATGACAAGCAGAGGGAAATGAATCATGTTAGCTCGTACCAGTCTGCTAACCTCAGTACTTCAACTAATAATGCTTTTTTTATTCAAGCTACTGGTCAAGCCACTTCAAAGGTTCAAGCTAAATTACAGCCTGGTTCATCCACTGTGGCATCTCAAGTTCCACCTTCTACTGCTTCTTCTAGCAAGACCCCAATTGTTGCTCAATCTCTTCCTCAAGGTGCTGAAGAGAATCTTGGTTTGATGGATGGTCTTCTAAACTATTATAATGCCTTGGTTGCCGGTGAACTATTTAACCCTATGACTATGGGAGACCTTGATCAAATCAATCCAGATGATTTGGAAGAGATGGACATTTCTTGGCACATTGCTATGGCGGTACATAGGGCCAACAATTCACTCAAAGAACTAGAAGAAATAGCTGGGTAAACAACATAGGTGAGCGGAAAGTGTGTTTTGGATAGGCAAATATTCGGTGTTTCAACTGCAACGAGCTCGGTCATTTTGCTTGTGAGTGTACCAAGCCAAGAATGGAGAATCAAGATAGAACCATGGTACCGGTTGGAACAAATCATGATGGTGCTCATCCTCAGAATGCTGAAAGGGCGATGATGGCTCAATAGTTTACCTGGAAAGATCAGTTGTAGGACCTGAACCTAAACAGAGAGGGTAGAGCTCAGCTGGCCCAGATTGAAGGACAGATGGATGTGGATGCAGCTGAAGGAGAGATAATAGACTTGCAGTTTTCCTTCATGGTATCTACTACTCCTGCCGGTGATGAGGTTAGTGAAGTTTCTTGCTCTTCTTAGTCCTGTATTGATAATTGCTAGATATCGTGAACTAAATGAAAACTTAGTTAGAGAAATCTTAGAAACTGAAAGCCTTGTTTACAAAAACAAGAGAAAACTAAAACCTTTTCAAGAAGCCTTAGATGCCAAAACTTCTGATTATTTGAAAATGTAAGATGAACTTAGCACAACTAGATGTCACCTTAGGTTTGCCAATGAAGATATTGCTAGTTTGACTGCTGAACTAAATGCATTAAAATCAAAATTTGAAATTGCTGAATCAACCTTAAAAAAGGTATATGTATCTAGTGAACTAGTTGAAACTATTCTTGAAAAACAAAATGTTTGGTCAAACAGACACGGTGAAGGTCTTGGGTATAGTGATGTTCCCCCTCCATACAATAATAATTTTACTCCATCACCAAACACAGAAGAATCTGAAGATTTTTTTCTGCCAAATTACATTCAACCGAATACATCTGGCAATGCTAAGAGTTTTGAAATGAAAAATACTGATGTTTCTATTTCATGTGCAGATAAATTAAAAACGAAGATTGAGGAAGTTGAAGACTCGCCTGCTTTTAATTCTATTAAAACTTGTTTGAAGACTAATTTTGATGATTTGTGTGATGATGTTAAATTTGACACTAAGACTCCTGTTGATTCTAAAATTTCTTGTGATTCTGTTTTAAAAACTGCTAGGAAAAAGAATTTGTTTGATAAATCTGTAGCTTGCATGTGTGTGTGTGGAAATAAGTTGCTTAGATATGGACCTGGACAAAATTCCAATGTACGTTAAAAGAGACATAATTGTTTTAACTGTGGAATTGCCGGTCACATTGCCAAGAATTGTCCCCGACACATGTATGTTTCTTAAAATGAACAATTTTTGTAGAATGTACCAAAAGGGTCATCTCATAAGAGAAAATGCTCAAGGTCACGTTCTAGAAAGAGAAATTAAAATGACACGAATGCCTAGAATAGAACTGCTTCTAGAAGTAACTATGGCTTACTAACTTTTGTAAGACCCAAGTCTTCTCAAGAATCAACTTCTAGCAATTCTAATTCTTCTTCAAATGTAAATGTTCCCATTTGGTCTAAAGATAAGCATTTTAAACCACATATGAAATGCGTTCCCAACGGCAGTGTTAAAATATTTTCAAATGTCTCACCAATATTTGATCAACGTGACATGAGCTTTGAATCTGTTAAATGTGTTGATAGTGAAGGTAAACCCAGTTTCCGTATGGACTGGGTTCCTAAATCTAATTGATCCCGCGACTTATGCAGGAACAGTTACGGAGGAATATCACCAGACCTTGGTATGTTGATAGTGGCTATTCCAGGCACATGACAAGCGACGTGTCCCAACTACACGGCATTGAGAAATTCAACGGGGCTTGTGTTTTCTTCGTGGGTGGTGAAAAAGGGATGATGACGCAAAGAGGGATGGTGTCGAATGGTGTGTTGAAGTTTGAGAACGTTAATTTTGTACCTGAGCTCAAGCACAGTTTGCTGAGCGTTTCTCAAATATGTGACAAAGGTTTTTCAACACACTTCACAAAGAAGGAATGTCTGATTCTGAAATCCGGCATAGTTATTCCAGAGGAGTGGATTCTTGTTCGATCGGAACGAAAAAGCAATGCTTACATTATCGACATGAATCACAACACTCCCAAAAATGTCACCTGCTTAATCTCCAGAGCTGCAGAACAAAGCACGATGTTGTGGTACAAGCGTCTCGGTCATGCCAACACAAAGAACATGAATCGTCTTGCCAAGAACAACATGGTTGCAGGTCTTCCAATCAAGGAATTCATTACATTCGATAAATGTGTTGCCTATGCTCAAGGAAAACATCACAGAAAGTCACATAAGCCCAAGCAGATCAATTCCATTGCTTCGATTCTTCAGCTGATTCACATGGATGTATTTTGTGACACCCCATTTCTACTGTTTGCAAATACTATAGTTTTTCGTATAAATACATGAATACAAAAAAAATACGGTTTATCAAAAAACCGATAATTTAAATGCTTAAAACAGTGGGTGTACAAATCCATATCAAAACTAACCATAGTAAGCAAGAAAAAGATTAAACCTTGCGTCCAAGATAGGAGCTATGTGGGCTCCACTCCAGCTAAACTTCATCCAACTATAGTATAGCATTTAACCTGGAATACATGGCAAAACATAAAATACGTAAGACAATAATGTCTCGTGAGTTACATGAGTTTTAGACTCAAACCATTAACTTCTTTTTCCAACTCTTTCGTAAATTTATAACATAAACTTCTGTCAAAACTTTATAGTAATAATATACTATAACTCTTTACTTCTCGAAATCATTTCATAATATGCTTTACAAAAAAATAACATCTTTCAAAACTTTATAGTAGTAACATACTGAACTCTTTATTTTTTTTAAAATCACTTCATAACATACTTTACAAAAATAGCTTCTTTCTTACTTTCTTTGATTGGTTTATAAGCTTGCTGGATTTTTATACTTAGGGCTTTAATCACCATAAGTGATACCCCAAGTCTCTATGGCTAGAAAGAACGGATCAATCCTCACCATAGAAGTGCTGAGGCGATCTACTTTGCGATGGGGATTTTTCCCCAGTAGACCCCTTACCTAACCCGGGTAAGTTGGATTATAGTTCCCTTACTAACGCTGCTTGCTACAATTACCAGTCATACAAAATATTTTCTGCTTACTTTAACAATTACTTACTTACATAGTGGCTAATTGCCGAACTTCACCATTTCTTGTCTTTATGGCTGAATGCCAAATTCATAACTTTTGTTTCACATAAACCATATGTTTAAAACATGTCTTTATAACATTTTAGGCTTAATGCCAAATCATACTTTCCAAACATCTTATGGCTATATGCCCATTCATACTTGAAAACATATACAATTTGTAACCAAAATATACTTCTTAAACACATTATGGCTATATGCCTATCCATACTTTCAAACATGTACAACTTGTATTTCAAAATATACTTTCACATAATTGGTACATAGACCAACATACTTTCACTTAATATAATTTGTAGTTCAAAACTTAGCTTCAAATATAGCATTATACTTTCACAACAATTTAGAAACAATACTTTTGCATATAATTTCACATATAGAAATTTTATAGAAAAATCTTGAAAATACTTACTTGCCATGTACCCCAGAATAGGTAAAAATACTACATGTACTCACCTTGTCTAGTTAGAGAAGTCTAACTAGAATCACTTCTTCCCGTTGTGTTTTCCTTTCCTTCAACTTTACTCCTTAATACCTAAGGAGTTCATTTAACATTCTAGTTAATACAAGCTAGGCCTTAGTAACAATTAAAGACCTCTTAATCTACATCGTAATAGATTAATATCATATTTTTAACTCATTTTTAGATTTTGACATCTAAGACGCATGGTCAAAGAATTGACCATAACTCCCAACTCAGAAACCCGAATGGCACAAACTCAAACATTCTGAAAAGTAGACACAATAATGAGAAGTCTAGAGAAGATATCGAGACTTGAATCACACTCTAAGACCTTAGAAAATAAGTGACAAGATTGACAGTGCAATCTGTCACAAATCTGGATTAGTGGAGGAATCACCAATTCCATTCCACTTAGGAATGGAATCAATGAAGGAAATGAGCAGCAACATTTATGTCACAACTCAGCATAGGTTGACAAGATTTGTCCAACAACCTGACTTCTGAAAGGAAATAAGTCAAGCCTTTTGGATGAGTTACACTAGACATGAATATAAAGCTCTCATCCAAAAATCAAACTCAAAACATAAGCCAACTAAGAATTAAAAATCGTGCAACAAGGACAATGTGCACAGCTACAATTCTGGTTCAGTAAAAGAGAAGGCATTGGACGCCTAGCTTCCTAATGGAATTGGATCAAGCCCTCTGGATGGAACACACTAGACATGAGGATGGACTTCCCCTCATATTTTCAGACCTGGACTATGAACCATTTGGGAAGTAAAAATCCCACAAGTTGACCTAGGTGTGCAGCAGCCAATCTGTGGAGGTCGGATTGCACACACAAAAGTACAAAACAAAATAATGAACTGAGTCAATCCCTTTTGGTCGAGTATGGCTCATGAGAAGGTCCTTCTCCACACAAAATTTCAGAACAATCCAGTGAACACACGATTTTACAAGAATTTCACAACACAATTGGACACAGAAATCATACTCATGGAAATCGGGTTCAAAACCCTAGAAAACGACTGAATGAGGTCTGAACCCCAACTGATAAACTGAAAAAGACATCGAGAAAAAACCATGGGCACTGGAATCTCCTGATTTGGACATCGTATGATTTTTCTATGAATTATACAACATAGTACAAATTTCCATCCGAAAATCAAACCTTTGATTTCAATCTTCACTCCTCCTCTAATCACAAAAAAATCAGCCAAGAACCCTAAATGGGTTTTCTAACTAAAAGAATGGATTCTTACCTTGTTTGTGCTAGGAACTCGTCAACCTAAGCTTTAATCATCAAAACCATGCTCAATTTCTTCATGAAATCCTTAGAAATCATCTTCTCCCCTTCTCTTCTCTATGGTTTAATCAACCTAGAAAGTTCTAGGTAAAAATATCTGATCCAAGAGCTTCCAGAATCTAATTTAATGAAAAGAAGTGGAAATTTCCGAAAATACCCCTGCCAGCTCATGCCTTGGACAAATTTCGGTATTTTTCTGATTATTTTCTCAAACTTTACAGCATCATAACTTCCACATACGATATCGGAGTTTTGCAAACGTTATACCTCCAGAAAGCTGGGAATAAGCTTTACAACTTCCTCCTAGTGACTTAATTCTAAATCCTTATATATTGTACGTTACAGATCCTCAAACATGACCCTTTGGCCATTTTTGTCACTTTTTGGTAGTTTTTAACCCGTCATAACTTCTTCGTTATAACCTCAAACGACTTGAATCTTTTTTCTATATTTTTATTACATCAAAATATACAAAAGTCACATTGATGATGTTTTCCCAAATCCTTATAGATTTTTAATTATTAATTTCTAAAGATTTACAATTATGTTCTTCTCTTTTGAAATCCCAAAAATTCCTTTTTTTTATCCTCGGGTCTTTATAACTTTGCCCAATTGACAATTTAATCCTTTTAGTTCCATTTTTCCCAAAATGGTACAAAATTTATTTCATAGCATCATAATTTTTAATTTCTTTCATTTTTACCCCAACATTATATTTTCTTTACATTAAATTCATTTGTGTGCCAAATGACCATTTTCTCTTCTTAACCAATTTTTACTATTACGCCCTCGTTCAAATCCAACTTTTCATATATTTATTTTATAGTTTTTACCCCTATTTTCGGGTTCTTACAATCCCCCCTCCTTTAGAGGATTCCGTCCCCGGAATCTTTTCGTATTCTGCATAGTATGAATATCTTTTCTTTACTTACACTTTTTATCTTTGAGGAAATAACATTTTATTCCCTAAGCTTTTTAGTCGCTCCCTCATACTTCATACTCTATGTTTTAGTTACATTCCTTTTTACTTCATATACAAAGCTCTTAGTAAAACTTATTTCCTTTGACTTTCATCGTTCAAATTCTTGTTTTACAAAACAGTTTCATACTTGCATACTTTTATCAAAAATAGCAGTCTACTTTGTAATTCTTCCCATATCTTTACCAAAAACATATGAGATTATACTAATTATATTCTTTACTTATAAAACTTTTTCCAAATACAATTAAACATAATTTGTATTTATACAAAATTCATAAATACACTAAATCTTTTCATTCTTCACTTATCATATTATCTATTTATTCTTAATATTCTCTACTAACGACTCCCGGTTCATCACCATTTATAAGGAATATATTTTCTTCCTTTCATTACACTTTACATCCTCACTTTCTATTTGGGACAGAATCTGTCGAAACAGTGTACCTTACACGGAAATTTGCATATCTCACTCTAGAAAAGTCAAAGCGATGTACCACTTTTTGTTTTAGAAACTAAACATCAATAGGTTTCTTTTTATATATAACACACATTTTTTTTGGCCTTGTAGATTTATACAGTTTTGCTGTTGAAGTTGACCTATTATTTCTATCAACTTCCTTATTTTCTACTCTTGACATTTAAATTACTAATTATATACTTCATTTTAATCCCTATTAGCTTTCATACGCTCACTATAAATTACTATATTTTCCACTCTATAATCTACATGTATTATTTTCTATAAATACATATCCCGTACCATTTAGTACGTATTATTACTTATGTTTTAGTACTTTCTTGTAGTTCTTATTTCTCACACTAGTGCTCAGTTTAGCACTTTATCTCCTACTTACTCTTTTTCTACCGGTCTTTCAATTGTTTACCATCAATGATTTGATTTTTCAAACAATATATCAAATCTCATACATTTTATGTATGATAATTCATCTTTTCGTACTTATTACACTTTTCATGACGTTCTAACCATTATTTTAGAATAATGTTCCACTTTACCATCTAGACTTATCTTGCATTCATTAAACTTTATTTTCATATATTTTTCTTCATTTACATTATTTCTTCTTTACTAAGAAGAAATATAGCTAACATATTTTAACTGTCATTTACTTTTCAAACAAAATTAAATTACTACTTCCATAGACAACTTAAGTTTTACCTTTTTCCATTCATTACCATTTACTTGTTTTGGCTAATGCCAAAAATAACTTTTACCATTCACCCCAACTGCATCATAATAATACTTCCATAAAGACTTGCATTCCTGACCCAACAATTACTTGTTTTATCTCATCATACTTATTAAGCATACACTACTTTCATAATTATATAGATTACCACCATTGTTTTTTTATAGACATTCGATCTTTACATCTAATACATTTTACTTATAAACTTTTTAGGTTTTAAACCCAAAGTTTCTTTCACTGTATCTTTTACCATTTCTCTTTATGTGTCATAAGGCTACATGCCTAACACATCACATTATTCTTTCATTTAAACTTCATTTCTTTACACTCTTTACTTTTCATATCTTAAGGAAATATACATCATACCTTTCTTTACAGTATTATATATTTCATATTTCATATAAGACTCACTTCTTATATACCTTTAGGTGGTACACAACTCCCACTTATTTTCTCGTTATCTTTCGTTCTTTGTATTTTGAAGTTATTTGTCAAATACATTATCTCACTTTTTATATTATATAATTTTCACATTTACTCTTTCTTTCACATATATAAACATATATGTACACTCATATACGTATCTTTACATTTCATAATTATTAACCATGTACCGACCACTTCTTACAATTATGAAACACTTTTACCTGTTATTCACATTCAGAAGTAGTAACTTATCGTCTATTTATTTTGGTTTTTCTTCAATTAACATACTTCGTTATACTCTTTCATTACTGGTATTTCTTCTTTTATTTCATTCATTTGGTTAAGGAATTTAATTCCTCTTTAAGTTGCTCTTATTCATACTTTTTCTCGACTCTGCAGACATATACTTTAATGCCTTTCAACCTGTTTAAGGAGTATTAACTATCTTATTGATTTCTTTTAATTTACCATACTAGGTGGTATATATCCACTGTATTATCTTTTAATACTTATAATCTTACTTGTTCTTATTACATAGGCATATAACTCCTATGTTATCCTTACTACTTTCTTCAAAACCCTTACCCACCAGATTACCATAATTCCTTTACGATTCCACCAGTCTCAATACATATCCTGTGATTGTGATAATACGGGCCCATATTACCATAATCACCTATACATATTGATTCTGCTGTTACCACAAGGTCTCATGGGACACTGGTTCCTTTAACATATAACACCATTATAAGTACATGGTGATCACTACTAGAAATCTTACTACTTTATAAACATAGCCTTTAATAAATTTAAACGGTTACGGAAAATATCATATAATTTTCCTAACGGTCAAATTTTTTGCTCACTCTAAACGTTAGCTTAACACTTCTTAGTGTTATATATGTACATATTTTAAGTAATGCATAATGTCTTAATCATTTAAGACATCATATAGCATACTTTCATAAACTAACATTCCTATAGCATGAGTTTAAGCCTAGGAGTGGAACGATCCAATCCTAATTCGCTTAAACTATGGCTCTGATACCAACTTGTGACACCCCATTTCTACTGTTTGTAAATACTATAGTTTTTCGTATAAATACATGAATACAAAAAAATACGGTTTATCAAAAACCGATAATTTAAATGCTTAAAACAGTGGATGTACAAATCCATATCAAAACTAACCATAGTAAGCAAGAAAAGGATTAAACCTTGCGTCCAAGATAGGAGCTATGTGGGCTCCACTCCAGCTAAACTTCATCCAACTATAATATAGCTTTTAACCTGGAATACATGGCAAAACATAAAATACGTAAGACAATAATGTCTCGTGAGTAACATGAGTTTTAGACTCAAACCTTTAACTTCTTTTTCCAACTCTTTCGTAAATTTATAACATAAAACTTCTGTCAAAACTTTATAGTAATAATATACTATAACTCTTTACTTCTCGAAATCATTTCATAATATGCTTTACAAAAAAATAACATCTTTCAAAACTTTATAGTAGTAACATACTGAACTCTTTATTTTTTTTAAAATCACTTCATAACATACTTTACAAAAATAGCTTCTTTTTTACTTTCTTTGACTGGTTTTATAAGCTTACTGGATTTTTATACTTAGGGCTTTAATCACCATAAGTGATACCCCAAGTCTCTATGGCTAAAAAGAACGGATCAATCCTCACCATAGAAGTGCTGAGGCGATCTACTTCGCGATGGGGATTTTTTCCCAGTAGACCCCTTACCTAACCCGGGTAGGTTGGAACATAGTTCCCTTACTAACGCTGCTTGCTACAATTACCAGTCATACAAAACATTTTCTGCTTACTTTAACAATTACTTACTTACATAGTGGCTAATTGCCAAACTTCACCATTTCTTGTCTTTATGGCTGAATGCCAAATTCATAACTTTTGTTTCACATAAACCATATGTTTAAAACATGTCTTTAAAACATTTTAGGCTTAATGCCAAATCATACTTTCCAAACATCTTATGGCTATATGCCCATTCATACTTGAAAATATATACAATTTGTAACCAAAATATACTTCTTAAACACATTATGGCTATATGCCTATCCATACTTTCAAACATGTACAACTTGTATTTCAAAATATGCTTTCACATAATTGGTACATAGACCAACATACTTTCACTTAATAGAATTTGTAGTTCAAAACTTAGCTTCAAATATAGCATTATACTTTCACAACAATTTAGAAACAAAACTTTTGCATATAATTTCATATATAGAAATTTTATAGAAAAATCTTGAAAATACTTACTTGCCATGTACCCCAGAATGGGTAAAAATACTACATGTACTCATCTTGTCTAGTTAGAGAAGTCTAACTAGAATCACTTCTTCCCGTTGTGTTTTCCTTTCGTTCAACTTTACTCTTTAATACCTAAGGAGTTCATTTAACATTCTAGTTAATACAAGCTAGGCCTTAGTAACAATTAAAGACCTCTTAATCTACATCGTAATAGATTAATATCATATTTTTAACTCATTTTTAGATTTTGACATCTAAGACGCATGGTCAAAGAATTGACCATAACTCCCAACTCAGAAACCCAAATGGCACAAACTCAAACATTCTGAAAAGTAGACACAATACATGACATGTCTCGAGAAGATACCGAGACTTGAATCACACTCTAAGACCTTAGAAAATATGTGACAAGATTGACAGTGCAATCTGTCACAAATCTGGATTAGTGGAGGAATCACCAATTCCATTCCACTTAGGAATGGAATCAAGGAAGACCCTCTTACATAGACATACTAGATATAACCAAGAGACCATCCTTCGAAATTCAGACCCAAAAGACAAACCAATTAAGAATTAAAAATCATACAATATGAAGGAAATGAGCAGCAACATTTCTGTCACAACTCAACATAGGTTGACAAGATTTGTCCAACAACCTGACTTCTGAAAGGAAATAAGTCAAGCCTTTTGGATGAGTTACACTAGACATGAATATAAAGCTCTCATCCAAAAATCAAACTCAAAGCATAAGCCAACTAAGAATTAAAAATCGTGCAACAAGGACAATGTGCACAGCTACAATTCTGGTTCAGTAAAAGAGAAGGCATTGGAACCCTAGCTTCCTAATGGAATTGGATCAAGCCCTGTGGATGGAACACACTAGACATGAGGATGGACTTCCCCTCAAATTTTCAGACCTGGACTATGAACCATTTGGGAATTAAAAATCCCACAAGTTGACCTAGGTGTGCAGCAGCCAATCTGTGGAGGTCGGATTGCATACACCAAAGTCCAAACCAAAACAATGAACTGAGTCAATCCCTTTTGGTTGAGTATGGCTCATGAGAAGGTTATTCTCACAAAATTTCAGAACAAGCAAGTAAACACACGATTTTACAAGAATTTCACAACACAATTGGACACAGAAATCATACTCGTGGAAATCGGGTTCAAAACCCTAGCAAACGACTGAATGAGGTCTGAACCCCAACTGATAAACTGAAAAAGACATCGAGAAAAAACCATGGGCACTGGAATCTCCTGATTTGGACATCGTATGATTTTTCTATGAATTATACAACATAGTACAAATTTCCATCCGAAAATCAAACCTTTGATTTCAATCTTCACTCCTTCCTCTAATCACAAAAAAATCAGCCAAGAACCCTAAATGGGTTTTCTAACTAAAAAAATGGATTATTACCTTGTTTGTGCTAGGAACTCGTCAACCTAAGCTTTAATCATCAAAACCATGCTCAATTTCTTCATGAAATCCTTAGAAATCATCTTCTCCCCTTCTCTTCTCTATGGTTTAATCAAACTAGAAAGTTCTAGGTAAAAATATCTGATCCAAGAGCTTCCAGAATCTAATTTAATGAAAAGAAGTGGAAATTTCCGAAAACACCCCTGCCAGCTCATGCCTTGGACAAATTTCGGTATTTTCCTGATTATTTTCTCAAACATTACAGCATCATAACTTCCACGTACGATATCAGATTTTTGCAAACTTTATACCTCTAGAAAGCTGGGAATAAGCTTTACAACTTCCTCCTACTGACTTAATTCTAAATCCTTATATCGTTACAGATCCTCAAACATGACCCTTTGGCCATTTTTGTCACTTTTTGGTAGTTTTTAACCCGTCATAACTTCTTCGTTATAACCCCAAACGACTTGAATCTTTTTTCTATATTTTTATTACATCAAAATATACAAAAGTAACATTGATGATGTATTCCCAAATCCTTATAGATTTTTAATTATTAATTTCTAAAGATTTACAATTATGTTCTTCTCTTTTGAAATCCCAAAAATTCCTTTTTTTTTATCCTCGGGTCTTTATAACTTTGCCCAATTGACAATTTAATCCTTTTACTTCCATTTTTCCCAAAATGGCACAAAATTTATTTCATAGCATCATAAGTTTTAATTTCTTTCATTTTTACCCCAACATTATATTTTCCTTACATTAAATTCATTTGTGTGCCAAATGACCATTTTCTCTTCTTAACCAATTTTTACTATTGCGCCCTTGTTCAAATCCAACTTTTCATATATTTATTTTATTGTTTTTACCCCTATTTTCGGGTTCTTACAATTTTGGCCCGGTCAATGTTCTTAGTCTCAATCACAGTTCTTACTGTTTAGTTATTATTGATGATTACTCACGTTTTACATGGGTTTTCTTCTTAAAGAACAAAAGTGAAACTGCAGATCTGGTCATTAGATTCATCAAACTCATTGAAAATCAAACGAACCAGAAGCTGAATGCCATCAGATGTAACAATGGAACGAAATTCAAGAATGCAGTTCTAAACAAGTTTTGTGCAGACAAGGGTATCCTGCGTCAATATAGTGCTGCTCGTACTCCACAACATAATGGTGTTGCTGAATGACGAAACAAAACTCTTATTGATGCTGCGAGTACCATCCTGTGTGATTCTAAACTGCCGGTGATTTTGTGGGCTGGAGCCATCAACACAGCCTGCTATGTTCAGAATCGGGTTATCATCAATAAACCTCAAATGAAGACACCTGACGAGATTCTTTATGGTCGCAAGCCAAATGTTTCACATTTCCGCTCTTTTGGCTGCCTTTGCACTCTTCTTCATCTTGAAGCTACTCTGAAGTTCAACTCCAAGGCGGATGATTGTTACTTCGTTGGATATGCGAATAAAATCGTGTATCGAGTGTACAACAAGGCGACAAAGAAAAGCGTGGAACCATTTGATGTTCGCTAGCTACAAGAGAATCCAACTGATGCCCGTGTTGGACCTGACTGGTTGTTTTATTATGCCGAACTGTTTAAACCTTTCTATGTGCTTTCTGATGTTGTTTCAGGCACACAACCAGGCCCTAGTGGAACCAATAGTGATGATGCTGAAGAGATTGTTCCTGAACTTATCACTCCGTCAATTATTATAGAAAAACATGTTCATGATGGCAGTGCATCTCCTGTGTCTGCTTCCATAACTGAGGATGCTCCTGATGTTTCATCCCAAGTTGTTGGCAATACTCCAGTTGTTGAACAATTAACTACCCCTGAAGGAAAGAAGGCCCTGGATACAAGATGGGTGTTTCACAACAAGCAAGATGATTCTGGAGTGATTGTGCGAAATAAGGCACGCCTAGTAGTTCGAGGCTTTAGAAAGATAGAAGGACTTGATTACACGGAAGTATATGCTCCTATGGTATGTCTTGAAGCGATTCGAATGTTCCTTGCCTACGCTTCTTATATGAACTTTACCGTCTACCAAATGGATGTGAAGACAACTTTCTTGTAAGGTGAGGTGAAAGAGGAAATTTATGTTGATCAACCTCCTGGTTTCGTCAACTCCAAGTTTCCAAATCATGTCTACAAGCTTGATAAAGCCCTTTATGGTCTGCATCAAGCTCCTTGTGCCTGGTATGCTACCTTGACGGAACATTTGTTGCAGCATAGTTATACTCGTGGAAGTATTGATCAAACTTTGGTCATCAAGCGCCAAGATGATGATCAAATCGTTGTCCAGATCTATGTGGATGACATCATCTTTGGTTCAACAAGCGATGTTCTATGCAAGGAGTTTGTGATGGGGATGAAGAAAAGGTTCTAGATGAGTTCGTTGGGTGAGATGACGATGTTTCTCGGGTTGCAAGTGAAGCAAAGTTCAATGGGTATCTTGCTTCATCAAGCGAAGTATGTGGAGGATATTCTTGCAAGGTTCGGTTTCAAGGATGCAAAAAAGGCTAACACTCCAACGGCTAAGCGACCTCTGCTTTCTTCAGACTCAGATGACTGATCAGTTGATCAAACTTACTATCGTTCAATGATCGGTTCGCTGATGTAGCTGACTGCTAGCAGACCGGATATCGTTTTTGCAGTTTACCAGTGCGCTCGCTATCAGGCTAATCCTAAACCTTCTCATCTTGATGCTGTCAAACGGATCTTTTGATACCTTAAAGTGAGACCAAAATTTGGTCTCTGGTATCCAAAGAACCGTGAATTTGATCTTTACGCTTTTTCAGATAGCAACTATGGAGGGTGTGAAATTGACAGAAAGTCCACCAGTGCTGGATGTCAGTTTCTAGGAGACAGACTGATCTCATGGCAATGCAGAAAAAACAGACCGTGTCAATGTCTACAGCTGAAGCTGAGTATGTTGTTGCCTCAGTCTGTTGTTCTCAAGTCATTTGGATGCAGCATCAGCTCCTTGATTACGGTATGAACTTTCTTGACACTCCTATCTTCTGTGACAATGAAGCTGCTATCCAAATCGTGAAAAACCCGGTCCAGCATTCTAAGACAAAGCACATTGATATTAAAATTCATTTTATCAGAGATTGCTTCGAGCGAAAATTGATCCATTTGGAAAAAGTCCACACTGATAATAATGTGGCGGACTTATTTACAAAACCTGTTGCAAAAGCTCGATTCAATGTGCTAGTCGAAATGCTGAAAATGATACGTTTCACTAATTATTAGATCAGTTTTGTAAATATTTTTTACTTTATTTTTGTTTAGTTAAAATTTGTACATGTTTTATTTCCGCTATTCTTCCCATGCACAAATTTAGGGGGAGAAGAAAAACAAAAATTTGACTCAGTCCAAGGTTTCTTTGAGACCTTTCGAAAAAAAAACAAAACAAAAATCAGAAAAATTTAAAAATACAAAAATATGTTTTCATAATTTTTATAATTTTGATATCTTTCTTTTCAGAAAATCCAAAAGTATGCTTTACTTTTATGTTCTTTCTTTCAAAACTATTACAAGTGGTATCAGAAATTTATAAGTAATTACAACTGGTATCAAGAAAAACAAACAAAAATTACAAAACCTAAAAAGACAAAAATATTTTAGATTATTTTTTTTAATTTTCATATCTTTCTTTAAAAATTAAAAATCCAAAAACAGTATCACCTACCGACGACGCACCAAGTTTATACCACTCACTGCTGAGGTAATCTTTAAGTGTTTGTGATCCTCATTGATACACCTCAATGAGTGTGAAGCACTGACAACTGCTTCTTAACCAATCTAAGGTTTTTCTTGAGTAACATCAACTTCTAGACGCTTTGAGAGAAACCACTCGAAGTCGAGAGTTAAAAAGTCTGCGCCGATGGTTAGACTGCATACCGTAGTCTATCACACGCACCAATCCATTCTTAACCATCTTTACAATTTTTGATGCAAGAAATAGACGATTCAATACTTTAAACCAAGTAATGATGATATTTCGACATTATATGCTAATGATCTTTGCTACAACACCAGTAGTAGATGTGAGGCATCAACAACTTTTCTTACATAACAAAGCTTCTAATTCAAGAGGTGGATGATTTAGTGTAATAAACCATATACTGATGACAATTTGAAAGTCTAGCCGATGGGTATGTCAAATAACCAAGACATATTACACGCTCATACCTTTCTTGAACCCTAAACTTCTTCTAATACAAATGTTTGTAATTCAATGTGATATTACCTCACATTGATGAAACATTGAAACTCTGGGTCAGTGATCGCTGTTGTTTACCACAATAGCTGTGAGACCCCAACAACCTTACCTGATTCAAAATTCGCACTAGGATGGTACACTCCACAGAGTTTGGATACAATTGAACGTCTCGCCAAAAGCCAAGTCAGCTTATTGACTTATCAACTACATTAAGATCTCTGATCAAGGGTATGCAGGGGCCAAAATTAAAACGGCCACGAGTAGTTCTCCGATACTCAAACAATCGCAGTGCGTTCCTCCGGGTTCACACAGATACTGCGAGAAGTCTCATTCCGAGCCAAGGATGAATCTTTGAACAACTGTGGTGAGAGTTTCTAACTCCATGACCCACAGGATTTGCTGATTGGTGAACTGTATCGAGAAACACTAGTCAAATGAAACGTTCAAGAATTTCAACACAAAAGTTTGTTCCCGAAGAAGGTGAAGCTGAACTCCATGTGAGAAGTTGTTTGAATTCCTCCTCAGTCAACTTGTTACTACATCAACGCCTGAAGTGATTAATTGAAAAGATGAAGAGTCAGACTCCAGTCAAAGTCAAAGTCAAATCAAGAGACTGGATGTGCTGATTCAAGACACCTACTGATATCTGAAGCCTAATGTACTTCAAAGTCAAATCTGAAGACCACCGGTACTGAAGATAAAGTTGTCACTACAATTTTGCTAAATATTTATCAACATCTATACCTATCACCTACTAAGGGGGAGTTTATCACGATTATGGGGAGACTGTTGAAGTATCCTGCGGTGTTCAACTGAGGTCCAGACCAAGTGAGTACTCGAAGCCAAAATGAAAGCATTAAACCAAGGGGGAGATTGTTAGGACAAAATTCTGTGGTTTAATCTTTGTATTTTATAGGGTTTAATTTGTAAAATATATTGTATTTAGAGCTTATCGGGTTGTTCGGTTGTGGACCGAATTACCATGAGTTGTTGGGTTTTGTTGACCAAGAAACATGGTTTCTCGGTGGGCCTTCATCTTGTGGTTCGGTCTATAGATGGCCTTTGGGCTTTAGGTTTTTCGATGGTCTTAAGGAAGGTATAAATACCTTTTGTCTAGTCTCTTTTGAGATTAATGGTTGTTTTGTAGCTCTAGCATTCATATCAATTCCTTTGTAAAGCTTAAGCAACAAGCCTTATGTACTAGTCCTTTGTTTAATCAAAAGAGTGCATTGAAGGTATAATTCCAAGTGTTCTTATTGTGTGATTGATACCAATTTGTGAAGATCTAAGAGTGTTTGTGGACCTACAATATCGTCATTAGCAAATCTATGATGACAACTTTTTATGCTATACTCTTCTTGTAATTTATTAAAATCTTTACCATCAAGCATTTCTTGAAGAGGTTTCAGTTTCTTTTTAGTGTTGTAAACAACATTTTAAAGATCAAATATTTCCCTAACCAGACGGTCATTATGTTCACGATATTTGTTGCTTATCTTTTCACAATCTGGAGAGCATGAATTTTCACAAACATCTTTTGTCGAGGTGGCCATTTTGATCAAAATTTTGACCCTTTTTGACCAAAAACCTTCAGACCGAAAACCCTTCAGACCGAGATGCAGCTTTAGACCGAAAGCTAGGAACCGATAACCAACTGACCGAAAACCCTTCGGAATTTTGACCTTTTTTGACCAAAAACTCAAAGGTTGACCGAAATCCTTACAAACCCAAAGGATGCATCGAAATTGCTAATAAGCTGACAGAAAACCCACTTAACGGACAGAAATCTCGAGTAAACCCTAGCCGAAATCCCAGTGTTGCCACTGAAAACCACCAGGCTGACCGAAATCGTTACATAGATCCAAGAAAATGCCATTTTTGCTGAAAATTTGAGTTTTGAAGATCAATACCAAGAACAATGAAGAACATCAAGAACACTAACACCCAATATCGATCAAAAGGTACAAAAACACCCCAAAAATGTCTAAAAATCTCCAAAAATGCTAGATCCAATCAAATGTTTTGAAATATTAATAATAAAACACTCTAAAACACAAGGTTTGGAGGCTCTGATACCAATTGTAGGTCCCAAACTAATCACTAGATCTAAATGGTATCAAATAAACAATAAGAACATGGAGATTATCAACCTTCAATGCACACTATATTGAATATAGTCTATTACATAAGGTTCTTGGTTGCTTGAATGCAATAACTTTCTCTCTGTACTTAGCACACACTTCAATGCAACCAACCAGGTAAATGATGGCTACAAGGAGCCTTAAATACCTATACATGACCTACTCGAAACCCTAGCCCTTCCGTCTAAAGCCACCGAAAAGGTGAGCCTGGCCCAACCGAAATCCATGTTGATTTCAGTCAACATGCCACCGAGAACCCATAGATTTCGGCCCAGACCGAAATCTCCTAGCAGCCCAATATTTTTCGATTTAAGCTCATAAATATAAAGATTAAACCATATTAATTTATGACCCAACAAGTCCGTTGTTTCCTCTACTGATATAACAAATCAAATTTATGTTCATGGGTTGGTACAATTTCAAAATTTTCTTAGCTCTAATGATGTTTCAAAATTAATACCCACCATACCTCAAAAAAATAAAAGTCCTTATGTGAATTGTTCTGAAAATGAAACTATGAACTCTTCAATAAATGATACTTCGGATGATAATTGCATGATTGAAGATTGTGATTCAGACTTGAAATTGAGGAAATTGACTATATAGACTTGTCCTAACAAAAATTTTCTTCCAAACATTCTTCAAATTCAGATGAATATTTTGAAACAGATAAGAGCAAGACTTTTTTAAATAATTTTCACAGTTGCTTTTTTGAGGATAAAGAGGAATCTTCAAATGAAAAATCAAATCCAGTTCATATACTTGAAACTTCAGATGATTTTGAAAATTATTTAAATAATAAAAGGAAAAATCTTATCGAACTAGCATGCACATATTCAAAGGTTGCTAACTTCAGAAACACAGTTTTCATAAAACAAGGAGTAGAACTTGACGAGGATAATTAACTCCTCTCAATAATGCGAAAAGATAATGAGTTCTGTCACTCCTCAGGGATTCTTTTCAACTAATAAAATGCTTCAAAATAATCTAAATGAAAATTTGGAAGTAAAAGTAAACATTAGAAAACAAAAAATATACCAGTTGAAAAACTCTCTCTCTCTCAAAAGTCACACTCAATTTCCCAACATCCGAAGAGAATTTAGGGAAAAACCAAGTTTCATCAAGCATAAACGATTTTATGACAACCGAATGAGAAGAAACTATCGTGACCTTCAAATAAACAGAAGGAATTTAAAAATCAACAAAAGGTTTCAAAAACAACGAAAGCTTCCGAAAAGTTTCAAAAACATGTTTTTGTACTCAATAAAGCCATCTGTTTGAATAAAAAATATGAAAGATCTACGAAGAACAACTTCACTAAAGTAAGAAACCTTGTCAACACGTTTCATGTTTGGTTAGATAAGAACATTGATCTTTTCAAAAATAAAAATGTCACCATTTAAGATTACAAAGTTGCTTATGAAGAGTTCTTATATGAGACTACACAATGTAGTTCCTCATCTTGGAAAACTTCGATAGTAAATAAAAGATGGGTTCCTGTGAAACAAAAATCGAATTGTGAAAAAGATCCTAAATAAGTCCTCCAAAGAAAATCATGAGATGGGTTCCGAAGAACAAACAAAAGGATAAAATTATTCAATCATCAATCACTTAAATTGGTTCAATTTCAAGAACAAAAAAGTCAAATCTAGTAGAGTCATGGATCCTTGATCCGAATACTTACCCTCAATGACCCAAACAAAATTGGGTACCTGAATTTTCACTCTAAATTGTAGGTGTTATGTGACGAGCAGTACGCCAAGGAATGATATATCGATAGCTGCTACTCACGTTACATGACCAGAAGGATAGAATACTTGACAGATTTTAGGAGTTTAGAAGATGGAGGGGATGTAAAATTCAGAAACAATGAAAGATATCCCATGAGAGGTTATGGAAAGATCACAAATGGGAAATTTACTATTAACAAGGTTACATATGTGGAAGGCTTGAAGCACAACCTGATAAGTGTATCACAGCTGGTACCGGATACAAAGTAAAGTTTGATGTGGAAGGAAGTGTAATCAAGAAGAAAGGGTCGAAAGAAATACTTCTGAAATAAAAAGAGAAGGGTGGAATGTACCCCTTGGATATGAAGCCAATCATTGGTGCTCCTTCTATTTGCCTACTCTCAAAGGCACCTTCAAAGCTTCGCTGGCTATGGTATAGAAGGCTATCACATTTGAACTTTAAGAATATCAACAAACTTGTCGCTCTTGATCTTATACGAGGAATGCCAGCTTTGAAATTTGACAACGACACCTTATGTTCTGCATGTGAACATGGTAAACAAAAGCGTCAAGGTCATCCAATCACAATAGACTCCAAGATATCCGAACCTCTAGAACTCCTACATATTGATTTATGTAGACCTTCAACGGTGGAATCTCTTGGTGGCAATAATAACATTCTCATAATTATGGATTACTTCTCACGTTTCACATGTGTAGTATTCCTAAGGCAAAAGTCAGACACTCCAACAGAGCTCATTACCTTCATCAAACAAATCAAAAATCATCTTTAAAAGCCAGTACGAGCAATCAAAAGTGACAATGGAACGAAATTAAAAATATCAAACCACTGACTCGTACCTGAAAGACAAAGGCATAACCCATAATTTTTCAGCCCCATACACTCCTCAGCAAAAAGGAGTAGTTGAGAGAAGCTACAGATCACTATGCAAAGCAGCAAGAACGATGCTAGACTTTGCAAACCTTCCAATATACTTTTGGGCGGAAGCAATCGCTACAACATGCTTCACACAAAATCTTCTTACATTCATCGCAGCTTCAACATCACGACATACGAAGTCATAAATAAACGCAAACCAAATGTAAAATTATTCCATATCTTCGGATGTAGATGTTTTATCATGAATTTAAAAGATGGTTGAATCAAGTTCAGCACAAAGTCTGACGATGGAGTCTTTATTGGTTACTCCCATACTGCAAATGCTTATCGGGTGCTGAATAAGAGTACAAAGAAAATAGAGGAGACATTCAATCTGACTTTAGATGACCACCACATTAAGAAATAAGAAACAATATTTCCTCGTTCCTTTATTTTTCCTAATTCTTCTACTGACACAGTTCCATTAGATTCATTTAATATTGACTTTTAATTTTTGTTTGATTGTCCAGAACGTGCTATCAATGATGAAATTCATGCGAAGGATAATAAAATCTAAAAGTCTCTCATGTTGAATGAAGACCATCTGAGTTCTACAACTTCTCTTGAAACGACATATTCGGTTGAGGGGGAGCATCTAAGGTCTACCACAGAAGATTCTATGTTTCAGGGGGAGTCCAACAGATCCAGTGCTGAACAAATCCCTCTGATTCCTCCCATTGTTCATTTTGGTGAGGGGGAGCCTGTGTCAAGATTCCCCACCTCTAAATCCATTGCCCATGTCCAGGGGGAGCCAGACCACTCAGATGCTCAAAATGATGATACTCACCCCACCCTGGATTATCCATCTGACACTAAGGAGATAACTAGTGAAACTCTTCCAGAATATGATCCAGCATATCCTCCTTTTGACAAATGGACTCGTTATCATCTGAAGAAACAGGTACTAGGTAATCCATAGGAGAAGGTTCTCACACGTGCACAATTAAGAGAAAAAAACCAGAATAGAATGAACACTCTGAATTGTGTATGTTCAATGTTTTCATCTCTAAAGTCGAACCTAAAAACGTGAAAGATGCTTTCCAACATTCCGACTGGGTTGAGGCCATGCAGAGTGAGTTAGCAGATTTTGAAAGAAACAAAGTTTGGAGATTAATTCCTAAAGCTGCTAACACCTCCATAGTTGGTCTCAAATGGGTTTTTCGAAATAAACTTTGTTGGGTAAACATATCGAAACTGATGACGCGACATTTATTATTTTATATAACGGAAATTATGATTTGCAGATTTAGAAGAAGCCTGTTACGCAGAAGCCCAAGAGCCCATTCCAGCTAGTTTTATCTTTATGGGCTAGGGTTTTATGTCCATCTAATTTATGTATGTTTAGTATAAATCTCGTTTTTAATAGCCGTAAGTAGGGTGACGAAAATACGGTTTAGGGTTTGAGTCATTTTAGAGCTTATTCAAGTTGCTCGTTACGTTTTGTAATTAGGAGCACTATCTTTGTACTCAAACTCGTTTTTTATATATTTTGTCGTTTTGTGTTTGATTTATAACATTAATTGTTCAGTTTGTCGGATTCGATCCTAACAAGTGGTATCATAGTGGGTATTTTCCAGAATTGAAGTTTTAATACCAGATTCGAAGTTATAGAAGAATTATTTTTCAGATCTGTTCTTATTTCCGATTCAGAAAGGTTAGTAGAAGAAGAAATTCGAAAATTGATTTTTGTTTTTCGTTCCAGATCCGTTTTCTCGCTCTAGATTTGTTTCAGATCCGTTTTCCTCTCTCTAAAACGCTTTCGATCTGCTTTCTCGTGTTCTTGTATAATCTAAGATGGGAGAAAACGATTATGAAACATGGTTAGTTGTAATCGATGATACGATGTATAGAGTGAATTTGGAACAATTTATAGGTTTCGTATTGAAAGATCTCAAAATTACAAACGACACACTTATTTCTTTTGGTGTTAAAAATTGTTCTTGATTTTTTATCCTTTAAATCATGAACTAAACGAATCTCTATTTACCCGAATGCTTAATGTTCTTAATGAAGTTGAAAAGAAAAAATGGAAAGAAAAAGAAGAATGTATCAGAAAGTATGTTTCTTTTGTTAAGAACTCATGTGTTCTTGAAGTTCATGATGTTGCTGAAGAATGTGTTCTGATTTTTGAAAATACAAAAACAAGCTCCGAATCTGCATTTGATCTCCCATCCGACGAAAAATGTGTTATTGTTGAGGGAGCATGAAGTAAAAGTTAATTCAGGTGCAAAGATCGAGTGGGAGTATCTCTTTGAATCCGAAGCTGAAATTATTTCTCGACACTGATGATTCGCACCTTTTAGGGGGAGAAATGCTGGTTGAAAACGTGTTTATTTATCAGTTTCGACATTTAGGGGGATAATGTTGGGTAAAAATATCGAAACCGACGCGACATTTATTATTTTATATAAATAAAATTATGATGTGCAGATTTAGAAAAAGTCCGTTACGCAGAAGCCCACGAGCCCGTTCCAGCGAGTTTTATCTTTATGGGCTAGGGTTTTATGTCAATGTAATTTATGTATGTGTAGTATAAATCTTGTTTTTTATAGCCGTAATTAGGGTGACGAAAATACGGTTTAGGGTTTGAGTCGTTTTAGAGCTTATTCAAGTTGCTCGTTACATTCTGTAATTAGGAGCACTATCTTTGTACTCAAACTCGTTCAATCAATCATTCGGCACCGTTTCTATTCTTATCTTTTGTCGTTTTGTGTTTGATTGATAGGATTAATTGTTCAGTTCGTCGGATTCGATCCTAACAAACTTGACACTAAAGGTAACACTGTAAGAAACAAAGCTAGAGTAGTTCTTAAAGGATATTGTCAACAGGAGGGAATCGACTATGACGAGACCTTCGCTCCTGTTGCTAGACTCGAGTCAGTTTGCATTTTTTTGGCATATGTTGCTCATAAAATCTTTGATGTGTATCAAATGGACGTCAAATGTGTTTTTTTAAATGGTTAAATTGAGAACACAATGTATGTGGAACAACCACCAGGATTTATCAATGAGGAATTTCTAGATCACTGTTACATCCTTGACAAGGCCGTCTACGAGTTAAGTCAAGCACCAAGAGCTTGGTATGAAACTTTAACTCGGTTTTTAAAACAATCAAACTTCAAACAAGGATCTGTTGACCCCACCTTGTTCCGAAGGAAAGTAGGTAACCATCTCATGTTAGTCCAAATCTACAAGGAAAGTTTGTTGTTATTTCCAGCAATTTACGCCTAAAAATGTTTGAAATTTCTATCATGATGTTACCAAACGTATTATTGAATATATTTTTTATATAACCAGAGGCATGAAATCATCTATTCCCGTCATTCAAACTGTAACGTCAACTGGGCAAGTTGAGTTAACAACATTACGTGGGACTTCATCCGGAACAATGATGCCTAATGTGGGTCCCACACAAGACATACATATTAAGTGGACTTAAATCAGAGGAAACATATTCAGTGAGAGAAGTTTGTTTCGAAATTGAAACTCTTCTCTCTCAAAAGAATGCCACCTGCAATTGCTCTAAGTTTTATAATATTCCTTTTTTTTTCTCCTCAAATCGATGCTTACCGTTTAAATATATTTTAAAGATAATCAGAAATATAGATTTTTCACAATTAATTTTTAACCTAATTTTTCAGCTAGGCAAGCACAATTCCTTCAATGGCGTCTTTGCAACTCAAACTATGACGTCATCTAGGAAAATTGAGTCAGCCATAATACCAGGGACTTCAAATGGAATGTAATTTTTGTGTGTGTGTGTGTCTAAGTGAAAATCCACCTTTACTGAACCTAATTATTTGTAAAAACTTTATAATACAAAGTGGTTTGACTATAGCTGTACAAAAATTGGGTCTGAAAAGCCTTTTAACAGTTTATAATTGTTGGATCCATTTTTTTGTAACCTAGCATATTCTAACTGTTTATATGCTCAACTTATCCCTGTTAAGGCATAGTAGGTGGTGGCTGCAATAGTGGCTGATGGAGGCCTTTAGGCAGTTGGGAAACACGAAATCCAACCCAGCAAGTTTTCGGTTTCAGTGTTTGAAGCAATACCTTCAACCCAATGCATCTATTTTGACAAACTCAAAGGTAAAATTCTAAAATCCTCACTAACTTTGTGGATAGAAATTGGTATTTCTTGAATGTAAGTCAATATTAGGGATCATTACATGTAGTAAGTTGGAAAACACCAAGAATGTACATGGGCTGGCTTTTCTCTCATAGTCAAACTTAGGTTTGGAATGAAGGTTGTTTTATGCATGATGAGTATTATTGGGAAAACAAGCATTTGTGTTTGTAGGTTTTTCTTGTATTGGGCTTAAGACGGGTACACAAACATCTATTAGTTTGAATATGTGTAATTAGTATAATAGGTTTCATGGATTTAATATCAGAAGCAATCCTTTTTTCTCTAGTGTGAAATTCTATAATCATAAATGTAGAGTATAATTAGTAACCATTAAAATTGTAACACCCGTGTTTTGGGCCTATGAGTTTTGGGCTTAAACCGACAAATAAAATTTATTTCATAAATAAAGAAGACAAATGAATAACTAAACTTAACATTTTGTTATATTTTATATTGTAAATAAAAGAGCCAAATATAGTTTTATAAACAAATTGTAACCAAATGTGAGAAATTTTGTCATAAGGACTAAAAGTGCCAATTTGGCCAAACTTACCCTAAGTAGATTTGACTAGTCAATGATTTAGAAAAATTAGAAGATATATTAAAGGAATTGAAGTGGAGTTTACATTAGGTCTAATAATTCTTTGAATTTCATTAAGGATTTAAATTGTAAAGAAATTCGTGAAAGGGGCCGTTTGTGTCAAATTTGGAAACTAAGGGTTAGTGTTGACCTAACGAATGACTCATGTTAAATAAATAATTTTATTTCGAACATAAGTGTAAACTTAGAGACTTCTAGTTAGAAGAAATGGACTTTTGGGGTGTTGGGTAAAGACGGATCGAACTATAGGGACTAGTTTTGCCAATTATGAAATATATCCAGTTTTTGATGGGGGTTTCCCCCATTTCAGCCACAATCACGTTTTTGAGAGAAGGAGAGGGAGAGAGTGGCGATTTTGAGTGATCATGGAGGATAAGATGCTAGAGCTTGAAGATTGATCAAAGCTCTTGAAGATTTCAAGCAATCTAAGGTATAAACACACTTTTCTTGCCCTAGATTTCGAGTTTAGGTTTGGGTTTGGACCCAATCCGATTTTTATGATGGGATGAGGTTCTTCCTATGATTCCACAATGTTTATTTGATGTTTCTAAGTTGATTGGAGTGTACATTCAATCCATGGATGCTCTAGATTCACGTAGTTGATTGATTTGGGTGTAATAAACCCTAGATTTTGGGGATTTGATGAATAGTTGAGGAATCTAGAAATTTACGGTTTGATTTCGTAATTTTGGATGAGGGGATTCATTTATAATGATTCCCTAAGGAATCCAACCTTTGATTTGTAGTAATAAACCTTGAATCACTAGAAAATGAGAATTGAGTGTTGAAATGGGTTTTATTCATGTAGATGATGATTGGATCTCTTGTTTAATAGATGAATGAATTTGTTGCATCAATTTGGATGTATAAGTGGAGTGAGGATCATTTCCTAATGATTCCATGGAATGGAAGAAGGAATATCCACTTGTAATCACTAATTGTAGGAATGGAATTGGTTATTCCATGATTTAAGCTTATAGAGTGAAGTTGTGATCATGGCATGTAGGGGTGCGCGTGGTGCGGTTTGGTGCAGTTTTTGGTCAAAACCGAACCGCAAACCGCATTATGCGGTTTTTGAAAACCTAAAACCGCAATTTACAGTTTCTAATGCGGTGCGGTTTTGCGGTTTTTCCATGCGGTGTGGTTTTATTTGGTGTGGTTTCG
The DNA here is from genome assembly GCA_023525715.1 of Cichorium intybus. Taxonomy (NCBI): domain Eukaryota; kingdom Viridiplantae; phylum Streptophyta; class Magnoliopsida; order Asterales; family Asteraceae; genus Cichorium; species Cichorium intybus. Next base: position 92,447,390 of record CM042014.1, on the reverse strand, counting down.
GTTATTAACCGCATAATATAGTGGTGTGCGTTTTTTCCTATGGTGCGGTTATAAAACTGTAGAAGTTCAAAATCGAGACATTTTTTGTAAATTTTTTAGTATTTTGACTATATATTTAGTATATTGCCGCTATCAAATGACAAAATTAAACTCATTTGTTTCTTTGTACTTAGTATAGTGATCATGAAACAACTAAAGTTTATAACTTACAATCGGTGAAAATGACAAATGCAATTGGCACTATCAAAATACAAAATAAAATTGTCGTTCAAACTAAGTCTTTTATTTAATCTATGATGTCATATTTAAACTTAATAATAAGTAAATATATATATTATATAATTATTTAATACATGGTAATTGGTGCGGTTCGGTTATTTGCGGTTTTTCCAAATGTAAAAACCGCACCGCACCGCAATTTTGCGGTTTTTGTAAAAGTATAAACCACACCATCGGTTTTCGCTTCAGTTTCGTTTTTTTTGCGGTTTTTTCGGTTATTTTTTGTTGCGGTTCGATTTTTGCACACCCCTAATGGCATGTAATGGATTCATTTGGAATGATATTAGGTAGTTTAATTGAGTCTAATGATGTATAAATTGAGGTTGAATCATGTCCTTTTGATGTCCATAAGGTTGGGAAAGTGTTAGAGCTTGATTCGGGTCAAAAAGGGGTGAAAATGACCAAAATCGGAGCTACAGCAGGTTGTACACGACCCGTGTCATACCTACACGACCCGTGTAGCTGGGTCTTGCCAAAAATTGCATTTTTTTGGTTTTGAGCTTTATGGTTTGGTCCTTGGGTCCTTGTTTTAATGCCAAACTTTGGGGATGTTTTAACTAAGATTTTCCTTATATTAGAGGGTCAAGGACTTCATTTTGGATGATGTCCTTCTTAGTTCTAAAGAAGTAATTATAGTGTGACTTTTAGATGAAATGAGTATGATATATTCCGTTCTTGTATTGTAAGAAGGAGATATGTTGTAGTGCCTTGGAGTTGAGACTAAGGACTTGAGCTAGCACTCAATTAAGAGGATGTGATGGATGAGATGATGTCTAGGAGTGCCTTCAAATGCTTCAACCTTGTGTGGAGTTAGTGTTGACTCATCAGTTGACCTAGGGTGAGTTTACCGGGAGTACACATCGTTCCCACTAACATTTGTGTTTGTTATCAATTACTTTTCATGGATGTTATTATGTGCAATGTGTTATATGATTACTACTTGTGCATTGCATGAAAATGAGTTTCTAAAGATGATTTTAAATAAAGATGATAATAATGTTTTGAAACACGTTTTGAGCATCCTATTTGTGCATTGCATTGCATATAGGATGGGATTGACCGTGTGAGCCCTTCAGACCGAGTTTTGCCATTTTCTCATTTAAAGAGGGTGAGTATGAGTTTTGCCCTTTTCTCATTTAAATAGGGTGATTATGAGTATGAGTTTTACCATTCTATAAAATAAAGAGGGTGAGGAGAGTTTGTTCCCAACAATAGGGAACCCCATGAGGGAGTTGCTAGTGTGATGGCCACTAGTTCTAGTTTAACCCATACAGGGAGCAAGTATTATGCTTTGTGCGTTTACTTACGAACTTAGGTGGGTGCCATCGGGGTGAGTTGGACTTTTATGAGATGGACATGGGTTTGGGATAGTTGCATCATGCATTGCATTTGCATATCATAACTATCTATTTTGAGTAACTCTTTATGATGTTTTAAACAACTTTTAAAGTGTGTGTCAAAACTATTGTTGGAGGTTTGTCCCGAGTGTGGTAGTTCACTGCCCACTCGAAATGGGTCAACCTCAGGTAAGCTCACTAGGCATTTCAATTGCCTAACTTATTTTGATGTGTACTGAGGTTGAGAAGTTTAGATGACTTTAGAAGAGATGGCCTTTAGAAGGCCACGGTTTTTGTGGTTTCATTTAAGCTGTGTAATGGTATTTGAATTGTTACAACCTCGCTACTTTATAAACAAAAATGTTTTATCTAAAATGGGACCAAATATTGTTTTCCACAACTTAAACCTAAATAATTTCTCATTAAACCCCATGTGTTTTAAAAATGGTTTTGAAAGAAGATGACTTATTTGAAGATGTTGAAATTGAAGTTTTCACTAAAGTATGATTTTTGGAACAATGATAATAAACCATGGGTTAAAATGATGTTTTATGAAAATCCTTAAGCGAGGGTGTTTCAATTTGGTGCCAGAGCATGAGTTTAAGTGAACTAGGTACTAGGAGTAGTGCTTAGACTTAAACTATGATGCTCTTAAGGATGTTTGACTTCTTAAGTAGTTAGCCTTTAGAAGTTAGTAGCAAATGCTTGCTTGTGATTTAGTTTCTAACCATTTAATTAGTGGATTCGGTTTGTCATGAGGAATATTCTTGGCAAGAGGATGCATGCATGAGGATTCTTAAGTGGATATGAAGTGCAACCTTGAAGAATCAGGAGTACGTGGCAACATAAGGAGCAACTTCATGTGAATGGCAGCTTCTAAGGAAGATAGAAGGCGAATAAAAGGACAACTTATATTAGATGAAGCTCGAAGAGTAGTGAGATTTACAAGATGGTGGACCTTGAGGAGTCGATCAAGGGATGAAGGAGTGTTAGAAGACTAGTGGAATCGTAGTGTCAACCATGGGCAAGTAGGGAGCATGATGAGCATGGTGTTAGTGAAGTGGATAGTAGGTGAAGACTTAGAGCTATTGAAGAAATCCTTTGTCGTGACCCTTAAACCTTTCTTCCTTACCTTTACCTTCTTTTGAGACCCATCCGACATCTTTTTGGTGTTCAAGCTGGTGACCTTGCCTTAGCTCTAGAAGACTAGGTGTATGTAAGAGTAGCATGGTTTGCACCTTAATGCCTTAACTAGAGAGACCTTAATGTAAGACACAAGAAGGACTTAGATCATTAGGTTCACTGGTAGTTAGCAATGGCTTATTGACCAATGGAACCTTATGGGAATAGTGATTTACTAATTCATGTCAGGGTGAAGAGACATGGATGCATGATGAGACTATAGGCCATAGGATCAAATCGTTAATCACCTTGGGGTGTGTGAAGTAGTGAATAACCTACCCTAATAAAAACATAAGAATGACGTAAGGCTAATCTTTTCTAAAATGTTAAAAATTTGAGAAAATTTTTAAAAACAGATTGGACGAGAATATCTCACAAAATGCAAGACTTTTATAAAGTGAATGAAAAAGGGGCCATCATGAATCGGTAGTGAATACCTAGGAGTGATGATCTCTTTGAGATTTTGTTAATAAATTCAATGAAAATATGTTTCCAAATAAGTTTGAAACTTTATATAAAGTGTACGAATTCGAAGGGGTATTCACAAAGGTTTATTGAAATTTTCTCATAAGGAACGGTTTCCTCAAAATATTTACCACAAAGTTGAGTGCTCAAATCTTTTGTAAAACAAAGGGTCGAGTAATTTATTTTTTTAAATTTGATAGTTGCATGTTTTAAACAAGAGCAATTATTGAAAAAAAAATCGAGACAAATACTTCTTTGAAGTAAAACAATTTTACAAAGTGGAATTTATGGCACTTCAACTTTTATAAAGTTTTAAATTTAAGTAGAGGCAACTTTTGAGATTTTGTTAAAAAATGGGTATTAAATTCTTTATCGGTAGGAATACCCGGGATTGATGATCTCTTTGGAATTTTATTAGTATTTTGGTGGAATCACGTTTCAAAATGGATTTGGAAAATTTATTGTTTTACATAAAGGATGTGAAATCTGAGTAATGCTTTTTCATGAAGTTAATTAAATTTTCAATGAACGGTCTTTTCCAAACATTATCCACAAAGCAGAGTGTTTAAGTTTTTGAAAGGACAACGAGTTAAAATTTGAAAGATTTTAAATTTATCATTTCATATTTAAGAGGAACGTTTATAAAAAGAAAATTTTGGATAAACAATTATTGGAAGTAACGTTTTTACAAAAGTGGAATTTAAGATATTTCGAGTATAATATTTTAAAACTAAAATATGAGTAACTTTTGAGATTTTGGAAAAAATAGTACTTTATTTCTTATTATTGATTCTGGGGACGTAATCCTTTTAAGGGGTAGATAATTGTAACGTCCGTGTTTTGGGCCTAGGAGTTTTGGGCTTAAACCGACAAATAAAATTTATTTCGTAAATAAAGAAGACAAATGAATAACTAAATTTAACATTTTGTTATATTTTATATTGTAAATAAATGAGCCAAATATAGTTTTAAAATCAAATTGTAACCAAATGTGAGAAATTTTGTCATAAGGACTAAAAGTGTCAATTTAGCCAAACTTACCCTATGTAGATTTGAGTAGTCATGGATTTAGAAAAATTAGAAGATATATTAAAGGAATTGAAGTGGAGTTTAAATTAGGTCTAATAATTCTTTAAATTTCCTTAAGGATCTAAATTGTAAAGAAATTCGTGAAAGGGGCCGTTTGTGTCAAATTGGGAAACTAAGGGTTAGTGTTGACCTAAAGAATGACTCATGTGAATAAATAATTTTATTTGGGATATAAGGGTGAACTTAGAGACTTCTAGTTAGAAGAAATGGACTTTTGGGATGTTGGGTGAAAAAGGATCAAACTATAAGGACTAGTTTTGCCAATTGTGAAAGATATCAAGTTTTTGATGGGGGTTTCCCCCATTTCAGCCACAATCACGTTTTTGAGAGAAGGTGAAGGAGAGAGTGGCGATTTTGAGTGATCATGTAGGATAAGATGCTAGAGCTTGAAGATTGATCAAAGCTCTTAAACTTTTCAAGCAATCTAAGGTATAAACCTACTTTTCTAGCCCTAGATTTTGAGTTTAGGTTTGGGGTTTGGACCCAATCCGGGTTTTATGATGGGATGAGGTTCTTCCTATAATTGCCCAATGTTTATTTGATGTTTCTAAGTTGATTGGAGTCTACATTCAATCCATTGATGTTCTAGATTCACTTAGTTGATTGATTTGGGTGTAATGAACCCTAGATTTTGGGGATTTGATGAGTAGTTGAGGAATCTAGAAATTTATGGTTTGATTTGGTAATTTTGGATGAGGGGATTCATTTTTAATGATTCCCTAAGGATTCCAACCTTTGATTTGTAGTATTAAACCTTGAATCACTAGAAAATGAGAATTGAGTGTTGAAATGGGTTTTATTCATGTATATGATGATTGGATCTCTTGTTTAATGGATAAATGAATTTGTTGCATTAGTTTGCATGTATAAGTGGAGTGAGGATCATTTCCTAATGATTCCATGGAATGGAAGAAGGAATCTACACTTGTAATCACCAATTGTAGGAATAGAATTGGGTATTCCATGGTTTAAGCTTATAGAGTGAAGTTGTGATCATGGCATGTAATGGATTCATTTGGAATGATATTAGGTAGTTTAATTGAGTCTAATGATGTATAAATTGAGGTTGAATCATGTCCTTTTGATGTCCATAAGGTTGGGAAAGTGTTAGAGCTTGATTCGTGTACCTGGGTCTGGCAAAAAATTGGAGTTTTTGGGGTTTTTAGCTTTATGGTTTGGGCCTTGGGTCCTTGTTTTAATGCCAAACTTTGGGGATGTTTTAACTAAGATTTTGCTTATATTAGAGGGTGAATGACTTCATTTTGGATGATGGATGATTGTCCCTTCTTAGTTCTAAAGAAGTAATTATAGTGTGACTTTTAGATGAAACGAGTATGATATCTTCCGTTCTTGTATTGTAGGAAGGAGATATGTTGTAGTGACTTGGAGGTGAGACTAAGGACTTGAGCTAGTGACAACGCCTAGTGATATCAAGTATTTTAGGCGTTGTTGAGCCCTATTCTTGATGAAATTATATCAGATATATCTTGGTATTCTAACTATTCGTGCCAGGACTTGTTTGGAAGAAAAGAATGAAAACTGGGACTAAAAGCGTGTAAATTGGAGAAAGTTTGCAAAAGAAGATAAAATCAGGAAAACACATACGCACGCCGCGGAATCAAGAAGACGCAACGGGGGTTCAAGGCGGTGAACCAAATTCAAAGGCCGAAGAAAACGGGAGAAGATAAGTACGCGCGCCGCGGTTCACTTAAATGCCGGGCGCGGCTGCGATAACTTTCAACTATAAATAGAGGCATTTACAGCCGAAAACCCGAGCAAAACCCTGGTGAAGAATCGACCGTAGAGGCTCTTTGACTCCAAGAATTCGTTTTCAGCAACCATCTTTTGGCATTTCAGGTTTTATAATTTAATTTCCTTTTGGTAGTAAGTAGCATTTGTAGCTAAGGTCTTTGGGAGTGACAACCACTGACTTTGAGCACTTTAGTTTTCTGTTTTACACCATTGGTTACTGTATTGGACCACTGGAATTCAGTTTTGGTTAATGAAAATCATTTGGTTACAATTAATCTTAATTTTTCGGTGTTTTGATGCTTGTGTTTGATTGTGTTTGTTTGGGTTGTGTTTGGATGTTATTTTGACCTTGTTTGGGATTGTTTCCCTTGCTGAAATTAGTAGCCAACTAGGTTAGTCTTAGGTATTGAACTTTAGCCAGTAACTGTTCAGTTGGGCTGTAGCTATTGGTTTAGGTTATACCTTGTGTTGTTTGGATGTTTTGGATGCCTTCGATTGCTTCTGATTCAGAGATGCACTTCTGATTTCAGAAAGTAACTAGGCTTGTTTGAGTTGAGTTTAGCTTATGCTTGGCTTGACTTTGTCATCTGGTCTAACCACGAAGCTCCTGTGGATCGGCCCTGACTACCACTATGCTAGTGTGTGTGTGTTAGGTTTTTCTTATTTTTGACCGCACAACGACCTAGGCGTGTCAAATTTTGGCGTCGTTGCCGGGGAGTGCACGCCATCGGGAGTTCGCCAGACGCACGGGGATATACGTGGATGTAGATTTCCAGCACCACCATTTTCCCCAGTTCTTCGAGGCATGTATTCAGGGGCAGCCGGAGCGGGCTGCCAACATGGAGGTTTGGGCACCGTTGTCCAACATTATCTATGAGGCAGGGACCTCCCGAGAGAGTCACCTCCGCGACCCACTCCACCGCCTCATGCACTGCATCGTCTCCACCTCCATCATGCAGCGGGAGGGGGGCGAGAAGGTGTCTGGGGAGGACATGACGTTTTTCTGGGTTCTCCTCGACCCCTCCAGGTTCATCCACGTTCCCTACGCCCTAGCAGTCGCCCTATCCACCCGTGCGACGGGTGCCTCCGCCAGCAGTCCTCTGGGCCGGGGATACTTCATCACCCGCCTGGCCCGATCATACCGGATCCTCACTGCCAGGACTGTTGCCACCTTGACCGCTTTACCTCCATCTCGCACTACTGCGCAAGCTCTGGAGAAGATGGGGCTGATCGAGCAGAAGCGCCCGGGACAGTTCATTCGGGCACCGACAGAGCCACCCCAGGACCCCCAGCCGGCATACGCTTAGCCTGGCAGGAGACGCCGGAGAGCACCCGCGCCAGAGCCAGTAGCACCAGCAGAGCCGCAGCCGTAGGAGGACTCAGCGGCCATCCACCGACTGGAGGTCAATGTCACGAGGATTGAGGACCAGCTTGAGTGGATCGGGGAGGTACTTTTACAGATCGCATCAGCAGAGGGTCAACGCCCCCGACCATTCCCAGCCAGAGCCCATGATCACGAGGCTGGATCCTCCAGGCCACCAGGAGGTAGTTGATGTATTTTTTTCTTTTATTTTCTTTTATGTTTGGGATATATGTACTGAATCTATGACACACCTTTATATTTTGTTTGTTTATATTTGTTATGTTTGCTTTTAATGTTTTGTTGAGTCACGCATGTTATGCCAAATGAGAAGGAGTGACAACGCCTAGTGATATCAGGTATTTTAGGCATTGTTGAGCCCTGTTCTTGATAAAATTATATCAAATATGTCTGGGTATTCTCACTTTTCGTGCCAGGACTTGTTTGGAGAAAAAGAATGGAAACACGGACTAAAAGCGTGCAAAAGGAAGAAGTTAGGAAGGAATGAAAAATCAAGAGAACTCATACGCGCGCCGCGGGAACACATTCAAATTCCGAAGAAACGGGAAAAGATCAGTACGCGCGCCGCGGATTTCACTTCTGCGCGGCGCGGCTGCGGGAAATTAGCAAGTATAAATAGATGCATTTCCAGCCGAAAACCCTAGCAAAGACCGGGTGTAAAATCGACCTTGAAGCTCTTTGACTCCAGGATTTCATTTCAGAAGACTCACAATTGGTATTTTATGATTTTTGATTTAATTTCCTTTTAGTAGCAATTAGTTTTGTAGCTAAAGTCTTTGGGAGTGACAACCATTGACTTAGAGCACTTAGGTTTCTGATTTTGAAACATTTGGTTACTGTTTTTGTGTTTGGAATTCGGATTTAGTGAATGAGAAGCATTTGGTTACATTTAATCTTAGCTTTTCGGTATTTTCATGCTTGTGTTTGGTTTTGATTGATTGTTTGTGTTTGGATTGTGTTTGGACCTTATTGGGACTGTTTTTCTTAGTTGAATTCAGTAGCTAATTAGGTTGTTTGATAAGCATTAAACCTTGGCTAGTAACTGTTCTATAGAACTTTAGTTAGTGGCTAGTTTATGCTTTGCTTGGTTTTGCTAGTTTGGATGCCTTTGATTGCTTCTGATTCAGAGATGTACTTCTGATTTCAGAAAGTGACTAGGTCATTTGAGCATAGCTTAGCTTGGCTTTGGTTGTTTGATCATTGTCTCATTTGCTAGTGATTAGGAAAATAGAAACCAGATCCTCCGACTGTAGCTGTGACACTACTAGTTGGTAATCTCTCATCTAGTCTAACCACGAAGCTCCTGTGGATCGACCCAGACTACCGTTATATTAGTGTGTGTGTTAGGTTTTCTCTTATTTTTGACCGCACGACGACCTCTGCGCGTGTCAAATTTTGGCGCCGTTTCCAGGGAGCTGTGAGCTTAGGTTAGGTGAGTAGTAGGAACTGTTTCTTGCTTTTTGAAATTTCATTTTGATAATTTTTGGTTTTTGATTTTTGGTGGGCGTGTTGCACTAGTGCATGCGTACCCGCAAGGGAAAGCAATTATCCCCATTACAGTTTGATTCTGAGATTGAGCGTACTGCACGCAAAATCCGTGCCCGTAGGCGTTTGAATATCATGAATTTTAGTCAAGTTAGCAGTAGTCCGGTAAGTGTTGCCCAGGAATCATCAGGTGAGGCAACGGGGATGTTTTCTATTCGCCCACTTTCAGAGTTTCAATTTGGGAGCACGAGTGCTTCTGGTGGTGCAGTTTCAGCCCCTGCACCCATACCATCATGCACTCCGCCATCTATCCCACCATTTACACCCGCTTCACAACCACAATCCACCAATCCATTTACTTCTGCTATGTCTTGGGGAGAGCCGACCCGATATGGCACCCCAGCTCCTAGACAGCAGACACCAACATCTCAACCACAACCAGTCCTCTTTAACCTCAACCCACGTACCAATCAACACAACCTATACACTTTCAGCAACCGCCTCAGCCACAATACCATTACCCAGAGACGGAGGAGGTGTATGACGAGGAAGATGAAGGATGGGTGCCACCAGCACCATAACCACAATGGAACCGAGGTCGGGGACCTCCCAGAAGAGCACCACAATATCCACCACCAGGTCAGCGGGAATACAATGATCATCTTTACGGTAACCCCGCCCAACCTTTACATTTTGCACAACCGAGACGGCAATCGGTTGCATCACATTTCCAACCGCGGGAATATGATGACTCATCGCCAATCTATATTCCTGATAACATTGATTCGCAAGTAGAAATTACACCTCAGTTATTAGGAATATTACCAGAGTTTAGAGGGTATAAGCAAGATGATCCCTATAATCATTTATATGAATTCTTAGCGATCGCTATTACGAATAACCCTAGGAACACCAACAGAAATATTTTCAGGCTTAGACTGTTTCCGTTCACCCTTAAGGATAAAGCCAAATATTGGTTCACATCGTTGCCATCGAACAGTATTACTACATGGGATCAGCTCAAGGCAAAGTTTCTTCAAGAATTTTACCCAGCGAGCAAGACAACTGAAATCAGAAGAGTTATCCAGGATTTCCAGCAAAAGCCTGGAGAGGCTTTTCATGAAGCCTTTGATAGATTGAAGGAGTTGTTGCGATCTTGTCCGCATCACGAGATTCCTAGGTGGCAGTTGGTCAAGTTATTCTTCGAAGGAGTCAGTGAGACGTACCAGGCCATGATAAATGCCTCATCTAGTGGGACATTTATGTGGCAGTTCCTAGAGGAAGCTTGGCAGTTTTTGGAGCAGTTGAGCAATGGCTCCAAAGCAAACTTTTCGACCAGGAAAACTGTAAGTACGGCGGCAGCGGTAGGAGTCGATGCTGATTGGAAAAAGGAAGTGAAAAAGGAAATCGGTGAACTAAATAAGAAGTTTGACAGGCTTATGTCAACATTGCAAAATGGACCGCCAAATTCGTCACAAGGAGGTCAAGGAGGACCTAAGACGCAAGAAGCGAATCAAGTTTATGGCCAGGGTCAAGGCCAGCACAATAATGGACGACCCTACAGGCCATACAACCAAGGACAGCAACAAAATTTCAGGCAAAACAATTACCAGAATCAATCAACTAGTCTGCCTAGAAACCATCAGCCTGCGAACAATGGAAACAACAATGGAAATAACAACAACAACAGGGGGCCCACCAATGCTACCAACAACGCCCCAGGGATCGAAGAAGAGATGATAGCTAGGATGTATGATATGGTCACTGCGACACAACAACAATCTCAAGCGAATGCAAAGGGCATCGCGAATATGGAGCGACAAATAGGTCAGATGGCTGCAGATCAACAAAAGAGAGATAGTGGCAAGTTGTCGAGTGCTACTGAAGTCAATCCTACGCATAATCAGCGTCCAGGGAAGGAACAAGTCAATACTATCGAATCAGGGTGGCGAAAGGTCACTCTAGAGGACTTGTTCGAAGTAGGGAGTGAAGCGAGACCAGGGGAAGAAGAAAAGGCTCTAGAAAGTAAAGTGAGGAAGGTAAAGAAGGAGGAGTTCCGGTTGAGAATGGCACTCAACCAGAAATAGAAATAGAGGTCCAAAAGGAAGAGCAACCAACGATAGTGGGGATTAAGCAGAAAAAGAATAATAGGAAATAAAAGAAGAAGCAGGAAGTACCCAGATCAACGGGACCCTTAATGAATCAACCCCTATGGGATGAGCTTAAGGATACCCCTGAGGACACCAGGATTTTGCAAGAAATGTGTGAACAAAATGGGAAGAGCAAAGCACCTACACCAAAAACTATGAGGTTGACTGTGAGAGCTAGCGAGGCGTTATTGGGAACATTGCCCAAAAAAGAAAAGGACCCCGGATCACCATTGATCACTACAACTGTAGGGGACGTGGTTATTCGAAACACCTTATTAGATTTGGGAGCAAGTGTCAACATCTTGCCCGGATACCTGTATGACAAGTACAAGAATGAAGAAATTGAGCCAACAGAAGTTGTACTGCAGCTGGCCGACCAATCAACTAAGGTATCCAGGGGAAAGCTAACAAATGTCATAGTCAAAGTTGGGGACTTTTTCTATCCCGTGGATTTTCTGGTGATGGAATATGAAAGTCTGGACGATGCGCCTACGCTCATCTTAGGGCGTCCATTCTTAGCTACTGCTGGTTCAGTGATTGATTGCAAGACTGGAGATATGGATATTTTCTTCGGGACCAGGAAAAGAAGTTTGAATATGTTCAGGAACCCAATCTCTTTACCTTCGGAAGAAAATGGCAAACAAGCAGATAGGAAAACATTAATGGAGCCAGGGATCAGGAGTAAAGAAAAGATCTGGACACGCACGGGAGAGGGAGGAAAAGAAGAAATTTTAAAGGAAACCAAGGACCACCCGTTGTCCACCATCGACAAAGAACAACTGCTGGACATGATAGAGATGATGGAAGCAAGGCACCAGCAATACGAAAAAGAATCTAGAAAACGAGAGGCGAATGTTTTTGAGCTCTTGAAATCCCAACAACAATGGATCAGTGGTGTGAGTGATCGAATGACTCAACTCACATCTCTAATGACAATGATGGCCAACAATTTCATGCCGGAATACCAGCAAATGCCATCGAGGGGTCAAGAAGAAGAAGAGTCAGCTTAGGAGTAGTACGTCTGGCTGAAGACGTTAAACTTAGCGCTTGTTGGGAGGCAACCCATCGTGTCATAAGTTAGGGTATATTTCTTGAATTAAAATACAAAAATACATCAATCTTTTTGCAGGTACTAGTGGTTTGGAATAAGTGTGGGGTCATTTGAGAAATTTTGAAATTTTTGAAGTCCGCGCCACGGGTATTTGAATTACGCGACGCGGGATCGTAAACCAACCCGATGTACAGGGGTTGATTTGGTGACACGCACGACGCGCAAAGTGCAAACCCGCGACGCGGTAAACGATCAGTCGGTTTTCTCCTTTATAAGGTGAACCGCGGCTCATACGACCCACACGCGACTCGGAGCTCTGGTTATCGAAATTTTCTTGCAATTTTTCTTGCTCATTTTGTTCCCACTACCAAGGTATGCCATTCTAACTATCTATTACTCGTTAAAACTAGCGATTAGGTAGTTAATTTTAGTGATTTGCCCAAAATAGTTCAAAACTTAGAATCACTAATGCTAGCATATAGGGTGTTTGTTTTGCCAAATGGAGACCCTAGATGAGCTAGTCGGCACCTAGGCTACCTTGTGGTATGATTATATTGAGATTTAGCAGGTTAAAATGAGAATTTGATTCGGGGTTTGGACTTTGGAAACAACCGCACGCCGCGCCGCGCCCTTGCTCATGGGCCGCGCCGCGGTGTGGCTGGGAAGACAAGGACTGATTTTGAAAATTTTTTTTGTTTTGTGGCTATATTTTCTTTTTGCAGATGATGTTCAGGTTGGAGCACGCTTTCCTCCAGTTCCCCGCGGAGCTGGCCAGTTCCGTTGAGCATACCTCACGGAGGGACGCATTGAGGAGTCGCCGGGTGTTAGAGGCGACAGTCATTGATCGAGATATTCTGAGAGATGCAGGGCTCTGGGGTGCGATCGAGCCGTTCTTGCATTGCACCTGGACCCATGAGGAGGCGTCATTCACTTGCAGAGGCTGGGACCGGATCATGGCCACTAACGAGGATGTGGTCTACACAGAGCTTCTCCTGGAGTTCCTGTCTACGGTCCATTTCGCTCCGAGGGCGGGAGACCCGCGTTCCAGGCTCGTACGCTTTCATTTGGGAGGTGAGCACAGGGAGTGCAACCTCTGGGAGATTGGGAGACGCACAGGCATCTACACTGCCGTGGACCTCCAGCATCGTTATTTCTCCCGGTTCTTCGGGTCCTGCATTATGGGGGAGCCGGACAGGGCCCCCAACATGGAGATTTGGACGCCATTGTCCAACGTCAGATACGAGGCAGGGACCTCGAGGGAGAGCCATCTACGCGATCCACTTCATCGCCTCATGCACCGTATCGTCTCCACCTCCATCATGCAGCGCCCGGGGCAGTACATCTGGGCCCCGACCGAGCCTCCTCAGGCACCCCAGCCCGCGTATGCCCAGCCTGGCAGGAGACGCATGAGACCAGAGCCAGTGCCAGTACCAGAGCCCGCAGCCCCGACACAGCCACAGGAGGATCCAGCGGCCATCCATCGGTTGGAGGCCCGAGTTGCGAGGATGGAGGACCAGCTCGAGTGGATCGGGGAGGTACTTTTGGAGTTGGCCACTCAGCAGGGCCGACGTCCCCGACCATTCCCAGCCTGGGCCCATGATCATGAGGTCGGACCCTCCAGGACGCCTGGCAGTGATTGATGTACCTTTTTTTTTTCTTTCTTTCTTTTTATTTTTTGAGATATATGTATAAACTTATGACACTTCTATCTGTATATTTGTGTTCATATTTTATTTTTCATGTTTGTGTGTTTTTAATGTGTTTGTTAAGTTATGCATGAGATACCATTCTGAGAAGGAGTTGTCTCAGACAAGTGTGGGGTCACCGTGCCCCCTCCACTTGTCTCGACCACCGGCGTGTTTACTGTAGCGCTACAACCCCAGAATACGAAATCAAGGATCCATTTGTACGCAATTATACCTGTGATATTGAGCACCAAGCAGTCTATCGTCCAAAAGGGGTAACTCTTTCTCCCTTGTTTTGAAATAATTTTGTACAACGGGGACGTTGTACGGTTTTAAGTGTGGGGTGTGGACGGTCGAAAGAGATTTTTTTTGAAATTTTTGCAGAAATGATCGATTTTTCAAAATTTTTAGCAAGATTTTTCAAAATTTTTAATGAATTGCAATTTTGAAATGAATGATTTGTGATTGTGATAGCATTAGTATTTTTCAAGAAATACTGTCTATTTGTGATCATGCTATTAGTTAATCAAATAAGTTGAGTTTTACGAGTTTAGAAGATTGAGCTGTTTTAGGATTGGAATTTAGGAAGGAAAAGTCAATCTGTGGCCTTTGTTGTTCGAGCCGGTAGGTCTAAAATGGGTGGGCCTTATGCACCTTACCACCTAAGATTGTCTGGTCTGGGATGGTATTTCTGAAAGCTTGCTACACGGACAACATCGAAAGTCATGGACAATTCCTTAATGGCCTTTAAAATCTGAATGATTAAGTACACTTCTTTGTGGACAAAAAGTTTGTAATCAAGGGTTCTCTAGAAATCCATGAATTCCAAAGAACAATTCAATTATGTTTTCGCGAACTATTCCATTCTAACTCAAAGAGCAATAAACTTTGAAACTGAACACAGTCAAAAATTGTTTGATTCTTCATTATAATTTGTTAAAAACTCTCTTGCTTGGGGACAAGCAAGGCACAAGTGTGGGGTGTTTGACAATGCGTAGTGATATCAGGTATTTTAGGCGTTGTTGAGCCCTGTTCTTGATAAAATTATATCAAATATGTCTGGGTATTCTCACTTTTCGTGCCAGGACTTGTTTGGAGAAAAAGAATGGAAATAGGGACTAAAAGCGTGCAAAAGGAAGAAGTTGGGAAGGAATGAAAAATCAAGAGAACTCGTACGCACGCCGCGGGAATTAACTATGCGTGACGCGGGCTTAAGGCGGTGGAACACATTCAAATTCCGAAGAAACGGGAAAAGATCAGTACGCGCGCCGCGGATTTCACTTCTGCGCGGCGCGGCTGCGGGAAATTTGCAAGTATAAATAGATGCGTTTCCATCCGAAAACCCTAGCAAAGACCAGGTGTAAAATCGACCTTGAAGCTCTTTGACTCCAGGATTTCATTTCAGAAGACTCACAATTGGTATTTTATGATTTTTGATTTAATTTCCTTTTAGTAGCAAGTTGTTTTGTAGCTAAAGTCTTTGGGAGTGACAACCATTGACTTGGAGCACTTAGGTTTCTGATTTTGAAACATTTGGTTACTGTTTTTGTGTTTGGAATTCGGATTTAGGGAATGAGAAGCATTTGGTTACATTTAATCTTAGCTTTTCGGTATTTTCATGCTTGTGTTTGGTTTTGATTGATTGTTTGTGTTTGGATTGTGTTTGGACCTTATTGGGACTGTTTTTCTTTAGTTGAATTCAGTAGCTAATTAGGTTGTTTGATAAGCATTAAACCTTGGCTAGTAACTGTTCTATAGAACTTTAGTTAGTGGCTAGTTTATGCTTTGCTTGGTTTGGCTAGTTTGGATGCCTTTGATTGCTTCTGGTTCAGAGATGTACTTCTGATTTCAGAAAGTGACTAGGTCATTTGAGCATAGCTTAGCTTGGCTTTGGTTGTTTGATCATTGTCTCATTTGCTAGTGATTAGGAAAATAGAAACCAGATCCTCCGACTATAGCTGTGACACTACTAGTTGGTAATCTCTCATCTAGTCTAACCACGAAGCTCCTGTGGATCGACCCTGACTACCGCTATATTAGTGTGTGTGTTAGGTTTTCTCTTATTTTTGACCGCACGACGACCTCTGCGCGTGTCAAGGAGTTGTCTTAGATAAGTGTGGGGTCACCGTGCCCCCTCCACTTGTCTTGACCACCGGCGTGTTCACTGTAGCGCTACAACTCCGGAGTGCGGAAATCAAGAATTCTGTTTGTTCGCAATTATACCTGTGATACTGAGTACCAACCAAGCAATCTACCGTCCAAAGGGGTAACTCTTTCTCCCTTGTTCTAAATATTTTTGTACAACGAGGACATTGTACGGTTTTAAGTGTGGGGTGTAGACGGTCGAAAGAGTAGTATTTTTGAAATTTTTTCAGAAATGATCAATTTTCAAATTTTTTTGCAACATTTTCAAAATTTTTATTAAATTGTAATTTTGAAACGAATGGTTTGTGATTGTGATAGCATTAGTATTTTCCAAGAAATACTGTTTATTTGTGATCATGCTATTAGTTAGTCAAATAAGTTGAGTTTTATGAGTTTAGAAGATTGAGTTGTTTTAGGATTGGAATTTAGGAAGGAAATGTCAATTTGTGGCCTTTGTTGTTTGAGCCGGTAGGTCTAAAATGGGTGGGGCTTATGCACCTTGCCACCTAAGATCGTCTGGTCTGGGATGGTATTTCCGAAAGCTCGTTACACGGACAACATCGAAAGTCATGGACGATTCCTTAATGGCCTTTAGAATCTGAATGAGTAAGTACACTTCATTGTGTACAGAAAGTTTGTAATCAAGGCTTCTCTAGAAAGCCATGAGTTCCAAAGAACAATTCAATTATGTTTTCGAGAACTATTCCACTCTAACTCATGGGGCAATAAGCTTTGAAACTAAATACATTCAAAAATTATTTGAGTCTTAGTTAGAATTTATTAAAACCTCTCTTGCTTGGGGACAAGCAAGGCACAAGTGTGGGGTGTTTGACAACGCCTAGTGATATCAAGTATTTTAGGCATTGTTGAGCCCTATTCTTGATGAAATTATATCAGATATATATTGGTATTCTCACTTTTCGTGCCAGGACTTGTTTGGAAGAAAAGAATGAAAACAGGGACTAAAAGCGTGCAAATTGGAGAAAGTTTGGAAAAGAAGATAAAATAAAGAAAACACGTACGCGCGCCGCAGAATCAAGAAGACGCGACGAGGGTTCAAGGCGGTGAACCAAATTCAAAGCCGAAGAAAACGGGAGAAGATAAGCACACGCGCCGCGGTTCACTTAAATGCACGGCGCGGCTACGATAAATTTCAACTATAAATAGGGGCATTTACAGCCGAAAACCCGAGCAAAACCCTTTGTGAAGAATCGACCGTAGAGGCTCTTTGACTCCAAGAATTCGTTTTCAGCAACCATCTTTTGGCATTTCAGGTTTTATAATTTAATTTCCTTTTGGTAGTAAGTAGCATTTGTAGCTAAGGTCTTTGGGAGTGACAACCACTGACTTTGAGCACTTTAGTTTTCTGTTTTACACCATTGGTTACTGTATTGGACCATTGGAATTCAGTTTTGGTTAATGAAAATCATTTGGTTACAATTAATCTTAGTTTTTCGGTGTTTTGATGCTTGTGTTTGATTGTGTTTGTTTGGGTTGTGATTGGATGTTATTTTGAACTTGTTTGAGACTGTTTCCCTTGCTGAAATTAGTAGCCAACTAGGTTAGTCTTAGGTATTGAACTTTGGCCAGTAACTGTTCAGTTGGGCTGTAGTATTAGTTTAGGTTATACCTTGTTTTGTTTGGATGTTTTGGATGCCTTTGATTGCTTCTGATTCAGAGATGCACTTCTGATTTCAGAAAGTAACTAGGCTTGTTTGAGTTGAGTTTAGCTTATGCTTGGCTTGACTTTGTTTGGTTATTGCTTTTGGGTAGTTGAGAACTTAGAAACTAGGTCCTCCGACTGTAGCGTGACACTACAAGTTGGTAATCTGTCATCTGGTCTAACCACGAATATCCTACGGATCGACCCTGACTACCACTGTGCTAGTGTTTGTGTTAGGTTTTTCTTATTTTTGACCGTACGACGACCTAGGCGTCTCAAATTTTGGCGCCGTTGCCAGGGAGTGCACGCCTTCGGGAGTTCTCCAGACGCACGGGGATATACGTGGAGGCGGATTTCCAGCACCGCCATTTTCCCCAGTTCTTCGAAGCATGTATTCAGGGGCAGCCGGAGCGGGCTGCCAACATGGAGGTTTGGGCACCGTTGTCCAGCATTGTCTATGACTCAATTAAGAGGATGTGATGGATGAGATGATGTCTAGGAGCGCCTTCAAATGCTTCAACCTTGTGTGGAGTTAGTGTTGACTCATCAGTTGACCTGGGGTGAGTTTACCGGGAGTACACATCCTTCCGACTATCATTTGTGTGTGTTATCAATTACTTTTCATGCGTGTTATTATGTGTAATGTGTTATATGATTACTACTTGTGCATTGCATGAAAATGAGTTTCTAAAGATGATTTTAAATAAAGATGATAATAATGTTTTGAAAGACGTTTTGAGCATCCTATTTGTGCATTGCATTGCATACAGGATAGGATTGACCGTGTGAGCTATTGAGACCGAGTTTTGCCCTTTTCTCATTTAAAGAGGGTGAGTATGAGTTTTGTCCTTTTCTCATTTAAAGAGGGTGAGTATGAGTATGATTTTTACCCTTCTCTAAAATAAAAAGGGTGAGGAGAGTTTGTTCCCGACAATAGGGAAATGCATGAGGGAGTTGCTAACCCTCATGGGGTAAGTGTGATAGCCACTAGTTGTAGTTTAACCCATACGGGGAGCAAGTATTGTGCTTTGTGCGTTTACTTGTGAACTTAGTTGGGTCTCATCTGGGTGAGTTGGACTTTTATGAGATGGACATGGGTTTGGGATAGTTGCATCATGCATTGCATTTGCATATCATAACTATCTATTTTGAGTAACTCTTTATGATATTTTAAACAACTTTTAAAGTGTTTGTCAAAACTATTTTTGGGGGTTTATCCCGAGTGTGGTAGTTCACTGCCCACTCGAAATGGGTTAACCTCGGGTAATCTCACTAGGCATTTCAATTGCCTAACCTATTTTAATGTGTACTCAGGTTGAGAAGTTTAAATGACTTTAGAAGAGCTGGCATTTAGAAGGCCACGGTTTGTGTGGTTTCATTTAAGCTGTGTAATGGTATTTGAATTGTTACAACATCGCTACTTTATAAACTAAAATGTTTTATCCAAAATGGGACCAAACGATGTTTTCTGCAACTTAAACTTAAATTATTTCTCATTAAACCCCATCTGTTTTAAAAATGGTTTTGAAAGAAGATGACTTATTTGAAGATGTTGAAATTGACGTTTTCACTAAAGGATGATTTTTGGAACAATGATGATAAACCATGGGTTAAAATGATGTTTTATGAAAAGCATTAAGCGAGGGTGTTTCAAAAATAGAGGTAAATTGGAAATTTCACAATGTCATGCTATGTTAAATTATGTGAAACAGATTGCAATGAGCAATATTTTGGGCTTTTAGATCATTTTTATTAATATGGATGGCATTGTTGTAAATGGTAGATACTTAAAAATGATAATAGTACATTTTTTATTAAAAAAAAAACAAAACTGATCACATAACCAGTAATGAATTTGATGTTTTAGTCCTAGGAGTTATCAGGGTGACATGGTAGTTTTGGTAAGTCTATCAAGACCGAAGAATTTATTTATTACTCTACCCATATGTTTATACCTATGTAATTATAGCTGATTTATTTATTTATTTGTTTTTGTAAATTTCAGGGCTGCAACAACCTTGATATTGATCATATAAGACGAGCAACCGGTGCACCTTGCCATTGTATATTTTTATGGTATTCCAATGTTGTCAATTGGTACCTACATACATATCGTATTCCATGAAAGACACGATAATTCATTTAAAACATCATTTCTATATAAGTCTGACTCATTGTCGAGTGTCTAAACCAATGTGAAGACATATTGTATATTCTGGAGTCTCTAATGGTATTCTTTTTGCTCAACAATTTGATACTTGACTTTGTTGTATAATTATTGTTATTGGAGAGCCTATTGATGAATGATGAGAGAGGCAATATTTTTATCTTTCTCTTTTTCTTATTCTTTTCCGCAATAACAAATCGCTATTTTCCAATCTATAGAGAAGCACGGGCAATTTGTCAAGCAAGCAACTGAGTAACAGATGCTTGTCACTTGAGTCAAAAGTAATTAGGTATGTTAATCTGAGTTATCGACCGTGTATCACACGATTTTTAACCTAGTATATATTAATAAAATTATATAGCAAAGTTAGACACGCATACATGCATTTAAATTATGTAGTCAACCAAAGACATAATATACACTGTAAAATCAGTCGACCTATGCCATTGTTATTAGAATTGATATTAAGAAACATTTATATTAAAATTTAAAAGTTGATATGGAATATTTAATATAAATGATATTATTTTCAATAATATAATTTAAAAGTTGAAAATATATTTATTAAAGTATTTATAACAATTAAATAGAATTCACAATATAAAATTCAATCTAATCTGCTCTAATCTAGATATTTGTTTCTAACCACAAGACATAATCACATATAACCACATTATGCATGCTTAAAAGTGAGTATAATTATTATTTCATGTTAAATTTAACCCTTTTCATGCAAATTATGTTTAAATTAAATTACACCTTTGGTCCCTGTGGTTTGCATACAATCATACTTTTAGTTTAACTATTGAAAAATTGATATGGCCGGTCCTTATGGTTTAAAAATCTTGCACTAGAGGTCCCTAAGGTCGTTACCGTCTAAAATGTTCCATTAATGCCCCTAAATGTCAAAAATGCCTCTATTATTGCCCTTGGACCAAAAATAATAAAAGGTGTAAACTTAAAGGACTAAAATTGCATTACTCTATTTTTTTTTCCAAAATAAGGGATAACTAAGGAATACATATCGCAAATGCCAAAACCCTTCATCCTCCTTAGAACTGTCGATTCTTGATTAACGGTCTTCTCCCACCATATGTTTTAGGTTTTGAAGGGTCGTTATCAGAATACCTAATGCTGATTCTTAATGATAGATAAACAACTTCTTGATATAAAACTTCTCGCGACCTAACTTTAGATAGAAGCTCTGAAGTTTGCCAATTCTTTTACACAATGATGTTCCATTTGTACCAGACTTCGATTGAGAATGGGGTTCCTTAGTACATTGAGAATGGGGTTCCATTTTTAAACAATGATCTTCCTTAGTTATCCCTCATTTTGGAAAAAAAAAAAGAATAATGCAATTTTAGTCCCTTATATAAGTTTGTAGCTTTTATTATTTTTGGTCCAAGGGCAATAATAGAGTCATTTTCGTCATTCAAGGGCATTAATGGAACATCTTAAAAGGTAACGACCTTAGGGACCTCCGGTGCAAGATTTGTAAGCCATAAAGACCGGCCATATCAATTTTTCAATAGTTAGACTAATAGTATGATTGTATGTAAACCAAAGGGACCAAAGGTGTAATTTAATTTAAACATAATTTGCATGAAAAGGGTTCAATTTAACATGAAATAATAACTATACTCATTTTTAAACGCATGCATAACATGGTTATATGTGATTAGGTCTTGTGGTTAGAAACAAATATTTAGATTAGAGCATATTAGATTGAATTTTATATTGTGAATTATATTTAATTGTTATAAATACTTTAATAAATAAATTTTCAACTTTTAAATTATATTATTGAAAATAATGTCATTATTCCATATCAACTTTTAAATTTTAATATAAATGTTTCTTAATATCAATTCTAACAACAATGACATATGTCGACGGATTTTACAATGTATATGTCTTTGGTTTGACTACATAATTTTAATGCATGCATGTGTCTAACTTTTCTATATAATTTTATTAATATATATTTTATATTAATTAATTATATAATTTTAATAGTTTATTTATCTAACATTTAACTAATTAATTTTAATCATATATATATATATATATATATATATATATATATATATATATATATATATATATATATATATATATATATATATATATATATATTATAAAAAATATTTTTACTGTAACCATATTCATTTGAAATCTCTAACTTTTCAATTTCTATTAATTAATACATTAAATATTTTATTATTTTAATATTAACTCTTTATTATTTTAATTTTAATATGAACTCTTTATTTTTCAATATAATATAATTAATTTATTAATTTAAATATGTTGTTAAATCCAAAACATAAATTAAATATTGTTTATTTGAAACCTCGTTTTATTATTATTATTCGAATATATACTTACTTTAAGCATTGACTTTTATTGTTCAATTATTAGTACCATAATTTTATTAAATAAATTAAAATATATGTTTTTATTGTTGGTAAATTTAAAAATATCATATTAAGCGGATAATTTATCATGTTAATTAAATGTGATTTAAAATCCAGATAAATATGTTTTTTTGCTAACCTAACAACTCAATTTTAGAGGCTATATTTATTTATTTATTTAGGGATATGTTAGATTATGATATTCAAGTTAAAAGAGTAAAATGAAAAACTATAACTAATATAAAAAAAATAAACTAATGGAATAAAATTTTTTAAAACTGTATTCAAATATAAACAACCTCTAAATCATTTCTAATCATCACATAGTTATTTTGTTTGAATATCCCACAAATTTTCAAATGCATTAGTATCAATAACTTTTTATTAATAAGTAGCAGTTTTAAAATGTCTTCTTTAACATTTTAATAATAAAAGTGGTTGTTAACAAACAATAAAAATCATTGATGTTTTAAATAATCATCATGATTGAAATTAAAAATTGTCAAATAAGTAATTTTTAAATTAACCAATCATAACAATAGTTAAAACTAACATTAAATCAAGAATTATTCTTAATTTAATTAATACACAACTCACGGATAAAGCTCATTGAATAATGTTAATCCAAATAGTTGTAATTTTTTATATCAACATCATGTTAAAATTATTATTTCATATTTAATGGCAATGACATAATTATGTTTGACAATGTATTTGTTAAAAATTTAACTATATTTTTACTTGCACAAAGCATGAGGATTCTTCTAGTATCTTATACAAGAAGCAAAAAATAATAATATTAATAAAATAAAATACCCGCACCATATTAACTGAAACTCCTATGACTTTTCATTTATTTCTAATAATGATAATAAGTCGGTTAATTAATGTTAAATAAGTACAAAAAATTTCTAACTTTTAATAAAATTATAACTTTCAAATTTAGGTGACATTAATAATTAATATGATAAGTGGTTTTATAATAAACATTTTAGATGATATTAAAACTTTTGATACGGATAGTCTTATATGACTTTTTAATGATAACAAGTGATCTTAAAAATAAATAGTAATAATAACTAATAGTAAAATAAATTTATAAATTACACAAAGTCAAATCTATCTGTTGTGAAAGAAGTAAAAATACTTATATAATTTGAAAGTCTCATTACTTTTCAAATTTATTTTTTATTTTAATAATGATTATAAATTGGTTAATTAATGTTAGGTAAGTCCAAACCTTTCTACCTATAAATAAAATTATGACACTTAAATATATATAAAACGTTGTTCGCCTAGTACATATAACTTGCACGTACTTAGCCACAAATTACAAAACCAAACAAATATATTTATCTTGGCCACATACTACAATGGTTAAGCCATTATTATATTAATTAAAAAGCGTCATTTTTGTGAAGGTTACTCCTTTTTTTTTTGGTTCCCGGTTGTCACGCGTGATTTCGTAATGCTTTTTTTTGCCCGGTATTTTTTTGATATTATTTTACTAGGTTAGAAACCCGTGTAATACACGGGTTGATTAAAAAATATATAAAATAATATGAAAAATATCAATATTACAGAAGATAAAATTGTCATTTGATTTTTGTTTGTTTTGATATTTTATATGATAAGATACATTTTGCTGGTTTAGTTACGATCGTTGTGTTTAAATAAAATATGATTTAAAATTAAAAATAAGTATCAAAAGTAATAAATGAATAATATTGAAAATGAAAGACATAATAATAATTCAAAATGCTTGAAATACTTCTTTGTATACAACATTTGATGTCCTATTTGTAATTTGACCCGCTTCATCTAAAATTAGTAGTTTAAGTCATTGTCTACTTTTAACTCTGGATAATGCAACATAGAGCTAACCATGTGTGAAAATTGGTTCTTTTAAAAACAAACCAACATTGGACAGTGATTGTCATTGACTTTTATTTATGTTCAATGCAAAACATACATCAAGTGGAAATTGTCTTCTTTGAAACTTGAAAGGAATCTTTTTGTCTGTAGGTGTCAAACTCATTCTTTGAATAAATGCACGATTTCCAGTATTAGTTTCAGATATGACTTGTGCTTCAATAATGTGATTACACAATGATATCACCTGTAGTCTAATTCTGTTACATAAACCATTTTTTTATCAATATACATATGTATATATTAAAAAACTTATATAACAAAAAATATTTTATTAATTTTCTTCTTTTAGCATAAATATCTAGTAATACCCAAGAATCTTCTAATTGCATTTTTAGCACAAAATCTCTCATATTACCCTTAAATATTCTTAAACATAATAAACACATCCAGTTGATCAACATAAAGGTGCAATCACTTGATTTTTCACATTCAAAGACATAAAGATTGAAAAAAAAAAGACATGCAATTAATTCTCACATCTTCTACTACTTGTTTTTGGACGACACCATCTGGCACGTCAAATGTCATCTTCGAAGATAGTGACTAACAACATGCTAGTTGGACCCACCACCTCCAAACATTTATTCCAGCCGATCCTCTATTAATATTTTTGCAACTGAAACGATGATTACTTACTTCTAAAATTTAGAAAATACGTACTTCACGACAGAAAACTTTGATCCCTCTTTAGTTTTTAAGTTAAGTTGACATCTCTCAGATCGACACGACTTTGCTCTCTACAAAAGGCTGGGTCAAACTCCAAGAATTATTCTCAACTTTGCAAATATTTCCTTGGTTTTATGTGCATATCAAAGAAAGTATATAAGTGGTTAAATAGATAAATCAGTGATGGAAGTCCCTTGTGTTAACAACAATAACCACCAACAAACCAAATATAAGAAAAATCGTTTTGGCTTACAGTATTTATGATAGTAAAATCAAGGTTGTTTTGGCATGTACCTTGTCAAATCTCCGAATATAAGAAAAATCCCTTGTGTTGACAACAATAACCATCAATCATATAGGATTACACGCATGTACCTTGTCAAAGCTCTGATGGAAATCTGAAATGATTGTCGTTTTGGCTTATAGTATTCATGGAACATCTTATATTTTAGGATGTGATAGTAAAATCAAGGCTGTTGATGCAACATGAACATAGAGCCAAAATAAAGATACTTATGGCCAGAAAAAAAAGACACCAAAGGACCTATAAGAACATTACAACATGTTACCTGAAAACCCTTGTACTTAATGAATTTTTTAATTCGGTAAACCATGAAAATTTGATCTTCATCATCAAAAATACTCAATATCCCATTATGCACAAACCATATTTATCTATTGTATGGGAAAACAATAAAATGATGTGTCTAGTTGAAGAGTTACTCACATTTAAAAAAATTTCATAAAAACACACAATTAAAGATTTATCATCATGAAACCAACCAACAAATTTTAAAATAAACATCCGAAACATATCCATTCTTATTAGTTTTACTACACAAGACCAATTGTTTAGTGTTCATAAAATTACAGTAAATTTTATGTAAAACTTGGATCATCAAACCAATCACTTTTTTATGTTTGTTGTTAAAAAAAATACCCACACCTTAAAAAAGATGGTTAGAAAAACACACACCTATGAGCATCATACCTTAATGTTGCATTGAACTTCGACCTAAAGATAGTTGCTTAAAATCTGTCACAAACATGTAATTAGCAAATTGCCATAAGTTGTGCAAGTATGAATTAAATGTAGCGTGAAAACATGGTTAGCAATGATTATTCAAATTTATCACATTTTGGCATTTAACATCAGAATGGCATTCCCGACTAATTATTATAAGATCAATGAAGATGACTATAACCACGTTCAGATAAAATTGCATACTAAGTAATATGAAAGTATGTGTAAGAGTTTGGACAATGATTCCAATGGGCCTATGACCTTATTTTTCGTTTCACCATGGTAATAGTTAATATCAATGATTGTTATTAGCATTTTTGGTAAAAATTGATGTGATCTGCCCAACAAAACACATATAAAGATTACAAATAATACATGCTAACGCATAACACTCAATAAAGTATTGATTTTGATGGGCACAAAAAACAAACCTTAAGTAATTTTTCGAATCAAAGTACCAAAGTTGCCAGATCCTCTGCTACTTAATGATGACGCTTATGTTGGAACCTCTAAACAACATATAACAAAAAAAGAACAATATTCCTTTGAAGGTATGTGGCAGGAAAGTATATTATTTCAAGTATAAAATTTCAATATTATTAACACTCAAAGGTATCTATTGCTTTGGGTTACTAATGTAAAAGAAAAGGCAATTACTAACAAAACATGCCTAATTGGAACGGATCTGT
This sequence comes from Cichorium intybus, assembly GCA_023525715.1. Taxonomy (NCBI): domain Eukaryota; kingdom Viridiplantae; phylum Streptophyta; class Magnoliopsida; order Asterales; family Asteraceae; genus Cichorium; species Cichorium intybus. Next base: position 92,420,825 of record CM042014.1, on the reverse strand, counting down.
ACAAAACCAAAAATCACTTTTGAACAAACCTGCAAAAATAGAAATCAATTTGTGCTTTAATACACACAATAAAGATTCCAAAACTCACTCTCTCTCCCTCTCAATTTGCTCTTAATTTCAACAATAAATGGCTTTAATGTCTTTAGGTTAGTCCATTTTGACAAGGTTGAAGTTAAAAGTTTCCATTTTGCTAGAATTTTAGTAATCTGTTGGTCTGCTAATGTTTGGATGGTTTCTTTGCCATCAGATTTGGTAGGTTAATTATTGACAAATACTCAGCTGCAAATGTTTGGTAGACGGAAAACTTGGTCGTAAATGTTTGATTTTGACACCGGGGTTATTCGTTCGTATATGCTTCTTAGATTTCTGGTTCAAGTTGTTGTTTTTCGTCTTAAAATCAAAGCAATTTAATTTAAATTTGAGGAAAAGATATAGAATAATAAGTGGTATACAAAGTATTACGAAAAAGAAAAATAGAGTTTGAATTTTCAGGAAAAACACCAAAGTCATGGTGATTGTAGATTAAAGGGGAGTTTGGATTACCTTGTCCTATGGACTTGGCAGGAATTTTGGAATGCAGTTCCTTCCCGTCCTAGGTTTGGTTGCAAATTTGATAGAAGGATTCCAAGATTCCATCCTAAATGTGGAATTCAATTCCAAGCATTTTTCTTTTGTTAAAAAAAATACCCAAATACCTTTTAAACCCTAAAATTGTGCAAACCCAACAAATATATACAAATCTTATGACAGATTCACAAACCAAACATAAATGTACAAACCCAAAGAGGGATTTCTAACACTTACCATTCCACATAAACAAAGATCACTCTGGATGTCCATCTGAATAGTCCACGTGCCATCACAACTTTTGGAGTAAGAACAATAGAGCTGAGAACAACAATGGTAAACCAGATTACGGTTTTCTTAAAGGACTTTAGAGTGGCAGAAACCAATATTAAATAAAAAACTTCAAACATAAACCGGTACCTTAAATTCTTCATCTCGGTGTGCGTTCATAGAGGTATATGAAGGCGATGAGACTGTGGTTCGTCTGTACAAAACGAAGTAGTCGAGGAGTGCTACTTCGTGCATTGCGAATGTTGAAAAGAGTTCGGTAATGGTGATTACAAAACAAAACTAATGAGTAGGTAGGATCATGACCATCGAGGCTATAAACAATCGAACCAAATCAGAATTTGGAACCGAAGGAACCAATCTCAATGCAATACATCAAAAAATCGATCAACCCTAAACTAAAATCGACCATGGAGAAACCCTACAACGAAGACACTGCAAAAAACCTTATTGACCTCGCGATAAAACCAAAATCAACCCTGACGAAAATTGATATTGTTACATCAGAACCGAAATCAACAGCGGGATTCCACCAAGGAGAGATAATCGCAAGATAAAACAGATTAGGCGTAATTGCGGTAAAAGATGCGTAATTGAAGGATTGGTACCATGAAGATGAAGCGTGACTCGAAATTTGAAATAGGGATTTACCCTCGTCATAGGTTAGAGTACACGTGTAAGATGGACAATAGGGTTTAAAAAATGGACATGTGGCAAAGATTATTTTTATTTATTAGGTATAGTAGATTGTTTCTTGTACACGTGTTATCTAATGCTGCGTTCTTATGCCATCGTTGCCGTTTCATCTTCTTTGTATGGTCGTTGTCTTTCTTCCTGTGCCGCTGTGGTGAATACCCGTCGGCTAAGTGATTGCTGCATCATCTCCGGTTGTCTGTTGCCTTTGCATGTTCGGGTTTTCACGGGTTATTCCTAAAATATCGATCCACCGCCATTGGGGAAATTGAAGTTTCGAATTGCAACGAAGGCGGAGAATCCGAGAATTGAGTTTGGGGTAAAAATCGGGGAAATTGAAGTTCCGAATTGCAACGAAAAAGAGGTAATCGTTCTTCAATTTCCAAAATTTCCATCCGCTGATCGTGTTTAATTACTTTAAAATTGCAAATTTATCGACTCGACAATTGAACATTTTCGCAAAGTTTTCAAATTAACATCTCTTTATTTTGGAATTCCGATAATTTTTTTGTTTCTGTGTAAAAGCTTTTCTGTCTTGACGAAGGGGCACTGCCGACAGTCGACAGAAACAGAAATCGAGTTCAAGCGTTGTGTGGGTTAACCGAAATAGCTGTTAATTGAATTGGTGACTGGTAACTTCAATCAATTCCTTAATAGCGCTTTTCCTATATGTATCTATTGCAATTTTTTTACATATACCACTTCGAATTTATTAGGTTAGATGCATGTTGTACTGTGTCATCAAATTTATAGTATGTGATGGAATTAGCCTGCTTAACTTGTGGTTCGTTAATGTGTTTGCACTTTGCAGCTTCATTAGACTACTAAATTTGTAATGAAATCTGCAATAGATTCTGAAACTTCGATATTATCCTGTCAAATTAAAGCATTCTAAATCCATGTTTCTTCACTACAGGTACCCTGCGATTAACAAACCAGCAGGAGTTGTTCACTGGCTCAAACACAGTAAAGATGCACAAAATGTTGATTGGGTCGTTATCCTAGATGCAGATATGATGATTAGAGGCCCAATTCTACCATGGGAGATTGGCTTAGAGAAAGGCAGACCAGTTGCTGCTTATTACGGGCACAAAGTATAAATCATTTTCATAATCTTAATTCCTATCTATTAATCATTCTTCGTTGAAGATTTTACATAATGATCTTCAATCTTTTACAAATTGCATAGCTACGTAGTCGGATACGATAACATACTCGCCAAATTGCACAAAAAAAACCCAGAACTATGTGACAAAGTTGGTGGGCTTTTAGCCATGCATATAGATTATCTTTCAACTTTGGCACCAATGTGGCTTTCTAAAACAGAAGAAGTAAGAGAAGACACCGCTCATTGGTCAACAAATATCACCGGTGATATTTATGGCAAAGGCTGGATCAGTGAGATGTATGGATACTCATTTGGTGCAACAGAGGTAATTCATTTCATAATTTCATATAAATTTCTTGTCATACAAATTTTCAGGTGGGACTTCGACACAAAATCAATGATAATCTAATGATTTACCATGGATATATTCCACGTGAGGGCATTCAACGTATTCTTATGCATTATGGCTTACCATTTTTTGTTGGAAACTGGTCTTTTAGTAAATTACAGCACCATGAAGATGATATTGTATATGATTGTGGACGCCTCTTCCCTGAACCTCCTTTCCCCCGAGAGGTAACAAATTTTGTTTCTTTTTATTATTCTTTATTTCCCGTCCTTAATACTTTAAAAAATTTATGCAGGTTAAAGCATTGGAGCCTGATAAGCACAAAGTTCTGGCACTTTTCTTAAATCTAGAATGTATTAATACACTAAACCAAGGTCTGATATTACCACAACTCCGGACTTCCGAAAGGTACAAACTCTTTGCATTTATACATATTTAGGGAATTTTTGGTAATGAACTATAGCTTTTTTTTTTAATTGAAACATTTAGTTATGTGCATATCTGAATTTTCTAATCGAAATCATGCTATATATTTGTTTGGTTTCTTGCACATAATGTGTTTGATGTTTTGTCTTACTAAGTTATTTGTTTAAGTTTTGTTGTTTGTACTTTGTAACAGGGATACTACCATTGAGGTAATGTACATTGCAGGTGAACCAGAAGCAAGACTTGATGACATCTTTTCATGGCTTCTAGATGTGTTTGTGAATGGATTCCGGTAAAGATTTGAGAACCATCGCTAGAAACCACAAATAATCTTGTGTTCTAAATGATGCTAAGGTAAACAAATCAAAAGAAGTCTTTCTATTTTTCGTATTTAACAGTACCTTTCCTATAAAAATTTGGATTCCCAAATGATGGTAAACGCATTTAACACATCATGGAGGATTATTGTGAGAACTCAATCTAGCGTTTTATCACAAAAATGTCAGGTGCCATGAATAGACTTCAACATTCAAAAGTAATCAAATAAACAATAATTTTTTCCTTCCAATTATTTTTTAACCGTAAGTCTTTCAAGTTATAATTTTTTTCGCTTCTCTAATTAGATGTTATTAGATGTGTGTTTTTTACCAATGAGTTTATTATATACCGGAAAATTAGCATGTATTTTATTGAGTTTTGTCGTGTAAAGAACAAAGGTTAGGCATTATATGATGCCTAACCTCTTACTTATTTTTATTATGTAAGTCGAACTTATTTTCTTTTTAATTGTGATTATTTTTGCAGGTTAATCAATGGATGGTTATCATCGCTTCCATACTAGCTTTAAAAGAGTTTGTATTCTCTTCCTTATTTAATGAAGAATGTAGTATTTCAGATAACTATTGTGCATATTCACAAAGATTAGTAATACACATTATATGTTTGGTAAATCTTTTTGAAGATGGTGAGAGGGAAGACTCAAATGCGGAGGATTGGAAATGCTACAAGTAGACAAGTGACCTTCTCCAAAAGAAGAAATGGTTTGTTGAAAAAAGCTTTTGAACTTTCTGTCCTTTGTGATGCTGAAGTTGCTTTGATCATCTTCTCTCCAAGAGGCAAACTTTATGAAATTGCAAGCTCAAGGTTTGATTTTCCTTTCTCAATTCTCATATTTTCATGATTCAAATTTGTGGGTTCTTTCCTTAATCTTGATTTTAATTCTGGATTTCAAATTGATTTCCCCTTTATCTACTGAATGCATACATACATCTACATTCACATATACCTATACGTATACACACCATGTATTGAACGGATCTGAAATATGGGCAAAATATAAGTGACGTGGATCCATTAAGATGCTCCTGTTCTAAGTGGCACAATGAAAGTACGTTGCTACTTCTTGCAGTTTACTTTACTAATGGAAGATCAAAAAACGAAATGCCGAGCCCGTGCGGAGTACGGGTTCCCGCTAGTTAATTATAAAACCAAACAAATATATTTATCTTGGCCACATACTACAATGGTTAAGCCATTATTTATCTTGGCCACATACTACAATGGTTAAGCCATTAATTATACATTAAAAAACCAATCGACAAAGAAGGTAACGCCGTACTCAAATGGTGTTGCACAATCAACTACAAATTGAACAATTTGCCCAATGCTATCCCCTGCTTCAATCTCAACATCGCTAGTTGCCATTCAAAATATTAATTAGCTTTATTTCCACTGTAACAAGTCACTAAAAGTCGATACATTAAAATAGAGTATATGTGACTAAAGAAACCACTTTATAAAAAGATAGAGCATATTTAGGTATAGGGTTACCTTCTCTCTAGATGATGTTTCACATTTTCACTTGAAAGCATTACTTACGAAAACCAATTACAAAATTCAAAAATAAAAGTCGATACCTTTATAAGAGCATCAGCTTTCAAACAAGTCCTTGGCTTACACGATTGATAAAGAATCATCAGACGCTGTTCAAATTGACGCCATTGAAATACTTTCCATGTCGTATTCCTGTAATTTCAGCGACGCATATAGCGTGGAGTCGTCAGAAGCGAAGTCTTTGATTTTTGAAACGTCAAAATACATGGCAAAGAAAAAAGAATTTCCTAAGGTATCTGCAACCCGTATAACCTCCTGGTACCTCTACAACGCCCCATATTCCACTTGGATACTACTCCATCTCAACCCATATTTGTTGTATTATTTATATTCATCACAAAAAAAAATATCAAATTTTAAAAAGAATGGACTTTAATCCCATACAAACCTTACAAACCAAACACACCACAAATCCGTCCAAATCCAAATCCTTTAGCAAATTCAAAATACCTCGAAAACCTTATTATCGATTGACGATTTATCCTCCTATTGGCGATTGCGTTTAAGCCACTCTAGTATAAGTTGATATAACTTTTATGGTTTATGAATTTAAAAAATTATTTCTTTGCTTTGAACTAATATATTGGTTCACATTATCTTAAAAAAATAATGTCACTCTAACCCAACCAACTTTTCAGTTTGGTCACTAAATTTTGTCTTCTAGGGGCTTAAATTGTACATTTACCAACTAGTCAATTTTGTCTTACCGGTAACAAAACGTAATGGTGACTAGAATAACAGGTAAATATTTGAGTAAAATAAGTATTTAAGAGAAAGTTCTCCAATTAGACACATACTAAAATGCTGAATTAGAAAGATGTATAAACGGTTGCAGCCTTAATTTAATTGTCAGGGTTCATTGACATCAATTGAGTAAAATAAGTATTAAGCTCAAAGGGTTACGACTCTGATTGCTATTCGTTTGCCAACGGATATTTCCAAGTTATCTCCAAGGCACTGCTGGCTGCTGGCGGTAAAGTTGTAAATATATGTCAAAATGGACCTGAATTATCGGGTCAAATACCCAATGTCAATATACCAATCTACATTTTAATTGGACTAATAAGTGTACTCCTTCCATTTCATTTCGAGACCATCGACACTTGGAGAAATATGAACCGCCTAATACTTCTGTCATTGATCTGTTGCTAACGGCGCCTACTAGCGATGGAACGTTACATCACAGTGGAATACTTTATAAAAAAACACTATACCAAAGGATCTTTCTCAAATAAAGAAACATAAGCTCAAAACGCAACAGTGAAAGTCGGCATGAAACCTAGTTAGATGCCAAAATATGAACAATATAGTGAAACTGTTGTTGAATAATCATGAACATATATAGGTGACTTAGAGACAAAGATAAAACAAAATACATATCGAAGTAAAGCATAAACAACGGAAGAAGGAAACACACAATAATAATCTATTGAAAGATTGTCTGAATCACGGTGAGAACAAACAAAACGATTCCAGCAAATACAGCAATCATACTCCATGGACTATTGAAATATGTACGCTTCAACACTGCAGCAGCATGTGGCCAGCAACTATGGTAGTAGGCATCTAAATCTTGCCACTCTTGATGGTAATAGAAATCCGAGAAGTAGATATCTTTGCATATGTTATTTATCATATTTGCAGCCATCTCACTGGAGCCTAAATTGTTGACAATAACCCCATATTTTTCCAATTTGGCAACATCCTCTGCAGTATCTATTAGCATATCCATGGCCCAGGCATATGATGTAATGTATTGAAAACCTGGTGAAGATTGCTCGTATATAAGGAGGTTCCTAAGAATCATTTCCGTGTTGTCACCAACATGCAATATTGGCATCTTCAGAGTAGGCTTACACCAAAACCATGGGAAGCATGAAAACCTAGGTAGTTCAAGTTTCATGGCCATTGCCCAATCTGCATCGTGATTAGGCCTACAGTTTACACCTGCCCTAACCAGTGCCATAACTGGGTGCGGTTTAGGAAGTGTTTTACTTTTAGATGATGTGATTTCATGGTTGTGGAGAGCTTTGTGCAGAATATCAAGAATATGATGTGCACTGGGATGTACACTGATTTTTGCTGGAAAGATATCGTACCTGTCAACAAGTTCTTGGATATGGTTGGGAAGAGAGGCGTTAGGTTCAGATAGCTTAAAAGTAGACATAAAGATGTCTCCAAGAACAAAAAACGGCATTTGGTTCTCTATCAACACCAGGTCAATAATTATATATCCGATAAGTGGCCGGTCATGAAATGGGATTTGGCTGTTTTTAAGAAGATGAATGAAATTAAGTATGAAGCAACCATCTATTACCATCATTCTAGCAAGTTCCGCATCGTTGTAGGTCATTGACTTCGGATAACATGCCTTGATTACATTGATTTTACTACTCACCTTGTCCATGCATTCTTGTAACGTTTGCTCTGGGCTGCAACCTGAACGATTCAATAATTGATGTAAATAAGCCATTTTATTTTCTTCAAAGCCTTGTAATAGTTTGTTTTGTTTATGAAGAGGTCCAATAGAGACCACCCTGGGAACGAAAGATGTTGGACTGAGATCTCGCCACACACTAGGAACCATGAAAATTGACGGTGGACGTTGGTTGTAAAAATCCCGTCCTTTTCTATTACAATCAAATAGAGATTGGAGACTTTGCCCAATGCTATTCCCTGCTCCATTCTCAACATCGCTATTTGCCATCAAAATATTAATTAACTTTATTTCCACTGTAACAAGTCAGTATCTCAGTATAAGAGGGAAGTTTATAGGGAAATAGATCGAGTATATGTGACTAAAGAAACCACTTTAAAAAAAGATGGAGCATATTTAGGTATCGCGTTACCTTCTCTCTACGGATGATGTTTCACATTACACAAAAGTATACCTAGCAATCATGTATGCATGTCGTGTATACGTGTCACACACGGATTTACACGACACGAATTGTAAAAAAGTGTTTTGTATATAAAACACGAACACGACACATATTTAATCCGTGTGAAACGATACAAATTGACACGTTTTTCTTCGTGTTACACGAAAATAAAGATTTACACAAATTTGTACACTACAACAACAAGAGGTATTAGTGGCGACCCTTTAAGGGCGACAAAGGTTTTAGCGGCGACACTAGACCTGACGCGTTTAGTGTCGCCGCTAAAGCCATTATAGGATTGTATATGCATTTTTTTTACATGAGCACTTGATTGAATTTGTGTGAAATTGTTAATGGATTGTATGTATGTTTGATATTTGATGATTTCTATTATTGTTAAGAACTTTATATGATGATTTCTATTATTGTTAAGAACTTAATTAGTTAGGAGTTAAAATGATGTATTGGATGTCATGTTTAGGTAATTATAGTATGATATGTTAGTTTGTGATGTTATGATATGTTAAAAGAGATTGAAAATTGTTAATGAAATTGTGATTTATTTTGACTAGCTTATTTGTTATGAACTTATTTGTTAACGACTTCTTTAGATTGCTATATAGAAAACAACAAAACTATGATACATTAATTAACAATAAGAAACTACGATGCTCTAAAAGAAATAAAAAACAAAAGTAGAATGCTATAATTAAAAAAATATTATATTATAAATCCTAAACCTGAAATTTTAAACCCTAAAACCTAAGCATAAACCCTAAATTCTAAAACACAGTACTAGAAAAAAGACATTTAATGACATGTATTGCGTGTTATTAAAGGGTACACATGACACACAAATGTATGTCATTGAAAGCCCCATCATAAATGAAATATGGCATGCATTTATGTGCCGTAAATATACGACATACATTTATGACAAACATTTACGACTCACAATATAAGTCGTAAATTAAATCACATGTTAAATTTAATGTCTCATGATATAAAATAAACTATTATTAACACAAATCCAATCCATTACAACATTACAATGTCATATACCAAATACACAATAATAAACATAAAAAATCCACCGCCGCACCACCATCTGCACCACCACTGGTATTGCCCCTTGTATAACCCACTACAAACAGAAATACAAGAAAAATAAAATCAGTATAGATGTCTTTTCTACTCAAATATATGTATAACAGTAAAAAATTGTAAGTTTGTTACTTTCTGTAATTTTGTAAAATTGTAGGTTGCATCAGTTAGCAGAACACTGAAAGTATATTGCACTTTTTTTACTTTGTCTAAGTTTTAGTTAGTAGGAATGAACCATTCTATTCCTTCTATAACTCCACCATACACCAAACACTACCTTAGCTTTAAAAAGAGAAAAAGTTTTATTATTTTGATCAAGAATGAACCCTTTTCGACATGATGGTTTCTTCATTGCTTCATCAATTATCCCAACCACTAGGTCATTCGACACTAATTGACCTATAAAAAACCATGAACACAAATAATCCAAAATTATAACTCTATGTAATAGTGATCGAACAAATGGCATATCTCCTACTTAGTTAATGCTTCCACTAGTCTTCTTGACATCCCAAGGACATCAGGTTGTAAATAAACAACTTCTTGACCACTGATTAGCTACCTGAGCAGTCTGGTTAACTTCATTACTTATACCAGAAGATTACGTACCAATATATGGATGCTATAAATACAAGATTATAAAATCAAATTCAGATGTTAATAGAATTTGAAAAGATATATATAAAACATAAAGTTGCACTTGTGATTACTAATCAACGGCTTGTATGGGTACGATTGATGATAAAAACACAATGTAGTACCAAATACCAAGTGTCCAATCCAAACAAAGCATCTAAATATTGATAATAAACTTGGTAGACATTATTACGTATAGTTTGTTTCAAAACATGTTCCCTAATTTTAAAAATATGAATCGCTAGAAACAGAAGACAAATCGATCCATGTGAGATGTTTCTAAGTCATTAGATTGTAAAGATGGATCAATGGTTACAATTAGAACCCAAACAGACTTAATGAAGGTTGACGAAGCCAGACAAATCCAGAGACGGCGACTTGAATCTCGACATTTAAATCAGAGAAATGGGATGGGGAATCGTATCAGAGATATCTTATCATAGATATAAACGAAATCAAAGGAATCGTGTATCAGACTATTAGTAGACTTTGACTTTGAATTCAGCTGAGGAAGAACCGTATCAGATGAGATCGAGTGAGGAAGCCTAACGAGGAAGAAATGTACGCATACTGAGGAAGAAGCTTACCGGAGAAAGTAGTTGGGGAAGGCGTAGGTAGAGGTGGAGGAAGTTGCAGTGGAGGCGGAATACGATGCTAGAAGTCGTGAATCGAGATCCAAAAAATGGGAAGGAGACGAAGAGAAACGAGGGTAGAGAGAGATCCTGAATTCGAAATTGAGTATTCGTGTTTTTTGACATAGGTAGCGGGAAATTAAAAGGCGACATTTTTTTAAGATGAGACACAAAAACGAAATAGCATCACGCATGTTCGTTTTTTTTTTCATTTATGACGTCAAAATACGACATACATGTATGTATGTTGTAAATTCTTCAGATTTCATAAAATATGACATTATTTTTATGACATATGTTTTTGTGTGTCATAAAATTAGTGTGTGTCGTAGTTCGCATGTTATTAAAAGCTATTTTTTAGTAGTGACATAAATCTTAAACCGTAAACCCTAAACCTAAACCCTAAACACTAAACTCAAACCTTAAATTCTAAATCCTAAACCCAGTGTTTAGGATTTAGTGACTACGATTTAGGTTTAGGGCTTAGCACTAGTAAACAAAATGGATATAGCCACACAAAAACGTCACTATATATCTTTAGTCACATGACATTTTTTCATCCGAAGTGTGACCAAATGTCGCGCCATTTTAGATACCATACGGCTACATTAGTTTTGTGTGGTTGTATCAACCGAAAAACTATGACCGTAACTAAAAAGCGTAATTAATTCATATGAATATCTATTAACTTAATGAAGCATTTCGACTAAAAGTGTGGCTAAAAATATTTATAGACACACAACTATTTGTAGACACACAACTGGTTTTTGATGGTGGTTATTTTGAATCGAATGGCGACGTGAATCAATTTAATAAGAGGTAATTACTATTGTTTAGTCACACTAAAATGAATTATTGAGCCTTTAGTCAGATACAATTATCCAAACCGACGCCAAAAGCGTTGTCGTATCAAGTATTTTCTTCAATTACCATGGCCATAAACTATTTATAGACACACATGTAAATTTCGATAGTGACGATCGTTCATGATTGGACATATGAAATTCATATGACCGTCGTCGTTGCTCTGGTTTAGACACATTATCTAACACATTAGTCACATGAAGTTGACAAATGTGTAGCCAAAGATGTTGTAATAAAGCAGTTTGTCAAATAAGTGTGACCATAAAGTGTTTCCAGACACACATTTAAATATTGCTAGTGACTATAATACACCCAATTGTCACATGAAGTTCTTTCAACCGTGGCCATAACCTCTTTGTAGACACATAAATTTTTTTGGATAGTGAATATTGGTCATCCAATGGTAAGATGAAAAGCCTATTGTTAATGTCGCATTTGGTTATATTTAGTCACACGAATGTTTATTAGCATGTTGGTTTGTCTTTATGACACACAATTATCTACAATGTGTAATTGTATTTACCCTTTAGGAACGTATGTTAAATTAAGACATCACTACAAAGTCCTTATAGTCACATGAATCAATTTTGAGGTGCCTATTTTAGTATATTTAGCCACATCAATTTATGTTAACCATAACATGTGTTATCCTTTAGACACACAAAAAATTGTGAAGATGGCTATTGCTTATAATCTTCAAATGGTGAATCAATGAAAGCGTAGCCGTAAACTTTAACTCATGAAATATGCATAGAAAACAATAAAAAAAATTTAACATCATACATGTAGGAGTTTTAAGGACTCTGTGGGAGATGTTTCTCAATATTTGGAGTCTGAAATCCAATACTTTTTTACTTTTATTCATTGTAACCTAGAAAACAATAAAATAGTAAATTGCCATAGAATGGTTATAATTTAAAAATAATGAAATTGTCATTTACTTACCGGTGTTACAACATTTTTTTGAATTTTTTTAGGGGAGTTCTGCTTTAACCCACCATTCATCTCCACAGAAGGGGACTGCAAAGTGCCATTACGATAAAAAGGTAAATTGGCACAAAATGGTTATAATTTAAAAATAATGAAATTTCCATTTACTTACGGGTATTAGAACATTATTTTAACTTTCGTTGGTAGAGGTCTTCTTTGACCCACTATTACTCTCCACAGAAGGGGACTGCAAATTGTAATGAGAATGAACAATTTAGGTATTAATTTCTATAAATTGTAATATATTAATAAAAACAATCTGACCTTTTGTGTCAACCCCATTCCATGGGATGTAAGATGAGCTAATACATGCTCAAGTTTCTCTTTTGGGGATGCCATCTCAGTGGTGAGCTCGAGAACTTGTTTATCTTTTTTCTGAAGCTCATGTTCGAGTTCCGCAATCTGCTCCGTTGATGACCCTTTTGAGCGCGGAGCGTTCCAGAACCTCCAGGGTGTCACTCCACTACCAACACCCTTTATTGATCCTTTATCCTTGCCCAACACCAGTGTGAGGGCATCCATGCCAAGATCAAGCGTCGCTTCTCCACTTTCTATCTTTTGTTCAGAATCAATCTTTACAATATAATGGCAAATTAACTACACAATTATTTTATTGATTAAATGAAAAAAAACATTTACACTTACTATTTTCTCCACCATTTTTTAACATTTTCATTAATGATAGCTCCATTACTGTCTTCTCTTTCTTTCCTCCACATTAGAGAACGTGCAGGATCCACATTAGGAGCAATTACCCCTTTTTTACCTTGTAAAAATTTCCAGAAAAATTTACATCAAAAACTGTGATAAAAAAACATTTTGCAAAGTATAGTCCATAACAATTGATCTCTTAAGCTTGTATATCCATCTTGTCCCAACTGATGCTGATAAGGAGACTTGTCACATGCACCCTTTCTTAACTTTGATACTTCCTTCAAACACAAATTTAAATCGATGTCAAAATATATTTACAAATACTAAAATGTTAACAAACAAGAAATAAAACCTTCAATTCCTCTGATTGTGTATATGACACAAATTTGTCCCATTCCTCTTGCTTTATAAAAGTTCGATATTGCCTAGGTATTTTACCAAGTTTGCTGGTCTACCTAGGTTGGGAAGAATAAAGTTGGCATACACATTTCTTCTAAAATTACGAAGGAGGGTACGAAGCTTAGCCATTACCGCCTTTTTCCTGCAATCATCAATTTCATAAAATCTCTACAATAAATATTTAAATTATCTTAGTCATATGGAATGGAAATGCAACTTAATGTAATAAGTACACATAAGGTTTAGTGTAATTTTCTCTCATAGCATATCACGGTCTTCTTTCTTGACCGTCTTCCATGAAAGACACATCAAACCAATGTGTTCCATAACCAGATCTCCCAAAAAACTAGGAAACTTTGATTTGTAATCACCGGTTAACCTCCCCAAATCATCATAGGTTAATATGTATCTTCTTCCTCTCGAATTTACAAAGTTTTTTCTGAGCTTTGATAACCTCGTCATCCCTCTTGTTGTTTTTGTTTTGATGGTAGCTATTACATCGGTCACTTGTGCAGTATGTTGTTCTAAATTGCCATCAGCAACAGAGTCAGATCCAGTGCTGTAATTGTCGTATGTTTCTCCTTCCATGTCTTGGTCAATCATATGCTCGGTTTCATAGTCCTCCACGTTGTTTACAACGATAGCTGAAACATTCATTATTTTTGTTATTAGCGAAGGATATACTCTGTGCAGACCGGTGCTTGGCTAAGTAGATACTCGTTGTGGCTGGTGATGGATGAAGGAGATACTCGGTTAACTTAAGTATCGTATTACGGATTTCAAAAATTAAGAATTTCATAATTACCACTATCGTAATGGTGGGATCCGTTTGAAATTTTTCATTGAATATTCGCAGTGATTATGTATTGAACTTTTCATAATTACCCACCCAATTATTCAATCTGGCCATCTAATCGTGGAAGGTTTTTATTGAATATTTAGAAAATTTTAGATAAAAATGTACATTGTTAGTCCCATCACAACCCTTTCTAATGAACCATAACAAATTACAACCCTTTCTAATGGACCATAACCCATCACAACCATTTCCAATGGACCATAACCCATCACAACCCTTTCCAATGGACCATAACCATCACAACCGTTTCTAAGGGACCATAACCCATCATAACCCTTTCTGATGGACCATAACCATCAAAACCCTTTCTAATGCACCACAACCCATCGAAACCGTTTCTAATGGACCATAACCAATCACAACCCTTTCCAATAGACCATAATCTATCACAACCCTTTCCAATGGACCATAACCCATCACAACCATTTCCAATAGACCATAACCCATCACAATCCTTTCCAATGGACCATAACCCATCACAACACTTTCCAATGGACCATAACCTATCACAACCCTTTCTAATGCACCATAACGCATCACAACCCTTTCCAATAGACCATAACCCATCATAACCCTTTCCAATGGACTATAACCCATCACAACCCTTTCTAATGCACCATAACCCATCAAAACCCTTTCCAATCTACCATAAACCATCACAACCCTTTCTAATGCACCATGATGTTGGGATTTCTACAGATTAACACTAATCATACAAGCAGCGAAAGACAAAATAGATTAAATCCCAAATAACTTAGAAAGTTCATAACAAGATCATATGTTCATAATAGTTACACCAACAATGTATGAAAATCGCTCATACCTTGTGGTTGGATATTAAGGATACAAACCAGAATCTCTCTATTGATTCACACCCAAGGACACCAGAAGAACAAGCAGACAGAAACTTCTGAGGGTTGTGGAAATCGATCCAGAAACCCTTAGAGGTTTTAAGGAAATCGACAAAGAGTAGGGAGGAGGGTTTCTTGGGAGGTGGCGGTACACAGAGGAATTGGGGATTCCTTAGGGTTGCACCCTAAGGCCTTTATTTATAGTGCATGGGCTCCTAGGGTTTCAAACTTAGGCGCCTTTTGGCGGCTGCACCCCCTGGACTTGTTCTATTAATTAAACTATTAATTAATTATAATCTAACAATTTAATTAATTATTATAAATTAATTTCTCATTTAATTTCTCAATTAATTGTTGATCCAATTTCTGATTAATTAATTTCTCAATTAATTAATAAACTGATCAATCCTCTTTTATTTCTGCTATTGCATGTTTTTACTTGGTCGTGAGGGCAACCCAAATAGGACCCTGCTATAATCAGAAATATCAGCACAGTTGATGACCTGGACATATATCCAATAGTCTCCCACTTGGACATGTCGTCAACTTTAATGTGGTCTGATACTTTCAGATAATACGCAGAGAGTGTAACATCGCATGCAACTGTCGAACTCTGATCAAACTATGATCACGAAATGACTACTAGATAAGAGATCATTTATCCCTTTGTTCTACAAGATATCCTTTAAGGAACTTGGTACATGGAAAAGGGTCAATTCACACAAGTTCAAAATTATATTTCTCAATAAAGATTTATGATGACCAAATCAGACTACTCAATCGAACACATCGATCTAGTTAGAGCCTGGCTGAGCGTTTTGGTGTCAACATCAAATCATCGAGGGGCCCATGGATATCACTTCTCCTAGTTAGGGAAGAAGGAACAGATAGACTTTGACTACATAGTATTTTCCTATTTCATCATATCATACGCGAACATTCCCTTTATAACTACCAGTTATGGTTAGAGTTTGAGAAAGCCGATGTATGACAGAATCATAGTATAAATCCCTCATGCATCTCAGTCTGAAAAATAAAAGACATTATCATCCTAGATTACTCGTGACTAAATCCATGAAGCAATCTCAAGGTGTGGGTTGTTCTAATACTTGAATCTCTACCAAGTACTCATGAGGGTTAGTCGCAATCACTATGTCATGTCTAATCACTATAGGCAATTTACTAACACTCATGACAGTCTTAAATCACTATTTGCTTCCAAGAGTACGACCAACTATGGAATTTTGAGTAAGTTAATCACTTTGGAAGCAGGTTCCAAACATGCTAAAGTGAAAAACAGTATTAGAATGATCTTGTAGGTAGCCACTCCCACTTATTACCAAGTTTCCATAAGATAATCACCTTATCAGTTAATCACTCAATCCCGAGGTAGCTGAATCAGTCGAACTATTTATCTCTATGAACGACTTGTATAGAGTCAACATTGAATTCATCTCCATGATAGTCTTATCCTGGTTTCCCTTTCGGTACATCTGAATGAACAGATTATACCGGCTGGTCAGCATGTCGAGAATGATCTTAGCATTCAACTCCTGATCAATAGGGTGAACAAGTTTGCACAGTTCGCTAATGTATCCCTCAATCTTGAGAACATGCGGACCAACGCCAGTTTCTTCTTCCAGCTTGCATCCTTCAAGTTCTTTGAAGATCCTAGTTCGTTCCTTTTCAACCAGTTCTCAGAACCTTTCCCCAACCAGTTGTGCAAGCTCATAAGGACCTAGAAACTAGAAATACATACGGATCTTGGGGTTAATGGTCAGTAGCATGAGGCTACGAACTTCATGAGGCTACGAACTTCCTCGGACTCATCAATCAAGAAGTCATGCTCATCCTGGAGCTTTTGTGTGATGTCATGCCTAAGTAGAATGGGGAGCAGACACTTAATCAGATATGGCTTGCCTTCCAACCTTAGAACCAATTTCCATTGGCAAAGCCATTCAACATAGTTAAGACCAATGAGCTTATCCATATTTAGCATATACTCCTTAAAGCTTTCAGAGACGGATGATAGAGGAGAATGAGGAGAATTGACACTAGCTTCAGACATCTATAAAATCAGAATTTATTAGTTTAATTTTAATCATTTTAAATAATTACCCAACTATTATTCAACAAGGCTAGGACCCAAAATCTATTTATTATGATGTGAATAGGGATGCCTTAATCATAACATAATTGTCATTAAGGTAGATATACGTTTATCAATTTCAGTCTCTATGAAACTCCTAGGTCTGTGAGATTCATTGGCCGAGGTCAACGACATGTTAATCTCAGTTATGCTCATCTCAAATCCATGACAGTGATGCCCTCGATCATGAATCAGACTGTGGATAAACCATGCAAAAACCGCGTGATCGCTAGCTTAAGATACGCTTAAGAATCGCGAGTGCCACATCATTTTCAATTATGACCTAGATTGATGTGCTGGTTAACCACACAGCTCCATCAGCGGATCATAAATAAAGTGTGCATTTTTCATGGGTAGCATATTATTCACATTTTATTTGAATTAAAACGGGACTTTTGTTTTAATATTTCTAAGTTAAATACTTTTTAACTGATAAACATTGCCAAATCAAACCCTTTCAGTAACTCTACTATGAAAAATATGACAGGCGGTGAAGGGGGTAGAAAATAAATGTCATTTAAAAACCATCCTCATTAGGATTCTACGAATCTTCTTTCAAACCTTAAAACACATTTTAAGTAGATGAGTCTAGTCATGGTTTGACCAATGTTCTTGTTTCAATTTAAGTTTTAATAATATATAGATACTATTCTAAATATATTAAGGGTAAAATTTTAAAAATTTTAAAATTAATGTTCATCATATTTAATTTCATTAAAACCCTTTAATGATTAATTATATCAATTTAAATTAAAAGGAGCAGTTTAAGGAAACTAGCAAATAAGGAAACTATAACTTGCAAGGCAAACAAGGGTTTCTGAAACCCTGGCTGCCAAATCCTAAGGAAGGTTTCTAAACCCTCCAAATTTTCAGACTAATAGGTATACTGGGGCACAAATCAGGCAAAATTCACAACATTCAATTTTCAAGATTTTTCTAGCAAAATACCTATGTTCATCGAAAATTTCAGCAGGCAAAACAAATCATATTCAAGTTTTAATTTAATGTGCATGCAACCTAAGAACAATGGCGCTGATAGCACTTTTGGGATTCTTACATATTAACACTAATCACACAGGTAGCGGAAGATAAAACAAATTAAATCCCAAAAATTAAGCAAGATCATAAGTTCATAACAGTTGCACCAACAAAACATGAAAATCGATTCATACGTTGTGGTTGGATGTTAAGGATCCAAACCAGAATCCCTCTATTGATTCAGACCCAAGATCACCAGAACAACAAGTACACAGAAACTTCTTTATTTGAATAAATCGATGCACGAAACCCTTGGAGGGTTACTAGAAATCGACAAAGAGGAAGGGGGAGGGTTCCTTGGAGGTGGCGGCACACTCAAGGGTGTTGGGATGCCTTAGAGTTGTACCATAAGGCCTCTATTTATACTGCATGGGCTCCTAGGGTTTCAAACATAAGAGCCTTTTCGCGGCCGCACCCCCTGGACTTCTTCTATTAATTAATTACAATCCAACCCTTTAATTAATTTCTATAAATAAATTTCACAATTAATTCTTTATCCAGTTTCTTATTAATTAATTTCTCAATTAATTTATAAACTGAACAATCCTCTATTATTTCTGCTACTCATTGTTTTTGCTGGGTCCTGAGCGGAACCCAAATAGGTCCCTTCTATTATTAGAAACATCACCACAGTTGATGACCTGGACATATATCCAACATTTCCAATGGACCATAAACCATCACAACCCTAACTAATACACCATAACACATCACAACCCTTTTCAATGGACCATAACCCATCACAACCATTTCTAATGCACCATAACCCATCAAAACCCTTTCCATTGGATCATAACCCATCACAACCCTTTCTAATGCACCATATGTTGGATTAGGTGTCTAAGTCATAACTATAATGTATGTATATACTTGAACTGATAGCAGCACAGTCGTTTTTGTTTGTCCTCAAACCCAACAATGGACAAGATGACTCATAGAGAAAGAGATTGATTTGTTAATATATTATGAGGATAATATATTAATTAGAAATTGTGATATTTAATTAATGATTAATCAAAAATTAATTAGAATTAATTTTGGGATTAATTAGATTAATTAGAAGTACAGGGGCTGAATTTTAATTGTTCAATATTTGAGTAATAGATAAATATAGGATATATATATATATATATATATATATATATATATATATATATATATATATATATATATATATATATATATATATATATATATATATATATATATATATATGTATATAATGGTTATATATGGTAATGATTAGGGTTTTGAATTATATGATAAAAGGCATACCATATCTGAATTCAAATAAGGCAGTGTCTAAGCCTTATCACTTATCATTTTAGGGCTATAAATAAGGAGTCCCGGGCACCCTATATTATGCGCCAATTCAAGGGATCTTCCCTCCTCTCTCTGGTTTTCCTGCTTGCTGGTATTATGGGTGTGAGCCATTAGAGGCACGACATTTGTGGTGCTTGCTTCCAAGACATCAACAAAAGGTACGTGGTTCTAAAACCTTCTTAGAAATTTCGATTATACCTTAAGGTTTCTTATGATGTTCTTAGTTATGGATTCATTTAGAGAAAACATAGATCCGTAGGTTGAATGTGAACTTAAGAGTTTTAAGTTTATTTGTTTGCCTATTCTCCATCAGTGGTATCAGGGCTTTATTTGTTTTCTATTGAATGACCGTAATTGTAGAATTGATCGTAGGGTTTAATGAAATTAAACCCTTTGCCTCCATGCTATTAACTTGGGCTAGGGTTTTAGAAACCCTAGCCTCCTCCCTATTTTTGAAAATTGCTAGGGTACTCCTAGGGTTTTTCTATTTTTAGTAATTATGAGTAATTAATAAATGGAAAGCCTTACCCTTATTTTTGGAAAACTTAGTGGGCAAAGATTAGGATTAAATTAATTGATTAATTTGATTATCCTTATCTGATTTAATTAATTTAATTAATTGTTAATTAAAGGACAAAGATTCAATAAATTTGGGTTTAAATTTAAATTTAAATTAAATTGTTTAATTTGGAAAATTTAAAAGGATAAACCAAGTATTTTAAAATGTTTAAAATACATCTTATATATTATTATTAAAACTTAATATTTATATGTATAAGAACTGGTCAGTCAAATTGCTAGTATGCCTCATTCACGAAGCCGATCTACAATGGGGTATAAGGAAACTGCCTATAAAATGGCAGTTGAATGGTTGTCCACTCTCACCCACCACTTCCTTGATTGGTGGAGGGTCGTTAGCAGAACGGATTTGATAGGACAACTTAATCTCATCAAAAGTATAATGTTATTAAAGAAAGTACTAGAACCTGTTTAATAAATCCCAAATCTAGTTACATTAGGAAAAATGTGAAAAGTATGCTAACCCATGAAATTGCACATTATACTTTATGAGTTGTTAGTGGAGCGTGTGTGGTTTACCGACACACTAATAGGGACTTATAAAGAGTGGTAATGGGTATCTCATAAATTATCATTGTTGATGGAGCGCATGTGGTTTACCGGCACATGAATTGAGATGATAAATGACATTGAGGTTACCATGCACATTTGCGTGGTTATTCACATCTTGTTTGTGATCCTCGGCATCCCAGTCACAAATATAATAGCATAACCTGAGATTAAACATGTCATTGACCTTGGTCAATGAATCTCACAGATCTAGAAATTTCATAAAGACTGAAATTGATAAAAGTATATCTACCTTAATGACCATTATGTTGTGATTGCAGCATCCCTCTTCACACCATAGTTGGGAGATTTTCGGTCCTAGCCTTATTAAATAATAATTTGGTAGTTATTTAAAAGCATTAAAATTAAACTAATAAATTCTATTTTTATAGATGTCGAAAGCTAGTGTCAATTCTCCTCATTCTCCTCCATCACCCATTTCTGAGAGCTTTGAAAAATATCTGTTGAATATAGATAAGCTGACAGGCCTGAACTATGTAGAATGGCTTCGCCAATGGAAACTGGTTCTGAGATATGAAGGCAAGCCATATCTGATTGAGTGTCTGCTACCCGTTATACCAAAGCATGGCATCACACAACAGCTTTGTGATAAGCATGGCTTCTTGATTGATGAGTCCAAGGAAGTTCGTAGCCTTATGCTATTAACCATTGACCCCAACATCCACAGGGATTTAAAATTCATGGGGCCATATGAGTTAGCACGACTGGCTGAGGAAACGTTCCGAGAGCCGGTTGAAAAGGAACGAACTAGGATCTTCAAGGAGCTTGAAGTTTGCAAGCTAGAAGAAGGAAGTAGCATCGGTCCGCATGTTCTGAAGATTGAGTGATACATAGGTGAACTGTATAAACTTGGTCACCCTATTAAT
Source organism: Cichorium intybus (assembly GCA_023525715.1). NCBI lineage: Eukaryota > Viridiplantae > Streptophyta > Magnoliopsida > Asterales > Asteraceae > Cichorium > Cichorium intybus. The sequence continues at coordinate 92,399,105 of CM042014.1, read as the reverse complement.
CGGGAGTTGAGCACTAACATCTTGCTTGACTCGCTGACTAGCCGGTACGATCTGTTCATCCAGATGTATAGGAAGGGAAACTAGGACAAGACTATCATGGAAATGCATTAGATGTTGACTCTATACAAGTCGTTCATAGAGATACATAGTTCCAGTGACAACTACTTCGGGATGGAGTCCGGTGATTAGACGCATCAAGAAATGGTCCAGGTCATCTATCAGGCCTGTTCTGAGATGTCTCAAACTAGGAATCCACGGGGTGGGATACAGTTACAGAAAGATTAGAAGATGCTCCAAAGCCAAATCGTTTGGCAACTTAGGTATATCTAAAAACTCAAAAACTCTTGATTCTTAATTCCTTGATAAAGGATGTGTTTCTCACATTGGTTCTGTATGCATATACAGGGACTCTGTATGATGCAAGACATTGATGCATAGGAGCACATTCGGATTTGATCACGAGCTTGTGTAGTTTTGATGTTTAGTTACATATTTTATTTTGTTATTAGCTAGTAGATGCGTATGACATTGCTTTTATATTTTTACATTGTTTGAGGATACTTCTGATCTAATAAGAATGTTGACTTTTCTTTCAAAACATGGTTGTTTAAGTTATCCTTGCAATGTTGTATGAATGTGTTAATATCATAAATGTTAATAACTTGAATGTTGATACATCCAAAGTGTGTTAGATTCATGAATTGTGTTTTTTTATAATTGTTAAAGTTCAATTTTAATAAGAATCGCTTCAACCAAAGGTCCAGGTGGACAAGACTTTGGAATCATTTGACTTGAAGTCACATGATGAATAAAGTTCTTAATAAAATTAATTGTTTCATGAAATGAATCACCCAAAGATCCAATGGATCGGATTTTGGAATCAGTTGACTTAGAGTCAGGTGATGAATGCATATCATGAACAAATTAAAAAAGTCACAAATTTGCATGGAGATGTAAAAGACATTAAGATTATGAGCAACAGACACATTAGTCCTTGTGAATTACTCGAATCTACAACTAAAACACAATCAGTTGTACTTCATAATATTTGCCACTCAGTATGACAAATATGATTTCGCTTATCAGAATAAGCAATTGATTGAACCTCGAATTGTTCAAGGACTTCAAAGAAAGTATAAGATCAACAAAATCTGAGTGAAAACATCAACTGAGAAAATGTTTCACAGTTCTTCCTCTTCCAAGAATATTAAATAGTTATAATGTGTCTTAGGGAAGAAGATCGAGCATTGGTCGAAATAGTTTGATCCTCGATGTATTAGATACACTTCCAATTAGCTTTCGATAAATTAGATATTCAACCACTCAGACCATAAAAGCATATGCAGACCACATCCTTGACTAAGTAGGCAGTACAGACACCATCTGAAGTGTAAAGTAGGGTTCGCCCCTACTTGTACACAAACTAGGCTGAACCTGATCAGCATTGTCGTTTCATTGGCCATCCCGCAAGTACCGATGAAAGAAGAGTCCTTTTAGAAAGAACTCATATTCTAAGGAACCAATGGGAGTAAGAGTGATACTGAAGAAGTTCAAGGATTAGCCAAGTGAAGGAACCTCTAGTCAACACTAGGACTTGATCAGGGATCGGATTGCTGTAAAACATGACATACTTTTCTCTTCACCAAACCAGTAGTATAGGTCACCGTCATAAGGTGTTATAATTTGGGTGACATACTCACTAGTGGTAAAACACTAAGTTGGTACGGATAAGTAATCATGCTATTTGGAAGCATTAGTGAGCCCGGTTGCTACCAAACTAGAGAACCTAAGGGCGAGACTCGGTCTATGTGAAAATTTGACTAATTTTACACATGGCCTAAAGAACCAGTGGGAGTAATTGAATCATCAAAAGAAGGCAACATAGATAGAAATGTACTTACATTCTAAGCAAGAATGGTTGAGTGAGGTGGTACTTAGAGTCATGTGATTGATTTTTGAGACAGACACTCTCAACAGAACTGACATAAATCTGAAGAGATATTATCTGTTATAACTTCACTTCGTGTGTCATAGCAAAATTGGATGATCTGAACCGCTTTCCTCAAATGGAAAAACACAAGGGTTGCGTGTGAGACACAACCAAAGGGGTTTAGAACATGCCGATATATCCAAACAGAAAAGTACATCACAAGGAAGGATCTTTATATTCCCAAAATATGCCAAAAGTTTGGATTTTGTGAATAGCTTGAAAGATTCCTATGATTATGTCAAAGGTTTAGATCTCGGATTCTCAAAATATGCCAAAAGTTTGGATTTTGTGAATAGTCTGAAAAAGTTCCATAACAGGTCAAAAGGTTTGGATTTTGGATTCTCAAAATATGCCAAAAGGTTTGGGTTTTGTGATAATATAAAAGATTCCTATAATCATGTCAGAGCTAGTGGGTGTATCGATGTGATCTGCCTATCAATGTATGTCGGTGACATGCTATTTCTAGGAAACATCTCTTCTCATTACAAAGTGTAATGACTTGGCATTAAGAGATGATTCGCTATGAAAGATCTAAAAAGAGATACAACGTACTCACATGGTTGCAAGCATCTATCAGATAGATAAAATTGTCAGTAAAGACTTTGCCAAATATATGTATGATCTTGATAAGATTCATGATGCATGACTCCAGAAAAAGGGTTTTTCTAAAATTCATGACACAGTGATAATGAGTGATCCTTAGATTCTAAAAAGGTTCAGAATGGAACAAAATCAGATTCTATGAGCTTCTGAAAATTGGATCGATCATAAGTGGCATGGACTTATCGTAAGAACTTAATGCTTAAAGCATAGTAGGTTGAATTCAGGACATAGCCTGGCTGAGAATACTAGACGGATTAATTAAGCACATGTGACAAATCATTGAGAAATGATTGTGGTGAATGTAATAATAATGTGAAAAGAGTTTCAAATCTGTAATTATTAACATCGGTGTGTGGTGATAAGGGACTTCATGGTTGAAGAGTTTCATCGGTGTGTTGATGGTTGTCCTCAACATCATTAAAACTTTGAAATATTATTGACACCAAAGGGTGCAGTCACATGGACTAATGAACTCGAGAACCATGAGAAGTCAAAATTCACACCACCATTTTTGGAATGGAGTTAAGAGAGAAAAACTAGATGACATATTGAGATATCATTGGAAAGGTGTCCGATCGGCTTATCTGCAATAATGTGTATCGCGAACCAATGTAAGACATTTTTGGATACATGGACAAAGTGAGGGTCATTTTGTATATATAGACATACAAAATATTAATTGGAAGTTTAAAAGAAACCAAGAAACACATAACAACATTATAACATATCTGATTTGGTGATTACCTCGTGGAGACTTGGTAAGAAGCAGGAGTGGCTACATGTCAGGTCATTCCAACTTTGTGTCTCATTAGATCTGATTTGGTGATTATCTCGTGGAGACTTGATAATAAACAAGAGTGGCTACTTGTCAGATCATTCCAACTTTGGGTTTCACTTTGCATGTTTTACTTCCTGAATAATATTATTATTCAAAGGTCCACAGTCGTTCATACTTTCGGAAGTAAGTAGTGAATTAAGACTGTCATGAATTGAATTGTAGATTGTCTAAGGAGTTAGACATAGCAATAGTATTGTTGCAATGTTCATGAGTACTTAGAAATAGGGACTTGAGTATTGGACAAACCCACGCTCAGATAATTACTTCATGGATTATATCACGAGTAATTCAGAGACGATAATATCTTATGATCTTGAAATGAAGACGTATGAGTTGTGATTTACAAGTCGGTTGTACATTGATAATGCGTAAACGCATCCGTAATGCGATGTTATAAAACGTATTGTTGTGCTCGATTTGATGAGTAAAGGAAAAAAGCATATGAGTCAAAGTTTATTCTTTCCTTTTGCCCTAACGGGAAAAGCGATATCTTTGGGGCCCTTGGTAATTTGGTGTTGACTTAAAGTAATGGGCCCAGCCAGGACTCAATTGATATGTTCAATTAGTAGTCATATATCATCACAAATCAAAAATCGGGAAACAAAGTGTTGGACGTTAAGATTGATTATAATTCATGTCTAATGTCTGAATGATATCTTGTAGAACGGATGATCATATTATCACTTATCTTACGACATGCCACTGATTGGGTCAGAGTTTGACAGCGGCTTTTGGAAGCAACAATTTGCTAATCAATTCGGAATCCATATTGTGTTATAGTTGTAGACTTATCTAAGTGGGAGACTGTTGGATTAGGTGTCTAAGCCATAACTATAATTTATGTATATACTTGAATTGATAGTAACACAGTCCTTTTGGGTTGCCCTCAAATCTAGCAATGCACAGGATGACTTATAGAGAAAGTGATTGATTTTTTAATATATTATGAGGATAATATATTAATTAGAAATTATGATATTTAATTAATGATTAATCAGAAATTAATTAGAATTAATTTTGGGATTAATTCGATTAATTAAAAGTAGAGGGGCTGAATTGTAATTGTTCAATAGTTGAGCAATAAATAAATATGGGACATATATATATATATATATATATATATATATATATATATATATATATATATATATATATATATATATATATATATATATATATATATATATATATATATATATATATATATATATAAGCGATCGGGTAAGGACTCTTCTTAGAGTGAGGATTCGTTAGGACACCTTAAAAAATTGAAAAAAATAACAAATATACATAAATAATAAAATGGATCATTAATTTTTTATAATGAACTAATGATCCAAAAAAAACAAAAAAATTGGATCATTACTGTTTCTGAATGATCGAAATTTTTTTTGATAATTATATAGTAGTATTCTCGATTTTATGATTTGTATTTTTTTTATATTTTTTTCAATTTTTTTATGGTGTCCTTACGAGTTCTAACCGGAACGGGACGTATATATATATATATATATATATATATATATATATATATATATATATATATATATATATATATATATATATATATATATATATATATATATATATATATATATATATATATATATATATATATATATATATATATACATATCATGGTTATATATTGTAATGATAAGGGTTTTGAATTATATGATAAAAGGCATATCATATCTGAATTCAAATAAGGCAGCATATAAGCCTTATCACTTATCATTCTGGGGCTATAAATAGGGAGTCCTAGGCACCCCATATTCTGCGCCAATTCAAGGGATCTTCCCTCCTCTCTCTGGTTTTCCTGCTTGCTGGTATTTATGGTGTGACCCATTAGAGGCACGAAATTTGTGGAGCTTGCTTCCTAAAGATCAAAAAATGTATGTATTTCTAAAACCTTCTTAGAACATTCGATTATACCATAAGGTTTCTTATGATGTTCTTAGTTATAGATTCAATTAGAGAAAACATAGATCCATAGGAAGCATGTGAACTTAAGAGTTTTAAGTTTATTTGTTTTCCTACTCTCCATCACCATAACCCATCACAACCCTTTCTAATGAACCATAACCCATCAAAACCCTTTGCAATGGACCATAACCTATCACAACACTTTCCAATGGACCATAACCCATCACAACCCTTTCCAATAGACCATAACCCATCACAACCCTTTCCAATAGACCATAACCCATCACAACCCTTTCTAATGCACCATAACCCATCACAACCCTTGCTACTGGTGCAAAAACTATTAAAAGCACTTTCATAAGGCATATAAATGCTTTTTAAGGGATTTGCCACCATTTTGCCTTCCGAAACCCGTCGAAAATTTCCAAAACCCTAATAGAGTACATTGAAGCCATTTAATGATATCCCCCAAGAAATATTGCTTGATATTCTTGCAGGAGTTGGAGAATCAGCTTTGAAAAGTATTGTTTGTGAAAGTGTGGTATGTATCTTCATGTAACCTTTACTTACTCCGGCTTAAATAAGTGATCTTTACTATTGTATTTACAGTTCAAAGGGGTTAATGGAAGCGGCAGACAACATATACGTGTTGGAACATGTAAATTTTAAGGTATTTATGTTTATTTGTAGTTGATTCTAATGGTTTTGTTTATTTTTGGTATGACCTCTACCAAGATCACCAAGTTCGAACGGGCATGGTACATGCAGCTACTTATACTCTTGGAATATCGCTTATTTTGAACGGGCATGGTACATGCAGAACTAGAAGGAAAATGCTTCATTCATATTTTGCAAGTAAATCTGCAATAGAACTCATATTAGCTGCTCATCGATTTGAATATATTACTCGTTCAATTAGGCGATTGTATATGTTCAAGAAGGATGCTTTCCGTGTGTTTTCTCCAAAGGAAAGCCCTAACACCGAGAGAATAATAGCACTAGGTTTAGGTGCTGATTATGAAATATATAATTGTAAGTTGTGTTCTTGGTATCGTCAAGCACATACGTGTAGTATTGTATTTGGTATATGATGTCCTTTTTTGCTGTGTTAATGGGATTTTTTTGATTGTTTAATACAATCTACATATGTTTGTGTGTTATTTGGGATGTTGTTTAATACAATGTACATATGTTTGTGTGTTATTTGGGATTGTTTAATACGATGTACATATATTAATGTAACTTTTTGATGGTTTATTACAATGTGCATGTGTATGGAAAAGCAGATCAAATGTGTTTATCATACCATGTGGCTCATTTGGAAAAAATAGAGTATTTTGTTTTTTTGATTGTTTAACAACATACTTTTTGTTGGGTTTTTAGTGCAAACTTTGAGCTAAAATCATAAGTTCACATGCACCTTATAGGGTCTATGTTTTTCTCAATTAAACCGATATCTAAGGCCAATAATAAAATTATAAAAGAAGAATTTTATACCTTTGACCTTTGGAAGCTAGCACCACAAATGTCATGCCTCTAATGGCTCACACCTAAGAACTAGCAAGCTAGATGAGCAAGAGAGAACAAGGAGAGATCCTTGAAGTGGGCGTGAATATGAGGGTGCCAGGGGCCTCTATTTATAGTCTGCAGGTGATAAGCAATAAGGAGTATAACTGCCTTATTTAAGATTATGATATGATAAGGCTTTTATCAAATAAAGGGATCTGCTTATCACTGCCATATAAACCACCATAGGCTGCAAAATCCACAAGGCTCCAACCCTTGGATTTCGCCCAACCCATTAGGGTTTCCAGGTTATTCATTGTCCAACTTTTGAACAAATACAATTCAGCCCCTGCACTATTAATTAATACAATTAATCCCAAAATAAATTCGAATTAATTTCTGATCAATTATTAATTAAATAATATGATTTCTAATTAATATATTATTCTCATAATATATTAATAAATCATTATTTCTCTCTCTTAATTAATCATCTAGTCCTTTGCCAGTTATGAGGGCAACCCAAAAGGACTGTGATGCTGTCAAATTAAGTATACTTCTAAATCATAGTTATTGCTTAGACACATTAATCCAACAGTCTCCCACTTAGATAAGTCTATAACTATAATTCCATATAGCTTAAATTTGGCCAGAAAATTGTAGCTTCCAAATGCCGCTGCCGAACTCTGATCTAGTCAGCCTACGTCCTAAGATAAGTGATCGTATGACCCTTCGTTCTAAAGATATCATTCAGATCTGAGGCATGATCCTCAGTCTGATTCACTGTTTCCCGATTCCTGATTTGTGATGATTTAGGACTCTAAATTGAGCACGTTAACTTTGTCCTGGCCGGGCCCAGCACAATTAGTCATCACCAAATCACCGAGGGGTCCACAGATATCGCTTTTCCCGTTAGGGAAAAAGGAACAAATAAACTTTGACTCATATGCTTGTGTCTTTTACTCGTCAAATTGCGCACAACAATACGTTTTATAACATCGAGTTACCAATGTGTTTGCGTATTATCAATGGGTAACCGATTTGCAAATTTCAACTCATATGTCTAGGTTTCAAGGTCATAAGATGTTATCATCTTAGAATTACTTAGTGATAATTCCATGAAGTAATTCTCTGAGTACATGTTGATCCAATACTCAAATCTCCATTTTCTGAGCACTCATGAATATTGCAGCAAGGCTACTGCTATGTCTAACTCATTAGACAATCTACAATTCAATTCATGACAATCTTAGTTCATAACTGTAACACCTCGATTTTCGAAATTTGTTTTTTAAACATAATAACGCTAAAAGCACGTTAGTGCCAAAGGCACAAAAACGTTAAAAGCACAATAGTGCTAAAAGGACATTAACGTTAAAAGCACATTAGCGTTAAAAGCACAATAGTTCTATTGCTTGTTTTAAAATATTATGTGACAAAATGTAAACCTTTAAAAACATTACTCATGACATAAACTCACGTCTTAAAACTTCGGTCCCAACAAAACCATTTAGTTGTAAAGATATTTGAACAACTTCGGGGGTTACAACTTCATATCAAACTAAACCATAGAAAGCAAGTTAGGATTACAAACCAGGATATTAGCCAATGTTCACTCCATCTAAAATCACAATCACCTCGGGTCATCTACTTGCTTCTATGTCTCGTCTCTAAAACCTGGGATACATGGCATAAAATAAAATACGCAAGACGAAAACGTCTCGTGAGCTACATCGGTTTTAGACTCAAAACATCATTTAAAGTGTTTTATAATCAATATCATATATTTGATATATTTCTTTTTAAAATCCTTTGCAAAATAAGTCATATGACTGACCTTTTCTTTTCAAAAGTGTCTTTAGAATCTGAGTCATATAAATGACATTTACTTCTTAAATTCTTTGCGAAAACAACTTATAGAAGTTTTGAAACATAAACAATATAATCAGTTCAACACGATTAATACAAACTAGATGCATATGCAATGCATGTTTCGTACACCAATGCTAAGCTCGCGGGTTCCGCACCCGTGTCTGAGGTCTAAAAGACCACGTCACATTCGTGACAAAAGCTCACGGTTATATACCGCGTCTAAAGGTCTATAAAGACCAAGGCTTACCAAAATAGGAGAACAAGTCTTCCTATAATGGTATCTAAAAGACTTCTACTTCGCGACGGGTGGTACCATCCCAGTAGAGTCTGTTGTCCCGTTACGGGGACGTGTCCAGACCTCGCTGACTCATGCAATCACACTCTATGCATGCATAAAAGCACTACTTATCTTTTGTACTAGAAATCACGAATGCCATGAGATGCATGTGCAATAACATAGACATTAATAAATTAAATCTTTCATAAACTTATATAATGATCAAATCATTTAGTACATATAATCATTATTCTTTTGAAACAGATTCATAACATTAGCACATAGTAGACTGACTACCAAAATATTTGTTGAAAATAAAAAGACTGATCACCACAAATAAAGGTTCACACCGTTTACTGTGTGACAGAAATATATATTAAAGATAATATGCAGAATCAATAATAAGAGTTGCGGAATATAAATAAACTTGAAAGCTATAAATAATATAAATAACTGTATTTAAATGACATAAAGCGATAAATAATATAAATTACAGTAATTAAATGACATAAACGATAAATAATGTAAATGACTATAATTAAAAGACATAGAACGATGAATAATATATATAACTATAATTATATAAATATGTATATCAAGTAGGTTCGTCAAATGAATTGACTGAACTGGTTTGTAACTGGACTGATGGAACGACTGGTCTATCAAGTAGGTTTGTCAAATGAATTGACTGAACTGGCTTAGGGTTGGACTGGATTTCTAATAGACTGTGTCTCTAGGTGTTCTTGGTGTTCTTGGTGTTCTTGGTGTTCTTGGTGATCTTGGTGTTCTTCGTGTTCTTGGTGTTCTTGGTGTTCTTCGTGTTCTTTGTGTTCTTGGTGTTCTTCGTGTTCTTGGTGTTCTTGGTGTTCTTGGTGTTGATCTTGGTGTTCTTGGTGTTTTTGGAGAGTGTTTGGAAGTTGGAAATAAGATGGTGGAAGTTGGAGAGTGTTTGGTATAATTTTTGTGGTTAAAAATGTGTTGTAATGAAAAAATGGTGTAAAAAATGGTTATAAAGGGTGTAAAATGGGTTTTGGGTGAGTTTTGGATGAATTCCGGAAGTTTAGGGGGTGAAAATGAAGATATCGGAGCTGAATCTCGCGGTTTGGTCGGCTGGGTCGGAATCGGGTCGAATCCGGGTCGAGACGCGGGTTGTTTGTGAGTAGAAACGGATCGGGAATGGGTCGGATGCGGATCAGATGTGGTTTGCTGGGTCGCGTAGTGTTTGTGAGGTGAGTGGGTCGCCGGTGGAGCGGACGGGTCGGCTTCCGGGTTTTAGCGCGGACCCTGGTGTGAGGTGAAATGGATAGCGGATCGGAGCGGGTTGCGGGGCGGATCGGATCCGGAGCTGGTACGCGGGTCGCCGGAGTTGGACTGGATTGGAGATTGGGCCTGGAGCACTGTTGGTCTCCGGATTTTCTCTTGGGCTGGGCTGTTGCTTGAGCTGGCCCGGTTTCTTGGTTTATTTTGATTTAAATTGATTTTAAATGTTTTAAAAATCCGAAATAAATCAAAATAAATTATAAAAATTCATTTTTAATTTATAAAATTAATTAAATCTAATAAAATAAATTATTTAGAAAATATATTTCCAAAAATTCATTTTACATAAATTTAATTTAATTTTCTTTTATATTTCCTTTGTTTTGGCTTTAAAATTCTTTTTCTTATTTTTCTCGTTTTTAATTTTGAATCCACGCAACCTAAAATGAACTGATAATATTTGTTAGATAATATAAAAACAGTTCGTCTTATTTCAATGATGGTCACATACAAAAACATTTTTCGACAATATTCTTTCACAGGTATAGTAGGCTTGAAGCCAAAACAATATTTCAGTAACAGAGTAGGCTAAATGCCAAAACATACTTTTTTAATCATTGTAGGCTTGATGCCAAAACATTCTTTCAAATCATCATATAAAACATTTATTATCATAACATACGTAGAAAGATTTGCATATCATTTTATATTCATAAGTCATATAAAAGCTTTGTTAACAATTTTGCCATGTACCCCATAGTGGGAAAAAGCCACATGTACTCACCTTAGTAGCTTGGTACGTCAAGCTATACTAATACACATAACTCTAGTCCTTCGTTGCTTCCAAACGTCCTTCAATCTCTATTAATCTAATCGAACATTAGAACTTATTAGACGACTAAACATATAGTAATCGTCTAATCAATATTGAACTACTTCTACTCATCATCTAGTTCTATTCCAATGTCCAAGTGTGCCTCCTAAGGTACAATAACCAAATTTTGGACATTTTACCCTTTTGTCCCATTTTGACGAAAAGGGGTATTTTCGGGTTTTACAATGTTATTTTTAGCAAACTTTCAAATTTTTACATCTTTATAAGCTTAAGTCAATGCTTAGATGTCAAAACATCTTTCATTTTACTCATTTATGCCGTTTTGGCAAAATTTAACGAATAAAGTTTCTCAAAATAGAAACTGTCAAAATCTTGATACTTTCCTTCAATTTATCAATAATATGATCCACCTAAACATGAAAGTATTAAATTTATTACTTTTTCATTAAATGGAGGAATTCATAATTTCAATTCGATCTTAACGTTTGCTTAATAAGATCAACAATCACGTTTTGTCCCGCTTTTATGCTAGCAAATCAAATACTATCAATAACGAATTACATATTCATAAAACTTGTCCCTAGCCACTTATGAAGTCATATCCCATATACATTCAAAGATATCTCAACAAACTTTTAAGACAATTTCCTACTTTCAACAATAAATCTTTGAACCTCATAACAATTTAAGTAGATTTAAACCTCACCTTTCAATTGATCTCTAGCTGAAAATTTATGAAATTTCGTAGCTATTTTACTTGATAAATTGAACCACATAGAACTACCAACATCAACGGATCTTGCTGACATTACCATCACAACCACCGGCCATCAACAGTGGTCGTTTTTGCCATCCAAACAAAACCAGCAGCCCCTATCGAGATTGTTATCCCATGATTCAAACAACATGTCAAATCCTTAAACCTGTTTTAAAAACACATTCGATAGTATCAAATATTGGACATGTGTATTTTATAACTCAACTAAGAACTACTTAATCCATTAAGTACAAATGTTTGACAATCCAATGTTCTCGAGCTTCTTGCACATGGTTATGAACAACTAAGTTTCGAATTCCAGTTTGCATTTACTTAGTGTTCAACTAACATTGCTAGGGCTAAAAGATTTTTACCTTCAAATCTGAACAATCATAGAAATGAGGTGTTTTAGGTTGAAGAGCCACGAAAAACAGATGTATATGGGTCATCCCCGACCCCGAGTCAGTCCATAGCCGACCTCCAAAGTCACCGCTGCTGTCGGATTTCCGATAGTTTCCGATAGTTGACCACCACCGGTCGACTTGCTGCTAGAACTCACGAACCAGATGGACAAAAATAGATTTCCCGTTCCTTCTTGCTTCTCCCGAATCGCATTTGATTTCTTTTCTCAGTCTCTCTATACTTGCTTCCTTTCTGTTGGAAATCACGACCCACGTCAGCCACCGTCGCCGGAAAACAGACCAACCAGAACGGCCATTCAGTTCTATCCCTTCCCGTCCCTCCTGAATCGCAACAATGAGGACCAAAGATGGTCTCCACCAGTTTTCTCTCTGATTTCGTCTTTATTCTCAGCCCATAGTTCCACCATCGGCGGCTAGCAGCTCTGCAACCTCTGGTTTCCTTTCTTCTACTAAAATCGTGAACCAAAGAGTCTGAGTGGGCCTCGATCTTGCTTTCCCCATTATATTTTTGACTTCTCTCTTGTCTCCTGATTCATGATCGCGATCCAGTCTCTCACTCTCTCTCAGATTCATACACACACATGCAGACGGTGTGTGTGTGTGAGATTTGAATGAATTTTGAAAAGTTGTCCCATTCCCAATTTCTATAATCGTAGTTGCGTGTTTGTGTTTTATCGATATCTAGGAAAGGGGAAACGGAATACGTACACAACATTACCCAAAATCGGGTTCTGGTTCTCACTTGGGCCAGATTTGGAAAAATTCCAAAAATACCCCCACTAGAATGACTTAGAAAAATTTTCGTCTTTGTTCTCTTATTTTCCTAATTTTATTTTATTCACAACTCTCTCATATGGTGTCCAAATGTTACATACTTTATAACTCTAGAAAACTGAGAATGAGCTCTACAACTTTCTTCTACCGACTTTCGTCTGTATTTTAACCAATTTTCCGTTATCAACCCTTGAAAATGACTCATTGGTCATTTTTTTCACTTTTGGGCCATTTTAAACCTTCATAACTCCTTTATTATAACTCCAAACGGTCTGAATCTTTTTCCTATAGTTTTGTTATCTCAAATACTACCAAAGTCATCTTGATGATTTTTTTTCTCAATACCTTTTAGATTTTGGGATATCAATTTTTAAAGATTTGACAATAAAAATTTCACTTTTAGTCCTTTGTTCTCCCTTTTGCTCTTGGGTCGCTAAAACCAAAATTCTATTTGAAATAATCATCATATCATGAATTAAATAATGGTATTAACAATAACCTTCCCATAATTTCACATTCTTGGACCATTTTGCATTTTCATAACACGCTGAGTTCATTTAAGTATCAAACACTTTACATTGAATACTTGCATAAATTGTTATCTTACGTATGACAAATTTTTAGTTGTCACAATTATCTACCCCTTAAACGGATTCCGTCCTCAGAATCACTAAGATAATAATGGGATTGACTTGCAATAAGATAACCTCATATGAATAAGAACTTCTCATTAAGTCCTTAATGAAGTTCCCATTGCTATAGGAAGTACTCTTAGTAGTCATTCCCTTGACAGTGTCCACCTTCACTTCTCATGTTTCATTCATTTGACTCGCTGTAAAAAATGTATTCCTACTAAAATCGTTAACAATTCCTTCCTTTATATGTCATAGTCAATTTGACTTTTCAAAGTCGACATCTTATCCAATTACTTTCTCCTAGTACTTAGTACCGAAACATGATTGCTTCCCTAACACATATGTTCTCCCATAATGGAGTGTACTAATATCCATATAATAGTTGTCTGACTATTTACTCAAAGTAGTATTCTACTTTGTCATTCTTATTTAGCCATCAGTCATCAGACCTTATCTCCTTGAGTCTTTCTTTCCTTCAAACCCGTTTTATCATAACTGACTTTGAATTACAGATTAGATAAACCATAATAGTAGTTCATCCTGATATGCATGTCACCTACATGCTTTCGTCAATTACCCATTTAATCTTTAAACTTTACTAAGTTCCAAGTTTCCTTGAGCAGTCCAATTGGTCATCACGTTTCTTGCATTACCACAGTGGTGTTACCATAGATGATTAGATAATCATCTATTTTCCATTATTTACACACATACTAGAAGATCAATTACTGTCCACGACCTTTGCATCAAATCATTGCCTTTAAAAGTCTTAATGACATTTCATAATTCGGGGATTTGTAGCTACTTGACTGATAACCTCCACAAGAAAGCTTTCATCTTCTAGCTTCATCCATGATGATCGAGAACTTTACTTAGGTATTTCATTCTACTAAAGTCAACAATAGTTGACAACCAACTCTTAGTCGTCATTTACGGTTGGATCGACCCCTAAACGTGTAATACTCACCTAGGTCGTGAAATAATATATTTCATTGTTAGGATACAATCCCTTGTATCATCTCGACGATGACACTCATGCTTTAAAGTATCCTATTATGTCGTTCACCAGCCCCTGGTCTTCCGCTGCATTCCATTCATCAAGTCCTTAGACTTGCATTTGCATTAATCCATCAACATGATCATTCATAAAAATCAAACGTCTTAGACCTTCCCATCTACCCCTTAAACAAAAATGAAGGGCATTTTTGTTTAACGTTCAATTCTCTACATGAGTCTATAATGTCATTTGAATCAATCACCCTTCCAATTAGAGTATCACCTTTGTGATAATCATCTCATGGTGAGAAAATAATCATAATTCCATGAAATGCTTTTATACTTCTCATCATTCATGTGCTAAATCTAGCACAAAAATCATGGAAATCTTACTTATCTAAAGACAATGTTAATATTCTTATCTAAGTTGTGAATTAACAACTTATATCTCAAACTATTGCCATTACCCGATGGGTAGACATGTCATACTTTCATTATCTAGCCATGTTAATGCATCGACTTCATCCTGAATCTAGCTTTGGGTATCAAAAACCCCTTTATGAAAAACCAAGAAACTTCAAGAAGTCCACCACCATACACAGTTATAACTCAGTACGGCCAATGTGTCGATATCTTCCGATGTCGCATTGCGTCCACTTAAGTATCGCGCCCTCTCTTCATTTTAGCATCTCGTCCATGGAGAACCCTCCTGAACATCGACTTATGCTTAATCTTGGCGTCGTGAGACACACGAACCCCTTTAAACGGAAATCCCTTTGTTCCCTAGCTTGAGTAATCTACTTTCAATTCGATAAACTAAAATGGCAACCAACTTACTAGCACATTGCAATACTTGTCTTGCTTAAATCTTCTATCTTCCCAACCACGACACTTTAAGCTGCCAAACTGTGACACTAAGATTAAAGCATTTATCATGTCACGTTCCATCATCCCAAACATGAAATTTATGTACCCTTACGCATAGCTTAAGTCCATACAGACACTGAAGCTATAATAGGGTATAATACTTAAAATTCCGTACATTTGTTACTCTTTCGTTTTCATTTCTTTTACTCTTTGGGAAATTTCACTTGTCATCTTACCTGTTAAGTCATCATACTCAGGACTTAATCTTTTTGCCAGCCTTCAGATGCTTTTACTCGGCATACTCCTTCAGGTTTGGAAGTCATAACTTCCTCTTTCTTAACTAATTTGCTTCTTCTTATATTTATCTTATGCCATCATCTTGGGTTCTTTGCCTAGTACTTGATTAGGCACTTTACTTTCATTTTCTTATAATCGTAACTATTAATAGTTATTCTTGATCTCCGTGGTAGTCCTTGTGGGACACACCATGATAATACCTTCGGTATTCCTTCCTTACGTGTGTCATATAGCCATAGGGTTTATCACCAATTGACAAAACACAACTCTTTATCTACATTTCAAGCTAACTACTTCATAATCCCCGTTTGGGTGGCACATATTCATCATACTTCTTTAAATATTCTCATTTATACTTCATATATTTTGATAAACATACTTATAGTGCTAATCAGCTTATATAAGGCATACAAATCGCCATACTTTTCCATTTCGGGTTTCCAACTACATGGAACATACCCAGTATATTATATTTAATAACTTATATAAAACTTGATCTTATTACATAGGTATAACAATCATATGTCATTCGAATTTTTAATTCCTCTATTCTACTTTCTACTTGTATCTTCTACCAGATTCTCATGATTCCTTCGTGATTCCACCAATCTCAAATACATATACTGTGATTATGATAATACGGACCCATATTATCATAACCACCTACACATATTTGATTTTGGCATCACACTAGGTCTCCTGGTTCACTGGTTCAAGTTAGCTTAATACGTTACAATATATATACTATTAACATATATCAGAGAATCTTATTGCTCCTAAGCAAATACTTGCATAACTATAAGCAATTATGGAAAATAAACACATAATTCCCTAACAGTCCAGCATTATCTTTAGACTCAGCAGTCTAATTATCCTATAAGGCTGAAACCTATCTTAGGTTCTTAGGTTCAACAACCTATCTTATGATGTATCTTATCATAGCCTTCACTTTCTTGCTTATGGTCTTATCTCAAGTCCATATTCTCACTTAAGCCTCACACAGTTTAAGCCTAGGTTCGAGTCTCGACACCTTATTCGCTTAAACTATGCCTTTGATACCAACTTGTAACACCCCGATTTTCGAATTTTTTTTTAAAACATAATAACGCTAAAAGCACGTTAGTGCCAAAGGCACAAAAACGTTAAAAGCACAATAGTGATAAAAGCACATTAACGTTAAAAGAACAATAGTGCTATCGCTTGTTTTAAAATATTATGTGACAAAATGTAAACCTTTAAAAACATTACTCATGACATAAAGTCACGTCTTAAAACTTAAGTCCCAACAAAACCATTTAGTTGTAAAGATATTTGAACAACTTCGGGGGTTACAACTTCATATCAAACTAAACCACAGAAAGCAAGTTAGGATTACAAACCAACATATTAGCCAATGTTCGTTCCATCTAAAATCACAATCACCTCTGGTCATCTACTTGCTTCTATGTCTCGTGTCTAAAACCTGGGATACATGGCATAAAATAAAATACATAAGACGAAAACGTCTCGTGAGCTACATGGTTTTTAGACTCAAAACATCATTGAAAGTGTTTTATAATCAATATCATATATTTGATATATATTTTTTTAAAATCCTTTGCAAAATAAGTCATATGACTGACCTTTTCTTTTTAAAAGCGTCTTTACAATCTGAGTCATATAAATGACATTTACTTCTTAAATTCTTTGCAAAAACAACTTATAGAAGTTTTGAAACTTAAACAATAAAATCAGTTCAACACGATTAATACAAACTAGATGCATATGCAATGCATGTTTCGCACACCAATGCAAAGCTCGCGAGTTCCTCACCCGCGTCTGAGGTGCATGTGCACTACTTACGGGGACGTGTCCGAACCTCGCTGACTCATGCAATCACACTCTATGCATGCATAAAAGCACTACTTATCTTTTGTACTAGAAATCACGAATGCCATGAGATGCATGTGCAATAACATAGACATTAACAAATTGAATCTTTCATAAACTTATATAAGGATCAAATCATTTAGTACATATAATCATTATTCTTTTGAAACAGATTCATAACATTAGCACATAGTAGACTGACTACCAAAATATTCTTTCACAGGTATAGTAGGCTTGAAGCCAAAACAATCTTTCGATAACAGAGTAGGCTAAATGCCAAAAAATACTTTCGTAATCATTGTAGGCTTGATGGCAAAACATTCTTTCAAATCATCATATAAAACATTTATTATCATAACATACGTAGAAAGATTTGCATATCATTTGATATTCATAAGTCATATAAAAGCTTTGTTAACAATTTTGCCATGTACCCCATAGTGGGAAAAAGCCACATGTACTCACCTTAGTAGCTTGGTACGTCTAGCTATACTAATCCACATAACTCTAGTCCTTCGTTGCTTCCAAACGTCCTTCAATCTCTATTAATCTAATCGAACATTAGAACTTATTAGACGACTAAACATATAGTAATCGTCTAATCAATATTGAACTACTTATACTCATCATCTAGTTCTATTCCAATGTCCAAGTGTGACTCCTAAGGTACAATAACCAAATTTTGGACATTTTACCCTTTTGTCCCATTTTGACGAAAAGGGGTATTTTCGGGTTTTAAAATGTTATTTTTAGCAAAGTTTCAAATTTTTACATCTTTATAAGCTTAAGTCAATGCTTAGATGTCAAAACATCTTTCATTTTACTCATTTATGCCGTTTTGGGAAAATTTAACGAATAAAGTTTCTCAAAATAGAAACTGTCAAAATCTTGATACTTTCCTTCAATTTATCAATAATATGATCCACCTAAACATGAAAGTATTAAATTTATTACTTTTTCATTAAATGGAGGAATTCATAATTTCAATTCGATCTTTAACGTTTGCTTAATAAGATCAACAATCACGTTTTGTCCCGCTTTTATGCTAGCAAATCAAATACTATCAATAACGAGTTACATATTCATAAAACTTGTCCCTAGCCACTTATGAAGTCATATCCCATATACATTCAAAGATATCTCAACAAACTTTTAAGACAATTTCCTACTTTCAACAATAAATCTTTGAACCTCATAACAATTTAAGTAGATTTAAACCTCACCTTTCAATTGATCTCTAGCTGAAAATTTATGAACTTTCGTAGCTATTTGATAACGCCTAGTAATATCAAGTATTTTAGGCGTTATTTAGCCGTATTTTAGTTAATATATCTTTATTAATTGGCTAATATCACTTACTTTTGTGCCAAAGTGCTTGGAAATGTTTTTAGTATAAATGCAGGGGTTTTAGTGCAATTCTGGAGAAGTTACGGAGCAAAACGGACAAGAAAAAGAAGTCAGCAGACATTAGCGTCGCTAACTTTTATGGTTAGCGTCGCTAATGTTCGCAGGAGGGAAAAATTCAGATTCAAAATTCGAGAGCGCGCGAGGAATCTTTTGGAAGCACATATTAGCGACGCTAATTTCCACATTAGCGACGCTAATGTCAAAAAATCATAAAATCTCCGATTTTGACTTTTAAACTCCGAAAAGTCGGGATAAGGCAACACGCGCGACGCGGGAAAGACAATGCCGTGACGCGGAAACCCTAATTTCGCACCATTATAAATACCGGAGTCCCGTCCGACTTTTCACTCATCCCGGGACGCGAAGGAGGGATCCGAAGGCACAATTTCGTCAGTTTTTCAGTGTGAATCATTATTTTGGTTAATAATTTAGGTTTTCTCTTGTTTTATCAACTCGGTATCGAGGTATTCCGCAATCAGGATTTCTGTCGACTACTCGATGTTTTTTAGATTTATAGTTTCTGAATTCAGTAGTATTAGTTAGTGGTCAGATCTGATATTTGAGTGTTTGGATATTGATTTGATGTTTGATTTGGATTTATAAAAGTAATCATTCGGTTTGATGTTATTTTGCATTATTGATGTTTGGATGTGTTTTGATTGTATTGGATTGATTGTTTGCTTCTGGATTCTGAATTTAGTTTCTGATTTCAGTAAGGAACTTTAGTCTAGGATTTGATTTGGGTTAGTTTAGGTCATTTTTGACTTGGTTTTGGCACTTGTTTTGGTATTGGGTTTTGGTGTGATTTTTGGGAAATTAGAAACAATACCGCTGACTGTAGAGTGACACTACAGTTGGTATACTATCGTCTTGTCCTAACCACGTAACTCCTGCGGATCGACCCTGACTACCACTGCACTAGTGTGTGTTAGGATATTTTCTTATTTTTGACCGCACGACGACCTAGGCGTGTCAAATTTTGGCGCCGTTGCCGGGGAGTTGTGCGCTTAGGATAGCCGATCAGTAGGGTTGTTTCTTTTGATGTGCGATTTGTTGATTTTTGGTATGTGTACGTCTTCATAATGGGCGATTACCTGTACCCGGATCAGTATTATGAATATTATGAAAATCCGGCCGACACCTATTACGAGGATGATTGCTACAATGGATCATCCGATGACAATGGATGGCGGACCGAGGAGTCATCTCAGCCTGAGAATTCTGCAACTTGGGCCCAACTTTGGGTTCTCTGGTATAACACTCACCAAGAGCAGAAGGACCAGGCTAATGCTCTTGTAAGATTGCAAGCTTCTTTAGATAGGTTAGAGGAAAGTTGGAAATGTTCACCACCTTCGCCAGAACTAGAGGGGAGTGATTTTTATACCAATAATAATGTGTGTGAACTTGCATCACCTGAATATGTGATGGAAGAGCATACACCGTGGGAAAGTCAAGAGACCACTGAGAGGGTCGAAAATGTTGTTGAGGAAGAGGTTGTAGGTGACAATGCTACTTCTAACTCAACAGCTTTTAATGATTTTGATGTTTTTGAAAATGTTGATAATGTTGATCTGGAGATGTGTGAATCTGTACCATTACCAAACGATTTGATTGATGAGGATGTTGTGGAGGGGATTGTAAGTGACAGTACAGATCCCAGCCCAGCAAGTCCCGAAATTGTTGAAGTTTTTGATACTATTGGGGAAAGGGGTGTAGATGACAATATTACCCCCGACCCTGAAATTTTTAAAAATTTTGAGAAATGTGAAAGTAAGGATCTGATGATGGGTGACTTTGTACCACCACCAGATCAAATCAGTCGCTCACTCTTGGCCCCGATCCACCTGTTGGACGATGATCAAGAAGATGATGCTGACGAGTTGGTTTTTGAAAATAAGAAAAATGATTTTTTCGCCACTCATGATCCATTCATGAATGGAAAATTAGATGTGATCAATACCATCGATGAGGATATACGAGAGCATACCAATATTATGCCCTCCGATCTTATTCGATTGGAAAATTTCTATTGGCACTGCAAGCTAAAATTGCAAAATGAAGACACCATGCGAGATGCGAGCAACAAACAACTTGGGGAACAATTACTGGTCGAGGCACTGGGCGCGCTCCACGCTAAGCAGGTGATGTTGAAGAGACACTGAAGGAAGGACCGAGCTTGGAGGTTTAAAGCCACTTCTAAGCATTCGCGCGAAATAATCAGAAAACGGCAACCGGGCAGCAGCAGAGGAACCGGCAAACCATTTGACCTGGGGAAATTGGAGTATGGAATCAGCGAGGGGACGGTGCTGACTGAAAATCAGCGGAGTCAAATGGCGTATGACCCACCGTAGCCGCAGAAAGACGGTCCAGCTAAAAGACCGAACAAAGAAGCGCTTTTGGGAGGCAACCCGGCATTTCGGTAAGTATTTTTAATTTTTGTTTTTAATTTTTAGTTCTTATTTTGTCAAAATATCACTTGGAAAAATTTTTCAAAATGTCCTGGCATAACTCAAGTGTGGGGTGGTCAAACGTGTTTTAAAAATACGGAAAAATCGTGAAAAGAAAATGGAAAAATTACAAGTTAGCGCCACTAATTTTACTGTTAGTGATGCTAACCTCTGGTCAAATAAGGGTCAACTCTCCAGCTCTTCTCGTCGCTAATCTTGAGCCCTCTTCCCCCTCCTTTGCGTCTGCCGACTCCAAACACGCACACACCCGCCAGATTTTTTTGGTTTTTGCGCAATTGCTCCGACCAAGCACTGATTAAGCACTCAAGGGACGTATCTGAACACTTCTCCATCGTCCTCATCGCAAAATGTCGCTCGAATCAGAGGATTTTGAGCCGTTTTGGGGTTTTCGGTATACCGAACCCATCGGCTCGAATTGGACAATTTCTGTGTTGTTTTTCATGAAATTGAAGCTTGGGGTTTCTTAATCGGTGGGTATAGGACACATTGGCATCTTCAATTTGAAAAAAACAGATCAAGAATCGAAAAAACGAAAATTAGGGCCGTTTTTGGGGTTTTCGGAAAACTGACACTTCAACCTCAAATTGATGGATTTCTTGGTTGTTTTTCGACAAATTACCACCTAGGGTTCCTTAATCGCACATATAGCTACCTATTGGTGTATTCAATTTAACAAAAACATGTAAAAATCAGAAATTTGTGAAATTAGGGCTTAAAATTAGGGTTCTTCGGGTTTTTGCTCGATTTGGTAGACTTGTGGCTTATTTTTCGTGAAATTAACGGAGGGCTTTTGTTAATCATTAGTTTAGGATGCTATTGGTGTGTTCAATTTGATAAAAAAAGGTTGGAATCGAAAATCAAGAATTCTAAGGTTCATAATTGGGTTTTTTGACCTAAATGAGAAATTAGGGCAATTTTAGCTTGTTTTTCTGAAATTAAACTTAGGGCTTTTGTTAGTCTCTAGTTTAGGAACATATTGGTGCAATCAATTTGAAAAACGGGCTAAAATTGAAAAATCAAGAAATCTGGGGCTTTTCTTGCATACTCGCGACGCGATCATCTTCATTCGGCGCCGCGGACCTTCAACCTTGATCGACGGACATCGAATTTCATCACATTTACGCGTCGCGGCCTTGACACTTCGGCGTCGCAGAGACAGGGAATCAGCAAGGACAACAACTCGCAATAAATAATTTTCTTTTGTGTATTTTGCAATTTTTAATATGTTTGTTAGTATCTGCCAAACTGTGATTGCTGCACCAATTGATGGAGTTGCATAACGCAAGTGTGGGGTCACTGTACCCCTACACTCGTGTTATGCCGGCGTGTTTACTGCTGCGCCCCGACTTCCGAATTTCATCGTGAATGACGTGAACAATCAACTCTGCTACAAATGTTCCCGACAATCGAGCAATTCGCCGTTCAAAAAAAGGGTAACTCTTTCTCCCTTGATTTGAAATTATTTTTGTACAACGAGGGCGTTGTACGGTTTTAAGTGTGGGGTGTGGACGGTCGAAAGAGTAGTTTTTGAAATTTTTGCAGAAATGACCGATTTTCAAAATTTTAGCAACTTTTTCAAGATTTTTACTAGATTGTAATTTTGAAACGAATAGTTTGTGATTGTTATAGCATTAGTATTTTTCGAGAAATACTATGTAGTTGTAATCATGCTATTAGTTTAGTCAAATAAGTTGAGTTTTAGGAGTTAGAAGATTGGAATGTTTAGGTTTGGAATTTAGGAAGGAGTTGTCAATCAGTGGCCTTTGTTGTTCGAGCCGGTAGGTCCGAAAAGGGTGGCCTCGAAAAAGGCATTTATGCACCTTACCACCTATGATCGCCTGGTCTGGGATGGTATTTCTGAAAGCTCGCTACACGGACAGCATCGAAAGTCAAGGACAATTCCTTAATGGCCTTTAGAATCTGAATGAGTACGTACACTTCACTGTGGACAGAAAATTTGTAATCAATGGTTCTTTAGAAAGTCATGAATTCCAAAGAATATTCCGATTATGTTTTCACAAACTATTCCACTCTAACTCCTGAGGCAATAAGCTTTGAAACTAAACACATTCAAAAATTGTTTGAGTCTTAGTTAAAATCTGTTAAAAACTCTCTTGCTTGGGGACAAGCAAGGCACAAGTGTGGGGTGTTTGATAACGCCTACTAATATCAAGTATTTTAGGCGTTATTTAGCCGTGTTTTAGTTAATATATCTTTATTAATTGGCTAATATCACTTACTTTTGTGCCAAAGTGCTTGGAAATGTTTTTAGTATAAATGCAGGGGTTTTAGTGCAATTCTGGAGAAGTTACGGAGCAAAACGGACAAGAAAAAGAAGTCAGCAGACATTAGCGTCGCTAACTTTTATGGTTAGCATCGCTAATGTTCGCAGGAGGGAAAAATTCAGATTCAAAATTCGAAAGCGCGCGAGGAATCTTCTGGAAGCACATATTAGCGACGCTAATTTCCACATTAGCGACGCTAATGTCAAAAAATCATAAAATCTCAGTTTTTGACTTTTAAACTCCGAAAAGTCGGGATAAGGCAACACGAGCGACGCGGGAAAGACAATGCCGCGACGCGGAAACCCTAATTTCTCACCATTATAAATACCGGAGTCCCGTCCGACTTTTCACTCATCCCGGGACACGAAGGAGGGATCCGAAGGCACAATTTCGTCAGTTTTTCAGTGGGAATCATTATTTTGGTTAGTAATTTAGTTTTTCTCTTGTTTTATCAACTCGGTATCGAGGTATTCCGCAATCGGGATTTCTGTCGACTACTCGATGTTTGTTTAGATTTATAGTTTCTGAATTCAGTAGTATTAGTTAGTGGTCAGATCTGATATTTGAGTGTTTGGATATTGATTTGATGTTTTATTTGGATTTATAAAAGTAATCATTCGGTTTGATGTTATTTTGCATTATTGATGTTTGGATGTGTTTTGATTGTATTGGATTGATTGTTTGCTTCTGGATTCTGAATTTAGTTTCTGATTTCAATAAGGAACTTTAGTCTAGGATTTGATTTGGGTTAGTTTAGTTCATGTTTGACTTGGTTTTGGCACTTGTTTTGGTATTGGGTTTTTGTGTGATTTTTGGGAAATTATAAACAATACCGCTGACTGTAGAGTGATACTACAGTTGGTATATATCGTCTTGTCCTAACCACGTAACTCCTGCAGATCGACCCTGACTACCACTGTACTAGTGTGTGTTAGGTTATTTTCTTATTTTTGACCGCACGACGACCTAGGCGTGTCACTATTTTACTTGATAAATTGAACCACATAGAACTACCAACATCAAGGGATCTTGCTGACATTACCATCACAACCACCAGCCATCCACAGTGGTCGTTTTTGCCATCCAAACAAAACCAGCAGCCCCCATAGAGATTGTTATCCCATGATTCAAACAACATGTCAAATCCTTAAACCTGTTGTAAAAACACATTCGATAGTATCAAATATTGGACTTGTGTATTATATAACTCAACTAAGAACTACTTAATCCATTAAGTACAAATGTTTGACAATCCGATGTTCTCGAGCTTCTTGCACATGGTTATGAACAACTAAGTTTCGAATTCCAGTTTGCATTTACTTAGTGTTCAACTAACATTGCTAGAGCTAAAAGATTTTTACCTTCAAATCTGAACAATCATAGAAATGAGGTGTTTTAGGTTGAAGATTCACAAAAGAACAGATGTATATGGGTCGTCCCCGACCCCGAGTCAGACCATAGCCGGCCTCCAAAGTCACCGCTGCTGTCGGATTTCCGATAGTCGACCACCACCGGTCGACTTGCTGCTACAACTCACGAACCAGATGGACAAAAATCGATTTCCCGTTCCTTCTTGCTTCTCCCAAATCGCATTTGATTTCTTTTCTCAGTCTCTCTGTACTTGCTTCCCTTCTGTTGGAAATCACGACCCACCTAAGCCACCGTCGCCGGAAAACAGACCAACCAGAACCGCCATTCAGTTCTAGCCCTTCCCATCCCACCTGAATCGCAACCATGAGGACCAAAGATGGTCTCCACCGGTTTTCTCTCTGATTTTGTCTTTATTCCTAGCCCATAGTTCCACCGTCGGCGGCTAGCAGCTCTGCAACCTCCGGTTTCCTTTCTTCTACTAAAATCGCGAACCAAAGAGTCCGAGTGGGTGTCGATCTTGCTTTCCCGCATTCGATTTTTGACTTCTCTCTTGTCTCCTGATTCACGATCGCGATCCAGTCTCTCACTCTCTCTCAGATTCATACACACACATGCAGACGGTGTGTGTGTGCGAGATTTGAACGAATTTTGAAAAGTTGTCCCATTCCCGATTTCTGTAATCGTAGTTGCGTGTTTGTGTTTTATCGATTTCTGGGAAAGGGGAAAAGGAATACGCACATAACATTACCAAAAACCGGGTTCTGGTTTTCACTTGGGCCAGATTTGGAAATATTCCTAAAATACCCCAACTAGAATGACTTGGAAAAATTTCTCTTTGTTCTCTTATTTTCCTGATTTTCTTTTATTCACAACTCTCTTATATGGTGTCCAAATGTTACATACTTTATACCTCTAGAAAGCTGAGAATGAGCTCTACAACTTTCTTCTACTGACTTTCATCTATATTTTAACCAATTTTCCATTATCAATCCTTGAAAATGACTCATTGGTCATTTTTGTCACTTTTGGGTCATTTTAAAACCTTCATAACTCATTTATTATAACTCCAAATGGCCTTAATCTTTTTTTTTTATTATCTCAAATACTACCAAAGTCATCTTGATGATTTTTTTTCTCAATACCTTAGATTTTAGGATATCAATTTCTAAAGATTTGACAATAAAAATTTCACTTTTAGTCCTTTGTTCTCCCTTTTGCTCTTGGGTCGCTAAAACAAAAATTCTAATTGAAATAATCATCATATCATGAATTAAATAATGGTATTAACAATAACCTTCCCACAATTTCACATTCTTGGACCATTTTTCATTTTCATAACACGCTGAGTTCATTTAAGTATCAAACTCTTTACATTGAATACTTGCATAAATTGTTATCTTACGCATGACAAATTTTTAGTTGTCACAATAACTTACTTCCAAAAGTATGACCGAGTGTGGATGTTTGAATAAGTAAATCATTCACGAAGTAAAACATGCAAATTATGAAACAAAAATGTAGTATTGACAATTGGGAGTAAACAATGCTCATAAATAATTCTATATTATTTAATCACCAAATTCAATTACATCCTTTTGTATCAAATTTCAAAGTATCTATCTAATTGCTAAAACTAATATCATCTTTCAGCCCACTGCTCCTAGCATGCTGATGGTGTTTAATCCTGTAAAGAGCCTTTGTCAGAGGATCTATAGGATTTTCTTCAGATGATACTCCTTTCACCAGGAGGTAACCTTCTTCTACTCTATGTCTGATATAATGGTACTTTCTGTCGATATGTCTGGACTTTCCATGATCTTGTAGCTCCTTGGTCAAGGCAACCGCTCCTTCATTATCGCAGAATAGTTCCATTGGCTCCTAAATCGTCGGGACTACTCCAAGGTCACTGATGAAATTCTTTAGCCAAGCTGCTTCCTTAGAGGCTTCACCTGCAGCTATATACTCTGATTCACACGTTGAATCAGCCACTGTCTCCTGCTTGGAACTTTTCCAGGTAACCGCTCCACCGTTTAACAAGAATACCCATCCTGACTGAGACCAGTAGTTTTCTCTGTCTGTCTAAAAGTTGGCATCACTGTCCCACTTACTTTGAATGTATCTTTGCCACTAAGGACTAGGATCAGGTCTTTCGTCCTTCGAAAATACTTGAGTATGTTCTTAACCACAGTCCAATGCACCTTCCCGGGTTACCCTGATATCGACTGACCATGCTCAAGGCAAAGGCCACGTCAGGGCGTGTACATGTCATAGCATACATGATCGACCCCACAGCCGAAGCGTAGGGTACCTGACTCATTTCAGCTATTTCCTCATCCGTACTTGGACATTGAGTCTTCCTCAATTTGGTATTGCTTTGCATTGGTAGCTCTCCTTTCTTTGAATTTTCCATACTTAACCTTTTCAGTACCTTGTCCAAGTAAACACTTTAGCTGAGTCCAATCAGTCGCTTCTTTCGATCTTTCAATATTCTTATCCCGAGAATATAGGTAGCTTCTCCAAGGTCTTTCATGGCGAAACACTTACCGAGCCAAGATTTCACTTCTTGCAGGGTCGGAACGTCGTTTCCCATGAGCAATATGTCATCGACATATAGCACCAGAAAAGTGACTATACTCCCACTAGCTTTGGTATACACGCAGGACTCATCTTCGCTTCTAGAGAAACCAAACTCCTTGACCTTCTCATGGAAGCAGAGATTCCAACTGCGAGAAGCTTGTTTTAATCCATAGATTGATTTCTCAAGCTTACACACCCTATTAGGAAACTTTGCATCTTCAAAACCTTCTGGCTGACTCATGTAGACATCCGCAGCCAGTTTCCCGTTAAGGAAAGCGGCCTTGACATCCATCTGCCAAATTTCATAGTCATGAAATGCAGCTATGGCAAGCATTATCCTAATGGATTTAATCTTGGCCACTGGCGAGAAGCTTTCATCAAAGTCAACCCCAGGGGTTTGAGTGAAACCTTTTGCGACGAGTCGAGCCTTCTAGGTGTGTACCTTTCCATCCATGTCGGTCTTCTTTTTGAAGATCCATTTGCACCTAACTGTTTTTCGACCTGGCACATTGTCAACCAAATTCAAAACTTGGTTGTCATACATGGACTTGATCTCGATGTCCATTGCCTCCTTCCACATAGCAGCCTTAGGGCCTGCCATTGCTTCCCTGTAGTTAGCTGGCTCATCCAAATTCACAGTGTTCTATCTGTAAGAGATCCATGTTCATGTTATGAGTTTCAAAAACGTGAAGTTGCAACGGAAACATAAAAGATGAACACGAATTCCATTCCAAGAGGATCATGCTACATGCATGTAGAGATAAAATGAAAAACAAACAAAGTAAAAGTTCAAGATTATAACCTTATGATCTTGAGCTTAGTTGGATGAAATGTTGATGATGAGGAAACAAACAAAGTAAAAGTCCACCACAAGCATAATAACACCAAGAAGATGCTAGTCTTCAACTTGCAAATTCAACCTTTGAAGCTCTTCTTGTGAAATCCGATTTTCACACTTGAGAGGGTGATATAAGAGAGTTTTTCTAACACTTAGAAGAGGTATATGTCATGCTAAAATCGACCAAGTAGAGAACCCTTCCAAAATTGCATGCAAGCCTTCCATTTATGCATGCTTACTTCACAATTTCCATGGTCAAAGTTCTAAAACCAAGGGAATATCGTCATGTTTTGTTGGAGCATGCCCACGCACCTTTCTTGTTGTGTGGTGGATGTGTTTTTTAGGTGAAAAAGAGAAAATTCCTTCTCTTTTATTATTTATAAAGTCTTATCAAAATTTTATAAATAATAAAATTTTCATTCCATTATTAAACCTCTTTATTTATTCATACA
This sequence comes from Cichorium intybus, assembly GCA_023525715.1. Lineage (NCBI taxonomy): Eukaryota > Viridiplantae > Streptophyta > Magnoliopsida > Asterales > Asteraceae > Cichorium > Cichorium intybus. The sequence continues at coordinate 92,369,983 of CM042014.1, read as the reverse complement.
TATATAAACATATATATAATTATAATTAACATATATACTCATGTATATGTTTATATAAATATATTTTCATATTATGTATTTATATATATACATATATATATTTCATAAATTATATATACACATATACATTTATACATACATGTGAATTTTATTTTAACACTTAAAATAATAAAAGAGGTAAATATTTATCATTTAAATCATCTAACAATTAAATGATATAAATAATCATATACACTCTCAAATTAATTCATCTCATATGAATTATTACTTAGAACAATTATTATTTTCCATAAAATAATAATTCTCAAAAAAAAATTGCAAGTATTATATCATTTGATAATAAATCAAATTCATTATATCAAACAATCAAACTGGTGTCTAACTTGTTATTGGTGTGACCCTATAGGATCATATGTTATTAGTAATATCATTTTATAATCATCCTTGGGCATATAGAACTAACACTATCACTGACGAATGTGTCACCATCTGTAGTAATATGGAATCCATAAAACTCAGGTGGTGCGCTAATTCTACCGAGCGCCTCGGAGGTAATGAACTAATTACCGGTTTAACAGGAACTGATTCCTCTGGTTGAGGGCTAGTGTCATTTATGGTTGCTTCATTTTCAAGATCTTGAATTTCTTCAAGGTCAATGGTACTCCCACTGTCCTCTTTGAATATGAGATCTCTCTCTTGAAAGATCCCTCTTCGTGCTACAAAGACCACGTCCTCACTTGGTCTGTAGAACAAATATCCAAAGGACTGCTTTGGGTAACCAATGAAATAACAGTTCTCACCTCTGGCTTCGAGCTTGTCATGAGTCTCTCGTCTTACGAAGATTTCACAGCCCCAAACCTTAATATGTGCTAACGAGGGAACTTTCCCTGTCCACATCTCGTGAGGTGTTTTAGCAACCTTTTTAGTAGGGACAAGATTGAGAATATGGGCGGCTGTCTCTAAGGCTTACCCCCAGAAGTGTAAGGGAAGAGAAGCTCGACTTATCATGGAACGAACCATGTCTAACAAGGTTCAGTTGTGCCTCTCAACTACACCATTTAATTATGATGTTCTTGGAGGAGTCAACTGTGAAACTATTCCACATTCCTTAAGATATTCTAGAAACTCGATCCTAAGATACTCACTGCCTCTATCGGATCTGAGCATCTTTATCTTCCTTGCCAATTGATTTTCGACTTCATGTTTAAACTCTTTGAATCTCTCAAAGGTTTTAGACTTATGTTTGATTAGGTAGATGTATCCATATGTACTATAGTCATTAGTAAAAGTGACATAAAATCGATTTGCATCTCTTGTGTTAGTCCTAAAGAGTCCACACACATCCGGGTTGAATTGTCCGGTTCGGTCCGGTTTTCAAAACAGTGCTTACATTTGAAAATAATATCCCTGGTATCGAACATGACTTGAGGAAACCAAAATAGTAAACATTGATGGGTTCTTGAAAATGTTAACGATCGACAAATTTGGGATGTACCAACATAGGATGGTCTTGTCGAGAACGTTGTCAATGACTCTACTTAAAATGTTGATGTAATTAGCTTTAATAAAAATATCGACACCGTTCATAATAACTGTTCATCTACTTCTAGAATTGTAATCAACTTGAGGTAGTACTTTATAGGTTTTCCAATGGTAGGTGAAAGATCAGTTACTCCCGAAGGTCAAACTGAGGTTCGTCAGTCGAGGCGTATCATCAATGAAGTCTCCGAGGGCGAGACTGATTATCACGGGAATGAATCTGATTGTGTTGGTGAAACATATCACGACGACACTGAAATGCGTTAGCGCGAAAAGCAGTAAAATATTTATATTTATATTTGTCTCATTGTAATCAAACTTAACTCGTTGAAATAGTAATATACTTATTGTTAATATGTGGTAATTGTTAAATGACATTTTATTTCATGTTGTGTTTCTATATTCTATATCTTATTACTTTTTAGGATGGCATTTTTCTTTTAGATTGTGATCACATACTTGATCGATGATGGGATGGGCCATGGCGGAGATGGGGATGGGGATCCGCTGCTACGAGGTTTGGAGGCCCTAGCCATCATCAGCAGGATAGCAAGTCTTTTTAAGACTTATTTATTTACCATATTTATTCTTCTATTATAAATTATGATTAATAATATTTTTTAATTATATTTGCAATTCAACCCCCGAAACGAAGAGGCATGGAAAAAAATAGTAATCTGTTTCAGAAATAGGCAGCTAATGGCAAGCGGCCTCTACCAGTAGCTTGGGATAAAGACGCTACCTACACTCCGATTGGTGACACGTATGAGCTCTTCATCCATTAGGCTAGCAATTGTATTTGGCGAGACATCTCGTTAGACAAAAAATCATGGAAACATGTTTCAGACACTGAAAAGAATGCCATGTGGGAACATCTTCGGGTAAATTATTTATATAAGTATATTTCATTTGTTTATTTTTATTACCTTTTACTTATCTAACTCTTTTTATTTGTAAACATACTTTGATTTTGATTCGATTAAACATGATCCCGAAGAAAGTAGTTTATGGGAAGGCATTGAGTCTAAAGTAGCAAAGCGTTATAGAGGCCACAAAGCTAGTAGGAGAGACCATTTTGGTAAAAATGGAGGGTTGGAAGATGTAGAGAGAGGAAGGGCTAACCCCCCAAGTATGAATGAAACAAATTGGAGGAGTGTGGTGGATCTTTTTAGAAGTCCTACCTTATTTGAGCGCTCTATAACAAATAGCGGTAATCGTGCTAAATAACAAGTTAAGAACCATGGAGGGAGGAGCACCTACAGTAGCACTTCCTACATGAAAGTAAGTTATAATATATATATATATATGTATATATATATATATATATATATATATATATATATATATATATATATATATATATATATATATATATATATATATATATATACACCCCCCAAGTATGAATGAAACAAATTGGAGGAGTGTGGTGGATCTTTTTAGAAGTCCTACCTTATTTGAGTGCTCTATAACAAATAGCGGTAATCGTGCTAAATAACAAGTTAAGAACCATGGAGGTAGGAGCACCTACAGTAGCACTTCCTACAAGAAAGTAAGTTATAATATATATATATATATATATATATATATATATATATATATATATATATATATATATATATATATATATATATATATATATATATATATATATATATATATATATATATATATATATATATATGTGTGTGTGTGTGTGTGTGCGCGCATTAGTTTTAGAGCATAATCTAATTTTTAATGTGAAGCAGAAGATTAACAGACTGCACACCTATTACGATGCATATTCTAATAAACAATGGTTCTTTGATAGTGTGACAACTGTCAATTTTGATCAATAAAGGTCAATGAAAGTCAACTGAAGCTTAAATTAGATTAAAATGTTGAAATGTAACTTTCATAACCTTCCTACTACATTATTGAATATTATAATACTACATACGTCAGTTTGAATCAATTATCGAGTAAATGCTATAAATACGTATAATAGACTATAGTAGCGTAGAAATTCGATAAAATGCACAAATATTAGTTTGGTATAAGTAATATTCATAACACGAGGTATTCGTGCTTACAAATCCGTACACATATGGAACATCGAAAACGGAGTTCATATATAAAACGTACAGGAGTTCAGTTGCTAGGAACAATAAATATACACAGGAATTGACATTAAATACATTACAACGTGCCTTAAACATTTAGTATGAAATATTGGAACACATTTTATAGAACGCAATACGATCTAGAATTTAATTCTATATTTCGATTATTTTTCCGGTAAAATGTCATATACCATGAATTCGGAAGTTTACCGCGCTTAGACGTGTATATCTTCACATAACGAATTGAGAAACAATCTAAATATATGTTTACTAATAGTTTTATTGTTAATATTTATTAATATATTTATTAGTAATTATATGTCCCAATTTTATAAAAACACACAACACATTTTACCACACTTTTATAAAAGCACCAAGGTTTATAAAATACCTAGTAATAATTTATAAAAGAAACTTGAACACCCTCTCCCCTCTTCCCCATGGCCGGGCCCCCTCCCATCACCATCATCTCATTTGATTATTATAATCCAAGAACCATACTTGTATTATTAAATTCAAGAACCATACATTGATTATTATAATCCAAGAACCATACTCCAAACTCTACCATTCAAATCAACTCTCTCTCTCCCCCTCCTTCCTATATATATGGACCGATTCCACCCTCTCCCCACCTTCACTTCATCTCCAAACTCTCTTCACATACTCTCTCAAAGGTCTTCAAAAGTTTCCAAGTGATTCCAAGTGTTTTGCAAGAAGATCTTGGTAAGTTCATGTCCATTCCAAGGTTCCAATACCATTTCTACCATCATCCTTTGTTATTATTTTATTCACACTCTTGGTCTTGAACTATAGACAAATCTTGTGTTGGATTAGGTGTCTAAGCCATGACTAATAATTAGTATTTACCAAATTAATAGTAGCATAGTCCATTTAGGTTGCCCTCATAGCTGGAGGTTTGGTAGAAAGTCCAGGAGAGAGAAAGATTGATTTATTATATGATTAATAAATCAATAGAAATTAAATAAACAGTTTATTAATATATTAAAGTGATAATATATTAATTAGAAACTATATTAATTAATCTAGAATTGATTGGAATTAATTTGGTGATTAATTTAATTAATTAAAGGTTCAGGGACTAGAATTGTAATTATTCAATAGTTGAGTAGTGACAATTATGGTAAGTGAGTAAACCAACGAAATTTATATATAGAAATGTATAATTTCGATTTTGATAAATAGGAGATAAATAAGTTTGAATTATTAAGATAAAGACTTATCTTAATTTGAATTCAAAAAGGCTTATCTATAAAGGTTTATCTGCTTATCATTTGAAACCTATAAATAGGGAGCCCCATAGCCTCCAAATTTCATGATTCTCTCCTCCCCAACTCTCTCTGGACTTCGCCAACTTCATAGCTTGGGTGTGACTGCATTTGAGGCAAGATATTTTTGTTGCTTCGCTTCCAAGATTCGCTAAAAAGGTTGGTTTTTCTGATTCCTTTCTTTTAGTTTATTTTGCTGGGCCTTTAGGATTTGTTATATGTTTAATTAGAAGAAAACTTATATCCTCATAGGTTGCATGTGAACTTAGGTTATTTAGTTCATAGTTGGAGAAAACCTTTCAGTGGTATCAGAGCTTTTTTGGTCGTTTTATTGTTAAACTGCTATAATTGTTATCCTAAAAATTATGGTTAAGCTTCTAAACCCTAATGGGGCCAAATCGATTTAGGATTAGGGTTTTGAAAACCCTAATCCTCCCCCCCCCTTGTGATTTTCGAAGTAAGCCTTTTAGGGTTTTAGAAGGTTTTATATTTTTGGTAACTTTTATTGTTTAATTAAATGGATAACCTTAAACCCATTGTTTGAATTCGAAAATTAAGGGTTTAAGATAGGTTTAAAATTAATTTGATTAATTTGATTACACCTATCTACATTTGAATTAATTTAATTAATTGGTAATTAAAAGATAATTCAAGGATTTAATTTAATTTAAATTTAATTGCTTTTAAATTGGCGAAAATTAAAAGATAAATCCTAAAATATTTTAAAAGGTTTAAAATATCTAAATTTAATTAATTGTTTAATTAAAGGATAATTAAATTGATTTTAAAAGGTTTAATTTAATTTTAAATTTAATAGTTTAAATTCCAATAAATTAAAAGATAAACCAGAAACATTTTAAAGGGTTTAAAATTCATCTTATATGTATTATAATTAAAAGTTAATATTATATGTATAAGATTTAATGGTTAGTCAAATCAATAGTAGGCCTCATTCACGAAGCTGATCTATAAAGTGGGTATAAGGAGACTGCCTATAAAATTGCGGTCTAATGGGTGTCCACTCTCACCCACTGCTCGCCTGATTAGTGGAGGGTCGTTAGCCGAACGGGTTTGATAGGACCGCCTAATCTCATTAAAAGTATAATGATATTATTCAAAGTAATAGAACAATTTAATAAAATCCCAATCTAGTTACTTTAGGAAAGATGTGAATTGGTGCTAACCCATGAAATTGCACATTGCACTTTATGAAACATTGGTGGAGCGTGTGTGGTTTACCGGCATGCCAATTGGGGTTCATAAAGAGTTGCAATGGGTTTATCGGGTGTTGTCATTGTTGATGGAGCGTGTGTGGTTTACCGGCACATCAATTAGAGATGACAACTGACCCCGAGAGTACCAAGCTAATTTGCATGGTTATTCACACCTGGTTTGTGATCCTCGGTATCCCAGTCACAAATAGTGGGGCACATCCGAGATTAAACATGCTATTGAACAGTTCAATAAATCTTAAAAGAAACTAGGAATTCCATTTTAATAAGATTATCTTTCCGCGGTAGAATTGGCTGAATCGTCATTCGCCTACCTTATAAAATTTACAATATTGATTACGGCATCCCTCTTTGAGATTGTAAATTGTTATTGTAGGATCCTAGCCTTATAATTATTATTGGGTTATTATAAGGATTATTATTATATATATATATATATATATATATATATATATATATATATATATATATATATATATATATATATATATATATATATATATATAAAATTAAAACTATCTTCTTTTATAGATGTCTTCTGGTGATCAATCCGCCCCCCACTCTAACTCTAATGTTACCTCTATCTTGTCATTGTGCTCTAAAGTTATGTTGGACGGTACCAACTACAATGACTGGATCCGTAACATCAAGATGGCTCTAAGGTTTGAGCATAAAGAGTATGTTCTAGAAACCGAGCTTGTTGAAATTGATCCCGATACTGCTACTCCCGAAGAAATCGCCCAATACACAAAACATTCTGATGATGCAACCAAAGTGGCTTGCATCATGATAGCTACTATGAACCCAGAATTGCAGAGAATTTATGAAGACTACTGGCCCTACGAGATGCACAAAGAGCTCGCGGAAAAGTTCCGCAAGCAGGAGCGCATCGAGAGGCGCAAGGTGGTCAAAGCCTTCACCAATGGGAAGCCTAGAGATGGAGAGTCCATCTGCTGCCACGTGCAAAGGATGTAAGGATACGTGGAGAGGCTTAGGAAGCTTGAGATACCAGTCCATGAGGATTTAGCCGTAGACATAGTGTTGAATTCCTTACCTAGTTCATATGACCAGTTCACACTGGCATATCATCTGAACAACTCTCAGGCCACCTTGGCTGAGTTGCATCGCATGCTCCGTACTGCTGAAGACGGGATGAAGGGTAAAAGTGTACCCTCGGTTAGCCAGCCCGTCTTGGCAATTGGTGGTGAAAAGGGGAAGAAGAGAAAGGGCCTTCCCAATCAGAATTAGAGGGAAAAGGTCCATGCTGGGTCATCCAGCAGTGGCTCGAGACCCAAGGCTTCTGACATTCCTCACAATGCCAACCCCAAGGAAGCTGACTGCTTCTACTGCAAGGAAAATGGCCATTGGAAGAGAAGCTGCCCGCGATACTTGCAAGATTTGAAAGATGGCAAAGTGAAGCCGTATTCAGCAGGTATATTCACTATCTCTAAAAACTCACCATCTTCCAGTTCTTGGGTCCTTGATACAGGATGTGGTTTTCACATCTGTTCTGATTTGCAGGGCCTAAAGGAAAGCAGGGAGGTGGAGCACGGTAGATTGAACATGATCATGGGAAACAGGAAATCGTCGCCTGTCACCAAGATCGGAATCTATAGTTTAGTGCTTAGTAGTGGTGTTAGTTTAGAACTTTTAAATTGTTGCTATTCGCCAGAAATGGCAAGAAACATTATTTCCTTTCATGCATTGTTTAGACAAGGTTTCCAGTTTTCTTTTGATAATATAAATGGTTCTATTTCTGTTTTTCAAAATGGTGCTTCTATTTTTACTGCCTTACCTTGTGATGGTGTGTATGAAACGATACAATGTGTTGACAATTTAGGACATAGTGTAAATTATATTGATTCCTCTAGTGGTGTAGAAAAGGCATGCTTATGGCACTGTCGTCTTGGGCACATTAACAAGAAATGCATCGCCCAACTCCAAAAGGATGGAGTGTTGGAATCATTCGACCTCAAATCGGATGATGTATGCGAATCTTGTCTTTTGGGCAAGATGACTAAGTCACCATTCAAAGGGTCCTTTGAAAGAGGTGAAGGTCTGTTGGACATCATACATACATATGTGTGTGGTCCCTTCAGATCAAGTATAAAAGATGGCACGCGGTTCTACGTGACCTTCACTGACGATTATACTAGATACGGGTATATCTACTTAATCAAGCACAAGTCAGACATCTTTGAAAACTTCAAAGAATTCAAAAATGAAGTTGAGAATCAATTGGGTAGGAAGATCAAGATGCTCAGGTCCGACAGAGGCGGAGAGTATCTTAGTATCGAGTTCCTAGACTATTGACAACGCCTAGTGATATTACATATTTTAGTCGTTGTTGTGCCCTATTCTTAGTGAAATTATATCATATATATCGTGGTATTCTCACTTTTCGTGCCAGTACTTGTTTGGAAGAAAATAATGAAAACAGGGACCAAAAGCATGGAAATTGGAGAAAGTTTGGAGAAGAAGATAAAATCAGGAAAATACGTACGCGCGCCGCGGAAATCATAAAGGCGCGACGCAGATCTAAGGCGGTGGAACAAATCAAATGCCGAGAAAACAGGAGAAGATCAGTACGCGCGCCGCGGGATCCATAAATGCGCGGTGCGACTGCAGGAAATTTGCAACTATAAATAGAGGCTTTTCCAGCCGAAAACCCTAGCAAAGACCCGGTGGAAAATCGACCTGAAGTCTCTTTGACTCCGTGATTAAGCATCAGCAACCTCTCAATTGGTATTTTATGTTTTAGAATTTAATTTCATTTTAGTATTAGTTTGCAATAGTGGCTAGGGTCTTTGGGAGTGACAACCACTGACCTTGAGCACTTTAGTTTACTGTTTTTCAGTATTGGTGACTGTATTGGATCATTGGAATTCGTTTTTGGTTAATGAGAATCATTTGGTTACAAGTAATCTCATTTTTTCAGTGTTTGATGCTTTATATTGGATTGTGCTTGTTTGGATTGTGTTTGGATGTTTGTTTGGCCTTGTTGGACTGTTTTCCTTTGCTGATTTCAGTAGCCAATTAGGTTAGCCTTCTAGGTTTGAACTTTAGCCAGTGACTGTCCCGTTGGATCTTAGTTGTTGGTTTAGTTTATGCCTTGCTTTGGTTTGTGTTTGGTTTGTCTGGATGCCTTTGTTTACTTCTGAATTAGAGATGTACTTCTGATTTCAGAAAGTAACTAGGTTTGGTTTGAAGCTTAGCTTAGTCTATGCTTATTTTGAGATTGTTCAGTTTGGGTTTTTCAGAGTTTCATAGTCATAAGTTTAGAAACTAAGTCCTCCGACTATAGCGTGACACTATAGTTGGTAATCTGTCATCTGATCTGACCATGTAGCTCCTGCGGATCGACCCTGACTACCACTGTGCTAGTGTGTGTGTTATGTTTTCTCTTATTTTTGACCACACGACGACCTAGGCGTGTCAAATTTTGGCGCCGTTGCCAGGGAGCTGTGAGCTTAGATTAGGTGATTAGTAGGAACTTTTGTTTCTTGATTTTCTTTGGGTTTCATTTGGTTAGTTTTTGGTTTTTGATTTTGTAGGCGTGTTGCATTAGTGCATGCGTACCCGCAGGGGTGAGCAATTATCCCCTTTGCATTTTGACTCAGAGATTGAGCGAACTGCGTGCAAAATCCGTGCACGTAGACGTTTAAATACAATGAGTTTCAGTCATGTCAGTAGTAGTACAGTAAGTGTTGCCCAGGAACCCTCGGGTGAGGCAACGGGGATGTCTTTTATTCCCCCAATTTCGGAGTTTCAATTCGGGAGTACGAGTGCTTCTGGTGGTGCAGTTTCAGCCCCTGTAACCATACCATCATGCACTCCGCCATCGATTCTACCATTTCCACCGGTATCACAACCACAATCCACCAATCCATTCACCTCTGCAATGTCTTGGGGAGAGCCGACCCGTGATAGCACCCCAGTTTCTAGACAGCAGACACCAACTTCTCAACCATTTTCTCAACCACAACCAGTACTATTTAAACCTCAAACCACATTCCAACCTACACAACCATAACAATACCAGCCACCTCCTCAGCCACAGTACCAGTATCCAGAGGCAGAGGAAAGATATGATGAGGAAGATGAAGGATGGGTGCCACCAGCACCACAGCAACCAAGGAACCGAGGTCGAGGACCTCTGAGAAGAGCACCGCAGTATCAACCACCACAAGGTCAGTAGGAATATAACGATCATCACCTTTACGATAATCCTGCCCAACCTTTATATTTTGCACAACCGAGAAGGCAATCGGTTGCATCACATTTCCAGCCACGGGAATATGATGACTCGTCGCCAATTTATATTCATGACAATATTGAATCTCAAGTAGAAATAAGGCCTCCGTTGTTAGGGATATTACCGGAGTTTAGAGGGTACAAGCAGGATGACCCGTACAATCACTTGTATGAATTTATAGCGATTGCCAATGCTAATACCCCTAGGAATACAAATAGGAACATCTTTAGGCTTAGGTTATTCCCATTCACTCTTAAAGACAAAGCCAAATACTGGTTTACGTCTTTACCTTCGAACATCATTACCACGTGGGACCAGCTCAAGGCCAAGTTCCTATAAGAATTCTATCCGGAAAGCAAGACGACGGACATCAGGAGGGTTATTCAGGACTTCCAGCAAAAACCAGGAGAAGCTTTCCACGAAGCATTTGATCGGTTGAAGGAGTTATTGCGATCCTGCCCGCATCATGAGGTTCCCAAATGGTAGTTAGTGAAGTTGTTCTTCGAAGGAGTCAGCGAAACACATCAAGCTATGATAAATGCCTCGTCATGCGGGACATTTATGTGGCAAGATCCAGAAGAGGCTTGGCAGTTCTTGGAACAATTAAGCAATGGCTCCAAAGCAAATTTTTCTACGAGAAAGACTGTAGGCACAGCAGCAGCAGTGGGAGCTGATACTGATTGGAAGAAGGAGGTAAAAAAGGAAATAAGTGAATTAAATAAGAAGTTTGACATGCTCATGTCAACGCTGCAAAATGGACCTTAGGGTCAATCACAAGGAGGACCGAAAGTTCAGGAGACAAACCAAGTTCATGGCCAGGGTCATGGTCAGTACAACAATGGACGACCCTACAGACCATATAATCAAGGGCAGCAGTAGAACTTCAACAACCAGAGACAAAATAATTACCAAGGTTAATCGTCTAATCAACCGAGGTCATACCAGCCCACAGGCAATAATGGAAATGCAAGTGGGAGTGGTAGCAATAATAATAGAGGGCCCAACACTGCTGTCAACAATGCCCCAGGAACTCAAGAAGACTTGGTAGCAAAAATGTATGAAATGTTCAGTGCTACTTAGCAGCAGTCCCAAGCCAATGCAAAAGCTATCGCGAACATGGAAAGGAAAATTGGACAAATGGCCGAGGATCAGCAAAAAAGGGACAATGGAAAGTTGCCAAGTGCTACGGAGGTTAATCCAACTCATAACCAGAGAGTCGGGAAGGAGCACGTAAATATTGTTGAGACTGAATGGAGAAAGGTCACTTTGGAGGACTTATTAAATTCAGTAAGTGAATCAGAGCCTGAGAAAGAAGAAAAGATCCAAGAAAAGGAGGAGACTAAGGAGATTAAAGAGGAAGGTAAGGAAAAAGAAATTCCTGTTGAGGAGGGAACTCAACCAGAGGTGGACAAGGAGGTCCAGGAAGAAAAGCAGTCAACAGTGGCAGGAATCAAGCAGAAAAAGAAATATCAGAAAGGGAAGAAGAAACAGCAAGCATCTAAACCAATAGGGCCATTGATGAACCAACCCCTGTGGGATGAACTTAAGGACGCACCTGAAGACACGAGAATTCTTCAGGAGATGTGTGAAAGAAATGGAAAAAGTAAAATTCCCACACCAGACACTGTTAGATTGACAATTAAGGCAAGTAAGGCACTGTTGGGAACACTGCCCAAAAAAGAGAAGGATCCTGGATCACCATTGATCACTAATACTGTAGGAGATGTGGTCATTCGGAACACTTTGCTGGACTTTGGAGCAAGTGTAAATGTGCTACCGGGGTACTTGTACGACAAGTACAAGAAGGAGGAACTAGAGCCAGCAAAGGTCGTACTGCAGCTGGCTGACCAGTCAACAAAGGTATCCCGTGGAAAATTGACCAATGTCATCGTAAAGGTTGGAGATTTCTTTTATCCTGTAGATTTCTTAGTCATGGAGTATGAAAGTTTGGATGACGCTCCTGCGCTCATTTTAAGACGCCCATTTTTAGCTACGGCTGGCGCTGTGATTGACTGCAAGACAGGGGATATGGACATCTCCTTTGGGACGCAAAAAAGAAGGCTGAACATGTTCGGAAACCCTGTATCCTTACATTCAGGGGAAGATGACAAGCAACTGGACAAAAGTGTGTTAATGGAACCTGGGATTACGAACAAAGGAAAAATATGGACGCGAACAGGGGAAGGAGGAAAGGAAGAGATTTTAAAGGAAACAAAGGATCATCCGTTGGCCACTATTGATAAGGAGCAGTTGCTGGATATGATGGAGATGCTAGAAGCGAGACACCAGCAATATGAGAAAGAATCAAAAGAAAGGGAAGCAAAAGTCTTCAAGCTTCTGGAATCACAACAGCAATGGATTAGTGAAGTAAGCGATAGGATGACTCAACTCACATCCTTAATGTCAATGATGGCCCATAATTTCATACCAGGATTCAAGCAAATGTCATCAGGAGTACAAGGAGAGGAAGAATAAGATTAGGAGTTCTACGTCTGGCTGAAGACGTTAAACTTAGCGCTTGTTGGGAGGCAACCCATCGTGTCATAGGTTAGGTTCTATATTTCTTAGGAATAATTAGAAAAAATATATCATTGTCAATTGCAGGTATTGGTCCAAGGCAAGTGTGGGGTCGTGTGAAGAATTTGGAATTTTTAATGACCGCGCCGTGGTTTTCTCAATTGCACGACGCGGGATCGTAAACCAACCCGATGCGCAGGGGTTGATTTGGTGACACGCGCGCCGCGGGGTTTGCATTTGCGCGACGCAGGAATCGATCGGTCGGTTTTCCTCCATATTAAGGTAACCCGCGACACTATTCACACACACCACGACTCGGAGCTCTGATCAACAAAAATTTCTCGTGTTTTTTCTTGCTCATTTCATTCCCACTACTACGGTACGTCATTCTATCTAGCTAGTACTCTTTAAAACTAGTGATTAGGTAGTAAATTTGAGTGATTTATTCAAAAAGTTCAAAACTTAGAAATCGCCAATGTTGACTCATAGGGTGTTTATTTTGCCAAATAGAGACCCTAGATGAGTTAGTCGTCACTTAGGCTACCTTGTGGTGTATTTGGATTGAGTTTAAACAGGTTAAAACTCGATTTGAGTTTGGATTTTGGAAACAGCCGCTCGCCACGCCGCGCCCTTGCTCTTGGGCCGCGTCGGGGTGCGGTGGGGAAGAAAAGGACTTATTTTGCAAAAAATTTTTGTTTTTGCAGATGATGTTTAGACTAGACCACGAGTTCCTTCAGTTCCCAGAGGGGCCTCCTAGCTCCGTTGAGTATCGATCGAGGAGAGACGCATTGACAGGTCGCCGAGTTCTTGAGGAGACAATTATCGACAGGGACATCCTCAGGGGTGCCGGGCTCTGGGGCGAGATAGAGCCATTTCTACACCGCACCTAGACCCATGGGGACTCTTCATTTACCTGCCGGGGCTGGGATAGGCTCATGGCCACTGAGGAGGACGTTGTTTACACGGAGCTTCTACTGGAGTTCCTTTCTACGATCCAGTTTGCACTGGAGCGACAGATGCCCGTTCCAGGATGATACGGTTCAGGTTGGGAGGTGTGCAGACGGAGTGCAACCTCCGGGAGTTTGGGAGGCGCACCAGTATCTACACCGAGGCAGATCTTCAGCACCGCCACTTCACGCAGTTCATGGGTGCGTGCATTCAGGGGAAGCCCGAGCGGGCTGCCAACATGGAGGTTTGGGCACCATTGTCCAACATTTTCTACGAGGCGGGGACCTCTCGGGAGAGCCACCTCCGTGACCCACTCCACCGTCTCATGCACCGCATCGTCTCCACCTCCATCATGCAGCGGGAGGGGGGCGAGAAGGTGTCTGGCGATTACATGACCTACCTCTGGGTTCTCCTCGACCCCTCTTGGTTCCTTCACCTCCCTTTTGCCTTAGCCGTTGCTTTATCCACCCGATCGATGGGTGCCTCCGCCAGCAGTCCTCTGGGCCGGGGATACTTCATCACCCGCCTGGCTCGATCATACCGGATCCTCACCGCCCGCACTTCGCCACCTTGACCGCTTTACCTCCATCTCGCACTACGGCGCGAGCATTGGAGAGCATGGGGCTGATTCAGCAGCAGCGCCCGGGACAGTTTGTGAGGGCAGAGACCGAGGCACCCCAGGACCCACAGCCAGCGTACGCCCAGCCTAGCAGGAGACGCAGAAGGCAGCCTCCACCAGTAGAGCTGGCACCACAGCCACAGCAGCAGGAGGACCCAGCGGCCATCCACCAACTGGCAGCCAGGGTTGCCAGGATGGAGGACCAGTTGGAGTGGATTGGGGAGGTACTTTTGGATCTAGCTACCCAGCAGGGTCAGCGCCCCCGACTATTCCTAGCCAGAGCCCATGATCATGAGGCTGGATATATGTTGGGATATATGTACTGAATCTATGACACATCTCTATCTTTTGTTTATATTTTATTTGTTATGTTTTTGTTTAATGTCTTTTTGAGTTATGCATGTTATACCAAATGGGGAGGAGTTGTCTCAGACAAGTATGGGGTCACCGTGCCCCCTTCACTTGTCTTGACCACCAGCGTGTTCACTGTTGTGCCACAACTCCAGAATGCGAAATCAAGGACTTTTTGTTCGAATGTGTACTGTGATACCGAGTACCAACCAAGCAGTCTACCGTCCAAAGGGGTAACTCTTTCTGCCTTGTTCTAAAATATTTTTATGTACAACGGAGACGTTGTACGATTTTAAGTGTGGGGTGTGGACGGTCGAAAGAGTTTATTTGTGAAAATTTTTGTGGGAAAAGACAAATTTTTAATTTTTAAGCAACTTTTTCAAAATTTTTACTAAATTGTAATTTTGAAATGAATGGTTTGTGATTGTGATAGCAGTGGTATTTTTCAAGAGATACTATTTAGTTGTGATCATGCTATTAGTTTAGTCAAACAATTTGAGTTTTAGGAGTTAGACAATTGGGGTGTTTTAGGATTGGAATTTAGTAAGGAAATGTCAATCTGTGGCCTTTGTTGTTCGAGCCGGTAAGTCTAAAATGGGTGGGGCTTATGCACTTTGCCACTTAAGATTGTCTGGTCTGGGATGGTATTTCTGAAAGCTCGCTACACAGACAACATCGAAAGTCATGGACAATTCCTTAATGGCCTTTAGAATCTGAATGAGTAAGTACACTTCATTGTGGACAGAAAGTTTGTAATCAAGGGTTCTCTAGAAAGCCATGAATTCCAAGGAACATTCTAATTAGGTTCTCATGAACTATTTCACTCTAACTCATGAGGCAATAAGCTTTGAAACTGAACACAGTCAAAAATTGTTTGAGTCTTAGTTAGAATTTATTAAAAACTCTCTTGCTTGGGTACAAGCAAGGCACAAGTGTGGGGTGTTTGACAACGCCTAGTGATATTACATATTTTAGTCGTTGTTGAGCCCTATTCTTAGTGAAATTATATCATATATATCGTGGTATTCTCACTTTTCATGCCAGTACTTGTTTGGAAGAAAATAATGAAAACAGGGACCAAAAGCGTGCAAATTGGAGAAAGTTTGGAGAAGAAGATAAAATCAGGAAAATACGTACGCGCGCCGCGGAAATCATAAAGGCGGGACGCAGATCTAAGGCGGTGGAACAAATTCAAATGCCGAGAAAACGGGAGAAGATCAGTACGCGTGCAGCGGGATCCATAAATGCGCGGCACGGCTGCGGGAAATTTGCAACTATAAATAGAGGCTTTTCCAGCCGAAAACCCTAGCAAAGACCCGGTGGAAAATCGACCCGAAGGCTCTTTTACTCCATGATTAAGCATCAGCAACCTCTCAATTGGTATTTTATGTTTTAGAATTTAATTTCATTTTAGTATTAGTTAGCAATAGTGGTTAGGGTCTTTGGGAGTGACAACCACTGACCTTGACCACTTTAGTTTACTGTTTTTCAGTATTGGTGACTTTATTGGATAATTGGAATTCATTTTTGGTTAATGAGAATCATTTAGTTACAAGTAATCTCAGTTTTTCGGTGTTTGATGCTTTATATTGGATTGTGCTTGTTTGGATTGTGTTTGGATGTTTGTTTGACCTTGTTGGACTGTTTTCCTTTGCTGATTTTAGTAGCCAATTAGGTTAGCCTTCTAGGTTTGAACTTTAGCCAGTGACTGTCCCGTTGGATCTTAGTTGTTGGTTTAGTTTATGCCTTGCTTTGGTTTGTGTTTGGTTTGTCTGGATGCCTTTGTTTACTTCTGAATTAGAGATGTACTTCTGATTTCAGAAAGTAACTAGGTTTGGTTGGAAGCTTAGCTTAGTCTATGCTTATTTTGAGATTGTTCACTTTGGGTTTTCAGAGTTTCATAGTCATAAGTTTAGAAACTAAGTCCTCCGACTATAGCGTGACACTATAGTTGGTAATCTGTCATCTGATCTGACCACGTAGCTCCTGCGGATCGACCCTGACTACCACTGTGCTAGTGTGTGTGTTAGGTTTTCTCTTATTTTTGACCGCACGACGACCTAGGCATGTCAACTATCTAAAGGAATGTGGAATAGTTTCACAGTTATCACCTCCTCGGACACCACAGTTGAACGGTGTTACTGAGAGGCGTAACCGAACCCTATTGGACATGGTTCGTTCCATGATGAGTCGAGCTTCACTTCCTATCCACTTCTGGGGGTATGCCTTAAAGACTACCGCCCACATCCTCAATCTTGTCCCAACTAAGAAGGTTGCTAAAACACCTCATGAAATGTGGACGGGGAGAGTTCCCTCGTTAGCACATATCAAAGTCTGGGGTTGTGAGGCTTTCGTCAGACGAGAGACTCACGACAAACTCGCAGAGAGAAGCGAGAGGTGTATATTCATAGGATACCCCAAACAGTCTTTTGGATACTTGTTCTACAGACCAAGCGAGGACGTGGTCTTTGTAGCTAGTCGAGGAGTCTTTCGAGAGGGAGAACTCATATTCAAAGAGGACAGTGGGAGTACCATTGATCTTGAAGAAATTCAAGAGACACCAGATAATGCAACCTTAGGAGAAACTAGCAACCAACAAGAGGAAGAAGTTCATGTTGGTCCGACTAATATATTCTTACCTCTTAGGCGTTCTAGTAGAGTTAGCATGCCACCCGAGTTTTATGGATTCCATATAACTACGGATGGGGACACGTTTGTCAGTGATAGGACACTAACAAATCTAGATGAGCCAGCTAACTACCGGGAAGCGGTGGCGGGCCCTGAGTCTGCCAAATGGAAAGAGGCAATGGACAGCGAGATCAAGTCCATGTATGACAGTCAAGTTTGGAACTTGGTTGACAATGTACTGGGTCAAAAGACAGTCGGGTGCAAGTGGATCTTCAAGAAGAAGACCGACATGGATGGAAAGGTACATACTTTCAAGGCAAGACTGGTTGCGAAGGGCTTTACTCAAACCCCAAGGATTGACTATGATGAGACCTTTTCACCAGTGGCCAAGATAAAGTCTATTAGGATTATGTTAGCCATAGTTGCATTTCATGATTATGAAATTTGGCAGATGGACATCAAAACCGCTTTCCTTAATGGGAAGTTGACTGAGGATGTTTACATGAATCAGCCAGAGGGTTTTGTTGATGCAAATTATCCTAATAAGGTGTGTAAGCTTGGGAAATCAATCTATGGATTGAAACAAGCCTCTCGCAGTTGGAATCTTTATTTCCATGAGAAAGTCAAAGAGTTTGGTTTCTCTAGAAGCGAGGATGAGTCCTGCATATATCTCAAGGCTAGTGGGAGTATAGTCACCTTCCTGGTGCTGTATGTTGATGACATACTGGTCATGGGAAATGACATTCCAACCTCGGAAGATGTCAAGTCTTGGCTTGGGAAGTGTTTCACCATGAAAGATCTAGGAGAGGCTGCCTATATTCTCGGGATAAGAATATTGAGAGATAGGAAGAAGAGACTGATTGGACTCAGTCAGAGTACATACTTGGAAAAGGTATTGAAGAGGTTTAGTATGGGAAATTCCAAGAAGGGAGAGCTACCTATCCAAAGTAATGCCAAATTGAGTAAGACTCAAAGTCCAAGTACAGACGAGGAGATAGATGACATGAGTCGGGTACCTTACGCTTCGGCTGTGGGGTCGATCATGTACACTATGACATGTACTCGACCTGATGTGGCCTTTGCCTTGAGCATGGTCAGTCGATACCAGGGTAATCCTGGAAGGGCACATTGGACAGCTGTCAATAACATACTCAAGTATCTGCGAAGGACAAAGAACTTTGTTTTAGTCCTTGGTGGTAGCGATACCTTGTGAGTTGACGGGTATACAGATGCCAGCTTTCAGACAGATAGAGACAATGGTCGGTCTCAGTCGGGCTGGGTTTTTCTTTTGAATGGGGGAGCAGTGACTTGGAAAAGTTCCAAGCAAGAGACGGTGGCTGATTCTACTTGCGAATCAGAGTACATAGCAGCTAGTGAAGCGACAAAGGAAGCGACTTGGCTGAAGAACTTTATCGGTGACCTTGGAGTAGTCCCGAGTATTCAGGAGCCCATGGAACTATTCTGCGATAACGAAGGAGCGGTTGCTTTGACGAAGGAACCGAGAGATCATGGAAAGTCCAGACATATCGACAGAAAGTACCACTACATAAGACATAGAGTAGAAGAAGGTCACCTCCTAGTGAAGAGGGTATCATCAGAAGATAATCCTGCAGACCCCTTGACAAAGGCTCTGAGTAGGGTTAAGCATAACCAGCATGCGCGACGCATAGGATTAAGAGATGATATTAGTTTTTGTAATTAGATAGGATTTGAAACTTATTGCAATATAAATGTAGTTGACTTTTGGTGATTTAGTAATATAGTTTTGTTGATGAATATTTGATACTGCCTTTTGTCGATTGTTTATTATTGTGTTTCAAGTTTACATGTTTACTTCCTGAGTAATTTTTTTTAAATTATTCAAATGTCCACAATAACTCATACTTTTAGGGAGTAAGTATGAATGAAGGCTGTCATAAATTGTTTTGTAGATTGTCTAAGGAGTTAGACGTAGCAATAAGATTGCTATAATATTTATGAGTACTTAGAAATAGGGATTTAAGTATTGGATAAACCCACGCTCAATAGATTGCTTCATGGATTACATCACGAGCAATGTTGAGACGATAATATCTTTTGATCTTTAAGTAGAGACATATAAGTTATGTTTTACCAAGCGGTTGTTCATTAACAATGCGAAAACGCATCGGTAACGCGATGTTATAAAACGTGTTGTTGTGAATGATTTGACTAGTAAAAGACATAAGTATATGAGTCAAAGCTTATTCGTCCCTTGACCCTGTCGGGAAACAGATATATGTAGGCCTCTCGATGATTTTGAAGTTGACTGAAAGGGTTGGCCAACCAAGACTAAATTGATATGGTCGATTAGTAGTCTTAAAGTCATATGCAAATCAGAAATCGGGAAACAGAGAATCACACCAGGATTGATCTTAATCCATGTCTTGAGTCTGAAAATATCTTGTTGGACAAAGGATCATCTGATCACTTATCTATGGACAGAACTGACTAGGTCAGAGTTCGGCAGCGGTTTCTAGGAAGCTACAGTTGCTTATTAATTAGAGGTTAAATTAGTAATTATAGTCATAGACTTATCTAAGTGGGAGACCATTGGATTAGGTATCTAAGCCATGACTAATAATTAGTATTTACCTAATTAATAGTAGCATAGTCCATTTGGGTTGCCCTCATAGCTGGAGGTTTGGTAGAAACTCCAGGAGAGAGAAAGATTGATTTATTATATGATTAATAAATCAATAGAAATTAAATAAATAGTTTATTAATATATTAAAGTGATAATATATTAATTAGAAACTATATTAATTAATCTAGAATTAATTGGAATTAATTTGGTGATTAATTTAATTAATTAAAGGTGTAGGGACTAGAATTGTAATTATTCAATAGTTGAGTAGTGACAATTATGGTAAGTGAGTAAACCAATGAAATTTATATATAGAAATGTATAATTTCGATTTTGATAAATAGGAGATAAATAGGTTTGAATTATTAAGATAAAGGTTTATCTTAATTTGAATTCAAAAAGGTTTATCTCTAAAGGTTTATCTGCTTATCATTTGAAACCTATAAATAGGGAGCCTCATAGCCTCCAAATTTCGTGATTCTCTCCTCCCCAACTCTCTCTGGACTTCGCCAACTTCATAGCCTGGGTGTGACTGCATTTGAGGCAAGATATTTTTGTTGCTTTGCTTCCAAGATTCGCTAAAAAGGTTGGTTTTTCTGATTCCTTTCTTTTAGTTTATTTTTCTGGGCCTTTAGGATTTGTCATATGTTTAATTAGAAGAAAACTTAGATCCTCATAGGTTGCATGTGAACTTAGGTTATTTATTTCATAGTTGTAGAAAACCTTTCATCTTGAAGATCAAGCCATTTTCAAGTTACCAAGCTTTGGTCTCTTTCATCTATTAATCTTCATCATCTCATGAATACAAGGTTCAAGGGTGAATTCATACCCTTCATTTCCTACTTTTTTGCACGTTTTAAGGGGGTGGATACAAGTCAATAAACTGCATGTTTTATTATTGAAATATGTTATGTTCATATGTTTGATCATTTTACTACAAAAGTGTTTGGCATGAAAATATGTTCAAATAAACTAAAATACATGTTTAGTTCAAGAAAATAGCATATAAGACTTTTATACACCTTAATCACCAACAAAATTTCATATTTTACTTTGTTGGTGAAATGGTCATAAAATGGTACACTACATGATTTTTGTCAAAAACACATGGAAACACCTTTTCACTAAAATAGTATTAAAAACTATTTTTTTATATATATTGTTGGATAAAAATCATTTGTAAAAGTTTAAATAACTAAGATGGTCTAAAATAAATATATTGTTACTATCTTTATATGAAAAATAACCATTTATAAGGAAAAACGTTATTTTCGACATAATAACGACTATTTGAAATAAGTTTCGAAAATGACTTTTTACAAGAAAATTGGTATTTGACATAAAAATAACCATTTTTAAAGTATAGTGTATGAAAAATGACTATTTGGAAAGATTTCCATCATTTTGGTAGAAAGACAAGACTAGAAATGTTGTCATCACTTATGTAAAATGACCAAAACTAACAACGTGCCATCACTTATTTGATAAATTTTTAATTTATTTTATTAGTTATATTTAGTGTCTTAGATGTAAGAAATTACTTATTTAAACTACTTAACATCTTTTAGGCATAAATACGTTAACACAACGAGAACATTTATGTTAATTACAATGGATGTAATTTATGGAACAAATGACAACTATACGACTAAAAAAGCGAAAGATAATTATATAAATATATAATTTCCTTCCAAATGTTGATGACTGTAGGGTTGATTGATGATGAAGAATTTCCAGAACCCGGTTGCCTCTTCCAAAGCTTGGCTTGTTTCCGTAGCTTCTTTGCGGTCTTCTCGATCTCTGAATCTGCTGGTATTGGCGTACCTGTATGTAAAGATCTCGGCATAAAAAATCAGTACTGTCGTGTCCCCAAAAACGACGCCAATTTGTTGAGGCATCAAACTCAACAAATAAATTGATATTTTCACTCCTCAATTTACTAGAAGGATAGTAATTGATAAGCAGGGTCGGTCCACAAGGACAAGGGAACGGATTATTTTACATAAGATACAAATTAATATGGGTGTTTTAAGATTTCGGAATAAAATGACTAAACATAAAAATAATTGAAATTCAATACAATGGGGCGGAATTATGATTCTGTCTCACATATTGATAAAGGCAATCACTATATAGACTAGAAATCATATCGGCTTCATCTAAAAATGGTTTCCAAGTGTTAACAAGCTCTAACACTTCAGTTCATTAGGTTATTTACTCAAAACATGCTCTTTGAGGTATATCTATTTTTCTTAAGCACCAATCAAACAAGCTCTTGAATTTTACCAAAGAAAAATATATTAAGATTCAGTTGAACAAACCAATTAACACTCAATACTTCTCCTATGCTCAGAAGCATAAAAATGTGTGTTTCAAATTACACATGAGCCATCTCAACAAAAGATCAATCTCGGTGATGTTACAAGGATTCATTTGTGAAACAATTATAGATTCCAGAAATGAATTAACAAACTTGACAAACATATCAATTCTAGTTGCCAATATGAACCGACATGAGAATCAATCAAAACATTGATGCATAAATTTGTAATACTAGATAATAAACGTACTTCTAGCCGAATGATTAAGTACCAAAATCACATGTCCACAGAACCGGAAAGTAAAGAGATCTACCTACACATGTTATGGCTAAATCTCTTGGATGGAAAGAAATAAAAGTGTTAAATTGTACTTACAAACAAATTATTAAACACTAAATTAAAGATTTCAAGTGTTTTTGGTTCAAATGCCTTAAAAAATTTTGTGTTCTTCTTTTCAAAAAGTCAGTTCCCCCCTAAAATGACCCAAAATAGCCCTTAACATCGTGTGGAATAACTGTTGTACATATTCAATTTTGAGCATCACACGGCCCATGTAGGGTTACACGGGTCGTGTAGCGTTATTTGAAAATTTTGTCTGGTTTCAGGCAAGGCCTCACACAACCCGTGTAGAGGTACACGACACGTGTGAGGTTTTCACAAACAAAACAGGGATCAGGGGAACAGGCACGACCCGTTCATGGTGACACGAGCCGTGTGGGTCCTCAAACTCAATTTCCTCAATTCTTTGACTCCAAAAGCTTCCATATTAAGCTCCAACGCACCATGGTCAATCCAAGTTCATTCCAAGCACTTCAAGCCACGTTCCATCCTCTCGCTCTGTACCTTCACGTTTCCAATTCTCCTCGTTCCGCTCCAAAGCTTCTTTTCCACCTGAAATTACACACTAACTCATGAAGTACCTTTGTCCCCGAAAACTAAATGAATATGAAAATAGCTAAAAAGGTCAATAAAGAAATGTAAAAATGTCCTAGAAAAGATGCATAAAATGCATCCAACAGTTATGTGAGACATTCTTCATGGTACTAAAAGTACACAATAAGTTCTGGATTATAACCTTAATCATTACGAGCGAGATAATTGTGTATAGATCTATATGTGTCACACCCCCAAACCATATTGGCAGAAACGTTTGAGGGTGGATGACTTCATGAACAATATCATAACAATGTCAATGTAATAATGAATCCAAGCAAATCACAACCATCATAAAATAATTGTAAGAGTTACATAGGTTCATTGTTGTTGTTTCCATTACAATTACATATGATATCAAAATAAACAAAACGACGTCGTAACGTCTCTTCACCAAAACTTGTAGTTTACCTTCCTATTTCCATGAGAATACAAGTTGTTTGAAAAAAGTGTCAACAATTAAGTTGGTGAGTTCATAAGTAATTTATTTGAGAAAAATCCGTTACTTGTAAAATTTAGTGTTGAATACTCAAGAAAAACTCGATATTTGTCCTATTTCCAATGTTCAAGTCTTAATAATCAATGACTAAAATGTAATGTAAAATATAGTGTAGCATTATTGGAAATAATAGTTTTTACGTAAACAAATGTACAAAGTTGATTGTTTTCTATGTGAGAAGTCCCATAACCATGATGTAACCATGTAGGCCTGCTTCGACGTTCCTCAAACGTCGGAGTGTTATGACATTTGTCACCTTAGACCTGCCGGTCTAGCTGTAGCTAACAGCTCAGGTGCGGGGTTGTTAGTCCCGTATAGATCTATACACGAATGTCACGCTCTCTTACAGAGACTCTGGTTATAAATGTCAGGACTTATAGTGTGAGTACTTATAAAGTACTATGAAGGCCCGTCTCACAAAAATGTATGTTATATCAACCCGTTTACGTTCCTTTGTTGAGAAAACCTTTTTGTAGTTTGCCGTTATTTTATCTCTTTAAAACAACGTTGTAATGTCTAGAAATTATACATTTTCATATAATAACTTTGTATGGTTCATAATGTCATAGAGAAAATCCGAGTATGTATAAACTACTCCTATAATAGTTCATCTATAGTATTTTTCTTAAAGTTCTTCCTTGTGTCAAACATATATTTTTGGATATAATGTATTAGTTTGTTGTGAACTTATTTGTTTCTGCACTATATGCTCCGGCTAGGACACAGGTGTATCACTTCCGAAAATCAGTAAGGTTATACACTAAGTAATATTTGTAGTTTGTGTAAATCATTTTGGAGCTTATATATATATATATATATATATATATATATATATATATATATATATATATATATATATATATATATATATATATATATATATATATATATATATATATATATATATATATATATATATATATATATATATATATATATATATATATATATATACACACACACACACACATACACACACACATAACAGTTGCGTAAAAACAGCATTTATAGTATATCTCCATGTATTCTCCCCCTAAAAGTTTATGAAAAGAAAAATGGAGGGGTATGTACTCACTCTTGTAGCGTGAAACTGTCGAGAAATGGAATCGAAATATCGACGGCAGGAGACCAAGGCTGGGTTTTCGGAACTCTAGAACCTTCGGATAAAGCTAAGACCCGGCGGTCTTCCAAAATATTAGTGCGTGCAATTCAAACAACTTACGTACAATAATGTTTAGAGTGTTAAGAGGAGACTAACTTACCAAGAGTAAAAGGTTTCATGCCTGGAACAGTGGCGGATGGAGGTGGTTCGTGGTGGCGCTGGTGAGGCAGAAGGTTGGAGGGAAAATGGACGAAGATGAGTGTTGAGAGGATATTTGAAAGAGAATCAGGGTGATGGTGTCGAATGAGGGTGGGATAAACTGATTAAGTAGAGACTTAGTTATCTTTATGTCACATCACTTAGTAATAGCTGTACTTTGTAGCATTTGACTTTGTGATTTGAGTGATATGTGCGTTGGAAATTGGTATTAGTAGTTGAGAGTCAGGATAAAATGATGGCTTTCTCTCATAAAGTAGACGTTGCATGCAAGAATGGTGAGTTCTGGAAGTGGAGACTCCGAATACTGGTGAGTTCTGAAGCATGTTCAGCAAAACCATGTTCTGAATCGAAGACTAAGTTCGGATGATCGTTTTACGAATTTCGTTTGGAAATCCTTTTGCCTTCTGAGTGAAGTTCCGAACTGGGTGGCGTTTTCCAATTTTTGGGTTGTTCCGAAGTCAAGGGCTCTAAATTCTGAATTCCGGAGTTATATTTAAGGATTTAGGGATTTGATTTTTGAAATTCAGGGTTCCGAAATCAACTTCGTTTCTGAGAGTGGGTGATGTTCTGAGAGTTTTTCAGAATGACGCATAAAGTTCCGAAAGTTGTTTTAGAATGGGAACGAGTTCCAAACCTGACGTTAGGCTCCGAGATTCAACTTTGGATTTTAGTCTGAATTTGTAGTTTTCTGTGTGTGTTTCCGAATCGAATGGCACTCCGAAATTTAGTTTTTCTGATAGTTTATGAGAAAGTTAACGTTCCAGTTGTGGCCTTATTAAATATATTTATAATACTATCCGATACCAGATTTCGAATTATGTGAGTAGTATTATACTATCCAATAATAGGTTGTAAGAGTTATGAAATTTTCTTTTCATTATGTGGATTAATGTACCCTTTGTTTGGCTATAGTTGACTTTTATTGACTAAAATTTACAATTGTCACATCATCTACCCGTTAGAAAGAATTTCGTCAAGAAATTTAACGCTTGAGTAGATCCTCAAGGGTCTGGAAAAATATGCACGTATTTCTATTTCATTTGTTCTTCGCGCTCCCAAGTAAATTTAGCTCTACGCTTGGCGCTCCAACGGACCTTCACTATTGGTATGCGGCTTTGTTTAGTTCTCTTGAGCTCTATATCCATAATTTCAACGGGTTCCTCAACAAAATGAAGGTTCTCTTTTACTTCGATCTCGTCGAGTGGGCTGGTTAGAGTTTCGTCGGATAGACACTTCTTTCGGTTGGATATGTGGAAGGTGGGATGGACATTGCTGAGTTCTTGTGGTAGTTGGAGTTTGTAGGCCACTGGGCCGATTCTGGCAATAATCTCAAATGGCCCAATGTACCTAGGGTTTAGCTTCCCATGCTTTCCAAAGCATATCATTGCGTTCCATGCTGAGACTTTCAGTAACACACGAGCACCAAACTGAAATTCTAAAGGTTTGCGTCATTTATCTGCATAACTCTTTTGTTGGTCTCGTGATATTTTCAATCGTTCACGGATCTGAACGATTTTATCCGTCGTCTCTCGTATGATTTCTGGACCGGTGAGTGCGCTATTAGGCACTTGTCCTCTGGCTAGCTGAGTGTCACCTACCTTAGCCCAGCACAGCGGGGATCTGCACTTGCGCCCATGCAGAGCTTCGAATGGGGCAGCTTTGATGCTCGTGTGATAGTTATTGTTGTATGAAAATTCGATGAGCGGTAAGTGGGTGTCCCACGCCTTACCAAAGTCTATCACACAAGCCCTCAAC
Organism: Cichorium intybus; assembly: GCA_023525715.1. Classification (NCBI taxonomy): domain Eukaryota; kingdom Viridiplantae; phylum Streptophyta; class Magnoliopsida; order Asterales; family Asteraceae; genus Cichorium; species Cichorium intybus. The sequence continues at coordinate 92,343,069 of CM042014.1, read as the reverse complement.
ATGTCTTTCAGCGTCAGAATAGTTCTCTCACTTTTCCCTTCCGTCTGTGGATGGTATGTTGAAACACAAGAGTTGGATCGAGATTCAAATAATGCGGAATAATAATAATAAACAAGATCAAGAACAGGCAATATGAAGAACTGATGTCGAATGATTTATATGCAACTCTAGAACAATTCGATGTGAACTATTCTGTATTAGTGCCGTAAACAGGATTACAAAAGTTAACCCTAATTAGGGTACGTGCATGCTATTTATACAAAAACTAAGTATGGAAGGACAGGCCCATTCCATAACCGATAGCTAAACTAAAGGCACAAGATATGGCGAAAAATCAGATCAGCATCTTTGACTCAATTTTCAATTATGACTCAACAATCTCCCCCCTTTGAGTCAAAATGCGATCAGTATACATTCTTCAGGTTTAGGTTTTACAACTTTCACCTCTTTCTCAAACACTTTCGGAATTAAGAGCAAGATTCTTTTCCGAAAGGCTATGTACCAGGTCAGCATATCATTGAAGCATTTCTTATCATTCTCAGTATTCAGTTTTGTTTTGTTGATAAGATCGAGAATTTTCTTCAATGCGGGAGTTCGGTAAAGATGTTTGTCTCGCAGATAGAAAATCTTTTTCACCGAGTCATTTCCTTCCTTGGATGGATACGCCACATTCCATTCATCCTTTTTGATCTTTCCAAGGCGACGTCTCTTCAGATCAGAAGGAGGTTTTCAGATGAACATTTCGGAACAGAGTTCAGAACAGATGCCACTTCAACATCAAGATTGGACACTTCCAGAATATAGCCAGTGAGAAGTTTCTTGACATGCTCATGAAGAATCTCATGGTCTTCCCTCCTTGAAAGTATGTTAAACAGAGACACCCAGTCAAATGGGTTCATGAAGGGAAGATCAGCTAGGGTGAATTCATCTTTCTCATCATCTGACCCTCTGCCAGCAAGAAAGATAGCGTTTCGGAACGGAGAAGTCACAAGAGGAATTCTTGGAGTGAGCTTCACAATCTTCTTCAGGCTCCAAGACATGTACTGCGGTTTAGAGTGCTCCAAGTAGAAGTTGAACAGCTTATCATTGACCACAGCTCGAGGTTCTGTTTTCGATTTCAGTTCATCGAAGCAGCAGATAAGAAATACTCTTGTTGTAATCGAAAAGTCCATTTGAGAGTCGACATGATTTCCGACATCGTAAGAACAAAATGGCTGCAACCAATTTTCTATGGGCTGTGTGATAGCTTCCGACTTCATGGTTTCGTAGTCCCAATCAGGAAATTGAGACTGACGAGCTTTCATATCAAATTCCGCTTGTTGTTTGGCTGCATCTTCGGCATCAAGCTGTTTGGTGATCCGAATAAGTTCGTCAAGTTCTTTTTCCCTTGCAGCTCTGGCCAGTTTGGAATCCTCCGACATGTCCAGATTTTCATCTACATCATCTTCTCCGATCTTCTTGCCCTTTCGTTTCGAAGGACCGACAGCACCAACATTTATCTTCCCAAACCAATCAGCTATTGGTTTTTGAATGTCATCAGCAGACTCTTGAGTCCCTGGTTACTTCGGGTTAGTGATGGTAGAGAATCCTGGTTTCTTCGTTCCTTCGCCCTTGTCGTTTTTAGAGACATTAGCAGTATCGTCTCTATTCTCTTTTTCAATTGATTTTTCAGGCACATTGTCTCCATCATTGTCATCGGATTTATTCGTTTTGTCCTCATCTCCCCATTGTTTCGGAATGGCAACGTCTTCCGAAACACCTTGAATTTTGCTTAGCAACAAAATGACTGGATGGAGTTTATTCGTAATATGACTACGAAGGTAAGGAGTTAGGACTGGATCGTCTTCTTCTACCATCCTTCGAATATATGTGTCATTCTTGGTGACACAGTTACAAACTGCCTGTGATTGAGAGACAGCGGATGATAAGACCGCTGTAGTATTCTTCAGTTCGGCATTCAGGAGTTGGATCTTCGTAGTTTTAGATGCCACGAGATCCATCAACTCGTTTTCCGATGCTAGATCGTCTCGCAGCTTATCAATCTTAGACTGTAAGGCAAACACCATATCGGAATTTGCTTGCTGGGGATCAGAGCGAAGCGTCGCAATCGCTTCCTTTTCAGCTTTTAGGGTCTCTGCAAACCCATGAATAACCCTTTGCATTTTATCATTGTAAGACTGAGTGGATTCATTGTAGGCCTTCATAAAATCCAAAATTTCGGATTCTAAGGTGGCAACTTTTTTGGCATTCTCCTCCATGCTGCCATTAGCCTTCTCCATTTTGGTAGAGAATTCTTCCATAAGTTTGACATTTGCAGAAATCAATGTCTCTACTTCAGTTTTGTGAGTGTCCAACTGAGATTGCCAGTCGGAAATGGAAGGGCCCTGCTGTGTTTCAAGAAGTTTGTCCAATTTCGTAGACAATTCTTGAAATTGCTCCTGAGTCATAGGAGCAGAAGGTTCCGAATCATGAAAGCGTACATTGAATGGAGATTCAATGTAATCGGCTAGGTCATCCTGATCATCGTAAATCAGGACGTCTTCATCTTCTTGTTCGGAAGTTGGCTCTTGGATTTTTGGAGAGTTGTTGGTACTGGCCTCTGATGTTGGGGATTTTTGTTGAGGGGATTTCTGTGATGGAGAGTTTGGTGGTGACTGTTGTTGGGGTGGAGATTTAGGTGGTGGAGATTTTGGTGGTGATTGATGGAGAGTTGGAGATTTAGGTGGTGTTTGATGTTTTGGAGAGACAGGAGGTGTGAGTTTTGGAGTGGTTTCGAGAGTAGGTGATGGAGGCCTTTGATGTGGTCCTTCATTTTCATCTAGAACGTCAACTAAAGAATGTGTGACAATATGGTCGTCGGAGTTGTCATCCTCCGATTGAGGTTGTATGACCATTTTCCGAAGCCTTCGGGATCGCTTTGGTTGTTTTTCGGTGTCAGAAGCGGCACCCCTGCCCTTCCTCTTAGTTACTTTCCTGGGATTCTCAAGCTTGTCAAAAGCTAGTTGAATTTTGTCGTCCAGGTTCCGAACAGCGAAAGTTGTTTTCTTGCAGTAATCAACAATGCAATTGACATCTTTTGGAACACGATCAAGCATTGCCATCGGAATGGCACCAATGAAATCAAATTCTTCCGCCTTGCTGGTGACGAAGGTTGCTGTTGGCAAGGTTGGGATGACGGACATCACAGAATCCGTCATGATATGAATATTATGCTTCTCGATTGTTCGTTGAACAACGAGGGACCAAAAACGAGCACATGAGATTTCTTGATGTCGGAGTCTGTAGTTCACACTTTTGACAAATTGACTCCAAAGTATTGACCCATAGTCAAGATTAACAGCATTGTAAAGACCATAGAAAAAGGAGTAAAAGAGCTTACTTGCACTGTCAGTTCCAGTAGTTCGTTCGGAGAAGCTTTTGAAGAGAATGGTGAAATGGGCATTCCACTGTGGTGGTAAACCTTTCTTGGTGAATTTAGACAACTGGGTAATGTCACCTTTGTAACCCAATTGATAGAACAGACGGAGAAGGGTTACAGGTGGAAGCGTCTCTAGGTCAATTAGGTCTTCGGCTGTAGTAAACCCTAGAAGTTTACTGAATATTGATTTTGAAATCTTCGTCTTGACAGAACCCACTTCAAAAGAGACAAACTCCTCCGATTTGTTGTAGAAGGCGGTGGAGTAAGCGGCGGAGAGAAGCGAGATGGGTACCGTAGCAGATGCAGTCAGGGCGGTTGCGATTGGGGAGTACTTCAAACACTCGATCATCGGCCGAATGGATTCACTGTAGTGAGAGGAGTTGAGATCGATGATCAAGTTTTGATTTGCTTTGATCTTTAACATCAGTGTTGAAGATGTGTTGTCGTTTGCAGAGGATGAACCATCCATGGGAGAGAGCGTGGAAATTTTGGAGAAGAAGAATACGTTGAGGGTTTAATGTTCTTGCGTGAGAGATAAAATGCGGAGAAGAGAAAAAAGAAACCCAAGAAACCCGTTAAATATATTTTGGAATCCAATTAAAAAGAGGAAATCCCGCTTCAGTCGTTTCCGTTTCCCAAGAATCACGCTTTATCATCATGAGTGGCCCCCAAAAGTCGCATTGCAGGCGCGTGAAAAGCGAGAAAGTAGCTGCTGTTGAGATGACGTTGTAACTGCCACGTCTTAATTACATCATCCAAAATTTCAAAAATTTGATGAGTAAAAAAAATTTGCCAACTCATCAATCTGAATCCTTATCATAAAATCAACCAGAGTTCGAAATTCCAAGAGTGATTTTGGTGCAAGAGTGTGCCAAGGATAAGAAAGAAAATCAAAGTTTATCTGGGAATGTGTGATGTCGGATCGACATAAAACTATATGATCCCGGGCAAAGATCTCCTCCTTCGGAATTAAGAGAGATTCGGATGTGTTTTTGTGGTTTCCCGTTGAATTACGATCAATTGATTGATAAGAATCATTGAAAGGTATCTTTTTATTTTTTAGCTTTATGGGGTGGGCTGGGGTGGGCTGAACTTTCTTTCGAATTCCGAAAACGTGAGAAATGTCCGAAATCGGAAGAAAGGACTTGTTTTGACCAGTGTAGTCATAAGAACAAGTGAGGGTAAGGAAAATTTTGTCTGACTTAGGAAATATTTTGAAATTTCAAAAAAAAATTAAAACTGAATCTCTTTGGATAGAAATTACTTTGGTCGAGTAGATTTCATAAAGATCACGCAAAAATAAAAGATTGAGATTTCCTTTGAAGTTGTCGTCAATTCCTTAGTGTGTTTGGATTTTTGGGTTTCATTCGAAACTGTGGTAGAAACAATTCCGAAATCATGAACACAGATTTTGTGTAACCATCAGTTTTCAGTGGTAATGCTGAAAGCCTTCATAAGGGTTACAGTTATATGGAAATGAATTGAGTGTGGAGAAGTGATAGAAGGGTCGAGAGAGATTGTTTGAGTCTCACAGCTTCTCATGGTGAAAATGAGTTGCGATCTTTGACTAGACTTTTCGAAATCATATATTGAAATTGGTTTTTATTTCAATAATCAAAGATATTCATTAGATAGTTAGACATGTGGAAAGAGAGAAAAATTTACTACGAAATACTGCTGAGAGATAAAGTCATCATGAGAATTCATTAAATGCTCAGGCGAAAAGAGTGGGAAACGTCCAATCAAATGCTAATCAGCCGTCTCTTCTTTGATGACGCGTAATAATTGCAAAAGATTTGCATCATTACTCCCAAAAAGTAATTTAATATCCACTATTGGGAAGCCTACTCGGTGTTTTGTTTGCCTATAAAAGGAAAATGGAGTTAGCAGAAACAGCACACATTCTCGAGAGATTACCTTCAGACGGTTCATCAGATGGCTCAACGTCCTTACTACCGCGGTGACAAGGTCGAGGTGAAAATGCGTGAAGGTGAATACGCAGGTGGCACTTATGGTGGTGTTATCATGGCGGTGTGGAACCATTGGTACGAGGTCAAGATGACCACACTCAAGGATAGTGATGGTAGTGGTCCCCTGACGATCCAGACCGGTTATACCTACTTGCAGCCTGTCCCACCAAAGATCTTGGTGGAGTATAAACAGTTCGACCTCGTGGAGGTCTGGCACAAGCGGGGATAGTGGCCAGCGGTGATCATCTGGACAACTCCTCACAACCAGTTCTTAGTGGGACTGGCGGATGAGAGTCGTCACTTCGTGGATGAGTGTGAGGTGAGAATCTATCAAGCCTTCCACCTTGGTGATCCTCCGATGTGGCACTATTATAAGTTGTAGGATGAACTAGTTTTTGATGTTCCTTTTGATGTACTGAACTACTTTCCTTCAGTTTAAATAAAAAGTGCCTTGCTTTTGTTTATGAATTTCTCTTTGGATTCTGTATCTGCATTCTTAAGTACAATGGACAACAACAAGAACAAAACAAAAAAAATTAAGAATTAAAAACTTAAGGTAAAATAAAATAAAACAAAATAAAACATACAACATACGAAAACAAAGAAAATTTTACGGAAAGTATTTTTGATGTTTTGTTGAGAAGAGAAAAAAAATAATAAAAAAAAATAAAATAGAATAAAGAAGAAAGGAAAAAAATAGGAAAAAAAATAGAAAATATTTTTGATATTTTAAAAAAAAATTCTTGATGTTTTTGAAAAAGAAAAAAATAAAACAAAATTTCAGAAAGGTTACATGTATTCCGAATTATTCTTGTCTAAATTCCGATTCCGAGGCATTCCGAATTTCGGAATCAATCGGAACGTCAGGTTGATTTCGGAACTGATTCTGCTACCATCATTCCAAGGCCTTGTAGAATTCTGTTAAATGATAACTCGGGAAGTGTCTTAGTGAAGATGTCTGCCAGCTGATCATTTGAACGAACAAAATGAATCTCAATGTTCCCGTCTTCGACATGATCTTTGATAAAGTGATATCCGAGTGCAATGTGTTTGGTCTTTGAATGTTGCACTGGATTGTGACAGATCCGAATCGCACTTTCGGAATCACAGTAAAGAGGAATACGTTTCATACTGACTCCATAGTCTCTTAGTTGGTTTTGAATCCATATTATCTGAGAGGTGCATGAAGCAGCAGCAATATATTCAGCTTCAGCTGTTGAGAGAGACACGCAAGTCTGTTTTCTTGATTGCCAGCTTACGAGTTTTCCATCAAGAAGTTGACATCCTCCTGAAGTGCTTTTGCGATCCAATCCACAACCACCAAGATCAGCATTAGAAAATGCTTGAACGAAGAACCCAGATCCTGATGGATACCATAGTCCAAGAGAGGTTGTTCTTTTGAGATATCGGAATATGTTCTTCACAGCATTGTGATGTGGCTCTCTAGGATTAGCCTGAAATCTAGCACAGTAACAAACAACAAACATAATGTCAGGTCTACTTGAAGTAAGGTAGAGAAGTGAACCTATCATTAGACGGTAAAGAGTGATATCTGCTGCAGGTTTGTCTAGTGAAGGAGTGAGTTTAGTTCCGAAGGCCATCGGAACCTTGACTTTAGAATCTCCCTTCATTCCGAATTTCTCTAGGAGAGACTTGGTATAAGCTTCTTGATTGATGAATATGCCTTCTGAGCTTTATCTGATGTTAAGGCCTAGGAAGAAGTTGATTTTGCCCATGGAGCTCATTTCGAACTTTGTCTCCATCAGTTTTTGGAATTTAGCTGTTAGGCTTGGATGCGTGGATCCGAAAATGATATCATCGACATAAATTTGAACAATCATCAGATGGCTTCCTTCTTTTTTGCGAAAGAAGGTTGGATCAACAGAGCCTTGCTTGAACTTGGATTGCTTGAGAAAGCGAGTTAGAGTTTCATACCATGCTCTTGGAGCTTGCTTCAGTCCATAAACAGCTTTATCTAATACATAGCAATGATCAGGATGTGTTCTATTCACAAAGCCGGGTGGTTGTTCAACATAGACCGTTTCTTCTAATTCTCCATTCAGAAAACCACATTTAACATCCATTTGATAGACATCAAAACCCTTATGTGCTGCATATGCAAGAAAGATTCGAACTGACTCCAGTCTAGCTACTGGTGCAAACGTTTCTTCATAATCAATTCCTTCTTCTTGACAGTAGCCTTTCACAACCAGTCGAGCCTTATTCCGAATGACATTGCCTTCCTTATCTAATTTGTTTCGGAATACCCACTTCATTCCGAGAACCGAAGCCTTTTCCGGAGTCGGAACTAGTCTCCAAACTTTGTTGCGTTCAAATTCATTAAGCTCATCTTGCATTACTTGGACCCAGTCAGCATGGTCAAGTGCGACTTTGACTGTTTTAGGTTCGATCTTGGAGATAAATGACTGAAACATGCAAAATTCCATTTTTGAAAATAATGCAGCTTGCTTTTCTTTAGCTTGAGCTCGAGTGAGAACGCCAGCAGATGTTGCTCCGATGATTTGAGATTTTGGATGATCTCTCGTCCATTTTATCATTGGAGGATAATTTGGATCATATTCAGGATTAATCTCTGGAATAATTTCTTCAGCTTACGATTGTACCTCTGATTGTGTGTCGAGGTCATTGTTTTCAATTTCATTCTCCCCCTGGAAGGTTGCATCGTTTCCTGCATGAACAATATCGGAGTTGCCTTCTTCAACTGAAGGTGTGCCTGTCGCTGTGTCAGAAGAAGAATCCTCCCTCGGAAAGGATGCTGGATTCTCCCCCTGGATAGGTGCAGAACGGTCCCCTTGGACGGGTGCATCGGAAATGGAAGTTGGATTATTGAAACTGGAAGCGGTGTTCGCAATCGGAGCATCTGTGGAGTTGTCAGGTGAAGTTTCATTTTCACTGACGACACTGTCTATTAGTTTTAACAGCTCATCTCCTTGGTTGTCTCTTGCTTTTGCTTCTGCTGACTTTGCGTTTTCTGGTTCATCAAACAAATTCATGAATTCCTCATATAGATCCATAAGAGGAATAGTTGTGCTGTTTGATTCTGGAAAGATTTCTTGAGGCTTCGGAGTAGGTTGTTTTGCTCTTGAATTGTAGCTGTCATCGAAGGTGATGTAGTACGATTCTTCAATTTTCCGAGATCGTTTGTTCAAAATGCGATAGGCCTTTGACGTAAGAGAGTACCCAAGAAAAATACCTTCATCGGCCTTTTCATCCCATTTAACTCGTTATTCTTTTGAGTTAAAAATGAAGCACTTAGATCTAAAAACATGAAAGAATTTCACGTTTGGTTTTCTTTTGTTTATTACTTCATATGGAGTGAGGTGAAATCGTTTGTTGATGTTCGAACGGTTCTGGGTGAAGCACGCAGTTGCGATGGCATCGGCCCAGAAGTAGAGAGGAAGTTTCGCAAAAGAGAGCATAGTGTGAGCAGCTTCACAAAGAGAACGATTTCGTCTTTCTACCACTCCATTTTGTTGAGGAGTATAGGGGCAGAGAAGTTATGCGAGATTCCTTTATTGACAACAAAATCATCTAGAATTTTATTTTTGAATTCTGTGCCATTATCACTTCTTACCATCCGAACTTGCTTTCGGAGAAGAGTCTCTATCTGCTTGATGAAGTTAATCATGTTGATTGCTGCTTCAGATTTTTGCTTGAGAAAGAACACCCATGTGAAGCGAGAGAAGTCATCTACCACAACCAGAATGTATCTGTTGTGAGCAACGCTTTCGATGGCAGACGGACCACAAAGATCAATATGCAGAAGTTCCAATGGTTCAATGATCTTTGTGTTGATAATTGTAGAATGACTCTTTCGGCTTTGTTTGCCCAGCTCACATGCATTACACAGTTGGTCTTTGTTGTACTTGAGTAGTGGTAATCCTCGCACAAGATCACCAAGCACCAGTTTATTGAGATCACGAAAGTTCATGTGAGATAAGCGCCGATGCCATAACCAACTATCATCATACAAAGCTTTTGTAAGTAAGCAGATGGCAGGTTTTCCTTGGATGGGTCTCATGTCCAAAGGAAACATCTCTCCTTTTCGTTTTGACTTCAGAACGAGCTTTTTAGATTCCTTTTCAACTAGTTCGGAACCATCTTCATCAAATGAAACTCTGAGACCAGTACCAACAACAAGTTGCGAAATGCTGATTAGATTGTGCTGAAGTCCTTCAACATATGCCACTTTTCGAATCGAAATTTCACCGTTAGTGATCATGCCATAGCCTTTGATTTTTCCGGTTGCATTGTTTCCATAGCTTACTCTTCCTCCATTCTTTAGTGAGCGATATTCTTGTAATTCCTCCTTCCTCCCTGTCATGTGACGTGAACAGCCGCTATCAATGTACCATTCTGGATCATACTGTTCGTCACGTAGAACCTGCACAAGCTAGAGAGATTTAGGAACCCAAACCAATGTGGGCCCATGTGAGAATTTACGAGAGATAGGAAAAATGCATGATTTTTCAACCCAAAACGATTTTCTCACAAATGGTTGATTTTTCTTATTATTAATTCGGAACACTTTCATTTTTGTGGATTGCCATTGTTCTCTAGCAAAACGAGATTTCGTAGGAGTGAACGTGTTGGTTACTTGATAATAATGGGTTTTCTAACTGGGAGAGTTATGAGTAGTATTTGGAAGTTTAACTGACTGAGATGAGGAGTTTGTTTTAGAAATAACTGTTGGTTGAATCTTGTTGTTTTTGAGATTTTGACTGGTTTCTGGATAGAGCTTTGCCTTCCCTTTTGAATCACTTGAGCTGAGAATACGAGTGGGATTCTTTGTTGTTGTTGAGGCTGAGGCTTTAGGTGTTGGTTTTGGAGTATTCTCAAATTTCGGAATTGGAATTGGATTGACTTTCTGGGTTGTGTTTAAGTCGTTTTTGTTTCTCCAAAACTGTTTTCTTTCTTTCAAATTCTTTTTGTACCTGGCATTAATTTGTTTCCTTTTGGCTATCACCTCTTCAGGAGACTTATGAATACAAGATGTTGAGCAGTGGTTAGAGTCAAATTTGAAAGTACTTGTCTTAGAGTTTGAAGAATTGAATTTCAAATTCGTTGTACCCCATGAACCATTTTGCGAAACAGAATTTTTATAATTCAACGATCCAAAAATGTAGTTACCACGAGACTTCCACGAGGTCATTTCGGAAAGACCTTTGGTCTCATCCGAGTTGTCAATCGGTTCCGACCAAAAGAAGGAATCACAGACATCGGAATTATCGTTATCAACTAGGACTTTAAGTTCAGTTACATCTTTTGTATTTAGGCCTGGTTTAACGAAAACTTGATTTGGTACTGTCTGAATTTTTGGAAAAACAGTGGCCTGTTCGTTTAAAGTGTGTGATCCTTCATTTTCAACAATTCTCGCAAAGGCAACTGAATTTTCAGAAATGAGATTTTTCTTAGTTTCAGTAGAATTGGATATGAATTCTGAACAGTCAATTTCATCCTAAACAGATATCTCACTCATATCACTTTCATCAAAATCAGAAATATTCTCATTAATGGGAGTATTATCAGAATTTAATTTAGAGCACAGTGAGTGAAAATTCTTTAAGGTCGCTGTTTTAATTTCCTCATGATCATTTTTTGAAAAATATTCTTTAACCATATTTTTATGTTCTTTTGACTGAATATAACTTTCAATTTTATCAAGTCCGATTCGATAAGCTTCCGAAACCTCATCGGATGAAACAATGGTTTCACACCTGTGGCATTCTGCATCGATTTCATCCTCTTTCAATTCAAGAAAGGGAAAAATCATTTTGTGTAAACCCCTGCCTATATCACAGTCAAGATGCAATTAAGTAATATTATTGTAAAGACGCTTTGCGATTAAACAAAAAATATTTCTCTGTTTGACAAGAACTAGATTATCCCTTTTGACATAAATGATATCATCTCATGCTCTAACTAACTCAATGTCCAACGCCTCGATTCTCATTCGTCTCTCCTCATTCTTATTCGATACCCTGCTCAATTGATCATTCAGGTTAGAATTGCTTAGACGTGTTCTTTTTAAGCTATCACTCAAACTAGAGACAGTGAATCTAAGATCATCTAATTCAGTATCATAACTAGAGGAGCAGATATTTAAAGATTTAAGGATAGAGCGTACCTTGTTGACTACAGCCTCACATTCCTCTACCTGTTCAAAAACAGGTTTCGCAGCAAAACAACTTGCTGAGGTTTGGCACCCATCGGTAGAGTACCCTCTGCTGTCGGAATGATCAGCCTTCACCATCAAACATCGGCCATGCGTCGGATTTCTCACCTCCTCATCTTCCGAGTCCATTGACCAGACCTCGACGGCACCAAACTCGCTATCCTCCTTTACCACAAAGGCTGCTTTGGCAGATGAAGCATCATTCTTTTTCAGTTCCGCAATCTTCTTTGCATAGTAAGCTTCATCCTTTACCTGCTCCTTCTTCTCAGTTTTCTTTCGGAGCAAGCAGTCTTTCATGAAATGGTTCTTACCTTTACAGTAATGGCAATCATAACCTGAGTCGCCAACGAGTTTCTTCTCTTCATCGCCTTTCTTTTTCTGGCTTTCCTCCGATGACTTTTCAGAATTGAAACCCCCTTGTCGACTTCAGTTTTTATATTTGGAGAAGTTTTTCTTAAAGAACTTCTTGGGATTTGATACCATTAAGGCTTTGTCTTCTCTGGTCAGATCATCATCGGAAAAATCTGAATCGGAATCGATTTCAGCCGATTTCTTCCCAGCAGCAACCAGTGCGAGTGAACCAAGACCGATAGTCGCTTTGGCTTCCGAATTGACTTCCTTTTCATGGGACTTGAGGATTCCCACAACTTTAGCTAGAGTGTAAGTTTTAAACTGTTCATGCGCTTTTATGGTTGATACGATAGCCGTCCATTCGGAACGAAGACCGTCAAGAAAAGTGACCTTTTGCTCAATTACAGTCCGAGCCAGATTGTATTTTAATAATCGACTGAGAAGATGATTGTATCGATTGAACGTTTGAGTCAGGGTTTCTTCCGGACCTTGTACAAACGATACGAAATCGGAAAGAAGAGTAGTTTGAATTGAATGTTCAAGGTCTGCATCACCAGAGTACAGTTCTTTGAGTCTATCCCAAATATCTTTTGCCGTCTCACATGAACTAACCAGACGAAGAGTGTCTGCTTGGAGAGCGAATCTCATAATTCTGAATGCTTTAATGTTGCACATCAGTTTATCCTTCTCGTCTTGAGGAATGTCTGTGTGAGCAACAAGTAGATTGTTGTATTCTTTTAGGGTTTTAATAACTCTTCTTGTGGCTGTGTGAGCAAAGGTTTCTTCTATAATAGCTTGCCAGATTGTTGCTCCATGTTCTTCAATGCCAAGAACATCATCTTCAAAGTGCAACGCCCAAACCTCATATTCTTGTGTGAATAGTATTGGAGTCCTGGTGGTGGATCCAATGCTGCTTGAAAGATTGAATGATTGAGTATGTGAGTCGTCAAAAGCCATTGAAACTAGTTTATGGTTTGAATCAGAAGTGTAAGAATAGATCAAAAGAAGAATCTAACGTAAAGATCAAAGTCTGATATTCAAAATCGATCAAAACGATAAAGATAATCAAAACAGATTTGTGAATAACACAAACTCCTGCTCTGATACCAATTGTTGAAACACAAGAGTTGGATCGAGATTCAAATAATGCGGAATAATAATAATAAACAAGATCAAGAACAGGCAATATGAAGAACTGATGTCGAATGATTTATATGCAACTCTAGAACAATTCGATGTGAACTATTCTGTATGAGTGTCGTAAAAAGGATTACAAAAGTTAACCCTAATTAGGGTACGTGCATGCTATTTATACAAAAACTAAGTATGGAAGGACAGGCCCATTCCATAACCGATAGCTAAACTAAAGGCACAAGATATGGCGAAAAATCATATCAGCATCTTTGACTCAATCTTCAATTATGATTCAACATGGTACGCTGTACTCATATCGAGTCTGGTTCCCAAGGCCTTCTGCAATGCTTGCCAAAATCGTGACGTGAACCGACTATCTCTATCTGAGATAATAGAAATTGGAGCACCATGCAGTCGTACAATTTCTTTGATGTACGTCCTCGTAAGTTTCTCCATCATTTTGGTTTCCTTAATTGGTAGGAAGTGAGCGGACTTAGTTAGCCTATCGACGATTACCCATATGGTGTCCAGCCCACCAGCTGTCTTGGGTAACTTGGTTATGAAGTCCATAGTTATCTGCTCCCACTTCTACTCGAGTATTTCTGGTTGTTGCAGTAAACCCAAGGGTTTTTTATATTCTACTTTAACCTTGGCGCAAGTTAGACACTTGCCCACGTAAGTAGCAATCTCTGCCGTTATGTTTGGCCACCAATAAAGTTTCTTGAGGTCCAAGTACATTTTTTCAGACCCGGGATGAACGGAGTATCTAGTCTTGTGTGCCTCATTCATAATAATGTCTGTGTATCTGCCGAATCTTAGCGTCCAGATTCGGTTCATGAGGTAACGAGCTCCGTCATCCTTGACTTCCAAATTTTTATCCATCCTTCGCAAAGCTTCATTTGCGACGTTCTCAGGTTTTAAGGCTTCTAGCTGTGCCTCTTTGATCTAGGTGGACAAATGAGAATGGATTGTTATTGTCAATGACTTTACTCGGCGGCCCGAGTATTCTTGTCGACTAAGGGCATCCGCTACTATGTTTTCTTTTCACGGGTAATAATGAATTTCACATTCATAGTCACTTACTAGCTCTACCCATCGCCGTTGTCTCATGTTGAGCTCTGATTGAGGATATGCTGGAGACTCTTATGGTCTATGAAGATCATACACTTGGTGCCGTATAAGTAGTGTCTCCAGATTTTTAACGCGAAAACTACTACCCCAACTCGAGATAGTGTGTAGTGTAATTGACTTTGTAGGTTTTAAGTTGTCTTGAGGCGTATGCGATGACCTTTCCTCTTTGTATTAGCACGCAACCCAGACCCTGACTTGATGCATCGCAGTAGACCATAAAATCCTCTGTTCCTTCTGAGGGACAGGATGGGAGCACTGCATAATGCCTTCTTTAAGGTCTGGAAAGCGGCATCTTGTTTATCTTCCCATTTGAATGTTGTACCCTTCTGCGGCAGGGTGGTAAGTGGCTTTGCAATCCTGGAAACATTTTGTATGAATCTTTGATAATAGCCAGCAAGGCCCAAAAACTGGCGGATTTCTGTCGGCGTTCTTGGTGCTGTCCAGTTTTCGATGGCTTTGATTTTGGAGGGATCCACATGTATCCCTTCCTTGCTGACTACATGGCCTAGAAAATCTACCTTTCGAATCCAAAATTCGCATTTTGAAAACTTTGCATACAACCTTTCTGCCCTTAGCATCTCCAGGACATCTCGCAAGTGGTTGACTATGCTCCTCCTTACTTCGTGAATAGATAAGTATATCATCTATGAATACTATCATAAATTTATCTAAGTAAGGTTTGCATACGCGGTTCATTATCCATGAACACCGCGGGAGCATTCGTGAATCTGATACGAACTCATAATGACCGTAACGAGTCCAGAATGTCGTCTTGGGGACATCGTCCTCTTGGACTCTGAGCTGGTGATACCCTGACCTTAAATCGATTTTTGAAAAGTAACTTGACCCCTGAAGTTGGTTAAAAAGGTCGTCGATTCGAGGTAGTGGGTATCGGTTCTCGATGGTGAGTTTGTTCAGTTCTCGGTAATCGATGCACATACGGAATGATCCATCCTTCTTCTTAACGAACAAGACCGGTGCTCCCCATGGTGAGAAGCTTCGTCTGATGAACCCTTTGCTTAGCAGTTTCTTTTAGTTGGCTGGATAATTCTTGCATTTTTGGCGGGGCTAACCGGTATGGTGCTTTCACTACTGGTGTGGCTCCAGGTATCAAATCGATTCTGAATTCGATTGGTCGAGCGGGTGGTACTCCCGGGAGATATTCGGGGAATACATCAAGGAAGTTGCAGACTTCAGGAATTTCTTTGATGCCTTTTACTTCCTTCTGTACATGATGTAGGCATGGTGGGGAATTAGCCAATCCATACCAACAATCACGTCAAAGCTTCTTATTCTAATAGGCATTAGGTTGATTTGAAAGAGATGATTGTCAAGAGTAAGTGTACAGTTCAATATATATCCTTGGTACTTTCTGTTTTGCCGTTTTTCATCTCTACTTAAATGTTTCATTTAGTGGTTGGGGTTTTTGTTTTAGTAAATGTTTAAATTCTTAACTCACGAAACTCCTCTCCGCTCCACTGTCGAATAGTATGCATGCATAATAGTTATTGACGAGGAACGTACCGGTGACCACAGTGGGATCCTCCACTGCTTTCGTGCGTCCCATGGTTAGAACTCTTCCATTCCTCCCGATAGTCTTGTTCTTCGGGAAATCCCGCTTAAAGTGACCCGTTTCTCCGCACCCATAGCAAGTTTGACTCACCCCGGTATTTGAAGTTTGGGCGGTCTGTTGGGTCGGTGCTCTGCAGTACTTTGATGTGTGCCCATTCTTGCCACAGTTGGTGCACTGCATATCCCTACAAGCTCCGTGGTGGTGGAAGTTGCACTTGTTACACTTGGGTAGATTCCCAATGTATTGTTTGGTCTGTGCTGGGGCAGTAGGGACAGTAGCAGCATGGACTGTCACTACTTGTTGTCTTTTAGCGTTTCCTTGATTCTGTTGGTCTCTCCCCCTATTCCAGGGTTTTCTCTTATGGTCTCTTCCCCTCGGTTGTTCGGTTTTGAGTGTCATGGTGCCTTGGCAGACCCCATGATCAACTAGTCATTGTGCCAGTCGCTTAGCACTGTCAAAGGTGGCTGGGCTTGCCGACTCAACGTTTCCTTGGATTAGAGGGGATAGTCCCCAGATATAACGTTCCACCTTCACAGATTCTGGTGTGACCATCGAAGGACAGAGAATCGCCGGGTCGTTAAACGTGTTGGTGTAAGTGGCTATGTCTGAATCCTTCATCGTGCGGTTCCACAACTCTTGCTCTAGTTTCTGAACCTCTCCTCTGGGACAATACTCTTTCAGCATCATGGCCTTTAGGTCTTCCCAACTGATGGAGTTGGCTACAGTGAGTGTCATCATCTTTACGTGGCCGATCCACCATGATAAGGCAGCGTCAGAGAAAGTACAAGCAACATACTTAACTTTAAACTCTTCAGGACAAGCGGAGATGTCGAACACCGATTCCGTCTTTTCAAACCACCGAGTTAGGGCAATAACCCCTCCGTCTCCATGGAAAGTCATGAGTTTGAAATTTGGGAAATCTTTATAAGTACATATTCGTTGGTGGTTCGGTGTTTCTCCATTTGTGGAATCATTGGTGTCGTTCCTACTTCCACTTCCATTGGTTCCATTTGGATTTATTTGAGCAACGGCAGCTGCCACCGCAGCAGCCACAGCGGCCTGAAAGGTAGTTGAGTCCATTAAGGACATCACTGGCGTTTCAACCGCTGCACGCCTAGTGTTTCTTCTTTTCGCTGGCATACTTCTGCCATAAGGATTCAAGATTGAATGGTGGTAATTTTTTGGAAGGAATCGTTATAAATGAGACATCATTAAGATACAGCGTTTAAGTTATATGTTTTCTTTTGCCTTTTTCTGATTGTAAGCTATAAGAACACTTTTAACATCAAATATACCAAACATTTGTACACACTTTACACAACAAAATATGTCATTATATTGATAATATTTTTGTGGCCATACACGATTCGAGAAAGGGAAATTTTGACCCCCGTAAGAGTCTATAATACATAAAGTGGAAAAACGACTCAACACCCTCTAAGGAATGCAATCATTTAATTGTAGAATTGGGCTTACTAACTCAATTGAGCAGCACATAGGGCTTCCCCATAAATTCCTAATCTATAGCAAATTTTGAGTAACGAGGACACTACTCATTGTGGACCCGGTCCTTTTGATCCCCTGAAGGAGGCCATCTGTGCCTTCAATTCGGCCGTCTCTCGCATAGCCCTCTTGGCTCTCAGTTCCGCACTTCGCGCCCTCATTTCGGTGTCTCGAAGTCTCTGCCTCAGCAGCCTGCAATATACCGTAAATGGTCCTGAACTCCTCTCTGGAGCCCCCTGCCGTGTCCCAAAGTGCTTCCACTCTCGACATGGTCCGATCGTGCGCCTCATCAAGGTGTCAGACTTGGGCAACAGTGACTTCCGTGGTAGCCATGAGGTCAAGGACTTGGCTGGTGGTTTCCATGGCATGGTCGTGGCTCCACCTTTGTAAGTGCTCCGCCCAAGCAGGCGTCGGATCCTGGGGAGATTCATTTATTAGTAATGGGCGTTGGGTGGTTAGCACCCTCTTTCGAGGAGTACGCATCCACAAAAGGCCACCTGGGTGTCGGTATACCTCGAAGTTCGGTGCAGGTGGTGGTACGTGCATGTCCCGAATGGGGTAACGCGGGTTGACGACTTCGGGTTTGCCGTCGGAGTCTTCCTCTTCTTCTTCATCCTCCAATTGATCCTCCTCGTCTGTTATCTCCTCCGGTTCCTCTTCTAGAACCTCTTCCGGCTCTTCGTCGAGCCATCGTCCGTTTCCCTCTTCCGGGAAGTAAGGGTCTCCGGGTAAATGGTATCCGGCCATAGCGTCTGTACGAGAAATGGGGTATAAGAAGTTTGTAAAGGAAATCAAAAATGTATATTTTGTAGTATTAACAAAATATGCTTTTAGTGTTTTTAACCGTTGTTGTTTAATTATTTGGTTTTTGGTAAGTGTTTGGACTCGTCGTTCACCACGACTATTCCTAAGTTTCCGTTAGTCATGCCTTAGACTGATATAGTTGATCAGGCTCTATCTATCCTAGGTATGACTAACTAAACACTAAGGTCTATTCGTAGTGTTCAATTCGTCCTACCACTTTTGTATGCATTGTTATAATATCGTTCTAGTGTGTATGTATGTACCTATACTTGTTATTAAAATTTATCATCGAAATTTTAAGAGTATAATTGTACGAAAATGTTTTCGAGAGTTTTAGTCCCATTGTATTTATAGTTGTATATTTTAAAATGGATTGATATACTTAGTTCACTATAAACAATGCTCTGATACCAATCTGTCACACCCCCAAACCATATTGGCGGAAACGTTTGAGGGTGGATGACTTCATGAACTGTTGGGAATTAATTTTATTTTGGTTTAATCTTTTATTTATAAGGGACTAAAATTGTAAAACATTATGGTTTGGGTTTTATTTGGAAAATTGGTGTGGACCGAACAACACTAGGTTGTTCGGTTTTGGTCCTTGTAGTCCATGCCAATTTGGGCTTGTGGATTAGTCCATGGGCTAGGTCATTAGGTCATTTTTAGGTCTAGAGTATTTAATCCTTTTATGACATCATTTGTCATATTGATTGCCTTGAAAAGTGTGCTAAGTAGAGAGAAAATTAGAGTGTTCTTGGCAATCAAGATCTTATGTACTAGACCTTAGATTAATAAAAAAGGAGTGCATTGAAGATTGAAATCTCCTTGTTCTTGTTCTTGTGTTTGGATTGATATCATTTGTGTGTAGATCTTGGATTTGTGGACCTACAATTGGTATCAAAGCTTATTTTTGGTATCAATCTTTGATTGTTCTTGGAGATTTTTGAAGATTTTGGAGTGTTTGTTCCATTTTTATCGGGATTTTGGACTGTTTTTGTGTTTTTGTGCTATGTGTTCTTCGTGTTCTTGAAGATCTTCATACAAAAATCATCTAAAATCCCGTTTTTGATCCGAAAAAATGTGTTTTACGGATCTATTTGTGCGAATTTTGGGTTAATCGGTGAGGCTCCTGGTGTTGTTCGGCGACGGGTACTTTAGCAATTAGGGTTTCTTGGGGTTTCTCGGCGGCGGCTATGTTTGCTGAAAGGTTGTTCGGCTACGCACATTATTTAGGGTTTTTGCTTGGGTTCTTCGGTCCTGATAAGGTTGCTCGGTCAGCCCAAATCCAAGTTACTTGGTCCTTGACTGTTCGGTCTAATTGGTTACTCGCTCAACTTGTTTCTCGGTCAAGTTTTTGTTCGGTGCTTTTGGTTTTTCGACCAAGGTTTTTCAAGTGTTTTTCGGTGTATTAAAAGTTATTCGGTCCAGGTTATTCGGTGGTTCTTCGGTTAAGTGCTACAGTGAAAAAAAATTTCGAAAGGACTGGGTTAAATTTTGGTTTTCCGCCAGAAATGTTTTGGGGGTTTTCAATAATTTTTCTGGCGTTTCAGTCTCGTTTTCGGCTAAAGTACTGTTGACTTAGTGTTTTTTAGTTTAACTCGTTAGTTGACTTTTGGCGTTTTTAATCTCTTTTTCAATGGATTTGACTACTACCAATTTCCATTCCGATCGCGATACTGTGATGGGTACTGTTACCCGTATTCCCAGATTGTTAAATGTTGAAGGCTTTGATGAATGGAAATTCAGATTTGAGAAATATGCAAAAATGAAGCACAACAAGATATGGAGAAGCATTGTGAGAGGTCCGATTTTAATAACAAATACACTTAAGGATGGTACGGTGGTTATAAAGTCTACGGAATAATACTCGAATGAAGATTTCGATTTAACTGAAGTTGATGATCGTGCCCTCGCTACTCTCATGATGGCTCTGTCTCCTGATATAGCTCAAGAATTCATGGAATACAAATCTGCCAGAGCTTTATAGGAAGCACTGGTTAAGGTTTATGAAGGCAACGAGGACATGAGACAAAGCAGACAGGATCTACTTAGACAAAGATTTAACCTATTTAATCATGTTCTCGGGGAGACACTTGAAGTTTTAGTTGCAACACTTTATCACTCTCAACACTGATTTGAGTACCGCTGGAATAGTGTTGTCGAGATCTGAAATCAACAAGAAGCTGCTAAACTCCCTTCCAAGAAATTGGGCTATGCATGTGGCTGTGATCAAGAAGAAGAAGGATCTGAATAGTTTGTCTCTTTCTGAAATTTTGGCTGTAATCAAAGCATGTGATATGGATGACAAACAACTAGAGATAAACTATGCAAATTCTTATCAATCTGCCAACCTAGGTGTTTCTACAAACAGTGCCTTTTCTGCTTTGCCTACTCGTGCTCCAGTTTATAAAGCTTCTTCCTCTTCTAGCAAGCCAATGGCATCTCCAGTTCCCTCTATTCCTGTTACTCCAGCTCCAACTCTTCCCAAAGGAGCTGAAAAAAATTTAGGTTTAATGGCTGGTCTTCTAAACTGTTATAATGCTCTTTGTGCTGGTGAGCTGGTTCAACCAATGATGGTAGGAGATGTTGATCAAGATCACCCCGATGATGTGGAAGAAATGGATATTTCCTGGAATATCGCTATGGCGGTATTCAGGGCAAAGAAGTTCATTCCGAGGACGGGTAGAAACAATTGGGTTGCCAACAATGGAGAGAAGAAAGTGGGTTTCAACAAGACCTAACTCCGGTGCTATAATTGTCATGAGCCTGGGCACTTTGCTCGTGAATGTACAAAGCCCAGGGTGGAAAATACTGAGAGAAATCTGGTGCCTACTGGACCAAACCGTGATGCAAATACTCAGAATACTGAAAGAGCCATGGTTGCACAACAATTCTCTTGGGATGATCAGATGCAAGCACTGAATTTGATTGAAGATGGTGAAGCTCACTTGGCCCAAGCTGAAGGTGATGTGGATGCTGAGGTAGCTGAGGAAGAAATGATGAATTTGCAATTTGCCTTCGTGGTTTCCACTACTCCTGCTACCACTTCTGCCAAATCTGAGGTTACTGAAGTTTCTTGCTCTTCTCAATCTTGTATTGATATAATTGCAAAGTATCGTGAACATAATGATCGTCTTGTTAAATAAGTGTTTAACCTTACAAATAATGTTTACGATGCTAAAAAGAAATTGAAACCTTTACAAGAAAAACTTGATGCTAAAATATCTGATTTTAAGAAAGTTCAAGAGGAATGGAGTACTGTAAGCACTCGATATCGTATTGCAAAAGAAACAAATGTTAAATTAACCGCTGAACTTGATGCATTGAAAGCAAAATTCAATGATGCTGAATTTAATTTCAAAAAGTTCGATGTGTCAAGTGAAGTAGTTGAGTCTATAATTGAAAACCAAACTAAATGGGCCAGTAAACATGGTGAAGGTTTTGGTTATAGATCTGTTCCACCTCCATATAATCATAATTATGTATCATATGTCGAAACTAAAGAGTCAGAAGAATGTTATCTTTCGAATTTCATCAAAAAGGATCAATCTGGCACCACTGAGAGTAATAAATCGAACTCTATTGACGCTTCTACCTCATGTGCAGATAATTTGAAGGAGAAAGATGAGAAGAAGGAAGACAATAGTACTTTTGATTTTGTTAAAACTTGTTCTAAGACTAATGATTCTGATTCGTCTGTTAAAACTACTAAGATTGTTAGACCTTTCAAAAATCGTGATGATGTTAACTTTCAAACTTCTAGGTTTCAAAATTCTATTAAATGTTTTGTTGCATACTTGTGTGTATGTGAAAATACTTTAAATACATCTGGACCTGGACAAACATCCACTGCCCCTGTTAAAAGACAAACCTGTTTTAACTGTGGAATCGCTGGTCACATTGCCAGAAATTGTCCCCAATATTTGTATGCGCATCAACATGAACGGTTTTGGAAAAACGTTCCAAGGGGGAGATCTTATAAAAGAAAACCCTCGAGGTCACGTTCTCGGAATGAGAATCGGAATGATGTGAAAGCCAATAATCAAACTACTCAAAACAAAAAGAATGTTTCAAGAAATGACGGTGCCTTACCAAACTTTGTAAGATCAAAGTCATCTCAAGAATCAACTTCAAATAGCAGTTCTGATTCAAAATCAGATGTTAAGGTTCCCATCTGGTCCAAGGATAAAAGATTTAAATCAAATTATAGATGGATTCCTAAAGGCATCATTCCAAAATCTATTGTGAATTCCCCATTATTTGACAATTGTGATATGAGTTTAGAATCTGTAAAATGTATCGATATTTTGGGTCAACCCAGTTTTTGCATGGATTGGGTACCTAAATCTAATTGATCCCGCAACTTGTGCAGGAACAGCTGTGGAGGAATATCAACAGACCCTGGTATGTTGATAGCGGTTGTTCCAAGCACATGACAGGTGACATGTCCCAATTACATGACATTGAAAATTTTAATGGTGGATGTGTCTGTTTTGCAGGAGGAGAGAAGGGAAAGATCACTCAAAGGGGAACTGTATCAAATGGCGTGTTGAAATTTGAGAACGTAAACTTTGTACCTGAGCTCAACAGTCTGCTGAGCGTTTCTCAAATCTATGACAAAGGTTTTTCAACCCACTTCACGAAGAAGGAATGTCTGATATTGAAATCTGGTGTTGTCATTCCCAAGGAGTGGATTCTTGTCCGATCAGAACGTCAAAGCAATGCTTATATCATCGACATGAATCACAACACTCCGGGAAATGTCACTTGGTTATTATCTAAAGATTCTGAACAGAGTGCTATGCTATGGCACCGACGTCTTGGTCACTCCAACATGAATAATTTGAATCGTCTTGCGAAAAATGAACTTGTCCGGGGGTTTCCTATCAAAGACTTTATCACATTCGAAAAGTGTGTTGCCAGTGCTCAAGGCAAACATCATCGGAAGCCACATCAGCCTAAATTGGTCAACTCCATTGATTCGCTTCTTCAACTGATTCACATGGATCTCTTCGGCCCAGTCAACGTTCTCAGTATCAATAAAAGCTCTTATTGTTTAGTTATAACTGATGATTACTCATGTTTTACTTGGGTTTACTTTTTTAAGCAAAAGAGTGAAACTACTGAGCTGGTCAAGAGATTCGTTACTTTAATAGAGAATCAAACGAATACAAAACTGAAGGCAATCCGGTGTGACAATAGGACTGAATTCAAGAATGCATTACTGATAAATTTTGTGTAGATAAAGGAGTACAGCGTCAGTACAGTGCTGCTCGTACACCTCAACAAAATGGTGTTGCTGTGAATCGAAACAAAAATTTAATTAAAGCTGCACGCACCATGCTCTGCGATTCTAAATTACCGGTGTTCTTTTGGGATGAGGCAATTAACACGGCTTGTTATGTTCAGAACCGGGTCATCATCAACAAGCGCCAAATGAAGACTCCATATGAGATCCTCTATGGTCATAAACCATATGTTGCATATTTCCATTCTTTTGGTTGTCCTTGCACCCTTCTTCATCTTGAAGCTACACCAAAGTTCAACTCTAAAGCAGATGACTGTTACTTTGTTGGGTATGCGGGTAAAACTGCCTATCGGGTGTATAACAAGCTTACCAAACAAATCGTGGAATCATTTGATGTACGGTGGCTAGAGGAGAATCAAACGGATGCTAGAGTTGCCCCCGACTGGATATTCAACTATGTTGAATTGTTTAAGTCTTTTAATGTGTTTTTTGATGTTGTCTCAGGTACACAGCCAGGCCCAAGTGGAGTCAACAGAGATGACGATGAGGAAATGATTGCTGATCCCATCATACCGCTCTTGATCCTTGAAGATCCTATTCTGAACGATGGTGCATCTCCTGTTTCCACTACTTTGACTGAAGATGCTCCTGCTGACTCATCTCAGATTATTAGCGAACCACCAGTTGCTGAAGCATCTGCCACTCTTGAAGGCGTTATCAATTCTGAACCTGCTGATCTTTTCAACTCCACACTCATGGATTCCCTCTTTCCAGAGAGAATTCCCGATGAGTATGTAGCTAGTACCTCCCACGATTTCAGAGACTCCGATAGAGGTATTTCTGGCTCAGGCAGAATTGAAAACATAACTAACCTTCCAGTTTCTTCTGCTTTGCTCGAGCATGCTATTTATTCAAGAGTTCAACGCGATCACCCGATTGAAAATGTCATTGGCTCTCTTGACAATAGGGGTTCAAACCAGAAGTCAGAGTGGTCATGTCAACGAGTGTCTCTACTCATGCTTTATCTCACAAATTGAGACGAAGAATGTGGAGATGGCACTTAATGAACCAAGTTGGGTGGACGCAATGCATGAAATGCTCAACCAGTTCGAGAAGCTGAATGTTTGGCAGTTGGTGGAACTACCCGAGGGCAAGCAGTCTCTTGACACGAGATGGGTATTTCGGAACAAGCAAGATGACTCAGGAGTTATTGTACGAAACAAGGCACGCCTGGTTGTACGCGGTTTTCGACAGATTGAAGGTCTTGATTATACCGAAGTGTATGTCCCGGTTGCAAGATTAGAAGCGATTCGAATTTTGCTCGCCTATGCCTTCTACAAGAACTTTACTATATACCAAATGGACGTTAAGACCCCTTTCTTGTACGGTGAGGTGAAAGAAGAGATTTATGTTGATCAACCTCCCGGTTTCGTCAACTCCAAGTTTCTGAATCACGTCTACAAGCTAGATAAGGCTCTATATGGTCTTCATCAAGCTCCCCGTGCATGGTATGCAACATTGACGAATCATCTGTTGCAGCATGGTTACACTCGAGGCACCATTGACCAGACGCTATTCATCAAGCGCCAGAACTCCGACCAGATTGTTGTCTAAATCTATGTGGATGATATTATCTTTGGTTCAACGAGTGAGGCCTTGTGCAAAGATTTTGAGCAAGTGATGAAGAAGCGATTCGAGATGAGTTCGCTGGGCAAAATGACGACGTTCCTTGGGTTGCAAGTTAAGAAAAGTTCAACGGGTATTCTGATTCATCAAGTCAAGTATGTGGAGGATATTCTTGCGAAGTTCACCCTCAAGGATGCTAAAGTTGCTAACACTCCAATGGCTGAGCGACCCTTGCTGACTTCAGACCCAGATGTACAATCTTTTGATCAAACATATTATCGTTTTATGATTGGATCTCTGTTGTATCTGACGGCCAGCAGACCGGATATCGTCTTTGCACTCTGCCAGTATGCTCGACATCAGGCTAATCCTATACTCTCTCATTTGACTGTTGTCAAATGGATCTTTAGATACCTTAAAGGGAGACCTAAATTGGGTCTCTGGTATCCAAAGAACCATGAATTTGATCTTTATGCTTTTTCAGATAGCAATTATGGGGGATGAGACATTGACAGAAAGTCTACTAGTGCTGGATGTCAATTCTTAGGAGATCGACTGATTTCCTGGCAATACAAGAAGCAGTAGACCGTGTCAACCTCTACAGCTGAAGCTGAGTATGTTGCTGCCTCGGCCTGTTGTTCTCAAGTCATTTGGATGCAGCATCAACTTCTTCACTATGGTATGAACTTTGTTGACACTCCCATATTTTATGATAACGATGCAGCTATCCAAATTGTCAAAACCCCTATCCAGCATTCTAAGACCAAGCATATCGACATCAAAATACATTTTATTCGAGATTTCTACGAGCGAAAATTGATTCATTTGGAACCAATTCACACATATAACAATGTGTCATATTTGTTCACAAAACCTATTGCAAAAACTCGGTTCGATATGCTTGTTGAACTTTTAAAAATGATACGTTTCGATGACTATTAAATCAGTTCTATAAATATTTTTATTTATTTTTGTTTATTTAAATTTGTTCATGGTTTTTACTTCTGCAATTTTCTTCTATGCACAAATTTAGGGGGAGAATTAAAAACAAAACAAAAAACTACAAAACATTAAAAATACAAAAATATGAATTAAAAACAAAACAAAAATTTACAAAACTTTAAAAATACAAAAATATTTTCCTTTTCTTTATGTCTTTATCTTAAGAAAATCTAAAAATTCAAAAATATTAACTACCGACGACGCACCGAGTTTATACCACTCACTGCTGAGGTAAATTTTAAGTGTCTGTGATCCTCATTGGTACACCTCAATGAGTGTGAAGCACGGACAACCACTTCTTAACCAATCTAAAGGTTTCTTGTGTAACACCAACTTTTAGACACTTTGAGAGAAACCACTCGAAGTCGAGAGTTAAAAAGTTTGTGCCGATGGTTAGACTGCATATCATAGTCTATCACACGCATCAATCCTTTCTTAACCACCTTTATATTTCTGATGCAAGAAATAGACGATTCATCACTTTAAACCAAGTGATGATGATGTTTCGACATTCTATGCTAATGATCTCTACTACAACACAAGTAGTAGATGTGAGGCATCAACAACCTTTCTTACATACAAAGCTTCTAATTCAAGAGTTGGATAACTTAATGTAATAAACCATACACTGATGACAATTCGAAAGTCTAGCCGATGGGTATGTTTAATAACCAAGACATATAACACGCTCATACCACTCTTGGCCTTAACTTCTTCTAATCAAATGTTTGTGATTTAATGTGATATTACCTCACATTGATGAAACATTGAAACTCTGGGTCAGTGATCGTTGTTGTTTACCACAATAGCTGTGAAACCCCAACAATTTTACCTGATTCAAAATTGGTACTAGGATGGTACACTCCGCAAAGTTTGGATACCATTGAACCTCTCGCCAAGAGCCAACTTGACTTGTCAACTTCTCAACTGCATTGAGATCTTTGATCGAGGATATACAGGGGCCTAAATCAAAACGGCCATGAGTAGTTCTCCGATACTCAAAAGTGCGTTTCCCCGGGTTCACACAGATACTGCGAGAAGTCTTATTCTGAGCCAAGGATGAATCCTTGAACAACTGTGGTGAGAGTTTCTAACTCCGTGACCCGCATGATTTGCTGATTAGTGATCGTATCGAGAAGCGTCAGTAAAATGAAGCATTCAAGAATTTCAACACAAATTTGTTGCCGAAGAAGGTGAAGCTGAATTCCATGTGAGAAGTTGCTTGAATTCCTCGTCAGTCAACTTATTACTACATTAACACCTGAAGTGATCAAATAAAGAGAAGAAGAGTCAGACTCCATTCAAAGTCAAAGTCAAATCGAAAGCTGGATGTGCTGATTCTAGACATGCTCTATGACCTAAAGTGCTCACCAATCCAAATCTGAAGACGACCTGTATCGAAGACAAAGTTGTCACTGCAGCTGTGCTGAACTTTTATCAACATCTATACATGTCACCTGCTAAGAGGAAGGTTTTCCTGCTAAGGAGGAGATTGCCCATTTGAGGGGGGGATTGTTGGAATTTTTCTATAGTGTTCAACTGAAGACCAAGTGAAGCCTGAAGATAAATGAAAGCATTAAACCAAGGGGGAGATTGTTGGGATTTAATTTTAGTTTGGTTTAATCTTTTATTTATAAGGGACTAAAATTGTAAAACATTATAGTTTGGGTTTTATTTGGAAAATCGGTGTGGACCGAACAACACTAGGTTGTTCGATTTTGGTCCTTGTAGTCCACACCAATTTGGGCTTGTGGATTAGTCCATGGGCTAGGTCATTAGGTCATTTTTAGGTCTAGAGTATTTAAGCCTTTTATGACATCATTTGTCATATTGATTGCCTTGAAAAGTGTGCTAAGTAGAGAGAGAATTAGAGTGTTCTTGGCAATCAAGATCTTATGTACTAGACCTTAGATTAATCAAAAAGGTGTGCATTGAAGATTGAAATATCCTTGTTCTTGTTCTTGTGTTTGGATTGATATCATTTGTGTGTAGATCTTGGATTTGTGGACCTACATGAACAATATCATAACAATACCAATGTAGTAATGAATCCAAGCAAACCGCAATCATCATAACAAAATTGTAAGAGTTACATAGGTTCATTGTGTTGGATTAAGGTGTCTAATACATAACTATAATTGATACATATGTTTGAATTGATGGCAGCACAGTCCTTTTGGATTGCCCTCATAACCTGGCAGAGGACAAGATTGCATAAAGAGAGAAAGATTGATATATTATTGAGATAATATATTAATTAGAAAAGAGGAATAAATGATTTATTAATATATTATGAGAATAATATATTAATTAGGAATCATATTATTTAATTAATGATTGATCAGAAATTAATTAGAATTAATTTTGGGATTAATTGGATTAATTAAAAGTATAGGGGCTGAATTGTAATTGTTCAATAGTTGAGCGATAGAAAATTAGGGTTACCCATATGGGTTTGGACGAAATCTAGGCCTAAGGCCTTGTGGATTTCGAAACCCTAAAGGTTTTTTATGGCAGTGATAAGCAGATCCTTTTATCTTATAAAAGCCTTATCATATCAGGATCTTAAATAAGGCGGTTATACTCCTTATTGCTTATCACCTTGAGACTATAAATAGAGGACCTCCCCACCCCATACTCCATGCCATTCTAAGGGTTCTCCAACCCTTCTCTCTTGCTATCTTCCTTGCCAAGTTCTTAGGTGTGAGTCATTAGAGGCACGACACTTGTGGTGCTTGCTTCAAGAGATCTAAGGATCAAAAGGTTAGTTTTTATTCTTTATTTCTTTTGGTAATTTTTTTGGCCTTTAGGGATTTTATTATATGTTCAAATTTTGAAAACATAGATCCAATCTAGGTTTCATGTGAACTTAGGATTTTAGTTCATAGATTTGCAGAAAACCTTTCAGTGGTATCAGAGCTTTTCGGTTGTTTTCTAATTGAATTGCTATAATTGTAATCCTTGGATTTAGGGTTTATAGAAACTAAACCCTAAATGGAGGCCTAATCGAAATTAGGGTTAGGGTTTTTGAAACCCTAGCCTCCTTCACCCTTGTCTGCGATTTTGGGCTAGGGTTTTGGAAGGTTTTCTGTTTTTGTTAATTATGATTATTTAATAAATGGAAACCTTAAAGCCACTTAATTGCTATTTTCGAGATTCAGGGGTTTAAGATAGGATTAAATTAATTTGATTAATTTGTGATGCCTATCTAGATTTAATTAATTTAATCAATTGTTTAATTAAAAGATAAATTAAGTCATTTAAAGGTTTAAATTTAATTTTAAAATTAATAGTTAATTTTTCGAAAATTAAATAGATAAACCGGAAATATTTTAAAGGTTTAAAATACATCTTATATATATTATAATTAAAAGTTAATATTATATATACGATAAATTGGTTAGTCAAATCAATAGTAGGCCTCATTCACGAAGCTGATCTATAAGGAGGGTATAAGGAGACTGCCTATAAAATGGCGGTCTAATGGGTGTCCACTCTCACCCACCGCTCTCTTGATCGGTGGATGGTCGTTAGCCGAACGGGTTTGATAGGACCGCTTAATCTCATTAAAATTATAATGTTATTAATCAAAGTACTAGAATAGTTTTTATAAAATCCCAAATCTAGTTGCTTTAGGAAAAATGTGAAAGAGATGCTAACCCATGAAATTGCACATTACACTTTATGAGACATTAGTGGAGCGTGTGTGGTTAACCGGCACACTAATAGGGGCTCATAAAAAGTGGTAATGGGTTTCTCATGATTTATCATTGTTGATGGAGCGTGTGTGGTTAACCGGCACATCAATTAGAGATGATAAATGACATTGAGGTTACCGAGCATATTTGCATGGTTATTCACATCTTCTTTGTGATCCTCGGCATCCCAGTCACAAATAGAAGAGCATATCCGAGATTAAACGTGCCATTGAACAGTTCAATGAATCTCACAGATCTAGGAATTTCATAAGACTGAAATTGATAAATGTTTATCTACCTTAATGACCATTATGACGTGATTACGGCATCCCTCTTCACACCATAGTTGGGGTATTTTGGATCCTAGCCTTGTTAAATAATTTATTGGGTAATTGTTTAAGAATGATTAAAATTAAACTAATAAATTCAAATTTTATAAATGTCTAAAGATAGTGTCAGTTCTCCTCCTTCACCCATTTCTGAGAGTTTCAGAAAGCACCTGTTAAATATGGTAAGGCTGATTGGCCTGAACTATGTGGTATGGCTTCACAAATAAAGAATGGTTCTTAGTTTTTGCTGGCAAGCCATATCTTATTGAGTGTCCGCTCCCCAAAGCATGACATCAGATAGCAGCTTGTAATGAGCATGACCCCTTGACCATTAAGTCTAAGGAAGTTCGTTGCGTCATGCTATTGATCATTGACCCCAATTTCCGCAAGAATTTAGAAATCATGGGGTCAGATAAGTTAGCACATCTGGTCTAAAAATGATGAGCTAAGATCTTCAAAGAGCTTGAAGTGTGCGGGAAGTAGCACCAGTTCACATGTTCTCAAGATTGAGAGACACATACGTGAACTGTATAAATTTGGTCACCCTCTAATCAAGAGTTGAGCATTAACTCGAGTCGCTGGTATGTTCATCCAGATGTACAGGAAAGGTAACCAGATAAGACAATCATGGAAATGCATTCAATGTTGACTCTGTATGAGTCGTTCATGGAGAAGCATATTTCCATTGATTCAGCTGCTTCAAGATTAAGTCCAGTAATAAGGCACATCAAGAAATGATCCAGATCGTCTGGATCGGTTCATTGATGTCTCAAACTGGGAATCCACAAGGTGGGACACAATCACAGAAAGATTGGAAAAATGCTCTAAAGCCAAACGGTTTGGTAACTCAGGAATATCTTAAAACTCATAACTCCTGATCCTTAATTCCTTGATACAGGATGTGTTTCACACATATGCTCTGTATGCATGGACTCTGTAGGATGCAGGATATTGTTGCATAGAAGCATATTCGGATTGGATCTGAAGCTCATGCAGTTTTGGAGTTTAGTTAGATATTATGATCTTGTTATTAGCTTATCAGATGCGTGCGACATTGTCTGTCATATAGTACATTGTTCAAGGATATTTTTGTTTTAATAAAATGTTGATTTTCTTTTAATACATGTTTGTTTAAATTAACTTTGAAATGTTGTATGAGTGTGATAATTGCATGAATGGCAATAACTTGAATGTTGATACATCTAAAGTGTTTTGGATTCATGAATTGTGTCATCTATGATTGTTAAAGCAAATTTTATAAGGATCAATTCAACCAAAGGTCTAGTTGGACAGGACTTTGGAATCATTTGACTTAGAGACACATGATGAATTGAGTTCTTAATAATATATTTTGTGGCAAGAAATGAATCACCCAAAGATCCAGTGGATAGGATTTTGGAATCAGTTGACTTAGAGTCAGGTGATGATTGCATATCTTGAACAAAATTAACAAAGTCATAAATTTACACAGAGATGTAAAGGACATTGAGATTATGAGCAACGGACACACTAGTTACTGTGTATTGCTCGAGTCTTTGAACAGAACACAATTAGTTATACTTCATAATATTTTCCAATTAGTTTGACAAATATGGCTTCGCTTATAGCGATTGATTGAAACCTTGATCTGTTCAAGAACTTCAAAGGAAGTATAAGATCAACAAAACTTGAATGACAACATAAACTGAGAAAATGTTTCACAGTTTATTCTCTTCCAAGAACATTAACGGTTATAATGTGTCTTAAGGAAGATGATGGAGCATTGGTCGAAATAGTTCGATCCTCGATGTATAAGATACACTTTTAATTAGATTTTTCGATGAATTGAATATTTAACCAGTCACAGAAACCATATTCTGACCACTTCCTAGACTAAGTAGGTTTTATAGACATTGTCTGAAATGTAAAAATGGGATCGTCCCACTTATACATAGAAAGTCCAGGGTCATGTAGCGTTTGTACGAACCTCATGACTGGCATGTACCTAATCAACAATGTCGTTTCATTGGCTATCCCGGCTGTAACTGTGAAAGAAGAGTTCTTTTACAAATAACTCATATTCTAAGGAAACATTGGGAGTAAGAATAATCCTGAATGAGTTCAGGATTGGCCAACTGACAGAACCTTTAGTCATCACTAGGCCTTGACCAGGAATCAGATTCGTGTTAAACCTGACATACTCTTCTCTTGACCAGTAGTATTGGTCACCATCATAAGTAGTTATGATCTGGGTGACATACTGATTAGTGGTAAAACACTAAAGTTGGTACGGATAAGCAATCCGACTACCTGGAAGCATTGGTGAGCCTGGTTGCTGCCAAATAAGAGAACCTTAGGGCGAGGTACAGTCTATGTGACAATTTGATTGAATGAGACAATACTCAGAGTCATGTAATTGATTCCGAGAGAAGCACTCTCAATAGAAGATGAAATCCGAAAGGATGTTGTTTAGTAAAGCTGCACTTTCTGAGTCGTTAGTGGAGCGTGTGTGGTTTACCAGCAGACGAATAGGGACTTACAAAGAGCGTGCCAATACAAAGATACATGGGCCTGGGATTCATCCCACGAGCATCTCACAATAAAGGATAGTCGGATTCTCAAAATATCCCAAAAGTTTGGATTATGTAAATAGCCTGAAAGATTTCCATTAATATGTCAGAAAGGTTTGGACTTCGGATTCAAAATGTGCCAAAGGTTTGAATTTTATGAATAGTCAGAAAGAGTCAGATAACCATGTCAAAGCCAGTGGGAGTATCGTTGTTATCTACCCATCACTGTATATCGGTTACATACTGTTTCTAGGAAAGGTATCTTATCATTACAAAGTGTAATGACTTGACATCAAGAGATTCTTCACTATGAAAGACTTGAAAGAGATACAACGTACTCAAGTGGTTGCAAACATCTATTAGATAGATCAAAAACTCTGCCAATATGATCTTGATGAGATTCAAGAAGCATAACCCCAGGAAAGGAGTTTCCTGTCATTGCAAAGTGTGATGACTTGGCATGAAAGATATAAAGAAGGTGCAACATACACATGTAGTTCACAGACATCTATTGGATAGATGAAATCATCAGTATAGACCCAGCCATTGTGAGCATGATCTTGATAAGATTCAAGATGCATGAGAATGAGTCTCCGAAAGGAAATCGTTTTTCGAGAGTCATGACATAGGGATTGTCAGTAATCTTTAGATTCCGAAAGGGTTTGGAATAAAGATTACATCGGATTCCACGAGCTACTTGGATCGATCAGAAGTGTCATGAACGTGTCCTGATGACTTAATACTTAGAGCATACTGGATGGATTATTTGAACACTGGATGGATTATTTGAACACACGTAAGAAATCATTGGGAAATGATTGGGGTGAATGTTAGTAATAATTTGAATGGAGTTTCAAATCGGTAATTATTAACATCAGGACATGGTGCTAAAGGACTTCATGGTTAAAGAGTTTCGTTGGTATTCTGATGGAGCGCGTGTGGGTCACCGGCACATCATAACACCTCGAAATAGTCTTAAGATGTAGTCATGTAGACTAAAGACCCCGAGAACCATGGGAAGTCACAGTACACATCACCATAATGGAGTTGGGAGAGATAAAAGACAGAATAATTGAGATGTCATCGGAAGAGCATCCGATTAGATCATCTACAATAAAGTGTATCAGTGTATGACACTTTGGATACATAGAAAGAGTAAAAAGTTCATGTAGACATAGATATAAAACTTGAATTTAAAATTTAGAAGAAAAAAAAAACAAGAAACCGATAATAGTATTATGACAGATCCGACTTGGTGATTACCTCATGGAGACTTGGTAATAAGCAA
Source organism: Cichorium intybus (assembly GCA_023525715.1). NCBI lineage: Eukaryota > Viridiplantae > Streptophyta > Magnoliopsida > Asterales > Asteraceae > Cichorium > Cichorium intybus. The sequence continues at coordinate 92,309,246 of CM042014.1, read as the reverse complement.
GAGTTGCTGCCAGTCAAATTTTATGTTTCGCTTTCGCATGTTTTACTTCCCAAATAATTTAATTATTCAAAAGGTCCACAGTCGCTCATACTTTGGGAAGTAAGTATTGAATCAAGATTGTCATGAATTTGATTGTAGACTGTCTAAGGAGTTAGACATAGCAACAACATTGCTACAACGTACATGAGTACTTAGAAATAGAGATTTAAGTATTGGATAAAACCACGCTCAAAGAATTTCTTCATGGATTATATCACGAGAAATTTTTGAGACGATAATATCTTATGGTCTTGAAGCGGAGACATATGAGTTGAAATTTACAAGTCGATTGTGTATTGATAATGCGTAAACGCATCGATAACTCGATGTTATAAAACGTATTGTTGCGCGCGATTTTGGTGAGTAAAAGACACAAGCATATGAGTCAAAGCTTATTCGTTCCTCGACCCTAATGGGAAACAGATATCTGTAGGCCTCTCCATGATTTTGAAGTTGACTAAAGTGCTGGCCAGCCAGGACTGAATTGATGTGTTCAATTAGAAGTCTTATGTCATATGCAAATCAGAAATCGGGAAACAGAGTATCGGACAGAGATTGATCTCAATCCATGTCTCATGTCCGGAAATATCTTGTTGGACGGAGGGTCATACGATCGCTTATCTATGGACAGAACTGACTGGGTCAGAGTTCGACAAAAGTTTCTAAAAAGTTATACTCCTTATTGCTTATCACCTAAAGGTTTTTTATGGCAGTAATAAGTAGATCCTTTTATCTGATAAAAGCCTTATCATATCAGGATCTTAAATAATGGAGTTATACTCCTTATTGCTTATCACCTTGAGACTATAAATAGAGGACCTCCCCACCCCATATTCCACTCCATTCTAAGGGTTCTCCAACCTTTCTCTCTTGCTCTCTTCCTTGCCAAGTTCTTGGGTGTGAGCCATTAGAGGCACGACACTTGTGGTGCTTGCTTCAAGAGATCTAAGGATCAAAAGGTTAGTTTTTCTTCTTTATTTCTATTGGTAATTTTTTTTTGCATTTAGGGATTTTATTATATGTTCAAAGTTTGAAAACATAGATCCAATCTAGGTTACATGTGAACTTAGGATTTTAGTTCATAGATTTGCAGAAAACCTTTCACATTGTTGTTGTTTCCATTACAATTACATATGATATCAAAAGAAACAAAACGACGTCGTAACGTCTCTTCACTGAAACTTGTAGTTTACCTTCTTATTTCCCTGAGAATACAAGTTGTTTAAAAAAAGTGTCAACAATTAAGTTGGTGAGTTCATAAGTAATTTATTTGAGAAAAATCCGTTACTTGTAAAATGTAGTGTTGAAGAAAAACCTGATATTTTTCCTATTTCAAACGTTCAAGTCTTAATAATCAAAGACTAAAATGTAATGTAAAACACAAGGTTGTAAAAATTGTTTGACGGTAGCTTGGCGGTCGAGTGCGGTTAAGGGATTAGTCGGATTAATCGGGGATTAGTCGGAGATTAATCGGAGATCCTAAATTGTAAAGGAATTCATTTTAAAATGTATAAATATTAAAAATAGCAAAGTTTGATTCATTTTATTTCGAGATGCATATCAAAGATTATTCATTTGTTTATTTTTATTCTTTAATATTGATTTTTTTAGTATTATTGAGTTATTAGAGAGTGTTTGTGTCTTCATTTAAAAATAAAAAAATTAAAAATTAATTAAAAAATTTTAAAAAATTCAAAAAATGACCGCCAAGACCGATTAATCGGCCGCCAAGGCCGATTTTTGCAGCAAACCGCCAAGCTGGCCGATTAGGCATAATCGTAATCGGTTGAAGACCGCCAAGCGATTAATCGACGATTAATCGGCCGCCAAGGCCGATTTCTGCAACACAGGTAAAACATAGTGTAGCGTTATTGGAAATAAGTTTTTACGTAAACAAATGTACAAAGTTGACTGTTTTCTATCTGAGACGTCCCATAACCATGCTGTAACCATGTAGGCCTGCTTCGACGTTCTTTAGGCATCGGACTGTTATGACATTTGTCACGTTAGACCTGCCGGTCTAGCTGTAGCTAACAGCTCAGGTGCGGGGTTGTCAGTCCCGTATAGAGTATTGTGAAGACCCGTCTCACAAAAATGTATGTTATATCAACCCGTTTACGTTCCTTTGTTAAGAAAACCTTTTTGTAGTTTGTCGTTATCTAATCTCTTAAAAACAACGTTTTAATGTCTAGAAATTATACATTTTCATATAATAACTTTGTATGGTTCATAATGTCATAGAGAAAATCCGAGTATGTATAAACTATTCCTATAATAGTTCATCTATAGTATTTTTCTTAAAGTTCTTCGTTGTGTCAAACATATATTTTTGGATATAACGTATTAGTTTGTTGTGAACTTATTGGTTTCTGCACAACATGCTCCCGCTGGGACACAGGTGTATCACTTCCGGAAATCAGGAAGGTTATACACTAAGTTTTTTTTTTTTTTTTTTTTTTTGAACGGCAAATCTATCCTACTCCTAAATTACACCTTGTTATGTTAGTGACAGGGTTTGAACCCTGGACCTCCTTGTTAGTAACACTCCTTGTTAGCCAAGTGGGCTAGCTTAACTTGTGTAGCTTGCCCAAAACAAAAAAATAAACCCTCATTTTCTTTCACACGCTTTTCTTCGTGAAACCCTAAGCTCCCAAAACTGATTGCCGGCATCCTCTAAGCCACCATCGGTTCCGGCATCCACCATCGCTTCCGGTCATCCATCGGTCGCCATCGATCTGCCGCTCCCCACAAGCACCATCCGAGGTAGCCATCACCTTGACGATCCCGGCACCACCACTCCGCTACAATCCGATTTAGCCACCACCACTCGCCATCGCTTCTCGACTTCCAAATCGAGAACCAAGCCTCTCGCTCGCCATCGATCTGGACGAACTCGAAGCAACCTGGGGATGGTAAGTATTGATTCGGTTTTCATTTTTTTGCAGGATCTACTCGATCCAGGCACCACCACTAGCCGATTATATTCTCTCTCTCTCTCTCCCTCTCTCACTCACTCACTCTTTGATGTTTAAGTCTAGGTTTAAATCGGATTTGGGGGATAAATCGCCAAGTCTGCAACATACAGATTTCTTGATTGGACCGATTTGGTTCTTCAAGAAACTCATCGCTTGATTGGATCGATTTTGTTCTTCACGAAACTCATCGCTTCACGTGAAGCCATATAGATTTCTTGATCCAAGTAAGCATCTAATCTTCGATCGAGACAACACGCAGCAAGGCTGTACTCGCTTCTCTTTCTCTTGCTTGATTCGCAAGTCTAGGTCTAAATCAGATTTGGGGGATAAATCGCCAAGTCTGCAACATATGGAAAGGTAATTAAGCTGATGTAAATTAAATGCGTCTAGCTGGCTAGGGTTTTCTGGGATGAAGATCGGAAAGATATCGTTGAACAAGGTAAATTATTAGATTATCCGTTCTTGATAACCTTATTAATTTACCTGTTTTGATTTTGATTCTTGAGGAAAATTTCATCTTTTATTGCAGGTTACTACTGCCACCACGTACTCTGTCACCACAGGAAATTTTCATCTTTTATAGCAGGTTATCCTTTCTTGATAAGCAGGTTACTCCTTTCCTGATGTAATTTCAAGAATGTAAGTATTGGTCATTTTGGTTTTTTTAAAAAAAGTGGTAAAAGTTTATTGCTGCTTTTAATGTGAATTTGTTTCTAACCGTGTAAGTTTTCTACTTGTGTGTATATTTTGCTTATATATGTTGTGTTTCTTTTTGTGATGTTTGCAGTTCGATTTGTTATTAATAAAATCTTATGTGCATGATATTTGTAGAGCAATGGCTTAATGAAATGACTTCAGATGTAAAAGAAGGAACGAAGCTGCAACTTAATGGGACAAGACAGTCTTTTGTCGAATCATTTTCTGGAAATGGTATTTGATTTTTTACTAGAAATGGTATTAAATTCTGTTTCCTATGAATAAAGTTGACTATTGGGCATACAAATTCATTTGATTTTTTGCAGGTTATTAGCATGGTAGTTTTAGATAATGTCAAGAAATAGCAAGGTACTTTCATTTAATTCTTTATTATAGCATCTTTCATTCACTTTCTATTTTTATATGTTGTGAGATCGAGTGTGTGTCCTTGTGTGTGTGTGTGTGTCTGACTGTGTGACTATGTGAGTGCATGTGTGTGTTTGTGGTTGTGTGCCTGAATGTGTACATGTAACTCTGTAAGAATTTCTATATGTGACTATGTGTGCCTGAACGGACAATTATAGCATCTTTCATTCATTTGATTTTTTGCAGGTTATTAGCATGGTAGTTTTAGATAATGTCAAGAAATAGCAAGGTACTTTCATTTAATTCTTTATTATAGCATCTTTCATTCACTTTCTATTTTTATATGCTGTGAGATCGAGTGTGTGTCCTTGTGTATGTGTGTGTCTGACTGTGTGACTATGTGAGTGCATGTGTGTGTTTGTGGTTGTGTGCCTGAATGTGTACATGTAACTCTGTAAGAATTTCTATATGTGACTATGTGTCCCTGAACGGACAATTATAGCATCTTTCATTCATTTGATTTTTTGCAGGTTATTAGCATGGTAGTTTTAGATAATGTCAAGAAATAGCAAGGTACTTTCATTTAATTCTTTATTATAGCATCTTTCATTCACTTTCTATTTTTATATGTTGTGAGATCGAGTGTGTGTCCTTGTGTGTGTGTGTGTCTGACTGTGTGACTATGTGAGTGCATGTGTGTGTTTGTGGTTGTGTGCCTGAATGTGTACATGTAACTCTGTAAGAATTTCTATATGTGACTATGTGTGCCTGAACGGACAATGAATAGTTTTTATCAACTTGAAAGTGTGATGGTATAAATGCTTTGAAATATATATATTTAGAAGTTGGAGGTTTTAGGTTTACTATATGATAATATTTGTTTTTTTGTTATGACTTTCAAATTTTCAAATTTTGAAAAGTTTCAAATTTTCAAATTTTGAAAAGTTTCAAATTTTCAAATTTTGAAAAGTTTCAAATTTTCAAATTTTGAGAACTTTCAAATTTTCAAATTTTGAAAACTTTCAAATTTTCAAATTTTGAAAACTTTCAAATTTTCAAATTTTGAAAACTTTCAAATTTTCTAATTTTGTAAACTTTCAAAATTTTAAAATTTGAAAACTTTCAAGTTTTCAAATTTTGAAAAATTTCAAATTTTCAAAATTTGAAAACTTTGAATTTTTGGAAATTTTTGAATTTTTTTTAAAAGTTTCAATAATTCATTGTATATTCAAATCATTATGATTTTACTTTGTATGTCAAATTTCAGATACTTCCAAGGCAGGACAGGTTTTTCACTTTTAAAATCTTGATCGAACTTTCCTTACAAATTCCATTTCCCCTGATTGCCAAGTACTCAAGCATTTGTTGAATTTTGTTCCTTAGTTTGGTTAACAAAGGTATATTCTTTTTCTTTATTGTATGTGAGAAATGGAATTCCAATTATTCATGACATATACACACAACATTCACGGTTCCTCACCAGTAACATTTAAAAATGTTAAGTTGTTTTAATATTCCAAAAATGGTACCCTTTATACTGTGGATATGAACACGTCACAATTTTATAGCTTTCGCTTAAAAGATGGTTGCACATGGATTTGGCTGTGGACTATGTATTAGGTTTGTATACGGTTTCAGTTTTATGTCCAATTAACTTGTTGATTTTCTTTTTTCGTTGCAGGTGGGTTAGGTTTCAGGAATCAGTTAATTCGACTATTTGTAATTTTGTCATATAATCTTTTATGGTTTTTACCCTTTTCAGGATTATCCAGAAAGGCTTATATGCTGACTTATAAACCAGAAGAAGAAGACACAGAACCTCAAGAATATGCAAATTCACCCATTGATGAAGTCATACTCGAGTAAGCATACGATGTAGACATGTCAAATGACGATCCTGCCCCTGCCGCTGCACCTCCACCTCCACCTCCTCCAGAGTCACAACGTGGATCTCTATCAAAAGCCAAACTTCTTTTCCCCTTCGGATTAATCACAGTTTGCTTCTCGAATCTTCTCAAACTGAATCGACTACTTGTGAGGTTTTCTGTCACGAAACCCTATGCAGAGAAAACCTTAATTCTATTGATGTCGACCAGTGTTTATGTCATGTTTCAGGTGGAAGGAATTCTGGTCCGATCTGCGGATGAATTACAAGCGCTTCAAGATGAACGAAAGGTTTGCCAGTCCTTTTTTTCACATAATTTCCATTGGTAAGTGTTCCGATGACCTAATTTCCAGTGATTTTGGACCTATTTTTTTACAGAAACTACATACACACACGCCCTCATTAACTCTTTTAATTCACTGAAGCAACCAAAAACCCTTTTACAGAAGCTGCAAGATTAAGAACACGATGACCAAACAGAACCCTCAAGAGGCCCACTAGCATCTTCCACAAAAGCTTGTTCTTCCCACTCATAAACTGGATTCAAGAAGTCTTTGTTCTTGCTATTTACCCACTTCGATTAAACTACATGTAAACACAACTTTCACTGATATTCTAATTAAAATTCAAAAGGTATTTGAGAATGAGGATACGTGTACAGTGCAACTTGATGATGCAGGAGTACAACTTGATGATGCAGGTGAAGGATTTAAATCCAGCTAGGAAGAAGAGAATTAGTTATAAAAACTTATACAACTTTCTGAAAAACGAACCAATGGTTCTGTTTATTAGCATGAATGAGGATCATGGTGGATTATATTTATCCCAATACCTGCATTGCTTTTGCTCTCCTATGCAATGTATGTGTAGTGCTTAATGGATGGAATTTGACACTGTCTGAAAAAAGAATCAAAATTGATAAGAAACTACAAAATAAGGACCAAATATTTGGAATCGAAATTGCAAAAAACAGTGATAATTGGGACTTTTTATCTTTTTACAGTAATCATTAGACAATATTACCCTCTTCTCAAATATAACAATCATGCCATTTTTCTTGTCGGCCCTGGTTACTTTATTCACGAAGGAGTCAGGTTACCCTTGCATATTTGCATGCTGCTGTGAGTATTTAGGCTGGAGGGAGTAATGGTCGCCAAAGAGGTCGCCAACCCTCTTGGCGAGCCGCCTCCACTCGCCATGCCTACTCCGGCCATCCTCGCCAAGACAAATTGCCAAGCTATTGGCGAGATGCCAACAGCCAAAAAACCAGCATTTTTCCTTTGTCTTATTATCTCATTGGCCATTGGCCACCACTCCCTACAATATGGCCAACGCCTGCCAACCATAGTTTGGCCCATAAAAACCCCTTGGCCATCCGTTGGCCATTGGCCACCACTCCGTGTAGCCTTATAAAAACTAGACATTGTTTTAATTTGTTATGTATGTCTTATATTTAAAAGCTTCTTTTCTTTTTATCTTTTTAGGGATTGAATGTCAAACAAGTGTACATTAGGTCTCTTCTTGCTGCAATCTGCTTCCATGCATATCAGCAGGTAACCAGTATTCCTTTTTGTCCCAATAGTCCACTTTTTAAATTTATAGGAACTTAAAAAGACAATTTTACCCTTGATGCAGGTTTCCTATATGATGTTGGTCAAAAGCTTTTGCAGATTAAGGGCAGGGACGTATTAGACATGTCACGAACTGACGAATATGATTGTTCAAATGGGGTAAAAGCAAAATATCAATTATCCTAATTTTTGGAATTATCTAAGATGTGGGCCAAGGCTAAGTGATTTAAGATTTGGGTCATTTTGAGGGTATTATGAAAGTTCTTAATTTTGATTCTTTGGAAAATTACATATGGTATCAAATGACCAAAACCAAAATAAATCATTAAGTAAAAAATGAAGACCAAAATCAAAAGAAATCATAAAGTTAATTGATCCTGGAAACACCAACATAGCAAGTGAAATACACCAAAACATTAACCGCAATGTTTACAAAGAGGCATGAGAGCTGAACAGATAGTAAGCAAACAACGTGAATGCAATAGGAAATCACACACACAAATTTGGCAACGAACTTAGAATGGGCATTTAGTTATAGAAATGAAATTTGAGTGGTTATACTTTTATGTTAACAAACTTTAAAAGGCTACTTATTAACAGCAACAAACTTTGAACATTCACACTTTTCATCAACACTTTCAAGATGCACATATAAACCTGTGACACAATTATGAAGCAGTAGTAATGTCTCATCATATGAACTCCAAGTCAAATAAGCAATGAATATTGCCATTTCCACCGGTAATAACAATGAACTTGAGCTGATTAATAAATACGTCAATCTTTATGATTACTTTTCACCTTTTACTCTTGCTTTATTTTTTCAGTTATACAACCACCCGTTTTCACTTGAGAAACAACCCAATAAACCCAGCCAAACAACAACCTGTTTTCATCTTTTCTTCCATCTTTCACCTTCACGATTATAGTCCAAACTTACAACTATTAAGCAGCCCCTGAAACTAGCCTGGGGCATTTTTGTCCATAAAATGTGAAGTTTCTTTTTGAGCATAATAAGTAGGATTTGATTATTTAACAAACTCTGATATTGCATAGATAATTGGCTCTCGCTTCTAAAAAACAAATCAGAACTAATCAACGCCCCTAACGCTGTGGTGTATGGAACCAAAATTATGTGCGTTCTGCTGATATGGCGGTGGTACGCAGCTGGAACGCATCCAAACACGCCCCTCCCCCTTCTGTTCCCTCACGTTTGCATTCTCACACGTTCCCTGGAAGGTGCATCGGACATTGATTCCTCTCATCCCATTGGCTGCTCCTCTTCTCCTTCTCCCCCCTTCTTCACGTTCTCTCCGTATCCATCCCCTGAGCCTATATAAATTGAAGGGTTTTCTAGCAAACAATGAACACAAATAATCCTATGGTTCACATGCAACCCTAGAAAGATCTATGTTTTCTTCTATGAAGATAATAAACTATAACCTAAAGGCCAACAATAAATTCTAAAGATTAAAACAAGAATTACCAACCTTTGAATCTTGTTCTTGAAGCTAGCAGCACAAGTGTCCTGCCTCAGATGCAAGTCATACCCACAGCAATGGAGAAGACAGTTCAGCAGAGTTTATCTTGATGTAAATGGCGCAGGTTTTAGGGTGGCCAGGTGCCTCCTTTTATAGCCTCCAAGGGTTACAGCTGAAACCCTAAGGAGCCTCCAAATGGGCAAGCCTGCTGACCATTTGGACAAGGCTTTCCTTAACCCTAATTAGGGTTTCGAGATCCTTGTGGTGACACCACAAATCTCGCCACCTTTAACCCCTATCCACTGGCCAGCCTTTTATTCAACTATTGAATAATTACAAAACCAGTCCCTGCACTTTTAATTAATTAATTTAATCACTAAATTAAATCCAATTAATTCTTGATTAAATCTCAATTAATTATTATAGTTTCTAATTAATATATTAACACTTAAATATATTAATAAACCATTTAATTAATTCTATTGATTTATTACACAATCAATAAATCAACCTTTTACTCTACTGAACTCTATCCTGACCTCCAGCTATGAGGGCAACCCAAATGGACTTTGCTTCAATCAATAAGATAAATATAGTTGTAAAGTCATGGCTTAGACACCTAATCCAACAGTCTCCCACTTGGATAAGTCTATGACTTTAATTTATCTTCTGATTAATAAACAACCTGCAGCTTCCTAGAAACTGCTGCCGAACTCTGACCTAGTCAGTTCCGTCCAAAGATAAGTGATCAGATGATCCTCCGTCCAACAAGATATTTTCAGACATGAGACATGGATTGAGATCAATCTCTGTCTGACACACTGTTTCCCGATTTCCGATTTTGCTTATGACTTTTAGACTTCTAATTGAACGAATCAATTCAGTCCTGGCTGGCCAGCGCTTCAGTCAACTTCAAAATCATCGAGTGGCCAACAGATATCTGTTTCCCGTCTGGGTCAAGGGACGAATAAGCTTTGACTAATATGTTATATCTTTTACCCGACAAATCACTCACAACAGCACGTTTTATAACATCGAGTTACCGATGCGTTTTCGTACTATCAATGAACAACCGCCTTGCAAATTATAACTCATATCTCTCCACTTTAAGACCAAAAGATATTATCGTCTCAACATTGCTCGTGATATAATCCATGAAGCAATCCATTGAGCGCGGGTTTATCCAATACTCAAATCTCCATTTCCAAGTACTCATGAACGTTGCAGCAATCTTATTGCTATGTCTAACTCCTTAGACAATCTACAAACCAATTCATGACAGTCTTCCTTCATACTTACTCCCTAAGAGTATGAACGACTGTGGATGTTTGAATAATCCAATTATTCAGGAAGTAAACATGCAAAAGCGAAACATAAAATCTGACTGGCAGCTACTCCTGCTAATTACCAAGTCTCCACGAGGTAATCACCAAGTCGGATTTATCATAACTATTATCGGTTTCTTATTCTCTTTTAAACTCTCAATTCAAGCCTTTTATATCTATGTCTATGACCTTTTCACTCTTTCTATGTATCCAAGTGTCTAACACTTATACACTTTATTGCAGATGATCCTATCGGATACTCTTCCGATGATATCTCAATTTGTCATTTTGTCATTCTGTCATTTTCTCTCACAACTCCATTCCGGTGATGTGTACTGTGACTGCCCATGGTTCTCGGGTCTTTAGTCTACATGACTACACCCTAAGACAATTTCGAGGTGTCATGATGTGTCGGTGAACCACACGCCCTCCATCAGAAACCAACGAAATTCTTTAACCATGAAGTCCTATAGCACCACGTTTTGGTGTAAACAATTACCGATTTGAAAAACCTTTCAAATCAATCACCCTAATCATTTCCCAATGATTTCTCACGTCTGTTCAAAAATCCATTCAGTATTTTCAGCCAGGCAATATCCTGAATCCAACATACAATGCTCTAAGCATTAAGTCATCAGGATATGTTCATAACACTTCTGATTTGTCCAAGAGGCTCGAGGAACCTGATGTAATCTTATTCCAAGCCCTTTCGGAATCCTAAGATTACCAATAATCCTTGTGTCATGATTTCCGGAAACCATTTCCTTTCGGTGACTCTTTCTTATGCATCTTGAATCCCATCAAGATCATATTCTCAACGGCTAAGTCAATACTGTCAGTCTCATCTATCTGATAGATGTCTATGAACTACGTGAGCATGCTGCACCTTCTTTGTTTCCTTCATGCCAATTCATTACACTTTGCAATGACAGGAAACTCCATTCCTGGGGTTATGCATCTTGAATCTCATCAAGATCATATTGGCAGAATTCTGATCTATCTGATAGATGTTCACAACCACCTGAGTATGTTGTATCTCTTAAAGTCTTTCATAGCGAACCGTTTCTTAACACCAAGTCATTACACTTTGTAATGATAAGAGACGTTTCCTAGAACCAGTATGTAACCCTCATACAATGATAGCAGATAACAACGATACTCCCACTGGCTTTGACACCGTTATATGACTCTTTCGGACTATTCACAAAATCCAAAACTTATGGCACATTTTGCGAAACCGAAATCCAAACCTTTCCGACATATTAAAGGAAATCTTTCAGGCTATTCACAAAATCCAAACCTTTTGGCCTATTTTAAGAATCCGAATATCCTTTCTTGCGAGATGCCCATGGGACGAATCTCGGGGCCATGTACCTTTCGTAATGGCATGCTCTATGTGAGTCCATATTAGTGTGCCGGTAAACCACACACGCTCCACTAACGACTCACACTATGCCACGCAGAATCCTCTCGGATTACATCTTCTATTGAGAGTGCTTCTCTCAGAATCAGTTGCTTGACTCCAAGTGATGACTCATTCAACCAGATGTTCTGTAAGTACATTTCTATGTTCCCTTCTTTTGATGATTCAATTACTCCCACTGGTTCCTAGACCAGTTGTAAAGATCAATCAAACTGTCACATAGACTGTGTCTCGCGGTAAGGTTCTCTTATTTGGCAGCAACTGGGCTCACCAATGCTTCTAGCAGTCGGATTACTTATCCGTACCATCTTTAGTGTTTTACCACTACTCGGTATATCACCCGGATCATAACTCCTTATGATGGTGACAACAACTACTGGTCAAGCGAAGAGAGGGTATGTCAGGTTTAACAGGAATCTAATTCCTGGTCAAGTCCCAGTGGTGACTAAAGGTTGTTTCACTTGGCTAATTCCTGAACTCGTTCAGAATTATTCTTACTCCCACTGTTTCCTTAGAACTTGAGTTCTTTCTAAAAGTACTCTTCTTTCAAAGGATAACTGGAGTGGCCAATGAAAAACGACATTGCTGATCAGTTTCAGGCTTGTCATGAGATTCAGACGAATGCTACATGACCCTGGACTTTCTATGTACTAGTGGGATGATCCCAGCTTTACATTTCAGACAGTGTCGACATAACCTACTTAGTCTAAGATGTGGTCGGAATATGGCTTCTGCGGTCTGACTGGTTGAATGTTCAATTCATTGAAAAATTAGTCGGAAATGTATCCAGTGTATCTTATACACCGAGGATCAAAACTATTTCGATCAATGCTCCATCATCTTCCCTTAGACACATTATAACCATTAGTGTTCTTGGAAGAGGATAAACTGTGAAACATTTTCTCAGTCTATGTTGTTACTCAGGTTCTGTTGATTTTATGCTTCCTTTGAAATCTTTGAACACTTCAAGGTTCCAATCAATCGCTTATTCCGATAAGCGAAGCCATATTTGTCAAACCATTTGGCAAATATCATGAAGCATAACTAATCGTGTTCTGTTCAAATATTCGAGCAATACACAGTAACTTATGTGTTTGTTGCTCAAAATCTTAATACCTTTACATCTCTATGTAACTTTATGACTTTGTTAATATTGTTCAAGACATACAATCATCACCTGACTCCAAGTCAGCTGATTCCAAAATCCTATCCATTGGATCTTTGGGCGATTCCTTTCTTGCCACAATTAATTTTATTAAGCACTCAATTCATCACGTGACTTTAAGTCAAATGATTCCAAAGTCCTGTCCAACTGGACCTTTGGTTGAAGTGATTCTCATAAAATTCACTTTAACAATCATAAAGAACACAATATATAAGTCCAATCCCATTGGATGTTTCAACATTCAAGTTATTACCATTTACGTCATCAACACATTCACACAACATTTCGAGGACAATTAAAACAACCATTTTTAAGAAAAAATTTCATTAAACCAGAATTATCCTCAGAACAATGTACAATGCGAATCTATGTTAAATGTATCTATAAACCAATAACAAGAACAGATATCTAGCTTAACTCCAAAAATGCACGAGCTCCATATCTAATCTGAATATGCTCCTGTGCGACAACATCCCGCATCCTACAGAGTCCGTGCATACAGAGCAAATGTGAGAAACACATCCTGTATCAAGGAAATGAGGATCAGGTATTCTGAGTTTTAAGATATTACTGAGTCTGCCAAACAGTTTGGCTTTAGAGCATTTTTCCAATCTTTCTGTGACTGTGTCCCACCTTATGGATTCCCAGTTTGAAACATCGAACAATCGGTCCAGACGATCTGGATCATTTCTTGATGCACCTTAATACTGGACTCAATCCTGAAGCAGCTGAATTAATGGAACTATGCTTCTCCATGAACGATTCATATAGAGTCGACATTGAATGCACTTCCACGATTGTCTTATCCGGTTACCCTTTCTGTTCATCTGGACGAACAGATCAGCGAGTTGAGCTAATGCTTAACTCCCGATCCCAAAGGGAAACCAGTTTTATACTGTTCGCCTATGTATCCCTCAATCTCGGGAACACGCAAACTGGTGCTACTTCCTTCTAGCTTGCATCTTCAAGCTCTTTGAAGATCCTAGTTCGTTCTCCTTTTTCAACCAGTTCTCGGAACCTTTCCTCAACTAGCTGTGCTAACTTATCAGACCCCTGGAATTCTAAATCCCTGCGGAACTCGGGGTTAATGATTAATAGCATAAGGCAACGAACTTCCTTGGATTCAATAGTCAAGGAGTCATGCTCACAAGCTGTGGTGTGATGCCATGTTTGGGAGCGGACACTCAGTTTGATATGGTTCCCCAGCAAAACTAAGAACTATTCTCTAATTGCAAAACCGTATCACATAGTTCAGGCCAGTCAGCCTTACCATACTAAATAGGTGCTTTCTGAAGCTCTCAGAAATGGGTGAAGGAGGAGAAGAAGGAGAAAGACACTTTCTTCAGACATATATAAAATTTGAATTTATTCGTTTAATTAATCCTTTTAAATAATTACCCAATTTATTATTTAACAAGGCTAGGACCCAAAATACCCCAACTATGCTGTGAAGAGGGATGCCGTAGTCACAACACAGTGGTCATTAAGGTAGATAACTTTTATCAATTTCAGTCTTATGAAATTCCTAGATCTCTGAGACTCATTGAACTATTCAATGGCATGTTTAATCTCGGATATGCCCCACCGTTTGTGACTGGGATGCCGAGGATCACAAACCGGGTGTGAATAACCATGCAAATTAGCTTGGTACTCTCGGGGTCCATTATCATCTCAAATTGATGTGCCGGTTAACCACACACGCTCCATCAACAATGATAACACCCGAGAAACCCATTGCCACTCTTTATGAACCCCCATTGGTGTGCCGGTAACCCACACACGCTCCACCAACGTTTCATAAAGTGCAATGTGCAATTTCATGGGTTAGCATCAAATTCACATTTTTTTATCCTAAAGTAACTAGATTGGGTTTTGTTCAAGGTTCTAGTACTTTCAATTATAGCATTATACTTTTAAGAGGCTTAACGGTTCTATCAAACCCGTTCGGCTAACGACACTCGACTGGCCAGGAGAGCGGTGGGTAAGAGTGGATACCCATTAGACTAACATTTTATAGTCAGTCGCCTTATACCCTCTTTATAGGACAGTTTTGTGAATGAGGCCTACTTGCGGTAAGACTAACCAATTTTCTTATATATAAATAATTAACTTTTAATCATAAATATATAAGATATATTTTAATCTTATTAAAATATTTTAGAATTAATTTATTCAGAATTTTCGCTAATTTATTCTAATTTTTCGAAAATTTTAAATTAATCCTTTGAGCTGATTTAATTTATCTTTTAATTAACAATTAATTAAATTAATTAAATCTAAGATAGATATTATAAATTAATCAAATTAATTTTCTATCTAATAACCCTAGTTGGTCGAAATTTGCATGCAAGGCAATTAGGGTTCCAGTTATTCAATTTAGTAAACTACCAAAAATAACAACCAACTAAACAAGGCAAGCAAATCAAAGGGGAAACAAAGGGTGGCGGCTAGGGTTAGGAAACCCTAGCCTAGATTTCGACCAAAAACCATTCCAAGGAGTGTTTTTCGCAAAAACACTCATGACACAAACAATTTATGCAGTTTATATCAATCACAAGAAAACAGCCTACGCTCTGATACCACTGAAGGGTTTTCTAGCAAACAATGAACACAAATAATCCTATGGTTCACATGCAACCCTAGAAAGATCTATGTTTTCTTCTATGAAGATAATAAACTATAACCTAAAGGCCAACAATAAATTCTAAAGATTAAAACAAGAATTACCAACCTTTGAATCTTGTTCTTGAAGCTAGCAGCACAAGTGTCCTGCCTCAGATGCAAGTCATACCCACAGCAATGGAGAAGACAGTTCAGCAGAGTTTATCTTGATGTAAATGGCGCAGGTTTTAGGGTGGCCAGGTGCCTCCTTTTATAGCCTCCAAGGGTTACAGCTGAAACCCTAAGGAGCCTCCAAATGGGCAAGCCTGCTGACCATTTGGACAAGGCTTTCCTTAACCCTAATTAGGGTTTCGAGATCCTTGTGGTGACACCACAAATCTCGCCACCTTTAACCCCTATCCACTGGCCAGCCTTTTATTCAACTATTGAATAATTACAAAACCAGTCCCTGCACTTTTAATTAATTAATTTAATCACTAAATTAAATCCAATTAATTCTTGATTAAATCTCAATTAATTATTATAGTTTCTAATTAATATATTAACACTTAAATATATTAATAAACCATTTAATTAATTCTATTGATTTATTACACAATCAATAAATCAACCTTTTACTCTACTGAACTCTATCCTGACCTCCAGCTATGAGGGCAACCCAAATGGACTTTGCTTCAATCAATAAGATAAATATAGTTGTAAAGTCATGGCTTAGACACCTAATCCAACATAAATATCCTCATATCGATTCAGTACACACGTTTCAGTTTCGGTTTGAGATTACTATCATGTGTCCCGCCGCATTGTGCGGGTACTCCACTAAGATTAGGACACAGGGTCATTATTATTTTGAAGTATCGATAAAAATCTCTATAACAAACATATGGAATTCCCGTAAAATGATACCAAAATTTTGCGAAAACAAATTGCCGAAAGGAAACTACTTGCCGTCCGCCGCATTGCGCGGGTACGCAGCTAGTATATATATATATATATATATATATATATATATATATATATATATATATATATATATATATATATATATATATATATATATATATATATATATATATATATATATATATATATATATATATATATATATATATATATATATATAACAGTTGCGTAAAAACAGCATTTATAGTATATATCCATGTATTCTCCCCTTAAAAGTTTAAGAAAACAAAAATGGAGGGGTATGTACTCACCCTTGTAGCGTGAAACTGTCGAGAAATGGATTCAGAAGATCAACGGCAGGAGACCATGGCTGGGGTTTTCAGAAGTCTAGAACCTTCGGATAAAGCTAAGACCCAGCGGTCTTCCGAAATATTAGTGTGTGTAATTCAAACAACTTACGTAAAATAATGTTTAGAGTGTTAAGAGGAGACTAACTTACCAAGAGTAAAAGGTTTCATTCCTGGAACAGTGGCGGATGGAGGTGGTTCGTGGTGGCGCTGGTGAGGCAGAAGGTTGGAGGGAAAATGGAGGAAGATGACTGTTGAGAGGATATTTGAAAGAGAATCGGGGTGATGGTGTCGAATGAGGGTGGGATAAGGTAGAGACTTAGTTATCTTTATGTCACATCACTTAGTCATAGCTGTACTTTGTAGCATTTAACTTTGTGATTTGAGTGACATGTGCGTTGGAAATTGGTATTAGCAGTTGAGAGTCAGGATAAAATGATTGCTTTCTCTCATAAAGTAGATGTTGCAGGCAAGAATGGTAAGTTCTGGAAGTGGGGAGTCCGAATACCGGTGAGTTCTGAAGCATGTTCAGCAAAACCATGTTCTGAATCGAAGATTAAGTTCGGAGGATCGTTCTCCGAATTTCGTTCGGAAATACTTCTGCCTTCTGAGTGAAGTTCCGATGAAGGTGGCGTTTTCCGATTTTTGGGTTGTTTCGAAGTCAAGGGCTCTAAATTCTGAATTCCGGAGTTAGATTTAAGGATTTAGGGATTTGAGTTTTGAAATTCAGGGTTCCGAAATCAACTTTGTTTCAGAGAGTGGGTGAAGTTCTGAGAGTTTTTCAGAATGACGCATAAAGTTCCGAAAGTTGTTTTGGACAGGGAACGAGTTCTGAACCAAACGTTAGGGTCCGAGATTCAACTTCGGATTTTAGTCCGAATTTGTAGGTTTCTGAGTGTGTTTCACAATCGAATGGCACTCCGAAATTTAGTTTTTCTGAGAGTTTACGAGAAAGTTAACGTTCCAGTTATGGCCTTATTAAATATATTTATAATACTATCCGATACCAGATTTGGAATTATGTGAGTAGTATTATACTATCTAATAATACGTTGTAAGAGTTATAAAATTTCTTTTCATTATGTGGATTAATGTACACTTTGTTTGACTATAGTTGACTTTTAGTGACTAAAATTTACAATTGTCACAATATGGGACTTACAATCTCCACCTATGGTTGTTAGCTACAACTACGACCAACATCTTAAGGGTGACAAATGTCTTAACATTGAGACATTCGAAGAGGGTCGTGTCTGGCCATCCGGTCATGACGAGGTTATAATCACTCACATGTAACACCAACGAATATCCTTGGTTTGGGTAAAACATATTCACTTGGTTTTATGTAAATATAAAACTACATTTTGTTTTACACAAAATATAAGTAAATAATTACTTATACACTTTGGTTTATGGTAACAAAGTACATTTTATTAAGATACAAATAAGTATGATTTTACTTATACACACGGGTTTTATGGATTTAAAACTACATTTACATTTAAGAAGATATTGTTTTTCTTGTTACAAACACTACCGGTTTTTATAAAGGAAATATTGAGTTTTCTCACTACAAAATCTTATGAATTCACCAACATAATGTTGACGCTTGTAAAACTACTTGCATTCTCAGGTAACCATTAGTCAGGTACAACTACCCTTTTTGGGATGGGACGCGAAGACGTCTCTTTTGTTCATTTTGTTGTCATACTATAATTGGGTTGAAACAATAATATTTTGAACATGTAACTTTCCAATTATAATTTATGATGGTTGTTTATCTACTTATGTTTCAACGTATACAATTGTTATGATACTGTGTGACGTTCCACCGTCTGATGATTCCGCTATCGTGGTTTGGGGGTGTGACAGATATCCCAAAAGTTGAGAAACAATATGCAAGTATATTGGTTTTTTTCATATAGTTAAATGTATATTATTGTTTTTCACTTTAAATTAGAAGTATACTAATCTATGTTAATCATCATTGTAATTACAAAATAATTTAATGCGTGAGGTTTCCCACAAATATGAATTAGGTACTCCCTAAGACACTCCAATAAACGAGGTAGCGGTATTTGAAAAAGTGTTTGGTACTCGACGAAGACATATAAGAGGGATTTGATGTAAACCTTCTAGAAAGCATAGTTCCATCAATCCTTCTTACATTCAGGCCGGTCATCACACTCATCACAAAGTGCGCGGCTTAGTTGTTACGTATTTGTTAATGACTAACTATTTGTTGTCTACTTGATAGTTTGGCTAGCGTTTGTTATGAATTTGGAAGTTTGGTACTATGTTAATATGATATTTTGGTTTAGCGGCGACATGTCACCCCTAAAGCCTTTAGGGGCAACTTTCCGGGGCATTATGGGCGATACCCGTCGCAAGGACACTTATTTGTTAACGACTTAGTACATTTATTGCGTGCTTGATAGTTTGACTAGCATTTGTTATGAATTTGGAAGTTTTATTTTGGTTTATTTTGTAATTGGATCCTATTGACCATTTTTTTACCAACTTGAAAAAAGTGGACACACATAAAAATTTTATTCGACAGTTGCAAGACGATGATGATGATAATGAGGGGAACGATGATGAAAACGGTATAGTGACAAGTAGTTTTTGTTTTATTTAGTATTTTGTGAATATTGGGTTAGAAAACACTTTAGAACATATGTTTTGGATTGTGTTTTTTTATAATATAAATATTTGTGGATGTTCTTTATTTTCCGCATTTTCTGGAAAGGCTGAATTGATCAAGCTTTTTTCTATTGAGAGCTTAATGAAATAAAAATAAATAAAATTGAAAAAAGAATGAAAAACAACTATTAGGAGCGACACCATTAGCAGCGACCATAGTTAATAGAGACGACAAGTATTATCAATAAAGACATCTTTAGCAACGAAATGCTTAATGCTGACGAGACTATTATCGGCAACACTATTACGGGAAACATTAAGACATTAGCGACGACACGTTTAGGGGCGACAATTGAGTATCAATGACAAAGCAATAATGACGACATCTTTAGGGGCGACGTGTCCCCGCTAAAGCCTTTAAGGGACACTTTCTGGGGCATTAGGGGCGACACCTGTTGCCCCTAAAGACACTTATTCTTTTAGTAGTACCAATATTGTCTAATACTATTTTTAACCTTGGAAAAATATATGTGTTTGTACATGTTTATACGTGTATATTCCTGTCTATATGTGTTTATGCATGTTTATATATGTTTATATGTGTTTATGTGTTATTGTGTATATACGTGTTTATATATGTTTATGTGTTATTGTGTTTATACGTGTCAAAGTAGGTAAATTCGTGTTTCACATGTCTAAGACATGAAACATGAATTTTGAATTCGTATCGACACAAATAGACACGAAAAACGAATTTGACCCATGTGACAATGAATCAAATCCGTTTTGACCATCCGTCCAGTAGTTTTGAAAGCCATCTCAAATACATATATGCACCCTACACGGAAAGAACATGACTTTTGTGTAATGTGAAACACCATCCGGAGAGAGAAGGTAACCCTATACCTAAATATGCTCTATCTTTTTTTAAAGTGGTTTCTTTAGTCACATATACTCGATCTATTTTCCTATAAACTTCCTCTTATACTGACTTGTTACAGTGGAAATAAAGCTAATTAATATTTTGAATGGCTAATTGCGATGTTGAGGCCGGAGCAGGGAATAGCATTGGCCAAAGTGTCCAATTTCTATTTGATTGTAATAGAAAAGGACGGGATTTTTACAACCAACGTCCACCGTCAATTTTCATGGTTCCTAGTGTGTGGCGAGATCTCAGTCCAACATCTTTCGTTCCTAGGGTGGTCTCTATTGGACCTCTTCATAAACAAAATAAACTATTACAAGGCTTTGAAGATAATAAAATGGCTTATTTACATCAGTTATTGAATCGTTCAGGTTGCAACCCAGAGAAAACGTTACAAGAATGCATGGACAAGGTGAGTAGTAAAATCAATGTAATCAAGGCATGTTATCCGAAGTCAATGATCTACAACGATGCGGAACTTGCTAGAATGATGGTAATAGATGGTTGCTTCATACTTAATTTCATTCATCTTCTTAAAAACAGCCAAATCCCATTTCATGACCGGCCGCTTATCGGATACATAATTATTGACCTGGTGCTGATAGAGAACCAAATCCCATTTTTTGTTCTTGGAGACATCTTTATGTCTACGTTTAAGCTATCTGAACCTAACGCCTCTCTTCCCGACCATATCCAAGAACTTCTTGACAGGTACGATATCTTTCAAGCGAAAATCAGTGTAGATCCCAGTGCACATCATATTCTTGATATTCTGCATAAAGCTCTCCACAAGCATGAAATCACATGGTCTAAAAGTAAAACACTTCCAAAACCGCACCCAGTTATGGCACTGATTAGGGCAGGTGTACACTTTAGGCGTAATCAAGATGCAGATTGGGCAATGGCCATGAAACTGGAACTACCTAGGTTTTCATGCTTCCCATGGTTTTCGAGTAAGCCTACTCTGAAGATGCCAATATTGCATGTTGGTGATAACACGGAAATGATTCTTAGGAACCTCCTTATATACGAGCAATCTTCTCCAGGTTTTCAATACATTACATCATATGCCTGGGCCATGGATATGCTAATAGATACCGCAGAGGATGTTGCCAAGTTGGAAAAGTATGGGGTGATTGTCAACAATTTAGGCTCCAGTGAGATGGCTGCAAATATGATAAACAACATATGCAAAGATATCTACTTCTCAGATTTCTATTACCATCAAGAGTGGCAAGATTTAGATGCCTATTACCATAGTTGCTGGCCTCACGCTGCTGCAGGGTTGAAGCGTACATATTTCAATAATCCATGGAATATGATTGCTCTATTTGCTGGAATCGTTTTGTTTGTTCTCACAGTGATTCAGACAATCTTTCAAACAAAGCCACAAGTCTCATAACTGTTGCTAAACAATAGATTTGTATTGTGTTTTTCCTTCTTTCCTTGTTTATGCTTTACTTCGATATGTTTTTTGTTTTATCTTCTTCTCTGATTATAAGTCATCTATGTTCATTATTTAACAACAGTTTCACTATATTGTTCATATTTTGGCATCTAACTGGGTTTCATGCCGACTTTCACTGTTTCGTTTTGAGCTTATGCTTCTTTATTTGAGAAAGGTCCTTTGGTATGGTCTTGTTTTATAAAGTAAATGTGATGTAACGTTCTGTCGCTATAGCCTTTAGCAACAGATTAGACAGCACTATTAGGCGGTTCATATATCTCCAAGTGTCAATGGTCTCGAAATGAAATGGAAGCAGTACACTTATTAGTCCAATTAGAATTTAGATTTGTAAGTATATTGACATTGGATATTTGACTTGATAATTCAGGTCCATTTTGGTAATCATAATCTTTATAACCGCCAGCAGCCAGCAGTTCCTTGAGATAACATGGAAATATCCAGTGGCAAACGAATAGCAATCAGAGTCATTACCCTTTGAGCTTAATACTTATTTTACTCATTTTGTATCATGAACCCCGCAAAATTAAGGCTGCGACCTTTTATCTGTCTAATTCAGCATTTTAATATCATCATGCCAATAATAAGCTAGATAGCCATCTAGCATGATATATTTATGCACAAACACAAAGTTTGAACTTTCAAGTAAATTGCATTATCATCTTCAAGGAGAAAAACAACTTGATTTGAATTATAATCATATGCACAGTGCATTCGTGTATTTGTGTATCTGGTTTTTACTACTGCTCTACAATCGCATACATTGGTTTTGGAAAAATGAACCTATGACCCATGTGACAATGAAATCAAATCGGTTTTGACCATCCTTCCAGTAGCTTTTAAAGCCATCTCAAATACATATATGCACCCTGTAGTGAAAGAAGTAAAGAATTTAATGTAATGTGTCATGAATTTAATGTAACGTGAACCAATATATTTATTTAAAGCAAATAAATAATTTTTGGAGTTCACAAACCATACAAGTTATTTCAACTTATACTAGAATGGGTTAAACAAAATCGCCAATGGAAGGATAATTTGTCAATCAATAATAAGGTTCTCGTGGCATTTTGAATTTTTCAAAGGATTTGGATTTGGATTTGGATTTGGACGGGTTTATGGGTTTATGGTGTGTTTGGTTTGTGAGGATTGTATGTATCCGAAAAACATAAGGGTAAGTTTTATCCAAGTGGAATGGCGAGTTGTAGAGGTACTGGGAGGTTATACGAGTTGGAGATGCCTTGGGAAATTCTTTTTTATTTGCCATGTATTTTGAGGTTTCAAAAATCATAGACTTCGCTTCTGAAGACTCCCAAGTCACAATATGCGTCGCTAAAATTGCAGGAATATGGCAGGGAAAGTATTTCAATGAGGTCAATTTGAATAGCGTCTGATGATTCTTTATCAATCAGGAAGTTTTTGGTTATTTAGTGTCGGTTTATATTTCAATCTATCTTTAGATGCAAACTCGTGTAGATGCAAACTCGTGTAAGCCACAGGTATTTTAATCTAACTTTTATTTTTGAATTTTGTAATTCGTTTTCCTAAGTAATACTTTCATGTGAAACATCATCTGGACAGAGAAGGTAACCCTTTACCTAAATATGCTGTATCTTTTCTTAAAGTGGTTTCTTTAGTCACATATACTCTATTTCCCTATAAACTTCCCTCTTACTGACTTGTTACAGTGGAAATAGAGCCAATTAATATTTTGAATGGCAAATAACGATGTTGAGATTGGAGTAGGGGATAGCATTGGGCAACGTGTTCAATTTGTAGTTGATTGTACAACACCTATGAGTAACGGCGTTACCTTGTTTGTCAATTGGTTTTTATTGTATACACTGCTTCTATTGTTTGATTTTATAATTAATTGCTTAAGCATTGTAGTATGTTGCCAAGATATACAAATTTGTTTGGTTTTGTAATTGTGGATAAGTTCTGTAGTCTGTGGCTAAGATATAGATGGATGTGTGCAATTTATATGTACTAGGCGAACACCATTCACTACAATAAAGACAGGCTATAAAGAGGAAAAATGTTGTCGCTATAGGCCAAAAAATCGTCGCGTAGCCACCAGCGACGATACGGCGTCGCTATAGACGTCATCCCAATAGGTTTGTTACTATAGCTCTGAAATGTCGTCGCCATAAACTTCGTCGCAATAGACTAGCTATAAAATGCTGAAATGTCGTCGCTACAGTTCGTTCCTAGAAGTTTGTCACTATAGTTTCATTTAATCCTAAATTACCAAGATTATTTAACAAGGCTAGGGTCCATATTTCACTTCAAGATGTGAAAAGGAATGTCATAATCACACCGTGAAGTTATTTAGGTAGGTAAAACCCTTCACCAATTTCAATCACCATGAAATTCCTAGATCTTTGAGATTCATTGACTAACGTCAATGGTATGTTAATCTTGATTATGCTCATCTCAATCCATGACAGGGATGTCGTGGATAATGGACTAGATGGTGGATCAACCATGCAAAAATCAAATGATTCCCGGCTCAAGATACGCTTGAGTATCGCGAGTGACACATCATTTTCAATTATAACCTCAAATTGGCATGTCGGCGAACCGCACACGGTCCGTCAACAGATCATGAAGAAAATGTGTGTTTTTCATGGGCATCATATGATTCACATTTTTATTTTAATTAAAACAGGACTTTTGTTTCAATACTTTCAAGTTAATACTTTTGAACTTGAAACATTGCCCTATCAAACCATTTCTGTAACTCCACTCAAGAAAAATACGGCTTGTGGTGAGGGTGGTAAACAATGAATGCTATTTAAAAACCGACTTCATTAGAAATCATAAGAAACCTCCTTCAAACCTTCTAAACACATTTTGAAATTAGGTCACCCTAGTCATGGTTTGGCCAATTTTTTGTTTTCATCTTTAAGGTATACATATATGTATATATATACACACACTATTCTATTTTATAAATAAATATACTTTAAAACATTTTTAAATTTATGCTTAACTATTAATTATATTAACATGAGGTTAATTATAAATTTAAACACTTCCCAATAAATCATGTTTGCAAATAAGGCAATTAGGATTAACTTAGAGGTAAAACAAGTTAGGAAACTTGAAATGCAAGTTAGGGTTGTAAACCCTAGCTGTCATGAAACCCT
This sequence comes from Cichorium intybus, assembly GCA_023525715.1. NCBI lineage: Eukaryota > Viridiplantae > Streptophyta > Magnoliopsida > Asterales > Asteraceae > Cichorium > Cichorium intybus. The sequence continues at coordinate 92,284,263 of CM042014.1, read as the reverse complement.
AGTTCAAGAAAAAGGCCAAAGGAAACTATGTAAACCCTAGAATTTTTGAAAACTATTCTAGCATAACCCTAAAATTCGAAAATCAGCAAACAAACAATTTCAAGAAAAAGGCATTCTAGCATGAAATCTATAATTTTCGAAAATAACAAGCATGCAAACACAATTTCATAATTCAAGTGGGATCTAAAGTGCATACAACCTATGAACAAAGGCTCTGATACCACCGAAGGGATTGGATCATAATAACAAAACATGTTGCACAGCGGATGTAACACCCCAACTAATATACACCATAATTGGTGTGCTAGTTTATAAAACAACATGAAATGAAAATTTCCTTCGGTTAAAAACTTTTCTTTTAGTGATGATGTCATCATTTAAAACTTTTGGTCCTAATAAAAACAATCGAGTTTAAAGATATTTAAACATTCAATGGGGAGTTACAAACTCATATCAATCAAAACATAGTAAAGCAATAGAACACCCCAAGTTTTATGTCTCATAATAATCCAACATATTACAACATAAATACTTGGGTATTACTACACCATAAACAAGCCTCTCTCAGAGTATCACCTGACTATACCTTCTAAGAGATGCAGTTGTCTTCCAATCTCCATTTCTATCTAGAAACCTCATATACTTCAAAGTCTTTGTAATCCTTTGGTGCAAAGCTAACGAACCTGTTCCTGAGATACATAGCATTAAAACAATAATACGTAACACAAGACGTCTTGTGAGATACATGGGTTTTAGACCCAACAAGATTTGAAAATAGCTTCAAGTAAAATCTTTTGTTTATATAATCATAATACAATATCATATTCATGCTTTGCATACATACATAGCATTAAAATAATAATGCGTAAGACAAGACGTCTCGTGACATACATGGGTTTTAGACTCAACAAGACTTGAAAATGGCTTCAAGTAAAATCTTTCGTTTGTATAATCATAATACAATATCATTTATTCATGCTTTGCATAGATAATTGAGCATTACACTATAGACTTCATCATTTTAGTTCATTTCCCTACTTAGTATATTTATTTGAGCATTACACTTTAGACTTCACCAATTTATTTCATTATCATACTTACCATACGTACTTGAGCATTACACTTTAGACTTCATCATTTTAGTTCATTTCCCTACATATCATACTTACGTGAGAATTACACTTTAGACTTCATCATTGAAGTTCATTCTCATACATAGTATATGTACTTGAGCATTACACTTTAGAGTTCATCATTTTAGTTTATTCCCATACATAGCATACTTACTTGAGAATTACCCTTTAGACTTCATCATTGTAGTTCATTTTCATACTTAGCGTACGTACCTGAGCATTACTCTTTACACTTCATCAATTTAGTTAATTATCATACTTAGCATATGTACTTGAGCATTACCCTTTAGACTTCATTGTAACACCCCGATCTTGATACACCTTAAATGGTGTAAATATTTTATAAAACCATTATGTAACAAAATGTCAACTTTTAAAAACTTTTCTCATGACATAAAGTTATATCTTAAAATTTCGGTCCCAACAAAACCTTTAAGTTTTAAGAATACATATACTACTTCGGAGGTTACAACTGACGACACTTAGTAATATCAAATATTTTAGTCATTGTTGAACCCTATTCTGAGTGAATTATATCTCATAAACTGTTATATTACTTGCTTTTCGTGTCTAGTGCTTGTGTATGAAAAATGATAAAAACAGGGGTCAAACGGGTACAAAATGAAGAAGTTTGGAAGGAATTTCATTTTCAAGCGTAAAGACACGCATGTCGCGGACTAAAGAGCACCCGCATCACGGAAAGTCAATGATCAGATGACGAGTTGAAGTTCAAACAGCGAGAATCGGGGTTAGAGATAAGGTCGCACCGTGGTATTCACCCTTCTGCGGTGCGATTGGTCCGATTTTGCAACTATAAATAGAGGCATCCCGTTCGAGTTTCGGAAGCGAAGACCTGACCCAAAGGTGGAATCTAGGCTTCTTCGACTCGAGTTTTCGGATTTCAGTGACTAAAAGTTGGTATTTTCATAATTTAGTTTATTTTTCGTATTTTTATGTTTTGTTTATCGCTTGCTTCCAACGGTTCTGGATTGTAGAATCTACTGGAACGAGTCGGATCCGGATATTTCCCGAAGTTAGAAACACTCGACTTTCCGTTTGGTGTTTAGTTTAATGCAATCATTTGGTTTTAGTTATTTCGCATTTTCGATTTTCGTTTGTGTTTAATTGTTCGTTTGGTTATTTGTTGGTATTGAGCACTTCTGATTTTCTAAATACACTTCGGAAATCAGATTGTGTAGTTGGTTTGGATAGAGATTTGGAATTGTTTAGTTTGTTAATGATAGTTTATGCTTTTGGTATTTGTGATTTGTTCGAGTTTTGCAAAGTGTATGGAACACCGCCAGTTATAGAGTGACACTATAGTTTGGTTTATTCTTGACACATACTTCAACCACGGACTCCACGGGTCGACCCTTACTTCCACTTAGCTAGTGAGCTCGTAAGGTAATAAATCTAGTATTTTTTACCGTATCAACGATTGCGACGTGTCAAATTTTGGCATCGTTGCCGGGGAGTTGTGCACTTGAAATATAGTGTAAGTGGTTTTGTTTTCTATTTGGATTTAGTTTTTGGTAATTTAGTTGATTTAGTTTTGATTTTGATGGTTGTTTGCACTTGCGCATGCGTATGCGTCGAGGTGAACAATCGTCACCTCTTCTCTTTGATTCTGAGATCGAGCGAACCGCATGTAGAAATAGTGTGCGTAAGCGGTTGTTCGATATGAGTTTGGAAGATATTACAGTCGAAGACATTACCCATGACCCAACGGGCGAGGTAATGGGGGGATCATCGTTTGTACCCCCAGTTTCATCAGAATTTAATATAGCTTCTACTAGTGCTAGTGGTGGTGCAATTTCAGCCCCTACACCTATACCACCATGCACTCAACCTATAGTTCCACCATTGAGTCAACCAATCACCAATCCTGTTGGGAATCCTGCATATACAGTGTTGACTTGGGGAGTGCCGACCCGTGATGGTGCCCCACGTCCACGTCAGCCAGTACAAGTTTCTCAACTGCAAACACAACAACCACCCATTTATAAACCTCAACCACTTTTTTAACCATAACCACAAATACAACCACAACAGCCACAACCACAACAATACCAATATCCAGCTGGAGATCAAGGCTATGATGATGAAGATGAGGGTTGGATGCCAAACAACCCTGGCAATCAAAACCAGCAATGGAACCAAGGTCAGGGACCTCCAAGACGACAACAACAGCAACATCAGCAAGAAGGACAACGATATTACAACAACGAGTTGTATAAATGATGGTAATTTTGTTCCTCCCTTATACTTTGCTCAACCGATCGAGCAGTCAGTTGTGTCGCACTTCCAACCATGGGAGTACGACGATGCATCGCCGATTTACTTTCCAAATAATGCTGATAGTCAGGTAGAGATTAGACCTCAATTATTAGGAGTATTACATGAGTTTAGAGAATATAAGCAGGACGATCCATATAATCATTTGTATGAATTCTTAGCGATAGTGAATGCAAATGTCCGTAGGAACACCAATAGGAACATCTTTAGGTTAAGGTTATTTCCTTTCACTCTTAAGGATAAGGTCAAATATTGGTTCACGTCCTTGCAACCAAATAGTATTACAACATGGGACAAATCAAGGAAAAATTTGTACAAGAATTTTATCCTGCCAGCAAGATGTCAGAAATCAGGAGAGCAATACAGGATTTTCAACAAAAACCAGGAGAGGCGTTTCACGACGCATTTGAAAGATTGAAGGAGTTAATGCGACCTTTTCCACACCACGGGTTCCCAAGATGGCAACTTGTCAAGTTCTTTTATGACGGGGTAGACACGACTAATCAAGCCATGATAAATGTGTCATCTAGTGGGACTATCATGATGCAAGACCCGGAAGATGCATGGAGATTTTTGGAGCAATTAAGCCATGGTTCGAAAGTAAGTGTACATATAAAGGATAGAACAACATTTGTAGCAAACATAGAAGCAGAGAATAAATGGAAAAAAGAGATTCAAGCCGAGCTAAGCACCGTCACGAAAAAGTTCAATCAGCTACTTACAAGACTTTCAGAAGGAAAAGGGGGCGTATGTATTGCACGGTCATACTATTTGCAATAATTGTGGCGAAGTAGGTCGGTCATGGTTGCACAGATTGTACAATGACACATGAGGAGGTAAGTCAAATTCATGGATGCTGGCAGTTTCATAACACACCACGTCCATTTAGGAACAATCAGCAAAGAGACGTTATGAAACCACAAGGGAGACAACAAAACATACAGTCAACACCAAGAGATGGAAGTGTAAATGTCAGTACAAAGGAAATATATGAAATCTTGGTCAAGCTTAAGGAAGCAAAAGATACAAATACACAGGCATTGTTGAGATTAGAAACTCAGCTTTTGAAGATTGAGAAAGATAGAGAACAAGAGAAAAAGGAAAAGATGCAACCTCAGAAAGGACAAGTGAATGAAGTAATCATGCTGAGGAGTGGTAAGAAGGTGGAAAATAAGGTCGTTACTCCACCACCTAAAGAAGATAGTGATGTAGAGATTGTTTTTTATGAAAAGGAGGAACAAGAAAAGAAAGAAAAAGAGGTGCAAGGAAAAAACAAGAAACTTAAGAGTACGTGGGATAAAGGAGAACCTAGTGGTACTGCTCCTTTTCCTGCAGCTTTGGAGAAACCGGTAGATAAAGCATATGGTAAGCGCGGACCGCAAGCAGAGGATATGTGGGAATTATTTAGTCAAATCAAGGTCAACATTCTGTTAGTTAAGTTGATTAAAGAAGTTCCCGAATACACAAAGTTTCTAAAGGACATGTGCACCCATAAAAAGAAAATTCTCTCTCACCTTCCGAAGAAGATCGAGTTAACTGAGTATGGCAGTTCGATAATCATGGACACATTGCCTCCTAAAATGAAGGACCCAGGAGCTCTTCTCATCTCAATGGATTTCGAGATATCCATATCAAAAAGGCTTTACTGGATTTAGGTGCAAGCGTTAATATTCTTCCACGACAACTTTTTGGTACGAATTTGGTACTTTGAGATCCACGGATTTTATTTTATAGCTTGCTGACAAATCTACTAAAATTCCACGGGGGATGCTTTCAGACGTTATCATCAAGGTTGGAGATTTCTATTATCTAGCAGACTTCCTGGTATTGGAGACTCACCAAGTGATCAAAGAGGAGCAACCGACAATTATTCTTGGACGGCCATTTTCTCGCAACAGCAAATGCACATATTGATTGTTGCACTAGAGAGATGGGGATATCTTTTGGACACCAACAGTCGAAGATCAATATCTTCAATGCTAATGGACGTATATGAAAGGTTTTTAGCAATCAATGAACTAAAAAATCAAAAGTTCACATGCAACCTAAGATGAGGATCTATGTTTTTCTATCAATGAACATATAACAAATCCTAGAGGCCAACAATAATTTCTAAAGATCAAAATTAAGAAAAACCAACCTTTGATTAATCTTCTTGAAGCGAGCAGCAAAAGTATCCTGCCTCAAATGGAGTCACACCTAAGCAATAGAGGAGAAGACAGCAGAGTTCCAAAGAGACAGATAGATGCAGCAGGTTTTGGGGTGGCCAGGAGGTTCTATTTATAGCCTCCAAGGGTGACAGTCAAAACCTTAGAGGAGCCTCCTTAATGGACAAGCCTATTAACCATTTGGACCAAGCCTCCTAAACCCTAATTAGGGTTTCGAAATCATGGAGGTGGCCTCCATAATTTCGCCAACTTGAGGCTTCCACTGGCTAGCCAATTATTCAACTATTGAATAATTACAAAACCAGTCCCTGCACTTTTAATTAATTAAATTAATCACTAAATTAAATCCAATTAATTCTAGATTAATTTCTAATTAATTATTATGGTTTCTAATTAATCTATTAACACTTAAATATATTAATAAACCATTTATTTTATTTCTATTGATTTATTAAACAATTAATAAATCAACCATTCTCTCTACTGAACTCTACACCAACCTCCAACTATGAGGGCCACCCAAATCGACTTTGCTTCAATTAATAAGATAAATACAATTTATAAGTGAAGGCTTAGACACCTAATCCAACAGTCTCCCACTTGGATAAGTCTATGACTTTAACTGTCAATTTATCTTCTAATTAATTAACAAATCTCAGTTTCCCTGAAACTATTACTGAACTCTGACCCAATCAGTTCTGTCCATAGATAAGTGATCATATGATCCTCCATCCAACAAGATATCTTTTTAGACTCAATACATGGATTAAGATCAATCTTGGTCCGCAACTCTGTTTCTTGATTTCCGATTCTGCTTATGACTTTTAGAATACTAATTGAACACATCAATTCAGTCCTGGTTGGCCAACACTTTCTGTCAAGTTCAAAATCATCGAGAGGCCTACAGATATCTGGTTCCTATCGAGTCAGGGGACGAATAAGTTTCGACTCATATGGTTATATCTTTTACAAGTCAGATCACTCACAACAATGTGTTTTATAACACCGAGTTACCGATGCGTTTTCGCATTATCAATGAGCAACTGCCTTGCAAATTACAACTCATAAGATATTATCGTTTCAACATTGTTTGTGATGTAATCCATGAAGCAATCTGTTGAGCGTGGGTTTATCCAATACTCAAGTCTCTATTTTCTATGTACTCATGAACGTTGTAGCAGTGTTACTGCAATGTCTAACTCCTTAGACAATCTACAAACCAGTTCATGACAGTCTTCGTTCATACTTACTCCCTAAAAGTATGATTGACTGTTGAACTTTGAATAATCAAATTACTCAGGAAGTTAAACATGCAAAAATGACACATAATAATAAACATTGACAGAAGCAGTAAACAATACTTATTTATAAATCTCCATTATAAAATCGTCAAAGTCAATTACATTTATATTGTTTACAAGTTTCAACCTATCTAATTACTAAAACTAATATCATCTCTCAATCCTATGCTCCTAGCATGTTGATTGTGTTTAATCCTACTCAGAGCCTTCGTCAAAGGATCTGCAGGATTGTCTTCAGATGATACCCTCTTCACATGGAGGTGACCTTCTTCTACCCGATGTCGAATGTAATGGTACTTTCTGTCGATATGCCTAGACTTTCCATGATCTCACGGTTCCTTTGTCAAAGCGACCGCTCCTTCATTATCGCAGAACAGTTCCATGGGCTCCTGAATACTCGGGACAACTCCAAGGTCACCGATAAAGTTCTTCAACGAAGCCGCTTCCTTAGACGCTTCATTCGCTGCTATGTACTCTGATTCGCACATTGAATTAGCCACCGTCTCTTGCTTGGAACTTTTCCAAGTGACCCCTCCACCATTTAAGAGAAATACCCAGCCCGACTGAGACCGACCATTGTCTCTATCTGTCTAGAGACCGACCATTGTCTCTATCTGTCTGGAAACTGGCGTCTGTGTATCCACTCACTTTCAAGTCATCACTTCCACCAAGGACTAACACCATGTTCTTTGTCCTTCACAGATACTTGAGTATGTTCTTTACAGCTATCCAATGCGCTCTACCAGGATTTCCCTGGTACCGACTAACCATGCTCAAAGCAAAGGATACGTCGGGGCGAGTACATGTCATAGTGTACATGATCGACCCTACAGCCGAAGCATAAGGTACTCGACTCATCTCTGCTATTTCCTTATCAGAACTCGGACTTTGAGTCTTACTCAACTTCGCATTACTTTGGATAGGCAGCTCTCCTTTCTTGGAATTTTCCATGCTAAACCTCTTTAGCACCTTTTCCAAGTATGTACACTGACTAAGACCTATTAATCTTTTCTTTCTATCTCTCAGGATTCTTATCCTGAGAATATAGGCAGTTTCTCCAAGGTCTTTCATGGCGAAACACTTCCCGAGCCAAGACTTGACATCTTGCAAGGTCGAAATGTCGTTTCCCATGAGCAGTATGACATCAACATACAGCACCAGAAAAGTGACTATACTCCCACTAGCCTTGAAATATACACAGGACTCATCTTCACTTCTAGAGAAACCAAACTCTTTGACTTTCTCATGGAGAAAAAGATTCCAACTGCGAGAAGCTTCTTTCAATCCGTAGATTGATTTCTCAAGCTTACACACCTTATTAGGATGCTTTGTGTCTACAAAACCCTCTAGCTGATTCATGTAAACATCCTCAGTCAACTTCCCATTAAGGAAAGTGGTTTTGACATCCATCTGCCAGATTTCATAATCATGAAATGCAGCTATGGCAAGCATTATCCTAATCGACTTAATCTTGGCTACTAGTGAGAAGGTTTCATCATAATCAACCCCCAGGGTTTGAGTGAATCTCTTCACGACCAGCCAAGATTTAAAAGTGTGTACCTTTCCATCCATGTCGGTCTTCTTCTTGAAGATCCACTTGCACCCGACTATCTTTCGTCCCGACACATTGTCAACCAAGTTCTAAACTTGATTTTCATACATGGACTTGATCTCGCTGTCCATTACCTCTTTCCACTTGGCAGACTCGGGGCCTGCCACTGCTTCATGGTAGTTAGCCGGTTCATCCAAATTTGTCAACGTATGATCACTGACAAACGTGTCACCATCCGTAGTTATATGGAAACCATAGAACTCGGGTGGCATGCTAACTCTACCCGAACGCCTAAGAGGTAATGAAATGTCTGTCGGTCCAACAGGAACTTCTTCCTCATGTTGGTTGCTAGTTTCTTCTAAGGTTGTTTCATCGGGTGTCTCTTGAATCTCTTCAAGATCAATAGTACTCCCACTGTCCTCTTTGGAAATGAGCTCTCTCTCTCTCTCTCGAAAGACTCCTCGTCTAGCTACAAAGACCACGTCCTTGCTTGGTTTGTAGAACAGACTGTTTTGGGTATTCGGTGAAAATACACCTCTCATTTCTTTCTACGAGTTTGTCTTGAGTCTTTCGTCTCACGAAAGCCTCACAACCCTAGACCTTGATGTGTGCCAACAAGGGAACTTCCCCCATCCACTTCTCATGTGGTGTTTTTGCAACCTTCTTAGTTGGGAAAAGGTTGAGGATATGGGCGGCAGTCTCTAAGGCATACCCCCAGAAATGGATTGGAAGCGAAGCTCGACTCATCTTGGAACGAACCATGTCTAACAAGGTTCGGTTTCGCCTCTCAGCAACACCGTTCAACGGTGGTGTTCTAGGAGGTGACAACTGTGAAACTATTCCACATTCCTTTAGATAGTGAAGGAACTCGATACTAAGATACTCACCGCCTCTGTCGGATCTAAGCATCTTTATCTTCCTGCCCAATTGATTTTCTACTTCATTCTTAAACTTTTTGAACTTTTCAAAGGTATCTGACTTGTGCTTGATTAAGTAGATATATCCGTATCTACTAAAATCGTCAGTAAAGGTCACATAGAACTGCGTTCCATCTTTTGTGGTTGTTCTGAAGGGACCACACACATCTGTGTGTATGATGTCCAACAGACCTTCACCTCTTTCAAATGACCCTTTGAATAGTGATTTTGTCATCTTGCCAAACAAACAAGATTCGCATACATCATCTGATTTGAGGTTGAATGATTCCAACACTCCATCCTTTTGGAGTTGGGCGATGCGTTTCTTATTAATATAGCCAAGATGACAGTGCCATAAACACGCCTTTTCTACACCACTTGAAGAATCAATATTTAACACATTATTACCAAAATTGTCAACACACATAACTGTTTCATACACTCCATCACAAGGTAAAGCTTCAAAGATAAAAACATTATTTTTAAAAACAGAAATTGAACCATTCAATTTATCAAAAGTGTAATAATAACCTTGTCTGAGCAATGCATGAAACGAAATTATGTTTCTAGCCATGTCTGACGAATAGCAACAATTTTCTAACTCTAAACTAACTTCACTACTGAGCACTAATCTATAGACACCGATCTTGGTAATAGGTGGCGTTCGCCTATTGCCGATGACCAGGTTCAATCTACCGTGCTCCAACTCCCTACTTTCCTCTAGGCCCTACAAATCAGAACAGATTTGAAAACCACATGCAGTGTCAAGGACCCAAGAACAGGAAGATGATGAGTTATTAGATATAGTGTAAGTACCTGCTTGCGATGGCTTCACTTTGCCATCCTTGACATCTTGCAAGTACTTTGGGCAGCTCCTCTTCCAGTGGCCCTTCTCTTTGCAATAGAAGCAATCGGCTTCCTTGGGATTCGTGACATGCAGAATGTCGGAAGACTTGGCTCTCAGGGCATTGCTGGATGACCCGACTTGAACCTTTTCCCTCCAATTCTGCTTGGGAGGGCCCTTCCTTTTCTTTCCCTTTCCATGACCAATAGCCAGGACAGGCTGATTCACAGTGGGTACACTTTTACCCTTTAGCCCGTTTTCAGCTGTTTGCAGCATGCCATGTAACTCAGCCAAGGTGGTCTAAGAGGTGTTCAAATGATAAGCCAGTTTGAACTGGTCATAAGAACTTGGTAAGGAGTTAAGCACTATGTCAACGACCAACTCCTCATAACAGGCATACCCAGCTTTCTAAGCCTATCCACATAGCCTTGCATTCTTTGCACATAAGTGTAGATGGACTCTCCATCCTTAGGCTTGCCATTTGTGAAGGCTTTGACCACTTCGCACCTTTCGACACGTGTTGCTTGCAGAACTTTTCTGCAAGGTCCTTGTGCATCTCGTAGGGGCAGTAGTCCTCATAAATTCATTGCAATTCAGGTTTCATGGTGGCGATCATGATGCATGCTACTTTGGTTGCATCATCAGTGTGTTTTTGGTACAAGGCAATTTCCTCGGGAGTAACGGTACCGGGTCGACTTCAATCAGCTCAGTGTTGAGAACATACGCCTTGTTCTCAAACCTCAAAGCCATCTTGATGTTCCTAATCCAGTCATTGTAGTTAGTGCCGTCCAACGTCACTTTCGAACACAATGACAAGATTGAAGTCACGTTACTGGAGTTTGAGTAGGGAACGGTTTGGTCAACGGAAGACATCTAAAAAAGAAGGTAGTTTTTAATTAGATGCATATATAATCCTTATATTAACCTAAATATAATAATAAGGCTAGGACCCAACTATAACAATTCACAATAAAGAAGAGGGATGCCGTAATCTTATTGTAAATTTTATAAAAGTTGGCGAATGACGATTCAGCCAATTCCACCGAGGAAAAATAATCATATTATAATGGAATTCCTAGTTTCTTTTGAGATTTATTGAACTGTTCAATAGCATGTTTCAATCTCGGATATGCCCCACTGTTTGTGATTGGGATACCAAGGATCACAAACCGGGTGTGAATAATCATGCAAATTAGCTTGGTACTCTCGAAGTCAATTACCATCTCAAATTGACGTGTCGGTTAACCACACACGCTCCATCAATAATGGTAAGATCGAGAAACCCATTGCAACTCTTTGTGAACCCCTATTGGCGTGTAAGTTAACCACACACGCTCCACCAATGTTTCACAAAATGCAATGTTCAATTTCATGGATTAGCATCAATTCACATTTTTACCTAAAGTAACTAGATTGGGATTTTTGTAAATTGTTCTAGTAATTTCAATTACAGCATTATACTTTTAATGAGAATTAAGCAGTTCTATCAAACCCGTTTGGCTAATGACACTCGACTGACCAGGAGAGCGGTGGGTGAGAGTGGACACCCTTTAGACTACCATTTTATAGGCAGTCGCCTTATACCCTCTTTATAGAACAGTTTTGTGAATGAGGCCTACTAACGGTAAGACTAACCAATTTTATATTATATATAAAATATTAACTTTTAATCATAAAATATATAAGACGCATTTTAAACTCTTTAAAATATTTTGGATTTAATCTTTTAATTGTTTTCGCTAATTAACCCTTAGTTTTCGAAAATTAAATTTAAATCCTTAAGTGATTTAATTTATCTTTTAATTAGCATTTAATTAAATTAATTAAATCAAAGATAGGCATCAAAAAATTAATCAAATTAATTTACCTATCTTAATCCCCTAATTTTCGAAAATAGCATGCAAAGGATTAAGGTTTCCAGTTATTTAATTAATCAAATTATCAAAAATAACAACCTACTTTCCTTTCTAGCATGCAAATCGCCAAAATGGGGTGGAGGCTAGGGTTTTCAAAACCCTAGCCACCAAAATCGATGAAGGCCTCATTGAGGGGTTAATTTTCGATCAACCCATCAAACAAACAAAAACAGTTATAACAATTCACATAAAAAAAAAGCCATGGCTCTGATCCCACTTAAATGTTTTTTGCAATCAATGAACTATGAAATCCTAAGTTCACATGCAACCTAAGATGAGGATCTATGGTTTTTTATCAATGAACATATAACAAATCCTAGAGGCCAGCAATAATTTCTAAAGATCAAAATTAAGAAAAACCAACCTTTGATTAAGCTTCTTGAAGCTAGCAGCAAAAGTATCCTGCCTCAAATGGAGTCACACTCAAGCAATGGAGGAGAAGACAACAGAGTTCCAAAGAGACAGATAGATGGCGCAGGTTTTGGGGTGGCCAGGAGGTTCTATTTATAGCCTCCAAGGGTGACAGTCAAAACCCTAGAGGAGCCTCCTTAATCGACAAGCCTGTTGACCATTTGGACCAAGCCTCCTAAACCCTAATTAGGGTTTCGAAATCATGGAGGTGGTCTCCATAATTTTGCCAACTTGAGGCTTCCACTGGCTAGCCAATTATTCAACTATTGAATAATTACAAAACCAGTCCCTACACTTTTAATTAATTAAATTAATCACTGAATTAAATCTAATTAATTCTAGATTAATATCTAATTAATTATTATAGTTTCTAATTAATATATTAACACTTAAATATATTAATAAACCATTTATTTTATTTCTATTGATTTATTAAACAATTAATAAATCAACCTTTCTCTCTACTAAACTCTACACCAACCTCTAGCTATGAGGGCAACCCAAATGGACTTTGCTTCAATTTATAAGATAAATACAATTTATAAGTCATGGATTAGACACCTAATCCAACAGTATGATGGAGGACCAAGAGTGTTATCAAGTCGACATTTTGGATGAGTTAGTTCAGCAACATATGCCTGAGGTTTTACAACAAGAAGATGAAGAGTTTTTAGAAGAAGAAGATGAAGAGCAGAAAGGAATTTCGAAGGAAGAACAAGAGACAGGACCGAGATATGAAGAATGTTCGCAAGTTGAGAAGTTACCAACATAAATTCCCAAGACGCTGAAACCATCGTTACAAGAACCACCAACGCTGGAGTTGAAGCCATTGCCAACTCACCTCAAGTATACATTCTTATGGGAGAAGGAAAGTTTGATGATGATCTTATCGGCTGATTTAACAGCAGAACAAGAGATAGCTTTGTTGTAAGTGTTATCCAAACATAAGGAAGCCATTAAATAGACTATTGCGGATTTAAAGGGAATTAGTCCTACGACATGCGTGCATCACATTATCACTGAGGAAGGAACTAAACCCGCAAGAGATACGCAACGAAGGCTGAACCCTAATCTAAAGGAACTAGTAAAGAATGAGGTATTAAAATGGTTAGATGCAGGAATTATTTATCTAATTTCAGACAGTAAACGGGTCAGCCCAAAGCAAACAGTGCCTAAAAAGGCAGGCATTACAGTGGTGGACACCAAAGATGGCGACAAGGTGTCTACAATGCCCATGACAGGATGGAGAGTATGCATTGACTATAGGAAGCTAATGCAGCGACATCAAAATATCATTTTCCACTCCCATTCATTAATCAAATAGTGGAGAAGCTAGCATAGCAGAAATATTATTGTTTCTTGGACGGATATTCGAGGTATAATCAGATTGCAATCCATCCTAAGGATCAAGCAAAAAAAACATTCACATGTCCTTATGGACTTTTGCATTTAGGAGAATGTCCTTTGGACTCTGCAATGCCCCGACGACATTTCAACGATGCATGATGGTGATCTTCTCGGATATGATAGGAGATGCATTGGATATTTTCATGGACTATTTTTCCATCTTTGGTTCATCCTTTGAAGCATGCTTGAATCAGTTAGAAAAAGCTTTGGCAAGATGTGTGGAGTCTAACTTAGTGTTGAGTTGGGAAAAGAGTCATTTCATGGTTAAAGAAGGAATTGTTTTAGGACATGTGGCTTCTGAGAGAGGATTTGAAGTGGATTTGAAGTGGACAGAGCAAAAGTCAAGGTGATTTCTACGTTGCCACCACCAACATCGATGAAAGAAATTAGGTCATTTCTAGGGCATGCTGGATTTTATAGGAGGTTTATCAAGGACTTTAGTACCATTTCCAAACCACTCTTTGGTCTCTTGTTGAAGGACGCACCACTTGTTTTTGATGAGGAATGTGTCAAAGCATTCAATATTCTGAAAAACAAGTTGGTTGAAGCACCCATTCTGAAGCCACCAAATTGAAGTGAACAAAGCTGGAGCAGTATTAGGGCAGCGAATAGACAAGAAACCAGTGGTTATACGCTACGCAAGTAAAACCTTTTTAGAAGCTCAGTTAAATTACACCACTACAGAAAATGAATTATTGGTTGTAGTCTTCGTACTGAACAAGTTTAGGTCATACATTTGGGGATCAAAGGTTTTGGTCTACACTTATCATAGCGCAGTTCGACATTTTCTGGCAAAAAAGGAGTCAAAGCCGAGGTTGATATGATGGTCCTCTTATTACAAGAGTTTGACGTAGAGATCAAGGATAAGAAATGAACAGAAAATGTTGTAGCTGACCATCTGTTGAGGCTACCGACATAGGGACTGTAAGTGGGAATACATGACACTTTCCCTGATGAGCAACTATTGGAAGTTAATGTTGCACCCTGGTATGCAAATTATGTTAATTTCTTGGCTACCAGAGCACTGCCCATGCATTGGACTAAGCTAAGACAGAAGAAATTCCGCACGTATGCAAGGAGATTCATATAGGATGATCCTAATCTTTTTAAAGTCGACGAAGATCAAATAATCTGCTATTGTGTACCTGATAATGAAATTCCTAAGGTGTTAGCCCATTGTCATGCATCTTCATGTGGAGGACATTTTAGTGCAAAGAAGATCAGATATAAGATCTTAGAATCAGGATAGTATTGGCCTACAATCTTCAGGGATTCATATAGGACCGCAAAGGAATGTCTTAACTATCAGCAATTAGGAAACATCTTGAAACGAGATCAGATGCCACTTAATCCTATTCTGGTGGTGGACATCTTTGATGTATGGGGTATTGACTTCATGGGACCCTTTCCTATATCGCATGAGTATATTTTCATCTTAGTGGCTGTAGATTACATCTCCAAGTGGATTGAAGCTGAGGCAACACGTACTAACGATCATCATGTGGTATGCAAGTTTTTCAAGAAGAATATATTCACTCGGCATGGGGTGCCAAGGGTGATTATTAGTGACGGGGGTCACATTTCAAGAACTTCAAATTTGGGTGGTTACTAAGGCATTATGGGGTTAAACATTGGATTGCTACACCTTATCATCCGCAGACGAGTGGTCAGGTTGAAGTTTTAAATTGTCAAATCAAGGAGATCCTATAGAAAACTGTGAAGACGGATAGGAAAGTTTGGTCACAACAGTTGGATGATGCGCTTTGGGCATATAGAACTGCTTATAAGACACCGATCGGGACAACACCTTATCAGTTAGTATACAGGAAAGGATGCAATTTGCTCGTGGAATTAGCAAATCAAGCCTTGTGGGCCACCAACCAAGTGAATCTCGACTATGATGCAGCCGAGAATGAACGGAAGTTACAACTGTCTGAGCTAGAGGAACTACGCGATGAATCTACGAGAATGCAGCTAAATATAAGTCTAAGCTTAAACGATATCATGATGCAAGACTCAAGCTGAGGACATTCATGGTAGGACAAAATTGTGGCTTTACAATTCGAGGTTGAAAATGTTCCTTGGAAAGCTACGGAGCAAACGGAATGGACCATACGAAGTCATTAGCGTAACAGATTACAGCGCTATGGAAATCCGAGATTTCAAATGAGGGCCACCATTCAAGGTAAACGGACACAGATTAAAACCCTATGTCATATCAGGTACGTTCCAGAAATTAAAAGTGTAAACAGTCGAGTTTGTGATTGACAAACTAGAATATGAACCGTAACCAGGTAAGTAACGTCTGGCTGAAGATGTTAAACTTAACACTTGTCGGGAGGAAACCCTATCTCTGTAAATTTTTGTATTTTAATCTTTAGATGTTGGTAACCAATCATGGTAAGAAAAGAACAAGTGTGGTGTCAATTTGGACATTTTATAAATACACGACGCTCGATAATTCTATTCGCGATCATCAGATAAGTCTGAAACTGGTACTCGCGTCGCGGCGGTACTAACCCGTGTCGCGGTCTTATCAGAATTGAATTTCAAGATAATCACGAACAGAGTTTGAAAGTTACCCAAATCCTGAATACTTGTATAAAATTAAGTTGCTAAATTTCCGAGCCTTTTCACTGTAATTAGATTCTCTTCAAGTTCACGATCGTAATTGCATCAATCTCTTAGTCTTCAATTCAAGTAAGTGTTTCAATTTCTCCCCCCTTTTCTACTATTCTTGAGTTTTCATGAAATCACTTCTGATCTTCGAATTAACTCTTCTGGATGATAATGTGTACTGTTAAATGATCGATAATATTATTTGCCTTAAAACCCAACTATTATTATTGTGAATTTAGATTGTTAGAGTGTTAATTCGCCGATTCTGTTTCATACGTCGCGCCATGTCGTATCATAATGCGCGACGCGGGGTTGAAGTTTCTTAAGCGCGCGACGCGGGTAGCAATTATCGCGCCACGAGTGATGCTAAACAGTAGCTAATTACGAACTTTTTTGCTGATTTTTGCAGGATCATGTCTTCCCACGACAGCTGGAGTGACATTGACTGGCTTGCAATGCCTGTATACACCACCAACATCGAATGCCGTCGGTTCCCCGATCGGTTGGCGGCTCTCTCCAGCAAACGAATCGTACCATCACAAGTGGTCAACTGTGAGTTGACCCGCGAATCTGTGAATTCTGGAAACCCTTGGTCCTTGGTTGATTCAACAAGGGTATGAAGACAATACACGCACATTCATTTGTCAGGCAATGGACGCGGTATTTCGCATGGATGAGCCGGTGTACCGCGAGCCTCTCCTCGAGTTTCTCGCGACATTCGACTTCTATCGGGAACCGCTGGGTTTCAATGATCCTGACACTATCATGTTCCAGTTAGGGAACGTGATTTGGACCTGTAACCTTGTGGAATTCAGGGTCCGTCTCGGTATTTATACACAGGCGGAAGCCGATGGGACGGCTTCGCATCGTTCCTGAGGACGGCTGCCAAGGCCCCGAGCGAATCCCTTTCATATTCTGATTTCTGGAAAACGATCTCATCCACGCGCTATCACGTGGACATTGGTACCGAGGGTCAAATGAATTTGTTGTCGCACCTTATGCTACACCGTCTTATTTCTACGATCTTTTGGCCGCGAGCCGACGTTGATCGGGTTACCTATCTCGACCTATACTTTATGTGGTCGTTGATTGCGAAGTTGGAGGTCTACAACGTGCCATACCTTATTGCGGATTACTTTAAAAGAGTGTCTGATGCGCCTATGGAGTTCGGGGTAGTTGGGGGAGGTCACTATGTAACGCGCCTCGCGCGTTCTTACGGGTTGTTATCACATTCTGACACCCGTCACTTAACCGAGATCCCGATTGTTCCATTCAGCCCTCCCACTACAACCTCGTGGGAGGTTGTGTACGTTGATGATGGCACTGTTTCAGTTTGCAGATCGCCATTCCCGATTCTCAGCCATGAGCCACCGACATTTGACGAGAAAATGAAGAAACAGTCTCGCGTATTGGATAGCCTTCCGGCACGCACCAAACCCGCGGATCCAGACTTGTATTTTTTGGTAAATGAGATGAAAGCAATGCACCAGCCAATGAAAGCACCACGGTTTGAGTACAACGCCCTTTCGGTTGAAATCCAAGAACCATCCGCAACACTCAAAATATCCAAAATCAAGTGCTTTGGGTAGCCTATTGTACGCGGAAGTATATGGACGATTTTAAGTGCCAAGTGCCAAGGGATCAACCACCGTTGATCGAGGATGAGCCGGAGGAGGACCCGGAAGAGGAAGAAGAGTATGAGCCAACAAATCACGACGATGATGAGGACATGGCTCATAATTGAGGGATTTTATGTGTAATTATGACATTATTCTTAATTTTTAGGTATCTAGGTTATTTTTCGGTAAATTTTTAGGAGTTTATGTTTTAGGAAATGAATAAGTCAATTGACAATAATAAAAGTGGTAGAAATTAGGTTAACGGTGTTTGGAATGAGTTAAATTGATAGAAAAATCAGAAATTACCGCGACGCGGTACCTTATGGAGTCATGTCGCGGTCATTTCTGCCGTCACACAGAAACACAATTCTGTAATTACCACGACGCGAACATCAAACCCACGCGCCGCGGCATCCCGTAACTCATTCATGTTGTACGTTCTTGACATTTCTCTTTTGCTTTTTATGTTTAATGCGTTTGTGAATGTTTTGTATGCAAGTACAAACGAGATCCATCGAGGGGTTGTATCACACAAGTGTGGGGTCATTGTACCCCTACACTTGTCATTACCAGCGTGTTCACTGTTGCGCCACAACTCCGGACAGTCAAATCATGATGTGCGAACTTTATCCTGTGATAATTGGTTCCAACGAGCAGTTCTACCATTCCTAAAAGGGGTAACTCTTTCTCGCTTGTTTTGAAATATTTTTTGTACAACGAGGACATTGTACGGTTTTAAGTGTGGGGTGTGTGACGATCGAAAGAGTATTTTTGAAATTTTTGCGAAAAATAAGTCATTTTCAAATTTTTAAAAATTTTTAAAAATTTTTAAGAAGTTGTAACTTAGAAACTAATAGATTTTGAGTGTTATTGCAATATGGTATTATTCAATAGATACTATGTAATTGTTAGCATGTTATGGTTTAGTCAACAAGTTGAGTTTTAGGAGTTAGAAAATTTTAGATTTAGAATAATTTAGGATTGGGATTCAGGAGGGAATTGTGGATCAGTGGCCTTTGTTGTTCGAGCCGGTAGGTCCGAAACAGGTGGCCCCGTAGGGGCATTTATGCACCTTACCACATAAGATCGTCTAGTCTGGGATAGTATTTTCGAAAGCTCGTTACATGGACAACATCGAAAGTCATGGAAAGTTCCTTAATGGCCTTTAGAATCTCAATAAGTGCACCTTGGTGAACTGAAAATTTGTAATCAAACGTTCTTTAGAAAGTCGTGAATTCTAAAGAATGTTCTAGTCAATCTTTTCAAAATCATTTTTTATTCTAACTTCTGGATACAATAAACTTTGAAACTAAAAGCATTCAAAAATGTTTGAGTCTTAGTTAGAATTTGTTAAAAACTCACTTGCTTGGGGACAAGCAAGACGCAAGTGTGGGGTGTTTGACGACACCTCGTAATATCAAGTATTTTAGTCGTTGTTGAACTCTATTTTGAGTGAATTATATCTCATAAACTGTTATATGACTCACTTTTCATGTCTAGTGCTTGTGTGTGAAAAATGATAAAAACAGGGGTTAAACGCTTACAAAATGAAGAAGTTTGGAAGGAAGTCCATTTTCAGGCGAAAAGAAATGCACGTCGCGGACTGAAGAGCATGCGCGTCACAGAAAGTCAATGATCGGATAACGAGTTGAATTTCAAACAGCGAGAATCGGGGTTAGGGATAAGGTTGCGTCGCGGTTTTCACCCTTGCGCGGCGCGATTGGTCAGATTTTGCAACTATAAATAAAGGCATCTCGTTCAAGTTTTAGGAGCGAAGACCTGACCCACAGGTGGAATCTAGGCTTCTTCGACTCGTGTTTCCGAATTTCAGTGATTAGAAGTTGGTATTTTCATAGTTTAGTTTATTTTCGTATTTTTATGTTTTGTTTATCGCTTGTTTCCGACGGTTCTGGATTGTAGAATCTGCTGGAACGAGTCGGATCTGGATATTTCCCGAAGTGTGAAACATTCGACTTTCGGTTTGGTGTTTAGTTTAATGCAATCATTTGGTTTTAGTTATTTCGCATTTTCGATTTTCGTTTGCGTTTAATTGTTTGTTTGGTTATTTGTTGGTATTGAGCACTTCTAATTTTCTGAATACACTTCGAAAATCAGATCGTGTAGTTGGTTTGGATAGAGATTTGGAATTGTTTAGTTCGTTAATGATAGTTTATGCTTTTGGTATTTGTGATTTGTTCGAGTTTTGCAAAGTGTATGGAATGCCACCAGCTATAGAGTGACACTATAGTTTGGTTAATTCTTGACACATACTACAACCACGGACTCCACAGATCGACCCTTACTTGCACTTAGCTAGTGAGCTCGTAAGGTAATAAATCTAGTATTTTTGACCGTATCAACGACTGCAACGTGTCAACAATTTCATACCAAACTGGACCATAGAAAGCAAGTTAGGATTACAAACCATTACATGAGCCATAATTCGCTCCATCTGTAATCCCAATCACCTCAGGTCATCTACTTTCTTTTATCCCTCGTGTCTAGAACCCGAGATACATGGCATACAAATTTAATAAGTCAGAAGAAAATGTCTCGTGAGCTACATGGGTTTTAGACTCAAAACATTTGTAAACATAACTAATTCATTTTCAAAACATTTATACCCATATCATCTATGACACTTGTTGTCAAAACCTTTATTGTCAATTCATATAATGACACTCGCTGTCAAAACCTTTATAGTCAATTCATATATCGAGCTTACGCTTTTAAAGCCTTTCTGACAATCAAGTAATAATATTGCTATCATAAAAACTTTCATTTTCATTTGCTTATCTTTGACTGGTATCGTAGCATACTTTATTTTTATACTTAGGGCCTTCATCACTCTTAGTGATACCCAAGTCTGTACTAAGGTCGTACGAGCATATCCAACCACCTCCGCATCTTATCACATGCTTAATTTTTTTATAATGAGGGTCTGAATCAATGATTACCGCAGTTTGTACTAGAATGGAAAGAACACAATCAGTCCATTCTAGCATCTTCCCATATTTAGTACATCTACTGAAGGGGTAGTTCCGCCCCACTAGATTCCTCTATATTCCCCTTGTGGGAACATCATAGCCTGGGCAAAACATTTTCCATTCATTCATATTACAAAACATTGCTTGCATCACTACCAGTCATTTATAAACATAATATTGTTTGCTATCATATCATTCATTCATAATTATCATAAGGCTAAACACCAAAACATTCTTTCATACATATAGTGAGCTTGAAGCCAAAACATTCTTTCATAAACTTCATATACTAATGTCAAAACATTTTTCATAAGTATCATCGGCTAAATGCCAAAATCATACTTTCAAAACATGTTCGGCTTAATGCCAAAATCATACTTTCAGAACATGTTCACCTTAATGCCAAAATCCTACTTTCAAAACATGTTCGGCATAATGCCGAAATCATACTTTCAAAACATGTTCGGCTTAATACCAAGATCATACTTTCAAAACATATTAATAAACATTCATATAGATTTCCTATTTCAAAGTCACATAAAACTTTATAATTACTTTGCCATGTACCCCCCATAGTGGGAAAAAGCCACATGTACTCACCTTAGTAGTTAGGTACGTCTAGCTACACTAATCCCCATAACACCAACATTTCGTTGCTTCCAAGCATCCTTCAATCATCTTGAACTACTTGAAATCATCATCTAATTACATTCCAATGGTTAAGTATGACACTTAAAGCATAATAACTGTTTTGGACAATTTTACCCTTTTGTCCCACTTTACCCAAAAATGCTATTTTCAGGATCTACATGGTTATTCTAGAAAACTTATCAAATTTTCTTCTCTTTAGACTCACTTTAACGACTAGATGTCAAAATGACATTCATTTTACTCATTTACACCATTTAGGCCAACTTTGATAATTAAAGTTTCTAAATATAGAAACCGTCTTAAAACAAGCTATTTTTGTACATACCAAAATTGTCCCAAAAAATGTTGGAATCCATAATTCCATTCCAATACCAATATATGTGCTAGATTTCTAAATCGCATTTATTAATCCCATTAACTTGTATAATTACCATATTACATTTCTAATGGTAAATTTCACATAATCTATTTTATCATAAAACATGAATTCTAAGAAAAGTCTTTCAAGCACTCTTTTTTATGAGTACATACCAACCTAATAAAATCATAAAAATCAATCTCAATTCTCCTTTTCGTGTCATCTTTGAAAAATTATAAATACTTTCCCATTCGAAATCAGAACGCACAATTCCTTTTTCATTTAAAAAGTATTATCCCAATGAGCATATAGATATTAATTCTATTTCTTTCCTTTAACCAAACAAATGCCCATAAATTTTCAATCTCAATATCAAATGTATCTAGTTCTTAGAAGCTTTTAAACTTATTGCAACACATATGACATGAATCATAAACCCGACATGAACTATTTGTTGTTTTCTTGATTTCTTGATGCTATTATCAAACATGCACAAAATCATCAAGCCAAATAATGAAAACCTTATAATCATATATGTTTTCTTGAATCCATAAGGTGTTAGAAACCACAAACCACTTCAATTTCAACATGCATGTAAGTGTTCATTAAAATCCATCATATACTTGGTAAACAACTTCACCATCATCATACTTTATGAGAAATCCATCATGTAACAAGAGTTTCAATTCTTAATAAAGCTAGGGTTTCAAGAAATCACTCTTTACCTTTGAGTTATTGACAAAATTTCTGAAATTAGGAGCTGTTAGTTAAGTTTTATGCACAAATCGAACCTGTACAGCACCACCAGTACCGTCGGCCGTCACCACCGGACCATTACCGGCGATCTACGTCGCCGCCGGCGTCTTTTTTTCCGCTTATCGCATCTCCAACAACAGCAGGTCGCTGCTATCTCCCTTTCTCTCGTTTCCTCTACTCCTCGTCCTCACATAGGTCGCACCCACCACTATCGCTACCGATTGCACGGTTTCCGACGGCCTGAAATCGCCTTCGACCCTTCGTCTTCTGACTCACCGCCATCGATAGCTGCTACCGTAACTTTCGTTTCTCACTCACACTTGCACGAACTCGAAGCCAGACCATCGTTTTCTCTCTCTCTCATTCACGATTACACACACTAGTGTGTGTGTGTGTGTGTGATGTTTCCTCCCTCTCACGTTCCCAGTTTTCCTTTATTCTTTCCCCCTTCCTTTTATTTTCTGATTGAGTTTATGTATTTGGGGAAAAACACAGCCCACGGGAAGCATGAAAAACTGTAACGTCTCAAATCTCGTAGTAAATTTTTCATTTAAAAAACGATCCAAATACATAAAAAGTGTTGCCAAATAAATCTATCAAATTTAAAACTTAATATTTTAAACATATAAAATTGTATTTACAATAAAATTATTCAATGAAAGACTTAGATAACAAAACTCCAGATGCGGTACATCGCGTCGTGCTCCAAACTCAAACCAACAAATACCTGAAAAACAGTTACGGTGAAAGAGTAAGCACAAAGCTTAGTGAGTTTCCCAAAATACCACACAATCCATCACATCGAAACACGAAGGTAGATACATCTACATAGGTCTCCGAGCTTGCCCCGAACAAGCTTACCCTAATATGTCGTAACAATGTCTGTTGAGTTAAGTTTCCGATCAAAGATATGAATATTAAGATGGAATGATTCAATCAACAAGTAATAGACTAAAGTGAACATATGAAATTGGGAAACAAGGTGCCGAATGCTTTCATTAATCTTTTAGGGTTTTACAACAAAGGTGATTGTGAAGCACGCCCAGCCCAGATCCAATATCCTGATATTTATACGTGATCAGGATATGGATAGTAGAAAATAAAGCTATAGTATAAACAGAATATTCTAACAGTGTACTAGCCAATGAGAGAATGTCTACATGCGACACCGAGTTTGACATCACAACGTGTTGCAGAGGTGTGGATTATTACGTGTGTCTTGGGAACCTCCAGTACTAGACCTTCAGACCTTCACACCAAAAGGAGGCTTTGCATGGTAAGGGACCTTCGGATGGGTGATCACACATCAGCACAAAATTAATCTCAACGATCTCCCCCTTTATGCGAAGTGGCACCCGAAGCCCTCATGCAAAATGACGTTCATAGGCCTCGACTAGGCATCTCCTTAATGCGATCCACCTATCCACAATTTCTTTTACCTTCTTTCTTTCAACCAAAGTGAAGCACGAGAAGTCGTCGACAATAACCAGAACATACTTCTTCTTTCCAAGTGATTCCACTGCGGATGGACAACAGAGATCCATGTACAGCAGAGAAAGAGGTTTTATGATCTTTCTATCGATCACTGTGGGATGCTTTTGCTTCGTTTGTTTGCCATGTTCGCAGGCAGAACAAAGAGTATCGTTATCAAATTTTAGTGATGGCATACCCCGAACCAGATCCCTTGCCAGTAACTTGTTAATTGTTTTAAAGTTCAAGTGTGCTAACCTTCGGTTCCATAACCAACTAACATCAAAATTAGCATTGGATAAAAGACAAAATAAAGGTCCACCAGTTATTGGCCATAGATCTAAGGGAAACATTGATGCATTCCTTTTCAATTTCAGCAAAACTTATTTCGTTTCTTCCTTGGTGATCGTGCTCCCATGAGTGTTAAACGTTAAAGCATTTCCAGTTCCAACAACTAATTGAGAGATGCTCACCAAATTGTGTTTCAATCCTTCAACATACACAACACGGTTTATTGTGAAATGTACATTCATAACTTTGCCATAGCCTTTGATTGGACGTGTTTCATTGTTTCCGAAGCATACATTCCCCGCATCATCCAATGTCCTATAGTCTCTTAAATACTCTCTCTTACCTGTCATGTGTCTTGAGCATCCACTATCCATGTACCATTCCTTCTCGTACTGCTCATTAGACATAATCTGCAATTAATCAATGAGAAGTTGGTACCTAATCAATTGTGGGTCCTTGGGATAAGTAAAAGATTCTTCAATCCATTTCTCAATTGCATCTTCAGATATTTCGTTTTCCATAAAATTTATCATGTTTTCTGAAGTTTCATGTGAGGAAAAAGATGATCCAGAAAGTGAATTAGATGAACTTTTGGTTAGTATTGAGGAATTAGAAGAAATTGATTTAGAAATGTTCAAAGACTTCAGAACACAAACTTGTTTTGATGTTTTGGAATTTTCAGTTTTTGAAGTTTTCTTTGATTTCGTGGTTTTAGAAGACTTAGATGATTTTGAAGATTTTGATGATTTTGATGACTTCGAAGAGATCTTAGGTTTTGATTTTAAAGTGAGATCATCGTTCAAATCATTTCTTTTCCAATTTCGTTTTTCAATTGTAGATTTCCTTGACAAAGAACTACACATTGTGGAAGTACACAAGTATTCTTCGTATGCTAATTTGAAATCATTTAGTGAGAGATTTTTATTCTTGAACATGTCCAAATTTTTCTCTAGCCATCTTTGAAATGTGTCAATCAAATTATTTCCTTTTGAGAAGTTTTTCTTTGAAGGTTTTTGATAATTTGGAATTGGAAAATTTGGTTTTGTTGGTACGAAGGTTTGGTTTTGAGAATTGAAATTGTCTTAGAGGTTGAAGCCTTCATATCAACCTTTGTATCTTTTCAGTTTTAAAGAGAAATTGATTGTTTATTCTTGAAAATTGTAGCTGTTGGCTTGATATTTGTTGGCATTTTGAAATCACAACAGTTAGCTTTGAGTTCGATGTGCATGCTTTATTTTGATGATTTCTCAAAGATGTTAATTTTTTTGCAATTGGTTTCAAAAGTTTGACATTTGATTTTGAGAACTCTTTTTCAATGACTTTACCAATTGGTACACATTCGTTTGATTCAAGCATTTAAAAACATCCATTTTTGGTTGAACAGTTTCTTTCATGATTTGAATTTGCTTGTAGTTTCTCTCATTTTGAACTTGATTTTTGTCTTTCAGGAGATGATTCAAATGTTTTGGAATTTTGTTTTCTTCATAGCATAGACGATTGTATATGTTATGACCATACAAATCTTGTTTTATAAAATTAATTCTTACTTCCAGATGTTCATTTAAGTTGTTTTAAACGATCTTCTAAGATGAGAAGAATCATTCCTCAGTAACAGTGGAATTATCCTCCTCAACAATCTTAACCGGATCATTGTCAACAAGAAGCGTAGCTCCTGGTCGCATAAAAATTGTATTTTTAAAATAAGAAACTTTCGGATAGACACATGACACATGTACTAGTTTCTTTGAACTGTCCTTGAAATAATATCCATATGAGGCACATTCATCTTAAACTTGAATTTTGGTTTTCACAATATCCTTGTTTTCATTTGCTGTTGATGATTCTATTATTTCACAATCAGAAACTGTTTTTGTTTTTCCTTTATCATCCGAAGGCAATTATGAGATACCCTCGGAGGATGATGTGGATACAGAGGATGACTTTAGAACAGTTAAAGAAGAGCAGTCTATTTCCTCTATATCCAAATCAGTGTCAGATTCGATTACATCAACTTTTTGCTTGTGTATATTCAATTTGAGGAATCATTTTCTTGAGAATAGGCAATTCATTTGGTAACATTTTTAATAGATCATTCGCAGTAAAGAATTTTTCTACAGATACAATGCCATGAGTATATGAAATATTCGGTACAACTGACATAGCAACTATCGATTCACATTCATATGAGATATCATCAACATATTTCAAGTCAAACTCAATGAAAGGTAAGAGTTTCCTATGTTGGTCATTGCAAACATCGGCGGAATGATAAATTCTGGTAATATAAGAGTAAAAACGTTTAGCGGTTTCACAGAAAATGTTACATTGTTTTAGAATTACATCACCCGAATTCAAATATTTTTCCCTACATTCTTCTAATATTGAGATTCTAATATTGGCTTTTTCTAGGGACGGCTTTTTCTAGGGACAGCTTCAGGGACTCTACTCTCCCCTCAATCGTAGAATCTCCTCCTCACTGAGATTGGCCCTAGTATTAACATCAATTATCCTTTTATTCATAATAGAGCAATCACATGTAATTTCATCCATGTCAGAAGAATATTGAGATGCAGGAATTTTAAAAGAGGATAGAAGTTGTGATACTTATTCTGGAATGGTTAGGCGAGTATCCTTCTCCATCAAGTAGAAGTCATCAGCATCTGAAGATCTATCCAAAGCCTCATCCAAGTTCTTCATCATACCATATCCTCCTTCATTGTCCACGTCATCATTGTCATCAGAAGTACCCTTCAGAAGGCACTTACCAGCATCAACAGCGATAAAGGCACTGTGAGTTGGCTTTCTTACTTCTTCGTCATCTGAATCCGAAGACCACACTTGGTAAGTTCCATGACTGCCAACAGAAGCCATCAAAGCAAGATCAATAGTTTTCTCCTTAACTTCATTCAGTTTCATGGCATAATATGCTTCGTCTTTGACTTGTGGTTTCTTCTCGTTCTTTTTAAGAAGCATACAGTCTTTGGCAAAGTGGTTCTTACCATGGAAGTAGTTGCAGTTATACCCAGAGTCACCAGACACCTTCTGTTCAGTCTTCTCAGATCTAGCTTGTGGTGTTTTAGAAGGTTTAGGAGGAGCAGGCCTCGGAGCCGAAGGATTTTTGCTTTTCGGGGATGAGTTAGAAACGAATTCAGGTTTGGGTTTTGGAGTATTAGAGGGTTTGTAGTTGTTTGAGAAGGGTTTTCCTGTTCCTTGACGATTAACGAAGGGTTTCTTAAACCTTCGGTTGTTTGCAACATACAAAGCAACCGATTCACCATTTGCATTGATCATGAAGTCATCTAGTTTGTCTTCATCTTCAACATCCTCAAAGTTCGAAAGAAGAGCCATTGATCCAGCATCTAAGGCTTTACTTCTTCAACCAACGATATCCGGTTCATGATATTTCAACAAGTTGTACAGGGCTGCTAGTTTGTATTCCTTGATATTCTCATAAGACTTTACTGTCAGCATGATAGGGCGCCATTCCTTCCTGAGGCTGTACAGGAATTTGATATTAACTTCTTGTTGGCTTCGGAGTTCACCATATTTTTCAAGAGTGTAGATGATGTTGTTGTAGCATTCATAAGCTTGCTCCAAGGACTTGTTCTCTTTTTGCTGGAAATTTCCAAAGTCAGCAAGAACTTTAGTTACTATGCTTGATTGGAGAGTTGTACCACCAGCAAATCTTAAAGCAAGACGATCCCATGTTTCCTTTGCATATTTAGCACCTTGAATGTGGTGTTGAACCTGACCTAGGCCACTTCTAAGTTCTATCATGGCTCGTTCGTCATTTGAGATTTTCTTCAGATTTGCCGTTATGATCACCTTAACATCTTCTCCTTCAAGTACAACAAATCTAGCGCCAATATCTACATGAGGTCCTTCCTTCACAGATCTCCACAAATCATTGTCGACACCAGTAAGGTAATCCGCCATACGACCAGTCCAATAGTCGTAGAAGCTTGGAATGAGAACCGAAGCTTTAGTTGAAGAACCAATCAGGTCAGCGTAATTGAGCATATTTGCGTAAGCATTTGTTGAATCAGCCATTGTATCGAAATGCTTTGTTGAATCATTTTTCAGAAAAACGTGTAAGAGAGAATAAGAACAACTTGCGGAAATCTAGATCTAAGAACAATTTAGATCTAAAAGTTGTAGTGAAGAACAAAGAACTTTCTCTCACAGGTTTTCGAGCTGAAACTCGCTCTGATATCACTTGTTGAGTTAAGTTTTCGATCAATGATATGAACATTAAGATGGAATGATTCAATCAACAAGTAATAGAATAAAGTGAACATATGAAATTGGGAAACAAGGTGCTGAATGCTTTCATTAATCTTTTACGGTTTTACAACGAAGGTGATTGTGAAGCACGCCCAGCCCAGATCTAATATCCTCATATTTATACGTGATCAGGATATATAGATAGTACAAAATAAAGCTATAGTACAAAGAGAATATTCTAACAGTGTACTAGCCAATAAGAGAATGTCTACATGCAACACCGAGTCTGACATCACAACGTGTTGCAGAGGTGTGGATTATTACGCGTGTCTTCGGAACCTCCAGTACTAGACCTTCGGACCTTCATACCAAAAGGAGGCTTCACATGGTAAGGGATCTTCGGATGGCTGATCACACTTCAGCAAAAAATTAATCTCAACATTGTCGGGGATCACGGCATGGACCCTCCCGGCCCTGACCAAACACTGGCCCTCGGCTCTACTCTGGTGGCCCCCGACTCTGGCCGCATTTTTAGGACTATCGACATGGTCCTTTCCGGATCTGATCAGACACTGGCCCATCTTGCTCTCGTCAAATACTGGCCCCTCCCCAGCTCTGACCTCACCCATCACTGGGACTGTTGGTACTGGCCGTTCCAGCACCGACCCGACACTGGCCCGTCTCGCTTTACTCAGGTACTGGCCCCTACCTGGCTCTAGTCTCACCCGAACGGTAAAAGTCATACAAACATATCATACGACTACACATAAACACATAAAATCCTAACCTCAAGCAGTTATCATTTTCCTTACAACACCGTACTTCCTATGCATGTAATATCACCGATAATATAGTGAGAAAACTCACCTGATCCGCAACCGCATGCTAGAAGCACCCCAAGCACGAAATCCTCAGATTCGACAACATGATCCGCAACCTTCACTTAATAAGTCTCAAACGCCAAACAAGATAAAACCCAAAGATCGGTACCCCGAATCCTCAAGTTTGACTAAAAGTCAAACTGGTCAAAAAGTCATCGGTCAAAGGTCAAAGTCAACAGGCACAGTTAGCACCGCTAACTCCCCAAGTTAGCGTCGCTAATTATGAACAGTCTCAAAAGTCGATTAAGCTCTTAATCCATTCAGCTAAGCTCTCAATCCTTCCAGGGACTTTCCAAACAGTCCCTAAGTCCATAAAAATCCTAACTTTAACATCCAAGCATAACCTTGCTAGCTCAAGAACAAGATCCGGGTCCAAAATGGTCCAAAACTTCAACTAAACTACCAAAGTGAATTTGGCTTACTATCTAACCCAATTTAATGGTTCTAAAAAAGACTTTAAGGCATAAAAGATTCAAACTTTATCCTTTCCAATCATGGACAATCATCAAAAGGGAACATTACATCATTCCAATCCGCAAAAACTCACTAGAAACAACATAAGCACCTTAACAAAATATAAAGATGGAAACTTTACGCACAATGGTCCTGGAAAATGCAAATCTTTGAAGCTTCACCCAAGAGAAACAACCTCTAGCACTACCACCATCCTTCTAGCATGAACAAGGCTTCAAAAATACTTCCAGAAAGGCTAAAAACACCAAAAACTCAACCAAGAAGTCTAGAGAGGGAAAATGGTGTTTTGGAGGCTAAAAACACGAAAATGCAGCTGCCTTAGGGTTATAACACCTTTAAATACGGCCCAATCATGAATATCTAGGGTTTTCGCCGAAAATAAGAAGTTAGCGCCGCTAACCCTAAGGTTAGTGTCGCTAACAGTGATCATGCAAACCCACTTCCAGACCTTGTGATCATTAGAGACTCTAATGTTAATATTAGCGACTCTAACATTAGCGACGCTAATCCCAGCATTAGCGACGCTAATCCCAGCATTAGCGACTCTAACTTTATATTTCCATATTTTCTTTGAAACTTAATCCTTTTACTTCCAAACTTGATTCCTTTAATCCATGAACTTGGACATTTCAGAATTAGGGTCTTACAACTCTCCCCCAATTATCGGGATTTCGTCCCCGAAATCCTTTCCTTACTTATCCTAACCTCGCACTAGAAACTCGACCATTCCATGGGTACTTATATCTTTACATGATTGAAACCAAAAAGATCTCACCACAAACTTCGACAAGATCGTGGTCACTTAAATCCTTACCTGCCCAAAATTCCAATTTCGGGATACTTTATCACAAACTCTGAAATTCAAAAACATCCTACGACGATTCCTTAATAATAAAACTCATGCCACAACGCTTGAGGACCTCATCGACCGCCACGTGCCTAATGTATGTCGACCCGCAAACCCCAAATACACTCCTTCGAAAATCCATACCAACCCCATGGCTAACAAATATAATCTTTCACTGTCTCGGAAGACACTCGACCGCATATCACCATCTAAGCTACTCACATCACAAACTACCTTAACAACCCATAAGCACTCTGTCCAAGAGTATCTAAACATCAAGATCCAATCACGCGATACACTACTCAAGTCTTGCCCATCGGGCTATTCCCACACTTATCATCACACATGGAATCATAGGTTCCCCGTTCCATTCAGTTCGCCATCGAACTCGCAGGCTTTTCCCTGTTTCATCCATTCAGGTACTCCGCTCCACCTAGCCCTCGACTGGACTCACGGTCCTTCCCTGACTCATTCCGATTTCCCCAGTTGCAAGAACAGATCAGGCGACCGAGAAGAATATCTAACACTTATCAATTCTCCTATAGGCTACGCACAACCTTCCGAATTCTGGCTCTAGGTTCTCGACCTAGGTTCAACTACTCCACCCATTGCAACTAATTCAAGTGACGAAGCGCACTCGATTCTCTATCACAGGACCGGTACACCTGATCCTTCGCACACAACAGACCAAACAGGCCTAACCGATAACCCCAATCTTATATTGAACACCTTACAGACCCAAATACACCCAGGAAGCATACAATCTTCCAAAAATCAAGAACGAACTCAAGATACACCCAATTTGAAAACCACCATCACTCATTCAACTTCCAAGCAGATGAAACTTCTCAAGGGAGATGTTCAACCATACCTCAACGATTAAAACCCAATCTGAAACTTAATACACCAAAACTTCCAGCCGCTTCCCAGATCGTTCATCCAACCGATCTTTAATGCACTGCCGAGAAACCCTACCATTCAACTCTTCCGACACTAACGCTCAGGGCCGGTGGGGAGATTTTAGAGGCCCTGTACAATTTGTTAAATTTAGGCCCCAAAACTTGCAAATTCGATAAGATACACAAATTTTTAAATGTAATGTTTATTTAATATGGTAAATATACTTATCGGACAAACTTTAATTCAAAATGTAAAATAAAAAATCCACTTGTTCTACTTGAATAACGCTATTCTTCTAGTATGTTTTGAGATAAACTTTTCAATTACATCTTCATAATGAATGTTATCCAATAGGTTGTTCTCAATAGCCATCAGCGCCAATCCATTAAGTCTTTCTTGTGTCATGGTAGATCGTAAGTAAGACTTCAATAACTTCAACTTGGAAAAACTTCTTTCTGCAGATGCAACAGTAATAGGAATGGTTAATAAAATTCTATATGCTATAGTTGTATTTGGAAAACAACCAACTCTTTTTAAAAATTTTAAAATATCAAAAGCTGTCATCTTTTCCTTTGGCAAAATATTTAAGAGTAATTTTAACTCAATATATAAGTCATTTCCATCAATATCCGATTGTTCATCTTTCTTAAGTGAAGTTTCAAGAGACATACAACAAGCGTTTAAGCTCATATCATCTAGTGAACGCAATTTTTCAGAATTAAACAAGAAACCAAACATATCATCGTATTCTTTATATTGTTCAAATCTTGTAGTGAGAGAAGTAATTGCTTGATCAACAATATATAAAAAATATTTAACTCTAAAAGATTCTTGTCCAGATTGTGAAACACTAGAAGATGTAT
Organism: Cichorium intybus; assembly: GCA_023525715.1. Lineage (NCBI taxonomy): Eukaryota > Viridiplantae > Streptophyta > Magnoliopsida > Asterales > Asteraceae > Cichorium > Cichorium intybus. The sequence goes on along the minus strand of CM042014.1, from coordinate 92,251,379 downwards.
CATTTGAAATCTCATCAAAATGTATTTTTCTTATAATTTGACGTCTTTGTGGAAATATTGGATCAATGTTCATTTCAATTGCTATTTCTTTTGCACTTTGTAATGCATTTAGAAAACCATTTTCTCTATATTCCTTAAAAAAAGAAATTAAGCCATTTATTTTTTCCATAGCAACATCGATAAGCATATCTTTTGATTGTAATTGTTTGCTAACTAAATTAACCGTATATAAAATTTCGTACCAAATAACTAGTGCCATTATAAATTCAAAGTCACCAAGTTCATTTTGTGCTAAAGATTTAGCTTCACTTCTTATTTTTGGATCATTATCATTTTCAGCTACTTGAAGTAAAGCTTCTTGTACATCTAAAATTTGAAATCTTATAGCTTTAACACTATCGACACGACTCTCCCAACGAGTGGATGACAAAGATTTAAGAGTTAATCCTTTCACATTATTTTTTAAAATATCCCATCTCTTAGTGGAATTTGCAAATATTGTATAAATACGTTGTATAGTTCCAAAAAAATCTTTTGCTTTACCACACGTATTAGCCATATCACACAATGTTAAATTCAAACTATGACAACCACAAGGAGTATAAAAAGCTCTAGAATTTATATCTTTGAGTTTTTTTTTTGCACTCCTTGATGTTTCCCTTTCATATTTGATCCATTATCATAACCTTGTCCACGCACATTATTAATATCAAGATCAAGCAAATTCAATTCATTTTGTAAAACATCAAAAAGTCCTTGACCCGTTGTATCATTCACATCTAAAAACCCTAAAAAGGATTCTTCAATGCAAACGTTACTTGAAGAGACATCAACATATCTTAAAATCATAGTCATTTGCTCTTGGTGACTTATATCTGGAGTACAATCAAGTATTATGGAAAAATATTTTGCTTTTTTTATTTTTTGAAGAATAACAGATTTTATTTCAGAAGAAAGCAAAAGTATTATTTCATTTTGTATCCCATGTCCAAGATAATAATTTTGCAAACTATTTTCATTTGCAATGCATTGGACATGTTCTTGAATAACCTCATCAAAATCTACCAACATTTCTATTATGCCTAAGAAATTTCCATTGCTATTTTCATATAATTTCTCATTAGTACCACGAAAAGCTAGGTTATATTTAGCAAGAAATTTCACAATAGATATAATTCTCAACAAAACTTTTCTCCAATAATATTTTTCTTTCTCTAATTGTTTTTGAGCTGCATTATCAATTGTTTTATTGTTTTGTAACCTCATACGCAATTCATACCAAGTATTTATATTTTTAATATGTTCAAAACTAGTTTCATGCTCTTTAATTCTAGTGTTAAGATGTATCCAATCCCCAAAACCTTCATTTGCTAGTTGACCCTTTCCACATCCTTGTCTAAATATTTTACAACAAAAACAAAATATTTTATCGATTTCTTTGGAATAAACAAGCCAATCTCTATCACATTTTTCCCCATTAGGTAAATTTTTAGTATAATATGTTGTAGAAAATCTTCTTAAATATTTATCTTTAGGACCTTTTATAATGGATAGATCTCTTTTAGGACCTTTTAGTGCTAAAGTATTTATCATATTATAGTCAAGATCATTCCAATTTCTTGGATCAAATATATCAATTGTATTGAAATCATTGTCATTAACATTAACATTAACATTATCAACATTAACATCATCGCAATTATCATCATCAACGTTAACATCATCACAATTATCATCATCAAGGTTATCATCATCAACATTATCATCATTAAAAGTTTCGTTTTCATTTTCTTGAAAAGTTGGTGTTTCTTTTATTATAAACTTATCTAAAGCACCTTTTTGAGATTTAGTTAATTCCTCAATTCTTTGTTTTTTCTTACGTTTTTCATATCCAGATTCATATTTTTTAAATCTAGGAGGCATTATAAACTATAAAAAGGAAAGAAAACACCTTGTTTTGAAGCTGATTAACTGAAGTAGGAAACTTGAACGATTTTTTCCTCTAGATAATCTGAACAAATCAAAAACAAAGCACATAAAAGATTATTAGAGTCAATCAGAAAGACATAAAGAAATAAGAAACGAAATTGAAATCAGAAAGACACAAAACACATAAACAATTTTATACCACTGTTGTGTTGTCCACTCCTCTAATCAGCTTAAATCAGAAAGACATAAACTAAATTGAAATCTGCCAATCTAAAATCAGAATAAACAAAATCAGAAAGACATAAAATATGCCCCAAAAATTGATGACTAAAAACGAGAATAAACAAAATCAGAATAAATAAGAAACACAACATCCATTATCGTACAATGTATATCAAATATGCTCGAAAAATTGATGACTAAAGTCTAAAAACGAGAAATATCAAGTATAAACAAAATCAGAAATTGAAATTTGAAATCAGAAAGACATACCTCTGTTAGTCTGAAGTCGTTTTTGAGCTACTTATTCCGATTCAGCCAAGAAAGAAAGACGGGATTGTGATTTTTTCAAAGGTTGATGAAGGAATTAGGACACTTTTTGTTCTGATTATCGGCTTATCGCATAGGTGGATGAAGGAAATAATGTGGGAATTTTCGATTGCAATGGAATACGGAATACATAAACGAGTTCGAGAGATCGAGAGACGAGAAAGAACCGTTAGTCATAATTATTCGATAATGAACGAAAAAGAAGGAGACGGTTCAGATTTCCTTTTTTGTTTTGACTTTGGATTCCAAATTTCCCGCTCCTGATTTCGTTTCACGTAATAGCTTGCGAGTTGCCGCTTGGCTGAAATCAGAACACGTTAAGCATAAAAAACCTAATGTATCTTATTTTTTGGTTGGGCCTAATCCTATACAAAGACCTTAAAATTTTTTGGGCCCCATAAACTGGTGGGCCCTGTTCCTAAGCACCTCTTGAACATGGATATATCCGGCCCTGCTAACGCTCCACCAATTCGAGAGAAAAAGTCAGAAGAACCCAACTGACACCACTCAACCTTCTCCAACAAGTAAACATATCAGCTACTTATTAGATACCAGCTCGACTTCCATGCAGCCAACACTTCCCGAACGCACTATCTAGAATCTCCACTATTACCTAGTGCTTCTAACACGATCGATCTATCTTCCGAAAAAACCAAATATCCAAGCCTAGAATTCCCAATGATGAAGAACCGAGGCTCTCTTGCTGCCAAACAAACAAGCACACTAATAACCAACTCTTTGCTCACACCTCCCCAGCTACTCTACTCTACACGCCACCGCCACTACTCGATTCGAACTCAAACAAATAACACAACTTTGAGCACAACAAGCTTAGAAGGACTTACTGATTATTCCCCCACGCTCTTTACCAGATCAAGCTAAACGAAAATCTAACGACTATCCCAACTCTACCAGAAACAATACTTCTTAAGGAAAACTCCAACTTCCTGAGAATAACACTAAGTTGCCAACCTCCCGGCGACATCACAATGTTGACAAGAATCCTGCCGCATACCCAAGCGGCCTACATGCATAACCACACTCAACCGACAACCTGACAAACTGAACAAAAGCCAACGACCTCTACCCAGCAATTGGAACATCACGAACTGACCATGAACGACGTTACCCAAACAGAACATACTCGATAATGGGAACACAACCACTTTCGACCGAAACAACCACCGATGCAATCTTTCTAATCCATACTGCAACTTTTAAACTTCGCCCCAGACTCTCAGTCTAATCTACAAACTACGTACCCAACGATCATCCATAGGCGACCATGCGGAACTCGACTCAACCCGCAAACCACTAGACGTTGAACCCCCAATAGCCTTCGAACAATGACGACGAAGAACCCATACACTCACTTCTGCGGCGTAGGGAAACATGCCACCCGGTCAAAATTCCGTACCATGCTGACAACGCCTAGTAATATCACATATTTTAGTCGTTGTTGAGCCCTATTCTTAGTGAAATTATATCATGTACATCGTGGTATTCTCACTTTTCGTGCCAGCACTTGTTTGGAAAGAAATAATGAAAACAGGGACTAAAAGCGTGCAATTTGGAAGAAGTTTGAAGATCAAGGCAAAATCAGGAAAAGACGTACGCACGCCGCGGAAATGATAAAGGCGCGACGCGGGTACGAGGCGGTGGAAAGAATTCAAATTCCGATAAAACTGGGATAAACCCCTACGCGCGACGCGGCATCCATAAAAGCGCGGCACGGTCTCGAAATTTTTGCAACTATAAATAGAGGCTTTTAGGTCGAAAAAACGAGCGAAGACCTGGTGTAAAATCGACCCCCTAGGCTCTTTGACTCCGAGATTCAGCTTCAAGAACCACTTTTTGGTATTTCTATGTTTTTATCTTTAATTTTCATTTAGTTCAATAGTTAGTGGTAGTGGCTAGTCTCCTTGGGAGTGACAACCATTGATATTGAGTCTTTTAGTTTTAGTTTTCCAGTGTTTGTTACTGTTTTGGAACCTTGGAATCTGTTTTTGTTAATAATAATCATTCAGTTTATGTTAAGTGTTGGTTTTTCGGTATTTCTGCTTATTTTTGGATTGTGAATGTTTGTTTTGTGTTTGGATGCTTGAATGACCTTGATTGGACTGATTTCCCTTGCTGATTTCAATGACCAACTAAGGTTAGTTTTTAGGTTTGAACTTAGCCAGTGACTGTTCATTTGGACTTTAGTTATTGGTTTAGTTTATGCTTTGTTTATGCTTGATGTTTGAATTTCCTTTGTTGGCTTCTGAATTGGAGATGTACTTCTGATTTTAGTAAATGACTAGGTTTGGTTGATATTTTTAGTTTAGTTTATGCTTTTTGGGAGTAATAGTCAAAAGTTAGGAACTAGGTCCTCTGACTGTAACGTGACACTGCAGTTGGTAATCTATCACCTGTCTCCACCACGTAACTCCTGTGGATCGACCCTGACTTCCATTATGCTAAGTGAGAGTGAACTTTATTTTCTTATTTTTGACCGTATAACGACCGCTGCGATGTCAAATTTTGGCGCCGTTGCCGGGGAGTTGTGAGCTTGAGATTAGGTGATTTGTAGGACCTTTTAGTTTTTGATTTTTAGTTAGTAATTTTTTATTTTTGGTTTTTCGGGCGTGTTGCATTAGTGCATGCATACCCGTAGGGGTGAGCAATTATCCTCTTTGCGTTTTGACTCAGAGATTGAGCGAACTGCATGCAAAATCCGTGCACGTAGGCGTTTAAATACAATGAGTTTTAGTAATGTCAGTAGTAGTATGGTGAGTTTTGCCCAGGAACCCTCGGGTGAGGCAATGGGGATGTCATTTATTCCCCCGGTTTCTGAATTCCATATTGGGAGCACGAGTGCTACCGGTGGTGCAGCTTCAGCCCCTGCACCTATACCTTCATGCACTCCGCCGTCGATTCCACCATTTCAACCATTATCCCAACCTCAATCCACAAACCCATTTACATCTGCCATGTCTTGGGGAGCGCTGACCCGCGATGGCACCCCAGTATCTAGACAGCAGACACCCATTTCCCAACCCATTTCTCAACCAGCACCAGTACTTTTTAAACCACAAACCACATTCCAACCTATACCACCGCAACAACAATACCAGCAACCACCTCAGCAGCAGTACCAGTATCAAGAGGCTGAGGAGAGGTATGATGAAGAAGAAGACGAAGGATGGGTTCCACCACAGCAACCATGGACCTCCAAGAAGAGCACAGCAGCATCAACCAGTACAAGATATCTGTTTCCCATCAGGGTCAAGGAACGAATAAGTGATCATATGATCCTTTGTCCAACAAGATATTTTCAGACACGAGACATGGATTGAGATCAATCTTTGTCCGATACTCTGTTTCCCGATTTCTGATTCTGCTTATGACTTTCGCACCTCTAATTGAACACATCAATTTAGTCCAGGATGGCCAGCACTTTAGTCAACTTCAAAATCATCGAGCGGCCTACAGATATCTGTTTCCTATCAGGGTCAAGGAACGAATAAGCTTTGACTCATATGCTTGTGTCTTTTACTTGTCAAAATCGTACACAACAATACGTTTTATAACATCGAGTTACCGATGCGTTTGCGCATTATCAATGCACAACCGACTCGTAAATTTCAACTCATATGTCTCAGCTTCAAGATCATAAGATATTATCATCTCAACTTTGCTCGTGATGTAATCCATGAAGCAATCTATTGAGCGCGAGTTTATCCAATACTCAAATCTCTATTTCCAAGTACTCGTGAACATTGTAGCAATCTTACTGCAATGTCTAACTCCTTAGACAATCTACAAACCAATTCACGACAGTCTTCGTTCATACTTACTTCCGAAAAGTATGAGCGACTGTTGACTTTTGAATAATCAAATTATTTGGGAAGTGAAACATGCAAAATTGAAACTTAAAATCTGACTGGTAGCTACTATTGCTTATTACCAAGTCTCCACGAGGTAATCACTAAGTCGGATTCTTCATAAAACTTTTATCGGTTTCTAGATTCCTTTTAAACTTTTAATTCATGTTATGTATCTATGTCTATATGACCTTTCACTCTTTCTATGTATCTAAATGTCATACATTGATACACTTTATCCAATCGGACATTCATCTGATGATATCTCAATTTAGTCATATACTTTTATTCTCACTTACGTCTCCATTCTATCTGCTGTGACTTTCCATGGTTCTTGGGATCTTTAGTCTACATGACTGCACCCTAAGACTATTTCGAGGTGTTACGATGTGCTGGTGACCCACACGCGCTCCATCGGAATACCAACGAAATTCTTTAACCATTAAGTCCTTTTACTTATTTGAAAACCTTTTCAAATTAATATTAACATTCACCCCGATCATTTTTCAATGATTTCTCACATATGTACAGAATCCATTAAGTATTCCCAGCCAGGTCATATCCTGAATCTGACTCACTATGCTCTAAGCATTAAGTCATCAGGACATGTTCATGACACTTCTGATCGATCCAAGAAGCTCGTGGAATTCGATCTAATCTCATTCCAAACCCTTTTGGAATCTTAGGATTACTTATAATCCTTGTGTCATGACTTTTAATAACTATATCCTTTCGGAGACTTTTTCTCATGCATCTTGAATCTTATCAAGATCATGCTTACTGTAGATAGGTCTATACTGATGATAACATCTATCTGATAGATGTCTATGGATTATGTGAGTATGTTGAACCTTCTTTACATCTCTCATGCCAAATCATCACACTCTGCAATGATCGAAAACTCTTTCCTAGGGCAATGCATCTTGAGTCTCATCAAGATTATTTTGGCAGAGTTTCGATCTATCTCATAGATGTTTACAACCACCTGAGTATGTCGTATCTCTATTAAGTCTTTCATAGCGATCCGTCTCTTAACACCAAGTCATTACACTTTGTAATGAAAAGAGACGTTTCCTAGAAACAATATGTAACTCACATATGGAGATAGTAGATAACAGCAACACTCCCACTGGCTTTGACACGGTTATGGACTATTCACAAAATCCAGAACTTTTGGCACATTTTGAGAATCTAAACCTTTCTGACATCTTAATGGAAATCTTTCAGCCCTTTCTTAAAATCCAATCCTTCGGCATATTTTTTGAGAATCTAAATATCCTTTCTTGCGAGATGCCCGTGGGGTGTAAACCCAGGCCCTTGTACCTTTGTATTGGCATACTCTTTGTGAGTCCCCATTAGTGTGTCGGTGATCCACACGCACTCCACTAACGACTTACAATGTGCCATACAGAATCCTTTCGGATTTCATCTTCTATTGAGAGTGCTTCTCTCAGAATCAATTACTTGACTCTGAGTGTCGTCTCACTCAACCAGATGTTATGAAGGTACGTTTCTGTCCATGCTGCTTTCTTTTGATGATTCAATTACTCCCACCATGTGTAAAATCAATCAAACTGTCACATAGACTGTATCTCGCCCCAAGGTTCTCTTAATTGGCAGCAACCGGGCTCACCAATGCTTCCAAGTAGTCGGATTGTAAATCTGTACCAACTATAGTGTTTTTACCACCAATCGGTATGTCACCCCGATCATAACTACTTATGATGGTGATCAGTATTACTGGTCAAGAGAAGATTATGTCAGTATTTAAAATAGAAATCTGATTTCTGCTCTAAGCCTAGTGATGACTAAAGGTTATTTCACTTGGCTAATCCTGAACTCATTCAGGACTGTCCCAACTCCCACTGTTTCCTTAGAACATGAGTTCTTTCTAAAAGAGCTCTTCTTTTCAGGTATAGTGGGGTGACCGGTGAAACAACATTGCTGATCAGGTTCAGGCTAGTCATGAGGTTCGGACGAACACTACACGACCCTGGACTTTCTATGTGCAAGTGGGACATTCCTAGCTTCACATTTCAGCCAATGTTTGCAGAACCTACTTATTCTAGGATGTGGTCGGAATATGGTTTTTATGGTCTGACTGGTTTAGCATTTAATTCATCATAAACTAATTGACAATGTATCTCATACATCGAGGATCGAACTGTCTCGACCAATGCTCCATCATCTTCCCTAAGACACATTATAACTATTAATGTTCTTAGAAGAGAATGAACTGTGAAACCCTTTTCTCAGTTTATGTTATTACTCAAGTTCTGTGGATCTTGTACTTCCTTTGAAGTCCTTGAATTGTTCAAGGTTTCAATTCAATCACTTGTTTTGATAAGCGAAGCCATATTCGTCATACCGAATGACAAATATCGTGAAGTACAAACAATTGTGTTCTTTTTTGAAGATTCGAGCAATACACAGCAGCTGATGTGTATGTTGCTCCTAATCTCAATTTCTTTTACATCTTTATGTAAACTTAAGACTTTGTTAATTCTGTTCAAGACTTGCAATCTTCAGTTGACTCTAAGTTAACTGATTCCAAAATCCTATCCTCCGGATCTTTGGGTGATTCATTTCTTGTCATATGTGCTTTATAAAGAACTTAATCATCATTTGACTCTGAGTCAAATGATTCCAAAATCCTGTCCAACTGGATCTTTGGTTGATTCATTTCTTGACACATTAAGAACTCAATTCATCATGAGACTCTAAGTCAAATGATTCCAAAGTCCTGTCCAACAGGACCTTTGGTTGAATTGATTCTTATAACATTTATATTAACAATCATAAATGACAAAATTCCTGAATCCAAACACTTTGGATTCAAGTTATTACTAATCATGCATTCAACACATTCATATAACATTTCAGGGATAATCTTGAACAACAGGTGTTAAAAGAAAATCGACAATTTTATTAAAACAAAAATCCTTGAACAATGTAATATATGATACACAATGTCATATGCATCTAATAAGCTAATAACATGATTTCAATATCTAACTAAACTTCAAAACTACATGAGCTGGAAATCCAATCCAAATGTGCTCCTATGCGCCAAAGTCTCATACCCTACTGATTCCCTGTATACAAACCAAAATGTGACTATCACATTATGTATCAAGGAATTATGGAACAAGAGTTTTGAGGTTTTTAGATATACCTGAGCTTTCAAAATATTTTGACCTTGGAGCGTCTTCCAATCTTCCCGCAACTGTATCCGATTCTGTGGATTCCCATTTTAAGACATGTCCAGACGATCTGGATCGTTTCTTGCTGTGTCTTTTCACTGGACTTAATCCAGAAGTAGCTGAATCATTGGAGCTATGCCTATCCAAGAGTGACTCGTATAAAGTTAATAGTGGACGCATTTCCATAAAGACCCTTTTCTGGTCTTCCTTTCTATACGTCTGAATGAACAGATCGTACTCACTAGTCAGTGAAGCGAGTAGAATGTTTATACTCATCTCCTGACTCATGGAATAACCAAGTTTGTACAATTCGCCTATGTACGCTTTAATCCAAAGAACATGCAAATCGATGCTACTTCCTTCTTTTAGCTTGCACTCTGCAAGTCTTTTGAAGATCCTAGCTCGTTCCTCTTCAACTGGTTTTTGGAACTTTTCCTCAACCGATTGCATTAACTCATATGGCCCCAAGGAATCAAAATCCTTGCGGAACTCGGGGTCAATGGTCAATAGCATGAGGTCACGAATCTTTTCAGATTCATCAACTAAGAAGTCATGCTTATCATAAAAACTCTTTATGATGACTTGTTCCGGTGGAACCAGGATCGGATACTCGGTGAGATGAAGCTTGCCAGCAATGACGAGAACCAGTCTCCAATTGCGAAGCCATTCCTTACAGTTAAGGCCAGTCAGCCTTTCCATATTTGGCAGGTGCTTTCTGATGCTCTCAAAAATGGGTGAGGGAGGAGAGGGAGGAGAATAGACGCTTGATTCAGACATCTACAATAACTAGAATTTATTAGGTTAATTATTCCTTTTAAATAATTACCCAATTTATTATTTATTAAGGCTAGGACCCAAAATACCCCAACTATGATGTGAAGAGGGATGCCGTAATCACAACATAATGGTCATTAAAGTAGATAATACACTTATCAATTTCATCTTATGAAATTCCTAGATCTGTTGAGACACATTAAACTATTCAATGGCATGTTTAGTCTCGGATGTGCCCCACTGTTTGTGACTGGGATGCCGAGGATCACAAACCGGGTGTGAATAACCATGGAAGTTAGCTTGGTACTCTCGAAGTCAATTACCATCTCTAATTAACGTGCCGGTTAACCACACACGCTCCATCAATAATGGTAAAACCGAGAAACCCATTGCAACTCTTTGTGAACCCCTATTGGTGTGCCGGTTAACCAAACACGCTCCACAAATGTTTCACAAGGCGCAATGTGCAACTTCATGGATTGGCAACCAATTCACATTTTTGATCTAAAATAACTAGATTGGGATTTTTGTTCAAGGTTCTAGTACTTTCAATTATAGCATTATACTTTTAAGAGGCTTAGCGGTTCTATCAAACCCGTTCGGCTAACGACACTAGACTGACCAAGAGAGCGGTGGGTGAGAGTGGACACCCATTAGACTACCATTTTATAGGCAGTCGCCTTATACCCTCTTTATAGGACAGTTTTGTGAATGAGGCCTACTAACGGTAAGACTAACCAGTCTTTATCTTACATATAAATATTAACTTTTAATCATAAATATATAAGATATATTTTAATCTTATTAAAATATTTTAGATTTAATTTAATACTAATTTTCGCAAATTTTAATGAATTTTTTGAAAATTTAAATTAAATCTTTAAGTGATTTAATTGGTCTTTTAATTAAACAATTTTATTAAACTAATTAAATCAAATATAGGAATTATAAATTAATCATATTAATTACGTATTTTTATCCCCTAGATTTCGAAAATTGCAAGCATGGGATAAAAGATTCTGGTTATTTAATTAAACAATATTTGCCAACAATAACAATCTACTATCCAAGGCAACTAGGAAATCGCCAAAAAGGGGAGGGAGGCTAGGGTTTTTGAAACCCTAGCCACCATGAACGAAATTAGGCCTCCTCAAGGGTTTATTTTCGAAAACCCAATGATCAAACAAAACAGTTATATCAATTTATAAGAAAAACAACAGCCAAGCTCTGATACCACTGAAGGGTTTTACACAAACTATGAACTAGAAAATTCCTAAGTTCACATGCAACCCTAAATAAGATCTATGTTTTCTACTATGAACATATAATAAAAACCTAAAGGCCAACAATAATTTCTAAAGAAGAAATCAGAAGAACCAACCTCTGATTCTTGATCTAGAAGCTAGCAGCACAAGTGTCCTGCCTCAAATGGAGTCACACCCAAGCAATAGAGGAGAGAAGACAGCAGAATTCCTTCAGAGAGTTGTAGTTGGCGCAGAAAGAGGTGCCAGGAGGTTCCTTTTATAGCCTCTTAGGATTACAGCTGAAACCCTAGAGGAGTCTCCTCAATGGGCAAGCCTTTTGACCATTTGGACCAAGGCTTCTAAACCCTAATTAGGGTTTTCGCCAACTATGAAGTAGCCTCCATATTTGGCGCCAACTTGGCCCCTAACTACTGGCTTGCCAGTTATTCAACTATTGAATAAATACAAACCAGTACCTGCACTTTTAATTAATTAAATTAATCTTCAAATTAAATCCAATTAATTCCAAATTAATTTCTAATTAATTATTATAGTTAATTAATATATTAACACTTAAGTATATTAATAAACTATTTATTTATTTCTATTGATTTTTTAAACCATTAATAAATCAACCTTCCTCTCTACTGACTTCTACATCAATCCTTCTGCTATGAGGGCAACCCAAATGGACTTTGCTTCTATTAATAAGATAAATACAAATATAAAGTCATGGCTTAGACACCTAATTCAACAATTATTGACATTGACTACTAGATTGGTAGAGATGGGGTTGTTGACCGGAGATGGAGAGAGGGAGAATGAGAGAGAAAAAGGGAGACGGGGTATAACGAGTGAGTTTTCTTAATTATAAAGTTATTGAAATAAATAAAAAGTATACAAAAAAGAATTAAAAGGACAAAACACTATTTTCAACTTTATCAACCGTTTTTTGCAAACCATTTTGACCATATTTTGCAATTTACTCTTAAAAAAATCCTAAGAAACTCCTAGATTTTTTACTTTTGAATTGTTTACTAAAAATTAACTGAAAAATAAATCAATATTCGATTTCATTAAAAAAATAATTTGTCGAAACATTTCGAGTTTTTGACTAAAATGATGTTTTTGAAAAAAATATTTACCAAATAGGTGTAGTTTTCAAAATATTACCAAATAGGTTGTCTTTAACCAAAAGAGTATTTTTGACAAAATTTTTATTTTTCTAATAATATTATTTTGATGTTTTTTAATATATTTATTTTGACTTTTTTTTTCAAAACTTTTTTTTAGTAATGCTGGCTAAATTAAACATCAAATAACCATAAGGTTTTTAACTTGTTTTTAAAATACTTTTTTATTATTTTTCTAATTATAGGATTTCTAATGTCGTTTCAAAATAACTTTTTGTTTAAAACTTTTTTTTTCACTTTATTATAACTTTTATTATGGTTTATAACTTGGTTCTAATTATCCAACATCAAATTGCTTATAACTTGGTTTTAATATAGGATTTCTAATTTCGCTCACATCTTGAAAATTGTTCGACAAAATAAAATTTCTTTTAAGCAATGAGTTCTTAATACAGATAATTTCATATATAAATCATCTTCAATTTTTTAGTATCAAGGTCTATTTGATTAACGACAAAGCTATTTTCAAAAACACCGACTATTATGTCAAACTTTTTAATATTCCTCAAGAGCTTATTTCACTAATGGAGTATCATTTTTTTCTGGAGTGAAGACTAGACGCGAAAGCGAACCCTAATAACGTCGTGGTCGATCCGTGAAGAGCGAAGCCGTCTCATTTCCGCGACTCGGGAAGACTGAAGACTTCGGTCTAATATCTCCAAATCGCTATCAAGCTCTTTCCTTGTCACTTCTCAGGCTCACTGTTCCGTAACTCCGACCGTAAGTCCCTTCTCAGTTCTCACTTCACAACCCGTGATTCTGATACTGATCTGAGTGATTTCTGTTTTGAGTGTAGCGGAAATCTGAATTTTGTATAATGGTTTTACATTGGTTTCTCAAATGTGGTTGAGATGTTCATCATTGTGTTTGAGTCGGAAATGCCTTCATTAATTTACTGTTATGTTCCAGCCTCAATCTTTGAAGCCACCATGCCACCATTGTTGACAAAGCCTAAGGTGGAAAATTCTTATTTTCATATGGTGAACACATTTAAAAAGGCTGCATAAAAGATGGCTGCCATGACTATAAAAGGAGCCCCAACCTCAGTTGTAAATGCATCCCAAAACACACCACAAACATATAGAGTTAGAGAGAAACACTTAGAGTATAAGTGTTAGAGAAAGGGTTGGTTTTTTGTAATAGTTGAGTGTGAGAGTTGCTCCTCCTATTGTAATTCTGTTTTAGTGTTGAATAGAAGAGTTTTCCGATCCTAACAAGTGGTATCAGAGCCTCGTTTCGGTACCGATCGTTTTTTGGTCGAATTTTTTTTTCCTCAAAATCGATTTCCGGGCACACCATTGTAAAGTACTCGTTCCCACGATTCCGAAAATATTTTTTTTGGAATTTTTCGACCACCGGAAGACCTCCAAAAGTCCGGTCAAAGGTTTGCCGGAATAGTGGCCGGAAAAACCAGTTCGCCGGAAAACTCGCCGGAGAAGACGATCGGAGAAGACGACACTGTAGCGACACTGTAGCAAGTTTCAGAAAACTGCATTTTGGCCCCCTGAAATTCCAGAAAGTTGCAAACAGGTCCCTCTAATTCTATAAAACTCCGTTTTGGTCCCAGTTTTTTCTGAAAGTTACAATTTTGGTCCTTATACTTCTGAAAAGTTTCAGAAAGGTCCCTATGTTTCAAAACCTTCCAGTTTGGTCCCTGTAATTCCACAAATTACAGATTGGCCCCTATACTTCTTAAACATTTCAAATTGGCCCATAATTTTTTCAGAAGTTCATTTTAGTCTGAAAAATTATATCCCACCTATTTCGACCCTTTCGGAAATAACCGTGATCTCGGTTTTACCTAATTCCATCCCAAAATTTCACAAAACGCAAAATACGAAGTCTTTCTCATGGAATCTACAAGTTCGGATATAATGGTCCAACTTACGCCCACAAATTATAATATGTGGAAGCCGAGGATGGAAGATTTGTTGAATCTAAAGGATCTAGCAGAACCTTTAGAAACCAAGGGCGTAAAACCTGAAAAGACAACAGTCGACGTCTGGACGAGAATGAATAAGAAAATTGTGGCACAAATTCGACAATGGATTGACCACAGTGTTTTTCAACATGTTTCTCAAGAAACAGACGCATACAAACTCTGGGAAAAGCTTGAAAGTATGTATCAAGCAAAGACTGCACGCAACAAGACCCTACTAATGAGGCGCCTGGTAAACCACAAGTTACGAAGTGGTACATCCATAGCCGAGCATACGAGTCAGTTCCAAGATCTCGTAAATCAGCTCAGTTCTGCCGAATGGGTTCTCAAAGATGAGGAGCAAGCAATATTGTTGCTAAGTTCTCTACCTGATCATTGGGAAACACTTGTTGTTACTCTCAGCAATTCTGCCCCCGGTGGGAAAGTGACAATGGAGATGGTCACGGACGCTCTCATGAACGAGGAAGCCAGAAGAAAAGAAGCTGGTACAGACCAGTCATTTGCCCTCGTAACAGAAAACAAAGAAAGAGGCGGAGGTAGAACTGGTGGCAGAGGAAGAGGTCGAGGTAGAGGCAGACGTGGTCAAAGTAGAGGAAGATCTCAAGTTAGAGGAAGATCAAAATAAAGGGGAAAGTCTTCAAGTACATGGTTTGAAGGCCACTGCAACTACAGCAATCATTATGGCCACAAAAAGAGCGATTGTCGAAAGTTTCTACGAGAACAGGCTGAAACGAGTACTAGTTCAAGCAAGGAGGATGGTGAGACCATGGTCAACATTTCACAAGACATTGCCCTTGTTGCATGCGAGGAGGATGCATGCCTACACGTAGGCGCTCATGATGACGAGTGGGAGATTGATACCGCTGCATCATATCATTCCACTCCGGACCGGGATTTATTTGCAACATATAAATCCGTAAACCATGGTACCATGAGGATGGGAAACACCAGTTCCTCTAACATTGTTGGTATCGGTGATGTACATATAAAGACCAATGTAGGGTGTACATTGGTGTTGAAAGATGTTCGACATGTTCCGGAGCTAAGAATGAATCTTATCTCAATTGGAGCTCTTGACCTTCAGGGCTATGACAACCACTTTGGAAATGGCAACTGGAAGTTGTTAAAAGGCATTATGGTCATTGCAAGGGGAAAGCTTTGTGGTACTATTTATAAGTCTCATGCAAAGCTGATTCAACCAAGTCTCAATGCAGTAGAAGAAGAGATATCACCAAATCTGTGGCATAGAAGACTAGGCCACATGACTGTGAAAGGGTTAACAACTCTTGAAAAGAAGAAGTCCATTTCCATGGAAAAAGATGTTGCCCTGGATCCTTGTGAATACTGCTTATTTGGGAAACAACACAGAGTTTCCTTTAGCTCCACAAGAAATAAGTGCTCTGAGTTGTTGAGCCTTGTCCACTCCGACATATGTGGACCCATTGAAGTAGAATCTCTTGGTGGAAGCAGGTATTTTGTGACATTCATCGATGATGCATCACGAAAGGTATGGGCTTACTGTATCAGGTCGAAGGATCAAGTATTTGATCGTTTTAAAGCTTTTCATGTAATGGTGGAAAGACAAACTGGCAAGCAGTTGAAATGTCTCAGATCAGATAATGGAGGTGAGTACTATTCTCGTGAGTTCTCCACATATTGCACAAAATATGGTATCAGGCATGAAAAGACTGTTCCACGTACCCCACAGCATAACGGTGTAGCAGAACGAATGAATCGTACCATTGTTGAGAAGGTCCGATGTATGATCAGTGCGGCTAAACTACCAAAGCCATTCTGGGGTGAAGCTGTATTGACAGCTTGTTACCTTATAAATAGGTCACCTTCAGTTCCATTGAATTTTGAAGTTCCAGAAAAGATATGGACAGGTAAAGACATTACATATTCTCACTTGAGAGTATTTGGGTGCAAGGCGTTTGCACATGTGTCAAGTCAATTGCGGAAGAAGTTGGACCTCAAATCCACTCCATGCATCTTTATTGGATATGGAGATGAAGAGTTCGGGTACAGGCTATGGGACCCAGAACTAAAGAAGGTTATTCGAAGCAGAGATGTTGTTTTCTATGAAGCCCAGTATTATGATTTCAAGGCATCGATTAACGAGCAACAAAGCTTCAAAGTTCCAGAAATGATATCTGAAACAAAAGATGATGTTCCGACCGATGAACAGAATAATGAAGTTGATGATGCAGATCAAGGAGGTGTTGAGCAGGGGGAGCTTCCACCTCTTGATAATTCAGAGTCATTGCCAGATGTTTCTAATGAAGAAACTCAAGTTCGACGATCTGATCGAGTTCGTGTTCCTTCCTCAAGATACCCAACTTCGAACTACATCCTTCTTACCAGCGAGGGGGAGCCAGAGAGCTTTCAGGAAGCTCAATCTCATATTAACAAAGCCAATTGGCAGAAGGCCATGGAAGACGAAATGAATTCTTTGCACAAAAATCAAACATATGAGTTGGTGAAACTTCCCAAAGGAAAGAAAGCCTTGAAAAACAAATGGGTTTTCAAGTTGAAAAAAGATGGAAAAGGAAACATTGTGAAGTACAAGGCAAGACTCGTTGTCAAAGGATTCCAACAAAAGGAAGGAATTGACTTTGATGAGATTTTTTCGCCGGTTGTGAAGATGATGTCGATTCGAGTCGTACTCGGATTGGTTGCCAGTCTAGATCTTGAACTTGAGCAGATGGATGTAAAAACAGCTTTTCTCCATGGTGATTTAGATGAAGAAATATACATGGATCAGCCCGATGGGTTTAAAGTCCCAAAGAAAGAGCATCTCGTCTGCAAGTTGAAGAAGAGCCTTTATGGTCTTAAGCAAGCCCCAAGACAGTGGTACAAGAAGTTTGACTCGTTCATGGTAAGTCACGAGTACAAAAGAACTGTTGCAGACCACTGTGTGTACATGAAGAAGTTTCCAGATGGGAAATTTGTCATCCTTTTGCTCTATGTGGATGATATGCTAATAGTGGGTCAAGATGCAACCATGATCAACAACTTGAAGAAGGATTTGTCTAAGTTCTTTGATATGAAAGACTTAGGCCCATCTCAACAAATATTGGGCATGAAAATTATCAGTGATAGAGAATCAAGAAAATTGTTCTTGTCACAGGAGGAGTATGTTGAACGTGTGATCAAAAGGTTCAACATGGAAAACGCCAAGCCTGTTGGCACTCCGTTGGCAAATCACTTCAAGTTAAGTAAGAAACATTCCCCTTCTTCTGATAAAGAGAAAGAAGAGATGAAGAAAGTCCATTATTCCTCAGCCGTAGGAAGTCTTATGTATGCGATGGTGTGTACAAGGCCAGATATTGCTCATGCTGTTGGTGTCGTGAGTTTATATCTAGCAAATCCAGGAAAGCAACATTGGGAAGCAGTCAAGTGGATACTGCGATACCTGAAGGGTAGTTCAAAACTATGTTTGTGTTACGGGGGAGCTAAGCCAATCGTGAAAGGTTATACAGATGCTGATATGGCAGGAGATCTTGATAATAGAAAATCTACATCAAGTTATGTTTTCACTTTGGCAGGGGGAGCTATCTCATGGCAATCCAAGTTACAGAAGTGTGTAGCACTGTCAACAACAGAAGCCGAGTACATTGCTGCCGTTGAAGCTGGGAAGGAGCTTATATGGTTAAAACGGTTTCTTCAAGAATTGGGGTTTCCCCAAGCAGAATACATCGTTCATTGCGACATTCAGAGTGCTATGGACCTGAGCAAGAATTCGATGTACCATTCCCGCACTAAGCATATTGATATCCGTTATCATTGGCTTAGAGAAGCAATCGAGAGAGGAGAATTGAAGTTGTCAAAGATCAACACAAATGACAATCCTGCAGACATGTTGACCAAGGTGGTGACACAAGACAAACACAAACTATGTGCTGACATAGTTGGGTTAAGGATTGTTCAACAGAGGCTGGAGGGGGAGATTTGTTATGTTCCAGCCTCAATCTTTGAAGCCACCAAGCCACCATTGTTGACAAAGCCTAAGGTGGAAAATTCTTATTTTCATATGGTGAACACATTTAAAAAGGCTGCATAAAAGATGGCTGCCATGACTATAAAAGGAGCCCCAACCTCAGTTGTAAATGCATCCCAAAACACACCACAAACATATAGAGTTAGAGAGAAACACTTAGAGTATAAGTGTTAGAGAAAGGGTTGGTTTTTTGTAATAGTTGAGTGTGAGAGTTGCTCCTCCTATTGTAATTTTGTTTTAGTGTTGAATAGAAGAGTTTTCCGATCCTAACATTTACTTCCAACAAGTAACGGTCTGCATTCAACATTCATTTCTGTTAAGTGTTAACAGCCATTTATATTAGTAAAACCAAACAATTGAAGTAGTATACTCCGTTATTCGCTACACATTCCCCTAACTGGTTCATTACAGAGGGAATTAAGCCAATACTTTGAATGTCAAAAAGCGATGTTGATCTTGGAGCAGGAGATAGCATTGGGCAAAGTGTCCAAGTTCTACTGGATTGTAATAAAAAGGACGGGATTTCTGGAATCAACATCTACCACCGTCAATTTTCATGGTTCCTAGCGCGTAGCGAGATCATAGTCCAACATCTTTCGTGCCTAAAGCTGTCTTTATTGGACCTCTTCATAAATAAAATAATCTATTACAAAGGTTTGAAGATAATAAAATGGCTTATTTACATCAGTTATTGAATCGTTCAAGATCCAGCCCAGAGCAAACGTTACAAGAATGTATGAACAAGGTGAATAGTAAAATGAATCTAATTAAGGCATGTTATGCAAAGTCAACAACCTATAACGATGCTGAACTTGCTAGAATGATGGTAATAGATATTTGTCTCATACTTAAATTCCTTCATCTTTTTAAATACGACCAAATACCTTTGAATGACCGGTC
The DNA here is from genome assembly GCA_023525715.1 of Cichorium intybus. Taxonomy (NCBI): domain Eukaryota; kingdom Viridiplantae; phylum Streptophyta; class Magnoliopsida; order Asterales; family Asteraceae; genus Cichorium; species Cichorium intybus. Next base: position 92,231,782 of record CM042014.1, on the reverse strand, counting down.
GCTTGTCTCGTATATAGTTGGTGACCTGGTGCTGATAGAGAACCAAATCCCGTTTTGTGTTCTTGAAGACATCTTTGAGTCCACTTTTCTGCTATTTGAACCAAATTCCTCTCTTGCCAAGCATATCGATGCTCTTATTAAAACCTACAATATCTTTAAAGGGGATATCATAGTAAATGCCACAGGTGATCATATACGAGATTCTTAGGAACCTCTTTATATACGAGCAATATTTAGATGCCTACTACAATAGCTACTGGCCCAATGCTGCTGCAGGGCTGAAGCGTGCTTATTTTAGTAGTCCATGGAGTGTGATTGCTTTATGTGCTGGAATTGTTTTGTTTGTTCTCACCGTCATTCAGACCATCTTTCAAATAAGACCGCAAGTCCCATAACCGTAACCAAACACTAGATTTTTATTGTGTTTTTCCTTCTTCTGATGTTCACGCTTTACTTCTATGTTTTTTGTTTTCTCTTCTTCTTTGTTTGTAATTCACCTGTATTTGTTATTCAACATAACTTTCACTACTATATTGTTCATATTTTACCAGACTTTCAGTGTTTCATTTTGAGTTTATGTTTCTTTATTTAAGAAAGGTCTATTGGTATGGTATTTTTTATGAAGTATTCCTATGTGGTGTAAAGTTCTGTCGCTAATAGCCTTTAGCAACAGATCAGTGACATAAATATTAGGTGGCTCATATTTATCCAAGTGTCTATGCTCTCGAAATGAAATAGATGGAGTATATTCATTAGTCCAATAAGGATATTTAGACTTGTATATTGACATTCGGTATTTGACTTGTTAATTCAGGTCCATTTTGGTATTCATAATCTTTACAGCCAGCTGTGCCTTGGAAATAACTTCAAAATATCTAGTTGCAAAGGAATAACAATATAAGAATCAGAGTCATACCCCTTGCACCTTAAAACTTATTTTACTCATTGTATGTCATGTACCCAAACAAAAATAAGGCTGTTTATACAAGCTATATAATTCAACCTTTTATCTGTCTATTTCAACATTTTAATATTAACATAACAACAATAAGTTACATAACCATCAAATTTATACACGCTAATTCAACATTTTAATATCATCATAACAACAATAACCTAGATGACCATCTAGCAAGATATATTATAACCATAAATTTTTAACTTTAAAGTTAATTGCGTTATCATGTTAAAGGAGAAAAACAACTGGCACTACTAGAATATTAGGGTAATACTGACGACGATTTTGGTAGCTATTCGGTAGCTATCTCAGTTTACCGACGGGTTTCTGACGGAATTGGAAAGGAGGAAAATCCCTGGTGGTAAATTTTTACCTACCGATTTTCGACGACTCCGTGACAAACTAGCGACGGGATAACAACATCGGTAAGCTTCGACGAAATGTCGACGGGATTTGTTTTGTCGACTTTAGCTACCGAATACCGACGAGAAGTATTACCTACCGAATATCTACCGATTCATGTTTTTCAAGTTAGTGACCGAATTACGACGGGAAGAGTTACCTACCGAATAGCTACCAAATCCACCTTTTCAATTTTGTGACGGAATACCGACGGATCTCTTCTAAGGAATAAACATCCCGATGGTACGTGTGTGTATGTACATGTGTATATGTGCCTATGTGTGTCGCTCTATTAAAAATAATGTGTAGTTATACAAATTATAATATGAAAGGAATAAACGAGTAATTAACTTTGAACGTGTACGTTTGTACATATATAAATATTGTGTATAATTTGGAGAAAATGAAGTAATTGATGTATAATAAAAATGTTAAAAAAATGAAGCATAAAAAACAAAGTTTAGGCCTTGAAAAATTAAAACAATAAAAAAGTCGGTCACTATTCCGTAGGCAACTCGTACAGAATACCTACCAGATAACGTTATGGTCACTATTCGGTTGGTTATCGGTTGTTTACCTGTGACGGATTACCTACCACGTTTATTTTCGTCACTAAACCGTCGGTATTTCGTAGGTGAATTAGGGTTGGAAATTTCGTCATTTTTCCGTCAGAAATACGTAGCTAATTACTGACGGAATTTGGTTGGTCACTATTTTTGGTAGCTATTACCCCTGTTTCCTTGTAGTGTGGGTTATAAAATGCACAATGCATTCGTGTATGTGTGTATCCGATTTTCCCTTACTTCTCCACAAGCAGAAATAATCCCACCAATCTTGGTAGAAAAAAATTGTCACTACTGATTTTGTATGTTTGCTTATTAAAGGAGGGACAATCACATATATTGGTTTTGGAAAAATGAACCAATATATGTTTTTGTCCAGCATCATTTTCATGTGAGAGCATCACTTTAGTTGCATGTAATCTTGAAAAACTTTCTAGAACGACAAAAACTGGGAATAACTTGGTCATCGCATCCGGAATATCTGTCTAAAGAATGTTTGACTTTTTAACTTTCCTTTGAGAAGATGATCCCGATTGACTGTCTATCAGTTTCTATTTGGAGTAATATCTTCAATTTCATCTTGTTGTTTAGTTTTAGGTGACTTTGGAACTGGTGCTGCTGAAACTGATGTGGAAGCTGGATCTTGAATCAACTTAAGAATATTTGCAGCTTCAGTTTGAGCGTTATGACTTTTAGTTTCTTTGTACTTCCTTGCATCCACAATATGTTGACCCATAGTTAAAGGCTTTGCTGGAAAACTTGAGAACCATTTGTGACATCTTTTGTAACATCACGCATTTGTCAAAAAAATGGGTGCAAATAACATAAACCAAGGTGGCATAGTGGTGATCACTTCATATGAAACACTCCAAAATGGAGTAAAGTCAACTGTGGTTGACTTTGGTCAAACCAAATTGGAGATCACGACAGAATGACAAATCGATGGGATGCGCACCAGTGTTCCTAATGTCCCAACAACAAGCAAATCTGAAGTAGATACCATTCAATTTAAAAAGTTAACAAAAGTCGAAATTGTGAAACGTAAAGAGTGATGTCTGCAGATATGGAAGGAAATTAATTTAGTTCATTATTTCGGCTCCAACTTGTCCACTTGTAAGTATCAAAAAAATTTCTGATTGTTGCTTGAATTCAATGCTCCTGAAGTCACTAAAAACCTTCGACAAGTATAAGATTTTGTCAAAATTTTCACAGTTAGGCTGCAGAGGCAGTGGATTTTTTTCGGGTATCTTGTGGTGTCACGGTAACAGGCAAAATGTGTTAGTAGCTATTTGTTAGAGACAGTGTTCTGGCATTTTACCCGCGAGGGTTGGGGTTACTAGTGAAGGGTTAGAGGGGAGAAGAGTGAGTGACGGCGGTGGGTAGTCACGAAGGTTGATGGCGATCAAGGTGGTAACAAAAAATGGCTATTTGGTGTTTAGATTTTTCCGTTGAGAAGGGAGGGGACAGAGGCATTGGTGGTCGAGAAGGGAAAGATGATGAGGAGAGGCCACCGGCCGGTGCACAGTGGAGGGTATGGGTTGGGGCCTACTTATAAGGTAAATGGGGTTGGAGAAAACAAAAACGGTGTTTATTACAGTAGTAGAAAAATAGCTTTTCATGACAGACAATGCCTGTCGTAAATAGCCATAGATGACAGACAAATGTCTGTCATTGAAAACCATGTCATAAATCAAAGATGACATACATTTGTCTGTCATAAATTTACGACAGACATTTATGACATACATTTATGACGGACAATGTCTGTCGTAATTTTGAAAATATGACAAACATTTATAAATCTCATATGACAGACACTTGTCTGTTCTAAATTTGTGACAAACCTTTATGACACATAAATTACGACATATTTTTGCCTGTCATGATTTTACTTTTTTTAATATATATATATATATATATATATATATATATATATATATATATATATATATATATATATATATATATATATATATATATATATATATATATATATATACTTCTATACTATACTATAAACCATATATAAATTACAATACATTTATGCACAATTGTCTTAATTTTTAAGATAGTATCAATTCTAAAGCACAAAGTATTATAATTAAAGCATTGTGTACAAATCAGTGATGCATTTTGTTTTTGAGCGCTGAAAATTTTTGAAATACGTTTTCAACGTTTTGAAAATTTTGAAGCTCCTCCCTAAATTTTGAAACCGGGTGCTGCTTCCCATAAATATTCTATCTTTATTTACGCGTGCCTGACTTTTTGTTGCAGCCAATCCATATGTTTCTTAAATTGTGGCTTTTCCATAAATATGATAGATGGGACATGTGCATCTCCACCTGATCCGCCTTCTTCCGCCTTCACCCTTTCGATGTTCATCTTCTTCTGCCTACAACAGCACCGCCATAGTCACCAACTTTCACAAAAATGTTCTGATTTTATCGCAGGTTAGCACCACCACCACGCTTACCTTCCATCGGTAACTTCTTTATCTTCTCTAACAGGCAACGTAAAAACCCTAGAATTCGGTTATAATCAATTTTGTTAGCGCTTGAGCTTGCTTCTCTGAATTTGACTACAGGTTTGATTCTGCTTCAGGGAACCACCACCGTCTATTTGATCTATCTAGAAATTTAAATATGTTTCCTTGTGTTTTAGATTCCAAAATCGTGTTGCTGGGAGCTATTGAGTCTCAACGCCACCCCCTCACTGTCGTTGTTGTTCCTCGAAGATTCAAAAGCAGTTCCTTCAAATCCGAGTACATTTTCTTTGTAATTTAAATGTCTATCTCTCTCGATCTAGCTATTTTTAATGTAATGTTTTTGGTTTTTCGGAATTTCTAATGTAATTTTTTCAGTTTTGGGCTTTTTTATTTTTGTTTCATATGCTTAGATGCTTCCTTCACAGATGCGCTAAAAATGCAATACGTGGTATACCTGCGGCAAAAACCATAATCCCGTCTGTCACTATGTTTAGCTGTGTGTGTATGTGTGACTGGTAAGCATCTTCTCCGATTGACATTAACCATGAATCCTGGTTTCTAGCAATGAATATCAATTCCTATCGGTTCTTCCCATATTCGTTGCTTCTTACCCCAATTACGCGTTCCTCAGATCTCGCCAAAAATCAGGGAGTCATTCAATTTTGTTTCAATTCCACCGATCCGTAAATCTCGCCAAAACATTTGAAAATCTAAATGATGGAGTCTTCACATTCAACCTTATAGGAATTGTCGAGGTAAATTTCCCTCTGAATCGATTGATTATGTTATAATTTGACCAAATCGCAAATTACTAACTACGTTGATGATTGAACGAAATCTGTTGTTGGTTGACGTTTGAAGAAATTGCACTACCAAGACCGTATATCTTTTTGCGATTTCTACAATTTTTCGTGTGATTAATTTTTTTATCGTTACTGTGTGATGCAATCGATTTGGAGGCTTTAAATCTTATTGGATTTCGGGTTATTTTTACTTATAATAGATTGATTTGGATTAGAGATCAATGTTCGCGTTTTCGGAATTGTGCAATCAACGATTCTTTCCTATTCATCAGGTGATTTGGATATTAGGTATTTTCGTTTTCTCTTTTTTATTGAATTAGCAAGTTGGTTGTTTTAATGATTGTTGAATTTGTTTCCTGAACCCATGAATGTTTTCTTCTTAATTGATTGCGTTAGCAATTCTCAATTTCAGGGTAAGTTTCTTGGTCGATGATCTTTTTCGATAATAATGAAGGTATCAATCGTTTCCTACGTCTTCTTTTTATTAATTTTCACAACCTCTTTCACCTTCTTCTCTCTAACCCAAACGACGGTCCCCACCCAATGATCAAGAGGCTTATTATTGCTTAGGCTACTTTTTTGTCTACGATTCTAGAAAAATTAACTATCTAAAACAAATTACTGAAGGTTGAGTTTTGATGACCCAAATGGATTGCTTGGCTTGTTCCTCCACTAATTCTCTTGACATCAAATATAGCACGAACTCAGGATTTACCTCTGAAATCACATGGACAAGAGCTGCCCATGCTGCACGTAATAACCCTTCACTACCTCCCCACCTGCAAAATTCCTATCGCCTTCTGGATTTTATTGTTTTAGTTCCTCAGGTATGTCCATGAATGGTTTATTTTTTTAGTTATTTTATAGAGTCGGCAACCTTAGGTTAGTTGTTTTCTTCCCAGGTTACATACAAGACTGTTTTACATCTTTATTAGGGGTTTTCAAAAAAAGCACCCCAAGTGTTTGACGAAATGTGTCACAGAAAGTTTTTATTAGATATGATGAGTTTGAAAAAATGTCTTACAACCTGACGATTTATTCTATTAAAGCTTGGAATATTGTCATTTTCATCCTTTGTTCATTTATATTTGACGAATTTAACATTTCTCTAAATTTCTTCTTTGTTTAATATATTTAACAAAATCGATTGGATCACTGCTACAAGCTCCAACCTCATCTTGCAATTCAATCAAAAAATAACAAAAAACACTCAAAATGGTGATTGAAACCAAGTGTGATAACTTAAAATGTTTAATCACCCTTTACCCCTTTTGCTTTGTATTTATATTTCATTCTAACAGGATGTTGACTATCGTGTTGTAGATGCAATAAAAGGGGCTTATGATTACTTTCAAATTTAGACGTGAAATCTAATTGTTCTATCATTTGTTTCTATGATTTGGTTACCTTCAAAAAACAGGCTTATGTTACCTGTGTATTGCATTTTAAAATAATTCTCTCAAGCTTTAAAATACGGTAAACCCAAACCAGAAGATGGAAATTCACCAATCCTGAGTTTTGAAAGTATTGTTCTGGTTATTAAAACGTAAAGGGAAACCACATTTTTCAATTTTGAAAATAACAGCCACCACCACAATGAGGAGCAATTGTGAAAAATAACAGCTACACCGGTTTACATGGAATAACTCAAAGATTTTAGACGGAACAAATGGGATAGATATATTGCTATACACATGATCCTTTTGTAGCTAAAGAATTTTAACCTAAGTGTTGAGAATAATATTAAAATATATTCTTCAAAATTTTGAGTTTTAACATGTTTGAACTTTTGTAAGTAGTGGTTTCCAAATTTCTAAACATGAAATTTAAAATATTTCGCTAAATAGCTTTTAACATTACGATTTAGACTTTGGCTCATTAATATGCTTACAATTAATAGTGTCAGTTAACAGTCAAAGGAATAACGTGGCTTGCATGGAAAATTCTAGGTATATCTTTAACTTATCCTTTTTTTGAACTTTGACAGAACAACCGTAAATAAATATAATTCACAGGTATATATCTTCGAAATTACCAGTTTGAAAATTTGAATTTTTCGGAAATTTGAATAATTTGAAAAATCTGAAAATTTGAATAATTTTGGAAAGTTTGAAAATTTTGAATTTTTTGAAAAGTTTGAAAATTCCGGAAATTTGAATAATTTGAAAGTTTTAAAATTGAATAATCTAAAAAAATTGAAAATTTTGAATAATTTTAAAAGTTTGAAAAGTTTGAATTATTTGAAAATTTTCGAAATTTCGAAATTTGAAAATTTGAAAAGTTTGAAAATTTTGGAAATTTGAAAAGTTTTAAAAGTTTTAAAATTGAATAATCTTAAAAGTTTGAAAATTTTGAATAATTTGAATTTTTTTGACAATTTTTCCATAATCTATTGTATATTCTATATTATTATAAATTTAAATACTATATTTATTATATAAATAATAGTACATAAATTGCTTCAAAGCTACATTCGGTAAAAGTAACAACTGACAAGAACCTATGCTTACAAGGATGTGGCCACATTCATTTTACTCATTATGCTAAATAATTTTTTTCATATTAATTAAAATGCTTCTTTTTGTACTAATAGGAAAAGGTAAATTCTAATGATGTGGCTGTGTTCACCAGAAGCCCAGATAGTGGTGAGATGAGAGATGAACACAAAAAAATATCCAAAATTACCTCAAGTTTGTACAATAGGAAGTATTTGTTTACATGGTGAGACACATTCATGACCTGAAGAAGCAAACTTATTTGTTGCCAAAAGAGCTTATGAACATTGACAAACACATCATTCTATTTTCAATATATTTATCTTTTGCAGGTTTTGGAGTAAAGATTTGACAATAAACATGGTAATGCTTAATGTTAGATGGATGTATATATAAAGATGTGGAACTGTAAATTGATATGTTGTACAACCCAATGGACGTTGATATAGTATGTAATTCGGCATACCTAAATCTAAGTACCAATACGTTATGCAGGAGCTTTTAGTTGGAAATGATATTTCTGTATACATGTTATTTGAATATGATATGTACCCGAAAAAAATACAAATCACTAAATAGACAAATCACCATCGGAAAATTATACTTTAAAACAAATTATCGTCACCACCGCTTTGCTCGAGCATATCACTAGAAACTATTTGCCTACTACAAGAAACTAATCGACATTCGAATATACTCTCCGAAAGAAATTATACTTAATTGGGTCAAAGAGGATATACTGTGAATCTAACCTCATTTCTCAGCATCCTACTTAATTACATCTTCGGATTTGTGTGTTGAAACTTCAAATTGAGTAATATGATGTCAATGAGTTTGGATTATAATGGGATTAAAGGTAGTTAGTTGCATAAATCTTTCATTTTATATAACCTTTCAAGAACTCTTAGTGTTGATCTTTGTTTTTTGAATTTTACCGATTTGGCAGGTTCCATTCAACATAAGCACGTATATGAGCTTTTTATTGAGTAATACGATGTCATGGGTTAGTTTTGCGATATTTCTAATGCATTCAATAGTTATCTCTTCGTTCAAGTTGTTATTGTCTCAAAAGGGGGTTGAGAATAACTTCATTTCAGTTAAATTATCACATATTTCCCTCTTGAATTCAAATGTTTATATTATTCATGTTGTTTGACCGTGGACTTGCTGTTTTCCCTTCAAACAGTTTGAACTTTCATACAACACATCATGCTCTCATACAAAGAAAGAACTTTCATACTTTCTTAAACCCCTACCCCTGTGCAGCAAATCTGAAACCCAAAACCTAACTCGTAGTCGCCGAAACGAAACAATATGCTACCGCTGCATTGCGCGGGTACGCAGCTAGTATATATATATATATATATATATATATATATATATATATATATATATATATATATATATATATATATATATATATATATATATATATATATATACACGCACACACACACACACACATATATATATATATATATATATATATATATATATATATATATATATATATATATATATATATATATATATATATATATCCTATCCTAATAAATAAGTAACTCAAAGCCACATGTCATCTCCTCCTTGATTTTGCCACATGTCATTTTCTCATAATTTTGAATTTTTTAAAAAAATTGTTTGAATTAAATGTATTTAATGTATGTATTCAATAATTCATAACTAAAGCAATAAATTAGGAACCTTTATTTATGTAGCCACATATGTAGAGTTACTTTTTAAATAGTTCACAATTTACATTTTAAATAAATATATACTTTATATTTACGACAAAAAAATAAATATATCAATAATCACATTAATATAAAAAACTAGCTTTTTATATGCATTTGCATAGCAAACCAAATGCGTATGTATATTGGAAAAAATTCAAAACTTTGTTTTGGATTATTTTTATAAAATTATTAATTGTTGCTTTAAAAAATATGGGTGTGTTTTTTTAATAATGTATAACAAATATTTTTATGTTATTAGCATAACTTAAGTTATTATTCAGAAGTTGAATAACGGAGAATATGATACGATATAGAAGATGAATATATAAATTTGAATCTTATCCTAATAAATAAAAATCTAGAGGACACTTGTCATCACGACATTGATTTGGCCACATGTCATTTTCTCAAAGTTTTGAAATTCTTAAAAAAAAGTAATTTGTTTGACAGTTAAGGGTGACTCCAAAAAGATCGGTTTCAGTTTGTTATGCATTGTGTGCTGACTTGATTTACTCTTTCAGTTACGATTAGTATAAAAGTTTCAGTTTCTTTTCAAATTTATTACAATTTATTGAATTACTAAAATTACGAATTTTGAACTTATTAGAATCTATTAGAATTGCAAAAATTAAGGTATGAGAATTCGAATTGTTGTTTCAACATATTTCTCATATCTTATGAAAATTTGGTTTTTAAAATAATTAATATTTATATTTTCGTTAAATACGTTTTATTTATGTCATCCCGTGTAATACACGGGTGTTACAACTAGTATATATATATATATATATATATATATATATATATATATATATATATATATATATATATATATATATATATATATATATATATATATATATATATATATATATATATATATATATATATATATATATATATATATATATATATATATATATATATATATATATATAAATAGTACCAATTTTAGTAATCAAACTAAATCACATTTAATATATCAATAATGTTATGAATAAATTATATCGACAATAAAATAAAATAATAATACGATAAAGAAAAATAAATGTGGACACAAGGATTTAACGTGGAAAAACCCTTTCGGGAAAAAACCACGGGCACAACCGATGATAATCACTATATGAGAAAAATGAGGAGGTTACAAGATTTGGAACTGAAAAATATATATCTCTCTTTTCTTTAATACACAGAGCCTCACAATATATCTCTATGTATATATATATATATATATATATATATATATATATATATATATATATATATATATATATATATATATATATATATATATATATATATATATATATATATATATATATATATATATATATATTTCACTCAATGGTTTTGGACGAATTGTTTGGAAATGATCATCCTTATATATAGGGATGAATGGCCGTCATGTTTGCAGAAATCGTTGAATTTTATTTGTGTGCGCCTGCAATAATACCGTTCAAACCAACGAGCAGAAGTTCAATTTGATTTTGTTTTGATTACTATTTAGCGGGGCCCACATGAATTATTTCTTTGACTACTTTTGCTTTTGAAAGTTAATAATTCACAATCTCCACATTGACTTTAAAAAGCAATAAGTAATCAAACAACTCCACCTTGAGACGAATTTCCTTTTGTAGAAATCCTCATTATAAAATCATCGTGTGCCGACAATCCTTGGAATTAGATTGTCATACCAACCAAGCTTGAGCAAAGCTCAAACTTAGTTGCTGGAACCGGCTTCGTCATCATATCCGCCGGATTGTCATGAGTGCTAATCTTTTGAACTTGAATATCACCTTTGGAAATAACATCTCGAATAAAGTGATAACGTACATCAATATGTTTCGTCCTCTCATGAAACATTTGATCTTTTGTGAGATAAATAGCACTTTGACTATCACAAAAAATCTTTGTGGGAGATGTGTCTCCACAAAGTTCACCGTATAAATTTCTTAACCAAATAGCTTCCTTACAAGCTTCAGAAATTGCCATGTATTCTGCTTCAGTTGTGGATAAGGCAACAGTGGTCTATAGACTTGCCTTCCAACTCACAGCACATCCACCAATGGTAAAGACATAACCTGTCAAAGATCTTCTTTTGTCCAAATCTCCAGCATAATCAGAATCTACATAGCCCACCAGTCCTTCACCAGAACTTCCAAATTGTAAACATGCATTGGAAGTACCGCATAAATACCTAAGAATCCATTGAACAGCTTTCCAATGCTCTTTTCCTGGGTTAGCCATATATCTGCTAACAACACTTAAAGCGTGAGATAAATCAGGGCGAGAACATACCATGGCATACATTAGAGAACCAACTGCACTAGAATACGGAACTTTCGCCATGTTGTTAACTTCATCATCTGTCTTTGGACAACATGCTGAAGATAGTTTGAAATGTGCAGCTAACGGAGTACTAACTGGCTTGGCTTTATGCATGTTGAATCTTTGAAGAACTTTCTCAATATACCTCTTTTGACTTAGGTATAGTTTTCCATGCTGTCTGTTACGAGTAATTTCCATACCAAGAATTTTCTTGGCTGGACCTAAGTCCGTCATTTCAAACTCTTTGCTTAGTTGTGCTTTCAGTTTTGCTATCTCTAGTTTATCTTTTGCAGCAATCAACATATCATCAACATAAAGAAGCAGATATATTGATAAACCATTGACTGACTTAAAATAAACATAACTATCATAATCTGATCTTTTAAAATTCTGAGATAGCATAAAAGAGTCAAACCTCTTATACCATTTCCTTGGGGACTGCTTTAACCCATAAAGATATTTCTTCAATCTACATACCAATTTCTCTTTTCCAGGGATAATGAAGCCTTCAGGTTGCTCCATATAAATATCTTCCTCCAATTCACCATGTAAAAATGCAGTTTTGACATCTAACTGCTCAAGCTCATAGTTATGCATGGCAACAATACTAAGTAAAGTACGAATTGAGCTATGCTTAACAACAGGAGAGAAAACATCAGTAAAATCAATGTCTGGAATTTGGCTATAGCCTTTAGCAACTAACCTTGCTTTAAGTATTGCTTCCTCATTAGGAGTAATACCTTCTTTTCTTTTGAAAATCCATTTGCAGCGGATAGGCTTCTTTTCTTTTGGTAATTTCACCAGCTCCCAAGTGCCATTCTTTTCAAGAGATTCCATTTCATCATGCATGGCAGTTATCCATTTGTTGCAATGTTCTGAAGTAATGGCTTCCATGTAAGTTGAAGGTTCTTTGATACCTTCAATTTCTTCAGCAACGTTTAAAGCATAAGCAACAATATTTGCTTCTTCTATCAGTCTCTTGGGAGGATGAATGACCCTCCTAGGTCTATCAGTTGCTATAGAACGTTGTGGTTGGTGAGTAGGAGTAGGAGTAGAAGACTCTTGCTCAACTGATTGATTTTGATCAATAGAGTTTTCTTTTTCTGGTGTATGTTCTGAGTCAACAGATTGCTCCACCTGCACACTTGTCTTTTGTTGACTCTCAACAGGAATATTAGTAGGAGAATCTTTATGTAGCATAGCTGATTCATTAAATACTACATTTCTACTAATCACGACCTTTTTAGTTTCAGGACACCATAACTTATATCCTTTCACACCATACTTGTAACCAAGAAAGATACATTTAATTGCCCTAGGCTCTAATTTTCCATTATCAACATGAGCATAAGCAGGGCAACCAAAAATTCTTAAATCTGAATAGTTTGCTGGGGAGCCAGACCATACCTCAATAGGAGTCTTTTTAGCAAGTGGAATAGAAGGTGACATGTTAATTAGATAACATGCAGTAGAAGCAGCTTCTGCCCAAAAACGCTTAGATAATCCTGCGTTAGATAACATACAACGGGCCTTTGAAATAATGGTTCTGTTCATACGTTCAGCTACACCATTTTGTTGATGTGTGTGAGAAACGGTGTAGTGTCTAACAATTCCGGCTAGTTTACAATATGAATTAAATTCATTTGAACAAAACTCCATACCATTATCTGTGCGAAGCTTTTTGACCTTCTTACCAGTCTGGTTTTCCACCATGACTTTCCATTCTTTGAATGCAGAGAATGCTTCAGATTTAAGTTTCAAGAAATATGGCCAAACTCTTCTTGAATAATCATCAATAATTGTCAACATATAACGAGCACCTCCTAGTGATGCTTCTTGAGATGGTCCCCATAAATCAGCATGTACATACTCCAAAATGCCTTTTGTAGTATGTACCGAGGTGTTGAATTTCACCTTCTTGTGTTTGCCAAATATGCAGTGTTCACAGAATTCCAGTTTGCCAACGCATTGGCCATCAAGCAATCCTCTTTTGCTTAATGTTGTCAAACCAAGTTCACTCATATGCCCAAGACGCATATGCCACAGGTTAGTAGTATCAGTAGATGAATTTGAAGTAACATTAGAATTACCTGTTACTGTACTACCTTGTAGATGATACAGGTTTGCAGTTTTAATATCAGGTTTCATCACAATCAAAGCTCCTTTAGAAACCTTTAAAACTCCACCTTCACCGGAATATTTGTACCTTTAAGGTCAAGAGTACTTAAAGAAATAAGGTTTCTTTTCAAACCTGGAACGTGTCGAACATCAGACAGAGTTCTGACAACACCATCAAACATCTTGATTTGAATGGAACCAATTCCAGTGACTTTATATGGTGCATTATCACCCATCAATACGGAGCCACCTTCTATAGGTTGATAATTTGTAAACCAGCTTCTGTTTGGACTCATGTGAAAAGTACAAGCTGAGTCAAGAATCCATTCATCATTGGTTTTTAGGATTCCTGCAAAAGCTACAAGAACATCACCGTTAGAATTATTTTCAGCAGCATAAGTAGCTTTTCCTTCATCATCTTGATTTGGTTTGTGATTTTGATTAGAAGCTCTTTTTTCCTTGTTTTTCAACTTGTAACATTCAGAGATATCATGTCCTTCCTTTTTGCAATAGTTGCATGACTTGGAGCGTCTGGATCTATATTTGCTTCTGGAAATTCTTTTGTTCTTGCCTTTGGAATCATTCTTATATGTTGGTCTGCCACGAACTGCCAGACTTTCTCCTTTAGAACATGAACCTTCAGTGGATACCATATCTTTCATCTTTTCTTTGGCATGCAAAGCTTCATAAAACTTCTTGAAGTGTTAAAGTGTCACGACTATATAATATGGTATCTCTAAAGTTTGAATAAGAACTAGGTAAAGAACATAAAAGAATTAAACCCAAATCCTCTTCATCATATTTTACCTCCATAGCTTCAAGATCAGTGATGATCTCTTTAAACGTCGAAAGATGATCCAGCAATGATCCACCTTCTTGCATCTTAAGCGAAAATAATTTTTGTTTAAGGTGCATCTTACTTGTGAGATCTTTGGTCATGCAAATTTGTTCTAATTTTAGCCATAAAGAGGCTGCAGTAGTTTCTTTCAAAACTTCCTGCAAAATATTGTTAGATAAATGAAGATGGATATGAGAGAGAGCCTTACGATCTTTACGATCCTTTTCTTCATCTGACCAAGACGCAGGCATTTTGTCTCGGCCTAACAGAGCATCATCAAGGTCCAACTGGGCCAATACAGCTCGCATTTTTACTTGCCATAATGAAAATCTTGTATCTCGATCCAACAATGGAATATCGTATTTCAAAGTAGCCATGTCGATATAATACTCAATAAATTGAGAATGAGTATAGAAAACAACGTGGCTCTGATACCACTTGTTATGAATAAATTATATCGACAATAAAATAAAATAATAATACGATAAAGAAAAATAAATGTGGACACAAGGATTTAACGTGGAAAAACCCTTTCGGGAAAAAACCACGGGCACAACCGATGATAATCACTATATGAGAAAAATGAGGAGGTTACAAGATTTGGAACTGAAAAATATATATCTCTCTTTTCTTTAATACACAGACCCTCACAATATATATCTATGTATATATATATATATTTCACTCAATGGTTTTGGACGAATTGTTTGGAAATGATCATCCCTATATATAGGGATGAATGGCCGTCATGTTTGCAGAAATCGTTGAATTTTATTTGTGTGCGCCTGCAATAATACCGTTCAAACCAACGAGCAGAAGTTCAATTTGATTTTGTTTTGATTACTATTTAGCGGGGCCCACATGAATTATTTCTTTGACTACTTTTGCTTTTGAAAGTTAATAATTCACAAATAATACAAAATAATTCTTGTAGATACAGATGCTGTGATTGTAGATACAGATGTTGTGAATGGTTAGAATCGTCTTTTTGACATATATCTGCTAATTCTTGTAGTACTTTCTGGTAGGCTTCTTTAAAATTGTTTTCATTTGCTGGAGCTGAAAGTTTCTGTAGGCTGATCAATGCAAAGTCCATGATTTTTCCTAAGTACTCCATGTCTAAACTGCCAGAATTCAACAACTACAAAGAAGATGGAAAAAAAATAATTCAGAAATCTAAGATAAAAAAAGTAAAAAAAGGAATTCGAAGTGTTTTACCCGTGAAAGAATAACTACATCAATTGTTTCAGTGATTTCTTGTTTCCAACTCTGAGGAGCCATCTCACAAAGTTCATCTCTCACTTCCTTCATGAGTTCCACTACGCGATCATAATCATCCTCATGAATGGAATCTGTGATTCCATTCCAGAAAGCTTTTTCCATCGTTTGTCGTACCTTAACCATTGTTTGGTCCTCATCAGTAGCATTCGAATACTGCTGCCCATGAAAAAACTCATTCACTATCAACTTATTTTCCATGCTGACCATCTCACCAGAACCATTGCTAGCACGAGAGGGGCCCACATCTTTTTTCACTGGCTGAATGACATCATCTTGAATAGGGAACGAACTACACGACTAGGGTCTTCACTTTTCGTCCTTTTGTCTGAGTCAGCATTTGATGGAGGTATATGTGGCACTGGTGAACCAACAAGGCTTCCATTCTCCTTTGATTCAAAGCATTTTGTTCGTGTGTCAGAAATAGCATATTTCATGCGCTCTATTCCTGCATCTCCGCTCAGATGCATTACCCTTTCCCTCAAAAGCTGTTGATCTTCTGTAACCTGCAAGAAATAGCAACATACTTTCGTTCACTTCCATTTCTTTCTATTATTGCTATGATTGGGTAAATTTTTTAAAGTATTAAGGATAATAGTAGGACCTGTTTCTGAATGGCTTTCATATCATGAGTAAGATCAGTGTTATCTCCTTCATCTCCTTCAGGTGTGAGTTGTTAGGATCGAGACACTTAGCATACGAACACTAGACTCACACACTCAGCTCACAAATTACGAACACAAGAATTTAACGTGGTTCGGTCTAATCTGACCTACGTCCACGGCGGGTAACTAGAAGTTTTATTGCTCTGTGTTTATTTGTGTTGTGTGGTACATAAATCTCTTCAACTGAAGCTCTATTTATATGTGTAAGCAATTAATGTGAAATGAAGAACTTGGAATGAGGCTACCAAACTTATTAGGCTACCAACCATTCACCAACTCTTCAAACTTCACCAACCTTTGAATAAATATTCAAAAGCTTCACATTTACCTAACAATCTCCCACTTGAAGATTTTGAACAACGTAGTCTTTCTTTACCGTCCAATTGTTGCAACAATTCTTCAATCTCTCACTTGAAGCCACGGAACAATCTTCACATGTGCTTCAACTGTGCATTCCAAAAAACACTTTTGATCTTAGCTCTTTCCTAGTTACCCTGCCTTCTCTTCAATTTACCTGAAGGCTAGTTGAAGCTTCCGTTAGCTCCAACACATTAGTCATGGCTAAGTCTGCCACTGACCTGTTCTCTGTCTCCACCGGCTCCCACTGAAATGAACTGTCCGATCCTGGAACATCCTGAGAACAAACGACACTCTCCATGTGTAGCAGATAATCTGGAGAGATTTTTACAGATGGAATATTGGTTTTCTTAACCCACTGTGTTCTGGGTATTCTAGCTGAGACACAGCCCTTGCTCCCACTGCTATGAATGCCCTTGACTGGTTTTTCTGAACCGTTCCAAACACGTTCAACCTGAATCTGACCTGTGACTCTGGGTTTGCCATCTGCAAAGCAAACCTTCTTCTGTCCATAACCGTCCCAGTTCAGAAGAAGATCAAAGTCCGGTTCATAGAGTCTCGTGAACACCGGACTTTGATCTTCTTCTGAACTGGGACGGTTACTCCCTCAGACGGTAAACTAACCATATATAATTAACCCCTCTTGTGTCCACGAGCTATCACACGATTTCCTTTGACTACCTTCCACTGCCCATTCCTGAACTTAACCTCGTGCCCTTGTTCATCCAACTGCCCAACAGAAATCAACTGTTTCTTCAGACTTGGAATTAGTCGGACATCCTTCAAAGTCCATGGACCGACTGGAGTCTTCAGATCTAAGTCTCTTATGCTCGTCACATCAAGAATCTCATCGTTCGCCAGTCTTACCTTACCAAAATCTCCTTTTTTCAGATTCCGCAGTGCTTCACGGCTGTGGGTAGCGTGAAATGAAGCACCCGAATCCACATTGCTCTCCACACTACAGATCAAAACATCATTATCTGAATGGTCTACTGCAACGTTAACTTCTTTCTTGTCTTTTGGACATTGATTCCTGAAATGTCCAACCTCTTTACAGTTCCAACAAGTCACATCATTTCGAGTTCTCGACCGACTCCTTCTCCTGTTCCTGCTCCCACTACCTCTGTTATTTTTTCTACCTCTGACCGCATTCAATTGTTCACTTGATGATTCTCCGGAATTTCTTCTTCTGACGTCTTCGCCTAGAATTAAATCCCGAATTCCCTCAAAAGTGAGCTCTTTCGATCCTGCGGAACTAGTAACGGCTGTAACTGTTCCGGACCAACTGTCAGGTAATGATGATAACAGTAGTAAACCTTGAACTTCATCCTCGAACTTTATTCCTACTGACGCAAGTCTGGATAAAATCGAGTTTAAATTATTGATGTGCACTGTAACTGAACTTCCTTCCCTCATCATTGTGTTGACTAGTTCCCGAATCAGGAAGACTTTATTTGCTGCCGACGGCTTCTCGTACATATTAGACAATGCCTCCATGATTCCCTTTGTCGAGGTCTCCTTCAAAATGTTGAAGGCAACATCCTTTGACAACGCTAGTCTAATAAATGCCTTGGCCTTTTTATCCAAAGTCTCCCACTGTGCCTGTGTCATCGCCTCCGGTTTTTCACCTAAAACTGCGTCCAAGTCTTTCTGGACGAGCAAATCTTCAATTTGCATCTTCCACCAACCAAAGTCCTTCCCATCAAACTTCTCAATCTGAATCTTGCTGCTTTCTGCCATTATAACGGACAAGCTGCACCCTTTTAAGAAATTAAGGGTAAAAAATGCAAATTTTCTGAAGTTTAGGGGCTAAACTGCACTTTTCTAAACGTTCAGGGACCTAACTGCAATTTTCTGAAAGTTCAGGGGCTAAACTGCACTTTTCTGAAAGTTCAAGGACTAAACTGCAATTTTCTGAAAGTTCAGGGGCTAAAGTGCACTTTTCTGAAAGTTCAGGGACTAAACTGCAATTTTTTGAAACTTCAGGGACCTGTTTTGCAATTTTCTAGATTTGAGGGACCTGTTATGCAAATTCTGGAACTTCAGGGACCTATTTTGCAAATTCTGGTACTTCAGGGACCTGTTTTGCAAATTCTGAAACTTTAGGGACCTGTTTTGCAAATTCTGGAAACTTCAGGGACCTATTTTGCAAATTCTGGAACTCCAGGGACCTATTTTGCAAATTCTGGAACTTCAGGGACCTGTTTTGCAAATTCTGGAACTTCAGGGACCTATTTTGCAAATTCTGGAACTTCAGTGACTGTTTTGCAAATGATACAGTACCGCTACAGTGTCGTCTTCTCCGGCGAAACTCCGGTGCTACAGTGTCGTCGTCTCCGGCGAACTGGTTTTTCCGGCCAACTTTCCGGCGAGTTTTGACCAACTTTGACCGGTGATTTGGAGGTCTTCCGACGCTCAAAAAAATTCGAAAAAATATATTTTCGAAATCTGCGGAACGAGACCTTTCCAACGGCGTAAACCAAAATCGTTTTTGAGACAAAATTTTCGACCCAAAAACAGAAAATCACTCTCTGGAGCTAAACCAAGGCTCTGATACCACTTGTTAGGATCGAGACACTTAGCATACGAACACTAGACTCACACACTCAGCTCACAAATTACGAACACAAGAATTTAACGTGGTTCGGTCTAATCTGACCTACGTCCACGGCGGGTAACTAGAAGTTTTATTGCTCTGTGTTTATTTGTGTTGTGTGGTACATAAATCTCTTCAACTGAAGCTCTATTTATATGTGTAAGCAATTAATGTGAAATGAAGAACTTGGAATGAGGCTACCAAACTTATTAGGCTACCAACCATTCACCAACTCTTCAAACTTCACCAACCTTTGAATAAATCTTCAAAAGCTTCACATTTACCTAACATGAGTTTACATTTTTGCATCATAGAAACTTTCTCCAACACCTTGCTAATTTTCTACAAAGATGGTCTGCTTCTTTTTGCATTTTCGTGGTCCAATTTGCCCCTACGGTATTATTGAGTCTTGCTATTTGCATTAGGTATTCTGCTCTCTGTCTCTTTGCATGTATATCAGCTCAAAATTAGCTCATATTTCACAAGTATAAAAAGGGTACCGAAAAGGATAAAAGTAAAAAAAGACGAGCATACCCTTTATAGTTAAGAGACACCACCAGAAAACTGTGATTGTAGATACAAATGCTGGAAATGGTAAAAGAAGAATAATATCTTTTATAGGAGGACTTACCTTTGCAAGGGGCGATATGATAATCCACAACATCCCATTTTCAGAACTTTACAAACCTTCCATTCAGATGATTATCACAATCCAACTTTCACAGTAACATCTCAAATTAAATAATTACATTTTTTTGCTTTTATTACAAAAAACACAAGTTTATAAAAATTAAAAATGACAGGGAAGTGTTACCGGTTGTCCAAGAGAACCATGGCATGATTTGCATAGTAAGGTAGATGGGCCCGCAGCATATGACATAATGAAAAACTTTGAGGAACGTTGGATAAAAGCTTCAAAGCCTCGAGGTATAAAAAAAACTAAAAGCTACATCTGTGATGAAGATCCAGAAGGGTGGCATATGTAATTATCATATTGGTAAATTTTCTAACTTCAACAAAGCTTTTAAGAAAACAAACATGAAAACATGATTATTTTTGGAGAAAAAATAGTCATCTAATCATCATGTCTACAAAAAGATGCTTGGTTTCGAGAACTTTAATTGTTAGTATATATTTATTAGATAATTATCATATTGGTACCATAAGTCGTACCATATGCAATTAAAAAAACGTCTTTACATAGAAACATGACCACATACTTACCTTCTTCCTGTGCAATTTGTTTCCAAGCACTCAATTTGAATGATTGAGTACCTTCCTGATCACCATAAACAAATGAATTTCAGAAGTTGGAAATAATAGTGCTAAAGCTTCTTGACTAAAGCAATAAACAATTAATTATATTTTGTATACATATAAAGCATTCAACTCACAAACTCGGGTTTAGTTTAACCTAAACTATATTTAGCAATTGGTAGTTGAGACTGGAAATCAAGTTTAAAGGACACCAAATAGATGATGGTGTTACCAAAAATCAATCGAGTGTGCAGGTATGTACAGGAGTAAGGACTGAGAGGCGGCGATGGTGAAGTGATTTTGATGCTTTGTTAACATGATAATGAAGTAAGGATAGAGGGACGTCGATGATAAAGCGAGGGTGATGCCCTGAACACCACACTAGACTGAGAGGCGGTGAGTGGCGAAGCGTGCAGGTACGTACCAGAGTAACGACCAAGAGGCGGCGATTGGTGAAGCAACTGGAAGCCCTAAATCGCCGGCGGCTGGACTGGTGCTACGATTTATCAACTGGATTAGCTTTTCGTCATTGTCTACATGTATGTGATTATCTGAAATCGGACAAGGGATTTGGCGTTGATGTTCGTGATTCTGAACGGGAAGGTATGGATTGTGAAATCGATTGATACGTGATTATCTGAAATCGAACAAGGATTTTAGGGCTCTTCGAGGAATCTATTTCTTCAGATGGAGGGAAACTAAAAGGAAGCGGGATAAGAATGGGAAAAGTAATAAGGCGAAATAATGTAGCACGTATTTTTTTAACTGATTTATGACAGGAAAATACGACAAAAAAATATGTTTGTCATGAATTTTTTAAAACATGACATGATTTTATGATAGACATTTATGTCTGTCATAAATCGTTAAATTTTTACAATACATGACATAATTTTTATGACAGACTTTTATGTCTGTCATAAAAACATGTCTGTCATTGTTTGTCAGTCATTAAAAATCCTTTTTGTAGTAGTGTTATATAATAACAATATATATATCTATCTATATATGTATCTATATCTATATAAATCTTATAATAGAGGTCATCCAAATGAATGTGGTTGAAGATATGTCTCTATCTTGCACCATAATCATTTAAAACTCCTACCTTTTCAACTTCCACTAATTAGTTGCTTAGTTAAATGAAATATTTTGCCTATATAAGTACATTATTTTCTTGCTTGGTTACTTGCTTTGTGTTTTATCTAAAGTGTATGCAGATGTAAAATAAGGTGCAAGAGATTCATAGTCATCTAATCTCTAAAAGAAAGCGTTGAATGATCAAATATATCGGGAAAAAGTAAAGACGCATATGATAATCAGGGTTTTGAAAGGCGGGAAGCTATTTGGGTTATTTTCACAGGTTTAGTTTATATTTATCTATTTTTACTTCTGTTTATGTAGATTTCAAGAAAAATGTTTATGGTTGTATATTTAGAGCCGATAGAAAGATGATTCTTTTTCGATTTATTTATTACAATATGTTGAAAATGTATGTTCTTTGTTTTTAATATCCAGTATAATTGTTTGATCGTGTTTCATCGTCAATATATAACGAGTATAATTAGAAAAGTATAATTAAGTTATTGATGAATACTTTACTAAAATATATATATATTATCGAAATAACATGACAACATGAAAATGTTTCTATTTCAATGTATTAAAAAGGATTCGCAAATAAATTAAAATAAAATTCTAATTATTAACTCATCCATATTATTTTGTATTTTTTTTATTACATTCTAAGCATTTGTTGATAATCGATACATCTCATACGTCCATATGTTAATGGTGACTTTTATGTGGATAAGGAAATGGATAAGTTAACCACGATGTCAAAAAACTATATAACAAAAAATACAAATAACACAAGCTTAAGCTTAAAAGATAATGTGCAACAAAATAACATAATGAATGTATATGTACAACTATCTACAATCATAAAATTGTATCAACTAAAGAAGAACACTTTGCATTTCTGAAGTATATATATATATATATATATATATATATATATATATATATATATATATATATATATATATATATATATATATATATATATATATATATATATATATATATATATATATATATATATACGATTCCTTGCAGCAATTTATTTGAAACCTCCGTAACTTTTCAACTTGCAACTAATTAATTACTACACTCAAGAGTTTTTTTTTGAAGTTATGTTTAAAATTATATTAGTTTTAATACGTACATGTATTAAATATTGATTTTAATAACAAAACTTTCCAACTTTGTACTAATTTAATCACTACAGCTCAAGAGTTTTTATTAACTTATGCTACTTAATTGGTACTTATGACACATAATTGTTGATAGAGGTGTGTGTGTGTGTGTGTCTATATATATATATATATATATATATATATATATATATATATATATATATATATATATATATATATATATATATATATATATATATATATATATATATATATATATATATATATATAGAGTTAGGTTCTTTTGAGAACTCAAAAAATCATGAGATCTTGAGAACCAATTCTGGACCACATGATCAAAAAATTCAAAGGCTAAGATGAAAGATGGCATTCTTGTAATTAATAACAAATTTAAGGATATCTTTTATATGAATTAAAACTGATAGGGGTATTATAGGGATTAAAAAGAACCATAAAAGTAAATCCCAAAAAATCAGCAAATCAAAATTAAATGCCAAATATCTCTCTCACTCGCGTAAACCGTCTCTCTCTCATCTGATCTCTCCTTTTCCCTCTTTCTTCTTCGTGAATACTTCTCATCGGATCAATATTGTGCAGTAGCCATTGCCGCCTGCTTCAATCCGCCATCGTTGATTGTAGGAGATTAAGTGTTTGATTGAGGGACAGAGCAGAGGTGGAGAAGAAGAAGAAGCGACCTGATTTGGTGCTGCTGGATGAAACTGGAGGTAGTAGAGCCGTTATTGGGCGGTGGCGATGGGTGCTAGTGGCAGCTGGTGGTCCTAAACAACTATCTTTCATCCGATTTCACGGCTTCGGACTAACGCGGCAAGGAGATGGAACCGATCCTCTGAAAACCATTAGGTAAATATCATCGTCTCTCTCTCTCTCTATTTACATCTCTCATGAGTCACGTCGAACCCTAATCGACCTCAGTTGCACCATAACTTCTTCGTTTTCTACACATTTAAATTTCTGTTTTCATTATTCCGTGTTTTTTGAAATCGATTTGTTTTCTATGCATACGAATTTTGGATTTATTTTCCGATTCAGTTTCTGCAGGTAGTATAAGCCTCTTTCTTGTATTCTAATGTGCTAAAAATATCTATCTAAACAATGTTATGGGCATCCATCATGGATGTAATGTAGTCCTGGTATCTTGAAGGTATAGCCTTGGTTACTTTATTTGTTCATCCATCAACTGTTGAGATACTGGATGCTGCTGTAGAAGATGTCATTAAACATGGCAACTGGTAATTTCTCATCTTTTAACTATTATTTCGAGTCCCAAAAAGATATTTTATATTTTGACCAAACTTCTTTGCTTTTGATTGCAGGTTGATTCCCTTACAGTTTTACCAGCATCCTTTGGTTCCAGGATGCATATAAGCTGTTGTCTCTTTGCCCATCCGTACAATCAGCACTTAAGGTAATTCTTATGAAAGTTACAATCTTGGAGCTATTCTTAAGCTTTTATCACTTATTTTGTAATTATGTTTATTTTTCAGAATAATAAAGCACTCATTTTATGGGACTCGTATGTTTTCAGAATAATAAAGCACTCATTTTAGTAATTAGGAAAAGAGAATATATGGAATAAAAATATGTGGAATGATTTGTTTAAAGAATTGTTTAATGAATTGTCATCATGTTTCTTAAAAACTATTCTGTAGCTTTCAAGAAAACATTGATGCTACCTAATCAAATTTAGATATGTCCATTTGGAAAAAAAATTAAGACGCAATGCCCATGACAAAAATATGAATATTTTCTAAATTGAATCAAGGTTCAATCTTTTTTCATTATTTGGATTTAGTTTTTTAGTTCAAAATTATTTATAATATGTAGTTTATGCATATGTGTACATATACATGTATGCATATATGGGTACATATACATTTGTGTACATATACATGTGCATATGTGCATAGGTACATAAATGCATAAATGCATATATGCATACATATATGTGCCTATGTGCATATGTGTATATATATGCATGTAAGTATTTTTTTTGGGGTTTTTTTAATATGTAGTTTATGCATATGTGTACATATACATGTGCATATGTGTACATATGCATTTATGCATATGGGTACATATACATGTGTATATGTCTGTTCAAGTGTGAATATATGTACAAAAACATATGTGCATGTGTGTGTTAAATGTATATTAACTTTTATTAATGGTATTGCAGATGTGGATATATATCCAAAAATGTATATGCATATGTGTATTAAACGTATGTGCACATATGCATATGTATATCAATTTGTTCATGTACACATGTATGCATATTTGCATATATACATAAATAGATGAGCATTTGTTCATATGTGTATATGCATGTATGTATTTATTTTAATATTTTTGAATATATATTTATATTAATTTTTATTAACGTTCTTGCAGATTTTGAAGAATTTATAGAGCATATTGAAGGAGTGAAAACTGAAAAATGAAGATATCATGAATTTTCGTTGTATTTTGTATATTTTTTGTACATAACGTTCAAAACAGTTGTATATTATTGTTTCTAATAAATTGGTAGTATGATATCCGAATATTATGAAATACGAATATTTTGTGTGTTTTTTACGAAATGTTATTAAATGTGCATGTATGCATCCCTGGAAAATATAATGTAAAAAGTTAAATATGCATTTATGCATTCTATTAAAAAAAATGCACAACTCAGAAATCTAATTATGTATATATGCATTTTATTAAAAAAAAAAAAAAGCACCTGCGAACGTGTATATATGCACATGCAAATAAAAAAAAATTATATGTCTTTTAAATTCCAAAAATCCAATTAAAATAAATTAAATTTCAGTTTTTTTCAAATTTCAAAAAAATCTGATTTTAAAAAAACGAAAATATGATTTTTTTTAAAATTTGAAAATTCAAATCTAATAGGCTTGATTTTAGGAATTGTTATTATTGTTGCCAAAAATAAAAAAAAATCAGAATTAAATGAGATTTGCTAAATGACTATCATACCCTTTTATGATCTAACCAATCAGAATTAGTTCTCAAGATCTCATGGTTTTTTGGGTTCTCACAAGAACCCAACCCTATATATATATATATATATATATATATATATATATATATATATATATATATATATATATATATATATATATATATATATATATATATATATATATATATATAAAGATGCTATCAAAATCAATATTGTTCAAAATAAATAACTTTCATTGCATCAATTTATTTGAAACCCTCGTAACTTTTCAACTTGCAACTAATTAATTATTACAACTCAAGAGTTTTTTTAAAGTTATGTCTAAAATTATATTAGTTTTAATATGTAAGTGTATGAAATGTTGATTTTAATAACAAAACTTTTCAACTTTCTACTAATTTAATCACTACAACTCAACAGTTTTTATTAACTTATGCTACTTAATTGGTACTTATGACACATAATCGTTGATAAGGATGTGTGTATATATATATATATATATATATATATACTAGTTGTAAAACCCGTGTATTACACGGGATGATACAAAAAATTATTAATTAAGAATATCAGAATATTAATAATTTTACATAAGAAATTTGTTTGTGTATCGTGACATCTTGCTTTTGATTTTTACTATTACGACATTGCATTTTGATAAATATAATTGATTATGAGAATGTCACCGGTACTAAAATCAAATTCACTATTATGATTGGAATCGTTCTTCAAAATATTATGACGTCAATTGTCTCTCTATTGTCTCTCAAATCATTCTACACATTAAAAAAATAATATGATATTAAAAAATAATTATTTTTTAAATGAAATGATAACAATTAATTTTGAAATTGAATGATAATTAAACCGATCATTAATGAGTTAGAAACGTTTCAAACCAATTAGCTTTTTTTTTTTTAAATTTAAAATTATGAGAAAATGACATATGGCAAAATGAATGTGGTGATGACATGTGGCTTTGAGTTACTTGTTTATTAGGATAGGATATATATATATATATATATATATATATATATATATATATATATATATATATATATATATATATATATATATATATATATATATATATATATATATATATATATATATATAGTAGATAAACCCGTGTTAAACACGTGTTGGATACTTATAAACACGGAAACATAAAATTTACTTATATTCCATAATTTTTAATAGTTGTTAGTTCTTTATATGACATAAAAAAACATAGTTTTGTTAACTTCGTTAGGATATATATTCTTAAACCAGTCATAAAATTTAAATATCTATATTTGTATAATACAAAACCGAAACAAAATATTGCTAAATGCTAATAATAAAACAATGATTTTATAAATTACAATGCATAGTCATGTTTCATAAATTTCCAAATACTTCTTTGTATACAACATTGATAGTTGTATTGGTAGGTTTATTATCCTTATCTAGGATTAACAATCTTAATCCTTCTCTGTTTTTAACTCTTGATAAGGCAAAATACAATTGACCATGCGTAAATACAAGTTGTCTGATAAATAAACCAACTCTGGATAATGATTGTCCTTGAATTTTATTTATTGTCATTGCAAAACAAACAGTAAGAGGAAATTGTCTTCTCTTGAATTTGAAAGGAATTTTTTTGTCTTACAGTGTCAATGACATTCGAGGAATAAACGTGTGGTTTCCAATATTACTTCCAGATATGATTAATGCTTTTATCACACAATTACCCAATGATATCACCTCCAATCTTGTTCCATTACGCAAACCACTTTTTTGATCAATGTTTCTTAGTAACATAACCGGAACACCGACTTTTAGTACCAACTTGTGGTTTGGTAAACCTGAAACTTTAAGACCATTAAGAACATCATGTGAGTATAAACATTCATCAAATTGATCGTGGACACAATCTGATTCACAAAGACTATCTGAACATAGATATTCTTTTTCATCTCCTGGAAAAAATGAGAGTAAACGATCGTTTATTTCCTAAACGACTTCATGTTTTGGTGCGAGTATTTCTCTTTCTTGAAAATAAGTAGGAAGGTTGATGTTTTCAAGAATCGAAGGATAAACAAATTCAATTAATGAGCCAATTGGATTTGATGAATTAGTAACCAAAAGATCCTCAGGTATATCAATAATTGCCTCACCATCTTTACCACCACCAACTTTTCCTTCAGCTATATCCAAAAGCCAATTTGCAAATTTCATAGTTTCTTCCACATCAGATATTTGGCTTCCCACAGTTAACCTCATATTTTTTGTCAACTTTAGGACTTTGCATTTTTCCCAAATGTAAGACGAACATAAAGACGCATTGACGATGTTTGATCTACTGCCATTGGTAATAACATGTAGAATTTGTCTAAAATCTCCTTTGAAAACAATGACTATTCCTCCAAATGGCAATTCTGACCTTCCACAAGTATCCTTCAGCGTTCGATCCAGAGCTTTAAATGCATGTTTATGAACCATAGGTGCCTCATCCCAGATAATCAATGATGTTTTGTGTAATAAACTGGCAATTCTGACATTGTTATTTTAAAGCAAAAGACCCAAAGTAAAACTGTAAAAGTAAAAAAATCAAAAATCAAAAACCGACTAAAGGACAAAATGTCAAAATTTTTAATAAATGTCCAAAGGACCTAAACTGTCAAAATCCCGAAATGATTCAATAAAAGACTCTAAGTTAGATAAATCATAAATATACAATCATGTCAAGGTATAACCAAATCAGACAATAAGAAAATAGACTAGATTAATCGCAGTTGTGAAGTAAGAACCCAAAACCAGTTAAGAGACTATTACATCTCCACAAACTGAAACTAAAGTTTGGTTCAAAAATTAAATTTAAAAAACACAAATCTTATACAGAAATATATGTATACAGTAGAGATGTAAAAGGTATCAAAGAACTAATTTTTATCCAGAAATATTTCCTACAATTAGAAGTCGGATGCTATTATATAAGTAACCCAAATCACAACATAAATGCAAAATAGTAGAAAAGGACATATAAGGTACTCGACACAAAAGGAATTCAAAACAAATGTACTTACGACATAAAACATCGGTTAAGACAACTATATATCACTTTGGGTGTTTTTAAAACAAATATTTTTACATAATTAGTCCCTAAAATACCATAAAAGCAAAAACCCAAAGTACATTGTTATTTTTATAAAAAAAACCCAAAGTACGTTGAGGAATAAGCTACTGTAACAAACAATTACAAAGTTAGAAAAGGGAGATAGAGTCTATAGAAAGAATGTTCAGATATATTTCATTTATAGATGTAATTACTAACACTCAACCAGCAAAATATGCAACCATGTCAAAAAAAAAAAAGTTTTATCATTTAAGAGAGCTCCTGGTCCAGCGTCGAAGCACTTTGGGTGTTTTTAAAACAAATATTTTTACAGAATTGGTCCCTAAAATACCATAAAAGCAAAAACCCAAAGTACATTGTTATTTAAAAAAAACCAAAGTACATTGCTAAACAAGAACCAACTTTCCGGTTTTAAATCCTCATATAAATCCTATATAATATATTGACATTCTAATAAACAGAAAAAATAAGAACCAACACCCAAGTAAAGTAATGAAACTGATGACTGAAATTGAAAGGGCATAAGTGGAATTCAAAAAAAAATTTATGACTAAAAGGGGAAATAGAGTTTTCCTGCAACTGAGTGGAATAAGAATTACATACCTCTTCATCCATCAGTATCATTTCGATAGAAAATATCTCCCCAATGTTTCGTAAATCACCAGAGTCGAAGCACTTTCACCTTTAGGTTGAATGTACTTTTGGTGATATCCAAATCTTTAATCAAAGTAATTTCAGTGTTGGGATCCATTTTTCTGCAATTAAAATTAATTAGAAATACTACATCTTATAAAACTTATTACAGACAATAATCAGTTGTTACTTTTCCCGTACAAACAGTTATAGGTCTATGTAATCGAAAAAATGGTCCGCCAAATTGACTAACACATGAGAAGAAGAAGAGTAGTATTGATAACGCTTGATAAGAAGAATGTAATAAAACCGTGTCAACAAACCTTGATCTGCAGAAAATAGCTTTGAGAGTTGAAACGATGATTGCGAATTGTGTGTGATAACGACAATACATAGCTGATATATATATATATATATATATATATATATATATATATATATATATATATATATATATATATATATATATATATATATATATTATATATATATATATATATATATATATATATATATATATATATAGCTGTTTCTACTACTTGGTCATGGTCATTTTGCTGAAAAAGAACGACGAGGAACAAGAAGGTCATGGTCATAGTCTTCTCTACCTCCGGTCATAGTCTTCGACTACAACTATTTCACCGCCTGACTCCACGAACGCAACGCCTACCACCACCGTCACCACCATATCTCTTCAGTATCGCTCCATCTCATCCCTTCTCCATCTCATCCCTTCTGGTGTGATTTTAAAGTTACAGATCTCATCTCCTATATGTAACTTGTTACGTACAGTTCTCTCCGTCTCTCACTAACCGGTACATACACTCTCCCATGTCTTTTTATTACTCTTGCAACTTGATTCTCCATGTTTATTTGTATTTTGTTTCAACCTAAACAGGGAAATAGATTATTTACTTTTGTTGTATTTTGTCTTATGAACCATTTCTAGGGTTTCTACCATCTACTGGCCACCAAAGAACCGGTACAGGTTTCAGATTTTGTGATTTTGTCTTATGAACCATTAGATGGTTGTGATTTTGTGTTTTTAATTAGCTGAATATTATAATGCTTTGTACTTATTACAGGTTTCAGAAGTTCAACATGATCTTTTACTTGAGTTTAGATCAAACAAGTTAGTAAAAGAAGTCTCCATGTTTTGTGATCTTCACTTCAAGAAGCACGTAGAGTAAAAGAAAACCAACCAAATTGAAGTAGAGATCTTTTGGGCCATAATTTCCAGATCTGGTCCTTTTCTCTCCTTTATTTTTTATAAAGTTTTGTTAATCCATTTTTTTCTCTTTATCCTCCTTGATCGGCATCATCTTTTTAATGGGTGGTTAATTGATTGTTTATTTATTACATGTTTGTTGTTTCTACATGAACTTACATTTCTCATTTTGATGATCAGGAAAATTGATGTTGGCGAGCTATCACGTGTGATATTGCTTACAATCAGAGAACCTTTCAAATGAAGCTCCAGATACCTCATACAAACCTATCATGACAAAGGTAAATTTGTGTCTTATCAAAAAAAGTCTGATCCTCATTGTTTAGTTGGATATATTCTATTGCAACGAGATTTTTGAATGTAACTTATCTTGAGAGTTTTTAAACCATGACATCACCAAGAAGATTTCTAGCATGTTTAACTCCATCACTAGATTTGATCACTAGTTCTAGCAATTCACATATTGAGAGAGATGTAATTACATTTAATTATTCGGAGTGTAAGATTGAAATGTTGTTTGATCGGAGTACAAAACTCTTGTAGTTGATGGGCTATTACACAAGCTGCAACCCAAGCGTTGTCACTAAATCAACAACAAGTAACAGGAGGCAAACTATGGAAAATCAACAGCAGGTGTATACAGGGGCATATATGGTAATATGCCATGGCCCAAATATTTGGGACCCACAGGATTCGGTAACGAAATGCTTGACTTAATTCAAAACAAAATGCTTGACTTAATTCTTTTATGTCCGTTGGATTTTAGTATAATTCAAAAGTCAAGTATCATTTCTTAAAAAAAGTTATGATTTAATGTGGCAAATATCATTTCTTGAATTTTGTTATTCACTTCTCTTGCACAATTCAAAACAAAATGCTTGACTTAATTATTTTATGTCCGTTGGATTTTAGTATAATTCAAAAGTCAAGTTAATTTACTCTGTTACCCTTAAGGTTCTGCAGAGTATGATGCTTATTAAAGTCGGTCACATGGAGTTTGAATACGGAAAACTATGATGTTATGGGAAGTGTTATGGACACACTATCTAAGTGAGTATCCAGTCCTTATTTGAGGATTTTATAACATTTTGGTCCCTATTCTAGATAGAATGACTATATTACCTTTTTTCTTATTTTATATATACTTGGTATAAATTACGTCTCACAGCTTGCAGTCCTTTGATGCAAGTCTATTCATGTGAACTTGAGATAGCTCTATATGGACTTCGACTTCTGACTATGTGAGTGTATTCAAAATATAGTAATATGTTACCTTTTGATTCCTTGTTTAGAAGCAGGATGATGGTTTGATTTTGTTTGTATCCATTTTCTCAGGATCTTAAAGTAAAGTTGCCCCACCCCACCCCACCCCACCCATATAGATTCATCAGTGAAATGTGATATATATGATTGTTTTGTATTCGATGTTTAAGAAATATTTTATGCTTAAACTATAGATATGGAGAAAAATGGCCAAACTAAACTTCCAGTCGTACCTGACCTGGTGATTTGGTGAATCGGTGAACTGGACAGGGCATGGGAGAAGAATAATGATCAGTTAGTTATATAGTAGTGAGTAAACATACAAAGAAATATCAATTTGGGTCTTTTAATGGCTAAATGTAAGAACTAGCAATCTACTCTCATTAATTTTTTATAGCATGCTACCTTGTGTTCTTTTTCATTTAAATCATTGTATAATTTGCTTTTTTTGTTGAAGGCATTGTACTTTGTGAAATCTACCCAATTATAATGTTATACTTTTATTTTTTTCGTTAAGGCATTGTACTTTGTAAAACATACCCAATTATAGCAATGTCATCAAAGACCAAGGCAATTTTAAATGTAATATTTTGAAAAAAAATTGTACCGTAGCATAAAGCTACTCATTGCCTTCATTTTTGTTGCAGTGATAGCTAATTATGTGTTCTTGGAGAGGCTTGGAAGGAATTATAGATTGAAGAGAAATTGTGGCTTTTTGAATTCGACCATTCAAAATAGTTGGAAAAATTATAAGAGTTTGAGTTAGTTGTTTGAAAGAGTTTTGTGTCCAATAGTGTTGCACTGTGAGCGTCGTTGCTTTCCAAATAAGAAGAAAAATAAACCATAAATATCCATATATGATTGTCTTACCGTATCCCAAAATTTGTGTCTTTATTATTAAACTATCAATATCCCGTTATCGCATACCTATGAAAGACTAAATACTAAAAATATCCAAAATATTTATATATGTAAACTATGGATAACAAAAGACAAAACTCACAATATACTATGTAACAAATTAGAAAGCTGTTACTTAGCTAATAATATATATCCAAATGATAATTGGGTTTCTTTTTACCACACATCACGTAATACTTTTACTTTAGAATTCACTATGTGATATATCATGAGAAAACAAATAATCGTGAAAATCAGATAGATATCACCTAACCTCTACGTTTTTTTGTTTGTTTTAATGAAATATGCTCATGCATTAGCCTAAAAGGTCTAACATATAATTGATTTTGCATATATTTCAAAAGAGAATACAAATATGGAAAAATAATCACTATCAACTCTTGTGGTATTTTATTGATTTTTCCTTGAATTTTTCCAATAAAAATATTTAAAAACATTTTAACCAAAAACAACAATATATTAATTGACGCTTGCCAATATATTATACCACCAAATTATGTGTATTATGTGTTATTTGTAATAAAATGTCCCAAAGCGAACTAATTATCGGAAGAAAACTATTTGCTGTCTGTCAAAATAGCAAATCTTTGAGAATAAAGAAGTCGTCCTACGAAAACGCAAAATAAAAATAAACAAATCTTTGAAAAGAAAAAAGAAGTCTAATTACAATGTGTGCATGTAGCGTAACCCTAACTATTCTCCCGCACCCCACAATAAAAACTACTTATTGAAATAGAACTATTCTCCCCCACCCTCCATCCCGATATTTTCCATCTGTCTCATTGTTATTCACTGAAACGGGATATTCACCGAATCGAACTATTTGCGGCTACCCGAAAACTATTCAACGAAACGAATTTTTTGCCGCCGCCGCATAGCGCGGGTACGCACCTAGTGTGATTTTTAGAGGTTTGAAATTTGAAATTTGAAATGAAGTATTTCTATTGGTTTAAAGTTGTTTGTGTGGATCATCAAATATCAAAGGTTAAGATTGATTTAAGAATCATCAATGGCTAAAATTAGATATGATATATTAGTGCTTAAATAAGTTGTACATTTTTAAGACATTAAGACAATTGTGCATTAGGACGTTGTAATTTATATATGGTTTATAGTATAGTATAGATATATATATATACCATTATATAAAACATATATAAATTACAACACTCTTAATGCATAGAAGTCCTAATTTTTAAGACTGTACAAGTCTTTTAAGCATGAATATACTCAGGGTGAATTTCTTCCACGGTGTCTTTGTTTCAAAACACAAAAAACTCTATTTATGTTGCTAGAGTGTGAAGAATAATATAAAGAAATTTTTATTTCAAAACACAAAAAACTCTATTTTGGAAAGTATTTATTTTTATTGAACAAAAAGAATATAGGCTCGACTTTAGAAATATGTATTTTTTTTTTATTATATGAAAAAACAATGAGTATTTAAAATAGGACGATGCTATATATAAATAAGAGTTTTTTATTTTTCTTTTATTTTCTAAGTGTATTTTTTATGAGAAATAAATAAATAGAAGTTGATTTTTATTTTGTTTTATACATAAATCATATTTTAAACCATAATAATTTATTTTTCTAATATTTTAATTATGTAACTTTATTCCTGCACAACACGCAGGAATTCGTCTAGTGGTAATATAAAGCTTGAAAAAATAGATGTAGAGTGTGGGAAATACGCATCAAAGAAGAAGGTGAAAACAAATAAAAATCTAATTAAAATATTATTTATCGTTGCAAATTATTGGTATATCTTTTCTTTATCTTTATCTTTTATTGAGAATGTCACGTGGTATCCTCTCCTACGCCTTCCCCCTTCTTTTCTCGCTCAAGGTAATTTCTTCCGTTTTGTAATTGTAACTGTAAGGTGCTGTTTGTTTTTTAAGAGGTAAAAGGTCTGCAGTCTGCGGACCACATCTGTAGAGCATCTACAAAGAAGAGGTGGACTAAATGTCTGCAGACTGCAAGAAGAAGACTGCTTGTTTTTTAAAGTCTGCAGGTTGTGAAAATAAACTGAAATTTAAATAAACTTTTTTTTAAGTAAAACACATGAATACGTTCAATTTATGATAGAATTTAAGGATCAAAGCAAACATTTATTTTTTTTAAATAATAAAGAATAAAAATTACGTAACCAAAGTTGGATTTACAAATAGTTTGTAAAGCTAAAAATTTACGTAAGATTGTGAACCAAAGTTCTAATATTAAAATATATTTGTAGGTTTCAAATAGTTTATAAGTATGATTTACAATAAAAAAAGCGTCTATTATATGATATTAACGAATTTAATATTAAAGCAAACATGTCCTTTTTTAAGTTTGTGACATTTTTTTAAAAAGTTTTACAAATTTATCTTTATTTTGTTTAAAAACTTAGAAAAATAAATATTATTTACTTCGAAAAGTAATGTTGAAAAAAAATCGCAACTATTAGTAAAAAAAATCAAAGTGTTTTTAAAAACATATATGCGTATTTCTTTTTTTTTAAATCGAAGGTGGTCGGCGGCAGCGGTTTGGTCGACGACGCAAGGAAGAGAAAACGCGAGACCGGTTGGAGAAGAAAACGATATGCGTATTTTTTTGGTTAAAATTGTATTAATTTATTACTAGAAGACATCTGCAGACCCTTGAAGACACTGGTCCATGTCTGCCCCAAAAAGAGGACGCGCAGACCTTTTTAGGTCTGCAGTCTTCGAAAAAACAAACACTCTGCGAAGGTCCATGTCTGCGCGCCGTCTGCATGGTGCAGACAAAAGTGGCCAGGAAGATCTGCAAAGAAAAAACAAACAGCCCCTAAGTAATGAATAAACGAATGCGTTACTGCTTAATGCCCCATCTCTTTCCTATTATCTCCCATAAATTGTGGGTTTTGGTTTTGAAATTAAATCCTATAAAATTAGCACTGAATTAACAAATCCTATTGAAGAAATTTTTTGTAACTCACGATTCTCTTTGAAAACCTACATCGGTTACTACCAATATGCAGACGTTACCATCTCTTTGAAAACTCATGATTCTCTTTGTGTGTGTGTAATTTCTTTAGTTATACGATAAGATTCACTTTGTATGCCTAACGAGACAAACGATTTCTAGGGTTTTTTTGACGATGAGATTGAATAAAATTGAAATCAACTTGAGGCGATTGCTTGCAGCTGCTCCTCAGCAACAGCATCAAGCCAAACTCAGTTTTTCACCTTTGAAAGTCAATTGGGTTGTGTGAACTTATGAGCCACACTGATAGCGAATGTTGTGATGCTAGAAAAGACAATGTCGTGAGCCACATAAACCTCTTTTTATTTTCAGTTTTCCTTGGTTTCTGAATATGTTGTGTGCTATATTGGTGATCTTACATGATCATTATTGAGATTGAGGTTCTGATTTGAACTTGCAATTTTCCTATTCGGACATTGCTGTTAGTCACATAACCTCTGTATAACCCAACATTCATTAATTCCCTAACATTTTAGTAATGGTTGACATTGTGAATTGGTAAGTCTAGGGTGATGTCTTGAACTCACCTCGTATTCGAAAATAGCTAGGGTTCCTAGAGTCGACATTGAATAATTGGTGATCGGTGGATTTTTTTCTGAAGCTCTGATCAATCAAATTGAATGTTAGGGATTTTGATTTGAATTTGAATTTGTTTAATTAAAATTTTTACAGGCTTTGGAAAAAAGATGTTTGAGAAATAAAGCTGGTTCAGGTAAGGTTCCTTTTCTCCTCTTTTATGCTCCAGCAAATTTGTTCCATATTTTCATCTCAAATGCTAACAATCACTTTTCCTTATTCCTCCAGCTCCATCACCAACCATCGGCCTCGGCCCTATTTTTCGAGGCCCTATTTTTTGATCGGATTGATTGATGATGAAGCAGTTGGGTTTGCTTATGTAAGTCAACATGAAAGTCGCCCCTCTTTGGAAGTAAACATAAAAATTAATTTTGTTCATTGTACAAAAATGCAATTCTTCCAACTATCTCGCCCATGTGCCCAACGAGGAAAAATGGCAACTCAAATGCTACAAAAACTAGAAGGTTAGTCCACTTTTTGATAGTTTATGTCGAATATGTTTGATTTATATTGATGTTTTCTATTTTCGAGCCTTGATGCGTGTTTCACTTGGATTTTTGTTGGGAAATCTATTGTTGGACCAATTGAGCAATAGTTCTAGGCTTTGGAGGGGACAAATGTCAATATTTGTTGAGCACTAGCTTTCCATCGCCCCTAATCAGACAATCTTCTGTTAATTTTAAGGGTTTTTCTTTCCTTTTTTGTATTTTGCAATTGAAACAGCAACAAATGGTGAAGCAGAGGCTTGGGTAGATTGAAGAGCAGCTATTATTCTTCTTGATCCCGCCAATCAACTCCATGGTTTGCTCAAACTCATGTAAAGTTTCCAATAATCCTCGTGTTCTTTCTAACCTTCATCATACAGCTTTCACTTGCATAAAATCAATATTACAGGTAATCACAAGATGTTGGGAAGAAGGAGGAGTGTTTGTTGATTAACTAAGGAGTGGTACAATGTTTCAAGTTCTTGCATGACTATTTATAGCCAAGTTTATTACCTACCAACTAATTTAAAAACATTTATTTGACTTTGAATACTTCAAACTTCCAGAATTCTAACACAAGATGTGGTAAGCACTTATGTAAGCATCTAGAAACCATTTAAATTTCTGAATTATTATTTATCATTTTCCCCCTTAATTCAGAATCTTCAAACCTTCTTGACTCCAATCAAGATTCTCATCTCTTCGTGTTTTGTCTTCGCTAATGCTTTGGTAAGGATATCTGCCTTTTGCTCCTTACTACAAACATGATGTACTGTAATCTCTCCATTTTCAACACATTCTCTAATGAAGTGATAACGTATATCTATATGTTTGCTATGCCCATGGAACACTGGATTCTTCATCAGATCTAATGCTGATTGGTTGTCAACAAACAAGGTAACAGGTGGTACCTTTTGTTCTGTTATCTCAGTCAGGAGTCGGCACAACCAGATACCTTCACAAGCTGCCTGAGTTGCAGCCATAAATTCTGCTTCACATGAGGACAATGCCACAACTCTCTGTTTCTGAGATGCCTATGCGACCAAATTACCATTCACATAGAATGCCATTCCTCCTGTGCTTTTTCTATCATTCACATCATTTGCTAGATCGCTATCTGAGTAACCTGTGACGTTTAATCTGCTTTCTCCTTTCGTGTAAGTCAAACCATGATCGAGAGTGCCTTTCACATATCTTAGTATTCCCTTTACTGCTTGTAGATGCTGTTCAGTTGGCTTCTCCATGAACCGACTAACTACTCCGACTGCAAATGAGATACCAGGGCGTGTATGAGTCAAGTATCTTAAACCTCCGACTATACTTCTATACTCAGTGGGGTTCACTAATTCTCCTTCTCCTTCTTTGGTGAGCTTCAGTTTGTGCTCCATTGGACTCTTAGTGGGGTTGCAGTCCATCATTCGAGTCTTCTTTAAGATGCTTTTGGCATAAGCTTCTTGCTTCAGTGTTATACCTGTTTCCTTTTGGCTTACTTCAATTCCCAAATAATAGGTTAGAAGTCCAAGATCACTCATCTCAAACTTGGCTTTCATATCTGTTTTGAAAGCTTGAATACTTTTGTGACAACTTCCAGTTACTAATAAATCATCAACATAAACTTCGATGATTAAGACATTTTCACCTTCCTTCTTCATGTAAACAGAGTATTCTTGAGCACATCTGGAAAACCCCAAGCTTTTCAAATACTTATCTAAGCAAGCATTCCATGCCCTTGGTGCTTGTTTTAGACCGTACAATGCTTTTGATAGTTTGTACACTTTGTTGATTTCATCCTTCTTCGTGTACCCTTCAGGTTGAGACACGTACACCTCTTCTTCTAGAGTGCCATTCATAAAAGCTGATTTCACGTCAAGATAATGTACACCCCATCCATTTGAGCCTGCGAGAGCTAGGATGACGCGTACAGTTTCGATCCTGGCCACTGGTGCATAGACTTCGTCATAATCAACTCCTCGTTTTTGAACGTAACCTTTTGCCACAAGCCTCGCTTTATACTTCACAATCTTTCCGCTTGGATCTTGTTTCACTTTGTACACCCATTTTAACCCTATAGCTTTGCGATCCTTAGGGAGATCGACCAAACTCCAAGTCTTGTTCTTCTCAATTGATGCTAATTCAGCATTCATAGCTTCAATCCACACTTTTCTCTTGCTTGCTTCCGTGTACGAGACTGGCTCGTCATCATTGCGAATCATCATTAATTCTTCAATTTCTTCAGTTTGGTCGTATAAGTCTGTGAATAAGCGGAATCGTTTGGGAGCACCACCGCCTGTGGAGCTTGAGGCGGAGCTTGGAGACGGAATTGGGGAATTTTGGGTGATCGGTGAATTGGGTGTATCCGATAAGTTGATGGGTATATTTTGTGAGTTTATCGGGGAGTCTTTGTTAGTTCTGTATGCCCAAGGATGATCATAAAATGATATTACTAATAATACATGATCCTATAGGGTCACACCAACAACAAGTTTGACACCAATTAATCATTTGGAATATTAAATTTGATTTAACATCAAATGATACTAAACTTGCAATTTAATTTTGTAAGTTATTATTATTTGAGGTAAATAATAATAACTCCAAAGTTAAAGGTTGATTAATAATTCATATGTGATGAATTAATTAAGTATAACAATTAAATTGTTTAAGCTGTTAAATAATTTAATTGATTTATAAATAAACCTTTTATTTAATTTAATTGATAAATTAAATGAAACATGTACATTATATATATATATATATATATATATATATATATATATATATATATATATATATATATATATATATATATATATATATATATATATATATATATACATACATATATATATAATTTATGATGCATGATTAATTGGTTTATGTAAGTGATTAAATGGTTAAGTGTTATTCCATTTAAACACAAGCATGAAAGTTTATTATTTATAAACTTTGTGATATAAGTTTATAAATAATAAGAATGAAATATTTATACATATATCTGACCTTCAAATCCGGCCATATGCATGCCTAAAGGCATGTGTGGAAACTTTAAAAAAGCATAGAATATTCTCTCTTTGCCCAAGACTTGACCATGTAAAGGTTGCATGCTTCAATTGTTTAATATGCCCACTCTTTCTCTTGCTTCATATACATCTTTAGGCCGAGATTTTGAAGGTAATGTGAGCCAATCTTTCATGCAAACAATCAGCCAAAAACACTCTAAAAACTCTCTCTTGAGCTCAAGAAAAAATCGTTTTTGTTTCAAGGAGATAAGAGCTTTATCTTGCAAGTTTTGAAGACTAGCATCTAAGGTTGTTCAAGCTTATGGTGGATCAACTATAGAGGGATTCTAACTTGATTCCTAGCCATTAAATTTCGTCCATATCAATCCAAGAACAAAGGTTATAATCTTGAACTTAATCAAGTGTTGTAAAAGTCGGCCTAGGCGGCGCCTAGGCGCTAGGCGGACTAATACTGCCTACGTTTAGTACTATGCGGCTCAATTAGTCGGGCGTAGTCAACTTCGGTCAAAATCGGTCTAGGCGGAAAAGGCGGTCAAAGTCGGTCAACAGGCGGTCAACCGAAGTCAACGGGCGTCCATGAAAAATTTCAAAATTACCCCTCTTTTTTTCGATTACCCCTCTTTTTTTCGATTGCCCCTCATTTTTTTGACCTAATCTCCCATACGTTCTCTTCTCTCCCTCCCATTTTCCATAGTTGCCGCTTCTTGATTTCTCCCGACTTCCGCCTCCGGCTTCCTCCGGCGCCAGCTTCCTCCGGCTTCGCCATCTGCTTTCTCCGGTAAGCTTGTTCCTCGGTATCACAGAGTTCTTCTTCGATTTCTCCTTGATAACTTTTCGCTGATCTATCTGATTTCGCTGGTAAGCTTGTTCCTGCGGCTTCGTAATCTGCTCCATGATCTATCTGATTTCGCTGATACGGTTTTTGATACAATTCCTCGGCTTAGTTCTCTAATTTCTCTGATACGATTTCTCCTTGCTAACTTTTCAATTGTTGATTCCGTTTCTCTGAAGTTCTCTCTGATTCTCTCTGATTTCTATGATACGATTTTGTTGATACAGTTTCTCTAAAGTTAGAGTCCGAATGACTGATACATGACAGGTATCTTAATCTGTTAATAAATTACATATGTATTTTATAATCCTTACATCAAATCTGTTAACTGATTTGATTATTCAAGGTATTTTTTTGAACAAGATTCCAGGTTTATTACTTTAATCTCTGAAATGGTATGTTTGTGTTGAAGCGCCAAGTCTGTTTTAGATCCTTTGAAGTCGAGGTCAAGTAGATAATATATGCACGGGAGTTGTATGTATGTTAATGTGACTCTGTATATGGGAATATAGTTGAAATTTGTATATATATTGGTTTGTATTTGTGTTTGTGTTTACAGGTCTGAAAGTTGGTTGCCTATTTCTTTGTCATCATTGGAGGTATATCATGTTTTCGGTTTCATTGTTTGCTGAGTTTTTTGGTTTTACTTAGTTGCAGGTATGATGAAGGTTTTTTAATTCGACAGGTCTGATGCTTTAACCTTCAATTGCTTCAATTCGACAAGTCTGATGCTTCATACCCTTTTCTTGTTTTAAAAAATGCAGGTTTTCTCAGTTAAACTGTGATGATTCTGTCATGGAAGATGATAGTTTCAAGTGGCCCAAAAGAAGAGTCTGGACCAGATGATGTTGGCATGGATGGGCCTGATATCGATTTGGAGATGATGAAGAAAATAAAGAAGATGATGACATTGAGGAACTTAGAGAGATGATAGCAAGTGGGTATGAAGAAAAACCAGTTGATAAGGAAACTAGAGATGAACTTCATCAAAAATGGCTTGAAGAAAAAGATGCAGTTGGAACTGATGATCTTTTGAGAGGATTAAATGTTTTGATATTGAGTTTTGCTTCCATGTTTGGATTACAGCTCCTGTCATTATTTCTACTTGTACACAATGAGTTTTCTTCCATGTTTGTTTTGATACGATTGCTTTTGATCACAGAATAATGTTTTACAGATCATAGAATACTTTGTATCGTTTAACTTTGTAGATTCACACGAAGAAAAGAAATAGATTGGATGCAAATAAATTGAACGATCTTCTTTATGTCCAATTCAAGATAGGAATACAGAAGTGTTAGGATATATATATATATATATATATATATATATATATATATATATATATATATATATATATATATATATATATATATATATATATATATATATATATGTATATATATATATATATATGTATATATATATATATATATATATATATATATATATATATATATATATATATATGTATATATATATATATATATATATATATATATATATATATATATATATATATATATATATATATAATTTAAAAAAAAAATAAAATTTATTACAATTAATACTCCCCGCCTAGGCCGACTAGTCCTCGCCTATATGTATATATATCTATGCTTGTTCTTCATCTCATCTTTACATGCATGTAGCATGATCCTCTTGGAATGGAATTCATGTTCATGATTTTATGCTTCCGTTGCAACTTCTAGTTTTGAAACTCATAATATGAACATGGATTTCCAACAGTCTTGTGGAGAGTTTATGGGCTGGAAACTTTCTTCGGTCTGATCACTGTCACTTTGTGGAGACCCAAGATTTTGTTCCGGTGTTCGTGGTTCCGAATCAGAATCTTCATTGTACAAGTCGTCTAGGTTAAAACCTTCGACGGTGAAGCTCATACCTGGCGTGGCTTTAATTTTTGAACTCTTCTCCCACACCCAACCTTCTTGTTCTTCGAAAACCACATCTCTACTCACATATATCTTTCCGGTGTCCGGATCAACCAATCTATATGCCTTTGATCCCTTCTTAACTCCCAGATGAACCAATCGCTTACTTCTTTCATCTAGTTTTGTCAGGTGGCCTTTGGAGACTTTCATATGTGCAACACAACCAAACACCCTAAGACGTTCAACATGTGGCTTTCTCCATGTCCACTTTTCGTATGGAGTTGTGTCTTTCAATGCTTTCGTGTGAGCTCTCTTTAGAACATAAACAGAGTGATTCACAGCTTCACCCCATAACGTGTCTGGCATTTTCATGGTTTTCAAATTACACCTAACCATCTCCAATACCGTTCGATTTCTTCTCTCCACCACCCTATTTTGCTGTGGAGAATATGGGGATGTGTAATGTCTTTCCAACCCTGTTTCCTTGCAGTATGTGGTGAATTCTTTCGACAGAAATTCACCACCATGATCAGTTCTGAAAACTTTCATCTTCACCCTGGTTTCAACTTCTACTAAGCTCCTAAAGTTCTTAAAGACTTGAAGAGCTTCATCATTTGTCTTTAGCAGATAAACCCACATAACTCTGCTATAGTCATCAACTAACAACATAAAGTACATATTGCCAGATGGTGTAGGGGTGATACTGGGCCGCATAAATCGCCATGAATTAGTTCAAGCTTCTTCTTTGCTCTATAATTCGTGTGTGTAGGGAATGGACTCCTTGTCTGTTTTCCCACGAGGCACTCTTCACAAGGTTGTTGAGGAATGTTTAGTTTTGGCATTCCTTCAACCAGCTTCTTCTCCGTCATGTATTTCATTGAATTAAAATTTATATGACCCATTCTCATATGCCACAACCATGTTGGATCACCTATTCGTGCGGTTAGACACATCGAATTGACTTCTTCCAACTCTATCTTGTACAGTCGATTTGGAGATCTTCTAACCTTCATTAACAACTTCCCTGTTGCTTCACGGACCCATAAGAATGGATCTTTGATCGTGATTTCATCACCACCCTCTGCTAACTGTCCCAAACTTATGATGTTGCTACATAAGTCTGGAATGTAATAGACTTCATTAAGCTTTCGATGTTCACCATTTTTACATTGAAATACGACTGAACCTTTGCCTTCGATCTTTACCTTTGATTCGTTTCCAAACTTCACGTAGCCATGAACAGTCTGATTCAAGTCACGACACTTATCTTTATCACCGGTCATGTGATTACCGGCTCCTGTGTCGAGATACCAGATACTTGATCGCTTCACCTCATCATCCTGTGTTCTCAACTCTGGGAATACATTTTCTTCATTTAAGAAAACTTTACCATTGTCAAACGAAGCTAACAATAGTGCTGGCTCATTGACATCTTGTTCGCGAATCAAGTTGCTTTATTGTCTTCGTTCACGTCTTGAGTTTGTACATTCTGCTGCATAGTGGCCGAATTCTTGACAATTGTAGCACTAGACCCTACTTTTATCTTGATTATTTAAAGTGCTACGGCCTCCATCTTTCTGGTAGTGTGATCCACCTCTGCCACGACCACTACGACCACCACGACCACTGTTGTTTCCTCCTCTTCCTCTGCCTCTGCCTCACGAACCTCCAAATCCGCCACGATTTGATTTAGATCTAGAGTCACCTTCTCCCTTCTTCTTATTTCTCTCTGACCACTCTTGGTGTGTTAAGAGAAGTTTTCGATCATCACTATCACCATGACGTCTCATTCGTTCTTCATGTGCTTTGAGCCTTCCGATCACTTCTTCCACAGT
The DNA here is from genome assembly GCA_023525715.1 of Cichorium intybus. Lineage (NCBI taxonomy): Eukaryota > Viridiplantae > Streptophyta > Magnoliopsida > Asterales > Asteraceae > Cichorium > Cichorium intybus. The sequence continues at coordinate 92,186,886 of CM042014.1, read as the reverse complement.
CATCTTGTCTAGATCTCCAAATTGCTCAAGTGTTGAGGCGATTTGGAGAAATTTGCTTGGTACTGCCCTTAACAACTTCTTTACCACATATGACTCCTCCACCGTGTCTCCCAATGCTCGCATGGTACTCACGATATTGTTCACCTTCACAGCGAACTCATCCACTCCTTCTGATTCCTTCATGTTCAGTGATTCAAACTCAGCCTTTAGAGTTTGAATTCTAGCGGTCCTCACTCTTTCTTCTCCCATAAACTGTGTCTTCAAGGCTTCCCATGCTTCCTTGGATGTTTTCTTTTCTGCCAATCCAAGTAGAAAATCTTCTGGAATGCTCTGATAGATGGCCGTCAGAGCCATCTTGTCTTTCTTCACATCTACTGCCGTGTTTGTTGTTCGTGGCTCAACAGCATCCCACACACCTTGGGCTTGCATGAACACTTTCATCTTGATCGCCCATGCAGCATAATTCGTTCTTGATAACATCGGATAGTGGAGGGTGACCTGTCCATCCTTTTCACCATTGTTTCCTACCATCTCTTCTCGAGATTGGTACTTGGGCATAAACAACAATTTTCTGAAGTTTAGGAGGTAAAATGAACTTTTTCAGAAGTTCGGGGTTAAAACTGAACTTTTTCGGAAGTTCTGGGGCTAAAACGAACTTTTTTAGAAGTTCAGGGTTAAAACTGAACTTTTCCGGTTTGCTACAGTGACCGCTACAGTGATTGATACAGTGACCGTTACAGTGACCGCTACAGTATCGTCTTCTCCGGCGAACTGGTTTTTCCGGCCACTATTCCGGCGAACCTTTGACCGGATTTTTGGAGGTTTTCCGGTGGTCGAAAAATTCCAAAAAATATATATTCGGAATCGTGAGAACGAGACCTTTCCAACGGTGTGCTCGGAAATTGATTTAGAGAAAAAAATATTTGACCAAAAAAACAAGTGGCTGCCCAGAAGCTACTCTATAGCTCTGATACCAAATGTTGGGAAGAAGGAGGAGTGTTTGTTGATTAACTGATGAGTGGTACAATGTTTCAAGTTCTTGCATGGCTATTTATAGCCAAGTTTATTACCTACCAACTAATTTAAAAACATTTATTTGACTTTGAATACTTCAAACTTCCAGAATTCTAACACAAGATGTGGTAAGCACTTATGTAAACATCTAGAAACCATTTAAATTTCTGAATTATTATTTATCACAAGAAGGATTTTATATTGGTATCGAGTTTCCGGAATATGACCCTGAAGCTCAAAGACCTTTTTACGGCCCAAATTTGTGGCCTGACTCACTTATAAACAACTGTTAATAGGTAAACCTCATTAATATTATTATTCTTTTAATTCTTTGGATTTGTTTGAATGGTTATGGGAACCAATCCCAAAATATAAACAATCTATGGTACGCTTGCTCCCTCTCTCTCTATCTTTCGTGCTCATACAAATTTCAAAATCCAAATCTGGGGATAGATTAAAACATTATCGAGATTATCAAATGCAGGGATAAATTGAATCAATTGCTTTTGATTTTGTCCGGTTCATGCGTTATTTTTATTTTTAGATTTTGGTTCTTTCATCCTAATTGATTGTGGGTTGTCTACAAGCGATTACTGGGTTCGATTTAGACCAATATTTTGGTTTTTTCATCCTTATTTGTTACTGGTAACTTATTCTTTTTCCTTTATGATATCCGTTTCAAATATTTTGTTCTCTGATATCTATATTTTGATGATTTAGACACCCTTGCTAATTAGGGTTGTATAGATAATGATAATGAAATTGGTTTATATATATTTTGATAAATTGTTTGAGGATTTTTATTTTTTAGATTTTATGGCATGGAAGAGGTTTTAAGCTACTGAGCAGCATGTATTTGAAGCTTTGGTACACTTTTTTAGTTTGTCCCTTTCATATTCGAAGCTTTGGAAAACTAATTGCAATCACCACATGTTAAGCTGAAAAAAAGGTTTATGTGTTGTGTTTGTATTTGCTATATGTTTTTTTGTGTATGTATGCACTGTGTGTATGTGACTTTGTGAGCGTATGTGGGTTTGAATTCTTCTTATTTGATATATTGAAATTGTGCATCGTGGAATTGATCTCTTCCTAATTTATATATTGAATGTATTTCAGACTATACGTTTGTAGCATTTAATGTTCTTTATTTAATTTATTCTTAACGTATGAAATGTTTAAGGAAGCGGATTTGATTTCTATTGGGTTGACTCCCAAATGCATCATATTTAACACTTTGTTCAAGTCGAAATATTTTTTTGAATGGCTTCTTGATCTTCAAAAGGTCATGATTTTGTATCGGATTATATCCTTTGTCCAGTAAAGTTACTGCAATTACTTTAAGGATCTAACGTTTGTGTGTGTGTCTATATATATGTATGCGTGTGGATGTCTCTCTATCTTAATCGATTTCTCTCAACTTCTTTTCTTGGGTTTTGTAGAATCTTGTATTTAAGTAACTCTATTTTGCATGTCATGAGACTTATCAAGGTTCAACGAGTCATGAGACTTATCAAATTGTGAATAATTTTATTACTTATTAGTTAGGTTAATGTATTACTTATTAATTGAAATCATTGTTACTTATGAGATTCTTGCAAGTTTGTAATAATTGATAACCTGCTTCTTTTTTGCTTACATTATCATTGATTTTCTTTTATGTTCATAAATTAGGTGATTTTTTTTTTAGTTTTAGTTGTTTCTTATTGTTCCTAATTGTTGATCTTCACTGAATATGTGTGAATGATGCATGCAGTTTTAAGAGGTACATTTATTTAAGCATTATGTACAAATTTTAGCGCAAAAAACTGAATTAGAGAATTTTAATCCGGTAAGCCTTTTTGTGGAAATGCTAATCCGGTTAAGCCTTATTACTAGCACTCAATTACCATAAATTACGAGATTTATACTCTCTATTTATAACAAATTAGCTATATACATGACAACTAAATTAGAGAATGCAAATCCAGTAATTTGTTCTAATCGAATGATCTTCCTATTCTAATAAAACAAAGTTAATATATCACATGGTAATTTTTTATATCTATACTAGTTTAAAACCCGTGTGTTACACGGTTGAAAATTTAAAATAAATTATACAATAAAGAAATTAAGTTTAAGTATAAATTTGCAACAATCTTTATATATTAATAATGGATGGATGATAATAAGTGTACGATCTTTATGTATAAATAATATAAAAAAATGGTTTGTAAATTATTGTTGGGTCTTTAGGCTACAATCAATCTCAATCTTTTATTCTCTTTTCGTATTATATTGGTTTTTTTAATAGATCAATTTGTAACCCTTTTTTATTTATATTTGAGACCTAAAAAATAAAAATATTAAACTATAGAAAATTATAAGATCCTAGCCCCCGTTTTGCATGTTCATCTCCGTATCAGTTAAAAAAGATAAACAATAAAATAGAAAATATAAAATAATAATTAAATCTCCTGCTACATTATTTGGAAATCGATATATTAATTGTATGTTTCAAATAATACAATTTGTTTCAAATCCTTTATACCACGGCATCTTTTAACAAATTTTGATATTAGATTTGATACAAAATTTTATAAAAATATTGGTAATTTGTAATAAGAAAATAAAACAAACATGTTGGTTGAAATTCAAGTATATCATATATATTATTGATAATCGTAAGATATAACATGTCAAACTTTGGATGATTTGTTTAGCGTTATTTTAAAATTTTATTAAATACAATTTGTTTCAAATGAGATTTTTCAGAACACGATAACGTATCTCATCTAATGATTAATATCGATATTAACTAAAGAAAACAAATCCATTTCAAAATCTATAAAACCAATTCCATGATATCCAATAATTAAATACATATATCTTGCTTATACAATTTTCAGACGGAATTTAATACTTATCTATATCATAAATTTCCTATAATATTCCTAATATGATTTAAGTCAAATAATGAAGAAAATGACATGTGGCATTCTAGCTTCTAAGACATGCCACTTGGCAATTAAAATGCCTTGTTTACTAGTATGCATAGATTTTTCCACGTGTCCACTTTCTAGGCTATAACAATTATGTTTTCCCGCTCAAATGGTTTTTATTGGTCAATCCGGGATAATTTACGTATACGTAGGACATAATTATGGAAATTCTATATACGTAGGACATAATTATGGTATACGTAGGACATAATTATGGAAATTCTATTAAATAACAACCTATTGATATTTCAAATTTCAAATTTGAAATTGATCGAGTATTTACGTATATGTAAGACATAAATATGGAAATTCATTAAATAACAATCTATTGATAAATATGTACCTGATGAGTATAGTAGGCAAGAAATCCATAATATCTTTTAGTTTGTTACGTAAATGTAACAACGAAATTAATGTTTGTGAGATGAGGGTATTATCCGATAATAACACCCTAATTCAATCCCTGGAAATCCGCATTTAAATTAAAAAAAAAATTGAAAGTAACAAAATTTGGTCAAAATCGTTTCCATTTTAAAGGTCATCTATAACTCACGCTTTAATTTTTCTTTATATAACTCACGCTTTAATTTTTCTTTATATTCATCTGATACTATTGTTCTTCTCTGCATATCTTAGTTCCATAGTCCACCTCCACCTCCACTTGCACAAGAAATTGAAGGTTAAGTTTTCGTCTTAATGTCGTTAATTGCAACACACATGGAACTGCAACACACAAACACACAAACTATGCTTATTAGCATTATTTTTTTTGGTGGACTGCAAAACACACACATACATGTTTTTGTGTATGTCTGAGTTTGAACCATACACGGACCAATTCTGCAAAAAATTTGTTTGTTTTGTCATTTTTTTTGCGTTTTTGTCATTAAGTCTTTATTTTTATATTTTTTGGTGGTTTGCAACACACACACAAGTTTTGTGTATGCTTCTGCAGAATGTTACTTTTTAAAAAAAAATTCAATTTTATTTTCCTTTAATGGCAACCTACTTTCATTATGGGTAAAAAGATAGTATAATATATTTTCAATTCTTTCTTTTTAATTAGGTGAGTTAACTGTAAAGTGACCTCATTTAGGGACCAAATTTGCAAAAAAGAATAGCAAGTTTTGTTTATTTTTATCTGCACTTTTGGTCTCCATTTTGTGTGTGCTTTAACTGTAACCGATAAAGCAACCTTAACATCCATATTTAGGGACCAAATTTGCAAAAAAGAACAGGTTTTATTAATTTTTTTCATGCAATTTTGGTCTCTGTTTTGTGTGTGTGTTAACTGTAAATGAAAACATATTTCCTTCTTGCAATAAGACAACCTTAATATCAAATTTGTGTGTGTATGTGAAAAGTAATGAAAACAGAAAAAAAAAAAAATATTTGTGTGCGTTTTAGTGTGGGGATGCTATATTAAACAAACAAACATATGGAAGTACGTGCTATTTCTTGCAATTAGTCTTAAAATAAACTATATAAATCTTGAAAAGAATATCAAAGTTAAAAAAAACTTGGTAAGGATACTCAAATTAACTACAGCTCCTAAGTTATCAGAGTTGGCAACAAACACGTATTCCTTGATTGCTTCAGTTAACTTGATAATTATCAGAAATGTTGAAAAGAATATAGAAGTTTAAAAAACTTTATAATTACTAATTGAGATGTCCAAAAACTATACGGTTAACTAAAAAATGTAATTCTCAATTTTTTACTTTAAAGTTGTAATAATTAGTTTTCAAGCTTAATTTCATGTAATAGGTGGTACAAGTTGGATTAAATTAATTTAACGTTATTTATAGGTGGTACAATCGACAATCATATCTAGAAATTAAAGATTTTTAAAAATTACCTTCCGTGTATCATCATGTGTGTTGGATGAGTATATTTACACTCCTGTCTACAGAATTACGGTCATGGTGAGACTGATAATTTCGCTCCAATGATGCACAAGCCTTACGGATTGCATCAACTCCCTTCTCAAGCTCTCTTAACTGTCCATTCATGAAAAAAGAATTAAACTTTAAGTTCCAATTAACTTTTGAATAATTGGTGATCCATCTTAAACAACCACCATCGTGATTGACTATGTGTGTTTAATAAGTAAGCTGTAACAAGGGTACTTAGCTGTTATCAATTGGGATCGCCTAAGACCGTAAGCTTTGTTCCTAAATCAGAATTTAATCATCATTGCATAAGCTATTTAGTAGTTTATAAATGGGGTTCGCCTAAAACCATTACAAATAACCTAATTGCTTTTCGAATTTAAGCTCTGTTCCCAAATCAGAAAGTACGCTCAAAAGCACCAATCGTATCTATATTTACGAAAGTATACTGACGTACCTTCAGAGGATGCAACCCAGCTTTAAGCTCTAGGCCTCTAGCGATTGCCGTTCGCGATCTTCAGATGAATCGAACTTTGATTTAAAGTTATTGCATGTATTCTTCTCGGCTTAACCCCTATTCCGTTGATGCATCCATCTCCGATAACTTTTCCGGTACACTTCGGGAAAACCCTAGGTCTCTCTCTTGGTTTAGGATTATTTCAAAAAGATGGATGAAATGTAAAGTCCGTTCATTTCACGAGTTGGGTATCGGTTTTATTTGCACCAATTTTTTTAACCTTATACTTATATTAGTTGCTACATTTGGTCCTTAAACTTTGGAAACTAGCACAAAAAGACCTAATATGTATTTTTATAATTAGCTCGATAAGAAATAAAAGTTAGGACAATTTCCATGACCTATGCCACATGTATATACCGCTCCCATCTCTACAAACTCATTCACCATTATTTTTTAATGATTATGCCATGTGCAATCTCATAGCTAAGAGCCACAACATGTGTATCGAAACCAAACTCGCTTATGCAATGTGACAACATAACAAGTTAAATTTAACACTAAACAAAATAAATTCAATAGAAAATTTATTATTTTGGTCCATTTCATTATATTGTGTGTTTCATATGTATAAATATATTATTGAACATTCATCTTATTTCTTTTTCAACCAATAGAGGGTAAAAAGACAACTCTTATTGAACGAATAAACATTTTTTTTATCATGATATTACTCTGAAGCTCCACATCCTCCGTCACTGAAAAATGGATTCTAAAGTAAAAAAAATGATATATATTCCATTAAAGTGCTCTTAATCGATGAAGAGATAATTTATTAAGTTATTATAAATATTTTTTATAATTCAATAATCTATATTATTAGTAACGTGGCGTTTTTTTAATTTTCTAGGGAACGATAATTCTAGACAATGCGCTAAAGCAACACCTTTTTAGGTTTCAACAACTACTCGAAGAAGGAAAACCTTATTACATAAAATCATCTTCATTAGCCAACATACAATCGACTTTTAGCTATAGTGATCAAATGTTTTTTATTATAGAATCCTTCATTTATTTGTAACTGAAGCAATCAATTGTATTGCTTTTTCTTTTTTAGATCAGTATACTTAATCAACAACACATGTCATCGTTTTTTCATCAAGATCACGCCTTAGAAATAAGAATCATAAACAATAATTAAAATATCCACTCAGATCTATGAAAAGCGCAACTTACAATACAAAACCATTGCATAATTTTTTAGTTTTGTTTATTTTTTTACTTTGTGAACATATAACTTTTCTAACTTACATTATTAGTTAACATTTTATATTAATATACATATCAAATTATATAATTAATAAAATATTTTTCTTATTATATCATTGGTTTTAATTATCAATCGTATAACACACGGGTTTGTAACTTAGTGTCATATATAAGAAGTGCTAAAAATCAATTATGTGAATGTTTCAGTAAATTGAATGTCAAATGTCCGTTATCTAAAAAAATCTTCATAACGTGGTTATTTAAATAAATACAAGTTCCACCACATTTTATTGTATATTAATCGTCAGGGAAGAGACATTGTGTACTAAAGTGCCTCTCGTGCATCTTTCTATGAATTGAGTTTTGGATTCATTTTAGTATCATGTTGTGAAGGATTTTGCTTGATTATATTATATGAAAAGTTGTAATTTGGAGAAATTATACAATTAAGGTAAGTAGTTTTGAACTAATATTTTTAAAGCGAGTTTTTGTTAGTCAAGCGTTTGAAAATGACATTAAATTGTTGTGTATGGATAAAAATTGTTGTATTGTTGTGTACAAATCACCCCCTTCATTAAATAATATTGACATTGATACTAAGAAAAAAGGTCTTTTGTAATTACAAAGAGTTATAGTAGATTAACAACTATGAATAAATTTGTGCATCCATGAAGAAGTATTTGATGTCATGTTCAGTAAAGTACATTGAGGATATTGATAAAAAGAGTAAAGTAAGTTGCTATTTCCTTCAATTTGTCCTTTACAGAGAGAACATATCATATGATATCTCAATGTAATGTGTTACCAAGCTTGTATGCTGTGAGCAGTTAAATTTTAAAACCCAAATTGTTTTTTAGTTTTATCTTTTCAATCTGAAGCAACTACGAAGTTGTGTAATAAGTTGTCATTATTTTGGCTCAGATGGACATTCGTGGTGCGCTTGCGGAGCTTTTTAGTATGCAACTAAATGGACTTTTCCAATAGGAAAGGATGCGTATTAGCGAGATTCAGAGAACTTAGAAGCAAGAAGGCTCGTGAACATCATTTTTTGTCGGTATTTTGTCAAGGATTTTTTTTTTGAGTGGTAACAAGTTGTTTTGTTGTATATTTGCATAGATACCAAATGGCACGAAGTTTTTTTGGTTGTTGTAGAACATGTTTGTCAAACCATCTATGGACTCGTTGCCTCAAAAGATATAGATGATGATTAAACCCAAGATTGAATCTTGATTGTGGAAAGTAGAAACGTATTATTTGCATTTTTACCCTTTGGAAGTACATGTTTTTTAACATTAATTGATGTATATAAACATTTCTTATTTATTTTATAGTTTATAAGTATAAAAACAGTGTTGAACACGAGTTTATAACCTAGTTTTGAAAATACAGTACCTGTTAAATATTTTTCAGCTATAAACCCCTCCATTTTCTCTCTTCTATCCATCTCTCCAGAAACACCGACACCTATTCACTCTAATTTTCAAGGCCATGTACATTTACCTTGAACCACGCCATGACATTTTCGTTTGGATCCGGTCTGATTCAAGTTGACTCTCCTAAATCCGCTTTATTTTCTTGATATTTTGATTTCAAACGATATCATGATTATCGACTAATCATCAATTGTCACTGTCGGTTTGTTGACTTTGAAGGTCTGTGTAAATAATAAAAAGGAGGCTATAATATATATATATATATATATATATATATATATATATATATATATATATATATATATATATATATATATATATATATATATATATATATATATATATATATATATATATATATATATATATCTTTACTGATAAAATTTGTAAGCGATTAGTGACAGTATTTTACGAAATAATAGTGACGGATTTTGGAAAGAATTAGCAACGGACAAGTCATTTGACATGACTTTTTTGCAACAGAAATATTTTATCACTAATCCGCCGCAATGGTTTTTAGCAACAAATTACTGATGTATTTTTTCGTTAATAATATACTAAATGTTATTTTTTTCAGAATCCCAAGGCGACCGTGGTCTGTGCGGTCGCACACTTTGAACTCCCTTATGACTGACCCTGTCGACTTTATGGATTATAAACTTACCAACGTAATTGCAGTACACCCTTGTTCCCTAAAAAAATAAAAAACAAAACTCTGATGACATCCTGATTTGGGTAAGAATTTATGTATTTCTTGTTCTTGTCATATGTTTATTGTTATGTTCCATCACTGTGCTTAACGCTTACAATTTTGTCGTTATCCTCAGTTCCTTACGCATTTTCTTTTCTATTTTGGTTAATTGGGTTTATATAGGATTTGGTTTGAGTTTGGATTTTTTGCATAGGAAATAGGGAAAATTGTCAAAAAAAGTCCTTATATTTCGGCTCTATTTAGAAAAAAATTCATTCCTGATTTTTATTTTGTGATTTAATCCTCTAAACCCGTAAAAGTTTGTGAGAAAACCCATTTCACCTGAAATAGCAGGTCAGGGGTTAATTCACAAGTAAAACGATTTTTCAGGGATTTTTTCTCAAATAAAGTGACTTTTTCTTTGTTTTTGTAAGTGGCATAACTTTTATACACGATGTCCAAATTCTACAAACTTTATATCCTTGTAAAGGTGGTAAGTAGTACTACATCTTTGTTTTACAGTCTTTTGTCTTAATATGTTCAGATTTTTCGTTAAAATCCCTTAAACATGAGTACAAACTCATTGATGTCACGATTTAGTCATTTTCAAACATTCATATCTTCTTCCTTATAACTCCAATTAACCTGAATTTTTTTCCTATGTTTTTATTATTACAAATAATACAATTTTGATAATGATGACTTTTTTCCAATTCCTCATAGATTTTCAGATATATAGCTATAAACATTACATCCCACAATAATTCAATATGCCATATGTATGAACACCCATTTTCAAACGATCATATATTTTGTTATAAAAATCTATTTGTAACATCCGGTTTCAGGTACGTCATATTCGCCAGATAATTATTTTAGTGAATAATAATAATAATAATAATAATAATAATAATAATAATAATAATAATAATAATAATAATAGGAATTTTAGTTAGGTTTGAGGGCGGAATGTGCCAATTAGTGATACCTAATGTGTAAACAAAATTGTAAATGAGATAAAAGAAATTAATAAGTGACATTTGAGGGGAGAAAGTGTCATTTGTGTCATATTGTGAAAGTTGCATGGCGGCCCTTTGGAGGGTCGATCACGACTTTGGAAGGGGCTGTGGGTCTCGTTTCCATCAGCACATACAAGCTTTATTCACGCAGATGTATAAGTTGTCACTCCAACCGTAGAATCCAAGTTTGTAGCCGTAAACACCATCTTCCCTTGCTTTGTTTTCTGCCAAGTCGTGAAGAAAGGAAGGAGATGCCGAGAGAGAAGAGTGAGTTGGAGAAGAATGGATCAAGGAAGTCCTATGCTGAAGTGTTTTTATTGTTACATCAACTAGGTGAGTTCTCTCTTCCTTTTCTCTTTGTTCTAGTCGAATCACCACCACCACACCTCCATTACGAGGTGTGTGTTTGCAGCTGTGTGTATGCTTGATTGTTACTCTAGAGTTCTTCTAACTTATTAAACCTTATATGAAAATTGTATGATTTGAAATAATAAAAACATAGGAAAACTATTCTTGTTAATTGTAATTATAACAGGGGAGATATGAATGTTTGAAAATAACTAAGAAGTGACATAAATGAGTTTGTGCTCTTGTTTAAGGTATTGTAACGAAAAATCTGAACATATTCAGACAAAATTTTGTAAAACAAAGTTATAATACTACTTACCACCTTTACAATGATATAAAGTTTGTAAATTTTGGACATCGTATATAAAAGTTATGCCACTTACAAAAGCAAAAAAAACTCATTTTATTTGCGAAAAAGTCCCAGAAAAATCGTTTTACTTGTAAATTAACCACTGACCTCCTATTTCAGGTGAAAGGGGTTTTTTCACAAATTTTTGCAGGTCTAGAGGATTAAATCACAAAATAAAAATTATGAAGGACTTTTTCCTAAATAGAATCAAAATATAAGGACTTTTTGACAAATTTCCCTAGGAAATAACTAAAGTGACGAATTTTCTTACAACCATCTTTGACGCATTGAATATAGGTTTTAGATTTTTTTTCTATTATTATACGGTATAAAACAAATAAAACGTATTCTTGTTTTTATATTAGGATGAAAATATAACAATCTTAAAATTGTTTTTCTTTTGCGTTTTTAAAGTATGAATACATTTTTTTGTTTTTAAAAGTATAAATGTATTTCCGAAAGTATTACCATGTTTTTAAAAATATAAATACGTATTTTATGTTTTTAGAAATATATAGACACATTTTTTAGAAGTGTAAATATGTATCTTTATGTTCTTAAAGTATAAATATGTTTTTTCATTTCGTAATACACTTTTGACTCATATATACTAGCTTATATATATATATATATATATATATATATATATATATATATATATATATATATATATATATATATATATATATATATATATATATATATATATATATATATATATATATATATATATATATATATATATATATATATATATATATATATATATATATATATATATATGTACACTAGTGGGGTACCCGCGCGATGCGGCGGCGACGATTAGTTTCATTTGGCCTGAGGGCGATAATGGTTTTATTCGTTGGTTGGTTCTATATGGAAATGACACGCCTAGGTCGTTATGCGGTCAAAAATAGAAAATTAAACCTTACACGCACACTAGTATAGTAGCAGCAAGGGTCGATCCGTGGGAGTCAAGTGGTTATATAGTGTCAGAATAAACCAAACTATAGTGTCACTCTATAGGTGGTGTTCCTTACACTTCCCGAAAACCGATAAAACGAAATATCGAACTAAAACTATCATTAACTAACTTGTATTCAAACTCCAATCCAAACCAACTTACTTTCTGATTCCAGAAGTATATTCCAGAAAATCAGAAGCATTCAATAACATCAAACAATTCAACGAACAATTAACATAAACCAATACCGAAAACGCGCAAAATAACTTAAACCGGATGATTGTATTGAACGAAAACCAAAACCAGAAGCCACAAATTTCTGACTTCGAAAAATATCCAATTCAAACTCGTCCCAACAGATTCTACAATGCAGAATCGATTGAATCAAGCGATAACTAAAACTATAAAATACTAAAATGAAATTAAAAACATGAAAATACCAACTTATAGCCACTGAAATCCGAAATCACGAGTCGAAGAAGCCTAGGTTCAACCTTTGGGTCTGTTCTCCGCTCCAGAAACTCGACCTAGATACCTCTATTTATACTTGTAAAATCGAGCTAATCGCGTCGCGCATGGGCTAAAAACGCGGTGCGACCTTATCCATATCCCCGTTTCTCTCTATTTGAATGTCAACTCATCATCTGATCTTTGACTATCCGCAACGCGCGTGTCTTCTGCTCGTGGCGCACATGTGTTTTTGACTGAAAATGGTTTTTATCCAAAACGTCTTCATTTTGTACGCGTTTAGTCCCTGTTTTTATCTTTTTTTTTTTCACATACGAGCACTAGACACGAAAAGTGAGTAATACAACAGTTTATACGATATAAATTCACCCAGAATAGGGCCTAACAACGACTAAAATACTTGATATTACTAGGCGTCGTCAAACACCCCACACTTGTGCCTTGCTTGTCCCCAAGCAAGTGACTTTTCAACAAATTTTAACTCGGACTCAAACATTTTTGAATGCATTCAGTTTCAAAGTTTATTGTTTCTAGAAGTTAGATTAAAAATGATTTTGAGAAAACATAACCATAATAACCTTTGGAATTCACGACTTTCTAGAGAACCCTTGATTACAAATTTTCGGTATGCAACGTGCAAACTTACTTATTCAGATTCTAAAGGCCATTAAGGAACTATCCATGACTTCAGGCCAGGCCCAATGGGGGGGAGGGGGCAACTTGGGCGATGGCCCAGGGCCTCCAAACTCCTTAGGGCCCAGTTTTTATCCACCTCAAACCCAATACTATGTTCAAGTCGCAAGTACGTATCCAGTCTCCAGCGATTTAGCAGAAATCAGAACGGGGAATGCGGGAACTGATAACTATGGTACCGATTCTTCAGGCATGATCGACTCCAATCTCCAAATCGCCAATCGCGTCCACGCAATCTTTGCTGCACCCCAACGGTAAGAATATTGAATAAGGTAAGTCAAATTGATTTGGAATTCCTGATTTGGTTTTTAAATCGTTGCGTTAATTTCAGAAATCAGTCAATCAGAATAAATAAATGCCTTCAAAGTGAACACCTTCTTATTTCGTTGATGGTGAATTTCGTATTGTGAATTAGTTACTCGTGAACTCGTGAAGTCGTTGATGGTGAAACCGTGAAAAATCCTTGCCTTTCTGTGAATTTCGAATTGTAACCATCGAATTGTAACTATTTGGGGATTGGAACCCAAGTCTTCTTTTTGTACATTCTCAACTCTTTTCTGTTGGTTTTGCTTTGGTGTGTTGGTGTTGTTTCGGATGGCTATTGAAGTGCAATGCACCTTCTGTAGTTGGTCAAAATTACCATTGATCGAAAGAATTGTTTTAGATTGGCAGTTTCTGGAGTTGCTCTCGTGCAAAATCCATCTTTCTCATTCATGGTGTCATCTGGTCTCTTCCAATTGGAGTGGATCTGGTGGGTTTTGATTTGGACGAAATTGCCCATGTTACTAAAGACTTTGGGGATATCACAGATTTGGTGACTTTTAGACAATTATACCCTCGACACTCTACAGCTCTCAGAAGTAACAATTGAGTTTTGGCTGTTTGGCTTTGTTTCACAGTCAGGACGAAAATAGCCTTGGATAATTCAGCAAGCAGGTGGCCAAATGATTTTTGGCTATTTTGATTTATTGCAAGCGGGCGTGGGTGGAATAATTACAGCTCTCGCATTGGTTTTTTGTTAATTTCATTTATCTCGGTTCTAATTGACCCTTGTAATCTTAATCCCTAAACTTGATGTTGTACTCTTGTTTTCTCCCGTTTCTCACGGAGTTTTTGGTAATAAAATTTTTCTGCCGTTAAAAAAAAACTGTCGAACTCGTGAAGTCGTTGATAGTGAAGCCGTGATCAGAACAAGTGCACAACTTTTTATTTCTGAAATTGTAAGTGCTCCTGCTCTACTTCTTTTATTTCTTTTTTTGAAATAGTTTAATTCTGTCATTTATTTTTCTTAATTGATATGTGATTTCTGAAATTGACTAAATGTCTATGTAAATGTTTATTATAAAAAAAGTTTATCGCTAGGGGCCCCATTTTATATTTCGTCCCGGGCCCCAAATCGGCTTGAGACGACCCTGCATGACTTTTGATGTTGTCCGTGTAACAAGCTTTCAGAAATACTATCCCAGACCAGACGATCTTAGATAGTAAGGTGCATTAATGCCCTTTCAGGGCCACCCTTTTCGGACCTACCGACTCAAACAACAAAGGCCACTGATTGATATATTCCCTCCTGAATCCCAATCCTAAAAATACTCCAGATCTAAAAATTTTCCAACTCTTAAAACTCAACTTATTTGACTAAACAATAGCATGATGACAACTAAATAGTATTTGTTGAAAAATACCATATTGCTATAACACTCAAAAACTATTTGTTTCAAAGTTACAATTCTTTAAAAATTTTGAAAAATTGCCAAAATTTTGAAATTTGACTTGTTTTTGCAAAAATTTCAAAAATACTATTTCGACCGTCCACACCCCACACTTAAAACCATACAATGTCCCCGTTGTACATAAAATAGATTCAAAACAAGGGAGAAAGAGTTACCCCTTTAGGAACGGTAGAACTGCTTGATGGAACCAGTTATCACAGGATAAAATTCACACATCATGATTTGATTTTCCAGAGTTATGACGCAACAGTGAACACGCCAGTAAAATGACAAGTGTAGGGATACGATGACCCCACACTTGTGTGGAACAACTCCTCGATAGATTTCGTTGGTACTTACATGCAACACACTCAACAAACAAATTAAATGCAAAAAAAGCAAACACGGGATAGAAAAAGATAATAAGTTATGTACAATGTTTTCAAAAGATCAAAAGAAAAGTACAATCAATCATCATGCTGCGTCCCAGATGGACCAGCCTTGTCATCATGAGCGCGAGTAGGGCAGGGTCGTGGATGTCGTCCAACCAGGGTGAGGAGCTCTAGTAATCGGCTCAATCGGCTGTGGACCAGCCGAGCCGACTGTGGAATCGGCTCAATCGTGGGTCTCACCTAGTACAGACCTCGCCTCGGCCGGTGGATAATCCCCATGTTCTCATAATAACGGCCCTCCGCGCGAGTGGGTAGTGTTGGGGCCAGGTGGGCCAGAACATCGGCGGTGATAATGCTGTAGGATCGGGCCAAACGGGTAATGTAATGTCCGCCGGCCATGGGGCCCCTGGAAGTCGTGCCCACGGCTCGAGATGTCAAAGAAACTGCCAATGCGTATGGTAGGTTGAGAAACCTGCTCTGGTCTGAAAGGACCCACATATAGTACACGTCATCTCGAGACACTTTCTCGCATCCCCTCCTCTGCATAATAGAGGTGGATACGATCCGATGCATCAGTCAGTGAATCAGGGCGCGGAGCTAGATCTCCTTGGCCGCGCCAGCATCAAAGTGCTCATTGGACATCGCTGCCTAAAGAACCTCGTCTTCCTCTCTCCTGGGGCGGAAAGTGAATGCTGCCAATCTCTGCCTCTGTATAGATCCCTGTACGCCTGGCGAACTCTCGGAGTGTGCACTCCCGGCTCTTGCCTCCTAGTCTAAATCGGACCAGCTGGGTTGAGGCTCCTGTGAAGCTGGGGTGTACCGACAAGTAGATAAAAACTCGAGTATCAGCTCCTTGTACTCGACGTCGTCCTCTATGCCCATAAGTCGCTCCCAACCCCGACAGGTGAAGGTAAATGCTCCCTCAGGGTGGGTTCATGTGCGGTGGAGGTAGGGCAGCAACTGATCCCATAACCCCACCTGGGTCAATAGTGCTCGATCAAAATGAATCGTCGGGAGAACCGGGCGTGTCCTAATCTCCCGCAGCCTGGCTCGGTAACGAGGGGTCTCCTCGAGTATGTCTGGAAACTGTAAGAACTCGTGCCCAGGCATGTAGTCACCCTGCTCGGCCATCTGCACACAAATCACAAAGAAAATATTTTTCAAACTCAGTCCCCATGGCGCACCGCGGATGCTCGCGCGTCGCTGCTTTTGAATATGTCTCGTCGCGTCGTATGACAGTTGCGAAAATTCTCCAAAAATCACATGTTCAAACCATTTCAACGCATACACAAGGCTCCCTAATAACCGAATAGCCTCTCTAGGGTGAGAATTTTGCAAAAACGACACCCCACGAGTCGGCATTGCTGATTTTTCTAAGTTTTCTACTTTTGACTAATTCGACCAAATTCTCATTTCAAACGTATGTAATAACTTAAAAGAATGAGTTCTAAGTGACATACCTCAGTAGTAGATACTAGAAAACACGAAAAATGCGAGAAAAATACGTGATCGATCGATGCTTTGTTTGGCGAGTCGTTTGTGTTTGTGGTGCGATGAGGGAAGACGTACCTTTTATGGCGATTTTCTGACCGATCGAATTCCGCGGCGCAGATAAAGGTGATGCACGTCACGCGTGTCCAAAAATGAACCCCTGCGCATCAGGTTAATTTGCATATGCGCGGCGCGGTTTTGCCCTTACCGCGTCGCGACCTTTGATGTTTGCAATTCCTCTCGATTGACCCCACACTTGCTTCATGCTAGAAATTCCTGCAATGATGATGATCAATTTTTCCTAATTACCTCAAAAAAACCAGACCTAACGTATTTACAGATGGGTTGCCTCCCAACAAGCGCTAAGTTTAACGTCTTCAGCCAGACGTACTTCTTTTTCCTATACTTCTTTCGATACCAACTTCCTCATTTCGGGTGCAAAATCATGAACCAATGTTGCCAGCAGCGTTGTGAGTTGTGTCATCCGATCACTTACCTGGCTTATCCATTGCTGTTGGGTGTCCAAGATATGAAAAACTTTTGCTTCACTGCATCTTTTGTCCTTTTCGTATTTTTGGTGTTTCAATTCCATCATTTCTATCATGTCTAACAATTTCATTTTATCGAAGGATGCCAACGGATGCCCTTTTGCTCTCCAAAGAATCTCTTCATCCTCGCTTTCATTCTCCTGTGCTCGATACTTACCCTTACCATTCACTCTTGGTGCCATTAATGGTCAATTGTTCAAGTACTGATTATCATACCCCGGCGGTAATGTCATAGGGTACCCAAACATATTCAGTCTTCGTTTCCTTGTACCGAAAATGATGTCCATATCCCCCAACATGCAATCCATCACGGCCCCGGCTGTAGCTAAAACCGGCATCCCAAAATCGGTGCTGGTGCGTCCTCCAGACTTTCGTATTCCATAATTAAAAAGTCTACCGGATAGAAGAAATTGCCAACCTTGACAATCCCATTTGTCAGTTTGCCTCGTGAGACTTTTGTGGATTGATCTGCCAATTGTAAAACTGTTTTTGCGAGCTTCAATTCTTCATTCTTGTACTTGTCGTAAACATATTCGGGCAAAACATTTACACTTGCCCCCAAATCCAATAGCGTATTTCGAATGATCACGTCACCCATAGTGACAGTAATCAATGGCGAATCGGGATCTTTTTCCTTTTTAGGTTGTGTTCCAACAAAGCCTCGCTTGCCTTGACCGTGAGTCGTACTGTTTCTGGTGTCGGCATCTTGATCTTTTCGTTTTCCTTACACATTTCCTTGAGAATTGACAATGCCTAGTAATATCAAGTATTTTAGTCGTTGTTGAGCCCTATTCTTGGTGAATTTATATCATATATGTTGTGGTATTCTCATTTTTTTTCCAGTGCTTGTTTGGAAAGAAAAGATGTAAACAGGGACTAAAAGCGTACAAAATGAAAGAAGTTTGAAGATAAAGACAAAACAGTCGAATTCGCACGCGCGCCGCGGGTATGTACAAGGGCGCGACGCGCTGACTCAGCAATGAGGCGGTGGAGAAGATTCAAATGCCGAAAAAACGGGGATAAACCAACACGTGCGCCGCGGAATCTACTTGTGTGCGGCGCAGTCTTTTATTTTTCACAACTATAAATAGAGGGTTCTAGGTCGAAAAAATCAGCAAAGACCTAGCATAGGAACGACTCCCAAGGCTTCTTTGACTCCGAGTTTCAGTTTTCAGCAACCATAATTGGTATTTTATGTTTTCTCTTTTAATTTTCCAATTAGTTTAGTAGATTTGGTAGATTTGGCTAGTGTTATTGGGTGTGACAACCATTGGCATTAGTTCTTAGTTTTTGAATTTTATGTTTTCTGTTTTGGAACAATTGGATCTGAGTTTTTAATAGTTAATCATTCGGTTATTGTTAATTGCTCTCTTTTCGATATTTTATGCTTTTGGATGAATTTTGGATGTTTGATGGTGTTGGATGGTTATTGTGTTTCTGAATTTAGACTCTACTTTCTGATTTCAGTAACTCATGTTAGTTTAGAAGTATAATTGGATTGGAATTAGTTTTTGGATTTGTTGAATGTTATGATTTTTGGGATTGCTTTTGGTAAAAGTCGGAAACTAGATCCTCTGGCTGTAGAGTGACACTACAGTTGGTAATTTATTACCTACCTTGACCACGTAACTCTTGTGGATCGACCCTGACTACGCTATACTAGTGTGTGTTAGGTATTTTACTATTTTTTACCGCACGACGACCTAGGCGTGTCAAATTTTGGCGCCGTTACCGGGGAGTTGTGAGCTTGAGAGTAGGCGATCTGTAGGACTTTTAGTTTCTGGTTTTTGGTTTTGATATTGAGATTTCAGTTGGTTAGTATTTTTCCTTTTGGTTTTGGCGAGCGTGTTGCACTAGTGCATGCGTACCCGTCGGGGTGGGCAGCTATCACCCTTGCGTTTTGACTCAGAGATTGAACGAACCACGCGCAAGAACCGTGCACGTAGGCATTTAGATACAATGAGTTTTAGTAATGTTATTAGTAATTTAGAGAATGTTGCCTAGGAACCTTCGGGTGAGGCAACGGGGATGTCGTTTATTCCCCCTGTTTCAGAATTTCAGTTTGGGAGCACGAGTGCTACTGGTGGTGTAATTTCAGCCCCTGCACCAATAGCATCATGCACTCCGCCTTCTGTTCCACCATTTCAACCACAATCTACAAACCCTTTCATATCTGCTATGTCTTGGGGAGCGCCGACCCGTGATGCCCCCCAGTGACTATGCAGCACACTACCATTTCTCAACCACAATCACAACCCTCACAAACCGCCATTAATTTTCAAACCACAAACCACCTTTCAATCCATACCACAACAACCACAGCAACCATATCAAATACAACCTCCACGACAGGAATACCAGTATCAGGAGGTTGAGCAGAGCTACGAGGATGAGGAAGAAGGATGGGTTCTGCAACAGCAGCAATCGCAGCAACAATGGAACCGAGGTCGGGGACCTCCACGAAGAGCACCACAGCAACAACCACCGCAAGGTCAGCAAGAGTACAACAATGATCATCAATATAACGGTAATTTAGTTAGACCTTTGTACTTTGCACAACCGAGAGGGCAGTCAGTTGCATCGCACTTCCAACCGCGGGAGTACGATGATTCATCGCCCATTTATATTCCAGATGATGTAGACACTCAGGTAGAAATTAGACCACAACTTTTAGGGATATTGCCTGAATTTAGGGGATATAAACAAGATGATCCATACAATCACTTGTATGAGTTCATGGCGATAGCAAATACCAACACCCCTAGGAACACGAATAAAAATATTTTTAAGTTAAGGTTGTTCCCGTTCACTTTGAAAGACAAGGCCAAGTATTGGTTCACGTCTCTTCAATCCAATAGTATCACTACATGGGACCAGCTTCAAGCTAAATTCTTGCAAGAGTTCTATCCGACGAGTAAGACGACGGAGATTAGGAGAGCCATCCAGAATTTTCAACAAAAGCCTGGAGAAGCTTTTCACGAAGCTTTGGATAGTCTGAAGGAGTTGATGAGGTCATGCCCTCATCACGATATTCCGAAGTGGCAGTTGGTCAGGCATTTCTTTGAAGGGGCGAGTAAGACGAATTAGGCAATGATCAACGCATCGTCCAGTGGCACTATCATGATGATGGATCCTGATGAGGCTTGGCAATTTTTGGAGCAATTGAGCAATGGATCCAAGGCGATTTTCTCTACTAGAAAGACGGTAGATACAGCTGCAGTAGTAGGAGCTGATGCAGACTGGAGGAAAGAGGTCAAGAAGGAAATAAGCAAGCTAAACAAGAAATTTGATAGACCGATGTCTACTCTACAGAACGGACCTCAGACTCAACAACAAGGAGGCCAGGGAGGACAAAGAATGCAGGACAAAGAATGCAGGAGGCAAATCAGGTTTATGGTTAGGGTCAAGGTCAATACAATAATGGACGACCTTATAGACCATACAAACGGGGTCAGCAAAATTTCAACAATCAAAGGCAGAATAATAATAATCAGGGCCAATCATCTAATCAGTTTAGGCAGTATCAACAAGCAAACAACAATGGCAATGCAAGTGGGAGCAGTAACAACAATAGTAGGGGGCCGACTAATGCCAGCAATAACAATGCCTCAGGAACTCATGAAGATTTGACCGCAAAGATGTACGAGATGTTTAACACCACGCAGCAGCAATCTCAGGCCAATGCCAAGGCCATCGCCAACATGGAAAGGCAAATCGCTCAGATGGCTGAGTATCAACGAAAGAGAGATGGTGGTAAGCTGCCTAGCACCACAGAAATCAACCCGAACCATACTCAGCGAGCAGGAAAGGAGCATGTCAATGCTGTTGAGTCAGAATGGAGGAAGGTGACCATGGAAGATTTGCTAGGTCATGAAAGTAAATTGAGGGTCCAGATAGAGAAAATGAAGATAAGGATAAAAGTGAAAGCAAGAAAGATGAAGATGTTGAAGTCGAAAGAGTTGAAGTTGAAAAAGAGGAAAAGGAAATTTGAGTTGAGAAGGAACCTCAACTAAAGAAGGACAAGGATGTCCAAGAAGAGGAGCAGCCAATAATAGCTGGAATTAAACAAAGGAAGAAGGGTAAGAAGGAAAACAAAAAGTAGGAAGTACCAAACAAATCAACTGGGCCATCAATGAACCAACCCTTGTGGGATGAGCTTAAGAACACTCCTGAGGATATAAGAATTCTTTAGGAGATGTGTGAGAAAAATGGAAAAAGCAAGACTCCCACACTTGACACTGTGAGGTTGACAAACAAGGCTAGTGAGGCATTGTTGGGAACGCTGCCCAAAAAGGAAAGGGACCCTGGATCGCCACTGATTACTGCCACGGTAGGAGATGTGGTCATTAGGAATACCTTGCTGGATTTGGGGGCCAGAGTGAATGTGCTACCGGGATACTTGTACGATAAATATAAGAATGAGGAGTTAGCCAGCAAAGACAGTATTACAGCTGGCTGATCAGTCAACCAAAGTATCCTAAGGTAAGTTGACCAATGTCATAGTGAAAGTTGGGGATTTCTTCAACCCGGTAGACTTCTTTAATTATGGAATACGAGTCAGGAGGACGCGCCTACACTGATACTAGGACGTCCATTTTTGGCTACAGCTGGCGCCGTTATTGATTGCAAAACGGGGGACTTAGATATCTTCTTTGGGTCGAGGAAACGAAGGTTAAATATGTTTGGAAGTCCCATATCTCTACCTCAAATGTACGATGACAAGTATTGGAGCAGCAGTATGCTGATGGAACCAGGGATCAGAGACAAAGGAAAAATATGGACCCGAACAGGAGAAGGCGGAAAATAAGAAATTTTGAAGGAAACAAAAGAGCATCCGTTGTCCACCATTGACAAGGAACAACTGCTGGATATGATGGAAATGTTGGAGACAAGGCATCAACAATATAAGAAAGATGCAAGGGATAGGGAAGTGAAGGTCTTTCAACATCTGGAAGCGCAGCAGCAATAGATTAGCCAGGTTAGTGACAGGATGACGCAACTCACTTCATTACTGTCAATGATGGTCCATAATTTCGTACCAGACTATAAGATGATGCCACCAAAAAACCGAGAAGAGTAGAAGTAGAATAATCCGTTTGGCTGAAGACGTTAAACTTACCGCTTGTTGGGAGGCAACCCATCTTTTATAGGTAGGTACTATATTTCTTAGGAGTAATTAGGAAAATAGTATCATCGTCATTGCAGGTGTTATTGGTCCAAGGCAAGTGTGGGGTTGTTATGAAGGAAAATTGAATTTTTGAAGACCGCGCCGCGGTCATGTGTTTTACGCGCCGCGGGATCGTAAACCAACCCGATGCGCAGGGGTTGATTTGGGAACACACGCGCCGTAGTTTGCTCATATTCGCGCTGCGGGAATCGATCAGTCGGTTTCCTCCTTTACAATGGTACGTCTCATTCACTATTCACACACACAAACCCACGCCGCGCCTCAGAGCTCCGTTCATCTGACTTTTTTTCGCATTTTTCTTGTTCATTTCATTCCCGCTATCGAGGTATGTCATTCTAACCAGTTTTTACTTATTAGAACTGGCGATTAGGCAGTGAAATTGGTTGATTTCTCCAAAAACTGAAAAACTTAGAAATCAACAATGCTGACTCGTAGGGTGTTTTGTTTGCCAAATGATCACCTAAGAGGGGCTAGTCGGTGCTTAGGCTACCTTGTAGTGTATTTGGATCGAGTTAACAGGTGAAAATCAATGAAAATAGGTTTGGATTTTGCAACAGTCGCTCGCCGTGCCGCGCCCTGGTTCTTGGGCCGCGCCGCGGTTCGGTGGGGAAGAAAAAGGACTTATTTTGCAAAAAACATTTTGTGGCTGTTTTATGCAGATGTCTTTCAGGCTTGACCACCCTTTTCTCCAGTTCCCCGTAGAGCTGGAGAGTTCGATCGAGTATGTTCAGAGGAGGGACGCACTTACGGGTCGCCGGGTTTTGGAGGCGACCATTTTGGACCGAGATATTTTGAGGGAGGCCAGGCTTTGGGCTGAGATCGAGCCCTTCCTTCACCGCACTTGGGTCGATTGGGATGCCACATTTACATGTCGTGGTTGGGACAGGCTTCTGACCAACTAGGATGATGTAGTCTACACTGAGCTTCTTCTGGAGTTCCTTTCCACGGTCTGCTACGCACCGGCTTCGACAGAGGCTCGATCCAGGCTTGTCTGATTTCGATTGGGGGGGAGTCCCCAGGGAGTGCAGTCTCAGGGAGTTTGAGAGACACACGGGCATTTACACGGAGGCGGACCTCCAGAGCTGTCAATTCACGCCATTCATGCGTGCGTGTATACAAGGGCAGCCCGAGAGAGAGGCCAATGCTGCTATTTGGGCACCTTTGTCCAATGTCTACTTTGAGGCGGGGTCGGCCAGGGAGAGCCAGCTCCACAATCCGCTTCATCGGCTCATGCACCGCATCATCTCCACCTCTCTCATGCATAAGGAGGGGGGTTAGAAGATATCCAGTGAGGACATGACTTACATGTGGGTGCTTCTCGACCCTGCCAGGTTCCTCCACCTCCCGTACACCTTAGCAGTCTCCCTATGCACACGGGCACTGGGTGCGTCAGCCAGCAGTACCTTGGCCGGTGGGCACTATATCACCCGCCTGGCCCATTCTTACAGACTACTCACTGCTGCTACCATAGCCTCCCTGATGGTTATACCTCCTGTTTGCACGATGGTGCGAGCCTTGGAGAGCATGCATCTGATCCAGCAACTACAGCCAGGGCGATATATGAGAGTGGCGACAGAGGCCGCCAGGGCACCATGACTAGGCCACGAGGTAGGTCCTCCCAAGAGACGCCAGAGGGCAGCACCACCGGTTCCACCACCACAACAACAGCAGCAGGAGGAGGCGACAGCTCTCAGCCGATTGCAGGATCGAGTGGCTCGGATCGAGGACCAGCTGGAGTGGATTGGGGAGATACTTTTGGAGATGGCCACCCAGCAAGGACGACGCCCCCGACCATTCCCAGCCCGAGCCCACGATCATGAGGCAGGTCCTTCTAGGCCACCGGTGGCGATTGATGTATTTTTCTGTTTCTTTTGGATATATATGTACTGTACTTATGGCACTATCTTTATCTTTTGCTTTTTTATATTTTATTTGTTTGTTCTGTTTGCATTTAATGTTCTTTGTGAGTTATGCATGTAATACCAAATGGAGGAGTTGTTTCAAGCAAGTGTGGGGTCACCGTGCCCCCTCCACTTCCCTTGACCACCGACGTGTTTCACTGTTGCGCTACAACTCCTGAATTATGAGTCGAGGACTTTTGTTCGTGTTTGTGTACCTGTGACAATCAAGCAATCTACCGACAAAGGGGTAACTCTTTCTCCCTAGTTCTGAAATATTTTTTATGTACAACGGAGACGTTGTACGGTTTTAAGTGTGGGGTGTGGACGGTCGAAAGAGTGTTTTTGAACATTTTTGTGGGAAATGAGTCATTTTCAAAATTTTAGCAATTTTTCAAAATTTTTAATAGATTGTAATTTTGAAACGAATAGATTCTGAATGTTTTAGCATCGATATTTTTCGAGAAATACCATTTAGTTGTGATCATGCTATTAGTTTAGTCAAATAAGTTGAGTTTTAGGAGTTAAAAGATTGGAGTGTTTTAGGATTGGAATTTAGGAAGAATTGTCAATCAGTGGCCTTTGTTGTTCAAGTCGGTAGGTCTAAAATGGGTGAGCCTTATGCACCTTACCACCTAAGATCGTCTGGTCTGGGATGGTATATGTTGTGGTATTCTCACTTTTTGTGTCAGTGCTTGTTTGGAAAGAAAAGATGTAAACAGTGACTAAAAGCGTACAAAATGAAAGAAGTTTGAAGATAAAGACAAAACAGTCGAATTCGCACGCACGCCGTGGGTATGTACAAGGGCGCGACGCGCTGACTCAGCAATGAGGCGGTGGAGAAGATTCAAATGCCGAAAAAACAGGATAAACCAGCATGCGTGTCACGGAATCTACTTGTGCGTGGCGCGATCTTTTTTTTTCACAACTATAAATATAGGGTTCTGACAACGCCTAGTGATATTACATATTTTAGTCGTTGTTGAGCCCTATTCTTAGTGAAATTATATCATATATATCGTGATATTCTCACTTTTCGTGCCAGTACTTGTTTGGAAGAAAATAATGAAAACAGGGACCAAAAGCGTGCAAATTGGAGAAAGTTTGGAGAAGAAAGAAGAATCAGGAAAATACGTACGCGCGCCGCGGAAATCATAAAGGCACGACGCGGATCTAAGGCGGTGGAATAAATTCAAATGCCGAGAAAACGGGAGAAGATCAGTACGCGTGCCGCGGGATCCATAAAAGCACGGCGCGGCTGCGGGAAATTTGCAACTATAAATAGAGGCTTTTACAGCCGAAAACCCTAGCGAAGACCCGGTGGAAAATCGACCTGAAGGCTCTTTGACTCCGTGATTAAGCATCAGCAACCTCTCAATTGGTATTTTATGTTTTATAATTTAATTTCATTTTAGTATTAGTTAGCAATAGTGGCTAGGGTCTTTGGGAGTGACAACCATTGACCTTGAGCACTTTAGTTTACTGTTTTTCAGTATTGGTGACTGTATTGGATCATTGGAATTCGTTTTTGGTTAATGAAAATCATTTGGTTATAAGTAATCTCAGTTTTTCGATGTTTTGATGATTGTTATTGGTTTCGCATGTTTGTGTTGTGTTTGGATGTTTGTTTTGACATTGTTGGACTGTTTCCCTTTACTGATTTTAGTGACCAATTAGGTTAACCTTTCAGGTTTGAACTTTAGCCAGTGACTGTCCCGTTGGATCTTAGTTGTTGGTCTAGTTTATGCCTTGTTTTGGTTTCTGTTTGGATTGTTTGATACCTTTGTTTACTTCTGAATTAGAGATGCACTTCTGATTTCAGAAAGTAACTAGGTTTGGTTTGAAGCTTAGCTTAGTCTATGCTTGTTTTGAGATTGTTCAGTTTGGGTTTTCAGAGTTTCATAGTCATAAGTTTAGAAACTAAGTCCTCTGACTATAGCGTGACACTATATTTGGTAATCTGTCATCTGATCTGACCACGTAGCTCCTGCGGATCGACCCTGACTGTCACACCCCCAAACCACGATGGCGGAAACGTCTGAGGGTAGATGACTTCATGAACAGTATCACAACAACGTTTGTACAATAGTGATCAAAGCAAACACATCCATCATATATATAATTGTAAATGTTACAAGAGTTCAAAAGATTGTACGTTTTAAATACAATTACAATATGATATCAAAATACATAGTATGACGCCATAGCGACCCATCGTCAAAGGTTGTAGTTACATTATCAATTTTCTGAGAATACAAGTAGTTTGAAAGAGTGTCAACATTACGTTGGTGAGTTCATAAGATTTTTTTATGAGAAAATCCATAATCCTTTTTCCTTGTAAAAAGATAATGTTTGAAACTAGAAAATCCAATATTTTCTTATAAATGAGTCGTAGTCTTAAAACCGAAAGACTGTAAATGTATAAGTATTTCTATACTTGAAAATAGTATTACGTAGTTTTATTGTTGTATGAAACAGTGTAAATACATGTTTACTCGTAGACTAATTGTAGTTTTAATTCCATAAAACTCGTATGTATAAGTAAACCGTACTTATATTTATATCTTTGATAAAACAGAGTTTTAATTTCATAGAACCAATGTGTAAAATAAAACCATACTTATATTTGTAACTCGTTAGAATGTAGTTTTAATACCATAAAACTTATATGAGGAATCTCTTTCCTTGTAAAAAGGTAGTATTGTACTCCAAGAAAATCCCATATTTTCTTATGAATGTATCCAAGTCTTAAAAATCCAAAGACTAAAATGTATAGCGTAGATTGTAGTATAAAACCATTGAAAATGTATATTTCCACGTAAACAATTTATAAAGTTGATTTCCTATGCGAGACGTCCTATAACCATACTGTGACCATGTAGGCCTGCTTCGACGTTCTTCAGGCGTCGGACTGTTATGACATTTGTCACCTCAGACCCGTCGGTCTAGCTATAGCTAGCAGCTCACGTACGGGGTTGTCAATCCCGTATAGATGTATACACAAATATCACGTTCTCTTACCAAGACTCTGGTTATAAATTTCAGGACTTATAGTATGTACTTAAATAAGCACTGTGAAGACCCGTCTCACAAAAATGTATGTATCAATCAACTTGTTTACGTAAAGTTTGTATATGAAAAACCCTTGTATTTGCCCATTATCATTTTTCTATGATAATATAGTAATGTATAATAATTATATATTTGTATATAATTAATTATCTTGTTCTAAAGGTTATAGTAACATTTGTAACCACAAACTATTCCTATAATAGTTTATTTTTAGTATTTTTGTCATGAAAAACATATATTTACGAATATATGTGAAATAACTTATTTAAATGGTTATAAACAATATCTTTTAAGATATTTTCCATAATAGTGGTGTAATAACTTGGTTATACTATTTATTAATTCAAATATAATATTTCATGACTATCAAATAAAGAACGGCCAGGTAGAAGATCAAATGGGGAGGCAGGACCCTTTCAGCGTATAAGCCTTTCGGAAATCCAGCAACCTAGCCCAAATGATCGGCCTAGACACCGCTCTCGTAAGTAGATCATTCGATATTATATTTTGGAACTATAATTGAATTGTTGTCATAATGATGTTTACAAAATTCACATTTTGTTTATTACTGTTACAAATGAGTATAAATAGCTATTTTTATAGTATAACTTGTATTATCCCCCTTAAAAACTTGAATAAATATAAAAAGAAGGGGTATGAACTCACCTCAATGTCGACTAGAATCTTATCGCCAATTGTTGTTAGATCGTCCGACTCTTCGTGCTTCTAACTCGAACTCACTATATTTATAACTAAAATAGCTTCTTCTAACGCTCATTCTTCGTATATTTCTATGTATATCGAAGAATCTTCTAACAATACTATCTAGTGATATAGAGATCGAGATTTGAGGTGTGAGGAAATGAGAGGATTGAAGCCTTTATTTTCGTATAGCGGCCCTCAAGATACAGATATTTGATGAATATAGCTTTTAAAATTTATTTATGACAAAACATACCCTTAAAATACTCTTTAAATAGATTTAATAGTTTTTATATAAAATAAATGTTTTTTGTTTATAAAAATATAATCTACGAAAATCGTAGTTTAATAATATCAACTTTTTAACTAAAAGTCCTTAACGAATTAACGAAAGGGTATTAGTTGTAAGTTTAAAAAAAATATAGGGTTTAAATGTAAATACAATTTTATTTTAAAGAAAAAGAAAATATTAAATATAAAACTAATTTCAATAATATTACATTTTGACGTCAGGTTGTTCGTATAGATGATACGGTTTTGATGGTAAATTTTTCGTTTTCCAAAACGACATAATATTTTTGATAAACTTAACAATACGTATTGTAGGGTTCAAAATCAATATATGAATTATTACGGGTAAAATCTGTAAATTGAATAAATAATGAAGTGAGACCCACTTTATATAAAATAAAATTAAAATAAAATAATAAATTTTTTTTCAAACCTAATTTCAAACTCCACCAAACCGGTGGAGACTTTTTTTTTTAATAAATATATTATAATAATTAAACGTCGTTTTCAAGTTAAATTATAGGTTTTTTTTATCATAACTTTTTATATGTAACGTTTGCTAAAAATATAAATATATATACGGAATCGTCGTATTTTTGTCTACGTTTTGATATAAAATTTGTAATATTCCGACGAGTTTTAAATTTTACTGTTCACGACGTAAAAAATTTAATAACTTTTTTTTCTCAAAACGTCTAACTTTGGAGGGTATGTTCGCATAATTGATTTAAATTAGTGTTTATAATATACAATAATACCTTGTAGAAGTTATAAAATGTATATTTCATCGTACGTTTCGGTTTACCTTCGTTGCCCTAATTTGATAGTTGTCACATTATCTACCCGTTAGAAGAAATTTCGTCACGAAATTTAGCATTTTGAATGGATCCTCAAGGGTTTGGAAAGAGATGTGGGTATTTTTGTTTGATCTGGTCCTCACGTTCCTAGGTAAATTCAGGTCCACGCTTGGTGCTTCTTAGTTTTTAATTGTTTTGATTTTGGAGTGTAATGCCGTGATATTTTCGATAACTAACTTGAGTTAATCGTAGTATAAATAAGAGTTACTAGTTTGTTATGTGAGTTAGGAGGATTAGAAACTCATTTAGAAGGAGTTTAAACATTAAAGTTATCGAAGAGGAGTTACACGGGTCCTCCCGGGTCGTGTATTGAAACTGTTTTGGCCTTGTAGGAGTTACACGGGTCGTGTTTATGAACACGGTTCGTGTTCTTGTTACCGTAACATCCAGTAGACTTACACGGGTCGGTTTCGGAGTATGGGTTGGATTTTAAAAGTGAACGACGCTAACTTTAAAGGTTAATGTCGCTAACCTGCTTCATTGGAGTTATTCAGGCAGCGAACCAAAAATCCCCTAGGCGATTTTCAGAGCAAAAGATGTGAAATTTTGTCATTTTGATCAGGGGTTTTGCATAGAAAAAGTTTGGAAAGGTCGGATTTAATACCCGAAATGCATTCTCGAGTTCTTAATTCACAATGTTAGTGATTTTGAGTATTAGGGTTTCAAACCCTAGATGTCCAAATCTGAAAGTATGCTTTGATTCATC
This sequence comes from Cichorium intybus, assembly GCA_023525715.1. NCBI lineage: Eukaryota > Viridiplantae > Streptophyta > Magnoliopsida > Asterales > Asteraceae > Cichorium > Cichorium intybus. The sequence goes on along the minus strand of CM042014.1, from coordinate 92,156,454 downwards.
TTATGTGTTGTTAATAGATTGTTAATATGTGTTGTATTGAGTACTTGTTGCAAATATCGTGATGTTCTAACGGTTGATTTGGTAAAATCACGGAATTCGGAGTTTCGGGTTGATAGCATATGATATTCTCTAATTGTGATTTGTATTTGCTATTGATTTCTTAATCATTTGAGTTAAGTATTATGGAAATGCCTGAGGATGTTTAAGATATGATATGTGATTTCATTTTACAGTTGATACTCGTAGGATGGAAGGAAATATTTAAGATACATGTGAACCACGAGCTCTACAGATACTAAATGAGTAGGTTCTAATTCCTTATTTATGACTAGATTATTATATAATTGAATTAACTATTCTTTGAACTATTTCCGTTATCAGAAGATATATATATTAAAAAAAATGTCTTTTCGTTATCCTGTCCTCATCGGAGTCAAGCCGCGAATTTGGAAATGGATATCAATTAGGGCAGTGAAAAGATTGCACCTACTATAGATATTTTGAATTTCGGTAATAAGAACGTGGGTTGTCCTTTCAGTTCCATCTGTAAGATACTATATAAACGGGTATGTAGTATCATCCATATCTACATCTTTTCAGTCTCATTCTTTCCTACTATCAGTTTATTCTTATATAATCTCAGATTTCTATATCGAGGTATGGAAAACATATCTCCTATGAATAAATTGTCAGACTCTGAGCTGAATTTCTTAAGGGAAGAGGGTACCTCCCTATCGTTTAATTAGATACCTCCACTGGGGTTTGGTAATTATAGTATCCTAAACTCCTTTTATTTCTTATTCCTTTTTCTATCATTTTGATTTTTGTTTTAAATTATTTGAGGTATAGATTTTCCAGATATATTACCGCTGGATCAACCTCAAGATGATCTTGAAGTTTTTCCTCTGATGAGTATTCTGCCTAAAGATCCACCGCATTTAAATCAAGACATCGTTATTGGGAAATCTCAATATATACTTCCAGGTTAAGTCATTTTGTTAAGCTTTATGTTTACTTAGCTTAATTATCTAACATACGCTATACACAAATCCATTTGTAGATGATCTTACTAATGATAATCTAAGCATAAACGTGCCCATACTGCATAGTGGAGTAGATCTAACAAATCAGAGGTTTCAAACTGATATTCAAAATCATGATCAAATACAGTCGATCCACGATGACACTATCGGGCTCGCTTCAGCGAATTCTAAGTCCGTGGGTGGTTTTCAATATTAGGATCATTTTCAATTGATCCAAAGTAACTTAGAAAGTTTCAAGAATGGGAATTTTATGGTTGATTTTGGAAATCAAAAACTATTACCCATAATAGGTAACAATGAAATTGTTAGTGATCAGGATCATACACAATTGATCCAAAATGAAAACGTTTCAACCTCGATTCCAAGAACCTTTGAAATTCATAGAAAAAGGGGTTCTGGACATGCATTGAGTAAGGAAACAATATCCATGCATTTTGATAAGCCCATTTTGGAAGCTGCAAGGGAACTCAACGTTGGATCAACACAGTTGAAGCAACGCTGTAGGAAGTTAGGCATCAAAAGTTGGCCTCGACGACAGATTAAGAGTCTACAAACTCTTATTAACCATACTCAGGTTAAGAATTGTATTTCTTTCTCCAAAATTTTAATTCCATGAGATTGTAATGACTGAAAGTATTTATGCAATAGGAATTTGATAAAAATCCTAGTAGAGCAGACGTAATACTTGGTCTAGAGAACGAGAAAAGAGCAATAGTCGAGGGTTCCAGTTCGAAGATAACTGATACCACAAAGAGATTGAGGCAAGCTGCATTTAAGGCTGTTTACAAGAAAAGAAAGGTTCAGAAGAGGGAGGAAGCTTCATCAGGGACCCATACACAGCAGCAATCTCTGCCTTCTGTTTCTGCAATGAGTGGTTTTAACCATGATTGTCTCAAGATCGTAAGTGAAGAGAACCCAGAAGACTTGGCAGGTGACTTAGCCCGCCTTCAGCTTTCAGATTGAATTTCTACCAATATTAGTTTAATGGAGCTGTTGATAGGGATGATGGAAGGTTTTCGATAATAGTTATTGGTCAGATATTATCGAATTGTCAGGTCTACTATGTAAGGATAGGGGTATAAGAGGTACATAAAGTGTCTAGATGTATGGTTATATAGTATTATAAATTACTCCTATAGTATTTTAGCTTTATATTTTGTTTTAGTGTTTTCTTTGTATATGGTTCTTGGTAAGTTTTTAGAGTTGTTGTTCACTACGACTATTTCTAAGTACATGTTAGTCATACCTTGGACAAATACAGTTGATCAGGCTATATCTGTCCTAGGTATGATTACATAACTACCTAGGCCTACTCGTAGTGTTCAACTCATCTTATTACTCTTGTATTGTTCTCGTTATGACACTGTTCTAGTATGTATGTACTTGTACTTATACTTTATAAAAATATCATTGTATTTTAAAGTATACTTTGTACAAATTGTTTTAGAGAGTTTTAGTCCCATTGTATTTATAGTTGTATATCTTAAATGGATTGATATACTTAGTTCACTATAAACAATGCTCTGATACCAATCTGTCACACCCCCAAACCACGATGGCGGAAACGTCTGAGGATGGATGACTTCATGAACAGTAACATAACAACGTTTGTACAATAGTGATCAAAGCAAACACCTCCATCATATACATAATTGTAAATGTTACAAGAGTTCAAAAGATTGTACGTTTTAAATACAATTACAATATGATATCAAAATACATAGTATGACGCAATAGCGACCCATCGTCAAAGGTTGTAGTTACTGAAAGGTTTTCTGCAACTATGAACTAAAAATCCTAAGTTCACATGCAACCTATTTAGATCTAAGTTTTTCTTCTAGTTAAACATATAACAATTTTTAAAAGGCCAGAAAGAATTAAACTAAAAGAAAGATCAAGAAAAACCAACCTTTAGTGAATCTTGGAAGCAAAGCAACAGAAACCTTTTGCCTCAAATGCAGTCACACCCTTAGCTTGGAATGTTGGCCGAAAATTCCTTCAGAGAGAGCCTTAAAATCGTGGTCATTAGGGTTTGTGAGCCTCCTTATTTATAGGCTCCAAGTGGTGATCAGATAAACCTTATAGATAAACCTTTTTTGAATTTGAATTACGATAATCTATTATCTTAATTAATCAAACCTTTTATCTATATATATAAAATTGATTTATATATATCTATATATATATGAATCCGCCAATCACTCACTCACTTAAAAACTGTCACTTACTCAACTATTGAATAATTACAGTTTTAGTCCATGCACCTTAATTAATCAATTTAACTACCAAATTAATTCCAATTAATTCCAGAAAAATTCCTAATTAATTATTATAGTTTCTAATTAATATATTATCAATTAAATATATTAATAAACTATTTATTTAATTTCTATTGATTTATTAATCACATAATAAATCAACCTTTCTCTCTACCGGACTTTCTGCCAATCCTCCATCTATGAGGGCAACCCAAATGGACTATGCTACTATTAATTAGGTAAATACTAATTATTAGTCATGGCTTAGACACCTAATCCAACAGTCTCCCACTTGGATAAGTCTATGACTAAAATTACCAATTTACCTTTTAATTAATTTAGCAACTGTAGCTTCCTAGAAACCGATGTTGAACTCTGACCTAGTCAGTTCTATCCAATGATAAGTGATCATATGATCCTTCATCCAACAAGATATTTTCAGACAAGAGACATGGATTGAGATCAATCTCTGTCCGATACTCTGTTTCCCGATTTTCGATTCTGCTTATGACTTTAGAACTTCTAATTGAACACATCAATTTAGTCCAGGCTGGCCAGCACTTTAGTCAACTTCAAAATCATCGAGAGGCCTACAGATATCTGTTTCCCATCATGGTCAAGGAACGAATAAGCTTCGAGTCATATGCTTATATCTTTTACCGGTCAAATCATTCACAACAGCAAGTTTTATAACATTGAGTTACCGATGCGTTTTCGTATTATCAATGAACAATTTCCTTATAAATTATAACTCATATCTCTCCACTTCAAGATCATAGGATATTATCGTCTCAACATTGCTTGTGATATAATCCATGAAGCAATCTATTGAGCGTGGGTTTATCCAATACTCAAATCTCTATTTTTAAGTACTCATGAATGTTGTAGAAATCCTATTGCTATGTCTAACTCCTTAGACAGTCTACAAATCAATTCATGACAGTCTTGATTCAATACTTACTTCCCAAAGTATGAGCGACTGTGGACCTTTCTGAATAATTAAATTATTCAGGAAGTAAAACATACGAAAGCGAAACATAAAGATATGACCGGCAGCTACTCTTGCTTATTACCGAGTCTCCATAAGGTAATCACCAGGTCGGACCTTGTCATAAACTATTATCGGTTTCATGATTTCTTTTAAACTTTAAATTCTAATTTTACAGCTATGTCTTTATGAACCTTACACTCTTTCAATGTTTCCAAAGTATCTTATATTTATACACTTTAGTGCAGATGATCCAATCGGATACTCATCCGATAACATCTCAATATGTTATCCTATCAATTTCTCTCCTAACTCCATTATGGTAATGTGTACTGTGACTTCCTATGGTTCTGGGGTCTTTAGTCTACTTGACTGCACCCTAAGACTATTTCGAGGTGTTATGATGTGCCGGTGAACCACACGCGCTCCATCAGAATACCAACGAGATTCTTTAACCATGACGTCCTTTAACATCATGACCTGACGTTAATAATTACCAATTTTGAAAATCTTTCAAATTAACCCTATCACTTTCACCCTTATCATTTCCCAATGAATTCTCACTTGAGTTCAAACAATCCATCCAGTATTCCCAGCCAGGCAATGTCCTGAATCCAACTTACTATGCCCTAAGCATCAAGTCATCAGGACATGTTCATGACATTATGATCGATCCAAGAAACTTGTGGAACCCGATCCAAACTTATTCCAAACCCTTTCAGAATCCATAGATTAGTTATAATCCTTGTGTCATGATTTTCAAGAAACCATTTCCTTTCGGAGACTCTTCTCATGCATCATGAATCTTATCAAGATCATGTTGACTAGGTCTATGCTGGCGATTTCATCTATCCAATAGATGACTGTGAATTACGTGAGTATGATACACCTTCTTAATTTCTTTCATGCCGAGTCATCACACTTTGCAATGATAAGAAAAACTTTCCTAAGTCTATGCATCTTGAATCTCATCAAGATCATCTTGGCAGAATCTGGATCTATCTCATAGACGATTACAACCACCTGAGTATGCCGTATTTCTATTAAGGCTTTCATAGCGATCTGTCTCTTAACACCAAGTCATTACACTTTGTAATGAAAAAAGGACGTTTCCTAGAAACAATATGTATCCCACGTATGGAGATAGTAGATAATGGCGACTCCCACTCGCTTTGACATGGTTATATGCTATTCACAAAATCCAGGACTTATGGTACATTTTGAGAATCCAAACCATTCTGACATTTTAATGGAAGTCTTTCAGCCCTTTCTCAAAATCCAATCCTTTGGCTTATTTTGAGAATCTGAATATCCTTTCCTGCGAGATGCCCGTGGGGAAATCCCAGGCCTATTTACCTTTGTACTGGGACACTCTTTGTGAGTCCCTATTAGTGTGCCGGTGATCCACACGCGCTCCACTAACGATTCACTATGTACCGTACAGTATCCTTTCAGATTCCATCCTCTATTTAGATTACTTCTCCCGGAATCAATTACTTGACTCTGAGTATCGTCTCACTCAACCAGATGTTCTGAATGGTATGTATCTGTCCATGTTGCTTTCTTTTGATGATTCAGTTATTCCCACTGGTTTTTAGACCAGGTGTAAAATCAATCAAATTCTCACATAGACTGTGTCTCGCCCTGAGGTTCTCTTGTTTGGCAGCAACCGGGCTCACCAATGCTTCCCAGTAGTCGGATTTTGAATCCGTACCAACTATAGTGTTTCACCACCAATCGGTGTGTCACCCCAATCATAACTACTTATGATGGTGATCAATACTACTGGTCAAGAGAAGATTATTCCAGTTGTAGAACAGAAATCTGATTTCTGCTCCAAGCCTAGTGATAACTAAAAGGTTCTTTTACTTGGCTAATCCTGAACTCATTCAGGACAGTCCCAACTCCCACTGTTTTCTTTAGAACATGAGTTCTTTCTAAAAGAGCTATTCTTTTAGAGTTACAGAGAGACAGCCAATGAAACGACAATGCTAATCATGTTCAGGCTAGTCATGAGGTTCAGGCGAACACTACAGGACCCTGGAATTTCAATGTACAAGTGGGATAATCCCAGCTTTACATATCAGACAGTGTCTGCAAGACCTACTTAGTCTAGATGTGGTCGGAATATGGTTTATATGGACTGACTCGTATAGTGTTCAACTTATTTAAAACTAATTTGCAATGTATCTCATACATCGAGGATCGAACTGTTTCGACCATTGCTCCATTATCTTCCTTAAGATACATTATAACCATTAATGCTCTTGGAAGAGAATGAACTGTGAAACCTTTTTCTCAGTTTATGTTATCACACAGGTTCTATGAAACTTGTACTTCCTTTGAAGTCCTTGGACTTTTCAAGGTTTCAATTCAATTGCTTATCCCGATAAGCAATGTCATATTCATCATACCGAATGATGAATATTGCGAAGTACAAACAATTGTGTTCTATGTCTTTTACATATCTATGTAGACTAATGACTTTGTTGACTTTGTTCAAGACTTGCAATCTTCAGTTGACTTTAAGTCAACTGATTCCAAAATCCTATCCTCTGGATCTTTGGGTGATTCATTTCTTGCCACATGTGCTTTGTCAAGAACTTAATCATCATCTGACTCTAAGTCAGATGATTCCAAAGTCGTGTCCAACTGGACCTTTGGTTGATTCATTTCTTGACACATTAAGAAGTCAATTCATCAAGTGACTCTAAGTCAAATGATTCCAAGGTCCTGTCCAACTGGACCTTTGGTTGAATTGATTCTTATAACATTTGTATTAACAATCATAATGACACAATTCTTGATTTCTAAACATTTCGGATCATCATTCAAGTTATTACTAAACATACATTCAACACATTCATATAACATTTCAAGGACAATTTTAGACAACAGGTGTTAAAAGAAAAATGACAATTTTATTAAAACAAAATCCTTGAACAATGTAATAGACAATGTCGAAATGCAACTAAAGACTAATAACAATATTCCAATATCTATCTAAACTTCAAAACTGCACGAGCTGGAGATCCAATCCAAATGTGCTCATATGCGCCAGAGTCCCGTGCCTTCTCGATTCCCTGCATACAAACCAAAATGCGACTGTCACATTATGTATCAAGAAATCTTAGAACAGGAGTTTTGAGGTTTTTTTTAGATATACCTGATCTTTCAAAAGAGTTGGAGCGTCTTCCAATCTTTCCGTGACTGTATCCGATTTAGCGGATTCCCAGTTTGAGACATGTTTAGTCGATCTCGGCCTTTTCTTGTTACGTCTCTTCACTGGATTAATCCAGAAGTAGCTGAGCCATTGGAGCTATGCCTGTTGACACGCGCAGAGGTCGTCGTGCGGTCAAAAATAAGAGAAAACCTAACACACACTACTATAGCGGTAGTCAGGGTCGATCCACAGGAGCTTCGTGGTTAGACTAGATGAGAGATTACCAACTAGTAGTGTCACAGCTACAGTCGGAGGATCTAGTTTCTACCTTCCTAATCACTAGCAAACAAAAGCAATGATCAAACACACTCAAGCCAAGCTAAGCTAAGCTCAAATGACCTAGTCACTTTCTGAAATCAGAAGTACATCTCTGAATCAGAAGCAATCAAAGGCATCCAAACTAGCAAAACCAAGCAAAGCATAAACTAGCCACTAACTAAAGTTCTACTGAACAGTTACTAGCCAAGTTTTAATGCCTACAACTAACCTAATTAGTTACTGATTTCAGCAAAGGAAAACAGTCCCAATAAGATCAAAACAATATCCAAACATAAATCAAACATCCAAAACCAAACACAAGCATAAAAACACCGAAAAACTAAGATTAAATGTAACCAAATGCTTCTCATTCACCAAATCCGAATCCAAACATAAAAATAGTAACCAAATGATCCAAAAACAGAAGCCAAAGCTTAATATCAATGGTTGTCACACCCAAAGATACAAAACCAAGCTTAAATCCAACTATTTAATTACAAATAAAATATAAAACTAACCAATACCAAATGAGAGTCTTCTGGAATGAAATCTTGGAGTCAAAGAGCTTCAAGGTCAATTTTACACCCGGTCTTTGCTAGGGTTTTCGGCTGGAAATGCATCTATTTATACTTGCAAATTTCCCGCAGCCGCGCCGCGCAGAAGTGAAATCTGCAGCGCGCGTACTAATCTTTTCCCGTTTCTTCGGCATTTAAATGTGTTCCACCGCCTTAAGCCCGCGTCGTGCAGATGATGTATCTGCGGCGCGCGTACGAGTTTCCTTGATTTTTCATTCTTTCCAAACTTCTTCCTTTTGCACGCTTTTAGTCCCTGTTTTTATTCTTTTTCTCCAAACAAGTCCTGGCACGAAAAGTGAGAATACCCAGACATATTTGATATAATTTTATCAAGAACAGGGCTCAACAACGCCTAAAATAGTTAATATCACTAGGCGTTGTCACCTGTCCAAGAGTGACTCGTATAAAGTCAACAGTGGACGCATTTCCATGAAGGTCTTTTTCTGGTCTTCCTTTCTATACGTCTGAATGAACAGATCGTACTCATTTGTCAGTGAAGCGAGCAGGATGTTAACACTCTCCTCCTGACTCATGGGATGACCAAGTTTATATAACTCGCCTATGTACCCTTCAATCTGAAGAACATGCGAATTGATGCTACTTCCTCCCTTTAGCTTGCACTCTGCAAGTCTTCTGAGGATTCTAGCTCGTTCCTCTTTAACTGGTTTTTGGAACCTGTCCTCCACCGGTTGCATCAACTCATATAGCCCCAAGGATTCAAAATCCTTGCGGAACTCGAGGTCAATGGTTGATAGCATGAGGTCACGAATATCTTCGGATTCATCATAAGAACCTTTTATGATGACTTGTTCCGATGGAACTGGGATCGGATACTCGGTGAGATGTAGCTTGCCAGCAATGCCGAGACCCAGTCTCCAATTACGAAGCCATTCTTTATAGTTGAGGGCAGTCAGCCTTTCCATATTAAGCAGGTGCATTTTGATGCTTTCAGAAATGGGTGAAGGAGGAGAATTGACACTTGACATCTATAAAAGAAAATAGAATTTATTAGCTTAATTGGTCCTTTTTAAATAATTACCCAATATGTTATTTAATAAGGCTAGGATCCAAAATACCCCAACTATGGTATGAAGAGGGATGCCGTAATCACAACATAATGGTCATTAAGGTAGATAAACACTTATCAATTTCATCTTATGAAATTCTTAGATCTGTTGAGATTCATTAAACTCTTCAATGGCATGTTTAATCTCAGATGTGCTCCACTGTTTGTGACTGGGATGCCGAGGATCACAAACTGTATGTGAATAACCATGCAAATTAGCTTGGTACTCTCAGGTTAATTATCATCTCTAATTGATGTGCCGGTAAACCACACATGCTCCACCAACAATGACAATTCCCGGGAAACCCATTGCAACCTTTTATGAACCCCTATTGGCATGCCGGTAAACCACACACGCTCTACCAATGTTTCATAAAGTGCAATGTGCAATTTCATAGATTAGCACCAATTCCACTTTTCCTAAAGTAACTAGATTTGGGTTTTATTAAGTGTTCTAGTACTTTGAATCATTATACTTTTAGTGATTATTAGGCGGTCCTATCAAACCTGTTCGGCTAACGACCCTCCACTGATCAGGCGAGCGGTGGGCGAGAGTGTTCACCCATTAGACCACCATTTTATAGGCAGTCTCCTTATACCCACTTGATAGACTAGCTTTGTGAATGAGGCCTACTAATGATTTGACTAACCATTTTAATCTTATACACATAATAATAACTCCCTAATTATAATATATATAAGATGTAATTTTTTAAACCTTTTAAAAAATTGTTTCTAGTTTATCTTTTAATTTATTGTCAATTTAAACTATTAAATTTCAAATTAAATTAAACATTAAAATCGATTTTAATTATCTTTTAATTAACCAATTAATTAAATTAATTAAATTTGATATTTTAAACCTTTTAAAATATTTTAGGATTTATCCATTTAATTTTCGCCAATTTAAACAATTAAATTTTAAATTAAATTAAATCCTTGAATTATCTTTTAATTACCAATTAATTAAATTAATTCAAATGTAGATAGGTTTTATCAAATTAATCAAATTAATTAAAACCTATCCGAATTCCTTAATTTTCGATTTTTAGGATAAAGGTTTTAAGGTTTATCTTTTAAACAATTTAAAGTTATCAAAAATAGAATACCTTCTAAAACTAACCACAAAAAATCGCCAAAATAGAGGGGAGGGGCTAGGGTTTTCAAAACCCTAACCCTAGATGTCGATTTGCTCAAATTAGGGTTTAGGAACTATAAACTCTAATTACAAGGAAAGCAGTTATAGCAATTTAACAAGAAAAACAACCAAACGCTCTGATACTACTGAAATGTTTTCTGCAACTATGAACTAAAAATCCTAAGTTCACATGAAACCTATTTAGATCTATGTTTTTCTTCTAGTTAAACATATAACAATTTTTAAAAGGCCAAAAAGAATTAAACTAAAAGAAAGATCAAGAAAAACCAACCTTTAGTGAATCTTGGAAGCAAAGCAACAGAAACCTCTTGCCTCAAATGCAGTCACACCCTTAGCTTGGAATGTTGGCCGAAAATTCCTTCAGTTAGCGCCTCAAAATCGTGGTCATTAGGGTTTGTGAGCCTCCTTATTTATAGGCTCCAAGTGCTGATCAGATAAACCTTATAGAGAAACCTTTTTTGAATTTGAATTAAGATAATCTATTATATATATATATATATAATCGATTTATATATATATATATATATATATATATATATATATATATATATATATATATATATATATATATATATATATATATATATATATATATATATATATATATATATATATATATATATATATATATATATATATATATATATATATATATATATATATATATATATATATAAATCCGCCAATCACTCACTCACTTAAAAACTGTCACTTACTCAACTATTGAATAATTACAGTTTTAGTCCCTGCACCTTAATTAATCAATTTAACTGCCAAATTAATTCCAATTAATTCCAGAAAAATTCCTAATTAATTATTACAGTTTCTAATTAATATATTATCACTTAAATATATTAATAAACTATTTATTTAATTTCTATTGATTTATTAATCACATAATAAATCAACCTTTCTCTCTACCGGACTTTCTGCCAATCCTCCAACTATGAGGGCAACCCAAATGGACTATGCTACTATTAATGAGGTAAATACTAATTATTAGTCATGGCTTAGACACCTAATCCAACAGTTACCTTATCAATTTCCTGAGAATACAAGTAGTTTGAAAGAGTGTCAATATTATGTTGGTGAGTTCATAAGATTTTTGTATGAGAAAATCCATAATCCTTTTTCCTTGTAAAAAGATAATGTTTGAAACCAGAAAATCCAATATTTTCTTATAAATGAGTCGTAGTCTTAAAACCGAAAGAATGTAAATGTATAAGTATTTCTATACTTGAAAATAGTATTACGTAGTTTTATTGTTGTGTGAAACAGTGTAAATACATGTTTACTCGTAGACTAATTGTAGTTTTAATTCCATAAAACTCGTACGTATAAGTAAATCGTACTTATATTTATATCTTTGATAAAACGTAGTTTTAATTTCATAGAACCAATGTGTAAAAGTAAAACCATACTTATATTTGTAACTCGTTAGAATGTAGTTTTAATACCATAAAACTTATATGAGGAATCTCTTTCCTTGTAAAAAGGTAGTATTGTACTCCAAGAAAATCCCATATTTTCTTATGAATTTATCCAAGTCTTAAAAATCCAAAGACTAAAATGTATAGCGTAGTTTGTAGTATAAAACCCTTGAAAATGTATATTTCCACGTAAACAATTTATAAAGTTGATTTCCCATGCGAGACGTCCTATAACCATACTGTGACCATGTAGGCCTGCTTCGACGTTCTTCAGGCGTCGGACTGTTATGACATTTGTCACCTCAGACCCGTCGGTCTAGCTGTAGCTAGCAGCTCAGGTGCGGGGTTGTCAATCCCGTATAGATCTATACACAAATATCACGTTCTCTTACCGAGACTCTAGTTAAAAATTTTCGGACTTATAGTATGTACTTAAATAAGCACTGTGAAGACCCGTCTCACAAAAATGTATGTATCAATCAACTTGTTTACGTGAAGTTTGTGTATGAAAAACCCTTGTATTTGCCCATTATCATTTTTCCATGATAATATAGTAATGTATAATAATTATATATTTGTATATAATTAATTATCTTATTCTAAAGGTTATAGTAACATTTGTAACCACAAACTATTCCTATAATAGTTTATTTTTAGTATTCTTGTCGTGAAAAACATATATTTACGAATATATGTGAAATAACTTATTTAAATGGTTATAAACAATATCTTTTAAGATATTTTCCATAATAGTGGTGTAATAACTTGGTTATACTCTTTATTAATTGAAATATAATATTTCATGAATATCAAATAAAGAACGGCCAGGTAGAAGATCAAATGGGGAGGCAGGACCCTTTCAGCGTATAAGCCTTTCGGAAATCCAGCAACCTAGCCCAAATGATCGGCCTAGACACCGCTCTCGTAAGTAGATCATTCGATATTTTTTGGAACTATAATTGAATTGTTGTCATAATGATGTTTACAAAATACACATTTTGTTTACTACTGTTACAAATGAGTATAAATATCTATTTTTATAGTATAACTTGTATTCTCCCCCTTAAAAACTTGAATAAATATAAAAAGAAGGGGTATGAACTCACCTCAATGTCGACTAGAATCTTATCGCCAATTGTTGTTAGATCGCCCGACTCTTCGTGCTTCTAACTCGAACTCACTATATTTATAACTAAAATAGCTTCTTCTAACGCTCATTCTTCGTATATTTCTATGTATATCGAAGAATCTTCTAACAATACTATCTAGTGATATAGAGATCGAGATTTGAGGTGTGAGGAAATGAGAGGATTGAAGCCTCTATTTATAGTAAATTTATTTTCATATAGCGGCCCTCAAGATACAAATATTTGACGATTATAGCTTTTAAAATTTATTTATGACAAAACATACCTTTAAAATACTCTTTAAATAGATTTAATAGTTTTTATATAAAATAAATGATTTTTGTTTATAAAAATATAATCTACGAAAATCGTAGTTTAATAATATCAACTTTTTAACTAAAAGTCCTTAACGAATTAACGAAAGCGTATTAGTTGTAAGTTTAATAAAAATATAGGGTTTAAATGTAAATACAATTTTATTTTAAAGAAAAAAAATATGAAATATAAAACTAATTTCAATAATATTACATTTTGACGTCAGGTTGTTCGTATCGACGATACGGTTTTGATGGTAAATTTTTCGTTTTACAAAACGACATAATATTTTTTATAAACTTAACAATACGTATTGTAGGGTTCAAAATGAATATATATGAATTTTTCAGGATAAAATCTGTAAATTGAATAAATAATGAAGTGAGACCCACTTTATATAAAATAAAATTAAAATAAAATAATAATTTTTTTTCAAACCTAATTTCAAACTCCACCAAACCGGTGGAGACTTTTTTTTTTAATAAATATATTATAATAATTAAACGTCGTTTTCAAGTTAAATTATAGGTTTTTTTATCATAACTTTTTATATGTAACGTTTGGTAAAAATATAAATATATATTCGGAATCGTCGTATTTTTGTCTACGTTTTGATATAAAATTTGTAATATTCCGACGAGTTTTAAATTTTACTGTTCACTATTCACGACTTAAAAATTTTAATAATTTTTATTCAAAACGTCTAACTTTGGAGGGTATGTTCGCATAATTGATTTAAATTAGTGTTTATAATATACAATAATACATTGTAGAAGTTATAAAATGTATATTTCATCGTATGTTTCGGTTTACCTTCGTTGACCTAATTTGATAGTTGTCACATTATCTACCCGTTAGAAGGAATTTCGTCCCGAAATTTAGCATTTTGAATGGATCCTCAAGGGTTTGGAAAGAGATGTGGGTATTTTTGTTTGATCTGGTCCTCACGTTCCTAGGTAAATTCAGGTCCACGCTTGGTGCTTCTTAGTTTTTAATTGTTTTGATTTTGGAGTGTAATGCCGTGATATTTTCGATAAGTAACTTGAGTTAATCCTAGTATAAATAAGAGTTACTAGTTTGTTATGTGAGTTAGGAGGATTAGAAACTCATTTAGAAGGAGTTTAAACCTTAAAGTTATCGAAGAGGAGTTACACGGGTCCTCCCGGGTCGTGTATTGAAACTGTTTTGGACTTGTAGGAGTTACACGGGTCGTGCTTATGAACACGGTTCGTGTTCTTGTTACCGTAACATCCAGTAGACTTACACGGGTCGGTTTCGGAGTATGGGTTGGATTTTAAAAGTGAACGACGCTAACTTTAAAGGTTAAAGTCGCTAACCTGCTTCATTGGAGTTATTCGGGCAGCGAACCAAAAATCCCTTAGGCGATTTTCAGAGCAAAAGATGTGAAATTTTGTCATTATGATCAGGGGTTTTGCGTAGAAAAAGTTTGGGAAGGTCGGATTTAATACCCGAAATGCATTCTCGAGTTCTTAATTCACAAGGTTAGTGATTTTGAGTATTAGGGTTTCAAACCCTAGATGTCCAAATCTGAAAGTATGCTTTGATTCATCTTATGTGTTGTTAATAGATTGTTAACATGTGTTGTATACTTGTATTGAGTACTTGTTGCAAATATCGTGATGTTCTAACGGTTGATTTGGTAAAATCACGGAATTCAGAGTTTCGGGTTGATTGCATATGATATTCTCTAATTGTGATTTGTATTTGCTATTGATTTCTTAATCATTTGAGTTAAGTATTATGGAAATGCCTGAGGATGTTTAAGATATGATATGTGATTTCATTTTACAGTTGATACTCGTAGGATGGAAGGAAACATTTAAGATACATGTGAACCACGAGCTCTACAGATACTAAATGTGTAGGTTCTAATTCCTTATTTATGACTAGATTATTATATAATTGAATTAACTATTCTTTGAACTATTTCCGTTATCAGAAGATATATATATATATATATATATATATATATATATATATATATATATATATATATATATATATATATATATATATATATATATATATATATATATATATATATATATATATATATATATATTAAAAAAAAGTCTTTTCGTTATCCCGTCCTCATCAGAGTCAAGCCGCGAATTTGGAAAAGGATATCAATTAGGGTAGTGAAAAGATTGCACCTACTATAGATATTTTGAATTTCGGTAATAAGAACGTGGGTTGTCCTTTCAGTTCCAGGTGTAAGATACTATATAAACGGGTATGTAGTATCATCCATATCTACATCTTTTTAGTCTCATTCTTTCCTACTATCAGTTTATTCTTATATAATCTCAAATTTCTATATCAAGGTATGGAAAACAGATATCCTATGGATAAATTGTCAGACTCTGAGCTGAATTTCTTAAGGGAAGAGAGTACCTCCCTATCGTTTAATCAGATACCTCCACTGGGGTTTGGTAATTATAGTATCCTAAACTCTTTTTATTTCTTATTCCTTTTTCTAGCATTTTGATTTTTGTTTTAAATTATGTGAGGTATAGATTTTCTAGATATATTACCGCTGGATCAACCTCAAGATGATCTTGAAGTTTTCCCTTTGATGAGTATTCTCCCTGAAGATCCACTGCCTATAATTAAAACATCGTTGTTGGGCAATCTTAATATATACTTCCAGGTTAAGTCATTTTGTTAAGCTTTATGTTTACTTTGCTTAATTATCTAACATACGCTATACACAGATCCATTTGTGGATGATCTTACTAATGATAATCTAAGCATGAACGTGCCCATACTGCATAGTGGAGTAGATCTAAGAAATCAGAGGTTTCAAACTGATATTCAAAATTAGGATCAAATACAGTCGATCCACGATGACACTATCGGGATCGCTTTAGCGAATTCTGAGTCCGTGGGTGGTTTTCAATATCAAGATCATTTTCAATTGATCCAAAGTAACTTAGAAAGTTTCAAGAATGGGAATTTTATGGTTGATTCTGGAAATCAAAAACTATTACCCATAATAGGTAACAATGAAAGTGTTAGTGATCCGGATCATACACAATTGATCCAAAATGAAAACGTTTCAACCTCGATTCCAAGAACCTTTGAAATTCGTATAAAAAGGGGTTCTGGACATGCGTTGAGTAAGGAAACAATATCCATGCATTTTGATAAGCCCATTTTGGAAGCTGCAAGGGAACTCAACGTTGGATCAACACAGTTGAAGCAATGTTGTAGGAAGTTAGGCATCAAAAGTTGGCCTCGACGACAGATTAAGGGTCTACAAACTCTTATTAACCATACTCAGGTTAAGAATTGTATTTCTTTCTCCACAATTTTAATTCCATGAGATTGTAATGACTGAAAGTATTTATGCAACATGAATTTCATAAAAATCCTAGTAGAGTAGACGTAATACTTGGTCTAGAGAACGAGAAAAGAGCAATAGTCGAGGGTTCCAGTTCGAAGATAACTGATACCACAAAGAGATTGATGCAAGCTGCCTTTAAGGCTGTTTACAAGAAAAGAAAGGTTCAGAAGAGGGGGGAAGCTTCATCAGGGACCCATACACAGCAGCAATCTCTGCCTTCTGTTTCTGCGATGAGTGGTTTTAACCATGATTTTCTCAAGATCATAAGTGAAGAGAACCCAGAAGACTTGGCAGGTGACTTAGCCCGCCTTCAGCTTTCAGATTGAATTTCTACCAATATTAGTTTAATGGAGCTGTTGATAGGGATGATGGAAGGTTTTCGATAATAGTTATTGGTCAGGTATTATCGAATTGTCAGGTCTACTATGTAAGGATAGGGGTATAAGAGGTACATAAAGTGTCTAGATGTATGGTTATATAGTATTATAAAATACTCCTATAGTATTTTAGCTTTATATTTTGTTTTAGTGTTTTCTTTGTATATGGTTCTTGGTAAGTTTTTAGACTTGTTGTTCAGTACGACTATTTCTAAGTACATGTTAGTCATACCTTGGACAAATACAGTTGATCAGGCTATATCTGTCCTAGGTATGATTACATAACTACCTAGGCCTACTCGTAGTGTTCAACTCATCTTATTACTCTTGTATTGTTCTCGTTATGACACTGTTCTAGTATGTATGTACTTGTACTTATACTTTATAAAAATATCATTGTATTTTAAAGTATACTTTGTACAAATTGTTTTAGAGAGTTTTAGTCCCATTGTATTTATAGTTGTATATCTTAAATGGATTGATATACTTAGTTCACTATAAACAATGCTCTGATACCAATCTGTCACACCCCCAAACCACGATGGCGGAAACGTCTGAGGGTAGATGACTTCATGAACAGTATCACAACAACGTTTGTACAATAGTGATCAAAGCAAACACATCCATCATATATATATATATAATTGTAAATGTTACAAGAGTTCAAAAGATTGTACGTTTTAAATACAATTACAATATGATATCAAAATACATAGTATGACGCCATAGCGACCCATCGTCAAAGGTAGTAGTTACATTATCAATTTCCTGAGAATACAAGTAGTTTGAAAGAGTGTCAACATTACGTTGGTGAGTTCATAAGATTTTTGTATGAGAAAATCCATAATCCTTTTTCCTTGTAAAAAGATAATGTTTGAAACCAGAAAATCCAATATTTTCTTATAAATGAGTCGTAGTCTTAAAACCGAAAGACTGTAAATGTATAAGTATTTCTATACTTGAAAATAGTATTACGTAGTTTTATTGTTGTATGAAACAGTGTAAATACATGTTTACTCATAGACTAATTGTAGTTTTAATTCCATAAAACTCGTATGTATAAGTAAACCGTACTTATATTTATATCTTTGATAAAACAGAGTTTTAATTTCATAGAACCAATGTGTAAAATAAAACCATACTTATATTTGTAACTCGTTAGAATGTAGTTTTAATACCATAAAACTTATATGAGGAATCTATTTCCTTGTAAAAAGGTAGTATTGTACTCCAAGAAAATCCAATATTTTCTTATGAATGTATCCAAGTCTTAAAAATCCAAAGACTAAAATGTATAGCATAGTTTGTAGTATAAAACCCTTGAAAATGTATATTTCCACGTAAAAAATTTATAAAGTTGATTTCCCATGCGAGACGTCCTATAACCATACTGTGACCATGTAGGCCTGCTTCGACGTTCTTCAGGCGTCGGACTGTTATGACATTTGTCACCTCAGACCCGTCGGTCTAGCTGTAGCTAGCAGCTCAGGTGCGGGGTTGTCAATCCCGTATAGATCTATACACAAATATCACGTTCTCTTACCGAGACTCTAGTTATAAATTTCAGGACTTATAGTATGTACTTAAATAAGCACTGTGAAGACCCGTCTCACAAACATGTATGTATCAGTCAACTTGTTTACGTGAAGTTTGTATATGAAAAACCCTTGTATTTGCCCATTATCATTTTTCCATGATAATATAGTAATGTATAATAATTATATATTTGTATATAATTAATTATCTTGTTCTAAAGGTTATAGTAACATTTGTAACCACAAACTATTCCTATAATAGTTTATTTTTAGTATTCTTGTCGTGAAAAACATATATTTACGAATATATGTGAAATAACTTATTTAAATGGTTATAAACAATATCTTTTAAGATATTTTCCATAATAGTGGTGTAATAACTTGGTTATACTCTTTATTAATTCAAATATAATATTTCATGACTATCAAATAAAGAACGGCCAGGTAGAAGATCAAATGGGGAGGCAGGACCCTTTCAGCGTATAAGCCTTTCGAAAATCCAGCAACCTAGCCCAAATGATCGGCCTAGACACCGCTCTCGTAAGTAGATCATTCGATATTATATTTTGGAACTATAATTGAATTGTTGTCATAATGATGTTTACAAAATTCACATTTTGTTTACTACTGTTACAAATGAGTATAAATAGCTATTTTTATAGTATAACTTGTATTCTCCCCCTTAAAAACTTGAATAAATATAAAAAGAAGGGGTATGAACTCACCTCAATGTCGACTAGAATCTTATCGCCAATTGTTGTTAGATCGCCCGACTCTTCGTGCTTCTAACTCGAACTCACTATATTTATAACTAAAAGAGCTTCTTCTAACGCTCATTCTTCGTATATTTCTATGTATATCGAAGAATCTTCTAACAATACTATCTAGTGATATAGAGATCGAGATTTGAGGTGTGAGGAAATGAGAGGATTGAAGCCTCTATTTATAGTAAATTTATTTTCGTATAGCGGCCCTCAAGATACAAATATTTGACGATTATAGCTTTTAAAATTTATTTATGACAAAACATACCTTTAAAATACTCTTTAAATAGATTTAATAGTTTTTATATAAAATAAATGATTTTTGTTTATAAAAATATAATCTACGAAAATCGTAGTTTAATAATATCAACTTTTTAACTAAAAGTCCTTAACGAATTAACGAAAGCGTATTAGTTGTAAGTTTAATAAAAATATAGGGTTTAAATGTAAATACAATTTTATTTTAAAGAAAAAAAATATGAAATATAAAACTAATTTCAATAATATTACATTTTGACGTCAGGTTGTTCGTATCGACGATACGGTTTTGATGGTAAATTTTTCGTTTTACAAAACGACATAATATTTTTTATAAACTTAACAATACGTATTGTAGGGTTCAAAATGAATATATATGAATTTTTCAGGATAAAATCTGTAAATTGAATAAATAATGAAGTGAGACCCACTTTATATAAAATAAAATTAAAATAAAATAATAATTTTTTTTCAAACCTAATTTCAAACTCCACCAAACCGGTGGAGACTTTTTTTTTTAATAAATATATTATAATAATTAAACGTCGTTTTCAAGTTAAATTATAGGTTTTTTTATCATAACTTTTTATATGTAACGTTTGGTAAAAATATAAATATATATTCGGAATCGTCGTATTTTTGTCTACGTTTTGATATAAAATTTGTAATATTCCGACGAGTTTTAAATTTTACTGTTCACTATTCACGACTTAAAAATTTTAATAATTTTTATTCAAAACGTCTAACTTTGGAGGGTATGTTCGCATAATTGATTTAAATTAGTGTTTATAATATACAATAATACATTGTAGAAGTTATAAAATGTATATTTCATCGTATGTTTCGGTTTACCTTCGTTGACCTAATTTGATAGTTGTCACATTATCTACCCGTTAGAAGGAATTTCGTCCCGAAATTTAGCATTTTGAATGGATCCTCAAGGGTTTGGAAAGAGATGTGGGTATTTTTGTTTGATCTGGTCCTCACGTTCCTAGGTAAATTCAGGTCCACGCTTGGTGCTTCTTAGTTTTTAATTGTTTTGATTTTGGAGTGTAATGTCGTGATATTTTCGATAAGTAACTTGAGTTAATCCTAGTATAAATAAGAGTTACTAGTTTGTTATGCGAGTTAGGTGGATTAGAAACTCATTTAGAAGGAGTTTAAACCTTAAAGTTATCGAAGAGGAGTTACACGGGTCCTCCCGGGTCGTGTATTGAAACTGTTTTGGCCTTGTAGGAGTTACACGGGTCGTGTTTACGAACACGGTTCGTGTTCTTGTTACCGTAACATCCAGTAGACTTACACGGGTCGGTTTCGGAGTATGGGTTGGATTTTAAAAGTGAACGACGCTAACTTTAAAGGTTAATGTCGCTAACCTGCTTCATTGGAGTTATTTAGGTAGCGAACCAAAAATCCCCTAGGCGACTTTTAGAGCAAAAGATGTGAAATTTTGTCATTTTGATCAGGGGTTTTGTGTAGAAAAAGTTTGGGAATGTCGGATTTAATACCCAAAATGCATTCTCGAGTTCTTAATTCACAAGGTTAGTGATTTTGAGTATTAGGGTTTCAAACCCTAGATGTCCAAATCTGAAAGTATGCTTTAATTCATCTTATGTGTTGTTAATAGATTGTTAATATGTGTTGTATTGAGTACTTGTTGCAAATATCGTGATGTTCTAACGGTTGATTTGGTAAAATCACGGAATTCGGAGTTTCGGGTTGATAGCATATGATATTCTCTAATTGTGATTTGTATTTGTTATTGATTTCTTAATCATTTGAGTTAAGTATTATGGAAATGCCTGAGGATATATTACCGTTGGATCAACCTCAAGATGATCTTGAAGTTTTTCCTCTGATGAGTATTCTCCCTGAAGATCCACTGCTTTTAAATCAAGACATCGTTGTTGGGCAATCTCAATATATACTTCCAGGTTAAGTCATTTTGTTAAGCTTTATGTTTACTTTGCTTAATTATCTAACATATGCTATACACAGATCCATTTGTAGATGATCTTACTAATGATAATCTAAGCATGAACGTGCCCATACTGCATAGTGGAGTAGATCTAACAAATCAGAGGTTTCAAACTGATATTCAAAATCAGGATCAAATACAGTCGATGGACAAAGAGGTATTCTTGTCAAATTGGAAATTGTTTTCTTTTCAGTTTGAATGGAAAACATGTCATCTGTAGATGGACAAAGAGGTATTCTTGTCAAAAATACTCTTTTTCCGGCATGATGACCAACTGATATTTCTGCATCAATGACATTCTTTTGAAAACCTTTGCATATCAATATTGTGCCATTACATAATCCATTTGAAGGATCAATATTCCGTAATAGTATTACTGGGCATCCAGTTTGGAGTCGAAGGTAATGAGGAGGCAAACCACTAACATTAAGAGAGTTTAAGAATTCCATCGAATAAAAATTATTCTTATCATCTTCTGCTTCATCAAAACTGTGGTACACATTTTCCTCTCCACAGAACCTATCAATCAATTGATCATTAATTTCGTCTACATGTGTCAATGCCTAGTAATATCAAATATTTTAATCGTTGTTGAGCCCTATTCTTAGTGAAATTATATCATTTGCATCGTGGTATTCTCACTTTTCGTGCTAGCACTTGTTTGGAAAGAAATAATGAAAACAGGGACCAAAAGCGTGTAATTTGGAAGAAGTTTGAAGATGAAGGCAAAATTAGGAAAAAACGTAAGCGCGCCGCGGAATTCATATAGGCGCGACGCGGTTATAAGGCGGGGGAGAAAATTCAAATGCCGATAAAACAGGGATAAACCACTACGCGCGCCGCGTGATTCATTTATGCGTGGCGCGGCCTCGAGATTTTTGCAACTATAAATAGAGGCTCTTAGGCCGGAAAAACTAGCGAAGACCTGGTGTAAAATCGACCCCCAAGGCTCTTTGACTCCGAGATTTAGCTTCAGCAACCATCTTTTGGTATTTTCAGGTTTTTATATTCAATTTTCATTTAGTTCAATAGTTAGTAATAGTTGGCTAGTGTCTTTGGGAGTGACAACCATTGGCATTGAGTCTTTGTTTCTGTTTCTCAGTAGTTGTTTACTGTTTTGGAACCTTGGAATCTGATTTGGTTAATAGTAATCATTCAGTTTATGTTAATTGTTGATTTTTCGGTATTTATGCTTGTTATTGAATTGTTGAGTGTTTGGATTGTGTTTGATGTTGAATTGACCTTGATTGGACTGAGTTTCATTTCTGATTTCAGTGACCAATTAGGGTTAGCTATTGGTTTGAACTTTAGCCGGTGAATGTTTGCTCGGACTTTAGTTATTGGTTTAGTTTTTAATTTAATTGTGTTGGATGTTTGATTTTCCTTTGCTTGCTTCTGATTTAGAGATGTACTTCTGATTTCAGTAAGTAACAAGGTTTGGCTGATAGCTTAGTTTAGTTTAGGCTTGTTGAATTAGTTGTTTTTATGCTTTTTGGGATTAGTTGTCAAAAGTTAGGAACTAGATCCTCTGACTGTAGCGTGACACTACAGTTGGTAATCTGTCACCTGTGTTGACCACGTAACTCCTGCGGATCGACCCTGACTACCACTGTGCTAGTTTGTGTGTTAGGTATTTCTCTTATTTTTGACTGCACGACGACCTAGGCGTGTCAAATTTTGGCGCCGTTGCCGGGGAGTTGTGAGCTTAAGAATAGGTGATTTGTAGGATTTCTTTAGTTTCTGAATTTTTTGTGAATTTTATTTTTCGGGCGTGTTGCACTAGTGCATGCATACCCTTAGGGGTGAGCAATTATTTGTGTACGTAGGCATTCCAATACAATAAGTTTTAGCAATGTTAGTAGTAGTCCAGAGCATGTTGCCCAGGAACCCTCGGGTGAGGCAACAGGGATGTCATTTATTCCCCCGGTTTCAGAGTTTCAATTTGGGAGCACGAGTGCTTCTGGTGGTGCAGTTTCAGCCCCTGCACCTATACCATCATGCACTCCGCCGTCGATTCCACCATTTCAACCTTTATCCCAACCACAATCCACGAACCCATTTACCTCTACCATGTCTTGGGGAGCGCCGACCCGTGATGGCACCCCAGTATCTAGACAACAGACACCCATTTCACAACCTTTTTCACAACCACAACTAGTACTCTTTAAATCTCAAACCACATTCCAACCTACACCACCGCAACAATACCAGCAGCAACCTCCTCAGCAGCAGTACCAATATCAAGAGGCCGAGGAGAGATATGATGAGGAAGATGAAGGATGGGTTCCACCAGCACCACAACAGCCATGCGACCGAGGTCGGGGACCTCCAAGAAGAGCACAGCAGCATCAACCACCACAAGGTTAGCAGGGATATAACAATCATTTTTACGGTAAACCTGTACAACCCTTATATTTTGCACAACCTAGGGGGCAATCGGTTGCATCACACTTCCAGCCACGGGAGTATGATGACTTATCGCCCATTTACATTCCTGATGATGTAGAATCTCAAGTAGAAATTAGGCCCCAGTTGATAGGAATATTAACTCAATATTGAGGATATAAGACTGATGATCCATACAATCACTTGTATGAGTTCCTAGCTATTGCAAATGCTAATACTCCTAGAAACACCAATAGAGATACTTTTAGGTTAAGATTATTTCCTTTCACATTAAAGGATAAGGCCAAATACTGGTTCACATCTCTTCCATCTAATAGAAGCACTAGTTGGGACCAACTTAAGGCAAGTTTTTTACAAGAATTCTACCCCGTTAGTAAGACCACGGAAGTCAGACGCGCTATTCAAAACATTCAGCAGAAGCCTGGCGAGGCTTTTCACGAAGCGTTTGATCTATTAAAGGAGTTACTGCATTCCTGCCCGCACCATGAGGTTCCCAAGTGGCAGTTAGTGAAATTGTTCTTTGAAGGAGTAAATGAAACACATCAAGCAATGATAAATGCCTCGTCAAGTGGGACATTTATGTGGCAAGAGCCAGAGGATGCATGGAGATTCTTAGAGCATGTGAGTTTAGGATCTAAAGTCAGTGGATCCATGAAGGATAATACAGTTTATGTAGCAAATATTGAAGAAGAAAACAAGTGGGAAGACGGAAATTCAGAAGGAGCTCAGTACTGTGACTAAGAAGTTTAATCAAATGCTCGCAAGGTTTCAATAAGAGAAAGGAGCATATGTATTGCATGGGCAAGTCATATGTAATGCATGTGGTGAAATAGGACATAATCATAATGAGTGCTCGATGACTCATGCACAAATTAGTCAGGTGCATGGGTATGGTCAATTCCATAACACGCCACGACCATTCAGAAACAATCAGCAGCGAGAAGTAAGTCAACCACCAGTAAGACAGTAGCAGATGCAACCTACGTCTCCAGTTGGAAGCATGAATATTGGCATGCAAGAAATTTTTGGAATGTTAGTTAAGCTTCAAGAAGTGGAGGATGCCAATTCGAAAGCAATTCCGAAGATATGGGAGTTGATTAATAAGATGGAGGAAGATAGAGCTCAGGAAAAGGTGCAGCCGTCAAAAGTGCAAGTAAATGAGGTTATCACACTTAGGAGCGGAAAGAAAGTGGATAACAAGGTTACAGCTCCACCAGCAAAAGAAGATAGTGATGTAGAAATAATTTTTGATGAGAAAGAAGAGCTGGAAAAGGAAGAGAAAAAGGGGAAGGAGGAGCAAGCAAAGAAGAAGAAGCAAACAAGTACATGGGAGAAGGGAGAAACAAGTGGGACAGTTCCTTTTCCTACAGCTTTGGAAAAGCCGGAGAAAAGACCATATGGAAAGAAGGGAACTCAAGCAGAAGACATGTGGGAATTGTTTAGTCAAATTAAGGTTAACATTCCGTTAGTTAAACTTATCAAGGAAGTCCCTGCTTATGCAAAGTTTCTCAAGGATATGTGCATCCACAAAAAACGTATCTTGTCCTATTTGCCTAAAATGATTAGTTTACCTGAGAATGTAAGTTCTATTTTAATTGACGCATTACCTCCTAAGATGAAGGACCCTGGGGTTCCTCTAATCTCTGTTGAATAGGTGATGTGCATATTAAGAGGGCTTTCTTAGATTTAGGCACAAGTGTGAACATATTACCTGGACAGTTGTTTGATAAGTACGAGTTTGGCACCATGAGATCCACAGATGTAATTCTGTAGCTTGCTGACAAGTCTACAAAGATCCCCAGGGGGATGTTATCTGATTTCATCATCAAGGTGGGAGAATTCTATTATCCAGCAGACTTTCTAGTTTGGACACTCGTCAGGCTGCCAATAGAGAACAACCCACGATCATCTTAGGGCGACCTTTCTTGGCCACGGCCAATGCAAACATTGATTGTCGCACAAGAGAGATGGGAATATCCTTTGGACATCAACAAACTAAGATCAACATTTTCAATGCCAAGGGAAGTATCATGGAAGATGAGGAGTGCTATCAGGTGGATATCATAGATGAGCTGGTGCAGCAGTACACACCTGAGGTGCTACAACAAGAGGTGATGGATGTCCAAGAAGAAGGGAATGCGGAATATAAGGAACAACAAAAAGATGGAGAGAAGGGTTTGAAGTCTAAAGAATGCACTCACATAGAGAAGCTACTGACAGAGATTCCAAAAACGTTAAAACCCTCCTTGCAGGAACCACCGAAGCTGGAACTGAAGCCATTACCAGAACATCTAAAGTATGCCTTTCTAGGGGAAAAGGATACTTTGCCAGTGATTTTAGCAGCAAATTTGACAGAGGATCAAGAAAAGGAATTGCTCAAGGTATTGTCCAAGCACAAGGAGGCTATTGGTTGGACAATCGTGGACCTGAAAGGAATTAGTCCGACCACATGTATGCCTCAAATCATCACTGAAGAAGGAGCTAAACCTGCCAGAGATACGCAGAGAAGATTGAATCCAAATCTGAAGGAAGTTGTAAAGAAGGAAGTTCTCAAATGGTTGGATGTTGGGATCATATATCCGATCTCTGATAGTGAATGGCAGTCCGACACAGACAGTGCCAAAGAAATATGGAATAACTGTTGTGGATACTAAAGATGGTGACAAAGTATCCATAAGACCCGTAACTGGATGGAGAGTATGTATCGATTACCGGAAACTCGATACCGCTACATCTAAGGACCATTTTCCATTACCATTCATCGATCAGATCGTGGAAAAGCTAGCAGGACAAAAATATTACTGCTTCTTGGACGGGTATTCTGGGTATAATCAGATTGCAATTCACCTAGAGGATCAGGCAAAGACAACATTCACTTGTCCTTATGGTACTTTTGCATTTCGCAGAATGCCATTCGGGTTGTGTAATGCGCCTGCTACGTTTCAACGATGCATGATGGCAATATTCTCTGACATGATTGGTGATGCATTAGAAATTTCCATGGACGACTTCTCAATCTTTGGACCGACATTCGAAACATGCTTGGGTCAATTGGAAAAAGTGTTGGAAAGATACGTAGAATCGAGTTTGGTGATCTCCTGGGAGAAAAGCCACTTCATGGTAAAAGAAGAAATAGTGTTAGGTCACGAAGTCTCTGAGAGAGGGTTCGAAGTAGATCGTGCTAAGGTCAAGGTTATCTCCACATTGTCACCCCCAACATCAGTGAAAGGGGTTAGATCTTTCTTAGGCCATGCAGGTTTCTATCACAGATTCATCAAGGACTTTAGTACAATTTCTAAACCTCTTTGCGGTCTTCTTCTGAAAGATGCACCATTTATTTTTGATGAAGAGTGTGTAAAAGCATTCAATATCCTCAAGAATAAATTGGTCGAGGCTCCTATTTTGAAACCGCCTGATTGGACTTAGCCTTTTGAAATAATGTGTGATGCTAGTGACTATGCTGCTGGTGCAGTATTAGGTCAAAAGGTTGATCAGAAACCAGTAGTTATTTGCTATGCTAGTAAAACTTTTTCTGAAGCTCAATTAAATTATACAACTACCGAAAAAGAATTACTTGACGTGGTATTTGCATTAGACAAACTTCGATCATATATTTGGGGATCCAAGGTGGTAGTTTACACTGACCACAGTAATGTTCGACACTTCCTTACGAAGAAGGAGTCTAAACCCAGATTGATTAGATGGATACTTCTGTTGCAAGAGTTCGATGTGGAAATCAAGGACAAAAAGGGAGCAGAGAATGTAGTGGCAGATCATCTTTCTCGACTACCAGCAGAAGGATTGGAAGCTGGAATTAAGGATTTATTCCCAGATGAGCAGCTGCTGGAGCTTACTGGAGCTCCATGGTACGCAAACTATGTGAATTTTCTGGCCACGGGAGCAATACCGACACATTGGACCAAACAAAGACAAAAGCAATTATGCACATATGCAAAGAGATTTATATGGGATGACCTTGACCTTTTCAAGGTAGGAGAGGATCAAATAATTCGCCGATGTGTGCCTGATTGTGAAATTGGTGAGGTCTTGGATCACTGCCATGCGTTAGCATGTGGAGGGCATTTCAGTGGTAAAAATACAGGATATAAGGTTCTCGAATCGGGACTATACTGGCCAACCTTCTTCAGAGACGCGCATAAAACTGCTAAGGAGTGCCTCAATTGCCAGCAATTAGGAAACTTATCAAAAAGGGATCAAATGCCCTTAAACCCAATTTTGGTAGTGGACATTTTTGATGTCTGGGGAATCGACTTTATGGGTCTATTTCCTACGTCACGTGGTTATGTTTACATTCTAGTAGTAGTGGACTATGTCTCTAAATGGATCGAGGCGGAGGTAACCCGCACGAATGACCACCATATGGTGTGTAAATTCGTAAAGAAAAACATTTTCACCAGGCATGGAGTTCCACGAGTGATCATAAGTGACGGAGGGTCCCACTTCAAGAATTTTAAATTTGGAAGGCTGCTAAAGCACAATGGGGTGAATCATCGGATTACAACACCTTACCATCCCTAGAAGAGCGATCAAGTGGAAGTGTCCAATAGGCAGATAAAGGAAATTCTCCAAAAGACTGTCAAAACCGATAGGAAAGATTGGTCGCTAAGGTTGGATGGTGCACTATGGGCATACCGAACCGCTTATAAGACATCTATTGGAACTACTCCATATCGGCTGGTTTATGGGAAAGGTTGTCATCTGCAGGTAGAGCTTGCCAACTGTGCCTTATGGGCAGTCAAACAAGTCAACATGGACTACACGGAAGCAGAAAAAGAATGGAAACTACAGCTGTATGATTTGGAAGAGCTACGAGACGAAGCATATGAAAACGCGGCCACATACAAGTCAAAAATGAAACGGTATCACGATGCCAAGCTCCGATTGAAAGTCTTTGAGGTAGGGCAAAAAGTGTGGCTGTACAACTCGCGGTTGAAGATGTTCCCCGGGAAACTGAGGAGTAAGTGGAACGGTCCCTACGAAGTGGTCAATGTCACAAACTATGGTGCAGTTGAGATCCAGGACTTGAAAGGTGGACAACCATTTAAAGTCAATGGACATAGACTCAAACCCTATGTCATTGCAGGCACGTTTCAAAAATTGGAAGTGGAGACAGTCGAGTTTGTGGTAGACGTTCCTCTGTATACTCCATAAGTCAGGTAAGTGTACATCCGGCTGAAGACGTTAAACTTATCGCTTGTCGGGAGGCAACCCGAGCATCATTTTTATATTTTTATTTCTCTTAATAATCATAATCACATTCAACTGGTCACGGTAAGAAAAGAGCAAGTGTGGGGTCATTTTGGTAATTTTGCAACACCGCGACGCGGAATCTTTGGGTCCGCGCCGCGCGTGTTTAGTTTTCGCGATTATGCTTGAAATCAGATTTTTATACGCGACGCGGATAGAAGCTTCCCACGCCGCGGCCTTATCTTAATTTGAAATTAGAGATAATCACAAAAACAGAGTTTGAAAGTCATTCCAAATCGTCACACTTGTATATAATTAAAACTGCATAATTTGTTGCACTCTTTACCGTGGTAAATCTTTAGTGCAATCGACTCATCTGCATCGTCGTTTTCTTCTCATCAAATCAAGTAAGTACCTGATGTGTTTTCAGACATACATATAAAACACCCAAAAAAAAAACGGCACCAAGAAACTTGGTGTGTTTCGAGCGTATATATGATATTAGCAATTGATTTTTCACATTAGTTTTACATTTCTAAACAGGGAAGTACCATGTATGAATAGAACAACACAAATAGGCAAGTGTACCTAATCGGTTGTAGTATAGTAACGGTAAATCCGGGTTGTCGAACCCAAGGGAAAACGGATATTTTTAAGTTAAGAAAATCAATTATCAATTAATATTTATTCAAGCAAACATTAATTAAAAAGGGGGGAGTTTGAGAGAATGCATTGACTCGTGTCAAGAGACAATGCAAAAGTTTATTAGAAACGGGAGATATAAATATAAATTACAAAACATAAAAGTAAAAATTTATACTTAGATTCGATTCAACCATCTAGTTATGTTTGATATGCTATTAGTGCAATGGATATTGAAGGCTAAATATCGATTTCTAGAGTGATTAGATGTTTTGGTCCAACTACCTAATCCTATGATTATAAGGTCATTAATGGCAATGGTCATGCAATTACATTTTCCAAATAATCATGTGTTGGTTCGTATCATACAATATTCATTCGAGTTTTTGATCTCAATGGTCATGAAAATCAAAATGGTTTGTACAGATTGGTCCTCTAGTACAGATTTTGCATATACATACAAGATTCTACCTTCGTGACTTAACCCTAGGATTTGGTCCATCACTAGTCATATCTGCCTAATGGTCATAGTACAGTTATGATAAAAGTCATATAGTCAGATTGGTCCTCTAGACTAAAATAACTCAGCAATAAGTCCAAAAGGAAGGTTCCTTAACATATACGATAGTCAAATGAATTATGCAAGATAAAATATAAAACGTTCAATATCCGATAAATAACAATCAAATCATAACTAGATAGTATTCAAATCTAAGTAATAAATGATGCAGATAACAAATATAACATAATCTGAAGAATACGGCCTAGGAAATCATAGTAGAATGCTAAACATATATAAAGCAAACCGAATGAAGTCCCGGCCGAACATTCTTCAAGCTCTCGATTCCATCCGCACCGTACCGTCTCTACAAGCCTTCTGGAAGTTGCAGGAGGCAAACTCCCGTATTTGGTGTTGTGGAGGTGCAGAGATGAGTTGTGGATAGTTGTAGGATGTCTCAAACAAGAGGAGAAGGCCTCAATTTATAGCTGCTCCAGGTGAGATCGCGTCGCGATCCATTAGGGGATCGGGTCGCGATCTGAAGTTTAGTGCGTATCGATGTTGGCCACGATCTCGACTGAGTGGAGCGGAGTTGGTGGGTAGGGTCGCGATCCGTAAGGAGATCGGGTCGCGATCTCATAGGTTTGCGATTTCCTCTGCGTGTCGCGATCTTTTTGTCAGCAAATCGTCACGCGTTTGTCATCAGATCGGGTCGCGATCTGGGTTGAGATCGGGTCGCGATCTAGGCTGTTGCTACCATTAACTTCTTTTGTTCACAATAAGGCTCGTATTCAGCTCCTTCTTTGTCCGCAAAGCCATTTTTCCTGTGTTTTGGTAATTTAAACGTATAAGTACCTTTTATCTTGATATCATACCAAAAACACGTGTTTAGGCACTCGATATTGCCCGAAATTTATGTATAAATGAGGCAATATCAAAATACCCTACACTTGGACTTTGCTTGTCCTCAAGCAAACTACAATTTAAAACCAAGCCGAGAAACTTTTTGTCCAAACAACTTTCCATACGCTATCACAGATCTAGCGTTTATTACCGATGTTAAGAATAATGAATTAAGAATAAACATAGTAGATTATACCTAGCCCTATATACATATTTCTAACTTTTCAAAACTTTACATAAACTCTCTTTCTAAAAACGACAAGTCTTTAGCTTGATAAATACTCATTTTTGCATAACATCGAATACACCCTTTAAAGATTCTTCCACCTCAAGACTTTTTGTCGAATTTCCCATATTTAAATTAAAAATCATGCTGGACTAAATTTATCAAGTTAAGTTATTATTTCTATTTTTCCGCACCTTTGAAACTCGTGACTTTCGATGGAACTCTTGATTACAAATTTTCGACTCAAGACTGTACAGAGTCTACTAATTCAAATTCCAAAGGCCACTAAGGAAATTCCATGACTTTCGATGACACCCATGTAGCGAGCTTTCTACAATATTATCCCAAACCAGTTGGTTTTAGGTAATAAGGTGCATAAATGCCCGAAGGCCACCCATTTTATGTCTACTTGCTCGAATGTCAAAGGCCACTGATTGAATTTTCCTTTCTGAATCTCAATCTTATGGTATAACATTACTTGACTTCTGCTTTTTAGCACATCAGATTTCTTGAGAATTTTTCTCCTTTTAAGTTCATTTATCGAGGCTTATTTTCCTCAATTTAGTAACAGCATATACTTCGTGCGTTTCGCAAGTAGGGAAACTGACTCAATCTGTTTTGGCAAAAACTCAATTTTTAACAACCGATGAATCTTCAACGGGTCTATTTTATTATTTATGCAAAACATTTTGTAACTACCAAGCTGAAAACTTGTCCTCTATAGAACTAAATTTTATATAAAACAATGAAAAACTAAAAATTCATACATAAGATTAAATGTAACCTACGAATTTATTTTCAAAACATTTTTCTTAACAATTTTCTTTTTAGCGTTCAATTTTGGAATAGATGTTTAAGATAAAAAATTTAAATTGGCTCAGTTAATTATTGCAGTATGACGCTCTTACCCTACTCTTATTTTATACAATAATTTTATTGTATATATAATTCAAAACAGTAAAGGGAGCTAAATGGAACAGACTCCCCTTGGGTACCGGTAGACGTCATATATGAGGCTCTTTCCACACAAAAGAATTTGTTGAATATGCTGCCAGCATTGAATCTTAGCAAATCTGCATACACATCACTCAGACAAATATTATTTACACACAAATAAACACACAAAAATTAAACACACAAAAATTAAATAAATAAAAGTAATAACAATAAAAGAAAAATATCACTCATTTTATGCTCCTTGAAGTTTCAAATCCGTGGCGACTGGTTTGCGGGTGTGGTGTTTTGTCCTGGCTGTGCGACTTTTGACCGTCATCAGTATCGCTGCCTCCACTGTAAAGAAGCGTCCCCCTTCTCAGTAGTGACTGATTTTTAGCCTGAAAAACATTGTATAATCATGTACGACCAGCATCTGCCTCGGGTGTTTACGCGTTGTGCACGTTTATCTGTCGCGTAAATTGAAGTTTTCTTTTTCTCAACGCGATCCGGATTATCGACGCGTCATGTCCGGATGGCATAGATGTCACATTGCATGAGCAGAAAAGACTTCAAAGTTTTGTCACTTCAATTTTTCCAAAATATTCACCCTACACTTAAAATATGCTTAAGGTGTGCAAATATCTATTTTATGATTAGTGATATGTCAATCAAAACAATAAAAATTCATAACACACAAAAACAAATTTACAATCACACAAATATTAACTAATAATTTAATTTTCTATACAAAAAAATAAAACCGAATTCCCCGGCAACGGCGCCAAAAACTTGATGTGTTTTCAGACATACATATAAAACACCCAAAAAAAAAACGGCACCAAGAAACTTGGTGTGTTTCGAGCGTATATATGATATTAGCAATTGATTTTTCACATTAGTTTTACATTTCTAAACAGGGAAGTACCATGTATGAATAGAACAACACAAATAGGCAAGTGTACCTAATCGGTTGTAGTATAGTAACGGTAAATCCGGGTTGTCGAACCCAAGGGAAAACGGATATTTTTAAGTTAAGAAAATCAATTATCAATTAATATTTATTCAAGCAAACATTAATTAAAAAGGGGGGAGTTTGAGAGAATGCATTGACTCGTGTCAAGAGACAACGCAAAAGTTTATTAGAAACGGGAGATATAAATATAAATTACAAAACATAAAAGTAAACATTTATACTTAGATTCGATTCAACCATCTAGTTATGTTTGATATGCTATTAGTGCAATGGATATTGAAGGCTAAATATCGATTTCTAGAGTGATTAGATGTTTTGGTCCAACTACCTAATCCTATGATTATAAGGTCATTAATGGCAATGGTCATGCAATTACATTTTCCAAATAATCATGTGTTGGTTCGTATCATACAATATTCATTCGAGTTTTTGATCTCAATGGTCATGAAAATCAAAATGGTTTGTACAGATTGGTCCTCTAGTACAGATTTTGCATATACATACAAGATTCTACCTTCGTGACTTAACCCTAGGATTTGGTCCATCACTAGTCATATCTGCCTAATGGTCATAGTACAGTTATGATAAAAGTCATATAGTCAGATTGGTCCTCTAGACTAAAATAACTCAGCAATAAGTCCAAAAGGAAGGTTCCTTAACATATACGATAGTCAAATGAATTATGCAAGATAAAATATAAAACGTTCAATATCCGATAAATAACAATCAAATCATAACTAGATAGTATTCAAATCTAAGTAATAAATGATGCAGATAACAAATATAACATAATCTGAAGAATACGGCCTAGGAAATCATAGTAGAATGCTAAACATATATAAAGCAAACCGAATGAAGTCCCGGCCGAACATTCTTCAAGCTCTCGATTCCATCCGCACCGTACCGTCTCTACAAGCCTTCTGGAAGTTGCAGGAGGCAAACTCCCGTATTTGGTGTTGTGGAGGTGCAGAGATGAGTTGTGGATAGTTGTAGGATGTCTCAAACAAGAGGAGAAGGCCTCAATTTATAGCTGCTCCAGGTGAGATCGCGTCGCGATCCATTAGGGGATCGGGTCGCGATCTGAAGTTTAGTGCGTATCGACGTTGGCCACGATCTCGACTGAGTGGAGCGGAGTTGGTGGGTAGGGTCGCGATCCGTAAGGAGATCGGGTCGCGATCTCATAGGTTTGCGATTTCCTCTGCGTGTCGCGATCTTTTTGTCAGCAAATCGTCACGCGTTTGTCATCAGATCGGGTCGCGATCTGGGTTGAGATCGGGTCGCGATCTAGGCTGTTGCTGCCATTAACTTCTTTTGTTCACAATAAGGCTCGTATTCAGCTCCTTCTTTGTCCGCAAAGCCATTTTTCCTGTGTTTTGGTAATTTAAACGTATAAGTACCTTTTATCTTGATATCATACCAAAAACACGTGTTTAGGCACTCGATATTGCCCGAAATTTATGTATAAATGAGGCAATATCAGTACCCTCTTTTCTTTTCTTTTCTTTAGAGTCTTGAACTATGACTAAATGCCTCTGTAATTCGTAATGTAGCCATTATCTGATAAAATTGATAGTAAAATTAGGTTTAGACTGTTGTACTCCGTAAAACCCACTGTTTAGAATTAAGTTATATGTTTTGGAATAGACATAATCATGGATTTTTGGGTTGAACTCGTTCGCCGCGCCGCGGCCTGCTACAGGCCACGACGCGTAATATGGATGTTCTTATCGTGCGTCGCGGTATGTCATGTCCGCGCCGCGTCGAACGCTAAACAGTGCGTTAATTGACAATTTTTATGAATTCTGCAGGCACTATGTCTTCCTCCGCGAGTTCAGAATCAATTGACTGAAACTCCTTGGCTACAGGAGTTGATAGAACACTTGCCTACAGCTTCTACAATTGCCGATCAATGCAGCAACACAAGAGGATTCTCCCCGCTCGGCCGGTCAACTGGGAGTTGACCATGGAATCGGGAATCCTGGATCATTTACAAGACTGGTTAGTCCAAGGGCGCTATGAGGATGCTGAGCTTACCTACACGTGTCGGGCCATTGAAAACGTGGTTCACATGGAAGAACCTACTTATCGTGAAGTGCTCTTGCAATTTCTTGCAAGCTATCACTTTGATGATCAGCCACTGGGGATGGACACTGAAGAGATGGTTCAATTCTGGTTGGGAAATCCCAACCGGAGCTGCAGTCTACGGGAATTTGGTTATCGGATCGGGATGTATACACAGGAGGAGTCAGAGGCACCAGGTTCGACCGATTCCACCGACGTGCTAACTATGATGCCGATGGTTCTTTCTCACCTACTGACTATTGGAGCACTATATCATCCACGCGGTATCACGAGAATACCGTGCGCGAGGGGCTTATGCACTTGTCGGCGCACCGAATGTTGCATCGGTTGATATCGACTATGATTTGGCCTCGTGCGGACGAGGAGCAGGTTCTACCACGTGAGCTACATCTCATGTGGTGTTTGACGCGGATGCTCCAGACATGCAACATGCCATACTTCGTGGCTGACCACTTCAAACAGATCACAGATGCACCATTGAAACAAATAGCTCTCGGTGGCGGACACTATGTGATGAGGCTAGCCCAATCCTACGGGTTGTTATCCGAGCACACCACCCATGGATTAACAATCGTTCAGCCAGTCCCCTTCAGTCCGCCGACCACCCTCTCCCGAGATGTGATTTATGTTGACGACGGGATCACAGCAACCGAGCGAGCACCATTTCCAGTTTTGCGGGCCGAGCCATCGACTTCCAAAAAGCGATCGCGGGTAACTATTAGTTTACCCCGAGGACTCTCCCCGGCCACCATGGAGTCAAGATATTTGGCTGATGAAGTGAAGGCGGTTCAAAAAGCCTTGCAGACCCATGAACGGGAACACCAGGTTCAAGCGATGGCCATGCATGAGGTTGATAGGCGTACTAAAAATACACGCGCCCAATTTCTTTGGCTGTCAGAATGTGTTATCAACTTCATCAATGGGTCTCAAAATCCTATTCAAAGACCCTAGCTACAAGATGTTGAGGAAGAGGAGGAACCGATGGAAGACGAGGAAGAAGAACCGATGGAGGATGAGGAGGATGACACTGGCCACAATTGAGGGTAGTGTAATTATGGTTGAATTGTTTTTGTTTTTGTTTCATTTCATTTTAGACATTTCATAGTAATTTTTCGTAGGATGTTAATATTTCAGTACAGAAATAAGCCCTTTTCACGCATTAGGAAATAATAAAAGTAGTTGTTTTTGTGTTGAATCTCTTGTTGTGAGTGTGTGAAATTGGTGCAATCTACTGAAATTACCGCGCCGTGGCACCCTTATAGGACGCGATGCAGTCATTTCCCATTTGATGGTGATTTTAACCCTCGTAATTACCATGACGCGCGCAATTCAATCACGCGCTGCGGCTATCCGCAACACATAAAGTTACAATTTGTGTACATTTGTGTTTGTTTATATTTTATTTGTTATGTTGCATTTAATGTTTTCTATTGAGTCATGCATGAGATACCAAATTGGAGGAGTTGTTTCAAGCAAGTGTGGGGTCACCGTGCCCCCTCCACTTGTTTTGACCACCGGCATGTTCACTGTTGCGCTACAACTCCAGAATGCTAAATCAAGGACCTTTTTGTTCGTATTTGTACCTGTGACACAAAGTACCAATCAAGCGATCTACCGTCCAAAGGGGTAACTCTTTCTCCCTTGTTTTGAATAATCTTTTGTACAACGGGGACGTTGTACGGTTTTAAGTGTGGGGTGTGGACGGTCGAAAGAGTAGTTTTTTGAAATTTTTGCAGAAAATACCAATTTTCAAAATTTTAGCAACTTTTTCAAAATTTTTAATAAATTGTAATTTTGAAACGAATAGTTTGTGATTGTTGATAGCAGTGGTATTTTTCAAGAGATATTGTTTCGTTGTAATCATGCTATTAGTTAGTCAAATAAGTTGAGTTCATAAGTTTAGAAGATTGGACCATTTTAAGTTTGGGATTTAAGAGGGAACTGTCAATCTGTGACCTTTGTTGTTCGAGCCGGTAGGTCCGAAAAGGGTGGCCTCGAAAAAGGCATTTATGCACCTTACCACGTAAGATCGTCTGGTTTGGGATGGTATTTCTGAAAGCTCGTTACACGGACAACATCGAAAGTCATGGACAATTCCTTAATGGCCTTTAGAATCTGAATGAGTAAGTACACTTCATTGTGGACAGAAAATTTATAGTCAATGGTTCTCTAGAAAGTCATGAATTCCAAAGAACGCTTCGATTATGTTTTCACGAACTATTCTACTCTAACTCAGAAGGCAATAAGTTTTGAAACTAAACACAGTCACAAATTGTTTGAGTCTTAGTTAGAATATATTAAAACCTCTTGCTTGGAGACAAGCAAGGCACAAGTGTGGGGTGTTTGACAACGCCTAGTAATATCAAATATTTTAGTCGTTGTTGAGCCTTATTCTTAGTGAAATTATATCATTTACATCGTGGTATTCTCACTTTTCGTGCTAGCACTTGTTTGGAAAGAAATAAAGAAAACAGGGACCAAAAGTGTACAAATTGGAGGAAGTTTGGAGAAGAAGGAAAAATCAGGAAAAAACGTACGCGCGCCGCGGAATTCATATAGACGCGACGCGGTTATAAGGAATGGACATGTCATCAGGTATTCGAATAAAACTTTCATCGATAGATTCTTCATCTCCATCACCAACTAGTATTAAAAAATCGGAAAACCATGGATCAGCCAACGCCCTCATATTTATAGTTCATCGTATCTTTTTTGTAAGGGACCAAAGAGGGTACATCCGCAAGATGGAGTCTACTATTTGTGCTCGAGTGCCACGCCTGACGACCGACCACACATGTCTAAAATCACCTCCCAATACCATTATCTTTCCACCAAAGGGTAGTCTCACGTGTGTAATGTATTGTAACGTTCGATCAACTACCTCCATTGCTTGCCTATGTGCCATCGAGGATTCATCCCATATGAGTATATTTGCCAAACGAAGTAGTTAAGCAACCCCACTTTGTTGTTTGATATTACACATTCAGTTATTATCAAGGTTTATCGGAATTTTAAATCGTGAGTGAGTTGTTCTTCCCCCGGGCATATTATTAGCCACATCACCGGATGTAGCAGTCACAAGTGCAATAAAACCACAGGAACGGACCTTAGCGAGCAAGGCTTTGTACAAGAATGTTTTTCTAGTTCCACTTTCCATCTATAAAGAACACGCCTGGTAGATTATGATCTACATGTCTCATGATCTCATCGTATGCAATTTTTTTGGTCAGCATTGAGAGAATCTTTAGCACGAAGGTGTTCATCTTCAATAACAATGGAATACTCCTCTTGGACCTCACGGTACACTCCAGCTTCTAAATTTATGGTTGAATTTACCATAGGAAGATCAAAATCACCAAGATCCTTACCTATAGGTTGCAAAAAATCTACTATACCTAATAAATAAAAATAATTATTGCCACGTGTCCTATTTATAAAGACTATCCTACAGGTGACACGTGTAATACTACACAATTATTTCCAT
This sequence comes from Cichorium intybus, assembly GCA_023525715.1. Classification (NCBI taxonomy): domain Eukaryota; kingdom Viridiplantae; phylum Streptophyta; class Magnoliopsida; order Asterales; family Asteraceae; genus Cichorium; species Cichorium intybus. The sequence continues at coordinate 92,117,374 of CM042014.1, read as the reverse complement.
TGACTTCAAATATATACGTATAATAGTCAGAAATCAATTCAAGTAATGCTAATAATCAGGAATAAAAGCTAAAAAACAGCAAAAGAATTCCAGAATTATTGGTCTAATCCCGCTCAAATATCCATTGACTTCAACTAATGCTATAATTTGAAAGTTCAATCAAATAATGCAAATAATCAGGAATCAAATTGAGTGATTCTATAATTTGAAAGTTGAAACGCTCCATATAAGATTGAGTTTCCAACTTAAACCCTGGAAATCAGCCACTTGACAGAGTCTTATGGTTAACCTCCACCCTCTATCGTTCATAGTTCTTTCTACTCTCACGCAACTACTCTATTTGGTCTAGAAATCGAAAAATGTATTGTTTGAAAACTTTTCTCTACTTTTCTTTTGTTTGTATCTTGATTGCAGTTGCAGAATATCTATAGGTCTGAATCCTTGACCTACTTCCAGGCATTTGTGATTACAGTGTCCAGGCAATCAGATGGGGAATACCCTGACGCTTGTCCCATTCCATCTCTTATAACTTTTCCACCACCAAATACACATTCGTCACCATAAACACAAAAATCTTTTTCAATTTCAGCAATTAAGTCGGTGTCACCAAGACGAATTTTGTCTCCAACTGTTGGACCGTGCATATTGGCGTAAGCCTCACGTGGTATATTGTAAGCAAATGGAGATCCTTTTAGAATGATACCATTACTGCAAATCAAGTTACACGTAATTATAGTTTATTCGGAAATACCACATGCAACGTTTAAGGAATCAGAAACCGGTTGAATGGGTTTTGATGTCTTAACTTGGTACTGGTATCTTGGAATTGCCGAATCCTCTTGCGTTTACAGATTCCATTACTGTTCTAACATTGGAATCAATGGCAGGGCTGTCTGCAATTGCATTACCTCCTCTAATTACTTGCATACCGCCAATTTTTACAAGAGTGACAGATTTTGTATCTCCGGAAACTTTTCAAGTGAAGGAACTGCAAATATCCATCAATTTTAGCAGGCAAGTCAGGTAAAATTGATGTGTAAAAATCAAAGGACAAATTGCTGACCTGGAAGAAAAGATCTATGTAAAGTCATTTCAAGATTTCCATTTTCGCAGGATACTGTACAGTGATTAACTTTCTAGCATCAGGAAAGGTTCCTTCTACATGAATATAATTTTAGCATTAAGGAAAATAAAGATTGCTGACTTGGAAGAAAAGCTACACTTTGCTCGATTTTCAAAAGTTGCCTTAGGAGGAACGGATGCAATATACAATCTTTAAAATATGACCTGCAAAACTATCAAGAATGAATCGACTTGGTTTCTCAATTTATAACATCCCAAGTTTTGGGATACTTTTATCAAGTTTTTTAATTGACAATGGTTTGAGAAAGTCCATTTATTGTGGTTATTGTAGGGTAGACTAGGATGATCATGGAGAATTATACATAATTGGATTGCATTAAATAGAAAAATTAAGAATATGTGCAATCGAGATACCTACCTTGCAAAATTAACTCATCAGATCGAAAAACATGAAGCCAGGCTCCAGACATGTATGTTCCCTGCATGAACCGTACCATAAAACCCAAAGCTCGGGCATCTAAGTTCAAAGTTATGACATGTATCAATTAGATCTTAGATTTTATCGTTTTGTGTACATAGTTTTCTTCAATCGACTATTCAATGGCATGGACTCTTTCTGCCTCATCTCTGTTGTTAGCTTTCTTTCTCCATCTCAATTAAATTCGGGGTTCTTGTGAATCTGATGGTTTCCACAACCAGATTTTGCATAAGTCATCTGAATCATTATATATTTCTAAGGCTTAATTTGGTAGATCGTGTTATGTGATGGAGACACGGAAGATCTTGGAAATTTCTTGCAAAAATATGGATAACGTGCTGAGGAAATGACCGTGATTGGCTTGGGACAGGCCAACTCCTGTGCCTCCTCCACCAAAAGGTTTAAAACTTCATGTCTTCTTATGTTTTTGGTGTATATATGTGTCCTTATGATTGTGTTTGTTTAATAGGGATTCAATCTAGGAATAACTTTTACCCGACAGTGAAAACGAGTTATTTATGGAAATTAGACAATGTAGGTTTGCCCGTTGGAAGAGGGAAAATAAAGTAAGATCACTCCACAAGTTGCGTGTTTTGGGGAACTTTTGAGCGTATTCTTTATTTAACATAGATAACAAAGTAGTCTACCAAAATTTCCATTTTCCAAAGATAGCAATGTACAATACCTACGTTCTTAACTATAGCAATGTACATTGAAATTATATAATATGTGATTTGTTATGATACTTTCTTGGTATGTAGTATTTGAGAAAGCGGTTGAAAATAGTAACAAAGTACATAATTGCTTAGTTTCATCTGATTGTATTAGTGCCTTTTAAGGCCAATGTCATTGTATATTAGACTGTACGCTTTTTACACGAACTTCATGTTTGTATCTTATGTAAAAATTTTAATTTTGTAAATATTTATTTAAATTTTATAGTTAATGACTTTGTATTAAATTATAAATTTTATTTTATTATTATTTGTAGGCAATCGTTTACTAAAGATATTTAATCTTGAATCATTAACTAAAAATTTGTTCAATATTAACCGAAAAATTATTTTGATTTTTTACGAATGTTTTAATTCAAATTAGAAAGTTTCAATTGTAAAATTTATTATTTTTTAATTTGTTTTATAAAGTACACAAGATAGCTATGAGAGTACGTTAACTACCAATTTCTATAATCCTGGTTTAAATTTTATTAAAACTAAAAATATTTGTGAGTTTTATTAAGACTTTATTGTTTAATAGCATTTTAAGTAATTTATTATTAATGGTATACAGGAAAAGAATCAGAAAAGAATCAAAACAAGAAACACGGATTGTTTCTTTGCTTCTTTTGTCATATTATCAAATTATATCATTGTATAAACAATGTCACTCTGTTATTACCTTACACCATATTAAATTTATCCTAGGCCAAATTTAGTTTTAACTTACTGCATAATTGAAAAAAAATGTACTCATTTTGAACAATATCATATAGAAGTTTGTAGCAATTTTCATTGTTATAATAGTGTTGGTGTTTTACAATATAAAACCTTAATGATAAAAAAATGGAAAATACAATGAAATAATTGAGTATATTTTTTAAAACACGTTACTAAGAATAATTAATTATGATGTTATAACTAATATAAAAAATAAAAAAAATATCCTTATTTATTGCCTTTGAGCAGACAACAAGAAAGCTGCATACAGATTACAAAAAACCAAGTAAACATTTTATAATTTCTTAATGTTTATCCATTTACTTTTTGATAATTATTTAAATCAACCGGTGTAATACACACTTACATCGATGTAATATAAAGTGTGCTGCTATTATAAGTAAGATATTGTAAGTACGGTGCTATCATGTGTATGAAGAAATGTTGTATAGTAAAAATATGACTCAATTCATTTTGAGCGGTAAAAATATACAGTTTTGGTGTGTGTGTCTACATATGTATCTTATATCCAAAATAGAAAATATACACTATTATAAAAAGATAAAATCAAGAATAACATTGTTATAGAAAAGATAAAACAGAAAGTTGATGTGTATTTTCACATATTTACCCTAATTAGGAAGCATGTTGCTATGAATATCAGAGAGTATGTTGTTATAATGCTATTCACGGTTCTCTAATAAAACTTTGTAAAATGTACTATTCTTGGTATTATCTTTTTCTCTGTTCTCATTCATGTGTAAAGTAGTACTTATTATATAAGACTTTTTAATTTCCACTTGCTGTATGTTTTGCAATAACCATAAATAAAAGTCAAGGACAATCGATATCCAATGTTGGTTTGTTTTTAAAAGAACCAGTTTTCACACATGTCAGCTCTATATTGCATTATCCAGAGTTAAAAGTAGACAATGACTTAAACTACTGATTTTAGATAAAGAGGGTAAAATTACAAATAGGACATCAAATGTTGTATACAAAGAAGTATTTCAAGCATTTTGAATTATCATTACATCTTCCATTTTCAGTATTATTCTTTTATTACTTTTGGTACTTATTCTTACTTTTAAATCATATTTTATTTGAACATACCTTTCGTAATTGCTAACTAAAACCAACAAAATTTATCATATCATATAAAATATCAAAATAAACAAAATTTACAAATGACAATTTTATCATCTGCAATATTGATATTTTCATATTATTTTATATATTTTTTAATCATCCCGTGTATTACACGGGTTTCTAACCTAGTATATTAATATAATCGAAAATAAATTATCAATTAAAAACATCAATATACCCTAATATATAGAAGCAATACGTGCCTGATGTAACCATAACCCTAAATTCTGATTTTATACACCTAGCCGCTTCTCCTCTTATCCTCTATAACGATTCCACCACCTCCCCTCCAACCAGTTCTTGCCTCCAACTCTTCTGTTAACTTAAAGACCACTGTCTCCGATCCTGATATTTTGCACGATTGATGTTGCCGAAAACCACCATTGTCGAAATCGACTATATACACGATGTTGAGTTATCCCCTTCTCCGACAGGTGCCTCCGATTCATACTTAATGGTAGATTTTTGAACGAAAACCACCACCTTCGATTGAGGCTGTCGGACCTTCGTCTCCCACCGTTTCGACGGTACACAATGCACAACAAGGTCTGATTTATTTCTTCCTACCAATTGCTTACTGAATATGACTTTGGTTTTTCTTTTAGTTACCGATCTACTGAAATCTGCTTATGATTATAGTTTTGGTTGCAGTTATGTTTATGAATTAGTTATCCGAATTAGTTATCCGATCTACTGAAATCCTGATAGCAATCCGATCTTCATAAGGTTTATGATTTTGGTTGTAGTTATGTTTATGAATTAGTTATCGTCCTACCAATTTTATTTTCAGATTTTCTTCACCAGCATTATGATTTTGGTTATTAGGTTTATTGGGTTTAGCCGACGATTTAGTCATGTTTATTTTCAGATGCACTCAGTCTTTAAAATCTTACGTTGTATGAGTTTTGTCAATTTGGTTGACCTCAAACACGATTATGATATGTATGTCTGTTGGATCTGGTAAATAAAGGCTTTTATACTAAAGTTTCCTTTTGCAGCAGGCGTAAATTAAATTTTGTCAACTATTCTCAAATTGATGTTCATAACTTTTTAAAGTTTATAAATTAAATTTTGTAGTTTTTGAAAATTAACTTGATAAAATTATGTAAATAATCATTATTGTCAACATTATTAACATAATATATCCCAATATATCTTTGTTTTTTAAAGAACTGATGAATTCATAAATCGATTCATACCTTTTTGAACGTCAGCAGCAATAAAATTCAATATATATAAAAAAACCACATTATAGCAACCTGCAAAATGACTTGTTTTAATATTGGTGTTTGTATGCAGAAATAAATATGATATTGATTCATACCTTTGGACAAGAGCATCAACTATCTTTAGCCAATGTGGGACTAGCCCACTTGGTAGAGGCTTTGCCTCTTAGATTGGAGGTCTTGGGTTCTATCCCAAGCATAGGCGGAGTTGACTAACAATGTGTACTAACTTCTAACAACTAATCAGCCGTTCAAAAAAAAATCAACTATCTTTAAAGAAACAATTACAACCTGGAAATGACAATTATTTCAATATTTCTATTTGTGTAGAAGTGGGGAAGAAGAGCCGTGGAAGACAGATTTGGAGATGGAGTAAATATTTTGGTTCCTACTTTTATAGTGTAGTTTTTGTAATTTTTGGAGGGAGATGAAATCTTGAATTAGTGATCCAACTTTAGTTGTTAGGATTGTTTTAAGCCATTGATTGTTTCTGAAGCAATCAATGGTCATCCATTAGATTATTTTTTAAACATTTGGCAATCATGTGTTTGTTGTAAATCATTGTGATCCATTAGATTATCTTTTACACATTTCTGATGTCCAACTCATCTAAATGGATCATCCGTCTCTTTTTCCATGTGTACACTTATGCATAAATTGATGGTACCTCTTAATTTTTAAGACATAGGTGCTTTAATAATTTGTACATTTTATATATGCTTTATAGTATATATATATATATATATATATATATATATATATATATATATATATATATATATATATATATATATATATATATATATATATATATATATATATATATGGTGCCGTTCCGGTGATAACTCGTAAGTACACCTTAAAAAATTGAAAAAAATACAAATCAAAAATCAATAATAGTACTATATCATTATAAAAAAAAATTTGAACAAAAATTTGGATCATTGAAAAACAGTAATGATCCAATTTATTTTTGGATTATTAGTTCATTATAAAAATAATAATGAACCAAAACTTTTTTTCGAATTTTTTTCTCCAATATAGTACTATTATCCATTTTATTATTTATATATATTTTATTTTTTTTCAATTTTTATGGTGTCCTCACGACTCCTCACTTTAAGAAGAGTCATCATCCGATCGCTTATATATATATATATATATATATATATATATATATATATATATATATATATATATATATATATATATATATATATATATATATATATATATATATATATATATAAGGCTTAATTTTCTATTTTTGACCGCATAACGACCCAGGCGTGTCATTTCCATATAGAACCAACCAACGAATAAAACCATTATTGCCCTCAGAAAACTACTGGCCGAATGAAACTAATCGTCGCCGCCACATCGCGCGGGTTCCCCACTAGTTAGTATATATATATATATATATATATATATATATATATATATATATATATATATATATATATATATATATATATATATATATATATATATATATATATATATATATATATATATATATATATATATATATATATATATATATATATATATATATATATATATATATATATATATATATACACACACACACACACATGCATATATATACTTCTAACAACGTAAAGATACATATTTAAACTTCTAAACAATGTATATATACCTCTAAAAATGAAAAGATACATATTTTCTTCTTGAATATGTATAATTAAAAAAATTTACTTAAACTAAAAACGTAAAGGTGTTGAGTCATAAATGAGATTGAGCCAAAGATGCGGTTCTGATTTATCGCATGATTTTGTGCCAAGAAATTAGCTAGTCGGTTATGGAATGGGCCTGTCCTTCCATACTTAGTTTTAGTATTTATAGCATGCTTGTACCCTAATTAGGGTTAACTTTTGTAATCTCTTTCTCATACAGAATAGTTCTTATCGAATTGGTCTTGAGTTGCTTTTTAATCATTCGACATCAGTTCATCATATTGTGTGTTCGTGTTTCTTGTTTATCATTCTTATTCCGCATTGTTTGAATCCAGATCCACTCTTTTTGTCTCAACAATTGGTATCAGAGCAGGAGACTGTGTATCTCATTCGATATCACGTCTGATTCATATTCAAACAAGATCACATGGTGCAAGAAGATCAAAACACTCAATCATTCAATCTGTCCAGCAGCATCGGGTCCACGACCAGGATCCCAATTCTTTTCACACAAGAATACGAGGTATGGGCGCTGCACTTCGAGGATTATGTTCTAGGTATTGAAGAACATGGAGCAACAATCTGGCAGGCTATTACTGAAGAACCGTTTGCTCATGCAACCACAAGAAGAGTCATAAAGACTTTGAAAGAATATAATGCTCTACTTTTCACTCATACCGATCTACCTCTTGATGAGAAGAATAAACTCATGTGCAACATAAAGGCATTCAGAATCATTCGATTTTCTCTTCAAGTTGATACTCTTCGCTTAGTTAGTTCATGTGAAACAGCAAAAGAGATATGGGATAGATTAAAGGAATTATATTCAGGAGATGCTGATCTGGACCACTCTGTTCAAACTACTCTTCTTTCCGATTTCGGATCTTTTGAATAGGCTCCAGATGAAACACTAACTCAAACTTTCAATCGATACAACCACCTTCTTAGCAGACTATTGAAGTACAATATCGCTCGAACGGTAATTGAGCAAAAGGTCACCTTTTTGAATAGTCTTCGATCGGAGTGGAAAGCCATTGTCTCAACGATAAAGGCACATGAACAATTTAAAAACTACACTCTGGCAAAGGTGATGGGCATCCTTAAATCCCATGAGAAAGAGATCACTTCTGAAGCAAAAACAACTGCCAGCCTGGGTTCTCTTGCTCTTGTTGCAAAGGGAAAGAAGACAGCTGACGATGATTCGGAATCTGACTTTTCCGATGATGATTTGACAAGGGAAGAGAAAGCCTTAATGGTATCCAATCCGAAGAAATTCTTCAAGAAAAACTGCTCCAAGTTCAAAAACCGAAGTCGACAAAGTAATTTCAACTCAGAAAAGACACAAGAAGATAATCAAAGGAAACCAAAAGCTGAAGAAGAGAAGATGCTAGTAGGCAACTCTGGTTATGACTGCCACTTCTGCAAAGGAAAGAACCACTTCATTAAGGACTGTTTGCTTCGAAAACAAAAAAAGGAGCAGGTGAAAGATGAAGCGTATTATGTCAAGAAAATTGCAGATCTAAAGAAAAATGACACTCCCATAGCCAAAGCAGCCTTTGTAGTAAAAGAAGATAGTGAATATGGTGCAGTTGAGATCTGGTCAACGGATTCAGAGGACGAGGAAGTGCGAAACCCAACACATGGTAGATGCTTTATGGTGAGAGAGGACAGTTCCGAAAGCAGAGGATACTCTACTAATGGGGGTCAAAAGCCAGCAAGCTAGTTCGCTGCCAAGCCTGTTTTTGAACAAGTTGAGGAATGTGAAGCTGTGGTCAATAAGGTACATTCTATCCTCAAAACATTAAATATCTGCTCTTACAGTTATGATAATGAATTAGATAATCTCAGGTTTACTGTTTCCAGTTTAAGCGATAGCTTAAAAAGGACACGCCTAAGTAATTCTAACTTAAATGACCAATTGAGCAGGATATCGAATAAAAATGAGGAGAGGCGAATGAAAATCGAGGCGTTGGATAATGAGTTAGTTAGAGCCAAGGATGATATTATCTATGTTAAGAGAGACAATTTGTTGCTTTTGAAACAATGGAACATTTTTTGTTTAATTGCAAAACGTCTTTACAATAACATTACGCAACTGCATCTTGATTGCGATATAGGCAGGGGTTTACATAGAATGATTTTACCCTTTCTCGAATTGAAATAGGATGAAATCAATGTTGAATGCTACAGGTGTGAAACCATTGTTTCATCCGATGAGGTTTCGGAAGCTTATCGAATCGGACTTGACAAAATTGAAAGTTATATTCAGTCAAAAGAACATAAAAACATGGTTAAAGAATATTTTTCTGAAAACGATCATGAGGAAATCAAAACAGCAACCTTAAAGAACTTTCACTCATTATGCTCTAAATTGAATTCTGATAATACTCCCATTAATGATAATATTTCTGATTTTGATGAAAGTGAAATGAGTGAGATATCTGTTGAGGATGAAATTGACTGTTCGGAATTTATAAACAGTACGACTGAAATCAATAAAAATCTTATTTCTGAAAACTCAGTAGCTTTTGCAAGAGTTATAGAAAATAAAGCACCGCAATCCTTAAAAGAACAAGCAACGGTGTTTCCGAAAATTCAAACTATTCCGAACCAGGTTTTTATGAAACAAGGCCTCAATTCAAAAGACGTTTCCGAACTAAAAGTCCTGGTTGATAAAGATAATTCCGATGGATGCGATACGTTCTTCTGGTTTGAACCGATCGACAACTCCGATGAAACAAAAGGCCTTTCAGAAATGACCTCTTGGAGATCTCGAGGAAAATACATTTCAGGCTCCGTGAATCGAAGAGATTCATTTTCTCAAGCAGGTACAAGCAATTTAAAGTTGCAACAACACTCTTCTCTCTCTAAAAACCAAGTAACTAGCATTCATAAGTCTCCAGAAGAGCTTATAGCTAAACGGAAACAGATGAATGCTAGATACAAAAAGAATTTGAAAGAACGAAAACAATTCTGGAGAAATAAAAATGACAAAAACTTCTTCTGTTCTACTTCAAAAACTGCTCCGAAAGTCCCTTCAGTTCCGATTCAGAAATCACAACAAACATCTTTTTCAAAACCAAACATCCCCACCTCATCAAACTTGAGAAACCAAACCTCAACCTCTAAATCTAACGACATAAAAGGCAAAGCTAAGATTGTTCCTACCTCAGAACCCAAACAAATATCAAAACTGAATATGTTCAACAAGGTTCAACAGGCATCCACTTCAGAATCGAAACCTATCTCCCAAATATCCAAACCCGTGAATAAATCTGAAATCGTTCCAAATCAGAAAGCTCAGTATTTTCAACATTCAAATGTTTTCGTTGCTAAAAAGTCTCGTTTTGCTAAAGAAGCTTGGGTAACAACAAAAATAAAAGTGTTTAAAAGTGTTAAGAAGGAAAATCAACGACCAAAGATACATTCATTTTGGGTTGAAAAATCATGCATATTTCCTGTTACTCAGAAATTGTCACATGGACCCGCATTGGTTTGGGTTCCTAAATCTCTCTAACTTGTGCAGGTACTACGTGACGAACAGTATGATCCAGAATGGTATATTGATGGCGGCTGTTTGCGTCACATGACAGGGAGAAGGGAGGAATTACGAGAATATCAGTCGCTACAGAATGGAGGAAGAGTCAGCTATGGCAACAATGCAACTGGAAATATCAAAGGATATGGCATGATGACAAATGGTGAAATCACCATTCGCAAGGTCGCATATGTTGAAGGACTTCAGCACAACTTAATCAGCGTTTCGCAATTAGTTGTCGGAACTGGGCTCATAGTCTCATTTGATGAAGATGGTTCCGAACTCATTGAAAAGAAAACTAAGAAGATAGTTCTAAAGTCGAAACGAAAATGAGAAATGTTTCCCTTGGATATGTGTCCCATCCTCAGAAAACCTGCTGTTTGCTTACTCACAAAAGCTGCGAATGATGATAGCTGGCTTTGGCATAGACGTTTATCTCACATGAATTTCAGGGATATCAACAAGCTTGTACTTGGTGATCTTGTGCGAGGATTACCTCTACTAAAGTATGACAAAGATCGTCTGTGTGATGCCTGCGAACTCGGAAAACAAAGTCGAAAGAGCCATTCAACAATTATCAACACAAAGATCCTCGAACCATTGGAACTTTTGCACATAGATCTTTATGGACCATCTGCAATCGAAAGTGTTGCTCACAATAAGTACACTTTGGTTGTAGTGGATGATTTCTCTCGGTTCACATGGGTATTCTTTCTCAAGCAAAAATCTGAAGCTGTATCAAATATGATTAATTTCATCAAGCAAATGGAAGTACTTCTCCGAAAACAAGTTCGGATGATCAGAAGCGATAATGGCACGAAATTCAAGAATCGAATTCTAGACAATTTTCTCATCGGAAAACATAACTTCTCTACCCCTTATACTCCTCAACAAAATGGAGTGGTGGAAAGACGCAACCGTTCCTTATGTGAAGCAGCTTGTACAATGCTCTCTTTTGCGAAACTACCATTGTACTTCTGGGCCGATGCCATCGCTACAGCATGTTTTACCCAGAATCGCTCAACAATCAACAAAAGGTTTCTTCTTACTCCTTATGAGATCCTCAACAAGAGAAAGCCGAATGTAAAATTCTTTCACGGTTTCGGATCCAAATGCTTCATTTTTAACTCAAAGGAAAAACGAGTCAAATGGGATGAAAAAGCAGATGAAGGAATTTTTCTGGGATACTCGCTCACTTCCAAAGCATATCGTGTTCTAAACAAACGATCTCAGAAGATTGAAGAAACGTACTATGTCACCTTCGATGACAAGTATAATTCCAGAACAAAACATTCAAAGACACAATCTCAAGAAATCTTCCCTGAGTCCAATAAAACATCAATTCCTCTTATGCATCTATATGAGGAATTCATGAATGTGTTCGATGAACCGGATAATGCAAAATCGGCAGAAGCAAAAGCCAAGGATAATCAAGGTGATGAGTTGTTAAAAATCATAGAAAATGCAGCAAGTGAGTCTGAAAATGCAAACGCTCGCTCTTCTGAAGTTCCAATTCCGATATCTTCTCCGACTTCCGACGCTCCAATTCCAACTTCCACTCCGGTTGAAATCACAGATTCTGAAACAAATATTTCTGATTCATCTATCCAGGGGGAGACTTCTACACCTTTTCAGGGGGAGGATATGTCTTCTGAAACAGAAACAAGCACACCCATAGTCGAAGAAGGAAACTCCACTCTTGATGATACAGGAACCAATGCAAACTTCCAGGGGGAGAATGAGATTGAAAATAATGACATGGACACTCAGTCAGAGGTACAATCGGAAGCAGAAGAAGTCATTCTAGAGATTAATCCTGAATATGATCCGAATTATCCTCCAATGATAAAATGGACAAAAGATCATCCACAATCTCAAATCATCGAAGAAACATCTGCTGGTGTTCTCACTCGATCTCAAGTCAAAGAAAAGCAAGCCGCATTATTTTCAAAGGTGGAATTTTGCATGTTCCATTCGTTCATTTCCATGATCGAACCTAAAACAGTCAAAGTTGCACTTGATCATGCTGACTGGGTCCAAGCTATGCAAGATGAGCTAAATGAATTTGAAAGTAACAAAGTCTGGAGATTGGTTCCGACTCCAGAAAAAGCATCTGTTCTTGGAATGAAGTGGCAAAAAGGAAGGAAATCATCTGATGATTGTTCAGATCTATGTCGATGATATCGTTTTTGGATCTACGCATCCAAGCCTAACGGCTGAATTCCGAAAACTGATGGAGACAAAGTTTGAAATGAGCTCAATGGGCAAAATCAACTTCTTTCTAGGCATTAACATCATACAAACCTCTGAAGGAATTTTCATCAATCAAGAAGCTTATACTAAGTCGCTTTTGGAGAAATTCGGAATGAAGGGAGATTCTAAAGTCAAAGTTCTGATGGCTTTCGGAACAAAGCTCACTCCTTCGCTAGATAAACCTGCAGCAGATATCACTCTTTATCGTCAAATGATAGGTTCACTTCTTTACCTAACTTCAAGTCGACCTGACATTATGTTTGCTGTATGTTAATGTGCTAGATTTCAACCTAATCCTAGAGAACCACATCTCATTGCTGTGAAGAACATATTCCGATATCTCAAAAGGACAACCTCACTTGGACTATGGTATCCGTCAGGATCAGGAATTTTCGTGCAAGCTTTATCCGGTGCAGATCTTGGGGGATGTGGATTAGATCGCAAAAGCACCTCAAGAGGATGTCAACTTCTAGATGGCAAACTCGTGAGTTGCCTATCAAGAAAACAAACGTTTGTTGCACTTTCTACAGCTGAAGCTGAGTACATTGCTGCTGCTTCATGCACTTCTCAGATTATCTGGATTCAAAACCAACTGAGAGACTATGGAGTTAGTATGAAACGTATTCCACTTTATTGTGATTCAGAAAGCACAATTCGGATCTGCCACAATCTAGTGCAACATTCAAAGACCAAACACATTGCACTCAGATATCATTTCATCAAAGATCATGTTGTAGATGGCAACATTGAAATTCATTTTGTTCGTTCAAATGATCAGTTAGCAGACATCTTTACCAAGGCCCTACCCGAGCTGGCATTTAACAGAATACTTCAAGGTCTCGGAATGATGGAAGCTGAATCTGTTTCGAATACTAGCTGAAAATTCCGATTGATTCCGAAATTCGGAATACCTCGGATTCGTAATTCAAATAAGGATGATTCAGAACGAAACTATCCTTTTTGTATATTTTATCCTTTTCAAATTACTCTCATTTTTTTTAAGTTTAATTTTTTTTATTTCTTGTTAAATTTTTTTTTCTTTTCTTATTTTTATATTTCTAGTTTAAATTTTTTTTCTTACCTATATATTTCTAGTTAAAATTTTTTTGTTGGTTGTGCTTAAGCATACAGATATTGAATCAAAAAAAGGCAAAAGAAAGACACATTTTATTATAACTGAAGAAAGGAAGTACAGAACATCAAAATAAATCAACATCCTTCTACAGTTTATAGTAGTGCCACATGGGAGGATCACCAAGATGGAAAGCTTGGTGGATCCGCACCTCGCTCTCATCCACAAAGAGGCGACTCTCATCCGCCAGTCCTACCAAGAACTGGTTGTGAGGAGTTGTGCGGATGATCACCGCCGGCCACCATCCCCGCTTGTGCCAAACCTAAACGAGGTCAAATTGTTTGTACTCCACCAACACTCTTAGTGGGACAGGCTGCAAGTAGGGATAGCTGGTTTGAATCGTCAATGGACCACCACCCTCACTTTCCTTAAGTGTGGTTATCTTCACCTCGTACCAGTGGTTCCAAACTCCCATGACGACACCACCATAGGTGCCACCTGCATACTCGCCTTCATGCATCTTCACCTCGACCTTGTCACCAAGGTTGTAGGGACGTTGAGCCATTTGATGAATCGTCTGACGGTAATTTTCTAGGGTGTATGTTGTTTCTACTAACAATAATTTTTTTATAGGCAAACATGACACCGGTTAGGCTTCCCAATTACGGATATTAATTTACTTTTTGGAGTAATGATGAAGTCTGCAGCTATAATTACGCGTCATTAAGGCAGCGACGGCTGATTGGCAACACGATTGGGCGTTTTCATCCTTTTCGCCTAAGCATTAAATGTGTCATCATGACACCTGCCACCTTTCGTCACCCGTTTTCACTTCATTTCTAATTTTATTTTATTTTATTTTATTTATGTAACTTGGAATTGATGGAAAATTTCTTTCTACTTATTCTTGTACCAATTCATGAAGTTCGATGGTTATTGAAATTAAACCAAATTCAATATATGTCTTCAAAACTCTAGTCAAAGATCGCAAATCATTAAAACCATGATGCGATGTGAGACTCCCAAACCATTCTATACCCATCTCATATTTCTCCATAATTATTCACTTCCATATAACCGCAACCCATATGAAGGTTCTCAGAATTACCACTGACAATTGATGGTTACACAACAACTGTGTTAATGATTTCGGAATTATTATCACCATAATTTCGGATGAAACCCAAAAATCTTTATCACCCATAAGGTATTGACGAATCAAATTGCGAAGTCTCAAAGTTCGTTTTTGCGTGATCTTTAGGAAATTTGCTAGACCTAAGCTATTTCAACCCATAAGATCCAGCTTTCAATTTTCTTGAGACTTCCCACAACACACCTAGCCACTAATCAAACATTCACCTTACTTGTTATTAATGACTACATTGGTCAAAAAAGTACCTTCTCCTGATTTCGGACATTTCTCACGTTTCGGAATCTCGATGAAGCCAACCCACCCAAAATGAACCACCATAATAAGAAGATGCCTTTCATTGATTCTTAACAATCATCTGATCGTATTTCAACGGGAAACCACACAGGCACTTCCGAATCTCTCTTGATTCCGAAGGAAGAGATCGCTGCCCGGGATCCATCTGATTTTATGTCTCTATGACATCACAGATATCTCAGAAATTTATTTGCTTTATTTCTCATATTTTTGGCACACTCTTGCACTAAAATCTCTCTGATTTTTCTAACTCTGGTTTCGTGTTGATAAGATCAATTTTTTTTATGACGAGGACAACAAATTTTTTATGGCGCGAATTTTTGAATCTTGCATGACGTCACCCACGCATGTCAGTTACAACGTCACCGCCTGTTCGCCTGATTGACGCTTTTCACGACCCTGCACAGCGAAATTTTGGGGGCGGATCATCATCTCACTGCTATATTTGGGGAAACTGAAACGCTTTTCTTGGGATTCTCTCTCTCTTAGTTTGAAAACTCCCACTATAAAGTCACTTTATGCAGCCCTAATTATTCTTTCTTCTCTCTCGACTCTCCTTCGCACAGGGAATTCTCTCTCTCTGTTCATCGTCTTTCTTCAAGCTCTCATCAATGGAGGGTTCATCTTCTGCAAACGAAAATACCTCCTCATCTCTTATGCTGAAGATAAAACAAAATCAGAATATGATCATCGATCTTAACTCTTCCAAGTACAATGATGCTCTTCGACCGATGATCGAGTGTCTCAAATATTCCAATATTTCCAAAGCCCTAACTGCATCAGCAGAGATTCCCATCGTGTATCTCTCCTCTGCATACTCATCGGCATTCTACAACAAGGCTGATGAAGTTGTTACTTTTGAAGTGGGATCTATCAAGACACGCATTTCCAAGTCCCGTTTTGGAAAATTGTCATGGTTTACTGGTCGAGATGACATTGTCGATCCTGATTCTCTTCAGCCTGTTACTCTTCCACGGTTCTTCTACCAATTAGGCTACAAGGGCGACATCATGCAACTATCCAAGTTCATAAAGAAGGGTCTACCACCTCTATGGAACTTTCTTTTTACCATCTTGTTCAAGAGCTTTTCTGAACGAACAACAGGCACTGACAGTGCAAGTAAGCTCTTCTACTCTCTCTTCTACAGACTCTACTACGATATCAATCTTGATTACGGGTCTATTCTCTAGAGCCAATTTGTCGAGAGTGTTAACTACCGGCACAATGAAATATCTTGTGCTCGATTTTGGTCTGTTGTGGTGAAACGGGCTATTGAGCAACATAACATTCATATCATGACCGACTCTGTCATGGCGGTTATTCCGATTTTGTCAACCACTCAATTTACTACCACAAAATCGGAAGAATTCGACTTCATTGGATCAATTCCGATCATGATGTTGGACCGAGTTCCGAAGGAGGTTCAATGTATTGCTGATTACAGACTCCTATCTCTATCAGGTGTTTGTAATGTTGACCAGACACATCAAGAAGCTTTCGACAGACTTGAGAATCCAAAGAAAGTGGTCAAACGAAAAGGTAAGGGTGCAGCCTCAGACAATGAAAAATAGCCCAAACGTCTGGGAAAGGTTCGAAAGCTTGTCCAGTCTTTTGAATCGGAAAACAAACATTCCAATCCTCAACAAATTCCGAATTCCCCACAGGATGTTCCGATTACAGACAATCTTGAAGGTATCCCCACTGCAAAGCTTTCACAACCTTCATCATTACCGAATCCTGACCGCATACCAAAAACTACTCCTCATTCTAGCCCACAATCAACTCCTGAACGCTCACCACTTCGAACCACCATCACTCAAAAGTCTCCATCTCTATCACCCAAACAAACAACCATTCCTACTCCACCTTCACCTAAACAAACGACCATTCCTACTCCACCTTTACCCAAACAAACTACAATTCTGACTTCACCTCATGACAACGCATCTTTAGATGATGAAGATATCCTGTTGAATGATGACCAGGATGAACTTTCAGATTTCATTGAAACTCCATCAACTGTTAAACTCAAGACCAACAGTACAACTGCTCCGATGGCGACTGATCAACTCAAGGAAATCTCCGAGAAACTGGATCTACTTCTTAAATCCAAGGCGAACCCCTCCATCTCCGACCGGCAATCCCAGTTGGATGCTCACAAGGACTCGGTGGAAACTTTAATCACCGAAAATGTTAAAATCATGCGTGAATTCTCCTCGGTCATGGAGAAATCGGAATTGCAAATGTTGAATCATGCTAACTCTATCGGCAGGTTGGAAAAAGACGTTCTCAAGTACACACAAGACTTTCGAGACACTCATGTAAAGAACAATGAAAAGATGCAACAGGTCATCTCCAATTTTGGGAGCACTCTGACCGTAAGAACCCGCGGAAAAGTTACAAAAGGGTAAAATGGTCTTTTGACACATTATAAGACCATTATGTGAAATAATATGTATTTGTGGAATGATATTATAAGTAATAAAAGTTTATGTGGAATTTGGAGTTTTACCGCGGGAATAGTGAAATTTGGTCAAAAAGGGCAAATCGGTCATTTGACATAAAAAATGACCATTTTGTTAAGAAATTTCAGTTAGGAGCTAAGTTAGTAATTATTAGAACTTTATTTGCAAGGTTTTGGGTCTTAGGACCAACTTTGTAAAGAAGTTAGAAGGTTAGGGGTTAAAGTGTAACTATCCTATAAAATTATATATATATATATATATATATATATATATATATATATATATATATATATATATATATATATATATATATATATATATATATATATATATATATAAGAATATCTAGCTCTCATTCTCCAGAAGCCAGTGGAAGAATCGAGAGAGAGCGAGAGAGAACAAGAGGGGAGAAAGAATTCTGGAAGTTTTTGCAACAAATAGAAGTTGGAATTGAAGTTTCCAAGTATTTGAGGTAAGAACACCTACTATTCATCATCTTCTTGGGTTGAAATCTGGAAAATCGGGTTTATGAAGCTCATGTGAAGTTTCCAGAAATTCATTCCCATCTAGTTATACCAACATATCAAGTAAACACACTTCAATTGTGAGGTGTTGTTGAAATTAAGAAAAAGATGAAAATATTGCTTAAAAACCCTAATTCACGGGTTTACATGACCAAGACCAGTTTTTATGGTTTTTCTAATTCTAAATGATCACTTAGGATGTATTAAGACACACCTAAGTGATTAATTTCAAAAAGTTGGATTTTTAGTGAAAATTGTAAAAAACGGGTTTTTGTGAAATTGGAATTGAATCAGTGATTCCATGGGTTAAAATCTGATGTAAAGTAAGGGTTTTAGTCATGGAATGATAGTAAAATGATTAAGTTAAGTATTAAGCACTTTATAGGGCAAAATAGGGGTCTGCAGCTCAAAAATCGGACCCGAAACCAGGCCAGCAATATTACATGGCCGTGTAATCTGCAAGGCAAATATTACACGACCGTGTAACCAAATCAGGCCAGCAGAATTACACGGCCGTGTAATCTGCAAGGCCAACATTACACGACCGTGTAACATATTGAAGGGGATTTTGAGTTTTGATTTTTGGAAGTTGGGCTTAGACTTGTCCGTTTGATCTCAAATTTGAAACACAAGTCTAATATGGCCTAAGACTTCATGGAAAAGTGTCGGAACTGAAATACGACCCCTCGGGGGTACTGTAGCAAAATACACGTATTTTGGAGAAAATTATAAAATGAGTTTATTAAAGGTTATACATTTGTATGGCCTGTAGTTACATCATATGAGACTCATAAGTAATAGAGTTAATTGTAGCATGCATTTATAAAATATATATGCTACTTGTATAGGTGGTGCTTCAAACATTTTGAGCACGGAAAAGGGAAGGGTGTACGAGAAGCTTAGTGACCCGTAGTTACACCAATGTGAGTTTTATGAGGATTTCTCTAGTACATAGCAAAATGATATTTTCAGAAAAATAGGATTTCCAAATGTTTTCAAATACTAAAGTTTGGAAAATAGTTTTTAAAGTAGCTCTATACAAGGGCTAAGTGTTTCAAGCAGATTTTTAAGAAGTATAGTTTGCAAAGTTTTTTGAAGGAAGTTCCTTATGTGAACTAAGATATCAAAATCAGTTTTGAAAGTATTTTCAGTAAAGAGTTATAAAGTGTATGAGTATGAGTTATTTATAAATTGTGTCCCATTTTGACCAATTTGAGATGTAATGAGATAAGAGTTAAAGAAAAAAATAAGTAAGAGTCAGTTGTCCGGACTAGGATCACCCACATAATCGAGGGATCAGAAGACACTACTGGGATGGTACCTCCCGTCGCAAAGTAGTTGTCTAGCTTCGTATACCCTTGTGCTTGAATCCGTTCCAAGTCACAAAGGGGAGACAGAATGAGCATAACCTAGCGGGCGGATCTGCTCTGTCCTGCGAGGGGAGCTAGTAGAATGAATTAACGTAAACTAATTCATGAGTTTCAGTTGGTCACTAGAAAACGAGAAAGAAAGCAGTTTTGAGAAATAAAGTATTTAAAAGAGTTTGAAAGTAAAGAAGAAAAGAAATTTTGAGATTTATGACATAAATCAGTTTTAAGCAGTTTACTTGTAATATTTCAAGTTTTGTACAGGAAAGTTTTGGGTCTAAACCCGTATTACTCACAAGGCTTTATGTCTCACGTATATTGTTTTTAAATGCTATGTACTTAGGTGAAAGGAGCAGAAGTTGAAGTGGGACCAGTGTGTATACAGTAAGTTTAAATTATGGTTTTCTGTATTGAGTCTGTAATACCCTTTCAGAATAAAGTTTGTAAAAAAAAATTAAGTGACTACTTCATAGTCACGAGTTGTAAAATATTTTTGTAATATAAACTGTATTTGAATACGGTTTGAAGAAAGGGGTGTTACAGTTTTGGTATCAGAGCCATAGTTTAAGCGAATTAGGTTGGAATACCATCCTAGGCTTAAACTAGCAAGAGTAGTATAAAGGTGCCTTAGTAATAAAGAGGTACACCTAGACCTATAGAAGTTATAGAGTGAGTATGACTTTTATAAAAGTGCAGTTGAGATAGGGAGATAACATGCTACCGCTTATGAAATACTATATAGAAATATTTATTAAACAAAAATTTTGTTTATCTATATAGTAATGGAAGGAGGACGACAGACACCATCAGCTGACAGGGGTGAGGGCAGTCACACTTCTTCAAGAGGAAGTGGACCCGGACATGTTATTCGAAATGATGGAGCTGAGCCAAACCCACCACCACAACCTGTCACTATGGAAGCTATCCGGTATCTGATTAATAACTTACGAAATAAGCTGAAGCCCGATGTGAATAATATAATAGATAGCCGAATGGGTGAACCTAGTGCCCATTCCTCACAAGAAGTCTCTAAAAAGACGACCGAAGAAGAAGCCGGCAGAGAAAACAGATGGAAGGAGAAGGGATGTTCCTTTAAGTCCTTCATGGCTTGTAAACCGCCAGAGTACCACGGCAGTTTTGAGCCGAAGGTGACAATGAGATGGATCCGAGAAATCGAACAGGTGATGTAAGCTAGCAAGTGTGATGAAAAAGACCAAGTCAACTATGCCTCCCG
Source organism: Cichorium intybus (assembly GCA_023525715.1). Classification (NCBI taxonomy): domain Eukaryota; kingdom Viridiplantae; phylum Streptophyta; class Magnoliopsida; order Asterales; family Asteraceae; genus Cichorium; species Cichorium intybus. Next base: position 92,096,405 of record CM042014.1, on the reverse strand, counting down.
GCAGTTGAAAGACGATGCTTTAGTGTGGTGGAATACCAAATACGAGAGTTTGGGGAAAGAAGTTGTGTATGGCTGGTCGTGGCAGAGTTTGTCTCGTGTCTTAAAGATAAATTCTGTCCCACGAGAGATCTAGAAAAGATGAACGAAGATTTCTTGATAATAAAGAAAGGAGACTCGTCGATTGACGAATATACGAAGAAGTTTTGTGACATGCTGTTTTTTTTGGGGAATCTTATCCCTCTGAGCGGTCCCGAATTAATCGATATGCTCGGGGGTTACCATGGAATTATGAGCTAGAAGTAAAGAAAGCTGAAACATTAGACGGGGCGATCATTGCTGCCCGAAACGTGGAGGATGTTGGAAAATGTCGAAACGAAGAAAGACCCAGTTTTAGTGACAAGAGAAAGACAGTGAGTAGCAGCGAGAATACAAAGAAGAAAGGGAAAACATGATCAAGTCAGACTCGACCGGGGAGTGTAAAAAAGTGTGAAAAGTGCGGAAGAGAACACAGCGGCGAGTGTCGTGCGGGATCAAACGCCTGTTTTAATTGTGGCGGACTCGGTCACAAAATGAAAGACTGCAAGGCAAAGAAAGCTAGTGAAGTGGAGTGTTTTTCATGCCACCAGCTTGGGCACTATAGTTTCAACTGCCCAAACAAGGGAGGAGAAACTGTGGTGTCAACAGCTCAGAAGAAGACGGAGCCACAGAAGGTGAAGACTCGAGCTTTCCAGATCACCGGGAAGAAGCAAAGGAGACGCACGATGTGGTCTCAGGTATACTACTAATCTACTTGATACCTGCATATATGCTATTTGATTCTGGTTCTACGTATTCGTTTGTGTCCCATGGATTCGGAGCCAGACTGAAAGTACCCTTAAAATTGCTAGACATGATATTTGAAGTAGAAGTAGCAGATGGAAAGTTTGTCGAAGTTCAGCATATGTATCGAAATTGTGAACTTGATATCAATGGCAAGAAGTTTCAACTCAATCTTCTCCCCATTGAAATTAAGTCCTTTGATGTGATAATTGGGATGGATTGGCTTGGTGCCAATGATGCGAAGATAGCGTGTGGGCAGAAGAGGGTGTCAGTAAAAACCCTGGGAGCTAAGGCGTACATGTATGGAGAAAGAAGCAAGCATGTGCCAAGTCTCATTAGTGTGGCAAAATCCCGAAGATGTATCAGGAAAGGGTGTGTATCTTTCCTGGCTTATGTGATGACTGAAGACAAAGTAAAGCAGACGTATAAAGACATAGAAGTAGTAAAAGAATTTCCAGAAGTTTTTCTAGATGAGTTACCTGGCTTGCAACCAGAAAGGCAAGTTGAGTTCCGGATAGATCTTGTACCAGGAGCTTCCCTAATAGCACGAGCACCGTACCGGTTAGCACCAACAGAGATGCGGGAATTAATGTCCCAGTTGCAGGAGTTACTAGATAAAGGCTTTATCAGGCCTAGTTCCTCTCCGTGGGGTGCTCCAGTTCTGTTTGTAAAGAAGAAAGATGGATCAATGCGGATGTGCATTGATTACAGAGAATTGAACAAGATTACCATCAAGAACCGTTACCCGTTGCCCAGAATAGATGATTTGTTCGATCAGTTACAAGGAGCAGATTATTTTTCAAAGATTGATTTGAGATCAGGCTATCACCAAGTCAGGGTGAAAGAGAGTGATGTGGAGAAGACAGCGTTCCGTACTCGGTACGGGCATTACGAGTTCCTAGTGATTCCATTCGGTCTTACCAATGCACCAGCGGTTTTTATGGATTTAATGAATCGGGTCTGTAAACCGTTTCTAGACCGATTTGTTATAGTGTTCATCGATGACATACTGATATATTCAAAGAACAAAGAATAGCATGCGAGTCACTTGCGAGCAGTGCTTGAGACTTTGAAGCGAGAACAGCTATATGCAAAGTTCTCCAAGTGCGAGTTTTGGATGCGAGAGGTACAGTTCCTTGGACATGTTGTTTCTATCCAAGATATAAAAGTTGACCCAGCAAAAGTTGAAGCAGTGATGAAATGGGAGCCACCCAAGACGCCAACTGAAGTTAGAAGTTTTCTCGGACTTGCCGGGTATTACCGAAGATTTATTCAGGATTTCTCCCGTATAGCTGTGCCACTTACACGACTAACCCGGAAAGAAGAGAAATTCAGATGGCAAGAAGAACAAGAAAGAGCTTTCGCTACATTAAAAGAGAAGTTGTGTAATGCGCCTGTCCTTACGTTACCAGATAGGACAGAAGACTTTGAAGTATACAGCGATGCCTCGTATCGGGGCTTGGTTGTGTGTTAATGCAGAGAAGGAAGGTTATAGCATACGCTTCCAGACAACTGAAAGATCCAGAGACAAAGTACACTACCCATGATTTAGAGCTTGCAGCGATCGTGTTTGCCTTGAAGATTTGGAGACATTACTTGTATGGTACAAAGTGCAAGCTATTCACCGATCACAAGAGTTTACATTATGTGTTCACTCAAAAAGAGTTGAACATGAGACAGAGCAGATGGCTAGAGCTGATCAGTGACTATGATTGTGATATTGTATACCATCCAGGTAAAGCAAATGTAGTAGCAGATGCATTAAGTAGAAAAACTCCTGAGAAAAGAATCAAGGCAAGATCGATGCGCATAGAGCTAGTGTCTAGTATTATAGAACAGATTAAAGCAGCTCAGCAGAAAGTTGAAGAAAGTGGAGACTTGAAAGATGAGAAAATAGGAAAAGACATGCAGTTTGAGACCAATAGTCAAGGATTAAAGACCTTCAGAAACCGCATTTGGGTACCGAAGGCAGGAGGATTGAGAAAGCTGATTCTAGAAGAGTCGCATAAGTCAAAGTATTCCATACATCCAGGGAGTACCAAGACTTATCAAGATCCGAAAAGACAGTACTGGTGGCCTGGAATGAAGAAGAGAATAGCTAAGTACATCTCCAAGTGTGTCATTTGTTCACAAGTTAAGGCGGAACATCAGGTCCTGCATGGAGATGCTCAGTCATTACACATTCCAGCCGGAAAGTGGGAAGATCTAACCATGGACTTTATTGTCGGGTTACCGAGAACGAGAAGAAGTTATGATAGTATATGGGTCATAGTGGACCGATTCACCAAGAGTGCACTATTTCTAGCCATAAAAGAAACTACTCCATTGGAGCAGTTAGCCCAGTTGTATACAGATGAAGTGTTAAGAAGATATGGTGCACCGTTGTCCATCGTGTCAGACAGAGACCCAGATTTACCTCTAACTTTTGGAGAGCTTTACAATAGAAAATGGGGACGAGAATTCAGCTAAGTACAGGGTATCATCCACAAACGGATGGTCAGAGTGAACGAACGATTCAGATAGTAGAAGACATGCTACGATCATGCGTGATAGATTTAGGAGGTAGTTGGGATGAACATCTGCCGTTAGTGGAGTTTGCATACAACAATAGCTACCATTCTAGCATTAAAATGCCACCCTTTGAGGCATTGTATGGTAGAAAGTGTAGAACTCCTTTATGCTGGTTAGAGGCGGGTGAGACTAAGCTTACAGGGCCAGAGATTGTTAGAGTGACTAATGAGAAGATCGGAGTAATTCAAGCCAACATGAAAGCAGCACAAGATCGACAAAAGAGTTACTCTAATCTAAAGAAAAGACCATATGATTTACAAGAAGGTGATTTAGTGATGATAAAAGTGTCACCGTGGAAGGGTGTAGTCAGATTTGGCAAGAGAGGAAAGTTGAGTCCAAGATACATTGGACCTTTTAGAATCCTGAAGAGAGTGGGATTGCAAGCATTTAAGCTAGAGTTACCACCCGAACTCAGTGGAATACATGATACCTTTCATGTATGCTACTTGAAAAAGTACTTTGGAAAAGAAGAGTTAGTGATACCGTATACAGACTTGAGGGTAGAGACTCCTAGCAGAATGATTGAAGAACCTGAAGCGATTCTAGAGATGCAGACTAAGAAGCTAAGCAACAAGGAGATTGACCTTGTACTAGTCTAGTGGAAGCATCCCTTAGGGTCAAACTTAACCTGGGAGACGTTAGAAGAAATGAAGAGGAGATATCCAAATTTCACAGATTACGAAAAGATTCCGAGGACGGAATCCGCTTAAGGAGGGGTGACTGTAATAACCGCGGAAAAGTTGCAAAAGGGTAAAATGGTCTTTTGACACATTATAAGACCATCATGTGAAATAATATGTATTTGTGGAATGATATTATAAGTAATAAAAGTTTATGTGGAATTTGGAGTTTTACCGCGGGAATAGTGAAATTTGGTCAAAAAGGGCAAATCGGTCATTTGACATAAAAAATGACCATTTTGTTAAGAAATTTCAGTAAGGAGCTAAGTTAGTAATTATTATAACTTTATTTGCAAGGTTTTGGGTCTTAGGACCAACTTTGTAAAGAAGTTAGAAGGTTAGGGGTTAAAGTGTAACTATCCTATAAAATTAAATATATATATATATATATATATATATATATATATATATATATATATATATATATATATATAAGAATATCTAGCTCTCATTCTCCAAAAGCCAGTGGAAGAATCGAGAGAGAGCGAGAGAGAACAAGAGGGGAGAAAGAATTTTGGAAGTTTTTGCAACAAATAGAAGTTGGAATTGAAGTTTCCAAGTATTTGAGGTAAGAACACCTACTATTCATCATCTTCTTGGGTTGAAATCTGGAAAATCGGGTTTATGAAGCTCATGTGAAGTTTCCAGAAATTCATTCCCATCTAGTTATACCAACATATCAAGTAAACACACTTCAATTGTGAGGTGTTGTTGAAATTAAGAAAAAGATGAAAATATTGCTTAAAAATCCTAATTCACGGGTTTACATGACCAAGACCAGTTTTTATGGTTTTTCTAATTCCAAATGATCACTTAGGATGTATTAAGACACACCTAAGTGATTAATTTCAAAAAGTTGGATTTTTAGTGAAAATTGTAAAAAACGGGTTTTTGTGAAATTGGAATTGAATCAGTGATTCCATGGGTTAAAATCTGATGTAAAGTAAGGGTTTTAGTCATGGAATGATAGTAAAATCATTAAGTTAAGTATTAAGCACTTTATAGGGCAAAATAGGGGTCTGCAGCTCAAAAATCGGACCCGAAACCAGGCCAGCAGTATTACACGGCCGTGTAATCTGCAAGGAAAATATTACACGACCGTGTAACCAAATCAGGCCAGCAGAATTACACGGCCGTGTAATCTGCAAGGCCAACATTACACGACCGTGTAATATACTGAAGGGGATTTTGAGTTTTGATTTTTGGAAGTTGGGCTTAGACTTGTCCGTTTGACCTCAAATTTGAAACACAAGTGTAATATGGCCTAACACTTCATGGAAAAGTGTCGGAACTGAAATACGACCCCTCGGGGCTACTGTAGCAAAATACGCGTATTTCGGAGAAAATTATAAAATGAGTTTATTAAAGGTTATACATTTGTATGGCCTGTAGTTACGTCATATGAGACTCATAAGTAATAGAGTTAATTGTAGCATGCATTTATTAAATATATATGATACTTGTATAGGTGGTGCTTCAAACATTGTTGAGCACGGAAAAGGGAAGGGTGTACGAGAAGCTTAGTGACCCGTAGTTACACCAAGGTGAGTTTTATGAGGATTTCTCTAGTACATAGCAAAATGATATTTTCAGAAAAATAAGATTTCCAAATATTTGCAAATACTAAAGTTTGGAAAATAATTTTTAAAGTAGCTCTATACAAGGGCTAAGTGTTTCAAGCAGATTTTTAAGAAGTATAGTTTGCAAAGTATTTTGAAGGAAGTTCCTTATGTGAACTAAGATATCAAAATCAGTTTTGAAAGTATTTTCAGTAAAGAGTTATAAAGTGTATGAGTATGAGTTATTTATAAATTGTGTCCCATTTTGACCAATTTGAGATGTAATGAGATAAAAGTTAAAGAAAGAAAGAAGTAAGAGCCAGTTGTCCGGACTAGGATCACCCACATAATCGGGGGATCAGAAGACACTACTGGGATGGTACCTCCCGTCGCGAAGTAGTTGTCTAGCTTAGTATACCTTTGTGCTTGAATCCGTTCCAAGTCACAAAGGGGAGATAGAATGAGCATAACCTAGCGGGCGGATCTGTTCTGTCCTGCGAGGGGAGCTAGTAGAATGAATTAAAGTAAACTAATTCATGAGTTTCAGTTGGACACTAGAAAACGAGAAAGAAAGCAGTGTTGAGAAATAAAGTATTTAAAAGAGTTTGAAAGTAAAGAAGAAAAGAAATTTTGAGATTTATGACATAAATCAGTTTTAAGCAGTTTACTTGTAATATTTCAAGTTTTGTACAGGAAAGTTTTGGGTCTAAACCCGTATTACTCACGAGGCTTTATGTCTCACATATATTGTTTTTAAATGCTATGTACTTAGGTTAAAGGAGCAGAAGTTGAAGTGGGACCAGTGTGTATACAGTAAGTTTAAATTATGGTTTTCTGTATTGAGTCTGTAATACCCTTTCAGAATAAAGTTTGTAAAAAAAAATTAAGTGACTACTTCATAGTCACGAGTTGTAAAATATTTTTGTAATATAAACTGTATTTGAATACGGTTTGAAGAAAGGGGTGTTACATTGACGAAAGAGAAAGAAGCTCTTTCTACCTTACGTTCGGAAATAAAGACTGAGTATTCCGAATGGGTCTCCTCCATGGATACAAAATACGACCAACTGAAAAAGGATTTGGCCGCAGAAAACGAATTGACGGATAAATTAGCCGCCAAAGAAACCAAAATCCAGGTTCTCAAGGCCGATCTCCGACATACGTCCGCCATCCTCACTTCGGCTGTATCTCAAAGCAAGGCCGTTAAGAACGGTGTATCTGAAATCGACTCCTTTCTTCATCGAATGGTTGAAGAAACTGATCCCATTCTCACTCCTCAGGTGCGCAGACATCTAACCTTAAGCTTCATCCTGTGTTTAATCTTCTGGCAGCACTAAAGGGTGTTTCGGAAGGCATTGCCACTCCGAAACAAGGGGGAGAAGAGATCAACGAAGAAAGTCCGATCAATGAAGAAATTCCGAATAAAGACAACCCGGTCAAAACCACCTTTACAACTATCGGAAAAGAAAATGAAAAAGGGACTACACAGGCTACACAGTCTTCTCAAAACCCCGATTCTGATTGGTTCAAAAGAATGAACACGGGAGGAGATGTTGGTCCATCCTCTACAGATCCATCAAAACGCAAAGGCCAGGAGATATTGGAAGATCAGGTCATTGATCAAAATGCTGCCAAAGAAGCTACAGATAAGGAAATCGATGACATCCTCAACCTCACTCACAAACTTGATGTTGAGGAAGCCGCCAAAAGAGAGGCTGAATTACTCTTGCAAACTCAGATGTCATTATTTCCTGCCTGGCACTATAAAAGGATGACAATGAAAGCTATTACCGAGCCTGTGGAGAACTGGCTTCAACCAGTTACCTCGTATAGTACAAGCAATGACGTAAACTCTCAACTTGACTTTCCGATGACTGCGAAAGCACTTCTGTTCCGAGGGTTCGAGGAACTCAAAGACACTCGTCTTTCTAATTCGGAAGTGAATGATATGTTGTTCACCTTTTATTTGAATAATGTGTTTGCTCAACATTTAACCTGGAGTTTAAAGAAGATTGTACAACTGACTCCCCGTCTTCCTGAGGTTAATGTTCCATTCAGAAACGCAAGATTTTTGGCATTCAGAGGCGATGATAAAGAGAGATGGAATTTTCTTTTGCTGATCTACCGTTTATGAATCCATTCGATTGGATCTCACTGTTCAACATCTTGTCGAGAGAACAAAAGTATCATCCTCTTTCCGATCATCTCAAAAGAATGATTGGATACTATATCCTTGAAGTTGCGAAGTTGGACGTTGAAGTCGCTGCTGTTCTGGACAAGACTCCTTTGAGTGTAAGACGTCCTCCTCCCAAAAATCTTGGCAAGCGTAAAATCGAAAAAATTGTCAACTCAAATTGGAGTGTGGCATACAACTCAAAGGAAGGGCTTGAAAATATCAAAAGGATATACTATCTTTCTGAAAAACATCTTCACAGAACTCCAGTGTTGGAACACATTCTTCACATCACCAACAAACTCCGATCCAACACCACTGATGATAAGACATGTATCTCCGACATGTTGGAGTGGTACATAGAATTTCGAAAGAGGATCCTGGCCATGATTCCGAAGGTGTTTGATAGACAAGCTAATAAAGTGAAACCTGAAGAATGAAGACTAGTCGCATTTTGACTCAAAGGGGGAGATTGTTGAGTCATAAATGAGATTGAGTCAAAGATGCGGTTCTGATTTATCGCATGATTTTGTGCCAAGAAATTAGCTAGTCGGTTATGGAATGGGCATGTCCTTCCATACTTAGTTTTAGTATTTATAGCATGCTTGTACCCTAGTTAGGGTTAACTTTTGTAATCTATTTACGGCACTCATACAGAATAGTTCTCATCGAATTGTTCTTGAGTTGCTTTTTAATCATTCGACATCAGTTCATCATATTGTGTGTTCGTTTTTCTTGTTTATCATTCTTATTCCGCATTGTTTGAATCCAGATCCACTCTTTTTGTCTCAACAAAAGGAATTGCAAACTTAAGAGTTTTTCTTTTCTTTTTTGCGAATAATTTATCATGGTAACCTGTAAAACTGTGATAACAGATAACAACGGTAAAAGTTGAAAAAAAAACTTAAAAATATTGGACATAAACGAAAATGAAATTGTATAAACGGTATTATCGATAACTTAAAGATCTTCATGTCAAATGCTAAATGTTTTAATGTTAAGACCTAAAATTGATGGTTTATGCTTGGCATTAATTCGTTTAAATCAACATTTATGGGCTAATCTTGGGATTTCGGTCTGGACCGAAATCACCATAGTTCTTGGTCTGATCTGGACCGAAATCATGTTGATTTCGATGGGCTGGGCCTGCGATTTCGGTGGGCTTCATCCGATGGGCTTCGGGTTGTCATGCGTAGGTATTTAAGGTTGTGTAGCTGTCATTTGTAATGGTTGGGTGCCTTGGAACTTGTTCCTAGCTAGAGAGAATATTCTTGTGTTCAAGCAATCATTATCATCTTATGTACTAGACTATATCAATATTGTGTGCATTGAAGGATGATTATTCTTCTTTTTCTTTGTGTTTTGATTGATCACACGTGTGGGATTCCGCACCAAACGTGTTTGTGATTGGTACCTGTTAGATCCAGTGAGTGTTTGGGACTTACAATTGGTATCAGAGCCTAAAAATTCAATTTTTGGGTGTTTTGGTATCATATTTGTCGAAACCGTTGAAGATCTTGGAGCTTTTGGACCGTTTTGAAGATTTGGGTGTTTGGTGTTCTTCATTTTTCTTGAAAAAAACCAAATTTTTTATCATTAAAAATTCAAAATTTTCGTTAAAAGGGTGTTTTTCAGATCTGGAAAAAGGTGTGTGGCGGCCGCTACAATGATTTCGGCTAGGGTTTCCTGATTTTTCCGTGATTTCGGTCAGTTTGTGACGTTTTCGCTGGCGGTGCCTGGTTCTCGGTCAGCATTTTAGGTTTTCAATGGCGGCGGCTGGTTTTCTGCTAGGGTTTCTTCGTGTTCTCGGTTAGGGTTTCCGAATCTGGGCCAGCCCAACAGAGTTTTCGGTCAAACCCTAATCTCCACTTGAAGGTTTTCGGCAATTTTCTGGGTTTTTTCGTTTAAACCCTTGGTCAAACGATCGTTTTCGGTCCGATTCTGAGGTGTTTTTGGTTTGAGGGATTTCGGTCAGATTAGGTCAAATTTTTTTCGAAGTTCTTGGACAATTTTTTGGTCGATTTTTTTTGATCAAAATGGCCACCACGACAAAAGATGTTTGTGAAAATTCATGCTCTCCAGATTGTGAAATTAAAATCAACAAATATCGTGAACACAATGACCGTCTGGTTAGAGAAGTATTCGATCTTACAAATGATGTTTACAACGTAAAAAGAAACTGAAACCCCTTCAAGAAAAACTAGACGCTAAAAATCTGATTTTAAGAAATTGCAATCAGATCACAGTACAACGAGCACTTGATATCATTATGCTAAAGAAACAATTGCAAAGTTGACTGCCGATCTTGACATATTGAAGGAAAAATTTAAAGATGCTGAGTTTAATTTCAAAAAATTTGATGTATCAAGCGCGACAGTCGAGGCAATTATTGGACATCAAACAAAGTGGACTAATAAGAATGTTGAAGGTCTAGGGTACAAAAATGTTCCACCTCCGTTTAATCATAACTATACCCCACCCCTTGAAATCGACGAGACAGAGTTATCCACTGAAACTATCTCTGTTCAGGCTAATCAATCTAGCTCCACTGATAGTGTCAAGGTGAACGTTTCTAATGCCTCTACGTCTTGTGCAGATGAAGTAATAGTGGAAGATGCAAGCGAGGAGGACAAAAATGGTCCCAGTTCTATTGAAATCTTGCCAAAAACTAATACTTCATCTTCTGATGTCTCTAATAATTGCACCAACACTGTTAAGACATTTGTTCCTTCTAAACTTTGTGTTAATGCTTCCTCTAGAAAATTTAAGCCACAAAAGTTTATGAAAGAAGGTGAAGTTCCTTTTGGACCAAGACCTAGTCCCAATAAATGTGGTTGTGCTTGTACTTGTGGTAATTCTTTAAAAAATTCAAATGGACAAGGACCAAGTAACAATCTCATTTATTTGAAGAGGCAAACGTGCTTTAACTGTGGCATTGCAAGTCACATTGTTAGGAATTGCCCACATCGTCCATATGTACCCTTCTATGCACAATGCTGGCAGAATGTGCCAAGGGGGAGGTCTTCCAAAAGAAAGACCCTCGAGGTCACGCTTAAGAGATGGTAATAGGAATGAAGCCAAGGCCAAGAAGCAGGCCCCCAAGGAAAATAGGACTGATTCGAGAGATGACTTTGCCAAATTGAAGTCGGTAAGCTCAAACTCGTCTCAAGGATCGTCCTTGAGCTCACACTCGCAACATAAGCACAAGTCAAGGGGGAGTTATGCTTCAAAATAAAATGTTGATACACCTATCTGGTTAAACAACAAGAGACTTAAACCAAATTATAGATGGGTACCCAAAGGCTTCAGTTCCAATTCATCACATTGTCCTGCTAACTCTTCATGTTCTTTATCTGATAGACAGGACATGTCATGGGAAAGAGTAGAAAGTGTGGATAGCAATGGTCGACCCAGTTTCGAAATGGACTAAGTTCCTAAAACGCACTAATCTCGCAGGTTGTGCAGGAGCAGTTATGGATGAATATCATCGGACCCCGGCTTGTTGATAATGGCTGTTTCATGCACATGATAGGAGACAACTCCTCAATTGGACAATATTATAATCATTAATGGAGAGTTTGTGTCCTTTGCCGGAAAGGAGAAAAGACCGATCACGTGGGGTTCGTGTCTAACTGTGTGTTGAAAAAGGTAACTTCAATTCGTTCCGAAACTACTTTTGATTCGTTTTGATGACTGAAAAAGTTCAAACTTTTGTATATTTTGCATAATTTTTTTAGTTAAATTTGTTCATGTTTTTACCTTTTTCTATTCTCTTCCATGCTAAAATTTAGGGGGAGAACTAAAAACAAAAAAAAAATTATAAAATTTAAAAAATACAAAAATATGTTTTACTTTTTTGCAGTGTTGTAAAAGTCGGCCTAGGCGGCGCCTAGGCGCTAGCGGACCATTACTGCACACGTTTAGTGCTATACGGCTTAACTAGTCGGGCTTGGTCAAATTCGGTCAAAAACGGGTTAGGCGGAAAATGCGGTCAAAGGCGGTCAACAGGCGCCGATCGAAATGTTGAAACTTTCCCCTCATTTCTTTCGACTTTGCCTCCTTTTTTACCCTGGTTAGGCGGAAATTATGGACTTGACAGGTGGATTTGTTCATGTAGGACCACTTTTTCAAGAAAAGATAAGCGTTTTGGACACATCGCTCTTTTTTCAAGGTCACACTCCTGCAATTCCAATTGAAGAATCAAAATGAGGAGCACCAGTTGCTGGACATAATCATGATCATGGTGATAATTATAATAATAATATTGAAGGGTCTTAAAGAAGTTTGATTCTTTGATTTTAATTTCAATTTAAATGGACCTACGAGTGACCCGAGTGTTTGTTTTTCACCTATGAACATGGAATCCTTTTCATATATATATATATATATATATATATATATATATATATATATATATATATATATATATATATATATATATATATATATATATATATAATTAAAAAAAAAATTTGTTACAATTAATACTCCCCGCCTAGGCGCCGACTAGTCCTCACCTAGACCGACTAGTCCTAGGCCCCAGTCGACCGCCCACCTACCGCTTGACGACTTCTACAACCTTGCTTTTATGTCTTTCCTTTCAGAAAATTAAGAAATCCAAAAATATTTTTCACACAATTTACATGATCGTCAATGTTCTTGATAAATATCAATCAGGAATATAGATCAAAATCTCATGTCAAAGATGTGTTTCACTATCACCGTGATTCACTAAGACATTCCTTACCTGTCGATGACGCACTGAGCTATACCACTCACTGCTGAGACAAATCAACTTGTGCTGATGATTCTCATTGGTAAACCACAATGAGTATGAAGCACTAACAACCTTTCTCTCAAACCAAACTAAAGTTCTTTCTGCAACACAAACTTCTAGACACCTTGAGTAAAGCCACTCAGAGTCGAGAGTTACAAAGTCTGTGCCGATGGTTAGATTGCATACCGTAGTCTATCACACGCACCAATCCATTATCAACCACCTCTATCTTTCTGTTGCAAGAAATAGACGACTCATCATTTAAAATTAAGTGGTGATGATATTTCGAAACTCTATGCCAGTGATCTCTGCTACAACACCAGTAGTAAATGTGAGGAATCGGCAACCATTCTTACCTACAAATCTTCTAATTGAAGAGTTGGATGAATCAGTGTAATAAACCATACATTGATGACAATTCGAAAGTCTAGCCAATGGGTATATCTAGAACCAAGATATATTACACGCTCATACCACTCTTGACCTAAATTTTCTTCTAATGAAGATGTTTATAATTCAATGTGGCCTTACCTCACATTGTTGAAACATCAAAACTCTGGGTCAGTGATCGCTCTTGATTACCACAGTAGCTGTGAAATCCCACACTTCACCGGAACCAAAATTAGTACTAGGATGGTACACTCCGCAGAGTTTGGATACCATTAAACGTTTCGCCAAGAGCCAAGTCAACTTGTTGACTTGATAACTGCATTGAGATCTTTGATCAAGGATATGCAGGGGCCAAAATCAAAACGGCCACGAGTAGTTCTCCGATACTCAAACAATCGCAGTGCGTTCCTCCTGGTTTACACAGATACTGCGAGAAGTCTGTTCCTGAGCCAAGGCTAGGTCCTTGAACAACTGTGGTGAAAGTTTTATAACTCTATGACCCACAGGATTTGCGGTCATCGTTCCTATCTTGAAGCGCCAGCAAAAGTGAAGTTCGAGAGTTTCAACACAAACATTTTATCCTTGAAGGAGGTGAAGCATAACTCTATGCGACAAGCTGTGTTGATTTCCTCCTCAATCAGTTTGTTGCTACTTTTACACCTTATGTGTTCAAAGAGTGAAGACATGAAGAGTCAGACTCCATGCTCGTCAAAGTCTAATCAAAAGCTGGATGTGCTGATTCAAGACCTATGCTGAAGCCTGTACACCCTATGAACTTTCAAAGTCAAATCTGAAGATAGTCCAATACTGTAGATGAAGTTCTCTCTTCAAAGTTCAGAAAGCTATTATCATCTACACCCGTTACTCGTGTAGGGGGAGATTGTTAGAATGTTGCTGCAGTATTCAAGATCAAGAGAAGCCTGAAGATCAATGCAAGCAGTAAACCAAGGGGGAGATTAGTAGGACCTAAAATTGATGGTTTATGCTTGATATTAATTCATTTAAATCAACATTTATGGGTCGATCTTGGGATTTCGGTCTGGACCGAAATCACCATAGTTCTCGGTCTAATCTGGACCGAAATCGTGTTGATTTCGGTAGTCTGGGCCTGCGATTTCGGTGGGCTTCATCCGATGGGCTTAGGGTTGTCATGCGTAGGTAATTAAGGTTGTGTAGCCGTCATTTGTACTGGTTGGTTGCCTTGGAACTTGTGCCTAGCTAGAGAGAATATTCTTGTGTTCAAGCAATCATTATCATCTTATGTACTAGACTATAATCAATATAGTGTGCATTGAAGGTTGATTACTCTTCTTGTTCTTTGTGTTTTGATTGATTAACATGTGGGATTCCGCACCAAACGTGTTTGTGATTGATACCTGTTAGATCTAGTAAGTGTTTGGAACTTACATTTAATATTAACATAACAATAATAAGTTAGATGACCATCAAAATTATACAAGCTAATTCAACATTTATATATTATCATAACAACAATAAGCTAGATGACCATGTAGCATGATATCTTAAAACTACAAAGTTTGGAGTTTCAAGTAAATTGCATTACCATGTTCGAGGAGAAAACAACTAGATTTGGATGATTGGATCATAATACGCACACTGCATTCGTGTATATGTGTATCTGTTTTTTCTTGACTTCTCTATGAGCAGAAATAAAGTCCTTTCGATTTTAGTAGAAAAAATTGTCACAACTTATTTTCTACGTCTGCCTAATGATGGAGGGACAATCACATAAAATGGTTTTGGATAAATGAACCTATGGCCCATGTGACAGTGAAATCAAATCGGTTTTTACCATCCGTCCATTAGTATTCAAAGCCATCTCAAACACATATATTCACCCTGTACGGAAAGAAGTCATGGCTTTAATGTAATGTGAAACATCATCTGGACAGAAAAAGTAACCCTATACCTAAATATGCTCTATCTTTTTTTGTTTGAAGTACGTGGTTTCTTTAGTTACATATACTCTATTTCCCTACAAACTTCCTTCTTACTACTGACTTGTTACAATGGAAATAAAGGTAATTAATATTTTGAATGGCAAATAGCGATGTTGAGATTGGAGCAGGGGGGTAGCATTGGGCATGGTTTATAATTTCTATTTGATTGTAACAAAAAAGGACCGGATTTTTACAATCAACGTCCACCATCAATT
This sequence comes from Cichorium intybus, assembly GCA_023525715.1. NCBI lineage: Eukaryota > Viridiplantae > Streptophyta > Magnoliopsida > Asterales > Asteraceae > Cichorium > Cichorium intybus. Next base: position 92,081,260 of record CM042014.1, on the reverse strand, counting down.
TTCGCCAATGGGAGGATTAATTGTCAATCGATAACAAGGTTTTTGTGCGATTTTGAATTTGTCAAACGATTTGTATTTGGACGTAATATTTTTTGTGATAAATATATAAATAAGACAACAAATTATTAAAGGGTCAGATGGAGTAGTATGAGATTGTATGTATCCGAAAAGTTTAAAGGATAAGTTTTATCCAAGTGGAATGGCGAGTTGTTGAGGTACTATGAGGTTATACGGGTTGGAGTTGCCTTAACTAGAAAATTCTTTTTTTTTTTTTTTTGCCATGTATTTGAGGTTTAAAAGATCATAGACTTCCCTTCTAAAGACTCCAAATCGCTATATGCCTCGCTGAAATTGCAAGAATACACCATGGAAAGTATTTCAATGGCATCACTTTGAATAGCGTCTTATGATTCTTTATCATTTGGGAACTTTTTGGTTATTAAACATCGAATTTTTTTTGACGTCATTTGCTTTTCTAGGGATTTGTTCCACGATGAACGGAATGTCTGTTGGTTTATATTTTAATCTATCTGTAGATGCAAACTCGTGCAATCCAAAGACTCGTTTGAAGGCTGCTGATACTCTTATAAAGGTATCGACTCTTAATTTTAAATATTGTAATTGGTTTTTGTAGGTAATGCTTTCAAGTGAAACATCATCGGGACAGAAAAGGGATTCCCATAACTAAATATGCTCCATCTTTTTTAAAGTGGTCTCGTTAATCACAAGTATACTCTATTTCCCTATAAACTTCCCTCTTACTGACTTGTTAGAATGGAATTGAAGCTAATTAATATTTTGGATGTCAAATAGCGAGGTTAAGCTTGGAGCAGGGGATAGCATTGGGCAAAGTGTCCAATTTCTAGTTGACTGTAATAAAAAAGGACAGGATCTTTACAATCAACGTCAACCGTCAATTTATATGGTTCCTAGTGTGTACCGAGATCTGAGTCCAACATCTTGAGTCCAACATCTTTCACTCCTAAGGTGGTCTCTATTGGACCTCTTCATAAGCAAAATAAAAGCTTACAAGGCTTTGAAGATAAGAAAATGGAGTATTTACATCTAGCATTGAGTCGTTCAGGTTCCAGCCCAGAGCAAACGTTACAAGAATGTATGGAGAAGGTGAGTAGTAAAATGAATCTAATCAGGGCATGTTATCCAAAGTCAATGGCATACAACGATGCAGAACTTGCTAGAATGATGGTAATAGATGGTTGTTTTGTACTTAATTTCATTCATCTTGATAAAAACAATCGAATACCAATTCATGGCCTGCCATTTCTCCCGCATATAATTATTGACCTGGTGCTGATAGAGAACCAAATCCCGTTTTGTGTTCTTAAAGACATCTTTGAGTCTATTTTTCAGCTTTCTGAACCTAACTCCTCTCTTACCAATGATATCCATAAACTTGTTGCTCGCTACGATATCTTTCAAACCAATAACATCACTGTAGATGGTCACTATATAGTGACTACAGTGTAATGGTCACTATATCAGTGACGACTTATTTTGTCACTTAAATTAGTCACTAATAATTAAAAATCATCAATAGTTTATACATTTAGTGACTAAATATGTGGCCACTAATTATTTATTGCCTTTTTTTTTGGAAACTGCAATTTTTAACGTGTTGAGGGTACTCAGCCTTGCACCCAGGGCGGTTTGCGATTACCTATGGTGCAAAGCCTTTCCCCTTCACCTGTTTATTCGCCGCCCAGGAAAAATCCCCCACATGGGGTTAGTTGGAGTCGAACTCCAGAACTCCCACCACATGGGTATATAACCCGGGTGCATCCACCCAGCTAGGCTAGGCTTCACATGCACTAATTATTTATTGTCAGAGACCAAGAAAAGTTGTCACTAGTTATTTATCGTTAGTGACCAAAAAAGTAGTCACTAATTATGAATATACAAGAAAAAGACATTTGAGTTGACTCTTTCCATTCCCATTCCGGTTCCGGTTCCGGTTCCGGTTCCGGTTCCGGTTCCGATTCCGATTTTGATGCCGATTGCGATTCTTTTCCAAACACAACAAGATATGAATCGGGAAACAATACATAAAAACCCAAATTAACTATATTAACAATTTATAAGGTATAGCTTAACCATAAAACCGACAATAACATAACATTCTATAAAGTTTACTATACATTCTATAAAGATGTCAAACATACATCATCATCAACATCATCAGATCCATGAAACCGTGATGAATGGAAACGTGGCTTCAAATTCTGCATAGCTAATTTAAATAAGAAAATCGTTCAAGGATCATATGAATAACAAAATTCCTGTAACATAAATTATAACAATTTTAAATTAAAAGGATGTTATAAAGGTCAAGTGTACATTATCATCATCATTTTTCCATTTGCAGAAAATGTACAGGTCGATAATAGCTGCAAAATAATAATTAAAAGATGTTATAAAGGAGAAAGACCTAAAAAAGAAGGATTTGTCAGTGAAGAGCATTTAGTAAAATTTTGATTTTTGTTACAGGACACATCCTCATGGTTTCATTTTATTGCAATTTTGGTCACTCTAAATGAGGCATTTAGTCCTTGTAAATAGACCATTTTACCATTGTTGTCTAGTAAATTACATTTTTGATGCATGTGGTGCAGTGTTCTATCTAGTTTAATCCAAGGGCAAATCAGTCATTATCAAAAAAGTACCAGTTGAGTAGTTTGATTTAACAGCGGATGGACCCTATATGCAGCAAAATGAAACCACAAGGACAAGTCATGGAACAAAAATCAAAATTCAACTAAATGCGTCATTTTCACCAAACCAAAAGCACCATTTCTGCAATTTACTCTTAAAAAGAATATAACCAAACAACTTAAGTAAATATATCAATTTAACAAATTATATAAAATGCAACGATACTTTACTAATCATGTAATTATTTTCTTAAGATTAAATGTATGTTAAACTTGATAATTTGCGAAAACAAACATATATGGTAATTCTTTAAAAACTTTAAAATATATATTAAGGTACCTTATCCACTATTATCGTAGAATTTGAAAAATGCAGACGAATATAATAAGAAAAGAAAATAAATATTAACATAAAAAGTCTATTTATAACTTTATCGAAAAATTTGTTATTATCATCAACAATTAAAATTTAAAAATATACGTATGAATAATTGCTTATCTTCTATAAAAAGACTTCAAAATATATTATAAATAGATATGCAATAATAGTAATGTTGTCCAAGTACAAAACATTTTTCAGTGCTCTAAACGGATAGAATGTTGAAAATGTAATTAATATGTAACGAAGAAGATACTTGTACTGTGCATTCTGATTCAATTAGATATAATCAATTAAATTTTGGATTGATTGACAATATCCAACATTTAATGACAATTCGAGCAAAAAGTTTATTTTTCACAGAACATACCGACTTAAACGTAAAAACGAATACTTTCAAAATGTTTGCCGTCAATCAACCGACACGTTGAATGTTATTTGAAAAATGATTTCGAAAGAAAACAGTTCGTCAAAGCTTGCCGAATGAAAACTAATTGGCAAAAACATCACATTTCGACGTCTCGCCCGTCGTATTGCACAGATACGCCAAAAACATCAATATACATCGAATTTTAACCAACAACTCGCAGAAAGCCAATTAATTGACATCCGAAAACCATTTGTCAAAATGAAATTAATCGCCACCTCGCAAACTATTCAGCGAAACGGACTATTTGCCGCCGCCGCATTGCGCGGGTACGCACCTAGTATATATATATATATATATATATATATATATATATATATATATATATATATATATATATATATATATATATATATATATATATATATATATATATATATATATATATATATATATATATATATATATATACACACACACTTCTAAAACCGTGAAGATACATATTTAGGCCTCTAAACAATGTATATATACTTCTAAAAATGTAAAAATACATATTTTCTTCTTGAATACGTATAATTAAAAAAAATACTTCAACTAAAAACGTATAAAGCTGTGATAATAGATAACAACGGTAAAAGTTGAAAAAAAAACCTTGCAATTATTAGACATAAACGAATAGGAAATTGTATAAACGGTATAATCGATATCTTAAAGACTTTCATGTCAAATGCTCAAAGTTTTAATGTAAACATAGCAAGAATAAGTTAGTTAACAATCAAAATTATTCAAGCTAATTCAACATTTATATAAATAATTACACTACAAGAAACGGCATCAATATGTGTCGCCCGTAATGTGTCGCCGCAACTTCTTCGTCGCTATTGCGCATAATGTCTCCGGTAATACGTTTGTCTCCGGTAAAACCTGTCGCCGGTAATACATATGTCGCCGGTAATAGTGACGCCAGTAAAAGTTTCCAACGGTCACCAAAATGACGACGGTAATGGTCGTCGTCGCTAAAAGTGTCGCCGCTAAAGTTTTTTTTTTTTTCCTTTTCAATTTACTGTTTTTAGTAGCCAAAATTATATCCTATATATATAAACCAACAAAATAAACATACACACCATAAAAGTTTGTCTAATAACATAACAACTAGTGCCAAACGGTTACACAATTCGTCTAAAACCGGATAAAACAAAAGTTTGTCTAATAACATAAAAATAACAAATAGTACTTCATAAAAACACTTCCAAAACATATTACATATCACAAGAAGCATCAATTAACCATCAAGCACTATCAAAACATCCGTCAAATTAAGTACTTATAAATTAAGTACTTAACACAAACACTTCCAAAACCTATTAAGTACTTAACACACATTATCAAAACAATTAAGCACTTATATGAAACATTAAGCATTAAGCACTTATCAACACAATTTAGCACTTATCAACACAATTTAGCACTTTCAAGAAGCATTAAGCACATATGAGTTTTATTAAGCACTTTTATTAAGAACTTTAATATTAAGCACTTAATTATTAACTACTTTCAAGAAGCATTAGCCCTTTCAAGAAGCATTAAGCACTTTTATTAAGAACTTAGCAAAACTTGATAAAGCAAAGTTTGATAAAGCATACTTGGAGGGTGGTGGTGACTGTCTCAGGCGAGATGGAGGCGGCCGGCGGTGGCTGACGGCACCACAGTGGCCGGAGCTAGGCACCTCCGGTGCTGTGGAAGAACAAACATAGATTAGTCCCGATTTTTATGGTTTAGCACACAAAATTAAAAAGTTTGTACCGATTATAACCGAAGGTGGAGGTGGAAATCACAGTGGATCGAACCTTGTTGCCGGAAAACGCTTTGTGTCGCTGGAATAAACCCTAAGTCGCCGGTTTAAGCTTGATTTTTTTCGGAAATGGAGAGAGTGGAGGTGAGGGAATGAAGGAGATGAGTGAAAACGGTCGTAATCGATCGTCAAAAGCTTGGCTGGAACGGATTTCGCGAGAGGTTTTCTGTGGGTTAAGTGAAAGACAGACTTAAGTGAGGACGAAAGGGTATAATGTTCGCATAGCAATTACCGACGACATTCTGGGAGGGAAAAAATCCCGCCTAATTGTAGGCCGTCGATTAAAATTTTCAATGAACGGTAGAGATCATAGGTCACACGGATCGCTGATTTGGGCATTACCGGCGACGCCTTTAGCGGCGACGTCCAACGCGCTTGTTTGGTGTCGCCGGTAATGCGCAGATTTCTTGTAGTATAAGCTAGATCACCATGTATAGACCTGGCAAACGTGTCGTGTCGTGTCGTTTCGATTTCGTGTCGTGTCATAACATTAAACGGGTTGAAAGTACTCGACCCTAACCCAACCCGTTTAATTATCGTGTCGTGTCGTGTCAACCCGCTTATTTTCGTGTCGATTTAGTGTCGAGTTTCGGGTTTGGGGTTTAGACCTTGTAAATATATCATGTCACTTTTCGAGTTTAAACACTAAGTAGGTTGAAAGAGTAGGAATTTAGGAGGCGAAAAGGAAAACATGAAAAACTAAGAGTGGAAGTTAAGGAGAATATTCACACTAAGTTTAGAGAGCAACGTGAAAGGATTAGGAGTCGGGGAGACAAAATGACGAGGTTGTGAAGAGGAGGGAGATGTCGAGTAAGACTGTGGAGTATGAGTGGAGAAAGGAAAAACGTGAAAATGAATTCATGAATAGGTGGCAAAGCGACTCCCACGTTATAAAACACGTCAACCATAAGTTTTCTTTTAAATATGGTATTGGTTTTTGACCAGTCCAGTTTACATAAGTATTAGAAAAACTTGCATATAAATAAACGGGTCATTTTCGAGTCATATTCGAGTTGAAAGTTTCAACCCTGACCTTACCCGTTTAATTTTCGTGTCGTGTCGTGTCAACCCGTTTAATTAAACGGGTTGAAATCTCTTACCCAAACCCGTTTATTTCGTGTCGAGTTCGTGTCGGGTTGTCGTGTCGTGTCAGCTTTTGCCACCTTGTCCATGTAGCATGATATCTTATAACTACAAAGTTTGGAGTTCCATGTAAATTTTGCATTATCATGACCGAGGAGAAAAACAACTAGATTTTGATCATAATATACACGATGCATTCGTGTATATGTGTATCTGGTTTTCCGTTACTTCTCTACAACCAAAAATAAAGTCCCTCCGAGTTTAGTAGAAAACATTGTCACCACTTAATTTGTATAAATGGATCTATGGCCCATATGACAATGAAATCAAATCGGTTTTGACGATCCGTACATATATTCACTCTGTACGGAAAGAAGCCATGTCTTTAATGGAATGTGAAACATCATCTAGACAGAGAAGTAACCCTATACCTAAATATGCTCTATCTTTTTTTTTTTAAAGTACCTGGTTTCTTTAGTTACATATACTCTATTTCCCTATAAACTTCCCTCTTACTACTGACTTGTTACAATGGAAATAAAGCTAACTAATATTTTGAATGTCAAATAGCGATGTTGAGATTGGAGCAAAGGGGGAGCATTGGGCAAGGTGACCAATTTCTATTTGATTGTAATAAAAAAGCACGGGATTTTTACAAGGTTTTTGTGCGATTTTATTTGGATTTGGACGCAATATTTTTTTGTGATAAATATGTTGGAACTCAAATGTTCTTCTATTCAGAACTCAAATTGAAATACAAGAAAGAACTACTAACTCTAAAACACTCTCTATGTTTTTTGTGGTGGTGCATTACAATGAAGCTATAACCTCTATTTATAGCCAAGCAAAGACTAAAAACAACAACTAGGTTCAATGAATTTAAACAAGAGAAAACAAAGTTTGCCACCTTCTTCAACAATGGTGGGTTGGATCTTCAACAAAGGTGGGTAAGTGGGTTGGTGAGACCAAGTTTGTGTTTACACTCATATTCTCCCCCTTAAACCAAACTTGGCTTCAGATTCGTTATGCCGATCAGGTTGCGCATTTCAATGTGCCTCACATATGTCAAAGCCTTGGTAAAGATGTCCGCCCTTTGATCCTTCGAGGCTACATATTCCACCATAATTTGCCCACGCTCAACACATTCTCGTATGAAGTGAAAACGAATGTCAATGTGTTTACTTCGACCATGAAATACAGGGTTTTTCATCAAGACAATAGCTGATTTGTTATCAACATACAAAGTGATAGGCATGACATGATGTCCGGTGAGTTCCTTCATGAGATTTGCAAGCCAAATGGCTTGACATGCTACCGCCGTGGCTGCCATGAATTCTGCTTCACATGTGGATAAAGCAACAGTCTTTTGCTTTTGAGATTGCCAAGTTACTACATTTCTACCAAGATAGAAAACCATCCCACTCGTGCTTTTACTATCAACAGTGTCACCTCCGAGATCACTATCGGTGAACCCAACCAAGTCTTCAATTTCACGACCCTTTCCATAGTTGAGTCCATAATCAACGGTTCCTTTTACATACCGTAAAATATGCTTTACTACTTGGAAGTGCAAAGTTGTTGGTTTTTCCATGAAACGACTTGCAATTCCAACCGAATATGGTAAGTCTGGTCGAGTGTGTGTCAAGTACCTTAAACATCCCACTACTCGCCTATATTCGGTCGGGTCGACTTTTTCACCATCTTCATCCTTCTTGACCTTTAACTTTGGTTCCATTGGTGATTTCGCTGGGTTGCAATCTAGCATCCCAAATTGCTCTAAAATCTTCTTTGCATAAGCCGTTTGACACAAAGATATTCCCCACTTCTCTTGCGACACTTCGATTCCAAGGTAGTAAGAAAGCAAACCCAAGTCACTCATTTCAAATTCTTTTTTCATTTGATCTTTGAATTTGACAATGTCTTCGGTGTTCGACCCGGTGATGATTAAGTCATCAACATAGACACCAACAATAAGAGTTTTGCCATTTGTTTTCCTTATGTAAACCGCCGAGTCTTGTGAACATTTTGAAAAACCGAGCCCTTTTAAGCTTTTATCTAAGCGAATGTTCCATGCTCGTGGAGCTTGTCTTAAACCATATAGAGCTTTAAAGAGCTTGTACACCTTGTGACTATGGATTTTATCAACATATCCTTCCGGTTGGGTGACATAGACCTCCTCCTTGAGATCTCCATTAAGAAAGGCTGACTTGACATCAAGGTGGTGGACAACCCACCCATGTTGAGCTGCTAAGGCAAGGATAAGCCTTATGGTCTCAAGTCGTGCTACCGGTGCAAAAACTTCATCAAAGTCGATTCCTTGCTTTTGCACAAAGCCTTTTGCGACGAGTCTAGCTTTATGTTTCACCACGTTTCCAAAGTTGTCTTTCTTCACTTTGAATACCCATTTCAAACCGATTGCTTTATGACCCGGCGGCAAATCAGTGAGTTGCCACGTCTTGTTTTCTTGATAGCATCTAACTCTGTTTGCATAGCCTCCTGCCATGCCTTAGAGGTTACCGCCTCTTTGAAATTCAAGGGTTGATCTGCAGCTATCATCAACAATTCTCCAGGCTCAAGGATCACACTTTCAGCATTTTCATACACATCAGCTAGCGAACGATATCCTTGAGGCCCAACTTCGTTTGGATCACTTTCTGTATCGGATGAGTTTGAAGAAATTGGAGTGTATGGGGTTGTTTCAGACTGAATAGGTTCAAAATCTGGGTTTTCTAATTGATCTGGGTTGATTTCAGGGATGTTTTGGGGTGTTTCAGGATGTATTTGGGTCTGTGGTTCAATGATGGTAAAGGTTTTAGGAGTCACCTTTTCTTCTTCCTTATTTTTGTACCAATTCCATCCTTCTTCTTCATCAAAGACAACATCTCGACTAACCCGCAACTTTCGATCTTGCGGATCAAATAAACGGTTGCCTTTCGTTCCATCCTCCACACCTAAATACACCATCTTTTTGCTTCGATCATCAAGCTTCTTCAGGTGACCACCTACAATTTTAGAAAAAGCAACACACCCAAAGACCTTTAGGTGTCCAAGGCTAGGCTTTTTGCCAAACCAGGCTTCATAAGGTGTGATGTCGGGAAGTGCTTTTGTAGGTAGGCGGTTAAGTAGATAAACGACATGTCTAACGGCTTCTCCCCAAAACTCCCCAGGGACATTTCTTCCTTTAAGAAGACTTCTTGCCATGTCCATAACGGTTCGATTTCGCCTCTCTACAACTCCATTTTGTTGAGGCGAATATGGTGTCGTTAGATGTCTTTTAATGCTATTTTCTTCACAAAAACTTGCGAAGTCTTTAGAAGTGAACTCTCCTCCTCGATCTGTACGAAGTGCCTTTATTTTATAACCCGAACTTTTCTCAACCATCAATTTGAAGCGTTTGAAAATACTGAAGGCTTCAAGCTTCTCGGACAACGTGTACACCCACATCCACCGACTAAAGTCATCTACCAGAAGAAGAAAATACTTGCTTCCGCCAATAGAAGTGGGTGTAATCGGACCACATAAGTCCGCATGAACAAGTTGTAGCGGTTTTTGAGCCCGAAAAACCGCTTGGTTTGGGAACGAAGTTCTAGCTTGTTTGGCAATAACACACCCTTCACACACTTGATTTGGGTGTTCAATCTTTGGTACTCCGGTTGCCATATTCTTTTCTGACATCTTTTTTAAGGCAGGAAAGTTAACGTGACCAAGTCTAGAGTGCCAGATCCAAGCCGGTTCGTCTTTTGTTGCTAAAAGACAAATTGCTCTACCGGTTTTTAAAAGAGTTTTATATAACCGGTTTGGAGATCTTTTAACTCTCAAAAGTAGAGTTTTGTTTCTATCAAACAATGATAGAATTGACCCGTCCATAATAACTTGACTCCCTTCTTCCGTCATTTGTCCAAGACTAATAATGTTATTTTTAAGACTTGGAATGAAATATACCTCGTTAAAGAGTCTCTGATCACCATTTTTGCAATCGAATAAGATCGACCCTTTTCCCAAAATAGCGACCGTTGAACCATCGCCAAATCTCACGTGACCGGTAATGTTTTCATCTAGCTCATGAAACTTTAAGCGGTCTCCGGTCATATGGTTGCTAGCACCATTGTCGAGATACCATACCTCGGAATTCACTCGACTTTCTCCCGATGTAAGAAGATTAACACAAATCTTCTCTTCCAGCGATACCTTTCCGGATGTGCCTTCTTGTGAGATTGCCATCATCAAGATGGGTTCTTCTTGATTGGCTTGAGTGAGGTTCGCCTCCTCACCATGGTTCTTTTTGGGGCATTCCGATGCATAATGACCAAATTCATCACAAGAATAACATTTTACCTTGCTTTTATCCTTTTTCGGCTTGTTAGATTCATTTCGGGGCTGATTTGAATCTCGTCCTCGGCCGCGTCCTTGACCTCGACCTCTACCACGCCCTCTCCCGGCATGGCCTCCACCTCTTCCTTTCGAGTTAGAGGATGATTCTTTCCCATTGTGTTGTTTCGAGCGGGACACCCACTCGGCGTGTGTGAGCAATAACCCTTGCTCTCTGTCTTTCTCTCCATATCCGCGAAGTCTTTCTTCGTGGGCCTTAAGTCGGCCTACGACTTCTTCAATCGACATGTTCTTCAAATCACCGAATTGCTCGATGGAGGTTACGATTTGCATGAATCGTATCGGAACGGCTCGAAGAAACTTTTTCACCACCGAAGTTTCATCGATTTTTTCTCCAAGTGAGCGAATGCCTGTAACGATTGTTGTCAATTTCATGGCGAACTCATCAATTGATTCGCTATCCTTCATGCGAATCACCTCGAATTCACTTTTCAAGGTTTGAACTTTCGCATCCTTGACGCGTTCGGCACCCATATACATTGTTCGAAGCGTCTCCCACGCCTCTTTTGCCGTATCCTTCTCCGCTAACATGAGCAACACGTCCTCCGGAACTGCTTGGTAAATCGCAGCCAATGCCATGCGATCCAAACGTTCTTCGACTACTTGATTTTGCACCGCTTCCCATACTCCTTGCGCTTGCATGTTTACCCGCATTTTTAAAGCCCACACCGAATAATTGGACTTTGTAAGTAGTGGATAGTGTAACGTCACACTTCCTTCCTTCCCCGTCCTCTGGACGTTCTCAACTTCGGGATGAGACGACGAGCTTGGTGTGGACAATCTTGGCGTATACGAAAATTACGTGTAATTTATAAAAAAATTACGTGTAATTTATGAAAATTACAAGGATTAAAATGTAATTTTTCAGAAGTCCAGGGGCTTGTTTGAAACTTTTTGAAGTATAGGGGCTATTCTGAAGTTTTTTTGAAAAATAGGGACCAATCTGAAATTTTTCGGAAATACAGGGACGAAAACGTAACTTTTCGAAACTTCAGGGACCAAATTGCAATTTCCTGAAACCTGCTACAGTGTCGCTACAGTGACGCTACAGTGTCGTCTTCTCCGGCGAGATCTCCGGCGAACTGGTTTTTCCGGCAACTATTCCGGCGAACCTTTGACCGGACTTTTGGAGGTCTTCCGGTGGTCGAAAAATTCCGAAAAATATATATTCGGAATCGTGGGAACGCGAACTTTACAATGGTGTGCCCGGAAATCGATTTTGAGACAAAAAAATTTCGACCAAAAAAAACGAGGGTGTTTAGAGAATTACCCCGGGAGCTTAACCAAGCTCTGATACCACTTGTTGGAACTCAAATGTTCTTCTATTCAGAACTCAAATTGAAATACAAGAAAGAACTACTAACTCTAAAACACTTTCTATGTTTTTTGTGGTGGTGCATTACAATGAAGCTATAACCTCTATTTTTAGCCAAGCAAAGACTAAAAACAACAACTAGGTTCAATGAATTTAAACAAGAGAAAACAAAGTTTGCCACCTTCTTCAACAATGGTGGGTTGGATCTTCAACAAAGGTGGGTAAGTGGGTTGGTGAGACCAAGTTTGTGTTTACACTCATAAAATATTTAAATAAGACAACAAATAAAGGGTCAGATGGAGTAGTATGAGACTGTATGTATCCGAAAAGTTCAAAGGATAACTTTTATCCAAGTTGAATGGCGATCGAGTTGTAGAGGTACTAGCTAGTAGGTTACAAGGGATGGAGATGCCTAGATTAGAAAATTCTTTTTTCTTTGCCATGTATTTTGAGGTTTAAAAAATCATAGACATCCCTTCTAAAGACTCCAAATCGCTATATGCCTCGCTGAAATTGCAAGAATACGGCATGGAAAGTATTACGATGGCATCACTTTGAACAGCGTCTGATGATTCTTTATGAATCGGGAAGTTTTTGGTTATTTAGTTTCGCATTTTTGACGTCATTTGTTTTTCTTGGGATTTGTTCCACTATAATATCTGTCGGTTTATATTTTAATCTATCTGTAGATGCAAACTCGTGCAAGCCAAAGGACTCGTTTCAAGGCTGATGCTCTTATAAAGGTATCGACTTTTATTTTTATATCTTGTAATTGGTTTTCGTAAGTAATGCTTTCAAGTGAAACATCATCTAGACAGAGAAGGGAACCCCATAACTAAATATGCTCCATCTTTTTTAAAGTGGTCTCGTTAATCACAAGTATACTCTTATTTCCCTATAAACTTCCCTCTTACTGACTTGTTACAATGGAATTGAAGCTAATTAATACTTTGAATGGCAAATAGCGATGGTGAGCTTGGAGCAGGGGATAGCATTGGGCAAAGTGTCCAAATTCTACTTGATTGTAATAAAAAAGGACAGGGTCTTCGCAATCAACGTGTACCATCAATTTTCAAGGTTCCAAGTGTGTACCGAGTACTCAGTCCAACATCTTTCACTCCTAAGGTGGTCTCTATTGGACCTCTTCATAAGCAAAATAAAAGCTTACAAGGCTTTGAAGATAAGAAAATGGAGTATTTACATCTAGCATTGAATCGTTCAGGTTCCAGCACAGAGCAAACATTAGAAGAATGTATGCAGAAGGTGAGTAGAAAAATGAATCAAATCAAGGCATGTTATCCAGAGTCAATAACCTACAACGATGCTGAACTTGCTAGAATGATGGTAATAGATGCTTGTTTTATACTTAATTTCATTCATCTTGATGAAAACAATCGACTACCATCTCATAACCCGTCAGTTATGGCACATATAATTATGGACCTGGTCCTGATAGAGAACCAAGTCCCGTTTTTTGTTCTTGAAGACATCTATGAGTCTATTTTTCAGCTATCTGAATCTAATGCCTCTCTTACCAACGACATCCATGCACTTCTTGCCGCCTACAATATCTTTGAAGGGGATATCATTGTGGATGCCGGTGCAGATCATATTCTTGGCACTCTGCACAAAGCTCTCCAGCCTAGGCATACAATCCCATCACCTAAACCATTACAAAAGAAGCACTCAGCCATGGATCTGGATATGGCAGGTGTGAACTTTAGACCTAATCGAGATGTGAATTGGGTAATGGCCATGAAACTGGAACTTCCTAGGTTTTCATGCTTCCCATGGTTTTGTTGTAAGCCTACTCTGAAGATGCCAATACTTCGTGTTGATGATCGCACGGAAATGGTTCTTAGGAACCTCATTATGTACGAGCAGTCTTCTGCAGAATTGGAATACATTTCATCATATGCATTGGCTATGGATACGCTAATCGATACTGCAGAGGATGTTGCCAGGTTGGTAAAATCAGGGGTCCTTGTCAACATTTTAGGCTCCAACAAGAGGACTGCAAACATGATAAACAACATATCCAAAGATATCCCCTTCTATGGTTTCTTTTACCATCAAGAGTGGGAAGATCTGGATAGGTACTACAATAGTTACTGGCCCAATGCTGCTGCAGGGTTGAGGCGTACGTATTTCAGTAGTCCATGGAGTGTGATTGCACTATTTGCTGGAATTGTTTTGTTTGTTCTCACCGTCATTCAGACCATCTTTCAAATAAGGCCCCCGGTCCCATAACCGTAACTAAACAATAGATTTTTATTGTGTTTTTCCATCTTCTGTTGTTTAAGCTTTACTTCAATGTTTTTTGTTTTTTCTTCCTCTCTATTTGTATGTCACTTATATTTATTATTGAACATCAGTTTCACTATATTGTTCATATCGTAGCAACGAACTAGGTTTCAGGCCGACGTTCACTGTTCCTTTTGGGCTTATGTTTGTTTATTTGAGAAAGTTCATTTCATATGGTATTTATTTTTATAAAGTATTCCAGTGTGATGTAAAGTTCCATATAACCTTTAGCAACAGATCGGTGCGGAAGTATTAGGTGGTGCGGAAGTATTAGGCGGTTCATCTTTCTCCAAGTGTCCGATGGTCTCAAAAATGAAATGGAAGGAGTACACTCATTAGTCCCATTAGGAGATAACTTGGAAATATCTAGTGGCAAACGAATAGCAAAATGAGAATCAGTCATACCCCTTTGACCTTAAAACTTATTGTAATCATTGTATGTCACGAACCCTGACTAAAATAAGGCTGCTTATACAAGCTAACTCAACCTTTTACCTGTCTAAACCAGCTGTTAGGAAATAGACCTAAATCTATAGCCTATTGCCCAGGAATAATAACGAGAATATAAATGCGGAAATATAAACACAAAGTAACGACACAGAGATTTACGTGGTTCGGTCCAAGATGACCTACGTCCACGGGCAGGAGAGAGTATTCTTTATTCCAGAGCTAAAATACAGGTGTTACAGAGCGTACCTAGATTGCTAGTAAATTGGCCTCCTCTGACTAATGACTTCTGAATTTTTCATCATAAAACCCTAATGACCAGCCTTTATATTTATAGGCTTTACAAATAGACACATGAAACCCTAGCTGTTCACGACCCATGCGACGCGGACACTTAATGGGCCGCGGCATGCATGTTTACAATTCATACGGGTTTTAATTCACAATTCACTATTTAACAATGTCCACCTTGAATTGCGAATGCAACATAGCTCCACCTCGCTCTAGAAACCAAATAACTTCCTCTCGTCTCCTGCCGGCTTGTCCCGTAGGGACTTACCTCCTGCGAACATCAACCAAATTCAAGCATAGCTCGAACTTCTCCTTGGGTAACGACTTTGTCAACATATCTGCCGGATTCACCTTGGTATCGATGTTCACGATTGAGAACTTGTCTTCTTCAACTATGTCACGAATGAAATTTAACCGGATATCAATATGCTTTGTCTTTTCATGATAAACCGGATTCCTCGCTAGACACAAAGCACTTTCACTATCACAGTTCAAGACAGACTTCTCCACCTTCAACCCCAGACTCTCCACCAAACCATGTAGCCAGATACACTCCTTTATACCTTCGGTCATTGACATGTATTCTGCTTCAGTTGTAGACAAGGCAACTGTAGATTGTAAAGTTGACTTCCAACTGATTGCACATCCACACAAAGTGAAAATATAACACGTGAGTGATCTCCTTTTCACCAAGTCACCACCATAGTCTGAGTCTGCATATCCCACCAAGTTACTATGAGTATTACCACCATAAACCAAACAAACATCCTTAGTCCCCTTCAAATATCGCAGGATCCACTTGACCGCTTCCCAGTGAGCTTTCCTAGGATTACTCATAAACCTACTAACCACACTACCTACATGTGCTAAATCAGGTCTAGTACAGACCATAGCATACATATGGCTTACAACTGCACTTGAGTATGGAAGTATACTCATATAGTCTTTTTCCTCATCCGTAGTTGGTATAGTACTTCTGTTTAATTTAAAATACGCTGCCAAAGGAGTTCCAACTGGTTTTGACTGATCCATACTGAAAGACTACAACACTTTCTCAATATATTTCAGCTGAGAAACATATTTCAACAGACACACATGATCCATAGTCAGTTCTGAGTGTCTTGACAGATTTTCTGGTCCGTTTTTCAATCATCGTCTTCCACTCCTTGAACTTCCCAAACCCTTCGTCTTTAGTATTCAAAAAATATATCCAAACCTTCCTTGAGTAGTCATCAATGAAAGTCACAAAGTATCGATGACCTTTACGAGACTCGACCAGAGAGGGACCCCACAAATCTGAGTGAATGTACTCCAGGATTTCCTTGCTTGTGTGTTTACCCGAACTAAACTTCACCCTACGTTGCTTGCCTTTGACACAAGCTTCACAAAACTTGAGTTTTCCAGTTAGTTCACCACCAAACAACCCCTGTTTACTCAGAATTGACATACCCTTCTCACTCATATGTCCCAACCTTCTATGCCACAACTCTGCCTTATCATTACCACTCTCTAAGGATTGAGTAATCGCCACTGTTCCCCTAATCGAATTTCCTTCTACGACAGGAACCCCACTCTTCTACACCTTTCCTTTCATAACTACTAGAGAGCCCTTGGTGACCTTCACCCATGTTGGATGCAAAGTTCTTTATTATTATGACTTGGTGGCATGAGAAAGGCCCACCTAGGCGTATGGGCTTGTGGGCTTGTTCATTGGGCTCCTTATTTGTTGGGTAGCTATAAATAGTGTTTTGATTATTATTTTACAGTTAATGATGCTAGAGGGAGTGGTGTTATAGTGATAGAGAGAGAAACACACATAGTAAAACACACATTGTAAAACCCCATAGTAAAACATTGTTGAATCGAATCATTCGACACATTGGATTCTTGATTGGTGTTCGTTATTATTCCACATTTATTGTCAAATTGTGTTTCAACATAGGCCAACCTACTCGACCAACAAAATCAACTTCCATGCTATGTTCATTCAAAATCAGAATGTAGTATAGAGTTTGAAAAAGATCAAGAAAATCATATCGATCAAAGAAGCAGAGACTTTTGAGAACTTCACGAATTACAAATTTCTTGTTCTTCGAGGTTCAGATGAAGTTGAATCAAGGTTCATAATTGCTGACTTCCCAATAATGAATCCAATGGACTTCATTGAAATGCTAGACATCTTGGGTAGAGGTGATCCTGGCCTTGCTTCAGAGTATTTGGTTGTAATCAGAATGATCAAAAACCACCTCTTGGGTTTTCTGAACAACTACCTGCTGAGATTCGCAAAACAAGACATTGAATTATGTTCCTACTACAAACAGCCATTGAATACTCCTCCAGTCGTAGTTCGGAACATAAGCAGGTTTAAGAATGGAGAGATTCTTGATGAACCATATGGTGTAGTCTTCAAAGGACTTCGAAACGAAACCGAAGTCATGATTAAGTTCTTTGAAATAGACTATCTTGGCCTCCATCCCTCCTCCTTTATCTCAGGTATGATTCCTCATGTGAACGCTTCTCATGTCAATTCTGATGAGAAGAAGAAGAAGTTCATGGATCATATGACCTGGTACTTAGCTGTCAGAAAAACCTTGAAGAGAGCCTACAAAAGAAACTTCCGTGTATAGGCTTCGGATGCACTTCACACAAAGGGGGAGATTGTTGAGAATATTTGTGATGAAGTGCCAATGCATCCGAAGACCTCCTGCTGATAACCCCGAAGTAATAAACAAAAAGAAGAACCCCGAAGTCTGAAGACTTCGAAGTGTATAACATGGAGGATCCGAAGACTTCACAGCTATCAAACTTTTGTGTGCACGCGTATAGTACAATACGTGCTGCATGAATCTTGTATCCTATTGGTTCATACACTGGTAGGATATTCTCTATTACAAACAATGTACTATGTGTATCACTGATCTAGTATAAATATCAGTGATACCATACCGTGTTGGAGGCAAGATTGTAATCGTCCCATTGTAAAACCCTAAATCAGTCAATCAAAGCATTCAGCACAAGTTATCCAAATCATCCTGTTCCTTAACTGTTTTTGATTATTCATATTACTGTGTGATTGTTTATAACTTGTTCTACTGTTAAAACACTAGTCATTTCTTGTTCACTTTATTGATTTCAACACTCAACAAGTGGTATCAGAGCAGGTCAGCTCAAAAACCTGTTCATAGAGCTTTATTTCATTGTTACGGTTTTAGATCTGAATCTTTTCTCAGATTTAGTATTCTGCAACTGTTACTACACTCTATAACTAGTTTTTCTGAAAAGATCCCGTTTAAATCCATTCAAAATGACTAATTCAACTGCTACTTATGCTAACATGCTCAACTACGCCAATCTGATTGGTTCGTCCACAAAAGCTCCTGTGCTTGTTCCAACCTACTATGATTACTGGGTTGATCGTATGAAGGACTACTTGGAAGGTCTCGATGAAGCAAAAGACATCTAGAGATCAGTGAAAGATGGTCCTCACACCGATATAGCACGAATATTCATTAACATTGATGATGTCGAAGCCGGTGGTGTTCTAAATGCAGCAAGAATGATGAAAGAGTTATGCGTGAACTACGAAGTGGACTCGGACCTGATGTTCGTCATCATATTTCTGGAGCAAAGTCTGCTTAAGAAATATGGGATCGTTTGGCTGTTCCCTTCGCAGGTGACAATACCTTGCAATCAAGCGTTGTTCAGGGGGTACTGGCAGATTTTAGCAACTTCAAGCAGCAGGAAAATGAGAGTCTAGAACAAGCTTACGAGCGTTACAGTAAAATTGTGTATGACCTGGAAAAATATGGTGAAACGAGGAGCCAACAGGAGATAAATATAAAGTTTCTCTATAGCTTAAGGCCTGAATGGAGACCCATTATGCTGATGATCAAATCATATGAAAACATTAACACGTATTCATTAGTCAGTCTCTACAATCTTGTCAAAGCTCATGAACCTGATATGATGTGGAAGACGAAGTGAGAAGGCTGCGGGTTCTAGTTCATTGGCCCTTGTGTCAAAAGCTGAAGAAGAAGATAACAATGATGAACCTGATGGCTACATGGAAGGTGAAAACGGTGAAACGATTGCTTTGTATGCTTCAAACAATCGTAGATTTAAGAAACCCTTTGTCAACAAGCCCAATCCTACAAAAACTTATAAAAACTTTTCTTACACGCCGAAGCCTAAACCTGAGATGTTTACACCGAAGGAAGATGCAACTAAATCATTCACTCTGAAGCCTGTCGAATCCAAGACTTTGGAGTCTTCTAAAGACAGATCATAAGAGAAGAAGGTTGCAGTTGATTCTGGTTTCGATTGTAACTACTGCCATGGGAAGAATCACTTAGCAAAAGATTGCATGCTGAAGAAGAAAAATGAGAAACAAACTCTGGTGAAGGATGAAGTGTATTATGCCAGGAAGATGGACGAAGTAAGAGCGAAGACCAAGGATTTAGCCTTGATGGCATGTGACGTGTATTTGGGGACTTATCAAGTTTGGTCTTCGGTCTCTGATGATGAAGAAGTGAGAAAGCCTTCTCATAGTGCTTTCCTAGCATATAATGTTGATAAGAGCCTTCTAGGTAACACTTTTGAGAAATTTGTTGATGAAATTGGGTTGGTACAATGAAAGATATGAAGACTTTTTGGTTTCAACCAAAAGACCACAAAAATCAATGAGCAGGAGATTCTCAACTTGAGGGGGATAGTAGAAAGTTCAAAGCTAGCCTTAGAGAAGACCAATTTAAGAATCACACTACTAGAGGAATCTAGAGAAAAAATTTTGAATAATAATGATGTACTATTGAGACAACAGAATATATTTTGTGAAACTGCTAGACGGTTGTATGCTCATATAACTCGTATTTATCATTCTACGGATTTGTGTAATGTGCAACATAGGAAACTATTGCCCCTTATTGAATTTAAGCTTAAGGATGTTGATAGCATTACATATGAATGTGAATCCATAGTCTCAGGGTCCGAAGTGACAAATCCTTCGTATAAACATGGTTTAATTTCGGTGGAAAAATACTTAACTGCTGAAAACTTGTTGAAACTGCTGCCAAAAGAAATTCCAATTTTGAAAAAGGAAGTACCTCAAATTGAAAACGAATCTAATGTTGTTGTGGAAACTGTGTTTGAAACGGATTCTGAATGCGATTCGGATATGGAGGATATTGATTGTTCAACGTTGTCCTTGCAAAAAATATTCTCCACATCAGCATTACCCTCCGAAGACATCTCACAATTGTCTTCGGTTGATAAAGGCAAAGCCAAAGTTGATTGTGAAAATGAAAACTATGAAAACTTGGAAAATATTAAATCTAAAACTCAAATTTCTGATGAATGTGAATCTTATAAAGATTATCTCAAAAACACTTCAAAAAGACTAGTCCATGTTGCGTGTGTTTATCCTAAGGTTTCTTATTTCAAAAATTCTATCTTTGTTAAACCTGGTGGTGTGCTGTTAGTTGATAATGGATTTGAAAAAGATAGTTGATAAGGATAACTCCACAGTAACTGAGGAAGGATTCTTTTCTTCGTCTAAAATGGTTGAAAACCAAGTGAATGAAAACATGGAAGTGAAAATTAACATAAGAAAACAGGATTTATATCGTCATAACATTTTCAATCGTTTGTGCTATCAAAAGGAGAAAATTCTGAAGAATTTAAATCATCTTTTGAAAGTCAAAACCAGCAACCATGTTTACACAAACCGAAATGACAAACAAATTCAAGTTATGGAGAAACCTGTAACTCTGAAGATGGATGTTTTTCAGTTATTAGAATCAAAAGAGAGTGTACCACATGCTAAATCTGTTGAAAATAAAGATTCAAAACTTAAACCTGCAAACTCTTACCCCATGATGCAGTATCCTAACTTTTTGGATAAACCTCAAACTAAAAACACTCCGAAGCCTGTGGTACAAAACGTCAAAATTTTACAAAAACCTCAACTTCAAAATCATGCATCAACCTTAAATCTGGTTAAAAGAAAAACACCCTTCGTAGCTTCAAAACCAACAAATTCAATTGCTTCAACGTCTGGAACAAAACCTACTAATTCAAATGAACTAGAAGTCAAAAATCAGTTTTTCAAACCAACCTTTACACCGGCAAATCCTAACTTTCCAAATCCCAAATTTCATAAACCAACAAAGAAAACATTTTCCAAAGGAACTAATTTAATAGACACACTCCATCAATGGCTGGACATAAATTTGGATCTGTTTAAAGATAAAAATCTTTCATTAAATGATTTCAAATTGGCATACGAAGAGTACCTTTATGCTTCTACATCATGCAGTTCAATATCGAAGAAATCAACAACTGAAAATCCTAAACAAAATTGGAAAAGAAATGATTTGAAAGAAAATCTCACTGCTAAAACCAAGTTGTCAAAGTCATTAAATTCTAAGAAAACATCAAAAACCTCGAAGTCAATATCATCCAATCAAAAATGGGTTCCGAAGACTTGCATCTTGTCAGTCAATTCGGACTCTTCAATTTTGACAAAAAGCCTTTCAGAATCATGCTCAAACTCTTCGGTATCATGTTCATCACATGAGGCTTCAGAGGATTTGATCAACTTAAATGCAAATGAAATATCAGAAGAGGCTGTAGAAAAGTGGATTTAAGAATCCTTCACTTACCCTGAGGACCCAAGATTGATTGGGTACCAACTCCTTCTTGATTAATTGCAGATAACGTCTAATGAGCGGTACGATGCTAAATGGTACATAGATAGTGGCTGCTCAAGACACATGTCAGGGAAGAGGGAATATCTCAGGGAGTATAGGACGTTGGATGATGCTGGAAATGTCAGATTTGGTAACAATGATACATGTCCAATCCGAGGTTACAGAAAGATAACAAATGGTCAATTTACAATCAACCGGGTGGCATTTGTTGAAGGTTTAAAGCATAATCTTGTAAGCATTTCTCAATTAGTTGTGGGAACTGGAAATGAAGTTACATTCAATCACCATGGAAGTGTTATTGCTAAAATGGACACAAAAAAAGTCCTATTGAAATCTGAAAGAAAGGGATCAATGTTTCCCTTAAATCTGAAGCCAATGACTGGTGGGCAATCTCTTTGTCTTCTCTCTAAAGCCAACTCTGATGTCAGCTGGCTATGGCACCGAAGACTTGCTCATCTAAACTTCAAAGACCTAAACAAACTAGTGGCTATGGATTTGGTTCGAGGGTTGCCTGCTCTAAAATTCGATAATGATTCACTTTGTGCTTCTTGTGAACATGGCAAGCAAACAAAGCAAAAGCATCCAACTATGATCAATCCAAAAATCACCGAACCTCTTTCATTTCTTTACATGGATCTTTGTGGACCATCCGTAGTGGAGTCAATAGGGAAGAAAAAGTATATTTTGGTGATTGTTGATGATTATTCAAGGTTCACTTGGGTCTTATTTTAAAGGAACAAGTCAGATGCAGCTGAAGAAATCATCAACTTCATCAGAAAGATGGAGGTAATACTCAACAAGAAAGTCTGAACCGTACATAGTGACAATGGTTCGGAGTTCAAAAATCAAACTCTTGATGGATTCTTGAAAACAAGGGGGATCAATCACAATTTCTCAGCACCCTATACTCCTCAACAAAATGGTGTTGTAGAAAGACGAAATCGTTCTTTGTGTGAAGCTGCTAGAACTATGCTTAACTTTGCAAATTGGCCAATGTACTTCTGGGCTGAAGCTATTTCTACTGCGTGTTTCACCCAAAATAGATGTTACATCCACAAGAAATTTCATATAACCCCTTACGAACTGCTCAACCGAAGGAAACCAAATGTCAAGTTTCTCCACATCTTCGGTTGCAGGTGTTTTATCTTAAACTTGAAAGATCATTTGACAAAATTCAATGATAGATCAGAAGAAGGGATTTTTCTTGTTTAGTCACAAGACTCAAAAGCCTATAGAGTTATGAACAAGAGGACATGCAAAATTGAAGAAACCTTCAACCTCTCGTTCGATGACTACTATATCAAGAAATCACAACATCCCTTTCCAATGTCATCGATCTTTCCACAGTCAGCTATTGATGCATCACCAATCACTACCTTTGACACTGACTTTAGTCATCTCTTTGATCCACCGGAAAGAGCTGTGGACTCCGAAGCCAGAGCACCAGATAATCAAGTGTCTAAATTGTCCAAGCTTACAGATGGCCCCGAAGACTCAACTCCAAGTAGTGTTCAGAGACCCTCTTCGATTGAGGGGGAGAGTTCAAATGGATCAAATGGATCCGCAGAAGATCCTGGTTTCGAGGGGGAGCAAATCAACACCAGTCTCAATAACCCTCCACATGAAGTATCACACATCATGTCCCTCTATCCTCAAGTCGAGGGGGAGCCAGAAGTAGCAACTCCAATTCTTGGGATGAAGAAAGAACAGTCTCTCCACTAGTTAGAGTCGAGGGGGAGCAATTTCTAAACTATTCTATTCATTCTTCAAATCTAAACACTCCATAAACAATTGTCACAAACTCAGAAAATCATTTTTAATCATGGATGATTTCCCTTCCACTTTGGGATATCCTTCAGATATTGAGGAAATTAACTATGAAGGACCTCCTGAATTTGATCCAAATTATCCTCCTTTGGAAAAATGGACTAGAAATCATCCTCCATCACTTGTCATCGGTAATGTTCAAGATAGAGTATTGACTCGTGCACAACTTCACCAAAAACAACTTGATTTGAACAAAACATCGGAGTTATGTATGTTCAATGTCTTTATTTCAAAGATTGAACCAAATAACGTTAAAGATGCATTTGATCACCCTGACTAGATTGAAGCAATGCAGATGGAATTAGAGGAATTTAAAAGAAACAAAGTCTGGAGGCTAATTCCAAAACCTGCAAATGCTTCAATTGTTGGTCTCAAATGGGTGTATATAAGTAAACTAGACACGGAAGGCAATGTGGTTCGGAACAAAGCAAGGTTGGTTGTCAAAGGATATTGTCAACAGGAGGGAATTGACTACAAAGAGACATTTGCTCCTGTTGCCAGACTCGAATCAGTTTGGATCTTTTTAGCTTATGCTGCACATAAAAATTTTGACGTCTATCAGATGGATGTTAAATGTGCATTTTTGAACGGTGATCTCGAGGAAACCATATTTGTTGAACAACCACCTGGCTTTGAGAGTAAAGAACATCCCAACCATTGATATGTGCTAGACAAAGCTATCTATGGTTTAAAACAAGCCCCAAGAGCTTGGTATGAAACCTTAACAAAATTTTTAAAATGGTCAAATTCCAAACAGGGTTCAGTGGATCCAACACTTTTTAGAAAGAAAGTTGGATCTTATTTGATGTTAGTCTAAATTTATGTGGATGACATAATCTTCAGATCCACTGATCCCAAACTTTCAAAAGATTTTGAAAAACTAATGAAAAGCAAATTTCAAATGAGTATGATGGGAAAGATTAATTTCGTTATTGGATTACAAAAAAAAACAATCCAAGGAGGGGATCTTTATTAATCAACAAAAGTATACAAAGAGTTTGCTTGAACGCTTTGGAATTACTAACTGTTCCAAAGCAAAAGTTCCATTGACTGCAGGTACAAGGTTAAATCCTTCATTGGACAAACCGAAGACTGACATCCAGACATACCGAAAAGAAAAAGTTCCATTGCCTGTAGGTACAAGGTTAAATCCTTCATTGGACAAATCGAAGACTGACATCCAGACATACCGAAGCATGATTGGGTCATTGCTTTATCTCACAGCCAGTCGACCAGATATCATGTTTGCAGTTTGTAACTGCGCAAGATATCAAGCTGACCCACAAGAACCTCATCTGGCTACGGTTAAAACAATCTTTCGATATCTAAACAATACAACTACTTATGGTTTATGGTACCCAGCAAACTCAGGCTTCTACATACAAGCTTACTCTGACTCAGATCTTGGTGGATGCTCTATTGATAGCAAGAGCACTTCGGGGGTTGTCAATTCCTTGATGGAAAGCTAATCAGTTAGCAATCTAAGAAGCAAACTTGTGTCTTTATCTCCACTGCTGAAGCTGAATATGTGGCTGCTGCTGGTTGTACCTCACAAATCATCTGGATTCAAAGTCAATTGAAAGACTATGCCATTAACATGAGAAAGATTCCACTGTTTTGTGATTCACAAAGTGCAATTCGGATTTGCCACAATCATGTTCAACATTCTAAGACAAAGCACATAGCTCTTCGCTATCACTTTATCAAAAGTCATGTTGAGGAGGGGAATATAGAAGTGCACTTCGTTCACACAACAGAACAATTGGCAGACATCGTCACAAAGGCTTTAAATGAAGAGGCATTTACATGGGTAGTTCGAGGACTTGGAATGATTGGTGGATCCACTTTACAATAAATCTCAGATTTGCTCATTCTCTTTCTTAATCTTTTCATTTGCAAAACAAAATTCATGACACTCCGCAGAACTCCGAATAGTTTTATTGCTTCGGACCTCATCGGAGTAAAACAAGTAAAATCACATAATGTTACACCACAGAACCCCGAAGTACTTTATCACTTCGGAGCTCTGCGGAACAGAAATCTCTGTCAAATAAAATTGTATAAATGGTAAAATTGTTAAAACATATTTTGACTTCGCTTCTTAAGGATAATCGTAAAAAAGTTTATTTCAAAGAAAAATCAAAAACAAGAAAAATAAAGGTTCTTGTACAAACACTAAATGTTTTGGGAAAAATTTGATGCACAAAGGACAAAGTTTAATCTTCTTTCATGATTCAATCTATTAAAGGACAAAACTTTGATTTTAGATTCTGGTAATCATACCTTATTGCACTTATAGGTATTTGGGAATCAACTTGAAACATTGGTAAAAGAACAGACTTCGAAGTGAGGTTAAGGCTATTTTACACTACGAAGACTTGTTTGATTTGGATATCCTTAACATAGTGTCTATCTATAACTTCCCGGTTGAACTTGACTCGCTTTATCAATAAACTAATCAAGTAGTCTGACAACTACTTAGGATAAATCACATGTTCCGAAGTTTTCTTCAAAAAGAGATAAAGACATTGCCTGATGAGAAAATTTAAAAGGTGTTCACTCTTGTTTCAAAATTGAACTATATGAAAACATTTAAACTCAATGGATTGTACAAACAAACACAAAAGCACCATCAAAATGCTTCTACATGGTGAAAATTTTTAGCTCTTCGGATATGAAACTCCAAAAAGAAAAGAATCAGTTTCAAAGTAAAATTGAAAACTTGAAAGAGAAAAACAAAAACTCAATATGTCAAAAGAATCAAAGACAGTAAACAAGTATAAGATAATCAATAGGGAGTGCAAAAAAAAAGATAAATCAGCACTCAAAGGCATATTCCTCTATCTTAAATGGCAATACAAGGAACTCCTATAACATAGTTGAGTACCATGTAGAGAATATGAACATTTCAAGTAATATATCTTAAATGGTAATGTTAGGGTGGTGTACGAAGCTCAAAGACTTGTCATCAGAGAATAGTATCCAAACACCTCAACTGATGAAATGGAATAAAATTTTCAAATGTATCTTTTAAGTCAATCCAAGCTTTCAAACAAAATTTCTGATGCTCAATTCAAAAGAGAAATCCTTCTAAATTTCAATGCAGTGAATGTCACCATCTCTTTGTATGAAAAATTTGAAACACAAAGGAAAAATCAAACATTTTTGCAAAAATGCAAAATCAACATCCGAATTGGGGTAGTTAAATTTATGCACTTTATGACTGATGGTCAATCAAACAACCTTTGGAATGAAAAATGGACTTCCAACATGATCTGATAGATTCTGAATCCTAAATTGTCAAAACTCAATTTCTCAATGATGATGGAAGTTAAGATTAGAAGTCATCATGCATCATCAAAAACAATTCAATAGAAAAACTAAAATTTCTCTGACAAAACAATTACTTCGGAGAATTGATAACATTCATCTAAAAAATTCTTATTCTTCTTGTCATCAATACACTTCGGAGTTGAATGAAACACAAAATAAATTACCTTTGTCCTTAATGATCCGAAGTCATATTATTGTTCAAATGATTTTCATATTTATGTTAAGTACAGAGACAAACATTCTTTTGAATTTAATAACTGTTGCAACACAGCTGTCACTGAGAAAATAATGGGAAATCTTAACAAAAAGATCTTATGTAAATGGCGCTTCATTTTCAAATCATCAAAACTGACAACATGACGTTTCCACTTTTGCAGGGATAGTGGGAAGCTCATGTGCTGAGGTGTCTTCGTATTAGTGGACCAATTCAAACGTGCATTTAATGACCTTGGGACCACGAATACTATATAAACCTCACACCGATTCAGTTCTATTCGTTACACGATCATCACTCTCAAATTTCCTTTGCAAAAACTCTCTCAAGAAACCCTAAAATTCTTTCGTGTTCCTCGATCCTTCAATAATGGTTGAAGCATCTTCTCAAACAACTGAAGCTATCTCAATCCCTGTTCTCAAGAGCCAGTCTACAAACCTGGTTCTTCGCAATGATTTGAAACTTTACCCTCAACCAATTGATGCAGTGGTTGAGTGCTTGAAGAGGTCTGTTCTTGGCTACGCCCTAACCTGTACTCCTTCCATTCCGGCGACACTGGTTCACAGGGCACACTACACATCCAATGCTCTGTTTGACACCAATAATCATGTCAAATCAGTGTTCTATGAGGCCATCGATTCCAAGGGTAAGACCAAGAAAGTTCAACTAACTAAGGAGAAATTTACTGAAGCTCTCCGTCTTCCTGTTTACAACTCAAAGGAGATGGTTGCTCCTTCTACTGATCAACTGGTTGAGATGTTCAACAAGATGGGATACGAACCTCTGCTCGAGAAGATCAACATATTCAAGAAAAACCAACTTCCTGATCTTTGGAGATATTTCTTCAGTATCTTCCTTAGATGTCTCTCAGGAAGAACCTCAAGACTGGACTCTGCTAGTGTTGCATTCCATAGTCTGCTGTATGGAATCTACTACGATGTTAAGGTAGACTTCTTGTCCATTCTCTGGGCTGATTTCTGCTCCCACATCAATCACGACTTGAAGGGGACTGATATCGCCAATGCAAGGTTCTGAGCGATTGTTGTTCACGCTCATTACCAGCAAGCAGGGTATGTTCCTGACACCTCGCTCCCAGAAATGAAGTACACTCCTATTGCAATTCCAGCCCTATATGATGTACCGGCAACCTTCTGTGCCCAAATTCCCCAAGCAATACTGTCCAAAGTGCCCATGGAGTGCAATGAGGTAAATAGTTACATAAATAATCTTGTTATTCCATCCCCTGTTCGAGACATAACTCAAGAAGAAACTCAAGCTACACCCACCAAGGCACAAGCAAAAATGAAAGTCAAAAAGAAAGCAACTGGTGGACCTAGTGATCTGAAGAAAATAGAGAAAAAGAGAAAAGGTTCGGAGAAAACCACTCCGAAGAGGAAACAACCAAAGAGGTCAAGGAAACTGACCATTAGGGATGAGTCTTCAGAGTCCAATAAGACTCCATCCATAGTCCAAGAAGAAGAAGAACAGCATGAAAACAGACCTCCTTCACCTCCACCAACCACCAGACCACCCACTCCACCAAACACTAATGCACCACCCTCACCACCTAAAACAACCAGAACACCTACACCACCTCATACAACAACATCTCTTCCTCTACCACCCACAACAGCTCAATAAACATCCACAATCCACTCTACATCATCTGATGTGCCTCCACCACCTCCACCTACAACAGCCCCTCAAACGTCTAGTATTCATTCCTCTGGTATTGACTTTTCATTACCAGAGTTTGATCTACATCAATCACCCCCAAGACAAAACCCTACTTCAGCAGCCTTCTTTGAGGCTTTTCATCTGGCGCCTTGGTTGCTGAAGGGACATCCGATGAAGAACTGCCAGATGGATATTTTGTACTAATGAAACAGTACAAGATTCTCAATTCAAAGCTTGATACTCTGATTCAAGCACAAACAGGTTTTGATCCTACAAAACCAACCATGGGTGACATTACCGAAGAGATCGAGACTCTGGAGTTCAAATTGTCCAATGAAATAAAAGAATTAGTGCAGTAGCTTGAGAAAAGACTCTTGGACCAATAGGATAAGATCCAATCCTCGTTTGAACAAAAAATAGTGTCTGCTGTTGCTGAGGTTGACAAGAAAATCCAAACATTTGCTGAAAAGGTTGAACATTCAAACTCCGAAGTTATGAAAGCCTTACAAGAACTTCGGAGCGAAACTCAGCAAAGTACCAAGTTTTAAAAACAACTTGATGAGGCAAGAGTAAAGATTGAAGAGCTCACAGCCGCCCAAGCTGCTATGGAGATCACTAAGTTTACAGAGGAACTCCAAAAGATAAATGCAGTTCTTAACCAAGATATGGTCACACGGTTGAGAAATGTATTACAACCTCTGATAAACTTTGCTGATCGGATTGCTAGACCACAAGGCAGGCCTGCCATTGCTCAGCAAACGGGCCATGCCTCATAAGGGGGAGAAAGAGTGGTCACATTAGTAACCTCCGCAGCCGCAACAACCACTATTGCTGGTCCTAGATTCTCAACCATCACAACAACTACCATAGGATCATCTGGAGCTGGAAGTTCAACAGACAGGTCAGTCGAAAACATAATTTGTTCCACACATGGAAAATATCTACAAGGCAAGATGTGCTGACCATGCCTTGATGATCAAAATGAACAACTTTTCCCGAGATGATGGAAAATGGACCGCAGAGGCAATCAAACTCTTCAGATTTCAAGATCTGAATGTACTCAACAGGCTACCTCTTCGGAGTTTTGAGACAGTCAACTCTGATGATCTTCAGCTCGACTTACCTTTCAATCCAAAGACTTTCGCTTTTCTCCAGTTTGTTCAATCAATAACAAATGAACAGAGGCCAACCTACTGGACCAACAAAATCAACTTCCATGCTATGTTCATTCAAAATCAGAATGTAGTATGGAGTTTGAAAAAGGTCAAGAAAATCATATCGATCAAAGAAGCAAAGACTTTTGAGAACTTCACGAATTACGAATTTCTTGTTCTTCGTGGTTCAAATGAAGTTGAATCAAGGTTCACAATTGCTGACTTCCCAATAATGAATCCAATGGACTTCATTGAAATGCTAGACATCTTGGGTAGAGGTGATCTTGGCCTTGCTTCGGAGTCTTTGGTTGTAATCAGAACGACCAAATACCATCTCTTGGGTTTTCTGAACAACTACCTGCTGAGATTCGCAAAACAAGACATTGAATTATGTTTCTACTACAAACAGCCATTGAATACTCATCCAGTCATAGTTCGAAACATAAGCAGGTTTAAGAATGGAGAGATTCTTGATGAACCATATGGTGTAGTATTCAAAGGGCTTCGAAACGAAACCGAATTCATGATTAAGTTCTTTGAAATAGACTAGCTTGGCCACCATCCCTCCTCCTTTATTTCAGGCATGATTCCTCATGTGAACGCTTCTCATGTCAATTATGATTAGAAGAAGAAGAAGTTCATGGATCATATGACCTGGTACTTAGATATCAGAAAAACCTTGAAGAGAGCCTACAAAAGAAACTTTTGTGTATAGGCTTCGGATGCACTTCACACAAAGGGGGAGATTGTTGAGAATATTTGTGATGAAGTGCCAATGCATCCAAAGACCTCCTGCTGATAACCCCGAAGTAATAAACAAAAAGAAGAACCCCGAAGTCTGAAGACTCGGAAGTGTATTACATGGAGGATCCGAAGACTTCACAGCTGTCAAACTTTTGTGTGCACGTGTATAGTACAATACGTGCTGCATGAATCTTGTATCCTATTGGTTCGTATACCGATAGGATATTCTCTGTTACAAACAATGTACTATGCGTATCACTGATCTAGTATAAATATCAGTGATACCATACCGTGTTGGAGGCGAGATTGTAATCGTCCCATTGTAAAACCCTAAATCAATCAATCAAAGCATTCAACACAAGTTATCCAAATCATCCTATTCCTTAACTGTTTTTTATTATTCATATTACTGTGTGATTGTTTATAACTTGTTCTACTGTTAAAACACTAGTCATTTCTTGTTCACTTTATTGATTTCAACACTCAACAACCCAGTCATCTTCACCAGAGTATTTCAACCCATTCTTTGCTAAAGTAGTAAGAGAAATTAAGTTCTTACGAACATCCGGAACATACCAGCAATCAAGCTTTCTGACCATACCATCATGCATCATAATCTGTACCATACCGCTTCCTTTGACCTGAGCAACCCAATCATCACCCAAGTTCACCGTTCCTTTCAAGTCTCTAAAAAATTCGAACCAGTCACGATGGAAAGTCATATGATAAGATGCCCCAGTATCCAAGACCCATGCATCAACATAACTAGATGTACAAATAGTCAATACAACACCTATGTCTTCTTCTTCAGAACCATCCTGAACAATAGTCACGCTGCCATTGTTGTTATTTTCTCTCTTCCCCCCTTTTAGCAATGGACAATTTCTCTTGAAGTGACCCTTCTCCTTGCAGTTATAACACTTGACTTTTGTAGAAAGTTTCGATTTTGAACGTGACTTACTTCGATTTCCACCATCTTTCTTATCTGATGTCCTTCCTCTGCCAACAAACAGACCTGAACCGGATGTCTCCTCATTCCCAGAAACTCTACTTTAAGTTCCTTGGACAACAGAGAATCCTTCACATCATTCACAGTAATTGTTGTTCTTCCATACAACATAGTATCAACAAAGTTCTCATGTAAATTCGGCAGTGAACATAACAAAATAAGGGCTTGATCCTCATCATAAACCTTTACTCCTACTCCTTGAAGATCTAGAATAATACGATTGAAAGAATTAAGATGGTCTTTTACTTGAGTACCTTCTGCCATCCAGAAAGTGTACAACCGTTGCTTCTGATACAACCTATTTGTCAAAGAACTGTTCTGATACGTATCACAAAGCTTCTTCCAAATACCTGCAGCAGTGGGTTGATCAACAACTTCCCTCAACACCTCATCTGTCAAGCTCAAAAGAATAGCACTATGTGCTTTCCCCTCGATCTCCTTATTCATTGCATCTGTCATGTCCTTTGCATATTCTCCTTCCACTGCAACTGTGCATCCTTGTTGAACTAGAAGAGCCTTCATCTTCACCTTCCACAAAGTGAAATCATTCGAGCCATTGAACTTCTCTAAATCGAACTTGTGAGATGACATCTTCAATCAACCGATCCTTGTAGTCTTTGATAAGCTGGAAACCCGAAGGCTGTTTATTGCTCATAGTCGCCGCGGCACGGACTCCAACAGGGCACGACGCTGGCTTGAACAGATGCGGTCTTCAATAGACACGATCTTTCAACAGGCGCGACGCGGTATTTCAACAGACGCGACACGGCAGCCGTAAACCCTAGATCTACTACCAACTTCAATCAACCAGAACTACAACCAGATCTAATATACGCAAACTAAAACCGCAAATAACCACAGATCTATAACACTACAGATCTGAAACCGCGGCTCTGATACCTCTTGTTAGGAAATAGACCTAAATCTATAGCCTATTGCCCAGGAATATTAACGAGAATATAAATGTGGTAAATATAAACACAAAGTAACGACACAGAGATTTACGTGGTTCGGTCCAAGATGACCTACGTCCACGGGCAGGTGAGAGTATTCTTTATTCCAGAGCTAAAATACAGGTGTTACAGAGCGTACCTAGATTGCTAGTAAATCGGCCTCCTCTGACTAATGACTTCTGACTTTTTCATCACAAAACCTTAATGACCTGCCTTTGTATTTATAGGCTTTATAAATAGACACATGAAACCCTAGCCGTACCCTAGCTGTTCACGGCCCATGCGACGCGGACACTTAATGGGCCGTGGCGCGCGTGTTTACAATTCATACGGGTTTTAATTCCCAATTCACTATTTAACATCAACATTTAATATTAAGGTACCAACAATAAGTGGGATAATTTTTTAATGTTAACATAACAACAATAAGTTAGATAACCATCAAAATTATGATTCGTTGTAGTGAGTTAAATAACATAACCGTTGAGTTTTGATTTGTCATCAACTGCTCAATTTTTTCAGCTTCGTGATCCATTTATTTTCAGTTATTTGGTATATGTTTAGATCCTAATGCAATAAGGCTTATATATTTTTATCCCTAGTTGCATTGTGTGTCTATTAAAACAATAAGTACGTAGTTTGCTCATGTTTTTGTGATTTCATTAGAATAACTTGGAGATCTAGATGGACCTTTTTATCCAATGATCAATCATTAATTACCAAAAGGGGTGTGTAGATCCAAAGATTGAAAATTAGTGAGAGGAGGCTACTAACAGAAATTTTTTTTACAATTTATCCCATTTTAGCTAATTTTCATTTTATTACTCTTAAAATTTATCCTTTTGTAGTAAGGGTTGTGGAGTACAGTTGCTGCAGGGTTGTGGAGTACAATAGCTGTAGAATGATGAATCTATGCATGGGTTGGATTTTCATATTTACTCATAAGAAATTGTACTTTGAAAATTTTATCAAGTTATAACATTGTACTTTCTAAGGAAACTTACTTTTGTACACACGATGCTTTTTGTATTTTGAGAACGAATGTATTTTAGTTTGAATATGAATACATTTAGAAACGTTGTTTAAATTTCAATGTCGAAAACATTGTTTACTTTTGTACATGCAATGCTTTTTGTATTATGAGATGTAAATTAGGGAATCAATACTTTCAAAAAAATTGTTATTTTGGTTGTATGATTTATATTTCGATGTTCTAAAACCAGAATTGTTTAAATTTCAATGTTGAAAACTCTTATTTATAAAAAAATTAGTTTATTTAAATTTTAGTTTATTTTACAGTTTGCAGACTTTAAAAAACAAAGAGTCTTCTTTTTGGAGACTGCAGACAATTGTTCCACCTTTTCTTCTACAGATGTCTGCAGATGTGGTTCGCAGACTGTAGAGTTTTTACCTTTTAAAAAACAAACAGCACATAAGTCTATGAGAATATGTTTGTTTAGTATTAATATTAACAAATATATATATATATATATATATATATATATATATATATATATATATATATATATATATATATATATATATATATATATATATATATATATATATATAAATATATATATATATATATATATATATATATATATATATATATATACTTCTAAAAATGTAAAAATACATATTTTCTTCTTGAATACGTATAATTAAAAAAATGCTTAAACTAAAAATGTAAATGAAATTGGAAACTTTAGAGTTTTTTTGTGCGAATTTTTTTATCATCGTAACCTATAAAACTGTGATATAGATAACAACGTCAAAATTTGAAAAAAAACTTGCAATTATTAGACATAAACGAATAGGAAATTGTATAAACGGTATAATCGATAACTTAAAGTCTTTCATGTCAAATGCTCAAAGTAACGACACAGAGATTTACGTGGTTCGGTCCAAGATGACCTACGTCCACGGGCAGGAGAGAGTATTCTTTATTCCAGAGCTAAAATACAGGTGTTACAGAGCGTACCTAGATTGCTAGTAAATCGGCCTCCTCTGACTAATGACTTCTGACTTTTTCATCACAAAACCTTAATGACCTGCCTTTGTATTTATAGGCTTTATAAATAGACACATGAAACCCTAGCCGTACCCTAGCTGTTCACGGCCCATGCGACGCGGACACTTAATGGGCCGTGGCGCGCGTGTTTACAATTCATACGGGTTTTAATTCCCAATTCACTATTTAACATCAACATTTAATATTAAGGTACCAACAATAAGTGGGATAATTTTTTAATGTTAACATAACAACAATAAGTTAGATAACCATCAAAATTATGATTCGTTGTAGTGAGTTAAATAACATAACCGTTGAGTTTTGATTTGTCATCAACTGCTCAATTTTTTCAGCTTCGTGATCCATTTATTTTCAGTTATTTGGTATATGTTTAGATCCTAATGCAATAAGGCTTATATATTTTTATCCCTAGTTGCATTGTGTGTCTATTAAAACAATAAGTACGTAGTTTGCTCATGTTTTTGTGATTTCATTAGAATAACTTGGAGATCTAGATGGACCTTTTTATCCAATGATCAATCATTAATTACCAAAAGGGGTGTGTAGATCCAAAGATTGAAAATTAGTGAGAGGAGGCTACTAACAGAAATTTTTTTTACAATTTATCCCATTTTAGCTAATTTTCATTTTATTACTCTTAAAATTTATCCTTTTGTAGTAAGGGTTGTGGAGTACAGTTGCTGCAGGGTTGTGGAGTACAATAGCTGTAGAATGATGAATCTATGCATGGGTTGGATTTTCAGATTTACTCATAAGAAATTGTACTTTGAAAATTTTATCAAGTTATAACATTGTACTTTCTAAGGAAACTTACTTTTGTACACACGATGCATTTTGTATTTTGAGAACGAATGTATTTTAGTTTGAATATGAATACATTTAGAAACATTGTTTAAATTTCAATGTCGAAAACATTGTTTACTTTTGTACATGCAATGCTTTTTGTATTATGAGATGTAAATTAGGGAATCAATACTTTCAAAAAAATTGTTATTGTGGTTGTATGATTTATATTTCGATGTTCTAAAACCAGAATTGTTTAAATTTCAATGTTGAAAACTCTTATTTATAAAAAAAATTAGTTTATTTAAATTTTAGTTTATTTTACAGTTTGCAGACTTTAAAAAACAAAGAGTCTTCTTTTTGGAGACTGCGGACAATTGTTCCACCTTTTCTTCTACAGATGTCTGCAGATGTGGTTCGCAGACTGTAGAGTTTTTACCTTTTAAAAAACAAACAGCACATAAGTCTATGAGAATATGTTTGTTTAGTATTAATATTAACAAATATATATATATATATATATATATATATATATATATATATATATATATATATATATATATATATATATATACTTCTAAAAATGTAAAAATACATATTTTCTTCTTGAATACGTATAATTAAAAAAAATACTTAAACTAAAAATGTAAATGAAATTGGAAACTTTAGAGTTTTTTTGTGCGAATTTTTTTATCATCGTAACCTATAAAACTGTGATATAGATAACAACGTCAAAAGTTGAAAAAAAAAACTTGCAATTATTAGACATAAACAAATAGGAAATTGTATAAACGGTATAATCGATAACTTAAAGTCTTTCATGTCAAATGCTCAAAGTAACGACACAGAGATTTACGTGGTTCGGTCCAAGATAACCTACGTCCACGGGCAGGAGAGAGTATTCTTTATTCCAGAGCTAAAATACAGGTGTTACAGAGCGTACCTAGATTGCTAGTAAATCGGCCTCCTCTGACTAATGACTTCTGACTTTTTCATCACAAAACCTTAATGACCTGCCTTTGTATTTATAGGCTTTATAAATAGACACATGAAACCCTAGCCGTACCCTAGCTGTTCACGGCCCATGCGACGCGGACACTTAATGGGCCGCGGCGCGCGTGTTTACAATTCATACGGGTTTTAATTCCCAATTCACTATTTAACACCAACATTTAATATTAAGGTACCAACAATAAGTGGGATAATTTATTAATGTTAACATAACAACAATAAGTTAGATAACCATCAAAATTATGATTCGTTGTAGTGAGTTAAATAACATAACCGTTGAGTTTTGATTTGTCATCAACTGCTCAATTTTTTCAGCTTCGTGATCCATTTATTTTCAGTTATTTGGTATATGTTTAGATCCTAATGCAATAAGGCTTATATATTTTTATCCCTAGTTGCATTGTGTGTCTGTTAAAACAATAAGTACGTAGTTTGCTCATGTTTTTGTGATTTCATTAGAATAACTTGGAGATCTAGATGCTCCTTTTTATCCAATGATCAATCTTGAATTACCAAAAGGGGTGTGTAGATCCAAAGACTGAAAATTAGTGAGAGGAGGCTACTAACAGATTTTTTTTTTACAATTTAGCCCATTTTAGCTAATTTTCATTTTATTACTCTTAAAATTTATCCTTTTGTAGTAAGGGTTGTGGAGTACAGTTGCTGCAGGGTTGTGGAGTACAATAGCTGTAGAATGATGAATCTATGCATGGGTTGGATTTTCAGATTTACTCATAAGAAATTGTACTTTGAAAATTTTATCAAGTTATAACATTGTACTTTCTAAGGAAACTTACTTTTGTACACACGATGCATTTTGTATTTTGGGAACGAATGTATTTTAGTTTGAATATGAATACATTTAGAAACATTGTTTAAATTTCAATGTCGAAAACATTGTTTACTTTTGTACATGCAATGCTTTTTGTATTATGAGATGTAAATTAGGGAATCAATACTTTCAAAAAAATTGTTATTGTGGTTGTATGATTTATATTTCGATGTTCTAAAACCAGAATTGTTTAAATTTCAATGTTGAAAACTCTTATTTATAAAAAAATTAGTTTATTTAAATTTTAGTTTATTTTACAGTTTGCAGACTTTAAAAAACAAAGAGTCTTCTTTTTGGAGACTGCAGACAATTGTTCCACCTTTTCTTCTATAGATGTCTGCAGATGTGGTTCGCAGACTGTAGAGTTTTTACCTTTTAAAAAACAAACAGCACATAAGTCTATGAGAATATGTTTGTTTAGTATTTAATATTAATGAATATATATATATATATATATATATATATATATATATATATATATATATATATATATATATATATATATATATATATACTTCTAAAAATGTAAAAATACATATTTTCTTCTTGAATACGTATAATTAAAAAAAATACTTAAACTAAAAATGTAAATGAAATTGGAAACTTTAGAGTTTTTTTGTGCGAATTTTTTTATCATCGTAACCTATAAAACTGTGATATAGATAACAACGTCAAAAGTTGAAAAAAGAAAACTTGCAATTATTAGACATAAACGAATAGGAAATTGTATAAACGGTATAATCGATAACTTAAAGTCTTTCATGTCAAATGCTCAAAGTAACGACACAGAGATTTACGTGGTTCGGTCCAAGATAACCTACGTCCACGGGCAGGAGAGAGTATTATTTATTCCAGAGCTAAAATACAGGTGTTACAGAGCGTACCTAGATTGCTAGTAAATCGGCCTCCTCTGACTAATGACTTCTGACTTTTTCATCACAAAACCTTAATGACCTGTCTTTGTATTTATAGGCTTTATAAATAGACACACGCTCGTGTTTACAATTCATACGGGTTTTAATTCCCAATTCACTATTTAACACCAACATTTAATATTAAGGTACCAACAATAAGTGGGATAATTTATTAATGTTAACATAACAACAATAAGTTAGATAACCATCAAAATTATGATTCGTTGTAATGAGTTAAATAACATAACCGTTGAGTTTTGATTTGTCATCAACTGCTCAATTTTTTCAGCTTCGTGATCCATTTATTTTCAGTTATTTGGTATATGTTTAGATCCTAATGCAATAAGGCTTATATATTTTTATCCCTAGTTGCATTGTGTGTCTGTTAAAACAATAAGTACGTAGTTTGCTCATGTTTTTGTGATTTCATTAGAATAACTTGGAGATCTAGATGGTCCTTTTTATCCAATGATCAATCATGAATTACCAAAAGGGGTGTGTAGATCCAAAGATTGAAAATTAGTGAGAGGAGGCTACTAACAAAATTTTTTTTTACAATTCATCCCATTTTAGCTAATTTTCATTTTATTACTCTTAAAATTTATCCTTTTGTAGTAAGGGTTGTGGAGTACAGTTGCTGCAGGGTTGTGGAGTACAATAGCTGCAGAATGATGAATCTATGCATGGGTTGGATTTTCAGATTTACTCATAAGAAATTGTACTTTGAAAATTTTATCAAGTTATAGCATTGTACTTTCTAAGGAAACTTACTTTTGTACACGCGATGCTTTTTGTATTTTGAGACCGAATGTATTTTAGTTTGAATATGAATACATTTAGAAACATAGTTTAAATTTCAATGTCGAAAACATTGTTTACTTTTGTACATGCAATGCTTTTTGTATTATGAGATGTAAATTAGGGAATAAATACTTTCAAAAAAATTGTTATTGTGGTTGTATGATTTATATTTCGATGTTCTAAAACTATAATTGTTTAAATTTCAATGTTGAAAACTCTTATTTATAAAAAAATTAGTTTATTTAAATTTTAGTTTATTTTACAGTTTGCAGACTTTAAAAAACAAAGAGTCTTCTTTTTGGAGACTGCAGACAATTGTTCCACCTTTTCTTCTACAGATGTCTGTAGATGTGGTTCGCAGACTGTAGAGTTTTTTACCTTTTAAAAAACAAACAGCACCTAAGTCTATGAGAATATGTTTGTTTAGTATTAATATTAACAAATATATATATATATATATATATATATATATATATATATATATATATATATATATATATATATATATATATATATATATATATATATATATATATATATATATATATATATATATATATATACTTCTAAAAATGTAAAAATACATATTTTCTTCTTGAATATGTATAATTAAAAAAAATACTTAAACTAAAAATGTAAATGAAATTGGAAACTTTAGAGTTTTTTTGTGCGAATTTTTTTATCATCGTAACCTATAAAACTGTGATATAGATAACAACGTCAAAAGTTGAAAAAAAAAACTTGCAATTATTAGACATAAACAAATAGGAAATTGTATAAACGGTATAATCGATAACTTAAAGTCTTTCATGTCAAATGCTCAAAGTAACGACACAGAGATTTACGTGGTTCGGTCCAAGATAACCTACGTCCACGGGCAGGAGAGAGTATTCTTTATTCCAGAGCTAAAATACAGGTGTTACAGAGCGTACCTAGATTGCTAGTAAATCGGCCTCCTCTGACTAATGACTTCTGACTTTTTCATCACAAAACCTTAATGACCTGCCTTTGTATTTATAGGCTTTATAAATAGACACATGAAACCCTAGCCGTACCCTAGCTGTTCACGGCCCATGCGACGCGGACACTTAATGGGCCGCGGCGCGCGTGTTTACAATTCATACGGGTTTTAATTCCCAATTCACTATTTAACACCAACATTTAATATTAAGGTACCAACAATAAGTGGGATAATTTATTAATGTTAACATAACAACAATAAGTTAGATAACCATCAAAATTATGATTCGTTGTAGTGAGTTAAATAACATAACCGTTGAGTTTTGATTTGTCATCAACTGCTCAATTTTTTCAGCTTCGTGATCCATTTATTTTCAGTTATTTGGTATATGTTTAGATCCTAATGCAATAAGGCTTATATATTTTTATCCCTAGTTGCATTGTGTGTCTGTTAAAACAATAAGTACGTAGTTTGCTCATGTTTTTGTGATTTCATTAGAATAACTTGGAGATCTAGATGTTCCTTTTTATCCAATGATCAATCTTGAATTACCAAAAGGGGTGTGTAGATCCAAATACTGAAAATTAGTGAGAGGAGACTACTAACAGATTTTTTTTTTACAATTTAGCCCATTTTAGCTAATTTTCATTTTATTACTCTTAAAATTTATCCTTTTGTAGTAAGGGTTGTGGAGTACAGTTGCTGCAGGGTTGTGGAGTACAATAGCTGTAGAATGATGAATCTATGCATGGGTTGGATTTTCAGATTTACTCATAAGAAATTGTACTTTGAAAATTTTATCAAGTTATAACATTGTACTTTCTAAGGAAACTTACTTTTGTACACACGATGCATTTTGTATTTTGGGAACGAATGTATTTTAGTTTGAATATGAATACATTTAGAAACATTGTTTAAATTTCAATGTCGAAAACATTGTTTACTTTTGTACATGCAATGCTTTTTGTATTATGAGATGTAAATTAGGGAATCAATACTTTCAAAAAAATTGTTATTGTGGTTGTATGATTTATATTTCGATGTTCTAAAACCAGAATTGTTTAAATTTCAATGTTGAAAACTCTTATTTATAAAAAAATTAGTTTATTTAAATTTTAGTTTATTTTACAGTTTGCAGACTTTAAAAAACAAAGAGTCTTCTTTTTGGAGACTGCAGACAATTGTTCCACCTTTTCTTCTATAGATGTCTGCAGATGTGGTTCGCAGACTGTAGAGTTTTTACCTTTTAAAAAACAAACAGCACATAAGTCTATGAGAATATGTTTGTTTAGTATTTAATATTAACGAATATATATATATATATATATATATATATATATATATATATATATATATATATATATATATATATATGTATATATACTTCTAAAAATGTAAAAATACATATTTTCTTCT
This sequence comes from Cichorium intybus, assembly GCA_023525715.1. Lineage (NCBI taxonomy): Eukaryota > Viridiplantae > Streptophyta > Magnoliopsida > Asterales > Asteraceae > Cichorium > Cichorium intybus. Next base: position 92,039,793 of record CM042014.1, on the reverse strand, counting down.
TGAATACGTATAATTAAAAAAAATACTTAAACTAAAAATGTAAATGAAATTGGAAACTTTAGAGTTTTTTTGTGCGAATTTTTTTATCATCGTAACCTATAAAACTGTGATATAGATAACAACGTCAAAAGTTGAAAAAAGAAAACTTGCAATTATTAGACATAAACGAATAGGAAATTGTATAAACGGTATAATCGATAACTTAAAGTCTTTCATGTCAAATGCTCAAAGTAACGACACAGAGATTTACGTGGTTCGGTCCAAGATAACCTACGTCCACGGGCAGGAGAGAGTATTATTTATTCCAGAGCTAAAATACAGGTGTTACAGAGCGTACCTAGATTGCTAGTAAATCGGCCTCCTCTGACTAATGACTTCTGACTTTTTCATCACAAAACCTTAATGACCTGTCTTTGTATTTATAGGCTTTATAAATAGACACACGCGCGTGTTTACAATTCATACGGGTTTTAATTCTCAATTCACTATTTAACACCAACATTTAATATTAAGGTACCAACAATAAGTGGGATAATTTATTAATGTTAACATAACAACAATAAGTTAGATAACCATCAAAATTATGATTCGTTGTAATGAGTTAAATAACATAACCGTTGAGTTTTGATTTGTCATCAACTGCTCAATTTTTTCAGCTTCGTGATCCATTTATTTTCAGTTATTTGGTATATGTTTAGATCCTAATGCAATAAGGCTTATATATTTTTATCCCTAGTTGCATTGTGTGTCTGTTAAAACAATAAGTACGTAGTTTGCTCATGTTTTTGTGATTTCATTAGAATAACTTGGAGATCTAGATGGTCCTTTTTATCCAATGATCAATCATGAATTACCAAAAGGGGTGTGTAGATCCAAAGATTGAAAATTAGTGAGAGGAGGCTACTAACAAAATTTTTTTTTACAATTTATCCCATTTTAGCTAATTTTCATTTTATTACTCTTAAAATTTATCCTTTTGTAGTAAGGGTTGTGGAGTACAGTTGCTGCAGGGTTGTGGAGTACAATAGCTGCAGAATGATGAATCTATGCATGGGTTGGATTTTCAGATTTACTCATAAGAAATTGTACTTTGAAAATTTTATCAAGTTATAGCATTGTACTTTCTAAGGAAACTTACTTTTGTACACGCGATGCTTTTTGTATTTTGAGACCGAATGTATTTTAGTTTGAATATGAATACATTTAGAAACATAGTTTAAATTTCAATGTCGAAAACATTGTTTACTTTTGTACATGCAATGCTTTTTGTATTATGAGATGTAAATTAGGGAATAAATACTTTCAAAAAAATTGTTATTGTGGTTGTATGATTTATATTTCGATGTTCTAAAACTATAATTGTTTAAATTTCAATGTTGAAAACTCTTATTTATAAAAAAATTAGTTTATTTAAATTTTAGTTTATTTTACAGTTTGCAGACTTTAAAAAACAAAGAGTCTTCTTTTTGGAGACTGCAGACAATTGTTCCACCTTTTCTTCTACAGATGTCTGTAGATGTGGTTCGCAGACTGTAGAGTTTTTTACCTTTTAAAAAACAAACAGCACCTAAGTCTATGAGAATATGTTTGTTTAGTATTAATATATATATATATATATATATATATATATATATATATATATATATATATATATATATATATATATATATATATATATATATATATATATATATATATATATATATATATATATATATATACTTCTAAAACCGTGAAGATACATATTTAGGCTTCTAAACAATGTATATATATACTTCTAAAAATATAAAAAAACATATTTTCTTCTTGAATACATATAATTAAAAAAATACTTAAACTAAAAATGTAAATGAAATTGGAAACTTTAGAGTTTTTTTTTTGCGAATTTTTTTATCATCGTAACCTATAAAACTGTGATAATAGATAACAACGTCAAAAGTTGAAAAAAAAACTTGCAATTATTAGGCATAAACGAATAGGAAATTGTATAAACGGTATAATCGATAACTGAAAGTCTTTCATGTCAAATGCTCAAAGTTTTAATGTAAATATAGCAAGAATAAGTTAGATAACAATCAAAATTATTCAAGCTAATTCAACATTTATATAGATAAGCTAGATCACCATGTAGCATGATATCTTAAAACTACAAAGTTTGGAGTTCCAAGTAAATTTTGCATTATCATGATCGACGAGAAAAACAACTAGATTTTGATCATAATATACGCGATGCATTCGTGTATATGTGCATCTGGTTTTCCGTACTTCTCAGTTCTCTACAACAAAAAATAAAGTCCCTCCGAGTTTAGTAGAAAACATTATCACAACTTATTTTGTATAAATGGACCTATGGCCCATATGACAATGAAATCAAATCGGCTTTGACGATCCGTACATATATTCACCCTGTACGGAAAGCAGTCATGACTTTAATGGAATGTGAAACATGATCTAGATAGAGAAGGTAACCCTATACCTAAATATGCTCTATCTTTTTTTTTTTTTAAAGTACCTGGTTTCTTTAGTTACATATACTCTATTTCCCTATAAACTTCCGTCTTACTACTGACTTGTTACAATGGAAATAAAGCTAATTAATATTTTTAATGTCAAATAGCGATGTTGAGATCGGAGCAGGGGGTAGCATTCGGCAAGGTGTCCAATTTCTATTTGATTGTAATAAAAAAGCACGGGACTTTTACAATCAACGTCCACCAATATTAGGGGTGTAAATTAGCCGAGCGGAGCCCGAACATACCCAAGCTCGGCTAGAGCTCGTTTAAGTTCATGGGGGCTCGAGCTCGAGCTCGGCTCGTTTCGAGTACAGTTTCGAAGCACGAGCTCGGCTCGTGGGAAAATTTACATACTCGAGCTCGGCTCGGCCAAGCTCGTTTATCAGGCGAGCCAAAATGAGCCTAGGCTCGGCTCGAGCACGTTTATGGTTTTTGAGCTCGTTTAACCATTATCATGTTACAATACATTCCATTCAAGTGAATATTTTATTAAAAGAGAATGCAAATCTTTCTTAATGAAATCTCAAATGACAAAATAACTAGAAATGCCAATTATAGATGGGAAATGCAAATCTTCCTTGATGCAACTTCACACCTCATACAAAACCTGCAAATTGACATAACTTGATAAGTACCGTTCTCGAAAGAGAATGCAAATATGCCTTAAGTGTCGTTTGAATGATGATGTAGAACATGAACCATTAATAGCCAGCTTTGCTTTACAATAATTACACTGGGCTTTTATCATACCATCCTTAAAAACGAAATATAATTCTAATATATATATATATATATATATAAACCATATATAAATTACAACCCAATAATGCACAATTGTCTTAATGTCTTAAAAATATACAACTTATTTAAGCATTAAGATATCAGTTTTGATTTTAGCCTTTGATGATTCTTAAATCAATCTTAACATTTGATAATTGATCATCCACACCAACAACTTTAAACCAATAGAAATACTTCATTTCAAATTTCAAATATCTAAAAATCACACTATAAATCAACACATTCCAAACAAATCTTTACAACAATCTTTTTCTGCTCCAAAAATTGTTTATATGTCTATTTCTGCTTTATATTTTCTTCAAGCCATGTTTTTGAATAATGGCAATTTAGTTTGCACACAGACACAAACATTAGGATAATTGTCATTTTACAAGCTGATTATATAAATGTTGGTGTTATGGAGATACTAAACTTTGTAGTTTTTATTGTTTGCAGGAATGAATCAAGTTACGGAATGAAAATACAAGTTATAAATCAGGAATTGACATACATTCTTCTTTACTCCAATTTTTTTGCTCCCCAATAAGCTGTTGTTTAGATCTGATAGTTTGTTTCTATTTCTGTACAATACAAATTAGTAGTTTACAGAATCATAAGTTTTTCATGTCAAAATAGAAAAATATATAGATCTTTCATTGCCAATAACATCTTGTGATTCTCTGTTACATTATTTTTCTCAATCTGAAACAGGTAAAGGTTATGCAGATTAAAAAACTCAGATCTACAAACAATAAAAATCGAAATTAGGATAAAACCACCACATGCTTCTACAAAAGTCAGATCTACAAACAATAAAAACAGGTAAAGGTTATGCAGATTAAAAAACACAGATCTACAAACCATAAAGATCTACATTTATTTTTCTCAATCTGAAACACTTAAAATCTGTTACGAAAATAAAAATACAAAGAAAGATCTAACATTGGAAGATACGCATACCAAAAAGAAAAAGAAAAGGAAATTAAGAAAAATGTATTTGCAGATTCTTCCTTTGAGGAAAAAACTATTGGACTTACAAGGTAAATAATAGACCACTTTTAATTGAAGAAAGTAAACCCGGATTTGCGTTTTACTTGAAGCCATATCATGTAAGGTTAGACCAGAGCTTGAAGTGAAACTTTATCGAGATCTAGATCGCCTATCCTGATCCAAGTTTTACCGGAACAATCAAAGTCAAAAACACATCTTTACACCAAAAGCGTGTAATCTAATATGTTATTTGTGAAAATCCGACTAAGATCTGGGCCTGAAGACTAGATCGAGGTCGTTATTCCAGATCTATATTTTTTTAATAAAACGAAGCACACATCAATATCATAAAAACGTTAAAAGATAACGTTATTGTAGAAACCATGTCGGAGAAGATGTAGAAGGTCATGCAAAACCTGAATGAGGCTCTGATATTATCAACATTAAGACCTTGAGACCATCAAATACAACTTCTAAAGTTACAATAACCACCAAAATTACTAAGATCTGGAACATACGAACAAAGCCATACGAAGGTGAAGCTTGGCAGATCGGAGGAGGAGATGGTCTGAATCGGTTGTCGATCTACAGGGTCAAGGTCTAAACCGGAGAAGGAGATGGTCGGGAACAAATCGAACCGGAGAAGATGCTATGGCCGAAGAATAAGGGAGGGGGAGATGTTGTGGCCGGTGAGAGTGAGAGGTCGAGTAGAGAGAGAGGCGTGAAGGAGGGAGGCGTGTTGTCGATAGCACGTCTAAGACTGATGGGAGTACCCATCACTTTGCCCAAAAGTGATGGGCGCCACGTTATCACCACATAGGATTTTATCCCATCACACCCCATCACATTACCCCCTTTATACCCATCACATTTTCATCACACCACATCATCTTTTTAAATTAAAAAAAAATTAAAAAATGTGAGAGAGAAGAGAGAGAGGATTGAGGAGAACAAATGGAGGCAAAAGAGATTGAGCGTGATGCAGCGTGAAGACGAACACGGTAGACCACGATCACGCCCAATCACGGTAGCACGGGGCGGTGTGCACGCCGTGATGGGTGCCACGGTGGCCATCACGGTTCATCCGTGATCGGTACTCCCGGTCGCCTAAGGATGATGCATAAATTCCTGATATCGGATGCGTAGATGGATGTTGTCGGTAATATTTGGAAGGGATGTGTAGATAAGGGTGTAAGGGATGTTTCTTATTTAGCTTTTATCAATGGTATTTTAAAGTTTTTGTTAACAGTTAAATGTTTTACCACAACACATGGAAATGAATATTCATTCAAAAAGTACTGACGAAAACTTTAATTGTTGATAATTATGTTTTAAAATAGACAAAAATGCAAATTACTTTTGAAAATTGAGGTCTTTTCATGTAAAAGCAATAAAGTGGTCCAACAAAGATATTGATTGTCCAACTTTTGTTTCGGACGTATCTTTTATTTTTTTGGTTAAATCCATTGCAATTAATCATTTTAATATGTCAATAAATATGAGGTAATATACATTTAAATATGCTACTTTTGTTATATTAGATTACAAATCATGTTATGTTATAGTAACCGTTCAAACTCACATAAGTTTAAAGCTGTATTTAGATGTGCTTGAAACTTTTTTTAACAATAAATAATATTTGCGAATGTGTTTTAATTGCTTTACATTTATTATAAAAAAGCTACTTTTAGTATAAGTATTTTTAATTGTTCCTCAATGCCGGATTATTTAAAAGTTAAAAGTTTATAGTTTTTTTATTGGAGATCATAGTTGTACTTTTAAAATCCGTTTAAAATTTGTGTTATGGGTCTACCTCTCTCTCTATATCTCAAATATACTCGATACTGTATATTTATTTATTTACTTTTTAATTGTTACTTCATTTGGTTTTTAATAAGAAAAATTAGAGATAAAAATTTATAAGTTCATAATTTTAAAATTCAAAATTTTAAAGGAAAATTATTGGAATCGTGTTTCATACTTAAATATCAATGAAATTTTAGTTATTTTCGATACCCCTTTTTTGCATAGCATCAAAGTTTTTTTTGGTTATCTTCTCAATCTCCATTTTGATATGATTGTTTTTATGATAGGTGTTTTCAATAGTTTTTTTTTGGTTATCTTCTCAATCTCCATTTTGTTGCAGGTTTCCTTCAGCTTCAACATCACACTTTTAGATGCAAACTCTTGGTATTTAACTCTTTTTGTTCATCTTCAACCCACTGGTTGCAAACTAGGTGATTGAACAAATGTCTAGATACTATTTTCAATATTGGTTATGTGTTAAAGATTATATATTGATTATTTTGTTAGTTGAATTATTTTATTTTGAGAATGAGGTTTCTCTACTTGCTAAAAAATTCACCATTCCAGATAATACTAATAATGAATGTATAAATAGAAGATTCTATGACTTTGATTTAAAAAATGTAGATGTTTTTAAAAGAAAAATCAACCCCTAAAACTAATATTTTCCAACATCGCACAAATAATAATATTTGTCAATAGAGTGTGAGCTGTTTGGAATAAGACTTTTTTTAACGGAAACTTATCTTAAAAGGTAATTATTCGACGAAAAAAATCTAATTGCTGTCCTCCAAAAGAGAACCAATCACCTAGGAAGTACTTCTCGAAAGGAAATAATTTGTTATTGTAGCATCACTTGAATACCCCTATCTCACAATTTAAACGGAATTACTTTTTACCACAAAGAAACATACCTTCTACTATGTGTTACTTAAAATATAACGTATATTTTATTAGTAAACATACCTTTTACTATGTGTTTGCTCATCCCTAATTATTGCAGTATCAGATATGGAATTCGAATATTAGACTATTAGTTTCAAATATCAAATTACAATATTGGAAATTACAATATCAATTTTAAATTCAAAACAATTTCAAAAGTAAACATGTAGGATGTAGGTCGACACGCGTGGCCATGGGCTGTGGTGAAAATCGTAGGATCGCATACCGAACGTACTTATATTTGCATACTGAAAATTATTTGCATACCGAAAAATATATTTGCATACCGAAACGTACTTATATTTGCAAAAACGGTTCCGGTTTACAACATAACAGACACGTTTCGCCGCTAGAAACAAAAATGTACTTATATTTGCATACCGAAAGTTATTCGTCGAAATGAAACTAATGTTCGCCACCGATAGTAATTAATCGCCAAAAAGAAACTATTCTCCGTCGCCGCATTGCGCGGGTACGCAGCTAGTATATATATATATATATATATATATATATATATATATATATATATATATATATATATATATATATATATATATATATATATATATATATATCCTAATAAATAAGTAACTTAAAGCCACACGTCATCTCCTCATTGAATTTGCCACATGTCATTTTCTCATAATTTTAAATTTTGTTCAAAAACTAATTAGTTTGAAACGTTTCTAACTCCTTAATGATCGGTTAAATTATCATTCAATTTCAAAATTAATTGTTATCATTCAATTTCAAAAATTAATTGTTTTTTAATATCATATTTTTTTAATGTGTAGAATGATTTGGGAAACAATAGAGAAACAATTGACGTCATATTAAACGATTCTAATCATAATAGTGAATTGGATTTTAGTAACGGTGACATCCTCATATTCAATTATATTTATCAAAATACAAAGTCGTAATAGTAAAAATCAAAAACAAGATGTCACGATACACAAAAAAATTTCTTATGTAAAATTATTAATGTTTAGATATTCTTAATTAATAATTTTTTGTATCATCCCGTGTAATACACGGGTCTCATAACTAGTATATATATATATATATATATATACACGTATATATATATATATATATATATATATATATATATATATATATATATATATATATATATATATATATATATATATATATATATATATATATATATATATATATTATCTTATATCTTATAAAGAAAGCATTTTTCCTCTCTCCACATGCATTTGAAACCTCCATGACCTTTCAAATTCTCACTTAATATAATCAATCTATTAATTTAAATATTTTATCACATTAATTTGAGATTTTTTTTATTTATCCCACATTGCTTCACATGCATATATGACATCTTCTCTTTCTTTTATATAATACAATTCATTTGTTTTCATTATCCATCAAACTTGATCTTTCAAGTCTATTATTAATTTATGATCATTTTATCATAGAAACCTTCTTTTATCGCAAGTTTTAAAAGATTTTTACTATTTAGTTTCAACTCTAAAAAGTATTGAAACTCAAATGTAAAAATTAAAATTAGTTAAAACCTTTAAAAAGTTGACTAGGTTGGAAGTTTATAGTATGTTGTTTTTAAAAAGTGACATCGGTGTAAACATTTTTTGGTTCACCTATATATATATATATATATATATATATATATATATATATATATATATATATATATATATATATATATATATATATATATATATATATATATATATATATACTTCTATACTTCTATACAATACTATAAACCATATATAATTTACAACCTTTTAAAGCACAAGTCTTAAAATTAAGACAATACAACCCTTTTATGCATACACCTACAAAGAATCCGGATTGCCAGCGTGTACATGAGTCCGGGTCCGGATTGCCATCGTGTCCGGTTCTATTAGGCAGATACCAAATTAATGGGTTATATAAACATATCTAACCCTGGCAGGAGATATACCAAACGACATTACCTAGCCGTCATCTTTATACCTCCTCATCGCCTTCATCCGCCACCACCACGTTTCCATTCTTTCTGACCCTAAATCCGCCACCTGATCGGATTTTGTATGAATCTCCCCCTGATCCACCTTCAACTCTGGTAACACAGTCCCGATTCTCCATAAAACCCTAATTTTTCTCCTCCTTCTTCCGCCTTCAACCACTGCAATCGGTGACCCTAAATCCTCCTTCTTCAGCCTTCAACCACGATCCCTCAAAAACCATTGGTGTCGAGGTCTGCTTCCAACATAATCAACCTAAAAACAGACCCTAATTCCGCCACCTATTAATTTTGATCGGCTTCTGGATTTGGTACATGAGGACTTTCGAACGGATTTGGTATGGATCTCTAGCGGTTCTTCCGCCTTCAACCATGATCCCTCAACAACCATTCGTGCCGGTGTCTGCTTCCAACACAATCTCCATCAAATCAGACCCTAAATCCGCCACCGTGTCCGGATCGTTCGGCTTTGGTTTGGATCTCCACCGGATTCCAGACCGTATTTGGTATGGATCTCCAATGGATTTGGTATGAATCTTGGTTAGGATGTTGTAAGAATTCTGTATGTCCGGTTAAGAATTTCAGTTTAATTTAGTATAACCTTCCCAATTCATATTCGGGTTTTCTATATACAAGTAGATTGTTAATGTTTGTCCACAATTTTTTTAAATCTATTGATATTACGTGGTCCTTGATTATCTTACCTTTGTAGATGTTTTTTTGCTATGGTAATCAATCGATAATTCAGTGGGTTGCAGTTGGTATCTTAGCTTTGTAGATGGTTTTTTGTGATTGTAATCAAATGAGAATGCAGTGGGTTGCAGTGTAGATGATTATTTAGTTTTTTATTGTGTAACCCAAATCTAAAATTCATCATTTAACTATCTTGTTTGTTTTTTAAATGGATTTGTGGATGTTTATGTCTATTATCATTGGGCTGATTTTTGGTTATGTTGATTTGTCAATTCAGGTCTTATTTTCCTATAGTTTTTTGGTTTTCTTCTCGAGAATCTGGTTCAATGTATGCATCTTCACAAAGAAAGATGTAGTCTGAACCATTAAGACATTGAAGATTTTAAATATTACGACTCTAAAGAATTAAACTGTTCTGATCTGAATGTTTGCGTCTATTAACAGGTGATTTTTTCTTCTTCAACTTAGTTTTGGGCAAGCAATAATATCTGTGTTGAAATAAACAACTGTTGACTTTTTTAATGAATTGTTTAAAACTCATTTAAATGTATTGCAGGTTAAGCAAATTGATAGCCCATTCAAGCAATTTGACAGCACTGTGTAACCATGTTGATGTGTTTGTGTCTGTATGAAACCAGTGGTTTTATTTTAATTTCTGATTTTTGGTTATATTAATTTCTGTTTTCCTTTAGTTTACAGGAGATCAATGATTTGATATCTAGAGTTGTGGGATGCAATGCTTTCAAGGGGTATTTGTTTTGACAAATAATGGTTTGTTAGCATATTTTAGAACTTTGTTGATAAAACATGTTTTATGTTCATGTGTTTATTGATCAAAAAATTTCTAAAATTTGATTTTGAATACGTATTATTCACGGATTGAACTGAAAACAAATATTTGTTTTGAATTAAATTTTGACTTTTTATATGAAACAAGTACCAGTTTTCTTGTCATTTTATTATTATTTTAAAATCAGATGTCTGAGTGGATGTGTTAGTGTCTTTATAAAACCAGTGGTTTAATTGATTTGTCGATACAGGTCTTGCAACTTGATTCAATGCCTAACCAGCACCACCTCTCAACACCACCCTACGACACCTTCAGGTGTGTAAATTCTAACCTTGAGCATTTCTGGTGTGTTTTCAGTTTGAAAGTTTTTTCATAAATGGTCATTATTTTCCTCGAATGAAATTTTTGTCCCAACACCCGTAAAGTAAAGTAAACCATGTATCATTATTAAAGTAAGGTATGGCTGTCTGCAGGAAAATGGTCATTACGTTCCCCACTAAAGAAAATTTTCCAGCATTTTTAGCATTTGACAGCATTTATTAAAGAAATTTGACAGCATTTGACATCATATAATTACTTTACTTTACAAAATGGTCATTAAGTTGTATCATATAATTACTTTACTTTACAAAATGACCATTAAATTGTAAGTGGATCATACCCCACTAAAGTAAATTGTCCCAACACCCATTTTTTTTTTTTTTGAGAAAAGGTGGACTTTTGTCCAATATCCCTACAAAATTTTATTCAAAGATGGACCCCAGTAATTTGAGTTTTATTCAAACCATACAAAAATGGTTAAATTTAATATTATATAACAAAATGTACAAGTAAGTAAAGCATGAGTAAGCAATAGTACAACATATTTAAGAAATTTGACAGCCCATTCAAGCAAATTGACAACAATTTTCTACCATTTGGACATCATTATTAATCGTTTGACAACTTTTTAACCAAATTGACATCAATTTTAACAATTTGACAACTTTTTTAAAGAAATTTGACAGCATTTTTCCAGCATTTGACATCATTTTTTTTACTTTGACAACATTTGATCCACTTAGCATTTGACTGCATTTTTTATTTTTCCAGCATTTGATAGCATTTTTCCAGCATTTGACATCATTTTTTAGCATTTGACAGCATTTATTAAAGAAATTTGACAGCATTTGACATCATATAATTACTTTACTTTACAAAATGGTCATTAAATTGTATGTTGATCATACCCCACTAAAGTAAATTGTAAGTGGATCATACCCCATTAAATTACAAAATGGTCATTAAATTGTAAGTGGATCATACCCGTAAAGTAAAGTAAACCACTTACATACGCCACTAAATTGTAAGTGGATCATATAATTATTTACTTTACAAAATGGTCATTACGTGAACATTTTGTCCCAACACCCGTTTTTTTTTTTTTGGAGAAAATGTGGACTTTTGTATAATTTGAATTATTTGAAAAGTCTGAAAGTTTAAATGATTTTGAAAATTTAAAAAATTTTGAAAAGTTTGAAAATTTTCGAAATTTGAAAAGTTTGAAAATTTTGAAATTTGAATAATCTGAAAATTTTGAAATTTGAATAATCTTAAGATTTTGAAAATTTTGAATAATTTGAAAATTCTGAAAATTTTGAAATTTGAATAATCTTAAAATTTTGAATAATTTGAAAATTCTGAAAATTTGTATAATTTTGTAAACCTAGATTTCTGGAAATTGACTATTTGTGCTGAATAGTAGAAGTTCGTAATTCATATGGTTCCACTTACATACCCCACTAAATTGTAAGTGGATCATATAATTATTTACTTTACAAAATGGTCATTACGTGAACATTTTTTCCCAACACCTGGTTTTTTTTGGAGAAAAGGTGGACTTTTGTATAATTTGAATTATTTGAAAAGTCTGAAAGTTTAAATGATTTTGAAAATTTAAAAAATTTTGAAAAGTTTGAAAATTTTCGAAATTTGAAAAGTTTGAAAATTTTGAAATTTGAATAATCTGAAAATTTTGAAATTTGAATAATCTTAAAATTTTGACTAATTTGAAAAGTCTGAAAATTTGTATAATTTTGTAAACCTAGATTTCTGGAAATTGACTGTTTGTGCTGAATAGCAGAAGTCTGTAACTCATATGGTTTGACTATTACCATATTTTGAAAAGTTTGACCAAGAACGAAAGGCATATAGGTCTAGCAGACCAAATTGTGACAAGAGGAAAAAGGAAAAGAACGGTGGGAAGCATCCTGAAAACGTGTAAGATTTTCAGGAGTTAATTAGTAAATACTTTGATGCAGTACCGCCTTGGATTATGACTATCAGTCTCACAAATCAAGGCCGAGATGAGATACTCTTACACATGTGTCGGCTTAGAAACTACTGGCTCAATATTTAGATCTTTATCCCATTTTGCTCAGTATACCCAAAGTTTAGGTTATATGGCTTCATGCAACCATTTTGATGAATTTTTTTATTTAATTTTAAATATGATGTTTTATAAATGTACGCATGTTTTTCTCTTTTCAAGTTCTTTTGGGTGATACTTTGTTTTTCTCTTATGCTACTGTATTTGTACTCGGCTAATCCTTCTCTGATTCCACTTTAATCCCTATCAATTAACATTTTTGTCTTAAATGTATTTTGGTAGTACTTAGTTTCTTTTAAAGTTGTTTATCTTGAAAGATTAATTTACAACAAAATTACATGATCATGTTTTTGTAATATAGCAACTAAACTCATTTGTTGTCCAAGGTATCACTTTCTAACACTGATCAATTACTTCAATTTCATGTATACAAATGAAGAAAATAAGAAGTCACAAAGGATAATGAAACTAAAGCTAACTACACCAATATATGATACAGGTCGTAACCCATTTCTGGTAATGAAATTTAGGTCCACTGTGTATATTATTAGATGTATGTGTCAGTCTTTGTATTTCATTAATGAAATCAATTTAGGTCCACTGTGTATATTATTGGATGTGCATTACTACATCACGATGGTTAATGGTCGGAGATTGTGTGAGATGGCTCTTTGGTATTTTGAGTACGCAAATTTTAATGTAACAAAAGTCAATTAATTGGAATTACTCTTTTGGTAGTTTAAAGACGTTTTTTATGGATCTTTGCTCATATGAGATTAAACCTTTTTACAAATTTTTTAATAACATCATAAGTAATTTAAACGATTGGAAATTTATTGATTGAGAAGTGGTTGGATTAGTTTTCCTAACTATTTATTATCTAAGTTATCTTATATGATTATCATTACGTCTTTCATTTTTAGTATTATTCATTTATTACTTTTGGTACTTATTCTTAATTTTAAATCATATTTTATTTGAACATATCGATCGTAATTCATAACTAAAATCAGCAAAATGTATCTTATCATATAAAATATCAAAATAAACAAAAATCAAATGACAATTTTATCTTCTGCAATATTGATAGAGTAAATTGCATTAAAGTCATTATGTTTTCAGAAAATTGCAATTAATTCATTATGTTTTCCAAAAAGTTGCGACAATGACCATATGACAGGATGGCAACAGGTACAGGTCATATGGTCAAATTTGCAATTTTTCAGTAAACATAACGACTTAATAGCAAAATTAATACATGGTGTCAAAATCGAAAAATCTCGAAAAGTTAGCGAATTTTATGCAATTTACCCTATACAATTTATATAACTTAATCACTTTACATGCCTCATACGTGTCCAAAAAATTAAATTTGTTGATACCTTGTTTTTCCATTTAAAATACTCAAATTTTTTGTCCTAAAAGTGGAATTTCAAAAAGATTTAGGATAAATTGCAAATTTGACTATATAACCTGGTAACCTGTTGTCATCCTGTCATATGGTTATTTTCGCAACTTTTTAGAAAACATAATGACTTAATTGTAATTTTCTGAAATACAGTGTCAAAATCGAGAAAATTGGAAAAGTTAGTGACTTTTATACAATTTACCCGTATTGATATTTTTCATATTATTTTATATATTTTCTAATCAACCCGTGTATTACACGGGTTTCCATTTTTTGTCCCACACTCTCGGGTTTTTACCGTCCCCTATATCGTTGGAAAGGTAATCAATCGCCCGAAAAAAAATTAATCACTCTCATATTCGTCAACTCCTTCCCTCATCTGCAACCTAAAACCTAAAAAGTAATCGTCGAAACGAAACTATTTGCCGCCGCCGCATTGCGCGGGTACGCAGCTAGTATACTATAAACCATATATATCGTACAAGTGTCTTAATGCACAAAGTCTTAATTTTTAAAACTGTACAAACCATTAATGCATTTAGTTTTTGAGCGGTGAAAAAGTTTGAAATACGCTTTCAACATTTTGAAAATTTTGAAATTTCTTACTAAATTTCGAAACCGGGCGCTGCTTCCCATAATTATCTTTTCTTTATTTACGCGTGCCAGACTTTTTGTTGCACCCAACTCATACGTTCCTTAAATTGTGGCTTTTCCAATAGATGGGATATGTGCATCAAATTAGGCAAAACCCCTCTTTCTCTCTGAACCATCTATCTCTCGGCGTCTTCACCACCCTTCATCAAAATAGGAGACTGTTGTCGCCTTCTCCACCATCTTCCACCACTTTCAACAACCAAAAAACCGAACCTAAAAGCATCATCTTTTACGCCATCTTCCGCTTCCTCTCAAAACCTAATTGGTCATCACCTTCAAACTTCAATACCCAGATGCTTGAAGCTACATCCGTCACCACCGCCATCCTCACATACTATATACACACTGCTGAAACAACCACCTCCTCTATTTCTGTCACCATCTCTACCTTCCAGCATCTCCATCCCCCTTTTCCCCTTCCTCTCAAAACCTAATCAGTCACCACCACTGAGAATCTAGACACCATCACATCGTCTATACAGAACTATTAAATTCCTTAAAGGCATTATTATATCCGTATTTCTCTTAATGGTTTGTAGAGAGCACCAGGTAGTGTAATTTCTTACATATACAAGGTTCATATTTTTACTTATTGACATGCTACAGACCTGCAGATATTATGAGTTTGGGAGGTGAGGATTGCACGCCAACTGTTTGTTAAAATGCTTCAACCATAACTCAACCCTATTTTGTTCTAGGTATTCATAATTGCAGAGTGGATTATGATTAAATAAACTCGCAGTCTCTACAATTTGTTTTAACGATAACATTTTGGTTTAGGATTTAAAGGTCAGATCTCGGTTGTGGTAGTGTGCACGTTATACTTGCCAACCAAGGGGCAGATGTAAGTCAAAGAGGGATTGTCGATATAATATAAGTTGAATGTCTATTGGAACTTTAATCTTAATCTATTTGGTGGGTTATATTATACTTGCAGCGACGGTTGGGACAACATGATCGTGATCACGTTCTTCTCTACCGCGACTCTCTCGAGAATAAACCTACAATTATTCTATATTTATTGTCCTAATGGGTTCTGGTAATTTTTTTCCCTTATGTGTGTATGTTTTGTATTCACTATAACAGTAGGACAACATGATCGTGATCACGTTCTTCTCTACCGCGACTCTCTCGAGAATAAACCTACAATTATTCTATATTTATTGTCCTAATGGGTTCTGGTAATTTTTTTCCCTTATGTGTGTATGTTTTGTATTCACTATAACAGTAGGACAACATGATCGTGATCACGTTCTTCTCTACCGCGACTCTCTCGAGAATAAACCTACAATTATTCTATATTTATTGTCCTAATGGGTTTTGGTAAATTTTTCCCCTTATGTGTGTATGTTTTGTATTTACTATAACAGTAACAATAATAAGTTTTTACTGATATACAGGTAAATTTAAGGGTTTTATTCTTGAAAGTGGATCTCCAGAGGTCGTTTTTTTTTCTAAAATTTGTCAAGATTATGTTTAACAACAATATTAGTCAACCATGTGATTTGAGTTTGGTTCCTTTCTTGATTTTTGCTGTACATTTTTTGTTTTGTTTTGGCATGATAGTAGGAGTTCAAATTGCTGCCTACACTTGCAAGGAGTCAACCATCTATTGAGAAAGTCAAACTTCAAAGTGCAGTTTCAGTTGAGGGAGCCCTTGATTGCCAGAGCTGCTTTATAGGTAAGAGTTCAAAATATTAACCTTTTTTTAAATAGGTTTCCTATTAATCATCTATCATTTGTTTTAGTAACATACTTAATAACATATATAGGTCCTTATGCAAAGAGTATTACGATATATTAACTTCAGGAGGACGTAAAACATGTAATGCAGAAGGTACAACATACTGAGCACCTTCTTGGTTTGCAATGTCTAAAGCTTATCTATGAGATTTCTTTTTTGGTATCTGTTTGACAAATATCGATCATCAGTCATAGCTATCCTGAAGTATCGACTTACCTTGGGTTTTTGGTAATAATGTATAATGGTAATTTGAAGGCATTTTGTAATGGTAATAATGTATAAATGCAGTTGACTGCACACGGACAAATAGACACAGATACACACACAAACATTCATCACAGGGAGTCAGCGACTTAGTTTCCTTTTAAGCATCATCTTTCCTTTTATTTGCAATTACACCATCCTACTTTTCTTTTCATTACATGGACTGACTTTTAATTAACATAATTTGTAAAAGTAGAAAATTTATAAATAATTTATATATAGCATGTTGTGATCATAGCATCCTACTTTTCTTTTCATCACAGGGACTGAAAACTTAAAAACTTCTATATATACAATGTCGTCATTATAACATCATCCTTTCCTTCTATTTGCAATTTTAACATCCTACTTCCGTTTTAAGCATCTGGACCGAGTTTTAATTAAATAATTTATGAAATTAAAAAAGTGTATATATATAGTTATATATATCATTCTACTAAACTGAATACCCAAGAATGAGTATTTTCTTTTTGGGAAAGTAAAAAGTAATCTTAATGACTTGTCAAGATTGAGTTGTGATGTGATGATATGAACATACCCTGGATGATTCTTTGGATGATTCTATTTGTATATGTTATTATTAAATGAGCTATCTTTTATAATCTTTTTATATTTATTTCATTAAAGTATCATCTAATTTTTTTTGTATCATTTCAATTGACGTTTTTATCAAATTCGAACCGATTAATTCCACGAGGTCTTAATTGTCATTATATATAGTAGAATCACCGTACCAATATATATATATATATATATATATATATATATATATATATATATATATATATATGTGTGTGTGTATGTGTATGTGTATGTGTATGTGTATATATATATATAGAGAGAGTCAATCATAGTTTGTCTTTATGAAAGTGGTGCGCTCCTCACAATGAGTGGATGCTTATAAAAGACTTGGACCAAGTTTTTAAATTTAAAAGTAAATATGTTAGAAAAGGCTTTATCATAATTTGGTCAGGAAATCATTGTTTAACATATCCATTACATTTAAAGCATGAGTCAAACTGTAAGTTATGCCGAGCCATATAAGGTATTTGCTTCCTGTGGACTCTCTTTGGCAGGTTTTATATAGGCTGGAAGTTTCTCAGTTTTTTGGCTGGTTTCCTATTTCGGTGTATTGGCTTCCTGTGGATTCTCTTTGGCAGTTTACGATTTTGCCCTCGATGGGACTGTTCCTTTGCTGCTGGTATTTGCTGCATTTAATTCGGCGAGTCCCTGAGTTTCTCCGGTGTTGTTTATTTGTTAATCTAGCTTTAATTGGTAGCTCATAGTTGATCTTTGTTTTAGTTTCATTTTTAGATTTGGCTTGTAAATTCTGCTTGTACTTTTTTTTTGTCCTCAGTTTCCCGCTGGGGCTTGTTATACAATTGTGCTGTTGTAAAAAAAATATAAGGTTTATGTTGATTTGGTATAAGGAAATGTTTTAATAACTAAAAGGTAGCCGTTCAAAAAAAAAAAACAAAACTAAAAGGCAATGAGTAACATTTCTCTCTCTAAAAAGATATACCGTCACCTTCTCTCTATAGCCCCTAACTCAACCATCATCATCACATTTGTTACCCAACACCATCGACCACCGACACAAGCTACCACCACTTTGTGACAATGCATCTCCTCCGTGGCACCGGTCCCCCAAAATACGTCCCTCAAAATCAAGTAACCACCAACAAGCCACCATAACACCATCGTCACACTCCATCACACCACTAGAACACCATCTTCACACCTCTATATAAAAAGCTAGATTTGATACGGGTTAGCCAACATCATGAATATCGATCTCAAACAACTCCTAGCCACACCATGCACCGCGGCTAGAATAGTGTCACCACCACCGATCTAAGACCACCACGACCCATCATCAATGTCACCAGATCTGAGTTGATCTGCTTAATTATTTCTATATATCCAAGGTTATACTTGTGAGGGTAGAAATTGCATGTAATCTTAATAGGATCTCTTTTTACCATTTTCTTTTGTTGTTCTATATAGGTTGCATCATACTTTGATAACCGACTGCTACATTCTGCTAAGCCTCGTATTTTCACAATGAAATTTAAGAAATTGTACGTTCTTAGTCAGTGTCAGAAAAATGATATATATTCTAAAGGGTTATCTTAAAAAAACCCCTTCATCAAAAACATGTGATTTGGAAATAATTAATTATTATATAGTTGATATTCATTTTTGTTTCTTTTATCTATTTACTATGGTTTAAAAAAATGTAACAACTATCTGCCAAAATAAAACTGATTGTTAGAGACCGAACATCTTTATACTTTGCCAACACATTGCGTGTACTATATGATTGTAACGTACTTTTATTTTTAACAAGAAATAGCCACCAAAGGAAACTAATCGTTGCCGATAAACTATAAGTAAAAACGAACTGTTAGTCACAGCTGCATCGCGCGGGTACGCTGCTAGAAACAAGATCATTTATGACAAGATCAATTTTTGAACAGGACGAAAAAAACCAAACCGAAACCAAAAAAATAAAATTCATACAATCGAAACCGAATTGCTTAATGGTTTTCGAGACGGTTCCGGTTTACAACATAACAGATACATTTCGCCGCTAGAAACAAAAACGTACTTATATTTTCATACCGAAAAGTATTCCTCGAAATGAAACTAATGTTCGCCACCGATAGTAATTAATCGCCAAAAAGAAACTATTCTCCGCCGCCGCATTGCGCGGGTACGCAGCTAGTCTATACTATAATGCATATATAATATGTACAAACATATTTAGCACAAATGTCTTAATTTTTTAAGAGGTACAAACACATATGCATGAATGTAAAGTATGTCAACTTTTGGAAAAAAATAGCCTGATAAAAAATAATTGGGCGGGCGTTGAATCCGCCTAGCACATTTGAAATTTTGAATCCAAAACTCTTAAAGACAAGTTATGATGCACAACGTACTATATATACATGCACAACGTAAAGTATATATCTATACTATAATAAATATATAATATGTACAAACATATTTAGCACAAATGTCTTAATTTTTTAAGAGGTACAAACACATATGCATGAATGTAAAGTATGTCAACTTTTGGAAAAAAATAGCCTGATCAAAAATAATTGGGCGGGCGTTGAATCCGCCTAGCACATTTGAAATTTTGAATCCAAAACTCTTAAAGACAAGTTATGATGCACAACGTACTATATATACATGCATATCTAGACAAAACCGCTTAACTACAAATTAGTGGAGAAGCACAAATCACACAGATTGGTTACGTGTGCATCACACGGATTGCTATCAAAGTCTACGGGCCGTTGATTCACTGGATCAATCCAAAGGTCTACACTCATTCTTCACCTTCGCTTCCTATATGTTCATCCTATCTTTCTCTTCAATCCAGAAATCAGGCTCGCACTCTCTCTCATACGCTCCATCATCTCTTCACTGTGACTACGTTAATGGCCGCCATCAACATCGTCAATTGCCATCTCCACCACCACCCCTCTCACTACCGCAAGAACGATCTGAAAAACTGCCGTCATCTTCACGCTTTACCGATCTGTCTCACCATCTATCTCACCATGATAACGTATTCTCTTTCACTCTGAACCCTAACATCAAAGCACTTTGTCCTCTCTTCTAGATATGTTTGTCTCTAGATATGCGATTGATCTTTTTGTGTCTATGTATGTGATTGATCTCTACGTGACTGTATTTATTATTTAGATCTGTTTGTGTCTTTTACAGCCACGCCATAGTATCACATCTTGCCGGTTGAAGCTTTCGAGCAGCTATAGACGTGGCCATCACCACTGGTAACCACGTTCAACGTCAAGCAAATGGTTGCAATGAAGTTTGCTGGATATTTTAGGTTGCCGGTGAAGTCGGTGCCGGAGTTTCCTAGGGTTCCGGTGGGCACAACACCAACACCCCATATGCTATCGCAACCCACCTCCACCACCGGTAGCAAGGCCCTTGAATACTAAATCCATCACAACTCAATTGCGGCAGGGCTTTGAACTCCGGAAAGTTTTTTGCAAGAAATTAGTTCAAACTCTCCTCACTAAACCATGGATGAACATCGGCTCCACAATCCTCCAGAAATGAAGAAGCCGTGCCGATGAGAAACTGAAAATAGAGGTTGAATTACAGCGCCGATGTGAAAGCGAGGAGGACGTAGAAGAAGCGTGTTGTGTTTGGAAGCATATTCCTTTTTTGGTTTTACTGATTTGCTTTTCGGTGGATAGATTAATGTTTGAATGAGGGGTAAAATTGGAAATGCATAATAAAATACAGTGGAAAAATTAAAAGTTGATGTGGAAGAATATATTAATTATTTTTTGATTTTAAAAAAACCTTTCATCAATACGCTTTCTATAAGCTGTCAAACACACATGCAACTTTCTTGGTTATTTACCTTTGACCCATTTCAAAATTTAAAAAATTTTATCATACCATCCTTAAAAACGAAATATAATTCTAATATATATATATATATATATATATATATATATATATATAAACCATATATAAATTACAACCCAAAGGAGACGAACAGATTGTGATTACAGGTTACACAGATAGTGATTTTCCAAGAGACATCAACGATAGGCGAAGTACCACCGGAGTAGCATTCTATATCAACGAAAACCTTGTAACCTGGGGTTCACAAAAGCAACAAACTGTTGCCCTGTCTTCCTGTGAAGCTGAATTCATGGTAGCAACAGTAGCAGCTTGTCAAGGGATATGGATCCGGGGAATGCTTAGTGTTTTAATAGGAAAACAACTTGGTCCAATAGTTCTCCATGTGGATAATAAATCTGCACTCGAGCTAATGAAGAACCCGGTGTTTCACGGGAGAAGCAAACATATTGATACACGATTTCATTTTATACGGGAGTGTGTCGAAAGAGGTGATATCATTGTTGAATATGTGAGTACACAACAGCAGCGTGCAGACATCCTCACAAAGTCATTAGGCAAGATCAAGTTTGAAGAAATGTGGGATCAGTTGGGCATGAAGAACATTCTGAATTAAGGGGAAGAATGTTGGTTTAATTCACAAAACAGAGAAAAGGGTATTTTAGTAAATTCAGTTTTGATTTAGTTAGTTGTTATCCAATCTTGTTTTTTAATTAGTCGTTATCCTTTCCTTTCGGTATTGGTTTTAAATTAGGATTCTATCTTTGTTTTCTTAGTATAAAATACGGGTGTTTTTTGATTTAGAATAATGAGAAAAATGCAATAGTTTATTCAGAAAATTTGCCGGAAAATAATCTCGTTTATCCTCTGTTCTCCCTGTTCTCTTCTTTCTTTTGTTTCGTTGTTTTTGGGTGTTTCCGTGTGTCAAAGCAAGAAATGTATCTTGCAGTTTTAACAGACGCATCGAATAGTGCTGTTAGGAAATAGACCTAAATCTATAGCCTATTGTCTAGGAATAATAACGAGAATATAAATGCGGAAATATAAACACAAAGTATCAACACAGAGATTTACGTGGTTCGGTCCAAGATGACCTACGTCCACGGGCAGGAGAGAGTATTCTTTATTCCAGAGCTAAATACAGGTGTTACAGAGCGTACCTAGATTGCTAGTAAATCGGCCTCTTCTGACTACTGACTTGAGACTTGACAACTGACAACCAACCAAAACCCTAATGACCAGCCTTTATATTTATAGGCATTACAAGAAACCCTAGTCGTACCTTAGCTGTTCACGCGACGCGGACTCTTAATGGGCCGCGGCGTGCGTGTTTACAATTCATACGGGTTTTAATTCCCAATTCACTATTTAACAATCTCCACCTTGAATTGCGAATTCAACATAGCTCCACCTCACTCTAGAAACCAAAAAACTTCCTCTCGTCTCCTGCCTGCTTGCCCCGTAGGGACTTACCTCCTGCGAACATCAACCAAGTTCAAGCATAGCTCGAACTTCTCCTTGGGTAACGACTTCGTCAACATATCTGCCGGATTCACCTTGGTATCGATCTTCAAGATTGAGAACTTGTCTTCTTCAACTATGTCACGAATGAAATTTAACCGGATATCAATATGCTTTGTCTTTTCATGATAAACCGGATTCCTCGCTAGACACAAAGCGCTTTCACTATCACAGTTCAAGACAGGCTTCTCCACCTTCAACCCCAGACTCTCCACCAAACCATGTAGCCAGATACACTCCTTTATACCTTCAGTCATTGACATGTATTCCGCTTCAGTTGTAGACAAGGCAACTGTAGATTGTAAAGTTTACTTCCAACTGACTGCATATCCAAACAAAGTGAAACTATAACACGTGAGCGATCTCCTTTTCACCAAGTCGCCACCATAGTCCGAGTCTGCATATCCCACCAAGTTACTATGAGTATTACCACCATAAACCAAACAAACATCCTTAGTCCCCTTCAAGTATCGCAGGATCCACTTGACCGCTTCCCAGTGAGCTTTCCCAGGATTACTCATAAACCTACTAACCACACTAACTGCATGTGCTAAATCAGGTCTAGTACAGACCATAGCATACATAAGGCTTCCAACTACACTTGAGTACGGAACTCTACTCATATAGTCTTTTTCCTCATCCGTAGTTGGTATAGTACTTCTGTTTAATTTAAAATGCGCTGCTAAAGGAGTTCCAACTGGTTTTGACTGATCCATACCGAAAGACTGCAAGACTTTCTCAATATATTTTTGCTGAGAAACATATAACAACCCCGCTTTCCTGTCTCTCTGAATCTCCATCCCCAATATCTTCTTTGCTGCACCTAAATCCTTCATTTCAAACTCACTTGCCAAAAGCTTCTTCAAGTTATTAATTTTAGCCATCTCCTTGGCTGCACTGAGCATATCATCAACATATAGCAACAGATAAACAAAGGACCCATTGGACAACTGCTTCAAATAGACACAATTATCAAACTGATTCCGAATGTAGCCATGCGAAGTCATAAACGAATCAAATCTCTTGTACCACTGTCTAGGAGACTGCTTCAAACCATAAAGAGACTTCTTCAACAGACACACATGATCCTTATTAGAGCCCGAAAAACCTTCAGGCTATGACATATATATCTTCTCCTCCAAGTTTCCATGAAGAAATGCAGTTTTGACATCGAGCTGCTCAAGCTCCAGATTAAACGCACTCACCATAGCTAAATGAACCCGAATTGACTTGTGCTTCACGACCGGTGGGAAAACCTCGTGATAGTCAATTCCTTCCTTTTGAGAAAAACCCTTCGCCACTAATCGTGCCTTGAACCTTGCGGGTTCAACCCCTGGAATTCCTTCCTTCTTCTTAAAGACCCATTTGCATCCAACCGGTTTGACTCCTTTTGGTAATGGAACAAGATCCCATGTTTCATTCTTCTCAAGAGATTGTATCTCTTCATTCATCGCCATCAACCAGCTTGATCCTTCTTTACTTGCCACCGCCTCTTTGTAGGACCGAGGCTCATCAGTACCAATGTTTTCACCAACAGCTAGTGCATATGCAACAGAACCAATATCACCATTAGTGACACATGTAGCATATCTAGCTGGAGTCTTCGTGTTCCTTTTCTCTATTCTCCTTGCTATAGATTCATCCTCATTGTTCTCACCATCGGCCTCAGCATCACCAGACTGATCCTCATTGGGCTGTTCATGAGTTTCATCACGTCTATGCTGATCATCACCGACATGCTGTTCTTCATTTATCACCATTCTATCTGGAATTTGTGTGACAAACTCCACCTTCTGGTTGGCACCCTGATCTTTCCTTACATGACTTGTATCACCTCCTCTTTGGTTCACCATAGCAGATTCATTAAAGGTCACATCTATGCTATTAATAAACTTTGGAGTTCTCCCTTCTTCTGTACACCACAGACGATAACCTTTCACTCCATGTGCATACCCTAGAAATATGCACTTCATTGCCCTCGCCTCAAGTTTACCATCATTAACATGAGCATAAGTCGGACAACCAAATATACGTAAACCAAAATAATCAGAGGGTTTTCCAGACCATACCTCTTGAGGAGTCTTAAAGTCGATTGCAGTTGATGGTGATCTGTTCACCAGATAGCAAGCAGTATTAACCGCTTCCGCCCAGAATTTCTTCGATAAATCAGCATATAACCGCATGCTTCTAGCACGCGCTAACAGTGTTTGGTTCATCCGTTCCTCCACTCCGTTCTGCTGTGGTGTATGTCGTATAGTGTGATGCTCACTATACCTTCCGCCTTGCAGAAGTTGTCAAACAAGGCATTGCAGAACTCCAACCCATTGTCAGTTCTGAGTGTCTTGACAGATTTCCCGGTCCGTTTTTCAATCATCGTCTTCCACTCCTTGAACTTCCCAAACACTTCGTCTTTAGTCTTCAGAAAATAAATCCAAACCTTCCTTGAGTAGTCATCAATGAAAGTCACAAAGTATCGATGACCTTTATGAGACTCGACCGGAGAGGGACCCCACAAATCTGAATGAATGTACTCCAGGATTTCCTTGCTTGTGTGTTTACCCGAACTAAACTTCACCCTGCGTTGCTTGCCTTTGACACAAGCTTCACAAAACTTGAGTTTTCCCGTTAGCTCACCACCAAGAAACCCCTGTTTACTCAGAATTGACATACCATTCTCACTCATATGTCCCAACCTTCTATGCCACAACTCTGTCTTATCATTACTATTCTCTAAGGATTGAGTAACCGCCACTGTTCCCCTAACCGAATTTCCTTCTAAGACAGGAACCCCACTTTTCTGTACCTTTCCTTTCATAACTACTAGAGAGCCCTTGGTGACATTCACCCAGTCATCTTCACCAGAGTATTTCAACCCATTCTTTGCTAAAGTAGTAAGAGAAATTAAGTTCTTACGAAGATCCGGAACATACCAGCAATCAAGCTTTCTGACCATACCATCGTGCATCATAATCTGTACCGTACCGCTTCCTTTGACCTGAGCAACCCAATTATCTCCCAACTTCACCGTTCCTTTCAAGTCTCTAAAAGATTCGAACCAGTCAACATGGAAAGTCATATGATAAGATGCCCCAGTATCCAAGACCCAAGCATCAACAGAACTAGATATACAAACAATCAATACATCGCCTATGTCTTCTTCTTCAGAACCATCCTGAACAATAGCCGCACTGCCATTGTTGCTATTTTCTCCCTTCCCCCCTTTCAGCAATGGACAATTTCTCTTGAAGTGACCCTTCTCCTTGCAGTTATAACACTTGACTTTTGTAGAAACTTTCGATTTCGAACGTGACTTACTCCGATTTCCACCATCTTTCTTATCCGATGTCCTTCCTCTACCAACGAACAGACCTGAACCGGATGTATCCTCATTCCCAGAAACTCTACGTTTGAGTTCCTTGGACAGCAGAGAATCCTTCACATCATTCACAGTAATTGTTGTTCTTCCATACAACATAGTATCAACAAAATTCTCATGTGAATTCGGCAGTGAACATAACAAAATAAGGGCTTGATCCTCATCATCAACCTTTACTCCTACTCCTTGAAGATCTAGAATAATACGATTGAAAGAATCAAGATGGTCTTTTATTTGGGTACCTTCTGCCATTCGGAAAGTGTACAACCGTTGCTTCTGATACAGCCTATTTGTCAAAGAACTGTTCTGATACGTATCGCAGAGCTTCTTCCAAATACCGGCAGCAGTGGGTTGATCAACAACTTCCCTCAACACCTCATCCGTCAAGCTCAAAAGAATAGCACTATGTGCTTTCCCCTCGATCTCCTTCTTCACAGCATCTGTCGTGTCCTTTGCATATTCTCCTTCCATTACAACTGCGCATCCTTGTTGAACGAGAAGAGCCTTCATCTTAACCTTCCACAAAGTGAAATCATTCGAGCCATTGAACTTCTCCAAATCGAACTTGTGAGATGACATCTTCAATCAACCGATCCTTGTAGTCTTTGATGAACAAGTAAATCCGAAACTGCTTACTGCTCGTCGTCGCCGCGGCGCGGACTTCAACAAGGCGCGACGCGGGCTTGAACAGACGACGCGATCCTTCAACAGGCGCAGATGTCATCTAAAACACGCAGACCTACAACCAGATCTAAAACACGCAGACCTAAAACCGCAAATAACCACAGATCTATAACACTACAGATCTGAAACCACGACTCTGATACCACTTGTTAGGAAATAGACCTAAATCTATAGCCTATTGCCCAGGAATAATAACGAGAATATAAATGCGGAAATATAAACACAAAGTATCGACACAGAGATTTACGTGGTTCGGTCCAAGATGACCTACGTCCACGGGCAGGAGAGAGTATTCTTTATTCCAGAGCTAAATACATGTGTTACAGAGCGTACCTAATTGCTAGTAAATCGGCCTCTTCTGACTACTGACTTCAGACTTGACAACTGACAACTGACAACCAACCATAACCCTAATGACCAGCCTTTATATTTATAGGCATTACAAGAAACCCTAGCCGTACCATAGCTGTTCACGGCCCACGCGACGCGGACTCTTAATGGGCCGCGGCGCGCGTGTTTACAATTCATACGGGGTTTAATTCCCAATTCACTATTTAACAAGTGCTTTGAGAGAGATTTTGAGAGATTCCATTAAACAAATCTATGATTGTTTTTCATTTAGTAAATTGATTTCATCTTCTTTCTTCCTCTAATTGTTCTTCATTTCTGATAGCAGCAACATGTCGCCATTAATACCAATAGCAGTGACAATACGGACACTAGGGTAGACATGTGTTTAAGTACTGTTTACCGCTATTGTCGTTAAACCTTGTAGGGGGTAGGCAGCAATTGAAAAGCGAAGAAAGAGAATCAGTTCACATGCATGCATGGGGCAATATTTTAACATCCAAATCATTGAAGAAGATGAAAACAAAGACGAGGAGACGTACAAGAGCATGAAGCCTCGATTTTCATTTTGAAACAAAGGATAGGACGTGTAGAGAAAATGTGATGTGGAAATGTTTGTACACGTGGCTTCACGTCTGCCGCATATTGCAATCAAACTAAAAACTAACTTTAACTGATACATTTAATGATTTTCAAGTTATTTGGTATTACCTACATATATTGTATAAAAAGGTAACATTACAGCATAAATTTAATAAAACATGTTGCGTCATAAACAAGCAAAAAACCCTTTAAAGAAATACAGAAAGTCAGCCTTGACAAAAGCAATGTTTATACTTAAAAATCAGAAATGGAAATAAGAAAAACATACTAGTAAAGTGTGAACAACGAAGAAGAAAAAATCAATATGAAGCTAATTGTTAATTACAATTATGGGATTTGCGGCCGTGATTGTAAAGATGGTCTGAACCACTGTAAGAACAAACAAAAGGATTCCAGCAAATAAAGCAATGATATTCCATGGACTACTGAAATATGTACGCTTCAACCCTGCAAGAGCATTGGGCCAGTAACTAGTGTAGTACCTATCCAATTCTTCCCACTCTTGATTGTAATAAAAATCCTCATAGACGACTTCTTTGCACATGTTGTATATTATATTTAAGGCGTTCTTGTCCGAGCTTAGCGTACATAGGACCCCTGATTTTACCAACTTGGCAACATCTTGAGGGGTATCAATAAGCATACCCATGGCCCACATATATGTTGTAACGTAATTGGGAACTTGAGAAGACTGCTCGTAAATAATGAGATTCCTTAAGATCCATTCAGTGCCATCTTGAATATGCAATATTGGCATCCGCAGAGTAGGCTTAGGCCAAAACCATGGGATGCATGAAAACCTAGGTGATTGTTAGGATCGAGACACTTAGCCTACGGACACGGAACTCACACACTCAGCTCACAAATTAAGAACACAAGAATTTAACGTGGTTCGGTCTAATCTGACCTACGTCCACGGCGGGTAACTAGAAGTTTTATTGCTCTGTGTTTATTTGTGTTGTGTTGTACATAAATCTCTTCAACTGAAGCTCTATTTATATGTGTAAGCAATTAATGTGAAATGAAGAACTTGGAATGAGGCTACCAAACTTATTAGGCTACCAACCATTCACCAACTCTTCAAACTTCACCAACCTTTGAATAAATCTTCAAAAGCTTCACATTTACCTAACAATCTCCCACTTGAAGATTTTGAACAACGTAGTCTTTCTCTACCGTCCAATTGTTGCAACAATTCTTCAATCTCTCACTTGAAGCCACGGAACAATCTTCACCTATGCTTCAATTGTGCATTCCAAAAAACACTTTTGATCTTAGCTCTTTCCTAGTTACCCTGGCCTTCTCTTCAATTTACCTTAAGGCTAGTTGAAGCTTCCGTTAGCTCCAACACATTAGTCATGGCTAAGTCTGCCACTGACCTGTTCTCTGTCTCCACCGGCTCCCACTGAAATGAACTGCCCGATCCTGGAACGTCCTGAGAACAAACGACACTCTCCATGTGTAGCAGATAATCTGGAGAGATTTTTACAGATGGAATACTGGTTTTCTTAACCCACTGTGTTCTGGGTATTCTAGCTGAAACACAACCCTTGCTCCCACTGCTATGAATGCCCTTGACTGGTATTTCTGAACCGTTCCAAACACGTTCAACCTGAATCTGACCTGTGACTCTGGGTTTGCCATCTGCAAAGCAAACCTTCTTCTGTCTACGAGACTCTATGAACCGGACTTTAGTCTTCTTCTGAACTGGGACGGTTACTCCCTCAGACGGTAAACTGACCATATATAATGAACCCCTCTTGTGTCCACGAGCTATCACACGATTTCCTTTGACTACCTTCCACTGCCCATTCCTGAACTTAACCTCGTGCCCTTGTTCATCCAATTGCCCAACAGAAATCAACTGTTTCTTCAGACTTGGAATTACTCGGACATCCTTCAAAGTCCATGGACCGACTGGAGTCTTCAGATCTAAGTCACCTATGCTCGTCACATCAAGAACCTCATCGTTTGCTAGTCTTACCTTACCAAAATCCCCTTCTTTCAGATTCCGCAGTGCTTCACGGCTGTGGGTAGCGTGAAATGAAGCACCCGAATCCATAACCCAGGAATCCACATTGCTCTCCACACTACAGATCAAAACATCATCATCTGAATGGTCTACTGCAACGTTAACTTCTTTCTTGTCTTTTGGACATTGATTCCTGAAATATCCAACCTCTTTACAGTTCCAACAAGTCACATCATTCCGAGTCCTCGACTGACTCCTTCTCCTGTTCCTGCTCCCGCTACCTCTGTTATTTTTTCTACCTCTGACTGCATTCAATTGTTCACTTGATGATTCCCCGGAATTTCTTCTTCTGACGTCTTCGCCTAGAATTAAATCCCGAATTCCCTCAAAAGTGAGCTCTTTCGATCCTGCGGAACTAGTAACGGCTGTAACTGTTCCAGACCAACTGTCAGGTAATGATGATAACAGTAGTAAAGCTTGAACTTCATCCTCGAACTTTATTCCCACTGACCCAAGTCTGGATAAAATCGAGTTTAAATTGTTGATGTGTACTGTAACTGAACTTTCTTCCCTCATCCTCGTGTTGACTAGTTCCCGAATCAGGAAGACTTTATTTGCTGCCGACGGCTTCTCGTACATATTAGACAATGCCTCCATGATTCCCTTTGTCGAGGTCTCCTTCAAGATGTTGAAGGCAACATCCTTTGACAAAGCTAGTCTAATAAATGCCTTCGCCTTCTTATCCAAAGTCTCCCACTGTGCATGTGTCATCGCCTCCGGTTTTTCACCTAAAACTGCGTCCAAGTCTTTCTGCACGAGCAAATCTTCAATTTGCATCTTCCACCAACCAAAGTCCTTCCCATCAAACTTCTCAATCTGAATCTTACTGCTTTCTGCCATTATAACGGACAAACTACGCTTTTTTCAGAAATTAAGGCTGAAAAATGCAATTTTTCTGAAGTATAGGGGCTAAACTGTCCTTTTCTGAAAGTTTAGGGGCTCAACTGCAACTTTCTGAAAGTTCAGGGGCTAAACTGTAATTTTCTGAAAGTTCAGGGGCTAAATTGCAATTTTAGAAACTTCAGGGACCTGTTTTGCAATTTTCTGGAACCTTAGGGACCTGTTTTGCAAATTCTGGAACTTCAGGGACCTATTTTGCAAATTCTGGAACTCCAGGGACCTATTTTGCAAATTCTAAAACTTCAGGGACCTTTTTTGCAAATTCTGGAACTTCAGTGACCTGTTTTGCAAATTCTGGAACTTCAGGGACCTATTTTGCAAATTCTGGAACTTCAGGGACCTGTTTTGCAAATTCTGGAATTTCAGGGACCAATTTTCAAATTCTGGAACTTCAGGGACCTGTTTCGCAACTTCTGGAACCTTAGGGACCTGTTTTGAAAATGCTACAGTACCGCTACAGTGTCGTCTTCTCCGGCGAAACTCCGGTGCTACAGTGTCGTCTTCTCCGGCGAACTGGTTTTTCCGGCCAACTTTCCGGCGAGTTTTGACCAACTTTGACCGGCGATTTGGAGGTCATCAGACGCTCAAAAAATTCGAAAAAATATATTTTCGGAATCTGCGGAACAAGACCTTTCCAACGGCGTAAACCAAAATCGTTTTTGAGACAAAATATTTTCGACCCAAAAACAGAAAATCACCCTCTCGAGCTAAACCAAGGCTCTGATACCACTTGTTAGGATCGAGACACTTAGCCTACGGACACGGAACTCACACACTCAGCTCACAAATTAAGAACACAAGAATTTAACGTGGTTCGGTCTAATCTGACCTACGTCCACGGCGGGTAACTAGAAGTTTTATTGCTCTGTGTTTATTTGTGTTGTGTGGTACATAAATCTCTTCAACTGAAGCTCTATTTATATGTGTAAGCAATTAATGTGAAATGAAGAACTTGGAATGAGGCTACCAAACTTATTAGGCTACCAACCATTCACCAACTCTTCAAACTTCACCAACCTTTGAATAAATCTTCAAAAGCTTCACATTTACCTAACAGTGATAATTCCATTTTCATGCCCATTACCCAATTTTTATCATGATTAGGTGTAAAGTTCACTCCTGCCCTATCCAGTTCCACAGCGGAGTGCCTTTTTGGATTTATTCCAAACCCTGAAGGGATATCATACGAAGGCTGGTAATACTTGTGCACAAGGCCAAGAATATGATCATGAGTGGTATCTAGGCTAACTGTACGACTTCTTATATCATCTCCAAAGATATTGTAACATGTGAGAAGTATTTGCATATGCTTTATAAGAGACGCCATTGGTTTAAATTTCAGAATAGTAGACTCATAGATGTCTTCAAGAACAAAAAATGGAATTTGGTTTTCTATAAGCACCAGGTCAAAGACTATTTTGATTCAACCAACGTGTTTGCCATAAACGGTCCATCACCATCATATTGTGAAAGAAGATGAATGAAATATAGTATGAAACAACCATCTATTACCATCATTCTAGCAAGTTCCACATTGTTGTACGCCGTTGAATCTTCATAACATGCCTTGATAACTTCCATTTTCCCCCTCACCTTCTCCATACATTCGTGTAACGTTTCCTTTGGGTTGGAACCCGAACGATCCAATAAACGATGCAAATAAATCGTTTTTCGAATTTCAAATGCTTGCAAATTTTTATCTTGTTTGTGAAGAGGTCCAATAGAGACCACAGTCGGGTTAAAAGATCTTAGGCTAAGATCTCGGTGTTGGAATCTCTAAAAAAGGGGGACAACTACACCTAAGCTAATGTGGGAAACAAGATCTAGATCTAAATCTAAACTAGTGATTGTCATTATAACTAGGTGTGTGCAATGTTTTAGACTAGTATAAATATGTTATCCTAGCAATTCAATAGATACACAACAACACAGATTTGTATAAGCAAGTGAATTAATCTTTAATTGGTATCAGAGCGGTGATCGTTTGAAGGGGGGGTTTGAGAGTCGGTTTCAAGAAAAGGGCATAGCCCTTGGCTGCGGGATGGTAAATGCAGCAGCAGGAACCGGGTTTTTGTTTGAAGGGGTTGTGATGCTCTGATCACAGGTTGAAGACAGCAGAAAACGGAGATGTTGAGGTGGTTCGTGTCGGTCGTTGTCGTGGAGGAGTACAGTTTGAGAAGACAGTAGTGACCGGTAATAAACATCGGTGTTCCGTGGCTGTTAGAGGTGATCAAAGAGGTGGTTATTGGCAATTAACTCCTGTATGTTTGTAAGTTTTTTTTTGTATTGATATTCAAGTGGAGATCGGCGTAGATGCGTGAAAACGAACGGAAAAGATTCGTCAAAGCAGGTGGCTTTGGATTTGGTTCGTGTTGCGGGTGAAAGAAAATGGTAGAAGCGGGTAGCTTTGTTTTCTTGGTCGGTGGAGATGTCTCCTTGAACAAGGGTGATCCGAAAATAAAGAAGTCAAAGAAACAACACGGTGTGAATATTATGGCGGTGGCAGTTCAAATCGGGTGACTTTGGGTGTGGCCGGGGAAGAGGCCGTCGGTCCGGGAAAAGTTGTGATGTTAATGAACGTGTCCAACGGTATGCCATGTTACAAGTGTTGTGAACAATTAAAATTTGTTGAGCTAAAGAAGACTTTGGATGTGACCGAGGTGGAGGTCGGGCGTCCGGAAAAAGTCGAGAATCAAGTTCAAAGAAATACGGAACTTGATCGGGAACGAAGACGTCTCTAGAAAGACTTAGAGATTCGGGGGTGATTGTTGGAATCTCTAAAAGAGGGGGACAACTACACCTAAGCTAATGTGGGAAACAAGATCTAGATCTAAATCTAAACTAGTGATTGTCATTATAACTAGGTGTGTGCAATGTTTTAGACTAGTATAAATATGTTATCCTAGCAATTCAATAGATACACAACAACACAGATTTGTATAAGCAAGTGAATTAATCTTTACTCGGCACGTACTAGGAACCATGTAAATTGAAGTGAGACCTTGACTGTCAAGGTCACGTCCTTTTTCTTTACAATCAAGTAGAAATTGGACACTATGCCCAATGCTATCTCCAGCTCCAAGCTCCACATTGCTAGTTGCCATTCAAGATATCAGCTTAATTTCCTCTGCAACGAATCAGTTAGATGGAATGTTAGAGGATAATAGAGTATATGTAATAAAAGAAACCGTATTAGAAAAGATACAACACATCCTCAAAAGTAATAGGGTAACGGGTAACCTTCTTTTTTAAATATTTCATTATGTAGCAAGTACACTACTTCGTTAGCTTGGTTTTGCAATTTGTGTCATAACGATGTGATAAAAATGAAACGAGATAGTAAAAGATGTGAAAAAATCTGTATTAGATATTTTTCCATCTAAAAAACAAACGGTATTTTTTAAAAATATATACCCGGTATGCTGTAGGGAAAAAAGATTTTTTGAAAAAAAACAAACACCCCTTGGTCTCTCTATCATCTTCCTAAAGGCAGAAAAATATCATTACATAAACCGAAGCATTAAACAAAGTATATTTGGGTACAGCTTTTAATGCACAATGTACAAACAAAGTGCGGGAAATGATACTATTTCAACTTCAAACCATAGAGTACCAGACGATGAGTAAAACCTGAATCAAGCAGGCATGGCTACAGATTCTAACATTTTAATTTATAAACATGTAATCGCTTTTTATGCGCGTTCGTGATAGTTTTTTCAAATTTTTATTACAAAATTGATATAGACAACGAACATAACTTGAGATCATAAATTTCGATCCTAAATCTGTGTTCGTAAATTTGTGTTCGTTAAAAATAAATATAGATAAATAATATGGCATTGAAAACGTAATATAATGACTAAAAGAACATGTTACTAAAAACTTGTGTTATAAACGGTAATTTAGTTTATTGCGTGATGTGAAGGCAGTAAATTTTTTCAATAAATAGTTTTGAATGTCAATTAGGTCGCATTTGGAATCTATTATATTTGGTTTGCACGAAATGGAATTACAATCTAATTCCATGTTTTGCTTGGTGTCTAGAAATAAAATTTGAATCCTAAATGACAAATTTTCCTTATTGTTTTTTGCATAACTTTACTTTGGTTTATAACTTACTGCTAGCGGCGATTGGTGGTGTCAGTTGGTGATGATGGTGGTTGTGGTGCTGGATGGTGGTGGGTGGCGGTGGTGGTGCTGGTCGTAGATGAAGGTGGCTAGCAGTGATGGTGGTGGGTGATGGTGGTGGTGGTGACTCGGAATCGGATTGACCGGACCGTTGCAACGAAAAACTAGAATTTGAACTTTGAAAATTTTGTTAAATAGTTCAAGACTCGATCTTTAAAGATTAGTCTATCATTATTTAATCAAATTTAGTGAATTGTTCACATAGAACTTGGCAAAATATTATTTTTGGTACCAAAAAGATCAAATTACATTGTTTATGCTTTATACATATATATATATATATATATATATATATATATATATATATATATATATATATATATATATATATATATATATATATATATATATATATATACACTATAATGCATATATGATATGTACAAGTATATTATGAACTACTATCTTAAAATTAAGAGGTACACACATTTTATGCATCTTACTATATTTTAAAATTAAAAAATTATTTATTCTAAAAAACATAAGCAATTGATTAACTATGAAACAATCAATGGCTGATATTACATCCAGGAAATTGAAATTGACATGATTATCATTTCAAAATTTGACTCCCTCCAAAAAATTAATTACCAAAATTACACTATAAATAAAGAATTCTATTTCACAATTTCTTCACTCCATTGCAAAGATTTGCTCTATCATTTCATTCTTAAATTCCTGCTCATTGATCAAATTCTGCAAAAAATCAAGATTATGAATGATAATTATATTTCTGCATAACATGATTATAATTTCTTCTAGCCATGCTTTTATTAGTCATTTTAATTTATACAATGTTAATTTAATTTCTGCATAAATAACAACAAATTATAATTGATGTCTGTTTGCTTACATGATGCTGTAATTGTTGGTTTTTGCAGGTACTAGATATTGTTGCTTATTTCATTTAAAGGTATGCATTTCTATCAACAACTAAAGAATTCATTTTCAGTTTAATACCACATATGAGCATAGTAGTTATCCTTTTTTAAAACTTTTAACTAAAAAGCAAGTTATTATACATGTGACTGAAATCAAACCTGTTATCATTCTTAGCAGAAAATCAGGAACCAAACCTAAAAAAGTAGCACACTTCAGCCTGCCAGTAAATCCGGAATCATTCAAAAGATAACAATACCTGCAGCAAATATGGTGTTAGTGGTGGTGCTAAATCAAAGAACCAGATACTGAAACTTGAACTTACTATTGGAGTTTTGCAATAAGTTTTTCAAAATCAGCATCTGAGCATCATAATCGATATTTACCTGTTAAGATTAACATTTCCAGATTTAAAAGAAATATATTGCGGTTCACAAATATTTGTTTTTAGTATAGTCAATATACAACTGACATCAATAAATGTTTTAATTTTTGTAAACATATTGCATATCTGAAAAACAAAAACATTTCCAGATTTAAAAGAAGATATTTCGTGTAGAGACTAACAAAGCTATTTCCCATTCAAATATTTTCAATTTGGTAAAAAGTATATAAAAACTGAACCACACATTTTTCACATTCTTCATAAATCAGGAAACAAAAATCAGAATACTCATCGATACGAAAACGGATCAGAAACCAAAAATCAGAGCACTAATAACCAAACTCAGAACACAACAAAAGCTAAAACACATAAAAAAATTTAAAAACTCATCAGTAGTAGGAATGCAGATATGTTATCTAAACCACATAACAAAATTTAAAAGGCTGCGTGATCTGTGCAGGAGATGGGAGTTTTAAGGAGAATGAGGGAAGTGATGGATCCTTCGGTTCTTACTGATGGGATCAATCAGTTACAGATGTTGAAGGATCTGTCCAGGTGGGAGGAGGAGGAGGCGTGATCAGATCGGAGAAGGGTGCGTGATCTGTACAGGTGGGAGGAGAAGGAGGCGTGATCAGATCGGAGAAGACGGAGGGGGTGTCGACACCTTCAATCGGTTTCATGGAGGTCGATAGCTAGAATCGATTCTCACAGGATGGTAGATCGGAGGCGTGTGACGGAGTCCTCTGTCTTCTCCTGTGAGAATCGATTCTAGCTATCGACCTCCATGAAACCGATTGAAGGTGTCGACACCCCCTCCGTCTTCTCCGATCTGATCACGCCTCCTTCTCCTCCCACCTGTACAGATCACGCACCCTTCTCCGATCTGATCACGCCTCCTCCTCCTCCCACCTGGACAGATCCTTCAACATCTGTAACTGATTGATCCCATCAGTAAGAACCGAAGGATCCATCACTTCCCTCATTCTCCTTAAAACTCCCATCTCCTGCACAGATCACGCAGCCTTTTAAATTTTGTTATGTGGTTTAGATAACATATCTGCATTCCTACTACTGATGAGTTTTTAAATTTTTTTATGTGTTTTAGCTTTTGTTGTGTTCTGAGTTTGGTTATTAGTGCTCTGATTTTTGGTTTCTGATCCGTTTTCGTATCGATGAGTATTCTGATTTTTGTTTCCTGATTTATGAAGAATGTGAAAAATGTGTGGTTCAGTTTTTATATACTTTTTACCAAATTGAAAATATTTGAATGGGAAATAGCTTTGTTAGTCTCTACACGAAATATCTTCTTTTAAATCTGGAAATGTTTTTGTTTTTCAGATATGCAATATGTTTACAAAAATTAAAACATTTATTGATGTCAGTTGTATATTGACTATACTAAAAACAAATATTTGTGAACCGCAATATATTTCTTTTAAATCTAGAAATGTTAATCTTAACAGGTAAATATCGATTATGATGCTCAGATGCTGATTTTGAAAAACTTATTGCAAAACTCCAACAGTAAGTTCAAGTTTCAGTATCTGGTTCTTTGATTTAGCACCACCACTAACACCATATTTGCTGCAGGTATTGTTATCTTTTGAATGATTCCGGATTTACTGGCAGGATGAAGTGTGCTACTTTTTTAGGTTTGGTTCCTGATTTTCTGCTAAGAATGATAACAGGTTTGATTTCAGTCACATGTATAATAACTTGCTTTTTAGTTAAAAGTTTTAAAAAAAGGATAACTACTATGCTCATATGTGGTATTAAACTGAAAATGTATTCTTTAGTTGTTGATAGAAATGCATACCTTTAAATGAAATAAGCAACAATATCTAGTACCTACAAAAGACCAACAATTACAGCACCATGTAAGCAAACAGACATCAATTATAATTTGTTGTTATTTATGCAGAAATTAAATTAACATTGTACAAATTAAAATGACTAATAAAAGCATGGCTAGAAGAAATTATAATCATGTTATGCAGAAATATAATTATCATTCATAATCTTGATTTTTTGCAGAATTTGATCAATGAGCAGGAATTTGAGAATGAAATGATAGAGCAAATCTTTGCAATGGAGTGAAGAAATTGTGAAATAGAATTCTTTATTTATAGTGTAATTTTGGTAATTAATTTTTTGGAGGGAGTCAAATTTTGAAATGGTGATCATGTCAATTTCAATTTCCTGGATGTAATATCAGCCATTGATTGTTTCATAGTTAATCAATGGCTTATGTTTTTTAGAATAAATAATTTTTTAATTTTAAAATATAGTAAGATGCATAAAATGTGTGTACCTCTTAATTTTAAGATAGTAGTGCATAATATACTTGTACATATCATATATGCATTATAGTATATATATATATATATATATATATATATATATATATATATATATATATATATATATATATATATATATATGCATAATATACTTGTACATATCATATATGCATTATAGTATATATATATATATATATATATATATATATATATATATATATATATATATATATATATATATATATATATATATATATATATATATATATATATATATATATATATATATATATATATATATATATATACAGAAAAATATAAAATATATACAAATTGTACAAACAGGATTAACTCAGCGCGGTTGAACCTGTACGTAAGGTATTTTCCTGTGAATCGACCTCGTCTCATTAAACAACAAAATAAAGAGATTACAAGGAAATGGGCTGGGCTAAATATCTATTTACAAATAAAGCCCTAAGACTACAATCAATACAATATATATACACTAACATCCCCCCGCAGTTGGAACGGGAGGTGCACGAATGTTCAAACTGGACCGAAAGTCGAGGAACATGGAGGAAAGTAGGCCTTTCGTGAAGATGTCAGCGTATTGAGACGATGATGGAACATGGAGGACCCGGACATGTCCTATGGCAACCTTCTTGTGAACGAAGTGTATGTCAATTTCAACGTGCTTGGTGCGCTGATGTTGGACTTGATTAGACGCCAGGTAGACGACACTAACATTGTCACAGTAGACGATGGTGGCCTTTGAGGGAGATCGTGAAGTTCTCGTAGAAGGTTGCGAAGCCAGCATGTTTCAGCAACTACATTAGCAACACCCCTATATTCCGCTTCAGCGCTTGACCGAGAGACGGTGCCTTGCCGTTTGGAGGACCAAGAGATAAGATTGTGTCCTAAGTAGACACAATAGCCAGAGGTGGAGCGTCGAGTGGTTGGACACCCTGCCCAGTCTGCATCCGAGTATGCAACGAGGTCATGAGCTTTGTAGGCGTAGAGTTGTAACCCATGCTCGAGGGAGCCACGAAGATAGCGCAGAATGCGCTTGAGAGCTGTGAAGTGAGGTTCCCGCGGGTCGTGCATAAACAAACATAGCTGATGAACGGCGTAGGCGATGTCGGGGCGA
This sequence comes from Cichorium intybus, assembly GCA_023525715.1. Taxonomy (NCBI): domain Eukaryota; kingdom Viridiplantae; phylum Streptophyta; class Magnoliopsida; order Asterales; family Asteraceae; genus Cichorium; species Cichorium intybus. The sequence goes on along the minus strand of CM042014.1, from coordinate 92,000,057 downwards.
GTGATTGTCAAGTACTGAAGAGCACCCGCAAGGCTTCGGTATAAGGTTGGATCGGAGACGGGAGAACCCGAGGGATCGAGTTTAGCAGATGTGTCTACCGGGGTGCGAGCCGATTTGCAGTTGACCATGCCCGCCCGATCCAGAATATCTAGAGTATACTTGCGCTGTGATAAAAACATGCCCGCCTTGTTGCGGGTGACCTGGATCCCAAGGAAGAAACTGAGGTCGCCGAGGTCAGTCATCTTGAATTCTTTTCCCAACGTAGCGATTAAGTGATGTACAAGATCAGGTGAGGACCCGGTCAGAATAATATTGTCTACATATAGGAGAAGGTAGGCTCTGATACCATGTATATAAGGTATTTTCCCATGAATCGACCTCATCTCATTAAACAACAATATAAAGAGATTACAAGGAAATGGGCTGGGCTAAATATCTATTTACAAATAAAGCCGTAAGACTACAATCAATACAATATAGATACACTAACAGAACCGATTAACTCGTGACCCGATTACCATACCGTGTCAGCTAAAAATCCGGCTTTTAAAACATTGCGTATATATCATCTTACTTCTATCCGTTCCCATCATCATACCCATTTGAATCATCGAAAAGGTAAAACAGCAAACTTGTTTTCAAAATATTAGTAGTTAGTAGTTGCAAATTTGATAATAATATTGGGAAGTCCACTATTAGGCTAATTTATGTTTCTAAATCGCGGAGGTTGGATAACATATAGCTCTAATGTGTTATTATCAATTAAATCTTTTTAATGATAACGTATAGTGTACGTCGAGTTAAATAATCACAGGGTAACTTCTATTTGTAAATTACACTATATGAGACATAGCTTTTAAAAGACATATTACCGTTAATTGAATAATTCAAATAGTAGTCTACATTATTTGTGGGAATTAAATTGTTGAAGGTTAATATGTCTTTATAAATTAAGTGTTGGTGATGCATAGTCTTTAAAATATATTTTATTATTTGTTGTATTTTATTAAATTGAGGGTTGGTGATGCATAGCCTTTGAAATCTATTTTATTATTTGTTGTGTTTCTTAAATTTAAAGTTAAACAATCTAATAATTAATACTTTGAATTAAGAGAGTTAATAATTTAAAAATAAATAACTTGACAAATAAGATAGAGATTAAAATAGATATTTCGTTGCAAATACTAAATTAGATTATTATTATTTAATTACCGGATTACGTCTAGAAATCATATTAATCATTCGCGATCGAATATGGTTATTAGAAAAATAGAAGGATATCATCACGTTGTCACAAATTAAAAGACGGAATAAGAAATATTAGAATTAACTTGAAAACCGCAAATTCTCAAATGTCAAAAGCGACTATCCTCTCATGGGCTGCCATATGGCATGCATTCTCTACCCTATGTTTATCGATAAAGTTAGCACATTGTCCTTGAGGTTTTTGGAATCTTTCTGGACCTTATCCATGAAGTCAATGTATAGGCCGCCATTGACTGGGTCATTCTAACTCGATTGGACCATGAACCCTACTAAAAATAACATGGCAGACATCGAGCCCCGACAACGATACAACATGCAAAGTGAAAGGTATGCCTAAATCACTCCATTTCACAAATCGTGCATCTCTTGTAGACGTCTGAGCTCTACTTGTATGTGGACTTGACAAATTCCAACCAAATCTCTCTTCAGAGGTTTAGTATGCTGATATGCCAAATTTCTACTCGTCTTGACATAGACAACTTTGAAACTACCACTTTCAGTTAATTGTATCACATAATTGTGTCGAAGATCAATACATCTTGACTTCCATTATACACAACATTGTATACTTTTGACAACATGACCTTACTAATATAATACATAGGAATATATGGCATATGGAATATTCCACAAATGGATATCCAAGAGTAGATATTTATCTACTGTGCCTCTTTTGGTGTTGCTACTAAGGCAAAACTCGACCTTTATGGTCAAGTGAGCTATACATGTCTGTTTCTTGATCGCCTTCGAAATAGTTCCTCCAATTTGAGGATAGTTCTATCTACTTGTGAATTTAGAATCACCGACATGATATATCCAACCGGGATCATAAGTATACGGAATATGACATGTACGTCAACTTAATAGTACTAGTCCATTTCAGGTACCCTCGTACTCTTCCTACTGCCTTCCAATTCCCTATCCCTAGGTTGACAGTAGCTACTCCTACTTATTATCAAGTCTCCACAAGGCAATAACCATATCAGATTTATTATAATACTGTTATATGTTTCTAGGTTTCTATTAAACTCTCAATTAAGATATTTATATGTCTATATACCCAAAATGACCTTCACTCTTTCTATGTATTCAAAATGTCCTACATTGATACATATCATTGTAGATAATCCGATCGGATAGCTTTCTGACGATATCTCAATGTGTTATCTCGGTTTTTTCTCTCCTAACACCATTTCAGAAATGATGTTGTGTTATTGTGACTTCTCATGGTTATTGGGATCTTTAGTCCAGTGGACTGCACCCTACGGTGTCAAGAAGATTTCAAGGTGTTATGATGTGCCAGTGAACCATACGCGCTCCATCAGAATACCAACGAAGCTCTTCATCCATGAAGTCCCCTAGTGCCACACACCGATGTTAATAATTACATATTTGATCGATCCAATTTGCGGCAGCTCATTGAATCCAACTTACCATGCTCCAAGCATTAATCATTAGGATGAGTTCATGACGCTTATGATTGATCCAATTTGCGGCAGCTCATTGAATCCGATTTATTCTATTCTAAACCGTTTTAGAGCCTAAGGATTACTTATTTTCCTTGTGTCATGTCTCTTAGAAAACTCCTTTCCATGCATCTTGAATCTTATCAAGATCATACTTATACTGGCAGGGTCTTTACTGAAGATTTTATCTATCTGATAGATGCAGGTAACCACTTGAGTACATATCTCTTTTAGATCATCTCTTAATTCCATGTCATTACACTTTGTAATGATAAGATATATTTCTAAGAAAAGGTATGTAACCTTCATACATTGTACTTCCACTAGCTTTGACATAGTTTTTGGAACCTTTTCAGACTATTCACAAAATCCAACCTTTTGGCATATTTTGAGAATTCAGAAAATCTAAACTTTTGACATAATCACAGGACTCTTCCGTTCTATTCACAAAATCCAAGCTCTTGGCATATTTTGAGAATCCGAAGATCCTTCATTTGCGAGGTGTCCCTTTGATGAATCTTTGGGACTATATACCCTTTGTATTGACATGTTCTAAACCCATTTGGTTGCGTCTTACACGCAACCCCTTGTGTTTTTCCATTTAACGAAAGCGGTTCAGATCATCCAATCCTGCTATTACTCAAGAAGTGTAGTTATAGCAAACAATATCTTTTCAGATTTGTTTCAGTTCTGTTGAGAGCGTCTCACTCAAAATCATATGACTTTGAGCATCGCATCACTGAACCATCCTTTCTTAGAATGCAGGTACATTTCCATCTATGTTTTTTTCTTTTGATGATTCAATTACTCCCACTAGTTTTATGGAAGGTGTAAAATCAGTCAAATCATCACATAGACTGAGTCTTGCCCTTAGGTTCTCATATTTGGCAGCAACCGGGCTCACCAATGCTTCCAAGTAGTAGGATTGCTTATCCGTACCAACTTTAGTGTTTTACCACTAACCGGTATGTCACCTATATAATAACTCTTTATGACGGTGATCAATACTATTGGTTTGCAAAGAGAAGAATATATCAGGTTTAATGGGAATCTGATTCCCGGTCAAGTCCTAGTGAAGACTAGAGGTTCCTTCACTTGGCTGATCCCTGAACTCTTTCAGGATCACTCATACTCCCACTGTTTCCTTAGAATGTGAGTTCTTTCTAAAAGAGCTCTTATTTCACAGGTACAAGTGGGATGGCAAATGAAACGACATTGTTGATCAGGTTCAGTCATGTTATGAGGTTCGGATGAACGCTCTATGACCTTGGACCTTTATCTATGTACAAGTAGGGGTGAACCCTGCTTTACACTTCAGACGGTGTCTATGCAACCTACTTAGTCTAAGATGTGGTTAGAATATGGTTTTAAGATTTGACTGTTCGAATGTCCAGTTTATCGGAAACTTATTGGAGAACGTATCTAATACGTCGAGGATCGAACCATTTTGACCAATGCTCGATCTTCTTCCCTAAGACACATTATAACCGTTAATGTTCTTGGAGGAGGATGAATTGTGAAACAATTTCTCAGTTATGTTTTACTCAGGTTTTGTTGATCTTATACGTCCTTTGAAGTCCTTGAACAGTTCAAGGTTTCAACTAATCACTTATTCTGATAAGTGAAGTTATATTTGTCATACCGAATCTTATATCTTATAAAGGAAGCATTTTTCCTCTCACCACATACATTTGAAACCTCTATGACATTTCAAATTCCCACTTAATATAATAAATCTATTAATTTAAATATTTTATCACATTAATTTGATATTTTTTCTTTATCCCACATTGCTTCACATACATATATGACATATTCTCTTTCTCTTATATAATACAATTCATTTGTTTTCATTATCCATCAAACTTGATCTTTCAAGTCTATTATTATTTTATGATCATTTTATCATAGAAACATTATTTTATCACAAGTTTTAAAAGATTTTTACTATTTAGTTTCAACTCTAAAAAGTATTGAAACTCAAAAGTAAAAATTAAAATTAGTTAAAACTTTTAAAAATTTGACTAGGTTGGAAGTTTATAATACGTCGTTTTTAAAAAGTGACATCGGTGTAAACATTTTTCGATTCACCAATATGTATATGCGTAGTTAGTTACTTACTTAAAACTTTTAAAAACTTGACTAAGTTTAAAGTTTATAGTTTGTCGTTTGTAAAAAGTGACACTGGTGTAAACATTTGTCGATTTACGAATATGTATATACATAGAAATTTTATTAAAACTAAAAAATGAAGATAAATATTACTAAAAAAATTTGAACTTTTTATATAATCTAAATGTATAATATATTAAACATTAAGTGTTATTATAATAGATATAATGTTTGCATCCAAAACTCGAAAACGTTACATAACAACTTTTTTTAATTCAATTATAAATAGATAGTCAAACATTAAAACCTAGAAACATGCTATTAAAATCTATTATTAATTAGTGGTCAATTTATCATAAAAATATATTTTTATCTCAAAGTTTTAACAATTATCATATTTCAAAATCATCGAAACTAAAAAGATGAATATATAAAAGAGTTAAAAATTATTAAAATACCAATTCAGTTGCACGTTCATATTAAGTCGTGGCCACAGTTCGATGTGTGATGACAACGTTGTAAACATTTTATTTTGCTTTCATATGATTTATGTACATCGAACTTTCAAACAATAATCCTTCAAAGTTCAAACAAATATGTTTATATCTATAAATATTTTAATAGATGTCATTTAATCAAATATAGTTTAAGATGAATTTTTATCATGTACGCCATTAATTTTAATTTATTAGAAAAAATAGATCGAAGTGGACATCGGTTAGTACCCGTCCAAATTTTACGAAAACGATACTAAAACTAAAAGCAAAGGTTCATGGAATGTTGCAAGCGATTCCTAATCTGGTTATAATCAAGAGCACAAAAGAACAAAGATATGAGAGAAATGATTTTAACATCTCTACTTATAGATGTTTTCTTTCCTTGAAATTTGTTTTTTAAGCTATGTGGGATGAAAATTATATTAGTCTTTTTACTTATAGATGTTTGATTTCTCTTCAATTGTGTTTTTAAGCGATGTGGGATAACAAAATGACACAAAATAACACACTATGAAGGAAATTTTGATCCCACATCGTCATGATAAACCAACTCAAGAAACTTTTTTATTCTATAAATAAATGTCCCCCTCAAGTTAAAACGATTATATAAATCATTTGATATTTTTTTACTCTTAGAAATATTTCTAAATATTAAAGTTCAAGGAAATATATAGTTAAAGTTTTCTTATCTTAAACCAAATTTATATATTATCATATAGTTAAAAATAATGAAGAGATTTTTCTATATATATATATATATATATATATATATATATATATATATATATATATATATATATATATATATATATATATATATATATATATATATATATATATATATATATATATATATATATATGTATTTCAATTTGGTATAAGAATAACATTTATGTGTTTATATTCTAACTAATAAAAAAATTTCCTGCGCAATGCGCGGGCATTCGCCTAGTGGTATTATGAAGTATAACTAATTTGTGTTTTATTTGTTGATTTGAGCAATTTACAATACCCATTGTCTCCGTTGCTCATAATCTTAATGTCTTTTACATTCTTATGTAAATTTTATGACTTCGTTAATTGCTTAAGATATGAAATCATCATTTGTCTCTAAGTCGAATGATTCCAAGATTCTGCCCATCGAACCCTTGGGTGATTCATTTCTTGCAATAACCAATTTTATCAAGAACTAAGTTCATCAAGCGACTCTAAGTCAAATGATTCCAAAGTCCTATCCATTGGACCTTTGGTTGAAGTAATTCTTATAAATCTTATTTTAACAATCATACAAACACAATCCATAAATCCAACACACTTTGGATGTATCAACATTCAAGTTATTATCTAATCAACACATTCACACAACATTTCATGGATAATTTTAAACAAACATGTTTTAAAGGAAAATTCAACATTTTATTAAATCAAAATATCCTCAAACAATGTACTATGCGAAAACAATGTCATACGATCTACTAGCTAATAACAATATCAAATATCTAACTAAACTCCAAAACTACACGAGCTCGAGATCCAATCTGAATGTGCTCCCATGCGTCAATGTCTTGTGTCCTACTGAGACCGTACATACAAAGCAAATTTGACAATCACATCTTGTATCAAGGAATTAAGGATTAGGAGTTTTGAGTTTTTAGATATACGTGAGTTGCCAAACAGTTTGGCTTTAGAGCATCTTCCAATCTTCCTGTGATTGTATCCCACCCTGTGGATTCCCAGCTTGAGATTCCCATCTTGTGACTGTATCCCACCCTGTGGATTCCTAGGACCCATCTGGACGGCTTCCTGATGCGCTTAATAATTGGACTCAATCCCGAACCATGCATCTTCATGAATGATTCGTACAGAGTCAACATGGAATGCATTTCAATGAAGGTCTTGTGTTGGTCCCCTTTTCGGTATATCTATACGAACGGTTCGTACTCCTTAGTCAGAGATGCGAGCAAACAGTCTACACTCATCTCCTGACTGAGAGGGTTACCAAGCTTGTACAGCTCTTCCAAGTATCCCTCAAACTTGAGAAAGTGTGCACCAACATTGTGTCCCTTTTTCAGCCTACAATTTCCAAGCTTTTCGAAGACCTTGCCTCGTGCCTCTATAACCGGTTCTTGGAACTTTTCCTCAACAAGCTTTATCAGACATATGGCCACATGTATTCAAAATCCCTGTGGGTATCGTGGTCAATGGTCAATAACATGAGGCTACAAACTTCTTCGGACTCATCGATCGAAATGTCATGGTCATCACGCTGCTGCTGTGTGATACCATGCTCTGGTAGGTGGGGAAATGGACACTCGATAAGATATGACTTCCTTACGTATCTCATAACCAGTCTCCACTGGCGAAGCCAATCCACATAGTTCAGTCCAGTCAGCTTATCCATAGCTTATCCATATTCAACAAGTATTTTCTGAAGCTCTCAGAAATGAGTGAAGGAAGAGAGTTGACAATAGCTTCAGACATCTATAAAACCAAAATTTATTAGTTTAACATTTTTCCTTTTAAATATTACCCGATTGCAATTTAATAGGTGTTGAGATTATTTGTGATGAACTGTTGAACCATCCGAATTCCTTGAAGATTGTGAAGCCAAGACCCCGAAGCCTGAAGACTCCGAAGGCTTTCAAGTAACAACCTTATCCGCTGCATGCGTGTTCACCAGTCTACGTGTTACATGATACTACATTCCTATTAGGTAGTACTCTGTAGGAATATTCTATAAAATCTTTTATACTATCTGCATCACTAATTATGTATAAATATCAGTGATACATGTCCATGTCGAGTGTGCGATTGATTCAACACTATTGTAAAAACCCTAATCGTTAAATCCAAGCATTCGACACTAGTTATCAATTTTCATTGTGTTATTCATTGCTCTTTATGCAATTGTGTGTGTTGATTTTTTAGCTTGATTCAATTCATCTGATTACTCGTTATAATTTACTGTTTGATTGAATTCAATGCCCAACACGTGGTATCAGAGCAGGACTGCTCAAAAACCAGTTTTATAGAGTCTCTTTTTTTGTTACAGTTCTAGATCTAGATTGTATCCTAGATCTAGGATTTCGCAACTATAATCAATCTCTATTGCTAGTTTTTCTGAAAAGATCCAGTTGAAAATCAATCAAAATGACGGATTCAACCACCTCTTATGCTAATATGCTAAACTATGCCAATCTAATTGGCTCTTCCACCAAAGCTCCTGTCCTTGTTCCTACTTACTATGACTATTGAGCTAATCGTATGTGAGATTATCTGGAGAGATTATCTAGATGGATTAAATGAAGAAAAGGATATTTGGTGATCTGTCAAAGATGGCCCTCATACAGACATTGAAGGACGATTTGTTGTTGTTGATGGAGAGGATGTCGGAGTTCTTACTGCAGCTGACTTGAAGAAAGTCAGAAATGATGAACGAGCTATGCGAGAGCTTAGAAGTGGACTTGGTCCAGACGTTAGACATCATATTTCTGGTGCAAAATCTGCTAAAGAGATATGGGACCGTCTGGCAGTTAGATTTGCCGGTGATAACACTCTTCAATCAAGTGTTGTTCAAGAAGTGTTAGCAGACTTCGGAAACTTCAAACAACAAGAGAATGAAACTTTGGAACAGGCTTATGAACGTTATAGCAAAATGGTTTACAATCTACAGTCTGAGGCCTGAATGGAGACCTATCATGCTGATGATCAAATCCTATGGAAACATCAACACTTATTCACTAGCTAGCAGCTCTGTATAATCTCATCAAATCCCATGAACCTGACATTTGTGGAAGAAGAAGTGAAAATGCTGGAACATTAGCCTTGGTGTCCAATATTGAAGAAGAAGAGGCTAAGGATGAGCCTGATGGTTACATGTTGGATGATAACGGAGAAACGATTGCGTTGTATGCTGCAAACAATCGTAGATTCATAAAACCATTTGTGAACAAATCAATCTTAGGAAAACCATTTGTGAAACCTTTCAACAAAAGTTCTTATACTCCGAAACCCAAACCAGAAATCTACACACCAAAGGAGGAAAACACCAAATCTTCAACTCCGAAGCCTGCTAAAAAAAAGACTTCAGAAGCTGACCCGTCTAGGTCGTCGTGTGGTCAAAAATAGTAAAATACCTCACTCTCACTAGTGTGGTCAAGATAGAACGACAGTATACCAACTGTAGTGTCACTCTACAGTCAGCGGTATTGTTTCTACTTTCCCAAAAACCAACACAAAACACAATATCAAGACAATTGCCAAAATCCAAATCAAGCATGAACTAAACTAAACTAAACTAAGTTCTAAACTAAGATTCCTTACTGATTCAAGAAATAAATTCCAGAAAAATCAGAAGCAATGCCAATCCCAAAACATCCAAACAAGCATTCAAACATCAATAATACCGAAAAAGTGCAATATAACTTGAACCAAATGATTAACTTTTATAATTCAAAAACCAAACATCAAACCAATATCCAAACACTCAAATATCTGATCTAAACTATCAACTATTCTACTGAAATCAGAAATTATGAATCCAAACAAACATCGAGTAATCGATGGAAATCCCAATTGTGGAATACCTTGATACCGAGTTGATAAAACAAGAGAAAAACTAAATTACTAACCAAAATATTGATTCCCACCGAAAAACTGACGAAATTGTGCCTTCGGATCCCTCCTTCGCGTCCCGGGATGCTCCAAAAGTCGGACGGGACTCCGATATTTATAATGGTGCGAAATTAGGGTTGCCTGACTCGCCTAGGTCGTCGTGCGGTCAAAAATGAGAAAAATACCTAACACACACACTAGCACAATGGTAGTCAGGGTCGATCCACAGGAGTTACGTGGTCAAGATAGGTGACAGATTACCAACTATAGTGTCACGCTATAGTCAGAGGACCTAGTTGCTAACTTTTGACAACTAATCCCAAAAATCATAAACAAAAATAATTCCAAGCGAACATAAAATAAACTAAACTACCAACCAAACCTAGTCACTTACTGAAATCAGAAGTACATCTCCAAATCAGAAGCAAACAAAGGCAATCAAACATCAAACACAAACAATGCATAAACTAAACCAATAACTAAAGTCCAAATGAACAGTCACTGGCTAAAGTTCAAACCAAAAAGCTAACCCTAGTTGGTCACTAAAATCAGCAAGGGAAATCAGTCCAATCAAGGTCATACACGCACCAAACACAATCCAAACATTCATAATCCAATAATAAGCATAAATACCGAAAAACCAACACTTAACATAAACTGAATGATTATTATTAACCAAATCAGATTCCAAGGTTCCAAAACAGTAACAATTACCCAAAAACAGAAACTAAAAGACTCAATGTCAATGGTTGTCACTCCCAAAGACACTAGCCACTATCATTAACTATTAAACTAAATGGACATTAAATATAAAAACATGAAAATACCAAAAGATGGTTGCTGAAGCTAAATCTCGGAGTCAAAGAGCCTTGGGGGTCGATTTTACACCAGGTCTTCGCTAGTTTTTTCTACCTAAAAGCCTCTATTTATAGTTGCAAAAATCTCGAGGCCGCGCCGCGCATATATGGATCCCGCGGCGCGTCTAGAGGTCTATCCCCGTTTTATCGGCATTTGAATTTCCTTCACCGCCTCATATCCGCGTCGTGCATTGATGATTTCCGCGGCGCGCGTACGTTTTTTCCTGATTTTGTATTGATCTTCAAACTTCTTCCAAATTGCACGCTTTTGGTCCCTGTTTTCATTATTTCTTTCCAAACAAGTACTGGCACGAAAAGTGAGAATACCACGATATATATGATATAATTTCATTAAGAACAGGGCTCAACAACGACTAAAATATGTAATATTACTAGGCGTTGTCATTGTCGCGTCGTGGCCAAGCTAAATCCGTGACGCGCGTGTTGATTTATCCCGCAATCTCGGAATTTAAAATTCAAAAACGAAGATTTTATCATTTTTGACATTAGCGTCGCTAATGTGTAAATTAGCGTCTCTAATGTGTGCTTCCAGAAGATTCCTCACGCACGTTCGAATTTTGAATCTGAATATTTCCCTCCTACAAACATTACCGACGCTAACCCTAAAAGTTAGCGACGCTAATGTCTGCTTACTTCTTTTTCTCGTCCGTTTTGATCTGTAACTTCTCCAGAATTGCACTAAAACCCCTGCATTTACACTAAAAACATTTCCAAACACTTTGGCACAAAAGTAAGTGATATTTGCCAATTAATAAGGATAAATTAACTAAAACACGACTAAACAACGCCTAAAATACTTGATATTACTAGGCGTTGTCAAACACCCCACACTTTTGCCTTGCTTGTCCCCAAGCAAGAGAGTTTTTAACAGACTTTAACTAAGACTCAAACAATTTTTGAATGTGTTTAATTTCAAAGGTTATTGTTCCCAGAGTTAGAGTGAAATAGTTTGTGAAAACATAATTGAAATATCCTTTGGAATTCGTGACTTTCTAAAGAACCCTTGATTTCAAATTTTCTATCCACAAGACGTGTACGTACTCATTCAGATTCTAAAGGCCATAAAAGAACTATCCATGACTTTTGATGTTGTCCGTGTAACGAGCTTTTAGAAATATCATCCCAGACCAGACGATCTTAGGTGGTAAGGTGCATAAGTGCCTCTTCGAGGCCACCCATTTTAGACCTACCGGCTTGAACAACAAAGGCCACTAATTGATAATTCCTTCCTAAATTCCAAACCTAAAATACTCTAATCTTCTAACTCCTAAAAATCAACTTATTTGACTAAACTCATAGCATGATCACAACTAAATAGAATCTCTTGAAAAATACCAAAGCTATAACATTCACAAACTATTCGTTTCAAAGTTACAATCTATAAATTTTTTTGAAAAATTGCTAAAAATTTTGAATTTTTATCATTTCCCGCAAAAATTTCAAAAAACTACTCTTTCGACCGTCCACACCCCACACTTAAAACCGTACAACGTCCCCGTTGTACATAAAAATGTCAAAACAAGGGAGAAAGAGTTACCCCTTTTAGGAACGGTTGAACTGCTCGATTGTCGGGACCATTTGTAACAGGGTCGATTGTTCGCGTCATTGTTCGCGTCATTCATGATGAAATCTGGGAGTCAGGTGCAGCTGTAAACACGCCGGCATGACACGAGTGTAGGGGTATGGTGACCCCACACTTGCATTATGCAACTCCATCAGTTGGTGCAGCAGTTATAATTTGGCAAGATACTAACAAACATATTAAGAATTGCAAAATACACAAAAGAAAATTATATATTGCGAGTTATTGTCCTTGCTAATCCCCCGTCTCCGCGACATCGAAGTGTCAAGGCCGCGGCGCATAAACGTGATGAAATCTGATGTCTGTCGATCAAGTTCAAAGGTCCGCGGCGCCGAATGAAGATGACTGCGTCGCGAGTATGCACGAAAAGCCCTAGATTTTTCGATTTTTCAATTTTAGTCCGTTTTTGAAATTGATTGTACCAATATATTCCTAAACTTGAGACTAACAAGAGCCCTAAGTTTAATTTCGGAAAAACAAGCTAAAATTGCCCTAATTTCTCATTTTGGTTAAAAACCCCAATTATGAACCCTAGAATTCTTGATTTTCGATTCTGACATGTTTTTATCAAATTGAACACACCAATAGCATCCTAGACTAACAATCATCAAAATCCCTTTGTCAATTTCATGAAAATAAGCCACAAAGCCACCAAATCAGGTAAAAACCCGAAGAACCCTAAAATCGGCCCTAATTTTTCTAAATCTTGAATTCGAGTTGTTTTTGTCAAATTGAACACATCACTATGTAGCTAAGGCAGCGATTAAGAAACCCTAAGTGCTAGATTCAAGAAAAACGAGGTAGAAATTGACCAATTTGAGGTTGAAGGGTGTGGTTCACGAAAACCCCAAAACGAGCCCTAATTTCTCAATGCTCAAATCTGACTAGTTTTTGCTCAATTGATTGTACCAACATGTTGCTAAAGGTCAGACTAACAAACCCTAATGTCTGATTTTTTCAAAAACGAACCACATTTGCATCGAATTGGGGTTGAAAGTTGCGAAACCCAAACCCCAAAATCGGCTCAAAACTCGAGATTTGAACTTGATTTTCCGATAATAACAGTAGCAAAGGGGTAGAAATGTACCGTAGGATGCTGAATTGAGGTTTGGTTGTAAAGATTTCACGAAAAAATTGAAAATCGGCGAGTTTTTTGGTGGGTTCGGCTCGACAGACGAGTAGAGGGGTGGGAAGGGTTCAAGGTTAGCGACGAAAAGGGCTGGAGAGTTGACCCTCGTTTGACCAAGGGTTATGTAACAACCAGCTTATTAAACAAAACACCCTAGAAAAATTTTATTTTTCAAACATATATTTTACATTCAAAACAGTATTCAAACAGGGGTATTAGTTAATATAACAGGTACAAGTGTATCCAGGATTACAATATAGTAATATTATAGATCCTTCAAGCCAGGCTGCTACTAATTTTATCCACAATACTGTGTCCCTAGTCACGGACTTTGTCTTTCCCCTTAGCGGGGTCACGCTCACCTGCAAGGACATATCAAATAAACACCGTGAGCTATAAAGCCCAATGAGTAATCATACAAATAATCTCACATATATAAGAGAAAAATAACATTTAAAATTCTCAATAACAATTTTTGTCCCATGCCTCTTAGTCACAATTGACTGCACCATATTTCCTGGCCATATAAGTCGCACCAGATAGTTTCAACATGCATATCATAGCCCTAAGGCCGTACCAGTTGGATTCAATAACCCGATATCATAGCCATAAGGCCGCACCATTTGGTTTCAAAATCCAATATCATAGCCATAAGGCCGCACCATTTGGATTCATAATCCAATATCATAGCCATAAGGCCGCACCATTTCCATATAAATTTCTACAAGACATTTGGGTAATCAACCCTCTTCTCATATATATCTAGTTCTAGTAGTACCATCGCAATCATTATATATCATACTAGATATAGTTCATATTACTCACCTTGATGCTTGCTACAACTAGCTTCGATTGTTTCTTGCCTTTTTGTGTACTCCACAAGAGTTTGTCCCATACCTATATATTCATTTGTATACACAATGATTATAGGTTACCAACCATTTCAATTGACTCTTATACATAAGAGTCCACTATTATACCACTACCAACCATGTCTAGATGATAAACTTTCCATTTACCATCTTTCCATAAGTTATACACTTTCCCGAGGCATACGTATTGTTCTACAATGCCCTGGAGAGTCGTATTCTCAATTTAGTATTTTTCCAGGACTTTCCAAACCATTATGGACTTGTAGTTAAAGTTTGAAGTCATTTGGACATGTCTAGCATCAAATTCAAACTTTAAAGCCCTCTGAATGAATGCACTACTCGTGCAAAATAACGCCCTTTAAGAGCACGACTCGTGCAAGCTTTAATAGCAATGTACTTTGGATTTGCAGGACATGCACGACTCATGCATATAGTGCACGACTCGTGCAGTTGCTGGGCAGTTCCAGTTTCAGTCCGATTATTCACTGTAGCTCCCTGTTTTTGCACATTAAGTCCTTATTCCAGTTCTTAATCATTTTGGGTTTATTTCAAGACTAAAACCATTCATTTATACCAGGTTTTAACTCATTGAAATCAACTCAATCAATCAAAATAGAAATTAGGGTTCTTGAGCCATAAAACCGCCAAAAACACAAAATCATCAAAACCTATTGTTCCAAATACATGTTCTTATCATATGAACATGTTCGAAACCCAGAAATTATGTAAACATCACTTGGATCATGGCTGAAATTATAGTTTTCAGTCCAATCATGAAGAACACACACCAAACACTTAGTTAGAACTTGATGACTAATCTCAAATGCTTGAAACTTCCAATTCCAAGCTACTTCTTCAATTTCCAGCTCCAATTCTTGATAATCTGCAGAAATCGCACCTAAGAAACCCTCTCCCAATGATTATCAAATCTTCTGCACATGTGGGGAAACTTTCCTCCTTTTTATACCTCCAGAATTTACAGTTTAGCCCCTGGAGTTCCATTTCTTAAACTTTTGCCACTTTTATCAAATTTTATGACAAAAACCTATATTTATAACATTTTAAGTCCAAAACTCAAAATATTATTACATACCAAATTCTTTTCTGTCCAAAAGACCAAATTACCCTTCTATGGTGAAATGACCAAATTACCCTTCTTTATTATATTACATACAATACTATTAAAAGGTATCTTGGTGTTACAAATTCTCCCCTCCTTCAAGAGATTTCGTCCCCGGAATCATACAAAGAGTTGAGGGTATTTCTTTCTCATTTCGCTTTCGGTCTCCCACGTCATATTGGAACCTCTATAATGTTGCCAAAGTACTTTAACCATGCTGATTTTCTTGTTCCGTAATTGTCTTACTTTTCGGTCTAGCACTTTCTCGGGTTGTTCTGCATATATTAACTTCTCGTCTACCTCAATTTCAGCGACAGGTACCCGTTGAGATTGATCAAATAAAGTCTTCCTCAAATGGGACACATGGAATACATCATGTATACCATGAAGTTCATCGGGTAATTCCAGTCTATACGCTACAGTTCCAAGGGGACTCAACTTCCCTTTCTAATGGTTTTACCCGCTTATCTGCATACTGCTTCTGTCGGTTCTGTGCTAATTTCAAATTTTCCCGAATCTGTCTAATCTTTTCTTCAGTCTGTGCTACAATCTCGGTTCCAGCCAATGGCTTTTCCCCAACTTCAGTCCAGCAAGTCGGAGTGCGACACGGTGCTCCATACAATGCCTCATACGGGGCCATCTGAATGCTGGAATGGTAACTATTATTATACGCAAATTCTACCAAAGGTAGATGATCTTCCCAGCTCCCACCAAAATCTATCACACAGGCTCGCAGCATGTCTTCTAAAGTCTGAATAGTTCTTTCACTTTGCCCATCGGTCGATGGGTGGTATGCAGTACTCATTAGCACTTTTGAACCCAGTTGCTCTTGTAGACTCTGCCAAAACCGGGAAGTAAATCTGCTATCTCGATCTGACACAATCGACACTGGTAACCCATGTCGGCAAATCACTTCATCTATGTAAACTTTTGCCAACTTTTCAATCTTGTACTACTCACTAATCGGTATAAATTGCGTCGATTTCGTCAAATGGTCTACAATCACCTATACTGTGTCATGACCTCGCGGTGTTCGCGGCAGCTTTGGTACAAAATCCATAGTAATGTCGTCCCATTTCTTCTCTGGAATCGGCAACGACTGGATTTCTCTGTATGGTTTCTGGTGGTTTGACTTCACTTGCAGACACGTCAAACACCTTTTCACGTATCTTCCAATATCTCTCTTCATTCCAGGCCACCAATACAATGGTTTCAGCGTCTGGTACATCTTAGTACTGCCTAGATGAACTGCATATCTACTATAATGTGCATCTTCTAGAAGTAAGTTCCGCGCCTCTCCTTGTTTTGGGACCCACACACGACCTCTAAAGGTTTTTAATCACTGTGTGTTTTCATCCAACTGCTTCAAATACCCAACCATTCATTCACTTTTTACATGCTCAGGTTTACTTGTAACATCCCAAAATTTTAGGGTAAAATTAAAAAAAAATTTAAACGAACACTTCAATATAAGAAAAGTCACTTAATTAATTTTGACAAAATTCCATAACTTATAAGTTTAATGAAAAACATCCCATGATTAACAAAAGTTAATGAAATCACAACATAGCAGAACATCCATTCAAAAACAGTCCTCTAATGAAGCAGCACAGTGTATACACGTCACGCCTTGCCATCCATGGTACCTGATGTACCTGAAACAGTAGTTTATATAGGGAAAGGGTAAGCACGGAGCTTAGTGAGTTCCTCAAAATACCATACGATCCATCACATAACATACAACACACAATAACCATTCATATGTCTGTGAGACTCACGGGCTATCCCTGTTCCGCCTGAAGACTCACGGGCAGTTCCCGTTCTGTATTATCGCTCGCAGGCTTTTCCCGTTCCGTCTAATGACTCGCAGGCTATTCCCGTTCCGCCTATTGGCTCGCGGGCTATCCCGTTCCATCCATAAACAATCATTATCATATCAATAATTCATACAATTACCATAACATGTAAGATCACCTTATTCTAACATATTTGCCTTCCTACGCATGCAATATCACCTATAGTATAGTGAGAAGACTCACCTGATTGTAGTTGACTATATCGTTTATCTTTCTTGCATTTGTATTTCCTTTCAACTTTAACTGTTAACATAATAAGAAATCTATCATTTCTTAATCCTTAACTATATTATAGTCGCATAATAAAACCCTTCAATAATTCCAACATGATACTCCATGATTTATCAAGTAAAGAACGGCCAGGTAGAAGACTAGATGGGGTGGCAGGATCCTTTCAGCATTTTAGCCTTTCGGAAAATCCAACAACCAGATCCCAAGTAATCGGCCTAGGTACCGTCCTCGTAAGTAAATCAATCGGTATTATTTTCAGAATTACGACGTTTTTAAGGTTTTTATTTACTATTGTTGGAAATGAATATGTAATACTTATTACATATTCTACTTCTTAATACAAAAATTATTTTACAATACCTAATTAAGCTATAGAAAGGTTTGTAGTTACCTTATGACCATTCGTCGGGATCTATAACTCCTTCGTTAGGCTTTCGAGCTTCTTCCGCTCACTTGCTTACACTCTAGTGCTTAGAAACCTCTATATATTGGATTGAGATTTAGTTGTGTGGTTTATGAGATGTTTTGAGGGGTATTTATACATGAATTCTTGAATAAAAAATGGCATGACACTTTTGACAAAAGATTTTAATAATATAAATTTGTTGAAATTAATAACTTCTAGAATCAGTCTGCTCAAGACTGGTTTAGCCGACTTTAAACCCACGAAATTCACGTTTTTATTTGATATTCCAGAAATTTATCTCAATACCTTTCCAAGGATATATTTTACGTATTTATACGATTTTTCTATGATTTATTATGAATTTCTGAAACAGACTATCTAATCTGTCAATTCCGAACTAATCAGTAAAGATTGCATTTTTTACCATAGATAATGTCATTTTCAAGCTTACTGTTATTTTTGGTAATTGTACTAGACTCAATTTGTAGACTTTGTGCACTGGTTTGAGGTCCAAACGATTTTTCTAGAATTAATTATGATTTTTCTAAAAATGACACAAAATGCTGATTTTCATATGAAATTGTAACTAAAGTTTTTCTTAGCTTTATAACTACCAATGATCATATAATTCCTAACACTCTTATTTTAAGTATATGTTATAATCAGGATACGGGTCTTACAAGTCTCCCCCACTTAATTGGATTTCGTCCCGAAATCCCCACTCATTTAAAGGTTTAAAATACATCTTATATATATATATATATATATATATATATATAATTAAATGTTAACGTTATATGTATAAGATAATTGGTCAGTCAAATCAATAGTAGGCCTCATTCACAAAGCTGGTCTATAAGGAGGGTATAAGGAAACTGTCTATAAAATGGCAGTTAAATGGGTGTCCACTCTCACCCACCGCTCTCTTGATCAGTGGAGGGTAGTTAGCCGAACGGGTTTGATAGGACAACTTAATCTCATTAAAAGTATAATGTTATTAATAAAAGTACTAGAACAGCTTTATAAAATCCCAATCTAGTTACTTTAGAAAAAATGTGAAAAGATGCTAACCCATGAAATTGCACATTGCACTTTATGAAACATTAGTGGAACGTGTGTGGTTTAACGACAAACTAATAGGGGTTCATAAAGAGTTCAATATTATCATTGTTGATGGAGCGTGTGTGGTTTACCGACACATCAATTAGAGATGATAATTCACTTTGAGGTTATCAAGCTAATTTGTATGGTTATTCACATCTAGTTTATGATCCTCGACATCGCAGTCACAAACAGTAGAGCATATCCAAGATTAAACATGCCATTGAATAGTTCAATGAATCTCACAGATCTAGGAATTTCATAAGACTGAAACTGATAACTGTATATCTACCTTAATGACCACTGTGTTGTGATTATGGCATCCCTCTTCACACCATAGTTGGGGTATTTTGGATCCTAGCCTTATTAAATAATATATTGGGAAATTATTTAAAAGGACTAATTAAACTAATAAATTCCAATTTTATAGATGTCTGAAGATAGTGTCTATTCTCCTCCTTCTCCACCTTCACCCATTTCAGAAAGCTCAGAAAGCACCTGTTCAATATGGTAAGGCTGACTGGCCTTAACTATGTGGTATGGCTTCGCAAATAGAGAATGGTTCTTAGTTTTGCTGGCAAACCATATCTGATTGAGTGTCCGCCCCCCAAAGCATGGCATCACACAGCAGCTTGTGATGAGCATGACTCATTGACTATTGATTCCAAGGAAGTTCGTTGCCTCATGCTATTGATCATTGACCCCGAGTTTTGTAGGGATTTAGAATTCTTGGGGTCAGATAAGTTAGCAAAGCTAGTTGAGGAAAGGTTCTGAGAACCGGTTGAAAAGGAACGAACTAGGATCTTCAAAGAGCTAGAAGTGTGCAAGCTAGAAGGAAGTAGCACCCGTTTGCATGTTCTCAAGATTGAGGGATACATAGGCAAACTGTATAAAGATGGTCACCCTTTTGATCTGGAGTTAAGCATTAGCGTGACTCGCCGATCTGTTCATCCAGATGTATAGGAAGGGTAACCAGATAAGATAATACAATCATGGGAATGCATGCAATGTTGACTCTGTATGAGTCGTTCATGGAGAAGCATAGTTCCATTGATTCAGCTGCTTCGGGATTGAGTCCAGTTATAAGGCACATCAAGAAATGAGCTAGATCGTCTGGACTGGTTCTTCGATGTCTCAAACTGAGAATCCACAGGGTGGGACACAGTCACAGAAAGATTGAAAAAATGCTCCAAAGCCGAACAGTTCGGTAACTCAGGAATATCTTAAAAACTCAGAATTCCTGATCCTTATTTCCTTGACACAGGATGTGTTTCTCACATTTGCTCTGTATGCATGGACTTTATAGGATGCATGATTTTGTTGCATAGGAGCACATTCGGATTAGATCTGGAGCTCATGCAGTTTTGGGTTTTAGTTAGATGCGAGCGACATTGACTGTCATATAGTACATTGTTCAAGGATATTTTGTTTTACTAAAATATTGGTTTTATTTTAATACATGGTTGTATAAATTATCCCTGAAATGTTGTATGAGTGTGTTAATTGCATAATTATTTGTAACTTGAATGTTGATGCATCCAAAGTGTTTGGATCCCTGAATTGTGTCCTCTATGATTGTTAATGTAAATTTTATAAGGATCAGGACAGGACTTTGGAATCATTTGACTTAGAGTCACATGAAGAATTGAGTTCTTAATAAAATCATTTGTTACAACAAATGAATCAACCAAAGACCCAGTGGATAGGATTTTGGAATCAGTTGACTTGGAGTCAGGTGATGATTGCATATCTTGAACAAAATTAACAGAGTCATAAATTTACATAGAGATGTAAAAGACATTAAGATTATGAGCAACAGACACATTAGTTACTGTGTGTTGCTCGAATCTTCGAACAGAACACAATTAGTTATACTTGATGATATTTGCCAATTAGTTTGACAAATATGGCTTCGCTTATTAGAATAAGCGATTGATTGAAACTTTGAATTGTTCAAGGACTTCAAAGGAAGTATAAGATCAACAGAACCTGTGTGACAACATAAACTGAGAAAAGAGATTTACAGTTTATCCTCTTCCAAGAACATTAATGGTTATAATGTGTCTTAGGGAAGATGATGGAGCATTGGTCGAAATAGTTCGATCCTCAATATATAAGATACACTTCCAATTAGGTTTTCGATGAATTGAATATTCAACCGGTCAGACCATAGAAACCATATTACGACCAAATCTTAGACTAAGTAGGTTATGCAGACACTATCTGAAATGTAAAGCTGGGATCGTCCCACTTGTACATAGAAAGTCCAGGGTCATGTTGTGTTCGTCTGAACCTCATGACATACCTGTTACTGATCAGTTGTGTCGTTTCATTGGCCATCTCTCCTGTACCTGTGAAAGAATAGTTCTTTTGGAAAGGACTCATATTCTAAGGAAACAGTGGGAGTAAGAATAATCCTGAATGAGTTCAGGGATTAGCCAAGTGAAAGAACCTTTAGTCATCACTGGGCATTGACTAGGAATCGGATTCCTATTAAAAATGACATATTATTCTCTTCGCTTGACCAGTAGAGTTGGTCACCGACATAAGGTATCATAATCTAGGTGACATACCGATTAGTGGTAAAACACTAAAGATGGTACAGATAAGCAATCCGACTACTTGGAAGCATTGGTGAGCCCAGTTGCTGCTAAATAAGTGAACCTTAGCACGAGATGCAGTCTATGTGACAGTTTGACTGATTTTACACCTGGTCTAACAACCAGTAGGAGTAATTGAGTCATAAAAAGAAAGCAACATAGAGAGAAATGTACGACGATACTCAGAGTCAAGAAATTGATTCCAAGAGAACCATTCTCAATAGAAGATGAGATCCGAAAGGATACTGCGTGGCACATTGTGAGTCGTTAGTGGAGCGTGTGTGGTTTACCAGCACACTAATAGGAACTTACAAAGAGCGCCAATACAAGAAGTACATGGGCTCGGGATTTATCCCAGGGGCATCTCGCAAGAAAGGATATTCAAATTCTCAAAATATGCAAAAGTTTGGAATTTTTGAATAGCCTGAAAGATTGCCATGTCAGAAAGGTTTGGACTTCGGATTTTCAAAATGTGCCAAAAGGTTTGGATTTTGTGAATAGTCCGAAAGATTCAAGTAACTGTGTCAAATCCAGTAGGAGTATCGTTGTTATTTCCTATCACTGTATGTTGGTTACATACAGTTTCTAGGAAACGTCTCTTATCATTATAAAGTGTAATGACTTGACACTAAGAGATGCTTCGCTATGAAAGACTTAATAGAGATACATCATACTCAAGTGGTTGTAAACATCTATTAGATAGATCAAAATTCTGCCAATATGATCTTGATGAGATTCAAGATGCATAACCCCAGGAAAGGAGTTTCCTATCATTGCAAAGTGTGATGACTTGGCATGAAAGAAATAAAGAAGGTGCAACATACTCACGTAGTTCACAGACATCTATCAGATAGATGAAATCGTCAGTATAGTCCTAGCCATTGTAAGCATGATCTTGATAAGATTCAAGATGCATGAGAAAGAATCTTCGAAAGGAAATAGTTTTCGGAAGTCATGACACATGAATTATAAGGTGGGATATATCTGGTTCTTTTCCAGAAACAAGTTGAAGGGGAGAATGTGTATGATATGCACTTGGTTTCATACGAATCAGTGATGCAGCATGTAAAATTGCATGACCCCATATGGAAACAAGAAGTTTTGTTCTTATTATTAATGGTCTAGCTATTAATTGGAGACGTTTAATCAGTGATTCTGCTAAACCATTTTGAGTGTGTACATGTGCAACTGGATGCTCAACAGTAATTCCTATAGACATACAATAATCATTAAATACTTGAGACGTAAACTCACCTGCATTATCAAGTCTCACTTTATTGATGTTATAATCATGAAAATGTGCTCTCAGTTTAATAATCTGAGTTAGGAATTTTGCGAATGCCATGTTACGAGTTGATAATCGGCAAACATGAGACCATCTAGTTGACACATCTATTAAGACCATAAAGTATTTAAATGGTCCAGAAGGTGGATGAATTGGTCCACATATGTCTCCTTGAATTCTTTCTAGAAATCTAGGTGATTCCTTTTCAACTTTCATTGGTGAAGGTCTTGTAATTAATTTTCCAAGGGAACAAGAAATACACGGGTTCTTATTACCTATTTGAGGGAACTTCTGGTCCTTCAATGGAAGCCCAAATGTATTTTCAATTATTCGGCGCATCATAAACATATATTGTGGTAATTTCTCCAATATATGATTTTCATTTATTATAAACATATATTTCTTGTTTCCTATTGTGTTTGGTGAATGTGTGATATCCGTTAAGATATATATCATTAAATGCAAAGTGATGACAAAGTGATGACATAATGTTGTCATTCACCAATTACTTGTAACAATATATATATATATATATATATATATATATATATATATATATATATATATATATATATATATATATATATATATATATAATCTATACTACAATACATATATAATATGTACAAGCTTTTATTGCATCAATGTCTTAATATTTTAAGAGGTACAAGTGTTTAAATGTTGTGCATTGAACAAAATAAGACAGGCAATTGGAATCACACAGATCTCTTATGATATCTTAAAACATAGAGGCTGTCATCTTCACCATTAAAATTTTTAAAACAATCTAAATCATTCAATCATGATGATCCATACAACCCAAAAAGAACCAATCAAATTAGAGGATTGAAAGTATTTAAAGCGCCCCACCTAACTTATTTCTACAACCTAAATTTGAAATGATCCTTACAATGAGATTTCACCACTGAATAAGTCACCTCATACGCCTCTATCATCCAACACTCCACCTTCTCTACCAGAAGAACACCAAAATCCATGTTCTCCCAAAAAATGAAGTTTCTGATCTACCTTCTCCCTCGATAAACAACCCACAACTCCACCTTCTCAAGCAGCATCACTATTTCCTATCAAATATGAATGCAAATGAAAGGGCTATAAGAAACTTGACTTGATACGGTGAAGCTCTGTGCTTGAACATTTCACACAAGATTTATAGATATCCAACTTGTAAATCTTTCAGCATTAACCCTTCTCTATTACAAGCATACAACATTTAGTTGTTTATCATATGTTCTAAAGTAGTTTAAATATAGAAAATACCCACATATATTTAAAATTTGTAAACGAAACATTATGTATGATTTGTTTGTATAATTGGTTTTATAAAACAAAATAACTTGATTTTTTTTCTTGGATTTCATTTCCATTTCAGGATTCCTAGAAACACAGCGTGGTTTTGTATTTTTATTTTTATTTTTTGATTCCTGACCAAATCTAACAGGACCATTTGATCAACATGAAATTAAAAAAAAACCATAAAAATCATTAGATAAAAAATACATCAGTACACGTCAACAATCCGGAAACATCAAGAATTTGGTTACATCCGGTAAACATTCAAGAATCAGATAAAATCGGACTATGGCATCAGACATCAAGAATCAAAAATTAACTATCAGGAAAAATCAACAATCAATAAAATCAGATGGAAAGAAAGAAAATTGTTTTCAGTTTAGTGGTGTTTTGTGAGGTAGATATCAAAAGTATGATCGCAAAAGTACGATCGCAAATACATAAGCAATCCATATCTGGTTTATGATTGAAAATTGTTTTTTTGTAAGACCCGTATCCTGATTATAACATATACTTAAAATAAGAGTGTTAGGAATTATATGATCATTGGTAGTTATAAAGCTAAGAAAAACTTTAGTTACAATTTCATATGAAAATCAACATTTTGTGTCGTTTTTAGAAAAATCATAATTAATTCTAGAAAAATCGTTTGGACCTCAAACCAGTGCACAAAGTTTAAAAATTAAGTCTAGTACAATTACCAAAAATAATAGTAAGCTTGAAAATGACATTATCTATAGTAAAAAATGCAATCTTTACTGATTAGTTCGGAATTGACAGATTAGATAGTCTGTTTTCAAAAATTCATAATAAATCATAGAAAAATCGTATAAATACGTAAAATACATCCCTGGAAAGGTATTGAGATAAATATCTGGAATATCAAATAAAAACGTGAATTTCATGGGTTTAAAGTCGGCTAAACCAGTCTTGAACAGACTGATTCTAGAAGGTATTAATTTAAACAAAGTTATATTATTAAAATCTTTTGTCAAAAGTGTCATGCCATTTTTTATTCAAGAATTCAAGTATAAATACCCCTCAAAACATCTCATAAACCACACAACTAAATCTCAATCCAATATATAGAGGTTTCTAAGCACTAGAGTGTAAGCAAGTGAGCGGAAGGAAGCTTAAAAGCCTAACGAAGGAGTTATAGATCTCGACGACTGGTCATAAGGTAACTACAAACCTTTCTATAGCTTAATTAGGTATTGTAAAATAGTTTTTGTTAAGAAGTAGAATATTTAATAACTATAGCATATGTTATATTATACTAATTTCTAACAATAGTAAACAAAAACCTTAAAATGTCGTTATTATAACAATTCGTAATTTCCGAAAATAATACCGATTGATTTACTTACGAGGACGGTGACTAGGCCGATTACTTGGGATCTGGTTGTTGGATTTTCCTAAAGGCTAAAATGCTGAAAGGATCCTACCACCCCATCTAATCTTCTACCTGGCCGTTCTTTACTTGATAAATCATGGAGTATCATATTGGAATTATTGAAGGGTTTAATGATGCGACTATAATATAGTTAAGGATTAAGAAATGATAGATTTCTTATTATGTTAACAGTTAAAGTTGAAGGAAATACAAAGCCGAGAAAGATAAACGATATAGTCAACTATAATCAGGTGAGTCTTCTCACTATACTATAGGTGATATTGCATGCGTAGGAAGGAAGATATGTTAGACTAATGTGATCTTACCTGTTATGATAATTGTATGAATTATTGCTATGATAATGATTGTTTATGGACGGAACGGGATAGCCCGCGAGCCAATAGGCGGAACGGGAATAGCCTGCGAGTCATTAGACAGAATGGGAAAAGCCTGCGAGCGATAAGACAGAACGGGAACTGCCCGTGAGTCTTCAGGCAGAACAGGGATAGCCCGCGAGTCTCACAGACATATGAATGGTTATTGTGTGTTGTATGTTATGTGATGGATCGTATGGTATTTTGAGGAACTCACTAAGCTCCATGCTTACCCTTTCCCTATATAAACTACTGTTTTAGGTACATCAGGTACCATGGATGGCAAGGCGTGACGTGTATACACTGTGCTGCTTCATTGGAGGACTGTTTTTTAATGGAAGTTCCGCTATGTTGTGATTTCATTAACTTTTGTTAATCCTGGGATGTTTTCATTAAACTTATAAGTTATGGAATTTTATGAAAATTAATTAAGTGACTTTTCTTATATTAAAGTTTTCGTTTAAAAATTTTTAAATTTACTCAAAAATTTTGGGATGTTACAAGTTGGTATCAGAGCCCAGCTTGAGAGAATCAGGCTCACTTAGTGAGTTCTGGACTCAAGTTGAGGCTTATGAGTTTTATTAAAAAAATTTTACGAAAGAAAGATGTTTTATGAAGGGTGAAATGAAGACATAGTGTGTACCGCCAGCCGACGCCAGTATGAGAAAAGGGTTAAGCATTTAATATTGTGGATGTTAAAAAAAACATATGGTATATGTTTGCTGAAATGCCTGGTAGAGATCACACATTGTTGTATTATTATCTGCTATTTGCTAATAGAACTGTATGCTAGTGCCGATAGGTTGCTTAGAGATTTTCACTAAGTTGTATACAATATGGACTGAATAGTCATAAAATGTGTGAGTTGACCTTATTGCATGTTCCTTGTTTGGTTGTTGCCTTAGGGAAGATTCTCTTATTTGAAAGACTGTTTAGTTTGATATTGTATACAACTACGTTTGCGAAACAATCTGTCATCACTGGAGGAAGTTCCGTCTTAGTTAGAATAGCAGGGTGGGGGTGGGATTCCAAGTATTCCTAGAAGGGTTGACATATGCCTTGTAAGGGCATATGTGTTAAAATTATCGGTGAGAAGCGAATTGGATATTTCGAGACGGGTCTTGGAACAAACATGGATAGGTGTGGAAGGTAGTAGTAGAGCTCCTACTATCGAAAGCACAGGATCTGCGTTTGAGTCGGGAGTTCGTCACGAAGGATCCAAGGAGCTGAGTATGTTAGTGTCTAGCATAGTCGACTTAAATGCTAGTGTAATGTGGTAAACCTTTATCCATTCGATTGTTGAATGTTGATTGTGAGGTTTAGTAGGAACAATTAAAATGTGATCATACCAGTTTGGTTGGACCAATCATGCTTAAGTTGATTACTGAGCTTAAAGACTGTTGAAAGGGAGAATGTCAAAGTGCTATTGTGGTAGCTATTTTTCATGCAACTAATGGGCGCACAAGTCAGACAGGGACTAGAGGATGCAAGGGTGTGTTTTCCAACTCACGGTCAAAGAGGTGCAAGCGGCGCCTGAGATGATAGCGGGTATTTTTGAGTCGACTCTGTACATGCCTAGTGCTGTGTAATAGTAGGGCTACCTACCCTTGTATTGATCTTGCTTGAGTGATTGATCAGGTCGTGTAGGTTGAGAGTCTGGATCACTCGCTCGTGATTGAGTTAACTGACGATAGAGGTGTTGACTAAGGTCGCAAGCGGATGAGTAACATATGGTGGTTGATGTAAACGTCTTTACATTATCGAAACATGTTTATTGATATGGTGTTTGCCCCTGATGCAAGTTGTTGGCTGAGCAGAGTGGGCTTGGTTTTTGTTCGAGAGTAAGGGCTCGTAAAAAAAATTATAAATCGAATAAACAGACTTGGACTTTAGTCCAAGTGGGGGAGGAATACGAAATTAAGGGAACAACATGAATATTATATTGAATCGATGAAATTATTAAAATTATAGTAACACGTCAATATATTTAATTCATTACTACAACTTTATATTAATACATTAAGAAAAGTTTATAGAACTACTAACCTAAACCGGAGAATCAGAAAGAAGCGAGAAAAGATCTTCTACACTCCAATCTTTGTCATCATTAGGTTGACTTGTACCTTCTCGAGGATTTGGAAGTGGTATGCTTTCAGTTATTGGAGGAGGAGCTCCAAGGTATGGGGTCTCGATAGGGTTGGAACCTGTAACCGCATGATTAGGGGCTAAATATTGACTAATTTGGGGCGTGTGTAAGTAGGGCAGTGATGAGGAAGGACTCTAATTCGGAGCCAGTTGGGGGTAGCTATAAGAAGGAGGAAACCAGGCTAGGTCACCTACAAAGCCTCAAAAATTCTCCTCACTCGAAGACTCGAGTAAACCAGGGTTAATACTACTCATACCAGAATTAGTTGGCGGAGATTGCTGCTGTGTATGAGTTCTTGATGAAGTTCCCCCCTTTTCCTGAATTTTTCTTTTCCTAAATACAAACTTATGAGCAGCTTGTATTAGCTTCTTTGTGCCGTCTGTTAGACCCGATTGTGACCCTTCAATTATCGCTTCTTTTTCTTTTTTTAGGTTGGGTATTAAATCTCCCGATAATTCTGTTGCCTCAATAAATTCATTACCAAATTCCTGTGGCACAAATAACTTTAGTAATTTCAACCTTATGATATAAAGGAATTAAAAAAAATGTAGTTCTTTACCTCAGCACGATCAATAAGGGTTTGCAAACTCGTAAGTTGTCGTTGGGGCCAATGATTGATACCTAATTCTCTACAGCGTTTTTTTAATTGTGTCGTTCCAATGTTGAGTTCCTTCGCAGCTTTCTCAATTGGTTCGTTAAAGTGTTCAGCTATTATTTCCCTACTTAATAAATGTCTGAAACCTCTTCCACTGCCACCTGCTATGTTTTCTGAACTAGAAGGTTCAAATCCAATTGTATTGTTATCATTCTGGATCATTTGAACATGATCCTGATTTTTTGACCCAAAGACGGACATTGATTCATCAAAATTAGTGGCCTCTATCGGTAATAATTGTTGGTTTTCAACTAAAATCTCAGGATTCTGAAATCCTTCTAGATTCCTTTGAATCAACCGAAGATGATCTTGATATTGAAAACCAACCCCAAACTCGGGATTCAATTCAATATTTATGTTATGAGGCCTCTGTAATTGATTCTCATCCTGAATACCAGCCGTGAATTCTTGATTCATGGGGACAAACTCACTGCTTGTTGGGTGCACATCCATGAATGGATTGTACTCAGTTAGACCATCTACAAATGGGTCTACAAATAACACATGTCAAATGATAAAACAAAATAGAATACTTATAAATGGATCATTCAAAAGAATTTAACCTGGTAGAAGGCATGGAGTCTGATCAAGTGCAAAGTCAGATGCATGCACCGGATCATCTGAGTTAATGTTCAACTCGGGAAAAATTTCCGGCTCATCGTGGAGATGCTCTATTGGTAGTATATCTGGAAGACTGTACCATAATTCAAAATCAAACAAAACATTAGAAAGGTAATCGAAGTATGGATGATATATGTCTAGAATGTTAGAGTCACCAAACTCTATTAAGAATGCTTGGTTTGAAGTACCCTCTCCTTGCGGAAAACCAGGTCCAGGGTTCGACAGATCGCCCATTGAAGATCTGTTTTCCATGACTCGACTTTAAATATGAGTTCGTTCACGAACAAACTAGTGATAAGAGAGGATGAGACTGAAAATGAATGATACTACATACCTGTATATATAGTATCTTGCAGCTGGAACCGAAAGGACACACGGAACTGAAAGGACACCTCATGTTTTAATTACCGAAATTCAAACTAACTACAGTAGATGCGACTTTTCACTACCCCAAGTGACATTTTTTCAAAATTCCCTGCTTGACTCTGGTGAGAATGAGATAATAAAGACAATTTTGAAATAAAACAAAATTTTATGTCTCCATATAATGGAAATAGTTTAAAGAGTGTTCAGTACTCCAAAAAAAAAAAAAAACTTACAAAAGATGATGTAAATTTTATATTTCGGTGAAACACACAAATTTGGAGATTCTACAAAAATAGACTTATTTAGCCAAAAAGTATTTAAAATAAATGTTGAATTGAGGCAAATGTGTGTTGAAATATGACGAATTCATATAAATACGAAATAGTGTTAAAATTAGGTATTGCAAGTTAACTAGGTTAACTATGTATATAGGTAGATTAGAAAGTACTAAATATGTACTATAGATAGTAGCTGGTCAAGTCGATGTGTGGGACTGTGAGAAACAGTTAAAGTTTTTTTTTGTACATTTAGAGTAATTAGAAGAAAAGAAGTATGGAGTGAATGAGAATAATAGGACCTTAAGCATTATTACAGAGGTATGTGAATGTTGAAAGGGAAAGATAATTAAATCTTGTAAAGTTTCGGCAATAAGACGAGTAGGATTTTTGAAGGACACAAGGACTCGATGGGAAATACATAGAGGCGTTCGAGAATGCGGATTTCGGGACGAAATCCAAATAAGTGGGGGAGACTTGTAAGACCCGTATCCTGATTATAACATATACTTAAAATAAGAGTGTTAGAAATTATATGATCATTGGTAGTTATAAAGCTAAGAAAAACTTTAGTTACAATTTCATATGAAAATCAGCATTTTGTGTCGTTTTTAGAAAAATCATAATTAATTCTAGAAAAATCGTTTGGACCTCAAACCAGTGCACAAAGTTTAAAAATTGAGTCTAGTACAATTACCAAAAATAATAGTAAGCTTGAAAATGACATTATCTATGGTAAAAATGCAATCTTTACTGATTAGTTCGGAATTGACAGATTAGATAGTTTGTTTTCAAAAATTCATAATAAATCATAGAAAAATCGTATAAATACGTAAAATACATCCCTGGAAAGGTATTGAGATAAATATCTGGAATATCAAATAAAAACGTGAATTTCATGGGTTTAAAGTCGGCTAAACCAGTCTTGAACAGACTGATTCTAGAAGGTATTAATTTCAACAAAGTTATATTATTAAAATCTTTTGTCAAAAGTGTCATGCCATTTTTTATTCAAGAATTCAAGTATAAATACGCCTCAAAACATCTCATAAACCACACAACTAAATCTCAATCCAATATATAGAGGTTTCTAAGCACTAGAGTGTAAGCGAGTGAGCGGAAGGAAGCTTAAAAGCCTAACGAAGGAGTTATAGATCTCGACGACTGGTCATAAGGTAACTACAAACCTTTCTATAGCTTAATTAGGTATTGTAAAATAGTTTTTGTTAAGAAGTAGAATATTTAATAACTATAGCATATGTTATATTATACTAATTTCTAACAATAATAAACAAAAACCTTAAAATGTCGTTATTATAACAATTCGTAATTTTCGAAAATAATACCAATTGATTTACTTACGAGGACGGTGACTAGGCCGATTACTTGGGATCTGGTTGTTGGATTTTCCGAAAGGCTAAAATGCTGAAAGGATCCTGACAACGCCTAGTGATATCAAGTATTTTAGGCGTTGTTGAGCCCTGTTCTTGATTAAATTATATCAAATATGTCTGGGTATTCTCACTTTTCGTGCCAGGACTTGTTTGGAGAAAAAAGATAGAAACAGGGACTAAAAGTGTACAAAAGGAAAAAGTATGGAAAGAATGAAAGATCAAGAGAATTCGTACGCGCGCTGCAGGAATAAACTATGCGCGACGCAGGCTTAAGGCGTTGGAACACATTTAAATTCCGAAGAAACGGGGAAAGATAAGTACGCGCGCCGCGGATTTCACTTCTGCGCGGCGCGGTTGCGGGAAATTTGCAAGTATAAATAGATGCATTTCCAGCCGAAAACCCTAGCAAAGACCGGGTATAAAGATCGACCTTGAAGCTCTTTGACTCTAGGATTCCATTTCAGCAAGCTCATAATTGGTATTTTATGTTTTTGACTTCAATTTCATTTTGGTAGAAAGTAGTTTTGTAGCTAAAGTCTTTGGGAGTGACAACCACTGACTTTGAGCATTTAGGTTTCTGTTTAGAAACATTTTGGTTACTGTTTCATGATTGAAATTCAGTGTGGTGAATGAAAAGCATTTGGTTACTTTTAATCTTAGCTTTTCGGTGTTTTGAGTATTTGTGTTTGGTTTGTTTGATTGATTGTGTTTTTGGATATTGTTTTGGACCTTGTTGGGACTGTTTTCTTAGCTGAAATCAGTAGCTAATTAGGTTATTTGGTAAGCATTAAACCTTGGCTAGTAACTGTTCCATAGGACTTAACTAGTGGTAGTTTATGCTTTGCTTGGTTTGGCTAGTTTGGCTGCCTTTGATTGCTTCTGAGTCAGAGATGTACTTCTGATTTCAGAAAGTGACTAGGTCATTTGGACATAGCTTAGCTTGGCTTGAGTGTTGAGCATTGTCTCATTTGCTAGTGATAGGAAAATAGAAACCAGATCCTCCGACTATAGCTGTGACACTATTAGTTGGTAATCTCTCATCTAGTCTAACCACGAAGCTCCTGTGGATCGACCCTGACTACCGCTATACTAGTGTGTGTTAGGTTTTCTCTTATTTTTGACCGCACAACCACCTAGGCGTGTCAAATTTTGGCGCCGTTGCCGGGGAGCTGTGAGCTTAGGTTAGGTGAGTAGTAGGAACTGTTTCTTGCTTTTTGAAATTTCATTTTGGGTAAGTTTGATTTTTGATTTTTGTGGGCGTGTTGCACTAGTGCATGCGTACCTGCAGGGGAAAGCAATTATCCCCATTGCAGTTTGATTCTGAAATTGAGCGTACTGCGTGCAAACTCCGTGCCCGTAGGCGTTTAAGCATCATGAATTATAGTCAAGTTAGCAGTAGTCCGGTTAGTGTTGCCCAGGATCCGTCAGGAGAGGCAACGGGGATGTTCTCTATTCCCCCATTATCAGAGTTTCAATTTGGGAGCACGAGTGCTTCTGGTGGTGCAGTTTCAGCCCCTGCACCCATACCATCATGCACTCCACCATCTATCCCATCATTCACACCCGCTTCTCAACCACAATCCACCAATCCCTTTACTTCTGTTATGACTTGGGGAGAGCCGACCCGAGATGGCACCCCAGCTCCTAGACAGCATACACCAACATCCCAACCACAACCAGCCCTCTTTAAATCTCAGCCCACATACCAAACAACACAACCTATACACTTTCAATCACCGCCTCAGCCGCGATACCATAACCCAGAGACGGAGGAAGTGTATGACGAGGAAGATGAAGGATGGGTGCCACCGGCACCAGAACCACAATGGAACCGAGGTCGGGGACCTCTGAGAAGAACGCCACAATCTCCACCACCAGGTCAGTGGGAGTACAATGATCATCTTTATGGTAACCCCGCTCAACCTTTACATGTTGCACAACCGAGACGGCAATCGGTTGCATCACATTTCCAACCAAAGGAATATAATGACTCATCGCCGATCTATATTCCTGATAACATAGATTTGCAAGTAGAGATAAAACCTCAGTTATTAGGAATATTGACTCAGTTTAGGGGATACAAGACTGACGACCCTTATAACCATTTATATGAATTCTTAGCAATTGCCAACGCCAACACTCCTAGGAATACTGATAGAGATATTTTTAGGCTTAGATTGTTTCCGTTCACCCTTAAGGATAAAGCCAAGTATTGGTTTACATCCTTATCATCAAATAGTATTACTAGTTGGGAACAACTCAAGGCGAAGTTTTTGCAAGAATTCTATCCAGTCAGTAAAACCACAGAGATTAGACGAGCGATACAAGATTTTCAGCAAAAGCCTGGAGAGGCTTTTCATGAAGCGTTTGACAGACTAAAAGAGCTGTTGCGATCCTGTCCACATCATGAAGTTCCTAAGTGGCAGCTGGTCAAATTATTTTTCGAAGGAGTTAATGAAACACACCAGGTCATGATAAATGCCTCATCAAGTGGGACATTTATGTGGCAAGAGCCAGATGATGCCTGGAGATTTTTGGAGCAGCTGAGTTTAGGATCAAAAGTCAGTGGGTCAATGAAGGATAAGACTGTATATGTAGCAAATGTCGAAGTAGAGAACAAATGGAAAGCTGAAATTCAGAAGGAGCTCACTGCTGTTACAAAAAGGTTCAATCAGATGCTCGAGAGATTTCAACAGGAAAAAGGAGCATACGTGTTGCATGGGCAGAATATCTGCAATACATGTGGAAAAGTAGGACACAATCATAATGAGTGCTCATTGACTCATGAGGAAATAAGTCAAGTGCATGGATATGGTCGATTTCACAACGCACCAAGGCCTTTTCGAAGTAATCAGCAACTAGAATCGAGACAACCACCTATAAGGCAGCAACAGGTGCAATCTCCATCTTCATCAGGAAGTACGAACATTGGTTTGCAAGAAATTTTTGGATTGTTAGTACAACTCCAAGAAGTAGAGAAGTCTAATTCGGAAGCAATTTCTAAATTAGGAGAATCACTTGTCAAAATGAAAGAAACACAAGTGAGGGAGCAAGAGCAGTCACCAAAAATGCAAGTTAATGAAGTCATCACACTTAGGAGTGGGAAGAAAGTAGACAACAAGGTTGCAGCTCCGGTTGCAGATGATGATGAGAGTGATGTAGAAATAGTTTTTGATGAAAAAGAAGAATTGGAATGAAAGAAGAGAAAGGATAAAGAGGAACAAGTACAGAAGACGAAGCAGACGAGTACATGGGAAAAAGGAGAGTCAAGTGGAACAGTTCCTTTTCCGACAACCTTGGAAAAGCCGGAGAAAGGACCATATGGAAAGAAGGGACCACAAGCTGAAGACATGTGGGAATTGTTTAGCCAAATTAAAGTTAACATTCCTTTAGTCAAACTTATAAAGGAAGTTCCTGCATATGCTAAATTTCTCAAGGACATGTGTATACACAAGAAACATATTCTGTCCCACTTGCCTAAGATGATTAGCTTACCTGAGAATGTAAGCTCTATCCTCATGGATGCGCTTCCTCCAAAGCTGAAGGATCCAGGAGTTCCTCTTATTTCAGTAGATTTAGGCAATGTGCACATCAAAAGGGCTCTTTTAGATTTAGGTGCAAGTGTGAATATATTGCCTGGGCAGTTATTTGACAAGCATGAGTTTGGCGCCATGAGATCTACTGACGTGATTCTGTAGTTGGCTGACAAGTCCACCAAGGTTCCCAGAGGCATGTTAGTCGATGTTATCATCAGGGTAGGAGAATTTTACTACCCAGCAGATTTTCTTGTTTTGGATACCTGTCAAGCGATGAATGGAGAGCAGCCTACAATTATTCTAGGGCGGCCGTTTTTGGCCACGGCTAATGCAAATATTGCTTGTCGTACTGGAGAAAAGGGAATATCTTTTGGACACCGACAGGCTAAGATCAACATTTTCAATGCTGATCCCAAAGGAAGTAACATGGAAGAAGAGGAATGCTATCAAGTAGACATTATAGACGAGCTTGTGCAGCATTACACTCCAGAGGTACTTAAAGAAGAAGAAATAGAAACTCAGGAAGAAGCAATTGCTGGAGGAAAAGAGATACAAAAAGGAGAAGAAGAAAAAGGATTCATGTCTGAAGAATGTACACATATAGAGAAGTTACCAGCAGAGATTCCAAAGACATTAAAGCCCTCTTTACAAGAACCGCCAAAGTTGGATCTAAAACCTCTACCAGAACATTTAAAGTATGCCTTTCTAGGACAGAAAGATACTTTACCGGTAATCGTGGCAGCCAACCTGACAGAGGAACAAGAGACAGGATTGCTCAGAGTATTGTCCAAACATAAGGAGGCTATCGGCTGGAAAATCGCGGACCTAAAAGGAATTAGTCCAACTACATGCATGCATCGTATTATCACAGAAGAAGGAGCTAAACCTGCCCGGGATACGCAAAGAAGGTTGAATCCTAATTTAAAGGAAGTTGTCAAAAAGGAGGTTCTTAAATGGTTGGACGCAAGAATCATTTACCCTATTTCTGACAGTGAATGGGTTAGCCCAACACAAACTGTACCAAAAAAAGTCAGGAATCACTGTAGTGGACACAAAGGATGGTGACAAGATATCCACAAGACCTGTAACCGGATGGCGAGTATGTATTGATTATCAGAAGCTTAATGCCGCCATATCCAAGGATCATTTCCCATTACCTTTTATCGATCAAATCGTGGAGAAGTTAGCAGGACAAAAGTACTACTGTTTTTTGGATGGATATTCTGGGTATAATCAAATCGCCATTCATCCAGAAGATCAGGCAAAGACAACATTCACTTGTCCTTACGGTACTTTCGCCTTTCGCAGAATGCCATTTGGATTGTGTAATGCGCCTGCAACGTTTCAACGATGTATGATGGCAATCTTTTCTGACATGATTGGTGAAGCTTTAGAAATCTTCATGGATGATTTCTTAATTTTTGGACCTACATTTGAAACATGCTTAGATCAATTGGAAAAGGTGCTGAAAAGATGTGTGGAAACAAACCTGGTTCTTTCCTGGGAGAAAAGCCATTTTATGGTACGAGAAGGAATAGTCTTAGGACATGTGGTCTCTGAAAGAGGATTTGAAGTCGATCACGCTAAAGTTAAAGTCATATCCACATTGCCGCCTCCAACACATCAGTAAAAGGGGTTAGATCATTCTTGGGGCATGCAGGGTTTTATCGTAGATTAATTAAAGATTTTAGTGCTATCTCTAAGCCCCTCTGTGGTCTTCTTTTGAAGGACGCACCATTTATTTTTGACGAAGAATGTGTAAAAGCATTCAA
Source organism: Cichorium intybus (assembly GCA_023525715.1). Lineage (NCBI taxonomy): Eukaryota > Viridiplantae > Streptophyta > Magnoliopsida > Asterales > Asteraceae > Cichorium > Cichorium intybus. The sequence goes on along the minus strand of CM042014.1, from coordinate 91,963,196 downwards.
CATTCTCAAAAATAAACTGGTTGAGGCTCCCATTCTGAAGCCGCCCGACTGGACGCAACCTTTTGAGATAATGTGTGATGCTAGCGATTATGCTGCTGGTGCAGTACTAGGGCAAAAAGTCGACAGGAAACCTGTTGTTATCTGTTATGCTAGTAAAACTTTTTCTGAAGTGCAATTGAATTACACGGCTACTGAAAAAGAATTGCTTGCTGTAGTATTTGCTCTAGATAAATTTCGATCTTATATCTGGGGTCTAAGGTAGTGGTCTACACTGACCACAGTGCTGCTCGGCATCTGATCACAAAGAAGGAGTCTAAGCCTCACTTAATTAGGTGGATACTCCTGTTGCAAGAATTCGACGTGGCCATCAAAGACAAGAAGGGAGCTGAGAATGTAGTGGCAGATCACCTTTCTAGATTACCATCTGAAGGATTGGAAGCAGGAATTCAAGACTCATTTCCTGACGAGCAGTTGTTAGAGGTTAACGGAGCTCCATGGTATGCAAACTATGTAAATTTTCTAGCCACAGGAGCAATACCAAAACATTGGACGAAACAAAGGCAGAAGCAATTTCGCACATACGCAAAGAGATTCATTTGGGACGATCCAGACCTTTTTAAGGTAGGAGAGGACCAGATAATTCGTCGATGTGTGCCAGACAATGAAATTGGTGAAGTGTTGGATCTCTGTCATGCATCAGCATGTGGAGGACATTTCAGTGGAAGGAAAACCGGGTATAAAGTTCTTGAAGCTGGACTATACTGGCCGACTATCTTTCGGGATTCGCATAGGACTGCCAAGGAGTGCATTAATTGCCAGCAACTAGGGAATATATCGAAAAGGGATCAAATGCCCTTGAATCCGATCCTGGTAGTAGACATTTTTGATGTCTGGGGAATCGATTTTATGGGTCCATTCCCCACATCACATGGATATGTCTACATTTTGGTGGCAGTAGATTATGTCTCAAAATGGATTGAGGCCGAAGCAACTCGTACAAATGACCATCACGTGGTTTGCAAATTTGTGAAGAAAAATATCTTCACCAGGCATGGAGTCCCAAGGGTAATCATCAGTGACGGAGGATCGCATTTCAAGAACTTCAAATTCGGAAGGCTACTGAAACATTATGGGGTGAATCATCGCATTGCAACGCCTTATCACCCACAGACCAGTGGCCAAGTAGAAGTATCCAATAGGCAAATCAAAGAGATCCTTCAGAAGACTGTCAAGACGGATAGAAAGGATTGGTCGCTAAGGCTAGATGACGCATTGTGGGCGTATCGAACTGCGTACAAAACACCAATCGGGACTACTCCATATCGGTTGGTTTATGGAAAAGGATGTCATCTACCAGTGGAAATCGCCAATCGTGCCTTATGGGCTGTCAAGAAAGTCAACATGGACTACACTGCTGCTGGGAAAGAAAGAAAACTTCAGTTGTCTGAGTTAGAAGAATTACGAGATGAAGCATATGAGAATGCAGCCACCTATAAATCAAAGATGAAGCGATATCACGACGCAAAGCTGCGACTGAAAGTCTTTGAAGTCGGGCAAAAAGTTTGGCTGTATAACTCAAGACTGAAGATATTCCCCGGGAAACTGAGAAGCAAGTGGAATGGTCCTTACAAAGTAATCGGCACTACAGATTATGGTGCAGTCGAAATCCAGGACTTAAAAGGTGGGCAACCATTTAAAGTCAATGGCCATAGACTCAAACCATACATTACTACAGGCACATTCCACAAATTAGAGGTAGAGACAGTCGAGTTCATAGCAGAAATTCCAACGTATACTACGTAAGCAGGTAAGTGCACGTCCGGCTGAAGACGTTAAACTTAGCGCTTGTCGGGAGGCAACCCGACCGCCATTTGTACATTTTCATATTTTATTGCAATCTTTTTTATCACGGTGAGAAAAAGGCAAGTGTGGGGTCATATTGGTAATTTTATAATACCGCGACGCGGGATCTTTAGATCCGCGCCGCGCGTGTTGAGTTTTTTCGATTACATTTAAAATCAGATTTTATACGTGACGCGGATAGAAGCTTCCCGTGCCGCGGTCTTATCTTAATTTGAAATTAAAGATAATCACGAAAACAGAGCTTTTGAAAGACATTCAAATTTCCCCACTGCATTTAAATAAATTGCGTAAATTGCGATTCTTCTCACCGTGTCTCAAACTCTCAATCGACCCGACGTCTGCATTCATCTTCCCTTCACAAGAAATTCAAGTAAGTATCTATTCTCCTTCTCTTAGTTTTAGAAGTCTTGAAACTCACTAGATGATCCTGTAAATTGCAATGTTGTACCTAATTGTTGAAATTGATCGTTGAATTAGGATTAAAGAAGTACATTCCATAAACCCCAAGTATTCGAACAGAAAAATTAAACCTAAATTGACAGATTGCTAAAACATTATTGACTGAAATCGTTCGCCGCGCCGTGCCATGTGCAGTCCGCTACGCGGAGTATGAATATTCATCTAGCGCGTCGCGGGTTGTTATGTGCGCGCCGCAACGAACGTTAAAACAGTGCAGTAATTGTCGAATTTTGTGATTTTTGTAGGCACAATGTCTTCTTCAGGTAGCTCTGAAACCATCGATTGGAACTCTGTGACTACACAGATTGACCGGGTCCGCGCGGCGAGCTTCTTTAACTGTCGGGGCCTGTGCAAAAATAAACGGGTACTGCCGTGCCGTAGGGTCAATTGGGACATGGCTAAGGAGTCGGGAATTTGGGACCATCTGAAAGACTGGTTGATGCAAGAAGGTTATGAAGATGGAGAACTAACTTACACCTGCCGGGCGTTAGAAAATGCAACTAACATGAACGAACCTGTTTACCGTGAAGTATACCTCCAATTCCTTGCCAGCTACTATTTTGACCACAAACAGAAGGGGATGGACACCGAGGAGACTGTGAGATTTCGTCTGGGAAATCACGACCGCAGTTGTACCTTGCGGGAATTTGGGTACCGCATTGGGCTATACACCGAGGAGGAGTCGGACTCGCCAGCATTCAGGGTGTTTCACAGGCATGCCAGCCGAACCATGGGGGACTCCTTTTCCCCAGCTGACTATTGGGCCACGATAGCTTCCACCCGGTACCACGAGAACACGGTCCGGGAGTGCTACATGCATCTGCCATCTCACCGCATGTTGCATCGATTGATCACCACTATGCTTTGGCCACGTGCAGATGAAGAGAAGGTGTTGCCTCGGGAGCTACATCTGATGTGGTCAGTGATACGAATGTTGGAAACCTGCAACATTCCTTACTTCATCGCTGACTACTTCAAGGAAATTACTGATGCCCCGATGATGATGACCGCATTTGGGGGAGGCCACTTTATCACCAGATTGGCCGAGTCATACGGACTCATCTCCGAGTACACCACTGATGGATTGGAGGTTATCCTTCCTATTATCTTCTGTCCACCCGTGACCTCCTCGCGGGAAGTGATATATGTGGACGATGGCATCCCGTCTGTTGACCATATGCCCTTCCCGGCGCTTCGGTCCGAGCCGACGACTTCTCGCAAAAGGTCAAAAGCAGCTACCGGTTTACCGCGCAGTCTATCCCCCGCTACCATGGAATCCCGCTTTCTGGCGGACAAGGTAAAGGCATTAAAGGAAGCAATGGACACATAGGAGCGGGAACATCAAATCCAGTCATACGCAGCTCGTGAGGTGGATAAACGAACCGAAAATACACAGAAGCAACTCCTCTGGCTGGCAGACTGCATGATTGCATTGATGGCCAAAAATAAGTGTGTTCCGCCACGACCCCAACCGACAATTAGGGAGGATGAAGAGGAGCCTATGGAAGAAGACCCAGAAGAAGATGAAGATGAGTATGTCGATACAGCACATAGCTGATGGATTGGATGAAATTATGTTTAATTTTAGTACACTTTCTTTTGAGTTTACATTTTGATAGGATTAGTTGCACAGTTCATTTTTTTTTTGGAAATTGTTTAGGATAATAAGCCTCTTGCAGGCATTAGATTTCAATAATAAAACAATGGTTTTTGTGTGTTGAATTGTTTCTTGTGAGATTTGAAATTTGGATAATCTGCTGAAATTACCGCGCCGCGGCATCCATATATAGCACGACGCGGTCATTTCTCATTTGACGCTGTTTTAATCTCACGAAATTACCGCGACGCGCATCCTTCAATTACGCGCCGCGGTCATCCGCAACACATACACTTCTATTTGTATATTTTGTGTTCATGTTTTATCTCTGTCATATGTGTTTTTAATTTATTTGTTGAGTGATGCATGATATACCAATTTGAGAAGGAGTTGTCTCAGACAAGTGTGGGGTCACCGTGCCCACTCCACTTGTCTCGACCACCGGTGTGTTCACTGTAGCGCTACAACTCCAGAATATGAAATCGAGGATCCGTTTGTACGCATTTATACCTGTGATATTGAGCACCAAGCAGTCTATCGTCCAAAAAGGGGTAACTCTTTCTCCCTTGTTTTGAAATAATTTTTGTACAACGGGGACGTTGTACGATTTTAAGTGTGGGGTGTGGACGGTCGAAAGAGAATTTTTGAAATTTTTGCAGAAATGATCAATTTTTCAAATTTTTAGCAAACTTTTTCAAAATTTTTAATAAATTGCAATTTTGAAATGAATGGTTTGTGATTGTGATAGCACTAGTATTTTTCAAGAAATACTGCTTAGTTGTGATTATGCTATTAGTTAGTCAAATAAGTTGAGTTTTATGAGTTAGAAGATTGAGCTGTTTTAGGATTGGAATTTAGGAAGGAAAAGTCAATCTGTGGCCTTTGTTATTCGAGCCGGTAGGTCTAAAATGGGTGGGCTTTATGCACCTTATCACCTAAGATCGTCTGGTCTGGGATGATATTTCGAAAGTCATGGACAATTCCTTAATGGCCTTTAGAATCTGAATGAGTAAGTACACTTCATTGTGGACAGAAAGTTCGTAATCAAGGGTTCTCTAGAAAGCCATGAATTCCAAAGAACAATTTAATTATGTTTTTGCGAACTATTCCATTCTAACTCAAAGAGCAATAAACTTTGAAACTGAACACAGTCAGAAATTGTTTGATTCTCTATTATAATTTGTTAAAAACTCTCTTGTTTGGGGACAAGCAAGGCACAAGTGTGGGGTGTTTGACAACGCCTAGTGATATCAAGTATTTTAGGCGTTGTTGAGCCCTGTTCTTGATTAAATTATATCAAATATGTCTGGGTATTCTCACTTTTCGTGCCAGGACTTGTTTGGAGAAAAAAGATAGAAACAGGGACTAAAAGTGTACAAAAGGAAAAAGTATGGAAAGAATGAAAGATCAAGAGAATTCGTACGCGCGCCGCGGGAATAAACTATGCGCGACGCAGGCTTAAGGCGGTGGAACACATTTAAATTCTGAAGAAACGGGGAAAGATAAGTACGCGTGCCGCGGATTTCACTTCTGCGCGGCGCGGTTGCGGGAAATTTGCAAGTATAAATAGATGCATTTCCAGCCGAAAACCCTAGCAAAGACCGGGTGTAAACATCGACCTTGAAGCTCTTTGACTCCAGGATTCCATTTCAGCAAGCTCATAATTGGTATTTTATGTTTTCGACTTCAATTTCATTTTGGTAGAAAGTAGTTTTGTAGCTAAAGTCTTTGGGAGTGACAACCACTGACTTTGAGCATTTAGGTTTCTGTTTAGAAACATTTTGGTTACTGTTTCATGATTGAAATTCAGTGTGGTGAATGAAAAGCATTTGGTTACTTTTAATCTTAGCTTTTCGGTGTTTTGAGTATTTGTGTTTGGTTTGTTTGATTGATTGTGTTTTTGGATATTGTTTTGGACCTTGTTGGGACTGTTTTCTTAGCTGAAATCAGTAGCTAATTAGGTTATTTGGTAAGCATTAAACCTTGGCTAGTAACTGTTCCATAGGACTTAACTAGTGGTAGTTTATGCTTTGCTTGGTTTGGCTAGTTTGGCTGCCTTTGATTGCTTCTGAGTCAGAGATGTACTTCTGATTTCAGAAAGTGACTAGGTCATTTGGACATAGCTTAGCTTGGCTTGAGTGTTGAGCATTGTCTCATTCGCTAGTGATAGGAAAATAGAAACCAGATCCTCCGACTATAGCTGTGACACTATTAGTTGGTAATCTCTCATCTAGTCTAACCACGAAGCTCCTGTGGATCGACCCTGACTACCGCTATACTAGTGTGTGTTAGGTTTTCTCTTATTTTTGACCGCACGACGACCTAGGTGTGTCAGATCCTGCCACCCCATCTAATCTTCTACCTGGCCGTTCTTTACTTGATAAATCATGGAGTATCATATTGGAATTATTGAAGGGTTTAATGATGCGACTATAATATAGTTAAGGATTAAGAAATGATAGATTTCTTATTATGTTAACAGTTAAAGTTGAAGGAAATACAAAGCCGAGAAAGATAAACGATATAGTCAACTATAATCAGGTGAGTCTTCTCACTATACTATAGGTGATATTGCATGCGTAGGAAGGAAGATATGTTAGACTAAGGTGATCTTACCTGTTATGATAATTGTATGAATTATTGCTATGATAATGATTGTTTGTGGACGGAACCGGATAGCCCGCGAGCCAATAGGCGGAACGAGAATAGCCTGCGAGTCATTAGACAGAACGGGAAAAGCCTGCGAGCGATAAGACAGAACGGGAACTACCCGTGAGTCTTCAGGCGGAACAGGGATAGCCCGTGAGTCTCACAGACATATGAATGGTTATTGTGTGTTGTATGTTATGTGATGGATCGTATGGTATTTTGAGGAACTCACTAAGCTCCATGCTTACCCTTTCCCTATATAAACTACTGTTTTAGGTACATCAGGTACCATGGATGGCAAGGCGTGACGTGTATACACTGTGCTGCTTCATTGGAGGACTGTTTTTGAATGGAAGTTCCGCTATGTTGTGATTTCATTAACTTTTGTTAATCCCGGGATGTTTTCATTAAACTTATAAGTTATGGAATTTTATGAAAATTAATTAAGTAACTTTTCTTATATTAAAGTTTTCGTTTAAAATTTTTTAAATTTACTCAAAAATTTTGGAATGTTACATTTTTATTTCAGATTCGATACCTGTATAACAATTAAACAGATTGCGGTATAGAGTTAAATCTGTAGAAGGATCTAGGGAGAGCGATAGATGGCGAAGCGGGGGAGGTGATTTGGGAGGCGTAAGTGATGGACTTGCAGCGCAAATCCATTTGCAGCGGGGCCAGATAGCAGCGGAGGTCGGTTAGCAACGGGGTCGGTAAACAGTGGTTGCAGTTTGGACCGGTGGTCGGTGAAGCAGATCGGAGGCGTCAATGTCAAGGAAGTGTTGGAATCTTAAGGAATTCACAAGTTGGGGATTTTCCTTGTATCCCACATTGGTGGGGGAGAGAAAGTTTTGTGGGTTTATAACCCCAATCCTTTACTAAGTCTTCAAAGGCTTTAGTGGGTTAAGGGATGGGCTAAGCCCACACGCGCGCCGAGCCAGGCCGTAGACGCGAGATGGCGCGATTAGGCGCACTTTGCACTTCGCACCGGTCGCTGGGAGCTGAGGAGCTTTTATTTTTAATGGGGTTTGGGTTGGATCGGTTGGACCGACCCGGTCAACTGGTACGCGCGCTGCGTAAAACAAAGAACCGCGCCGCAAGGCGTAGCTGACTCGAAAATCGGGATAAATTCTATCAGATCCGATTTTGGATTAGATTTTATCCAGAATTTGAATCTTTTTCAAATTCAAATCAGTTGTTATCTCATAATTTCGGACCCCTATTTATAGGGCCTATGGGGTCTCATTTATTCACACCTCAATTTTCTACTCTCCCTCTCTCTCTCTGCGATTTCTCTCTCTGTGGTTTCTGAGTATTCGCTTTGCGTTTATCTGTTCTTCCATAGCTGTTGGAACGAACGATATTCTACATTAAATCCTGGGGTTATACGCTGAAAGCTTACAGCCGACGAGCGCCGTAAAAACCTTTAAGGACAGGAGTCAATCCGTGCAGTCTCAAGGATACTAATCAACGATCTTCAGGTTGGTTTTAATATTTTGTCTCGTATTTTATTTCGTCTGATAACGGGACAGTCTCCTTCTACCTTTCTATAATTAGATCCGGTCGCGTAGGATCAAATCTAATTTCTGGACGAAATTGGGTAATATAATAATAATTGAATTTATTATTAGCAACTAATCGGTACATAATTCTCAATATTATTTATCGATCCGTCTGCTTTGGGTTTTTCCATTATTCGGAATTAGTTTGCGATACTAATTTCCGGATTGTTTGTCTGAAATACAACAATCTTAAAGGTTTTTATTTGTGTTTAAATATTCAGACAAATGGCTACTAAATTGCCTTCAATGAACCTCAACATGATGAACCAAGAATTTGTCAAACTCGACCGCTTCGATGGTCAGAACTACTCTCGATGGGCTGATAAGGTCAAGTTTTTGCTAGCTGTGCTTAAACTTGGTTATATCCTAGATCCTGAGTTGCCCCAATCCCTGCTAATCCGGTTCCTGAGGCTGGAAGATCTGAAAGCAATTTCTGATCTGGAAAAGCAAAGGGCTCTGCGCAGAGAGTCTGAGCAACTATGTCTTGGTCATATCAAGAACTCCCTCTCCGATCACCTCTATGATCTGTATGCGCCGATTACAGATCCGAGAGAACTTTGGAAAGCTTTAGAACTCAAGTACAAGGCACATGAAGAAGGTACTAACAAGTACCTTGTGTCAAAGTACCTCGAGCACCAAATGGTGGATGACAGATCGATTATGGAGCAAGTGTATGAGCTCCAGGTCTTAGTCAACAAGTTGACCACTCTTTCCATTGCTCTACCGGAGCTCTTCCAAGTAGGTGCAATTATTGCAAAATTCCCACCTTCCTGGAGAGATTTCTCCAAGAGGATGATGCACAAATCTAAGGACTACTCTTTGGATGATCTGTTGAAACACCTCCGCATTGAGGAGGAAACTCGCAACAGGGACAAACGAAGTAAAGTCGGATCGGGTGTAAATTTCGTGTCTGGTGGGGGTTCTGGCCAAAAGGGCAAACATGGGTCTAAGAACAAGAAAGGCTTTGGTCCTAAGAAGAAGGATTTCAAGCCTAACCGTCAGCATCATAACAACAACCAACCAAAGAAGACCGGAAAGTGCCACGTCTACGGAGAGACTGGGCACTATGCAAGGGAATGCTTTCAACGAAAATCTGGTCCCCCTACTGGTTCCGCAAATGCTGTTGAGGAACTTACCCACCTTGTGGCGAATGTGGGTCTCGGAGGGGTTAACACAATTTCCTCTCTCACACGGGCAGTGGCAGCTCGAGGTTGGTTGTTGGATTCTGGAGCCACAGTGCATGTTTATGGAAGCGAGTCGAGCTTCCGCACCTACGGCCCCGTGCCTGAGGGGACTGTAGTGGTTTGTGCTGATGGACATCGAGTACGAGTTTGCGGCAAAGGCACAGTGGTGTTGAAATTCCGCAACGGTTGTCGAGTCACTCTCCAGGATGTGTTGCATGTTCCTGGAATCTCAAAGGGACTCGTATCGGTTGATAAGTTTGACAATAATGGGTACAAGCTGGTGATTCAAAATGGATGTGTGGAATTCACAAGGAACGACTTCTTCGTTGGTCAAGCCATCAACACGCGTGGAATGTATCGGCTTGACTTGGTCGAAGGAGCCGCTGATCGCGAAGGATTGGGTCCTGATGTGTCTGTGTTACATTTTGATTTCAGTGATGGAGTTAGTGATAGTGGTAGTGATAGTAGCAGTACTGCTAGTGATAGTAGTGGTACCGGTAGTGATGATGTAACTGGTTTTGAAATGAATGAAGTTAATTTTTCTGCTTATATCGCTTGTTCAATTTCTTTATGGCACAAACGTTTAGCACACACAAATTTTAAAAACATTGAAAAGATGCAATCTAAAGGAATGTTAAAATTTGATAATAAAGAATTTGAAAAATGCGAAACTTGTGTAAAATCGAAATTTACAAAGAAACCTTTTCCAAGCGTTAAACGTGATACATCATTACTAGAACTTATCCACTCTGACATTTGTGAACTAAATGGAATTCTCACGCGAGGAGGCAAGAGATATTTCATAACATTCTGTGATGACTCGAGCCGTTATCTACATGTTTATTTGTTGCGAACTAAGGACGAAGCCTTTGACGCATTTAAACTGTATAAGGCCGAGGTCGAAAATCAACATGAGAAACACATAAAGATTCTTCGCTCGGACAGAGGTAGAGAATACTTTAATCATGACTTTGATGCCTTCTGCGAAGAGAAAGGAATCAAACACGAAAGAACTTCACCGTTCACTCCCCAACAGAATGGTTTGGCTGAGAGAAAGAACCGAACCTTAGTCGAAATGGTCAACTGTATGTTGAACCAATCTGGCTTGCCACATAATCTGTGGGGGAAGCGTTATTGACCGCTTGCTATGTACACAACAGGATCACTAGTCGTGTGATTCCTGTGAGTCCTTATGAGCTGTGGAAGGGAAGGAAACCAAATATTGATTATTTGAGAGTGTGGGGGTGTAGAGCCTACTATCGAACACCTGATCCCAAGAGATCCAAATTGGGAGCTCGAGTTATGAAGAGCAAATTCATTGGATATGCTAAGAACAGCAAGGCTTACCAACTATTGGATGATGAATCAGGTGTTGTAGTTGAATCCAGAGATGTGGAATTCTTTGAGGACAAGTTTTCAAAAGATGTTGAAAACACAAACCCCAAAATAGCACCGAGTACTTCTCGAGTAAATATCCAACCTTCTAATGTTGTAGAAGAACCAAGGAGAAGTACAAGGACCAGAAAAGAGAAAAATCTAGGAGATGATTTTTTCTCTTACTTGGTCGAAGGGACACAAAAGAAAGTGAAGAGAGAGAGATCATTTTCTCCATTAACTTGGATGATGACCCTAAGACTTTCAATGAAGCCATGACTTCTAGAGATGCTCCATTGTGGAAAGAATCAATCAATGACGAAATGGATTCAATTATAGGTGACGGTACCTGGGAGCTAGCTGATCTACCCAAGGGAATGAGGCCTATAGGATCCAAATGGATTTTCAAGAGAAAATATCATCCAGATGGATCCATATCTGCCTATAAAGCAAGATTAGTTGCTAAAGGCTACAGGCAAAGGGAAGGGATCGATTATTTCGATACCTATGCCCCAGTTGCTAGAATTAGTTCTATTAGAACTCTCGTAGAAATATCAGCTTTGAAAGGACTGTACATTCATCAATTGGATGTGAAGACAGCCTTCCTAAATGGTTATCTCAAGGAGGAGATCTATTTGGAACAACCAGAAGGGTTTGTGATACCCGGACAGGAAAATAAAGTGTGTAGACTTATTAAATCCTTGTACGGGTTGAAACAGGCTCCTAAACAGTGGCATGAGAGGTTTGATACCACTGTGATTGCATTCGGATTTCAGCACAATAGTGCTGATAGGTGTGTTTATTCTAAATGCACTGCCGAATACACAGTTATCATATGTCTATATGTTGATGATATGTTGATCATCGGTACTCACCTTGAAGGTATTCTTGAGACGAAGAAATACCTATCCTCGAACTTTAAGATGAAAGATCTAGGAGAAGTAGATACCATCCTTGGTATCAAGGTGAAAAGAACTGGTAATGAGATTTCTTTAAGTCAATCTCACTCTATAGAGAAAGTTCTTAAAAAGTTCCAACACTTGAACATTAAAGAGTTCGACACTCCTTTTGAATCAAGTGTGAAACTTAAAATCAACTCTGGTAGAGCGGTGGCTCAACTGGAGTATGCGAGTGCGATTGACAGCATGATGTATGCTATGCATTGCACTCGACCTGACATTGCTTTCGCTGTAAGCAAACTAAGTCAGTATACTGTCAATCCAGGGACGGAGCACTGGAAGGCAGTGAGTAGGGACGGAGCACTCGAAGGCAGTGAGTAGAGTACTGGGTTACCTGAAAAGGACAATTACCTTTGAGTTGACATATACATCTACTTCCGGAATACTAGAAGGGTATTCCGATGCTAGCTGGATAGATCACATCAGTGATTCTAAATCCATAAGTGGTTGGATTTATACTCTAGCTGGCGGAGCTATTTTTTGGGCGAGCAAGAAACAGACTTGTATAGCCCACTCAACGATGGAAGCTGAGCTTATTGCCCTAGCAGCAGCAGGAAAAGAGGCAGAGTGGATTAGAGATCTACTATTGGATATCCGATTGTGGGATATTCCAATGCCAACTATACCTGTGTACTGTGACAATGAGGCCACACTGTCTAAAGTATACAATGCGGTTAGTAATACGAGGTCAAGACACGTTGGTCTGCGACACAACTTTGTGAGACAACTAATTGAAAGTGGTACCATCAAGGTTGTCTATGTCAAGACGAGTAGGAACTTGGCAGATCCACTTACCAAACCTCTGACGAGAGATTTGGTACAATCTACCACGAGAGTCATGGGTCTAAAACCACTATAGAATCGTTCAGTGATGGAAACCCAACTTGACATTAGTGCTCCTAATTCTCAAGTTTAAAGGGTAATAACGAAGTCACTGACGATAGAAGGTACTATCAAAATGATAGATCCATGTGAGGTAGGATAGTACGTTCGTTGCCGAGAACGAGGTTGAGCTAAGGCTCTTAACAAAGTTTTGGAGACATCTAAGCAACGAAGATGTTGTAAAACTTTGCCTATACGACCTAGAGGTGGTGCCGCCTCAAATGAAGATCAGTGGTTTATCTTCTAGAAGGTCATGAAAAGGATTTATAGCGTATAGCCATATTCGCGCTCAGTGAGAACGCAAAGATGGCAGGTGATGTGTGGGGGTAAACCGGAGAGGTCACAAGGTTCTTGGTTTAAACCTATAAGGATACCATTGGATCGGTCTCTTCTTGTTTGTTCACATAAACTTGGGTTTAATCTTCGTGACACCCATGTGACGTCATTTGTCTGAATGAAAGGAAACTCTCTAACTTGGTGGGGGATTGTTGGAATTTTAAGGAATTCACAAGTTGGTGATTTTCCTTGTATCCCACATTGGTGGGGTAGAGAAAGTTTTGTGCGTTTATAACCCCATTCCTTTACTAAGCCTTCAAAGGCTTTAGTGGGTTAAGGGATGGGCTAATCCCACACGCGCCCCGAGCCGGGCCGTGGACGCGAGATGGCGCGATTAGGCGCACTTTGCACTTCGCGCGATGCATCGGTCGCTGGGAGCTGAGGAGCTTTTATTTTTAATGGGGTTCAGGTCGGATCGGTTGGACCGACCCGGTCAACTGGTACGCGCGCCGGGTAAAACAAAGAAGGCATGTATGTTAGGATGTTTTTAGGGTTAGGTTCCACAACACACATTAATATGTATTATTTGTATTAGTGAATGTATATTAGAGAAAGCATTATTAGAGAAAGTAGTATAAAAAATTATTATATGTTGGCACACTCGAACATTCATCACCCCAATGGTTAAAGCATTATTAGAGAAAGTAGTATAAAAAGATTATATGTGATTCTTTTTTGTCGGTCATGCATTAGAGAGAGTAGTATAAAAAATTATGTGATTCTCTTTGTCTGTCATGCACAAACAATTCACAGATACAATTATATGTTGGTTTAAAAAATTAAACAATTAATAATATCTTATGTATTTCTTTTTTAATATTACATAACTAATATTCTAATATAAAAATTATATGACGCTATACATGCATATATATTGATTGAATCAAAATTTTTGAAATTGTCAAATGCAACACTTGGAACATCCATTGCAAATTTGAATTTTGGTATCACTTATATTTTTATCTTATTAACGATTATGATATTCGGTTTTGTTTGTTTTTTTTTTTTTGTTTTTTTTTTCTAAAACTATACAAAAAATTAGTTTGAGTTTTGATTTCTCAGAATTCATATAATGCAGTTAAACGATTTAGAAGAGATATAAGATTGGAAATAATTGTCCCTCCCCAACCCTAGCCTAAACCACTTGAAATTTAACATTCGAAATAACATAAACACATTCAATAATTATTTTCCGAAACAAACTGTTCGTTACCGTGACATCACGCGGACACCCCACTAACCGAAAGAAAGTCATTCGTGAAATTAACTATTTGTCGTCCGCCAAAAAATAATAATAACCAAAACTCAACTAATTGTCGAAATAACTAGGCGTCAACGCAGCATTGTGCGGGTACGTCTAACGTTAGCCGCTAGAAATAACAACGTATCTATATTTGCATCTCATAAAGTATTTGCCGAAATGAACCTAATGTTCACCACCGATTGGTAATTAATCGCCGAAAAGAACTAATCACCGCCGCCGCATCGTGCGGGTAAAAGCGTATTCAAAATCTCAAATTCCACAAACAAACTAGCAAACATTAATAAGTTGATGATATTTTTTGATACATTGCACGCTTTTAAGAAACATGACATGTTTTGATTATAAACTATTCAGCGCCATCCCAAAAAGAAACTATCGTTGCGTACTAAAAGAAATTTATTCGTGGAAACTAATTGTCGTCTGCTGCATTGCGCATTATTTGGAATCTGGTTTTTTTCAAAATAAAATTAATTATCGAAAGAAAGCTATTTATCGAAATTAACTATTCGTCATCCGCCCAAAGATACAAATTGTCAAAACTCAACTAATTGCCGAATAAACTATTTACCGCCCGCCGCATCGCGCGGGTACGCTGCTAGTACTATATAAAGCATACATAAATTACAACCTCTTAATGCATAAAGTCTTAAATTAAGACTATGTACAAGCCTTTGATGCATTGAATGAAAAGTTGATAATGGGCGGCATTTGAAGGGTTGTTCAAAATTTGAATTGAGCTAAAATTTTAATAATAAATACAAAGCGCAATGCGTTCCTTAAATCGTTCCTTAAATTGTGGCTTTTCCTAAATATAATAGATGGGATACGAGTACAACCAACCACAACCACCCTGACATTTCAATAAACTCTCAAGAAAACCCTACCCGTACTCATACTCTCATGAAAACACTACCTCGCCATTTTATCTTATTAAAACATCCGTATTCGGCTCGTTCAATCGCAGATCTGTTCGTAAAAGAAGTCATACGTCATCACGGTATTCCTAAGACGATTGTTAGTGTAACGCCCCAAATTTCAAAAATTTAAAAATCATTTATTACCAAGGTTCCAATAAAATATTTATTCCAAAAACATAAAACTGTTCAACATATTACTTAAACCAACAGCGGAAACATTTGAAAATACTAATATAGTTCATTAACATAAACTCTTGTATGCGATGCGCTGCCGTCAAGCCTTGCCCTTCCCTTTGTCATTTGAAATACCTGAAATGTTATAAAATCAACAGGTAAGCTTAAAGCTTAGTGAGTCCACAAATTACCATACATGCCCACACATTAAACAACCCGTCCTCGAGAACGACCCGACCCTACCCGCCATACAACAGCTACGGGCGTCCATCATACAACAGCTATGGACACGAGAAGGTTCTACCCATCATACAACAGCTATGGGTTCCCGGTTATGGCCCAGCCCATCATACAACAGCTATGGGACAAGGCAATAGTCCAACTCGCCATACAACAGCTACGAGGGGACACGCATCAGTACTGAGCCCAACAACAATTAACCACAGATATAGAGCAAATCATATAACTGTAAATAACACACAAGATGCCTAACATGCAACATCATATAGTAAGGTGAGGGTACTCACCTGGTTCGAAACCGTGTAGATATTCTTTAATATCCCCACTTAGCTCGTCCACACACCTAAATCCCACACACATACAACATATCAATTACTGACCAGGCTCTTGCAGACCTGCCTAAAGGTTAGACTCAATATTTGCCATTAAACCGTGGTCAAAACTAAGTTCCTGGTCAAACAGTCGCTCGCCGCGGCGTAGCTCTTCCTCCTACGCGCCACGGCTATCATCGAATAAACATGGGGTTTCAGCCGAGTCCGCGCCGCTCACATAGCCAGTCGCGGCTCGTAACTTTCCAAAATATTTTTAGTGTTTAACAGTGCATCAATCGGCTAGGCTTTCACTCCAAACCCTTCCTGAGATCAGAAACTACCCTAAGATTACTTCCTTAGGGACATGCAAGTCTATTCATGTCCTTAGTCTAACCCTAAGGATTACAAGTCATCTAAGACTACCACTTAAGGAATAACACCATAAAAACGGGATAAACTGAAATATCATAAGGTAGATCCTCATACCTTGCTTCTGGAAAACAGAGAGATGCACCCGATCGACTACCACCTTCCCTCACGTTGTATCTCCTCCTTCAAACCTCCAAAGCCTTAGAACCAAAGAGTCTCTGCTGAAACCAGACGCCTCTGCTCCAGAAAACTCCCAAAAACACGAACCCTAGGGCTGGGTTCCTTTATATAGGCGTTTAAATCCGAATTAGGGTTTTTCACTTTAGAGGCGCACCGCGTCGCGGGATCTTTAGATCCGCGCCGCGCGTACAAATCCTTCGCGATTCTAGATTCTTCCTAAAGCCGCACCGCAGATTCCTTCGTGTCGCGACTCGGCAGAACGGGGCTTACAATTCTCCCCCACTTAACTGGATTTCGTCCCCGAAATCCGAGCCGGTAAATAATTCTGGATAATGCCTCCGCATTTCCTCCTCCGGTTCCCAAGTCCATTCGGACCCTTTTCGATGCTGCCACTGAACCTTAACTAATCCTATTGTTTTATTTCGTAAAGCCTTTATCTTCCTTTCAATGATGGCAATTGGTCGCTCCACATAATTTAGGCGTTCATCTAATTGGATATCCTCCAACGGCACTATAGTGGATTCCTCAGTAACGCACTTTCTGAGCTGCGAAACGTGGAACGTGTCATGAATCTGACTAAGCTGCTCAGGCAGCTCCAACCGGTAAGCTACCTTACCTACACGGGCGATAATTCGATATGGTCTAATGTACCTAGGGCCAAGCTTTCCTCGCTTCCTAAAACGAATAACTCCCTTCCAAGGTGACACCTTAAGAAGAACATAATCCCCAATTTGAAACTCGAGATCGGACCGTCGCCTATCCGCATAACTTTTCTGTCGACTTTGAGCGGTTAACAATCTCTCCCGAACCCTGTGAATTAACTTAGTTGTCTTGAGCACCACCTCAGTACTACCCAATACCTGCTGGCCAACCTCGCCCCAATAAATAGGTGTCCGAAATTTTCTTCCATACAACATTTCAAAGGGAGCTCTGCCAATGCTCGCGTGATAACTATTATTGTAAGAAAACTCAGATAAAGGGAGATGGGAATCCCAACTCTCGCCAAAATCGATGACGCATGCCCTAAGCATATCTTCCAGCGTTTGAATCGTCCTTTCACTCTGCCCATCTGTCTGAGGATGATATGCTATGCTGAAATGAAGGCGAGTGCCTAATTCCTCATGAAACTTCTTCTAAAACCTAGACGTAAATCGGACATCCCGGTCGGATATCACCGAGACCGGTATACCATGCCGAGAGATAATCTCATCTGTGAAGACCTTAGCCAATTCCTTTGCAGAGTTAGTCTCTTGGATGGGGAGGAAATGAGCACTTTTAGTCAACCTATCCACGATAACCCAAATAGTGTCCATAGGTCGAGGGGTTCTTGGCAACTTTGTGATGAAATCCATTGTGATATGCTCCCATTTCCATTTTGGAATGTCAAGAGGCTGCAATCTACCATGAGGCCGTTGGTGCTCGGCCTTGACCCTACGACAGGTCATGCATCTTTCGACAAACCCAGCTACTTCCCTCTTCATGCCTGGCCACCAATAATATTCACGCAGATCCCTATACATTTTAGTCGCTCCAGGGTGGATAGAGAACCTGGATTTATGCGTCTCCTCCAATAGGGTTTGACGAACCCCGCCCAGCTTCGGTACCCAAATCCTCTCATGACAAGTTAACAAATCCCTACTATCTTTGACCATAGCTGCCAACTGACCCACAATTCTCTCACCTTTCTGATTCTCGCTCTTGCTTGCTTCCACCTGGGCTTTCCTAATCAGCTCAAGCAGCGGTGTCACAATTGTCATCCTTAGACAAATGCCCCAAAGGGGTGCACCCAAAGCCTTACGACTTAACGCATTAGCTACCACATTAGCCTTTCCAGGGTGATAGTGTATCTCACAATCATAGTCTTTCAATACATCCAACCATCTTCTCTGTCTCATATTAAGGTTTGCCTGGTCCATCAGGTACTTCAAACTTTTGTGGTCCGTGAAGATGGTGCACTTCACTCCATACAAATAGTGTCTCCAGATCTTGAGAGCGAAAACGACCGCTCCCAATTCCAAATCATGAGTAGGATATTTAGCCTCATGGGGCTTCAACTGTCACGAGGCGTATGCAATCACCCTGCCTCGTTGCATCAAGACTGCCCCCAATCCCGTGATAGATGCATCGCAATAAACTACCATGTCCTCCATTCCTTCAGGCAACGTCAAAACCGGAGCTTCACACAATTTCCGCCGCAAAGTCTCAAAAGCCTGCTGCTGCTCCTCACCCCACCGAAAAGCAGCGTTTTTCTTAGTTAGCCTAGTCAAAGGTACCGCAACCTTTGAGAAGTCTTGGATGAAACGACGATAATAACCAGCCAGACCCAAGAAACTTCTAATTTCAGAGGGAGTCCTCGGAACCTCCCACCGCATCACGGTCTCCACCTTAGCCGGGTCCACCATGATTCCTTGCTCATTTACAATGTGACCCAAAAACTGAACCTCCCGTAGCCAAAAGTCACACTTGGATAATTTTGCATAAAGCTTCTCCTTCCTTAAGGTCTCTAATACTTCCTTTAAGTGTTGTTCATGTTGCTCCCTGCTCCGAGAGTAGACTAAGATGTCGTCAATGAAAACTATAACCGACCGATCCAACATCGGTCGACACACCCGATTCATTAAATCCATAAAAGCTGCAGGGGCATTGGTCAGTCCAAACGGCATCACTACAAACTCGAAGTGGCCGTACCTCATCCTAAAAGCCGTTTTTGGGATGTCTTCCTCCCGTACTCGCATTTGATGGTATCCTGACCGCAAGTCAATTTTTGAAAACCACGAAGCGCCCTGCAGTTGATCGAATAAGTCGTCGATGCGAGGCAGCGGATATCGATTCTTCATCGTAAGCTTATTCAACTCACGATAATCTATGCACATCCTGTTGGAACCATCCTTCTTCTTAACAAACAAAATAGGCGCTCCCCACGGCGAGCAACTGGGTCGAATAAATCCCTTATCTAATAATGCTCGAAGTTGAATAGACAACTCCAGCATCTCCGGAGGCGCAAGACGATACGGTGCTTTAGCTATCGGAGCTGCACCGGGAGTTAAGTCGATCTTAAATTCCACCTGTCTCTCTGGCGGCACGCCAGGCAGGTCCTCGGGAAAAACATCAGGAAAATCCCGAACCACTGGTATATCACCTGCTTTCTTCTGTGGCTTCCTTTCTCGTGCATCTACAACATAAGCCACAAATCCCGATACTCCATGCTGAAAATGTCTGCGTGCCCTAGCAGCTGAACAGAAAAATGCACCTCGATTCTTTCTCTCGCCCTGCACAACTAGCTCTCCCCCACTTGGGGTTTGAATCCATACTCGCTTGTTCTTACAATCGATCCATGATTCATGCTGACCCATCCAATCCATACCGATGATGACTCGGGAGTCACTCAACGGTATAGGGATGAGATCGATCGGAAACTTTATTCCTTGAATCACTACTTCGCATCCCCGATAAACACTAGTTGCTTGCATGGTTTTATCATCCGCAATTTCCACTTCTAACGGCTGATGAAGAGTTCCTAAAGCAATACCGAAACTCTTTCCCAATGCGGCAGACACAAAAGAATGACTAGCACCCGAATCAAATAGTGCAAAGGTAGGCGTAAAGTTGACTACGAATGTTCCTAATCAAAGCATAATAGACATATTAAATACACACACCACAAACACGAGGCAAGTAAAGAAAGAGTACCCGTGACGACGTCGGGCGCATCCTGTGCCTCCTCGGCGGTCATGACGAATGCTCGACCCTTGGTCTTAGGGGCTTCCCCTTTCCCCTGCCTACCATCGGTAATCCGGAGTGTAGTGGGTGCCGGATTCTGAACCACTCCCTGAGTCAGACGGGGACATTGGGCCTTGAAGTGGCCTACCTGATTACAATTAAAACAAATCTTGACCTCTTGCCGACAATCTTTAGCATAATGGCCCTCCTTTCCACACTTATGGCATATTAACACCCAGCAACGCCCTTCATGATTCCTTCCACATTTTCCACACTTACCCTGGCTCCTTTGCCCTTGCTTTCCCTGATCCGACCCTCGAAATTTCTTCGACAACTGCTGAGTTTGAGTAGGCGCCGGACGCTTCTGCTTTTGTTGGGTTTCCAGTTCCAACTCTCGGGCTCGAGCGGCCGCTATCATATCAGTAAGAGTTTGGTGCCTAGCAGCAGACACAAATTCCTGAATGTCTGTGCGAAGCATCGCCAAGTATCGTGTCATCCTCATGCGCTCAGTTGCTGCAAACTTTGGACAGAAGAGTGCTCGCTCATTAAACCTTTTGGTGATCTCCGTCACCGTCTCAGTAGTCTGGGTCAGATTTAGGTATTCCTGCGCCAAGCGTTCCATTTCCACCTGTGGAACATACTCCAGTTTGAACTGTTCCTTAAACTGTGGCCATGTAATGGCATCCAACTGAGCAGGAGTGAGATCTTTCGTTCGTATCTCCCACCAATCCTTCGCACCCTCTCTTAAAAGATTCGCTGCAAACGTTACCTTGGAGTTCTCAGGACAGGAACATGTGCGGAAAGCACCCTCCACCGCGGAAATCCACCGCATGCTAACAATCGGATCCCTGCACCCATCGAACATTTGGAGGCGAACAAGCCGAAAAGTCCTTATAACTTGCATCCCTAGCACGTGATGTGCCCTGAGTAGCCAGTCGTTCCTCGAGCATTGCCCATAGCTCAGCCTTAATCGTACCAAAGAACTGAGGTATCACAGCCAACACTTCTCGTGAAACCTCCTCCGCTATCAGGTTACGGAGATTTTCATCAGTTGGTCCTCCCCCACTCGAGGTACCCGCATCTGGTCCACCGTTGCTTCGAGTGACTGCCATTCTGAAATGCGCAACAGTTCTAATATCAATACTCGGGTCACTCCTATCTACCCAACTACTTGACTTTCTAGGACTTCGGTTGACTATTCTTGACTCAAGCGTGAATCCTGTGCTTTCGGTAATACTGGCCTGGTACTACCTTCCACACCTATTCGCCCTTGTTCCAAGTTCGTCAATCATCCTCCTAAAATGTCATACTCATACTAAACCATTTCTATGACTCTTGCGGTCAGGCACCGTGGTGCCTAATCTTTTGATCTAACTCTCCATCTCACACGTGCCTAGGAGAACTACTGCTAATGTCGTCGAGTCGCCTCACGGACGCACAGCCGTATACAATCGGGAATAAGATAGACGTTTGAATAACTGATCCTACCCTAGAGTCACAACCAAACAAGGAACAGCCAGTAAGGCCAGACCAAAAATTCTCAGGCTATCTTACCCTAATTGCATATAACCTACCAGCATTCACTAAGCAACCTAACGACAGGAGCATAAAATTCCAAGGCATCATACATGGCACAAAACAGTCTACAGAGTATATTTTATCCAGGCAACTTTACATTCTAGCACAATAAATTTTATCACAAAGCACAAACTTGGCATGGGTAATTGGAAATCACAAAACTTACTTGAGCTCGGCTGACGGTTCGCATCGCATCTTCTTTTACTTTACTTTAACCTTCCAAAAACATTTTCTTAACAAAATCGCTCAGTCCTAAGTTTGAGTTTAGATTCCCAATACAGTTCATCCAAATCCCTCAAACCAAGGCTCTGATACCAATTTGTAACTCCCTAAATTTCAAAAATTTAAAAATCATTTATTACCAAGGTTCCAATAAAATATTTATTCCAAAAACATAAAACTGTTCAAAATATTACTTAAACCAACAGCGGAAACATTTGAAAATACTAATATAGTTCATTAACATAAATCTCTTGTATGCGATGCGCTGCCGTCAAGCCTTGCCCTTCCCTTTGTCATTTGAAATACCTGAAATGTTATAAAATCAACGGGTAAGCTTAAAGCTTAGTGAGTCCACAAATTACCATACATGCCCACACATTAAACAACCCGTCCTCGAGAATGACCTGACCCTACCCGCCATACAACAGCTACGGGTGTCCATCATACAACAGCTATGGACACGAGAAGGTTCAACCCATCGTACAACAGCTATGAGTTCCCGGTTATGGCCCAGCCCATCATACAACAGCTATGGGACAAGGCAATAGTCCAACTCGCCATACAACAACTATGAGGGGACACGCATCAGTACTGTTCCCAACAACAATTAACCACAGATATAGAGCAAATCATATAACTGTAAATAACACACAAGCTGCCTAACATGCAATATCATATATTAAGGTGAGGGTACTCACCTGGTTCGAAACCATGTAGATATTCTTTAATATCCCCACTTAGCTCGTCCACACACCTAAATCCCACACACATACAACATATCAATTACTGACCAGGCTCTTGTAGACCTGCCTAAAGGTTAGACTCAATATTTGCCATTAAACCGTGGTCAAAACTAAGTTCCTGGTCAAACAGTCGCTCGCCGCGGCGTGGCTCTTCCTCCTACACGCCGCCGCTATCATCGAATAAACACGGGGTTTCAGCCGAGTCCGCGTCGCTGACATAGCCAGTCCGCGTCGCGGCTCGTAACTTTCCAGAATATTTTTAGCGTTTAACAGTGCATCAATCGGCTAGGCTTTCACTCCAAACCCTTCCTGAGATCAGAAACTACCCTAAGATTACTTCCTTAGGGACATGCAAGTCTATTCATGTCCTTAGTCTAACCCTAAGGATTACAAGTCATCTAAGACTACCACTTAAGGAATAACACCATAAAAACGGGATAAACTGAAATATCAGAAGGTAGATCCTCATACCTTGCTTCTGGAAAACAGAGAGATGCACCCGATCGACTACCACCTTCCCTCACGTTGTATCTCTTCCTTCAAACCTCCAAAGCCTTGGAACCAAAGAGTCTCTGCTGAAACCAGACGCCTCTGCTCTAGAAAACTCCCAAAAACACGAACCCTAGGGCTGGGTTCCTTTATATAGGCGTTTAAATCCGAATTAGGGTTTTTCACTTTAGAGCCGCACCGCGTCGCGGGATCTTTAGATCCGCGCCGCGCGTACAAATCCTTCGCGATTCTAGATTCTTCCTAAAGCCGCGCCGCAGATTCCTTCGTGCCGCGACTCGGCGGAACGGGTCTTACAGTCAGTGCCCGTGATCCTTTGTTTCTTAGTACATTTTGGAGGGAAATTTTTAAATCTCAAGGCACCCAATTGCACATGAGCTCGGCTTACCATCCCGAGTCGGATGGCTAGACGGAAGTTATTAACCGGTGTTTGGAAACATATCTGCGATGTTTTGCGGTTGACCAACCGAAAACGTGGGCTAATTGGATTCCCTGGGCCGAATTCTGGTATAATTCCACGTTTCACGCATCAACTGGAGTGACTCCTTTTGAGACGGTCTATGGTCGCAAGGCCCCGTCGGTAGTTCAGTTCCTTCCAAGCGAAGTACAGGTCCAAGCGGTGGTCCAGGAATTACAGGATCGGGATGAAGCGCTCACTCAATTAAAACGCCACTTAGCCAAGGCCCAAGACGTGATGAAACAACAAGCAGACAAGAAACGGCGTGATATTTCGTTTGTTATTGGGGAATGGGTTTATGTCAAATTAAAACCTTATCGTCAAATGTCGGTATCAAAACGCATTTACCACAAATTGGCTCCGAAGTTTTTTGGTCCCTTTCAAATTACGGCTCGTATCGGCCCAGTAGCTTATCAGTTGGCACTTCCGCCAACCTCCAAAATACATCCCGTATTTCACGTGTCTTTATTAAAAAAAGCTATCTCCGGAGAGGCGGAACAAGTGTTACCGGAAGGATTAGAATTAGAGCCTGAAGATATTCCTACTCCTGTGTCCATTTTAGCATCGCGACAGATCCGTGACAAGGGTGACTTGGTGGAACAATGGTTAGTACATTGGAAGGGACAAAGCGAGGAGGAAGCGACTTGGGAAAACGCGGATATGGTGCAAGGCGAGTTCCCAAACTTAAGTCTTGAGGTCAAGACTTTTATTCCAGGAGGGAGTAGTGATACGAATCCAAATGTGTTATTGGTGTGATATTTCGTTTGTTATTGGGGAATGGGTTTATGTCAAATTAAAACCTTATCGTCAAATGTCGGTATCAAAACGCATTTACCACAAATTGGCTCCGAAGTTTTTTGGTCCGTTTCAAATTACGGCTCGTATCGGCCCAGTAGCTTATCAGTTGGCACTTCCGCCAACCTCCAAAATACATCCCGTATTTCACGTGTCTTTATTAAAAAAAAGCTATCTCCGGAGAGGCGGAACAAGTGTTACGGGAAGGATTAGAATTAGAGCCTAAAGATATTCCTACTCCTGTGTCCATTTTAGCATCGCGACAGATCCGTGACAAGGGTGACTTGGTGGAACAATGGTTAGTACATTGGAAGGGACAAAGCGAGGAGGAAGCGACTTGGGAAAACGCGGATATGGTGCAAGGCGAGTTCCCAAACTTAAGTCTTGAGGTCAAGACTTTTATTCCAGGAGGGAGTAGTGATACGAATCCAAATGTGTTATTGGACGGTATGGACAAGCCCAAGGTCATGCGGGTGTATTCTAGAAGGCCCAGACCTACGGAGGAAAAGAAGGAGATAGGGGCAATAACGGAAAGTGGCTAGTGACGTCTCATGGGGAGAGTATATATAAGTAGGAGAATATTTTATTGTTAGTTAGAAAAGAATATGGTAAATCCATTGGGCAATAACGGAAAGTGGCTAGTGACGTTCAGTGAGAGAGAGAGGCGACTGTCACAATCATTCGATTGGGATATTGTTTGCAGTTTGTTATTCATCTTCATCAATACAATTCCCGTGTTTCTTTCTCATTTCATTCATCTCTTATTACAGATTGCTTAAGTCATCTTATCTAATTTTACACAATAGTTTCATTATCGCATCACTCACTCACCTTGGTGCAGCCGTCAGAAACCCTTCATCGCCATCATCAAAAAGCATTCCCTGCCACCACCGCTCCATGCGCCGTTACCACCATCCACCACCGTAGTCGTCAGCACACCACTAATGCATGCCGCAATCTACAAACACTAATTTCTCGGCTCACCCCCATCCGGCACCACTATTGCAAGTCGCTAAAAACCATAGATCAGAAATTATGTCCGGCTTTCTTCGCCGCTGCCACCGTACCCGCACCAAACAATGATTGCATTTGTCACTGAAGGATTGAAGATGGAATATGCACATCAAGTGTTCGACCAAATGTCTGAATGAGCATCATCCGTCCCTTTCTTCTGTATGTCCCTCCTTCCCGATTGTTTTATACATTTCCGTCTCTCATTTTCTCTCCAAGCTAACCTTAAATATGTATGTATATTTAATGTTCCTTTTTGTTGGTTTTTCAAACTAATTGCCATAGTGTGTTTGGCTGTGAGATTGGTCATATGAGCAGAGCATCGCCACGCAGACAGATTTCATGAGTATCGTTCTAACCCTGCCAACTCAAGACGATCTACATAGGTTTGGATGTTACTCCCAGGAACAAACTACATCATTTTCTATCTATAACGTTTGACATCTTATTTTTGTATCTATTACCATTTGCAGATCCTAATTATTAGTTTCACTTTTGTTTCCAAACACGGCTTCTACTGTTATTTCTAGAGGATTGCTCAAAGTCCCTTGCCTATTTTGGTGAGTTGTGCAAAGTGCTTTGTTGCACAAGGTTATATGTGAAGTTGTTCTTGATCCATCCAGAGACCCTAGATTTAAAAACATGAAAGCTAAGCTCTCTGTAAAATTATGTCATTTTGGTTTAATATGTTCCAGATATATCATTTGGGTTAAATATGCTCTGGATGGCAGAGTGAACAGACAACCTAATGTAAAAAGGTCCTATCTTCTGGTTTGACCTTTTTAGCTCTTATGAGAACTCTACTTTATAATTTATATATTCGTTTGGTTGTAAATCGCCAGATTTTTGAATTGCAGTATTCATTCCCACCATGTTCTGTTGGGCAAGTCGTCGAATTGGTGCACTAATAGATTGATTTTGATAATTGCAGAATTAGAATATACGAAGGTAAATGCAGAAAGTTAGAACATGACATTGCTAATGTAAGTCTTATTGAAACATTTATTCACAAATAATTTACATTTTATATGGTATGTTTTATTCTTTTAAAATCATTTTTCTGTCCAAAGACTAATTAAAATCATTCGGCAGCCTCAATGTCAAATAGGAAGCCTCAACGTGAAATTGACAACATCAATATGAAATCGACCGACGGTCTCCTTTGTTCGCCTCCCCCATGAAAACCAAAAGACGCCCTTGTGGATGCCTCCCATCTGGCCCTTTCGGTCCTCGTAGTTGGTGTTGGTGGGGCCGACTTTAGTGAGATGAAGGTACTTAATCATTTCATTTTACATGTTTGTATTTGTATGTATGCAGATTTTGGATGCAAATAATGGCAAGAAATATAAAAGTTCACTCTGTTGAATTGCATCACGTGATATTGTCCATTTTGGTCAATGAAGCGAGTAGCCAAGTACAAGGTAATGTTTGACCTCTTTTGTGAATGTACAATGCTCTGTTATAGAAAGATACCAGAGTAGGATGACATGATAAATAAATAAATGGAAGTTTTTTTTTTTGCCATTTTTTGTTACAGATGGAGAAATAAAGCATCCTACTTCATTTTCTGTTTTCAATATAGCATTCTACTTATTTATTTTTGTGTTTTTTTTCACAGGTACTCCCAAAAAAACAATTCATCATAAAATGCTTAATAAATTGGAGAGCTGACCTCGCAACCATGACCTAAATTTAGACCAAAATCTATAAAATAAATGGGTGGCTATCCTAATATATGTTTCAATTGGTTCTCTTTCTAATCAAAATTCATCATAAAATAGTTTTTAACCATAGTTTTTTATATTAAAATATTTTTGGGATTTTTCTTCTATTCCCAATAACATATGATTAAGTTTATGAGCCACTATACCCAGTTTGCAAATCATGGAACTAATTTTTTTGGTCAATTCATGGAACTAATTTTTTCCTGGTTCTGTATAGCAATCCATCCCTTTGTGCAGTAGTGAATTTCGTATTGCAGCAGTTCATACGGTGTACCCCATGGCTGTGTATACCTGGTTGCTGGTGATGATCACATGGCTGTGTATACCTGGCTCTGTAAATTTTCAATGACACATGGGCCATTTTATATTTATGCACTCTCCTTTTTATATAGGGACTTATTCTATATATTTTTCTTTTTTCAGATTTTTTTAAGTTTCTTACACGGACCATTTCAACAATTTTTTTATTTGTGGGTGTCAATTTCGTATGAATAAAGCCATGCATTGCAGCAAACTGTAATTCTATTTTTCAAGGGTAATTATGTATAAACTGCACCTTTGTCTTGCAGGCTTTTTTTTCCCTAACGCTTGATCACCCTCTACAATGAAATATTCCAGTGACCTTCAATTAACATTAATTAACTTGATCAGGTGCATTTTCGTCCAATATGTCGGCACACTTGCTACCAAGATGGAAGATGGTTTCAAAATTTTCAGGAGATGGACACTCATGTTGCTGCTGTAGTGGTCTGTGTAAATGGCTAAATGCAAGAATAACAATGTACTTCATTTATTTGTCCTATATGGCATTGTACTATCAATTTTTATTCTTAAATTTTTAATTTAATTTTAATTATGCTTTGGGTTCTTTGTTGCAATTTTGGGTTCTTTTTGGGTGATAAACTCACCAAAAAAAACTATGTTTTGGGTTCTTTTTGGGTGATATAAAGTAAAAAAAAACTATGTTTTGGGTGATATTTGTTGCCATTTAACCTGAATATTGCAAAACCCAAATGGCTCATTTTCTTTGTTTTTTGGTTCTTTGGAAATAAATGTTAGTTGTTATTTCTTATAGGCTTGGTTATCCCAGAAAAGCAGTTTTAAGGAAGTCTTTGGATGGTTTGAAGATGCTGGACGAAAATGCCCCTGGACTAATAATTGGATTAAAAGGCCTGTACTTGGAGTGAGTTGGTCAAAGTTGCACTTGGACAAAAGGTGGTGTATAAATTCTTCCTCATGGAATATGGAATACCAAGATTGGAGCTTCAGGATGTTTTTTGGATTGTTTCTTTGTTAGTTGGACATTATTGCCCCTGGAACTTTTTAGTGTTTTTCATTTAGAATTTTCTTTGTTTTTTGGTTCTTTGGAAAGTGGTGATTTGTAGTTTTGGATTGTGCTCATTTTACACATTTTTCGGCATTTATTTGCTCAATTTACCTATATTTTTTAGGTCAAAATAGCTTTTGCATTTTACTTATTTTTTCAGCAATTTGGATGAACAAAAAGTTAAATGGTTATTGTTTTTATTTTTAACCCCTCATCATGTTAATATTCATTTTTTATTTTGCTATTAGATCAAGAAGTATAACTATCAACAATGTACTTTCAATCTTTTTGATGAAATTAGCATCCTAGTTTCATTTTTTAAAGTACTGCACCCAACATGATTTTTTTATTGTCAAACATTTGGAATTTTCGAGTATCTAACAGTCTGTTTTTTATTTGTGTGAAAACATCCCACTTTGTGTTTTGCTTTAATTCTTGGATACATTTGTCTTTTGACTACTTTTTGTGCCACCTGGAAGATTCCTAAACCAAATGTTTTGCGATATTTCTAATGCATTCAATA
Source organism: Cichorium intybus (assembly GCA_023525715.1). Classification (NCBI taxonomy): domain Eukaryota; kingdom Viridiplantae; phylum Streptophyta; class Magnoliopsida; order Asterales; family Asteraceae; genus Cichorium; species Cichorium intybus. The sequence continues at coordinate 91,934,269 of CM042014.1, read as the reverse complement.
GTCATCTCTTCGTTCAGGTTGTTATTGTGTCAACAGGGGGTTGAGAATAACATCATTTCAGTTAAATTATCCCATATGTCCCTCTTGAATTCAAATGTTTCTATTATTCATGTTGTTTGACCGTGGACTTGCTGTTTTCTCTTTAAACAATTTGAACTTTCATACAACACCTCATCCTCTCATACAAAGAAAGAACTTTCATACTTCCTTAAACCCCCCACCCCCCCCCCCCCCCACCCCCCCCTGCGGCAAAATAATTAATAACCTTATGAAAAAATCGTCTAACATTTGTAGATGCAAAATAATTAATAACCTTATGAAAAACAATTTTGTCTAACATATCTTTCATATAGATATAAGATAGTGAAATCATTAAATATTTTTTTGTGATTCAAAAGAAATATCATTTGAATATACATCAAACACATTATCATTTAAAATGTAGTTGCAAACATTATTCAACGTTCTTTAAGTTCATTTTTACTTAAAGACTTTAATTTCTTTGAATAATATAGGCATTCAAAAATATTTTCAAAATCTTTTAGTTGTTCACATCTATTTTATAATAATGAAATAATTTTCATCTCCACAACAACAAACAAAAATAATGAACCTTAAGATCCTATTAGACGAATTATAATTCTTTTTCATGATTAGTTTCGTCAAATTGTGTTTTACTAATAATATGTCTTATTGGAAATTATCATATCACTAACTATAACGTTAAGACTATGGCAAACGCATGACATGTATAAAACATTGTGATTAATTTCAAGTAGTCATTTTAGAACGACTTTGTGTTTTTACTTTTATATTAGATTTGTTATCATAACCTTGACCTCTTATATCAGTTATATTCAAATGTAACAGATTAAATGCATCTAATAATTCATTAAAAAGTTTCAATCCCGAAATATCATCTTCTTTTAAAAATTAAAAAGTTTCAATTCATTTGCGCAAGCATACAAATAAAAAAACACTAGCTTCCGTTGTAATGGCAAGACTGCATGGACATACCAAACATACCTCTTCGTGTTAGTTCTAATCCACAGTATGTCGTTTTGCAAGCGACGGTTATTTTTGAATTTTGTTGACTTGTAACACGTCCAAATAGAATACACGTATATAATGGTTGGTCACGATGTCTCAATGTAGACTAAGAAAAAAAATGACAATAAGAAAGAAAAGACCGTTTTAAATAGTTTTATAAAATTATTTGGTAACTTATTGAACATCATGATCCCAAAGAAACAGTTGACCTGTAATAAGCCTTCTTTGACGGTCTATGGATAATTGTCCTAATCATTTGTTATGAAACGAAAGTAAATTAATCGTGGCAAGAACACTAATCGTAGCAACAACATACAGATAAACGCCCCGGTCGACATGATCCTGTTACAAATCCTACTAATTGGCATTGTTGTACGCAGTCCTTGATTGCATCACAAAATGCAATAGCAACAGGACATAATAGTATATCAGCTGCTGTACACACGTAAATTCAGTCAATATATTTTGTCAGTGTATTATGCAATAGGTTCAATAATTTCAAAGATAAATAAAAACATTGAACAGCTGAAATACCTAAAATGGAAGTACATGTCATGCAAAGCAATACCAACACCAAAGCCATTACGGGAAGAGAACTTGCTGGTATAAAGGCCATTTGTTGATGCTCAATATTGCTTGATTTTTCTTGTATGTAGAAAGTTAAGAAAGGATCATTGTTGATTTCGTTGGAATACTCCTTAAATAGTCATTCCAGTGTAGCATAACAGTCATTTTAATTGGAGTTATTATCATTAAATTCTATTATTAATGTGTGGTCCGTTATTTAAATCAAGTTCGTGTATATAGTAAAGAGTTAGTATTATAATTCATTTAGTTTTAGATATTTAGCTCTCAAAATTTAATTTGTTGGATTTTTAACCTAACATAAATGTATTTGTTACAACAATCTATTATTTTTAGTGGATTCGTCTACTAATTAATGATATTTAATACATACCTGGTTTATCCTCATGCAAGAGCATCTTTGTGGGTGTCCGAGGTGGGCGACCGCACAGGCCCGTCTCGTGTAGGGAGCCCAAAATTACATAGGATTCAATTATTCTTGTGTCTTGATTTCTTGGGTACAATATATCATTTAGATTCTTGAAATTCGCTGATTGGATCAAACTTCATCACGTTTGCATTAGTGCATTACATATTCACAGTGGACATTCTTAGTTTGTTGTTATTTTGTTCTTGACTGTTAAATGCCTAGAAGTCCATTTCTTGGCTGTTAATTGTATCACAAGAAAGGCTTAATGGCTTGGTGATGATAGCTATTGAGAACAATATATTGCAGAGTATTGATTATGAAGATTTAGCGAGCAACTTTGCTTCCAGTTGTCTGTTCGGTTCTAGTTTTCGGTCTAGATCTGCTTTTCGGTCTGAGTTTTCGGTTGGTCCACTGGTTTTTGGTCAAGTCAGTGTTGACTTTGTGCTTTTCGGTCCAGAAATTGAATATTCTCCTTCTTTTCGCATTTCCAATGGAGTTAGCTTCCACTATGCAGTACGATCTTGATTTTGTTATGGGTACAGTCACCTGCATTCCACGACTGTTAAATGTTGGAGGATTCCCTGAATGGAAATACAGATTCGAACAATATATTAAAATGAAAGATGTGAAACTGTGGAGAAGTTTTCTATGTGAGCCTGTTAGAATTACAATCACTAAAGCAGACGGTACTGTGGTAGATAAACCCGTTGAAGAATACACAGATTTGGAGTTTGACAAGGTGGACCAAGATGAAAAGGCCCTTGACACTCTTACTATGGCACTATCTCCGGACATTGCTCAGGGTTTTAGAGAGTATAAGACCGCTAAATCTTTATGGGAAGCGTTTGAGGTTTATGAGGGTAATGATGACATGAAACAGAGTATGCAAGATCTGCTTTGCCAAAGATTTAACATGTTCAATCATGTGCTTAGAGAGTCTCTCGAGACGCAATTGCAACACTTCATCACCTTAAACATTGAGATGTCGACTGTTGGAATTGTGTTGTCCAAAATTGAAGTCAACAAGAAGCTACTAAACTCCCTCCCAAGAAGCTGGGACATGAATGTCGCTATCATTAAGAATACTAGGGACTTAGGCAAACTTTCTCTTTCGGAAATCATGGCTATCTTCAAATCCTGTGACATAGATGATAAGCAAAGAGAAATCATGGCTATCTTCAAATCCTGTGACATAGAGTATAAGACCGCTAAATCTTTATGGGAAGCGTTTGAGGTTTATGAGGGTAATGATGACATGAAACAGAGTATGCAAGATCTGCTTTGCCAAAGATTTAACATGTTCAATCATGTGCTTAGAGAGTCTCTCGAGACGCAATTGCAACACTTCATCACCTTAAACATTGAGATGTCGACTGTTGGAATTGTGTTGTCCAGAATTGAAGTCAACAAGAAGCTACTTAACTCCCTCCCAAGAAGCCGGGACATGAATGTCGCTATCATTAAGAATACTAGGGACTTAGGCAAACATTCTCGTTCGGAAATCATGGCTATCTTCAAATCCTGTGACATAGATGATAAGCAAAGAGAAATCAATCATGTCAGCTCCTATCAATCTGCCAACTTGGGCACTTCTACCAATAGTGCATTTTTGGCTCTTCCTGCTCAAACTCCAGCACAACAAGCTTCTTTTTCCTCCAGTGTTTCAATGGCATCTCATGCCCCCTCTGCTCCAAGTTGTGACAACCGTAAAAAATCAGTCAACATAAGTCAACAGTAGTCAAGAAAAGTCAACTAGAGCGCACAATTGATAAATGTGTTGAGGTGTAAACTTCATAGTCTTTGTATTATTTTTGAATATTATAATACTACGTGCATTAGTTGGAAACAATTATCGAATAAACACTATGAATGTATATGATGAATTACGGCAACTTAAAATTCAATAAACACACAAATATTATTTTGGTATAAATAATATTTATAAAATGATGTATTCGTGAATACGAACCTGTGGATATATAGAACTTCGAAAACAGAATTCGTACACAAAAGTTACAACAAATTAAACCGTTGTGAACGACGAATGTGCACAGGGTTTAGACTTAAAACGCAAAATGTAGTACCTTAAACATCAAATATGAGATAATAAATCATATATTATAAAACATAATATTATTTAGTATTTAATTCCAAAGCCAAAAATAATTGTCGGTAAAACGCTGAAAATCGCGTAACCGAACGAATACCGCGTTTAAACTCGTATTTTATCGTCAAACGATTTACGGCACCATCTAAATAAAAATCGCTTATTTATATAAGTAAATTGCTATATTTTATAAAATTAACCCACCTTCCCCCTCCCCCTACCACCCATGGGATGGAACAAGTCACCTCACCATCACCACCTTGTCATCTAGGCTCCAACTTCCCAAGCTCCTAGCCCTCACCATCACCAACAAAAAGAGCACCACCATCCTCTCTTCTCTCCAAACCCACGAAATCAGCCCCATCTCCTCCTCTCTTCATGCTCTTAGCCTCCCTCTGCCACACTCAACCTCTTGCATCTTCAAGTGTTGCTCAAATCCAAGTGGTAAGTTGCATTCCTGTCTTGATTCTAAGACTTCCTATGTCAATTTCATCTCTTTTACACACACTAACATCCACCAAATCCATTGGGTATTAGCTTTGTTCAAAGGTCCTTGAGCTCCATCCTTCATCGTCCTCAAGAATCTTGCAAATCATCTTGGTAAGTCATGATCATCTAGTAGTTTTAAAGCTCTTGATATTTTCATTTACACTTTTACACACAAATACTCACGGGAATCCTTTGGATATTAGTTTTGTCCAAGAGTCCTCCGGGTCCTAGAGCCAAACTCTTCACCTTTCCACCAAGAATCCTTAGATCTACCACTCAAGGTGAGTTCATACCCCTCATTTTCACTTTTATCCAAGTTTTAGGGGGAGAATACAAGTTTTAACTATGAAAATGATGTATTATTGTAAAGTTTATGATATAATCTTGACAAATATAGGTTTACATGTTATATACTTAAAATGCTAAGAGATTTATATTAGTCATCTTACTTACAAAGTGTATGGCACAAATAAAATGCTTGTGGTAAACTATTCTACATTTGTAGTTAAAAGAAACAAGTATTTAGACTTTTACACATATTTGTCACAAATAATACTATATGGTTTATGATATGATGAAATGGACATAAATGAAATGTCATGTGAATACTTGACAAAGATGTAAAAATATTTGTTTTATTTAAAATGGTCAAGTAAACATGATAATATGAACTTTTAGTAACAAGTGCTAAAAAGGGTCATTTGGGAAAAATCACTATTATTTCCAATAAACGACGAGATTTGAAAAATGTGTTGCCATCACTTTACTAAAAATGACTAATATGAACTTTTCGCCATAACTTGTTGCATGACTTCAAAATTTTCTTGATATTTAAATGCTACAATGTTTAGATAATACATTTCAACTCAATGACATCATTTAGCTCTAAATATACCATTATGACGGGAAAAACATTTGTATAAGTTATTAAGGGAATAATTTATGAAGCGAACGACAACGTACACTATGAGTTATAAGAATAATTATATGAATATATATATAATTATTACATACATTAGTTATCATGGATATATTTGGTAATTAAGAAGAGTACACATTAAATTCCTGGATTATAACCTTAATCATGTATGAGCAGGATAGTTGTATATAGATCTATATGGGATTGACAATCCCCACCTATGGTTGTTAGCTACAACTACGATCGACGGATCAAGGGTGACAAATGTCTTTCACTATTACGATGCCTGAAGAACGTCGTGCTGGGTCACTTGGTCTTAGCATGGTTATAGTAACTCACAAATTAACAACGAACGTCCTATATTTGGGGAAAGTATCTCCAAATGGTTTCACTTAAGTGTGAAACTACATGCTACACTTTTCAAAGACTCAAATTAAGAACTTTCACTATTTCACTACGAAACATATATCGCTGTCATATTACGAGAATTTTTACTATTTCACTATGAGTTTTTCATTATGACATTATGGGTTTTCAGTACTACACTATGAGATTTTCACTATTACTAAGAAAGTTTACATTATATCCATACGAGTTTTCATGAAGAAATCACTAAGTTTTTATCACTATAAAAACTCTTATGAACTCACCAACGTAATGTTGACACTTGTAAAATTACTTGTATTCTCAGGAAATCGTTAAACAAGAACAGGTAAACCTTTTGGTGAGACGCGAAGACGTTTCCGTTTAATACTTTTGATGTCATGTTTGTAATTGGATCGAAACAATATTACCAAACTGTGTAACCTTCCAATTTTAATGCATGATGGTTGTTATTCACTTATGTTTGATTGTATGCAATGGTTGTGATACTATGTGCCGTTCCACCCTCCGACGATTCCGCCATCGTGGTTTGGGGGTGTGACAGATTGGTATCAGAGCAATTGTCTATAGCGAACGAAGTATATTCTTCCATGTAAGAAATACAACTATAGATACGGTGACTTATACCTCTACTAAAAATTTTAAGCGTACAATAATACTTTTAGAATATAATGAGAATATCCTTATAAAAGTATACACGTACAAACAGAGATAGTATCACAATACAAGAACGCTAGAGTTAAGTTGAAAATTATGATTAGACTTAGTATAATATGTTATCAAATCATGGGAAGACGTAGCTTGATCAACTACGTTTGACTACGGTTTGACCAACATATAACTAAGTGTGAGTATAATGGACAACGAAATCAAAACTCGGAAGCCATACCAGAAATTCACAACATGTGGAATTATAAATGCGTTAATAATAATAGGTATTATTAAAATTGCTATAAGCTACGTATTTATATACATTATTTTCTTTATTTTCTAGTTATGGCAAACGCCCACAATGGAGAAGCACAGTATCCGGCACATGAAGAGTATGATTGGAGCGAAGAGGACTCGGAAGAAGAAGCCGAGGTGGAGGACCACTCAGGAGAAGTGGTCAACGGGGGACGTCCTAGGGACGAGACCACACCCCGCACATCTATCATGGGGCCTCCCCTAATTGGGGCACCATCATACATGACTGGGCTATCGAAGGAGGGGTACCTTCTCCATTCGGCCCTTACCATCCTTTCCTCTCTCCGAGGCTTCGTGCGGTTGGAGATCGAGTCCTCCCGGTATTGGTGCCATATGTGTACCGTCTCGACGCTCGTTTTCGGTCACTACACCAAGTAGCAAGGGAGACCGCGATCGAGGCAGGAGATTCTACCAAGAGAGTGAGATTGTTAAGCGAATTGCAACTTCAGACCCATGGAGAGATCACGACCTTAAAGGAGGAAAAAGAGAACACGACAAACCGTGTTACATCCATGGAAGAAAGAATGGCCGTTTTGGAACAGGGATACAAGGACTCGTTGGACAGGGCAGCAGCTGCTGAGCAGCGTGCGACGGCTGCCAAGCAACGGGCAGATGAGGTTACTCGTCAGGCATGGGAGATGTCTGAGCATCTCGCCCGACTTTATGGCATCTGATGGATTGATTATGAACCATATGATTACCCGACTCGGTTATTAGGAAGTATTATATCTTCTTATATATTTTTAGTTTTCTCTAACTAAGTATGATGTATTAGGATGCGTCAATGAACGCCCATTTTGTGTATTTGATGTAACGAAAAGATTGCGGATAATATGACAAATTTCAGTTTAAATTGACAAATGATTGTTGTATGAAATAATTACTACAATTACTTGTTGGTTGTGACAATTTATTATGATGTTAATTACATGCTTGCTTATGCATTTTGTATTAACTGCAATCACTTACAAATCCATCCATCCAAAAGACGTAACCATGCCACCCAGGAGAAATACAAGAGCTAACGCAAGAGCTACTGGAACACCAGCAGCGTCACCCCCACCTTTGGACGCGGCTGCCATCGAAACAATGATCGCGGAAAGAGTGGCGGCTGCACTAGTGGACCACAGTGCAGCCAGACAAGAAGGATCGGGGCAGGGGACTAACAGCTCCCAAGGCGAAAGCCGTGGGCACCCTCGCCCGTGCACATATAAAGACATTTCAAATTGCAAACCCAGAGTATTCCATGGCGATGGGGGAGTGATCACATTTACACGTTGGTTCGAGAAAACCGAGTCAATCTTTGAAATATGTGCTTGTCCTGGCGAATCCAAAGTCAAATTCGCTGCTTGTACCTTTGTGGATGCAGCGCTATTATGGTGGGACGGCCATGTTAAGACAATGGGCCTCGCAACGGCCAACGCTATGAGCTGGGAAGAGCTCAAAGTAATGATGCTGGAAGAGTACTGCCCGAGAACAGAAATTCAAAGCTTGGAACAAGAATTGTGGAACCTAACTATAAAGGGTTCTGATGTGACAGCTCATACAAACCGCTTCAATGACCTAGCTGTCTTATGCCCTGGAATGGTTACCCCTGAGTATGTGAAGATCAAGAGATACATTTGGGGGGTGTCACCACAAATCCAAGGGATGGTCACTTCATCCAGACCAACCACCTATGACAGTGTTAAGCGCATCGCACACCAGCTAACCGAACAAGGCATCCGCCAGGGGAACATGGCGCAGAAAACTAACCCTCCTCGCAGGAGGAGAGAACAAAAGGAAATTCGGGGGCAAGAAGAAAGGGAAATATCAACAGGGGTCGCAAAAGAAACAAGAAACGGTGGCAGTCTTCGCTGCTACTACCCCTGCCGTTCCAGCTCAACCAAAACAATACGCCGGATCCCTCCCAAAGTGTGGCAAATGCCACTTTCACCACAACGACGCTTGCGAGAGCTAACCTGTTTCAACTGCATTCAGAAAGGTCACACGTCATGTTTCTGTAAAGTCCCTACCCAGGGGACCAATCAAGCATCTAGTTCAGGAGCAAGCCGCACTTGTTATGGGTGTGGCGAAACTGGACATTTCAGAAAAGACTGCCCGAAGGCAAAGGGACCAGGCAGAGGTGTTCAAGGAAGGGTTATGGCCTTGGGAACGAAAGAGGCAATCCAAGACCCCACCGTGGTGACAGGTACTTTCCTCATTAATAACTCCTTTGCACATGTACTTTTCGATAGTGGCACAGAAAAGAGTTTCGTTAGTCATGAATACAAGCAAATACTAAAACAAAACCCCTATTCGTTAAACAAAAACTACATGGTAGAAATGGCAAATGGGAGAACCGAAAGCACTAACGAAAGTTACCTAAACTGTACCATAACCCTAAACGAACATGCTTTCCATATTAACCTCATGCCAATGACCATTAAAAGCTTCGACGTAATTGTTGGCATGGATTGGTTAGATCCTCATCATGCAGACATTATGTGCCACGATAAAGCCATACGACTTAACCTCCCAAACGACGAAACCCTCATAGTACATGGCGTCAAATCAGGAAAGAACCTTTGAATCGTCTCATGTCTGAAAGCCCAGAAGTATTTACACAAGAAATACTACGCCTCGCCTTCTTAGCCCATGTTGTAGATGAGAAGAAGAAGGTGAAGGAAATCACTGACATACTAGAAGTCCACGATTTTCCTGACGTGTTCCCAGAAGATCTCCCGGGAGTACCACCAACCCGTCAAGTCGAATTCAGAATCGATCTGATTCCGGGAGCAGCCCCATAGCAAAATCACCATACCGATTAGCCCCTGCTGAGATGCAATAACTATCTAGTCAATTACACGAACTGTTAGAAAAAGGATTCATTCGACCTAGCTTCTCACCATGGGGAGCGCCAGTTCTGTTTGTAAAGAAGAAAGATGGATCCTTCAGAATGTGTATTGACTATTGAGAATTGAACAAGTTGATCGTCAAAAATAGATACCCACTCCCAAGAATTGATGACCTATTCGATCAGTTACAAGGATCCAGCTACTTCTCGAAAATCGATTTGAGGTCCGGGTATCATCAACTTAGGGTTCAAGGAGAAGACATCTCGAAGACGGCGTTTAGAACACGATATGGTCATTATGAATTTGTCGTAATGCCATTTGGATTGACTAACGCCCCTGCAGTATTCATGGACCTTATGAATCGAGTATGTAGGCCATTCTTAGACAAATTCGTGATTGTATTTATCGATGATATATTGATATATTCATGAAGTGAAAAAGAACACGGACAACACCTGCGTATGATTTTGGAACTACTCAGAAAAGAGAAATTGTATGCCAAGTGTGAATTTTGGATACGAAAAGTAGACTTCTTGGGCCATGTGGTTAGCCAAGAAGGGATCCATGTCGACCCATCCAAGATCAAAGCAATAGAAAACTGGGAGATACCAAGAACCCCGACAGAGATCCGTCAATTTTTGGGTCTTGCTGGTTACTACCTGAGATTCATTAAAAACTTCTCCAAAATAGCGAAGCCTTTCACGGCCCTAACACAGAAAGGTGCCCGCTTCGACTGGGATGACCCCCAAGAGAATGCATTCCAAACACTAAAGCAAATGTTGTGCAGTGCACCAATCCTGTCTCTTCCAGAAGGCACGGACGATTTTGTGGTGTATTGCAACGCGTCAAAACAATGTTTAGGGTGCGTACTCATGCAAAGGGAGAAAGTTATTGCCTACACTTCCAGACAACTCAAACCGCATGAGGTCAACTACACCACGCATGACCTCGAGTTGGGAGCCATAGTATTCGCACTAAAGATATGGAGACATTACCTCTATGGAACAAAGTGTACAATTTTCACCAATCATAAAAGCCTACAGCATATCCTCAATCAGAAGGAGCTCAACATGAGGCAACGAAGATGGGTCGAATTACTGAGTGTTTACGAGTGCGACATTCGTTATCATCCGGGCAAGGCGAATGTAGTAGCTGATGCTTTGAGCCGGAAGGAGTACTCGGGACGTCGAGTAAAGTCGCTAACAATCACCATACACTCACACCTCCCTACTCAAATCAGGGATGCTCAGCTTGAAGCACTAAAACCGGAGAACATCACCCATGAGACTCTTCGTGGGATGGACAAAAGTTTCAAGCTCAAGGAAGATGGAACGCGATATTTCATGAACCGAATCTGGACGCCGAAGTTCGGTGGGTTTAGAGAATTGGTTATGGAAGAAGCTCACAAGACAAAATACTCCGTCCATCCTGGGTCGGATAAGATGTATCTTGACTTAAAGAAGCTTTACTGGTGGCCAAACATGAAGGCAGAGATCGCCACTTTCTTGAGCAAATGCTTGACCTGTGCAAAAGTCAAGGAAGAATACCAAAAGCTCTCGGGTCTGTTGCAACAGCCAGAAATACCCGAGTGGAAATGGGAGCGGATCACCATGGATTTCATAACAAAATTACCTAGAAAAACTGGTGGACATGACACCATTTGGGTGATTGTAGACCGATTAACAAAATCTGCTCACTTTTTACCAATCAAGGAGACCGATAAGATGGAAAAGCTAACGAGGGTTTACCTCAAGGAAATTGTAAAATTGCATGGTGTGCCGATATCAATCATCTCGGATAGAGATAGCCGATTCACTTCGCGCTTTTGGCAATCATTGCAAGAGGCCATGGGAACCAGACTCGACATAAGCACAACTTACCATCCACAGACAGATGGTCAAAGTGAACGAACCATTCAAACGCTGGAAGACATGCTTCGCGCCTGCGTAATAGACTTTGGCGAAGCATGGGACGTTCACTTGCCACTGATTGAATTTTCCTACAACAACAGTTACCACACTAGCATCAAGGTCGCCCCATTCGAAGCTTTGTACGGGCGTAAGTGTAGATCACCCTTGTGTTGGGCTGAGGTTGGTGACACCCAGCTAGTCAAGGGTCAAGTAACGAACAACACACTCACCGGACCAGAAATCATACGGGAAACAACAGAAAAGATCGTTCACATCCGGGAACGATTGAAGGCCTCTCGTGATCGACAGAAGAGCTATGCAGACAAAAGGCGTAAACCGTTAGAATTCCAAGTGGGTGACCTTGTCATGTTGAAGGTCTCCCATTGGAAAGGAATGATACGCTTCGGCAAGAGGGGAAAACTTAACCCAAGATACATTGGACCTTTCAAAATCCTGCCAAGGATCGGTCCTGTAGCCTACAAGCTTCAGCTACCCCAAGAGTTGAGTAAGGTGCACAACACCTTCCATGTATCGAATCTCAAGAAGTGCTAATCCGATGAGACCCTGGTTATTCCTCTTGACGAAATCGAAGTCAATGAAAACCTACATTTCATAGAGGAACCGGTGGAGATCATGGATAGGGAAATCAAAAGAACCAAACAAAGTCGTATTCCAATAGTAAAGGTCCGCTGGAACGCTAAGCGAGGACCTGATGAAACAAAAATACCCCCAATTGTTTCCAGTAACCCCCCTTGACTGATGCCTAAAACTAAATTTCGGGATGAAATTCCTTCTAACGGGGGGATGATGTGACAACCGTCAAAAATCAGTCAACATAAGTCAACAGTAGTAAAGAAAAGTCAACTAGAGCGCACAATTGATAAATGTGTTGAGGTGTAAACTTCATAGTCTTTGTATTATTTTTGAATATTATAATACTACGTGCACTAGTTGGAAACAATTATCGAATAAACACTATGAATGTGTATGATGAATTACGGCAACGTAAAATTCGATAAACACACAAATATTATTTTGGTATAAATAATATTTATAAAATGATGTATTCATGAATACGAACATGTGGATATATAGAACGTCGAAAACAGAATTCGTATGCAAAAGTTACAACAAATTAAACCGTTGTGAACGACGAATGTGCACAGGGTTTAGATTTAAAACGCAAAATATGGTGCCTTAAACATCAAATATGAGATAATAAATCACATATTATAAACGTAATATTATTTAGTATTTAATTCCAAAGCCAAAAATAATTGTCAGTAAAACGCTGAAAATCGCGTAACCGAACGAATACCGCGTTTAAACTCATATTTTATCATCAAACGAGTTACGACACCATCTAAATAAATGTTTAACAATGGTTTTATATATAATATTAATTTGGAACATCGTTTAGTCAAAAACTCATGAAATTTCACTAAAACGTTTTACAATTTTATAAAAATCGCTTATTTATATAAGTAGATTGCTATACTTTATAAAATTAACCCACCCTAACCCCTCCCCCTACCACCCATGGGCTGAAACAAGTCACCTCACCATCACCACCTTGTCATCTAGGCTCCAACTTCCCAAGCTCCTAGCCTTAAGGCTAAGAGTATCTTCACGATGAAGATGAAAGATCTCTCTTGAAAATTGCATCTAGCTAGCACCCTAGCCCTCACCACCACCAACAAAAGAGCACCACCATCCTCTCTTCTCTCCAAACCCACGAAATCAGCCCCATTTCCTCCTCTCTTCATGCTCTTGGCCTCGCTCTCCCACACTCAACCTCTTGCATCTTCAAGTGTTGCTCAAATCCAAGTGGTAAGTTGCATTCATGTCTTGATTCTAAGACTTCCTATGTCAATTTCATCTCTTTTACACACACTAACATCCACCAAATCCATTGGGTATTAGCTTTGTTCAAAGGTCCTTGAGCTCCATCCTTCATCATCCTCAAGAATCTTGCAAATCATATTGGTAAGTCATGATCATCTAGTAGTTTTAAAGCTCTTGATACTTTCATTTACACTTTTACACACAAATACTCACGGGAATCCTTTGGATATTAGTTTTGTACAAGAGTCCTCCGGGTCCTAGAGCCAAACTCTTCACCTTTCCACCAAGAATCCTTAGATCTACCACTCAAGGTGAGTTCATACCCCTCATTTTTACTTTTATCCAAGTTTTAGGGGGAGAATACAAGTTTTAACTATGAAAATGATGTATTATTGTAAAGTTTATGATATAATCTTGACAAATATATGTTTACATGTTATATACTTAAAATGCTAAGAGATTTATATTAGTCATCTTACTTACAAAGTGTATGGCACAAATAAAATACTTGTGGAAAACTATTCTACATTTGTAGTTAAAAGAAACAACTACAAATGTTTAGATAATACATTTCAACTCAATGACATCATTTAGTCTAAATATACCATTACAACGGGAAAACATTTTTATAAGTTATTAAGGGAATAATTTATGAAGCGAACGACAACGTACACTATGAGTTATAAGAATAATTATATGAATATATATATATATATATATATATATATATATATATATATATATATATATATATATATATATATATATATATATATATATATATATATATATAATTATTACATACATTAGTTATAATGGATATATTTCGTAATTAATAATACAAAACGGTTTTCACTACGCTACGAATAAGTATATGACATGTGCGTTGGGTAACATTGTGAGACATCGCTTTACGGTACTAAGAAGAGTACACATTAAATTCCTGGATTATAACCTTAATCATGTATGAGCAGGATAGTTGTATATAGATCTATATGAGATTGACAATCCCCACCTATGGTTGTTAGCTACAACAAAAATCGACGGATCAAGGGTGACAAATGTCTTTTACTATTACGACGCCTGAAGAACGTCGTGTCGGGTCACTAGGTCTTAGCAAGGTTATAATAACTCACAAATTAACAACAAACGTCCTATATTTGGGGAAAGTATCTCCAAATGGTTTCACTTAAGTGTGAAACTACATGCTACACTTTTCAAAGACTCAAATTAAGAACTTTCACTATTTCACTACGAAACATATATCGCTATCATATTACGAGAATTTTTACTATTTCACTATGAGTTTTTCATTATGACATTATGGGTTTTCAGTACTACATGATGAGATTTTCACTATTACTAAGAAAGTTTACATTATATCCATACGAGTTTTCATGAAGAAATCACTAAGTTTTTATCACTATAAAAACTCTTATGAACTCACCAACGTAATGTTGACACTTGTAAAATTACTTGTATTCTCAGGAAATCGTTAAACAAGAACAGGTAAACCTTTTGGTGAAACGCGAAGACGTTTCCGTTTAATACTTTTGATGTCATGTTTGTAATTGGATCGAAACAATATTACCAAACTGTGTAACCTTCCAATTTTAATACATGATGGTTGTTATTCACTTATGTTTGATTGTATGCAATGGCTGTGATACTATGTGCCGTTCCACCCTCCGACAATTCTGCCATCGTGGTTTGGGGGTGTGACACAAGTCCTGCTGGTAAATCAACCACTCCAGCTTCAGCTGTACCCAAGGGAGCTGAGGAGAAATTTTCTATGATGGGTGGTCTGTTAAATTGTTACAATGCTCTCGTTGCTGGCTGAACTAGTTCAGCCAGTCATGATTGGAGATCTTGATCAGATTCATCCTGACGATGTTGGAGAGATGGACATTTCCTGGCATATTGCTATGGCGATATTCAGGGCAAAAAAGTTGACATAGAGAACAGGTAGAAACAGTTGGGGTACAAATGGAGATAAGAAGGTGGGATTCAACAAAACCAAGCTTCAGTGCTACAACTGTCACGAGCCTATACATTTTGCTCGTGAGTGCACCAAGCCTAGTGTTAGGTGTATTTCTAAGCATGTTTTCATGCCTTTCTATCCTTATTTTACCTTGCATTTCATTCTCATTATTGCATATTTTCATGTTTTTCGGGATTTCAAGAATAGCAATCTACTTTCACACTTTGTGGTTGTTTTCAGGTGCTTTTGAAGGATGAATCTTGCATTGGATGACAATGGGAAGCTACACAAGAAATTTCAGAAGAAACGGAGCTCAAACGAAGAAGTTACAAAAAATGAAATCATCCCGAAGACAGTATGTTACACGACCGTGTAACTTTTGCCCTATAAGTTACACGGCCGTGTAACTTTGCTATGCCACGTGGATGCCATGTCAGCTCAGGGTAGGGCCCAGGATGAAATCCAGGATTACACGACCGTGTAATTTTGGCCCAAGAAATTACACGGCCGTGTAACTTTTCCTGGTGACCAGATCTGCTTTTTCACCCACTTTGAGTTGTTTATTCCTTCTTGTGCTGTCATTCCCATGCTACACGACCAGATCCAGATCCAACCTGATTTTGAGGCCATGTGATGAGAAAAGTGGGTCTTGGAATGATGATGTTTGCCATTGTCCATTTTACCATTTTGCCCTTGGTGTGTTAGTATAAATAGATGTGTCTAGTTAGCCTTAGAATCATCCCATCTTACCATTATTTTCTGAACACTCTCTAGATACATTGTGTTTGTGTTTGTGTGCAATTTCAAGTGTGGATTATCTTCATTTTGTAAGTTCTTTTATCTTTTACTAGTCATGAGTGGCTAGTAACTTTATTTTCTGGTTTTGTATTAAGGATTATGATTGTGATTTAATATAAAGTTTGATGTTTGATTTTATATCTTTCTAGTGATATGATTTTGAGGCTTAACAAACGTTTGATTTTTATTTATTTCATATTGGTCATTTGATCTCAAATATAAATCAATCTAGTCATACGAATTATGAAATCCGTAATTGTTTTATAAAATGTTATTTGTGACAATCATCTTTAATTGGTGAAAATTATATCTCATGTTTTGACGCTCCAACGCTTGTTTATGAGTATTGAACATTGTTGGGAACATTCACATAAAACATAATGCAATCTTTCATTCAAATTCTACGATGGTGTATGTACGAGCTTTCGGCATACACTTGACTAATCTAGATTTGATTAGTAAGATTAGTCTTAGTTAACGAGCTTCTCTTGACTAAGGTACATTAGGTGAATGGTGTATGTACGAGCTTTCGGCATACACAAAGTACCAATTTAGAAAGATTAAAGTTATAAACATCATTCTTATTATTATTTCCAATCATATGACTACAAATGCAAAACCAGAATTTGTCTCCTATTTATAAAAGCAATCATTCTATATATTTTGTCCCAAGTTATTTGTTCTCGACATTTACATAATTGTTGTCCAATTATTCATCAAAACAACCCCCCCTTTTTTTGGTTACTTTCTTTACAAGTTTGAATCTCGTGAAATCAAGGCATAATCCATTAGACCATCACTCCCTGTGGATCGACCCTACTTGCCATTTATACTACATAGTTAGTATTTATTACAAGTAGTGTAATCATGAAATATTGGTAATTAAATCATTCCAAAACCATATTTCAACTCTTTTATTTTGTTGATTACGACACTCAACAAATTGGCGCCGTTGCCGGGGAGCACGGTATTACTAATATTTTATGCCCAGATCTGATCGAACAGGTACACCTCTTGAGATCAACAAAGAAATAGAAAAGACCGCAAAAATATTAGGAAAGCAAACTAAGCTTCGAAAGAAGCTTGATTACCAAAGATCTCATACTACACCAACACTCTCTCCTACACCACCTTCCACTTCTACTTCTACTCCCGATTTTTCTTCTAACCCATTAAAAATGGATAACGAAGAAAAGACATTGAGACAATGGGGTGCGCGAAAAGATACACAACAACCTTTGTGTATAAATTATCCCAATGTGGAGAATTTTGAGCTAAAATCCGGGCTCATACACTTACTTCCAACCTTTAGAGGTTTGGAAAATGAAGATCCTCATAAATTCCTTAAGGAATTTCATGTAGTATGTTCGGGTATGAAGCCCCATAATGTGACAGAAGACCAAATCAAGCTAAGGGCATTCCCCTTTGCTCTTTATGATGCCGCAAAAGAATGGTTGTACTATCTCCCACCGGGGACGATAACAACATGGAACGATATTGCTCAAGCATTCCTTGACAAATACTTCTCGGAGCCAAAAGCTTCAAGAATACGTAGAGAAATTCTCACCTTGCGTCAAGGACGACGAGAGTCCTTGCACACATATTGGGAGAGGTTTAAGAAACTTTGCGCTCGATGCCCACAACACGGTTTGTCTGAACACCAACTTCTCCAAAATTTTTGTGAAGGCCTATCTCATCTTGATAGGCGAATTATAAATGCTTCAAGTGGTGGAGCCTTGCTAGACAAGACTCCATCCCAAATCCGGGCCTTAATTGCTACTTTGGCCGAAGATTCAAAGCATTCAATCGGAGAAGATGAATGGTATTCCGACCCCCCACGAGGAGAAAAGCAAGTAAGTACTCCTCACATTGAAACTCAAATATCTGAACTAACAAAAGCTGTCATTTTGTTAACTAAAGAGAGAGGAGCCGAACCAAAAGCAAGAGCTTGTGGAATTTGCTTACAACATGGTCACCCGACCGACATGTGCCCATCCTTGCAAGATGAAAACGAGCATGTAAATGCTATGGGTGACCACGTGGGACAAAATTCCAGGAATTTTGACAACAATCAATCGTGGAGAAATGCGCAACCGAGACCTCAATATCAACCACAACATACCTGTAAGACCCGTATCCTGATTATAACATATAGTTAAAATAAGAGTGTTAGAATTGTATGATTTTTGGTAGTTATAAAGCTAAGAAAAACTTTAGTTACAATTTCATATGAAAATCAGCATTTTGTGTTGTTTTTAGAAAAATCATAATTAATTCTAGAAAAATCGTTTGGACCTCAAACCAGTGCACAAAGTTTACAAATTGAGTCTAGTACAATTACCAAAAATAATAGTAAGCTTGAAAATGACATTATCTATGATAAAAAATGCAATCTTTATTGATTAGTTCGGAATTGACAGATTCGATAGTCTGTTTTCAAAAATTCATAATAAATCATAGAAAAATCGTATAAATACGTAAAATACATCCCTGGAAAGGTATTGAGATAAATTTCTGGAATATCAAATAAAAACGTGAATTTCATGGGTTTAAAGTCGGCTAAACCAGTCTTGAACAGACTGATTCTAGAAGGTATTAATTTCAACAAAGTTATATTATTAAAATCTTTTGTCAAAAGTGTCATGCCATTTTTTATTCAAGAATTCAAGTATAAATACCCCCCAAAACATCTCATAAACCACACCAACAAATCTCAATCCAATATATAGAGGTTTCTAAGCATTATAGTGTAAGAAGTGAGCGGAAGGAAGCTCAAAAGCCTAGCGAAGAAAAGTTATAGGTTCCGACGACTGGTCATAAGGTAACTACAAACTTTTCTATAACTTAATTAGGTATTGTAAAATAGTTTTTGTGTTAAGAAGTAGAATATTTAATAAGTATAACATATGCTATATTATACTAATTTCTAACAATAGTAAACAAAAACCTTAAAATGTCGTTATTATAACAATTCGTAATTTCCGAATATAATACCGATTGATTTACTTACGAGGACGGTGACTAGGCCGATTACTTGGGATCTGGTTGTTGGATTTTCCGAAAGTCTAAAATGCTGAAAGGATCCTGCCACCCCATCTAATCTTCTACCTGGCCTTTCTTTACTTGATAAATCATGGAGTATCATATTGGAATTATTGAAGGGTTTAATGATGCGACTATAATATAATTAAGGATTAAGAAATGATAGATTTCTTATTATGTTAACAGTTAAAGTTGAAGGAAATACAAAGCCGAGAAAGATAAATGATATAGTCAACTATAATCAGGTGAGTCTTCTCACTATACTATAGGTGATATTGCATGCGTAGGAAGGAAGATATGTTAGACTAAGGTGATCTTACCTGTTATGATAATTGTATGAATTATTGCTATGATAATGATTGTTTGTGGACGGAACGGGATAGCCCGCAAGCCAATAGGCGGAACGGGAATAGCCTGCGAGTCATTAGACGGAACGGGATAGCCCGCGAGCCAATAGGCGGAACGGGAATAGCCTGCGAGTCATTAGACGGAACGGGAGAAGCCTGCGAGCGATAAGACAGAACGGGAACTGCCCGTGAGTCTTCAGCAGAACAGGGATAGCCCGCGAGTCTCACAGACATATGAATGTTTATGATGTGTTGTATGTTATGTGATGGATCGTATGGTATTTTGAGAAACTCACTAAGCTCGGTGCTTACCCTTTCCCTATATAAACTATTGTTTCAGGTACATCAGGTACCATGGATGGCAAGTCATGACGTGTATACACTGTGCTGCTTCATTGGAGGACTGTTTTTGAATTAATATTCCGCTATATTGAGATTTCGTTAACTTCTGTTAATCCTGGGGTGTTTTCATTAAACTTATAAGTTATGGAATTTTATGAAAATTAATTAAGTGGCTTTTCTTGTATTGAAGTTTTCGTTTAAAATTTTTTAAATTTACCCTAAAATTTTGGGATGTTACAATACCGCACCGCGAAACCCCTCAGGTATGTCTTTGGAGGAAATTGTCTCTAACTTGGCTAAAAATACAATATCTTTTCAGCAAGAGACAAAAGCAAGCATCCAATTCTTGGAAAAACAAATAGCACAACTTGCAACAACGGTTGGCAAGTTGGAAAGTAGGCTGGATACTAAATTGCCAGCCCAAACAGAAGCAAACCCAAGGCATAACATGAGTGCCATCTCCCTTAGAAGCGGGAAGGTTTGCAAGGACCCAAGTGTGGCCAAAGATGCGGAAAAAGAAGGCACAAAGCAAGCGGAAATTCCAAGCCATACTCCATCACCCCCTTTTCCTTCAAGATTCTTAGAATCAAAGAAAGAAAGGGAAGATAGAGAAATCATGGCCACGTTTCGCAAGGTGGAGGTAAACATTCCCTTACTTGAGGCCATTAAACAAGTTCCTAGATATGCTAAGTTCCTTAAGGAACTTTGCACATCTAAAAAGAAACTCAAAGGGGATGAGACAATAAAAGTCAACGAGAATGTCTCGGCAATCATACAAAAAAGATTGCCACCAAAATACGGGGATCCGGGCGTATTCACGATTCCTTGTAAATTGGGGGATACAAACATACCAAGAGCCATGCTTGATCTCGGTGCCTCTATCAATGTCCTGCCACTTTCAACTTTCAAAAACTTAAAGAAAGGAACATTGAAACGCACCGGAGTCGTTATTCAATTGGCCGATAAATCTACCATACGTCCAAAAGGCGTGTTGGAAGACGTATTAGTCCAAGTGAATAACTTGGTTTTTCCCGCTGATTTTTATATCGTCGATATGGGAGATGACGACTCACCAAATTCAAGTTCCACACTTTTAGGGAGACCATTCTTAAAAACATCGAGAACAAAAAATTGATGTTTTTAATGGTACCCTATCTATGGAATTCGATGGTGAAGTTGTAACCTTCAATATTGATCAATCCATCCGCTACCCAAGCGATGTGCTACCCGAAAACCTAAGGGAAAACAATTCATTGTTACCAAATGAACATGAAAACAAAAATTTAGTAGCAATGGTTTCTATGAACGAAACAACAACTGGACTTACTGAAGGGTCCAAGCCTGTGGATCGCCAGGATCATCAACGCAATGATCTGGATTTGCAAAATAGAGATCCACCTCATTTACCAAAGCAAACGAGAAACAAACACCATTTCAAACGGTTTACCGAGTGTTTCTCTACCAACCAAGGAGTGGACATGGAGGAATGTCCAAGGTAAGCTTTCCTCAGCCCCCGTGTATGGGTCCTTAAACCCAAACACGGGCCCGTGTCGAGCCAAAGACGTTAAACAAGTGCGCTAACCGGGAGGCAACCCGGGGGTATTTTTGTCATTTTTTTCAAAGTGTAATTTTTTGTATTTTTATAATTTTTCTATTTATAACTTTCAATTACCTACGTGAGAAAACGATCGGAATCGAAAACGGACTACCGAGGCTCAAAATACGAAAAGCGAAAAACGAAAAAAACAGGACAGAATGTTACACGGCCCGTGTAACTTTTCACCCTATAAGTTACACGGCCGTGTAACTTGGAAAAATGGTCAAAATCGTTTTGGGTCATAAGGTAAGTTTACACGACCGTGTAACTATTCAAGCCAAAGTTACACGGCCGTGTAACTTAGGCCGAGGGCATTTTCGTCATTTTCGCATAATATAAAAGCCAATGACTTCATTTCTTCACTTCACAAGTCGCGATTTTGCTCCCAAACCCTCTGCCGAGTCCAAACTATCACAAGAACATTTCAATTTCTCAATTTCTCTTCCAATTGCTTGTAGATTTGTTAAACTACAAAGGTTAGTATCATTATTCCTTATCTTTTCCATCATTTTGACCACAAGAATCATCAAATCCATGGTGAAATTCGGAATTTCTTGAAACCCTAGAAAATGAGGGTTTCGAATTTTAGTGCTAAATTGTTGAAATTGTTTAGGTTCAAGCTTGGGGAAAGCAAGAATAGGAGAAATCAAGAACAAACCACCATTGTGCAAGCTTCAATTTGGTACATTCTTTCCAAAACTCAAATTTTGCATAATTTTTGATTTTTGGCTAGATAATTGGTTCTTGGATTTGAATTGTGAAACCTTTGGTTTAATTTTGTGTGTTTTATTGTTTGAGTGTTGTTTTTGTTCAAATTTATTTGTTAAAAATTATAAAAATATATGGCATCATCATCCCGTACCTACTCTAGGGGTAGTAAAAGGCAAATTGTGTATTCGGCCTCTAGTGGCTCTTCCGATGAAGAGCCCGAACAGCAGGACTTTGATATGGGCGATGCGGGTATCGCATTCATGACCGATGCCCAAGAGACCCGCTTTTATAACTTCTTGGAACGAACAGGACAAGCCCAAAAATTCGTTGATGTCCCAACTTTGCGAGACTTGCACATAGAGGCAGGAGTACGCAAACTCCTGTCCAATATTGGCTGGGAAGGGTTGATGAATATAAGCGAGAAAAGCTATTCCAACCCCACTATCGAATTTTTGTCTTCCGTTGAATTTAACGTTCATACTACAGTTTTGTCTTTTAGAATGTTCAACAGGTCTCACCAAATCACACAAAACCAATTGTGTGAACTTATTGGCGCACCGGTCGCCAACACTTATGACCAAAGAGGCAAACTGAACAAACTGTTCCACCGGGAAGTTGGCAATTTCTGGACCAGAATTTCCACAGAAAACTTCTACCGTCCCAGTAATGCCAAAGCCTCCAGCATCATCCACCCCGTCCTAAAAGTCACGCACCGCATCATTGCCTCTATCCTCTTCCCACAAGAAGAGATAAGCAAGGCTGGCCTAAATGAGCTTGAACTTCTCTACTGCATGATTAATCCAGGGCCTAAAACCCCAAATTTTGGATCCTGGATCATGTACAAACTACTTAAACTGAGTAGAAGTTCATCTGGCCAGCTACATTGCGGTGGCATAATCACTTTAATAGCCAAACATCCAGCCCTGGGCATCAGGTTTCCTGATAACCTTGAGATAGTCAGAGGTGAGCGATACCTCACCTCTGATGTTCTTGAGGGTATGAGGTTATTTCGACGCCCCGAATCAGACGAAATTTGGCAAGCCGATGGACGCGACTATCTGCGGGTGAACAACAGAAATGCCCGAATCCTACGATTAGCCAACCCAGTCTCCACCACAAATTGGAAGCCTCCTTCCAACATGGGCCTACAACTACCCGCTCCCAACCTACCCCATCGAGAGCCCAGCCCACCACAGAGACAGCCCTAGGAGCCTGGCCCTTCAAGCTCTGCTAGCTCATTTCCTCCAGAGCACAGTCTATACATGGAGCAATTTTCTAGCATCAACTCCCAGCTTGCGGATCTTCGCCTTGATTATCAAGGCATCTATGATAATCTTGGTGAGATTGATACACACCAAATGGAGCTGCGCCAAGACTTTGAGCAGTTTAGAGAGAACCAATATAAACATAACCAAGATGTTATGTCTATACTCTCTGACATACAAAGGTCCGTTGCCTTCAAACCCATGGCAACAGCAGCAACCACTACAGCCACCGCAACAACAGTAGCCAGGCAGCCAACCACCACCACCCCCTCAATTCCCGCCTTACCCATATTTCCCACCGTACCCATACCCTCCATTTCCGCCACGGGGACCCTTCCCCGACCCTCAGTAGGTTGTTTCTTTCTTTCTCCTTCCCTAATGCATTGTAGACATTGCATTTATTTTAAGCTTGGGGATGGGGAATAAATCCCTTGATTTTTTTTAAAAAAAAAAATAATTTTTAAAACCACAAAAATTCAAAAATATTTTATTTCTTGCATTAATTTTAAACTTTTGCATGCATTTTTGTTATCTCTTACTTCCCACCTATGTGACACCTTTAAATTGCAACTATAATATATCTCATAGTTAAACTTCTTGTATTTTTGTCCCCTATCTACATGCAACATCACCATCTTTTGAAACTTTAGATCTTCATTAGGAACTTCTTTTTATTAATTTTCTAGCATAGATACTATTGGGAGAATTATAAAACACACATGAAATTGAATCAAAATTATTTTAGCAAAGGATGCTTTATTCACCCGTGAGTTCATCAATGTGTGTAATCGACCAGGAGAAATACTATGGAAGTTGCACTAGTTCCCCCTCATGACCATACATTTGCATATTGTCTATTAAACATAAGGTTTATCTCAAAATCGCGATTTTTCAAAGTCATGGACAAAAATCTTATTTTCTATTTTTTTTAGTTTTGTATAGTAGTAGGTATCATATGACCTTGTTTATATTATTTTGGTCATTAGTGTTTTTGAGTTTTTCATTTATGTTTACAAAAATATCATAAAAATTATTTTGTCTAATCATTTTAGCAAAAATTTTGTGAAAATGTTTTTATGGTGAAAATCCAGAAATCATTTCACTTGGTTCTAAAAGATTGGTCTAAAAAATATATATATAAAAAAAAAAATAAATAAATATATATATATATATATATATATATATATATATATATATATATATATATATATATATATATATATATATATATATATATATATATATATATATATATATATATAAAAGACCGAACCAAGTGATCACTCAAGTCATTTAAAGTGAAAAATTTCTACAAAAAATACAATAAAAACGATTACTTGTTTTGAAAGCCTCCTCCTTTTTGCTTTCAACAACTAAATCCAATTTTGGTTTGGTTAAAAACTTCATTGACCATGTTTTAAAAGTCTTCATACATCTTGGGTCAATTTTGAAGTTTAAAAGATTTAGTTGTTTCGGTCATCTAGGTATCTATCCTTTGTAAATAGGAATCGAGTTGTAAATTTTTGTCCCTCTGTTTTGAAAAATCACGTGTTTAGTAAATAAATATGCAAATGAGGTCGGTTGGAGGACTTGAGCAAAGTCAACTTAGTATAAGCTTTCTAGACTCGATATCCGAGCGCCCCTCCTATAAAAATGAGTGTATATAGCCAAATCTTGAAAATGGAACTTGCAAGGTCACACATCTTGTGACATGAGTGAATAAACACGAGAGGAGTGAACAATTGTGAGCACGTCCTTTGATTGCGAGACGCTTTGAATAATAAGTGAAGGTTTCATGTGTGAGTTTATCTTTTGTCCCAACGTGCCTATGCTAAGTAATTGATAAAAATTTGTTCCTTTTAATGGTCTTTTGTTTTGAATAGATGGTCTAACTTATATGTGTGTAGGGTCCAAATTGACATGATTTTTAGATATGATTGATGTTGTCTTGGTTGCTACCTAGGGTGTCTATTCTTTTTATTCTTTGTAGTTTGTTTTCCACATTGTTTAGATCCTTGTTTTCCTTGAGGACAAGAAAAGTCTAAGCTTGGGGATATTTGTTAGGTGTATTTCTAAGCATGTTTTCATGCCTTTCTATCCTTATTTTACCTTGCATTTCATTCTCATTATTGCATATTTTCATGTTTTTCGGGATTTCAAGAATAGCAATCTACTTTCACACTTTGTGGTTGTTTTCAGGTGCTTTTGAAGGATGAATCTTGCATTGGATGACAATGGGAAGCTACACAAGAAATTTCAGAAGAAACGGAGCTCAAACGAAGAAGTTACAAAAAATGAAATCATCCCGAAGACAGTATGTTACACGACCGTGTAACTTTTGCCCTATAAGTTACACGGCCGTGTAACTTTGCTATGCCACGTGGATGCCATGTCAGCTCAGGGTAGGGCCCAGGATGAAATCCAGGATTACACGACCGTGTAATTTTGGCCCAAGAAATTACACGGCCGTGTAACTTTTCCTGGTGACCAGATCTGCTTTTTCACCCACTTTGAGTTGTTTATTCCTTCTTGTGCTGTCATTCCCATGCTACACGACCAGATCCAGATCCAACCTGATTTTGAGGCCATGTGATGAGAAAAGTGGGTCTTGGAATGATGATGTTTGCCATTGTCCATTTTACCATTTTGCCCTTGGTGTGTTAGTATAAATAGATGTGTCTAGTTAGCCTTAGAATCATCCCATCTTACCATTATTTTCTGAACACTCTCTAGATACATTGTGTTTGTGTTTGTGTGCAATTTCAAGTGTGGATTATCTTCATTTTGTAAGTTCTTTTATCTTTTACTAGTCATGAGTGGCTAGTAACTTTATTTTCTGGTTTTGTATTAAGGATTATGATTGTGATTTAATATAAAGTTTGATGTTTGATTTTATATCTTTCTAGTGATATGATTTTGAGGCTTAACAAACGTTTGATTTTTATTTATTTCATATTGGTCATTTGATCTCAAATATAAATCAATCTAGTCATACGAATTATGAAATCCGTAATTGTTTTATAAAATGTTATTTGTGACAATCATCTTTAATTGGTGAAAATTATATCTCATGTTTTGACGCTCCAACGCTTGTTTATGAGTATTGAACATTGTTGGGAACATTCACATAAAACATAATGCAATCTTTCATTCAAATTCTACGATGGTGTATGTACGAGCTTTCGGCATACACTTGACTAATCTAGATTTGATTAGTAAGATTAGTCTTAGTTAACGAGCTTCTCTTGACTAATGTACATTAGGTGAATGGTGTATGTACGAGCTTTCGGCATACACAAAGTACCAATTTAGAAAGATTAAAGTTATAAACATCATTCTTATTATTATTTCCAATCATATGACTACAAATGCAAAACCAGAATTTGTCTCCTATTTATAAAAGCAATCATTCTATATATTTTGTCCCAAGTTATTTGTTCTCGACATTTACATAATTGTTGTCCAATTATTCATCAAAACAACCCCCCCTTTTTTTGGTTACTTTCTTTACAAGTTTGAATCTCGTGAAATCAAGGCATAATCCATTAGACCATCGCTCCCTGTGGATCGACCCTACTCGCCATTTATACTACATAGTTAGTATTTATTACAAGTAATGTAATCATGAAATATTGGTAATTAATTCATTCCAAAACCATATTTCAACTCTTTTATTTTGTTGATTACGACACTCAACACCTAGAGTGGAGAATGCAAATGCTAAGAGAAATCTGATGCCAGTTGGAACTAATCGTGAAGCTCCTCAACCTCAGAATAATGAAAGGGCTATGGTGGCACAGCAGTTCACATGGGAGGACCAGATGCAGGCCCTGAATTTTACTGAAGATGGTGGAGCTCACCTAGCGCAGATCGAAGGTGACATGGATGTTGATGCTGCTGAAGAACAGATTATGGATCTACAGTTTGCATTCATGGTCTCTTCTTCTCCTGCCAACACTAAGTCTAGTGAAGTTTCTTGCTCTAAATCTTGTGATGATAAGATTGCTAAATACCGTGAGCTAATAGATAAATTAGTTAGAGAAATATTTGATCTTGAAAATGTCGTTTACAATTCTAAAAGAAACTGAAACCTCTTCAACAAATGCTAGATGCTAAAACTTCGGATTTTAATAAATTGCAAGAAGATTATAGTATAAAATGTTGTCGCCTTAAATTTTCAAATGAGGATATTGTTAAATTGACTGCTGAACTTGATGCATTGAGGTCAAAATTTCAAGATGCTGAATTTAACTTTAAAAAATTTGATGTGTCAAGTGAAGTAGTTGAGTCGATAATTGAACATCAAACGAAATGGACTAATAAAAATGGTGAAGGACTTGGTTACATATGTGTTCCACCTCCTTTTAGTAATAATTTTGTCCCATCTCTTGAAACCGAAGAGTCAGAGGAATGTTATCTTTCTAATTTCGTTCAAAAGGGTCAATCTGGCACCGCTGAGAGTACTAAAATGAACTCTACTGATGCTTATACCTTATGTATAGATAAATTGAAAGAGAAGGATGAGGACAAGGAAGACAAGCGTACTTTTATTTATGATAAACACTATTTAAAGAGTAATGTTTTTGTTTCTTCAAATTTGAATGATTGTGTTCGACATGACACTAAAACTATTAATGTTTTGAAAAATCATGGGGATGTTAAGTTTCAAAATTTTAGGACAAAAAATTCTGTTACAAATTTTGTTGCATGCTTGTGTGTTTATGGCAATCCTTTGAATAAATTTGGACCAGGACAAACATCCACTGCTCCCTTAAAACGACAAACTTGTTTTAATTGTGGAATTGCTGGTCATATTGCCAGAAATTGTCCCCGATATCTGTATGCTCAACAACATGAACAGTTTTGGCAGATTGTGCCAAGGGGAGATCTTATAAAAGAAAACCTTCGAGGTCACGTTCTCGAAATAAAAATTGGAATGATATAAAGGCTTAGAATCAAACTACCAAGGACAAAATGACCATTTCAAGAGATGCTCTACCATACCAAATTTTCTGAGGTCAAAGTCATCTCAAGAATCATCTTCAAATTGTAGTTCTGATTCAAAATCAAATGCAAATGTTCCCATCTGGGTCCAAAGTCAAAAGATTTAAATCCAATTACAGATGAGTTCGTAAAGGCAGCATTCCAAAGACCTCTGAAATTTCATCAATTTTTGAAAAGCATGATATGAGCTTAGGTTTTGTTTCTTGTATCGATAGTAAGGGTCAGCCCAGTTTCCGAATGGACTGGGTCCCTAAATCTAATTAATTCCGGAACTTGTGCAGGAACAACTATGGGGGAATATCATCAGACCCTGGTATGTTGATAGTGGCTGTTCCAGGCACATGACAGGAGACATGTCCCAGTTACACGACGTTGAAAACTTTAACGGTGGATATGTTTCCTTTGCGGGAGGTGAAAAGGGAAAGATCACTCAGAAGGGGATCATATAAAATGGGGTGTTAAAATTCGAGAATGTGAACTTTGTTCCTGAGCTTAAGCAAAGTCTGCTGAGCGCTTCTCAAATATGCGACAAAGGTTTTTCAACCCATTTTACGAGGAAAGAATGTCTGATTCTTAAACCCGACGTTGTCATTCCTGAGGAGTGGATTCTTGTCAGATCAGAACGCAAAAGCAACGTTTACATCATTGACATGAATCACAACACTCATGAAAACGTCACTTGCCTGTTCTCAAAAGCCTCTGAACAAAATGCCATTTTATGGCATCATCGTCATGGTCATGCCAATGCGAAGAATTTGAATCGTCTCGCTAAAAACGATCTTGTCCGGGGGCTGCCTATTAAAAACTTCATCACATTTGAGAATTGTGTTGCATGTGCTCAAAGTAAACATCATCGGAAGCCACACAAGCCCAAATTGGTCAACACCATTGACTCGCTCCTTCAACTGATTTCATATGGATCTCTTTGGGCCTGTCAACGTTCTCAGTATTAACAAAAGCTCTTGCTGTTTAGTTATTATTGATGATTACTCACGTTTTACTTTGGTTTTCTTTTTAAAGAACAAATGCGAGACGGCTGAACTGGTCATGAGATTCATTACCCTCATCGAGAATCAAAAGAATCAGAAACCAAAGGCAATTTGATGCGACAATAGGACTGAATTCAAGAACGCGGTGTTGGATAAATTCTGTGCAGATAAGGGAGTGCAACGTCAGTATAATGCTACTCATACACCTCAACAAAATGGTGTTGCTGAGCGTCGAAACAGAACGTTAATTGATGTTGCGCGTACCATGCTCGTTGATTCCAAACTACTTGTGTTCTTCTGGGCCAAAGCAATTACCACAGCGTGTTATGTCCAGAATCGGGTCATTATCAGCAATAATCAAATGAGGACTCCGTATGAAATTCTCTATGGCCGCAAACTAACTGTTGCACATTTCCGCACTTTCGGTTGTCCTTGCACCCTCCTTCATCTTGAAGCTACTCCAAAGTTCAACTCTAAAGCTGATGATTGCTACTTTGTTGGGTATGAGGGTAAAACTTCTTACAAGGTGTACAACAAAGTGACCAAGCAAATTGTGGAATTGTTCGATGTGCAGTGGCTAGAAGAGAATGAGACGGATGCTCGTATTGGACCCGACTGGATATTTAATTATGCTGAATTGTTTAAATCGTTTAATATGCTTTCTGATGATGTCTCAGGCACACAGCCAGTTTCAAGTGAAGTCAACAGAGATGATGATGTGGAAATCATTCCTGATCCCATCAAACCGCCCGTGATCTTTGAAGATCCTATTATGAACGACGGTGCATCTCCTGTTTCCACTACATTGTCTGATGTTGCTCCTGCTGAATCATCCAGGTTATTGGCGAAACTCCAGCTGTTGAACAATTAGCTACTCATGAAGATGTTATCAATTCTGAATCTGTTGATATTTTAGATTCCACACTCATGGATTCCCTTTTTCCTGAGAGAATTCCTGATGAGTATGTAGCCAGTACCTCCAATGACTTCAGAACATCTGATCGAGGTGCTTCAGGTTCAGGCAGAGTTTAAAATATAACAAATCTTCCAGTCTCTACTGCATCGCTCGAACATGTCGTTCCTTCAAGAATACAACATGATCACCCGATTGATAATGTTATTGTCGCTCTGGACGATGGGATTCAAACTAGAAGCCAGAGCGGTCAAGTCAACGAGTGCCTCTACTCATGTTTCATTTCTCAAATTGAGCAAAAGAATGTGGAGATGGCACTTAATGAACCATGTTGGGTGGATGCCATGTATGAAGAGCTTAATTAGTTCGAGAAGCTAGATGTTTGACAATTAGTGGAATTACCCGAGGGCAAAAAGTCTCTTGACACGAGATGGGTATTTCACAACAAACAGGACGATTCTGGAGTTATAGTGTGAAACAAGGCATGCCTGGTTGCCTGTGGATTTTGACAGATCGAAGGTCTTGACTACACAGAAGTGTATGCTCCGGTGGCAAGATTGGAGGCGATTCGGATCTTTCTTGAATATGCTTCTTATATGCTATGCAGTTATCGTGTTCCAAAATGAAGTAGCGGTCACTGGCCGCTATTTGAAATAGCGGTTCTAGCGGTGGTATAGCGGCGAAATAGCGGTTTTTTATATTACGTACAATTAATAGTTATACTCCTATATTCATAAGTAATACTTGAATTTCTTGTTAATCACAATCATATCTGATACAAAGAATCATATCCCATAATGAAACATATATACAAAATAATGACCTCAACACACATTACAGTTAACAACAAATATTTTTAAAAAATTCCGAAAAAATAATCACCCGGTCCAAATAGCGGTCATAGCGCCGCTATAGCGGTCCCAAATAGCGCTAAATATCGGACAATCTCGAAAAATCTCGGCGATAATAGCGCCAGCGAGATTACTAACCGAGATTTTCATTTCTATCTCGGCCTGACTCCGCAAAACACTATCTCGGCGCTATAGCGCGAGATTGACTACCCAGCTTATATGAACTTTACTGTGTATCATATAGATGTTAAGACAGCGTTCATGTACGGTGAAGTGAAGGAGGAGATTTATGTTGATCAACCTCTGGGTTTTGTCAACTCCGAATTTCCCAACCATGTCTACAAGCTCGATAAGGCTCTTTATTTTCTTCATCAAGCTCCACGTGCTTGGTATGCTACATTGACTGATCATCTATTGCAGCATGGTTATACTCGAGGCACTATTGACTAGACTCTGTTCATCAAGCGTGAAAAGGCAGACCAAATTGTCGTCCAGATTTATGTGGATGATATCATTTTTGGTTCTACAAGTGAGGCCTTGTTCAAGGAGTTCGAGCAAGTGATGAAGAAAAGGTTTGAAATGAGCTCGCTGGGTGATATGACGATGTTCTTGGGGTTTCAAGTTAAACAAAGCTCAACGGGTATTCTGCTTCACCAAGGCAAGTATGTGGAAGATATTATCGAGGAGTTTGGATTCAAGGATTCTAAAGATGCCAACACTCCGATGGGTGAGCGACCACTACTTTCTTCATATCCATATGGACAATGTGTGGATCAATAATATTATCGTTCGATGATTGGATCTCTGACGTATCTGACGGCGAGCAGATCGGATTTCGTCTTCGTAGTCTACCAATGTGCTCGAAATCAGGCTAATCCTAAACTTTCTCATCTAACTGCTGTTAAGAGGATCTTTCAATACCTTAAAGGGAGAATAAATTAGGTCTCTGGTATCCTAAGAACCGTGAATTTGATCTGTATGCATTTTCAGACAGCAATTATGGAGGATGTGACATTGATAGAAAGTCTACAACTGATGGATGTCAATTCTTGGGAGATAGGCTGATCTCTTGGCAGTGCAAGAAGCAGAAAACAGTGTCAACCTCTACAGCTGAAGCTGAATATGTTGTTGCCTCGGCTTGCTGTTCTCAAGTTATTTGGATGCAGCATCAACTTCTGGATTATGGTTTGAACTTTCTTGATACTCCCATATTTTGTGATAACAATGCAGCTATCCAAATAGTTAAATACCCTGTCTAGCATTTAAAAACCAAGCACATTGTCATAAAAATTCATTTTATTCGAGATTGCTATGATCGTAAACTGATTCATTTGGAACCAATCCACATAGATAACAATGTGGCAGATTATTTCACAAAACCTTTTGCAAAAGCCCGGTTCAATGTGCTTGTTGAACTTTTAAAAATGATTCGCTTCCATGACTGTTAAATCAGTTCATTTAAATTTTGTACAATTTTTTTAATTAAATTGGTTCATGTTTTTACTTTTCATTCTCTTCCATGCACAACTTTAGGGGGAGAATTGAATAAACACAAACATTCAAAAAATCAAAAATTCAAAAATATTTTTTTACACAATTTGCATGATCGCCAATGTTCCTGATAAATACCAATTAGGAATACAGATCCAAATCTCTTGTCAAAGTTGTGTTTCACTATCACCGTGATTCACTAAGACATTCGTTACCTGTCGACGACGCACTGAGTTATACCACTCACTTCTGAGACAAAACATCTTGTGCTACTGATTCTTATTGGTACACCACAATGAGTATGAAGCACTTGTTAGATTATGTGTCTAAGCCATGACTAATAATTTGTATTTACCTAATTGATAGCAGCAAAGTCCATTTGGGTTGCCCTTATAGCTAGAGGTTGAATAGAAAAAATGGGAGAGAGAAAGATTGATTTATTATATGATTAATAAATCAATAGAAATAAAATAAACAGTTTGTTAATATATTATGGAGATAATATATTAATTAGAAATAGTGTTATTTAATTAATTATTAATCAGAAATTAATTGGATTAATTTTGGGATTAATTAGATTGATTAAAAGTATAGGGGCCAAACAATTAGAAAAAATGGGAGAGAGAAAGATTGATTTATTATATGATTAATAAATCAATAGAAATAAAATAAACAGTTTGTTAATATATTATGGAGATAATATATTAATTAGAAATAGTGTTATTTAATTAATGATTAATCAGAAATTAATTGGATTAATTTTGGGATTAATTAGATTGATTAAAAGTATAGGGGCCAAACTTGTAATTGTTCAGTAGTCGGATGGACACGCGCGACGCGCGTGTGTATATTTACGCGACGCACGTAAGTATCAGTCGAAAAAATAGGTAAGAGATAAGGCTTTATCTCAGTTCGAATTCGAAAAGGTTTATCTCTAAGGCTTATCTGATAATTACTTGTAGCCTATAAATAGAGGTCCCTGGCACCCCATTTGGTGCGCCACTTTCACGTTCCCTCTCTCTTGTTTTCGAGTTCCCTAGCCCTAGATGTGATCTCATTTGAGGCAGGACACTTATGCTGCTTAGCTTACAAGAAACAACTAAAGGTTAGTTTTTCTTTTATTATTCTTTTAGTAATTTTTGTTTGGCCTTTAGGAATTATTTACATGTTCAAAGTTAGAAAACATAGATCCAATCTAGGTTGCTTGTGAACTTAGGATTTTAGTTCATAGATTTGCATAAAACATTTCAGTGGTATCAGAGCTTTAATTTGTTTTGTTATTGAATTGCTGTAATTGTTTTTCCTAAATTTAGGGTTTATAGCTTCTAAACCCTAAATGAGGGCCAATCGACTTTTGGGTTAGGGTTTTAGAAACCCTAGCCCTCCCCTATTAATTTCGAATTTTTATATAGGGTTTCGTTTTTTTTCTATTTTTGGGTAATTGTGATTATTTAATTAATGGATAACCTTAAACCCCTTATTTGCTAATTTTCGAAATTTAGAGGGTTTAAGATAGGATTAAATTAATTTAATTAATTTGTGATGCCTATATGGATTTATTTAATTTAATTAATTGTTTAGTTAAAAGATAAATTAAATCATTTAAAGGTTTAAATTTAATTTTAAATTAATAGTTAATTTCAAAAAATTAAATAGATAAACCAGAAATATTATAAAGGTTTAAAATACATCTTATATATATATATATATATATATATATATATATATATATATATACATATATATATACATATACATATATATATATATATATATATATATATATATATATATATATATATATATATATATATATATATATATATATATATATAAATTAAAAGTTAACATTATATGTATAAGATAATTGGTCAGTCAAATCAATAGTAGGCATCATTCACGAAGTTGGTCTATAAGGATGGTATAAGGAAACTATCTATAAAATGGCAGTTAAATGGGTGTCCACTCTCACCCACTGCTCTCTTGATCAGTGGAGGGTCGTTAGCCGAACGGGTTTGATAGGACAACTTAATCTCATTAAAAGTATAATGTTATTAATCAAAGTACTAGAACAGCTTTATAAAATCCCAATCTAGTTACTTTAGGAAAAATGTGAAAAGATGCTAACCCATGAAATTGCACATTGCACTTTATAAAACATTAGTGGAGCGTGTGTGGTTTACCGGCAAACTAATAGGGGTTCATAAAGAGTGGCAATGTGTATCTCAATATTATCATTGTTGATGGAGCATGTGTGGTTTACCGGCACATCAATTAGAGACGATAATTGACTTTGAGGTTATCAAGCTAATTTGTATGGTTATTCACATCTAGTTTGTGATCATCGGCATCGCAGTCACAAACAGTAGAGCATATCCAAGATTAAACATGCCATTGAATAGTTCAATGAATCTCACAGATCTAGGAATTTCATAAGACTGAAAATGATAACTGTATATCTACCTTAATGACCACTGTGTTGTGATTACGGTATCCCTCTTCACACCATAGTTGGGGTATTTTGGATCCTAGCCTTATTAAATAATTGACGTGCACGCAGAGGTCGTCATGCGGTCAAAAATAATAGAAAACCTAACACTCACTAGTATAGCGGAGTCAGGGTCGATCCACAGGAGCTTCGTGGTTAGACTAGATGAGAGATTACCAACTAGTAGTGTCACAGCTACAGTCGGAGGATCTAGTTTCTACCTTCCTACTCACTATCAATCAAAAGCAATATTCAAAACACACTCAAGCCAAGCTAAGCTAAGCTCAAATGACCTAGTTACTTTCTGAAATCAGAAGTACATCTCTGAATCAGAAGCAATTGAAGGCATCCAAACTAGCAAAACCAAGCAAAGCATAAACTAGCTAATAACTAAAGTTCTACTTGAACAATTACTAGCTAAGATTTAATGCTAAACCCTAACCAAGTTAGCTACTGATTTCAGCAAAGAGAAAACAGTCCCAACAAGGTCACAAACAAAATCCAAACACAAACCAACAATCGAAACACAAACAAGCATCCAAAATACCGAAAAAACCAATATTAAATGTAACTGAATGATTTTATTCACCAAAACCAATATCCAAACATCAAATCAGTAACCAAATACTACTAAAACCAAAACCTAAGCTTGGTATCAATGGTTGTCACACCCAAAGATACAAACCAAAGCTTACAAAATGTTTACTAAATGAAAATAAAATTTAAAATGTAAAAATACCAAAAGAGAGCTTGCTGGAATGAAATCCTGGAGTCAAAGAGCTTCAAGGTCGATTTTACACCTGGGTCTTTGCTAGGGTTTTCGGCTGGAAATGCCTCTATTTATAGTTGCAAATTTCCCGTGACCGCGCCGCGCAGAAGTGAAATCCGCGGCGCGTGTACTTATCCGTTCCCCGTTTTTTCGTCATTTGAATGTGTTCCACCGCCTTAAGCCCGCGTCGCGCAGGAGTGAAATCCGCGGCACGCGTACGAGTTTCTTTGATTTTTTATTCTTTCCAAACATCTTCCTTTTACATGCTTTTAGTCCCTGTTTCTATTCTTTTTCTCCAAACAAGTCCTGGCACGAAAAGTGAGAATACCAAGACATATTTGATATAATTTTTTTAAGAACAGGGCTCAACAACGCCTAAAATAATTGATATCACTAGGCGTTGTCAAACACCCCACACTTGTGCCTTGCTTGTCCCCAAGCAAGAGAGTTTTTAACAAATTATAATAAAGAATCAAACAATTTTTGACTGTGTTTAGTTTCAAAGTTTATTGTCCTATGAGTTAGAGTGAAATAGTTTGCGAAAACATAATTGAGTTGTTCTTTGGAATTCATGACTTTCTAGAGAACCCTTGATTACAAACTTTCTGTCCACAATGAAGTGTACGTACTCATTCAGATTCTAAAGGCCATTAAGGAATTGTCCATGACTTTCGATGTTGTCCGTGTAACGAGCTTTCAGAAATACCATCCCAGACCAGACGATCTTAGGTGGTAAGGTGCGTAAGGTCCACCCATTTTAGACCTACCGGCTCGAACAACAAAGGCCACTGAGTGACAGTTCCTTCCTAAATTCCAATCCTAAAACATCTCAATTTTCTAAACTCGTAAAACTCAACTTGTTTGACTAACTAATAGCATGATCACAAATAAACAGTATTTCTTGAAAAATACTAATGCTATCACAATCACAAACCATTCATTTCAAAATTGCAATTTATTAAAAATTTTGAAAAATATTGCCAAAAATTGAAAAGTTGATCATTTCTGCAAAAATTTTCAAAAAATATCTCTTTCGACCGTCCACACCCCACACTTAAAACCGTACAACGTCCCCGTTGTACAAAATTATTTCAAAACAAGGGAGAAAGAGTTACCCCTTTTTGGACGGTAGACTGCTTGGTGCTCAATATCACAGGTATAATTGCGTACAGAAGGATCCTCGATTTCATAAGCTGGAGTTGTAGCGCTACAGTGAACACGCCAAGTGGTTGAGACAAGTGGAGGGGGCATGGTGACCCCACACTTGTCTGAGACAAATCCTTCTCAATTTGGTATATCATGCACAACTTAACAAACACATTAAAACAAACATGACAAATAAAATATGAACAAACAATTATACATAGAAAAATATATGTGTTGCGGATGACCGCGACACGTAATTGAAGGATGCGCGTCGCGGTAATTTCGTGAGATTAAAACATCGTCAAAACGAGAAATGACCGCGTCGCGTGATATGTTGATGCCGCGGCGCGGTAATTTCAGCAGATTTGTCCCAATTTTAACAACTCACCAAAACAATTCAACACAAGAAAACTACTATTTTATTATCATTATTTGCTGCCTTTAAGAGGCTTATTTGTCTATCAATACCTAAAACTGAATAGTTCAACGAAATCCTAATAAAATGAAAACCTAAGAACCTATACTCAAAATGAAACAGTGGGACGATCCCAGCTTTACATTTCAGACAGTGTCAACATGACCTACTTAGTCTAAGATGTGGTCGGAATATGGCTTCTGCGGTCTGACTGGTTGAATATTGAATTCATTGAAATATTAGTCGGAAATGTATCTAGTGTATCTTATACACCAAGGATCAAAACTATTTCGATCAATGCTCCATCATCTTCCCTAAGACACATTATTACCATTAATGTTCTTGGAAGAGGATAAACTGTGAAACATTTTCTCAGTCTATGTTGTTACTCAGGTTCTGTTGATCTTATACTTCCTTTGAAATCCTTGAACAC
The DNA here is from genome assembly GCA_023525715.1 of Cichorium intybus. NCBI lineage: Eukaryota > Viridiplantae > Streptophyta > Magnoliopsida > Asterales > Asteraceae > Cichorium > Cichorium intybus. The sequence continues at coordinate 91,896,186 of CM042014.1, read as the reverse complement.
TTCAAGGTTCCAATCAATTGCTTATTCCGATAAATGAAGCCATGTTTGTCAAACCATTTGGCAAATATCATGAAGCATAACTAATCGTGTTCTGTTCGAAGATTCGAGCAATACACAGTAACTTATGTGTCTGTTACTCAAAATCTTAATACCTTTACAGTTCCATGTAAATTTATGACTTTGTTAATATTGTTCAAGACATGCAATCATCATCTGACTCTAAGTCAACTGATTCCAAAATCCTATCCATTGGATCTTTGGGCGATTCCTTTCTTGCCACAATTAATTTTATTAAGCACTCAATTCATCATGTGACTCTAAGTCAAATGATTCCAAAGTCCTGTCCAACTGGACATTTGGTTGAAGTGATTCTCATAAAATTCACTTTAACAATCATAAAGAACACAATTTACAAATCCAATCCCATTGGATGTATCAACATTCAAGTTATTACCATTTATGCCATCAACACATTCACACAACATTTCGAGGACAATTAAAACAATCAAAAGAAAATCAACATTTTATTAAAACACAAAAATCCTCGAACAATGTACCATATGAAAACAATGTCGTTTGCATCTAATAATCTAATAACAAGATTGTAATATCTAACTAAACTTCAAAACCGCACGAGCTGGAGATCCAATCCAAAAGCGCTCCTATGCGTCAAAGTCCTGTACCCCACTGATTCCCTGCATACAAACCAAACGTGACTATCACATTATGTATTAAGGAATTATAGATCAGGAGTTTCGAAGTTTTTAGATAAACCTGAATTTCTAAAGATTTTACCTTGGAGCATTTTCCAATCTTTCCGTGACTGTATCCGATCCTATGGATTCCCAGTTTAAGACATCTCAGAACATGTCCAGACGATCTGGAACGTTTCTTGCTGCGTCTCTTCACTGGACTCAATCCAGAAGTAGCCGAACCAGTGGAGCAATGCCTGTCCATGAGTGACTCGTATAGGGTCAACAGAGAACGCATTTCCATAAAAGTCTTTTTCCGGTCTTCCTTTCTATACGTCTGAATGAACAGATCGTACCTATTAGTCAGCGAATCAAGTAGGATCTTAATACTCATTTCCTGACTAATTGGATGACCAAGTTTGTACAATTCGCCTATGTATCTCTCAATCTTGAGAACATGCGAATCGATGCTACTTCCTTCTTTTAGCTTGCACTCTACAAGTCTTTTGAAGATCCTAGCTCGTTCCTCTTCAACCGGTTCTTGGAACCTTTCCTCAACCAATTGTATTAACTCATACGGCCCTAGGGATGCAAAATCCCTGCGGAACTCGGGCTCAATGGTCAATAGCATGAGGTCACGAACTTCCTTGGATTCATCAAATAATAGGTCATGCTTATCATAAAGACTTTTTGTGATGACATGTTTTGGTGGAACTGGGATCGGATACTCAATGAGGTGTAGCTTGCCAGCAATAACAAGAACCATTCTCCAATTGCGAAGCCATTCCACATAGTTAAGCCCAGTCAGCCTTTCCATATTTAGTAGGCGCTTTCTGATGCCCTCAGAAATGGGTGAATGAGGAGGAGGATGAGAATAGACACTCGATTCAGACATCTATAAAAGGAAACATAATTTATTAGTTTAATTATTCCTTTTAAATAATTTCCCAATATATATTATTTAACAAGGCTAGGATCCAAAATACCCCAACTATGCTGTGAAGAGGGATGCCGTAGTCACAACACAGTGGTCGTTAAGGTAGATAACTTTTATCAATTTCAGTCTTATGAAATTCCTAGATCTGTGAGATTCATTGAACTGTTCAATGACATGTTTAATCTCGGATATGCCCCACCGTTTGTGACTGGGATGCCGAGGATCACAAACCGGGTGTGAATAACCAGGCAAATTAGCTTGGTACTCTCGGGGTCCATTATCATCTCAAATTGATGTGCCGGTTAACCACACACGCTCCATCAACAATGATAACACTCGAGAAACCCATTGCCACTCTTTATGAACCCCTATTGGTGTGCCGGTAACCCACACACGCTCCACCAACGTTTCAAAAAGTGCAATGTGCAATTTCATGGGTTAGCATCAAATTCATATTTTTTTAAAGTAACTAGATTGGGAATTCTTGTACGGGTTCTAGTACTTTGATCATTATATTTTTAATGATTAAGCGGTCCTATCAAACTGTTCGGCTAACGACCCTCCACTGATCAGGCGAGCGGTGGGTGAGAGTGAACACCTATTAGACCGCCATTTTATAGGCAGTCTCCTTATACCCACTTTATAGACCAGCTTCGTGAATGAGGCCTACTAATGATTTGACTAACCAATTTATCTTACACATATAGTATTAACTTTTAATAATATATATAAGATGTATTTTAAATCTTTTAAAAATATTCCTGGTTTATCTTTTAATTTCCTGAAATTTAACTATTAAATTTTAAATTAAAATAAACCTTTAAATTCGATTTAATTCATCTTTTAATTAAACTATTAATTAAATTAATTAAATCTAGATATTTTAAACATTTTAAAATATTTAGGATTTATCCTTTAATTTTCAAAATTTAACCATTAAATTAAAATTAAATTAAATCCCTTGAATTATCTTTTAATTAAACAATTAATTAAATTAATTCAAATGTAGATAGGTTTTTCCAAATTAATCAAATCACTTTAAACCTATCTTAAACCCCTAATTATCGAAATTCAAACAAGCTGGGTTTAAGGTTATCCATTTAATTAACCAATTAAAGTTACCAAAAATAGAAAACATCCTAAAACCCTAACCAGGAAAATCGAAAAAGAAGGGGAAAGGGCTAGGGTTTCAAAAACCCTAAACCCTAAAATCGAAATCAGGCCCAAAGGATTTATAAACTTTAAACCCTAATTAGGAAAACTATTACAGCCATTCAATAAGAAAACAACCAAATGCTCTGATACCACTGATAGGCTTTCTGCAACCATGAACTAAAAAACCTAAGTTCACATGCAACCTAGAAAAGATCTATGTTTTCTTACTTTGAACATGTAACTAATTCCTAAATGCCAAACAAAAATTAACTAAAAGAATAAATCAGAAAAACTAACCTTTAGTTTTTAATCTTGAAGTTGAGCAGCACAAATGTCCTGCCTCAAATGAGATCACACCCAGGGAGCTAGAGGGTGGACGAAAATTTCAGAGAGAATAATAGAATGAGCACTTATAATGAGGTCTAGGGTTCCCTATTTATAGGGAAACAAGAAACCCTAGCCGTCAGCCATTTTCCGGATTATACGTACGCGCGTTGCAGCCTTTACATTGGCGCGCCGAGCGCCGCAATTCAATTATTGAATTTGTACGACTTTAATCCCTGACTTCCTGATTAATCTAATTAATGCCACATAAATTAATCCAATTAATTCCTGATTAATTATTAATCAATCAATATAGTTTCTAATTAATATATTATCACTTTAATATATTAACAAACCATATCCTTTATCTCTATTGATTTATTAATCCCATAATAAACCAACCTTTCTCTCTACCGAACTTTCTACCAAACCTCCAGCTATGAGGGCAACCCAAATGGACTTTGCTTCTATTAATTAGGTAAATACAAATTATTAGTCATGGCTTAGACACCTAATCCAACACTTTCTTCATCTCATCATAAGGAATTTATTAGAAATTATTACTAGATAATTTATTTATTGTCGTCCCAAACAAATTTTTAACCTTTCCAAAGGATCACTTTTCGTACTACCATTTTCCTTTACTTGGAATTTTAAAGGCTTATATTCGGCGATTCACATACCACTTTCACAATTTCTTAACCATTCTTCAGATTCATTCGTACCCAGCAAGTCTTCTCTTCAGTTTGTGCAAGAATCTATAATCTAGCCAACGGCTTTATCACATCTTTAATCCAATAAATCGAAGGATAACACGGTATTCCATACCATTCTTCATGTGAATCATCAAACTATTAGCATGCAGGCTGCTATTTCTTGAAATTTCTATCCAAGATAGACAATCTTCTCATCTTCTACTAGGGTCTGCTGGGCACTTTTCAAGCACATCTTCTAAAATCTGCATCATTAGGTCACTTTATTCATCAATCTACGCTACTTGTAAAGACTTTATTGCAAAGTCTATAACAATGTTGTCCCATTTCTTTTCTGGGGTCAACCATGGGTCAATTTTCTTCGCACGTTTCTAACGGTTTGACTTTACTTTGCGTACAAGTCAAATACTTTTCATGTGTCTTTCAATACCTTTCTTCTGTCCCGGCCACCAATACATAGGTTTTATCGACCTATCCAGTGTGGTATTACTCCGAGTATACTGCATATCTAGTGCAAAATGCATCTTTTCAAAATGACTTTCATGTTTCACTTTGCTTTGGAATTCACATTCACAACCACCACGGGTTTTGAATCATTGTAATTTTCCAACTAGCTTCGTTTAACATCCAATCAGTCATTCATTTTTTTTTCAGATTTGCACACTTCTTTCTGTGCTACCCGAATCAACTCAGGTAATCAATTTGCCACACTCATACATGTGGATGTAACCTTCAAAAGTTATTCTTTTCAATTCAAGGCATCTATAGCCACATCCTTCTTTCTGAGACGGTACAAGATTCCATAACCGAAATCTTTAAGTAACCCATCTATCTTTATTATCTCATATCTAGCTTCTTTTTGATCAACTAAGTATTTCAAACATTTATGATCCTTATAAACAATAAGCTTTACACCATACAAATAGTGTTTCCAAAGCTTCAATACCAAAATCATAGATGCTACTGCAACGTCATGCATCTACAGTCAAAGTTGGATACATTTCAATGATCCAATTTAGCTTCTCCGCTTAGCATCAATGTTAACGTCAGAGGTTCATACCAGGTTTATTCCAAACCTTTACAAGATGCCTGTGGTCTTTCTACCACTCGGACTTTTCACTTTTCTTAGTCAACCTTAGTCATCTGAACAGCAATCAAGGAGCAGTTTTCTACAACTCTCCTAAATTAACCCGCCAATCGAAGGAAACTACTAATTTCAGTCAGATTCCAAGGCTGTTTCTGTCTTATCACAGTATCATATTCCCCACTGGATACACTTTATCATCCCTGGCCTTATTTACATGCCCAAAGAATATGAAGCTTCTTTTAGCCTAATTTTTCATACTTAGAGAATTTTACATATCACTTAACTCAGTGAAGTAACTCCAATATCTGGTACAAATGTACCTCATATTCGATCTGGTTTCGAGAATATCAGATTCTCAGTAGTCAATGCACACATGCATCAACTTGTCTTTCTTCTTTTTAAATAATGTAGGGCTCCATACGATGACACATACGGTCATAAGAGACCCTAATACAAAAATTTCTTCTAGTTATTTTCCAACTCTGCCATCTCTACAGATGCAATTTAATACAGAGCCCGTATACCAAAAACGGCTCCCAAAAATCAGTTTAATCATAAACTTTTCTCGCCTATCTGGCAGAAATCCTGGAAGTTCTTTTCAAAAGAAGCATCCGAGAATTTATTTGAAGTAGTACACTACTGTCACTGCTTTATTTATCTTGGCCAATACCATGTATGCTAATTACAACATCATTCCTTTACTAACTCTTTTCTGAGTTTAAGCAAAGAAAATAACCGGTATTCTCAACAACGGTCATTTACCATGAATTTCCATCCATTTCATTTCTGTTTTAAGAACCATACTGTTCTTGTTTCTCATAAGCACGATTGCTTCAAATTAACTGGTAGTCATCGGCTTCAGATTTATAGGGAAAATGGTCCCGTAAATCCGAGGCAGACTACTTTCCCGGTGTTCTATATCTAGAACATACTTGCTATCTGCTATAGCTGTTTCCAAAATTTCATCTATAGTCATTGGTGAAATATTTAAACAAGACATCAGTGTCACCGATCCAAATCATAGCTTCCTGGATCAAATATAACATACACGAGTTATATTCAAAACAATTATATCGGAGATCATATCAGTCTCCTCACGAGCTTCTTCCACATTCTGCTGGAATGCTCATAGGTACCACTGGTCCTTTTTAACCATTCATTTCTTCTTTCTTTCCTGGGTTCATCACCCGTTACTCCACATTTAGCATGTGAGTATTTCATAAGGAAGTGATCTATAGTTCCACACTGGAACCACTTCCGTCCCATACAACAAACTCGAGCAATATGCTCACATTTTCTGTAATTTCATCTTGTCAATGGTAGAGTCTCAACTCTACAATGTTCTGAGTGCTTTCCCTGCACTTCTTATACCACATCATCTCTTCATTCTAGTCCCTTCCCTTCAAGGCTAGACCTGAATCGTGTTAATTTCTTCTAAGAAGTCCACTAATATTTTCTGCTTCTCTTGTAGTCGCAACTACTGTTCTTTCACCTTGAATATCAATCAGGGTGAGCAACCGATTTCTTCTTCTGACCACATCAGCCAATATTGCTCATCATGTGGATTTTATGCTATTCGTCCCCTTTTTGGCTCTCATACCACGGAGCCTTGCGAAGGGTTGGTCCATTTCCTAGAGCTTCACGCCCTAGATGTCTTCCAAGAAGATTCATAGTTCATACTTCTTATACATCAGAAGTCGGCAACAGTTAGGTTATATATGTATAATAACAACTATATACACCTAACTATGCATCATGTCTACTATCTCAGTGTTTAAGTCCAGGAATCTACTCTATAGACACCTAGTTCACTTAAACCACGGCTCTGATACCAACTTGTAACACCCGACTTTTAAAACAAAACACCCCTGAAAAATTTTTCATTTAAAACATAGGTTTCAATACATAAAAGCATAACAAAGGGGTATATTTTAATAAAAATGGGTACAAGTGTATCAAGGAGAGTATAAAATACCATAATCTCCTTTGAAGCCGGGCTGCTACAGACAGCATCTACAAGTCCACTTCTTGAGTCACGGACTTTATCCTTACCCTTATGAGGGTTATGCTAACCTGCAGGGACATTTAACAAACGGTATGAGCTACAAAGCTCAGTGAGTAATCGTATCTGCAAATAACATCTATAATAATACAATCATAAATCTGTCTGGATATCGAATCCAAACTCCTAGCCTTACTGGCTGACCATATATACCCTAGGATCTCACATCCTATTCTGTAGCCTTACAAGCTGAATCATAGTAACCTGTAATTAACAAGCCACGTCAGTTATTTGCACATATAATCATGTCTAACCATTTCTGTCCCATATTTCTTAGTCACAATGGACTGCATCATATATCATGGCTAAATAAGCCGCACCATATGTCATAGCTATATAAGATGCACCGGAACATTCTTAACCTTTAAATCATAGCCCGAAGGCCGCACCAGTTTGTCATAGCCCGAAGGCCGCACCAGAATATCATAGCCTTATAGGCCGCACCAGTTGGATATAGCATCCAGAATCATAGCCTTATAGGCCGCACCAGTTGGATATAGCATCCAGAATCATAGCCTTATAGGCCACACCAGTTGGACATAGCATCCAGAATCATAGCCACAAGTGGCCGCACCATCTATTAACAGTTTCTTTCACGATCAATTATGGCTCACGGGTTAGCCCGCTGTTGCCTTGGCTCACGGGTTAGCCCGCTGTTGCCTAGACTCACGGCTTATCCGGTATTGTCTATACATAGGTTTGACTCACAGTTCCGTTCTTGTCTATTATACACTCACGGCTTATCTGGTCTTGTCGTACCATTAATATTGACCGACTCACAGCTCCGTTCTTGTCTATAATAGACTCACGGCTTATCTGGTATTGTCATGTCATTGACTCACAGCTCCGTTCTTGTCTTTATCAGACTCACGACTTATCTGGTATTGTCATATCAGTGATTATATATATGTATTGACTTACAGCTCCGTTCTTGTCTATTTCAGACTCACGGCTTATCTGGTATTGTCTTTTACATATATCTTCATACTTGTCATTTTCGCCCCTCGAAGCCGTTTCAACCTGTAACAGTTCAATCATCATATATCATATATGATATTAGTGAGATTACTCACCTGGATACTATCTGCATTTCAATCCTGGTTGTTTCTTGCCTTTGCGTGCACCACAACCATTTTGTCCCATACCTATTTATCCATTTCATATCAAATGATAATAGGTTAATAATCATTTCAGTTGGTTTTAGTGCACAAGAGTCTAATATAAGACCAATTCTAAGCATTAACCATTGGTATAAAAATTTAATACACTTCCCGAAATACGCGTATTCTACTACAGTACTTTCGGGATGTCGTATTCGTATTCTGATAATTTTCCATGAAGTTTCACAACATATTAAACCTATGTTCAAAATTTCAGGTCAATCGGATAAGCCTAGCATTGAAATCAAACTTGGAAAATGCACCAAAATTTAACAGGAGAGAAATTAGCTTCTGCCGCAGGGTCGGGTCGCGATCCACCCTTGGGTCGGGTCGCGATCCCTGCGATTCCAGCCAGGAAGCCCGTTTTTTGTGCTATAAAATCCCATTTTTCCATTTTTAAGCACTTATTGCTCGACTTAATCATTAAGGATTATTCTAGGACCAAAGCCATTGACTAATAACAAGTTTTAAACCATGGAAATCATATATTTCAAACATTTTCCAACAATTCCCGTTTTTGACATTTTGGTCCAAAAACCGAAATTGTTGAATTTAACTTGCTTCTACTGATTTCTTTCAGTCATGATAGCATCTAGAACTCATTTCAATTCATTAGAATCATGTTTATCACAAGAACTCATCATCTAGGGTTCTTGATCAAAATCCCAATTCTTGAACAATAGCAACCTACTTCCATTTTCTTAGATTAAGTCCTTTTTAGCATGACTTATTGGAAGTGTTAAACCATTTAAACCACATAATCATAACTGAAATTTACAAATTTCAGTTTCTATAAAACCAAATCAAGAACACTTCAAGAACTTGGTTAAAATCAAGTTTACTAACCTTGATTTACATAGGAATCACCAATTCCAAGCTATGATTCCAATTCCTTGCCTCAAGCTTCATGATTTCTGCAGAATTTGCTCTCAAGAATCATTCCCGTTGCTGCACAAAATGGTCAGCCAAAGAAGAGAGTCAACTCTTCTATTGATACTTCTAATTTTTTACATTTTGGTCCCTAAGTTCCATTTCTTTAACTTTTGCCACAATAATCAAGTTTTATCACAATAAAACTCTCTTTTCTTATACTTTTGCCACAAGCAACATTATTTTTACATAATGGGTCCTTCACATGGTCAAATGACCAAATTACCCTTTTGTGGTAAAATAACCAGAAATCAGTTTTTATAACATTTTAAGTCCAAAACTCAAAATATTATTTCAAACTAAATTCTTTTCTTTCCAAAAGACCAAGTTACCCTTCCAAGGTAAAATGACCCTTTTTACCCTTTTTATTATTATTACATAATAAACATGTTTTGGCGTTACACTCCCCCTCAGAGGTTGCTGTGTATAAGGGTTTCTTCTGATTTTGATGATTGGGAGAAGGGAGCATGGGCTCCCCCTCGATAGTTGGAGTGTTTATTGGAAGGTTTATTTGATTTTCGGATGTGGTTGGTTCAGAAGAAGTGGTTGGTCCTGATGCTGAGATGATTTGCTGAATTGCATCAGAAGAAGTGGTTGGTCCTGATCCCACTGGAACATCATTTTCCATTACATATAGAATATCTTGATTCTTCTTTCTCCATTGGTATTGATCGTCAAATTCTATGTCAAAACTTTCTTCTATTACTCGTGTTCTCTTGTTTAGAACACGATAGGCTACTGATTTTGATGAGTATCCCATGAATATTGCTTCATCGCTTTTGGGTGCAAATTTTCCCAAATGATCTTTGTTATTTTTAATGAAGCATCGGCAGCCAAATATATGAAAGACTTTGACATTTGGTTTTCTTCCGTTTAATACTTCATAGGGAGTCATTTGTGATATTTTGTTGACAATTGATCGATTTTGAACAAAGCATGCAGTAGCTATTGATTCTGCCTAGAAGTTTAGAGGAAGATTTGCAAAGTTCAGCATTGATCGAGCTGCTTCCACTAAAGTTTTGTTTCTTCTTTCAATGACGCCATTTTGCTGAGGTGTATATGGTGCTGAGAAATTGTGCTCTATTCCTTTGGTTGTCAGAACTCTTCAATTTGCTTGTTGTTGAACTCCGTTCCATTATCACTTCAGATTCGTTTTACTGGAAGTTGAACTTTAAGTTCGATTGATGTAATAAAGTTTCTGAGTTCTGGAAAGGTGTCTTATTTCAATCTTAAGAAGAATACCCAGGTGAATCTGGAGTAGTCATCCATGATAACCAGGATATACTTCTTGTGATTTATACTAGCAACTGTCGAAGGACCACAGAGGTCCATACGAAGAAGTTCTAGTGGATGGGTGATGCCTGAGTCTGTGATTGATTTGTGAGGTTTCTTCTTTTGTTTGCCAAATGCGCATGCTGCACATAAGTTGTCATTGTCAAACCTCAAAAGTGGCATTCCTTTGACCATTTCTCCTGTTACCAATTGATTCATGTATCAGAAGTTTAGATGAGCAAGTTTCCGATGCCATAACCAACTAATTTCGGAATGTGCTTTTAACAATAAGCAAAGTCTTGGTTTTCCGGGAAACATAGTGATGTCCAAAGGGAACATATTGATTTGTCTTGGCAATCAGATTAAACATCTGTCTCTGTTGCCAGTCATAATGTAGCTGAATTCATTGTCGAATTCAACTCGGAGACCTGTACTTACTAGTTGGCCTACACTTACGAGATTATGTTTAAGTCCGAGAACGTAGGCAACTTTTTGAATGGTAAAGTTTCCGTTTGTCAGTACACCATAGCCTTTGATAATACGGTTTGCGTCGTTTCCGAATGTGACGTATCCTCCAAAATTGATTTCTCTGTAATCTATTAGAAACTCCAATCTTTAGGTCATGTGCATTGAGCAGGCACTATCTATTAACCATTCGTCATCCTGCTCTTCCGTGCTAAATGACTGAAAAAAAAAATTAGACAATTAGTTTGGGCATCCAAACTTGTTTGGTCCCATTTGTTTTTATATGTGTGGAAGATTTGATTTTACTTGCTGATTTGGTGGGAGTTTCTATTTTAGGAGATAAATTTGATTCAGAAGTGGGTGATTTTACAACTTATTTTTGAATAAATTTTCTTGAAGGTTTTGAGAAGTGAGTATTTGTTGTAGGTTCGACAGTTTTTGAATTACTAGCAATGACTGTTTTAGAATGATGTTTGCAACAATGACAACATGTATTGTTTTGCTGTCGTTTTAAAATCTTCGGAGTAAGTTCAGAACGATTGTAGTTCTGAGGCTTGATTCCGATAACATTTGAAGTTTGTTTGTTGCTTCTGATGATTTTAGAGAATGGTATTTTTGGTTTCAAGAATTCGTTCACATACTGCTTAGACGTAGATGAACTGTTTTGGGCTATTCTTGAATTTTTTGTTAGTTTTGGAAATTCAGAGTAGTAATTTGAATTTATGATATTTTGAAATTGTTGATTGGGTTTGATTTTTGGAGTTGGAAGTAATCCTTTGTGGATATATTTTCTGAGTGTGGAAGGAGTTGATCTCTGAGTATGACTTGGAGTGTTGAGAGTTGAGTTGGCTTCCGATAGTTTCTTAATGTAGAAGAATTTCTTCTGTTCAAATCGAGCATGCGATCTAGGTGATCGTAGATCTTTTCTGTTTAGACTTGGTTTTACTCCTTGTTTGGTTAAATTCTTTCCGTTTCCTTTTTGAAAAATTTCTCTTGGGGAAGAGTCAGATAAAGAATCATTTAAAGAGTTTATCTCTTCATGATTAACTTTAAGATTTTTGAGTGAGATTCTGATTGGATTTTCTGAAAGATTACGTTGTGATGTATCTTTGGATGACTTGGATTCGGAACACGATAGTTCAGAAGTCATGCTAGATGTATCGACAACATTAGGATTTCTAATTCTGATTTTGTCAAAGTTTTTAGCTATGATGAAATTGCTTGGGAACTTTTCCATTTCAATTTTCTCATCAACTTTCTATTTTACTTGAATTTTTTAAGTTCTTAGGAACTGGAATGCAGTCTGGAAAAGAGTGTTGCTGAGAGTTTGATAGAGGATAGTTTGTGATCGTGACCACATGTCTAGGTATGAATAGGACTGAAGCTGTGGACGGTTTGCTAGTCTCTGCTTCTGAGAAATATGAGAAGGGAATGTTAACTCCTGTTTTTGATTCAGAAATGGCATTTTCTGATTCAATATTTGGAGTTTCAGAAGAGTTCATAGTTGTGTCTTTATTGTGTTTATCATCATATTCATTTGACGGGTATTGAAAGAATGGAATTTTTCTGTTATATATAGGATAATTTTTGTTTGTGGTTTTTCTTGCCCATCCCCAATTGAAAGTATTTTCTGAAGAATTGATATTAGCTGGAGATTTGAAAACTTCAGTTGCATGATACAACTGATCTATTAATTTGTTTAATCTTACATTATCACTTTGGGCTAAATCCCTTTGTGATGTCAAAAGTTCATTTGAGTTTTCTAACAAAGTCCTAGAAGTTTGTTCGATCTTCAAATCATCGGTAAGCTTATCACAAAATAACTTTTTATCTTTAAGTCTACTTTTCAACTTTAACACCTCGTCATACCCATCATCTCTTTCTTCCAGAACCCGCTGATAAGAAGCTAAGGCATCTGCACAAGTGTTAGATATATTTTCTAGAGCAGGTTCCAGATTATTAGAGTAAATTTGATGTGTATGGAGCATGTTACGCACCTATTCGACGATACTTACACCTTTGCCTGTCTTGTGATTGACCATGAAGGCATAGTTCTTTGGAGTGTAGGAAGACGAGGATTCAGCGATGTTCTCAGAATGTTTGGAACTTACCAGACCTGGGATTGGAGTTTCTCGACTTTCCTGTACCATCATGCATTCACCAAATCCTTTTCCTCGTTTTCTCTTATTTTCAAACTGCTCATCATCATCTCTTGAGGACCAGATCTCGACATTTCCTGAAGCTACGAATGCTTTGACTTTTTCTTCTTCTTTCGCCTTTGAATAGTTTCTTGGTGCTCGGCAGTCAGCAGCATAGTGCCAGAGACCTTCGCAGTTGTGACATTTGATTACATCTGATTCCTTCTTTTCAGAAGTTGGAGCTAGATTTGTGCTGATAGCTGGGTCTGGCTTTGTTTTTTCTTGTTGCTGATCTTCGGGCTTCTGGTAGTGACGATTTTGACTGGAGTTATGATGTCCTCTTTGATAGTTATTTCTGGGTTGAGATCCTCCGTTTTGATTGGAAGGACGATAGTTCTTTTTGGTGCCAGAGTAGGATGGTATCCTGTTAAATTTCTGACTAATCAATGCGATCTCATGTTGATATGCTGCTTCTTCAGCTTCGTCGTATTCTGAGTAGTGTGAGTCAGAAGTTTGCACTGGAGCTGGTAGTGCAAGGGCAGGAGATTTAGACTGAATGGATGGTTGTGAGATTGATGAGGGTTGGTATTGTTTTGTTGGAGTTTGGTAGTTTAAAGGGTAAGAGATTTGAGGTTGAGAGGGATGGTATGAAGGTATGGAGTTTGTTTGTTGAGACTGAGGCGAATTCTGGGCTAGAATGATCTATGGGCTATTGGAGTTTGGATTGGTTTGTTGCTGAGAGGTGTTGTCTCTCGTCTGATAGTTGTGCTCAGCAACTAAGGCTAGAGGTCCACCAAGTTGAAGTTGTTGATTGCCCTTGATTTCTCGTTCTTGTCCGATGAGATTGGTGTATTGCCGGTACATGTTGAATGTTTTTAGTTTGCCAGAATCCTAAAGAATCATTTTGACAAGTACCCAGTATTTTCCGAGCCCTTCAAGAAATCGAAGATTGATTTCTTGATTGGTTCTTTCTGCTCCTCAACTTAGGAGTCTGGTGACGATTATGGAGAACCGGGTGAAAGCTTGACTTAATGATTCTCCGGCAAATGTTGAGAAGTGCGTATAGTCTGACACACTTGACACCAACTTTTGATCCTTTGCCTCTTCTGTTCCTAAGAACATGTTTTGTAGAAGAACCCAGATCTGTTGACCTGTTGTACAGTTTTGTATGAGATCGAAGAGTTCTGGAGGTATTCCACATTGGATTTCAGTGAAGGAAATTTGGTCATTGTCCATTTTCTCAATGTCCAAGGGTGTTAGCCTTGGTTGAGAAGTGCCACCTAGTGCTTCTTCGGCTGTGTTGGGTCTAGGAGTGAACGTTGGAAGGTGAGGTCCTTCTTCAACAGAACGCCAAATGTCTTTGCCTTTGGTTTTGAGGTAGTTGCGCATACGAGATGCCCAGCCATTGTACTCAGTAGGAATGAGTATAGGAGCTCGATTAGAGCCTCCAACACTGTTAGCAACATTCAGAGAGTAGTTCATCTGCATGATGAGAGAAAAGGAGATTTCGAACTGTTTTGAGATGTAAGAGATAATATTAGGAGTGTGAGCTATAATAACATGCAATGATCTACAGAGGGTTCTAAGGTTGTTGCTTCAGCCAGGGTTTTGAGCAAACTAGACGCTTAGAATCTTATAGATAGCTATTCAGGCTCTGATACCAATTGTTGTCGCCAAATATTCGAAGTAAGTGCGGAAATGAAGATTGCAGAATGTAAAGATCCGAAATGTAAGTTTCGGAGGGACAAGTCCTGAGACTTGAAATGGACAAGTCCGAAGACTTGATGTGGTTGCGGAATTATAAGGATTAATACTTAGAATAGATATTAATAGCTCAACAATAAATAATAAAGACTAGCAGTTATATATCTTGGAAATGTAAGGACTAGAATTGAAGGGTGCAAGAAATGTAAGAACAGTAAGAAATGCAGATGAGAGAGTAAGAGTTGATGGAATGAGAGATTGTATTGATAAAAGAAAGTGTTACACAAAGTCTCTCAAAACCATGAGGACTGAAGATGAACTTGGTCTCCCTTTTATAGACTAAGGGAGGACCTTCGTATAATAACCTATGGGCTGAAGAGGAGACAACACGTCTCTCTCCAGTCAGATAAGAAAAGGTGAATCTAATATAAAAATACAATGTCAGACTAGGGTGGCTTGTCTATAATATAACAATACTCTAAAGTACAACAGACATGCTTCTAGAGGACCATGCTTTATCTAGTCTAATCATATCCTATAAGTTGAGGTGCTTATCCCTTGCCTTATCAATTCTTTGGTCTTCAGTCTTCTTTGTTGAATGCTTAAGTATGATATTTCCATTGATATATTGACATTGATAGTCCGAAATCTCCATTGGATTTCGGAGTCCTGGCTGATTTAATCAGAGTGTCTTCGGAAATAAAGTTGAGGATGTCTTGATCTTCTGGGTTAGTTCTGAATGAGGTCTTCAGAATCTTTTCTTCTGGGTGAGATACTTGCTGATTCTGATTTTTTTTTGATGGTCCGAAATCCAATACATGATTTCAGATAGTTACAATATTATCAGAACATGCCTTATCCGAGATATACGTTAACAATATACATAAGACATAAGATTTCGTTCATTACTTAAAACATTCATACAAAAGTAATTTCATTCCATCAAAATAAGAAGTTTGATAATACAATCCTAACATATCAAACTACGAGTTGGTCAACGATTTGACTTCTAGTTCTAACAGAGAGCCCCATAACCTCATAACCTACGATTTTAATACCTATTCTCTCTAGAAGATTTCGACCTCCCTCCTAGCTTGGGTGTGATCTCATTGAGGCAGGACACTTGTGCTGCTCAGCTTCAGGTAAAATCCTAAAGGTTAGTTTTTCTGATTTATTCTTTTAGTTAATTTTTTATGCCTTTAGGAATTTGTTATATGTTCATTTAGAAGAAAACATAGATCCTTATAGGTTGCATGTGAAATTAGGGTTTTAGTTCATTGATTTGCCTAAAACCTTTCAGTTGTATCAGAGCTTTTGTTTGTTTTCTGGTTGAATAGCTATAATTGTTTTCCTAAATTAGGGTTTAAAGCTTATAAACCATAATATATTCTAAATAGATTTAGGGTTAGGGTTTTGAAAACCCTAGCCCCACCCCTCTTTGATTTTCGATTTTGGGGAATAGGTTTTAGAAGGTTTTCTATTTTTGGTAACTTTAATTATTTCAATGGATAAACCTTAAACCCTTATTTGTTGAAATCGAAAATTAGAAGGGTTTAAGATAGGTTTAAATTAAATTGATTAATTTGTAATACCTATCTAAATTTAATTAATTTAATTAATTGTTTAATTAAAAGATAATTAAAGATTTAATTTAATTTAAATTTAATAGCCTTAAATTTCGAAAAATTAAAGGATAAATCTAGGAATATTTTAAAAGTCTAAAATATTCAAATTTAATTAATTGTTTAATTAAAAGACAATTTAAAAGTTTAATTTAATTTTAAATTTAATAGTTTAAATTCCAATAAATTAAAAGATAAACCTAAAACATTTTAAAAGGTTTAAAATTCATCTTATATATATTATTATTAAAAGTTAATATTATATGTATAAGATTTAAATGGTTAGTCAAATCAATAGTAGGCTTCATTCACGAAGCTGATCTATAAAGTGGGTATAAGGAGACTGCCTATAAAATGGTAGTCTAATGGGTGTCCACATTCGCCCACCGCTCTCCTGATCAGTGGAGGGTCGTTAGCAGAACGTGTTTGATAGGACCGCCTAATCTCATTAAAAGTATAATGATATTATTCGAAGTACTGGAACAGCTTAATAAAACCCAAATCTAGTTACTTTAGGAAAAATGTGAATTGGTGCTAATCAATGAAATTGCACATTGCACTTTATGAAACATTAGTGGAGCGTGTGTGGTTTACCGGCACACCAATAGGGGTTCATAAAGAGTAACAATGGGTTTCTCGGGTGTTATCATTGTTGATGGAGCGTGTGTGGTTTACCGGCACATCAATTAGAGATGATAATTGATCCCGAGAGTACCAAGCTAATTTGCATGGTTATTCACATCCAGTTGGTGTTCCTCGGCATCCCAGTCACAAACAGTGGAGCACATCCGAGATTAAACATGCCATTATAAAGTTCAATGAATCTCAACAGATCTAGGAATTTCATAAGATGAAATTGATTACGACATTATGTTGTGATTACGGCATCCATCTTCACACAATAGTTGGGATAATCCTAGCCTTATTAAATAACATAATGGGTAATTATTTAAAAGGATCAATTAAACTAATAAATTCTGTTTCTTTTATAGATGTCAAGTGTCAATTCTCCTTCTTCACCCATTTCTGAAAGCATCAGAATCCACCTGTCAGATATGGAAAGACTGACTGGCCTCAACTGCAAGGAATGGCATCGCAATTGGAGACTGGTTCTCGTAATTGCCCGGAAGCTGCATCTCACTGAGTATCCGATCACGGTTCCACCACCACAAGTCATCATAAAAAGTTCTTATGATAAGCGTAACTTCTTAGTTGATGAATCCGAAAAGATTCGTGACCTCATTCTATTGACCATTGATCCCGAGTTCTGCAAGGATTTTGAATCCTTGGGGCCATATGAGTTAATGCAACTGGTTGAGGAAAAGTTCCAAAAACCAGTTGAAGAGGAACGAGCTAGGATCTTCAAAAGACTTGCAGAGTGCAAGCTCAAAGAAGGAAGTAGCATCAATTCGCATGTTCTTCATATTGAAGCATACATAGGCGAATTGTACAAACTTGGTTATTCCATGAGTCAGGAGATGAGTGTTAACATTCTACTCGCTTCGCTGACTAGTGAGTACGATCTGTTCATTCAGGCGTATAGAAAGGAAGACCAGAAAAAGGCTTTCATGGAAATGCGTCCATTATTGACTTTATACGAGTCACTCTTGGACAGGCATAGCTCCAATAGCTCAGCTACTTCTGGATTAAGTCTAGTGAAGAGATATAACAAGAAACGGTCCAGATCACCTGGACATGTCTCAAACTGGGAATCCACTAAATTAGATACAGTCATGGAAAGATTGGAAGACGCTCCAAGGTCAAAACCTTTTGAAAGCTCAGGTATATCTAAAAACCTCAAAACTCCTGTTCCAAAATTTCTTGATACATAATGTGATAGTCACATTTTGGTTTGTATGCAGGGAATCAATAAGGTACAGGACTCTGGCGCATAGGAGCACATTTGAATTGGATCTCCAGCTCGTACAGTTTTGAAGTTTAGATAGATATTAAAATATTGTTATTAGCCTTTATATGCATTTTGACATTGTCTATTACATTGTTCAAGGATTTTGTTTTTTTTAATAAAATTGTCAATTTTCTTTTAACACCTGTTGTCTGAAATTGTCCTTGAAATGTTATGTGAATGTGTTGAATGCATGATTAGTAATAACTTGAATGTTGATGCATCCAAAGTATTTGGATTCAAGAATTGTGTCATTTATGATTGTTAATACAAATGTTATAAGAATCAATTCAACCAAAGGTCCAGTTGGACAGGACTTTGGAATCATTCGACTTAGAGTCACTTGATAAATTGAGTTCTTAATGTGTCAAGAAATGAATCAACCAAAGGTCCAGTTGGACACGACTTTTGAATCATTTGACTTAGAGTCAGATGATTATTAAAGTTCTTTATAAAGCATATGTGGCAAGAAATGGATCACCCAAAGATCCAGATGATAGGATTTTGGAATCAGTTGATTTAGAGTCAACTGAAGATAGCAAGTCTTAAACAGAGTTAACAAAGTCATAAATTTACATAGATATGTAAATGATGTTGAGATTAAGAGCAACAAACACACCTGTTTTTGTGTATTGCTCGAATCTTGAAATAGAACACAATTGTTTGTACTACACGATATTTATCATTCAGTATGACGAATATGACGTCGCTTATCGGGATAAGCGATTGGATTGAAACCTTGAACAGTTCAAGGACTTCAAAGGAAGTACAAGTTCCACAGAACCTGAGAGATAACATAAACTGAGAAAAATGTTTCACAGTTCATTCTCTTCCAAGAACATTAATAGTTATAATGTGTCTTGGGGAATATAATGGAGCATTGGTCGAAACAGTTCGATCCTCGATGTATGAGATACATTGCCAATTAGTTTCCAATAAGTTTTAATACTATACCAGTCAGTCCATATAAACCATATTCCGACCACATCCTAGACTAAGTAGGTCTTGCAGACACTGTCTGAAATGTAAAGCTGGGATTATCCCACTTGTACATTGAAAGTCCAGGGTCTTGTAGTGTTCATCGGAACCTTAGGACTAGCCTGAACATGATCAGCAATGTCATTTCATTGGCTATCCCGCTGCAACCTTAAAAGAATAAATATTTTAGAAAGAACTCATGTTCTAAGGAAATAGTGGGAGTTAGGACAGTCCTGATTGATTTCAAGATTAGCCAAGTGAAAGAACCTTTAGTCGTCACTAGGCTTGGAGCAGAAATCAGATTTCTGTTCTGCAACTGACATAATCTCCTCTTTACCAGTAGTATTGATCACCATAATAAGTAGTTATGATTAGGGTGACATACCGATTGGTGGTAAAAACACTATAGTTGGTACGAAATTTTTAATCCGACTACTTGGAAGCATTGGTGAGCCCGGTTGCTGCCAGACAAGAGAACCGTAAGGCGAGACACTGTCTATGTAAAAATTTGATTGATTTTACACCTGGCCTAAAAACCAGTGGGAGTAGTTGAATCATCAAAAGAAAGTAACATGGACAGATACATACCTTCATAACATATGGTTGAGTGAGACGCCACTCAGAGTCAAGTAATTGATTCCGAGAGAAGCACTCTCAATAGAGGATGAAATCTGAAAGGATATTGTATGGCACATTGTGAATTGTTAGTGGAGCGCGTGTGGATCAACGGCACACTAATAAGGACTCACAAAGAGTGTCCCAATACAAAGGTACATGGGCCCAAGATTTCCCTACGGGCATCTCGCAAGAAAGGATAATCAGATTCACAAAATATGCCAAAGTATTGGATATTGAGAAAGGGCTGAAAGATTTCCATTAAGATGTCAGAAAGGTTTGGGTTCTCAAAATGTGTCATAAGTCTTGGATTTTGTGAATAGTCCATAACCGTGTCAAAGTCAGTAGGAGTATCGCCGTTATCTCCATATGTAGGTTACATACTGCTTCTAGGAAATGTCTCTTTTCATTACAAAGTGTAATGACTTGGTGTTAAGAGACGGATAGCTATGAAAGACTTAATAGAGATACGACATACTCAAGTGGTAGTAAACGTCTATAAGATAGATCAAAACTCAGCCAAGATGATCTTGATGAGATTCAAGATGCAAAGCCCCAGGAAAGGGGTTTCCTATCATTGCAAAGTGTGATGACTTGGCATGACAGAAATAAAGAAGGTGCAACATACTCACGTAATTCACAGACATCTATTGGATAGATGAAATTGTCAGCATAGACCTAGCCATTGTAAGCATGATCTTGATAAGATTCAAGATGCATGAGAAGATACAACGATTAAACCGCTGTGAACATATAAATGTACACAGGGTTTAAACCGCTGTGAACAGATAAATGTACACAGGGTTTGAACGCAAAATGCAAAATGTGGTGTCTTAAACGTCAACCATGAAATAACAATTCATATATTATGGGACGTAATAATATCTAGTATTTAATTTCAAAGCCAAATTCAATTTCCGGTAAAATGCCAAAAATCGCGAAATCGGAAGAATACCGCGCTTAAACGCGTGTTTCAACATCCAACGAGTCATAATTCAATCGAAATAAATGTTTGACAATGTTTTTATACAATATAATTATTTAGAAATTTGTTTCGTCAAAAACTCATGAAATTTCACTAAAACGATTTGCGATTTTATAAAAATCACACATTTTATATAAGTAGGATGCTATTTTTTAAAAACCAACCCACCCCACCCCCTACCCTAATTCGGCAGCCACCCTTGGGAGCTCCAACATATCACCATCAAATCTTCTAGGCACTATTCATGATCCATGGGGAAAGTAAAGGGCTATGATTAAAATAAGAAAGAAAATCAATCTCAAATCTTCTAAGGTGCAAACTAGCCATCACATTTGAACCACATTTCACCAAGCATTTTTCTCTCTTCCTCTCCCTCCTTCTCGGCCTCAACCCATCAAGAACAAGTTCTTGATCCATCAAGCTTTGCAACATTCTACATCAAGCTTTGCAACATTCTAAGTGGTGAGTTACAATCCTCTTTTGATTCTAAGACTTTCCATACCAAGTTCATCTCTTTTACACACACTAACATCCACCAAAATCCATTGGATATTAGCTTTGTCCAAAGGTCCTTGAGCTCAAACCTTCATCATCTTCAAGGATCTTGCAAGTCTTCTTGGTAAGTCATGATCATCTAGTAGTTAAAGTTCTAAATACCTTCATTTACTCTTTTATACACAAATACTCACGGAGATCCATTGGATAATAGCTTTGTCCAAGAGTCCTCCGGGTCCTAGAACCAAACTCTTCAATCTCCTACCAAGAAACCTTAAGATCTACCACTCAAGGTGAGTTCATACCCCTCATTTTCACTATTATCCAAGTTTTAGGGGGAGAATACAAGTTTAAACTATAAAATGATGTATTATTGTAAAGTTTATGATATAATCTTGGCAAACGCTATGTTTATATGTTATATTCTTGAAATACTAAGAGATCCATGTTAGTCATCTTATTATGGAGTGAATGGCACAAACAAAATACTTGTAGTAAACTATTATACATTTGTAGCTTAAAGAAACAAGTATTTAGACTTTTACACATAATTGTTACAAATTATGCTATATGGTTTAAGTTATGAGGAAATGGATATAAATGTGTTGTTCATGTGAGTACTTGGCAAAAGATGTAAAAATAAGTGTTTTGTTAAAATAGCCAAGTACACATGATGACACAACCTTTACTCCAAAACTATTATATAAGTAAAAAGAACGTTATTACGACGTAACTAAGTTTTTCTTGAATGATTAACACCAAAGTAAGTTGGGGGTTATTATTTACAAAATTTGGGTTTTCAAAATAAAGAGAAACATATTATAGTAACAAGTGCTAGAAAGGCCATTTGGGAAAAATTACTATTATTTCAAATTACGACGAGATTTGAAAATACGTTGCCATCACTTTACTAAAATGACTTATATGAACTCATCAGTATGACTTATTACATGATTTCCAAAACTATCTTGATATTCACATGTTTAGATGTTTAGATGTAAGAAATGATACATTTCAACTCATTGACAACACTTAGATCTAAATATACCGATACAACGGAAAACAATTGTATAAATTATTAAGGGAATAATTTACGAAACGAACGATAAAGTACACTAAAAGTTATAATAATAATTATATGAATATATAATTATTAAGTATACTAATTATCATGGATATATTTGGTAATTATCAATACAAAACGGTTTTCATTACGCTACTAAAAAGGATATGACATGTGCGTTGGGTAACATTGTGAGACATCGGTTCACGGTATTAAAAGTGTGCACATTAAATCCTGGATTATAACCTTAATCATCTATGAGCGGGATAGTTGAATATAGATCTATATGGGATTGACAATCCCCACCTATGGTTGTTCGCTACAACTACGACCGACGCGTCAAGGGTGACAAATGTCTTCACTATTACGGCGCCTGAAGAACGTCGTTCCAGGTCACTAGGTCTTAGCAAGGTTATAATAACTCACAAATTAACAACGAACGTCCTATATTTGGGAAAATATCTTCAAATGGTTTCAGTTAAGTGTGAAACAACGTGTGACGCTTTTCAAGGTTTCAAACAAGAGTTTTTACTATTTCACTATGAAACAAATATCGCTATCCTATTAAGAGAACTTTTTACTACTACACTATGAGATTTCCACTACTACGCTAAGAAAGTTTACACCATTTCTCTATGATTTTCATGAAGAAATCACTTGGTTTTATCACTACAAAAACTCTTATGAACTCACCAACGTAATGTTGACACTTTTAAAATTACTTGTATTCTCAGGTAACCGTTAAACAAGAACAGGTAAAATCTTTCGGGCGAGACGCGAAGACGTTTCCGGTTAATACTTTTGTTGTCATGATGTAATTGAATCGAAACAATGTTACTAAACTATGTAACTTTTCAATTATAATGCATGATGGATGTTATTTACTTATGTTTGGTCGTATACGATGGTTGTGATACTATGTGCCGTTCCACCCTCCGACGATTTTGCCATCGTGGTTTGGGGGTGTGACAGATTGGTATCAGAGCAATTGTCTATAGCGAACTAAGTATATTCTTCCATGTAAGAAATACAACTATAGATACGGGGACTTATATCTCTGCTAAAATAAAATTCTAAAGCATACAATAATACTTTTAGAATGTAATAATAATATTCTTATAAAAGTATACATATACAAACAGAGATAGTATCACAATACAAGAACGTTAGAGTTAAGTTGAAAATTATGATCAGACTTAGTATAATATGTTATCAAATCATGGGAGGGCGTAACCTGATCAACTACGCTTAACTACGATTTGAATGACATATAACTAAGTGTGAGTATAATGGACAACGAAATCAAAACTCGGGAATTATACCAAGAGTCGCAACATGTAGAATTATAAATGCGCTAATAATATCAGTTATTATTAAAAATTATTATAATCTACGTATTTAAATACATTATTTTCTTTATTCTTCCTAGTTATGGAGAACGCTTTCAATGGAGGCGCACAGCTCCCGGTGCATGAGGAGCACGATTGGAGTGAAGAGGACTCGGACGGAGAAGCCGAGGTGGAGGACCACGTAGGAGAGGTGGTCAACGGGGGACGTTCTAAGGACGAAACCACACCCCTACACATATATCACGGGGTCTCCCCTACATGGGACGCCATCATACACGACTGGGCGATCGAAGGAGGGGTGCCTTCTCCATTCGGTCGTTACCATCCCCTCCTCTCCCCGATGCTCCGCACGGTTGGGGATCGAGTCCTCCCAATGATGGTGCCCTATGTGTACCGTCTCGACGCCCGCTTCCGATCACTGCACCAAGTAGCGAGAGAGACCGCAAGCAAGGTAAAAGATGTTGCCGGGAGAGTGATGATGGTAGGCCAACTACAACTTCAGAACCATGGGGAGATCACGACCATAAAAGAGGAACAAGAGAACACAGCCAACCGTATTGCCTCCATGGAAGAAAGGATGGTTGTTTTGGAACAGAGATACAAGGATGCCCTGGACAGGGCGGCAGCCGCCGAGCAGCGTGCGATAGCAGCTGAGCAGCGCGCGACGGCTGCTGAGCAGCGGGCAAATCAGGCCTCTGGTCTGGCATGGGAGACGTCTGAGCAACTCGCCAGACTTTGTGGCATCTGATGGATGGATTTTGAAATAGAAGATTTCTCGACTCGGCTATTAGGAAGAATTATCTCTTCATATTTTTTCCCTCTATCTAAATATGATGTAGTAGGATGCGTCGATGAACGCCTATTTTGTTAATGTAATGTAACGAAAAACCTTACGGATAATATATTAAAAATTTCAGTTTGAATTAACGAATGATTGTTGTATGAAATAATTACTACGATTACTTGTTGGTTGTGACGATTTAAATTCTATGTTAATATTATGCTTACTTATGCATTTTGTATTAACCGCAACTACTCATGAAGTTCATCCATCCTTGAGACAGAACCATGCCACCCAGGAGGAATACAAGAGCCAACGCAAGAGCTGCAGAAACCCCAGTGGCACCACCCCCACCTCTGGACGCGGCTGCCATCGAATCAATGATCGCAGAAAGAGTGGCGGCCGCACTGGCAAACCACAGCGCGACCAGACAAGAAGGATCGGGACAGGGGACTAACAGTTCTCAAGGCGAAAGCCGTGGGCAACCTCGTCCGTGCACATACAAAGAATTTTCACTTTGCAAACCCAAAGCATTCCATGGTACCGGGGGAGTGATCACGTTGACTCGCTGGTTCGAGAAAACCGAGTCAATCTTTGAGATTTGTGCTTGTCCTAACGAATCAAAAGTCAAGTTCGCTGCATGGACCTTTGTGGATGCAGTGCTGTCATGGTGGAACGGCCATGTCAAAACAATGGGCCTTGCAACGGCCAACGCTATGAGCTGGAAGGAACTCAAAGTAATGATGCTCGAAGGGTTCTGATGTGGCAGCTTATACAAATCGCTTCAACGAGCTGGCTGTCTTATGCCCCGGAATGGTTACCCCTGAATATGTGAAGATAGAGAAATACATTTGGGGGTTGGCACCACACATCCAAGGGATGGTCACTTCATCCAGACCGACCACCTACGACAGTGCCAAACGTATCGCACACCAACTAACCGAACAAGCAATCCGTCAGGGGAACATGGCGTAGAGAACTGACCCTTCACGAGGGGGAGAGAACAAAAGGAAATTTGGGGGCAAGAAGCAAGGAAAGTATCAGCAAGGATCACAAAAGAGACAAGAAACGGTGGCAGTCTTCGCCGCTACCACTCCTGCCGTCCTGGCTCAACCAAAGCAATACGCCAGACCCCTCCCAAAGTGTGCCAAGTGCCCCTTTCACCACAACGGCGCGTGCCGAGAGCTAACCTGTTTCAACTGTAACCAGAAAGGTCACTCAGCCCGTTTCTGTAAAGTCCCAAAACAGGGGACCAATCAAGCTTCTAATTCAGGAGCAAGCCACACATGTTATGGGTGTGGCGAAGGCAAAGGGGTCGGGCGGAGGTGGTCAAGGAAGAGTTATGGCCTTGGGAAATAAAGAGGCAATCCAAGACCCCACTGTGGTGACCGGTACGTTCCTCATTAATAACTCCTTTGCACATGTACTTTTCGATAGTGGCGCAGAAAAGAGTTTCGTTAGTCATGAATACACGCAAACACTAAAACAAAACCCCCATCCGCTAAACAAAAACTACACGGTAGAAATGGCAAATGGGAGAACCGAAAGTACTAACGAAATTTACCTAAACTGTACTATAACCCTGAACGAACATACTTTCCATATTAACCTCATGCCAATGACCATTAAAAGCTTCGACGTAATTGTTGGCATGGATTGGTTGGTTCCTCATCATGCAGACATTATGTGCCATGATAAAGCCATACAACTTAACCTCCCAAACGACGAAACCCTCATAGTACATGGAGTCAAATCAGGAAGGAACCTTCAAATTGTCTCATGTCTGAAATCCTAAAAGTATTTGCACAAGAAATACTACGCCTTCTTAGCCCATGTTGTAGATGAAAAGAAAAAGGTGAAGGAAATCACTGAAATACCAGAAGTCCACGATTTTCCTGACGTGTTCCCAGAAGATCTCCCGGGGGTTCCACCAACCCGTCAAGTTGAATTCAGAATCTATCTAATTTCGGGAGCAGCTCCCATAGCAAAATCACCATACAGATTGGCCCCAGCCGAAATGCAAGAGCTGTCTAGTCAACTGCATGAACTATTAGAAAAAGTATTCATTCGACCAAGCTTCTCACCATGGGGAGCACCGGTTCTGTTTGTAAAGAAGAAAGATGGATCCTTCAGAATATGCATTGATTACTGCGAATTGAACAAGTTGACCATCAAGGATAGATACCCACTTCCAAGAATTGATGACTTATTCGATCAGTTACAGGGAGCCAGTTACTTTTCAAAAGTCCATTTGAGGTCCGGGTATCATCAACTTAGAGTTCAAGAAGAAGACATCCCGAAGACGGCGTTTAGAACCCGATATGGTCATTATGAGTTTGTCGTAATGCCATTCGGATTAACCAACGCCCCCGCTGTATTCATGGACCTTATGAATCGGGTATGCAGGCCATTCCTAGACAAATTCGTGATTGTATTTATCGATGACATATTGATATACTCACGAAGCAAAGAAGAACACGGCCAACACCTACGTTTGATTTTGGAACTACTCAGAAAAGAGAAATTGTATGCAAAATTTTCTAAATGCGAATTTTGGATACGAAAAGTAGAATTCTTGGGCCATGTGGTTAGCCAAGAAGGGATCCATGTCGACCCATCCAACATCAAAGCAATAGAAAACTGGGAGATACCAAGAACCCCGACGGAGATACATCAATTTTTGGGTCTTGCTGGTTACTACCGAAGGTTCATTTAAAACTTCTCCAAAATAGCAAAGCCTCTCACAGCACTAACGCAGAAAGGTGCCCGCTTCGACTGGGATGACCCTCAAGAGAATGCATTCCAAACACTAAAGCAAATGTTGTGCAGTGCACCAATCCTATCTCTTCCAGAGGGCACGGAAGACTTCGTGGTATATTGCGATGTGTCAAAACAAGGCTTAGGGTGCCTACTCATGCAAAGAGAGAAAGTTATTGCCTACGCTTCCAGACAACTCAAGCCGCATGAGGCCAACTATACCACGCACGACCTCGAGTTAGGAGCCGTGGTGTTCGCACTAAAGATATGGAGACATTACCTCTGTGGAACAAAGTGTGCGATATTCACCGATCATAAAAGCCTGTAGCATATCCTCGACTAGAAGGTGCTCAACATGACGCAACGAAGATGGGTCGAATTACTAAGTGATTACGAGTGCGACATTCGTTATCATCCAGGCAAGGAAAACGTAGTAGCAGATGCTTTGAGCCGGAAGGAGTACTCGGGACGTCGAGTAAAGTCGCTAACAATCACCATACATTCACACCTCCCTACTCAAATCAGGGATGCCCAGCTGGAAGCCCTGAAAACAGAGAACGTCACCCATGAGGCTCTTCGTGGGATGGACAAAAGTTTCAAACTCAGAGAGGATGGCACACGATATTTCATGAACTGAATCTGGATGCCAAGGTTCGGTGGGTTCAGAGAGTTGGTGATGGAAGAAGCCCACAGGACAAAGTACTCTGTCCATCCTGGGTCGGATAAGATGTATCTTGACCTAAAGAAGTTCTACTGGTGGCCTAACATGAAAGCAGAAATAGCCACCTTTGTGAGCAAGTGCTTAACCTGTGCAAAGGTCAAGGTAGAATACCAGAAGCCCTCGGGTCTGTTGCAACAGCCGGAAATACCCGAGTAGAAGTGGGAACGGATCACCATGGATTTCATAACAAAATTACCCAGAACGACTGGTGGACATGACACCATTTGGGTGATCGTAGATCGATTAACAAAATCTGCGCACTTTCTACCAATCAAGGAGACTAATAAGATGGAAAAGCTGACGAGGGTTTACCTCAAAGAAATTGTAAAATTGCATGGTGTGCCAATATCAATCATCTCGGATAGAGATAGCCGATTCACTTCTCGCTTTTGGCAATCTTTACAAGAAGCCATGGGAACCAGACTCGATATGAGTACAGCTTACCATCCGCAGACAGACTGCCAAAGTGAACGAACCATCCAGACACTGGAAGACATGCTTCGCGCCTGTGTTATAGACTTTGGCAAAGCATGGGACGTTCACTTGCCACTTATTGAATTCTCCTACAACAACAGTTACCACACTAGCATCAAGGCCGCTCCATTCGAAGCATTGTACGGGCGCAAATGCAGATCACCCTTGTGTTGGGCCGAGGTCGGCGACACACAGCTAGTCAAAAGTCAAGTGATAAACAGCACCCTCACCGGGCCAGAAATCATTAGAGAAACAACGGAAAAGATCGTCCAAATCCAAGAACGATTGAAGCCCTCCCGTGATCGACAGAAGAGCTATACAGACAGAAGGCGTAAGCCGTTAGAATTCCAAGTGGGTGACCTTGTCATGTTAAAGGTCTCCCCTTGGAAAGGAATGGTACGCTTCGGCAAGAGAGGAAAACTTAACCCAAGGTACATTGGGCCATTCAAAATCCTAGCAAGGATCGGTCCTGTAGCCTACAAACTCCAGCTACCCCAAGAGTTGAGCAAGGTGCACAGCACCTTCCATGTGTCAAATCTCAAGAAGTGCTTATGTCAATGAAAACCTACATTTCGTAGAGGAACCAATGGAGATCATGGATAGGGAAATAAAAAGAACCAAACAAAGCCATATCCCGATAGTAAAGGTTCGCTGGAACGCCAAGCGAGGACTTGAGTTTACTTGGGAGCGCGAGGATCAGATGAAACAGAAATACCCACAACTGTTCCCAGAGAGCCCTGCGACCAATACCTAAAACTAAATTTCGGGACGAAATTTCCTCTAACGGGGGGATGATGTGACAACCGTCAAAAATGGGTCAACAATGGTCAACGAAGGTCAACAAAGTCAACTGAGGCGTGCGTTGGGCCAACATGTTGTAATGTAAGTTTCATAACCTTAGTATTATACAACTGAATATTATAATACTACACGCACTAGTTGAGAACAGTTATCGAATAAGCACTATAAATAAGTAAAATAAATTACAGCAGCGTAGAAATTCGATAAACACACGAGTATTATTTTGATATAAATAATATTCATAATACGATATATTCGTGAATACGAACCCGTGGATATATAGAACGTCGAAAACGGAGTTCGTATGTGAAAGATACAACGATTAAACCGCTGTGAACGGATAAATGTACATAGGGTTTGAACGCAAAATGCAAAATGTGGTGTCTTAAACGTCAACCATGAAATAACAATTCATATATTATGGGACGTAATAATATCTAGTATTTAATTTCAAAGCCAAATTCAATTTCCGGTAAAATGCCGAAAATCGCGAAATCGGAAGAACACCGCGCTTAAACGCGTGTTTCAACATCCAACGAGTCATAATTCAATCAAAATAAATGTTTGACAATGTTTTTATACAATATAATTATTTAGAACTTTGTTTCGTCAACAACTCATGAAATTTCACTAAAACGATTTGCGATTTTATAAAAATCACACATTTTACATAAGTAGGATGCTATTTTTATAAAAACCAACACACCCCACCCCACCCCACCCCCTACCCCAATTCGGCAGCTACCCTTGGGAGCTCCAACATATCACCATCAAATCTTCTAGGCACTATTCATGATCCATGGGGAAAGTAAAGGGCTATGATTAAAATAAGAAAGAAAATCAATCTCAAATCTTCTAAGGTGCAAACTAGCCATCACATTTGAACCACATTTCACCAAGCATTTTTCTCTCTTCCTCTCCCTCCTTCTCGGCCTCAACCCATCAAGAACAAGTTCTTGATCCATCAAGCTTTGCAACATTCTAAGTGGTGAGTTACAATCCTCTTTTGATTCTAAGACTTCCCATACCAAGTTCATCTCTTTTACACACACTAACATCCACCAAAATCTATTGGATATTAGCTTTGTCCAAAGGTCCTTGAGCTCAAACCTTCATCATCTTCAAGGATCTTGCAAGTCTTCTTGGTAAGTCATGATCATCTAGTAGTTAAAGTTCTAAATACCTTCATTTACTCTTTTATACACAAATACTCACGGAGATCCATTGGATAATAGCTTTGTCCAAGAGTCCTCCGGGTCCTAGAACCAAACTCTTCAATCTCCTACCAAGAAACCTTAAGATCTACCACTCAAGGTGAGTTCATACCCCTCATTTTCACTATTATCCAAGTTTTAGGGGGAGAATACAAGTTTAAACTATAAAATGATGTATTATTGTAAAGTTTATGATATAATCTTGGCAAATGCTACGTTTATATGTTATATTCTTGAAATACTAAGAGATCCATGTTAGTCATCTTATTATGGAGTGAATGGCACAAACAAAATACTTGTAGTAAACTATTATACATTTGTAGCTTAAAGAAACAAGTATTTAGACTTTTACACATAATTGTTACAAATTATGCTATATGGTTTAAGTTATGAGGAAATGGATACAAATGTGTTGTTCATGTGAGTACTTGGCAAAAGATGTAAAAATAAATGTTTTGTTAAAATAGCCAAGTACACATGATGACACAACCTTTACTCCAAAACTATTATATAAGTAAAAAGAACGTTATTACGACGTAACTAAGTTTTTCTTGAATGATTAACACCAAAGTAAGTTTGGGGTTATTATTTACAAAATTTGGGTTTTCAAAATGAATAGGAACATATTATAGTAACAAGTGTTAGAAAGGCCATTTGGGAAAAATTACTATTATTTCCAAATTACGACGAGATTTGAAAATACGTTGCCATCACTTTACTAAAATGACTTATATGAACTCATCAGTATGACTTATTACATGATTTCCAAAACTATCTTGATATTCACATGTTTAGATGTTTAGATGTAAGAAATGATACATTTCAACTCATTGACAACACTTAGATCTAAATATACCGACACGACAGAAAACAATTGTATAAATTATTAAGGGAATAATTTACGAAACGAACGATAAAGTACACTAAAAGTTATAATAATAATTATATGAATATATAATTATTAAGTATACTAATTATCATAGATATATTTGGTAATTATCAATACAAAACGGTTTTCATTACGCTACAAATAAGGATATGACATGTGCGTTGGGTAACATTGTGAGACATCGCTTCACGGTACTAAAAGTGTACACATTAAATCCTGGATTATAACCTTAATCATGTATGAGCGGGATAGTTATATATACATCTATATGGGATTGACAATCCCCACCTATGGTTGTTCGCTACAACTACGACTGACGGGTCAAGGGTGACAAATGTCTTCACTATTACGGCGCCTGAAGAACGTCGTGCCAGGTCACTAGGTCTTAGCAAGGTTATAATAACTCACAAATTAACAACGAACGTCCTATATTTGGGACAATATCTTCAAATGGTTTCACTTAAGTGTGAACAACGTGTGACGTGTTGAAAAATATATTTTTGTATGTGACAATCACTGAAATAAGATGAACTGTTATTATCTAACAAATATTATCAGTTTATTTCAGATTGCGTGAATTCGAGATCAAAAACAAGAATAAATCAAGACCCGAGAAACTTTGAGAAAACATCCAAACCTGAGGAAATAACGCTTCAAACCAAAGAGCAAAATACAAAATATCAGATTGCTACAACGCTCGCGACGCGACGGAGTTGCTGGTCGCGACGCGAAGACCTCCATCTCGAAGCCCCTCCAACGCGACACCACCAACTTTCTAATCGCGAGACTACCAACCCAACGCACTATCCTTCGCGACGCGACCAAAAGGAAACGCGACGAAAAGCTCGACATACCAGCGAAGACGCACTGACCCGACAAAAAGCGCACCGACCACCAGCCACGCACCTTCGCGACGCGACGGCATGCCCGGTCGCGACGTGATCGCTGTTCTTCAGCAACTATAAATTGAGGCTCACTCTTGCTGATTTTGTACAACACATATATCAACCAAGCTCCATACACTCTTACCCACGACCAGAAACCTCAAGACTCTCAAATTTCTGCATTTGGCAACAAGAATCAAACCGCACAACCGCAAGAAACAAGATATCCTCCCGACACCAAATCTTCAAACCTCTAAACAACCTCTACCCGACACCAAACTTCAAACCTCTAAACAACCTCTACCCGACATCAAACATCACCAAAACATCATCCAACCGAAAAGAACAAGAAATTGACACATCAAGAAAAGCCGAGCAAAGAACAAGTATCGAAGTTTCAAAGAAAATCGCCATATTTATCTGCTATCGATAAGTTCTTTTGAAATTATCTGTGCTATTATTGATTTATTCAAACTTTTATAAATCAACTGTACCAATATCCAAGACATAAAAAACGAACCGTGACAACGAAAACATATGTGGACTGTATTTAACCGAGACATCTAACTTCTAACTTCTAATTTCTAACTTCTAACCTTTTATTTATTGTAAAAACACTTTATCGTTGATAATGACGTTTATTACATCTAACCTCTAACTTCTAACATTTACTTTATTTACCGCTTTCTGTCTATTTAAATACTGTCTAGTTTAGATTTACCGCTTTATTTTATTCCGCAACTCTTATTTTATTTCCGCATATTATAGACAAAATACATATCTGTCACACAGTAACCGGCTTAAAAACCCTTATTCGTGGAGATCGGTTATCGTATTTTCAACAATTGGTATCAGAGCTTGTGTGATTTACTTTGAAATTTTTGTCGAGAACTTTTGTGTAGAGTTTTTATAAACCACCAATAAGTTTCCTTTAAAAATTTCATCTTAATATCACTTGTTCAAAAAAAAAAAATTAA
Source organism: Cichorium intybus (assembly GCA_023525715.1). Classification (NCBI taxonomy): domain Eukaryota; kingdom Viridiplantae; phylum Streptophyta; class Magnoliopsida; order Asterales; family Asteraceae; genus Cichorium; species Cichorium intybus. The sequence goes on along the minus strand of CM042014.1, from coordinate 91,863,036 downwards.
AAAAAAACATTTTAAAATTACTCGTGTGATTTACTTTGAAATTTTTATCGAGAACTTTTGTGTAGAGTTTTTATAAACCACCAATAAGTTTCCTTTAAAAATTTCATCTTAATATCACTTGTTCAAAAAACAAAAAAAAAAACACACCAAAAATGTCTTCCGCAAACTACTCAAACATAAATTCTGTATCTATTGCTAACAGTATAGGTTCAGGTACTCGAGCACCCATTCTTATTCCCGAAGAATATAAATCATGGGTAGGTCGTATGAATCTTCATCTCAACTCTATAAGTGAAGATGTGTGGAAATGTGTAGACGGATCTCTACCAGATAACATGACCTCTCTTACGAGTAACTTGGATATACTGAATGAAAGGAAGAAACTTGAACTTCAAGCCAAAAAGGAGCTTGTGTCTGGAATACCTCACAGTATTCTAAGCCAAATGAATGATATAATCCTTTTAACCGCAAACCAAATTTGACAAACTTTGAAAAATCGTTTTGAAGGAAATGAGAGAATCATTGGAAACAAGAAAACATCTGTTTTAAACGAATTTGACAACTTCAAAATGTTTTCACATGAGACCATCCATGATGCTCATGACAGATTCAATCTCATTACCATCAAAATGAATAATTTAGGCATCAAAAAGTCACAGCATGAAATAAACCTCAAATTTTTAAACAACCTTTATGAAAGCTGGAAAATGGTCAAACTCATCATCCAGGGAAATCCGGCAATTCATACTGAATCTTTGTACAATCTGTACGGAGAATTACAATCGTATGAATCCTCGATTGACCCACCAACGTCTACTTCTTTTGGAGGACCGCTTGCTCTTTTGTCAACATCCTCTCAAAACCAAACACATTTTCCTGATCAAAGTCAAATTGATTTAAATCAAAACCAAGCTTTCTTAAGTAATCCTTGTGACTTGTCCGATCCAAATAATGAAGCTGACTACCATCAATTGTGTGCTTTGGTAGCAAACACTAATCTCGAAAGATTTTTGCCACATCATAGACCAAACTTTCAACAAAGATCCACTTTTGGACAAAACTTTCAGAATCGTGGTTTTCAAAATAATAACAACTCTTATAATAACCAAAGTTCTGGATTTCAGCAAAATCATTCAAAACCATCTCAACAGAAACAAACTCAAACATCCGAAAGACCACCCGTTAAGAGCCAAAAGGCTGACAATATTGATGATGATGATGACGTAATCATTTGTCACAAATACAAAGGACTAAATCATTATGCCCGAGATTGTCGAGCCAAAATCAAGGTCAAAGACTCAGCTTACTACGCTCAAAAAGCCGAAGAACTGAAGAAACAAGAAAAGAAAGCAAAGCAAAAAGCTTTGATGGCATTCTACGAACCAAGCGTGGAACACTGGCCAACTTCTGATGATGAAACAGATAATGAACCAGCTCAGTCAAACTTCTGCTTCATGGCAGACAATGAACCAACCACAAGAGCTCCATATGTCATCGATCAGGTATGGTCTATGATCTCAGATCTCGGTCTTTCAAGAACACCATTTGAGTCCCATATGACTAAGATTGAGAACAGTCTAAAAGCTGATCTCAGACTGTATCATGACACAATAGTCAAATCTGATATCTACAAATCTGAATTACAAACCTTGCAACTCAGATTTGGAGAATCTACAAGGACTAGAGACAAACTTGAAAGAGACATTGAACGAAAATCTGAAGAAAATAATCACATCCTAGAACAATTAAATGAAGCTCTAAAACAAAAAAGGGACTTAGAAATAAAAAAATCAATCTGTTATTTCATATGAAATAAAAGATACCTTAGAAAAGGAAGTCCTTCAGTTAAAACAAAAAATTCAAGATTTAACTGACAAAAACACTAGTTTAAATCTAAAACTAGATGATTCTTCAAAGCAAATCAAATTTCTTGAATCCAAAAATCAAAGATTTCAAGGAAAATTGGACTCTATCAATATTGCCAGAAAATTTAGTGATGATGTTTTCACTAAAGCAAACAACTTAGGAACTGGCAAAATTGATACGAATTATAAACCAGGAATTGGAAGAGAATCTTTTGAAAATGAAGAGATTGAAAAGAAAAATGGGACAATTAGTGAAAATTCTAAATCACCACAACCAGATTTTTTCTCATCTGCTAATGAGGACGATTCAGATGATGAAACAGTTATCAACTGCAGCCCAGATGATACCTTTTTCAACAAATCATTCAAAAGAGTTGTAAAATCTGAATCAGACTCTGCTAGTTCAGTATGGATCTACTAAACTAACAAAGAATGATGGCACAATCAAACTTGAAAATTTCTTAAATGGAGAAAATTCTGATCATCAAAATGGAAGTACTTCTGTTCCAACAGTCTTTCCCTCTTTAAACTCAACCTTTATTGGAAAGAACAGTCTGGGACAAAAGTATTCAAAGAAACAACAGACAAATAAACAACCCATTCAAGCTGTCTTTAAACCAAAAGAACAAAGCAAGCCCATTGTTTTCAAAGAAAAACCTTTGAAACCAGTCGCTGTGCCACAAAAACAAACCTTTAATCCAAAACAAAAACCTTTTCAAAAACCGATTCAAAGTCACTTTCAAAAGATAAACTTCAATCTCTCAAGGAACTTTCAGAAACCATCATTTCACCAAATTCCATTCCATCATCAAAGTGTTTTACAAAACCATTCAGATCCCAGATACAAAGAAAGGTTATCAAACAGAACTTCACATATAGGATACTTTTCACAAAATCAGAAATCGTTTCAAATGACAGGTTTTCAAAGACAAATCTTAAATTGGGAAAATCTGATAAGTCAAATCAAGCCTCAAACACTTCGTCCAATAAACAGAAACCATAATGATTTCAGATTATCAAAAACCATTAACAAATCAGGACCCACCATGGTTTGGGTACCTAAACTTTCTGTCTAATTGCAGGCACTTTGTGCTGGAGAGCCCAAGGATGGCACATGGTATATCGATAGTGGCTGCTCCAAGCATATGACAGGAAACCAAAGCTTTCTACGAGACTTCAAACCCACAGAATCCAAACAAGATGTTACTTTTGGAAATAACATGACTGCAAGAATCAAAGGTTATGGAAACATAACAAATGGTCACTTCACCATCAAGAAAGTAGCCTATGTTGACGGCCTGAAACACAACCTAATCAGCGTATCACAACTCTGTGACAACAATCATGAAGTTCTTTTCACCAAACAACGAAGCATAATCACAGATGCCAAGACCAAAGCCATTCTAGTTAATTCTGATCGTCTAGGCAACATGTATCCACTAGATATGGACCTTATCTATGGAAAACCAGACATCTGACTCTTGTCCAAAGCTTCTGCTGATATTAGCTGGTTGTGGCATCGTCGTCTTTCCCATCTCAACTTCGGCTACATCAACAAGTTGATTGCAAATGATCTTGTTCGCGGACTGCCACTTCTGAAACTTGATAATGAAACTCTTTGTGCAGCTTGTGAAGGAGGAAAACTGTCCAAATCCTCTCATAAAAGCATTCCTGAATCTAGTGTATCCGAACCACTAGAATTACTGCACATTGATCTTTGTGGCCCTGCAAAAACCCAAAGCATAAAAGGGAAGAAATATATCCTTGTTATTATTGATGGATACTCACGCTTTACTTGGGTTTTCTTTTTAAGGCTAAAGTCAGAAGCACCTGAAGAAATAATCAATTTCATCAAACAGATTGAATTAAAGCTCAAACGACCCGTTCGAAGAATCCGAAGTGACAATGGTTTAGAGTTCAAAAACATAACTCTAGATTCATTTCTCAAAAACAAAGGCATCGAACACAACTTCTCAGCCCCTTACACTCCTCAACAAAACGGCGTTGTTGAAAGAAGGAACCGAACTCTGTGCGAAGCTGCAAGATCAATGCTTATCTTTGCTGATCTACCACAATACTTCTGGGCAGAAGCAATAGCCACAGCTTGCTACACTCAAAATCGTTCCTTAATCCATAAACATCTTCATAAAACACCATATGAAGTCATTAACAACCGAAAACCAAACATCAAATTCTTTCATATTTTTGGTTGTCGATGCTTCATAAAGAATAACAAAGATCACCTTTCAAAATTTGAATCAAGATTAGACGAAGGAATTTTCCTTGGTTACTCTTTTACCTCAGCTGCTTATCGAGTACTGAACAAACGTACTAGAGTAATTGAAGAAAGTACCGATATTCATTTCGATGAATTTTATGTCAGAAAATTGGATCGTGAACATTTTGGTTCTAAAATGATTGATAATATTTTTCAAAATCCAATTCAACAAATGCCTTCTACGAACATAGACATTGATCTTGATTTACTTTTTGAATAACCCAAAACCGCTTATAATTCTGAATTTCTAACATCTTCTACTTTTCCTACAGGAAACTCCGATGCAGAAACTTCACAACCAAACCAAGAAAATACAGATCAAGTCGAGGGGGAATTACCAACACCAAATTCCTCTTTGAACACTCCCAATCCACCTGTTCAAAATGATCCCAGTGCATCATCTATGGGGGAACCTTCTTTACCCCATACTCACCCTATAATCCAAAAAGACATATCTGACAACAACCAAAATCTATTCCCAACAGAATCACCTGACCAAGAAGAACAATGGGACATAGAAACACCAATCGAAATACCTGAATAAACTCGCCTAAACAAATGGACCAGAAATCATCCTGCAGAACAAATCATAGGAGATCCAAATTCTGGTATTCAAGCAAGAGCCGCTACTTCAAATGAATGTTTATACGGAGCATTCTTATCCATGATCGAACCCAAAACCATCCATTCAACTCTCAAAGATCCAGACTGGGTCAAAGCCATGCAAGAAGAACTAGCTGAATTCGAAAGAAACCAAGTATGGGATCTTGTTCCTACTCCTCCCGATGTTACTGTAGTAGGTTCAAGATGGGTTTTCAGAAACAAAACTGATGATCAAGGCATAGTCTGTCGAAACAAAGCAAGACTTGTCGTCAAGGGCTATTCACAACAAGAAGGAATCGACTACGATGAAACTTATGCTCCAGTTGCAAGACTCGAAGCCATTCGTATCTTTCTAACATATGCAGCACACAAAAACTTCAAAGTATACCAAATGGATGTAAAATGTGCATTTTTACATGGAGAGATTGATCGCGATGTGTATATTCAACAACCTCCAGGTTTTGAAGATCCACAGTTCCCAAATCACAGTTTTAAGTTACAAAAAGCAGTTTATGGCTTAAAACAAGCACCTCGAGCCTGGTATTCAACTTTGTCAACATTTCTAGAAGAATCAGGATTCAAAAGAGGTTCAATTGATCAAACTCTCTTTCGTAAAATTTTTAATAAGCATCTGTTAATCGTTCAAATATATGTCGACGACATTATTTTCGGTTCTACTGATGAATCTTTGAGTATCAAGTTTGCAGATTTAATGAAGAGCAAATTTGAGATGAGCATGATAGGAGAAATGACTACCTTTCTTGGACTTCAAGTCAAACAATCATCAGATGGAATTTTCATCAATCAAGAAAATTATGTCAAAAATCTTCTAACTCGTTTTTCTCTTGACAAATCCAATACAGCAAAAACCCCAATGGCCCTTGGTTACAAATTAGATGCAGACTTAAATGACAAGCCTGTTGATCAAAAGAAATATCGAGGAATGATAGGATCACTCCTATACCTCGCAGCCAGCAGACCCGACATCATGTTTTCTACATGTGTCTGTGCCAGATACCAAGCCAATCCTATGGAATCTCATGCTATAGCTGTAAAAAGAATTTTTAAATATCTTAAAGGAACTCCATCTCTTGGCCTTTGGTATCCAGCTAACTCTGATTTTCAGCTTAACGCCTTCACCGACTCCGACTATGGAGGATGCAGACTAGACAGGAAAAGCACATCTGGTTCTTGTCAATTTCTAGGAGGCAGACTGGTAAGCTGGACTTCGAAGAAACAATCATGCATGTCCACTTCAACCGCAGAAGCTGAATATGTAGCTTCCGCAAGCTGCTGTTCACAAGTCATGTGGATGCAAACTCAATTACGTGACTATGGCTACAAAGTCTCACAAATTCCAATATTTTGTGACTCAACCAGCGCTATTGCCATTTCTCACAATCCCGTGCACCATTCAATGACAAAGCACATCGACATTCGATATCACTTCATAAAAGACAACATTCAAAAGGGTCATATCGAATTGCACTTCATCAACACCGAAGATCAAATTGCCGATGTCTTTACTAAGGCTTTAGACGAAACCAAGATTCAATACTTCCTAGGCCGTCTAGGAATGTTGAATCCAGATAACATTCATCCCTAATCTCTTACATTTTGTTTGTACAAAAGAGTGTTTACTTTCAGTCAAATAACCAAAATCTTCCAAAAACATTCAAATAACCAAAATTTTCCAAAAACATCCACATAATCAAAAATCAAAAAAATTAGGATAAAGTTTTATCTTTTTAAAAGTCCTTATAAATGAAGGGTTTTCCATGTGATTAACATCTTCTTGACTAAATTTTCAGATACTTATGCTCGATGAATGTTCTCAGTCATATTGATTCTTAAATTAAAGTGAAGGTTCAAATCTCAAAATTTTCGTTATGAACATTCTCCTATTCCTATTGAATTTATTTCAATTATAACGATTTTATCAATTAAGGGACATAAGATCAGGAGATTCAGATGAAAACCAAACCCATGTTAGAATTTGTGCCTCGTCTTTAACTGCTAAATGAAATTCATTTCTGTGAGCAAAGGTGTTTTCATTATGACTTATAGGATTTATACTCTTATACCGTGATGCTAGTCTCATTTTTGCTTAGATATCAAAATGACCAGGGACGATTCAATCATTTCTTTATATATTAGACAAACTGTCTATTATATCACCTATCCCTATCCTCAATGAAGCCACATCAAGAAAAGATTTATCATCTTGCATAACAAATCTGACAAATGAAGAAACGACAAAGTCACATCCAACAAATACTGTCAATAAATCACATTTAGTAACCACATCAAATATCTTTTACACAAAAGGTATTCGCAAAAATCAAGAAAAGATAAAACAAAGGTGAACACTTCACCAAAGCAAAAGAAGAGTTATTACAAAAATCCATAAAGACAGACATCTCTCAAACAACGAATTCTCAAAAGCTTTATCAAATATAGCTGTCAAAACCGAAGACTTACCGGGATACTGTAGCCTTCATAATTGGATATTCTTAGTTGCAAACTGCACTATGAATATTTCTAAACCCCTCTACATGTATTTCCCGACGGAGAGAGAGTGAACATCAATGGCATGAATGAAGAAACCCTCTGAGTAATGCCGAAACCAGTCTTATGTGATTGATTATCTAATATGAAGACCAAGTGACTAAAGTATATAGGTATAAATCCACATTAAGCATAAGTCAACACCTTCAAACTGAGAGACATCACTCATCTTTAGTGATTATACACCAGTTCTGCACCTAGAACAACCAAAACACCTCAGTCAAGTGTGAGCTATACCTATGAGAGTTCATCTGAATCGACCTAATAAGATCACTTGTCGTCTTTATAAATGTTATAAAATCTCAAGGAATATTATGAAAGTACATATACAAAAACCTTTTGATATTTGAACATGAAACCTTGATTCAGAAACAAATATTCTTGACAAACATTTTTCAAAACATAAGTAAAATCTAGTCACACTTTTTCAAAACAAGTGATATGGTTTTATAAATGTTTTATCCAAATTACAAGAATTTTCAACCTTACATTTTAATCTATTCTTATTTCAGTAATGATCACATAGGGGGAAATTGTTGAAAAATAGATTTTTGTATGTGACAATCACTGAAATAAGATGAACTGTTATTATCTAACAAATATTATCAGTTTACTTCAGATTGCGTGAATTCGAGATAAAAAACAAGAATAAATCAAGACCCGAGAAACTTTGAGAAAACATCCAAACCTAAGGAAATAACGCTTCAAACCAAAGAGCAAAATACAAAATATAAGACTGCTACAGCGCTCGCGACGCGACGGAGTTGCTGGTCGCGACGCGACGACCTCCATCTTGAAGCCCCTCCAACGCGACACCACCAACTTTCTAATCGCGAGACTACCAACCCAACGCACTATCCTTCGCGACGCGACCAAAAGGAAACGCGACGAAAAGCTCGACATACCAGCGAAGACGCACTGACCCGACAAAAAGCGCATCGACCACCAGCCACGCACCTTCACGACGCGACGGCATGCCCGGTCGCGACGCGATCGCTGTTCTTCAGCAACTATAAATTGAGGCTCACTCTTGCTGATTTTGTACAACACATATATCAACCAAGCTCCATACACTCTTACCCACGACCAGAAACCTCAAGACTCTCAAATTTCTGCATTTGGCAACAAGAATCAAACCGCACAACCGCAAGAAACAAGATATCCTCCCGACACCAAAACTTCAAACCTCTAAACAACCTCTACCCGACACCAAACTTCAAACCTCTAAACAACCTCTACCCGACATCAAACATCACCAAAACATCATCCAACCGAAAAGCACAAGAAATTGACACATCAAGAAAAGCCGAGCAAAGAACAAGAATCGAAGCTTCAAAGAAAATCGCCATATTCATCTGCTATCGATAAGTTCTTTTGAAATTATCTGTGCTATTATTGATTTATTCAAACTTTTATAAATCAACTGTACCAATATCCAAGACATAAAAAACGAACCGTGACAACGAAAACATATGTGGACTGTATTTAACCGAGACATCTAACTTCTAACTTCTAACTTCTAACTTCTAACCTTTTATTTATTGTAAAAACACTTTATCGTTGATAATGGCGTTTATTACATCTAACCTCTAACTTCTAACATTTACTTTATTTACCGCTTTCTGTCTATTTAAATACTGTCTAGTTTAGATTTACCGCTTTATTTTATTCCGCAACTCTTATTTCATTTCCGCATATTATAGACAAAATACATATCTGTCACACAGTAACCGGCTTAAAAACCCTTATTCGTGGAGATCGGTTATCGTATTTTCAACATGACGCTTTTCAAGGTTTCAAACAAGAGTTTTTACTATTTCACTATGAAACAAATATCGCTATCCTATTAAGAGAACTTTTTACTACTACACTATGAGATTTCCACTACTACGCTAAGAAAGTTTACACCATTTCTCTACGATTTTCATGAAGAAATCACTTGGTTTTATCACTACAAAAACTCTTATGAACTCACCAACGTAATGTTGACACTTGTAAAATTACTTGTATTCTCAGGAAACCGTTAAACAAGAGCAGGTAAAATCTTTCGGGCGAGACGCGAAGACGTTTTCGGTTAATACTTTTGTTGTCATGATGTAATTGAATCGAAACAATATTACTAAACTATGTAACTTTTCAATTATAATGCATGATGGATGTTATTTACTTATGTTTGGTCGTATACGATGGTTGTGATACTATGTGCCGTGCCACCCTCCGATGATTCCGCCATCGTGGGTTGTGGGTGTGACAGAATACTGGATGGATTGTTTGAACACAAGTGAGAATTCATTGGTAAATGATTGGGGTAATAGTAATGATTTGAAAGTTTTTCAAAGTGGTAATTATTAACATCAGGGCATGATGTTAAAGGACTTCATGGTTAAAGAATCTCTTTGGTTTTCTGATGGAGCGCGTGTGGTTCACCGACACATCATGACACCTCGAAATAGTCTTAGGATGCAGTCAAGTAGACTAAAGACCCCAGAACCATAGGAAGTTACAGTACACATTACCAGAATTGAGTTAGGAGAGAAACAGACAGGACAACATATTGAGATGTTATCGGAAGAGCATCCGATTGAATCATCTGCAATAAAGTGTATAAGTATAAGATACTTTGGATACACAGAAATAGTGAAAGGTTCATAAAGACATAGCTATATAAATTAGAATTGTATGTTTAAAAGAAATATTGAAACCGATAATAGTTTATGACAAGATCCGACTTGGTGATTACCTTGTGGAGACTTGGTATTAAGCAGGAGTAGCTGCCAGTCAGATCTTTACGTTTCGCTTTCGCATGTTTTACTTCCCGAATAATTTGATTATTTAGAAAGGTCCACAGTCGCTCATACTTTGGGAAGTAAGTGTTGAATCAAGACTGTCATGAAGTGTTTGTAGATTGTCTAAGGAGTTAGAGATTGCAATAGGATTGCTACAACATTCATGAGTACTTAGAAATAGAGATTTGAGTATTCGATAAACCCACGCTCAATAGATTGCTTCATGGATTATATCACAAGCAATGTTGAGACGATAATATCCTTTGATCTTGAAGTAGAGAGATATGAGTTATGATTTACAAGGCAGTTGTTCATTGATAATACGAAAATGCATCGGTAACTCGATGTTATAAAACATGTTGTTGTGAATGATTTGACTGGTAAAAGATATAAGCATATGAGTCGAAGCTTATTCGTTTCTTGACCCTGATGGGAAACAGATATATGTAGCCCTCTCGATGATTTTGAAGTTGACTAAAGTGCTGGCCAGCCTGGACTAAATTGATGTGTTCAATTAGAAGTCCTAAAGTCATAAGCAGAATCGGAAATCGGGAAACAAAGTATCGGACAGAGATTGACCTCAATCCATGTCTCGTGTTTGAAAATATCATGTTGGATGGAGGATCATATGATCACTTATCTATGGACAAAACTGACTAGGTCAGAGTTCGGCAACAGTTTCTAGGAAGCTACAATTTGCTGATTAATTAGAGGTTAAATTAGTAATTATAGTCATAGACTTATCCAAGTGGGAGACTATTGGATTAGGTTTCTAAGCCATAACTAATAATTAGTATTTATCTAATTAATAGTGGCATAGTCCATTTGGGTTGCCCTCATAGCAGGAGGTTTGATAGATGTTTAGTAGAGAGAAAGATTGGTTTATTATGTGATTAATAAATCAATAGAAATTAAATAAATAGTTTATTAATATCTTAAAGTGATAATATATTAATTAGAAACTATATTAATTAATTAGGAATTAATCTAGAATTAATTGGAATTAATTTTGTGATTAAATTAATTAATTAAAGGTGCAGGGACTAAAACTGTAATTATTCAATAGTTGAGTAAGTGACAGTTTGAGTGAGTGAAGTGGCCAGCGAAATATATATATGGAAATATATAAATTTCGATTTATATATATATATATATATATATATATATATATATATATATATATATATATATATATATATATATATATATATATATATATATATATATATATATATATATATATATATAAGAGATAATTATAGTTTGAATTATTAAGATAAATGTTTATCTTAATTTGAATTCAAAAAGTCTTATCTGTTAAGGTTTATCTGGTTATCTGATGGAGGCTATAAATAGGGAGCCCCATAACCTCATAACCTACGATTTTAATACCTATTCTCTCTAGAAGATTTCGACCTCCCTCCTAGCTTGGGTGTGATCTCATTTGAGGCAGGACACTTGTGCTGCTCAGCTTCAGGAAAAATCCTAAAGGTTAGTTTTTCTGATTTATTCTTTTAGTTAATTTTTTTATGCCTTTAGGAATTTTTTATATGTTCAATTAGAAGAAAACATAGATCCTTATAGGTTGCATGTGAACTTAGGGTTTTAGTTCATTGATTTGCTTAAAACCTTTCAGGATGACTCATCATCACCAACCAGTGTTTTACCACTAATCAGTGTGTCACTTTCAGTAATATGGAATCCATAAAACTCAGGAGAGTGACTATTTCTGCTGGATCTGCAAAGAGGAGGTAGAGATATGACAGTTTTCTCAACATGAGTCTCATCCTCTGGTTGAATGCTAGTGTTAACTAAAGGTTCTTCATTGGTTGACTCTTAAACCATTTCAAGATCAATATTACTCCCACTGGATTCTTTGGATATGAGCTCTTTCTAAAGAAAGACTCTCATTTGAGACACAAACCTTTTGTTCTCATAAGGCCTGTAAAACAAGTATCCAAAGGACTTACGGGGTTAGCCAATGAAATGACACTTCTTTGATCTGGGTTCAAGCTTGTCTTGAGCTTCGTGATTAACAAAGACTTCATAACCCCAGACTTTGACATGTGCTAGTGCGGGATGAACCCCACTTCATATTTTATATGGTGTCATTGCAACATACTTAGTTTTTACGATGGATCGAACCATTTCAAACAATGTTCGATTTCCCGTTTTAGACACACTACTATGTAGTGGTGTTCAGGGAGGAGACAACTGTGAAACCATTTCACAGTTCCTAAGATTTTTGCAGAATACAATACTCAAATATTCTAGCCCAGTTGATTTTCTACTCTATTTCGAAACCCTTTGAACACTTCAAAGTTTCTAACTTATGTTTAATCGTATAAACATATCCAGATTTACTGAAATCATCAGTAAATATAACAAAGTATCGCTTATCATGCCTTGTGGCAGATCTGAACGGTCGACAAACATCTGTGTGGATTATTTCTAATAAATCCTTGCCTCTTTCACAGTTTCCTATGAATGGCGTTCTTATGATTTTCCAAGTAAGCAAGATTGCATACATCATCTGACTCTAAGTCAAATGATTCTAAGTTCCTATCCGTTTTGGAGCTTGGTGATGCAATTCTTGTTTAGCGAACAAAGCGACAATGCAACAAACATGATTTATCCAACAACCTTTTGGATGAATCAACATGTAAGATTATATTAGTACTACTATTTAAATAAACAACAGATTAATATAAGCCATTGTAAGGATACATTTTGAAATAAAACAACCATATTTATAACGAAAATCACCATTTTTATTACCAAAAGAAAGGTACAAAATATCCTTACACAATGTGTAATATGAAATAATGTTTTGTGTCAATTCTGCAAGTATCAAAAACCTAATAATCTAACTAAACACCACTAATCAGCATGAGTTGTAATCTCCGGTCCTTGTAACAGCAACAACACTTATGCATCTCATGATCAGATCAAGCTCCTATTGAGCCTGATACTGCTGTCGTTGTGGTTGTAAAATAGGTTGTTGGGGTTTTTGGGGTTGTGGTGGTTGAGGAATCTGTGCTAGCTATCATTGGTGTGGAGCACCATCACACTTTGGTACTCCCCATGTCGGCATAGTGGTTGCAGAATTCCAACAACGGTTGGGAATGGGTTGACTAACAGGTGGAACTGCAGGCTAAATACATGGTGGAAGGGATTCAGGGGCTGAAACTGCACCACCACCAGTACTCGTGGAAGCTCCATTAGTATTTATCGGTACTGGGGGCACAAACGGCTGTCCCCTTGTTACCTCACTTGGTAGCTCATTGGTAACATCCTCGACTAACACATCGCTCAAACTCATATTAAATTACCGCTTACGACACAATTTTGTGGCGGGATTCTTTCAATTTCTAAATCAAAAGGCAACGGTGACGTTTGCTCACCTCGATGCGTATGCATGCACAGGGTGTAAACGGCCGTCCAAAAACAATCAAATATCAAAAACTATCACAAAAATAATAACCAACTGACACAGTATATCGAGCGCACAACTCCCCGGCAACAGTTACAAAATTTCACACGTCGTAGTCATCGATGCGGTAAAAAATACAAGATTTATACCATACAGCTCACTAGCTAGCGTCAAGTAAGGGTCGAACCATGGAGTTCGTGGATAATATTCTGTGTCAAGAACTCGACCAGTCCATAGTGTCACTCTATAGACGATATTCATCTATACACGTGAAGGAATCGAAATAACTCGAAAATATGCAATTATAGCTATCGATCTAACACTTGCAATCAAATCACAATCCATCAAAACCAAACCAATCTGATTCTGAGATACAACTCAGAAATCAGAAACTAATCTTCCTTCCTAAATCAACACGACAACGATTATTAACCGAAATCGCGAATAAGCATCAAATTTAATCAAAACGAAACTTGCATTAACATTGAACCCAAAACCAGAGCCGAATGCTTCTATCTTAGGGATGGAATCCAGATCTTCACGGTCAATGGAGTTGTATAAGTCAGAATCCTAGAACACACAATTAAACAAAAACAAAAAATTACGAAATGACAATCAAAATATCAAACTACTAAGTATAAACCACTATGCTATGAAAATCTGAGTCGGAGAAGCCTGAGTTCCCCTCAATGGTTTAATCTTTGCTCTCGAATCACGAACCAGAGGCCTCTATTTATAGTTGCTGAAAATGCCTTCCTGTGCCATGTGAAAGGCTTATCCACGGCGTGGCTTATCCAAAAACCCCAATTCTTTGCACTTTGAAAATTCAAATCTCATCCGGTGACACAACTCACTGCGTCGCATAGCTTTTCTAGGCAAGCGACGCGCGTATGACTTCAACATTAAGTAGCCTTCTTCCATAACTTTGCCATTTTGTACGCTTTTTACCCAGTATTTCACATAACTTGCACAAAACACACTTGGCACGAAACGTGAGTAATATCGTGATTTAATATATATATTTCACTCAAAACAAAGCTCAATAACGTCTACAATACTTGAGATTACTACTCGTTATCTGACACCCTGTTATGCGATTCTAAGGACGGAATCTTTTGAAGGGGAGGAGAATTTGTAACACCATTTTCCCTTTTAGTAAGTGTTAATGTGCTAATCTTGGTGTGATTAAGATTAGTTATGTTGTTATATGTGTAAGGGTGGTTAGAAACCCTTTTGGATGAAGTTTTAGCTTGAAAAATGCCAAAAGGAGGTCATACCGGTCATGTAAGAGAAGCATAAACACATTCAAGCTCACACAGGTTGTGTAGAAATGCATTTGTCGCAAGCAGTGGGCTGAAACGGGGCACGTAAAGTGAAACGGGCCATTTGGCCACAGTAGCGTCGCTAACCTGTGCAAGGGAACTTTTTAAAAGGCGATTTTTATTCATTTTGGGAAAGGAATTTCGAAGCAAAACCTCTCACAACCATAGAAAAATGTTGGGATTTGATCATATTAACATAATATACAAATAGCAAAATACTTATCAAGATCAAATCACATATATATCCATGAACATAATTCAGGATCATGCAGAAAACTATACAGATCATAGTTTCCACTTGGGATAAGAAGACAGATCAAAACCCTAGAGAGGGATTGAAAATTGCATAAAGGAGGACGGGAAAGGGTTTTTAGCGGCTCTTTTTGATGCTTGGGATGGCTTAGGGTTTGGCTCTAAGGCCTCTGTTATCTTTTGATGTATGATCTTTTGTAACTGCTGAATGTCTTTAAGTTATCAATGAACATACTTTATCGTCACTACTTGTGTTTATCATGTCAATGTGAATCTGAATATTTATACACCGAAATTTATGTTGAATTTCGGTTAAAGCAACAGAAGTTTAACACTTAGAATATTTACAAAGATTCCGAAGTGATGATTAAGAAGACACCAAAATTCTCAATGAATTTCAGCATTGAAGATTTTGGCTCAGCAACCTCAAAGACATCCGAAGTTCCTTGTGCAACTCTCTCACATACCGAAGATTACCTCTAATCTTCAGTTCCTTCAGAAGTTTATTTCATGATAAGAGTTGACAAATGAAGATAAAGACAAAAGATAAGAAGATACGTTTATATAGTACCGTTAGGATAGTCAAATAATGTTCCCTAAAGTTGCATGACGCATGTACTGTTTATACTACAAGGCTCCTAGGGTTTCAAACTTAAGTAGCCTTTTGGTGGCCGCACCCCTGGACTTGTTTCTATTAATTAAATATTTAATTAATTACAATGTAGTCCCTTTACTTAAGTTCTATAAATTAATTTATCAATTAATTTACTGATTCAATTTTAATTAATATATTTCTTAATAAATTAATAAATTGATCATTCTCTTTTATTTTCTGACTCTGTTTGTTTTCCTGGATCATGATGTTAACCAAAAGGACCCTGCTATTCTTAGAAATATCACCATTAGTTGATGACATTGGACACTAATTCCAACAGTCTCCTTCTTGGACAAGTTGTCAACTGTGTGTGGTATAAATATTATACGATAATTCGCAGAGAGCATGTCATCCAATACAACTTTCGAACTCTGATCAAAGATAAGGGACGACCCTCAGATAAGTGATCAATTATTCATCCGCTCTTCTAGATATCATAATAAACGTGGGTCATGGATAAGGTCAAACCCCAAAGTTCAAAATTTTCTTTCCCGATAGTGAGTTATGATGACTCTGTTAAACTACTGATTGAACATATCAATTTAGTATAGGTTTGGCCAAACACTTAGGATCAGCATCAAATCATCGAGGGGCCCACATATATCGCTTCTCATTGTTAGGGTAGAAGGAATAGATAAACTCTCACTACATAGTCTCTATCTATTTTATCATGTCATATATAGACATACCCTTTATAACTACCCATTACAAATAGCGTTTGAGCAGACCAATGCATAACATAATCATAGGACAAATCTTCATGCATCTCAGCTTGAAGGATAAAAGATATTATCACTTAGAATTACTTGTGACTTAATCAATAAAGTAATCTCTAAGTGCAGGTTGTTCCAATAGTTGAATCTCTATCAGGCACTTATGAGTGTTAGTCGTAGTCTCCATGCTATGTATAGTCACTATAGACAATCTACTAACACTCCATGATAGTCTTAAATCACTACTTGCTTCCAAGAGTACGATCAACTGTGGAAGTTTAAGTAAATTAATACCCGATAAGCGGGTTCTATAACAATCCAACTTATTATCAAGTCTCCACATGATAATCACCAAATCAGATAAAATTTATCTACTGTTTTATGTTTCAAATTTTATCAAACTAATCAGTAAAACAATTAAGCCATATTGCATGCAAAATCAAACACTTATGGACCAATTATGACTTCATGATTAGTCTGCATCAATGTCTTCTTGAAACGATCAGCCGGATACTCTTCTAATGATGCCTTATTCACTATGATGTCTCAACTCGGGTTCTAAACATAACAACAATCCCTGAGTATATGCTCCGACTTCTCATGGTCCTCAGGTTCTGTAATTAAGGCGAATGCACCCTCGGTAAGAAGATTTCAAGTACATCATTGATGTTAAGACAACAGCAATATTGCCAACGAAATCATTCAACTATGCATTCTCTTTTACAACATCACTAGCAATTATATACTAGGACTTGCATTGATTTTGATTTGGAACCTTTCCATGTTATTACTCCTCAACATGAACACTTATCCTGAGCAAGATTCTTCTCTGGCATCACTATGACTAGTTACTCTTAGATCTTTCTTTTCCTCCATAAACCAAGAAAACATTTCTTGGTTTCCTAAGATACTCTAAGAATGTTCCTCACTGCTGTCCATTGACTTTTTCTAGGGTTGTCCCGAAATCTAATAACTATGCTCCAAGCATACGGGATATTAGGTCAACTACATGTCATGACATGCATGATCGATCCTATAGCAGAAGCATATGGGACTCGACTCATTTTATCTAGTTCTTCTTTAGTACCGGTATATTGATTTCTAATCATATTTATGCCATAGGCATAAACCCTTACCTCAAAGTGATGTATCTCGAATTTCTTCAAAATGTACTTTAGCTAAGTCCATTTCTAGAAGATTTTTATCTATCTCTATAGATTCTTATACCATGTATGTAATACCGTAACTTTGAATTATGGTAGAGTTATGTTAATTATAATCTAAACGAGATTAGATGAGTTAAAACACGAGTTAAGATGTTCAGAAACCTATCTATGAGAAGTTGGATGTTAAAAAAAAAGTAAAAGAAACAACTTGGGTTCTTGAAAAGTCAAACCAGGTCGAGCTTTAAAACACGGGTCGAGTTGGGTTGAAATGAAAATGGAAAAAGAGTAACCTGGGTCGTGTTAAGGAACCCGGGTCGTGTTCGAGAAAACCCGGGTCGGGTTGGAGAAAGCAGACCGTGCTGCACACAAAGAATAAAAGAGTGAATTGTGCGTGACAAAACCCGCGTCGGGTTTGGTAACCCGGGTCGGGTTACGGGGCAGATCTCCTTTAAAATGCAGCAAAACCCATTTCGAAGAAACATTTCCCCTTTTCGATTTTGAGAGCTCTATATGGCGATTTTGGGTCAAATTAGGCCTGGAGATTCATTGGAATGCATGGGGGACGCGAATCTAATCCCGTACACACGTTCTTGCTTCCGAATTTGTCGAGGTGAGTATCTCTCGGTTTTGGGGGTTTTAAACCCTAGCTTTCAATCTTTATGTTTTAGCTATAAATTGTTATATACGTTGTTAGTAGGTTGTTAGTGGATGCCTTTAGAGTTATTGGTGAGATTATTGTCGAGTTCCTACGGCTGAATGAGTAGAACCGTGGATTTGGGGGTTTCGGTAAATATAGAGTTGATATTTACCGTTTATACTCCTTTTTCCTCTTTTGATTGATACATATTTGAGATAGATGATATTGAGATGATTGTGGATGTTGAAGAATTGATTTAGACTATGGTGATATAACCAAGTCTAGCGAACAGAAGCCCGGTACGCGCAAATTGGGAGTTCCACGTACCAAGCAGATATTAGGTGAGTAGTTATAATTCATTATGTATAGTTTGACTATATCTAAATTGAATTATGGTACATGTTAATTGGTTGAGATAACTAAGTTGTATGAGTTAAATAAAGTTTAGAATTCACTGTTACATACGAGTACTTGGTTTGAATGAATATACTGAATGATTGAGATAATCATAGAGATTGAGTTAATACATATGTTGTACATATATGTGTGTTGTATTGATATTGTGGTAGCTTAGAGTTAAAGTGGTTATGTTAATTGTGGATAACAAAGAGACGAGTTATAGTTTATACTTGAGCATAAGATCAGAGTATATGCTAGAGTGAGTGAGTTAAAGAGTCTTTGAGTTTGATTGTTACAACCATGATAACTGTTATAATTAAGCATAATTAATAGTGATATAAGTTTATACGAATATGTGGGATTGAGTTTGTGAGTAGTATCAGTTGAGATACTTATTTATTGAGTTGATATTACTACTAATTAGCTGGTGTTTGTAAAGCTAATATGTTTGCAGGTTTCAGAGTTTAGAGAGAGTGAATATTGCTAATGAGACTAGTACAAAGAAGAATGATAAGAGAATTTACTAAAAGAGATTGTGGAGTATGATTGAGATTTCTCACTAAGCTTTATAAGCTTACACTTGAGTTGTATGTTGTTTTGCAGGTATCTATAGCTGTGATAGGGGAAGGCATGTGATAAAGAAAGGCAGACAAGTTTAGAGCCTGTCCTTTAGTTGAATTAGATTTATTTGTAATTCCTGGTTGAAATGTGTAAGGACCTTTTGTATAATTACTTGTGATGATAACATCTTGATCCTTGGTTTGAGTACAAATATACCCAATTTAATGTGTTATTGTTTAAAAAAAATTTGGGTGTACTTTGTATGAGAAATCGGGTGTTACAAGTTGGTATCAGAGTATGGTTCAAGTGAACTAGGTCTTTGAGTATAGAGTCCTAGACTTGAACCAAGGTGGAGAGAGCCCCTATCACATGCTTGGAAAAGATACCGCTGCAGATGTTATAGTATGAGTTGAGTATAATTTTTCTATCATGTTTATTATGTGTTATATTCTATGTGTGAATACAGGTTTTGAGTCAGATGAAGAATGAGTTGAGAAATTAGTCACAGTTGGTTGGACCTATAGAGGATGATGAGACGAGATTTTTGGTTGATATGAGATATCAACTAACGAGGAGATAAGAACTTCAGTTGATAATGAGATGTCAACTGAATATGAGATGAGATACTAGTTGAGGCGAGAGTCCAGCTGATGACGAGATGCGATTTCAGCTGATGGCTAGATTCTAGCTGATGGAGAGATTCCAGCTGATGATGAAACGAGTTTTTGGCTGATGGTGAAATTCCAGTTGAAGATGAAATGAGATCCCGATTGAGGCGAAATTCCAACCAATGATGAGGAAGAGTATAAGTATAAGTTGAGCATGAGTTAAGAGTTGAGACGTGTGAGTGTAGCCGAGTACACTCGAGAGTTGAGATCCGAAGTATGCAGGTTTCAGCTAATGAGAAAATAAGATTATGTTGCTATGAGGTATGTAAATAATTTACTTAAAATGTTAGATGTAACGAGTATATGTGTTTAATTGTTGATAATACATGTGTTAGAGAACTGTTAATATAAAGTGTAGTAACCGACATCGAGATATGAATCTCGTGTCCATTTGAGGTAAGATTTACATATCACATAACGAGTGTTTTGTGATTATATATAATTAAGAATATATGTGGTTGATTAACGAGTATTTAACAACCATGGAGAAGTGTGTATAATGAGAATATACACGGTGAAAAACATATAAATCTTTTGATATTGTATATATATATATATATATATATATATATATATATATATATATATATATATATATATATATATATATATATATATATATATATATATATATATATATATGTGTGTGTGTTGCTTGTTGTTTCACAGATGTGATGAGATTTTTGTGCACGAGTATTTTTGTGGTTGAGACCACATATTCTATGGGGCCATATGATTAGTGCTTATGATTGATCAAAATAAGTGGCTGAGATAGCCAAAAGAGTATGAGTTGAGAAAGATGGTAAGTGTGTGGATGAATGCACACTATATCCGATTGTAAGTCGGTATGTTGAGTATTGAGTTTTTGTAAATTGAAATAGTCACATAATGATATAATTGTGACAGAGATGTCAGAGGACATTTGAGTAACTACATAAAGAGTACCTTGTGGTTATAATTGAGAGAACCTAGAGTGGTTCGTATAGGTCTTATTGGCCTATAGCTTGAGTAAATGTGATCGAGACCACATATTTGGTGGGGTCACATATCGAGTAAAGTGGTCGAGACCACATATTTGTGGGGTAACATATCGAGTAAAGTGGTCGAGACCACATATTTGTGGGGTCACATATCGAGTAAAGTGGTAGAGACCACATATTTTGTGGGGCTAAATAACGAGTAATTGTGATTGAGACCACATATTCTGTGGGGTCACATGTAGAGTAGTTGAGATTGAAACCACATATTTCGGTGGAACCACATAAAGAGAATGTTGTGGTTAGAGTAGTGAGGACCTTTGTAACTCAAATGAAAGGAGGAGTAATGGTGAGTCTATATGGCTCGAGACCGTAGAGAAGACCTACAAGAGTCAAGAAAAGATGGAATGAAATCAGAGGATAGTACGAGGTACCATGATTTGACCAGAGAACGGTATGAGATACCGTGATACAGTGTTGAGTGGTGAGAACAGAGAACGGTACGAGATACCGTGAGAGAGTGTTGAGCAATGAGGTCGACGAACAGTATGAGGTACCGTGAGATTTTATTGAGTAGTAAGTTTTGAAGATAGTACGAGGTACTATAAGATAGTGTGAGTAACGAGACAGGAGGATGGTACCGGGTACCATAAGTTGAGCTAGAGTGGTACTACAGTGTTGTGCTTGTGTGTAGACATGCATATACTTTATGGTGATGCAGAGTAATGAGAAATGTGTTATCCTTGCGTATGGATAGATATGAACGTAGCGGTAAGCTTGTGTGGCTTGAAACCTTGTGGGTTGAGAAGGGGATGAATCAGAGATTGAGTAAGAGTATGGGGGTACTATGAGATGATACAGTGAATAATACTGTTGAGAAGTGTTGTTGTGAGTAAGTATGTTTATCATGCAGTTGTGTTGAGGATGTGTGAGATTCCTTACATGTTGAACGAGATAGAGTTTTATAGATACATAATGAGAAGATATGAGTTAAAAGAGAAGGAAAGTAATTGTGGTTGTGATTGATAGGATTCGTTCCTTAGCAATCAAACCAATTACTGCCAATGAAATAAATACGTGAGTGTGAAGATGACAAAACTATTTATTCGTATGAGACGATGAGTAATAAATTTTGCTATAATAATTTTGAACTATTTATTGAGATTAATGAGTAAATTGGATAATGAGATATGATCTCACCGTAGAGATTGCGGTGTTTGATATTACTACTTTGAATCGTGTGTAGAAATTTCGGTGAGCCGTATATATGACCTATGTTGTGTCAATAAGATGAATTGAAAATTGAGATGATAATGACAGAGAAATGACGAGAAGAAATAGAGATCTAATGATTATCGATTGAGTGAGAGTATGATGTGGATTGTCCACATAAGAGATGATATAATAAGCGAGTACATTATGAAAAACAACATGAGGTATGTTGTTGGACTGAGATGAAGAGGAGTCATTCGTGGTTGAGGATTGTACGTTGTATATTGGGTGAAACACCTAATATATGTGCTGAAATGAGAGCGATATATATGAGATTTTGACAAATTAGTGTACAGTTATAAAGGAGTCTGGTGTGACAAAAGTATCGAGAGTTGAATACTAAATTTTAAAGGAGACACGAGTGAAACTCGATATAGTTTCTAATATTTTATTATTTGGATTTTATCTTTGGGTTGATGAGTCGTATGAAGTAAGTAAGACATTTGAATGTTTGTATCTTTTATACTGTATGAGTGTTGTTCCTACTATAAACAATGAGAATGTGCAAGTCAAAGAAATCAATAACTGGCGTGTTGTTATTGGAGGAGTAAATTAAGAGAAAGAATGAGCTTGAAATCGGTAAGACCATTATTCTTATTGAGTTAGAGTAAAATAATTTCGAGAAAATTTGAAACAAAAGTTGAGTTCCAGAAGGATATATGGGACAAGTTGGTGATTAGAGTATCACTTGAAGAGTGAGGTAAGATAGTTTGGTGTCAACGATGCCATAGAAAAGTGTGTCGCCTGAAAAAATGAGTAATTTCCTACGTGGCAGTGATGATAGCTAATATAACTATAGGGATCATCTTGTGAGGATGATGGTGGGTGTTACCTATATTATAAGTAAATGAGATGTGACAGTATGTACATGTTATATGAGCTGAAAAAAGGATAACATCATTATCATATGTAATGTGTGATTTCGGTGGTGAGGTAGTTGTATAAACCATACCTATCCCAAGAGATTCCGAGGACGGAATCATTTGAAGGGGGTAAGAACTTGTAATACCGTAACTTTGAATTATGGTAGAGTTATGTTAATTATAATCTAAACGAGATTAGATGAGTTAAAACACGAGTTAAGATGTTCAGAAACCCATCTATGAGAAGTTGGATGTTAAAAAAAAGTAAAAGAAACAACTTGGGTTCTTGAAAAGTCAAACCGGGTCGAGCTTTAAAACACGGGTCGAGTTGGGTTGAAATGAAAATGGAAAAAGAGTAACCCGGGTCGTGTTCGAGAAAACCCGGGTCGGGTTGGAGAAACCAGACCGTGCTGCACACAAAGAATAAAAGAGTGAATTGTGCGTGACAAAACCCGTGTCAGGTTTGGTAACCCGGGTCGGGTTACGGGGCAGATCTCCTTTAAAATGCAGCAAAACCCATTTCGAAGAAACATTTCCCCTTTTCGATTTTGAGAGCTCTATATGGCGATTTTGGGTCAAATTAGGCCTGGAGATTCATTGGAATGCATGGGGGACGCGAATCTAATCCCGTACACACGTTCTTGCTTCCGAATTTGTCGAGGTGAGTATCTCTCGGTTTTGGGGGTTTTAAACCCTAGCTTTCAATCTTTATGTTTTAGCTATAAATTGTTATATACGTTGTTAGTAGGTTGTTAGTGGATGCCTTTAGAGTTATTGGTGAGATTATTGTCGAGTTCCTACGGCTGAATGAGTAGAACCGTGGATTTGGGGGTTTCGGTAAATATAGAGTTGATATTTACCGTTTATACTCCTTTTTCCTCTTTTGATTGATACATCTTTGAGATAGATGATATTGAGATGATTGTGGATGTTGAAGAATTGATTTAGACTATGGTGATATAACCAAGTCTAGCGAACAGAAGCCCGGTACGCGCAAATTGGGAGTTCCACATACCAAGCCGATATTAGGTGAGTAGTTATAATTCATTATGTATAGTTTGACTATATCTAAATTGAATTATGGTACATGTTAATTGGTTGAGATAACTAAGTTGTATGAGTTAAATAAAGTTTAGAATTCACTGTTACATACGAGTACTTGGTTTGAATGAATATACTGAATGATTGAGATAATCATAGAGATTGAGTTAATACATATGTTGTACATATATGTGTGTTGTATTGATATTGCGGTAGCTTAGAGTTAAAGTGGTTATGTTAATTGTGGATAACAAAGAGACGAGTTATAGTTTATACTTGAGCATAAGATCAGAGTATATGCTAGAGTGAGTGAGTTAAAGAGTCTTTGAGTTTGATTGTTACAACCATGATAACTGTTATAATTGAGCATAATTAATAGTGATATAAGTTTATACGAATATGTGGGATTGAGTTTGTGAGTAGTATCAGTTGAGATACTTATTTATTGAGTTGATATTACTACTAATTAGCTGGTGTTTGTAAAGCTAATATGTTTGCAGGTTTCAGAGTTTAGAGAGAGTGAATATTGCTAATGAGACTAGCACAAAGAAGAATGATAAGAGAATTTACTAAAAGAGATTGTGGAGTATGATTGAGATTTCTCACTAAGCTTTATAAGCTTACACTTGAGTTGTATGTTGTTTTGCAGGTATCTATAGCTGTGATAGGGGAAGGCATGTGATAAAGAAAGGCAGACAAGTTTAGAGCCTGTCCTTTAGTTGAATTAGATTTATTTGTAATTCCTGGTTGAAATGTGTAAGGACCTTTTGTATAATTACTTGTGATGATAACATCTTGATCCTTGGTTTGAGTACAAATATACCCAATTTAATGTGTTATTGTTTAAAAAAAATTTAGGTGTACTTTGTATGAGAAATCGGGTGTTACAATGTATGTATGCTGCATATCCTGGGCTCTTTATAGCAAAACATTTCTTAAAGCCAAGTCATTACACTTTGTAACAATGAGAAATCGTTTCCTATAAGTATGGAATCTACATATAATACCATGAAGACTACAATACTCCTACTACCAATAACATAATTATAGGACTCATCCATTCTTCTTGAAAATCCAAACTCTTTGACCTTTTCATGGAAGCAAATGTTACACTTACGAGATGCTTATTTGAGTCCAAAAATGGATATTTTAAGCTCTGTACACTCTATCTAGTTTTTGGCATGTTAAAAACCCTACGGTTATGTCATACAAAACCTTTTTTTTCCATTTATGGAAATTTGTCTCAAACATCCATTTTGCCATGTCTCATAAATGTAGATATGGCAAACAATATCCTAATAGACTCATTCTCAGTTGTTGGTAAGAGGGTTTCCTCATGATCAATTCCTTGAGTCTGAGTATAACCCATTCTCAACCAATCTTGCTTCGAACGTGTGTACATTCCTATCCCTGTTCTTCTTCTTTTGAAGATCCAATTACTTTGAACATGTGTACATCAACTGTGGTGATGTTTCTAATAATAGAAGTGTCCTATTTGGGTTGTCCAAAGGCCTAGTAAAAACAATCAGTAGCAGAAATAAAGAGGATTGATCAGTTTATTAATTAATTGAGAAATTAATTAATCGGAAACTGGATTAGAAATTAATTGGTAAATTAATTTATGATAAATTATTTAAAGGGTTGGATTGTAATTAATAGTTTAGCTAATAGAACAAGTCCAAGGGGTGCGGCTTCCAAAAGGCTCAAAGGTTTAGAACCCTAGGGAGTCTCACACTATAAATAAAGGCCTTGGGGGACACTTCAAGGCATCTCCACAACCCTAGAGGTGCCGCCACCTCCAAGGAACCCTCCCATCTCCCTCTTTGTCGATTTCCAATAACTCTGTAAGGGTTCTCTGGATCGATTTCTTCATCTGAAGAAATTTTTGTCTGCTTGTTCTTCTGGTGTCCTTGGGTGAGAATCAAAAGAGGGATTATGGTTTGGATCATGAACATCCAACCACAAGGTATGAATCGATTTCATGTTTTGTTGGTGAAACTGTTATGAACATTTGATCTTGTTATAAGCATGTTATGAACTTGTTTGGTTATTTAGGATTTGATTTGTTTTGTCTTCCGCTACTAATATGAATTGTGTTTATCAATGAAAATCCTGACAGTGGTATCAGAGCCATTGTTCTTAGGTTGGATACACACTAGATCAAAAACTTGAATATGATTTGTGCTTGCCTGCTAAATTTCGATGAACATATGTATTATGCTAGAAAATCTTGGAAAATTGCATGTTATGAATTTTGCCTGATTTGTGCCTCTCTATACCAGTTACTCGACATTTTGGAGGGTTTAAAAACCCTCCACATGAAGTTGGCGGCCAGGGTTTCACAAACCCTTGCTTGCCTTGCTAGTTTCCTGACTTGCATAGTTGCCTTATTTGCTAGTTGCCTTAAAACTGCTTTCTTTAATTTAAGTGTTTAATTAATTATTAAAATTTGTTTTAATAGAACTAATTAATGATAAATTTAAATTTTAAATGTTTAAAATTTACCCCTAATATATTTAGAATAGTATATATTTATTAGAACTTAAATTAAAATAAGAACATTGGTCAAAACATGACTAGGCTCGTCCACTGAAATGAATTTGAAGGTTTGAAGGAGGATTCTTATGAATCCTAATGAGGTTGGTTTGTAAATGACATTTTGTCTACCCCCCTCACCGCCTGTCATGTTTTCGTAATGGAGTTACCGAAAAATTTTGATAGGGCAATGTTCATCAAGTTAAAAAGTATTTAACTTAGAAGTATTAGAACAAAAGTCCCGTTTTAATAATAAAATTAATAAAATGTGAATCTTGTGCTACCCATGAGAAACGCACATTCTATTTATGATATGTTGACGGAGCTGTGTGGTTAACCAGTACGTCAGTCAGGGTTGTAGTCGGGAATGACGTGAGTCGGGAATGACGTGACACTCGTGATTCTTAAGCGTATCTTGAGCCGGGCATCATGCGTGTTTTGCATAGTCTGTTCAATGTGTAATTCATGATCCAAGGCATCCCTGTCATGAATTTTGAGATGAGCACAACTGAGATTAACATGCCACAGACATCGGTCAATGAATCTCACAGACCTAGGAATTTCATAAGACTGAAATTCATAAAAGTATATCTACCTTAATGACCATTATGTTGTGATTATGGCATCCCTTTTCACATCATAGTTGGGAGATTTTGGGTCCTAGCCTTATTAAATAATAATAGGGTAATTATTTAAAAGAATTAAAATTAAATTAATAAATTCTGATTTTATAGATGTCTGAAGCTAGTGTCAATTCTCCTCCTTCTCTTCCATCACCCATTTCTGAGAGCTTCAGAAAGTATCTGCTGAATATGGAAAAGCTCACTAGTTTAAACTATGTGCAGTGGCTTTAGCAATGGAAACAGGTTACGAGGTTTGAAGGGAAGCCATATCTGATTGAGTGTCCGCTCCCCACTCTACCTAGGCATGGCATCATGCAGCAGCTTCGTGATTGAGTGTCCGCTCCCCACTCAACTTCTTGAGTGATGAGTCCGAGGAAGTTCGTAGCCTCATGTTGCTGACCATTGATTGCGAGAGTTGGAGGGATTTCGAGTTTCTTGGGCCATATCAGATAACACAGCGGGTTGAGGAAAGGTTCTGAGAGCCGGTTGAAAAGAAACAAACTAGGATCTTTAAAGAACTTGAAGGGTGCAAACTAGAAGAAGGAAGTAGCGTCTGTCCGCATGTTCCCAAGATTGAGGGATACATTCATGAGCTGTGCAGACTTGGTCATCCCATTGATCGGGAGCTGACTACTAATATTATACTCGACTCGCTGACTAACTAATACGATCTGTTCATCCAGATGTATAGGAAGGGAAACAAGGACAAGACGATCATGGAGATACATTCGAAGTTGACTCTGTACGATTCATTCATAGAGATACATAGTTCCACTAATTCAGCTACTTCGTGATTGAGTCCGGTGATGAGACACATCAAGAAACGATCCAGATCGACACTTGGACCAATTCTGAGATGTCTCAAACTGGGAATTCACAAGGTAGGATAAAATCACAGAAAGATTGGAAGATGCTCAAAAGCCAAATCATTTGGCAACTCAGGTATATCTAAAAGCTCAAAACTTTTGATCCTTAATTCCTTGGTACGAGATGTGATTCTCACATTTTCTCTGTATGCAGGCACTCGGTAAGATACAAGACACTTGGGCTCGTGCATTTTTGAAGTTTAGATAGATATTTGATTTTGTTATTAGCTAGTGGTTGCGTGTGACATTGTTTTCATATTTTACATTGATTAAGTATATTTTAGGTGTAATAAAAAAAGTTTGGTTGACTACACTATCCTTGAAATGTTTGTATGTATGTGTTATGATGATTACTTAAATACATCCAAAGTGTGTTGGAGAGATAAATGTAATTATGTTTAGATGATTGTTAAAGATATATTTAGATAAGAATCACATCAACCAAAGATCCAGATGGGCTGGACTTTGAAATCATTTGACTTGGAGTCATATGATGAATGGAGTTCTTAATTAAATCAGTTACAACAAGAAACGCATCACCAAAAGATCCAATGGATAGGATTTTTGAATCATTTGACTTAGAGTCACATGATGAATGTATATATTGGTCAAGAATTAACAAAGTCATAAATTTACATGGAAATGTAAAAGGTTGAGATTATGCACAACTGACACGTTAGTCCGAATCTGCAAATAAAACACAATTACTGTATTTGTGAAATCAGTATGACAAAAATTAATTGAAGCCTTGAAATGTTTAAAGACTTCAAAATAAAGGACAAAAATCAACAAGGCTGAAACCTGAGTTAAATCATGAACTGAGAAAATCTTTCACAGTTTTCCTCTTTCAAAAGAACATTATAATGTGTCTTAAGAAAGAAGATCTAACGTTGATCAAAATGGTTCGATCCCCGATGTATCAGATATACTTCTAATTAGTTTTGATAAATTAGATATTCAACCAGTTAAACCTAAAAGCACATAGAAAACCACATCTTAGACTAAGTAGGTTACACAGACACCATCTTAAGTGTAAAGCAGGGTTGATTCATTACAATCACACAAAGAGGGTCTAGGGTCATGTAGCGTTTGTTTGAACCTCATAACTAGCCTAAACCTGATCAGTAGTGTCGTTTCATTGGAAATCCAACAAGTACCTATGAAAGAAGAGTCCTTTTTAGAATAACTCATATTCTAAAGAATAGTGGGAGTAGGAGTGATCCTGAAAGGGTTCAAGGATTAGCCAAATGAAAGAACCTCTAGTCAAAATTAGCACTTAACCAGGAATCAGATTCCTGTTAAACCTGACATACTTCTCTCTTCGCACACCAGTAGTGTTGGTCACCTTCATAAAGTGTTATGATATGTAAAGGTGACACGTTGATTAGTGGTAAAACATGAAGTCGGTATGGATAAGTAGTCCAACTACTTGGAAGCATTGGTGAGCCCGGTTGCTGCCAAATAAGGGAACACAAAGGCGAGACTCGGTCTATGTGTGAATTTGACTGATTTTACACCTGGCCTAAAGAAACCAGTGGGAGTAATTAAATCATCAAAAGAAAGTAACATATGCAGAAATGCACTCACATTCTAAGAAAGGCTGGATGAGTGAGGCAATGCTCAGAGTTAAGAAATTGATTTCGAGACAGGCACTCGCATCAAAGCAGTCCAACTACTTGGAAGCATTGGTGAGCCCGGTTGCTGCTAAATAAGGGAACACAAGGGCGAGACTCGGTCTATGTGTAAACTTGACTGATTTTACACCTGGCGTAAAGAACCTGTGGGAGTAATTAAATCATCAAAAGAAAGAAACATAGATAGAAATGTACTGACATTCTAAGAAAGGCTGGATGAGTGAGGCAATGCTCAGAGTTAAGAAATTGATTTCGAGAAAGGCACTCGCATCAAAGCTAAGAATGAGTCTGTAAAGATATCATCTGCTGTAACCGCACTTTGTGAGTCATAGCAAGATTGGATGACCAGAACCGCTTTCCCTGAATGGAAAACATAAGGGTTGCATGTAAGACACTACCAAGAGGTTTAGAGCATGCCAATATATCTGAGCAAAATGGTACATGGTTCAAGACATTCTTACGAGCACCTTGCTAATATAGGATCATGGATTTTGTGATAAGAGTAAAGGAGTCCTAATTATGTAAGAACTAGTGGGAGTATCATAGTGATCTGACTGTCTACGTATGTCGGTTACATACTGATTATGGGAAACATCTCTTATTGTTACAAAGTGTAAGGACTTGGCTTTAAGAGATTATTCGCTGTATTAAAAGGGGATACAATGTACTCACGTGGTACAAGCATCTATTGGATAGACAGAGTCGTCAGTAAAGACCTTGCCAGTATAAGTGTGATCTTAACAATATTCTAGATGCATGACTTGAAGAAAGGAGTTTTCTGAAAGTTATAACATAGGATTAGTGAGTAATTCTTAGACTCCGAACAAGTTTAAAATGAATCGAATCCGATGAGATTCTTCTATTGGATCGATCACAATTATCATGGCCTTGTCCTGATAACTTGGATGATGGGAGCATAGTGAATTAGATTCGGAACAAAGCCTGGCTGGAATTACTGAACGGATAAAGAATGATTGGGTGAATGTAATTATAATTCAAAAGGAGTTTGAATCATTATTACCATCAATGAATGGGTCTAAGAGACTTCATCGTTGGTGTCTAGATGGTTGTCCTCAACATCATGAACACCTTTAAATCTTCTTACCGTCGGGTGCAGTCATCTAGACTAAAGATCCCAACAACCATGAGAAGTCACACCACCATTTTTCGGGAAGGAGTTAGGAGAGAAAAGGACAGTATGATCAGAAGGGTGTCCGATTAGACTAACTACAATGATGTGTATCAGAGAAAAAAATGAAGGACATTTTGGATACGTAGACAAAATGAAGGTCATTTTGGGTATATAACAAATTGAAGGTCATTTTGGGTATATAGACAAATAAAATCTTCATTATAAGTTTAAAAGAAACCAAGAAACATATAACGGTGTTAGAACAAGATCTGATTTGATGATTATCTCATAGAGACTTGATGATCAGCAAGAATAGCTACCTATCAGATCATTCAAGCACTGTGTTTCACTTTAGCATGTTTGGAACCCGCTTCCTGAGTAATTAACATTACTCGAATTTCCACAGTAGGTCGTTCTCTTGGAGGCAAGTAGTGATTTAAGACTGTCACGAGTGCCGATAGATTGCCCATAGTGATTGGACATAGCATAGTGATTACGACTAACACTCATGAGTACTTGGTAGAGATCCAAGTATTGAAACAACCCGCACCTAGGGATTACTTCATGGATATAGTCACAAGTAATCTAGGATGATAATGTCTTTATTCTTCAGACCGAGGTGCAGGAGGGATTTGTACTATGAGTCCGTCCTACATCGGTATCCGTAACTGGTAGTTATGAAGGGAATGTTCGGGTGTGGTGTGATGAAATAGGCAGAGACTATGTAGTCAAGATCTATTTGTTCCTTCTACCCTTACCGAGAGAAGCGATATCCATGGGCCCCTCGATGATTTGATGTTGACACCAAAATGCTCGGCCGGGCTCTGACTAAATTGATGTGTTCGATTAAGTAGTCTGATGTGGTCATCATAAATGTTTTTCGGGAAACAAAACTTGAACTTTTAGGGATTGACCCTTATCCATGTCCCAAGTTCATAGAAGGATATCTTGTAGAACATAGGGATAATTGATCTCTTATCTGGGAGTTGTTTCACGGTCATGGTTTGATCAGAGTTTGGCAGTTGCATTAGATGTCACACTCACAACGTATTATCTGAAAAGTATCAGACCACACTAAGTTGACACATGTACAAGTGGGAGACTGTTGGATATATGTCCAAGTCATCAACTGTGGTGATGTTTCTGATAATAGTAGTGTCCTATTTGGGTTGCCCTCAGGCCCAGTAAAAACAATCAGTAGAAGAAATAAAGAGGATTGGTCAGTTTATTAATTAATTGAAAAATTAATTAATAAGGATCTAGATTAGAAATTAATTGATAAATTAATTGGTAAATTAATTTATGAGAATTAATTAAAGGGTGGATTGTAATTGATAGTTTAATTAATAGAACAAGTCTAGGGGGTGCGGCCGCCAGAAGGCTCAAAGGTTTGGAACCCTAGGGATCCTCACACTATAAATAAAGGCCTTGGGGGACACTCCGATGTATCCCCACAACTCTAGAGGTGCCGCCACCTCCAAGGAACCCTCCCTTCTCCTTCTTTGTCGATTTCCAGTAACCCTCCAAGCGTTCCCTGGATCGATTTCTTCATCTGAATAAATTTATGTCTGCTTGTTCTTCTGGTGTCCTTGGGTGTGAATTAAAAGAGGGATTCTCGTTTGGATCCTGAACATGCAACCACAAGGTATGAATCAATTTCATGTTTTGTTGGTGCAACTGTTATGAACATATGATCTTGTTATGTATGAAATTGTTTGGTTATTTAGGATTTGATCTGTTTTGTCTTCCACTACCAATATGAATTGTATTTATCTATGAAAATCCCAACAGTTTTGGGCCAGGTGTAAAATCAATCAAATTAAAACATGGATTGAGTCTAGCTTTCTATATCCTTATCTTATTTGGCAAACAATGGGCTTACCATTGCTTACATGTAGTTGGATAACTCATCCTTACCAACCAGTGGTTTACCTCTAATCAGTTTGTTACTTTCACTAATATGGATTCCATAAAACTCAGGAGAGTGACTAACTCTACCAGATCTGTGAAGAAGAGGTAGAGATATGTTAGTGTTCTCAACAAGAGTCTCATCCCTCTAGTTGAGTGCTACTGTTAACTAAAGGTTCTTCATTGGTTGACTATTGAATCTTTTCAAGATAATTCTTACTCCTACTGGCTTCTTTGGATATGAGTTCTCTCTCAGAAGAGACTCTCCTTCGAGTCACAAACAATTTGTTCTCAGAAGTTTTGTAACACAAGTATCCAAAGGACTTGCGGGGTTAGACAATGAAATGACACTTCTCTGATCTGGGTTCAAGCTTATCATGCGCTTCATGATGAAGGAAGAATTCACAACCTCAGATTTTCTCAAGTGCCAGTGCGGGACGAACCCCACTTCACATTTTAGAGTGTGCCTTTGCAACCTACTTAGTTGGATATGAGGTTTAAGATACGAGTTTCTGTTTCTAGGGTATAACCCTTTGAAACTAATTTGTAAGTATAGCTCGACACATCATGGATCGAACCATTTCAAACAATGTTCGATTTCTCTTTTCAGACACACCACAATACTACGATTTTCTGAGAGGAGATAACCGTGAAACTGTTTCACAGTCCCTAAGATGTTCGCAGAATATAATACTCAGATATTCTAGCCTAGTTGATTTTCTACTTCATTTTGAAACTCTTTGAACACTTCAAAGCTTTTGTCTTATGTTTAATCAGAATAACATGACTACATCTACTGAGATCATCAGCAAATTTAACGAAGTATCGCTCATCATGCCTTGTGGCGGATTCGAACGGTCCACAAATATATGTGTGGATAAGGTCAAACAAATCCTTGCCTCTTTCGTAGTTTCCTGTGAATGGCCTTCTTGTCATATTCAAAGCAAGAAAAATTTGCATACAATATCTGACTCAAAGTCAAATGATTCCAAGTTCCGTCTACTTAGAGCTTGGTGACGCAATTCCTATTTAATGGACAAGGCGACAATGCCACAAACATGATTTATCCAACACACTTTTGGATGAATCAACATTTAAGATTATATTATTACTACAAACAACACACATATTCATATAAGCCATTGTAAGGATAAATTTTGAAAAAAAAAACTATGTTTATCTATGAAAATCACCATTTCTTATTTTTAAAAGAAAAGGTACAGATATCCTTTAAACAATGCATAATATGAAACAATGTTTTGTGCCAATTCCGACAAGTAGCAAAAATCTAATAATCTAACTAAACACCATTAATTAGCATGAGCTTGTAATTCCTGATTCTTGTAACAGCAACAACGCTTCTATATCTCATGATCAGATGAAGCCCTTATGCTTTAACTTCTTACTTTCACTTAGTCCCTGCATACAACATAGATGTGAGTTAACACATTCTGTATCAACAATTAAAGAATGAGAAGTTAATATACTATGGAGTGTAGATACACCTGAGGTGTTAAAATCCTTGACCCTGATCTTCTTCAGATCCTTCAAGTATGTTGGGCAAGTTGAGTTTTAGGAGTTAGAAGATTTGACTGTTTTAAGTTTGGAATTTAGGAAGGAATTGTCAATCTATGGCCTTTGTTGTTCGAGCCGATAGGTCCGAAAAGGGTGGCCTCGAAAAAGGAATTGATGCACCTTACCCCCTAAGATCGTCTGGTTTGGGATGATATTTCTGAAAGCTCGTTACACAGACAACATCGAAAGTCATGGACAATTCTTTAATGGCCTTTAGAATCTGAATGAGTAAGTGTGCTTTATGCATACAGAAAATTTGTAATCAAGGGTTCTTTAGAAAGCCATGAATTCCAAAGAAAATTCCGATTATGTTTTCACGAACTATTTCACGCTATCTCATAAGGCAATAAGCTTTGAAATTAAGCACATTAAAAAATAGTTTGAGTCTTAGTTAAAATCTGTTAAAAACTCTCTTTCTTGTGGACAAGCAAGGCACAAGTGTGGGGTGTTTGACAACGCCTAGTAATATCAAATATTTTAGTCGTTGTTGAGCCCTATTCTTAATGAATTTATATCATATATATCGTGGTATTCTCACTTTTCGTGCCAGCACTTGTTTGGAAAGAAACAATGAAAACAGGGACCAAAAGCATACAATTTGGAAGAAGTTTGAAGATCAAGGCAATATCAGGCAAATTCGCACGCGCGCCGTGGAATGTACAAATACGCGATGCGGTGACTCAGCAATGAGGTGGTGGAGAACATTTAAATGCCCAAAAAATGGGGATAACCCAGCACACGCACCGCGGATATCACTTGTGCGCGGCGCGGTCACTTCAAATTTGCAACTATAACTAGAGGGTTTTAGGCCGAAAAATGCAGCAAAGACCTGGCATAGGAACTTCTCCCAAGGCTTCTTTGACTCCGAGTTTCAGTTTTCAGCAACCTTAAATTGGTATTTTATGTTTTTCTCTTTAATTTTCAATTAGTTTCATAGTTAGTAGCATTTGGCTAGTGTCTTTGGGAGTGACAACCATTGATACTTAGTATTAGTTTCTGTTTTGGATGTTTTGGTTACTGTTTTGTACCAGTGGGATCTGAGTTTTTGGTTAATGAATCATTTGGTTATTAGTAACTGCTTGTTTTCGGTATTTTATGCTTTGGAATGAATTTTTGGATGTTTGATTGTGATTGGATGTTGATTTGATCTTGATTGTTCTGAATTTCATTTCTGATTTCAGTAACCAATTACGATTAATTGTTGGTTTAGACTTTAGTTTAGTGAATGCTTGTTTGGAATTATTTGAGTTTATGATTTTTGGGATTGTTTGGCAAAATTTAGGAACTAGATCCTCTGACTGTAGAGTGACACTACAGTTGGTAATCTGTCACCTGTCTCGACCACGTAACTCCTGTGGATCGACCCTGACTACCTCTATACTAGTGTGTTAGGTATTTTATTATTTTTGACTATACAACGACCTAGGCGTGTCAATATTCATCACATTTGCAGCGACAACGTCATCTTTGGATTGGACAGTCTTCAGATTTAACTTTGAGAGTTCATTGGGCGATCCGGTCTTCAGCATAGACAAAGAATCAGCAATTTCAGTTTTTAATTTGACTTTGACTTAGACTGGAGTCTGACTCTTCATCTCTTCTTGATTACATACAGGTGTAGAAGTAGTAACTAACTGACTGAGGAGGAATTCAAGCAACTTGTCACATGGAATTGAGTTTTCACCTTCTTCGGAAACATGATATTCGAGTTTAAAAATCTTGAACTTCAACTTGAGCTGGCGCTTCTCGATACCATCTTTGACTGCAAATCCTGTGAGTCATGGAGTTAGAAACTCTCACCATAGTTGTTGAAGGAATCATCATTGGTTCAGAATGAGACTTCTCGTAGTGTCTGTGTGAACCCGGAGGAATGCACTGTGATTGTTTGAGTATCGGTGAACTACTCCTGGCTGTTTTGATTTTGGCCCCTGCATATCCTTCATCAAAGATCTCAATGCAGTTGACAAGTCAACAAGTTGACTTGGCTCTTGGCGAGACGTTCAATGGTATCCAAACTCTGCGGAGTGTACCATCCTAGTGCCAATTTGAATCCGGTGAAGTTGTTGGGGTCTCACAGCTATTGTGGTAAACAACAACGAAAACTGACCAGAGTTTCGATGTTTCATCTATGCGGGGTAATATCACATTGAGTCACAAGCATCTTGTTTAGAAGAAGGATTGGGTCAAGAACGGTATGAGTGTGTAATATGTCTTGGTTACTAGACATACCCATCGGCTAGACTTTTGAGTTGTCATCGGTGTATGGTTTATTACACTAAGTCATTCAACTCTTGAATTAGAAGCTTTGTCGGTAAGAATGATTGTTGATGCCTCACATCTACTACTGGTGTTGTAGCAGAGACCACTGGCATAAATTGTCGAAATATCATCACCACTTGGTTTAAAATGGTGTGTTGTCTATTTCTTGCAACAAAAAGTTAGAGGTGGTTAAGAATGGATTGGTGCATGTGATAGATTACGGTACGCAATCTAACCATCGACACAGAATTTTTAACTCTCGACTCTGAGTGGCTTTACTCAAAGTGTCTAGAAGTTCGTGTTGCATAAATACTTGAAGGTTGGTTAAGAAAGGTTGTCAGTTAATATTTTCAATTTTTTTATTTTCTGAAAAATAAAGATATAAAAATAAAGCATATGTTTGTATTTTTGAAATTTTATAATTTTTGTTTGATTTTTGTTTAGATAATTTATCCCCCTAAATTTGTGCATTGAAGAGAATTGCGGAGTAAAAACCATGAACAAATTTTACTAAATAGAGAGCTTATTAGATTCAACTATTCAATTGTTTGGAACATTTATCTCAGCAACCGCAGCTCTCATAGGTGGATCAAAGAGAAGATGAAACTTAACATCACACGTCAGTAGCGACAATGCTTCCGAAGTTTGATCATGGAAAGATTGCAGTTAAAGGAAATCTTGTTTGGGATTTCTTGATGTAGTAGTCATTAAAAGTGAGATTGAAGGTTTTTTCAATTTTCGCGTTCTTTTGTTCATGGCCCTATATGCTTTGCATTTCGATGAATATCCCAAGAAAATCCCTTCATCCAGTTTATCAGTAAACCTAGTTAACGGATCCGTTAGATTCACTATGAAACATCTACATCCGAAGATGTGAAAGAATTTGACATTTGGATTTCTTCTGTTGATCACTTCATAAGGAGTAATGTTGAATCTATTGTGAATGTAAGATCGATTTTGAGTAAAGCAACCTGTAGAGATAGCTTTGGCCCAAAAGTACAATGACATATTTGAATATTCAGCATTGTTCTTGCAGCTTCACATAGAGAACGATTACAATGTTCTACAACACCGTTTTGCTGAGGAGTGTAGGGTGCTGAGAAATTGTGCGTAATCGCCTTTTCTCTCTTATAAGAATCCAAAGTTTGATTCTTAAATTTGGTACCATTGTCGCTACGTATTATTCTAACGGACTTTTTAGTGATACTTCCATATTCCTGATGAAATCGAAAATTAACTTTGCAGCCTCAGCTTTGTTTTGAAGGAACAATACCCAGGTGAAACAAGAAAAATCATCAACAATCACAAGAATGTACTTCTTTCTTCCCAGTGATTCAACTGCGGATGGACCACAAACATCCATGTCTAGAAGTGAAAGGGGTTCAGTTATTCTTGTATCTACCACCATGTGATGCATTTGCTTTGTCTTCTTGCCATGTTCACAAGCAGAACAAAGAGTATCATTGTCAAATTTTAGCATAGGCATTCCATTAACTAGAACCATAGCCACAAGTTTGTTAATGCTTTTGAAGTTCAAATGAGCAAGCCTCCGATGCCATAGCCAACTAAGATCTGAAGTGGCTTTTGACAAAACACATAACGAAGGAGCCCCAACTATGGGCTTTAGATCTAAGATAAACATGGATCCCTTCCTTTTCGATTTTAACAGCACTTCTTTCGATACTTCTCATGAGATGATACTTCCATGATTGTTGAAAGTGACCTCATTTCCAGTTCCTACAACTAATTGAGAAATACTTACCAAATTGTGTTTCAGTCCTTCAACATATGCAACTCTATTAATGGTGAAATGTCCACTGGTAACCTTCCCATAACATTCGATTGGACAGTTTCATTATTTCCAAATTTTATATTCCCAGCATCATCTATTGACCGATAATATCGTAACTCCCTCTTCCCCATCATGTGCTAAGAGCAGCCACTGTTGATGCACCATTCCCTGTCATACTGCTCTTTTGACATTACCTGGAATTAATCAAGAAGAAGTTGGTACCCAATCAATCTTGGGTCCTCGGGGTAAGTAAAAGATTCTTCCATCCATTTTTCAATTAT
Source organism: Cichorium intybus (assembly GCA_023525715.1). Classification (NCBI taxonomy): domain Eukaryota; kingdom Viridiplantae; phylum Streptophyta; class Magnoliopsida; order Asterales; family Asteraceae; genus Cichorium; species Cichorium intybus. The sequence goes on along the minus strand of CM042014.1, from coordinate 91,824,372 downwards.
TACGTCTTCGGATTTGTTATCACAAGAAAAAGTAATCTTTTTTCGGATGTATCATATGAGGAATTATTAGTACTAGACATCGATCCCTTTAGATATTCCAAACTTTTAGTAATCATGGAAGAGTTTGAAGATGTGGAAACCGATGTAATTTTTTGGAACCCAAATTTGTTTCACACTTCTAGAATATGAGAGTTTAGAAAACTTCTTCGATTTTGAGGGTTCTAAGGTCTTTAAAGATTATGAGAGATTTTTGGACTTTAATGTCTGTTTAGATTTTGAGGTCAGATTTTTATTCAGGTCATTTCTCTTCCAATTTGGTTTTTTCATTTGTTGATTTTCTTGACAAAGAACTACATAGTGTAGAAGTATACATGTATTCTTCGTAAACGAGTTTAAAATCATTTACTGAAAGATTCATATCCTTAAACAAGACCAGATTTTTTCCAACCACACATGGAATGTGTCAATCAGATTTTCGCCTTTGGTAAAAGTAAATGTAATGCCCCAAAATCCAGAGTAAAAATTTTTCTTTTCAAATGGTTCAAATACATAAAACGAATTGTTGAATAAAAACCATCCAAATTAAAACATAATATTTAAACCATATAAAACGTATTTAACAAAACATTTGAAAACATTATCCAGCAGAAGCCTTGATCATCAAAACCTCGGATACGGTACATTCACGCTGTGCTCCAAGCTCAAGCCAGCAAATACATGAAAAACAGTTACGGTGAAAGAGTAATCACAAAGCTTAGTGAGTTCCCCAAAAGCTCAAGCTACCCTAGCATGTTCCCACCCAAAAAAAAGCTAACAGGGCACCATCCACCTAGTCTGGCTAACAGGGCACGATCTCACCCACGAAGGGCTATCAGGGCACCACCCACCCAAATTGGCCATCAGGGCACGGTCCCACCCAAGAAGGGCTATCAAGGCACCACTCAATCAGACGGGTTATCGGGCCCCGCTGTCGAAGAACAGATTGTCCAACTAACAAGCAAAATACAGAAGCCTAAGCTATCATCAACCATACATACAAATAACATAAGGCATGCCTAGTTAATCACATTTTTCTACACATAGTAATAAGGCTAGCTACACATGTAATTAAACCCATAGTATAGTGAGAAAACTTACTTGATCCGCAATCGCAAGCTATACAACACTCCACGCGAGTGTCCTCAGATTCCAGACAAAACGAACACCCTGAAAAGGGTAAACTTCACTTAGAACTTCCTAAACCCCAAATAGGATAAACCTCTAAGACCGGTACCCGATACCTTCAAGTTTCACCAAAAGTCAAACCGATCAAAAAGTCAACGGTCAAAGGTCAAAGTCAAAGTCAATGGTCAACCGGTAGTTAGCCCCGCTAACTATGAACAGTCTCAAAAATCCAATAAGCTCTTAATTAATTCAGCCAAGGGATAAATTCTTCCAGGGACCTTCCAAACAGTCCCTAGGTCCATAAAAATCCTAACTTTACCATCCAAACATGACCATACAAGGTTAATAACAAGATCTATGTCCAAATGGTCCAAAACGGAACAAAACCACCAAAGAGAGTTTGGCTTACTCTCTAAACCAACTTAATGGTTCTAAATCAGGATTTAAAGGCGTAAAGCTCCAAACTTTAAAACCCTAATTAGGGTTTCCAAATTATGGAGTTGGCCTCCATAATTTCGCCAACTTAAGTCCTCCACTGGCTAGCCAGTTATTCAACTATTGAATAAATAAAAACCAGTCCCTGCACTTTTAATTAATTAAATTAATCACTGAATTAAATCCAATTAATTCTAGATTAATTCCTAATTAATTATTATAGATTCTAATCAATATATTAACACTTAAGTATATTAATAAAGTATTTATTTTATTTCTATTGATTTATTAAATAATTAATAAATCAACCTTACTCTCGAATAGACTCTACACCAATCCTCCAACTATGAGGGCAACCCAAATGGACTTTGCTTCTATTAATAAGATAAATACAATTTATAAGTCATGGCTTAGACACCTAATCCAACATAGAGGACTTTATTGTTATGTTTTTCTTGGAGCTAATTCCAACAAAAACCATTCCTCATTCATAATGAAGTTATAGTCCAATTATAATTCATAATTATATCTATGTTTTTTTGAAGTCAGCATCTTATGTAGCTCTTTACATAAAGATATTTTTCAGAAATGATTAACTCACATATATGTTGGATTAGGTCTCTAAGCCATAACTATAATTGATACATATACTTGAATTGATAGCAGCACATTCCTTTTGAGTTGCCCTCAAACCTAGCAGATGACAAGATAACTTATCAAGAGAGAGAGAGAGATTGATTTATTAATATATTATGAGGATAATATATTAATTAGAAATCATAATATTTATTTAATGATTCATCAGAAAATTGGAATTAATTTTGGGATTAATTACATTAATTAAAAGTGTAGGGGCTGAATTGTAATTGTTTAATAGTTGAGCAATGAATAATTATGGAATGTATATGATGGTGGACAATTTTTAAGGCTTAAGCCTTAAAGAATTGAAAATCTTCATAAAGGTCTATTTGTAATCTGTTTGAGTTATAAGTTATTTGAATTATATGATAAAAGGCTTATCATATCTGAATTCAAATAAGGCAGTTATAATCCTTATCACTTATCATTCTAGGACAATAAATAAAGAGCCCTAGAATCCCATATGACACGCCAATTCTAAGGGTTCTTCCCTCCTCTCTCTAGGTTTCTTCCTTGCTTGAGTTCTCGGTGTGAGCCATTAGAGCCACGACATTTGTGGTGCTTGCTTCCAAGAGATTGAAAGGTATGTAGTTTCTAAACCTACTTTAGAATTTTGATTATATGCCTTCAGGTTCTTAGTTATAGATTCAATAGTGAAAACATAGATCCTTTAGGTTGCAGAACTTAAGAGTTTAAGTTTATTTGTTTGCCTATTCACCAACAATGGTATCAGAGCTATGATTGTTTTATGTTCAATAGCTGTAATAGTAGAACTGTTATTAGGGTTTATAGAAATTAAACCCTAGCCTCCATGAATGTCGACTTGGCCTAGGGTTTTGGAAACCCTAGCCTCCACCATTGAATTTTCGAAAATTGTAAGGCTACCATAGGTTTTTTTATTTTTCACAAATATGATTATTTAACAAATGGAAACCCTTAGCCTTAATTTTGGAAAACTTAGTGTTGGGTCAAAATTATGGTTTAATCTTTACATTTAGTTGAGCTTAAATCCAAAATGTATGATTGTTTGTGGTTTTTGGCCAGGGACCGAAAACCCTTGGGTTTTCGGTGGTCATGACCAAAATCCAAGGGGATTTCGGTGGGCCTAGGTGGGTATTCGGTGGGCTTGTGCTGATGTGGGCTTAGGGTTTAGCTAGGGTTTAGGCATATGTATTTATAGTCCTGGTAGCCGTCATTATCTAGAGTTGATTGCCTTGGAACTTGAGCTAAGCTAGAGAGAGAAACTATTGTACTAGAAATCATCATCATCTTATGTACCTGACTTTATTCTATTAAAGTGTGCATTGAAGATTGATTAATCTCGTGATCTTACGTGTTTTGTTTGATAACTTGTTTGGGATTCTGAACCATTCAAGTTTGTGATTGATATCAAGTAGATCTTGTAGTGTTTGGGACTTATAATTGGTATCAAAGCCTCAAAACCTTGTGTTTTTGGGTGTTTTGGTAACAATCTCTTCAAAACCTTTGCTTGGATCTTGGTGTTATAGACTGTTTTGATCGATATTTTGTTATTTTGGGTGTTGGTTTTCTTCGTGTTCATTACTGTTCTTGGCAAAATTGAGTTTTTGATCCAAAAAGTTCTAATTTATGCTCAAAACGGCGTTTTAGATCTGAAACAGAGTGTTTTCAGATCTGTTTTGGGTTTTCGGTCTACCTTGGGTGATTTCGGTGGCAACACGTATTTTTGAATTAGGGTTTTTCATGTTTTCTGTGGTTGTTTTGAGTTTTAGGTCCGTCCTTTAAACATTTTGGTCAGCCCAATTACGTTTTCGGTGCAGCTTCTTGGGTTTAAGGAATATTTCGGTCAACTATTGAGATTTCGGCAGAAATCTTGTTTTCGGTTCTCTTTTTCTGTCCAGCTGGTTATCGACTTCATAGTTTTTGGATAGATTCTGTGGTTTACGGTCTAGTCAGAAGCTTTTTTTTGTGTGCTTTTCGGTTCAGATTTTAATTTCGCATATTCAATGGAGTTGGCTACTACCACCATACAACACGATCTCGATTCAGTCATGGGTATGGTCACTCGCATTCCAATACTGTTATCTGCTGAAGGGTTCTCGGAATGGAAATTCAGATTCGAGAAATACATCAAAATGAAAGATGTAAAAGTATGAAGAAGTTTTCTACATGAGCCTGTCAAAATTACAGTCACTAAAGAAGACGGTTCTGTGGTATAAAAACCCGTTGAAAACTACACAGATGAGGAATTTAATAAGGTGGACCAAGATGAAAAAGCCCTTGCCATTCTCACCATGGCACTATCTCTTGACATTGCTTAGTGCTTTAGAGAATACAAATCAGCCAAACCATTATGGGATGCGTTGATTAAGGTTTATGAGGGAAATGATGACATGAAACAAAGCATGCAAGACTTGCTTCATCAGAGGTTCAATATGTTCAATCTTGTGCTTGGAGAGACACTTGAGACCCAATTGCAACGTTTCATCACTCTTAACACTGAGATGTCCACTACTGATATTATGTTGTCAAGAACTAATGTCAACAAGAAATTGTTGAACTCCCTACCAAGAAGCTGGGATATGAATGTATGTGTGATTAAGAAAACTACGGACTTAGGAAACCTTTCTCTTTATGAGGTTATAGCTATTATCAAATCTTGCGATATCGATGATAAGCAAAGAGAAATTAATCATGACAGATCCTATCAATCTGCCAACTTGGGTACTTCTACAAATAGTTCATTTTCTGCCCTTCCAGTAGAACAAGCTCCTTCTTCCTCCAGTCTACCGATGGCACCTCCAGCTTCCTCTACTCCAAATCTTGCTACTATATCAACCACTCCAGCTCCTGTTGCTACCAAGGGAGCTGAAGAAAATATGGTATTGATTGTTGGCTATATGAATCATTACAATGCCTTTGTTGCTGGTGAACTTGTTCAACCTGTCATTATTGGAGACCTGGATCAGATTCACCCCGAAGACATTGAAGAAATGGATATATCCTAGCAGATAGCTATGGTTGTATTCAGGGCGAAAAAGTTTGCCTAGCGAACAGGAAAAAACAAATGCGGGTGCAAATGGAGACAAAAAGGTGGGCTTCAACAAGACTAAGCTTAGGTGCTATAACTGTCACGAGCCGGGGCATTTTGCTCGTGAGTGCACTAAGCCAAGGGTGGAGAATGCAAACGCTGAAAGGAACCTGGTGCCGACTGGAACTAATCGTGAAGCTCCTCAAAATACAGAAAGGGCTATGGTGGCACAACAGTTCACATGGGAGGACCAGTTGCACGACCTGAACATTGTTGAAAATAGTGGGGTTCATTTAGCCCAAGTTGAAAGTGATGCGGATGCTGATTTTACTGAAGAACAGATGATGGAGCTGCAATTTTCATTCATGGTCTCTTCTACTCCTGCCAACAATGAGGTTTGTGAAGTTTCTTGCTCTAATTCTTGTGTTGATATAATTGCTAAATAATGTGAACACAATGATAATCTTGTTAGAGAAGTTTTGACCTACAAAATGACGTTTATAATCTCAAAAAGAAATTAAAACCTCTTCAAGAATCGTTAGATGCTAAAACTTCAGATTTTAAGAAATTATAGGATGAGTATAGTATAAAATGTTGTCACCATAAATTTGCTAATGAGAAAATAATGATGTCGATTTTAATATTAAAAAATTCGATAGATTATGTACAGTTGTTGAACCTATGATTGAGCATCAGTTAAAATGGCAAAAGAAACACGGTGAAGGTTTTGGATACATAAATGTTCCACCACATTTTAATAATAATTTTACTCCCTCAACTGAAATCCAAGAGATAGAACAAGCCATTACATCAGTTCCATTCAGAATAATCAATCTGGCACCGCTGAGAGTTCTAAAATGAACTCTACTGATGCTTCTACCTCATGTGTAGATAAATTGAAAGAGAATGATGAGGACAAGGAAGACAAGCATGATTTTATTTTTGATAAAAAATGTTTAAAGACTAATGTTTCTATTTCGTCTATTTTGAATGACTGTGTGCGACATGACATTAAAACTGTTAATTTTTTGAAAAATCGTGGTGATGTTAATTTTAAAACCTTTAGGCAAAAGAATTTCGTTAAAAAATCTGTTGCATGTGTGTGTGATTGTGGTAATGATTTGAATCAATCAGGACCTGGACAAACTTCCACTGCTCCTTTAAAAAGACAAACTTGTTTCAATTGTAGAATTGCTGGTCATTTTGCCAGAAACTGTCCCCAATATCTGTATGGTCAACACCATGAATAGTTTTGGCAGAACGTGCCAAGGGGAAGATCTTATTAAAGAAAACCCTCGAGTCACGTTCTCGAAATAAAATCGGAATATTTCAAAGACCAAAACTCAGACTGCCAAGGACAAGAGGACTGATTCGAATAGTAGTCATGTTTCAAAATCAAATGTAAATGTTCCCAACTAGTTTAAAGACAAAAGGTTTAAATCCAATTACAAATGGGTTTCTAAAGGCAGTGTTTAAAAAACCTCTGAAATTTCATTATTATTTGACAAGCGTGACGTAAGCTTAGAATCCGTTTCCTGTATCGATAGTAAGGGTTAACCCAATTTCCTAACGGATTGGGTCCCTAAATCTATTTAATCTCGCAACTTGTGCATGAACAGCTATGGAGGTATATCATAAGACCATGGTATATTGATAGTGGTTGTTCCAGGCACACGACAGGAGAGATATCCCAGTTACACGACATTAAAAACTTTAACCGTGGATATGTTTCCTTCCCGGGAGGAGAAAAGGGAAAGATCACACAGAAGGGGACCGTGACCAATGGCGTGTTGAAATTTGAGAATGTGAACTTTTTTCCAGAGCTTAAGCACAGTCTGCTGAGCATATCAAAAATTTGCGACAAAGGTTTTTCAACCCATTTTACCAAGAAAGAATGTCTGATTCTGAAACCCGGTGTTGTCATTCATGAGGAGTGGATTCTTGTTAGATCTGAATGTAAAAGCAACGCTTACATTATTAACATGAATCATAGCACTCCTGAAAATGTCTCTTGCCTATTCTCGAAAGTCTCTGAACAGAATGCCATGTTATGGCATCGTCGTCTCAGTCACACCAATGCGAAGAATTTGAATCGTCTCGCTAAAAATGATGTTGTCTGGGGGCTTCCTATTAAAGACTTCATCACCTTTGAGAAGTGTGTTTCATGTGCTCAAGGCAAGCATCATCGGAAGCCCCACAAGCCCAAATTGGTCAACACCATTGACTCGCTCCTTCAACTGATTCATATGGATCTCTTTGGCCCCGTCAACGTTCTGAGTATTAATAAAAGCTCTTATTGTTTAGTTATTATTGATGATTACTCACGTTTTACTTTGATTTTCTTTTTGAAGAATAAGAGCGAAACTGCATGTTGAAGCAAAAGAGTTGGATCGAGATTCAAATAATGCGGAATAAGATAAATAAACAAGATCAAGAACAGGCAATATGAAGAACTGAGGTCTAATGATTAAAAGTGCAACTCAAGAACAATTCGATGAGAACTATTATGTATGAGTGCAATTGAACCGATTACTAAAGTTAACCCTAATGAGGGTATGAACATGCTATTTAAAAGAAAACTAAGTATGGAAGGACAGACCCATTCCATAACCGATAGCAAAATTATGGGCGTTAAATCTGGCTACAAATCCGATCAGCATATTTGACTCAATCTACATTTATGACTCAACAATCTCCCCCTTTGAGTCAAAAGTGCGACTATGCTTCATTCTTCAAGTTTCACTTCATCAGCTTGTCTGTCAAACACCTTCGGAATGATTGCCAGGATCCTCTTTCGGAATTCAATGTACCATGTTAACATGTCATTGATGCAAGTTTTATCTTCAGCGGTGTTGGATTGAAGTTTGTTGGTGATGTGAAGAATGTGTTCCAACACTGGAGTTCTGTGAAGATGTTTGTCCGAAAGATAGAATATCCTTTTAATATTCTCAAGCCCTTATTTTGAGTTGTATGCCACACTCCAGTTTGAGTTGACAATTTTTCCGATTTTACGCCTACTGAGATTTTTGGGAGGAGGGCGTCTTACGGTCAGTGGAATCTTGTCCAGAACACCAGCAACTTCAACATCCAACTTCGCAACTTCAAGAATATAGAATCCAATCATTCTTTTGACATGATTAAAAAGAGGATAATACTTTTGTTCTCTCGACAAGATGTTGAACAAAGATATCCAGTCGAATGGATTCATGAAAGGTAGATCAGCAAGTGAGAATTCCATCTTCTCTTTATCATCGCATCTGAATGCCAGAAATCTTGAGTTTATGAATGGAAGAGTAACCTCAGGAAGACGATGAGTCAGTTGAACAATTTTTTTCAAACTCCAGGTTAAATGTTGAGGACGCGTGTTCTTCAAATAGAAAGTGAACCACAAGTCATTCACTTCCGAATTAGAAAGACGGGTGTCTTTGAGTTCCTCAAACCCTCGGAACACAAGAGCTTTTGCCGTCATCGGAAAGTCTAGCTGAGAGTTTACATCATTGCTTGTGTTATATGAGGCTATTGGTTGAAGCCAGTTCTCCACAGGCTCAGTAATTGCTTCCATCATCATTCTTTTATAGTGCCAAGGGGGAAATAAGGACATTTGAGTTTTCAAGAGTAACTCAGCCTCTCTTTTGGCAGCTTCCTCAGCATCAAGTTTCCGAGTAAGGTTGAGAATTTCATCAATTGCGTTCTCCCTGGTTGATTTGGCAGCGTCCTTATCGGATTCTTGTTCTTCCACTATCTTTTTGCCTTTGTCTTTTGATGGATCAGCGCCTCCTTCAGCATTTTCATTGCCTTTGTCTTTTGATGGACCAGCGCCTCCTTCAGCTTTTTCATTTGTTTTAATCGGAGTGTCTTTCTTTGGAGTCTCCTGATTAAATGTACTTTCTTCATTTGTTTCGTCTCCCCCTTGTTTCGAAGAGGCCACACCTTCCGAAACACCCTTTAAGGCAGCGAGAAGATTGAATACAGGATGAAGCTTAAGGGTCAGATGCCTACGTACCTGAGGATTGAGAATTGGATCATTGTCTTCAACAATCCGATGAAGGAAGGAGTCAATTTCCGATATTCCACTTCGAACAGCTTTGTTCTGAGATAAAGCCGAGGTAAGAATGGCAGACTGATGATGGAGATCGGACTTGAGGAGCTGGATTTTAGTTTCTTTGGCCGCTAATTTGTCCATCAAATAATTTTCCGTTGCCAAATCTGTTCTCAGTTGATCAACCTTTGTATCCATAGAGGATGTCCATTCGGAATATTGCTGCTTCAATTCCGAACGTAAGGAAGAAAGTGCCTCTTTTTCGTTCTTCAGAGAGGTACTGAAGTTGGAGATAACCTTGTGCATATCTTCATTGTTCCGGACATGAGCATCACAGAAATCTTGAGTAAATTTGAGAACATCTTTTTCCAGTCTGCCAATAGAGGTGGCAGAGTCTCGTATTTGTGCATCATATTTTTCTATGAGGGAGGTGAATTGACGCATGAGAACTAGATTTTCGGTGATCAAAGTGTCCACCGATTCCTTGTGAGCATCCAACTGGGATTGCCAATCGGAGATAGAGGGTTGTGCCTTGGATTGGAGAAGTAAATCCAGCTTGGCAGAGATTTCCGAGAGCTGTTCAGATGACATCGGAACAGAAGAGCTGGGTGGCTTTAGTTTAACATTAGATGGAGATTCAAGGAAATCGGAAAGATCATCCTGGTCATCATTAACCAGTATATCTTCCTCTTCATCAATGTCGGTAGGGGGGTTGTTAAGAGGAGATTCTGGAATGGCAGTCTGTTTTGGTGATAAAGATGGAGACTTTTGAGTGTTGGGGTTCGGAGGGGTGAACGTTCAGGTGTGCATTGCGGACTAGAATGAGGAGTTGTTTTTGGTGTGGGGTCATGAGGCGGTGATGCAATATGTGAAGTAGGCTTGGTAAGTGGAACATCTTCAAGGTTGTCGGTAATCGGAACGTCGTGTGGGGAGGTCGGAATTTGATGAGTTTCGGAGAGTTCGTTTTCGGTATCATAAGTCTGGACAAGCTTTCGGAGTCTTCTTGGACGTTTTGGCTGTTTTTCGGTGTCAGATGCTGCAGTTTTTCCTTTTCGTTTGATAATTTTCTTTGGATTTTCAAGTCTGTCAAAAGCGACTTGATGATCCTGATCAACAGCACGAATTCCGGATGGAGGTAGTTGTCGATATGCAGCAATGCATTTCACGTCCTTCGGTACTCGGTCCAACATCGGGATCGGAATGCACCCAATGAAATAGAAATCCTCCGATTTGGTGGTTGTAAACGGTGTGGTCGACAGCGTCGGAATAACCGCTAAGACAGAATCGGTCATGACATGAAGATGATTTTGCTCAATAGCCCGTTTCACCACAATAGACCAAAATCGAGCGCAAGAGATTTCAGAGTGACGATTCTTGTAGTTCACGCTCTCAACAAATTGACTCCATAGAATAGATCCGTAATCAAGGTTGATATCATGATAGAGGCCATAAAAGATAGAGTAAAAGTGCTTACTTGCACTGTATGTGCCTGTCGTGCGTTCAGAAAAGCTTTTGAACAGGATTGTGAAAAGAAAATTCCACAGAGGCGGTAGACCTTTCTTTGTGAACTTGGAGAGTTGCGTGATATCACCCTTGTAGCCTAGTTGGTAGAAGAACCGTGGAAGAGTAGAAGGCGGAAGGGAATCAGGATCGACAACATCAGTTTGATCAGTAAACCCTAGCAACTACTTCAAAAGTGACAACATCATCTGCCTTGTTGTAGAATGCGGATGAGTACGCAGAGGAGAGATACACGATAGGAACCTCCTCTGAAGCAGTTAGGGCTTTGTAGATCCTTGAGAATTTGAGACACTCGATCATCGGCTGAAGAGCTTCATTATACTTCGAAGATTGAAGATCAATAATCATATTCTGATTTTGTTTGATCTTCAGCATGAGAGAGGAGGAAGTATTTTCGTTTGCAGAAGATGAACCTGCCATTGGAGAGTTCTTGAGAGCTCGTGAGAGAAAGAGGGCTTTGAAGATGGAGAGTTCTTGCGTGAGAGAGGAAGAGCGGAAAGAAAAGAGAGTGACCCAAGAAACCCTTTAAATAATTTTTTGGAGTCCAACTCAAAATAGGAAATCCCGCTTTAGTTACGTCCGTTTCCCAAGAATCACGCTGTATCATCATTAGTAGCCCCCAAAGGTCGCAGTACAGGCGCGTGAAAAGCGAGAAAATAGCTGGTGTTTGAAATGACGTTGTAATTGCCACGTTCTGATGACCTCATCCAAAAATTAAAAAATACCAGGTCATCAACCTTTAATCCTTATCATAAAAACATCCAGAGTTAGAGAAATCAATAATGATTTTCGTGCAAAAGGGGTGTCAAAGATAAAGAAGAAAATCAAATTAATTTGGTAAAGTGTGATGTCGGAATGACATAAAACTGATTGACCCCGGGCATTGATCTCTTCCTTCGGATTCAAGAGAGATTCGGAAGTGTTTGTGTGGTATCCCGTTGAATTACGATCAATTGATTTATGAGAATCATTGAAAGGTTTCTTTTAAGATTTAGGCTTTATCAGGTGGGTTTAACTTTCTTTCTAATTCCGAAAAAGTGAGAAATTTCCGAAATCAAAAGAAAGGACTTGTTTGACTAGAGTAGTCATGATAACAAGTGAGGTAAGGAAAGTATTGTCTGACTCAGGGAATATTTTGAAATCTAAAAAAAAAAATAAAAACTGGATCTCTTTGGTTAGAAAGTACTTGGTGAAGTATATTTCATAAAGATCACGCAAAAGTAAAAGATTGAGATTTCGTCTGAAGTTTTCGTCAATTCCTTGGTGTGTTTGGATATTTGGATTTCATTCGAAAATGTGGTAGAAACAATTCCGAAATCATGAATACAGAGTTTTTATAACCATCAGTTTTCAGTGGTAATGCTGACAACCTTCATAAGGGTTATAGTTATATGGAAATGGAATAAGTGCGGAGAATTGATAGAGGGGTTGAGAGAGGTGGTTTGAGTCTCACAGCGTCTCATGGCGAAAATGAGTTGCAATCTTTGACTAGAATTTCCGAAATCATATATTGAAATTGGTTTGTATTTCAATAATCATAGATATTCGATTTGGGCAGACAGACAGGTGGAGAGAGAGAAAAATACTGCGGAATACCTCTAACAGAGATTGCACAGGAGAAAAGAGTGGATATTTCCGAAATCATATATTGAAATTGGTTTGTATTTCAATAATCATAGATATTCGATTTGGGCAGACAGACAGGTGGAGAGAGAGAAAAATACTGCTGACAACCTTCATAAGGGTTATATTTCAATAATGTTTGGATATTTGCATCATTACTTCCAAAAAGTAATTTAATGTTCACTATTGGGAAGCCTAATCGGTGTCCTGTTTGCCTATAAAAGGAAAGGATTGTTACCAGAAACAGCACACATTCACAAGAGATTACCTTCATAAGTTCATCAGATGGCTCAGCGTCCTTACAATCGTGGTGATAAAGGTTGAAGTAAAGATGCGTGAAGGTGAATACGCAGGTGGCACATATGGAGGAGTTGTTATGGCGGTTTGGAATCATTGGTATGAGATCAATATGACGACGCTCAAGGACAATGAAGGTGTAGGGCCCCTTACAATCCAGACTAGTTACCCCTACTTGCAGCCTGTCCCACCAACGATCTTGGTGGAGTATAAACAGTTCGACATCGTGGAGGTCTGGCACAAGCGGGGGTGGTGGCCAGCAGTGATCATATAGGCGACTCCTCACAACCAGTTCCTGGTGGGACTGGCGGATGAAAGTCGTCTTTTTGTGGATGAGTGTGACGTGCGACTCCATCAATCCTTCCACCTTGGTGATCCTCCGATGTGGCACTATTTTAAGCTGTAGTATGAAGTAGTTTTATTATTCCTTTTTGATGTACTGGACTACGTTTCTTCAGCTTTAATACAAGGTGTCTTTGTTTTTGTTGTCTGGATTTCTGTCTGAATTTTGTTTATCTGCATTCTCAAGGACAGGAAGAACAAAACAAAGAAAAGGAAAACGAACATAAAACACACAGCCTAAAAAAAATAAAATTTTAAAGAGTAAACAAAAAATAATAATAATAATTTTGGTATTTTGAAGTTCAACAAATAACACAAAAAAAAACAAAAACAAATTAAGTAAAAATTAAAAATAAACAAAAACAAAATATTTTTGATATTTTTGAAGTATAGACATAGAGTGAAGCAAAAAAAAAAATTATTTCCGAAATAAGTAAAACTTAAAATAAAAAAATAAAACACAAGAAAACAAATCAGAGTTTCAGAAAGGATACATGCATTCCGAATCATCCTTGTCCAAATTCAGATTCCGAGGCATTCCGAAATTCGGAACAAATCGGAATCTCAGTTAGAAGTCGGAACGGATTCAGCTTCCATCATTCCGAGACCTTGAAGAATTCTGTTGAATGCTAGTTCAGGAAGGGCCTTTGTGAAGATGTCTGCTAGTTGATCATTTGAGCGGACGAAATGAATTTCGATGTTGCCGTCTTCAACATGATCTTTGATAAAATGATATCTGAGTGCAATGTGTTTAGTCTTTGAGTGTTGCACTGGATTGTGACAGATCCGAATCGCACTTTCGGAATCACAGTAAAGAGGAATGCGTTTCATACTCACTCCATAGTCTCTCAGTTGGTTTTGAATCCATATTATCTGAGAGGTGCATGAAGCAGCAGCAATGTACTCAGCTTCAGCTGTTGAGAGAGACACGCAAGTCTGTTTTCTTGATTGCCAGCTTACGAGTTTTCCATCAAGAAGTTGACATCCACCTGAAGTGCTTTTACGATCCAATCCACAACCACCAAGATCAGCATCGGAAAATGCTTGAACAAAGAAGCCAGATCCTGATGGATACCATAGTCCAAGAGAGGTGGTTCTTTTGAGATATCGGAATATATTCTTCACAGCATTGTGATGTGGCTCTCTAGGGTTTTCCTGAAATCTTGCGCAGTAACAAACAGCAAACATAATGTCGGGTCTGCTCGAAGTGAGATAGAGGAGTGAGCCTATCATTTGGCGATAAAGAGTGATGTCTGCTGCAGGTTTGTCTAGTGAAGGAGTGAGTTTTGTTCCGAAAGCCATCGGAACTTTGACTTTAGAATCTCCCTTCATTCCGAATTTTTCTAAAAGAGACTTGGTATAGGCTTCCTGATTGATGAATATGCCTTCTGAGCTTTGTCTGATGTTTAGGCCTAGAAAGAAATTGATTTTACCCATCAAGCTCATTTCAAATTTTGTCTTCATCAGTTTTCGGAATTCAGCCGTTAGGCTAGGGTGAGTAGATCCGAAAATGATGTCATCGACATAGATTTGAACAATCATCAGGTGACTTCCTTCCTTTTTGCGAAAGAAAGTTGGGTCGACAGATCCTTTCTTAAACTTGGATTGCTTGAGAAACCGAGTTAAAGTTTCATACCAAGCTCTTGGAGCTTGTTTCAGGCCGTAAACAGCTTTATCTAACACATAGCAATGATCAGGGTGTTTACTGCTCACAAAGCCTGGTGGTTGTTCGACGTAGACTGTTTCTTCTAATTCTCCATTCAGAAATGCACACTTGACATCCATCTGATAGACATCGAAACCTTTGTGTGCTGCATAAGCAAGAAAAATCCGAACGGACTCTAGTCTAGCTACTGGTGCAAATGTTTCTTCATAATCAATTCCTTCTTCTTGACAGTAACCTTTAACAACCAGTCTTGCTTTGTTCCGAATGACATTCCCTTCTTTGTCTAACTTGTTTCGAAAAACCCATTTCATTCCGAGAACAGATGCTTTTTTCGGAGTTGGAACCAATCGCCACACGCTGTTGCGTTCAAATTCATTTAGCTCATCTTGCATTGCTTGGACCCAGTCAGCATGATCAAGTGCTACTTTAACTGTTTTAGGTTCTATCTTGGAGATGAACGAATGAAACATGCAAAATTCCACTTTTGAAAATAAAGCGGCTTGCTTTTCTTTGGCTTGAGCTCGAGTGAGAACGCCAGCAGAAGTCGTTCCGATGATTTGAGATTTTGGATGATCTTTTGTCCATTTTATCATTGGAGGATAATTTGGATCATATTCAGGATTAATTTCCGAAATGATTTCTTCTGCTTCTGATTGTACCTCTGACTGTGTGTCAAGGTCATTATTTTCAACTTTATTCTCCCCCTGGAAGTTTGCATCATTTCTATCATCAGAGTGATCTTGTTCAACCGGTAGAGTGGTTGACTCGGATTCAGGAGCCATGCTCTCCCCTTGAATAGGTGTTGAACCCTCCCCCTGGATAGGAGCATCAGTAAAGGAAGTAGGAGCATTGTTCGGAATCGGAACATCAGTGGAATTTTCTTGTGAAGATGCATTTTCACTGACTGTACTTTCTATAAGCTTTGATAACTCATCTTCTTGATTATCTCGTGCATTTGCCTCTGATGTTTTTGCGGTTTCTTGGTCATCGAACAAATTCAAGAATTCCTCATATAGATCCACAAGAGGAATTGCATATTTATTGGATTCGGGAAAGATGTCTTCAGTCTTTGTACTAACATGCTTTGCTCTGGAATTGTATCTATCATCAAAGGTGATGTAGTACGTTTCTTCAATCTTTCGAGATCTTTTGTTCAGAACACGATAGGCCTTTGAAGTAAGAGAGTAGCCCAGAAAAATTCCTTCATCAGCTTTTTCATCTCATTTAACTCGTTTTTCTTTGGAGTTAAAAACGAAACACTTAGATCCGAAAACATGAAAGAATTTTACGTTCGGTTTTCTCTTGTTGATGATCTCATAGGGAGTAAGATTGAATCGTTTTGTGATGTTTGATCGATTCTGAGTGTAACAAGCAGTTGCGATGGCGTCAGCCCAGAAGTATAAAGGAAGTTTTGCAAAAGAAAGCATTGTGCGAGCTGCTTCACAAAGAGAACGATTGCGTCTTTCTACAACCCCATTTTGTTGAGGAGTGTAAGGGGCAGAGAAGTTATGCGAGATTCCTTTATTGAGAAGAAATTCATCGAGAACTTTATTTTTGAATTCTGTGCCGTTATCACTTCTTATCATCCGATTTTTGCTTGAGAAAGAACACCCATGTGAAACGAGAGAAGTCATCTACCACAACCAGAATGTATTTGTTGTGAGCAATGCTTTCGATGGCAGATGGACCACAAAGATCAACATGCAGAAGTTCTAATGGTTCGATGATCTTTGTGTTAATGATTGTAGAATGACTCTTCCGACTTTGTTTTCCTAGCTCACATGCATCACAGAGTCGATCTTTATCGTACTTGAGTAGCGGTAATCCTCGCACAAGGTCACCAAGTACCAGTTTATTAATGTCACGAAAGTTCATGTGAGACAACCGTCTGTGCCATAGCCAACTATCATCGTTCGTAGCTTTAGTGAGTAGGCAGACGGCAGGTTTTCCTTGGATAGGTCGCATGTCCAAAGGAAACATCTCTCCTTTTCTTTTTGACTTCAAAATTATCTTTTTAGATTCCTTCTCAACCAGTTCGGAGCCATCTTCATCAAATGAGACTTTAAGACCAGTTCCGACGACTAGTTGTGAAACACTGATCAAGTTGTGCTGAAGTCCTTCAACATATGCCACTTTCCGTATCGAAATTTCACCATTTGTGATCATGCCATAGCCTTTGATGTTGCCTGTTGCATTATTTCCATAACTAACTTTTCCTCCATTGGTTAGCGAGCGATATTCTCGTAATTCCTCCTTCCTTCCAGTCATGTGACGTGAACAGCCGCTGTCAATGTACCATTCCGGATCATACTGTTCGTCACGTAGAACCTGCACAAGTTAGAGAGATTTAGGAACCCAAACCAATGTGGGCCCATGTGAGAATTTACGAGAGGTAGGAAAAATGCATGATCTCTCAACCCAAAAGGATTTTCTCACAGATGGTTGATTTTTCTTATTTTCAATTCGGAACACTTTCATTTTTGTGGATTGCCATTGTTCTTTAGCAAAACGAGATTTCTTAGGAGTGAATGCGTTCGAAATTTGATAATAATGAGTCTTCTGACTGTGGGAGAGATAAGTGGGATTTTGATTTTTGACTGATTGAGAGGTGAGTTTTGTTTTGATAGTCACAGTTGGATGAATCTTGTTGGTTTTAAGATCCTGAGTGGTTTCAGGATAAAGTTTTGCCTTCCCTTTTGAATCCGTTGAACCGAGAACACGAATGGGATTCATTGTTGTTGTTGTTGAGACGGAGGGTTTAGGTGTTGGTTTTGGTCTTTGAGTAGGCTCAACTTTCCGAATGGGAATTGGGTTGACTTTTTGAGTTAGGTTTGAGTCGTGTTTGTTTCTCCAGAATTGTATTCTCTCTTTCAGATTCTTCTTGTACCTGGCATTCATTTGTTTCCTTTTGGCAATGAGCTCTTCAGGAGACTTATGAATATGAGATGTCGAGCTGTGATTAGAATCAGACTTGAAAGTACTCGTCTTAGGGTTTGAGGAATTAGATTTCAAATTTTCTGTACCCCATGAACCATTTTGAGAGACAGACTTTTTACAGTTCAATGATCCAGAAATGTAGTTACCACGAGACTTCCATGAGGTCATTTCGGAATGACCTTTAGTCTCTTCTGAGTTGTCAATTGGTTCTGACCAGAAGAAGGAATCACATACCTCGGAGTTATCGTTATCGACTAGGACTTTAAGTTCAGTTACATCTTTTGTACTTAGGCCTGTTTTAACGAAAACTTGATTTGGTACCGTGTGAATCTTTGGAAAAACAGTAGCTTGTTCGTTTAAAAGGTGTGATCCTTCATTTTTAACAATTCTCGCAAAAGCAACTGAATTTTCAGAAATGAGATTTTTCTTAGTTTCAGTAGAATTTGTTACGAATTCCGAACAGTCAATTTCATCCTCAACATATATTTCACTCATATTACTTTCATCAAAATCAGAAATATTCTCATCAATGGGAATATTTTCGGAATTTAGTTTAGAGCATAGTGAATGAAAATTCTTTAGAGTTGCTGTTTTAATTTCCTCATGATCATTTTGTGAAAAATATTATTTGACCATACTTTTATGTTCTTTGGATTGTATATAGCTTTCAATTTTATCAAGTCCGATTCGATAAGCTTCCGAAACCTCATCAGATGAAACAATGGTTTCACACCTATGACACTCTGCATCGATTTCATCCTCTTTCAACTCAAGAAAGGGCAAAATCATTTTGTGTAAACCCCTGCCTATATCACAATCAAGATGCAATTGAGTAATATTATTGTAAAGACGCTTAGCAATTAAACAAAAAATGTTTCTCTGTTTGACAAGAACTAAATTATCTCTTTTTACATAAATAATATCATCGCGTACTCTAACTAACTCACTATCCAACGCCTCGATTCTCATTCGTCTCTCCTCATTCTTATTCGATATCCTGCTCAATTGATCATTTAGGTTAGAATTGCTTAGACGTGTCCTTTTTAAGCTATCACTCAAACTGGAGACAGTAAATCTAAGATCATCTAATTCAGTATCATAAGTGGAAGAGCAAATATTTAAAGATTTAAGGATAGAGCGTACCTTTTTGACCACAGCCTCACATTCCTCAACTTGTTCATAGACAGGCTTCGCAGCAAAACAACTTGCTGAGGCTTGACACCCGTCGGTAGAGTAACCTCTGCTGTCGGAATGATCAGCTTTCACCATCAGACATCGACCATGCGTTGGATTCCTCACCTCCTCATCTTCCGAGTCTGTTGACCAGACCTCAATGGCACCAAACTCGCTGTCCTCTTTCACCACAAAGGCTGCCTTGGTAGATGAAACATCATTCTTTTTCAGTTCCGCAGTCTTCTTTGAGTAATAAGTTTCATCTGTCACCTGCTCCTTCTTCTCAGCTTGTTTTCGGAGCAAACAGTCTTTCACAAAGTGGTTTTTGCCTTTACAATAATGGCAATCATACCCTGAGTCACCAACGAGTTTCTTCTCCTCATCACTTTTCTTTTTCTGGCTTTCTTCCACAGTCTTTTCAGCATTGAAACCTCCTTGTCGATTTCGGTTTTTGAATATTGAAAAGTTTTTCTTGAAGAACTTCTTGGGATTTGATACCATCAAAGCTTTGTCTTCTCTGGTCAAATCATCGTCGGAAAAGTCAGATTCAGAATCTATTTCAGCCGATTTCTTTCCGGCAGCAACCAGTGCAAGTGAACCAAGACCGACAGTCGCTTTGGCTTCCGAAATGATTTCCTTTTCATGGGATTTGAGAATTCCCACAACTTTAGCCAAAGTGTAAGTTTTGAACTGTTCATGCGCTTTTATGGTTGAAACGATAGCCTTCCATTCGGAACGAAGACCATCAAGAAAGGTAACCTTTTGCTCAATAACAGTCCGAGCCAGATTGTATTTTAATAATCGACTGAGAAGATGATTGTAACGATTGAAAGTCTGGGTTAGAGTTTCTTCCGGGTCTTGTGCAAAAGATCCGAAATCGGAAAGAAGAGTAGTCTGAATGGAGTGCTCAAGTTCAGCATCTCTAGAGTACAATTCTTTAAGTCTATCCCAGATCTCTTTAGCTGTTTCGCACGAGCTAACCAGACGGAGAGTATCAGCTTGGAGAGCGAACATGATAATTCTAAAAGCTTTAATGTTGCACATTAGTTTATCTTTTTCGTCTTGAGGAATGTCAGTGTGAGTGACAAGCAAGTTATTGTATTCTTTTAGGGTTTTGATAACCCTTCTTGTGCCTGTGTGGGCATGAGTTTCTTCAGTAATAGCATGCCATATCGTTGCTCCATGTTCTTCAATGCCAAGAACATAATCTTCAAAATGCAACGCCCAGACCTCATACTCTTGTGTAAATAGAATTGGAGTCCTGGTAGTGGATCCAATGCTGCTTGAAAGATTTGAAGACTCAAGAGCCATTGATATTTGTTTACTCGTATGAATCAGAAGTGTAAGTTCAAATCAAAAGAAGAATCGAACGTCAAAGATCAAAGTTTGATAACCAAAATCGATTGAACCGATGAAGATAATCAAAACAGATCAGTGAATAACACAAACTCCTGCTCTGATACCAATTGTTGAAGCAAAAGACTTGGATCGAGATTCAAATAATGCGGAATAAGATAAATAAACAAGATCAAGAACAGGCAATATGAAGAACTAAGGTCTAATGATTAAAAGTGCAACTCAAGAACAATTCGATGAGAACTATTCTGTATGAGTGCAATTGAACCGATTACTAAAGTTAACCCTAATGAGGGTATGAACATGCTATTTAAAAGAAAACTAAGTATGGAAGGACAGACCCATTCCATAACCGATAGCAAAATTATGGGCGTTAAATCTGGCTACAAATCCGATCAGCATATTTGACTCAATCTACATTTATGACTCAACACTACAGAACTGGTCAAGAGATTCATACCTCTAATCGAAAATCAAACGAATCAGAAGGTGAAGGGAATTCAATGCGACAATGGGACCGAATTTAAGAACGCGGTGTTGGATAAATTTTGTGCAGATAAGGGAGTGCAGCGTCAATATAGTGTTGCTCGTACGCCACAACAAAATGGTGTTGCTGAGCGCTGGAACCGAACATTAATTGATGATGTGCGTACCATGCTATGTGATTCCAAACTACCGGTATTCTTCTGGGCCGAAGCAATTAATACAATGTGTTATGTCCAGAATCGGGTCATTATCAATAAGCGTCAAATGAAGACTTCGAATGAAATCCTCTACGGCCACAAATCAAATGTTGAACATTTTCACACTTTCGATTGTCCTTGCACCCTCCTTCATCTTGAAGCTACTCCAAAGTTCAACTCTAAAGCTGATGATTGCTACTTTGTTGGAATGCGGGTAAAACTACTTATCGGGTGTACAACAAGGTCACCAAGCAGATTGTGGAATCGTTTGATGTGCGATGGTTGGAGGAGAATGAAATAGATGCACGTGTTGGACCCGACTGCTATTTAATTATGCTGAATTGTTTAAGTCTTTTAATGTGCTTTCTGATGACGTCTCAGGTACACAGCGAGGTCCGAGTGGAGTCAATAGAGATGATGATGTGGAAATCATTGCTAAACCAATCAAACCGTCCGTGATCTTTGAAGATCCTATCATTTTGAATGACGGTGCATTTCCTGTTTCCACTACAGTAACTAATAACGCTCCTTCTGGTTCATCCCGGATTGTTGACGAGCCACCAGTTGTTGAAGAACCTGCCACTCATGAAGGCATTATCAATTCTGAACCTACTGATCTGTTCAATTCCACACTCATGGACTCCCTCTTTCCTGAGAGAATTCCCGATGAGTATGTAGCCAATACCTCCTACGACTTCAGAACATCTAATGTAGGTGCTGCAGGCTCAGGTAGAGTTGAAAATATAACGAATCTTCAAGTTTCTTCTTCAACGCTCGATCATTCTATCCCCTCAAGAATCCAACACGATCACCTGATTGATAATGTTATTGGCTCTCTGGACGATGTGGTTCAAACAAGAAGCTAGAGCGGTCATGTCAATGAGTGCCTTTACTCATGCTTCATCTCTCAAATCGAACCGAAGAGTGTGGAGATGGAACTTAACGAACCAAGTTGGGTGGACGCTATGCGTGAAGAGTGAATCAGTCTGAGAAGTTGAATTTTTGGCAACAGCTGGAATTACCCGAAGCCAAAATGTCTCTTGACACAAGATGGGTATTTCGCAACAAACCGGATGATTATGGAGTAATAGTGTGAAATAAGGCATGCCTGGTTGTCCATGTATTTCAACAGATTGAAGGTCTTGACTACACAGAAGTGTATGTTCCGGTGGCGAGATTGGAGGTGATTCGGATTTTTCTTGCGTATGCTTCGTATATGAACTTTACCATGTATCAGATGGATATTAAGACGCCGTTCTTGTACGATGAAGTCAAGGAGGAGATTTATGTTGACCAACCTCCGGGTTTTGTCAACTCCAAATTTCCCAACCATGTTTACAAGCTTGATAAGGCTCTTTACGGTCTTCACCAAGATCCCCGTGCTTGGTATGCTACATTTGTATGAACCTAAAAATTTAGGTGAAAGTCGTGAAATTAACATATGAAAAGTTGGGTTTTAATGAGGGCGTAATAGTAAAATTGGTCAAAAAGGGCAAAATGGTTATTTGACACACAAATGACTTTAATGTAAAGAAAATATAATTGTAGTGTAAGAATGAAAGAAAATAAACTTATAATGTTATCAAATGAAGTTCTTGTGCCATATTAGGAAAAATAGAACTTGAGGGACCAAATTGTAAAATGGCTAGGTATAAAAAGAAGAAAAATCTTCTCCCAGTTCATAGAACACGGGAGAGACTTCTAGAGAGGGCCAGAGGGATTGAGGGTGAGAGTAAGAAGTAGCATCTTGAGGTAAAAGCTTTCTCTTTTCTTCTTTGTTGAAATCGAAATCAAAGGTTTAATTTTCGGATGAGAATCTGTCCTATGTTGTATAATTCGTAGAAAAATCATACGATGTCCAAATCAGGCAATTACAGTGCCCATGGTTTCGTCTCGATGCCTTTTTCAGTTCATCAGTTGGGGTTCAGACCTCATTCGGTCCTTTTCTAGGGTTTTGAACCTGATTTCCATGAGTATGATTTCTGTGTCCAATTGTGTTGTGAAATTCTTGTAAAATGGTGTGTTCACTGGATTGTTCTGAAATTTTGTGTGGAGAAGACCCTTGTCATGAGCCATACTCGACCAATAGGGATTGACTCAGTTCATTGTTTTGGTTTGGACTTTGGTGTGTGCAATCCGACCTCCATAGATTGGTTGCTGCACACCTAGGTCAGCTTGTGGGATTTTTAGTTCCCAAATGGTTCATAGTTTAGGTCTGAAAATTTGATGGGAAGGTCATCCTCATGTCTAGTGTGTTCCATCCAGAGGGCTTGATCCAATTCCATTAGGAATTTAGGGTTCCAATGCCTTCTCTTTGACTGAACCAGAATTGTAGCTGTGCACATTGTCCTTGTTGCACGATTTTTATTTCTCAATTGGCTTATGCTTTTAGTTTGATTTTTGGATGAGAGCTTAATCTTTATGTCTAGTGTAACTCGTCCAAAAGGCTTGACTTATTTCCTTTCAGAAGTTAGGTTGTTGGATCAATCTTGTCAAGCTATGCTGAGTTGTGACAGAAATGTTGCTGCTCATTTCCTTCATATTGTGTGATTTTTAATTCTTAACTGGTTTGTATTTTGGGTCTGAATTTCGGAGGATAGTCTCTTGGTTATATCTAGTATGCATATGTAAGAGGGTTTTCCTTGATTCCATTACCAAGTGGAATGGAATTGGTGATTCCTCTGTTAATCCAGATTTATGACAGATTGCACTGTCAATCTTGTCACTTATTTTCTAAGGTCTTAGAGTGTGATTCAAGTCTCGGTATCTTCTCGAGACTTGTCATGTATTGTGTCTATTTTTCAGAATGTCTGTGTTTGTGCCATTCGGGTTTCTGAGTTGGGAGTTATGGTCAATTCTTTGACCATGCGTCTTAGATGTCAAAATCTAAAAATGAGTTAATAATGTGATATTAATCTATTAAGATGCAGATTAAGAGGTCTTTAATTGTTACTAAGGCCTAGCTTGTATTAACTAGAATGTTAAATGAACTCCTTAGGTATTAAGGAGTAAAGTTGAAGGAAATGAAAACACAACGGGAAGAAGTGATCCTAGTTAGACTTCTCTAACTAGCCAAGGTGAGTAACATGTGGATTTTATGAGTACATGGAAAATAATTTTTATAAACATTGTTGTGTCAAAGGATTTTTAAGAAAAAATATTTCTCAGGTCGTTTTATGCGAAAAGCTTTATGTTTTCTATAAGTTAAAAGATATTGTTGTTATGACCAAGTTGTAATGAATTGATATTGATAAATTGGAACATGAACTAAATGAATGAAATGAGAAAGACGTCCGGACAAAGATCTCACCCTAGTGATGGGAGGTCAAAAGACACTACTGGGATGGTACCTCCCGTCGTGAAGTAGTTGTCTCAGCACGCCCTTATGGATAAATTTGTTCTATTCCATGAAGGGAAAGGGAACTAGCACGCCCTCACGGATAGATTAGTTCTATTCCGGGGAGGGAAAGGGATATGGGGAAACCCGTATAAAGCCAATTAATAAACAATGAATCACGATTTACAGTTGGTCTATGTTTTAATTAAGAAAGCTTTTGCACTATGTTTGATTATGATGAATTTGTTTAATGGTTTGTTTTGAATTAAAATTATTTGGGTCTAAAACCCATGTTGCTCACGAGACTTTCTGTGTCACGAATATATATTTTTTAAATGCTATGTACTCAGGTGATGGAGTTTAAATGTTTGAAGACTTTAGAATAATTGAAGCATTACTTTTGGGACATCCTTAGTAGTAGCTTTTCCATGGTGATGTACTAGACTTGTAATTCCCCAACATGACAATCTTTTGTAATTATGCTCAAAGATTTTGTTAAAACCATGTTTTGTATATTTAAAATGGGTTAAAATGTATATGTTGGTAATGGGGTGTTACAACATTGGCCGAACATCTGTTGCAGTATTGTTATACTCGAGGCACGATCTACCAAACTTTGTTCATCAAGCGCGAAAAGATAGACCAAATTGTCATTCAAATCTATGTAGACGATATTATATTTGGTTCTACAAGCGAGGCTTTGTGTAAAGTTCGAGCAAGCGATGAAGAAAATATCTGAAATGAGCTCGCTGGAGGATATGACGATGTTCGTGGGGTTGCAGTAAAACAAAGCTCAACAGATATTCTGCTTCATCAAGGAAAGTATGTGGATGACATTATCGAGAAGTTCGGATTCAAGGATGCTAAAGATGCTAACACTCCGATGGCTGAGCGACCTCTGCTGTCTTCAGACCCAGATGGACAATCTGTCGATCAAACTTATTATCGATCTATGATTGGATCTCTAATGTATCTGACAGCTAGCAGACCGGATATCGTCTTTGCAGTCTGTCAATATGCTCGACATCAGGCTAATCCTAAACTTTCTCACTCAACAATTGAAAAATCAAACTCCAATTGGAAAAGAAATGACTTGAAAGAAAATTTAACTGCAAAATCAAAATCTTTAAAGTCATTAGACTCTTCAAAAATTTCTAAAACCAAGAAAACGTCAAAAACTTCAAAGTCAAAATCATCCAAACAAATATGGATTCCGAAGGTTTCTAACATTTCAATCTCTTTGGACTCATCAATTCTTACAAAAAGCTCTTCGGAATTATTTTCTGGTTCTTCTTGCTCTTCACATGAAACTTTTGAGAACATGATTAACCTCAATGCAAACGAAATAACAGAAGAGGCTGTTGAAAAATGGATTCAATAATCCTTTGCTTACCCTGAGGACCCAAGATTGATTGGGTACCAACTTCTTCTTGATTAATTGCAGGTTATGTCAAATGAGCGATATGATACTAAATGGTATATGGATAGTAGCTGCTCTAGACATATTACTGGTAAGATGGAGTATCTCAGGGATTATAGAACTTTGGATGATGCAGGAAATGTTCGCTTTGGTAACAACGCACTTGTCCAATTCGTGGATATGGAAAAGTTATGAATGGACAATTCACAATAAACAGGGTGTCATTTGTTGAAGGATTAAAGCATAACCTTGGAAGCATCTCTCAATTGGTTGTTGGAACTGGCAATGCTGTAACATTCAATAATCAAGGGAGTATCATTACAAAGGAAGCCACAAAATAGGTAATGCTGAAGTGCAAAAGAAAGGGATCAATGTTTCCCTTGAATCTAAAGCATGTGACTGGTGGGCAATCCCTATGTCTTCTATCCAAAGCAAACTCATACATCAGTTGGTTATGGCACCGAAGACTTGCTCACTTGAACTTCGAAGATATAAATAAGTTAGTGGCTATGGATTTGGTTCGTGGCATGCCTGCTCTTAAGTTCGATAATGACTCACTTTATTCTGCTTGTGAACACGACAAGCAAACAAAAAAAAGGCATCCAACTGATATTAATCCAAAAATCACTGAACCTCTTTCACTTCTCTATATGGATTTGTGTGGTCCATCTGTAGTAGAATCAATAGGAAAGAAGAAGTATATTTTGGTAATTGTTGATGACTATTCAAGGTTCACTTGGGTCTTATTTTTAAGAAACAAGTCAGACACAGCTGAAGAAATCATCAACTTCATCAAAAACATGGAAGTAATGCTCAACAACACAGTCCAAACTGTGCACAATGATAATGGTTCGGAGTTCAAGAATCAAACTCTTGATGGGTTTATGAAGAAAAAGGGGATTAGTCACAATTTGTCTGCACCATATACTCCTCAACAAAATGGTGTTGTTGAAAGACGTAATCGCTCTTTATAGGAAGCAGCTAGAGTCATGCTCAATTTTTCAAATTTGCCTATGTACTTCTGGGCCGAAGCTATTTCTACTGCTTCCTTCACTCAGAACAGATCATACATCCACAAAAGATTTCATATCATACCTTACGAAGTACTCAACCAAAGAAAACCAAATGTCAAGTTTCTTCATATCTTCGGTTGTAGGTGTTTCATACTGAACATGAAGGATCATTTGAAAAAATTCAATGACAAATCAGATGAGGGGATATTTCTGTAAGGTTTTGCACAAACTTTGAACTAGAAATTCCTAAGTTCACATGCAACCTAATGAAGGATCTAAGTTTTTCTATCTTATGGACATATAACAAAAACCTAAGGCCAACAGTTTAATTCTAAAGATCAAAACAAGAAAACCAACCTTTGATTAATCTTCTTGAAGCTAGTAGCAAAAGTATCCTGCCTCAAATGTTGTCACACCCAAGCAATGGAGAAAAGACAGCAGAGTTCCAGAGAGACAGGGTTTTCGCCAACTATGGAGGTTCCCTCAATATTGGCGCCAACTTTGGCCCTTGCCTACTGGCCAGTTAGTTATTCAACTATTGAATAAATACAAACCAGTCCCTGCACTTTTAATTAATTAAATTAGTCACTAAATTAAATCCAATTAATTCTAGATTATTTTCTAATTAATTATTATAGTTTCTAATTAATATATCAACACTTAAATATATTAATAAACTATTTATTTAATTTCTATTGATTTATTAAACAATTAATAAATCAACATTTCTCTCTACTGATCTCTACATCAATCCTCCAGCTATGAGGGCAACCCAAATGGACTTTGCTTCAATTAATAAGATAAATACAATTATAAATTCATGGCTTAAACACCTAGTCCAACAGTCTCCCATTTGGATAAGTATTTGACTTTAATTTATCTTCTGTTAACAAATCCCAGTTTCTAAAGAAACTGTTACCGAACTCTGACCCAGTCAGTTCTGTCCAAAGATAAGTTATCATATAATCCTCCGTCCAACAAGATATTTTCAGACTCAAGACATGGATTAAGATCAATCTCGGTCAGATACTCTGTTTCTCGATTTCCGATTTTTCTTATGACTTTAAGACTACTTATTGAATATATCATTTTAGTCTTGGTTGGCCAACCCTTTTGGTCAACTTCAAAATCATCGAGAGGCCTACAGATGTCTGTTTCCCATCAGTTTAGGGGACGAATAAGTTTCGACTCATATGGTTGTACCTTTTTCAAGTCAGATCACTCATAACAATACGTTTTATAACATCGAGTTACCGATGCGTTTTCGCATTATCAATGAGCTACTGCATTGCAAATTACAACTCATATCTCTCCACTTTAAGATCATAAGATATTATCGTCTCAACATTGGTTATGATATAATCCATGAAGCAATATGTTGAGCGCGGGTTTATCCAATACTCAAATCTCTATTTCAAAGTATTCATGAATGGTGTAGCAGTCTGACTGCAATGTCTAACTCCTTATACAATCTACAAGCCAGTTCATGACAGTCTTCGTTCATACTTACTCCCTAAAAGTATGAGTGACTGTGGAACCTTTAAATAACCAAATTTTTCAGGAAGTTAAACATACAAAAATGAAACACAATATTAAACAATTGACAGAAGCAGTAAATAATACTCATTTATAAATCTCCATTATAAATTCGCCAAAGTCAATTACATTTATATTGTTACAAGTTTCAACCTATCTAATTACTAAAACTAATATCATCCATCGGTCCAATGCTCCGAGCATGCTGATTGTGCTTGATCCTACTTAGATCCTTAGTCAAAGGATCTGTAGGATTGTCTTCTGATGATACCCTCTTAACCAGGAGGTGACCTTCTTCTACCCGATGTCGAATATAGCGGTACTTTCTGTCAATGTGTCTACACTTTCCATGATCTCGCGGTTCCTTTGTCACACCCCCAAACCACGATGGCGGAAACGTCTGAGGGTGGATGACTTCACAAATAGTATCACAACAACGTTTGTACAATAGTGATCAAAGCAAACACATCCATCATATACATAATTGTAAATGTTACAATAGTTCAAAAGATTGTATGTTTTGAATACAATTACAATATGATATCAAAATACATAGTATGACGCCATAGCGACCCATCGTCAAAGGTTGTAGTTACCCTATCAATTTCCAGAGAATACAAGTAGTTTGAAAGAGTGTCAACATTACGTTGGTGAGTTCATAAGATTTTTGTATGAGAAAATCCATAATCCTTTTTCCTTGTAGAAAGATAGTGTTTGAAACCAGAAAATCCAATATTTTTTTATAAATGAGTAGTAGTCTTAAAACCCAAAGACCGAAAATGTATAGGTATTTGTATACTTGAAAATAGTATTACGTAGTTTTATTCTTGTATAAAACCGTGTAAATAGGTGTTTACTGGTAGTCGAATCGTAGATTTAATTCAACAAAAGTCGTATGCATAAGTAAACCGTACTTATATTTATATCTTTGATAAAACATAGTTTTAATTCCCATAGAATCAGTGTGTATAAGTAAAACCATACTTATATTTGTAACTTTTTAAAATGTAGTTTTAATACCATAAAACTTGTATGAGGAATCTCTTTCCTTGTAAAATGTAGTATTGTAATCCAAGAAAATCCAATATTTTCTTATGAATGTATCCAAGTCCTTAAAACCCAATGAATACAATGTATAGCATAGTTTGTAGTATAAAGTCATTGAAAATATATATTTCCACGTAACAATTTAATAAAGTTGATATCCCATGCGAGACGCCCTATAACCATACTGTGACCATGTAGGCCTGCTTCGACATTCTTCAGGCGTCGGACTGTTATGACATTTGTCACCTCAGACCCGTCGGTCTAGCTGTAGCTAGCAGCTCAGGTGCGGGGTTGTCAATCCCGTATAGATCTATACACAAATATCACGTTCTCTTACCGAGACTCTGGTTATAAATTTCATGACTTATAGTATGTACTTAAATAAGCACTGTGAAGACCCGTCTCACAAAAATGTATGTATCAATCAACTTGTTTACGTAAAGTTTTATATGAAAAACCCTTGTATTTGCCCATTATCATTTTTCCCATGATAATATAGTAATGTATAATAATTATATATTTGTATATAATTAATTATCTTGTTCTAACGGTTATAGTAACATTTGTAACCACAAACTATTCCTATAATAGTTTATTTTTAGTATTCTTGTCGTTAAAAGCATATATTTACGAATATATGTGAAATAACTTATTTAGATGGTTATAAACAATATCTTTTAAGATATTCTCCATAATAGTGGTGTAATACCTTGGTTATACTCTTTATTAATTCAAATATAATATTTCATGACTATCAAATAAAGAACGGCCAGGTAGAAGATCAAATGAGGAGGCAGGACCCTTTCAGCGTATAAGCCTTTCGGAAATCCAACAACCTAGCCCAAATGATCGGCCTAGACACCGCTCTCATAAGTAGATCATTCAATATTATATTTTGGAACTATAATTGAATTGTTGTCATAATGATGTTTACAAAATTTACATTTTGTTTACTACTGTTACAAATGAGTATGAATAGCTATTTTTATAGTATAACTTGTATTCTCCCCCTTAAAAACATGAATAAATATAAAAAGAAGGGGTATGAACTCACCTCAATGTCGACTAGGATCTTATCGCCAATTGTTGTTAGATTGCCCGACTCTTCGAGCTTCTAACTCGAACTCACTATATTTATAACTGAAATATCTACTTCTAACGCTCATTCTTCGTATATCTCTATATACGTATCGAAGAACTTGTTTGTGTGATTTGAATGGCTAGAATGAGGCTATATTTATAGTAGATTTATTTTCGTATTGCGGCCCTCAAGATACAGATATTTGACAATTATAGCTTTTAAAATTTGTTTATGACAAAACATACCCTTAAAATACTCTTTAAATAGATTTAATAGTTTTTATATAAAATAAATGATTTTTGTTTATAAAAATATAATCTACGAAAATCGTAGTTTAATAATATCAACTTTTTAACTAAAAGTCTTTAACGAATTAACGAAAGGGTATTAATTGTATGTTTAATGAAAATATAGGGTTTAAATGTAAATACAATTTCATTTTAAAGAAAAAGAAAATATTAAATATAAAACTGATATCAATAATATTAAATTTTGACGTCAGGTTGTTCGTATCGACGATACGGTTTTGACGGTAAATTTTTCGTTTTATGAAAAATCATAATATTTTTGATAAACTTAACAATACGTATTGAATCCGTAGTGTTCGAAATAAAAATACGAATTCTTTGGGGGTAAAATATATAAATATGAATAAATAATTAAGTGGGGCCCACTTTAATAAAATTATCAAAAAATATAAAAAAATAAAATATGGAAATTTCAAAGTCTTCCCATCCTTTTAGACTTTGAAAATTATGTTTTTTTTTCACAAAACACTATTCACACCGGGTTACTGTTCACGTCGGACACTATTCACTACGATTTTTTTTTCTAATTATTTATACCAAAAATAATCTAACTTAATAGCGTTTGTTCGTATAATTCATTTGAATTAGCGTAAGTAGAATTATAATATCTAATAATATATCGTAGAGGTTATGAAATTTGCATTTCACATATTGACCTAATGTACGCTTTGACTGACTTGAGTTGACTTTTGTTGACTTAATTTGACAGTTGTCACATCATCTACCCGTTAGAAGGAATTTCGTCCCGAAATTTAGCACTTTGAATAGATCCTCAAGGGTTTGGGAGGAGATGTGGGTATTTGAGTTTCATCTGGTCCATACGTTCCTAGGTAAATTCAGGTCCACGCTTGGTGCTTCCTAGTTTTCAATTGCTTTGATTTTGGGGTGTAATGTCGTGATATTTTCGATAAGTAACTTGAGTTAATCCTAGTATAAATAAGAGTTACTAGGTTGTTATGTGAGTTAGGAGGATTAGAAATTCATTTAGAAGGAGTTTAAACCTTAAAAATAGTATAAAGGAGTTACATGGGTCGTGTAGGAGTCACTCGGCTAGTGTAGTACACATTTTCGAAACTGTTTAGCTTTACAGGAGTTACACAGGGCGTGTTCTAGTTACTGTAGCATCCAGTAGAATTACACGGGTTGGGCTTCGGAGTACGGGTCGGATTTTTAGAAGTTAACAATGCTAACTTTACTGGTTAGCGTCCCTAACCTGTGTTAGCGGGGTTATTTGGGCAGCTTTCCTTCTTTACCCCATTTATGAACCAAAAATTTTCCTAGGTTATTTCCAGAGCAAAAAGGTGCCAAATTTGGTTATTTTGATCAAGGGTTTTGTGTAGGAAAAGTTTGAGGAGGTTGGATTTAACAACCGAAATACGTTCTCGAGTCGTTAATTCACAAGGTTAGAAATTTTGAGTGTTAGGGTTTCAAACCCTAGATGTCCAGATCTGAATGTACGCATTGGTTCAACTCATATGTAGGTTGCTAATATTTGTTGTATTGAGTTTGAATATTGTGATGTTTTAACGGTTGACTTAGTAAAATCGTGAAATCTGGAGTTTCGGTTTGATAACATATGATATTTTCTAATTGTGATTTGTATTAGCTATTGATTTCTTAATCATTTGAGTTAAGTATTATGGAGATGCCTAAGCATGTTTAAGATATGATATGTGATGTCATTTTACAGTTGATACTAGTAGGATGGAAGGAAACATGTAAGATACAGGTGAACCACGAGCTTTACAGATGCTAGATGAGTAGGTTCTAGTTCATTATTTATGAATAAACTATTATTGAATTAACTGTTCATTGAACTATTTCCGTTATCAGAAGATATATATATATATATATATATATATATATATATATATATATATATATATATATATATATATATATATATATATATATATATTAAAAAAATGTCTTTTCGTTATCCTGTCCTCATCGGAGTCAAGCCGCGAATTTGGAAAAGACTCACTTAGGGTAGTGAAAAGATTGCACCTACTGTAGATATTTTGAATTTTGGTAATAAGAACGTGGGTTGTCCTTTCAGTTCATGCTGTAAAATGCTATATAAACGGGTATGTATCATCAATTGTATCTAAGATCTTTTCAGTCTCATTCTTTCCTACTACTACTTTATTCTTATATAATCTCAGATTTCCAATCGAGGCATGGAAAACAGATCTCATATGGAAAACTTGTCAGACGCTGAGCGGAATTTCCTAAGGGAAGAGGGTACCTCCCTATCGTTTAATCAGATACCTCTACTGGAGTCTGGTAATTATAATATCCTTAACTCCTTTTATTTCTTATTCATTTCTCTAGCGTTTTGATTTTGTTTAAAACTATGTGAGGTATAGATTTTCCAGATATATTACCGCTGGATCAACTTCAAGATGGGTATTCTCCCTGAAGATCCTTTAAATCAAGACATCGTTGTTGGCAATCTCAATATATACTTCCAGGTTAAGTCATTTTGTTAAGCTTTATGTTTATTTTTTTCTTAATTTTCTAACATACGTTATACACAGATCCATTTGTAGATGACCTTACTAATGATAATCTAAGCATGAACGTGCCCATACTGCATAGTGGAGTTGTTCTAACGAACCGAGGGTTTCAAACTGACATTCAAAATCAGGATCAAATACAGCCGATCCATGATGACACTATCGGGCTCGCTTTAGGGAATCCTGAGTCCGTGGGTGGTTTTCAATATCAGGATCGTTTTCAATTGATCCAAAGTAACTTAGAAAGTTTCAAGAATGGGAATTCTGGGTTTATGGTTGATTTTGGAAATCAAGAACTATTACCCATAATAGGTAACAATGAAAGTGATAGTGATCAGGATCATACACAATTGATCAAAAACGAAAACGTTTCAGCCTCGATTCCAAGAACCTTTGAAGTTCGTAGAAAATGGGGTTCTAGACCTGCGTTGAGTAAGGAAACAATATCCAAGCATTTTGATAAGCCCATTTTGGAAGCTGCAAGGGAACTCAATATTGGATCAACACAGTTGAAGCAACGCTGTAGGAAGTTAGGCATCAAAAGTTGGCCTCGACAACAGAGTAAGAGTCTACAAACTCTTATTAACCATACTCATGTTAAGAATTGTATTTCTTTCTCCACAATCTTAATGCCATGAGATTGTAATGACTGAAAGTATTTATGCAACAGGAATTTGATAAAAATCCTAGTAGAGCAGACGTAATACTTGGTCTAGAGAACGAGAAAAGAGCAATAGTCGAGGGTTCCAGTTCGAAGATAACTGATACCACAAAGAGATTGAGGCAAGCTGCCTTTAAGGCTGTTTACAAGAAAAGAAAGGTTTAGAAGAGGGAGGAAGCTTCATCAGGGACCCATACACAGCAACAATCTCTGCCTTCTATTTCTGCTATGAGTGGTTTTAACCATGATTTTCTCAAGATCACAAGTGAAGAGAACCCAGAAGACTTGGCAGGTGACATAGCCCGCCTTCGGCTTTCAGATTGAATTTCTACCAATATTAGTTTAATGGAACTGTTGGTAGGGATGATGGTAGGTTTTCGATAATAGTTATTGGTCAGGTATTATTGAATTGTGAGGTCTACTATGTAAGGATAGGGGTATAAGAGGTACATAAAGTGTCTAGATGTATGGTTCTATAGTATTATAAAATACTCCTGTAGTATTTTAGCTTTATATTTTGTTTTAGAGTTTCTTTGTATATGGTTCTTGGTAAGTTTTTAGACTTGTTGTTCACTACGATTATTTCTAAGTACATGTTAGTCATACCTTGGACAAATACAGTTGATCAGGCTCTATTTGTCCTAGGTATGATTACATAACTACCTAGTCATACTCGTAGTGTTCAACTCATCTTATTACTCTTGTATTGTTCTGGTTATGACACTGTTCTAGTATGTATGTACTTGTACGTATACTTTATAAAAATATCATTGTATTTTAAAGTATACTTTGTCCAGATTGTTTTAGAGAGTTTTAGTCCCATTGTATTTATAGTTGTATATCTTAAATGGATTGATATACTTAGTTCACTATAAACAATGCTCTGATACCCTTTGTCAAAGCGACCGCTCCTTCATTATCGCAGAACAGTTCCATCGGCTCCTGAATACTCGGGACAATTCCAAGGTCACCGATGAAGTTCTTTAGCCAAGACGCTTCTTTAGACGCTTCAGTCGCTGCTATGTACTCTGATTGCACGTTGAATCAGCCACCGTCTCTTGCTTGGAACTTTTCCAAGTGACCGCTCCCCCGTTTAAGAAAAATACCCCGCCTGACTGAGACCGACCACTATCTCTATCTTTCTGGAAGCTGTCATCTGTATATCCACTCACCTTTAAGTCATCACTGCCACCAAGGACTAACACCATGTTCTTCGTCCTTCGCAGATACTTAAGTATGTTCTTTACTGCTATCCAGTGTGCCCAACCAGGATTGCCCTGGTATCGACTAACCATGCTCAAGGCAAATGATATGTTGGGAGGAGTACATGTCATAGCATACATGATCGATCCTACAGCCGAAGCATAAGGTGCTCGACTCATCTCAGCTATTTCCTCATCGGTACTCGGACTTTGAGTCTTACTCAACTTGGCATTACTTTGGATAGGTAGCTCTCCCTTCTTGGAATTTTCCATACTATATCTCTTTAGTACCTTTTCCATGTATGTACACTGGCTAAGACCTATAAGTATTTTCTTTCTATCTCTTAATATTCTTATCCCTAGAATATAGCTTCTCCAAGGTCTTTCACAGCAAAACACTTCCCGAGCCAAGACTTGACATCTTCCCAGGTCGGAATGTCGTTTCCCATGAGCAGTATGTCATCAACATACAGCACTAGAAAAGTGACTATACTCCCACTAGCCTTGACATATACACAGGACTCATCCTCACTCCTGGAGAAGCCAAATTCTTATACTTTCTCATGGAAGAAAAGATTCCAACTGCGAGAAGCCTATTTCAATCCATAGATTGATTTCTCAAGCTTACACACCTTGTTAGGATGCTTCGTGTCTACAAAACCTTCTGGCTGATTCATGTAAACATCCTCAGTCAACTTCCCGTTAAGGAAAGCGGTTTTGACATCCATCTGCCAGATTTTATAATCATGAAACGCAGCTATGGTAAGCATTATCCTAATCGATTTAATCTTGGCTATCGGTGAGAAGGTTTCATCATAATCAACCCCCGGGGTTTGAGTGAATCCCTTCACGACCAACCAAGCTTTAAAGGTGTGTACCTTTCCATCCATGTCGGTCTTCTTCTTGAAGATCCACTTGCACCCGACTGTCTTTCGACCCGGCACATTGTCAACCAAGTTCCAAACTTGATTGTCATACATGGACTTGATCTCGCTGTCCATCTCCTATTTCCACTTGGTAGACTCAGGGCCTGCCACCGCTTCATGGTAGTTAGCTGGTTCATCTAAATTTGTCAATGTACGATCACTGACAAACGTGTCACCATCCGTAGTTTTATGGAAACAATAAAACTCGGGTGGCATGCTAACTCTACCCGAATGCCTAAGAGGTAATGAAATGTCAGTTAGTCAAACAGGAACTTCCTTCTCATGTTGGTGGCTAGTTTCTTCTAAGGTTGTTTCATCGGGCGTTTCTTGAATTTCTTCAAGATCAATAGTGCTCCCACTGTCCTCTTTGGAAATGAGCTCTCTCTCTCTCTCGAAAGACTCCTTGTCTAGCTACGAAGACCACGTTCTCACTTGGTCTGTAGAACAAGTATCCAAATGACTGTTTTGGGTATCCGATGAAAAAGCACCTCTAACTTCTTTCTGTGAGTTTGTCTTGAGTCTCTCGTCGCATGAAAGCCTCACAACCCCAGACATTGATGTGTGCCAACAAGGGAACTTTCCCTGTGCACATCTCGTGAGGTGTTTCAGCAACCTTCTTGGTTGGGACAAGGTTAAGGATATGGGCAACAGTCTCTAAGGCATACCCCCAGAAATGGATTAGAAGTGAAGCTTGATTCATCATGGAACGAACCATGTCCAGCAAGGTTCAGTTTCGCCTCTCCGCAACACCGTTCAGCTGTGGTCTTCTCGGAGGCGACAACTGTGAAACAATTCAACATTCATTGAGATAATCGAGAAACTCGATACTAAGATACTCACTGCCTCTGTCGGATCTAAGCATTTTTATCTTTCTTTCCAGTTGATTTTCTACTTCGTTTTTAAACTCTTTGAACTTTTCAAAGGTATCTGACTTGTGCTTGATTAAATAGATATATCCATATCTACTAAAATCGTCAGTGAAGGTCACATAGAATCGCGTGCCATCTTTTGTGGTGGTTCTGAAGGGAACACACACATCTGTGTGTATGTTGTCCAATAAACCTTCACCTCTTTCAAAGGAACCTTTAAATGGTGATTTTGTCATCTTGCCAAATAAACAAGACTCGCACACATCATCTGATTTAAGGTCGAATGATTCCAACACTCCATCCTTTTGGAGTTGGGCGATGCATTTCTTATTAATATGGCCAAGGCGACAGTGCCAGAAACACGCCTTTTCTACACCACTTGAAGAATCAATATTTAAAACATTATTACTGCAATTGTCAACACACATACTAGTTTCATACACTCCATCACAAGGCCAAGCATTAAAGACAAAAACATCATTTTAAAAACTGAAATTAAACCATTCAATTTATCAAAAGTGTAATAATAACCTTGTCTGAACAATGCATGAAAAGAAATTATGTTTCTAGCCATATCTGGTGAATAGCAATAAATATGTAAACCTAAACTAAATCCATTACTAAGCACTAATCTATAGACACCGATCTTGGTAACAGGTGACGTTCGCCCATTTCCCATGACTAGGTTCAATCTACCGTGCTCCAGCTCCCTACTTTCCTTTAGGCCCTACAAATCAGAAGAGATATGAAAACCATATCCTGTATCAAGGATCCAAGAACAGGAAGAAGATGAGTTATTAGATATCGAATAAGTACCTGCTTGTGATGGCTTCACTTTGCCATCCTTGATATCTTGCAAGTACTTGGGGCAGCTTCTCTTCTAGTGACCCTACTATTTGCAATAAAAATATTCGGCTTCCTTGGGATTCGTGACATGCGGAATGTCAGAAGAGTTGGCTCTCAGGGCACTGCTAGATGACACGACATGACCATTTTCCCTCCAATTTTGCTTAGGAGGGCCCTTCCTTTTCTTTCCCTTGCCAGATCCAATTGCCAAGACGTTCTGGCAAACTGAGGGTACACTTTTACCCTTCATCCCATTCTCAACAGTACGAAGCATGTGATGCAATTTAGCCAAAGTGGTCTGATTTTTGTTCAAATGATACGCCAGCCTGAACTGGTCATAAGAACTCTGCAAGGAGTTAAGCACTATGTCAACGGCCAACTCCTCATGTACAGGCATCGCAAGCTTTCTAATCCGATACACGTAACCTTGCATCCTTTGCACGTGAGTGCAGATGGACTCTCCATTCCTAGGCTTGTTGTTCGTGAAATCCTTGACCACTTTGCACCTCTTGATGCACTCTTGCTTATGGAACTTTTCTGCGAGCTCTTTGTGCATCTCGTAGGGCCAATAGTCCTCATAAATTCTTTGCAGTTCAGGGTTTATGGTAGCGATCATGATGCAGGCCACTTTGATCGCATCATCCGAGTTTTTTTGGTACGAGGCAATTTCCTCGAGAATAGCGGTATCTGGGTCAACTTCAACTAGCTCAGTTTCTAGAACATACTCTTTGTGTTGAAACCTTAGAGTCAACTTGATGTTATGGATCTAGTCATTGTAGTTAGTGTCGTCCAACGCCACTTTCGAACACAATGACAAGATTGAAGTGACATTATCGGAGTTTGAGTGGGGAACGGTTTGGTCAACAGAAGACATTTATAAAAGAATATGGTAGTTTTATTAGATACATATAAATAATCCTTATGTTAACCCAAGAATAAATATAAGGCTAGGACCCAACATAATAATTTACAATATCGAAGAGGGATGCCGTAATCTTTATTGTAAATTTTATAAGGTAGGCGAATGACGATTCAGCCAATTCCACTGCGGAAACATAACCATACTATAATGGAATTCCCAGTTTCTTTTGAGATTTATTGAACTGTTCAATAGCATGTTTTAATCTCGGGAAATGCCCCACTGTTTGTGACTGGGATACCGAGGATCACAAAACGGGTGTGAATAACCATGCAAATTAGCTTGGTACTCTCAAAGTCAATTACCATTTCAAAATGACGTGACGATTAACCACACACGCTCCATCAATAATGGTAAAATCGAGAAACCCATTGCAACTCTTTGTGGACCCCAGTTAGCGTGCCGGTAAACCACACACGCTCCACCAACGTTCCACAAAATGCTGTGCAATTACATGGATTAGCATCTATTCACATTTTTAACCTAAAGTAACTAGATTGGGATTTGGTTAATGGTTCTAGTAGTTTCAATTATAGCATTATACTTTTAAGAGGCTTAAGTGGTTCTATCAAACGCGTTCGGCTAACGACACTCGACTGACCAGGAGAGCGGTGGGTAAGAGTGGACACCCATTAGACTATCATTTTATAGGCAGTCGCCGTATTCCCTCTTTATAGGACATTTTTGTGAATGAGGCCTACTAACGGTAAGACTAACCAATTTAATCTTACATATAAATATTAATTTTTAATCATACATATATAAGATATATTTTAAACTCTTTAAAATACTTTGGATTTAATTTAGTACTAAATTTTGGAAATTTTAATTTAAATTTCGAAAATTTATATTAAATCTTTAAGTGATTTAATTTGTCTTTTAATTAAACAATTTAATTAAACTAATTAAATCAAGATAGGTATCACAAAATTAATCAAATTAATTTACCAATCTTAAACCCCTGGATTTCGCATACAACAATTAATGGGTTTAAGGTTTCCAGTTTCTAAACAATCACAGTTACCGAAAATAAGAAACCTGCAAAACCCTAGCATGTGAAATCGCAGACTAGGGGGTGGAGGCTAGGGTTTTTCAAAACCCTAGCCACAAAATAGATGATGGCCATATGGAGGGTCAAAATTTCGCAAATTACCCTTCATCATGCAAAGTAGTTATAGCAATTCATATAGAAAAATATCCAAGGCTCTGATACCACTGTAAGGTTTTGCACAAACTTTGAACTAGAAATTCCTAAGTTCACATGCAACCTAATGAAGGATCTAAGTTTTTCTATCTTATAAACATATAACAAAAACCTAAGGCCAACAGTTTAATTCTAAAGATCAAAACAAGAAAACCAACATTTGATTAATCTTCTTGAAGCTAGCAGCAAAAGTATCATGCCTCAAATGTAGTCACACCCAAGCAATGGAGAAAAGACAGCAGAGTTCCAGAGAGACAGGGAAGGTGGTGCAGGTTTTGGAGTGGCCAGGAGGCTCCTTTTATAGCCTCCAAGGGTTACAGTCAAAACCCTAGAGGAGCCTCCTTAATGTGCAAGCCTGTTGACAATTTGGACCAAGGCTTCTAAACCCCATTAGGGTTTTCGCCAACTATGGAGGTTCCCTCCATATTGGTGCCAACTTTGGCCCCTGCCTACTGGCTAGTCAGTTATTCAACTATTGAATAAATACAAACTAGTCCCTACACTTTTAATTAATTAAATTAATCACTAAATTAAATCCAATTAATTTTAGATTAATTTCTAATTAATTATTATAGTTTTTAATTAATATATTAACACTTAAATCTATTAATAAACTATTTATTTAATTTCTATTGATTTATTAAACATTTAATAAATCAACCTTTCTCTCTACTGATCTCTACATCAATCCTCCAGCTATGAGGGCAACCCAAATGGACTTTTCTTCAATTAATAAGATAAATACAATTATAAAGTCATGACTTAGACACATAATCCAACAATTTCTTGGTTATTCTCAAAATTCAAAAGCCTATAGGGTCATGAATAAAAGGACACATAAAATTGAAGAAACCTTCAGCCTTTCATTCGATGACTACTATATCAAGAAATCACAACATCCCTTTCCAATGTCATCTATATTTCCTGAACAAGTTGTGGATGCATTAACTATCATGACCTTTGATGAAGACTTCAAACTTTTTTTTTATCCTCCTGCGAGAGCTGTGGATTTCGCAGCTATAGCACCAGACAACAATGTGTCTAAACTTTCCAAGCTCATAGATGGCCCCGAAGACTCACCAACAAGCAGTGTTCAAAGACCCTCTTCGGTTGAGGGGGAGCCTTCCAACAGATCCGCAGACCAATCTGGCTTCGAGGGGCAGCACAACAATCCAAGTCTCATTAACCCTTCGCATGAAACTTCTCATATCATGTCCCTATATCCTTTTGTCCAGGGGGAGCTAGAAGTCTCAACTCCAATCTCTTCGGATCATGGAAGAACAAACTCTCCAACTACTGATGTCGAGGGGAACCATACTCTTAATTCTTCCTTTAATTCCTTCAAAAATAACTCTCCTAAAACAAATGTCATAAACTCAAATAATGAAAACCATTTAATAACTGAGGATTTTCCATCCACTTCAGGATATCCTTCGGACACTGAGGAAATCAATGCCGAAGGACCAGCTAAATTTGATCCAAATTTTCCTCCTTTGGAAAAGTGGACGAGAAATCATCCCCAATCACTTGTCATCGGTAACGTTCATGATATAGTTCTGACACGTGCACAACTTCATCAAAAACAACAAGAATTAAATAGAACTTCGGAGTTGTGCATGTTTAATGTTTTTATTTCCAAAATTAAACCAAAGAACGTTAGAGATGCTTTTGATAACCCAGACTGGATTGAAGCAATGCAATTGGAACTAGAAGAATTTGAAAGAAATAAAGTTTGGAGACTAATTCCAAAACTTGCAAATGCTTCAACCGTTGGTCTCAAATGGGTATATAGAAACAAACTTGACATTGAAGGCAATGTGGTTAGAAACAAGGCAAGGCTGGTTGTCAAAGGATATTGTCAACATGAGGGGATTGACTACGAAGAAACCTTTGCTCCTATTTCCAGACTCGGATCAGTTCGGATCTTTCTAGCTTATGTTGCGCACAAAAACTTTGATGTCTATTAAATGGATGTTAAATGTACCTTCTTGAACGGTGATCTCGAGGAAACTATCTTTGTTGAACAATCACCTGGCTTTGTTGACAAAGAAAATCCTAACCATTGCTATGTGTTAGATAAAGCATTCTATGGTTAAAAACAAGCTCCTAGAGCTTGGTATGAAACCTTGACTAAAATTTTAAAATAATCAAACTTCAAACAAGGCTAAGTGGATCCAACACTTTTTCGAAAGAAAGTGGGTTCACACTTGATGTTAGTCCAAATTTATCTGGATGACATAATCTTCGGATCTACTGATCCAAAACACACAAAAGATTTTAATAAGTTAATGAAAAGCAAATTTCAAATGAGTATGATGGGAAAGATTAATCTCTTTCTTGGGTTACAAATTAAACAGTCAAAAGAAGGGATTTTCATCAATCAAGAAAAATATACCAAAAGTTTACTCGAACACTTCGAAATGACTAACTGCTCCAATGCGAAGGTTCCATTACCCGCAGGTACCCGGTTGAATCCTTCGGTGGACAAACCGAAGGAATATCTTCAAACTTACCGAAGTATGATCGGATCATTGCTTTACCTCACAGCCAGTCGTCCTGACATAATGTTCGCAGTATACAATTGTGCACGATATCAAGTTGATCCATGCGAACCACATTTGGCTGTAGTTAAAACAATATTTCGATATCTTCACAACACTCCTGGATATGGTTTATGGTATACTGCAAACTCAGGGCTCTACATACAAGCTTATTCAGCTGCTGCTTGCACTTCGCAGATCATCTGGATTCAAAGCCAATTAAGAAATTATGCCATAAACATGAGAAAAATCCCATTGTTTTGTGATTTCCAAAGTGCTATTCGGATATGTTACAATCCTGTTCAACATTCCAAGACGAAGCATATAGCTTTTCGCTATCACTTCATCAAAAGTCATGTTGAGGAGGGGAATATAGAAGTGCACTTTGTTCACACAACAGAACAGCTGACAGATATCTTCACAAAAGCTTTGCATGAAGAATCATTCACAAGAATTGTTTGAGGACTTGGCATGATTGATGAATCCACTCTGACATAAACCTCAGATTTGCTTTTTCTTACCTTACTCTTTTCAATTACAAAAATAAGAAATAATGTTGTTCCGAAGCATTTCGAACCTTCGGAGTCCATCGGAACGGTCATTTCAGTAAATAAAATCTCATAAGTGTCAAAACTCAAGGAAACAACAGTTGTCTTCATACCATAAAAAGACAAATTCTTACTCAAGAAGTTTGATTAGTTGAAAAGATGAATACAAAACAAACAAAGATCATTTATAAAGGATTCAAAAGTTCAATTCTCAATTTTCATGCATAAATGAAAAAATTTGACCTTCTTTCATGAATAATCTGATTAAAGGACAAAACTTTGATTTTAGATTCTGATAAACATACCTCATCGCACTAAAAGGTATTTGGGAATCGATTTGAAACAAAGGTAAGAAAACAGACTTCGGAGTGAGGTTAAGGCAGTTTTACAATAAAAAATCTTGTGTGCTTTAGATATTCTTAACATCATGTTTATCTCTAAGCTCCTTGTTGAACTTAACTCGCTTCATTATCAAAATTAATCAAGTAGTTCTTATACTACTCAAGATAAATTACATGTTCCGAAGTTTTCTTCATAAGTGATGCCGGCATTGACTGATAAATAAATTTAAAACTTCCTTTACTCTTGTTTCAAAATTGAACTATACGAAGTTTTTCAAACACAAAGGATTGTACAAAAATCTCAAAAGCACCACCAAAAAGCCTCACATGGTGATATTTTTAACTCTTTAGATATGAAACTCAAATTTGAAAAATATGTTTAAAAAATGAAAACTGTTCAACATTCAAAAGAAAACAGCAAAATCAAATGGTCAAAAGAAACAAAGACAACAAAACAAGTAAAAAGATAAATGAAAGAGTGTAAAATCAAAGATAAATCCACACTCAAAGGCTTCCTTCTCTATCTTAAATGATAATACAAGGAGCTCCTATAACATAATTGAGTACCTTCTACAGAGTATGAACATCTCAAGTAGTCTGTCTTAAATGGCATAAGTTGAGGTGGTGTATGAATCTCAAAGGCTTGTCATCAGAGAAACATATGCAAACATCTTAAGTGATGAAATGGGATAAATTTTTCAAAACATCTTCAAAGTCAATCCAAACTTTCATTTTATCTTCTGATGCTCAATTCAAAAGTAAATTGTTTTGAATTTCAACGCTGTGAATGTCAATATTACTTTTCATGAAAAATTTGAAGCATAAACAAAATATCAAACATATTTGCAAAATGTGAAATTAAACTCAAGTTAAGGTGGTTAGAGTTAGGCATTTCTTGACAGATGACAAATCACATAGACTTCGGAGAGAAAAATAGACTTCCAGCATGATCCGAATGATTCTGAATGCTAAATTGTTAAATCTTGATTTAATAAAATTCAAGGAAGCTAAGGTCAAAAGTCAAAATGCATCTTCAAAAGAAAAACCATTTTCAAAAAGGGCAAAGATCTTCAGAGTGTTTAT
Organism: Cichorium intybus; assembly: GCA_023525715.1. Lineage (NCBI taxonomy): Eukaryota > Viridiplantae > Streptophyta > Magnoliopsida > Asterales > Asteraceae > Cichorium > Cichorium intybus. Next base: position 91,780,087 of record CM042014.1, on the reverse strand, counting down.
GAGAACCTTCACAAAACTCTTTATCCGAAGGATACTAAAAACACTTCGGAATGATTGTTAGTATTCTTCACACTTTGACTAACAAAAGTTCAAACTATTATTATGGGTGCGAAGTCAATTAAATGATCAATGATTTGGGCATTTATGATAACTTCATAGACAAACATTCATTTGAATAAATGAACGTTGGAATAATCGTCCATGTCTCAGCATATATCGCGCAATCATAAAAAAAGATATGACGGTTCCATTCTCACATTTTTAATCCATGATGACTAACACAAAGTCGGTTCTGTTTTTGCAGGGTTAGTGGAACGTTGGAAAGCTGATGTGGCATAATCTAATTCAACCATTCAAACACTCACATTAAATGGCATTGGGACCACAATCAGTATAAATACCGCCCTTACAGTCTATTCAAATCTTTACGCATTCAAACGATTCATCTCTACTCTGTAAATTCTCTCAAGAACCCTAACTACTCATCGTCTTCCCAAATCCTTCAATGATCATCAATGGCTTCCACTGCTGAAGGTTCATCTCAAAGCCCTGAAGGAATTTCCATTCGAGTTCTGAAGAATCAATCGGCGAATCTCTACCTTCGTCAAGACCCTAAACTTTACCCAAAAGCAATCGACGCACTGGTCGAATGTCTCAAACAATCTGTTCTTGCTCATGCCCTAACCTATACCCCCTCTGTACATGCAACTCTTGTTCATTGAGCACATTACACTTCTGTTGCAATCTTTGATACTAATAATGAAGTCAAATCGGTTCACTACGAGGTAATCAACGCTGATAACACCACCAAGAGAGTTCAATTAACCAAATCTCGATTCGCTAAAGCTCTACAACTTCCAATTCTTGAGTCGAAAGAAATTGTCATCCCAATTGCTGAACAACTCGTTGACATGTTTAATGAGATGGGTTATGCACCACAACAAGATTGTAACATCCCAAAATTTTAGGGTAAATTTAAAAAATTTTAAACACTTCAATATAAGAAAAGCCACTTAATTAATTTTCATAAAATTCCATAACTTTTAAGTTTAATGAAAACACCCCAGGATTAACAGAAGTTAACGAAATCCCAATATAGCGGAATATTAATTCAAAAACAGTTCTCCAATGAAGCAGCACAGTGTATACACGTCACGCCTTGCCATCCATGGTACCTGATGTACCTGAAACAATAGTTTATATAGGGAAAGGGTAAGCACGAAGCTTAGTGAGTTCCTCAAAATACCATACGATCCATCACATAACATACAACACATCATAACCATTCATATGTCTGTGAGACTCGCGGGCTATCCCTGTTCCGCTGAAGACTCACGGGAAATTCCCGTTCTTGTCTTATCGCTCGCAGGCTTCTCCCGTTCCGTCTAATGACTCGCAGGCTATTCCCGTTCCGCCTATTGGCTCACGGGCTATCCCGTTCCGTCTAATGACTCGCAGGCTATTCCCGTTACGCCTATTGGCTCGCGGGCTATCCCGTTCCGTCCACAAACAATCATTATCATAGCAATAATTCATACAATCATCATAACAGGTAAGATCACCTTAGTCTAACATATCTTCCTTCCTACGCATGCAATATCACCTATAGTATAGTGAGAAGACTCACCTGATTATAGTTGACTATATCGTTTATCTTTCTCGGCTTTGTATTTCCTTCAACTTTAACTGTTAACATAATAAGAAATCTATCATTTCTTAATCCTTAACTATATTATAGTCGCATCATTAAACCCTTCAATAATTCCAATATGATACTCCATGATTTATCAAGTAAAGAACGGCCAGGTAGAAGATTAGATGGGGTGGCAGGATCCTTTCAGCATTTTAGCCTTTCGGAAAATCCAACAACCAGATCCCAAGTAATCGGCCTAGTCACCGTCCTCGTAAGTAAATCAATTGGTATTATATTCGGAAATTACGAATTGTTATAATAACGACATTTTAAAGGTTTTTGTTTACTATTGTTAGAAATTAGTATAATATAACATATGTTATACTTATTAAATATTATACTTCTTAACACAAAAACCATTTTACAATACCTAATTAAGCTATAGAAAAGTTTGTAGTTACCTTATGACCAGTCGTCGGAACCTATAACTTCTGCGCTAGGCTTTTGAGCTTCCTTCCGCTCACTTCTTACACTCTAGTGCTTAGAAACCTCTATATATTGGATTGAGATTTGTTGGTGTGGTTTATGAGATGTTTTGGGGGGTATTTATACTTGAATTCTTGAATAAAAAATGGCATGACACTTTTGACAAAAGATTTTAATAATATAATTTTGTTGAAATTAAAGGCCTTCTAGAATCAGTCTGTTCAAGACTGGTTTAGCCGATCTTAAACCCATTAAATTCACGTTTTTATTTGATATTCAGAAAATTCATTTCAATACCTTTCCAGGGATGTATTTTACGTATTTATACGATTTTTCTATGATTTATTATGAATTTTTGAAAACAGACTATCTAATCTGTCAATTCCGAACTAATCAGTAAAGATTGCATTTTTTACCATAGATAATCTCATTTTCAAGCTTACTATTATTTTTGGTAATTGTACTAGACTCAATTTGTAAACTTTGTGCATTGGTTTGAGGTCCAAAAAATTTTCCTAGAATTAATTATGATTTTTCTAAAAACGACACAAAATGCTGATTTTATATGAAATTGTAACTAAAGTTTTTCTTAGCTTTATAACTACCAAAAATCATATAATTCCTAACACTCTTATTTTAAGTATATGTTATAATCAGGATACGGGTCTTACAAGTCTCCCCCACTTATTTGGATTTCGTCCCGAAATCCGCATTCTCGAACGCCTCTATGTATTTCCCATCGAGTCCTTATGTTCTTCAAAAATCCTCCTCATCTTATTGTCGAACCTTTACAAGGTTTCATTATCTTTCCCTTCAACTTTCACATGTCTCTGTAATAATGCTTAAGGTCCTATTATTCTCATTCACTCCATACTTCTTTTCTTCTAGTTACTCTAGATGTAAAACTCTAACTGTTTCTCACAGTCCCACACATCAACTTGACCGGCTACTTTCTACAGTACATATTTAGTACTTTCTAATCTTCATGTATACATAGTTAACCTAGTTAACTTGCAACACCTAATTTTTAACACTATTTTGTATTTATATGAATTCGCATATTTCAACACACATTTGTCTCAATTCAATATTTTCTTTTAAATACTTTTTGGCTAAATAAGTCTATATTTGTAAAATCTCCAAAAATTTTGTTTCACCGAAAAATATAAAATTTACATCATCTTTCGTAAGTTCTTTTTTTTTTCTTTGAAGTACTGAACACTCTTTAAACTATTTCCATTATATGGAGACATAAAATTTTGTTTTATTTCAAGAGTCTCTTTATTATCTCGTTCTCACCAGAGTCAAGCAGGGAATTTTGAAAAAATGTCACTTGGGGTAGTGAAAAGTCGCATCTACTGTAGTTAGTTTGAATTTCGATAATTAAAACGTGAGGTGTCCTTTCAGTTCCGTGTGACCTTTCGGTTCCAGCTGCAAGATACTATATATACAGGTATGTAGTATCATTCATTTCCACATTCATTTTCAGTCTCGTCCTCTCTTATCACTAGTTTGTTCATAAACGAACTCATATTTAAAGTTAAGTCATGGAAAACAGATCTTCAATGGGCGATCTGTCGAACCCTGGACCTGGTTTTCCGCAAGGAGAGGGTACTTCAGACCAAGCATTCTTAATAGAGTTCGGTATCTCTAACATTCTAGACATCTATCATCCATACTTCAATTATCTTTCTAATGTTTTATTTGATTTTGAATTATGGTACAGTCTTCCAGATCTAATACCAATAGAGCAACTCCACAGTGAGCCAGAAATTTTTCCCGAGCTGAACATTAACTCAGAAGATCCGGTGCATGCATCTTTAGACTTTGTACTTGATCAGACTCCATACCTTCTACCAGGTTAAATTCTTTTAAATGATCGCTTTTATGAATATTTAGTTTTTGTTTTATAATCTGACAATTGTTATTTGTAGACCCACTTGTGGATGATCTATCTGACTACAATCCATTCATCGACGTACCATCAACGAGTAATGAGATCATCCCCATGAATCAAGGATTCATGACTGACATTCAGAATGAAAGTCAATTACAAACAACTCATAACATCAATATTGAAATGAATCCCGAGCTTGGGGTTGGTTTTCAATATCAAAATCACCTTCAGGTGATTCAGAGGAACTTAGAAGGATTTCAAAATCCTGAGTCCATGATTGAAAACGTACAATTACCACCGATAGCTACCGATTTTAATGAATCAATGTCCATATTTGGTTCAGAAAATCAGGATCATGTTCAAATGATCCCAAATATTAATAGTACATTTGAACTCAATCTTCCGATTCCGACAACCATAGTAGCTGGCACTAGAAGAGGTTTCAGACACTCATTAAGTAGAGAAATAATAGCTGAACACTTTAATAAACCAATTGAGGAAGCTGCGAAAGAACTCAACATTGGATCGACTCAGTTAAAAAAACGCTGTAGATATTTAGGTATCGAACATTGGCCCCAATGACAACTTAAGAGTCTGCAAACTCTTATTGATCGTGTTGAGGTAAAGGATTACATTTTTGTTTTTAATTCCTTTATATCATAAAATTGTAATTACTAAATTTATTTGTGTCACAGGAATTTGGTAACGAGTTTAGCGGAGCAGCAGGATTATCGAAAGATTTAATACCCAACCTAAAAAGGGAGAAAGAAGCAATAATTGAAGGATCACAATCGGGTCTAACAGACGGCACAAAGAAACTGATACAAGCTGCTCATAAGGTTGTATTTAGGAAAAGAAAAATTCAGCAAAAGGGGGAAACTTCATCAAGAACTCATACACAGCAGCAATCTCTGCCATCTAATTCTGGTATGAGTAGTATTAACCCTGGTTTACTTGAGTCTTCGAGTGAGGAGAATTTTTTAGGCTTTGTAGGTGACCCAGCCTGGTTTTCTCCTTCTTGTAGCTACCCCCAACTGGTTCCGAATTAGAGCCTTTCCTCATCACTGCCCTACTTACACACGCCCCAAATGAGTCAATATTTAGCCCCTAATCATGGGGTTACAGGTTCCAACCCTATTGAGACCCCATACCTTGGAGCTCCTCCTCCAATAACTGGAAGCATACCACTTCCAAATCCTCGAGAAGGTACAAGTCAACCTAATGATGACAAAGATTGGAGTGTAGAAGATCTTTTCTCACTTCTTTCTGATTCTCCGGTTTAGGTTAGTAGTTCTGTAAACTTTTCTTAATGTATAAAGTTGTAGTAATGAATTAAAGATATTGACATGTTACTATAATTTTAATAATTTCATCGATTCAATATAATATTCATGTTGTTCCCTTAATTTCGTATTCCTCCCCCACTTGGACTAAAGTCCAAGTCTGTTTATTCGATTTATAATTTTTTTTTACGAGCCCTTACTCTCTCGAACGAAAACAAGCCCACTCTGCTCAGCCAACAACTTGCATCGGGGCAAACACTATCTCAATAAACATGTTTCGATAATGTAAAGATGTTTACATCAACCACCATATGTTACTCATCCGCTTGCGACCCTAGTCAACACCTCTATCGTCAGTTACCTCAATCATGAGTGAGTGATCCAAACTCTCAACCCACACGACCTGATCAATCACCCAAGCAAGATCAATACAAGGGTAGGTAGCCCCACTATTACACAGCACTAAGCATGTACAGAGTTGACTAAAAAATACCCGCTATCATCTCAGGCGCCGCTTGCACCTCTTTGACCGTGAGTTGGAAAACTCACCCTTGCATCCTCTAGTCCCTGTCTGACTTGTGCGCCCATTAGTTGCATGAAAAATAGCTACCACAATAGCATTTTGGCATTCTCCCTTTCAACAGTCTTTAAGCTCAGTAATTAACTTAAGCATGATCGGTCCAACCAAACTGGTATGATCGCATCTTAATTGTTCCTACTGAACCTCATAATCAACATTCAAAAATTGAATGGATAAAAGTTTACCACATTACACTAGCATTTAAGTTAATTATGCCAGACACTCACATATTCAGCTCCTTGGATCCTTCGTGACGAACTCCCGACTCGAACGTGGATCCTGTGCTTTCGATAGTAGGAGCTCTACTACTACCTTCCACACCTATCCATGTCCGTTCCAAGACCCGTCTCGAAATATCCAATTCGCTTCTCACTGCTAATTTTAACACATATGCCCTTACAAGGCATATGTCAACCCTTCTAGTTATACTTGGAATCCCACCCCCACCCTGCTATTCTAACTAAAACGAAACTTCCTCAAGTGATGACAAGTTGTTTCGCGAACTTAGTTGTATACAATATTGAACTAAACAGTCTTTCAAATAAGAGAATCTTCCCTAAAGCAACAACCAAACAAGGAACATGCAATAAGGTCAATTCACACATTCTATGACTATTCAGTCCATATTGTATACAACTTAGTGGAAATCTCTAAGCAACCTATCGGCACTAGCATACAGTTCTATTAGCAAATAGCAGATAATAATACAACAATGTGTGATCTCTACCAGGCATTTCAGCAAACATATACCATATGTTTTTTTTAACATCCACAATATTAAATACTTAACCCTTTTCTCATACTGGCGTCGGCTGGCGGTACACACTGTGTCTTCAGTTCACCCATCATAAAACATATTTCTTTCGTAAAAATGTTTTAAGAAAACTCTTAAGCCTCAACTTGAGTCCAGAACTCACTAAGTGAGCCTGATTCTCTCAAGCTGTGCTCTGATACCAACTTGTAACATCCCAAAATTTTAGGGTAAATTTAAAAAATTTTAAACACTTCAATATAAGAAAAGCCACTTAATTAATTTTCATAAAATTCCATAACTTTTAAGTTTAATGAAAACACCCCAGGATTAACAGAAGTTAACGAAATCCCAATATAGCGGAATATTAATTCAAAAACAGTTCTCCAATGAAGCAGCACAGTGTATACACGTCACGCCTTGCCATCCATGGTACCTGATGTACCTGAAACAATAGTTTATATAGGGAAAGGGTAAGCACGAAGCTTAGTGAGTTCCTCAAAATACCATACGATCCATCACATAACATACAACACATCATAACCATTCATATGTCTGTGAGACTCGCGGGCTATCCCTGTTCCGCTGAAGACTCACGGGAAATTCCCGTTCTTGTCTTATCGCTCGCAGGCTTCTCCCGTTCCGTCTAATGACTCGCAGGCTATTCCCGTTCCGCCTATTGGCTCACGGGCTATCCCGTTCCGTCTAATGACTCGCAGGCTATTCCCGTTACGCCTATTGGCTCGCGGGCTATCCCGTTCCGTCCACAAACAATCATTATCATAGCAATAATTCATACAATCATCATAACAGGTAAGATCACCTTAGTCTAACATATCTTCCTTCCTACGCATGCAATATCACCTATAGTATAGTGAGAAGACTCACCTGATTATAGTTGACTATATCGTTTATCTTTCTCGGCTTTGTATTTCCTTCAACTTTAACTGTTAACATAATAAGAAATCTATCATTTCTTAATCCTTAACTATATTATAGTCGCATCATTAAACCCTTCAATAATTCCAATATGATACTCCATGATTTATCAAGTAAAGAACGGCCAGGTAGAAGATTAGATGGGGTGGCAGGATCCTTTCAGCATTTTAGCCTTTCGGAAAATCCAACAACCAGATCCCAAGTAATCGGCCTAGTCACCGTCCTCGTAAGTAAATCAATTGGTATTATATTCGGAAATTACGAATTGTTATAATAACGACATTTTAAAGGTTTTTGTTTACTATTGTTAGAAATTAGTATAATATAACATATGTTATACTTATTAAATATTATACTTCTTAACACAAAAACCATTTTACAATACCTAATTAAGCTATAGAAAAGTTTGTAGTTACCTTATGACCAGTCGTCGGAACCTATAACTTCTGCGCTAGGCTTTTGAGCTTCCTTCCGCTCACTTCTTACACTCTAGTGCTTAGAAACCTCTATATATTGGATTGAGATTTGTTGGTGTGGTTTATGAGATGTTTTGGGGGGTATTTATACTTGAATTCTTGAATAAAAAATGGCATGACACTTTTGACAAAAGATTTTAATAATATAATTTTGTTGAAATTAAAGGCCTTCTAGAATCAGTCTGTTCAAGACTGGTTTAGCCGATCTTAAACCCATTAAATTCACGTTTTTATTTGATATTCAGAAAATTCATTTCAATACCTTTCCAGGGATGTATTTTACGTATTTATACGATTTTTCTATGATTTATTATGAATTTTTGAAAACAGACTATCTAATCTGTCAATTCCGAACTAATCAGTAAAGATTGCATTTTTTACCATAGATAATCTCATTTTCAAGCTTACTATTATTTTTGGTAATTGTACTAGACTCAATTTGTAAACTTTGTGCATTGGTTTGAGGTCCAAACAATTTTCCTAGAATTAATTATGATTTTTCTAAAAACGACACAAAATGCTGATTTTATATGAAATTGTAACTAAAGTTTTTCTTAGCTTTATAACTACCAAAAATCATATAATTCCTAACACTCTTATTTTAAGTATATGTTATAATCAGGATACGGGTCTTACATAGATGGTATTCGAAGCTTCAAGAAGAGGTTTATTCCCGACTTATGGAGGTATTTTTTTGGAATTTTCTTACGATGTCTCTCCAGGAGAACATTAGGACAGGACTCTGCAAGCCAGACTTTTCTAAGTCTCTTGTATGGAGTTTATTATGATGTCAATGTGGATCACGTTTCAATCATGTGGTCTGATTTCTGCTCGTACATCAACCATTCTGCAAAGGGGACTGAAATCTCCAATGCTAGATTTTGGGCAATGGTTGTTCATGAGCAATACCAACGAGGAAACTTCATCTATGATCCTACTCTTCCTGAAATGAGGTATTCTTACATCAGAGTTTCGACTGTGGATGAAAACTCGACTCAATTTTGTGCACAGATTCCTCATGCTATGCTTGCCAAGGTCTCACTTGATAACGACTTGGTCAATATGTATCGGTCTAACCTCACAATGCCTTACCCCACACGTCCAGCTGCACAACCTGCCATTATAAAAGCTCCCTCAAAATCCAAAGGGAAAAAGAAGGTTACTGGAGGTCCTAGTGGTCCGAAGGTTGTGAAGAAAAGAAAGGCTTCGGAGCAGACTCTCGTCAAACGTACTCAACCGAAGCGAACCAAAAAGCAAGTGATTGTCGATGAACCTTCGGACTCTGAAAACACCTTATCCAAAGAAATGCATGGTGAAGAAGAAGAAGAACACCAGACCTCACCCGTTCACGATACCAACCCACCTTCACCACCACCAACCACTACTCCTCAAACCTCAACAATTCCCACTGAACCAATAACCACTACCATTCCACTTACCACCACAACCCATACAACATCTTCGGATGTTCCACCCATCTCCACTTCTACAGAAATAACCTACCTCAACCACGTAAACCTCTGAACCCATCATCATCTCTTCTGATCCTATGTTAAACATCTCTACTTCTGGTTTTGACAATACATTACCAAATTTTACTATTCCTAACTCACCTCAAAAATCACCTCCCACTTCAGCAGCATTGTTTGACGCCTTCCACATGGCTCCCCTGTATGTGGAAGAAACTGAAGAAGATTTGAATGATGGTGATCTTATGTTGATTAAGCAGTATAAGACCTAAATGCCAAACTTGATATCCTTATTCAGTCCCAAATCATATTCGATCCCACAAAATCCACAGATAGTGATATCTCAGAGAAAATCGAAGACATGAAGACGACCCTTTCTGAGAAAATAAATAACTCTATCGATTTGTCAGAAAAGAAGATTATGGATGAGCAGGTAAATATCCAGACTCTTCTTGAACAGAAAATCCAAGCTGCCTTCACAAAAGTTGACTCTAAGCATAAGGTGCTTATGGAGGAGAGTGAGAAGAAAATGAAAGAATTTGTTGATAAAGTTGAGTCCTCAAACTCCGAAGTTAGGAAGGCTCTACAGGATTTTCGTAAATGAGGCAGAAACTTGGAACAATCAGCAAAGTACCAAGTTTGAAAAACAACTTGATGAGGCCAAAGAAAAAATTGATGAGCTGACAGTCGCCGAATCTGCTTCGGTAGTTGAGAATTTTGCTGATGAATTTCAAAGAACTAACTCTGCTCTGAATGGGGATCTAGTCACCATACTTAGAATAGCACTACAACCTCTCATCAACATCTCAGATAGCTTGACACGTGCCCGATCTTCCTAATCTAAACCTATCATTGCTCAGCATGAGGTTCATCCTTCACAAAGGGAGAAACCAGGTCTAGTGCCCCTATGCCAACGATCACAACTTCCGAAGCAATAAGAGAAACAACAACAACAATAGCAAAAACAATCACTGTAACCACCTATATTGCCACCTCTCTCGGATCACCACCATTTTTAACCTATTCCGGTCCCTCATACTCAACCATCACCACCACCATCAAGGGATCTTCTGAAGCTAGTGGTTCCAGCTCAAAGTCTGAAGAGTATCAAAGCATAATTGCACCTCACATGGAACAAATCTACAAAGCACGATGCGAAGATTTCAAAAAGATGTTGTTGATTAATGCCTTAGCATTGGAAGATGGCAAGTGGACAACTGAATCAATTCAGAGATTCGGATTCTTAGATCTTAATGTCTTTAATAGACTACGACTCAGAAGTTATGTAACAGAAACAATATTCGACAAGCAGCTTGACATCCCATTCAACCCAAAAACCTTTTCCTTTCTACAATTCATCCGAACCCTCTCCAATAATCAGCAAGCAGCCTTCTGGAAAAAGAAAATTGTCTTCTATGCTAACTGCATTCAGGACCATAAGGTTGTTTGGAGCTCAAAGAAAATTGTGAAACTGATCTCCATTAAAGAGGTTGAGATGTTTGAAGATCTTCAGAACTACGAATTCTTCGTGCTTCGTGGTTCAAAAGAAGATGAGTCCAGATTCACTGTTGCTGATTTTCCAATCATGAATCCTACTGATTTCATAGTGATTCTGGAGCTCATGAGGGATGCACCTGACCACGCTGTAGAAACTATAATCATATTCAATGATGCCAGAGATCATGTCAAAGGATTTATTCATAAATATATATTATCCTTTGCAAAGAATGACATTGAGCTGTGCACCTTCTTCAATCAACCCATGAAGCCTCCCCCAGTCACAGTTCGCAACATAGAAAGATTCAAAGGTTGGGAGATAGTCCAAGAGCCGTATGGTGTAGTCTTTAAGGGCCTAAAATACAATACATAAATTATTACAAACCTTTTTGAAATAGATTACACTGGCCAATATCCTTCTACCTTCATTTCGAGTATAATCACTGCGGTAAACACCTGCTCTGTTGACTCATACGAAGAGAAAAATAAATTTATGGAACATATGGGATGGTGGTTAGCAGTAAGGCATGTCTTGAAGCAAGGATTCAAGAAGTTTTTGGCTCAATAGGCTTCGGATGCACTTCACACAAAGGGGGAGATTGTTGAGAATAATTTTGATGAAGTGTTGATCCCTTCGAAGGCCTAGACGACTACAAAGTGAAGACAGAGTCTGAAGCCTGAAGAATCCGAAGGATTTACTCCAGAGGATGTGAAGGCTTAACCGTAACAACCTTTTTGGTGTACACGCGTGTGTAGCAGACTACATGTTGCACAATACAGCATGCTCATTGGCTAGTACACTATTAGGATATTCTCTGTATCTTTACTGTACTATTGGTATCACTGATCACGTATAAATATCAGTGATACCATCTGTGTCGAGCGAGTCTTTGTGCGATTTAATCAGCATCATATTGTAAAACCCTATCTGTGAAATCAAATCATTTGACACATGTTATTCATATCTTGTGTTCTTCATTGTTCATTCATATCATTGCTTGTGTTGATTACTTAGCTTGAATCAGTTGTTCATAATACTTGTTTATTTTCTATCGTTTGATTGAAATTCTCACCCAACATCTGTACCAATGGTTAGATTGCATACCGTAATGTATCACACGCACCAATCCATACTTACCCTCCTTATCTTTCTAATGCAAGAAATAGACGATTCATCATTTAAAGCAATTAATGATGATATTTCAAAACTTTATGCCAGTGATCTCTGCTACAACACCAGTAGTAGATGTGAGGCATCAACAACCATTTCTTACCTACAAATCTTCTAATTCAAGAGTTGGATGATTTAGTATAATAAATCATACATTGATGACAATTCGAAAGCCTAGCCAATGGGTATATCTAGTCACCAAGATATATTGCACTCTCATACCACTGTTGACCCTAAATTTTCTTCTAGTGAAGGTGTTCGCGACTCAATGTGATTTTACGTCGCATTGATGAAACATCGAAACTCTAGGTCAGTGATCACTGTTGTCTACCACAATAGCTGTGAGACCCCAACTCTTTACCGGATTCAAAATTGTCTCTAGGATGGTACACTCCGCAGAGTTTGTATACCATTGAACATCTCGCCAAGAGCCAAGTCAACTTGTTGACTTGTCAACTGCATTGAGATCTTTGATCAAGGATATGCAAGGGCCTAAATCAAAACGGGCACGAGTAGTTTTACGATACTCATACAATCGCAGTGCGTTCCTCCGGGTTCACACAGATACTATGAGAAGTCTCTTCCAGAGCCAAGGTTGGGTCCTTGAACAACTGTTTTGAGAATTGTATGACTCCGTAACCTATAGGATTTAAGGTCATCGTTCCTATCTTGAAGCGCCAGTAAAAGTGAAGTTCGAGAGTTTCAACACAAACATCTTATCCCCGAAAAAGGTGAAGCATACCTCCATGTGACAAGTTGCGTTGAATTCCTCCTCAATCAGTTCGTTGCTACATTTGCACCTTATGTGATCATCAAAAAGAAGAGTCAAACTCCATGCATGTAGTCAAAGTCAAATCAAAAGCTGGATGTGCTGATTCAAGACCTATGCTGAAGCCTGTACACCCAATGTGTGTTCAAAGCTATATTTGAAGAAAGTTGACAATGGCTAGTGATATCAATTATTTTAGGCGTTGTTGAGCCCTGTTCTTGATAAAATTATATCAAATATGTCTGGGTATTCTCACTTTTCGTGCCAGGACTTGTTTGGAGAAAAAGAATGGAAACAGGGACTAAAAGCGTGTAAAAGGAAGAAGTTTGGAAAGAATGAAAAATCAAAGAAACTCGTACGCGCGCCGCGGATTTCACTTCTGCGCGATGCGGTGGAACACATTCAAATGACGAAAAAACGGGGATCGGATAAGTACGCGCGCCGCGGATTTCATTTCTGCGCGGCGCGGTCATGGGAAATTTGCAACTATAAATAGAGGCATTTCCAGCCGAAAACCCGAGCAAAGACCCAGGTGTAAAATTGACCTTGAAGCTCTTTGACTCCAGGATTTCATTCCAGCAAGCTCTCTTTTGGTATTTTTACATTTTAGATTTTATTTTCATTTAGTTAAAGATTTGTAAGCTTTGGTTTGTATCTTTGGGTGTGAAAACCATTGATGCCAAGCTTAGGTTCTGTTTTAGTAGTGTTTGGTTACTGATTTGATGTTTGGATATTGGGTTTGGTGAATAAAATCATTCGGTTACATTTAATATTGGTTTTTCGGTATTTTGGATGCTTGTTTGTGTTTCGATTGTTGGTTTGTGTTTGGATTTTATTTGTGACTTGGTTGGGACTGTTTTCCTTTGCTGAAATCAGTAGCTAACTTGGTTAGGGTTTAGCATTAACTCTTAGCTAGTAATTGTTCAAGTAGAACTTTAGTTATTAGCTAGTTTATGCTTTGCTTGGTTTTGCTAGTTTGGATACCTTCAATTGCTTCTGATTCAGAGATGTACTTCTGATTTCAGAAAGTAACTAGGTCATTTGTGTTTTGAATATTGCTTTTGATTGATAGTGAGTAGGAAGGTAGAAACTGGATCCTCCGACTGTAGCTGTGACACTACTAGTTGGTAATCTCTCATCTAGTCTAACCACGAAGCTCCTGTGGATCGACCCTGACTCCACTATACTAGTGAGTGTTAGGTTTTCTATTATTTTTGACCGCATGACGACCTCTGCGTGCACGTCAAATTTTGGCGCCGTTGCTGGGGAGCTGTGCGCTTAGATTAGGTTATTTGTAGGACTTAGTTTCTTATGTTTGATTTTAGTTTGCTGATTTTTGGTATGTGTACATCCTTATGATGTGTGATTACATGTACCCGGATCGGTATGATTATTATGAAAATCCGGCCGACACCTATTACGAGGATGATTGCTACAATGGATCATTCAATGACAATGGATGGCGGACCGAGGAGTCATCTCAGCCTGAGAATTCTGTGACTTGGGCCCAACTTTAGGAATTCATGTATAACAACTACCACGAGCAGAAGGACCAGGCTGAAGCTCTTGAAAAAGTGCAAGCTTCTTTAGATAGGTTAGAGGAAAGTTGGAAATGTTCACCACCTTCGCCAGAACCGGAGGCGAGTGATTTTTATACCAACAATAATGTGTGTGAACTTGCATCACCTGAATATGTGATGGAAGGGCATACACCGTGGGAAAATCAAGAGACCATTGAGATGGTCGAAACGGTTGTTGAGGAAGAGGTTGTAGGTGACAATGCTACCTTTGACTCAACAACTTTTGATGATTTTGAGGGTATTAGTAATGTTGATCTGGTGTTGGGTGAATCTGTACCATCACCAAACAATTTGGTTGATGAGGATGTTGTGGAGGGGACTGTAAGTGACAGTAGAGATCCCAGCCCAACAATTCCCGAATTTGTTGAAATTGTTGATGTTTTTGAGGAAGGGGGTGTAGATGACAATATTACCCCCGACCCCGTAATTTTTGAGAAATTTGAAAGTAAGGATCTGATGATGGGTGACTTTGTACCCCCATCAGATCAAATAAGTCACTCACTCTTGGTACCGATCCACCTGTTGGACGATGATCAAGAAGTTGATGCTGACGAATTGATTTTTGAAAATAATAAACATGATTTTATCACCACTCATGATCAATTCATGAATGGAAGATTAGATGTGATCAATACCATCGATGAGGAAATATGGAAGCATCCCGATATGTTGCCTCCCGATCACATTTGATTGGAAAATATTTATTGGCATTGCAAGCCAAAATTGCAAACCGAAGATAGCATGTGGGACACTGGCAAAACAAGATCTACAAAACAACTACTGGGAGTGGCACTGGGCGCGCTTCATGGCAAGCCAGTGATTTTGAAGAAGTATAGAAGGAAGGACCGAGCTTGGAGGTTCAAAGCAACTTCCAAGCACTCGCGGGAAATCATCAAGAGACGGCAACTGGGTAGCAACAGGAGAACCAACAAGCCATTCGACCCAGGAAAGTTTGAGGAGCAGTGGGTCAGCAAAGGGACGGTGGAAAGGCAAAATCAGCAAAGAAGGAAGGCATACGATCCACCGTAGCTGTAGAAGGAGTTCCACGTCTGGCTGAAGACGCTAAACTTAGCGCTTGCTGGGAGGCAACCCATCATGTCATAGGTTAGGTTTTATATGTCTTAGGATTAATTTGGAAAATACATCAATTCTTTTGCAGGTATTAGTGGCTTAAAGCAAGTGTGGGGTCGTGTGAAAAGTTTTTGAAATTTTCAAGACCGCGCCGCAGATTTTTGAATTGCGCGATGCAGGGTCGGAACTCAACCCGATGCGCAGGGGTTGATTTGGCGACACGCGCGCTGCGGAAAAGGGGAAGGCGCGCCGCGGGAAACGATCAGACGGTTTCTCCTTTATACGGTGAGCCGCGGCTCACAACTCAAATCACACGACTCGGAGCTCTGGTGATCAAAAATTTCTTGCGATTTTTCTTGCTTATTGTGTTTCTACTACCAAGGTACGCTATTTTAACTACTTATTAGCTGTTTAAACTAGTGATTAGGTAGTTAATTTTAGGGTTTTATTCGAAAAAGTTCAAAAACTTAGAATCGCTAATGCTAGCTCATAGGGTGTTTGTTTTGCCAAATGGAGACCCTAAACGAGTTTGTCGGCATCTAGGCTACCTTGTGGTATGATTGGATTGAGTTTTAGAAGGCTAAATCGAGAGTTTGGATCGACGTTTTGAAACAGCCGCACGCCGCGCCGCGCCCTTGCTCTTGATCCGCGCCGCGGTGCGGTGGGGAAGAAAAGACTAATTTTGCAAAAAAAAAATTCGTTTTGTGCTATGTGCTTTCTTTTGCAGATGATGTTCAGATTGGACCACCCCTTCCACCAGTTCCCTGCGGAGCTCGCCAGTTCGGCAGAGTATATCTCGCGGAGGGATGCATTGACCAGTCACCGGGTCCTCGAGGCGACAGTTATAGATCGAGACATCTTGAGGGATGCCGGGCTCTGGGGTGCGATTGAGCCGTTTTTATATCGCACTTGGACCCACGAGGAGGCATCATTTACATGCCGTGGCTGGGATAGGATTATGGCCACGGACGAGGACGTGGTCTACACGGAGTTGCTACTGGAGTTCATATCCACTGTCCAGTTCGCACCTCGGGCAGGGGATCCGCGATCCAGGCTGGTATGCTTTCGCTTGGGAGGTGAGCACAGGGAGTGCAACCTCCGGGATTTCGGGAGGCGCACAGGCATCTACACCCCAGCAGACCTCCAGCACCGTTACATCACCCGGTTCTTCGGGTCGTGCATTCAGGGGGAGCCGGAGCGGGCTCCCAACATGGAGATTTGGACACCATTGTCCAACGTTATGTACGAGGCGAGGACCTCGAGGGAGAGCCAACTACGCGATCCACTTCGCTGCCTCATGAACCGGATCGTCTCCACCTCCATCATGCATCGGGAGGGAGGCGAGAAGGTGTCAGGCGACGACATGACATATTTGTGGATCCTCCTCGACCCGTCCCGATTCCTCCATCTCCCCTACGCCCTCGCGATTGCCCTCTCCACCCACTCGACCGGCGCCTCCACCAGCAGCCCACTAGCCAGGGGGTATTTCATCACCCGCCTGGCCCGGTCATATGGTATTCTCACTGCCCCCGTGGCAGCTTCCTTGACCGCTCTGCCTCCATCACGCACTACAGCACGCACTTTGGAGAGGATGCGGCTCATAGAGCTGCAGCGCCCGGGGCAGTACATCCGGGCACCGACCGAGCCTCCTCAGGCACCTCAGCTCGCATACGCCCAGCCCGGCAGGAGACGCCGGAGACAGGAGCCAGCAGCACCAGAGCCGGCACAGCCGCAGCCACAGCAGGATGACTCACCAGCCCTCCGCCGGCTGGAGGCCAGAGTCATGAGGATCGAGGACCAGCTGTCGAGGACCCAGGACCAGCTCGATTGGATCGGCGAGGTACTTATACAGATCGTATCAGCCCAGGGCAGACACCCCCGACCATTCCCAGCCAGGGCCCATGACCATGAGGCTGGACCCTCCAGGCCGCCTGGTAGTGACTGATGTATTTTTTCCTTTTTCTTTGTCTTTTCTATTTATATTTTTTGAATATATGTACAAACTTATGACACTTCTTTCTGTATTTGTTTGTTCATATTTTATTTGTCATGTTTGTTTTTAATTTGTTTGTTAAGTTGTGCATGATATACCAAATTGAGAAGGAGTTGTCTCAGACAAGTGTGGGGTCACCGTGCCCCCTCCACTTGTCTCGACCACCGACATGCTCACTGTAGCGCTACAACTCCAGCATATGAAATCGAGGATCCTTCTGTACGCAATTATACCTGTGATATTGAGCACCAACCAAGCAGTCTATCGTCCAAAAAGGGGTAACTCTTTCTCCCTTGTTTTGAAATAATTTTTTGTACAACGGGGACGTTGTACGGTTTAAGTGTGGGGTGTGGACGGTTGAAAGAGATTTTTTTGAAAATTTTTGCAGAAATGATCAACTTTTCAATTTTTTAGCAATATTTTTCAAAATTTTTAATAAATTGCAATTTTGAAATGAATGGTTTGTGATTGTGATAGCATTAGTATTTTTCAAGAAATACTGTTTAATTGTGATCATGCTATTAGTTAGTCAAATAAGTTGAGTTTTACGAGTTTAGAAGATTGAGATGTTTTAGGATTGGAATTTAGGAAGGAAAAGTCAATCTGTGGCCTTTGTTGTTCGAGCCGGTAGGTCTAAAATGGGTGGACCTTACGCACCTTACCACCTAAGATCGTCTGGTCTGGGATGGTATTTCTGAAAGCTCGTTACACGGACAACATCGAAAGTCATGGACAATTCTTTAATGGCCTTTAGAATCTGAATGAGTACGTACACTTCATTGTGGACAGAAAGTTTGTAATCAAGGGTTCTCTAGAAAGCCATGAATTCCAAAGAACAACTCAATTATGTTTTCGCGAACTATTCCACTCTAACTCTGGGGACAATAAACTTTGAAACTAAACACAGTCAAAAATTGTTTGATTCTTTATTATAATTTGTTAAAAACTCTCTTGCTTGGGGACAAGCAAGGTGCAAGTGTGGGGTGTTTGACAACGCCTAGTGATATCAATTATTTTAGGCGTTGTTGAGCCCTGTTCTTGATAAAATTATATCAAATATGTATGGGTATTCTCACTTTTCGTGCCAGGACTTGTTTGGAGAAAAAGAATGGAAACAGGGACTAAAAGCGTGTAAAAGGAAGAAGTTTGGAAAGAATGAAAAATCAAAGAAACTCGTACGTGCGCCGCGGATTTCACTTCTGCGCGACGCGGGCTTAAGGCGGTGGAACACATTCAAATGACGAAAAAACGGGGATCGGATAAGTACGCGCAAAGACCCATGATTTCATTCCAACAAGCTCTCTTTTGGTATTTTTACATTTTAAATTTTATTTTCATTTAGTTAAACATTTGTAAGCTTTGGTTTGTATCTTTGGGTGTGACAACCATTGATGCCAAGCTTAGGTTCTGTTTTAGTAGTGTTTGGTTACTGATTTGATGTTTGGATATTGGGTTTGGTGAATAAAATCATTTGGTTACATTTAATATTGGTTTTTCGGTATTTTGGATGCTTGTTTGTGTTTCGATTGTTGGTTTGTGTTTGGATTTTATTTGTGACTTGGTTAGGACTGTTTTCCTTTGCTGAAATCAGTAGCTAACTTGGTTAGGGTTTAGCATTAACTCTTAGCTAGTAATTGTTCAAGTAGAACTTTAGTTATTAGCTAGTTTATGCTTTGCTTTGTTTTGCTAGTTTGCATGCCTTCAATTGCTTCTGATTCAGAGATGTACTTCTGATTTCAGAAAGTAACTAGGTCATTTGAGCTTAGCTTAGCTTGGCTTGAGTGTGTTATGAATATTGCTTTTGATTGATAGTGAGTAGGAAGGTAGAAACTGGATCCTCCGACTGTAGCTGTGACACTACTAGTTGGTAATCTCTCATCTAGTCTAACCACGAAGCTCCTGTGGATCGACCCTAACTCCGCTATACTAGTGAGTGTTAGGTTTTCTATTATTTTTGACCGCATGACGACCTCTGCGTGCACGTCAAATTTTGGCGCCGTTGCCGGGGAGCTGTGCGCTTAGATTAGGTGATTTGTAGGACTTAGTTTCTTATATTTGATTTTAGTTTGCATTTTTTGGTATGTGTACATCCTTATGATGGGTGATTACATGTACCCGGATCGGTATGATTATTATGAAAATCCGGCCGACACCTATTACGAGGATGATTGCTACAATGGATCATTCAATGACAATGGATGGCGGACCGAGGAGTCATCTCAGCCTGAGAATTCTGTGACTTGGGCCCAACTTTGGGTATTCATGTATAACAACTACCATGAGCAGAAGGACCAGGCTAAAGCTCTTGAAAAAGTGCAAGCTTCTTTAGATAGGTTAGAGGAAAGTTGGAAATGTTCACCACCTTCGCCAGAACCGGAGGCGAGTGATTTTTATACCAACAATAATGTGTGTGAACTTGCATCACCTGAATATGTGATGGAAGGGCATACACCGTGGGAAAATCAAGAGACCATTGAGATGGTCGAAACGGTTGTTGAGGAAGAGGTTGTAGGTGACAATGCTACCTTTGACTCAACAGCTTTTGATGATTTTGAGGGTATTAGTAATGTTGATCTGGTGTTGGGTGAATCTGTACCATCACCAAACAATTTGGTTGATGAGGATGTTGTGGAGGAGACTGTAAGTGACAGTATAGATCCCAGCCCAACAATTCCCGAATTTGTTGAAATTGTTGATGTTTTTGAGGAATGGGGTGTAGATGACAATATTACCCCCGACCCCGTAATTTTTGAGAAATTTGAAAGTAAGGATCTGATGATGGGTGACTTTGTACCCCCATCAGATCAAATAAGTCACTCACTCTTGGTACCGATCCACTTGTTGGACGATGATCAAGAAGTTGATGCTGACGAATTGATTTTTGAAAATAATAAACATGATTTTATTACCAATCATGATCCATTCGTGAATGGAAGATTAGATGTGATCAATACCATCGATGAGGAAATATGGAAGCATCTCGATATGTTGCCTCCCGATCCCATTCGATTGGAAAATATTTATTGGCATTGCAAGCCAAAATTGCAAACCGAAGATAGCATGTGGGACACAGGCAAAACAAGATCCGCAAAACAACTACTGGGAGTGGCACTGGGCGCGCTTCATGTCAAGCCAGTGATTTTGAAGAGGTATAGAAGGAAGGACCGAGCTTGGAGGTTCAAAGCAACTTCCAAGCACTCGCGGGAAATCATCAAGAGACGGCAACTGGGTAGCAACAGGAGAACCAACAAGCCATTCGGGCCACGAAAGTTTGAGGAGCAGTGGGTCAGCAAAGGGACGGTGGAAAGGCAAAATCAGCAAAGAAGGAAGGCATACGATCCACCGTAGCTGTAGAAGGAGTTCCACGTCTGGCTGAAGACGTTAAACTTAGCGCTTGTTGGGAGGCAACCCATCGTGTCATAGGTTAGGTTTTATATTTCTTAGGATTATTTTGGAAAATACATCAATTCTTTTGCAGGTATTAGTGGCTTAAAGCAAGTGTGGGGTCGTGTGAAAAGTTTTTGAAATTTTCAAGACCGCGCCGGGGATTTTTGAATTGCGCGACGCAGGGTCGGAACTCAACCCGATGCGCAGGGGTTGATTTGGCTACACGCGCGCCGCGGAGAAGGGAAAGGCGCGCCGCGGGAAACGATCAGACGGTTTCCCCTTTATACGGTGAGCCGCGGCTCACAACTCAAATCACACGACTCGGAGCTCTGGTGATAAAAAATTTCTTGCGATTTTTCTTGGTTATTGTGTTTCTAGTACCAAGGTACGCTATTTTAACTACTTATTAGCTGTTTAAACTAGTGATTAGGTAGTTAATTTTAGGGTTTTATTCGAAAAAGTTCAAAAACTTAGAATCGCTAATGCTACCTCATAGGGTGTTTGTTTTGCCAAATGGAGACCCTAAACGAGTTAGTCAGCATCTAGGCTACCTTGTGGTATGATTGGATTGAGTTTTAGCAGGCTAAATCAAGAGTTTGGATCAACGTTTTGAAACAGCCGCACGCCGCGCCGTGCCCTTGCTCTTGGGCCGCGCCGCGGTGCGGTGGGGAAGAAAAGGACTAATTTTGCAAAAAAAAAATTCGTTTTGTGCTATGTGCTTTCTTTTGCAGATGATGTTCAGATTGGACCACCCCTTCCTCCAGTTCCCCGCGGAGCTCACCAGTTCGGCAGAGTATATCTCGTGGAGGGATGCATTGACCTGTCGCCGGGTCCTTGAGGTGACAGTTATAGATCGAGACATCCTGAGGGATGCCGGGCTCTGGGGTACGATTGAGCCGTTTTTACATCGCACCTAGACCCACGAGGAGGCATCATTTACATGCCGTGGCTGGGATACGATTATGGCCACGGACGAGGACGTGGTCTACACGTAGTTGCTACTGGAGTTCATATCCACTGTCCAGTTCGCACCTCGGGCAGGGGATCCGCGATCCAGGATGGTACACTTTCACTTGGGATGTGAGCACAGGGAGTGCAACCTCTGGGATTTCGGGAGGCGCACAGGCATCTACACCTCAGCAGACCTCCAGCACCGTTACTTCAGCCGGTTCTTCGGGTCGTGCATTCAGGGGGAGCCGGAGCGGGCTCCCAACATGGAGATTTGGACACCATTGTCCAACGTTATGTACAAGGCGGGGACCTCGAGGGAGAGCCACCTACGCGATCCACTTCACCGCCTCATGCACCGGATCGTCTCCACCTCCATCATGCATTGGGAGGGAGGCGAGAAGGTGTCAGGCGACGACATGACATATTTGTGGATCCTCCTCGACCCGTCCCGATTCCTCCATCTCCCCTACGCCCTCGCGATTGCCCTCTCCACCCACTCGACCGGCGCCTCCACCAGCAGCCCACTAGCCAGGGGGTATTTCATCACCCGCCTGGCCCGGTCATATGGTATTCTCACTGCCCCATGGCAGCTTCCTTGACCGCTCTGCCTCCATCACGCACTACAGCACGCACTTTGGAGAGGATGCGGCTCATAGAGCTGTAGCGCCCGGGGCAGTACATCCGGGCACCGACCGAGCCTCCTCAGGCACCTCAGCCCGCATACGCCCAGCCCGGCAGGAGACGCCGGAGACAGGAGCCAGCAGCACCAGAGCCGGCACAGCCGCAGCCACAGCAGGATGACTCACCAGCCCTCCACCGGCTGGAGGCCAGAGTCATGAGGATCGAGGACCAGCTCTCAAGGACCCAGGACCAGCTCGAGTGGATCGGCGAGGTACTTATACAGATCGTATCAGCCCAGGGCAGACACCCCCGACCATTCCCAGCCAGGGCCCATGACCATGAGGCCGGACCCTCCAGGCCGCCTGGTAGTGATTGATGTATTTTTTTCCTTTTTCTTTTTCTTTTCTTTTTATATTTTTTGAATATATGTACAAACTTATGACACTTCTTTCTGTATTTGTTTGTTCATATTTTATTTGTCATGTTTGTTTTTATTTTGTTTGTTAAGTTGTGCATGATATACCAAATTGAGAAGGAGTTGTCTCAGACAAGTGTGGGGTCACCGTGCCCCCTCCACTTGTCTCGACCACCGACGTGCTCACTGTAGCACTACAACTCCAGCATATGAAATCGAGGATCCTTTTGTACGCAATTATACCTGTGATATTGAGCACCAACCAAGCAGTCTATCGTCCAAAAAGGGGTAACTCTTTCTCCCTTGTTTTGAAATAAATTTTTATACAACGGGGACGTTGTACGGTTTTAAGTGTGGGGTGTGGACGGTCGAAAGAGATTTTTTGAAAATTTTTGCAGAAATGATCAACTTTTCAATTTTTTAGCAATATTTTTCAAAATTTTTAATAAATTACAATTTTAAAATGAATGGTTTGTGATTGTGATAGCATTAGTATTTTTCAAGAAATACTGTTTAATTGTGATCATGCTATTAGTTAGTCAAATAAGTTGAGTTTTACGAGTTTAGAAGATTGAGATATTTTAGGATTGGAATTTAGGAAGGAAAAGTCAATATGTGGCCTTTGTTGTTCGAGCCGGTAGGTCTAAAATGGGTGGACCTTATGCACCTTACCACCTAAGATCGTCTGGTCTGAGATGGTATTTCTGAAAGCTCGTTACACGGACAACATCGAAAGTCATGGACAATTCCTTAATGGCCTTTAGAATCTGAATGAGTACGTACACTTCATTGTGGACAGAAAGTTTGTAATCAAGGGTTCTCTAGAAAGCCATGAATTCCAAAGAAAAACTCAATTATGTTTTCGCGAACTATTCCACTCTAACTCTGGGGACAATAAACTTTGAAACTAAACACAGTCAAAAATTATTTGATTCTTTATTATAATTTGTTAAAAACTCTCTTGCTTGGGGACAAGCAAGGCGCAAGTGTGGGGTGTTTGACAACGCCTAGTGATATCAATTATTTTAGGCGTTGTTGAGCCCTGTTCTTGATAAAATTATATCAAGTATGTCTGGGTATTCTCACTTTTCATGCCAGGACTTGTTTGGAGAAAAAGAATGGAAACAGGGACTAAAAGCGTGTAAAAGGAAGAAGTTTGGAAAGAATGAAAAATCAAAGAAACTCGTACGCGCGCCGCGGATTTCACTTCTGCGCGACGCGGGCTTAAGGCGGTGGAACACATTCAAATGACGAAAAAACGGGGATCGGATAAGTACGCGCGCCGCGGATTTCATTTCTGCGCGGCGCGGTCACGGGAAATTTGCAACTATAAATAGAGGCATTTCCAGCCGAAAACCCGAGCAAAGACCCAGGTGTAAAATCGACCTTGAAGCTCTTTGACTCTAGGATTTCATTCCAGCAAGCTCTCTTTTGGTATTTTTACATTTTAGATTTTATTTTCATTTAGTTAAACATTTGTAAGCTTTGGTTTGTATCTTTGGGTGTGACAACCATTGATGCCAAGGTTAGGTTCTGTTTTAGTAGTGTTTGGTTACTGATTTGATGTTTGGATATTGGGTTTGGTGAATAAAATCATTCGGTTACATTTAATATTGGTTTTTTGGTATTTTGGATGCTTGTTTGTGTTTTGATTGTTGGTTTGTGTTAGGATTTTATTTGTGACTTGGTTGGGACCGTTTTCCTTTGCTGAAATCAGTAGCTAACTTGGTTAGGGTTTAGCATTAACTCTTAGCTAGTAATTGTTCAAGTAGAACTTTAGTTATTAGCTAGTTTATGCTGTGCTTGGTTTTGCTAGTTTGGATGCCTTCAATTGCTTCTGATTCAGAGATGTACTTCTGATTTCAGAAAGTAACTAGGTCATTTGAGCTTAGCTTAGCTTGGCTTGAGTGTGTTTTGAATATTGCTTTTGATTGATAGTGAGTAGGAAGGTAGAAACTGGATCCTCCGACTGTAGCTGTGACACTACTAGTTGGTAATCTCTCATCTAGTCTAACCACGAAGCTCCTGTGGGTCGACCCTGACTCCGCTATACTAGTGAGTGTTAGGTTTTCTATTATTTTTGACTGCATGACGACCTCTGCGTGCACGTCAAAAGTCCAATCCGAAGATGAAGTTGTCCGTGCAACGTGCTAAAAGCTATTAAAATCTACACTCGTTACTCGTGTAGGGGGGATTGTTGGAATACTTCTGTAGTGCACAAATGATGACCAAGTTCAAGAAGAAGCCTGATGATAAATGAAAGCATTAAACCAAGGGGGAGATTGTTGGTTCAATATTATTGTTTAATCTTTACATTTAATTAAGATTAAATCGAAAATGTATGGCTGTTTGTGGTTTTTGGCCAGGGTGGTCATGACCAAAATCCAAGGGGATTTCGGCGGGTCTGGCTGGGTATTCGGTGGTCTTGTGCTGATGTGGGCATAGGGTTTAGGCATAGGTATTTATAGTCCTGGTAGCCGTCATTGTCTAGAGTTGATTGCCTTGGAACTTGTGCTAAGCTAGAGAGAGAAACTATTGTTTAAGCAATCATCATCGTCTTATGTACCCGACTTTATTCTATTAAAGTGTGCACTGAAGATTGACTAATCTCGTGTTCTTGTGCGTTTTGATTTTATAAATGTCTGAAGCTAGTGTCAGTTCTCCTCTTTCTCCTCCATCGCCCATTTCTGAGAGCTTCATAAAGTATCTGTTGAATATGGAAAGGCTGACTGGCCTGAAGCATGTAGAATGGCTTCGCAAATAGAGAATGGTTCTTAGTTTTGCTGGCAAGCCATATCTGATTGAGTGTCCACTCCCCGTTCTACCAAAGCATGGCATCACACAGCAGCTTTGTGATGAGCATGACTTCTTGATTGATGAGACCAAAGAAGTACGCAGCCTCATGTTGTTGACCATTGACACCGACATCTATAGGGATTTCGAATTCCTGGGGCCATATGAGTTAACACGACTGGTTGAGGAAACGTTTTGAGAGTCGGTTGAAAAAGAACGAACTAGGATCTTCAAGGAACTTGATGGATACATAGGAAAACTGTCTAAACTTGGTCACCTTATTAATCGGGAGTTGAGCATTAACATTTTACTCGACTCGCTGACTACCCAATACAATCTGTTCATCTAGATGTACTGGAAGGGGAACCAGAAAAATACTATCATGGAAATGCATTCGATGTTGACTATGTATGAGTCGTTCATAGAGATACATAGTTTCACTAATTCAACTACTTCAGGATTGAGTCTGGTGATGAGACGCATCAAGAAACGGTCCAGGTCATCTATCGGACCAGTTCTGAGATGTCTCAAACTAGGAATCCACAGGGTTGGATACAATCACAGAAAGATTGGAAGATGCTCCAAAGCCAAATCGTTTGGCAACTCAGGTATATCTAAAAACTCAAAACACCTGATCCTTATTTCCTTGATACAGGATGTGATTCTATCATTTGCTCTGTATGCAGGGACTCGGTAGGTTGCAGGACATTGATGCATAGGAGCACTCTCGGATTGGATCACAAGCCCATGTAGTTTTGATGTTTAGTTAGATATTTGATTTTGTTATTAGATAATAGATGTGTATGACATTGTTTTCATATATTACATTGTGTAAGGATATTTCTGATTTAATAAAAACTATTGACTTCTGTTTCAAAGCATGGTTGTTTAAAATTATATTTTCAATGTTGTATGAATGTGTTAATAGCATAAATAGTAATAACATAAATGTTGATGCATCCAAAGTGTATTGGATTTATTAATTGTATTTTTATGATTATTAAAGTTAAATTTTAATAAGAATCGCTTCAACCAAAGGGATAGGTGGACAGGACTTTGGAATCATTTGACTTGGAGTCACATGATAAATAGGGTTTTTAATAAAATTTATTGTTGTAAGAAATGAATCACCCAAAGATCCAATGGATAGGATTTTGGAATCAATTGGCTTAGAGTCAAATGATGAATGCATATCTTAAACAAATTAACAAAGTTATAAATTTACATAGAGATGTAAAATACATTAAGATTATGAGCAACGGACACATTAGTTATTGTGAATTTCTCGAATCTACAAATAAAACACAAATTAGTTATACTTCATAATATTTGTCAATTAGCATGACAAATATAACTTCGCTTATCAGAATAAGTGATTGATTGAATCCTTGAAATGTTCAAGGACTTCAAAAGAAGTATAAGATCGACAAAATCTGAGTGAAAACATAAACTGAGAAAATGTTTCACAGTTCTTCCTCTTCCAAGAACAGTAAATGGTTATAATTCGTCGTAGGGATAGTTCGATCCTCGATGTATTAGATACATTTTTCGATAAATTAAATACTCAACCAATCAAACCATAAAAGCATATTCTGACCACATCTTAGACTAAGTAGGTTGCACAGACACCATCTGGTGTGTAAAGCAGGGTTCGCCCTTGCTTGTACAAGGAGGGTTCAGGGTTATGTAGTGTTCATCCGAACCTCATAACTAGCCTGAACCTGATCAAAAGTGTCATTTCGTTGACCATCCTACATGTACCTATGAAATAAAAGTCCTTTTAGAAAGAACTCATATTCTAAGGAACCAGTGGGAGAAAAAGTGATCTTGAAGGAGTTCAATGATTAGTCAAGTGAAAGAACCTCTAGTCATCACTGGAACTTTACCAGTGATCGAATTCTTGTTAAACATGACATACTCTTCTATTTGCAGACCAGTAGTATTGGTGACCATCAGAAAGTGTTATGATATGGGTGACATACCGATTAGTGGTAAAACACTACCTTGGTACGGATAAGCAATCCTACTACTCGGAAGCATTGGTGAGCCCGTCACTACTAAGTAAGAGAACCTATGGGCAAAACTCGGTCTATATGATAATTTGACTGATTTTACACCTGGCCTAAAGAACCAGTGGGAGTAATTGAATCATCAAAAAAGGCAACGTATACATAAATGTACCTACATTCTAAGCAAGAATTGTTAAGTGAGGCGATACTCAGAGTCATGTGATTGATTTTGAGAGAGACGCTCTCAATAGAACTGAAATGAATATGAAGGGATATTGTCTGCTATAACTGTGCTTCATGAGTCATAGCAAGATTGGATGATCTGAACCGCTTTCCTTAAATGGAAAACACAAGGGTTGCATGTGAGACACAACCAAAGGGGTATAGAACATGCCGATATATCAAAACAGAAAGGTAAATGGCCCTAGAGGTTCATCTAATGGGCACCTCGCAAGGAAGGATTGTTGGATTCTCAAAATATGCCAAAAGGTTTGGATTTTTTGAATAGCCTAAAAGAGTCTTATGATTATTTCAGAAGGTTTGGATTTTGGATTCTCGAAATATGCCAAAAGGTTTGGATTTTGTGATTATCTAAAAGAGTCATATAACCGTGTCAAAGCTAGTGAGAGTATCATTGTAATCTGCCTATCAATGTATGTAGGTTACATACTATTTCTAGGAAACGTCTCTTATCACTACAAAGTGTAATGACTTGGCATTAAGAGATGATTCGCTCTGAAAGACTTAAAGGAGATACAACGTATGATCTTGATAAGATTCAAGATGCATAACTTCAAAAAAGGAGTTTCCTGTCATTAAAAAGTGTAATGACTTGGCATGAAAGCTCTAAAAGAATATACAACGTACTCACGTAGTTACAAGCATCTATTAGATAGATGAAATCAGCAGTATAGACCCTATACGTACAAGCATGATCTTGATATGATTCAAGAAGCATGACTCCAAAAGAAAGAGTTTCTGAAAGTCATGATACAGGGAATGAGTAATCCTCAGATTCTGATTAAGGCTCAGAATGGAATAAATCTGATCCCATGAGCTTCTACAAATTGGATCGATCATAAGTGTCATGGACTTATCCTGATAACTTAAAGCTTAGAGCATAGTAAGTTCAATTCAGGACACAACCTAGCTAAGGATAATAGATAGATTATTTGAGCACCCGTGAGAAATCATTGAGAAATGATTGGGGTGAATGTAATAATAATTTGAAAAGAGTTTCAAATTTGAAATTATTTACATCAGTAGGTGTTGCTGAGGGACTTCATGGTAGAAAAGTTTCATCGGTATTTTGATCGTTGTCCACAACATCATAATCACCTTGAAGTCTTCTTGACACCAAAGGGCACAATCACTTGGACTAAAGAACCCGTGAATTATGAGAAGTCACAGTACACACCACCGTTTACGGAATAGAGTTAAAAGAGAGAAAAACCAGATGACATATTGAGATATCATCGGAAGTGTGTCCGATCGGATTATCTGCAATGATATGTATCAATGTAGGATATTTTGGACACATGGACAGAGTGAAAGGTCATTTTGGTATATAGACATATAAAATCTTAATTGAAAGTTTAAATGAAACCAAGAAACACATTACAGTATTATAACATATTCGATTTGGTGATTACCTCATGGAGACTTGGTAATAAGCAAGAGTAGCTACCTGTCAGATCTTTACATTTCATTTTGCATTTTTTTCTTCCTAAATAATATGATTATTCAAAATTCCACAGTTGCTCATACTTTTAGAGTAATTAATGAATTAAGACTGTCTATGATTATTCAAAATTCCACAGTTGCTCATACTTTTGGAGTAAGTAATGAAGTAAGACTGCATGAATTGAATTACAGATTCTCTAAGGAGTTAGACATAGCAATGGTGTTGATGCAATGATCATGAGTACTTAGAAATGGAGATTTGAGTATTGGACCAACCAGCGCTTAGAGAATTACTTCATGGATTCTATCACGAGTAATCCTGAGATGATAATATCTTATGGTCTTGAAACGGAGACATATGAGTTGAAATTTACTAGTCGGTTGTACATTAATAATGCGTAAACGCATCGGTAACTCGATGTTATAAAACGTATTGTTGTGTGCGATTTGATGAGTAAAAGACACAATCATATGAGTCAAAGTTTATTCGTTCCTTTTGCCCTAACAGAAAAACCGATATATTTGGGCCCCTCGGTGATTTGGTGTTGACTTATAGTGCTGCGCCCAGCCAGGACTGAATTGATTTGTTCAATTAGAAGTCCTATATCATCACAAATCAGAAACCAGAAAACAAAGTATTGGACATTGATATTGATTACAATCCATGTCTCATGTCTGAATGATATCTTGTAGAACAGACGATCATATGATCACTTATCTTAGGACACGTAACTGACTTGGTCAGAGTTAGACTTATCCAAGTGGGGGACTGTTGGATTAAGTGTCTAAGCCATAACTATAATTGATACATATATTTGATCTGATAGCAACACATTCCTTTTGGGTTGCCCTCAAACCTAGCAGAAGACATCCTAACTTATAAAGAGAGAGAAAGAGATTGATTTATTAATATATTATGAGGATAATATTGTTGTCGCCAAATATTCTAAGGAAGTGCGGAAATAAAGATTGCGGAATGTAAAGATCCGAAATGTAAGTTTCGGAGGGACAAGTCCTGAGACTTGAAATGGACAAGTCCAAAGACTTGATGTGGTTGCGGAATTATAAGGATTAATACTTAGAATAGATCTTAATAGCTCAACAATAAATAATAAAGACTAGCAGTTATATATCTTGAAAATGTAAGGACTATAATTAAAGGGTGCAAGAAATGTAAGAACAGTAAGAAATGCAGATGAGAGAGTAAGAGTTGATGGAATGAGAGATTGTATTGATAAGTGAAAGTTTTACACAAAGTCTCTCAAAACCATGAGGACTGAAGATGAATTTGGTCTCCCTTTTATAGACTAAGGGAGGACCTTCAGATAATGACCTATGGACTGAAGAGGAGACAACACGTCTCTCTTCAGTCAGATAAGAGAGGTAATTCTAATATAATAATACAATGTCAGACTAGGGTGGCTTGTCTATAATATAATAATACTCTAAAGTACAACAGACATGCTTCTAGAGGACCACACTTGATCTAGTCTAATCATATCCTATAAGTTGAGGTGCTTATCCCTTGCCTTATCTTCTAGACATTCTTTGGTCTTCAGTCTTCTTTGTTGAATGCTTAATTATGATATTTCCATTGATATATTTATATTGATAGTCTGAAATCTTGATTGGATTTCGGATTCCTGGCTGATTTGATCAGAGTGTCTTTGGAAATACAGTTGAGGATGTCTTGATCTTCTGAGTTAGTTCTGAATGAGGTCTTCAGAATCCTTTCTTCTGGGTGAGATACTTGTTGATTCTGATTATCTTTGATGGTCCGAAATCCAATACTGGATTTCGGATAGTTACAATATTATCAGAATATGCCTTATCCGAGATATACGTTAACAATATACATAAGACATAAGATTCCGTTCATTACTTAAAACATTCATACATAAGTAATTTCATTCCATCAAAATAAAAAGTTTGATAATACAATCCTAACATATCAAACTAGGAGTTGGTCAACGATTTGACTTTTAGTTCTAACAATTCCCCCTTCGGTGACCAATCGAGGGGTTTGAGTCATTTTTACCTTTTATCCAATATTCCTTGTTTTACAGCATATTCCCAGAACTTTCTGATTGCCATTAGCCACTTCATTCTGATAAGTAGTTCTTTCTTGGCTTCAGGATCTGATGATGTTGACTTTTCCACGGCTTTGATGTATTCTTTTAGCATACTATTTACAACTCTTCTGAGTTGATCAGCACGAAGGAAAAGAAAAGATCCTTTCTCTTTGGGATTGTTATAAACTAACCCAAGTTCTAGATCGAAGGTTGCACCTTTCTTCCAGTTATCCCGATTGTCTGGCATAGATAAGTCAGGTTTGGGAATGTTCTGTGGTTCAGGGTGATCTTTGAGGACTTTGTATATTTCGGCATCATTGTAGCAGAATTCCTCTACTAGACGATGTAGGAATCTCCTTGCTGCGACATAAGCTTCTCTAGTAATTTGACTATCTTTGTGAGATAGCTTTACGGTTATTGAGAAGATGTCAGCAGGATTCATGTTCCGGAAGTCTGCTTCTGTAATCAGAATCGGGTTGTTGTAGTCGTTGTTTCTGATTAGCTCGTATTCAAAGTATTCAGACTTTTGAAACATTCTTCTCTTGATACTTCGAACCGCTGTTATGACTTCATTTGACCATGTATCATCTTGAGGTTTGGTCTATTTCTTGAAGAAGTCCATATTCCTATAGTAAGCAGCAAGTTCTTTATCACGACCTGATACTGCGGTGAAGTTCGGAGTGTATTTGTATTTTTCTCCATTGGGAGTCAGAGGTATATCCCAGTTGTATTGGGACGAAGAAGGAGGATTGTATGTCTTGAATGGTTGGAAATCCAGGTCGGTCAGTGGTCGGTAAGTGGTGAATTGCGACCAGATGGATCTGCTCGGACCGGTTGGGTCAACTTGGTTCTGATCCGGTTCTGACTCAGTGCTGAAGTGTTCTGCATGTTCATTAGCCTGAGAGTCGAAGAACTTTGATTTATTTTCTTTGACCTCTGGAGGATCAGTTACTTTGATTGGCGAGTATACAAAAATCTCGTCATCTTCTGAGAGATCCTTATCGGATGGAGATTTTGGGAGAGGAGAAATCGGAGGAGGAGATTTCTGATAGGGAGATTTCTGAGGAGAAGATTTTTGAGGAGAGGGGGATTTTTGAGAAGGAGGAGATTTCGGAGCCGGAGAAGGAAATTTTGGAGGGGGAATGATAAGTTCTGATTCCTTGATGGGTTCCGATTCCTTGTTGGGTTCCGATTCCTTGTCTTGATTGGCGTCCTCATTGGATCCTTTATCAGTAGTTGTTTCAGTTGTTTCTTTTTGCTGAATGTTCTCTTGGTCTTTTGTTCCACTTGGACCAGCGATGGAGTCTATTAACATATCAGTCGTTTGGTCAAGTTCTGCTTTGTCATCCGCCTTTCCCCCTCCTGGGGCACCTGTAGGAACGGAAGGGGTCACAGGCAGGCGGGCCAGAATGGAATCAAGCTTGTCGGAGACAATAGTCACTTCCTTCTTGATACAATCAGGAAGTGGCATATCATACATGTTCTGAAGTGCTTCCATGGCTTCCATATTCATCTTGGTGCAGAGCTTGATCTGTTCAATAGGACCAGACATAGTGCCGGTTATGTTTTGCATGGTTTGTGTCACCATCTGAAGGAGGACAACATTGGTTCTCCTGAGAGAGAAGTTTTCTGCCAGAACCCCATTTAGATAGTTGGCTATATGGTCCATGGAATCTTTGAGTTGGGTTTGCACATTGGCCAGAAGCTCAGGCACTTGTTGTTGGCATTTCTCAACTGTAGTGAGCTTTGTTTGTGCAGTCTTCATCATGTTGGCGGCATTGGATGCTTGGTTAGCATCAATGGTTGCGAGTCCATCATGGATGATCTTTTCGGCTTGATCGTCGCAACGGAGAAGAATGTCTCTGTCTTTCTTTTCAAGTGCAGCTACCCTTTCCTTGATTTCTGCTAGTTCTTTGATCAGAGCCTCCTGATTTTGTGATGATTTGAAGTCAGTCAGGAGGGAGGTCAAAGTGTCAACTTTCTGATGAAGAGAGTCATCTTTGAGTAAGGAGTTGACTGAGGGAGCCGGATTTTCTTTGGCTGCTTTGTCAGAGGAGGAGTTCGTGTCACTGAGATCGATCATGTGTATTTGGGATGAAGAGGGTTTGTCTACTTCTTGATCAACACCGAGAGAGGTGTCAATCGGGATCGATTGAGTTTCCAAGATTAAGACTCGGGAGTCAGACTCAGCAGATTGTTCAACTAGGGGTTTTGGTTGAGCCTTTTTCTAAAGATCTTGTTCACAAAATTTATCCCAGGTAAGAGGGACGATTGCTGAGGCAATCTTGGACCAGTCGGTTTCGGTGGTGTCGAAGAGGTAGAGTGAGGAATCTACCAGTTTTTCAATAGAGGAATGAAGGAGGGAATCAAGCTGTTGAGTGAGTGCATTGATTCGTTTTCTTTCGGACTGGACATAGTCGAAGTCCTTGTCGGATGGAGGACCAAAGACGAATAGAGTTTGTAGCTCCTTTTGCTTATGCTCGAACTGATCTCGAATACGTTCAACCAATGCCTCTTGTTCTTGAACTGCTGTCTTGAACTTCCATTTAGCAAATTCAGATGCATTGGGAGGAGGTTGAGTGAGTGTTGGGATGACGTCGACTTTAGGATTGGCTTTGGTGATTGGTGATTTCTTTTTAGGGGGAGAGTTCTGTTTTTCCTCCATTAATGTATCCTGCAAGGTTTCTTCCGAGTCTGGAGAGTTCTGTCTTTCCTCCAAATGTTCTGACTCGGAATCTTTTGAAGATGGTTCAGAAGTCTAACATGAAAGAAAACAAGTTAGATAATGGGTGTATGCACTTGATGCAAGTGCATATGTTAGTGAATCAAAGTTAATTTGAATGCATGGTGCTATAGATGAGAGAATATCCTTTTAAATTTTGAAACTGAGAGTAATGTATCCAAGTGTTGCATTGATGAATGGAAATGTGTCTTTCCTCCAAATTACTATTTTTTGGTGTTCTGTTAAATGAGTATGGAGAGAAGTGGATACATAAAGAATCTTGAGATAAAATAAAAATTCATGACCCTTGTGAACAAGGAATGTTTGTGAAGACGTTAGTCAGATGTTGAAGTAAAAAAGATAAGAATTTTCTAACAGAGATGAGGGGAAACTTCAGAAGTGATAAACTACTGAAAAGAAGAAAGGAAGCAGGGGGTATCAGAAGAAGAAGACTTCTGATAAGAAAAAGAGGGAAATCAGGGGGTATCAAAAGAAGAAGACTTCTGATAAGAAAAAGAAAAGAGGGGGGGGGGGAATCAGAAGCAGAAGACTTTTGATAATAAAAGAAAGGGGAGACAGTGATCATCAGAAGAATGAGATTGCTGATAAGAAAAAGTTAAAGAAAGAGATACCGTTTTCGTTTTTCGTGGCTTCTTTTTGGGTGGTTGCCTAGACAGAGAAGACTCAGAAGCTATCTTCTTAAGTTTCTTGGGGGCCTCACATTGGTTGGGGGAGTGAGGTGGATAACCATCAATTCCTTCTGTAGAATTTATATGATAGATGACAGCAGGGTTTGTTGAATTAGCTAACTTCAGAAGGGCTTCAGGCAGTCTGCGTATTTTCCCAAATATGGGATCAGTTTTGGCGGTGTAGGGTTTGGCTTTGATCATGACCAATTTATTTGCTTCTGATCTTAGATCAGGAATGGAGAGGTGAAGGCTCTGATAAATGTGTTCGATGCATATAGCCCAGAAGCCTGCAGAGTTGATTTGACCTGCTGGTTTTAGGGAGGATGGTATGTAGTTAAGGAAATCATCAAACAGAATTCATGCGTAATCGACTTCACGAGCGGAGTAGAGGCTCCAAAGAAGTCCCATAAGACGTCTGTTAACTGGTCTGTGCCACCCATTTTGCCAGTTAAGCACTTAATGATATAATGTATGAGACATTGCCATAGGGATGAGATGTGTCCTTTAGACATGTGAAACAGCTTTGGCAAGTCATACATGTAACCCATATTGTATATCATGGACTTGAGATCAGCATCGGTTGGTTGGTCGAAGGTGGAGGTGTTATAGGGAAGATTTAGGGTTTCTGCAAAGGTTTTCTTATCTATGATGACACGATGATCGTTGTGTAGTGCTATGGCATAACCGTTGGGACACTTGGTGGCGGAGAAGACAACCTCCTGTAGAAGAGATACTGGTATTGATGGAGGAGGATGAAAGAAAGCTTTTGCTAGAGTGTGTCTTGAGAGTACGTGAATGAGAGCTCGTAGGTGTTGTTTGTAGGCTTGGAGATCATCTGAAAGTTGGAGATTGGAGATGGCAATATTGATAGTGTCGGTATCGCTCTTCGATTGGGAAGCCATTGAAGAGTTTTGAAGGTAGAGTGGGAATAGAAGTTCTATGAATTTATAGGGTTGAGAGGTTGGAGACGGCGGTGAAAAGAGATTATAAGAAAATAGGGGTTTGTATGAGAAGTGTGAGGGATTAAAAAGAAAGTGGAACGGTTATAACAATTTGAAAAAGTGTAAGAAACTGTCGGATTGCGGAAATGAAGGGACGTGTGAACAGTTATGTCAGAAAAGCTTATGCTTGGCATTAAATGCAAAGAAATGATGAAAAAGGATGGTCCATTAAAGGACGGACATGTGTGACAGAGAGAGAATATCTGTTGGAGAAAAATGGATCGTGTGAGTTATAATAATTGGATATTAAATGTTTTTCGTATTTAATCCACATTCCATTATTAAATATGTCGTGATGAGGTGTTTAGAGTACGGGTAGTGAAGTTATGATGTGGTCAGAAATGAATGTGGGGTTCTGAAAAGGTATATATGTATCCGAACTTGTGGGATTAGGTTTTCTGAGAGACAGAGAATTACTGAGTGATTTGAAATATAAAAAAAAGGGGGAATATTAGGAGTGAGGTGCCGAGGCGGTAAGTTCTGAGAAGGAAGTGGAATTCAGAAGTAAAAGGTTTGGAGTAAGAGTCTGAATTAGAGAGTTCGGAGAAAGCGGAATCAGAAGTTTCGATTTGGGTGAAATTTGCTTAATGGATAACTGAAGAGTAGTCACGTCAGTTCTGTAGAGATAATCAAAGGGACCGTCTGTCAGTGGTAACCAGTCAAATCATGTAGCATATCTCTATGCT
Source organism: Cichorium intybus (assembly GCA_023525715.1). Classification (NCBI taxonomy): domain Eukaryota; kingdom Viridiplantae; phylum Streptophyta; class Magnoliopsida; order Asterales; family Asteraceae; genus Cichorium; species Cichorium intybus. The sequence continues at coordinate 91,743,463 of CM042014.1, read as the reverse complement.
GTTGATCTCGCAGTGATGATGTGTCGTGAAATGGTGAAGTGTGATTGGCTATAAAAGAAGAAGTTTTGGTGGGGAAAATAAGTCATTCGATTAGAAGATTAGATGTTAGAGATGGCAGGAAGACATCCATTTAGTCGTGACGAGAAGGTGGAGGTGAAGATGCAGGATGGAGAATTTGCGGGTGCTGTTTATGGAGGGGTGATCAAGTCGGTATGGAATCACCGTTATGAGGTAAAGATGATAACGTTGACGGATGGAGCCAATGGTGGCCCGTTGAATGTGCATGTTGATTTCGCATATCTTCAACCTGTGCCTCCTAAGGTTTTGGTGGAGTTCAAGCAGTATGATTTCATGGAGGTATGGTATCGTCGTGTATGGTGGCCGGCTGCTATTTCGAGGAACACTCCATTCAACCAGTTCCATGTGGTGTCGGTGGATGGAACTAGGTTGTTCGTGGATGAGTCCGAACTTAGGATTCATCAGAGGTACCATCTCGGAGAGACTCTGATGTGGCAGTACTATAAGCTCTAATGAAGGGGGAAAATGTTGGGTGATTTGGTAGGTTAAGTAGTTGTTTGTGTAAGAATTTATGTTTGTTTCTTGTTAGATCTGTGTATGTCTTGCTTTGATCGTATTTTGTAATTTTCTGAACGTCATGAATGAAAGATTGTTTTTTTTATTGGCCTTCAAGAATATGAATCACACTTCAGAACTTTTGCTTTTTGAGGATATTTAGGGAGAATTCCGAGAGAGGGGAGAAGTGTTTTCGTTTAGTGATAAGAGAAAGAAAGAGATGGAAAGAGGGGGTTAGGTAAACGTGTCAGTTCTTGAAAATCGAAGAAGGTTTGCAGGGAATGGGGAGAGGTTTATCCATTACGCCGTCTAAGTTGCCAAACCATCTTATCAACTGTTTAGGCCATGATGCTGATGTGACGGGTGCATTAACTGCCCACTAGGGTCATTATGACCTTTAATTAAATGAATTAGAGAAGGCGAATGGTAATGTTGTTGGTTATAAAAGGGGGTCTTCGTCCAATTGTTTAACCAACAAATTTAACACGAAAAATTAACTTAACTTCTTTTGCTTTCAATCATGGCTCGTTTCTTCTTCAAGTGTTTCGATGAGGTTGAGGTGAAGTTGACTACTGGAGATTTTGCTGGTGGCTTCTACGAGGGAGTCATCACAAAGACTTGGAAACGGCGATGTGAAGTGCAGCTGAGGTGCTTGCCTGATAATACCACTGGAAGAATGATGATCGTTCGGGTTAAATATGGTCTCCTTCGTCCTATCCCACCAACTGTGATAGTTGAGTACAAAGTTGGTGACTATGTCGATGCATGGGATCGACAGGGGTGGTGGGCTGGAGTTGTCGACGACGTGATCGGCGACGATGTTTATGACATTGTGCTGCTGGATGGGAAGACTGTTCGGGTGTGTGATTCGTCTATGCGAATTACACAGAGCTTTGTGTATGGACATCCTCCAAAGTGGCAGTACAACAAACATTAGGAGGAAGGGGAGATGAGATGATCATCTTTCTTTTTTTTTTATGTTTTCTAGTTGTCTTTGTGTAGTGAAATCTTAAGTCATATAGTTTTGAGATGTTTAGGGATATGACTTAATTGATTCAGTTAATGTAATGCTTGTTTATCGGAATGAAAGTAAGTTTGGTTTGTATAAGTGTGTTGGTAACATGTGTTTGATAGTATTGAGATAGGTTTCCTGAAATTATTATGAGAGAAATCGGAAGGTTTAAGGTTCTGAGATGATTCGTAAGGCTTTAAGGTTTTGAGAAGAATCGGAAGGCTTTAAGGTTCTGAGAAGAATCGGAAGGCTTTAAGGTTCTGAGAAGAAAGTCAGAGTTTGCATAGAGCTGACTTTCCTTCTGAGAGAATGAAAATCAGGAACGGACTATCATTCTATGAAGAAGTCATAGTTAGGATTTAGCATATCTAACTTGTCAGAAAATTGTTGTATTTAGTGGAATCTAAGGCTTTTGTGAAGAGATCAGCTACTTGTTCATCGGTAGGAATGAAATATAATTCGATGTTACCTTCTAAGATTTGATCCTTATTGAAATGATATCTTAGAACAATGTGCTTTGTCATATAGTGCTGAATGGGGTTATGAGAGATAGCTATGGCACTCTTGGAGTCACAATATATTGGAACTTGAAGGAATCGGTAGCCGTAATCCATTAGCTGAGTTTTCATCCAGAGGACTTGTGAGCAGCAAGTGGATGCAGCAACGTATTCTGCTTCTGCTGATGATAGTGCGACACAGTTTTGTTTCTTAGAGGACCAACTGACTAATCTTCCACCAAGGAATTGACAGCCTCCGGATGTGCTTTTCCGATCTAATTTGCATCCGGCATGGTCCGAATCGGTGAATGCTTGGAGTTTGAAGTTGTCTCCGATTGGATACCATAGTCCCATTGCCTTAGTACCTTTCAGATATTTGAAAATTTGTTTAACTGCTGTCAAATGTGATGCTTTCGGAGCAGCTTGATATCTCGCACACAGGCAAGTTGAAAACATAATATCGGGCCTACTTGCAGTTAAGTACAATTGTGAGCCTATCATTCCTCGATATAACTTGTAATCTACTAACTCGCCTTCGGGGTCTGCAAAGAGTTTGTGATTGGTGGAAATTGGAACCTTGGCAGTAGAGCAATTTTTAAGAGAAAATTTCTTTAGAAGTTCATTTGTATATTTTTCTTGATGTATGAAAATTCCTCTACTTGTTTGTTTGATTTGAAGGCCTAGGAAAAAGTTTATCTCTCGATTCATGCTCATGTGGAATTTATCAGTCATTACTTTGCAAATTTATCAACCATTGCTTGACTAGTTGATTCGAAGATGATATCGTCTACATAGACTTGTACGATCATAATGTGATTTTGATGGGATCGGACAAAGAATGTTGGATCAATGACTCCTCGTCTGTAGCCTAATGAGACTAGAAAGGTAGATAGAGTTTCATACCAAGCTCTGGGTGATTGTTTTAATCCGTATACTGCCTTATTCAGACGATATACATGGTTGGGTCGAGATAGATCTTCAAAGCCAGGAGGCTGTTGAAGATAGACTGTTTCTTGGAGATCACCTTGAAGAAATGCACTTTTAACATCCATCTGATGTACAATGATGTTTTTATGTGCGGCATAGGCTAGGAAGATCTGAAAGCCTTCTAGTCTTGCTACTGGTGCATACGTCTCATCGTAGTCAAGTCCTTCGATCTGACTATAACCTTTGGCCACTAATCTGGCTTTGTTTCTGACTACAGTGCCCATGTCATCCAGCTTGTTTCGAAAAACCCATCTCGTACCTATGACTCTGTGATTGGAGGGTCTCGGAACAAGTTCCCAAACGTTATTTTTCTTGAATTCTGACAGTTCTTCTTGCATGGCTTTGATCCAATTGTCGTCGTCTAAAGCATCAAGGACTGTCTTGGGTTCAACTTTGCTGATATATGCGGCATAATGACATTCATCATGAATTGATTTCTTTGATCTTGTCTGAACTTTGGATGAAGGATTTTCGATGATTTGGTTTGGAGGATGACTCCGAGTCCATTTGTGTAATCGAGGGAGAAGGGCTGGATCAGAAATGGGAGGTGAGACATCTTGAATGAAAGTATTTTCGTCTGGAGATGTGTTTTGGAATTGTGATTCTTCGGAGGAAGTGTTCTCATTGGTTTCAAATGTAACTACTGGTGGATTGTTGATCATGACATCAGAAGAATGGGTTATGATATTTTCTGATGGGGTATCTGTTGACAAGGTATCTTCTGAGTGTTGATGGTCTCCCTCAGATTGGGCAATCCCATCAACATGTGTAGGGAGTCTAGACTGCCCCTCAGAGGTTGCTAAGTATAAGGGTTCCTTCTGATTTTGATGATTGGGAGAAGGGAGCATAGGCTCCCCCTCGATAGTTGGAGTGTTTATTGGAAGGTTTATTTGATTTTCGGATGTGGTTGGATCAGAAGAAGTGGTTGGTCCTGATTCTGAGATGATTTGCTGAAATGCATCAGGAGGGTGAATGATTTTGGCTTCTTTTGCTGTTTCTGATGGATCAAAGAGTAAATCGTAATCAATTTCAACTGTATGAATGGGTCGGTGTCCCACTGGAACATCATTTTCCATTACATATAGAATATCTTGATTCTTCTTTCACCATTGGTATTGATCGTCGAATTCTATATCAAAACTTTCTTCTATTACTCGTGTTCTCTTGTTTAGAACACGATAGGCTACTGATTTTGATGAGTATCCCATGAATATTGCTTCATCGCTTTTGGGTGCAAATTTTCCCAAATGATCTTTGTTATTTTTAATGAAGCATCGGCAGCCAAATATATGAAAGAATTTGACATTTGGTTTTCTTCCGTTTAATACTTCATAGGGAGTCATTTGTAATCTTTTGTTGACAATTGATCGATTTTGAACAAAGCATGCAGTAGCTATTGATTCTGCCCAGAAGGTTAGAGGAAGATTTGCAAAGTTCAGCATTGATCGGGCTGCTTCTACTAAAGTTCTGTTTCTCCTTTCGACAACGCCATTTTGCTGAGGTGTATATGGTGCTGAGAAATTGTGCTATATTCCTTTGGATGTCAGAAACTCTTCAATTTGCTTGTCGTTGAACTCCGTTCCATTATCACTTCGGATTCGTCTTACTGGAAGTTGAACTTTAAGTTCGATTGATGAAATAAAGTTTCTGAGTTCTGGAAAGGTGTCTGATTTTAATCTTAAGAAGAATACCCAGGTGAATCGGGAGTAGTCATCCACGATAACCAGGATATACTTCTTGTGATTTATACTAGCAACTGTCGAAGGACCACAGAGGTCCATATGAAGAAGTTCTAGTGGACGGGTGATGCCTGAGTCTGTGATTGATTTGTGAGGTTTCTTCATTTGTTTGCCAAATGCGCATGCTGCACATAGGTTGTCATTGTCAAACCTCAAAAGCGGCATTCCTCTGACCATTTCTCTTGTTACCAATTGATTCATGTATCGGAAGTTTAGATGAGCAAGTTTCCGATGCCATAACCAACTGATTTCGGAATGTGCTTTTAACAGTAAGCAAAGTCTTGGTTTTCCAGGAAACATCATGATGTCCAAAGGGAACATATTGATTTGTCTTGGCTATCGGATTAGACATCTGTCTCTGTTGCCAGTCATAATGTAGCTGAATTCATTGTCGAATTCAACTCGGAGACCTGTACTTACTAGTTAGCCTACACTTATGAGATTATGTTTAAGTCCGAGAACGTCGGCAACTTTTTGAATGGTAAAGTTTCCGTTTGTCAGTACACCATAGCCTTTGATAATGTCGTTTGCGTCGTTTCCGAATGTGACGTATCCTTCAAAATTGATTTCTCTGTAATCTCTTAGAAACTCCAATCTTCCGGTCATGTGCATTGAGCAGGCACTATCTATTAACCATTCGTCATCCTACTCTTCCGTGCTAAATTCCTGAAAAATTAGACAGTTAGTTTGGGAATCCAAACTTGTTTGGTCCCATTTGTTTTTATAGGTGTGGATGATTTGGTTTTACTTGCTGTTTTGGTGGGAGTTTCTATTTCAGGAGATAAATTTGATTCAGAAGTGGGTGATTTTACAACCCATTTTTGAATAAGTTTTCTTGAAGATTTTGAGAAGTGAGTATTTGTAGGTTCGACAGTTTTTGAATTACTAGCAATGACTGTTTTATAATGATGTTTGCAACAATGACAACATATATTGTTTTGCTGTCGTTTTAAAATCTTCGGAGTAAGTTCAGAACGATTGTAGTTCTGAGGCTTGATTCCGATAACATTTGAAGTTTGTTTGTTGCTTCTGATGATTTTAGAGAATGGTATTTTTGGTTTCAAGAATTCGTTCGTATACTGCTTAGATGTAGATGGACTGTTTTGGGCTATTCTTGAATTTTTTGTTCGGTTCGGAAATTCAGAGTAGTAATTTGAATTTTTGATATTTTGAAATTGTTGATTGGGTTTGATTTTTGGAGTTGGAAGTAGTCCTTTGTGGATATATTTTCTGAGTGTGGAAGGAGTTGATCTCTAAGTATGACTTGGAGTGTTGAGAGTTGAATTGGCTTCCGATAGTTTCTTAGTGTAGAAGCATTTCTTCTGTTCAAATCGAACATGCGATCTAGGTGATCGTAGATCTTTTCTGTTTAGACTTGGTTTTACTCCTTGTTTGGTTAAATTCTTTCCTTTTCCTTTTTGAAAAAGTTCTCTTGGGGAAGAGTAAGATAAAGAATCATTTAAAGAGTTTATCTCTTCATGATTAACTTTAAGATTTTTGAGCGAGATTCTGATTGGATTTTCTGAAAGATTACGTTGTGATGTATCTTCGGATGACTTGGATTCGGAACACGATAGTTCAGAAGTCATGCTAGATGTATCGACAACATTAGGATTTCTAATTCTGATTTTGTCAAAGTTTTTAGCTATGATGATATTGCTTGGGAACTTTTCCATTTCAAATTTCTCATCAACTTTCTCTTTACTTGAATTTTTCAAGTTCTTAGAAACTGGAGTGCAGTCTGGAGAAGAGTGTTGCAGAGAGTTTGATAAAGGATAGTTTGTGGTCGTAACCATATGTCTAGGCATGAATGGGACTGAAGCTGTGGACGGTTTGCTAGTGTCTGCTTCTGAGAAATATGAGAAGGGAATGTTAACTCCTGTTTTTTATTCAGAAATGGCATTTTCTGATTCAATATTTGGAGATTCAGAAGAGTTCATAGTTGTGTCTTTATCGTGTTTATCATCATATTCATTTGACGGGTATTGAAAGAATGGACTTTTTCTATTATATATAGGATAATTTTTGTTTGTGGTTTTTCTTGCCCATCCCCAATTGAAAGTATTTTCTGAAGAATTGATATTAGCTGGAGATTTGAAAACTTCAGTTGCATGATACAGCTGATCTATTAATTTGTTTAATCTTACATTATTACTTCGGGCTAAATCCCTTTGTGATGTCAAAAGTTGATTTGAGTTTTCTAACAAAGTCCTAGAAGTTTGTTCGATCTTCAAATCAGCGGTAAGCTTATCACAAAATAACTTTTTATCTTCAAGTCTACTTTTCAACTTCAACACCTCGTCATACCCATCATCTCTTTCTTCCCGAACCTGCTGATAGGCAGCTAAGGCATCTGCACAAGTGTTAGATATATTTTCTAGAGCAGGTTCCAGATTATTAGAGTAAATTTGATGTGTGGAGCATGTTACGCACCTGTTCAACGATACTTACACCTTTGCCTGTCTTGTGATTGACCATAAAGGCATAGTTCTTTGGTGTGTAGGAAGACGAGGATTTAGCGATGTTCTCAGAATGTTTGGAACTTTCCAGACCTGGGATTGGAGTTTCTCGACTTTCCTGTACCATCATGCATTCTCCAAATCCTTTTCCTCGTTTTCTCTTATTTTCAAACTGCTCATCATCATCTCCTGAGGACCAGATCTCGACATTTCCAGAAGCCACGAATGCTTTGACTTTTTCTTCTTCTTTTGCCTTTGAATAGTTTCTTGGTGCTTGGCAGTCAGTAGCATAGTGCCATAGACCTCCGTAGTTGTGACATTTGATTACATTTGATTACATTTGATTCCTTCTTTTCAAAAGTTGGAGCTAGATCGGTGCTGATAGCTGGGTCTGGCTTTGTTTTTTCTTGTTGCTGGTCTTCGGGCTTTTGGTAGTGACGATTTTGACTGTAGTTCTGATGTCCTCTTTGATAGTTATTTCTAGGTTGAGATCCTCCATTTTGATTGGAGGGACGATAGTTCTTTTTAGTGCCAGAGTAGGATGGTATCCTGTTAAATTTCTGACTAATCAATGCGATTTCATGTTGATATGCTGCTTCTTCAGCTTCGTCGTATTCTGAGTAGTGTGAGTTAGAAGCTTGCACTAAAGCTGGTGGTGCAAGGGTAGGAGATTTAGACTGAATGGATGGTTCTGAGATTGATGAGGATTGGTTTTGTTTTGTTGGAGTTTGGTAGTTTGAAGGGTAAGAGATTTGAGGTTGAGAGGGATGGTATGAAGGTATGGAGTTTGTTTGTTGAGACTGAGGCGAATTCTGGGCTAGAAGGATCTGAGGGCTATTGGAGTTTGGATTGGTTTGTTGCTGAGTTGTTTGCTGATAATCAACCAGTTGCTGAGAGGTGTTGTCTCTCGTCTGATAGTTGTGCTCATCAACTAAGGCTAGAGGTCCACCAAGTTGAAGTTGCTGATTGCCCTTGATATCTCGTTCTTGTCCGATGAGATTGTTGTATAGCCGGTACATGTTGAATGTTTTTAGTTTGCCAGAATCCTGAAGAATCATTTTGACAAGTACCCAGTCTTTTCCGAGCCCTTCAAGAAATCGAAGATTGATTTCCTGATTGGTTCTTTCTGCTCCTAAACTTAGGAGTCTGGTGACGATTATGGAGAACCGGGTGAAAGCTTGACTTAATGATTCTCCGGCAAATGTTGAGAAGTGCGTATAATCTGACACACTTGACACCAACTCTTGATCCTTTGCCTCTTCTGTTCCTAAGAACATGTTTTGTAGAAGAACCCAGATCTGTTGAGCTGTTGTACAGTTTTGTATGAGATCGAAGAGTTCTGGAGGTATACCACATTGGATTTCATTGAAGGCAATTTGGTCATTATCCATTTTCTCAATGTCCAAGGGTGTTAGCCTTGGTGGAGAAGTGCCACCTAGTGCTTCTTCAGCCGTGTTGGGTCTAGGAGTGAATGTTGGAAGGTGAGGTCCTTCTTCAACCGAACGCCAAATGTCTTTGCCTTTGGCTTTGAGGTAGTTGCGCATACGAGATGCCCAGCCATTGTACTCAGTAGGAATGAGTATAGGAGCTCGATTAGAGCCTCCAACGCTGTTAGCAACATTCAAAGAATAGTTCATCTGCATGATGAGAGAAAAGGAGATTTCAAACTGTTTTGAGATGTAAGAGATAATACTAGGAGTGTGACCTATAATAGCATGCAATGATCTACAGAGGGTTCTAGGGTTGTTGCTTCAGCCAGGGTTTTGAGCAAACTAGACGCTTAGAATCTTATAGATAGCTATTCAGGCTCTGATACCAGTTGTTGTCGCCAAATATTCTAAGTAAGTGTGGAAATGAATATTGCGGAATGTAAAGATCTGAAATGTAAGTTCGGAGTGACAAGTCCTGAGACTTGAATGGACAAGTCCGAAGACTTGATGTGGTTGCGGAATTATAAGGATTAATACTTAGAATAGATCTTAATAGCTCAACAATAAATAATAAAGACTAGCAGTTATATATCTTGAAAATGTAAGGACTAGAATTGAAGGGTGCAAGAAATGTAAGAATAGTAAGAAATGCAGATGAGAGAGTAAGAGTTGCTGGAATGAGAGATTGTATTGATAAGTGAAAGTGTTATACAAAGTCTCTCAAAACCATGAGGACTGAAGATGAATTTGGTCTCCCTTTTATAGACTAAGGGAGGATCTTCGGATAATGACCTATGGACTGAAGAGAAGACAACACGTCTCTCTTCAGTCAGATAAGAGAGGTAAATCTAATATAATAATACAATGTCAGACTAGGGTGGATTGTCTATAATATAATAATACTCTAAAGTACAACAGACATGCTTCTAGAGGACCATGCTTGATCTAGTCTAATCATATCCTATAAGTTGAGGTGCTTATCCCTTGCCTTATCTTCTAGACATTCTTTGGTCTTCAGTCTTCTTTTTTGAATGCTTAAGTATGATATTTCCATTGATATATTGATAGTCTGAAATCTTGATTGGATTTCGGATTCCTGGCTTATTTGATCAGAGTGTCTTTGGAAATACAGTCGAGGATGTCTTGATCTTCTGAGTTAGTTCTGAATGAGGTCTTCAGAATCCTTTCTTCTGGATGAGATACTTGCTGATTCTGATTTTCTTTGATGGTCCGAAATCCAATACTGGATTTCGGATAGTTACAATATTATCAGAATATGCCTTATCCGAGATATATGTTAACAATATACATAAGACATAAGATTTCGTTCATTACTTAAAACATTCATACATAAGTAATTTCATTCCATCAAAATAAGAAGTTTGATAATACAATCCTAACATATCAAACTACGAGTTGGTCAACGATTTGACTTCTAGTTCTAACAAATATATTAACTAGAAATCATAATATTTATTTAATGATTGATCAATAATTAATTGGAATTAATTTTGGGATTAATTAGATTAATTAAAAGTGCAGGGGTTGAATTGTAATTGTTCAGTAGTTGAACAATGGACAATTATGGAATGTATATGTGAAGGGTTTTATAGCAAACAATGAACTATAATTTTCCTAAGTTCACATGCAACCCTAAGAAAGATCTATGTTTTCTTCTATGAACATATAATATAAAACCTAAAGACCAACATTTATTTCTAAAGATCGAAACAAGAATTACCAACCTTTGAATCTTGTTCTTGAAGCTAGCAGCACAAGTGTCCTGCCTCAAATGGTGTCACACCCAAGCAATGGAGGAGAGAACACAGGAGAGTAATCTTATGTTGATGTTGGCGCAGAAAAGGAGGAGCCAGGAGGTTCCTTATATAGCCTCCTAGGGTTACAGTTGAAACCTTAGAGGAGCCTCCTTAGTGGGCAAGCGTGTTGACCACTTGAATCAGATCTTTTAAACCCTAATTAGGGTTTCGCCACCTATGAGGGAGCCTCCTCATATGGTTCCAGTTTTGGCCCCTGGCTTTTGGTTTGCCAGTTATTCAACCATTGAAAAAATACAAACCAGTCCCTGCACTTTTAATTAATTAATTTAATCTCCAAATTAAATCCATTTAATTCTAAATTAATTTCTAATTAATGATTATAGTTTCTAATTAATATATTAACACTTAAATATATTAATAAACTATTTATTTGTTTCTATTGATTTATTAAGCAATTAATAAATCAACCTTTCTCTCTACTGACTTCTACATCAATCCTCCTGCTATGAGGGCAACCCAAATGGACTTTGCTTCTATTAATAAGATAAATACAAATTATAAGTCATGGCTTAGACACCTAATCCAACAATATGATGGTGGACGAATTCTAAAGCTTAAGCCTTAAGGAATTCGAAATCTTCATATATGGATACAAGGTCTATTTATGGCAATGATAAGCTATTTGAATTATATGATAAAAAGCTTATCAAATCTGAATTTAAATAAGGTAGTTATAAGCCTTATCACTTATCATTCCGGGGCTATAAATATAGAGCCCTAGCTCCCCATGTGACATGCCAATTCTAAGGGTTCTTCCCTCCCCTCTCTAGTTTTCTGGCTTCCTTGAGTTCTGGATGTGAGCCATTAGAGGCAACACATTTGTGGTGCTTGCTTCCAAGAAATTGAAAGGTATGTAGTTTCTAAACCTTCTTTAGAATTTTGATTATATGCCTTTAGGTTCTTAATTATAGATTCAATAGTGAAAACATACATCCTTGAGGTTGCATGTGAACTTAAGAGTTTAAGTTTATTTGTTTGCCTATTCTCCAACAATACATTCTCTTAGTACTTCTCAATTATGCATAGAATGTCCTTTACAGTCATACAATGACCTTCCCATGTATCTAATTGTTTTCTTATGATTATGTTCATAGCATAATATTATACTAAGTCTTGCGTATCATATGGAATAATGATGAATTCATATGTCAAAACAAATGGAATATGTATAATTTTATCTAGTTCAAAGTTCTAAGCTAAGTCATTTTGAGGCAAGCTCAAAATAGTAGCATGTGGCATTGACAATGATCCTCCATGGAAACCTTTCATGTTGATCTATTTCACGATATTGTCAATATATGCACAAATATTTAGAACTATAACATCCCTTAATCTATCTCTATAGAATTTACATTCCAATGGTGTATTTTTGTCATTCCTGAGTCTTTCATTTTAATAATACTTTTTGAGTCAAGGAGAAAGGGCCTTGCATAGTCGGAATGTAATTTCTTATGATTAAGTATGTCTTATTCATACAAGATTAGGAATATCACTATGGTCCTACTAGTTCTGAGTAAACACAGATGTTTATCATCATTTTGTTATACACTTTGTTAGGATATGATGGATTAATAAAACTTTCAGGCTAAATGACACGCCTAGGTCGTCGTGCGGTCAAAAATAAGAGAAAAACCTAACACACACTAGCACAGTGGTAGTCAGGGTCGATCCGCAGGAGCTTCGTGGTTAGACTAGATGAGAGATTACCAACTAGTAGTGTCATGCTACAGTCGGAGGATCTAGTTTCTACCTTCCTAATCACTAGAAATGATCAAACAAATTCAAGCCAAGCTAAGCTAAGCTCAAATAACCTAGTCACTTTCTGAAATCAGAAGTACATCTCTGAATCAGAAGCAATCAAAGGCATCCAAACTAGCAAAACCAAGCAAAGCATAAACTAGCCACTAACTAAAGTTCTACTGAACAGTTACTAGCCAAAGTTTAATGCCTAAAAACTAACCTAATTAGCTACTGATTTCAGCAAAGAAAAACAGTCCCAACAAGGTCAAAACAATATCCAAACACAATTCAAACATTCAAAACCAAACACAAGCATAAAAACACCGAAATACCAACATTAATCATAACCAAATGATTTTCATTCACCAAACTCGAATCCAAACGTAAAAACAGTAACAAAATGACACTAAAACAGAAGCCAAAGCTTAATATCAATGGTTGTCACTCCCAAAGATACAAACCAAGGCTAACTACTAATTACTTAATTGAAAATAAAAGCTAAAACTAACCAATTCCAAATGAGAGTCTTCTGGAACGAAATCTTGGAGTATAATAGCTTCAAGGTCGATTTTACACCCGGTCTTTGCTAGGGTTTTCGGCTGGAAATGCCTCTATTTATAGTTGCAATTTTCCCGCAGCCGCGCCGCGCAGATGAAGAATTCGCGGCGCACGTACTAATCTTTTCCCGTTTCTTCGGTATTTGAATGTGTTCCACCGCCTTAAGCCCGCGTCGCACGTGGTTAATTCCCGCGGCGCGCGTACGAGTTTCCTTGATTTTTCATTCTTTTCCAAACTTTTTCCTTTTGCACGCTTTTAGTCCCTGTTTCCATTCTTTTTCTCCAAACAAGTCCTGGCACGAAAAGTGAGAATACCCAGACATATTTGATATAATTTTATCAAGAACAGGGCTCAGCAACGCCTAAAATACTTGATATCACTAGGCGTTGTTAAACACCACACACTTGTGCCTTGCTTGTCCCCAAGCAAGAGAGATTTTAACAAATTATAATAAAGAATCAAACAATTTTTGACTGTGTTCAGTTTCAAAGTTTATTGCTCTTTGAGTTAGAGTGGAATAGTTCGCGAAAACATAATTGAATTGTTCTTTGGAATTCATGGCTTTCTAGAGAACCCTTGATTACAAATTTTCTGTCTACAATGAAGTATACTTACTCATTCAGATTCTAAAGGCCATTAAGGAATTGTCCATGACTTTCGATGTTGTCCGTGTAACGAGCTTTTAGAAATACCATCCCAGACCAGACGATCTTAGGTGGTAAGATGCATAAGGCCCACCCATTTTAGACCTACCGGCTCGAACAACAAACGCCACAGATTGACTTTTCCTTCCTAAACTCCAATCCTAAAACAGCTCAATCTTCTAAACTCGTAAAAACTCAACTTATTTGACTAACTAATAGCATGATCACAAATAAACTGTATTTATTGAAAAATACTAGTGCTATCACAATCACAAACCATTCATTTCAAAATTGCAATTTATTAAAAATTTTGAAAAATATTGCTAAAAATTGAAAAATTGATCATTTCTGCAAAAATTTCAAAAAAAAATTTCTCTTTCGACCGTCCACACCCCACACTTAAAACCGTACAACGTCTCCGTTGTACAAAAATTATTTCAAAACAAGGGAGAAAGAGTTACCCCTTTTGGACGATAGACTGCTTGGTACTCAATATCACAGGTATAATTGCGAACAAACGGATCCTTGATTTCGTATTCCGGAGTTGTAGCGCTACAGTGAACACGCTGGTGGTCGAGACAAGTGGAGGGGGCACGGTGACCCCACACTTTTCTGAAACAACTCCTTCCCAATTTGGTATATCATGCATAACTCAACAGACAAATTAAAACAAACATGACAAATAAAATATGAACAAAAATATACAGACAGAGGTGTCATAAGTTTGTACATATATCCCAAAAAATATAAAAAGAAAAAGAATAAGAAAAAGTACATTAAACGCTACCAAGTGGCCTGGAGGGTCCGGCCTCATGATCATGGGCCCTGGCTGGGAATGGTCGGGGGCGTCGGCCCTGCTGTGTGGCCAAATCCAAAAGTACCTCCCCGATCAATGCCAACTGGTCCTCAATCCTGGCAACCCTGGCTGCCAGGTCCTCCTACTGTGGCTGCGGCTCTGCCGGCTCTGGTGCTGGCTCTGGCCTCCAGCGTCTCCTGCCAGGCTGGGCGTACGCGGGCTGGGGCGCCTGAGGAGGCTCGGTCGGTGCCCGGATGAACTGCCCCGGGCGCTGCTGCTCAATGAGCCGCATCCTCTCCAAGGTGCGCACTGTAGTGCGGGATGGAGGCAGAGCGGTCAAGGAGGCAACCACAGGGGCAGTGAGAATACCATATGAGCGGGCCAGGCGGGTGATGAAATACCCCCTGGCTAGTGGGCTGCTGGCGGAGGCACCAGTCGAGTGGGTGGAGAGAGCAACCGCGAGGGCGAAGGGGAGATGGAGGAATCGGGACGGGTCGAGGAGAGCCCATAGAAATGTCATGTCCTCCCCAGACACCTTCTCGCCCCCTCCCGCTGCATGACGGAGGTGGAGACGATACGGTGCATGAGGCGGTGAAGTGGATCGCGTAAGTGGCTCTCCCTCGAGGTCCCTGCCTCGTGCATGGCGTTGGACAGTGGTGTCCAAATCTCCATGTTGGGAGCCCGCTCCGGCTGCCCCTGAATGCACACACCGAAGAACTGCGTGAAGTGGCGGTGCTGAAGATCCGCCGGAGAGTAGATGCCGGTGCGCCTCCCGAACTCCCGGAGGTTGCACTCCCTCTGTGCACCTCCCAGTCGAAAGCGGATGATCCTGGATCGTGGATCCGACGCCCTGGGAGCGAAATGGATCGTGGAGAGAAACTCCAACAGTAGCTCGGTGTAGACCACATCCTCGTCAGTGGCCATGATCCTGTCCCATCCACAGCAAGTAAATGATGCCTCCTCATGGGTCCAGGTGTGATGCAAGAATGGCTCGATCACACCCCAGAGCCCAGCATCCCTCAGTATGTCTCTGTCGATGACCGTCGCCTCGAGAACCCGGCGACCAATCAACGCGTCCCTCCGTGAAGTGTACTCTGCGGAACTCGCCAGTCCCTCAGGGAACTGGAGGAAGGCATGCTCTAGTCTGAACATCATCTGCAAAAAAGATACATAGCCAACAAAAAAGTTTGCAAAATTAGTCCTTCTTCCCCACCGCACCGCGGCGCGGCCCAAGAGCAAGGGCGCGGCGCGGCGTGCGGCTATTTCTAAACCCCGAATCAAACTCTCGATTTAACCTGCTAAAACTCAATCTAACCATACCGCAAGGTAGCCTAAGTGTCGACTAACCCATCTAGGGTCTCCATTTGGTAAAACAAACACCCTATGAGTTAGCATTAGCGATTCTATGTTTTGAACCATTTTGGGCAAATCACTAAAATTAATTACCTAATCACTAGTTTTAACGAGTAATAGATAGTTAGAATGGCGTACCTTGGCAGTGGAAACAAAATGAGCAAGAAAAATTGCAAGAGAAATTCGTTGATCAGAGCTCCGAGTCGTGTGTGGTTTGTGTGAGCCGCGACTTACCTTATAAAGGAGAAAACCGACTGATCGTTCCCCGCGTCGCGGATTTACGCTTTGCGCGTCGCGCGTGTCACCAAATCAACCCCTGCGCATCGGGTTGGTTTACGATCCCGTGTCGCGTAATTCAAAAACCTGCAGCGCGGCCTTCAAAATATTCAAAACTTCTCAAATGACCCCACACTTATTTTAAACCACTAATACCTGCAAAAAATTTGATGTATTTTCCTAATTAATTCAAAGAAATATAGATCCTAACTTATGACACGATGGGTTGCCTCCCAACAAGCGCTAAGTTTAATGTCTTCAGCCAGACGTACTACTCCCAAGCCGACTCTTCTTCTTCTTGAACCCTTGATGGCATCTGATTGAATCCTGGCATGAAATTGTTGGCTGTCATTGACATGAGAGATGTGAGTTGGGTCATTCAATCGCTCACACCGCTAATCCACTGTTGTTGAGATTCCAAGAGCTTAAAAACTTTCGCCTCTCGTTTTCTTGATTCCTTTTCATATTGCTGGTGCCTTGCTTCCATCATCTCTATCATGTCCAGCAGTTGCTCCTTGTCGATGGTGGACAGCGGGTGGTCCTTGGTCTCTTTTAAAATCTCTTCTGTTCCACCTTCTCCCATACGTGTCCAGATCTTTTCCTTACTCTTTTTTCCAGGCTCCATCAATATCTTTCTGTCCATTTGTTTGCCATTTTCTTCTGAAGGTAATGATATAGGATTTCCAAACATGTTCAATCTTCTTTTCCTTGTCCCAAAGAAAATGTCCATGTCTCCAGTCTTGCAATCGATCACCGAACCAGCAGTAGCTAAGAATGGGCGTCCTAAGATGAGTGCAGGCGCATCGTCCAAGCTTTCATATTCCATAACTAGAAAATCCACGGGATAGAAAAAGTCCCCAACTTTGACTATGACGTTTGTCAGCTTTCCCCGAGATACCTTTGTTGATTGATCAGCTAGCTGCAATACAACTTATGCTGGCTTTATTTCTTCATTTTTGTACTTATCGTACAGGTATCCTGGCAGGATATTGACACTTGCTCCCAAATCTAACAAGGTGTTCCGAATAACCACGTCCCCTACAGTTGTAGTGATCAATGGTGATCCAGGGTCCTTTTCCTTTTTGGGCAGTGTTCCCAATAACGCCTCACTTGCTTTCACAGTCAGCCTCACAGTTTTTGGTGTAGGTGCTTTGCTCTTCCTATTTTGTTCACACATTTCTTGCAGAATTCTGGTATCCTCAGGGGCATCCTTAAGCTCATCCCATAGGGGCTGGTTCATTAAAGGCCCCATTGATTTGGGTGCTTCCTGCTTCGTCTTCCCTTTCCTATTCTTCTTTTTCTGCTTGATTCCTGCTATCGTTGGTTGCTCCTCCTTATGGACCTCTTTCTCTATTTCAGGTTGAGTGTCATTCTCAACAAGAATTCCTTCTTCCTTACCTTCCTCACTTCCTAGAGCCTTCTCTTCTTCCACCAGTCTCACTTCACTCCCTACTTCAAACAACTCTTCCAAAGTGACTTTTCGCCATCCTGATTCGACATTATTGACTTGCTCTTTTCCTGGTCGCTGATTATGAGTAGCGTTGACCTCTGTAGCACTTGGCAATTTCCCACTGTCTCTTTTTTGCTAATCTGCAGCCATTTGACCTATTTGTTGTTCCATGTTTGCAATGGCTTTTGCATTTGCTTGAGATTGTTGTTGCATCGTAGTGACCATCTCTGGATATTGGTATTATGGCTGAGGAGGTTGTTGTGGTTGAGGAGGTTGTTGATAGTGTATCGGTTGTGTAGATTGGAATGTGGGTTGAGGTTTAAAAAGAACTAGTTGTGGTTGAGAGGTTGGTGTCTGCTGTCTAGGAGCTGGGGTGCCATCACGGGTCGGCTCTCCCCAAGACATTGCAGAGGTAAATGGATTGGTAGATTGTGGTTGTAAAGCGGGTGTAAATGATGGGACAGATGGTGGAGTGCATGATGGTATGGGTGCAGGGGCTGAAACTGCACCACCAGAAGCACTTGTGCTCCCGAACTGAAACTCTGACAGTGGGGGAAGAGAAAACACCCCCGTTGCCTCACCTGATGGTTCCTGGGCAACACTTACTGGATTACTACTAACCTGACTAAAATTCATGATATTTAAACGCCTACGGGCACGGATTTTGCATGCACTATTCTCAATCTCAGAATCAAACTGTAATGGGGATAATTCCTTACCCCTGCGGGTACGCATGCACTAGTGCAATACGCCCACAAAAAATCAAAAACCAACTAACCAAATGAAACTTTCAAAAAGAAGAAACAAGTTCCTACTACTCACCTAACCTAATCTCACAGCTCTCCGGCAACGGCGCCAAAATTTGGCACGCCTAGGTCGTCGTGCGGTCAAAAATAAGAGAAAAACCTAACACACACTAGCACAGTGGTAGTCAGGCTCGATCCGCAGGAGCTTCGTGGTTGGACTAGATGAGAGATTACCAACTAGTAGTGTCACGCTATAGTCGGAGGATCTAGTTTCTACCTTCCTAATCACTAGCAATGATCAAACAAATTCAAGCCAAGTTAAGCTAAGCTCAAATAACCTAGTCACTTTCTGAAATCAGAAGTACATCTCTGAATCAGAAGCAATCAAAGGCATCCAAACTAGCAAAACCAAGCAAAGCATAAACTAGCCACTAACTAAAGTTCTACTGAACAGTTACTAGCCAAAGTTTAATGCCTAAAAACTAACCTAATTAGCTACTGATTTCAGCAAAAGAAAACAGTCCCAACAAGGTCAAAACAATATCCAAACACAATTCAAACATTCAAAACCAAACACAATCATAAAAACACCGAAATACCAACATTAATCATAACCAAATGATTTTCATTCACCAAACTCGAATCCAAACGTAAAAACAGTAACAAAATGAGACAAAAACAGAAGCCAAAGCCTAATATCAATGGTTGTCACTCCCAAAGATACAAACCAAGGCTAACTATTAACTACTTAATTGAACATAAAAGCTAAAACTAACCAATTCCAAATGAGAGTCTTCTGGAACGAAATCTTGGAGACAAAGAGCTTCAAGGTCGATTTTACACCCGGTCTTTGCTAGGGTTTTCGGCTGGAAATGCCTCTATTTATAGTTGCAAATTTCCCGCAGCCGCGCCGCGCAGATGAAGAATTTGCGGTGCGCGTACTAATCTTTTCCCGTTTCTTCGGTATTTGAATGTGTTCCACCGCCTTAAGCCTACGTCGTGCGTGGTTAATTCCCGCGGCGCGCGTACGAGTTTCCTTGATTTTTCGTTCTTTTCCAAACTTCTTCCTTTTGCACGCTTTTAGTCACTGTTTCCATTCTTTTTCTCCAAACAAGTCCTGGCACGAAAAGTGAGAATACCCAGACATATTTGATATAATTTTATCAAGAACAGGGCTCAGCAACGCCTAAAATACTTGATATCACTAGGCGTTGTCATTAAACTATATAAACATCTTCAAGAAGGTGTATATTAAGGAAAGCGGTTTTCTTGAAATCCATTTGTCATATTTTATAATCACATTATGAGGTAATAGCAAATAATATCCTTGTAGATGTAATCATAGCCACTTGAGAAAATGGTTGGTCACAGTCAATGAGTATAAGAAAATATTTTTACAACAAGTCTTCCTAAAAGTGTATAGATCTGCATATTTTTCTTTCTGAAAGAAGCACTTACTCCTTGTAGTCTTACTAAGTGCAGGAATATTAATCAAGCCCATACTTGATTAGTATACATGGACAACATCTCAATGGTCATGGCTCAAAGTCATTTATCAGATTCAGACATAACATTTTGGTAGTTGATAGATTTACAAGAAACTATAAATAAAACTCATCAATGAGAGATTCCATAATTCTCATATTATAGAGGATTTCTACCATATATGCGAACAATTTGTATTTTTGAAGAACTATTATTCATGTTTAACAATTTCTTTTTAAAAATAGTGCCAACTCTTGCTACATCATGATATGATTATTGAGCTAGTTCAAGTTCCATGTGCCTCCCACATGCTTTGTCATAAGAAACTTAGTTTCTAATAACTCAACTTTCAGAGGAATAAGAAACTTATTCTTAGTGGGTTTGTGTAATCTAAATCTCTTTTAGAATATTTTACAAATATGTATTTAGTGAATTTTTGAAGTATTAGTCTTACATAGACTTCCAAAACATTAATAAAAATGTTTCATTTACTAGTTAATTGGAATTTTTATTCGAAATACAATTAATACTGATATGGACATAATCGCAAAAGGATAAAGGAATCTAATTTCTACCGATTAGAAAGTAAACCATATCCAGTAAGGTTTAAATCATCCTTTATAATCACCAAGACTTTAGATGGTACTTCTGATTTGTTTCTCAACTTCTAATTTGAAAACTTCTAAATGTTTCACATTTATCATATAAAATACAACGACTATAGTTGTTAATGAAGTTGATGAGGTATCTCGTACTAAATCTACACATTCATTGTAACACCCCATTACTTAATGATTTAAAAGTTTATGGTTTTATAAAAGTCATGTCTAAAAGATATGAACAACAAAATGTAGTTTAACAAAAACCATCAAGCATATGGTTTACATAATTACAAGCTTGGGTGTTACAATTTCATATCATAATAAACCATAGCAAGCAAAGAGAAGGATTAAACCAAAGTTCAAAAACTTGGAAGCTGTCTTAAGCTCCACTCCATCTAATCCTTCCAAAACGCATCTAGCATAACATCCCCTCATCCTACACTTGCGGACCTGTACATGAGATACATGGCATTAAAATAAAAATACGTAAGACGAAAACGTGTCGTGAGATACATGGCTTTTTAGACTCAAAACATTAGTAACCATACAAATATATTTTTCAAATATTTATAAGCGATTATGTCATAAACATTTGTTACTAAAACCCATGACTTTTAAAACTTTTCATTTTTTTACTTATAAAGCTCCTCAATGATCAAATTTAATAAAAATCATGCTATTTCATCATTTAAACTTGACTGGAATTGAATCATAACAGGATTTTGTTACTCAGGGCATTGATCCCCTTAGGTGATACCCCAAGTCTGGACTAGGGTGGAAAGAACACAATCAGTCCACCCTAGCATCTTATGTTTTTATGACATCTAATTCACGAAGGGGTTGGTACCACCCTAGTAGATTCCTCTGGATTCCCTTACGGGAACGTCATCCCCCGGGTACAATAGTATTTGTATTGCTAAATATGTTCTTATGTTAAATACCAGTCATACATTTAACGTTTCATCATGGGTAATAAATATGCTAATTTCCAAACGCCTTATGTCAAATGTCAAAACTTATATCAAAACATGGAGTAGCAAATACATGATCATATTATAAATGAAAAGACTTGGGTGTCATTCATATTTGAAAAGCATATCAAAAGTTCATAGGTAATTTGCCATGTATCCCAAAACGGAAAAAATACCACATGTACTCACCTTGTACTAGACGTGACTATCTAGGGTCCGAAGCCTCCTTTCCCTTGCCTTGACTCCCACCAACTTGATCACCACCTAATGAATCATGTACAATTTGCATATATTAACACTCATTAATAATTTACTTAATTATGAGGACTCCTCATGCTCACTCAAACTATTAAAATTCTGTAACTAATGTAATACTTTTCTAATTGGAATTTTACTTGACTTCAACAATATGACAAATTCATCCTTATATTTATCCATACCAAAATCAACAATGTCTCTTAGCTTCCATTTCCACCACTTGACCCAATTCATTACACATATCGACACCAAGAGGTTTCCAAGACCTTGCTTGTGTAAGGTTAAATTATCAATGCAAACACCGAGACACAAGTGTATGAGTATTCAATCAGTCGAATGATTTGTATTCAAAGTAAAAAGGATAGTGCTCCAAGTCTTTTTAATGACGAGCAACTATTAAGAACATTACAATGAATAAGAGACTGATCTATCGTACGTTCTAAACAACTAGGGCTGATGGTGTTTTATACTAAAATCAAATTGGATAAACATTTAATCCAATTAGTTACAGATAAGCATAAAACCCTAGACATTATCTACTATAAAAGATAAGTTCAAAACATAACTGTCATCTGATAAGTACACAGACTTCGTATCATCACCCACTTCGTATCAGCTTGTCACTTCGTATCACCAAACCTTTGGACAGAAACAAATGTACTTCGGATAACAAATTTTATCACAATCAGAATCCTAAAATTCTCCCCCTTTGTGATGAAGATGCCAAGTATCCGAAGTTTATAACATACGAAAAGCTTCAATTAACTCCTTTCGTATTTGTAGCCACCACTTCAAATGAGTGCACAGCTCAAGCTTCGCATCCTCCGAGTTTTCATTGTTCACAGTCACCCTTGCAATCATTCCTTCCAAAATTGTTGAAGGGTACTTTTCCTTTTCATCCATATCGAAAAACAACTTCTTTAAAGCCCCTTTGTTTGTCAATCTTCCTTTATAAATTACTCCCCAAGGTTTCTGTAGAATCTTTCCATCGCTAATTTTGGTTATGCCAGTTAATTCTCTATCAGCCGCTGGAACAGATTGCTTAAAAAGTTTTGCAATTTCATAGTCATACTGGGAGAAGTTGCGAAGGTATGAACCCATAAATCTTCCAATAAGCCTTTGACCTCTAGTATGACCAACTTGTTGTGAGATTCTTACTCGAGTTCGGCTGTAAAATCTTTCAATTAAAACTACAAAATCATTTGGATTCATCACTAGGAAGTCTGCAATACTGAAAGTGCTTTCTATCTTTTGTTCTCCTCTTCGTACATGATAGGTGTAGTTCGGATATATTTAATCTTGTTAATTGCTACTATCTTCAAGCAGGACCAAACATCGGTTTGTTTAGCAGCAAGGTTTCATGCAAACCTGGCCTTTTGTTCTTGAAATTTCCTCTTTTCTGCTGGATCAAACTCGACATCATAGACATTTGCAGCAAATAGCTTCGGATTGAAAGGGATGTCCAGTTGTAGATCTGTTGAGTTTTCATCACTGAATGAGACAAGTGGCAATCGGTCAAATACTTCAACAGTTGTAAATGCCAAACTCATTATAGTCTCACATGTCCAGATTTTGTTCATCGGACCCAAGATTTCCTTCTTCCCTGCTCTATCTCTTGAGATCACATACAAATGCCTTAGCTTCTCATATTCGTCTGCTTTCTTCTTTTTCTCTTTAGCCTTAGACAATTCTTCAGCAATTTTCTTTCCCTTATCAACAGAAGGGCCAGTCTCAGGAGGTGTTTGGAAAGTAGTTGTCTTCGTAGATGTTGCAGCCTGTGCAGAACTAGCTCCAATTTTGATTCCACCAGAGAATCTTTTGATGAGACTCGAAGTGGTTTCGGTTGTCATTAGTGTAGTTCTTCCCCAAACAGGAGGAACAGTTGTTGTTGGTGTTGTTGTGGTGATTGTTTGTGGTGATGTGAATCCGAAGAATGGTGCGAAGGTTGTGATAGTTGCAGTTGGAGCGAAGGTGATTCTTGTTTGCCTTGTTGTTAGTCGAGGTCCTTCTCCCCCTTGTGAAGAAGGCACTGAAGGCTTCGGAGCACCCGGTAAACGACTAACAAGTGTCAGAAGTGGTGCAATATCCTTTCTGACGGAGTCGGTAGTTTGAGAGACCAGAATTTTCATTTGTTGGTTACTGATTGACTGGGCTTCTTTATACGTGCTGAGCTCTTGCACCTTTGGTTCATATGCAGCAATTGTCTTCTTGGCATCCTCTACATCTTTTCTTAAACTTTTCAATTGTACGTCGAATTCTTCAGCAGCTCGTTTTGAGAGATTCTCAACCGAAGTGGACATTGTTTGAAGTTTTGTTAGAACTTCTGTATGGGAGGCATTGAGTTTGGGGACCACTTCGGAGAGCTTGGAATTATGGTGTTCCTGGATTTGCTGTGTTTTTTCTTCGACTTGTTTCTCAACAGCTTTGCATTGTAAGTCTACTTTCTCCCGGACGTTCCTTGTCATCTGTTTGACATCCGCTTCTACGACTCGGACAGCTTCATCAATCTTCTTTGTGACTTTCTTCGTGATGGTTTCTTCAAAAGATGTAAGGGATTCTGCCAAATGAGCACTAGTAACCCCAGATCCTTTGTCAGAGGAATAAGCAGTCTGGGCTTGTATTAAAACGTTCAACTTCGCATTTAACTGGCGAAATTGTTTCATGGAAACCAGGCTAGTGTCTGGTTCGTCATCGTCGTCATCTTGTATTTGGATTGGGGCGGTTTCAAAATAGTCTTCCTCTTCTTTTTCGGTTTTATCAGGAGATGAGGAATCCGCCATATCATCCATGAAGAATGAATGAAGCGGAGGTGGAACTTCGGTTGTTGTTTTGAAAAGGGGTGTGGTATTCGTTGGAGGTGGGGATGGTGGATTTGTTGTAGTTTGAGTACCCGATGTGAGACTTGTGTCCACATCAGATGTGTGTACAGGGGTCTCAATTTGACTTGTCTCCACAGTAGATGTTTCAACAGAGGTCAAATGTGCGGACACCACTGGGGTTTCGGTTAAAGTAAATAATGGATCAGAGGGAGGTATCGTAGTGGTTGTTGTTTCGGTTGGTGATGGAGGAATGTTGGTATCCTCCTGATGCGTGTGTTCATCCTCGCCTTCTTCTTCTTCTTCTTCTTCGTCTTCGAATCGAGGTGTTTGTGGTCGTGAAGATGGAGCAGCTTTTTTCTTGGAAGGTTTCACTGCTTGAGTCTTCTTCCTTGATTTTGTTTTCTTGGCTGGGGCTTCGGATGGTTCGGCTGTGCCTTTGCGTTTTCCACCCTTACCCTTTGGAAGTTCGGACTTAATGACCCTTGTGAAAACGCTGAGGGGTGCATGTGTTTGTATTGTTTTGCGATACTCAATCAACATGAGGTTATCATCAGGAACCTTGCATAACATTGCCTCAGGGATTTGGGCAATGAATTCCATCCGGTCATCCGAAGTGGAGCTAGACGAAACCTGGACTTGATGAAACTCATGAATAGATAGGTTTGAAGGTACCGGTACCTTCTCATGAGCATAGACGGCCTGAACTATTAGGGCGCAGAAGCGTGTGGATGCGATGTCTGTGGCCCTCTTCGCATGATTGAGGTAGGTGGTGAAATCGGTCCATAGAGTCGAAGCGTAGTCGACTGGAACATTGTAGTAGATTCCATAGTGTAGTTGCAAGAAGGTGTAGGAAGCGGAATCTAGGCCGGAAGTTCTTCCAGAGAGACTTCTTAGGAGAATACTAAAGAAGTATCCCCAGATGGAGGGCGACATGTTCTTTTTGAAAGAACTCATGGTGCGTGTGACTGGAGTGTGCCCCATCTCGTTCAGCATATTCAGGATTTCCGACTGAGAGGCCATCTGAAACCGTCCAGTCGCTGGAGGGTGAAGGATTTTTGCGAATTGCTGCTTCTTGACGGTGATCGTTTTCTTGGTTTCATTGGCAGTGACTATTTCAAATGACACAGATTGACCATCTGCATTTAGACGTGCAATATGGTGTGCCCTGTTTACCCAGATCTTTGGAACATTGGCAATGGCAGTCATGGCGTGTGCAAGAGGTGAGTATTTCAAATAAACCACCAGCATCGCCATTGTTGACGAGTAAGCTTCAGGATCAAGATTTGCAATATGGTTGGCAGACATGGGGTTAAGGTCCGGAACTGAATCAGCTTCTCCGGCAGTGAAGGAAATATCATCGGTGGCCATTAAGAGTGTTTTGAGGTTTGAGAGTTGAGAGTGTGTGGTATTTGTAAGTTGCAGGTTCAGAGAGAATGTAAACGGAAGGGATGAATGAAGGGTTTTCTCCGTTTATATAGTCAATTGATGAGTGGAGAGAGTGTGTGCATTTAATGCGTGTGTTTGAACGGTCGAATAGGGTTCGTCCACGTCATCCGTAAGTTGAGGGGACGTTCCCTTTTTCTCGGTTTGACAGCTGCTTCATCCCAAAGCAAAAGAAGATCAGTAAGGATCCCACGTATCTCTATGAATCCCAACAGACATAATTCGCATATGATTTAATAATAAAGAAATAAAATGAATAATAAAAACTATTTTTGGCTTTTGCGGTTTATTAAATATATAACCAAAGTCTACCCATGATTTATTCATGTCAACCATTCGAAGTTCTAACACAAGGATCCATTGAAGTTGTGAAATTATGATTTTTGGTTTAATTCGTAGGACTAGAGCTGATTATTCTAGGAAGTCCTTATGACACATTTATATCCGAACAAGAGTAATGTAATGTGCATTCATATGGATAGTTGAACCCAGTGTAGTTATTCCACCATCGCCTTGATTTTAACTTAGTTGTATGGTTAAATATTCTAAGTATTACGTAGAGTAACCTTAGATGACACATCCCAATACGAAGAGTTATATTTCCGAATATCTGATTTGAGGTTTTATGGAATTGTTAAAAAATTATCTCGATTCACCAGATGGATTATTTGGACACGGTTTTCGGATGACAAGCCTTTGAAAATTGTGCACTACTCTACCCTTGTCATGGAAGACGAGTTACTAAGATGTTCATACCTCCAACCTGGTTCTCAATTGTGTCACAGGAGATCCTGATTGTTGCATTGAAGACAAGAGGTATGCCTTGAGTATTTCGTATAATGCTAATCTTAGTATTGTTTCTTTATGGTATCCGAAGATAGACTTGAAGTATTGTGGAAGTGCTTTTCTAGCTTTTCTTTGCTTTTGAATTATTTCAACTCTTTTGTGCTTGTAGCAATTATTGCTCTTTATTATTTCTACTTATTCAATTCAACATGATTTGTCATAAATATTTTCATAAATCCCATCAATTAAATGTGTATGAATCTTCTTTTCTTCGTATCAGGAATTGTCAGATGTTTACAACCACGCAATACCTGGAATATATCCTAAAAAGACTAAGTCTTTCTGATTAGTTATGTGCTTATGCGAAGGAAGAACCACTGGGTGCAAGTAAGAAATGAGGTTTACATGAATTCTTGTACGAAGTATGGACATGTCACAAGGTCTTTAACCATGATCATATGGTCTGAAGTGTTACCAATGTTGCAATGCGAGTCCCAAATATCTCTTAGTGCTATGAGATATGCTCAACAGACTCTAAAAACCACGTTTTGTCCATTAATTGTGTGTTAATATTTTTGCAATGTATGGTTTCGGATGAGAGTGACATCAACGATGCTATGTGCCGAAGTCAGTATTTGCCTGTGATCAGAAGAGAACCGAAGCATCGGATGTGAATAGTGACTATTGTTATCCGAAGAAGAACGTATCCGAACGCAACCGAAGGTTCGTATATGAATAGTTTCGCTTCTGATGACAGGTAAATTTTTTAAGAAAATAAAAAAAACTTAAATGCAAAAGGGAAAAAAAAATAAAACCTATTTCGACAAAAAAACTTAAGAAAATAAAAAAAATAAATGTAGTACAAAGTTGTTTGACTGTAGGTACTTAGTGATTATGTATTTGGAACCGCAGATGACTCAAGCATGCCCAGCCCATGAGTGATTCGTGTATAGGCTTTTTCATCCAGAGCTTTGGTGAAGATGTCTGCCAGCTGATCGTTCGTGTCAACAAAATGGACCTTGATATTTCCTTCTTCTACGTGACTTTTAATAAAGTGATATCGGAGAGAAATATGTTTGGTCTTTGAATGTTGAACCGGATTGTGACAAATTCGTATGGCACTCTGTGAGTCACAGAATAATGGAATTTTTCGCATGTGGATAGCATAATCACGCAATTGGCTTTGTATCCAACTCATTTGAGAAGTGCATGCAGCTGCGACTATGTATTAAGCTTCGGCTGTAGAGATGGAAACACATGTTTGTTTCTTCGATTGCCAGCTGATGAGCTTGCCATCTAGAAACTGACATCCCCTGAAGTGCTTTTGCGATCAAGTGCACATCCTCCTAAATCAGCATAGGAGTAGGCTTGTAGAAAGAAGCCTGAGTTGGTAGGGTACCATAGTCCAAGAGAAAGTGTGCGATGTAGATAGCAAAAAATGGTCTTGACGGCTGTTAAGTGGGGTTCTCGAGGATTCGCCTGGTATCTTGCACAATTGCATACGGAAAACATGATGTCTGGTCGACTTGCAGTTAAGTAGAGTAGAGACCCAATCATGCTTCTATAGACTTTCTGATCAACAGCAGGTTTGTCAAGCGAAAGTGTGAGTCATGTACCAGCAGCCATCGGAACCTTCGCATTGGAGCAGTTCTCCATTCCAAATTTCTCAAATAGGCTTCGTGTGTATTTTTCTTGATTGCTAAAGATGCCTTCGGAGGTTTGCTTGACTTGTAATCCGAGAAAGAATTTTATCTTCCCCATCATACTCATTTGAAATTTACTTTTCATCAAGGTTTCGAATTCTTTTGAAAGAGCAAGGTCTGTTGATCCGAAGATGATATCATCCACGTAGATTTGGACTAACATGAGATGATTACCAACTTTCTTTCGAAAAAGATTTGGATCAATAGATCCTTGTTTGAAGTTTGATTGTTTTAAAAACCGAGTTAAAGTTTCGTACCAAGCTCTTGGTGCTTGCTTCAACCCATAGATTGCTTTGTCAAGGATATAATAGTGATTTGGAAATTTTTCATTTATAAAGCTAGGTGGTTGTTCCACATATACTGTTTCCTCGAGTTCACCGTTTAAAAATGCACATTTGACATCCATTTGAAAAACATCAAAGTTTTTATGAGCAGCAAAGACTAAGAAAATTCGGACGGACTCGAGTCTTGCAACAGGAGTGAAGGTTTCATCATAATCGATTCCTTCCTGTTGAGAATACCCTTTGACAACAAGTCTAGCTTTGTTTTGTACAATGTTACCTTCTGTATCAAGTTTATTTCGAAAAATCCATTTTAGACCGACTACAGAGGAGTTAGCAGGTTTAGGAATTAAGCGCCAAACTTTATTCCTTTCGAATTCGGCTAACTCACTCTGCATATCCTCCACCCAATCTGAGTGTAGAAAAGCTTCTTTCACATTTTTTGGTTCAATTTTGGAAATAAAAACATTGAACATGCAAAAATCAGATCGTTTATTCAGGTCATGCTGTTTTGATTTGATTTGGGATCGAGTAAGTACCTTTTCATCCGGATTGCCAATTACCTGAGTCTTCGGATGATCGTGTGTCCATTTTTCAAGAAGCGGGTAGGCAGGATCATATTCTGGTAATGTTTCTCCGTGCACCTCTTCAGTATCAGATGGATAATCCGAAGATGATTGATTGTCTTCATGTATATCGTCAAGAATTGGTTGCTCCATATCAACTGAAGCGGGCTTGACAGATGACTCCCCCTCCAGATGAGATGCGGGTGGTTCAGTTGAGTGAGCGTGCATTGGATTTGAGGTAGTGGATTTTGATGAGTTCTTCTTAACTAAAGGATCCTTTGGGTTGGATTTGTCACACTCCCCCTCAACTGAGGGAGCACTTTGCATTGTAGATTCTAACTCCCCCT
This sequence comes from Cichorium intybus, assembly GCA_023525715.1. Lineage (NCBI taxonomy): Eukaryota > Viridiplantae > Streptophyta > Magnoliopsida > Asterales > Asteraceae > Cichorium > Cichorium intybus. The sequence continues at coordinate 91,714,104 of CM042014.1, read as the reverse complement.
CAACCGAAGTATCTTTTTGAGGAGAGGGTTCTTTTGCGAATTGATCGTCGGTGAGCTTGGTGATTTCTGGTACATTATTGTCATTCGCATTTGTTTCAGCGTTTATCGGTTGAAGGAGTCCAAAGGTAGAACGTCAGTTGGTGGTTCTGGAAAAATAGGGATACGAGGAAAGAGTGTTGTCGATTTCTTAACATAGTGATCATCAAATGTCAGATTAAAAGTTTCCTCAATCTTCCTTGTTGTTTTGTTTAGAATGTGATAAGCTTTCGCAGAATGTGAGTAGCCCAGGAAGACCCCATCATCGAATTTGGATTCAAACTTTGTAGTTCCAGGTTTGAGTTTCATGATAAAGCATCGACAGCCAAATACATGGAAGTATTTTACATTTGGTTTCCTTTTGTTTATGACTTCGTATGGAGTGATGTTAAATCGTCGATGGATGAAGGATCGATTCTGAGTGAAGCATGCTGTAGCAATGGCTTTTGCCCAGAAGTACATCGGTAGATTTGCGTAGTCAAGCATAGTCCTTGCAGCTTCGCATAGAGATCTATTTCTTCGCTCAACTACACCATTTTGCTGTGGAGTATAGGGGCAGAAAAATTATGAGTGATGCCCCTCTCCTTTAGATATGAATCAATTGTATTATTTTTAAACTCCATGCCATTGTCACTTCAAATGGCTCGAACTGGTTTCTTGAGATGAAGTTCGATTTGTTTGATGAAGGCAATGAGTTCTGTTGAGGTATCAGATTTATTTCTTAAAAAGATAACCCATGTGAATCTTGAAAAATCATCTACAATGACGAGTATATATTTCTTGCCTCCAAGTGACTCAATCGAAGATGGACCACAAAGGTCGATGTGTAGAAGCTCGAGTGGTTCGGTTATTTTGGAGTCAATGGTGATGGGAAGTGCTTGTCTTTTCTACTTACCGTGTTCACATGCAGCACATAAGGTATCATTGTCAAACTTTAACACAGGCATTCCTCTGACTAAATCAAGTGCTACAAGCTTGTTGATATTCTTGAAGTTTAGATGAGATAGTCGTCTATGCCATAGCCAGCTCATATCCGAAGGAGCTTTTGAAAGTAAGCATATTGAAGGAGCTCCGACGATTAGCTTCATATCAAGTGGGAACATTTCGCCTTTTCTCTTGGATTTTAGTAGTACCTCTTTGGTCTTTTTCTTCTTGATGACGCTACCATTTTCATCAAATTTGACTTTTAAACCAGTTCCCACCACTAGTTGAGAAACGCTAACCAGATTGTGCTTGAGTCCTTCTACATAAGCAACTCGGTTAATCGTAAATTTTCCATTGGTAATTTTCCCATATCCTTTGATCGGACAAGTTTCGTTGTTTCCAAACTTAACATCACCTCCATCTTCTAGGCTTCTGAAATCCCGTAAGTACTTTATCCTCCCTGTCATGTGTCGTGAGCAGCCACTATCAATATACCATTCCTTGTCATACTGCTCATCGATCATTACCTACAAATTAGAGAGATAGTTCAGGTACCCAACATGGCTTGGGTCCTTGAGGGTAAGTATTCAGATCACAGATCCACGATGCTACCATGTCATCCTTTTTGGTGCCAGAAGTTGAAGCAATATTTGACTCAAAGGAGGTCTCAATTGTTTGAGCTTTAGTAACTTTTGGAACCCATTTCAAAATTTTCTTTTGTTTTGGTTCTTTAGAACTCAATGAGGAATTTGGGTTTGGTTTCACAGGAACCCATTTTTTGTTTAAAAGTAAAGATTTCCCAGACGAAGTACTGCATTGAGTATATTCGCATAAGAACTCTTCATAAGCAAGTTTAAAATCTTGAATTGTTAAACTTTTATTTTTAAACAAATCCATATTTTTAGTTAGCCAGACATGAAACGTATCAACTAGATTGCTTCATTTGGTAAAAGTTACCTTAGTTACTTTTTCGTACTTTTTGTTTGAACAGATAGGTTTTGCAGGTTCAAAAACAATTGTCTTAGGTGTTGCTGAAGAGTGATTTTCTTTAAAAGACTTTTGTTGATTATGTAATGCTTTCTTTTTGTTTTGAGAGTCACGATAGTTCTTTCTTCGTCTATTATTGTAAAATTGTTTATGCTTTTCGACTGAAGATTGAGTCTGTCTTTGATTTTTATTTGGAGCAAAATTTCTAGTATTTGAATAATTTTGATTATTTGGAAAAATCCGATTGTTTGAAAAACTTCGATTGTTCGAAAAACTTTGATTGTTCGAAAAACTTCGATTGTGTTGTTGATTGTGACGTCTGAATGTGTTTTTCATCTGATGTATATCTTGTTTTCGTTTATTGATTTGAAATTCCATTTCAGCATTCAAAGTGTTTTCGAGCATTTTATCAGATGAGAAAAAACCTTCGGCTGTGACAGTCATATTGTCCTCTTTTATAAGCGATAGAAGTTCGCAATTCTCTTAGAGTGAGACACCTTGTTTAATAAACACAGTATTTTTGAAGTTAGAAACTTTAGGATACGTACATGCTAGTTCGACAAGTCTTTTGCTTTTATCAACACTGTATTTCGAGTAGTTAACCGAAGTGTTTAGTATTTGAGAAGTTTTAGATTTTTCATTTGAAGAATCTTAGGTTTCCTTAGAGGAGTATTTCTTAGAAGAAGTGGTGCTTTTTTAGTTGCACAGGCTTCGGAAGAACAATTAGAAGAAGATTTTTGGTGTGATAAATTACTACAGTATATTTCCTCAATGTCAGAATCAGTATCGTTATCAGAAGCATTTACAATAACATTCTCAGAATCAGTATTTGTTGCTTGAGGAAATGCGGGTAGAGACTTATCCATTACTTTCAACAGATCATGAAGACTCAAAAAATTTCAAAAGGAACAACACCATGAGCATAAGTTGGGTTTAGTAATTCGATTGAAGATACAATAGATTCACATTCGTATGAAAGAGAATCTACATCTTTTAACTTAAACTCAATAAAAGGTAATAATTTTTTTTGATGATCCAAAGCAATATCCGAAGAATGATAAATACGTGTAATATATGCATATAACCTTTTAGCAGTTTCACAAAAAATATTCCTTTGTTTCAATAATAATTCATTGTTTTTCACATATTGTTCCCTACTTTCTTCTAAAATTTCTATTCTTTGTTGACTCTTTTCTAGTGCTCCACGCATTCCTTCAAGCTTTCCCTTGAGCGAAATTACTTCCTCCTTGGCCTTACACGCATCACTATTTGCTGAAACAAGTAGTTGATTCATTTGCAGACAGTCAGAAGTAATTTCGTTAAGGTCATTAACAAAAAGTTCTTCAGAAACATTAAAGTTTTGTAATAAGAATGATACCTATGTAAGGCGATCTTTGGACGAAGTGTTTGCTTCTTGTGCCATCAGACAGACACCAGTAATCTTGCTTTCCATATGTTCATCCGAACTCTCATCATCGGACCATATTCCATGGCCAGTGTGTGCAGCAAACATCGCCCCATGGGTTGGTTTACATATTTCATCATCATCCGAACCAGATGACCAGATCTAATAAGTGCCATCACCATTATTAGGAGCAATGAGTGACAGGCTTTGAGTCTTCGCCCTTACCTCTTCCAGTTTCTTCGTATAGTATGCTTCATATTTAACTCTTTCCTTTTTCTCATTAGCCTTCTTTAGCATGCAGTCTTTGGCTAGATGATTCTTACCATAGCAGTAATTGCAGTCGTATCGAGAGTAACCTAACAATTTTTTTTCAGGCTGACGAGTTGTTTCAGACTTCGGTTTAGAGTATTCAGCTGGTTTAGTTGGCTGTTTTCCAATGTTTGAGTTTCTAATGAAGTTGGTTTTGTTCTGTGGTCTTTTCTGAAAGTTCTTGTTATTATTAGAGTATAGAGCCTTTGTATCACTTTTCTCATCCTCTTCTCCTTCATCATCAGCTTTAGTAACAACATCAGATTCGGTTTTTGAAACGAAGGCAAGAGTGCCTGCATTGGGTGGATCACCAGCTTCATCCAGAACGTCATACTCATATGATTTGAGTAAATTGTAGAGTTCTTCAAGCGAGTAGGAGTTGATCTTCTCATGAGCCCTCACCATTATGGTGATTTGCTTCCACTACCTTCGGAGACATTGCATGAAACGAAAATTAGTTTCATGCGAAGTTTTTGAAACTCCATGTTTCTCCAATTCATAAACCACGTCAGTAAACCTTTCGAATGTCTGATCAATTTTCTCATTTTCCAGTTGTTTGAAATTGCTGAAGTCAGCCAGAATGTTGTTGACTTTGCTCTTTTTCATGACATCAGTGCCTTCGTATCGCATCTTCAGTCTGTCCCAAATTTCTTTAGCAGACTTGGACCCTCGGATCAGATTGAAAACGATAGGAGGCAGACCGCTCTTCGTTCTCTCATACACCGTTTATCAATCTCAATCTTGCTTTTGTTCGCAGCAATAGTGGCTTCGGTTTCGACAGGAGGAGTTGTGGTTTCACCAGACTTAGCAGCAAATCTGGTCTGGCCATTAGCAGTAAACGGTCCTTCCTTCAGAGATCTCAGAAGATCTTCATCGATCCCTGATAAGTGATCCTCCATACGATCAGCCCATTGATCGTAATGTTCAGGAATTAGCATTCGTGCCTTATTGTTGGAGCCGAGCAATGCTGCGTAGTTCATCACGGCGTTGTTCGCGTTGTAGGCCATTGAAGGATTAAATGGTTGCTGTAAAAAATATCAAGATTAAAATCTCTAAAACGCGGAAAAGTGGATTCAAGAACAATTTGAACCTACGATTCAAAGAAAAGGGTTTAATCCCAAAATCAGATCAGCAAGCAACCCGCTCTGATACCACTTGTAAGGTTAAATTATCAGTGCAAACAACGAGACACAAGCGTATGAGTATTCAATCAGTCGAATGATTTGTATTCAAAGTAAAAAGGATAGTGCTCCAAGTCTTTTTAACGACGAGCAACTATTAAGAACATTACAATGAATAAGTGACTGATCTATCGTACGTTCTAAACATCTAGGGCTGATGGTGTTTTTATACTAAGATCTAATTGGATAAACATTTAATCCTATTAGTTACAGATAAGCATAAAACCCTAGACATTATCTACTATAAAAGATAAGTACAAAACATAACTGTCATCTGATAAGTACACAGACTTCGTATCATCACCCACTTCGTATCAGCTTGTCACTTCGTATCACCAAACCTTCGGACAGAAACAAATGTACTTCGGATAACAAATTTTATGACAATCAGAATCCTAACAGCTTGGTTAATATTTTATCAAAATAACATCCTACTAATATTCTTTTGCTCAACATAGCTTAATTATTCTTTTCTTAACATAATCCATCCATGATACTTGTTGAATTTTGACCAATGTAATCTTATTCATGAGGGGTAACTAAATCTTGAAGGTTTGATGATATTGGATGCAAAAAAAAAATTTACTAGTCATTATCTAACCATTAGTACCCATTATCCATCATTAATTTCATGAAACCCTAAATTTTTGAAAATTAGGGTTCATCCAAATCATCATGTTTCTATAGACTTAGCTTAAACAAATCATGGGGGAATGTTTCTTACCTTGAGTAGAAGAGAATGCAGCAAAAAGCCCTTTGAAACACCAAGGATTGAAGCTTGATTCGAGTTTACACACTAAATACACCAAGAACACACCTAGTTTTCTTGAGAAAATGTTCTGGAGAAAAGATGGAAGAAATGACTGATTTTACTCCATAATTTCGTGCATAAAGTCCCTAAGAAGTAGTGGAAGACACTTGTCCCACTTATGGGGTGTTAGGTGTCAATTTTAGGGTTAATCTGCCACACCCACGAGGTTGCACGTGTCCAAAAAGTGCCCAGCGCACCATTAACTGATCTGCAGCGTACACGGGTCGTGTAGGAAATGCAAAGGGACTGTCCAGTACCTTAAGGAAGTCCACACGGGTCGTGTAGACCCACACAGGTCGTTTACACCCTTAGAAAATTTTCCAGCATTTCATATTTTCCTTACATTTTATACTCAACTTCAATCAGTGATAACTTTCTTATTTCTCATCTAAATTTCACAATCCATATATGCTTAGAATGCTAATAAAAAGTTCTACAACTGATTCCTAATGAAATTTCCCCAATTCTAATTACATTTCTCGGTATTCAAGCTCAAAACTGATTACTTCTTGAGTTTTGCTATTTTTAGCCCAACTTCAATCGATCATAACTTCTTTATCTGAATTCCAAATTCTTCCATTCTTTTTCATGCATTCTTATAATTCTAGATATTACATTTTTCATAATCTGATAAATTTCTCAATTCGAATTCCGCTTTGAATTATTTAACTCTAAGCTTCCAACAACATTATTTTACTTATTTCCCCTTCTTATGCCAAATTTCATTTTTAATTCAAGTTCATCAATCATAATTCATATATAAACTATTAAATACTTAACATATAACTTAATTTAATTATCTACACAATATCACACCTCAAATTCATATTTTCTCATTTCTCCATTAAGCTTCTAACAAAAGACTTAATTATTCCATTAAATTCCGTTAACCAACTTACACACACAATTTGAACATTGGCACAAAAGTCGGTTGTTACAATTACTTCCCCCTAATTAGGATTCCGTCCTCGGAATGATATCATAATTAGTAAAATTTGGGTATCTTTTCTTCATTTCCTCCAAGGTTTCCCAAGTTAGATTTGATCCTAAGGAATGTTTCCATTTGGCCAATACAAGATCAATCTCTTTATTCCTTAGCTTTTTGGTCTTTACTTCTAACATTTCTTCCGGCTCTTCAATAAGCTTGCTTGATGTTTCTACCTTCAAATCTTCCAAGGGAATGATCAATTCTTCCTTTCCAAAATACTTCTTCAAATAGCATACATGAAAAGTATCATGTATTCCTCTCAATTCTTGAGGCAATTCCAACTTAAATGCTTGCTCCCCAATTTTTTTGAAAATTCTAAAGGGTCCAATATACCTTGGACTCAACTTTCCTCTTTTTCCAAACCTTACTACACCTTTCCATGGTGACACTTTTAGCATTACCAAATCACCTTCTTTCAAGTCATAAGGTTTCTTTTTCAATTTTGAGTAGCTTATCTGTCGATCTTGAGCCGCCTTCATATTGGCTTGAATCACACCAATCTTCTCGTTTGTCATACATACTATTTCCGGTCCTGTGAGTTTTGTTTCACCCGCTTCCAACCAACACAATGGTGTTCTACATTTTCTACCATACAACGCTTCAAATGGTGGCATTCCAATACTTGAATGATAACTATTGTTATATGCAAATTCCACCAAAGGTAAATGCTCATCCCAATTCACACCAAAATCAATAGCACAAGACCTCAACATATCTTCAACAGTTTGAATAGTACGTTCACTCTGTCCATCCGTTTGTGGATGGTAAGATGTACTCAATTTGATCCTCGTTCCCATCTTTTCTTGTAGAGCTTCCCAAAAATTTGAAGTATATCTCGGGTCTCTATCCGATACTATAGACAATGGCACTCCATGAAGTCTTATTACCTAATCAATATATAGTTGAGCCAGCTTTTCAAGTGGTGTAGTCTCTTTGATAGCAAGGAATAGAGCACTCTTGGTCAATCTATCAACTATGAGCCAAATACTATCATGCCCCTTCCGGGTCCTTGGTAGACCAACAATAAAGTCCATAGTCACATCTTCCCATTTTCCCGAGGGTATTTGAAGCGATTGAGCACTACTATAAGGTACTTGATGCTCCGCGTTCACTTGAGCACATGTTGCACATTTTGAAATGTACTTTGCTATTCTCTTCTTCATTCACGGCCACCAATAATGTCGTTTTAAGTCTTGATAAGTCTTTGTGCTACTAGGATGAATAGAATACTTGGATTTGTGAGAATCATCCAAGACTAGCTTCCGAATTCCTCCATGCTTGGGAACCCAAATTCGTCCCTTTTAAATTTTCAATCCTTGAGTATTCAATTCAAACTCAATTTTTCTTCCAATCTTTTCCTCCTTTACATTTTCTTTTTTTAATGCATCAATTTAGACTTCTTAATTCTTTGAATCAGACTTGAAACCACCTCTATTCTTATGGATCTTCCTTTGATGGTTATTTCACGAACCTTTCGACTTAAAGCATCGGCTACGACGTTGGCTTTCCCTTAATGATAAATAATTTCACAGTCGTAATCATTAATGAGCTCTATCCACCCACTTTGCCTCATGTTCAACTCCTTTTGGGTAAAAATGTACTGGAGGCTTTTATGGTCCGTGTATAACTTGCATTTAGTCCCATAAAGATAGTGCCTCCAATTTTTGAGAGCAAACACAATCGCGGCTAATTCTAGGTCATACATGGTGTAACGTGTTTCCGCGTCTTTCAATTGTCTCGAAGCATATGCAATGACTTTGCCTCATTGCATAAGTACACACCCGAGGCCTTTAATGGAGGCATCACTATACACTACAAAATCATCCACACCTTCGGGTAGGGATAACACCGGTGCTTCACATAGCTTCTTCTTCAAAGTCTCAAAAGCTTCTTGCTGCTTCTTGTCCTACACAAACTTGACTTCCTTCCTTATTAGTTAGGTCAAGGGAATCGCTATTTTGGAGAAGTCTTGAATGAACCATCGGTGGTAACCAGCTAAGCCAAGAAAATTTCTAACCTCTGTGGGAGTTTTCGGGGGCTCCCATTTCATCACTGCCTCAATCTTGGAGGGATCCACCTTGATTCCCTCAACAGAAACGACATGACCAGATTGCTTTCTTTTTTCCCCAAAGGCCTGTCGTTCTTTTGCCCTCTTTTCTAACATATCTTCTACTCTAGCTGCGGCCTCGATGGCCTCATCATGAGTAGTGGCTTTTCCAACCTCCAATGCATAGTCACTCGGTAGCCCATTAGCATAGCGATTGACTCTCCCTGCTTCGGTTGGAAGGGTATCTTCCAAGAAGAGAAGCATATCGTAAAATTTCTTCGTATACTCATCCATCGATTGCTTATCTTTGCTAAGAGCAAAAAATTCATTTACAAGTTTCTCCCGGTGCCTAGCGGAACAAAATTTTCCCTTAAGTCGTCTAACAAATTCTTCCCAAGTAAAGGAAGAAACTACTTCGCTCCCTAGAGTTCGGTGAAGAGTATTCCACCATGAAAGAGCATTAGCTTTTAACATTTGGGACGCAAAACCCACTTTCAATTCCTCACTACAACGACAAACTCGTAAAATTTGCTCCGTCTCTGCAACCCATGAAATAGTTACTTTCAGATCCATGTCCCCGTTGAACTCTTTCGGTCGACAGGACATAAATCCTTGAAAGTACACTCATTTGCTGCCCCAAAAGGAATTGGCAGAGGACGTGGGGGTGATTCGTGGGAAGATGTTTGGGATTGCATTACATTTTCTGGGGTTTTGCTTTTGTTAGTGCTTTCTGACAAGGATTTTGAGCGCTCTCCCAATCGTTCATCAAGGAGACGATTCATTTCGGCTTAGTTTTGGGCTTGCGCATCATTTAGTAGTTTTTGGATAGCTTCAAGGGTTCATGGAGGGGGGTTGGCATCGCCCCTAGCGTTTCCTTCATCATCGGCTTGAAGTTGCCGATCATGAATAGGAGGCAATTGGTTAGGGCCTTGATAATCAATACGTGATCCTTGGCCGCTTCTTGCACGCATCTTGGGCTATAAAATTTGAATACTTTAGCATCTCATAATATAATTTTCTTTATTCTATATCCTATAAGTTCTAGCATGGCATTTCATATCCTCGTGTGCGTATTAACTCAAGTAACACATTAGGTCCTAATAATTTTAGACATCCTCTAACAAGTCACAATTTAGCTAACATTCTTATTGCATAAGTTTAAGCCTAGGAGTGGAGTGATCCAATCATAATTCTCTTAAACTATGGCTCTGATACCAACTTGTAACACCCCATTTCTTAATGATTTAAAAGTGCTATGGTTTTATAAAAGTCATGTCTAGAAGACATGAACAACAAAATGTAGTTTAACAAAAACCATCAAGCATATGGTTTACATAATTACAAGCTTGGGTGTTACAATTTCATATCATAATAAACCATAGCAAGCAAAGAGAAGGATTAAACCAAAGTTCAAAAACTTGGAAGCTATCTTAAGCTCCACTCCATATAATCCTTCCAAAACGCATCTAGCATAACTGACACGCCTAGGTCGTCGTGCGGTCAAAAATAAGAAAAATACCTAACTCACACTAGTATAGCGGTAGTCAGGGTCGATCCGCTGGAGTTAGGTGGTCGAGACAGGTGACAGATTACCAACTGTAGTGTCACTCTACAGTCAGAGGATCTAGTTCCTAAATTTTGACAACTAATCCCAAAAATCATAAACTGTAGCAATTCCAAGCAAACATTCACTAAGCTAAAGTCCAAACTAATAACTAACCCTAATTGGTCACTGAAATCAGAAATGAAACTCAGTCCAATCAAGGTCAATTCAACATCAAACACAATCCAAACATCCAGCAATTCAATCACAAGCATAAACATCGAAAAACCAACAATTAACATAAACCGAATGATTACTATTAACAAACTCAGATCCCAAAGGTCCAATACAGTAACCAAACTATCAAAAACCAGAAACTAAACCCAAATATCAATGGTTGTCACTCCCAAAGATACTAGTCAAATACTACTACTACCAAACTAACTTGAAAATTAAAGAGAAAACATAAACATACCAATTAATGGCTGCTGAAAACTGAAACTCGAAGTCAAAGAAGCCTTAGGAGTCGTTCCTATGCCAGGTCTTTGCTAATTTTTTCGACCTAAAACCCTCTATTTATAGTTGTAGATATTAAGCGACCGCGTCGCGCATAAATGAATCCCGCGGCGCGCGTATGGGTTTATCCCCTTTTTATTAGCATTTGAATTTCCTCCACCGTCTCATCACCGCGTCGCACCTTTGTGAATTCTGCGGCGCGCATGCGAATTCGCCTGATATTGCCTTGATCTTCAAACTTCTTCCAAATTGTACGCTTTTGGTCCCTATTTTCATATTTTATTTCCAAACAAGTGCTGGCACAAAAAGTGAGAATACCACGATATATATGATATAAATTCACTAAGAATAGGGCTCAACAACGACTAAAATATTTGATATTACTAGGCGTTGTCAAACACCCCACACTTGTGCCTTGCTTGTCCCCAAGCAAGAGATTTTTAACAGGTTTTAACTAAGACTCAAACAATTTTTGACTGTGTTTAATTTCAAAGCTTATTGCCTTATGAGTTAGAGTGAAATAGTTCGTGAAAACATAATCGGAATGTTCTTTGGAATTCATGGCTTTCTAAAGAACCCTTGATTACAAATTTTCTGTCTACAATGAATTGTACTTACTCATTCAGATTCTAAAGGCCATAAAAGAATTGTCCATGACATTCGATGTTGTCCATGTAACGAGCTTTCAGAAATACCATCCCAAACTAGACGATCTTAGGTGGTAAGGTGCATAAATGCCTTTTTCGAGGCCACCCTTTTCGGACCTACCGGCTCGAACAACAAAGGCCACAGATTGACAACTCCTTCCTAAATCCCAAACTTAAAACTATCCAATCTTCTAAACTCATGAAACTCAACTTATTTGACTAAACTAATAGCATGATAACAACTAAATAGTATCTCTTGAAAAATATCAATGCTATAAACAATCACAAACTATTCGTTTCAAAATTACAATCTATTAATGTTGAAAAATGTTTTTGTATGTGACCATCATTGAAATAAGACGAACTGTTTTTATATTATCTAACAAATATTATCAGTTCATTTCAGGTTGCGTGGATTCGAGATTAAAAACGAGAAAAATAAGAAAAAGAGTTTTAAAGCCAAAACAAAGAAAAATATAAAAGAAAATTAAATTAAATCTATTTAAAATGAATTTTTGAAAATATATTTTCTAAATAATTTATTTTATTAGACTTAATTAATTTTATAAATTAGAAATAAAATTTTCTAATTTATTTGAATTTATTTCGGATTTTAAAATGAATTTAAATTAAAAAGGGAAACAGGCCAGCGACTATTCCACCAGCCCAATCTCCTGATCCAGCCCAAATGCTAGCAGCCCAAGACCCACATTCGAGACCCAGCTCCAAGCTCCGATCCGACCCGCACACGATCCGGAACCATTTCATCTCACATGAGGATCCGCGCGTCGACCCGGAAACGCGACTCACATATCCGATCCAGCAACCCGCTCTCCTCACATCCATTCGCGAACCAGCAAACCGAATCCGCCCCATACTCGGCCCATTTCCGATCCATTTCTACTCACATATAACCCGCGTGTTCGACCCGGCTTCAACCCGACTCCGACCCAACCGACAAAACCGCGAATTTCAGCCTAAATATTTACAGTTTTGGTCCCTAAAGTTCTGAAAATCATCCAAAAACCACCCAAAACCTATTTTACACCCTTTATAACAATTTTTTACACCATTTTTCATAACTACACATTTATAACACCAAAAATCCACCAAATCCTCTCCAACTTCCACCATCTTATTTTCCAAACCTTAAACCTTCCCAAGAACACCAAGAACACCAACAAAAACACCAAGAACACCAAGATCAACACCAAGAACACGAAGAACACCAAGAACACCTAGAGTCACAGTCTATTAGAAATCTAGTCCAACCCTAAGCCAGTTCAGTCAATTCATTTGACGAACCTACTTGATAGACCAGTCGTTCCATCAGTCCAGTTACAAACCAGTTCAGTTAATTCATTTGACGAACCTACTTGATATATGTATTTATATAATTATAGTTATTTATATTATTTATCGTTTATGTCTTTTAATTATAGTCATTTACATTATTTATCGGTTTATGTCTTTTAATTACTGTAATTTATATTATTTATCGCTTTATGTCATTTAAATACAGTTATTTATATTATTTATAGCTTTCAAGTTTATTTATATTCCGCAACTCTTATTATTTACTCCGCATATTATCTTTAATATATATTTCTATCACATAGTAAACGGTGCAAACCTTTATTTGTGGTGATCAGTCATTTTATTTTCATCAATTGGTATCAGAGCTTGTGTGATTTATATTGAAATTTTCGTTGAAAAACTTTTGGTTAGCATTTATATAAACCTTCCATAAGCATTTCTTTGAATATTTCATTTTAATATCACTTGTTAAAAATCCTTTTTTTTAAATTAAAATTAAAAAATCTTAAAAACATGTCTTCTGCTAATTACTCTAACATGAATTCAGTTTCTATTGCCAACAGCTTAGGATCTGGTTCACGGGCACCCATACTTATACCTGAAGAGTATAATTCGTGGGTTGGTCGAATGAATCTACATCTTAACACAATAAATGAAGATTTTTGGAAATGTGTTGAAGGCACATATACTGCTCCAGAAAATATGACTACTCTTGCTACAAATCAAGTCATTCAAGCTGAAAACAGAAGAAAATTGGAACTACAAGCAAAAAAGGAACTGGTGTCTGGCATACCTTACAGTATTCTAAGTCAAATGGATGACATTATACTATTAACCGCAAATCAAATTTGGGAAAATTTAAAAAACCGTTTTTGTGGAAATGAAAGAATTATTGGAAATAAAAGAACATCCGTTTTAAATGAATTCGATAATTTCAAAATGCTTTCATCAGAAACCATCCACGATGCTCACGATAGGTTCAATCTTATTATTATTAAAATGAACAATTTGGGTATCAAAAAGACACAACACGAGATAAATCTCAAATTTTTAAACAATCTTTTCGAAAGCAGGAAAATGGTTAAACTTATTATTCAGGGAAATCCAGCTATTCATACTAAAACTTTATACAATTTGTATGGAGAACTTCAATCGTATGAATCCTCGATTGACCCACCAACCACTACAGCTTTTGGACGACCACTTGCTCTTGTGTCCACATCTTCTCAAAACCAAACACCTTTCAACGATCAAAACTTTAATCATTCTAATCAAACCACAACTTTTCAAAACCAAGATTTTGTAAATAATTTCTTTGATCAGTTCGATTCGAACGATGAAACAGATTATCAACAACTGTGTGCGTTAGTTGCAAACACAAATCTCCAGAGATTTGTCCCAAATCTTGGTCAAAGACCTTCTTTTGGTGTTGAAAGACCTTCTTTTGGTGTTGAAATACCTTCTTTTGGACAAAACAACTTAGGTTTTCAATCTAGACCTTCTTTTGGACAAAATTCTCAACGACCTTCCTTCCAAAACAACTCAAACCAAGGTTCTCAAAACCAGGGATTTTAAAACAATCTAAATTCATGTCATAATAATAATCCAAACAACAACTTTCAGAATCAAAATAGAGGTTTTCAAAATCAAGGTTACAATAACCAAAACAACAATTTTCAAAATAACCAAAATTCTGGATTCAAACAAAACCATTATCAAACTTCCCAACAAACCCAAACTCATGCACCCGAAAGACTTCTCATAAAGAGTCAAAAGGATGACAGTGATGAAGAAGTGATCATCTGTCATAACTGCAAAGGAACGAATCACTATGCCAGAGATTGCCGAGCCAAAAACAAAACCAAAATCAAAGACTCAGCATACTACGCTCAAAAAGCCGATGAATTAAAGAAACTGGAAAACCAAGACAAACAAAAAGCATTGATGGCAGTCCATGAACCAATTCTGGAATACTGGCCAACTTCTGATGATGAAGCTGACAATGAACCAACACAATCAAACTTCTGCTTCGTAGCAGGTGTTGAAATACCTTCAAGAGCTCCTAACGTCATAGACCAGGTATGGTCCATAATCTCTGAATTTGGTTTTTCTAAAACAATTTTTGAGTCCCATATAACCAAAATTGACAAAACTCTGGAAGCTGATCTCAAAACATACCATGACACAATGGTTAGTTCTGATATTTGCAAATCTGAGTTACAAACCTTGCAACTCAAATTTGGAGAATCAACAAGAATTAAAACCAAATTGGAAAGAGACGTTGAAAGAAAATCGGAAAATTATAATCACGTCTTTGAACAATTAAATCAGGCCTTAATTCAGAAAAGAGATTTGGAACAAAAAAATCAGTCAGTCATTTCTTCTGAAATAAAAGACGTTTTAGAAATGGAAATCCTTCAGTTGAAACAAGACATTCAAGAATCAACTGAAAAATACAATCTTTTAAATGAAAAACTGACTGATTCTTTAAAATAAATCAATTCTCTTGAAACCGAGAATAAAAGACTAATATGGAGTATGAATTCTATCAAAGTTGCTAGAAAACTAAGTGATGATGTTTTTACCAAGGCAAACACCTTGGGAACTGGCAAAATTGATACGAATTACAGACCCAGAATCGGAAGAGAATCGTTCGAAATTGAACAAGCAAAACAGGAAAACATGACTAATTGTGAAAACTCTGAATCCACTCTACCAGATCTATTCACATTTGTTAATGAGGAAGATTCAGATGATGAAACAGTTATCAACTGTAGCCTAGATGATACTGCTTTCAATGTTTCCAAAAAGTCTTTCAAAAAAGTCGTAAATTCTGAATCGGACTCTGCTAGTTCAGTAACTCATCAATTGAGATCTACTAAACTAACAAAGAATCATGGGACAATCAAACTTGAAAATTTATTAAATAGAGAAAATTCTGTTCATCAAAATGGTAATACTTCTGCTTCAATTGTCTTTCCCTCTTTAAACTCAACCTTTATTGGAAAGAACAATCTGGGACAAAAGTATTCAAAGAAACAACAGATAAATAAACAACCCATTCAAACTGTCCTTAAACCAAAGGAACAAAGCAAGCCCAAAGTTTTCAAAGAAACCCAAAGGAAACCTTTGAAACCAGTCTCTGTGCCACAAAAACAAACTTTCAATCTAAAACCAAAACCTCTTCAAAAACCTTTTCAAAACCGCTCATCATACCCCAGATATGAAGAAAACTTTTCAAATCAATTTTCACATCTAGGATATCTTTCACCAAATCACAGATCTTATCAACTCACAGGTTATCAAAAACAAATCATATTTTGGGAGAACTTGATAAATCAAATCAAACCTCAACCATTCCATTCTCATACACCAAACTTTTACAGCAACTTGAAGTTAAATCCTACAACAAATTCATTAAGCAAAGCACCCAAAATAACAACAACTGACAAACCAGGACCCATTCAGATTTGGGTACCTAAACTTTCTGTCTGATTGCAGGTACGTAATGCTGGAGAACCCAATGATGATACATGGTATATTGATAGTGGCTGCTCCAAGCATATGACAGGAAACCGGAACTACTTGCGTGAATTTAAACCTACCCAAACCAATCAAGATGTTACTTTCGGCAACAACATGACAGCAAAAATCAAAGGTTATGGAAACATAACAAATGGTAATTTTACCAAAAAGAAAGTTGCCTATGTCGATGACCTGAAACACAACCTCATCAGTGTTTCTCAACTGTGTGATAATGATCTGGAAGTTCTATTCACCAAACAACGAAGCTTGATCATGAACGCCAAAACCAAAGAGGTTATCGTTGATTCTTACCGTTCCGGAAATATGTATCCACTTGACATGGATCTTATCTATGTAAACCCGATATTTGTTTCCTATCTAAAGCCTTAGCAGATATTAGTTGGTTATGGCACCGTCGCCTTTCCCATCTAAACTTTGGATACATCAACAAATTGCTCGGTGATGATCTTCTTCGAGGGCTACCACTTCTAAAGCTTGATAACGAAACTCTTTGTGCCGCATGTGAAAAAGGAAAACTTTCCAAATCCACTCACAAAAGCATTTCAGAATCTAGTGTATCCGAACCACTAGAATTGTTGCACATAGACCTTTGTGGCCCTGCCAAAACCCAAACCATACAAGGGAAGAAGTACATTCTTGTTGTCGTTGATGGATTCTCGTGCTTTACTTGGGTCTTTTTCTTAAGACTAAAATCAGAGGCACCTGAAGAGATGATCAACTTCATCAAACAAATCGAACTGAAGCTCAAAAGACCTGTTCGAAGAATCCGGAGTGATAATGGTTTAGAGTTCAAAAACAAGAATCTAGATTCATTTCTGAAAGACAAAGGAATTGAACATAACTTCTCAGCCCTATACACTCCACAACAGAATGGCGTTGTCCAAAGAAGGAACAGAACTCTATGTGAAGCTGCAAGATCAATGCTCATCTTTGCTGATCTGCCACAATACTTCTGGGCAGAAGCAATAACCACAGCTTGCTACACACAAAATCGTTCCTTAATCCATAAACATCTTCATAAAACACCCTATGAAGTCATTAACAACCGAAAACCAAACATCAAATTTTTCCATATTTTTGGTTGTCGATGCTTCATAAAGAATAATAAAGATCACCTTTCAAAATTTGAATCAAGATCGGACGAAGGAATTTTCCTTGGTTACTCGTTTTCCTCAGCTGCTTATCGAGTACTGAACAAACGTACCAGAGTAATTGAAGAAAGTACCGATGTTCATTTCGATGAATTTTATGTCAGGAAATTGGATCGTGAACATTTTGGTTCTAAAATGATTGATAATATTTTTCAAAATCCAATTCAAAAAACACCTTCTCCTGACATAGACATTGAAATAGATCTTGATTTACTTTTTGAACAACCCAAAACCGCTTACAATTCTGAACTTCTAACTACTTCTCATGATCCTACGGGAACACCCACTGAAGGAACTCCACAAACAAACCAAAATGATGCAGATCAATTCGAGGGGGAACCACCAACACATACTTCCTCTTTGGAACAAACACCAAATCCTCCTTTGAACACCCCATCTCCAAATGGCCAAAATAAACCTGATGCATCATTTATGGGGGAACCTTCAAACCTATTCCAAGAAGAAACACCTGGAGAAGAACAATGGGATACTGAAATTCCAATTAATATAGCGAATGAAAAACACTTAATAAAGTGGACCAGAAATCATCCAATAGACCAAATCATCGGAGATCCCAATTCAGGCATTGAAACTAGAGCAGCATCCACAAATGAATGTTTATTTGGAGCCTTCTTATCCATGACTGAACCCAAAACCATACATTCTGCTCTCAAAGATCCAGACTGGGTAAAAGCAATGCAAGAAGAGATAGCAGAATTTGAAAGAAACAACGTATGGAATCTTGTTCCTACCCTACCCGATGTTACTGTTATAGGTTCAATATGGGTCTACAGAAACAAGACTGACGATCAAGGAATCATTTGTCGAAACAAGGCATGTCTTGTAGTCAAAGGATATTCACAACAAGAAGGAATCGACTATGATGAAACATATGCTCCAGTTGCCAGAATTGAAGCAATTCGCATCTTTCTTGCATATGCTGCACATAAGAACTTCAAAGTATTCCAAATGGACGTTAAATGTGCATTCCTACATGGAGAGTTAGATCACGAAGTATACATCCAACA
The DNA here is from genome assembly GCA_023525715.1 of Cichorium intybus. Taxonomy (NCBI): domain Eukaryota; kingdom Viridiplantae; phylum Streptophyta; class Magnoliopsida; order Asterales; family Asteraceae; genus Cichorium; species Cichorium intybus. The sequence goes on along the minus strand of CM042014.1, from coordinate 91,695,668 downwards.
ACCACCAGGTTTCGAAGATCCCAAATTTCCAAATCACAGTTTTAAATTGCAGAAAGCTGTCCATGGCTTGAACCAAGCACCCCGAGCCTGGTATGCCACGTTGTCAACATTTCTTGAAGAATCAAGTTTTAAAAGAGGTTCAATCGATCAAACCCTCTTTCGTAAAATCTTTAATAAACATCTTTTAATTGTACAAATATATGTTGATGACATTATTTTCGGTTCTACTGATGAATCTTTGAGTGTTAAGTTTGCAGATCTAATGAAGAGCAAATTTGAAATGAGCATGATTGGGGAGATGACTACTTTTCTCGGACTTCAAATCAAACAGTCAACTGATGGAATTTTCATCAACCAAGAAAATTATGTCAAAAACCTACTCACTCGATTTTCAATGGACAAGTCCAATACCGCAAAAACCCCAATGGCTTTTGGATAAAAAATCGATGCAGACTTAAATGGCAAACCCGTTGACCAGAAAAGATATCGTGGAATGATCGGATCACTCTTATACCTCACTGCCAGCAGACCTGACATCATGTTTTCTACATGTGTCTGTGCCAGATACCAAGCAAATCCTATGGAATCTCACCTAATTGCTGTGAAACGCATCTTCAAATACCTTAAAGGCACTCCCAAACTTTGCCTTTGGTATCCAACTAAATCCGATTTTCAGCTGAATGCTTTCACCGACTCAGACTACGGAGGATGCAAGCTAGATAGGAAGAGTACATATGGTAGCTGTCAATTCCTAGGAGGTAGACTAGTGAGTTGGACTTCAAAGAAACAGACTTGTGTATCCACATCAACAGCAGAAGCTGAATACGTCGCTGCCGCTAGTTGTTGTTCACAAGTCATATGGATGCAAACTCAACTGCGTGACTATGGCTTCAAAATCTCACAAATTCCCATATTTTTTTTACTAGAGTACATATGGTAGCTGTTAATTCCTAGGAGGTAGACTAGTGAGTTGGACTTCAAAGAAACAGACTTGTGTATCCACATCAACAGCAGAAGCTGAATACGTCGCTGCCGCTAGTTGTTGTTCACAAGTCATATGGATGCAAACTCAACTGCGTGACTATGGCTTCAAAATCTCACAAATTCCCATATTTTGTGACTCAACCAGTGCCATTGCCATTTCTCACAATCCCGTTCACCATTCCATGACAAAGCACATCGACATTCGATATCATTTCATCAAAGACAACATTCAAAAGGGTTATGTCGAATTGGACTTCATCAACACCGAAGATCATATTGCCGATGTCTTCACTAAGGCTCTCGATGAAACAAAGTTTCTATACTTCCTAGGCCGTCTAGGAATGTTAAATCCAGATATCATCCATCCTTAAACTTTTACTTTTTGTTTGTACAAACGTGTGTTTACTTTAATTCAAAAAATTAAAAACAAATAAAAAAAATTACAAAACTTCAAAAGACAAAAAGATTTTAAATTTTTATAATTTTCATATCTTTCCTTAAAAAATCAAAATTTCCAAAAACATTCAAATAACCAAAATTTCCAAAAACATTTAGAAAAACAAATTTTCAAAAATACAATAAGAGACTTGCCATAATAAGCTTTTATAGAACCTTGTGATTAATCGTCTTTTGACTTAATTTTCAGATGCTTATGCTCGATGAAGATTTTAAGTCATATTGATTCTCAATTGGAGTGAAGGTTCAAATATCCTACTTTTCATAATGTATATAGCTTTATTTCCTTCGATTTTATTTCATTATTGATGATTTTAAACAATCAAGGGACATAAGGTTATGAGGTTCAGATGAAAACAAAAACCCATGTGAGAATTTGTGCCTCGTCGATCTAAATCACTGTGGAATTCATTTCTTGTGAGCTTAGGTGTGTCAATATTGCTTATAAGGTATATCCGATTATACCTTGTCACGGTCTCATTTTTGCTTAGATATCAAAGTGACCAGGGACGATACATTCATTTCTTACATACTAGACAAAATGTCTTTTATGCCACCTATCCCTACCTAGTTAAAAGCCAACCAAAAATGAAGACAGCCTAACATAGAAAGACTTCAAACAGCGACATATCCTTACAAGAAAATCAAAGGCGAAACAAAGATCTATCAACATCCAATCCTCAAAGACGAATCAACAAGAAAGCCAAATCATTCACTGAAGAAATACCAATCAAAACAACTTTCAACCAAATGGTTATTTCAAAACAAACATCATAAAATCCCGTGATTTGTTTTTAACCATTTCCTTTTTCAGAAAAGCAGATATCTCTATCACTCAAGATAGATACTCTTAACAAAATACACAAAAAAATTATTCTCAATTGTAGCAACTTCTCAATGATAAAACAAAATATCTTTTTACAATAAATTGATATTGATCAACAAACAGGTGACCATCAAAGAAGAAGCTGCAACAATAATGGATTTCCCGGGATACTGTAGCATTCATCACTGAAGATTCTTAGTTGCAAACTGCACTATGAAAATTGCTAAACCCCTCTACATGTATTTCCCGACGGAGAGATAGTGAACGTTAATGGCATGAATAAAGAAACCCGCTGAGTAATGCCGAAACCAGTCTTATGTGATTGATTATCTAATGATGAGACTAAGTGACTTTACAGGAAAAGCATAGATGAACACCTCCAATATGAGTGTGAGTAGTCAGAGAGAGATATCACTCATTTTTAGTGATCATTAACTTGTTCTGCTGCCAGAACAACCAAACACCCAAGTGAAATGTGAGCTATATCTATGAGCGTTCATCTGAATCGACCTGTTAGACCACTTGTCGTCATAAATAATGCTATAAAATCTTAAGAAATTTATTTAGATACATGTATGGCTACCCTTTGATAACCGAACCCGAGACTTTGATTCGGAAACAAACATTCTTCAAAATCTTTTTCAAAACATAAGATATGTAAAACCAAGTCGCAAACTTTCAAAATGATTACAATGGTTTTATAAATATCTTATCATTGACAAAACTTTTATCCCAAATCTTCAATGTTAAAATTGTTAATGTGATTATATTTGTCCTTATTTCATCAATGATCACATAGGGGGAAATTGTTGAAAAATGTTTTTGTATGTGACCATCATTGAAATAGGACGAACTGTTTTTATATTATCTAACAAATATTATCAGTTCATTTCAGGTTGCGTGGATTCGAGATTAAAAACGTGAAAAATAAGAAAAAGAGTTTTAAAGCCAAAACAAAGAAAAATATAAAAGAAAATTAAATTAAATCTATTTAAAATGAATTTTTGGAAATATATTTTCTAAATAATTTATTTTATTAGACTTAATTAATTTTATAAATTAGAAATAAATTTTTCTAATTTATTTGTATTTCGGATTTTAAAATGAATTTAAATTAAAAAGGGAAACAGGCCACCAACTATTCCACCAGCCCAATCTCCTGATCCAGCCCAAATGGCAAATGCTAGCAGCCCAAGACCCACATTCGAGACCCAGCTCCAAGCTCCGATCCGACCCGCCCCTGATCCGGAACCATTTCATCTCACATGAGGATCCGTGCGTCGACCCGGAAACGCGACTCACAGATCCGATCCAGCAACCCGCTCTCCTCACATCCATTCGCGAACCAGCAAACTGAATCCGCCCCATACCCGACCCATTTTCGATCCATTTCTACTCACATATAACCCGCGTGTTCGACCCGGCTTCGACCCGACTCCAACCCAACCGACAAAACCGCGAATTTCAGCACAAATATTTACAGTTTTGGTCCCTAAACTTCCGAAAATCATCCAAAAACCACCCAAAACCTATTTTACACCCTTTATAACCATTTTTACACCATTTTTTCATAACTACAAATTTATAACACCATAAATTCACCAAATCCTCTCCAACTTCCACCATCTTATTTTCCAAACCTTAAACCTTCACCAAGAACACCAACAAAAACACCAAGAACACCAAGAACACCAACATCAACACCAAGAACACGAAGAACACGAAGAACACCAAGAACACCTAGAGACACAGTCTATTAGAAATCCAGTCCAACCCTAAGCCAGTTCAGTCAATTCATTTGACGAACCTACTTGATAGACCAGTCGTTCCATCAGTCCAGTTACAAACCAGTTCAGTCAATTCATTTGACGAACCTACTTGATATATGTATTTATATAATTATAGTTATTTATATTATTTATCGTTTATGTCTTTTAATTATAGTCATTTACATTATTTATCGTTTTATGTCTTTTAATTACTGTAATTTATATTATTTATCGCTTTATGTCATTTAAATACAGTTATTTATATTATTTATAGCTTTCAAGTTTATTTATATTCTGCAACTCTTATTATTTATTCCGCATATTATCTTTAATATATATTTCTATCACACAGTAAACGGTGCGAACATTTATTTGTGGTGATCAGTCATTTTATTTTCATCAATTAAAAATTTTGAAAAACTGGATTTGAAAAACTAGTCTTTTCCGCAAAAATTTCAAAAAGATACTCTTTCGACCGTCCACACCCCACACTTAAAACCGTACAACGTCCCCGTTGTACAAAATTATTCAAAACAAGGGAGAAAGAGTTACCACTTTGGACGGTAGATCGCTTGATTGGTACTTGGTGTCACAGGTTCAAACTATGAACAAAGAGTCCTCGACTCAGAATTCTGGAGTTGTAGCGCAACAGTGAACACGCCGGTGGTCAAAATAAGTGGAGGGCGCACGGTGACCCCACACTTGTTTGAAACAACTCCTCCATTTGGTATCTCATGCATAACTCACAAAAACATTAAGAGCAAACAAACAAATAAAATATAAACAGACAAACGATAAAGATAGTAGTGTCATAAGTACAGTACATATATCCCAAAATAAGAAAAGAAAAAGTACATCAATCGTCATCATGGAGGGTCCCAGATGAACCTGCCTCATCATCGCCGCCGGAAGGGTGAGGTGGAATGTCATCGATCTGCATCCGGAGCATGATCATCCTCTGTGTCTCCGCCATCCATCGATGATGTGCCTCCTGGGCAGATATCCTCTGGCTAAGGTCCTGGATGCTGCCAGCACATCGGATAACTGTGGCTGTGGCTCTGGTGCTGCTGCTGCTGGTGCTGGTCTCCGGCGCCTCCTACCTGGCTGGGCGTATGCAGGCTGGGGGTCCTGGGGTGCCTCGGTGGCCACCCTCATGTACTGGCCCTGGCGATGCTGCTCAATCAGCCCCATGTTCTCCAAGGCTCGCGTCGTAGTACGAATTGGAGGTAAAGCGGTCAAGGAAGCAACGGTCTGAGTAGTGAGGATCCGGAATGAACGAGCCAAGCGGGTGATGTAATGCCCGCGGGCCAGAGGACTGCTGGATGATGCACCCATTGCACGGGAGGATAAAGAGACAGCTAAGGCAAACGGAAGGTGGAGGAGCCTGGAGGGGTCGAGGAGCACCCAAAGATATGTCATGTCCTCACCGGACACCTTCTCGCCCCCTCCATGTGGATGATCGAGGTGGAGACGATACGGTGCATGAACCGGTGAAGCGGATCGCGAAGATGGCTCTCCCTGGACGTCCCCGCCTCATAGAACACGTTGGACAACGGTGCCCAAACCTCTTCATTGGCAGCCCTGGCGGGGTGCCCCTGAATGCACGCACTCATAAACTGCGTGAAGTAACGGTGCTGGAGATCCACATCCGTGTAGATGCTTATGCGTCTCCCAAACTCCCTGAGACTACACTCCTTGTGGGCTCCTCCCAATCGAAATCGTATAAGTCTGGAACGGGGCTCTGACGAGCCCGGTGAAAAACGGACCGTGGATAAGAACTCTAACAGAAGCTCGGTGTACACGATGTCGTCCTGGTTGGCCATAAGCCTATCCCAACGCTGCCAAGTGAATGAATCATCCCCATGAGTCCATGTGCGGTGCGGAAACGGCTCGATCTCGCCCCAAAGTGTAACACCCGACTTATTAACAAAAACACCCAAAAAAAAATTTATTTTTCAAACAAAATATTTTACAATCAAAACCATAAGTATGGGGTATTAGTTAACATAATACGAGTACAAGTGTATCACAAAGTACAATACATAAATATTATACATTCTTCAAGCCGGGATGTCACTTCAAATTCTAAGTCCTCAGTCACGGACTTTATCTTTTCCCTTGGCGGGATCACGCTCACCTATAGGGACATATCAAATAAACTGTGAGCTATAAAGCCCAATGAGTAATAAAACAAATAAACATGCATATATAAGAGAATAACAACAATTAAACTCTTAAACAGTTTCTCTCCCAAAAGTCATAGTCATCGCTGACCGCACCGTATATCATAGCCATAAAGGCCGCACCAAATGTCATAGCCATATAGGCCGCACCAGAATATCATAGCCCGAAGGCCGCACCAAAATATCATAGCCCGAAGGCCGCACCAAAATATCATAGCCCGAAGGCAGCACCAAAATATCATAGCCCGAAGGCCGCACCAAAATATCATAGCCCGAAGGCCGCACCAAAATATCATACTAGATATAGTAAAGATTACTCACCTGAAGGCTTGCTACTACTAGCTTTCGTTGCTTCTTGCCTTCCAATGTAATCCGTAAGACTTTGTCCCGTACCTATAATATCAAACATTTTTACAATGATTATAGGTTAATTTCCCATTTCAGTTGATTCTAGTGCACAAGAGTCTAATATAAGACAAATTCCAAGCATTAACCATTGGTATAAAAATTTAATACACTTCCCGAAATACGCGTATTCTACTACAGTACTTTCGGGAAGTCGTATTCGTATTCCGATAATTTTCCATGAAGTTTCACAACATATTAAACCTATGTTCCAAATTTCAGGTCAATCGGATAAGCCTAGCATTGAAATCAAACTTGGAAAATGCACCAATTTTTAACAGGGGCGAAATGGCTTCCTGCCGCGACGTCGGGTCGCGATCCTTGCGACTCCAGGCAGTAAGGTCCGAGTTTGGTGCTAAAAACCCCATTTTTCATTATTAAGTCCTTATTACTCGACTAAATCATTTGGGGTTTATTCCTAGGCTATAACCTTCTATTAAAACAAGGTTTTTAACCCCCAAAACCCACTCAATCAATCATATGAAGATTTAGGGTTCTTAATTCTAACAACCCCAAAACTTCAAATTCATCAAAAATGACAATCTACTTCCATTTTCTTGAATTAAGTCCTTATTAGCATGACTTAATGGAAGTATTACATCAATTTAACCACATAATCATAACTGCAAAATGCAGTTTTGAGTTCTACAAAACTCATTAGAAACAAACCAAGCTAGAATTTGAAAAACTTACCTTCAAAGTTTCCAAACTTCCAATTCCAAGGCTATAATCAAACTTCTAGCTTAAAATCTTCAAGAATTCTTCAAACTTCTGGAAATTTAGTCACAAAAACCCTCTCCCGTAACCTCTCAAAATCTGCACACAAATGGGAAAAGCTTTCAACCTTTTATACTTCCAGAAATTGCATTTTGGTCCTTGAAGTTGCATTTCTTAAACTTTTGCCACAACTAACAAAGTTTATGACAAAAAATCAGATTTAATAACATTTTAAGTCCAAAACTCAAAATATTATTAGAAAACAAATCCTTTTCTGTCAAAAAGACCAAATTACCCTTCTGAGGTAAAATGACCAATTTGCCCTTTTTATTATAATTACATAATAAACATGTTTTTGGCGTTACAAATTCTCCCCTTCTTTAAGAGATTTCGTCCCCGAAATCATACAAAAAGTTGAGGGTATTTCTCCCTCATTTCACTTTCGGTTTCCCACGTCATGTCGGAACCTTTGTGATGACGCCAAAGCACTTTCACCATACTGATCTTTTTATTTCGCAGCTGTCTTATCTTGCGGTCTAACACCCTCTCGGGTTGTTTCGAGTATCTCAAATTTTTATCTACCTCAATTTCAGCAAGGGATATGTGTTGAGACTTATCAAACAACGTTTTTCTCAAATGGGACACATGGAATACATCATGTATACCATGAAGTTCATCAGGTAACTCCAATCGATACGCCACGGCTCCAACTCTTTGGGATATACGGAAAGGTCCAATGAAACGAGGACTCAACTTCCCTTTCTTCCCAAAACGAATTAAGCCTTTCCAAGGGGATACTTTAAGCATTACCATATCTCCTACTTGGAATTCTATTGGTTTCACCCGTTTGTCCGCATACTGTTTCTGTCTATTCTGAGTTACCTTCAAATTTTCGCGTATCAGTTTGATCTTTTCTTCGGTTTGTGCTACAATTTCAGGTCCAGCCAACGGCTTTTCCCCAACTTCAGTCCAGCAGGTCGGAGTACGGCACGGTGCTCTATACAAGGCTTCATACGGGGCCATCTGAATGCTGGAATGATAGCTGTTATTGTACGCGAATTCCACTAAAGGCAAATGATCTTCCCAGCTTCCACCGAAGTCAATGATACAAGTTCTCAACATGTCTTCCAAAGTCTGGATTGTTCTTTCACTCTGACCATCGGTCTGCGGGTGATATGCGGTACTCATAAGTACTTTTGTACCCAGTTGCTCTTGAAGACTCTGCCAAAACCGGGAAGTAAATCTACTATCTCGGTCCGATACTATCGATGCTGGAAGTCCATGCCGACAAATCACCTCATCAATGTAGATTTTCGCCAGTTGATCTACTCTGTACTTTTCTTTATATGGTATAAATTGTGCCGATTTGGTCAATCGATCAACAATCACCCATATAGACTCATAACCTCGCGGTGTCCGCGGCAACTTCGTCACAAAATCTATAGTAATATGATCCCACTTCTTCTCTGGAACCTGCAATGGTTGTATTTCCCCGTACGGTTTCTGATGGTTTGACTTAACTTGCAGACAAGTCAAACATCTTTCCACATATCTTCCAATGTCCCTCTTCATTCCAGGCCACCAATACATCGGTTTTAACGTCCGATACATCTTAATACTGCCTGGATGAACTGCATATCGACTAAAATGGCCATCTTCTAGAAGCAAATTCCGCGCTTCTCCTTGTTTTGGAACCCATATTCGGCCTCTAAAGGTCTTCAATTTCTGAGCATTTTCTTCCAGATGCTTCAAATATCCAACCATTCTTTCACTTTTTACATTCTCCGGCTTACACGCTTCTTCTTGTGTCGAACGAATCAATTCTGGTAACCGGCTTGCTACACCCATACATGCGGATGTAATATTCAGAGGAGCTTATTTTCGGCTTAGAGCATCTGCCACCATGTTCGCCTTACCAGGGTGGTACAGAATTTCACAGTCAAAGTCTTTAAGCAGATCCATCCACCTTTGCTGTTTCATACTAAGCTCTTTCTGGTCGAAGAGGTACTTCAGACTCTTATGATCAGTGTAAATGACAAATTTCACACCGTATAAATAATGCCTCCACAGCTTCAATGCTAAGATCACCGCAGCTAGTTCCAGATCATGAACGGGATACTTCTTCTCAGCATCTTTTAATTGGCAGGACGCATAGGCTATGACCCGACCTTTCTGCATTAGCACACACCCAAGGCCGACTCTAGAAGCATCGCTGTAAATCACATATTCTTCTCCTTTTTGTGGCAGTGCTAACACTGGTGCTTCACATAAAGATTGTTTCAACTTCTGGAAAGCTTCTTGTTGTTTTTCAGCCCACGCGAACTTTTCGCCTTTCTTGGTCAACTTAGTCAACAGGGCAGCTATCGAAGAGAAATTCTCAACAAATCTTCTGTAATAGCCTGCCAAACCAAGAAAACTTCGTACTTCAGTGGGACTTCTAGGCGGTTCCCATTTCATCACGGGTTCAACCTTTGCTGGATCTACTTTCACCCCTTCGGCATTGACTACATGACCAAGAAATTGAACTTCCTTTAGCCAGAATTCACACTTGGAGAATTTCGCATACAGCTTTTCTTGACGAAGCAGCTTTAACATCTGTCGTAGGTGTACCTCATGTTCAGCTTGGCTTCGGGAATACACCAAGATGTCATCAATAAACACTATCACCGAGGTATCAAAGAACGGTCGACACACCCGGTTCATAAGATCCATGAATACGGCTGGAGCATTGGTTAACCCAAAAGGCATCACCAAAAACTCATAATGACCGTATCGTGTTCGGAAAGCTGTCTTCGGAATGTCAGATTCTCTTATCTTCAGCTGGTGATATCCTGACCTCAGGTCAATCTTGGAAAAGTAGGACGCGCCTTGCAGCTGGTCAAACAAGTCGTCTATTCTGGGTAGCGGGTACTTGTTCTTCACTGTGATCTTGTTTAATTCCCGATAGTCAATACACATGCGCATTGACCCATCTTTCTTCTTAACAAACAAGATAGGGGCTCCCCAAGGCGATGTACTCGGTCTGATAAAATCCCTGTCTAACAATTCTTCCAGTTGCTTTCGCAGTTCTACCATCTCTGAAGGTGCTAAACGGTATGGAGCTCGGGCAACAGGTGCAGCTCCCGAAACTAGTTCAATCGTGAACTCAACCTGTCGATCTGGTGGCAACCCTGGAAGTTCATCTGGAAATACATCTGGGAATTCATTTACCACATTCACATTCGCTACCCCCACTTTAATCGGTTTAGCCACCGATACATAAGCCAAATAAGAAATCCCTCCTTTACTAACACAGCTTCGAGCTTGAGCAAAGGAGATAACTGGCATTCTCAACCGAGGTCGTTCACCCTGTATCTTTATCAAATTCCCATCCGGTGACAGCACTGTGAGGCTTTTATTCCTACAATCCATGTTAGCATAATTCGTCGCCAACCAATCCATTCCCACAATCACACCAAATTCATTGGTAGTCATCGGCTTCAAATCTATAGGGAAAGCGGTCCCGTAGATTTTAAGCTGACAACCCTCCAGGTGTTCGGAAACCCAAACATATCTGTCGTCGGCTATAGCCACCTCTAAACTTTCATCCATAGGAGTTAACGGTACATTCAAGCGAGACATCAAGGACTCCGACAAAAAACAGTGAGTAGCCCCCGGATCAAAAATAACATATACAGGTATAGAATCGAGATTGAAGATACCTGTCACCACATCTGTCTTCTCACGGGCTTCCTCCACGGTCATCAGGAAAGCTCGCGAGGCCACTGGTCGTCCACTGTTCTTCGGCTCTTCTTTCTTTCCACCTTGATCAATTCTGGATCTATCACTGACTGCTCCAGGCTTCAACTCGGGACAGTTCAGGCGAAGATGATTTGTAGCTCCGCATTGGAAACACCTACGCTCCGCCCGACAGTTACTAGCATCATGCCCTGATTTTCCACAGTTTCGACAATTTGCAGATATAGTGTTGACCCGGCAACTCCCAGAGTGCCTTTTTCTTCATTTTTCACACCACTTTCCTTCGTCCCTCTGGCCTTTACCTTTGGACCCGGTTTGCTGCGACTTTTTCTGAGGCGTCCAACTATGGTCTTCCGCCTTCCTCTTTGTTTCAACTTCTTTCTTTTCGTCTTCTTGTCGCTTTAATTTTGTTTCCCTTTCCGTGGCTCGATCAATCACTTGCCGTAAAGTAGACAGTTTCAATGGTTGCACAATTTCTCTGATTCGGGTCGTCAACCCCCAAACATACTTGTCAATCTTCCTCTTTTCGGTGCTGACATGATGTTCTGCAAATCTTGCTTTCTCCAGAAAGCTAAGAGTATATTCTTGAACAGATCGGGAACCCTGTTCCATGTGCAGGAATTCATCCTCCAACTTCTTAATAGCCACTTCTGAGCAGTATTCTTCATTAAACTTAATCTTGAATTGCTCCCAAGGTACCGACTGGGATGAATCAAGATCCAGTGATTTGTAGTAGATTTGCCACCAATGTAGTGCATTGCTGGTAAGTTGATTTGTGGCAAATTCTACTTTGTCATCATCCGCACATTTACTGACTCTAAACACCTTCTCAATATGCATAATCCATTCCATGGCTTGGACCGGATTATCTGTCACCGAAAATTCCTTTGGTTTACAACCAAGGAAGGCTTTGTAAGTACACCCAACTTTCTTTGTCGAAGCTTCCCCACCTTGAGTTTCTTTTGCTGCCCGGGCACGACTTTCTCCCTGGCTTTCATCTTCCGGCTGCCTGTCATGAATACTTTTTGCAGCCTCTTCACTATGATTAGGATTGGCACTCGGGTTAGGATTGCCACTTGGGTTGGGGTTATTCGTTAACGTAGGCAAATGAATTCTTCCACTATTGCCCGTATATCAGGTGGATTTCCTCCCACCGGTTCCCTTGCTGGTGCTCTTGCTCTTCGTCCCGCAGAGCCGCGTGAACGGGCTGGTCCACTTCTTGAGGTTCCACGCGAATTTGCACCAGTGGGATTACTCCTTGTATTTCTCATACTTCAAAATTTCAGCAAACCGTTAGATTACATATATAATAACAGACTTACATATATCTAACAGTCTATTTGTCTATTTTTCTGTCAAGGTTTAAGTCCAGGAATCTAGTCTAAGACACCTAGTTCACTTAAACCACGGCTCTGATACCAACTTGTAACACCCGACTTATTAACAAAAACACCCCAAAAAAAATTTATTTTTCAAACAAAATATTTTACAATCAAAACCATAAGTATGGGGTATTAGTTAACATAATACGAGTACAAGTGTATCACGAAGTACAATACATAAATATTATACATTCTTCAAGCCGGGATGTCACTTCAAATTCTAAGTCCTCAGTCACGGACTTTATCTTTTCCCTTGGCGGGATCACGCTCACCTGCAGGGACATATTAAATAAACTGTGAGCTATAAAGCCCAATGAGTAATCAAACAAATAAACATGCATATATAAGAGAATAACAACAATTAAACTCTTAAATAGTTTCTGTCCCAAAAGTCATAGTCATCGCTGACCGCACCGTATATCATAGCCATAAAGGCCGCACCAAATGTCATAGCCATATAGGCCGCACCAGAATATCATAGCCCGAAGGCCGCACGAAAATATCATAGCCCGAAGGCCGCACCAAAATATCATAGCCCAAAGGCTGCACCAAAATATCATAGCCTGAAGGCCGCACCAAAATATCATAGCCCGAAGGCCGCACCAAAATATCATACTAGATATAGTCAAGATTACTCACCTGAAGGCTTGCTACTACTAGCTTTCTTTGCTTCTTGCCTTCCAATGCAATCCATAAGACTTTGTTCCATACCTATAATATCAACCATTTTTACAATGATTATAGGTTAATTTCCCATTTCAGTTGATTCTAGTGCACAAGAGTCTAATATAAGACAAATTCCAAGCATTAACCATTGGTATAAAAATTTAATACACTTCTCGAAATACGCGTATTCTACTACAGTACTTTCGGGAAGTCGTATTCGTATTCCGATAATTTTCCATGATGTTTCACAACATATTAAACCTATGTTCCAAATTTCAGGTCAATCGGATAAGCCTAGCATTGAAATCAAACTTGGAAAATGCACCAATTTTTAACAGGGGCGAAATAGCTTCCTGCCGCGACGTCGGGTCGCGATCCTTGCGACTCCAGGCAGTAAGGTCCGAGTTTGGTGCTAAAAACCCCATTTTTCATTATTAAGTCCTTATTACTCGACTAAATCATTTGGGGTTTATTCCTAGGCTATAACCTTCTATTAAAACAAGGTTTTTAACCCCCAAAACCCACTCAATCAATCATATGAAGATTTAGGGTTCTTAATTCTAACAACCCCAAAACTTCAAATTCATCAAAAATAACAATCTACTTCCATTTTCTTGAATTAAGTCCTTATTAGCATGACTTAATGGAAGTATTACATCAATTTAACCACATAATCATAACTACAAAATGCAGTTTTGAGTTCTACAAAACTCATTAGAAACAAACCAAGGTAGAATTTGAAAAACTTACCTTCAAAGTTTCCAAACTTCCAATTCCAAGGCTATAATCAAACTTCTAGCTTAAAATCTTCAAGAATTCTTCAAACTTCTGGAAATTTAGTCACAAAAACCCTCTCCCGTAACCTCTCAAAATCTGCACACAAATGGGAGAAGCTTCCAACTTTTTATACTTCCAGAAATTGCATTTTGGTCCTTGAAGTTGCATTTCTTAAACTTTTGCCACAACTAACAAAGTTTATGACAAAAAATCAGATTTAATAACATTTTAAGTCCAAAACTCAAAATATTATTACAAAACAAATCCTTTTCTGTCAAAAAGACCAAATTACCCTTCTGAGGTAAAATGACCAATTTGCCCTTTTTATTATAATTACATAATAAACAAGTTTTTGGCGTTACACAAAGTCCTACGTCCCTCAGAATATCTCGATTAATGATCGTCGCCTCAAGAACCCGACGACCCGTAAGTGCATCCCTCCTGGTGGCATACTCGACAGCGCTATCTGGTCCGTCGGGGAACTGGAGGAAGGGGTGGTCAAGTCTAAAAGCCATCTGCACAAAAGAAAATCGCCACAAGTTTTTTTTGCAAATGTAGTCCTTATCTTCTCCATCGCACCACGGCGCGGCCCAAGAACCAAAGCGCGTCGTGTCGAACGGCTGTTTCGAATTCCAAACCTAAAATCATGATTAAACCTGTTTAAACTCAATCCAAATACACTACAGGGTAGCTTAAGCACTGAGTAACTCATCTAGGGTCATTATTTGGCAAAATAAACACCCTACGAGTCAGCATTGCCGATTTCTAAGTTTTTGAGTTTTTGGAGAAATCAACCAAATCAACTGCCTAATCACTAGTTTTAACAAGTAAAAGCTAGTTAGAAAGACGTACCTCAATAGCGGTAATGAAATGAGTAAGAAAAACACGCGAAAATTTTCGATGATCAGGGCTCTACGGCGTGGTGTGTGTGAATAGTGTCGCGGCTTACCTTATTAACGAAGGAAACCGACCGATCGATTCTCGCGGTGCGGATATGAGCAAACCGCGACGCATATGTCCCCAAATCAACCCCTGCGCATCGGGTTGGTTTACGATCTCGCGGCACGTAAATTGCTTGACCGCGGCGTGGTAATCAAAATTCCAATTTCTCCTCAAATCAACCCCACACTTGCCTTGAACCACTAGTACCTGCAAATGACGATGATATAGTCTTCCTAATTACTAAGCAATACAGTATCTACCTATGAAAAGATGGTTTGCCTCCCAACAAGCGCTAAGTTTAACGTCTTCAGCCAAACATATTGTCCTTCTACAGCTACGGTGGATCGTATGCCATTTGTTTCTGCTGTATTTCTGCCTCTACCGTCCCTTCGCTGACCTACTACTCCTCAAACTTCCCTGGGTCGAATGGCTTGCCGGTCCTTCTGCTGCTGCCCGGTCGCTACTTTCTTATTAACTCTCGTGAATGCTTGGAGGTAGCTTTGAACCTCTAAGCTCGGTCCTTCCTTTTTCATCTCTTCAAAACCATCGGTTTGACATGAAGGGCGCATAGCACCGCTTCCAATAGTTGTTCCACACTTCGTTTGCTAGTGTCTCACATGCTAACTTCAGGTTGCAATTTTGGCTTGCAGTACCAATAAAAATCTTCCAAGTGAATAGGATTGAAAGGCAACATATCAGGATGCTTCCATATGTCCTCATCAATGGTATTGATTACATCTAATCTTCCATTCATGAATGGATCATGAGTGGCGATAAGATCATGTTTATTATTTTCAAATATCAATTCATCAGCATCAACTTCTTGATCATCGTCCAACAGGTGGATCGGAACCAAGAGTGAGCTACTGGTTTGATCTGATGGTGGTACAAAGTCACCCATCATCAGATCCTTACTTTCAAATTTCTCAAAATTTTCAAAAATTACAGGGTCGGGGGTAATATTGTCATCTACACCCCCTTCCTCAAAGACATTGGCAACTTCAACAATTTCAGGACTTGTTGGGCTGGGATCTGTACTGTCACTTACAGCCCCCTCCACAACATCCTCATCAACCAAATTGTCTGGTGATGGTATGGATTCACCCAACACCAGATCAACATTATCAACTTTTTCAAAAACATCAAAAACATCAAGAGCTGTTGAGTTAGAGGTAGCATTGTCACCTACAACCTCTTCCTCAACAACATTTTCGACCATCTCAGTGGTCTCTTGATTTTCCCAAGGTGTATGCCCTTCCATCACATATTCAGGTGATGCAAGTTCACACACCATATCATTGGTATAAAAATTACCCGCCTCAGGTTCTGGCGAGGGTGATGAACAATTCCAACTTTCCTCTAACTGATAAGTTTGCAATTTTACAAGAGCATCAGCCTGGTCCTTTTGCATTTGGTGCGTGTTATACATGAGTACCCAAAGTCGGGCCCAAATTGCAGAATTCTCAGGCTGAGATGACTCCTCGGTCCGCCATCCATTGTCATCGAATGATCCATTGTAGCAATCATCCTCGTAATAGGTGTCAGCCGGATTTTCATAATACTCATAATACTGATCCGGGTACATGTAATCGCCCATTATGAAGACGTACACATACCAAAAATAAAAAAACTAAAATCAAACATCAAAATTTAGAAACTAAGTCCTACAAATCACCTACTCTCAAGCTCATAACTCCCCGGCAACGGCGCCAAAATTTGACACGCCTAGGTCGTCGTGCGGTTAAAAATACGAAAAATACCTAACTCACACTAGTATAGCGGTAGTCAGGGTCACTTCGCAGGAGTTACGTGGTCGAGACAGGTGACAGATTACCAACTGTAGTGTCATTCTATAGTCAGAGAATCTAGTTCCTAACTTTTGACAACTAATCCCAAAAATCATAAAATGAAACAATTCCAAGCAAACATTCACTAAGCTAAAGTCCAAACTAATAACTAACCCTAATTGGTCACTGAAATCAGAAATGAAACTCAGTCCAATCAAGGTCAATTCAACATCAAACACAATCCAGATTTCCAACAATTCAATCACAAGCATAAACATCGAAAAACCAACAATTAACATAAACCGAATGATTACTATTAACAAACTCAGATCCCAAAGGTATAATATAGTAACCAAACTATCAAAAACAGAAACTAAACCCAAATATCAATGGTTGTCACTCCCAAAGATACTAGCCAAATACTACTACTACCAAACTAACTTGAAAATTAAAGAGAAAACATAAAAATACCAATTAATGGCTACTGAAAGCTAAAACTCAGAGTCAAAGAAGCCTTGGTAGTCATTCCTATGCCAGGTCTTTGCTAATGTTTTCGACCTAAAACCCTCTAGTTATAGTTGCAGATTTTAAGCGACCGCGCCGCGCATAAATGAATCCCGCGGCGCGCGTATGGGTTTATCCCCGTTTTATCGGCATTTGAATTTCCTCCACCGCCTCATCACCGCGTCGCGCCTTTGTGAATTCCACGGCACGCGTGCAAATTCGCCTGATATTTCCTTGAGCTTCAAACTTCTTCCAAATTGTACGCTTTTGGTCCCTGTTTTCATATTTTATTTCCAAACAAGTGCTGGCATAAAAAGTGAGAATACCACGATATATATGATATAAATTCACTAAGAATAGGGCTCAACAACGACTAAAATATTTGATATTATTAGGCGTTGTCAATAACATCCACTCATCCTACACTTGCGGACCTGTACCTGAGATACATGGCATTAAAATAAAAATACGTAAGACGAAAACGTCTCGTGAGATACATGGGGTTTTAGACTCAAAACATTAATAAACATAACAAATATCTTTTTCAAACATTTATAAGCGATTATGTCATAAACATTTGTTACAAAAACCTGTGACTTTTAAAACTTTTCATTCTTTTACTTATAAAGCTCCTCAATAATCAAATTTAATAAAAATCATGTTATTTCATCATTTAAACTTGACTGGTATTGAATCATAACAAGATTTTTATACTTAGGGCATTAATCACCTTAGGTGATACCCCAATTCTGGACTAGGGTGGAAAGAACACAATCAGTCCACCCAAGCATCTTATGTTTTTAGGACATCTACTTCGCGAAGGGGTTGGTACCACCCGAGTAGAATCCTCTAGATTCCCTTACGAGAATGTCATCCCCAGGTACAATAGTATTTGTATTGCTAAATATGTTCTTATGTTAAATACCAGTCATACATTTAACATTTCATCATGGGTAATAAATATGCTAATTTACAAACGCCTTATGTCAAATGTCAAAACTATTGAATTAGGTGTCTAAGGCCCTGTTTGGCAACCTCTTAATTTTTAAGATCTGAATTTTTAAGAGGTCTGAGATTTTAAGAGGGTCTGTATTGTTAAGAGCTGAAATGTTAACATGTTGTTTGGTTGGAACCTCTTAACTGCTGTGCTGAATGTAAAAAATGACCATTTACCCTTCTCTTTAAAATTCATAACAAATACAATAAAACATCAAAAAATTTTAAAAATTCATTACATACGTCCAAAAGTAAGAAAAGTTCAATAATTTCTAAACTACAATGCTTTTTTAGCAAGATTAACGTATATCCCGAGGGACAACAAAGGAACAAACTTCTTAAAGAATTGAACTGAACCTGAAAGACTACTCGACCAAGGTTAAGAATGTTTAAACCCACATCTCGCGCTTCCTCTCGAATTCACATCTGTTCTGAAAATTAAAAATCAAAATGATGTTTTGAGTTTAAATAAACCAATAAGAGTTTTGCTGAAAGATAGCTACAAATTGGATGCTATCTGCAGGAATAAAAACCAAAGTTGTGGCCTAATCAATAAAGGTGTGGCCTAATCAATGTCATCTTCTGTTAGGATGCCAACTTCAACAAGTTCCAGGAACATTGTACTTTGAAAATCATCTCATAATAGCATAGTACTTTGAAATTAATAGCATTGTACTTCCTTGAACCAGTTTTTGCAATTTTCCCTTAACCAATTTGAGAATTACATTAACAGCAGTATAATCGGATCAATACTAACCTGGACGAGGGTCATAAGGATCTGGAAAAACACAGTCGATTACACATGAACAAAAATTGAACTGGAAAATTGAATCAATACTATAATCGAATCAAAAATTGAACTGGAATCAATACTAACATTAACAGCAGTATAATCGAATCAACACTAACCGAATAAAAATTTGAACTGGAAAAAACAGTCGATTGCACATGAACACACGAACCTGAACGAGGGACAGAAGATTGAAGCCGTCGATTCCAATAGCCAGCGATTTCAGCACTGATTCCGATTACCGGAAAGCAGCAGCGGCGCCGGCGGCGGTCTGAACTAGGACGGTGGTGTCACGATCGTAAGAGAGGATGAACAAAGAGTTTGTGTCGTGATCGTAGAGGGAGAAGGGAGGTGTAGGCGGGATAGAGCTAGGGTAAAACCGTGAAATCTCTTTTGTTTTTTTAATCAGACACGCTCAGACATGCTTCTATATCTGATCCATAAAGAGGCACTTTTCTAATTAAGAGGAAAAAAAATAAGAGGTTAGCAAACGATCTTAATCTTAAACTTTAAGTGACTGCCTTTTAATTTTCTAATTAAGAGGCTATCAAACGGACCCTAAGCCATGACTTATAATTTGTATTTATCTTGTTAATTGTAGCAAAGTCCATTTGGGTTGCCCTCATAGCTGGAGGATTAGTGTAGACTTCAGTAGAGAGAAAGGATTATTTATTAATTGTTTAATAAATCAATAGAAATAAATAAATAGTTTATTAATATATTTAAGTGTTAACATATTAATTAGAAACTATAATAATTAATTAGAAATTAATATGGAATTAATTGGATTAAATTCAGTGATTAAATTAATTAATTAAAAGTACAGGGACTGGTTTGTATTTATTCAATAGTTGAATAACTGGCAAGCTAGATGCCAGGGACCAAAAGTGGCGCCAAATGAGGAGGTTCCCTCATAGATGGCGAAACCCTAATTAGGATTTACTAGATCTGGTCCAAGTGCTTAAAAGTCTTGCCCACTTAGGAGGCTCCTTTAGGGTTTCAGCTGTAACCCTAGGAGGCAATAAAAGGAACCTCATGGCACCCCAAAAACCTGCGCTAACTTTGACTCTCCAGAACTCTGCTGGATTCTCTCCTCCTTAGCTTGGGTGTGACTTCATTTGAGGCAGGATCTCTTTGCTGCTAGCTTCAAGAACAAGATCAAAAGGTTGGTAAACTCTTGTTTTGAACTTTAGAAATAATGTTGGCCTTTGGTTTTATTATTGTATGTTCATAGAAGAAAACATAGATCTCTTTTAGGATTGCATGTGAACTTAGGAATTTTATAGTTCTTATATTGTAGAAAACCCTTTAGTGGTATCAGAGCTATGGCTTGTATTCTTGTGAATTTGATATAAACTGTTCGTGTATTCATAAGGATCATCGAAAATTGATCCTTGTGTGGCCAGGGTTTCTTGTTGGCGGCTAGGGTTTGGAAAAACTCTAGCTCCCTTCCCTTTCTGCGATTTCAAGTTGCCTTGGATAAGTAGGTTGTTATTTTTGGGAATTAGTAGATAATTAAATAATTGGAACCCCACATCCCAAGCATGCTATTTTTGAGATTAGGGGATGGGGATAGGAAACTAATTCAATTAATTTTGTGTTTCCCCATACTTGATTTAATTAGTTTAATTAAATTGTTTAATTAAAAGATAAATTAAATCACTTAAAGAATTAATTTAAAATTTCAAAAACTAGATATTAATTTGCGAAAATTAATAATAAATTAATTCTAAAATACTTTAATAAGATTAAAATATATCTTATATATTTATGATTAAAAGTTAATATTTATATGTAAGATTAAACCGGTTAGTCTTACCGTTAGTAGGCCTCATTCACAAAATTGTCCTATAAAGAGGGTATAAGGCGACTGCCTATAAAATAGCAGTCTAATGGGTGCCCACTCTCACCCACCGCTCTCCTGGTCAGTCTAGTGTCGTTAGCCGAATGAGTTTGATAGAACCACTAAGCCTCTTAAATGTATATTGCTATGCTTGAAAGTACTAGAACCTTGAACAAAATCCCAATCTAGTTACTTTAGGTCAAAAATGTGAATTAGTTGCTAATCCATGAAGTTGCACATTGCACTTTGTGAAACATTGGTGGAGCGTGTATGGTTAACCGGCACACCAATAGGGGTTCACAAAGAGTTGCAATGGGTTTCTTGATTTGACCATTATTGATGGAGCGTGGGTGGTTAACCAGCACGTCAATTAGAGATGATAATTGACTTCGAGAGTACCAAGCTAACTTGCATGGTTATTCACACCCGGTTTGTGATCCTCGGCATGCCAGTCACAAACAGTGGGGCACATCCGAGATTAAACATGCCATTGAACTGTTCAATGAATCTTAACAGACGTAGGAATTTCATATGATGAAATTTATAAGTGTGCTATCTTCCTTAATGACCCTTTTATTGTGATTACGGCATCCCTCTTCACATCATAGTTATGGTATTTTGGGTCCTAGCCTTAATAAATAATAAATTGGGTAATTATTTAAAAGGATTAATTAGACTAATAAATTTTGTTTATTGTATATGTCTGAATCAATTGTCTATTCTCCTCTCTCTCCTCCTTCACCCATTTCTAAGAGCATCAGCAAGCACCTGCCAAATATGGAAAGGCTGACTGGCCTTAACTGTAAGGAATGGCTTCGTAATTGGAGACTGGTTCTCGTCATTGCTGGCAAGCTTCATCTCACCGAGTATCCGATCCCAGTTCCACCGGAACAAGTCATCATAAATACTTCTTGTGATAAGCATAACTTCTTAGTTGATGAATCCGAAAAGATTCATGACCGCATGCTATTGACCATTGACCCAGAGTTCCGCAAGGATTTTGAATCCTTGAGGCCATATGAGTTAATGCAATCGGTTGAGGAAAAGTTCAAAAAACCAGTTGAAGAGGAACGAGCTAAGATCTTCAAAAGACTTGCAGAGCCCAAGCTGAAAGAATGAAGTAGCATCGATTCGCATGTTCTTCAGATTGAAGCTTACATAGGCAAATTGTACAAACTTGGTTATTCCATGAGTCAGGAGATGAGTGTTAACGTTCTACTCGCTTCGTTGACTAGTGAGTACGATCTGTTCATTCAGATGTATAGAAAGGACGACCAGAAAAGGGCTTTTATGGAAATACGTCCATTATTGACTTTATACGAGTCACTCTTGGATAGGCATAGCTCCAATAGTTCAGCTACTTCTGGATTAAGTTCAGTGAAAAGACGCAGCAAGAAACGATCCAGATCATCTGGACATGTCCCAAACTGGGAATCCACAGAATCGGATACAGTCACGGGAAGATTGGAAGACGCTCCAAGGTCAAAATCGTTTGAAAGCTCAGGTATATCTAAAACCTCAAAACTTTTGTTCCATAATTCCTTGATGCATAATGTGATAGTCACATTTTGGTTTGTATGCAGGGAATCAGTAAGGTACGAGACTCTGGGGCATAGGAACACATTTGGATTGGAATCAGTTGACTTAGAGTCAACTGAATATTGCAACTCTTGAACAGAATTAACAAAGTCATAAGTTTACATAGAGATGTAAAAGACATTGAGATTAGGAGCAACGGACGCATCAGTTGTTGTGTATTGCTCGAATCGTCAAATAGAACACAATTGTTTATACTTCACGATATTTGTCATTTCGTATGACGAATATGGGTTCTCTTATCAGAATAAGTGATTGAATTGAAACCTTGAACGGTTCAAGGACTTTAAAGGAAGTACAAGATCCACAGAACCTGAGTAACAACATAAACTGGAAAAATGTTTCTAGTTCATTCTCTTCCAAGAACATTAATGGTTGTGATGTGACTTAGGGAAGATGATGGAGCATCGGTCGAAGCAGTTCGATCATCGATGTATAAGATACATCGTCAATTAGTTTCTGATGAATTGAATACTAAACCAGTCAGACCATAGAAACCATATTCCAACCACATCCTAGACTGAGTAGGTTTTGCATACACTGTCAGAAATGTAAAGCTGGGATTGTCCCACTTGCACATAGAGAGTCCAGGGTCTTGTAGTGTTCTTCTGAACCTCATGACTAGCCTGAACCTGATCAGCAATGTCGTATCACTGGCTATCCCTCTGTACCTGTAAAAGAAGAGCTCTTTTAGAAAGAACTCATGTTCCAAGGAAACAGTGGGAGTTGGGACAATCTTGAATGAGTTCAGGATTAGCCAAGTGAAAGAACCTTTTGTCATCACTAGGCTTGGAGCAGAAATCAGATTTCTGTTTTAAATGCTGATATAATCTTCTCTTGACCAGTAGTATTGATCCCCATCATAAGTAGTTATGATCAAGGTGACATACCATTTGGTGGTAAAACACTATAGTTGGTACAGATTAACAATCCAACTACTTGGAAGCATTGGTGAGCCTGGTTGCTGCCAATTAAGAGAACCTTAGAACGAGGTTAAGTTTATGTGAAAATGTGATTGATTTTACACCTGGTCTAAAAACCAGTGGGAGTAATTGAATCATCAAAAGAAAGCAACATGGACAGAAACGTACCTTCAGAACATCTGGTTGAGTGAGACGATACTCAAAGTCAAGTAATTGATTCTGAGAGAATCACTCTCAATAGAAGATGAAATCTGAAAGGATTCTACATGGAACTTTGTAAGTCGTTAGTGGAGCGCGTGTGGATCACCGGCACACTAATAGGGACTCACAAAAAGTATGCCAATACAAAGGTACTTAAGCCCGGGATTACACCCCACGGGCATCTCGCAAGAAAAAGATATTCAGATTCTCAAAATATGCCAAAGGATTGGATTTTGAGAAAGGGCTGAAAGATTTCCATTAAGATGTCAGAAAAGTTTGGATTCTCAAAATGTGCCAAATGTTCTGGATTTTGTAAATAGTCCATAACCGTGTCAAAGCCAGTGGGAGTGTCGTTGTTATCTACTATCTCCATATGTGGATTACATACTGTTTCTAGGAAACGTCTCTTTTCATTACAAAGTGTAATGACTTGATGTTAAGAGACGGATGGCTATGAAAGACTTAATAGAGATACGGCATACTCAGGTGGTTTTAAACGTCGATAAGATTGATCGAAACTCTGCCAAAATGATCTTGCTAAGATTTAAGATGCATTGCCCGGAAAGGAGTTTTCTATCATTACAAAGTGTGATGATTTGCCATGAGAGATATAAATAAGGTGCAACATACTCATATACTCCATAGACATCTATCAGATAGATGTTATCATCAGTATAGATCTAGCCTTAGTAAGCATGATCTTGGTAAGATTCAAGATGCATGAGAAAGAGTCTCCGATAGGAAATAGTTATTGAAAATCATGACAAAAGGATTATAAGTGATCCCAAGATTCCAAAAGGGTTTGGAATAAGATTAGATCGAATTCCACAAGCTTCTTGGATCGATCAGAAGTGTCATGAACATGTCCTGATGACTTAATGCTTAGAGCATAGTGAGTTAGATTCAGGATATGACCTGGCTGGGAATACCTAATGGATTCTGTACATACGTGAGAAATCATTGAAAATGATTGGGGTGAATGTTAATAATAATTTGAAAAGAGTTTCAAATAAGTAAAAGGACTTAATGGTTAAAGAATTTCGTTGGTATTCCGATGGAGCGCGTGTGGGTCATTGGCACATCGTAACACCTCGAAATAGTATTAGGGTGCAGTCATGTAGACTAAAGATCCCAAGAACCATGGAAAGTCACAATACACAAAATGGAGATGCAAGTAAGAATGACAGTATATGACTAAATTGAGATATCATCGGAAGAATGTCCGATTGGATAATGTGTATCAATGTATGACATTTGGATACATAGAAAGAGTGAAAGGTCATATAGACATATATACATAACGTGAATTAAAAGGTTAAAAGGAATCTAGAAACCGACTTGGTGATTACCTCGCGGACACTTGGTAATTAGCAAGAGTAGCTACCAGTCAGATTTTAAGTTTCGTTTTGCATGTTTCACTTCCCGAATAATTTGATTATTCAAAGGTCCACAGTCGCTCATACTTTCAGAAAGTAAGCATGAACGAAGACTATTGTGAATTGGTTTGTAGATTGTCTAAGGACTTAGACATTGCAGTAAGACTGCTACAAAGTTCACGAGTACTTGGAAATAGAGATTTGAGTATTGGATAAACCCGTACTCAATAGATTGCTTCATGGATTACATCACGAGCAATGTTGAGACGATAACATCTTATGATCTTGACACAGAGACATATGAGTTGAAATTTGCGAGTCGGTTGTGCATTGATAAACGCATCGGTAACTCGATGTTATAAAATGCATTGTTGTGTGCGACTTTGATAAGTAAAAGACACAAGCATATGAGTCGAAGCTTATTCGTTCCTTGACCCTGATGGGAAACAGATATCTGTAGGCCTCTCAATGATTTTTGAAGTTGACTAAAGTGCTGGCCAGCCTGGATTAAATTGATGTGTTCAATTAGAAGTCTTAAAGTCAAAAGCAGAATCGAAAATTGGGAAACAGAGTATCGGATAGAGATTGATCTCAATCCATGTCTCGTGTCTGAAAATATCTTGTTGGACGAAGGATCATATGATCACTTATCTATGGACAGAACTGACTGGGTCAGAGTTCAGCAGCAGTTTCTAGGAACTGCAGGTTGTTTATTAATCAGAAGATAAATTAAAGTCATAGACTTATCCAAGTGGGAGATTGTTGGATTAGGTGTCTAAGCCATGACTTATAATTTGTATTTATCTTGTTAATTGAAGCAAAGTCCATTTGGGTTGCCCTCATAGCTGGAGGATTAGTGTAGAGTTTAGTAGAGAGAAAGGTTGATTTATTAATTGTTTAATAAATCAATAGAAATATATAAATAGTTTATTAATATATTTAAGTGTTAATATATTAATTAGAAACTATAATAATTCATTAGAAATTAATCTGGAATTAATTAGATTTAACTCAGTGATTAAATTAATTAATTAAAAGAGCAGGAACTGGTTTATATTTATTCAGTAGTTGAATAACAGGCAAGCTAGATGCCATGGACCAAAAGTGGCGCCAAATGAGGAGGTTCCCTCATAGATGGCGAAACCCTAATTAGGGTTTAGTAGATCTGGTCCAAGTGGTCAACAGGCTTGCCCACTTAGTAGGCTCCTCTAGGGTTTCAGCTGTAACCCTAGGAGGCTATAAAAGGAACCTCCTGGCACCCCAAAAACCTACGCTAACTTTGACTCTCCAGAACTCTGCTGGATTCTCTCCTCCTTAGCTTGGGTATGACTTCATTTGAGGCAGGATCTCTTTGCTGCTAGCTTCAAGAACAAGATCAAAAAGTTGGTAAATTCTTGTTTTGATCTTTAGATATAAATGTTGGCCTTAGGTTTTATTATTGTATGTTCATAGAAGAAAACATAGATCTTTTAGGGTTGCATGTGAACTTAGGAATTTTATAGTTCTTAGATTGTAGAAAACCCTTCACAAACTTATATCACAACGTGGAGTAGCAAATACATGATCATATTATAAATGAAAAGACTTGGGTGTCATTCATATTTGAAAAGCATATAAAAAGTTCATAGGTAATTTGCCATGTATCCCAAAACGGGAAAAATACCACATGTACTCACCTTGTACTAGACGTGACTATCTTGGGTCCGAAGCCTCCTTTCCCTTGCCTTGACTCCCACCAACTTGATCACCACCTAATGAATCATGTACAATTTGCATATATTAACACTCATTCATAATATACTTACTTATGAGGACTCCTCATGGTCACTCAAACTATTAAAATTCTGTAACTAATGTAATACTCTTCTAATTGGAATTTTACTTGACTTCAACAATATGACAAATTCATCATTATATTCATCCATACCAAAATCGACAATGTCTCTTAGCTTCCATTTCCACCATTGACCCAATTCATTAAACATATTGACACCAAGAGGTTTCCAAGATCTTTCTTGGTTAATATTTTATCAAAATAACATCCTACTAATATTCTTTTGCTCAACATAGCTTAATTATCCTTTTATTAACATAATCCATCCATGATACTTGTAGACTTTTGACCAATGTAATCTTATTCATGAGGGGTAATTAAATCTTGAAGGTTTGATGATATTGGATGCAAAAAAAAAAATTTACTAGTCATTATCTAACCATTAGTACCTATTATCCATCATCAATTTCATGAAACCCCAAATTTTTTAAAATTAGGGTTCATCCAAATCATCATGTTTCTATGGATTTAGCTTAAACAAATCATGGGGGAATGTTTCTTACCTTGAGTAGAAGAGAATGCAGCAAAAAGCCCTTTGAAACTCCAAGTATTGAAGCTTGATTCCAGTTCACACACTAAATACACCAAGAACAAACCTAGTGTTCTTGAGAGAATTCTATGGAGAAAAGATGGAAGAAATGACTGAGTTTACTCCATAACTTCGTGCATAAAGTCCCTAAGAAGTAATGGAAGACACTTGTCCCACTTATGGGGTGTTAGGTGTCAATTTTGGGGTTGATCTGCCACACCCACGAGGTTGCACGTGTCTAAAAAGTGCCCAGCACACCATTAACTGATCTGCAGCGTACACGGGTCGTGTAGACCCACACGGGTCGTGTAGGAGATGCAAAGGGACTGTCCAGTACCTTAAGGAAGTCCACACGGGTCGTGTACATCCTTAGAAAATTTTCCAACATTTCATATTTTCCTTACATTTTATACTCAACTTCAATCAGTCATAACTTTCTTATTTCTCATCTAAATTTCACAATCCATATATGCTTAGAAAGCTAATACAAAGTTCTACAACTTATTCCTAATGAAATTTCCCCAATTCTAATTACATTTCTCGGTATTCAAGGTCAAACCTGATTACTTCTTGAGTTTTGCTAGTTTTAGCCCAACTTCAATCGATCATAAGTTCTTCATCCGAATTCTAAATTCTTCCATTCTTTTTCATGCATTCTTATAATTCTAGATATTACATTTTTCATAATGTGATAAATTTCTCAATTCGAATTCCATTTTGAATTATTTAACTCTAAGCTTCCAACAACATTATTTTACTTATTTCCCCTTCTTATGCCAAATTTCATTTTTAATTCAAGTTCATCAATCATAATTCATATATAAACTATTAAAGACTTAACGTATAACTTAATTTAATTATCTACACAATATCACACCTCAAATTCATATTTTCTCATTTCTCCATTAAGCTACTAACAAAAGACTTAATTATTCCATTAAATTTCGTTCACCAACTAACACATACAATTTGAACATTGGCACAAAAGTCGGTTGTTACATTCATTAAGAAGGAAGTCATACATCCTGATGTATAGTTCCTTAATAATTATTTTCTCTACTATTTAGTGAAAATATAATTAGTAATCCTTTTATAAATAAGATTCACATATGTCAATTCAAAACATATTATTCGCATTCAAAAACTATTTCTTGAAGTTGGAATATGTGTAATCTATTTATAATAAAGATAGCAATGTCATAGATAATTTTATTCAAATCATATTTGAGTCTAAAGGTGTTTTCTTATAGAACTTATAATTTAAAAGACCATCGATATTTACTTTTTTTATTTTATTAGGAGATCTAGTTCTTGAAACAAGAATAATCATTTTAGAATATGAATGTGATTGTTATGAAAAACAATTAAGTAAATAATCAATTTACTGATACATAAATTTAGACAGGCTGAATTCAAAACATATATTGTTCAAAACAAACATCGTTTTACAATACAAGTATTTTATGATCAAATCATAAATGATTATCTTCAAAAGCGATGTTCCAACTTGTTGGTTCTCGACCGCTCACTTTTCTAGAATATTTTTAGATATTTACAAATATTATATTAACATAAAGTATCAAATACTTGAATGTGATTAGAAAATTATAAGCTCTATATTAAAGATACCCGAATTAGTGGTCCGACCAATATTTCTTAGATAAGAGAGCTAGTTCCTCTTCCAGTGTCCTGTTTCTTGACAATAGAAACAATATTCATCTTTATGAGCCTTTTGTGATTTTTGAGGATTAAAGGTATACTTTCCATGAAATACGAACCTTTTAGAGCACACAGTGTGACTCTCTTCAGTTTTGCATACTACGAATGCTTGAATTGGTTGGAACCAGGTTCTACAATTCTGAAGGTATATACACTTAACTTGACAAAACATCTTATTTGCTTCTAAGTTTTTCAATACTTTTGGAAAGTCAGAAGAAACTGTTTCTAGTATAATGTTAGATACATCTTCAGCATCACAACCATGCTTCAACCTGGTATCATGTTCAGATCGATTGAAAAGTGCCGGTTGTTCAGGAATAGGGCCTTTAATAATATATCATTTTTATCCCTTTCGAGAATGATTCTCAAGGTATTAAGTCATTCGTTGAAATTATATCCGTCGAATATTATTATCTCTAGCGTATCAGCTAGAGAAGATAATGTATGGCAATGAGTTTGGCTATTTTTTCATCTTCAAAATTTTGATAGAATTCATTTAGCATTTTCAATATTCAGTCTTTAAATTAATACCTTTTATTGTTTCTAAAACATTAATTTATTAAATTCTAGGATCAAATTTACGAAACAAGTTGATGGTTAGGTGGCATTTATCATGTCCACTTAATCAAACTCAGTAGGTAGCAATTACCAATACATCAAATGTAATTCCTAGATTATGGGTTCCTAAAGAACTATTTTTTAACTTGGCATGTTTGATCCCATCTATGCCCCAAGTCTCTCATGCTTAGGTGACATTTATCACATAAGATTCTTGATCAAATTACCCAACTAAAAAATCTTGTGAACTATACTTTACCAATGGTTAGGTGACCTTTATCCCATTAGCAAATATAAAACACCTTGGCCATCATAGGACCATGCAAATAGATAAGGTGACCCAAAAATCTACATGCATTTCACGAATGATGCACAAGTTATTTTTAAGTGGATTGCATAGATTTGAAGTTAAAGAAAAGGTTTTATATAAGTTTTACAAATATAGAAATATGATCTCATGAATATTGCATGCCTCCGACAATTCATGTACCCTTTTGTACAAAAGATATTTCTTGTATAAAGTTCTTTAGGTAAATAAAACTTCATTTTATTAACCGTTAAGTCTCTATCAATTATCAACTAATATCTCATATTTAAGGTTTATCGGTAGCGTTTTAAGAACCGATTATATAGTCTTTTAATAAAACTTCATTTTATTAGTTATGACTTGGAGTCTAGAATGAGTTTTAAAATCATTATTTAAATCTCATTTTCATAATCAAAATCTAATGACCTTATGAATTTGCAGAATAAAATTCATTATATTTTATAAACTCATTTTATACATCTTATGTTTAAAATGATCATATTTTGAAAAACCAAAACCAAATGATGATAATTATGTTCTAAATCATATTTAACATGCATAAAACATAATATCATCACAAAGCATTAAACTAATATCATATATTACGTTTTGACGTAAAAATAATACCTAGTATTATAGTTTGACGTTATAATGCTATAAAATGATTTTTTGTATTTTTAATGAAACTCTTATTTATTATAAACGACATGAAATTTAGATTTAATTTAAACACATTTTAAACTATTTTAACAATTTTAAAGTTGACTATTAAAATTTTACTATGAAAACCATTTTCAAGAAAAAAAAATCAATTTTAAACGTTTTAAAACGCTTTTAATAAAAACTCGTTTGTAAACGTCTTACATTAAATTCTAAATATTTATTTCTCAGATTCCAAGTGATTTTAATTTAAGATAAAATGTTATTTAACATGTAGAAACCACATTCATACATAAAACATAATATATGATAAACATCACAAACATGCATCAAAAAATATATAAATCAAGCCATTTTCTAGAATAGTTTTTCTGAGCCATTATAAGAATTATTAAGCCATTTTTAAAGGACTTAATGAATACTTCAAAAGGTCTTCAAGCTCCCACTTGCCAAGACAACTCTTGCTTGCAAAAAAACTTCAAGACACCATGTGTTGTGGAGGTAATGACACTTTAACCATTAAGACTGCAATTAAGCCCAAAACCAATAGTAGAAGCTCATGGTTTGGATTATAGTCTTAAGTGGTTAATACATGGAAAATCTTCCAAAGATGGTAATTTCTTCATTTCGTTATATTTGGTAAAATGAATAACACTACTCTAACTAATTTACTACATCCAAGTGAAAAAGGTACATATTTATATATTACATCTCATGTATAAATAAATACCAATCAAACACAACACAATGGTTCTTATTGCTTGATTATACAAAACATCATCATATGAAATATGCAAACAAACACTTTGTTATTTTAAGGCAACTTTATACAACCAAATGCATGGAAAAATTGGTTGCATAAAATATAACAATCATAAAACTATGAGTTGCCAAAGAAAATATATACGGTGATTTCTTTGCCAAAAGAAATATCAAGCATATTTTACTAAACAAAACAAATCTTTCTAACATGTAAAAGAGGCTTTGATACCACAGATGGGTTTTGATAAGCTAAAAATGATCACTTTGCGTAAAAACTATTTTAAGCTGCAAATGTAAGCGGTTTTAAAATAACTATTATTTTAATATCATTTTAACAAAACCACCAAGAGGATCCAATTACATAATATAGAAAGATTATTAAAAACCATAGGATGTAAAGAAGACAACATTTGAAGACTTTGATCCCACTTTGTTTTGCAGAGTTGGTGAAGATGGCAAGAGAACCCAAAGGAGAGTTCCTCGATACTATATCCACCAACAATAGTAAGGCACAAGGAATACTAGTTCCCTTTTGTATTTGTGACTTCTTAAACCTTTAAATTCTTAAAACAATTAAGCACTAAAGGAGAAGCACTTTTACACCTGTTACACTTGGAAAAGGCTTCAAAAGACATACTAAAAAAACTTATTTGATTGAATTGCCTTGTTTAATCTAGACGATTGAATATAAATAGGCTATTATTAATTCAAGCAAGCCGCAATGGTGAAATCGGTAGACACGCTGCTCTTAGGAAGTAGTGCTAGAGCATCTCGATTCGAGTCCGAGTGGCAGCATGCCATCTTCTAAAAGAGATGCAGTGGACGAATTTTAGCAAGGAATGAGAGAAAAACTAGTTAGTTTTTTGGTATTACGCTTTCTTATATACCCACATATAAGATCTAAGACTCATACCACTAATAAAGGCTAATGATGACATGTAAGAAGCATGGTTTGCATAAGAGGGAGGTTGGCAAACAACCTCCCCATCCGTTTGACTAATTGGCCAACAAGATAGAGAAATCATGTAGTTTCCAAACTAGATGTACTCATGTAACTAGAAAGTTGAGTGGAAACCAAAGTGTCCGAAAACATGTATATGACTTATTAAATCATATTATATGATATAATATCTAGTTTTTACTCTCTTGATTTATTATTTTCATAAAATAATAATTATCTCCTAATTAAATACAAGAGTTGATTATTTATTAATAATCATATTAATGATAAATATTCAATATGTGTCAACTTGCATAATGTGTGATCCTATAGGATCATATATTATTGGCAAATGTCATTCTAAAATGATTCTTGAGCATATAGATCCAATAAAAAACCCATGTTACGCACTAGGCTTTATGTCTCACGTATGTTGTTTTTAAATGTTATATACTCAGGTGATGATGATATATGTTAGAAGACTTTTTGGGACACTAGAAGAACTTATTTTGAGTAGTGACTCAATAAAGGTTATGTTTAGACTATGGTGATTTACTTGGAGTTGTAATATCCCACTTTTGATGTTTTGAAACTTATGTTATGTGGTTTTTGTTAAACCATCTTTTCTAAAGCTATAAATGACTTATAAATCATTGTATAAGTAATGGAGTGTTACCCCTATTATTTAATGCAGATAATCATTCATTTAACAACTTTGAAAGAACCGTTAAACGCAAAGCGGATACTCGAAAATAGGAAGAACATCGAGTTGTAGATGAAGAGAGAGCACATAATATTTTTGTTTTTTTTAGTGTGTGGAATACAACTTTAGAAGGGCTATATTTCTAATCACGAAAACCCTAAAATCATCCAAAAGGCATGGGTGAAGGATGACACTGCCTTCTAACGCAGTGACACATGGCACACGTTTCGAACCTAATGCTTATCTTTCTAGAAGTTCCTAGACCTTATCAAGGAAGTCGACACAATTCTAAAGTTATTTAAGTGCTCATAAAACCCTATGATTTAATGCAGGTGAATGTCTACGCTCCGGTGGATGGAAAGGCTAGGGAGGTGCTATGGAAATCTTTAATCGATTTGAAGAAGAGCAAGGGGAAGGGGCTTGGCTTTTTATGGGCGATTTCAACGAGGTAACATCGAAAGAAGATAGATTCTCAGAGCAAGTTTGTTTGAAGA
This sequence comes from Cichorium intybus, assembly GCA_023525715.1. Lineage (NCBI taxonomy): Eukaryota > Viridiplantae > Streptophyta > Magnoliopsida > Asterales > Asteraceae > Cichorium > Cichorium intybus. The sequence continues at coordinate 91,662,301 of CM042014.1, read as the reverse complement.
GTATGGAAGATTTCAAAGGATTCATAAGAGAGGCCGAGCTTTCAAATTTCAATCTTGGAGGTAGGCGGTTCACGTGGATGAGCTCGGACGGTAGAAGCTTGAGCAAGATAGATAGGTTTCTTGCGTGTAGGAATTTTGTGAATTGTTGGTCGAATTCCTCGGTGACGGCTCTTCCAAGAAGATATTCTGATCATAATCCGTTAATTTTAGTGTCGAATTATGTTGATTTTGGGCCTAGCCCGTTTCGATTTTTCAACTCATGGATTATTTTAGATGGCCTGAGGGAGATTGTTGCTAACTCTTGGGCTAAAGTCTTGGTTGCTAGGACTCCTGATATGGTGTTTCTTAACAAATTAAAGAGTTTAAAGAAGTAAATTCGAGCGTGGAGAGCGAATTCAAGGATGAAAGAGGCGGGAGAATATGAGGATTTATTAAAGAAAATTGACAACGTGGAATTGGTGGTTGAATCGAGATTGTTATCTTCACAGGAGAGACACGACAGAAAAGTTTGGAGATCGAGAGTGGATGAAATTGATAAGATAAGAAATCTTGATTTACGGCAAAAAGCTAGGATGAAATGGATCGTGGATGGCGATGAGAATAGTAAGTTTTTCCATACTTTGATTAATAGCAGGAGGTTAAAATGCAGAATTAACGGTTTAAATGTGAATGGTAATTGGAGTACGGATCCGTTGGTGATCAAAGATGCGATTCTGGATTTTTTTACTAAAAAATTCCATGAAGATTTTCCTATCAGGCCCAAGCTTATTAGTTCGAGATTTGCTAAATTGTCGGATGAGGACAGGGATTTCATCGACAGGCCATTCACTGAGGAGGAAGTCAAACTAGCGGTAGACTGTTGTGGAAATGAAAAAGCTCCCGGACCGGACGGCTTCACTTTTAAATTCTTTAAGGAGTTCTGGGACATTTTGAAAGGTGATATTTTCGATTCTGTGAAGCATTTTGAGAAGCATGGAGTCTTTAGCAACGATTGTAATTCTTCATTTATTTCTCTCATTCCGAAATGTAAGGATCCTCTTGTGCTTAAAGATTATCGGCTGTAAACTTGGTGGGTTGCTTGTATAAAATAATAGCCAAGGTTATTTCGTGTAGATTGAAGAAAGTTATGAGAAAGGTTGTGAGCCTGGAGCAAACTGCATATATAGAAGGGAGAAGCATCTTAGATGGTCCGCTAATTTTGAATGAGTTAGTTTCATGGACAAAAAAATCCAAGAGAAATCTTCTTGTGTTCAAATTCGACTTTGAGAAAGCCTTTGATTTGTTAAATTGGGGCTTTCTAGATTCGATTATGGAGCAAATGAATTTTAGTGAGAGGTGGAGAAGGTGGATAAAAGGATGCCTTAGTTCCGGGAGAGCGTCTATTCTTGTCAATGGCTCCCCGACTAAAGAGTTTCAGATTATGCGTGGTGTTAGACAAGGTGATCCGATGGCTCCTTTTCTTTTCGTTTTAGCTATGGAGGGGCTTACGGTTTCTATGAAAGAGGCGTGTTCGCAATTTATTTATAACGGGGTTTCTCTTCCTAATGGCGGTCCGATCTTGACTCATTTAATGTATGCGGATGATGTCACTTTTGTTGGTAATCGGTCGGAATCAAACTTCATTAATGTGAATCGTATCCTCAGATGTTTCCATATGGCATCGGGTCTTAAGGTGAATCTTAACAAAAGTAAGGTGTTCGGGGTAGGGGTGGATCAAACGGAGCTTAATCGTCTTGCTAGCATTCTCTTGTGCGAGCCATCTTCGTTTCCTAGTTGTTTTCTAGGTATGCCGATTGGGGCGAATATGCGGCTTTCAAAAAATGGGAAGGTGGTCATTGATAAAGTTCAAGCGAGACTGTTGAAGTGGAAATCTAGAACGCTTTCTTTCGGTGGTAGACTTACTCTTGTGAACTCGGTGCTTAGTAGTATCCCGTTATACTTTTTTTCATTATTTAAAGCTCCGATTAAAGTGGTTAACACTCTAGAGTCGTTGAGAAGAAAATTTTTGTGGGGAAGTCTTGGAAACGACAGGAAAATACATTGGATAGCTTGGGAGGATCTGCGTAAGCCGAAAAACATGGCCGGCTTGGGCATTAGAAGTCTCAAGGAGATGAACGTGGCTCTTTTGGCGAAATGGTTGTGGCGTCTTAAAAGTGAATCAAGAACTTTGTGGTATTCTTGCATAAAATCTATTCATAATATTTGTGAGGTTGATGGAAAGCCATTTGCGAAAAAAAGTCTTTATGGTGTCTAGTATTCAATTGCGGACTGGTTGAGGATCTTAGAACGTGGGACATAGATTGGAATTCCTGTCTGGAGAGAAAATTGGGGAAAGGGGACAAGACTACTTTCTGGAAGGACAATTGGATTAGCAATGTAGCTCTTAAGGACATGTTCCAGAGACTGTATTCTCTGGAAGGTGATAAAAATTGTAAGGTGGGCGAAAGGTTTTCTTCGAATGGAGACATGGCAGAAAGATGGAATTGGAATAGAAACTTGAGAAGGGGCAGGGAAAAAAAAGAGATGGAAGAGCTTGGGGTATTAATTACTAACGTGATCTTGACTGAGGTTCCTGATTATTGGCGGTGGGCTCACCATTCGGGTGGCGTTTTCTCGGTTAAGTCGCTTACGAACGTCATTGATAAATCGAAAAGGAGCAGTACTATGGCAATCTTTTCGTGGCTGCATGCTATCCCTTTGAATATTAATTGCTTTATTTGGAGATTTTTGCGTAATAGAATCGCTGTTGCTGATAACCTTGCTGCGCGTGGGGTTAAACTAGACTCGTTGCTTTGTCCTTGCTGTGGGTCGGGAGCAGAAAGTCTCAGTCACTTATTCTTTGGATGCAGTGTTTCAAGTGGCTTATGGGTTAAGTTGAAGTCTTGGTGCTCGGTTGTTGGTGATCATCCGGACTGTTTGAGGACTTTCAAGGATCGGTTAAAGTGTGACGGGATGTCAAAAAAGATGAGGAGCTTAAAGTTAGGAATTCTCTACGCGGCGATTTGGACGATTTGGAAGGCGAGAAACAACGCTATCTTCAAGAAAACTACTCCGACAATTGATAGAATGTTAGATGAAATTCAGTTAATTAGTTATAGTTGGTTGAAATTTAGAGGAGGTTTTGATATGTCTTGGGCGGAGTGGTTAAGAGATCCTATTAAGTGCTTAATATATCATCTGTAACTTTGTTTTCCCGGGTCTAGCGTCTTGCTAGTCCTGTGTGGTTTTAATTTATTGCTTTTGCTTGCTGTTCAAAAAAAATAAATAAATAAAACCCTCCAAAAGGCATGGGTCAACTGCCCTCTAACGCACTGGCACACGTTTCCAACCTAATGCTTATCATCATTTGGTTAACCTAGTACCTTGAGTACACAACCAGACATGGGGTAAGCGTATCCTTTACCCATCCCTTAACATCCCCTAAGGCCTTTTAAGATTAAAGGCAAGGAAAGCCTTATAAACATAATCAATTTTCTTCCCACGTCTATGTGGGACAATATTAAAATTAGTAAACTTGCTGGTTCATTTACAATTTCCAACAAATTACGACATGTAAGAATAGTAATTATGGTATAAATGTTAGATTAAAAAAATTCTTTTGTATAAATAATATTATTTTACAAAGGCTTGGTGGTCTTGCAATTTAAAATTACAACTATACCATATTCTATTACAAGGTACTCCTATATATTATTGAGTCATAATTTTCTTTTCCTGTGTTATATACCTTATGAATCACTATCTTTTTCCGTCATTACTCGCTATATTTATCATTCAAAATTTTAATCATCTACCTTATAAAGCGGAAGATCGGAAGAAAAGATAGTCGTACGTAAAGCCGTAAAGGTATTTCCGTTTATGAAATATTTACATTCCTACTATTTATTGGTTATGTTATTTTGCTAAGAGTATATAGTTCTTGTTTTTCTACGGTTCTTTCAAATAGCCAATTTCATTATGCCTCTCCAGTTGTAGTTGTTTGATCTCATGAAATGTCAGGAGTTAAGGTTTGTGTAAGAAACTAAGAACATAGGGAAAATAAGGTGTGTGTGTTTAGTAAACACAATTATACAAATAATAATGAAGAAGTTAACATCAACGATGTCCACTGCTTTATTTAATTTTTGTCTCTGGTGGTTGGGTCGACATTTTCTAGGGAAGTGATTTCGACACTAAGCCTTTTGATTCATCCACAGAAAATTTAATATATAGACAATTACTAGGTGATGCATACCCCGCGCGTTGCGGTGTGAAATTATGTATGTTTAATAGGTAAAACATAAATTACATAAAAATATTTAATTATACATAATGTCGTACTTTTGATTTGTAAAGACGAAAACAAAATAAAAGTAAATATTTATATGTTTTACAATCAAACATGCATGAAAACGAAGACGTACTAACGTCAAAACAAATGTTTTTGTATTCAAAACCTAATATATAAAAGTAAAAAAAAAAAAACCCATAAAACGGAGAAAACCTTAAAAACTATGTATAGAAACTAAAATATAAAAAATTGTAAAATGAATCATTTTGTAAAAATGATTTCGTATATAAATGTCGTAAAAAAGTATATAAAAGAAGTTGTAAAATAAAAAAAATTTTAAAAAATTGAAAAAAGGTTGGGTAAATTTAAAATAAAAAGTGGATCATATATTTTTTTTAATTGAAAGCTTGGCCAAAATTGTTTTAAAAAATGTTTGGATCAAAGTTGCAAAGATAATTGTAAATTTGGCTAAACTTGTAAAAATGAGAAATCTTAATAAAAAGTAAATTTTATAAATAAAAAAAAACTTTGGATCAAATTTGTAAAAGAAATGAAGATTGGCCTAAATTTATAAAAACTAAAAAAAGTGTTTATACCAAAATTAAAAAAGATATTGAAAATTGTGCTTAAATTGTAAAAGAGAAAACTTAAATTATTATTATGATTATAAATCCTTTGTATACATGACTCATTCTAAAAAATAGTTAATTGTTGAGAAAAAATTGTAAAAAGAAAAAACGTTTGGGTTAAAACTGTAAAAGAAATACTTGAAGGGCTATAACTTGAACATGGGAATTTAAATATACTCGGTTTTTAAAAAAGCAAGTAAACAAAGCGGGAGAGATTCGAACCCGCATCACTACTACGAAAAATCAAGTCATGTACCATTGAGACAATACTTATTATGTATTTTAGTCGGTAGGTATTTTTATAAAACATTTTAGAAGTACTTCTAGAAATACTTTCCAAATTGTATTTACACAGAAAATTTGATTATATAGATAATTATGCCCTTGTTCTTTTTACCCACACTTTTTCTGAAATTTAAAATGTACATACGCACCCAAAAAGGCAACTTGTGCCTTGCATTTTTTTCTCGATTGAATCTTGGCAAGGAACGAATGATGTATGCTTGAAGCTTTCCAAGGAACGAAGGCAGTATAAAGCCAGATGGTGAGAGGTAAAATCAGGGGGGAGAGGATACGACCAAGGAAGAGAGAAAGCCGAATACGGAATCAACGAAGGCTGGACGACGGTAACCCATATGGTCTGAACAGGCATCGTTAACTTCCCTGATTTCCCAAACCCCACGACCATTTTCTTGGTGGGGAGACGAAGTCCGGCGGTTTCATGAGCTTGCTCCGGTAAACGGATGTGGATTCAGATGTAACACCCCAATTTCACACAATTTTTGTTGTTTTTTTTTTCTTTTTTTTACAAAGACTTTATAATACAAAACATTTAATTATACACATGGGGTATTACTATTCCGTATCATTACCACAATTTAAATATTTTGTTACATACTTTACATAACGAAAGCTATTGTCCCACGCCCGACTCATCTAAGTCATTTTCTGATCACCTGAGTACATAGCATTTTAAAAACATACGTAAGACATATTGTCTCGTGAGCAATATGGGTTTAGACCCAAAATAGTTTCTCAGATTTCAATCATTCAAAATTTCATAATATTTAAATTCCTATGAGCGCACCCATATGTATTCTATCTCATTTGATAGCACATTCCTACGAGCGCACCCGTAGGTTTTATACGAGACGCACCCGTATAACTCCTCCCTCGATAGCATGAAACGAATTCATCCATCAAGGTACCAATTAGACAACTACTTCGCGACGGAAGGTACCATCCCAATAGTATCTTTTGACCACCCCTACCGCAGCAGGCCGTGATCTTTATCCGGATACTTCTCAACTCATCAACATGGCTCAATCACCTTATTAATTCCTTGTATTTCTCATTTATCTTTTGTATATATTATACTTACTATTTCATAGTATCATTTCCAATTTCACAAAACCATTTCCAATTCCATAAAGTCATTTCCATTAAACCATTTCAAATTCCATGAAACCATTTTGACTCCCAAAACATTTTGTATAAAACTTGTTTTGCTATGTACTAAAAAATCCACATATTACTCACCTCGAGTCGGCAATGTAGAAATCCGTGCGGCAACTCCGCAAATCCAACCAAGCTCAAAACTGAACACCTTACACTCCTATAATGTATATTAAGTTATTATAAGGCATAATAACTAAGCCCTACCTTAATTATATATTTGTAGAATTAAAACACTTATTATATTTATTTTCAGCTTTTAACCCCAAAACAGAAAGTCTGTTTATGACCCCTTTAAGCCCATCTTAAACTTAACCAATCATTGATATTTTTACACAGTCACCTAGCTCACCTCTTTAGCTTTCCAGGGATATACGGCACATGCACTAACTATGTTTCCTCTATTATATACAAATTTACCAAGATTGGGTATCAAGATATGTCAAATCCAGACCAGATTGAAAAGATTGCCACTTTCAACCTAGGAGGGTTCATCAATAAATTCTGGGAAAAATATTAGACAAACACGACCCTAAGACAAGACTACAGGCCCTGACCTCATGTCATTTTCACCTTCCACGAATAAACGAAAAATCCCCAAAATTGACTGATTATATCCGTCCACCTATTAGACCACCCCTCAAAGATGTAACCAAAACACAAAATAGGATACGAATTAGGTTCTGAATTTTTGTAGGAAGAAAACAGACACTTAGACTGAACTTTTCCAACTGGTCTTGTCCCCAAACGCTTTGTATACATTTAACCATGAATTTTTAAAACTCGTATTCACTGTACAGGACAGTCCTAGACCAGCTGGTGAAGATTGCAACTTTCACCTAAGCTAGCACTCGAATCAGACCATGGCCTTCTGGATGTAAAAACTATACTCAACTACCATTCTAGAGATATAGAGAACACCTGAAATAGAGACACACACGATTTTATATGATTTTTCTAAGAACAGATCCAAACAGTGAAAATCTGAAAATTCCAAACATGATATTAGAGTCTAAGGTTTCAACTCCTAAACCCATTAAGACATGGTTTAAGACCTATAAGGTCAGAAACAAGTCTAAGAAATCCTAAAAATCAGAGAGCTTGGAGTAGAAAGCCATAAATAAAAGAATTTCATGAGTAAACAATACTTACAAACCAAGATCCCAAAGCCTTGATTCCACCTTCTTCTTCTAAATCACTTGAACAACTAGCACTTGACCTCCCCCTTTACTCACGGCAGCAGCAGAAATGCGACAGCAAGAACACACAAGAAGAAGAAACAAGAGAAGGAGGAATACGACTTCAAGAAAAATCGCGAACCATAGCTTCTGGTTCTCTTATTTCTTCCAATTGCTCCGTCTCTCTTCTCCCTTAATTCTCACTTTTCCTTTTTTATTTATCTGTGGCTGCGTGAGTGTGGTTATCAAGGAGAAAGATTGCTCCAATTAAAATATATACATACACAATTGGTCCCTCAAGTTTCCTAGCTTATTTTCTTTTAACCCAAGGCCAATTTTTTTTACAACCCAAGTATTGACTTATGACACTTTAACCCCCTTCAATTAAACTAGAACTTAGAATTGTTATTATTTGCTAAAATAATAAATTCGAAACTAGGAACGTACCGGAAAACGGGGTTTAATTCTACAGTCCGCTTTCCAATTAAATTTATTCTCATTTCTTTAAAAATATGCAACTGATATATAATCAACGTTAACTTTAACGTTAACGCCAAAAACGGGGCGTTACAACTCTCCCCCACTTACAAGAATTTCGTCCCCGAAATTCAACTTTAACACCGCTAAACCAAACGCCTCAAGACCCTCATACGACTCCTCTATCTATATAGGTTCCTTCTCATCCCAACGAATAGGGTTCCAACACCCTCGCATGTATGACACCCTGTGATGCGACACACCGATGCTATAGCTGACAGTTGCCAGCGAAGGCGAAATACAAACAGAGGGAGGTAAGCATGCATCCCGGCTGACCCTCCCCCAAAGCCCAAGATACACCTCAATGTAACGTAATATATCTCATTTCATCTCTGACCACCACTGACCTTCAATCAGATCTTTGTGTGTCACAACAACAAATAGTCAACATCCTAGAATCACCTAGGTTATTGTAACTTTCTTCTTTCGATCCGATTAGCAACCACAATAGCTAAACACTGGCGCGTAAGCTACTACCTCACTGCACTAGTTAATAATGAGATTCAACCCCTTATGTAGCACATAGCAAGGCATACCATCTATACAAATGCTATAGACTTGCAATAGTCCAACAGCCCCAAACCATGCTATAATCGACTTGATTGCATAACTTTGCACATAATACTAGCATACACCACCCATACAACCTCTATAGATAGAGTTATGCACTTCTTCCCTCCTAATTGGCAGAAGGGGATATATTGAGGTTCCAGTCCTTCTGTGACCCAAATGAATAGCCTAACAAGGAAGATACCACCCCTAACACCCCTAGAATCTCAATTCATGGTCACAACATGTCATTACACGTCTGAACACACTATTGTCGTTTAAGCAACCTCTTTCCCTTTCAAATGAACAATTCTCGCCTACTTGGGTTCAAACCCGATCCTACCTGATCCTTTCAGCGACATGCCACCTATTCCTGCAACAATGGTCCATGCTCTTTTACTTTCAATCACATTGTGTGTCTTCATTCTAGCAATTTCAGCTGCGCCAAAAGCTTAATTTCATTTCTCGTAGTTGCACTCGTCGACTTAACCGGCTCCCCCACTTTGATTGAACATAACACTTGCCACGAAGCCTCGACACCTCTTAAGTAAGCACACTTTACTACCACCTCCTACTTCTTAAACTTCTTTGGAGAATGAAAAGTAAACCTAGCTTACCAACCCAATAACTCACATCGAAGCCAAACACCATCTCATCACGCGTGTTTTAACGATGTAAAGACATGTACATCAACCATCGTATACTGCTCATCATTCGCTAGCCACTTTAACCGTTGTCGGCACCTCCTCCATCGTGAGCTGTAAAGCTTGACCACATGCCCTCTCTGTCCCTGCCCTAACCGCTCTTACAGCACATGACCGCTCCATCACTTGCGTCATCTTTGTGAATTTCCGTGTCATCCCAGAAAAGCTCTCTGTCGTCTGCTCCAAAGTCAAAAACTCGTGGGAACTCTGCTCCATCTCTACTTGAGGCACATACTACCTCTAGAACCGCGTCACAAAATCCTCCCAGGTCAAAACCCCAACCTGATCCGCTGACATAGATGTGGTCTCCACTTTCTTTGGTCAACTTTTACCATTCATTACTCTTTACTTGTTATGGCTAATACCAAAAATAACTTTTACCTTTCTTATTACCCCAACTGCATCATAATAACGCTTCAATAAAGACTTGCATTTCTGACTCAACAATTACTTGTTTTATCTCATCATACTTATTAAGCATACACTACTTTCATACTCATATAGATTACCACCATTTTTTTTTCATAGACATTCAATCTTTACGTCTCATACATTTTACTTATAAACTTTCTAGGCTTGAAACCCAAAATTTCTTTCATTGTATCTTTTACCATTTTTCTTTATGTGTCAAAAGGCTATATGCCCAACACATTACGTTACTCTTTCATTTAAACTTCATTTCTTTACACTATTTACTTCTACGTATCTTAAGGCGATATACACTATACATTTCTTTACAACATTATATATTTCATATTTCATATAAGACTTACTTCTTATGTATCTTTAGGTGATACACAACTGCCATTTAGTTTCTCATTATGTATCATTCTTTCGTATTTCGAGGCGATATGCCAAATGCATTATCTCACTCTTTTGCTTCACACTTTATAGTATTCTAATTAGAATACATATTTTATAACCACCTTTATACTTTTATACATGATGTAAGTCCAAAAACTTACCCATTCTTTTATAATTATAAGCACGTATAAACACATATATACACATTCTTTTACATTTCATAATTACTAGCCATTTACTGACCATTTCTCACAATCATTGGACACCTTAACCCGTTAGATTCATTGACATTCGGAAATAGTAACTTCCTATTTGTTTATTATAATTCTTATTTTTCATTCTGTATCTCATATTTGATTCTTTGCCTAGTACTTACTTAGGCATTCTCTCTTATTCCCTACTTCATATTGATTATAGTCTTTAGTAATCATTTCTACATTCTTTCGGTTATCCTTGGTTGACATACCATGAGGTAACATTTCATCATTTGTATTTCTTCTTATACTTATTTTATGTGATAGCTGGATTTGATTCCAAATGACAGTTCATTTCATCATCATTTTCTTTCATCATCATTTTCTTTAATAACTTCCCTTATATTCCTTTGATTATCCTCATCAGTTGTCTTGTCTCTAATTTCTCGCCTAACACTTGATTAGGCATTCAATCTTTAGTTCTCAATTCATGTTCTTATTTTCATTTTTGTCTTTGATTCCTTATCTAATACTTAGTTAAGTATTCTACTTTCATTTTGTAATAACATATTTTATCACAACTTTTAGTACACATACTTTGATCCCCTGGTTGTCCATGAGAGACACATCATGTTACTTCTCAATATTTATTCTTTACCCTTTCGTACAATCATTGGGTTCGTCTACAATTACAAAACTCAGCTCATTTCCTTTTACCTTTCCCAATTAAATGTTTTCCTTCTTCTTTCTTATATGAGTTTTATTCATATATATATATATATATATATATATATATATATATATATATATATATATATATATATATATATATATATATATATATATATATATATATATATATATATATATATATGTATATGTATATGTATGTATGTATTCATATTCTTTTCCATTCTTTCTTTCTTTGGTCACTGTAATGAAACTATTTTTTTTAATCCATAATCATATACGTTTCCATTAGACAACGGAATTTTCCAGTTATACATTTTCTTTTATATTTATACTATATAACCCCATTTCTCCCATTTCAAAATTCTCAATAGATTTATACATCCTTGTCATATTTCTTTTATTATTTTTTCTCAAATTCCATTACATATACTTTATAATATTGTTCATTTATTTTCACTCTTCTCTTTTTTCTCATTCCTCTACTCATTCATTATTACATTAATAATTTACTGTTATTCCATCTTTTTAGAAGTTTTACAACTTCGTATATTTTATATATTTCATTCTTTTAAGTCTTTTAAACTTCTAGTTTATTCATCTTTATCTCTACTAACGACTCCCGGTTTCATTACCATTTATAAGTATTACATTCTCTTTCTTTCGTTACACTTTACATTCTTACTTTTCTGTTTGGGACAGAATCTGTCGAAACAGTGTATCTTTCACGAAAACCTACATATCTCACTCTAAAAGAGTCGAAATTACATACCGCTTTTTATTTTAGAAACTAGACATCCATAGCTTTCTTTCTATATATGATATATAATGTTTGGCCTTGTAGTTTTGTACAGTTTTACTGTTGAAGTTGTTCTATTATTTCTGTCAACTTTCTTGTTCTACCCTTGATATTTATATTACTAATTATATACTTCTTTTTACTCTCTATTAGCTTCTATACGTTCACAATCCATTATTATATTTTTCCACTTTGTAATCTTCATGTACTACTTTCTATAAATACATGTTCCATATCGTTCTATACATATACTACTTTCACATTGTAGCATGTCTTTTGATTACTCAATTATTACTTTAATTCTTAATTCATAATTTATGAAATTTCATTTTCATATACTTCTTAATCATCTCCTGTACATTATATGTATTACTTTCATTCATACTTATTTTATATCACTCTTACCTTCACATTTCCACATATTAGCAAACTAGATTTTTCTTTCATCCTCCTTTATTATTTAGGAGATTTCGGTTTCATTTACTCATTATACTTACTTTTATAATCGTGTCTTTTTCGTTCTTCAATTTCCTTATAATACTTCTATAATTATACTTTTCATTCTTTTTGGGTACCCCGTGTACCATTCTCATCTTAAAACTTTTCAGTTATACTTTAACATTTTCAGTCTTACTTGATTTTATTACATAGGTATACCGAACATGTACCCCTCAAACCTCCTACACTCATCCCTTGCAGATTCACATGATTCCTGGGTGGTTCCACCAAACTCAAATATATATCGTGTGATTATGATAGTACGGGCCCATATTATTATAACCACCTATACATATTTGCTTCCAGCTTTACCACCAGGACTCATGTTTCACTGTTTCAGGTTTACCCCCACTTCTACTTACTTACGACCTCATATTTAAGTATGTACCTTACTTAACTCCTACACAGTTTAAGTCTAGGTTCAAGTATTGACTCCTAGTTCGCTTAAACTATGGCTCTGATACCAAATTGTAACACCCCAATTTCACACAATTTTTGTTGTTTTTTTTCTTTTTTTACAAAGACTTTATAATACAAAACATTTAATTATACATATGGGGTATTACTATTCCGTATCATTACCACAATTTAAATATTTTGTTACATACTTTACATAACGAAAGCTATTGTCCCACGCCTGACTCATCTAAGTCATTTTCTGATCACCTGAGTACATAGCATTTTAAAAACATACGTAAGATATATTGTCTCGTGAGCAATATGGGTTTAGACCCAAAATAGTTTCTCAGATTTCAATCATTCAAAATTTCAAAATATTTAAATTCCTATGAGCGCACCCATAGGTATTCTATCTCATTTGATAGCACATTCCTACGAGCGCACCCGTAGGTTTTATACGAGACGCACCCGTATAACTCCTCCCTCGATAGCATGAAACGAATTCATCCATCAAGGTACCAATTAGACAACTACTTCGCGACGGGAGGTACCATCCCAGTAGTGTCTTTTGACCACCCCTACCGCAGCAGGCCGTGATCTTTATCCGGATACTTCTCAACTCATCAACATGGCTCAATCACCTTATTAATTCATTGTATTTCTCATTTATCTTTTGTATACATTATACTTACTATTTCATAGTATCATTTCCAATTTCACAAAACCATTTCCAATTCCATAAAGCCATTTCCATTCCCATTAAACCATTTCAAATTCCATAAAACCATTTTGACTCCCAAAACATTTTGTATAAAACTTGTTTTGCTACGTACTCAAAAATCCACATATTACTCACCTCGAGTCGGCAATGTAGAAATCCGTGCGGCAACTCCGCAAATCCAACCAAGCTCAAAACCGAACACCTTACACTCCTATAAGGTATATTAAGTTATTATAAGGCATAATAACTAAGCCCTACCTTAATTATATATTTGTAGAATTAAAACACTTATTATATTTATTTTCAGCTTTTAACCCCAAAACAGAAAGTCTGTTTATGACCCCTTTAAGCCCATCTTAAACTTAACCAATCAATGATATTTTTACACAGTCACCTAGCTCACCTTTTTAGCTTTCCAGGGATATACGGCACATGCACTAACTATGTTTCCTCTATTATATACAAATTTACCAAGATTGGGTATCAAGATATGTCAAATCCAGACCAGATTGCAAAGATTGCCACTTTCAACCTAGGAGGGATCATCAATAAATTCTCGGGAAAACATTAGACAAACAAGACCCTAAGAAAAGACTATAGGCCCTGACCTCATGTCATTTTCACCTTCAAAGAATAAAAGAAAAATCCCCAAAATTGACTGATTATATCCGTCCACCTATTAGACCACCCCTCAAAGATGTAACCAAAACACAAAATAGGATACGAATTAGGTTCTGAATATTTGTAGGAAGAAAATAGACACCTAGGCTGAACTTTTCCAACTGGTCTTGTCCCCAAACACTTTGTATACATTTAACCATGAATTTTTCAAACCCGTATTCACTGTACAGGACAGTCCTAGACCAGCCGGTGAAGATTGCAACTTTCACCTAAGCTAGCACTCGAATCAGACCATGGCCTTCTGGATGTAAAAACTATACTCAACTACCATTCTAGAGATATAGAGAAAAAGCAAAATAGAGACTCACACGATTGTATATGATTTTTCTAAGAACAGATCCAAACAGTGAAAATCCAAAAATTCCAAACATGATATTAGAGTCTAAGGTTTCAACTCCTAAACCCATTAAGACATGGTTTAAGACCTATAAGGTCATAAACAAGTCTAAGAAATCCTCAAAATCAGAGAGCTTGGAGTAGAAAAACATTAATAAAAGAATTTCATGAGTAAACAATACTTACAAACCAAGATCCCAAAGCCTTGATTCCACCTTCTTCTTCTAAATCACTTGAACAACTAGCACTTGACCTCCCCCTTTACTCACGGCAGCAGCAGAAATGCGACAGCAAGAACACACACGAAGAATAAACAAGAGAAGGAGGAATACGACTTCAAGAAAAATCGCGAACCATAGCTTCTGGTTCTCTTATTTTTTCCAATTGCTCCGTCTCTCTTCTCCCTCAATTCTCACTTTTCCTTTTTTCTTTATCTGTGGCTGCGTGAGTGTGGTTATCAAGGAGAAAGATTGCTCCAATTAAAATATATACATACACAATTGGTCCCTCAAGTTTCCTAGCTTATTTTCTTTTAACCCAAGGCCAATTTTTTTTACAACCCAAGTATTGACTTATGACACTTTAACCCCCTCCAATTAAACTAGAACTTAGAATTGTTATTATTTGCTAAAATAATAAATTCGAAACTAGGAACGTACCGGAAAACGGGGTTTAATTCTACAGTCCGCTTTCCAATTAAATTTATTCTCATTTCTTTAAAAATATGCAACTGTTATAATCAACGTTAACTTTAACATTAACGCCGAAAACGGGGCGTTACATCAGATGAATGAAAAAGGAGGAAAAGTTGAACAAGTTAAATTGGGTCGATGGTGTGCCAACGAAAAAATGGCCGATTACGCGGCATGAAGATATACATCTGCTTTGGCGATTCAATCGCCGGGTGTGCCAACCACATGTTCACAACTTCCTCAACATCTTGATCGACCTTCTCCATTGAATTGCCAGGGCACGAATCTGCTTTGGGTTTCATTGTTCGAGATTAACACCAAAAAATGGGCCAAAATACGTACTTATTGATGATCATGTTGAGTGTGAAGCCACTCTTGTGGTCTGTCAAAAGAATCGGCTAAAGAAACTTCATGTCAAATGAAGTGGGCTGAAGAATTTTCCTTGCTTTGACAATTCTCTTTTCCAATCTCTATTAAAGAGATTATCTGCGATTTGTAAAATACACGACATGTAACAGAGAGAGTGCAGTGTAGCACCAAGAAATATAAATTCCTAGTTACCTGGTGGACGTAGGTCAGATTAGACCGAACCACGTTAAATCTCTCGTGTTCATCTTTGTGTTCTTGAGAGAGAGAGAGCTGAGTGTGTGTGATTAGTGTCGTATGTGTCTCGATCCTAACAACTGGTATCAGAGCTTAGGCTCACTTACACACCGTACACAACGATCGGATCGCCAGAGATCAGTTGCGTTGTTCTTTTTCTGTTCCGAGTTAGGTGGCTGCACATAGTTAGCCAGGCAACAGTTGCCGGCACAATAGTAACGATAGGAGCAGAAATCGTCAGAGTCGTTTTCCGACAGGAGGAGGATCAAATCGGTCTTCGATAGTTGTTGCATCTCAGGAGAAGATTGCCAAGAGCAGAGCATAACTTTTGTTTTGAAAAAAACAAAGTGAGTTGTTTTCTTTTATTATTGGCGAAAGAAACAAAAACAAAAGAAAGTGTAGGAAAAGCAGGATCTTTCTTTCGGTGGAAAAGGATCACGTTCCAAAAGTAAATGTTACAGTTTATCCCCCTGAACTTTTCAGAAAATTATAGTTTAGTCCCTGAACTTTCATAAAAGTGCAGTTTAGCCTCTGAAAGGTTCCTGAACTTTCAGAAAAGTGCAGTTTAGCCCCTGAACTTTTCAGAATATTGCAGTTAGGTCCCTGACTTTTAGAAAAGTGCAGTTTAGCCCCTGAACTTCCAGAAAATTGCAATTGAGCCCCTAAACTTCATAAAATTTGCATTTTTTCACCCTTAATTTCTGAAAAGGGTGCAGTTTGTCCGTTATAATGGCATAAAGCAGTAAGATTCAGATTGAGAAGTTTGATGGGAAGGACTTTGGTTGGTGGAAGATGCAAATTGAAGATTTGCTCGTGCAGAAAGACTTGGATGCAGTTTTAGGTGAAAAATCGGAGGCGATGACACAGGCACAGTGGGAGACTTTGGATAAGAAGGCCAAGGCATTTATTAGACTAGCGTTGTCAAAGGATGTTGCCTTCAACATTTTGAAGGAGACCTCGACAAAGGGAATCATGGAGGCATTGTCTAATATGTACGAGAAGCCGTCGACAGCAAATAAAGTCTTCCTGATTCGGGAGCTAGTCAACACGAGGATGAGGGAAGAAAGTTTAGTTATAGTGCACATAAACAATTTAAACTCGATTTTATCCAGACTTGGGTCAGTGGGAATAAAGTTCGAGGATGAAGTTCAAGCTTTACTACTGTTATCATCATTACCTGACAGTTGGTCCGGAACAGTTACAACCGTTACTAGTTGTGCAGGATCGAAAGAGCTCACTTTTGAGGGAATTCGAGATTTAATTCTAGGCAAAGACGTCAGAAGAAGAAATTCTGGGGAATCATCAAGTGAACAATTGAATGCGGTCAGAGGTAGAAAAAATAACAGAGGTAGTGGGAGCAGGAACAGGAGAAGTAGTCAGTCGAGGACTCGAAATGATGTGACTTGTTGGAACTGTAAAGAGGTTGGACATTTCAGGAATCAATGTCTAAAAGACAAGAAAGAAGTTAACGCTGCAGTAGACCATTCATATGATGATGCTTTGATCTGTAGTGTAGAGAGCAATGTGGATTCCTGGGTTATGGATTCGGGTGCTTCATTTCACGCAACCCACAGCCGTGAAGCACTGCGGAATCTGAAAGAAGGGGATTTTAGTAAGGTAAGACTGGCAAACGATGAGGTTCTTGATGTGACGAGCATAGGTGACTTAGATCTGAAGACTCCAGTCGGTCCATGGACTTTGAAGGATGTCCGAGTAATTCCAAGACTGAAGAAACGGTTGATTTATGTTGGGCAGTTGGATGAACAGGGGTACGAGGTTATGTTCAGGAATGGGCAGTGGAAGGTAGTCAAAGGAAATCGTGTGATAGCTCGTGGACATAAGAGGGGTTCATTATATATGGTCAGTTTACCGTTTGAGGGAGTAACCATCCCAATTCCGAAAAAGACCAAAGTCCGGTTCATAGAGTCTCGTGGATAGAAGAAGGTTTGCTTTGCAGATGGCAAACCCAGAGTCACAGGTCAGATTCAGGTTGAACGTGTTTGGAACGGTTCAGAAAAACCAGTCAAGGGCATTCATAGCAGTGGGAGCAAGGGCTGTGTTTCAGCTAGAATACCCAGAACACAATGGGTTTAGAAAACCAGTATTCCATCTGTAAAAATCTCTCCAGATTATCTGCTACACATGGAGAGTGTTGTCTTTTGTTCTCAGGATGTTCCAAGATCGGGCAGTTCATTTCAGTGGGAGCCGGTGGCGACAGAGAACAGGTCAGTGGTAGACTTAGCCATGACTAATGTGTTGGAGCTAACGGAAGCTTCAACTAGCCTTCAGGTAAATTGAAGAGAAGGCAGGGTAACTAGGAAAGAGTCAAAATCAAAAGTGTTTTACAGAAATACAGATGCACAGTTGAAGCACAGGTGAAGATTGTTCCGTGGCTTCAAGTGGGAGATTGTTGAGTGTGAAACCACTCTTGTGGTCTGTCAAAAGAATCGGCTGAAGAAACTTCATGCAAATGAAGTGGGCTGAAGAATTTTCCTTGCTTTGACAATTCTCTTTTCCAATCTCTATTTAAGAGATTATCTGCGATTTGTAAAATACACCACATGTAACAGAGAGAGTGCGGTGTAGCACCAAGAAATATAAATTCCTAGTTACCTGGTGGGCGTAGGTCAGATTAGACCGAACCACGTTAAATCTCTCGTGTTCATCTTTGTGTTCTTGAGAGAGAGAGAGCTGAGTGTGTGTGATTAGTGTCGTGTGTGTCTCGATCCTAACAGATCATACTTAATAGATAAATTGATAAGTCTTAGTCTCTTACAGTGCCATGCCAGAGTAGCAATTGAAAACTTCTCCGATCAGTGATTTGAGTTCATCAATGGAGATTCATTAAATTCGTTAAGGATTTCAAACCAAATACCAGAAACATAATGAAAAAGTACAGAGGGAGGTATCGATGAGTAATCATAAAACAAATTTTTAATTTGATAACACCTATGAAATACAGCCATTCATGTTAATTCTGGAAAAGCATGGTAAAAAAGATCATGAACATAATTGTCTATATACTTATTTTGTCTGTGGCTGAATCAAAAGGTTCCGTGTCAAAATCACTTCACTATTTTTTTAGCTTGGTCCAACGAATTTAAAATTGTCATCCTGATTCATTACGGAGGTTGGGTCTCTATAGGCTAGGTACTATATATTTTTTTAATGCGGTTTCTGTAATCATATACTTTGTTATTCTCTAAAACTTTGGTGTAACTGATTCATTACAGAGGGAATTAAGCTAATACTTTGAATGGCAAATAGCGATGTGGAGCTTGGAGCAGGGGATAGCATTGGGCAAAGTGTCCAATTTCTACTTGAATGTAATGAAAAAGGACGGGATCTTGGCAATCAACCTCCGCCTTCAATTTTCATGGTTCCTAGTGTGTACCGAGATCTCAGTCCAACATCTTTCACTCCTAAGGTGGTCTCGATTGGACCTCTTCATAAGCAAAGTAAAAGATTGCAAGGCTTTGAAGATAATAAAATGGCTTATTTACATCGATTGTTGAATCGATCTGGTTCCAGCCCTGCACAAACGTTACATGAATGTATGGACAAGGTGAGTAGTAAAATTACTCAAATTAAGGCGTGTTATCCAAAGTCAATGACCTACAATGATGCGGAACTTGCTAGAATGATGGTAATAGATGGTTGCTTCATACTTACTTTCATTCATCTTTATAACAATAACGAAATCCCATCTCATGACTGGCCGCTTGTGGAATATATAATTAATGACCTGGTGCTGATAGAGAACCAAATCCCGTTTTGTGTTCTTAAAGAAATTTTTGAGTCTACTTTTCTGCTATCTGAACCTAACGCCTCTCTTCCCGACGATATCAATGAATTTATTGCAGACAACTACAATATTATCTTTCAAACGAATATCAGTGTAGATGCCAGTGAAGTTCATATTCTTGGCATTCTTCACAAATCTCTCCAGCCTGTTGATAAAATCCCATCACTTGCAAGTACTACTCCAAATAAGCACTCAGCCATGGAACTGGATAGGGCAGGTGTCAAGTTTAGGCGTAACAAAGATGCAAACTGGGCAATTGCCATGAAACTGGAACTACCTAGGTTTTCATGCATCCCATGGTTTTGGAGTAGGCCTACTCTGAAGATGCCAATATTGGTTGTTAATGATAGCACCGAAATGATTTTAAGGAACCTCATGATATACGAGCGGTATTCTCCAGGTTCTGAATACATTGTAGCATATGCATGGGCCATGGATATGCTAATCGATACTGCAGGGGATGTTGCCAAGTTGGAAAAATCAGGGGTCCTTGTCAACGTTTTAGGCTCCAATGAGATGGCTGCAAATATGATAAACGACATATGCAAAGAGATCTCCATACCAGGTTTCTTTTACGATCAAGAGTGGGAAGAATTGGATAGGTACTACAATAGTTACTGGCCCAATGCTGTTGCAGGGTTGAAGCGTATATATTTCAGTAGTCCATGGAGTGTGATTGCTCTATTTGCTGGAATGGTTTTGTTTGTTCTCACTGTCATTCAGACCATCTTTCAAATCAAGGGCCCATGATTGTAACTAAAGAATATATTTTTATTGTGTTTTTCCTTCTTCTGTTGTTTAGGCTTTACTTCTCTGTTTTTTGTTTTCTATCCCTCTCTGTTTGTAACTCGCCTATATTTATTATTCAACATCTGTTTCACTATATTGTTCGTATTTTAGCATCGAACTAGCCTTCAGGCAGACTTTCGCTGTGTCATTTTGAGCTTATGTTTCTTTATTTGAAAAAGGTCCTTTGCTATGGTATTTCTTTTATAAACTATTACAAGGTGATGTAAAGCTCTGTCGCTGATAACCTTCAGCTATATGTATTATGCGGTTCATATTTCTCCAAGTGTTGATGGTCTCAAAATGAAATGGAAGGATTCCAGTCCAATTAGGATTTAGACATGTATATTGAGATTGGGTATCTGACTTGATAATGCAATCACAGTCATACCCTTTTGACCTTAAAACTTATTTTACTCCCTGTATGTCATGAACCCTGACAGTAATAAGGCTACTTATACAAGATAAATCAACAATTTATCTATCTAACACAACATTTTAATATTAACATACCAACAATAAGTTAGATAACCATCAAAATTGTACAGGCTAATTCAACATTTTAATATCATTATAACAACAATAAGGTAGATGACCATCTAGCATGATAAATTATAACCATAAAGTTTTGACTTTTAAGTAAAATACATTATCGTGTATGTGTGTATCTGGTTTTACCCTGACCTCTCTCCACAAGCAGAAATAGTCCCACCATTATATGTGATTATCCCTCCTTCAATAAGCAAACGTACAAAATAATTATTTTGTACGTTTGCTTATTGAAGGAGGGATAATCACATATAATGGTTTTGGAAAAATGAATCAATATATGTTTCGGTCCAGCATCATTTTCATGTGCGCATCACTGTAGTTGCATGTCATCTTGAAAAACTTTCTAGAACCACAAAAACTGGGAATAACTTTGTCATCGCATCGGGAATATCTGTCTTATGATTACTTGACTTTTTAACTTTTTTTTGAGAAGATGATCCCACTTGAATGTCCATTAGTTTCTATTTTGGAGTAATATCTTCAATTTCATCATGTTGTTCTGTTTTAGGTGTGACTTTGAAACTGTTGCAGCAGAAACTCATGTGGAAGCTGGATCTGGAATCAGGGGCGGTTCTTATGTAGTGCACAGGGGGACGGGGCACCTGCTAAAATTCGTGCACGTAGAGGAAAATTTTATTTTTTTGTATTTTCTAATAGGGTGCAATGGTGCGAAAAAAAATGTGTCACCGCTTAAAATAAAACGCCACCGACCCACTAAGTATAATTGGACTAATTAGAATAAATGGGCATTCGGTGCCACGGCTATTGAAAAATCCTGCATCCGCCCCCGTCTGGAATCATCTTAAGAATATCCTTAAATAAGGCATTTGTAGCTTCAGTTTGACCTTTCTGACTTTTAGTCTCTTTGTACTTCCCTGCATCCAAAATATGTTGAACCATAGTTAAAGCCTTTGTGGGAAAACTTGAGAACCACGTTGATGGTACTCTAAAGAAAATTGGATGTCAGTACCATCAACGTGGCTCAAGGGTGATCACTTCATATGAAACACTCCAAAATAGAGTAAACCCTTGTTCGAATCCCTGCCCGCCTGCCATTGACACTTTCCCATGTTGGACGTCCAAACAGATATATGACAAAAGTAAACGTGCGCAAAGGAACCAAATGCACATATATAAATGTCAATCCCAGTCAAGCAAAGTCAACTGTGGTTGACTTTGGTCAAACCAAACTGGAGATCATGACAGCGTGACAAATCGATGGGATGCGCACCAGTGTTCCTAATGTCCCAACAACAAGCAAACCAGTAATCTGAAGCAGATACCATTCAATTTGAAAGGTTAACAAAAGTCGAAATTGTGACTTTCATTATGAATAGTAAACAGTCTGCTAATCGAAGGTAATTCATTTAGTTCATTAATTCGGCTCCAACTTGTCCACATGGAAGTGTCAAAAATATTTCTGATTGTTGCTTGAATTCAATGCTCCTGAAGTCACAAAAATTAACCTTCGACAAGTATAAGATATTGTCAAAATTTTCACAGTTAACTGCAGAGGTAGTGACATGGAAGTGAGATTTTTTTTCGGGCATCTTGTCGTGTCACCGTAACAGGCAAAATGTGTTGGTAGCTATTTGTTAGAAACAGTGTTCTGGCATTTTACCCGGCGAGGGTTGGGGTTACTAGCGAAGGGTTAGAGGGGAGAAGAGTGAGTGACGGCGGTGGGTAGTCACGAAGGTTTACGGCGATCAAGGTAGTAATAGACAATGGCTATATTGTGTTTAGTTTTTTCCGTTGAGAAGGGAGGGGACAGAGGCATTAGTGGTCGAGAAGGGAAAGACGATGATGGGAGAGAGGTGGTCTGTGGTGGCGGACGGTGGTGAATAAAGGCTGGGATGGAGACCACCGATGCGCAGCGGAGGGTATGGGGTAGGGTTAGAGTGAATAGGTGTCGGTGTTTGTGGAGATATTGAGGACGAGAGAAAATTGAAAAGTTTTGTACATGAAGATGGTAATTTAAAAATATATTTACCAAAGTATTGTATTTTAAAATTTATTTACAAAGAGGTCGTTTTTAACGTGGGCCCCATCTATTGTTTTAATCGCCGGAAAACGATAAAGCGTCATATTCTCCATGCTAGGTAAGTCCTATGTTATGATTTACAAAGTTATATATATAAATAGATAGTTGACTAATTGAT
Source organism: Cichorium intybus (assembly GCA_023525715.1). Lineage (NCBI taxonomy): Eukaryota > Viridiplantae > Streptophyta > Magnoliopsida > Asterales > Asteraceae > Cichorium > Cichorium intybus. The sequence goes on along the minus strand of CM042014.1, from coordinate 91,639,260 downwards.
ACACAAGTTTGGCGATACGTCTAAATCTCGAAATAAAAAAACTGGTTGTATGCTCTGTATATTGATGTTAATAAATCATTACTCAATGGAGACAAAATTCAATAACAATCGTGTACTTACATCATGTGAGTTCACCCATGAAGCATTTTATACTGAATTTACAATAAAAAGATATTCGGTTCTGTTTGGATTTCCAGAAAATGCAGCAAAAATAGCAAAAAATCACCGGAAAGGATTTTTCATGCTGTATCGATAATATTGCTTCGACTGTATCAGGCCAGAGGAGAAGAACAGCAGTCGGTCAAAATGGAGTGATTTTTTCGATAATTTTCTTTCTTATTAAAAATACAAAAATAGTAAATATTTTAAAAATACTATATTTTCGTAAAGTTTTTATCATAATTAATATGTTTTAGTAAAAAAAAAAACTCAAAATTGATAGGGGTAAATTGTACCTTATGCTGGTATGGCATACATTCCTTATGTGCCACATTATGACATTACTACATTTTTTTCCTTTAAAGTGGCATATCTTTCTCACATCCCAACTCATTTTTTTTTTAAACCTAACTATTTAAAAACAATTAAAATAATTTAAAAACTTTAAATATTAAAAGAAACATAACATTTTTATTGAAAAATGAACGGTATTACATAAACAAAAGTTAAATAATACATAAACCTCGATTTGACTAACGATCTTGGTAAACTCCTAATAATATCTCAAGTTTTAATTTGCCTAAATGACACCCCGTTATTTGTAAGATGGTATTTCTTAAGAGCTCTATTGATATCATCATTACTTTCCATGTTTTTTCGAGTCGCCGAAAAGTTATTGAATATGTTTCTAAATTTGGACACATTTGCGTTCAAATCTGTTAGGGTGAGCTTTTCTGTAATGTCTCAAATTCCTTAATAAATCTTTCATTTTAAAAACAATTTAAATACATAAAAAGATTACCAACTAAAACCTTTCAAATTAAAACTTAATATTTAAAACATATGAAAACGTATTTATAAAACATTATTCAGCGGAAGACTTAGATATCAAAACTCCAGATTCGGTACAGTCGCACCGTACTCCAAGCTCAAGCTAGCAGAAACCTGAAAACAGTTAGGGTGAAAGAGTAAGCACAAAGCTTAGTGAATTCCCCAAAATACCACACCGTTCATCAAAAAAAATCATCGTTTAACAAATCATCGTTGGCTCTCGGGCTTGCCCCGATCCGCCAGTAATCATCGGTTGACTCTCAGGCTTGCCCCGATCCGTCAATAAACATGTAAGGCACATACAACACATTATTACACAAAGTAATAAGGCTACATACGCATGCAACATCACCCATAGTATAGTGAGAAAACTCACCCGATCCGCAAAGCCAAACAGCACTCATCACGCGTGTCTACGGATCTAACAACGTGAACTTCCTTACAAGATAGACTCCACTCAGAACTTCCTAAATCCCAAACAGGGTAATCCTCTAAGACCGGTATCCAAAACCCTCAAGTTTGACCAAAAGTCAAACTTGTCAAAATTCAACAGTTAATGGTCAAAGTAAACAAAAGTCTACAAGCACAGTTAGCGCCGCTAACTACCCAAGTTAGTGCCACTAACTGCCCAAGTTAGCGTCACTAACTATAAACAGTCCCAAAAGTCCATTAAGTTCTTAATCCATTCAGCCAAGGTCTTAATCCTTCCAGGGACCTTCCAAACAGTCCCTAAGTCCATAAAAAGCCCTAACTTTAAGATTCTAACACAATCATACCAAACTCAAGAATAAGATCTAAGTCCAAAATTTTCCAAACTAACCAAAATCACCAAAGAGAGTTTGCTTTACACTCTAAACCATCCCAAAGGTTCTAAATTAGGGATTTAAGGCAGAAAGTTTCTGACTTTATCCTTCTCAACCATGGACAAACACAACATGGGACCATTACACTAGTTTAATCCATAAAAACACACTTAAATCATAAGAAGAACCATAAAAATGCATAAAGGTGAGAACTTGACTCACAATGGTCCAGAAAATGTACATATATGAGGCTTCATCTAAGAGAAACATCTTCTAGCATCACCACTCTTCTCCAAACACCATCCAAGTATAAAAAATCCATCCAAGAAGACGGCTGCCCTAGGGTTTCCCATCCTTAACTATGGCCCAAACATCTAAATTTAGGGTTTTGGCCCATTTTCAGCAGTTAGCGCTAACTATACAGTTAGCGCTAACTATACAGTTAGCACTAACTGGAGAACGTGAAAACCCACCTAGCAGGACCACATTAGCACCGCTAATATGGAGGATTACCGCCGCTAATCCTCTGCTACATCATCTTCATGTTTTTGCTTTGTTTAATCCGCAAGCTTTGACTCTTTAACACCCGAAACTTAGACTTCTCGGAATTAGGGTCTTATAACTCTCCCCTACTTAACGAGATTTCGTCCTCGAAATCCTTTCCTTACTTGCCCTAACCGTGCACTAGAACTCAACCATTCCATGCTTATTTATATCTTACACGAACGAATCCAGAAAATATCACCACCAACTTCGACTAGATCGTGGTCATTAAAATCCTTGCATGCCCGAAATTTCCATTTCTCGATTTTTGCATTTCTAAGTTTCTTGTGAGTCCTTTCAGACATGAAAAAGGACTTAATAAAGTTCTTTATGGGTTTAGTGTTAGGACCTGCAATTGTGGTTTATGCTTGGCATTGAAGTAGACTAAATCGAGAAATATAGGGCTAAATGAGTTTTTCGGTTTGGACCGAATAGCTATGGTTGTTCGGTGTGATGGACCGAAAAACCAAGGGTTTTTCGGTGGGCTTTTATGTGGATGAGCTTAGGTCTTAGGCTTTAGTATAAATAGTGATTTCCTTGTCATTTGTTAGTAGCCGTCATAGTTGGTCAATTGTGTAAGTGAGCTTTCTAGAGAGAATTTGTGAGCAATTGATCAAAGGAACCTTATGTACCAGTCGTTTGATTAATATAATGAGTGCAATGAAGGTTTGTAGTATTTTGATTGTGTGTTTCGATTCATACTCGTTTGGATTCCGCACTCTCGACTGTGTTTTATTGATACCAAGTAGATCCAGTGCTTTTTGGAACTAACAAGTGGTATCAGAGCCTTAAAAATCCAATTTTTTGGTGTTTTGGTATCAATTCTTTCGAAACTTTTGCTTGGATCTTGAAGATTTTAGCTTTTTTGGACGGATTTAGCTGTTTTGGACGTTTTTGTTCGAAGTGGTCTTCGAGTTCTTGGGAATCTTCAAGCGAAAATCATCAAAAACGGAGTTTTTGATCTTCAAAACCCGTTTTTGTGCATAATTTCGGTGTTTTTCAGATCTGAGAGGGTTATTCGGTCAGGCTCCTAAGGTTTTTCGACGGCGGCTAGGGTTTTCCTTAGGTTGTTCGGCGGCGGCTAAAATATTAGGGTTTGCTGGAGGTTTTTCGGTGTGTCTTTGGTTATTCGGTCCTCTAGGGAGTTACTCGGTCAGCCCATTATGAATTGTTCGGTACTTCATTAGGGTTTCCTGTTTTTCGGTGTACCTGATTATTCGATCTAGCGAGTGTTCGGTCTAGCAAGTGTTCGGTCAAGTGGTTATTCGGTGTTAGTTGTTCGGTGCTCCTGGTTTCCGTGAATAGTGTTTTCGCTAGAATTTTTTTGGGTTTTTCGATCAACCTTTCGGTATTTGAAGGATTTTTTGGTCCTCTAGAACCTCTAAAATGGCAACAAAAGACGCTTCAGAAGTTGCTTGTTCTTCTCAATCGTCCACTCCAGATTGCGAAAAGATTATTGCCAAATATCGTGAATTAAACAAAAATCTTGTCAGAGAAGTCCTTGAAACGAAAAGCCTTGTTTATAAACATAAAAAGAAACTAAAACCTTTTCAAGAAAAGCTAGATGCTAAAACCTCATACTATCTTCAAATACAAGACGAACTTAGCACAATAAGCTGTCACATTAGGTTTGCTAATGAAGACATTGCCAGATTAACTGCTGAACTTGATGCATTAAAATCAAATTTTCAAAATGCTGAATCAAATTTTAAAAAGGTTTATGTATCAAGTGAGGTTGTTAAATCTATAATTGAACATCAAACCATATGGTCAAACATACATGGTGAAGGTCTTGGATACAGTGCTGTTCCCCCTCCCTATAATAATAACTTTACTCCACCCCTTGAAACTGAAGAATCTGAGGGATGCTATCTCTCAAATTTCATCCCAAATGATCAATCTGGCACAGCTGAGAGTACTAAGATGAATTCTACTGATGCTTCTACCACATGTACAGATACAGTGAAGGAGGATGAAATCAAGGAGAATAAATCTGCTGAGACCAGTGCCCCTCCTAAACCTTGTGGTGTTGAATGTTTTTGTTGGAATACGATAGCATAAACCAACACAGCGGAAACAGAAATCAAAATCGTATTCAACCAGGATCACAGAATCATGCACACTTTTGTAACTGTAAAATCAAGAGGGTTCAAGACATACCTTTTAAATCTCAGATCTGATTTTGTTAGGATGACGAGAGCCCAAAGTAGAACTCCTCTAATGTAATCACACCCAAGACAACGATCCAGCACCCGTTGATGTAGTATATACCTTTGCTTGAAGTTTTAGCACGTAATACTTAGGGTTTTGAAAGAAATCGGCCGTATACCGAGGGGTGGGAGGAGGGTGACGAAAATTAGGGTTTTGGCAGCCCTTACAACTCAGATCTAGGGTTGTATTTATAGTGCTCCTCATCCTTATCTCTCCCTTGTGGATATTTCACTTTGGTCCTTTATCCTTATTAAGTTTCTAATTAATATACCTTTACTTTGGTATATTAATAAACTTAACCATTAAGTTTCTAATTAATATACCTTTAGCTAAACTTTGAATACACGGATCTCGCCTACTCATCATGTCATACCTGGACATTCCCTGTATGGTTGCCAGTTACGGACAACGTTGGAGAAAACCAAGGCACAACAGACTGCAGGACAAAGAATCAATGCATCTCCGCTTGAAGAATATAAGATATTACCATCTTAGAATTACTCGTGAGAGATTCCATGAAGTAATCTCTAAGTGCAGGTTACTCCAATACTTAATCCCTATTAAGTACACATGAGAATTAGTGCATCTCCATGCTATGTCCATCTCTATGGACAATCTACCAATTCCTCATCTCAGTCTTGAATCAATACTTACTCCCAAAATATGACCGACTGTGGATAGTTTGAATAATAATTAAATTATTCAGGAAGTCAATAAAACACGCAAAATCGGAACATAATGATAAACTAATGAAATGACTGCCTTTATGCATATATTATGTTCTCCACATAATAATCTTCATATCAGATAGAGTTTTTCATTGCTTAAGTTCCCAATACAAATCAAACTATACTAACCTCACTCAAAGTCAATTCATTTGCAAATCTAATGCATATGGACTTAGCATGAACGATCTTGCTTAGTCCGAGACATTGACTTAGTGATCAGATCAGCTATCTTGCCTCATCCGATATAGCTCTATTAACTGAGATGTCTCTTTTGGTAAGAACCCGGATCCTGACTGTGTACAAGAACCGTTTCTATTAGTTTTGGAAGCTACTATCAGTGTGCTTCTTTACACTGAGTTCTCCCATACTATAATGGATCAAGAATATCTTAAACATTTAAGATACTTCGTGACTTCCATCCATTTGACTTTTTCCAGGATTAGCCTAATGTCAAATCATCATGCTCAAGGCATATGATACCTTAGGTCTCGTACATTATGCGATTGATCCATATGCAAGTGCATACGGGACTCAACTTATCTCATCCAGGATCTTAATGGAACTAGGACTCTGAGTTTCACTCAGTCCTAAACCCTGATACAGAAACTTGAATCCCTTATAGGAGTCTTGTATCTCTAGATCTGACTATTCATGTACTCTGGCTTATCCTTATGAAGCACTTAGTTATATCTCCATAGATCATGATGCTTCATATGCAATAGGTCACTCCTATGTCATTTGTAGCACAACAATTCTCATTTATTTATGATTTCTCGATATAGGGACGTTTACATGAGAACTTTGCTATCTGCATACAACATAGGTTGGACTTCAGTGCTCGCACTAGCATTGACATTTACATAGTTCACTTTTGTTTCCAAAATCCCTATGAAGCACTTAATTCTATCTCCATAGATCAAAATGCTTCATGCGCATTAAGTCTCTCCTGTGTCATTTATAGCATAGCAATTCTCATTTATTTCATATTTCTCGAGATAGGGACATTTTCATGAGAACTTTGCTATCTGTGTACGACATAGGGTAGACTTCAATGCTCCCACTAGCTCTGACATATACACATGACTCATCTTTACTTCTCGAAAATCCAAACTCTTTGATTTTCTCATCGAAGCAGAGATTCCAGCTACGAGATGCTTGTTTGAGTCCATAAATCGACTCCATAAGTTTACACACTCTATTAGGATATTTGGACTGTACAAAACCCTCTGGTTGTGTCATATACACATCCTCTGAAAGTTTTCCGTTAAGGAAAGCGGTTTTTACATCCATTTGCCATATTTCGTAGTCATAAAATGTTGCGATGACAAACTATATCCTAATAGATTTAATCATCACCACTGGTGAAAAAGTTTCCTCATAATCAATCCCTTGGGTTTGAGTATAACCCTTTGCCACCAGTCTGGCTTTGTTTGTGTGTACCTTTCTATCCACGTCTGTCTTCTTCTTAAAGACCCATTTACACCAACTGTTTTAAGGTCAGATGTTTGATCAACCAGGTTCCAAACTTGGTTATCATACATGGATTTCATCTCGCTCTCCATCATCTCTTTCCTTAAGGCAACCCAAGGGGCCTGCCACGACTTCCGATAATTGGTAGGGTCACAATGATCCACCAGACATTCATCACCTTCGTCAACATGTAATTCACGAAAACCAGGTGTATGACGTCCTTTATCAGTTTCTCGAACAGGAGATGGAGTTATGTCAGATTCCTCAGCAAACTCTTACTGAGTCTCAACAGGTTTTACTACCTCTAGTTGAGTGCTAGTGCCAACATCAGGCTCTTTGATCCTTTGAGTCTCATCAAGATCAGTCAGGCTCCCACTGATTTCTTGAATACCAGCTTCCTATCATAGAAGACTGCCATTTATACAACATCATACTGTTGTCAAAATACTTATTATATCCAAGTACTCTAATGGAATAACACTTCTGTTAATCGGCGTCCTCTGAGCTACACGGTAAACCGTAAGTCTCAATACCCCAAATTTCTAAATATGCTAGTAAAGAAACATCTACACTCCATATTTCTCAGAAAGTGTTTATAGAACCTTTTGTGGTTGTGCAAGGGTTAGGACTCTATTATCTCTAAGGTTTAACCTCAGACATAGATTGGAAGCATAATACAATCCATCATAAGTCGAACCTTTATGTTCGATTATAACTTAGACACACCATACGATGCTCGTAGCGTTCTAAGTGGATTTGACTATTGAAACAATTTTCACAGTCCATTAGATGATTGTATAATCTTTGACTAAGAAACTCTTTATCTGCACTTGGATTTAGAATTCTCATCCTTTGCTCATTTGATTCAATACTCTGTTCTTGAAGTACTGATCACCATATAGGTTTCAAACTCAACAGAGTAATTTAGACGGTTTAGTGGAAAACTGAATGGTCCAAATACATTAGATGTACAAGGTCCAACAGATTCTCGGCCATTGTCCACAATAACTTGTGAGCAGTGCATAGTTATCTCTCTATGTAGACAAGAATAGCAGTTATCATAAGACTTTCAGTCAAATGATCTCCAGAATCCTATCCATCTGGAGTTCTGGTAGCTTCTTTCAAGTCTACAAAACCAGACAATTCCACTCATACCATTAATCCAAACATTTGGATTCTCTTGAATCAATCTTTTTGAACTATTGTTGTGAACCAGTTCTCATACATGTAATGACCATAACTTTGTTCCAAAATAACTTTTAAAATAACTTTTATTTAAAACAACCTTTATTTAAACCAAGTCAAAACCATCTGATGAAACAATGTTCACATCAACAATCTTCAAATTGCAAAACCATAAACTAAAACACTATAGAGAAGTTGGTTCCTAATCCTATGGATGAAAGCAAGCTGCTTGTAGTCCATGATTCGATCCAGCTCTCCATGGTTTGTACCTCTGCTTTATTCCAGTCTCTGCCCATTAAAATGGCAATACTGGTCATAAGCAAAGCACTTATGGAATTACAAATATACCTGAAGTGCCATACTCTTTGGCTTGCAACTACTTCTATTGCATCAGATATCTTGAGCATTTATGCCTTCCATGTCCCACATCCTTTCAGTGGAAACAAAAATCTTCCTTAGGATTTCAGTATTGAGGTTTCTTTAGGAAAATCATTCCCTTGGTAGGGTTTGTCCTTTTCCTTTTGACACCTCCTTTAGGAGCTGTGGTGTTGGATTCCCTGGCCATGTAAAGTTATACTTTCCTCAACATGCTATGTAATCTCTCGAATGGTCCTTTTAAGTTCTATATAATGAAGTCCAAAATAAACTAATCATAAGAACTAGTCAGCGAGTTAAGGACAATGCTGTGACTAACTCCTGACTTGTTGGAAATCCCAACCTCCATATTTGATCAACGTACCCTCTTATGCTAAACATATGGGTATTGACTCTCCGTCCTAGTAACAGCCTACATCCAAATAATGCTTGCATGACTTCGAATCGTTCCCAACTAACCTGCTCTTGGATCATGTCCTTAAGCCGGTTAATCATGTCAAAGCACCAAGACCCCACAATCTTCTTTGAAGCTCGGGAATCATAGTGTCTAACATGAAACGAGCAACCTTATTCGAATCATTTAGACGTCTAAGATGATTGACCGTCTATTTCAGCACTAATGGATCTGACTGGATAATCCATAGGAACTTGTTCCTCAATCATATAAAATTTTCCCTCGACATTGAGTACTCTTCTCAAGTTCTGGAACCAACACGCATAATCTATGTCGTTGAACTTACTTTGATTGAGGAAGCCACACAGTAAAAAAAAACTTGTAACTTTCAAACTTTCTTTAGTTGACATCTAAAATAGAGTTTTGTTTAGTTTGATTAACCCTTAATAAATTAATTACCCATAAAATTATTTTACTTAAGGCTAGAATCCATATTTCGCTTCTGGTGGTGAAGAGGTATGCCGTAGTCACCCCCAGAAGTTATTTAGGTAGGCAATACTCTTTTGCCAACTTCAATCTCTATGAAGCTTCTAAGTCTTTTGGGATTCATTGAATCTGATCAATGGCATGTTTAATCCCATCATGCTCATCCTTTCTCTCGTGACGGGTATGCCGCGGATCACGAGTTTGGATGGTAAATCGACCACGAAGACCCACGTGACACCCGGCCCATGATTCATGAGTTATCGCGAGTATCACATCATTTTGGCCGAGTCTAATCCGACGCGTTGGCTATAGCACTTCCCACGCCGGAAGGGCCTGGTTAAATGTGTGGTTCTTTGTGGGTAGCATGAGATTTACATTTTCATAAAACGGGATTTCGTTTCGCTAAGTTAAAACATTTTAACTTCTTTTGGCAAAATGGTCTCTTAAACTTTTAAAATCCATCTTACAATTGCTAATAATTTTAAAACATGTTAACAACTTTTAACAATCTAGTTTTGCATATATCATTCTTGTTAAAACACTTTAACCTTTTAATTGGCAAAAAGGGTCAATTTAAACATTTTAAAACCAATTTGAAATGCCAATTCACTTTTGAAAAATTCTATTAACTTTTAACAATTTTTCTTACTTGTGTATTTTCAGTAATACTTTTATCTTGAAACACTGTCATAACAAACCCATTCGGTAACTCCACTCGATAAAATGTGACAGGCGGTGAGGGTGGTAAGCAATGAATGCTATTTAAAAACCGACCTCATTAGGAATCGAAGAGACCTCCTTAAACCTTCTCAACAGATTTAGAGTGAGTGAGCCTAGTCATGGTCTGACCAATGTTTTATTTTAAGTTATACATATAGATACATTTCTAATATATATATCATTTAAAATTTTAAGTATTCTTTGAAAATTATGTTTAACTATTAATTCTATTAAACACGCAAGGATGCAGTGTTAATAATTAATTTAAAAAATCATCCATTAAATTTTGAAGCATTTTAAACTTTGTGTTTAGCTATTAATTCTATTGAGCATGCAAGCATTCAATGTCAATCATTAATCTAAAGAATCATACAATACTAAAATCACAATTTTATAACAAGAAATCTGATTTCAGAAAATAAAACGTCACGACCGTCGCGACACGGATCACGAGAAAACGCGACACGGCAATCAACAGAAACTGATCATGACAAGAACGACGTGGCGCGGAACACTAGGAAACGCGACGCGGCAAAACCCTAATGATCGTAACTTTAGAAAAACCCGCAACGCGATACTTCAAGTACCGCGGCGCGGACGTCGATCGGATTCGATAAATCAGAAAAAAAACGATTTTTAACAATTTTAATCGAATCAAAACAGTACAAAATCATGATAAAGTGGCTCTGATACCACTGTTGGAATACGATAGCATAAAACAACGCAGCGGAAACAGAAATCAAAATCGTATTCAACCAGGATCACAGAATCATGCACACTTTTGTAACTGTAAAATCACGAGGGTTGAAGACATACCTTTTAAATCTCAGATCTGATTTTGTTAGGATGACGAGAGCCCAAAGTAGAACTCCTCTAATGTAATCGCACCCAAGACAACGATCCAGCACCCGTTGATGTAGTATATACCTTTGCTTGAAGTTTTAGCACGTAATACTTAGGGTTTTGAAAGAAATCGGCCGTATACCAAGGGGTGGGAGGAGGGTGACGAAAATTAGGGTTTTGGCAGCCCTTACAACTCAGATCTAGGGTTGTATTTATAGTGCTCCTCATCCTTATCTCCTCCCTTGTGGATATTTCACTTTGGTCCTTTATCCTTATTAAGTTTCTAATTAATATACCTTTACTTTGGTATATTAATAAACTTAACCATTAAGTTTCTAATTAATATACCTTTACTTTGATATATTAATAAACTTAACCCCTCAAGTTTATTTTCGATCTCTTTTAGCTAAATCGTCTCTTGCGTGTAACCCAAAAGGACCCTACTATTTATAGCAATATTACCAACTTGTTATAATGATGGGCATATAACCAACAGTTTTGTTGCTGGGAAAGCATTGTTTGCATTTGCTGATTAAATTATTGACTTATTTTTTGAGTGAATTGTTGAGTAAAATGTTAGGTCATTTGATTTAAGTTTTGGGTTGATGACGTGCTCGGTAGGCAGTAAGGTGGGGCATTCTTCACTTTTCTACCAATGCCTAGTGTATGCCAATGTCTTTCTCCAAGTGTATGTTTAAGGTGTTCAATCTCATCAACTTGTGACTCATCACCGCCAAACTCCTCTAACATAGTTTTATACTCAACTTGGATGTCATCCTACATTGAACAAAACAATAACCATACATTAGTTTTGAAAGGTTTTCTGCAAATCAATGAACTAAAACCCTAAGTTCACATGCAACCTAAATTGGATCTATGTTTTCTAACTTTGAACATATAAATAATTCCTAAAGGCCAACTTAAAAAATATTAAAGAAATAAACCAGAAAAACTAACCTTTAGATTTAATCCTGAAGCTGAGCAGCACAAGTGTCCTGCCTCAAATGAAGTCACACCCAGGGAGCTTGGAAGTAGGTCACGAAATCCAGAAAGGGAATAGAGTAAATGGCGCAGAAAATAATGGGTATGGGGCTCCCTATTTATAGCCTCCAGCAGATAACCAGATAAGCCTTTAGAGATAAACATTTTTGAATTTAAATAAGATAAACCTTTATCTTATCAATTCAAACCTATTTATCCTAACTTATTAATTTCGAAATTATATATATCCCATATATAATTTCGCTGGTCACTTGGCCTACTAAAACTGCCACTTACTCAACTATTGAATAATTACAATTTCAGTCCCTGCACCTTTAATTAATTAAATTAATCACCAAACTAATTCCAATTAATTCCAGATTAATTTCTAATTAATTAATATGGTTTCTAATTAATATATTATCACTTTAATATATTAATAAACTATTTATTTTATTTCTATTAATTTATTAATCATATAATAAATCAATCTTTCTCTCTCCTGGACTTTCTACCAAACCTCCAACTATGAAGGCAACCCAAATGGACTTCGCTACTATTAATTAGGTAAATACAAATTATAAGTCATGGCTTAGGCACCTAATCCAACAATCTCCCACATGGATAAGTCTATGACTATAGTTACTAATTTAACCTCTAATTAATTAGCAAACTGTAGCTTCCTAGAAACTGCTGCCGAACTCTGACCCAGTCAGTTCTGTCCATAGATAAGTGATCATATGATCCTCCGTCCAACAAGATATTTGTAGACATGAGACATGGATTGAGATCAATCTCTGTCTGATACTCTGTTTCGTGATATCCGATTTGCGTATGACATAAGACTTCTAATTGAACACATCAATTCAGCCCTGGCTGGCCAGCACTTTAGTTAACTTCAAAATCATTGAGAGGCCTACATATATCTATTTCCCAATAGGGTCAAGGAATGAATAAGCTTTGACTCATATACTTGTGTCTTTTACTCATCAAAATCGGGCACAACAATACGTTTTATAACAACGAGTTACCGATGTGTTTACGCATTATCAATGTACAACTGACTTGTAAATTTTAACTCATATGTCTCCGCTTCAAGACCATAAGATATTATCGTCTCAAAAATTGCTCCTGATATAATCCATGAAGCAATTCTTTGAGTGTGGGTTTATCCAATACTCAAATCTCTATTTCTAAGTACTCATGAACGTTGTCGCAATGTTGTTGCTATGTCTAACTCCTTAGACAGTCTACAATCTAATTCATGATAGTCTTGATTCAATACTTACTTCCCAAAGTATGAGCGACTGTGGACCTTTCGAATAATCAAATTATTCAGGAACTAAAACATGTAAAAGTGAAACATAAAATCTGACTAGCAGCTACTCTTGCTTATTACCAAGTCTCCACGAGGTAATCACCAAGTCAGATCTTCCATAATACTATTACCGGTTTCTTGTTTTCTTTTAAACTTTCAATTCTAATTTTAAATCTATGTCTTCATGAACCTTTTACTCTTTCTATGTATCCAAAGTGTCTTACACTGATACACTTCATTGAAGATGATCCAATCGGATGCTCTTCCGATAACATCTCAATATGTTATTCTGTCCTTTTCTCCCAACTCCATTCTGGTGATGTGTACTGTGACTTCCCATGGTTCTCGGGGTCTTTATCTACATGACTACACCCTAAGACTATTTCGAGGTGTTATGATGTGCCGGTGAACCACACACGCTCCATCACCATACCAACGAAACTCTTTAACCAAGAAGTCCTACATCACCACGTCCTGGTGTAAACAATTACCGATTCAAAACTCCTTTCAAATTGTTATCCCAATCATTTCCCAATGATTTCTCACGTGTGTTCAAATAATCCATCCAGTATTCTTAGCCAGGTTATATCATGGATCCGACTTACTATGCTGTAAGCATTAAGTCATCAGGACATGTTCATGACACTTCTGATTGATCCAAGAAGCTCGTGGAATCTGATGTAATCTTATTCCAAACCCTTTTGGAATCTAAAAAGTACTGATAATCCCTGTGTCATGACTTTCGAAAAACTATTTCCTTTCGGAGACTCTTTCTCATGCATCATGAATCTTATCAAGATCATGCTTACAATGGCTGGGTCTATACTGACGATTTTATATATCTGATAGATGTTTGTGAACAATGTGAGTATGTTGCACCTTCTTTACATCTTTCATGCCAAGTCATCACACTTTGCAATGATGCACCTTGAATCTCATCAAGATCATATTTACAGAGTTTTTGATCTATCTAATAGATGTTTGCAACCACTTTAGTACATTGTATCTCTCTTAAGTCTTTCATAGTGAACCATCTCTTAATGACAAGTCATTACACTTTGTAACGATAAGAGACGTTTCCTAGAACCAGCATGTAACAGTGATACTCCCAATGGCTTTGACACAGTTATCTGACTCTTTCGGACTATTCACAAAATCCAAACCTTTGGCGCATTTTGAGGATCCGAAGTCCAAACCTTTTTGACATGGTTATGGGAATCTTTCAGGCTATTCACAAAATCCAAACTTTTGGCATATTTTGAGAATCTGAATATCCTTTCTTGCGAGATGCCCGTGGGATGAATCCCAGGCCCCATGTACCTTTGTATTGGCACGCTCTTTGTGAGTCCCTATTAGTGTGTTGGTAAACCACACACGCTCCACTAACGACTCACAAGTGCAGCTTTACTAAACAATATCCTTTCAGATTTCATCTTCTATTGAGAGTGCTTCTCTCGGAATGAATTACTTGACTCTGAGTATCGTCTCATTCAACCACATGTTCTGTAAGTACATTTCTATCTATGTTGCTTTCTTTTGAAGGTTCAATTACTCCCACTGGTTAGACCAGGTGAAAATCAATCAAATTGTCACATAGACTGTATCTCGCCCTAAGGTTCTCTTATTTGGAAGCAATCGGGCTCACCAATGCTTCCAAGTAGTCGGATTGCTTATCCGTACCAACTTTAGTGTTTTACCACTAATTGGTATGTCACCCAGATCATAACTACTTATGACGGTGACCAATACTACTGGTCAAGAGAAGATTATGTTAGTTTTAATAGGAATCTGATTCCTGGTCAAGGCCTAGTGATGACTAAAGGTTCTTTCAATTGGATAATCCTGAACTCATTCAGGATTATTCTTACTCCCACTGTTTCCTTAGAATATAAATCCTTTCCAAAAGAACTCTTCTTTCACAGTTACAGTTGGGATAACCAATGAAATGACATTGCTGATCAGGTACAGGCTAGTCATAAGGTTCGGACGAACGCTACATGACCCTAGACTTTCTATGTACAAGTGGGACGATCCCAGCTTTACACTTCAGACAGTGTCTGCAAAACCTACTTAGTCTAAGACGTGATCGGAATGTGGTTTCTATGGTCTGACTGGTTGAATATTCAATTTATCGAAAAACTAATTGGAAGTGTATCTTATACATAGAGGATCAAACTATTTCGACCAATGCTCCATCATCTTCCCTAAGACACATTATAACCATTAATGTTCTTGGAAGAGAGTAAACTGTGAAACATTTTCTCAGTTTTATGTTGTCACTCAGGTTCTGCTGATCTTATACTTCCTTTGAAGTCCTTGACCAGTTCAAGGTTTCAATCAATCGCGTATTCTAATAAGTGAATCCATATTTGTCAAACTAATTGGCAAATATTATGAAGTATAACTAATTGTGTTCTTTTCAAAGACTCAAGCAATACACAGTAACTAGTGTGTCCGTTTCTCATAATCTTAATGTCCTTTACATCTCTATGTAAATTTCTGACTTTGTTAATTTTGTTCAAGATATGCAATCATCACTTGACTCTAAGTCAACTGATTCCAAAATCATATCCGGATCTTTGGGTGATTCATTTCTTACCACAAATGATTTTATCAAAAACTCAATTCATCATGTGACTCTAAGTCAAATGATTCCAAAGTCCTGTCCAACTAGACCTTTGGTTGAATTGATCCTTATAAAAATTACTTTAACAATCATAGAGGACACAATTCATGAATCCAAACACTTAGGATGTATCAACATTCAAGTTATTGCCATTCATGCAATAAACATAATCATACAACATTTCAATGATAATTTAAACAAACATGTATTAAAATAAAATCAACATTTTAAAAAAATATATTCTTGAACAATGTACTATATGACAGACAATGTCGCACGCATCTAATATGTTAATAACAAGGTCATAGTATCTAACTAAACTCCAAAACTGCATGAGCTTCAGATCTAATCTGAATATGCTCATATGTCACAAAATCCTGCATCCTACAGAGTCCATGCATACAGTGCATATGTGAGAAACACATCCTGTATCAAGGAATTAAGGATTAGGAGTTCTGAGTTTTAAGATATTCCTGAATTTCCAAACCGTTCGGCTTCGGAGCATTTTTTTCAATCTTTCTGTGACTGTGTCCCACCCTGTGGATTCCCAGTTTGAGACATCGAAGAACCGGTCCTACGATCTAGATCATTTCTTGATGTGCCTTATTTTTAGACTCAATCACGAAGCAGCTGAATCAATGGAACAATGCTTCTCCATGAATGACGCATACAGAGTCAACATTGAATGCATTTCCATGATTGTCTTATCTGGTTACCCTACATGTACATCTGGATGAACATACCAGCGAGTCGAGTTAATGCTTAACTCATGATTGGAGGGTGGCCAAATTTATACAGTTCACCTATGTGTCTCTCAATCTTGAGAACATGTGAACTGGTGCTACTTCTCGCACATTTCAAGCTCTTTGAAGATCTTAGCTCGTCCTTTTTCAACCGGTTCTCGGAATCTTTCCTCAACCAGCTGTGCTAACTTATCTGACCCAGGAATCCTAAATTCCTACGGAACTTGTGGTCAATGATCAATAGCATGAGGCAACGAACTTCGTTGGACTTAATAGTCAAGGGGTCATGCTCATCACAAGCTGCTGTGTGATGTCATTCTTTGGGGAGAGGACACTCAATAAGATATGGCTTGCCAGCAAATCTAAGAACCATTCTCTATTTATGAAGCCATACCACATAGTTCAGGCCAGTCAGCCTTACCATATGTGTAAGACCCGTTCCGCCGAGTCGCGGCTCGGACTAATCCGCGGCGCTGCTTTAGGAAGTATCCAGAAACGTGTGGAATTTGTACGCACGGCACGGTTCTAAAGAACCCACGGCGCGGTGCGCCTCTAAGGTGAAAAACCCTAATTCGGATTTAAACTCCTATATAAAGGGACCCAGCCCTAGGGTTCGTTTTTTTTGGGAGTTTTCTGGAGAAGAGGCGTCCGGCTTCAGCAGAGACTCTTTGGTTCCAAGGCTTTGGAGGCTGGAAGGAAGAAATACAATGTGGGGAAAGGCTGTAGTCGATCGGGTGTATTTCTCTGTTTTCCAGAAGCAAGGTAAGAGGATCTACCTTCTGATATTTTAGTTTATCCCATTTTTATGGTGTTATTCCTTAAGTGGTAGTCTTAGATGACTTGTAACCCTTAGGGTTAGACTAAGGACATGAATAGACTTGCATGTCCCTAAGGAAGTGATCTTAGGGTATTTTCTGATCTCAGGAAGGGTTTGGAGTGAAACCCTAGCCGATTGATGTACTGTTAATCGCTAAAAACATTTTGGAATGTTACGAGCCGTGACGCGGACTGGCTAAGTCAGCGGCGCGGACTCAGCAGAAACCCCATGTTTATTCGATGATAGCCGCGGCGCGTAGGATGAGGAGCCACGCCGCGGCGAGCGACTGTTTGACCAGGAACTTAGTTTTGACCACGGTTTGATGGCAAATATTGAGTCTAACCTTTAGGCAGGTTTGTAAGAGCCTGGTCAGTAATTGATATGTTGTATGTGTGTGGTATTTAGGTGTGTGGACGAGCTAAGTGGGGATATTAGAGAATATATATACGGTTCGAACCAGGTGAGTATCCTCACCTTACTATATGATGTTACATGTTAGGCATCTTGTGTGTTGTTTACAGTTATATGATTTGCTCTATATCTATGGTTATTTGTTGTTGGGCTCAGTACTGATGCGTGTCCCCTCGTAGCTGTTGTATGGTGAGTTGGACTATTGCCTTCTCCCATAGCTGTTGTATGATGGGCTGGGCCATAACCAGAAACCCATAGCTGTTGTATGATGGGTAGAACCTTCCCGTGTCCATAGCTGTTGTATGATGGACGCCCGTAGATGTTGTATGACGGGTAGGGTCGGGTCGTTCTCGAGGACGGGTTGTTTAATGTGTGGGCATGTATGGTAACTTGTGGACTCACTAAGCTTTAAGCTTACCCGTTGTTTTTATAACATTTCAGGTAATTCAAATGACAAAGGGAAGGGCAAGGCTTGACGACAGCGCGTCGCATTCAAGAGATTGATGTCAATGAACTATATTAGCATTTTCAAATGTTTCCGCTGTTAATTTAAGTATTATGTTGAACAGTTTTATGTTTTGGAATAAATGTTTTATTCTAACCTTGGTAATAAATGATTTTTAAAATTTTTGAAATTAGGGCGTTACAAATTGGTATCAGAGCCTTGGTTTGAGGGATTTGGATGAACTGTATTGCGAATCCAAACTCAAACTTAGGACTGAGTGATTTTGTTAAGAAAATGTTTTTGGAAGGTTAAATTAAGGTAAAAGAAGATGCGATGTGAACCGTCAGCCGAGCTCAAGTAAGTTTTGTGATTCCTAATTACCCATGCCAAGTTTGTGTTATGTGATAAAATGTATTATGCTAGGATGTAAAGTTACCTGGATAATATACTCTGTAGATTGTTTTGTGCCATATGTGCTGCTTTGGAATTTTATGCTACTGTCGTTAGGTTGCTTAGTGAATGCTAGTAGGTTATATACAATTAGGGTAAGATAGCATGGGAATTCTTGGTCTGGCCTTACTGGCTGTTCCTTGTTTGGTTGTGACTTTAGGGTAGATCAGTTATTCGAACGTCTATCTTATTTCTGATTGTGTACGGCTGTGCGTCCGTAAGGCGACTCGACGACATTAGCAATAGTTCTCTTAGGCACGTGTGAGATGGAGAGTTAGATCAAAAGATTAGGAACCACGGTGCATGACCGCATGAGTCATAGGAAATGGTTTAGTGCGTGTGACATTTTAGGAGGATGATTGACGAACTTGGAACAAGGGCGAATAGGTGTGGAAGGTAGTACCAGGCCAGTATTACCGAAAGCACAGGATTCACGCTTGAGTCAAGGGTAGTCAACCAAAGTCCTAGAAAGTCAAGTAGTCGGGTAGATAGGAGTGACCTGAGTATTGATATTAGAAACTGTTGCGCATTTCAGAATGGCAGTCACTCGAAGTAACGGTGGACCAGATGCGGGTGCCTCGAGTGGGGGAGCACCGACTGAGCACCGACTGATGAAAATCTCCGCAACCTGATAGCGGAGGAGGTTTCGCTAGAAGTGTTGGCTGCGATACCTCAGTTCTTTGGTACGATTAAGGCTGAGTTATGGGCAATGCTCGAGGAGCGACAGGCTACTTAGGGCACATCACGTGCTAGGGATGCAAGTTACAAGGACTTTTCGGCTTGTTCGCCTCCGATGTTCAATGGGGGCAGGGATCCGATTGTCCGTATGCGGTGGATTTCTGCGGTAGAAGGTGCCTTCCGCACCTGTTCGTGTCCTGAGAACTCCAAGGTAACATTTGCAGTGAATCTTCTAAGAGAGGGTGCAAAAGATTGGTGGGAAATACGAACGAAATATCTCACTCCTGCTCAGTTGGATGCCATTACGTGGCCGCAGTTTAAGGAACAGTTCAAACTGGAGTATGTTCCACAGGTGGAAATGGAACGCTTGGTGCAGGAATACCTGAATCTGACCCAGACTACTGAAATCACCAAAAAGTTTAATGAGCGAGCACTCTTTTATCCAGAGTTTGCGGCAACCGAGCGCATGAGGATGACACGATACTTGGCGATGCTTCACACAGACATTCTGGAATTTATGTCTGCTGCTAGGCATCAAACTCTTACTGATATGATAGCGGCCGCTCGGGCCCGATAGTTGGAACTGGAAACTCAACAAAAGTAGAAGCGTCCGGCGCCTACTCAGACTCAACAGGTGTCGAAGAAATTTCGAGGGGCAGATCAGGAAAAGCAAGGGCAAAGGAGCCATGGTAAGTGTGGTAAATGTGGAAGGAATCATGAGGGGCGTTGATGGGTGTTAATATGCCATAAGTGTGGGAAGGAGGGCCACTATGCTAAAGATTGCCGTCAAGAGGTCAATATTTGTTTTAATTGTAATCAGGTAGGCCACTTCAAGGCCCAATGTCCCCGTCTGACTCAGGGAGCAGTTCAAAATCCAGCACCCACTACACTCCGGATTACCGATGGTAGGCAGGGGAAAGGGGAAGCCTCAAAGACCAAGGGTCGAGCATTCTTCATAACCGCCGAGGAGGCACAGGATGCGCCCGACGTCGTCACAGGTACTCTTTCTTTACTTGCCTCGTGTTTGTGGTGTATGTACTTAATGTGACTATTATGCTTTGATTAGGAACTTTCTTAGTCAACTATACGCCTACCTTTGTACTATTTGATTTGGGTGCTAGTCATTCTTTTGTGTCTGCCGCGTTGGGAAAGGGTTTCGGTATTGCTTTAGGAACTCTTCATCGCCCGTTAGAAGTAGAAATTGCGGATGATAAGACCGTGCAAGCAACTAGTGTGTATCGAGGAAGTGAAGTTGTGATTCAAGGAATAAAGTTTCCGATCAATCTTATCCCTATACCGTTGAGTGACTCTCGAGTCATCATCGGTATGGATTGGTTGGGTCAGTATGAATCATGGATTGATTGTAAGAACAAGCGAGTGTGGATTCAAACCTCAAGTGGGGGAGAGCTGGTAGTACAGGGCGAAAGGAGGAATAAGGGTGCAGCTTTTTATTCAGCTGCTAGAGCGCGTAGACATTTTCAACATGGAGGTTCGGGATTTGTGGCTTATGTTGTAGACGCACGAGAAAAGAAGCCATAGCAGAAAGCAGGTGATATACCAGTGGTTCAGGATTTTCCTGATGTTTTTCCCGAGGACCTGCCTGGCGTACCGCCAGAGAGACAGGTGGAATTTAAGATCGACTTAACTCCCGGTGCAGCTCCGATAGCTAAAGCATCGTATCGTCTTATGCCTCCGGAGATGCTGGAGTTGTCTATTCAACTTTGGGAATTATTAGATAAGGGATTTATTCGACGCAGTTGCTCGCCGTGGGGAGCGCCTATTTTGTTTGTTAAGAAGAAGGATGGTTCCAATAGGATGTGCATAGATTATCGTGAGCTGAATAAGCTTACGGTGAAGAATCGATATTCATTGCCTCGCATCGACGACTTGTTTGACCAACTGCAAGGCGCTTCGTGGTTCTCGAAAATTGATTTACGGTCAGGATATCATCAAATGCGGGTTCGGGAGGAAGACATCCCGAAAACGGCTTTTCGGACGAGGTACGGCCATTTCGAGTTTGTAGTGATGCCGTTCGGACTAACCAATGCCCCTGCAGCTTTTATGGATTTAATGAATCGGGTGTGTCAACCGATGTTGGATCGGTCGGTTATAGTTTTCATTGACGACATCTTAGTTTACTCTCGGAGCAGGGAGCAACTTGAACAACACTTAAAGGAAGTATTAGAAACCTTATGGAAGGAGAAGCTTTATGCAAAGCTATCCAAGTGTGACTTTTGGCTTCGGGAGGTCCAGTTTTTGGGTCACATCGTTAACGAGCAAGGAATCATGGTAGACCCGGCTAAGGTGGAGGCCGTGATGCGGTGGGAGGTCCCGAAGACCCCCTCAGATATTAGAAGTCTGGCTGGTTATTATCGTCGTTTCATCCAAGACTTCTCAAAGGTTGCGGTACCCTTGACTCGGCTAACTAAGAAAAACGCTGCTTTTCGGTGGGGTGAGGAGCAACAGCAGGCTTTTGACACTTTACGGCGGAAGTTATGCGAAGCTCCAGTTTTGACCTTTCCTGAGGGCATGGAGGATATGGTAGTTTATTGCTATGCATCAATCTCGGGATTGGGGGCAGTCTTGATGCAACGAGGCAGGGTGATTGCTTATGCCTCGCGACAGTTGAAGCCCCATGAAGCTAACTACCCTACTCATGATTTGGAATTGGGAGCGGTGGTGTTCGCTCTCAAGATTTGGAGACACTATTTGTATGGAGTGAAGTGCACCATCTTCACGGACCACAAGAGTTTGAAGTACCTGATGGATCAGGCGAACCTCAATATGAGACAGAGAAGATGGTTAGATGTATTGAAAGACTATGATTGTGAGATACACTACCACCCTGGAAAGGCCAATGTGGTAGCGGATGCGTTAAGCCGTAAGACTTTAGGAACACCCCTTCGAGGCGTTTGTCTAAGGATGACAATTGTGACACTGCTGCTTGAGCTGATAAGGAAAGCTCAGGGGGAAGCAAGCAAGAGCGAGAATCAGAGAGGTGAGAGAATTGTGGGTCAGTTGGCAGCTATGGTCAAAGATAGTAGGGATTTGTTAACTTGTCATGAGAGGATTTGGGTACCGAAGTTAGGCGGGGTTCATCAAACCCTATTGGAGGAGGCACATAAATCCAAGTTCTCTATTCACCCTGGAGCAACTAAAATGTATAGGGATCTGTGCGAATATTATTGGTGGCCAGGCATGAAGAGGGAAGTAGCTTGGTTTGTCGAAAGATGCATGACCTGTCGTAAGGTCAAGGCAGAGCACCAACGGCCTCATGGTAAGTTGCAGCCTCTTGAGATCCCAGAATGGAAATGGGAGCATATCACAATGGATTTTATCACGAAGTTGCCAAGAACCCCTCGACATAAGGACACTATTTGGTTTATCGTGGATAGGTTGACTAAAAGTGCTCATTTCCTCCCCATACAAGAGACCTTCTCTGCAAAGGAATTGGCTAAGGTCTATGTAGACGATATTATCTCTCGACATGGTATAACGGTCTCGGTGATATCCGACCGGGATGCTCGATTTACGTCCAGGTTTTGGAAGAAGTTTCATGAGGAGTTAGGCACTCGTCATCATTTCAGCATGGCATATCACCCTCAGACTGATGGGCAGAGTGAAAGGACGATTCAAACGCTAGAGGATATGCTCAGGGCATGTGTTATCGATTTTGGCGGGAGCTGGGATTCCCATCTCCCTCTAGCTGAGTTTTCCTATAATAACAGTTATCACGCGAGCATTGGCAGGTCTCCCTTTGAGATGTTGTATGGAAGGAAATGTCGGACTCCTATTTGCTGGGGCGAGGTTGGCCATCGGGTGTTGGGTAGGACTGAGGTGGTAATCAAGACAACTGAATTAATTCAGAAGGTTCGGGAAAGGTTGGTAACGGCTCAGAGTCGACAGAAAAGTTATGCAGATCGGCGGCGGTCCGATCTCGAGTTTCAAGTTGGGGACTATGTTCTTCTCAAAGTTTCACCTTGGAAGGGAGTCATTCGTTTTAGGAAGCGAGGAAAACTTGGCCCTAGGTACATTGGACCTTACCGAATCACCGCCTGTGTAGGTAAAGTAGCTTATCGGTTGGAGCTGCCCGAGCAGCTTAGTTAGATTCACGACACGTTCCACGTTTCGCAGCTCAGGAAGTGCATTACTGAGGAATCTACAATAGTACATTTGGAGGATATTCAATTAGATGAACGCCTAAATTATGTGGAGTGACCAATTGCCATCATTGAAAGGAAGATAAAGACTTTACGAAATAAAACAATAGGATTAGTTAAGGTTCAGTGGCAGCATCGAAAAGGGTCCGAGTGGACTTGGAAACCGGAGGAGGAAATGCGGAGGCATTATCCAAAATTATTTACCGGTGCGGATTTCGGGGACGAAATCCAGTTAAGTGGGGGAGAATTGTAAGACCCGTTCCGCCGAGTCGCGGCTCGGACTAATCCGCGGCGCGGCATTAGGAAGGATCCAGAAACGTTTGGAAGTTGTACGCGCGGCGCGGTGCGCCTCTAAGGTGAAAAAACCTAATTCGGATTTAAACGCCTATATAAAGGGACCCAGCCCTAGGGTTCGTGTTTTTGGGAGTTTTCTGGAGCAGAGGCGTCCGGTTTCAGCAAAGACTCTTTGGTTCCAAGGCTTTGGAGGCTGGAAGGAAGTAATACAACGTCGGGAAAGGCTGTAGTCAATCAGGTGCATTTCTCTATTTTCCAGAAGCAAGGTAAGAGGATCTACCTTCTGATATTTCAGTTTATCCCGTTTTTATGGTGTTATTCCTTAAGTAGTAGTCTTAGATGACTTGTAACCCTTAGGGTTAGACTAAGGACATGAATAGACTTGCATGTCCCTAAGGAAGTGATCTTAGGGTAGTTTCTGATCTCAGGAAGGGTTTGGAGTGAAACCCTAGCCGATTGATGTACTGTTAATCGCTAAAAACATTTTGGAATGTTACGAGCCGCGACGCGGACTGGCTAAGTCAGCGGCGCGGACTCAGCAGAAACCCCATGTTTATTCGATGATAGCCGCGGCACGTAGGATGAGGAGCCACGCCGCGGCGAGCGACTGTTTGACCAGGAACTTAGTTTTCACCACGGTTTGATGGCAAATATTGAGTATAACCTTTAGGCAGGTCTGTAAGAGCCTGGTCAATAATTGATATGTTGTATGTGTATGGGATTTAGGTGTGTGGACGAGCTAAGTGGGGATATTAGAGTATATCTACACGGTTTCGAACCAGGTGAGTATCCTCACCTTACTATATGATGTTGCATGTTAGGCATCTTGTGTGTTGTTTACAGTTATATGATTTGCTCTATATCTATGGTTATTTGTTGTTGGGCTCAGTACTGATGTGTGTCCCCTCGTAGATGTTGTATGGCGAGTTGGACTATTGCCTTGTCCCATAGCTGTTGTATGATGGGCTGGGCCATAACCGGGAACCCATAGCTGTTGTATGATGGGTAGAACCTTCACGTGTCCATAGTTGTTGTATGATGGATGCCCGTAGCTGTTGTATGGCGGGTAGGGTCGGGTCGTTCTCGAGGACGGGTTGTTTAATGTGTGGGCATGTATGGTAACTTGTGGACTCACTAAGCTTTAAGCTTACCCGTTGTTTTTATAACATTTCAGGTAATTCAAATGACAAAGGGAAGGGCAAGGCTTGACGGCAGCGCGACGCATTCAAGAGATTGATGTCAATGAACTATATTAGCATTTTCAAATGTTTCCGCTGTTAATTTAAGTATTATGTTGAACAGTTTTATGTTTTGGAATAAATGTTTTATTGGAACCTTGGTAATAAATGATTTTTAAAAATTTTGAAATTGGGGCGTTACAATATGTAACAGGTGCTTTCTGAAACTCTCAGAAATGGGTGAAGGAGGAGAACTGACACTATCTTTAGACATTTATAAAATTTGAATTTGTTAGTTTAACTTTAATCCTTCTTAAACAATTACCCAATATATTATTTAACAAGGCTAGGATCCAAAATACCCCAACTATGGTGTGAAGAGGGATGCCGTAATCACAAGATAATGGTCATTAAGGTAGATAAACATTTATCAATTTCAGTCTTATGAAATTCCTAAATCTATGAGATTCATTGAACTGTTCAATGGCATGTTTAATCTCGGATATGCTCTTCTATTTGTGATTGGGATGCCGAGGATCACAAAAAGATGTGAATAACCATGCAAATATGCTCGGTAACCTCAATGTCATTTATCATCTCTAATTTATGTGTCGGTTAACCACACACGCTCCATCAACAATGATAAATCATGAGAAACTCATTACCACTCTTTATGAGCCCCTATTAGTATGCCGGTTAACCACACACGCTCCACTAATGTCTCATAAAGTGTAATGTGTAATTTCATGGGTTAGCATCTCTTTAACATTTCCATAAAGTAACTAGATTTGGGATTTTATAAAAATTGTTGTAGTACTTTTCTAATAACATTATACTTTTAATGAGATTAAGCGGTCCTATCAAACCCGTTCGGCTAACGACCCTCCACTGATCAAGAGAGCGGTGGATGAGAGTGGACACCCATTAGACCGCCATTTTATAGGCAGTCTCCTTATACCCTCCTTATAGATCAGCTTCGTGAATGAGGCCTACTATTGATTTGACTAACCAATTTATCTTATATAGATAATATTAACTTTTAATTATAATATATATAAGATGTATTTTAAACTTTTAAAATATTTCTGGTTTATCTATTTAATTTTCGAAAAATTAACAATTAATTTTAAAATTAAATTTAAACCTTTAAATGATTTAATTTATCTTTTAATTAAACAATTAATTAAATCCAGATAGAGATCACAAATTAATCAAATTAATTTAATACTATCTTAAACCCTTAAATTTCGAAAATAGCAAATAACGGGTTTAAAGTTATTCATTTATTAAATAATCATAGTTACCAAAAATAGAAAACCTTCTAAAACCTTAATGCACAAAAATCGAAAATTACAAGGGGACGGGCTTGGGTTTCTAAAACCCTAACCCTAAAAACGAAATGGCCAAATTAGGGTTTATAAGCTTTAAACCATAAATTTTAGGAAAATAGTTATAGCAATTCAACTAGAAAACAACCAAATAACTTTGATACCACTGAAAGGTTATCTGCAAATCTATGAACTAAAACCCTAAGTTCACATGCAACCTAAATTGGATCTATGTTTTCTAACTTTGAACATATAAATAATTCCTAAAGGCCAACAGAAAAAATACTAAAGAAATAAATCAGAAAAACTAACCTTTAGATTTAATCCTGAAGCTGAGCAGCACAAGTGTCCTGCCTCAAATGAAGTCACACCCAGGGAGCTTGGAAGTAGGTCACGAAATCTAGAGAGGGAATAGAGTAAATGGCGCAGAAAATAGTGGGTCTGGGGCTCCCTATTTATAGCCTCCAGCAGATAACCAAATAAACCTTTAAAGAAAAACCTTTTTGAATTCAAATAAGATAAACATTTATGTTATCAATTCAAACCTATTTATCCTAACTTATTAATTTCGAAATTATATATATCCTATATATAATTTCGCTGGTCACTTGGCCTACTTAAACAGTCACTTACTTAACTATTGAATAATTACAATTTCAGTCCTTGCACCTTTAATTAATTAAATTAATCACCAAATTAATTCCAATTAATTCCAGATTAATTTCTATTAATTAATATGGTTTCTAATTAATATATTATCACTTTAATATATTAATAAACTATTTATTTTATTTCTATTGATTTATTAATGATATAATAAATCAATCTTTCTCTCTCCTAGACTTTCTAACAAACCTTCAGCTATGAGGGCAACCCAAATAGACTTTGCTACTATTAATTAGGTAAATAAAAATTATTAGTCATGGCTTAGACACCTAATCCAACAAGTTTTTATACCAAAAATTTGACTGCATAACTACTACAAAATGATTAATCAACTTGTTCACCTATAAATAAATAACAATTCCTATATTTCAATATATGCAATCCACTTTCAGTAAAAAAAAATAGACATTCTACACTAAATTTCATATCAATATGTTACACAAAATAACAACATACTTATACAAATTTTACTTAATCACTTCATGCACGATCGTTAACCCTTCCACAACCTTCCTTAAAATGACTTTTTTACACCCGTCAGTTACGACTGGTTTTCCTATTGCTTTGATCTATAAAAAAATTTAATAAAATTTCATAGCATTGTTAATAACTCTTCAAATACTTAAAAATTTTCTTACTTCTCTATATCTTTTTTCTACATACGATTAAGTCCCATGAGAACTTGAATACAATTGTTTTCCTCTATTGCTTGAATTCTTTTTGGTGCGGTTCGATGGTAAATAAATGATCAATGACTTTCCCACATGCCTTTGGAGTTTGTCTTGTCGGGGAATGCTTATTTGCCCTCTTAACATCCGCGTAACCTCCATCGTCATTAAAATGTTGCTTCGATTCGTTTCTCTGCCTCTTGTAACTATTGGCACAATCACTCTCTACTCCAAGCATAACTAGATTCCAGTTAGGTATGTCCCGGAAAGAATCAAGATCAAACTAATGTGACACAAGAAAGGATTAGAAGGCATCAAAAAATTATATCGTAGAAATACAAATACAACATTATATTGTATGCTTCATGGAGTGTCTGATAAATGTGTCTCTTATATTTCTCATGAACAACATCCCAACTAGGATGATGGAATGGAACTCTTCTACCAACCTCATTCGAGACCAACCGTATAAATAGTTGGTACTGATCTCCAATAAACTTGAACTTTTTTCCCCATGTCATCAAACTGAAGAGGTAGTGGCTTATTGTTATTTTTCCATATCAAGCTGGAAATTGTATGTTTGGGATAACAATATATATGAGATTAAATTGACATTTGGAAAATTAAAAGGATGTTTTGGTCGTTTGATCATAATCTTTTGTGGAAAGTTGGTGAAAGTATAAGTTTATATATATATATATATATATATATATATATATATATATATATATATATATATATATATATATATATATATATATATATATATATATATATATATATATATATATATATATATATATATATATATATATAGGAGCTTGGACTGATTCTTTGTAGTCTAGTCCAACTCAGTGTCCAATATGTTAAATCTACTTGTGGATTTTATTATGACCTCTTGGACTGTGCAAATAACTTGAGGCCAGAGCCTATAATTTTATAGTAGGGTCTAGTTTATACTTGATTTTTACCTGAATTTATGGATGACCCTTACGAGGTTCAAAGTGGCAATCTTTGCAACCTGTTCTGAATCTGGACGGTTGTAGATTCCCAATCTTGTTTAATTCATAGAAAATAGAAGGAAAATAACTAGGGGGTGTTCCTTACATACTCGATTTTACCTTCATTGAAACCAATCCATTCCTTTGCCATTTACATTATATATATGTTTAGACACATATGATAAACTCTATTGTGACCATATAATACTTACACTCACAACGTTTCTCTTTTATCATGACAGCTGCTTATTTTTAGACACACATAAAATATTTCGATGTGACCATAAAATTGTTATACTTACTTGTTTTGTTTCTTTTACTAAGTGGCTAATAAAAAACTATCCCTATGGTCACACGAAATCAATTATGTAGCTATATATACTTGATTTTAGCTGCATTAAAATCATGTGTTTAATTTAACTCTTTGGTTTCGACACAAAAACAAATGTTTTATGTTACCATATATGCATCTATCATCTCTTAGAAAAACCATCAATAACTGTTTCTTTTTTTCAAATATAAATTGTGGCTGTTGGTGATATGTGGTCACATTGTTCGAATGTAGCTCGTAAAACGCTAAATGTTGATGTTAAATATTTATGAACGATTACAATCTACGCAGCAATGGTCACACATATTGCTGTAAAAAGTAGTGAAAACTAGTCTAAAATTTAAAACTTTTTAGGGGACATTTAGTCATGCAAACATTGAAAGTGTGACTAGGCGGTTTTGGAAAAAGTGTGGGCATAAGTCATTTTTGTACTAGTGTCTAAAGAAACAACTTGAAGAAGCAATAGAAAAAATCAAAGAGTTGGAGCCTAATGCCTTTGTTCACGATACTCATGATCTAGCGACAACCTTTCAAGAAAATGCATATAGAGCCGCTGAAAGCGCCAGAGATGTGATTCGAATGTAAATTCAACCATTGGTGAACTTTATTTCAAGAATACCTAGGAATTCTCCAAAGCCTTCTTCGTTACCTTTATCACAAAGGAGAGTAGTACTGAGACCGAAGTTTGTCCTCTAATTGAGCAAAGGCGAAGGTCCTTCAAGAAACATTCCAAGGACAATTGTCTCTACTAGCCGTCGTATTTTAAGAAGGCTTCACCATTGGTATTGCTGGTCCAACAACCTCAACCATTATACAACTCTTGTTGGAATATTAGTGGATAAGGGAAAAGAATTAATATAGGATATGTCCAAAAAAGAAAAGAAAATCATTGATGAATAAAAATGGAATAATCCATGCAACTAAATTCTTTAGCATTGGACAAAATTGGTAAGACAATGAATGTGGGGTGATATTGCTAAAGTTTGGAATGTTAAGACCATTGCAACTTCTGCTTTTGATGAAATTGAATACTTTGAAAAGTTTCCTACTACTACAAAACACGTTATAGGACCCGGTTAAATCAATTATATAACCTGGTTTTCAACTGGGTTTTATATCTGGCGAGTCCTATGCGAAAAATGAAATATAACCCGGTTTTCAAACCGGGTTCTATTATTCTTAAAAGAACTCGGTTTTGATCAAAAAAACCGGGACATATAAGGTTATTTTAAAACTCATTTTTGATCAAAAAATGGGACATATAATGATCTTTTTAAAACTCGGTTTTGATCATAAAACCGGGACATATAAGGATCTTTTTAAAACTCGGTTTCGATCAAAAAAACCGGGACATACAAGGATCTTTTTAAAACCCATTTTTGATCAAAAAACCGTGTCATATAAGGTTTTTCTAAGAACTCAGTTTTAATCTAAAAACCGAGACATATTAAGATTAAATTAACACCGCTTACATCCAAAATTACACTATGTTACAATTGACCCATTATAAAAGCATGCACAAACTAATAATTAGATCACCAAAAAACACATTCAATACAAAGAGCATAAATTAATGAATAGGTTCTATTAACATAGACAAGCTAAATAACCAACCACTAAAGTCATTGACAAAAACATGTCTAAGTATCACAAAAAAAACCTCTTTGATTTGGTCATTTCTTACCACATAAAACATAAATAAAGATTATCAAAAAAAAACAAATTGCTATCGCATTGGAGATGGATTGCCCCATAATGAAGTATAGTAGCTATCTTCCATCCTAACTGAAAAACAAACACAAGAGATAATTAGTTTTTCTAACATTTCAATACAATTAAAGGTGATCAATTTCAAAAAAAAAACTTTTTCTTCAACATGAAATTACATTATAATTATAATGGTGTGTTGAGGCAATGACAACCTTGTTACCAAAAGATAATAAGACTATTGTTAAGGGGATGGATGCAAATAAGGAAGAACATCAACAAACAAATCATTAAGCTAAAAGTAGTATCTTATGAATATTAATAACTAACGTTATATGCATCTTTAAACAACCACATCGTTCATATAATTATTCAGAATTTCTCTTGCCCAGGTACGAGCAATCTCAAGGAACGCATTTTCCTCAAAGGGAGTTTTGTCTTTCCAAAGGGTATCAACCTATATCAAATATAAAATTACCATTAATAACAAAACACATAGTTTCTTGCTACATACGAAAAGAATAATAATTTAAAAAGTACTTACGATAGTTGGGAATCCATATTGTCTGGACAACACAAAATCAAGCATCCACTTCATTACATAGTGCCCACTCAGCTCACTCCTAGATACACCAACTTGGTTGCACTAAAATTGTAATAAAAAGTAAACATAAATCGGACAAACGAGACTACATCATTTAATTGTTGGATAAGTAATAAGATAAATTACCTCGGCGAGCATCCATACAATTGGAGTTGTCTTTTTTTCATACCTTGCAAAAGCCCTACAAATAAACAACAATGAATAGAGTTGTCTTCAAGTTTATAGAAAGTGTTATTCACATGTCATTTTTATAAATGTCTTACATCTCCACATGTTTGAGCAAGTAGTAGGCGTCGACAGGATTTTGCACGGGCTTCATCAAAGAATCCAAAATGTACACGACACGTTTTGAAGGGCAAATCACCAAGAGGACCCAATGCATACTAGTAATGTTTAACAATTTTAGTATAAATGATAAAAAAAACAAACAAATATTAATAGAGATAACAAGTTATGGTACTTTTGTAGATATGGCACGACAAGAAACGATGCTCCATGATGAAGACGCATTGCATTAACGAGATAAGTGACAACATCTAGCGGAGTTTCCAGGCAAGCTTTCCCAAGAATCTTATATGGGTTTAGGAAAGCACATTTGTTCGTACATGCCCGAGCTATTGAGCGTAGAATACTACAAAAGTATAACAAAATATTTTACAATCAAGTAATAACTTATGAGTAGCCTAAAAACAAAATATTATGTTAATAAATAATAGTAAATTTTGAATGCACTTATATCCGCCAAGCTATTATAATGGACAAATATGCTGTTTGTTTTTTCAAGAAACGTAAATATTCTTCATATGTAACAAAAAAAGCATACTTCCTAGCTTCTAAATGCCCAGCATCAGCTACAACATTCACCACTAGGTTGGTCTTCAAAAGCACGCGAAGTGAATCTATCGTCTTTTTTTTGTTCATCTTTTGGATAGGCATGCTTTTTTCCATAACAACCTTTGCGGCTGTTGGCATCGGACTCGTGATCGAAATTTGTTGTGTTGGTTGTTCCTACATTAGTTACACATTTTAAGTTGATGTATATATAATACATAAAAAAGTAAAGGATAATGAAGATGTACCTTGATAAGAACAATTGCATTTCTCGGCCACTGAATTACAGTGCCACGTGCATCTTGTAGGGTTGCAACTTCATCTGTCTTCACTGGAACAAAAATGCCTTTCAAACTTTCATCTATGTCGTCTACCATAACCTTCAGGTGATTTTTTCGTAGAGGAAGTGAGTGTATTAACCCATCATTATATGGAAATACCATCCTTGTGGCACATTTTTGGTGCATATCGCCGTATCGTAACACCAAACCACAACGGGTAATAGCCTACATTCATATAGCATGTAGTGTATTTCATGTGTCAATATGTTAGAAAATTTGATATATCAAATAATTTGGCAGCAAAGTTCAAAGTAAATTAGGGACCATTTCGGTAAATCATGATCACTTTTGTAGCTCTACCAATTTGGACATCGCTTTATAGGAAAAAGGTGAAAAAAATGCTATAATAAAGAATTACCTTTATAGCATCTAAAGCATCCAATGTCGACGACGAGCCACAATTATTTTTTTAAACACCCGAGCATACATCATTCAGAACTTGGTTCGTGGACTCTGGCATCGCAACCTTTTCTTGTAGCTCTGCCAATGTGGACATCGTTTGATCTAACGTCGCTTGTATCTTACTAAGAGCTTCTTTGTCATGGTTTTTTCTCTTCTTTTATCAATGCCATGCATCCCCTTTCTCAAGCCAACATCTTCACCAACTGCCCTGGTGCGACCAGGGTGCTCCGGTCCTATCACCATGGTCAACAAATCCTCTCCGAGACCCGACACCAAATTTCCTTTGGATATTTCAGTTTGTACATCTATCTGTTAATGCAAACAACATAAATTTCAAAACAATTGCATAGGAAAAAAGGATAACTAAAACTAAGAACAATCTTACCATCTTCGGGCTCCATGTTAGCTGGTATTATTTTTTACCCAGACTCATTTTTAGATCTTCTACCCATGACATAATCTCTTGACCGCTCACTTTTTAACTCATACAACGGTGGCGCTAGCTGACCCGATGCCATCTCTTGTTCCCACTTAGGTTAGTTGCCCCGATAACCATGTGGGCCTAGTCAGGCTGGATTCGTATTAAATGTTGAACTCTTCTTCGCTTTCTCACTGATTACCTGCCAATAGAAGTAACAAACACAATTATGAAAAATACTAACATAATAATTAATACTATTAAGATACATTAAAGTCCAACAAACCTGAAATTCCTTTGATAATATTCTTTCCTTAAAATTTTCCATTGTAGACTTCTCCAAAAATGAGTACATCCGAAGTGGATCTCGCTTATTGGCCAATATAATCTTTTTAAGGCTCTTCTTGAATGCTCTCCACCTAAGCTGCAACTCTTAAGCACATTTGTTTTACGATTATCATCACGAATATTCCAACGGTTCTGTTTTTGTTTTAAAAGAAGAATAATTATTAGTAACGTATATTAATCAAATGAAAGCACAAGACATGGGTGTTACATAACAAACCTTGATAGCCAACCATAAGTTATCTTTTGCAACCATCTCCTGATGGCCTAGTGGTTACGGCTCTTGCCCCTCATAGAGGAGGTCCAGGGTTCGATTCCCACAGGTTTCAATCAGGGATGGCCACCGGTCTCCCCAATGGGGATGCTTTAAAAGGGAGCACGGGCACTACCGGGGGGTTCAGTGCACCCCGGAGGTTGGCTCAGCTGGGTCATCCAAAGGATGGGTTAGTTGGGTTCCTCCGTTACCAAAAAAAAAAAAAAAAAAAAAAAAAAGTTATCTTTTGCACTATTTGGCACTTTGTTCCAATTTAGATATCCGATAGAAATTAACTCTCTCGTAAGAACGCCAGTCGGTAGCGAACATATTTTGTTTATCGCCACAGTGCTGACCAAAATTGTTGAATTGAACTTCTTGTGGCTCTGTTGTTTCCATTCGACGTGTGCCTGATCTTTTTTCCTTGGTTGTTGCGGCTCTGGTAGTGGTGGTTGTTGCGGCTGATCATTCATCTCGTTTATGACCATCTTGTAGTTTGTTAAAAGCCCAAGCATAATAAGTTCAGAAATCAAGTAAAGTTTGAAATAAAAGTTGGAATATATTCAATTGGAATAGAGGTACAATCGATGCCTCATTCCTCAATAGATTGAAACAGAAAACCAATCACACACACAAACCAAACTTCACAAAAATAAGTGAAACAAAAAGGACCTGCTTCATTTTATGTTTCAATTTTGAATGAATAAATAACATTTTTAGTTCAATTAGTAATTATATTACTTCAACTTCAATTGGAGCACCGGAGGAAGAAATCGCATGAAGTATAGTTGCAATGGAACACAGTCACGAGGGCAAAAGATAAACAAACAAACATTCCAGGAAAGTAGATATCAGGTGAAGGATGATGCATACTGTGGAGAAATCAGAATTAATGTTTGATACATGTATATATCAGGTGAATGATGCATACTGTGGAGAAAATCAGAATTGCCCTCTACATTACAACACATGTTAATGTTTGATACATGTAGATATCAGGTGAATGAATACTATGCCTAAATGATTTTTTTGTTTTATGTTTCAGAAAAGCCGAGGTTTTGATCCAACTAACGGGAATATAGGATTTCACATACGCATAGGATTGAAATCTTCGTCCAAAATCATAACAGGGGAAGGGACCACAACCAGAGAACTGTCCAAGTATCGATACTAAATATGAGATTGGAAAAGACGATAATGCAAATTCAACACAGCCATGATATGGGATCAACACAGCAACAAGTAACATACACGCAAACGAGCATGATCAAGGTATTAAAGAAGTCGAGATGCAAGATGCGGAGGTCGTGAATAAAATTGACCGAAATTAGTCATCAGTCCATACGAACCCTAGAATCACATGGGGGAGGGGAAAGGAGAAAACCAAGTGAATATCAAAAAACGATTAACGTACCCGCAAAGCTAACAATCGCATAACTGTAGAGCAGAAGAATCTCACCACTGTGTTAGTCGTTCGAGTATGGCACCGCTGTTTAAGTCGATCGAGTATGGCACCAATGGGCAATGACGAAGGAGCAGAGCAGACGGCGAAGGAGCGGTTCCAATTACACGATTCTGAATTTTGTTGAAAATAGCTGATTTTCCCTCCGATTAGCTGCAGGTTCCAGATGGCGGTACTCAAATATTTTGGGATTTTCGAGTATCGCACCAGTGTAAAACCCATTTTACCCCTAAACAATAAAACACTAATTAACATAAAGTGAATG
This sequence comes from Cichorium intybus, assembly GCA_023525715.1. NCBI lineage: Eukaryota > Viridiplantae > Streptophyta > Magnoliopsida > Asterales > Asteraceae > Cichorium > Cichorium intybus. The sequence continues at coordinate 91,603,789 of CM042014.1, read as the reverse complement.
GACCTTATTACCCCTCTCTTTCCCACCATCGCAATTCACATCTGATTGAGAAGGATCCTTTGGTTTCTTCAACCAACGCTGTACCAAAAAAGTGTATTAATTAGTTTCATGGATCACGTAAACATGAATCAACACATATGTTAATGGCAAAACAATAACCAAAAACAATAATTGAATTCAGTCTTTTCTAACTAAGCTAAATAAGTTCTAATAGAATCACAGTTTAATTGAACAATAATCTCAATTATAAAAAAATCAACGATCGAGAGGTCAAAATTACAACTCACCTCGCCGAATTTTGACCCACAATCTTCAGGATTACCGCAAGACACCCAGGAATCGCACAAAAAGGCTCATCTTCAACAATACACATCGCCTTACAAGCATTACGACCCTCAATTGACAAATTCAACTTGTGATCAGAACCCCACTTCACAGCAGCACCCCACAACTCGAGATTATCAATTTGTTAGTTCCTTAAAACTCCAATCGACAACTTGTTCGTTCCTTGAAACTCTAAAAACGAATTATTGAACTTTTCTGTGGGTTAAAAGATAAACAATCGATGGGTTAAAAGAGAAAGAGATTATCGATTAGGGCTGTTAGTACTTGAAATTCGATCTTCCTCAACTGTGGGTTGTGATCATCGACAATGTGGCAGACTGAAGCGAGGCAAACTCCTTCCGATTGAACAATTGAATGCAGGTTGAAGGCGACGAGTTGGGTGATGACTGAACTCTTCATAGATTGCCAGGCACGATCTCTCAAAGGGTTAGGGAAGGAAGGGGGTAATATGGTCACTTTATTTTATGTTAAAAGTTAGGGGTAAAATAGGTAATCTAATATTTTATTTTAAATTAAAATGATTTTCAAAGATGAAAATTAATTATTAAATTTTAAAAAATGTTCAAAATTTAAATTTTGGGTAAATACGATATTTTGCAACTTAAGAAAGATATCCATGATATTTTAATTTAAGGTCGAGCAAATATGATATTTTCAGCTTTAGCAAGTATATACACGGAATTCACCCAAAATAAATTATTGAAACATTATTATTGTTAAAAACACGGCGTTAATTTATATCATTATAACCTTCACCGTCACCTTCACCTTCACCTTCACCTTTACCTTTACGTTTACGTTTACGTTTACCTTTACCTTTACATTTACTTTTGTATTTTCCAAACGTAACGTTTATATTTTCAATTCGAGAAAATAAAGTTTCTCCTCGGAAAAGGTGGCCATGCAATCCTGTTCTCGGTTTTGCCATTAAACACTCTTTTTTTCTTACGATAATGGTGATTGCCCGGAAGAAATCTTCGATGATCCATGTATACATTTTTCTTACAGTTTGTCAACCATAACGACTGTGTGTCATCTTCACAAACAGGGCATGCCTTTGCTGCTTTCGTACTATATCCTGATAAATTTCCATATGCCGGAAAATCACTTATGATGCAATAAATCATGCCCCGAAGTTGAAAATTTTCCTCCGCTGATGCATCATACACTTCCACGCCTGGACTCCATAACCTTTTCATGACATCGATTAATGGAGCTAAGTACACATCGATGTCATTCCAGGTTGTTTTGGACCTTGAATTAGCAATGACATCATGATCTATCTTCTTTTCATGCATAACCATGGTGGAAGATTGTAGATGTAAAGAAGAACTGGCCACATACTATGGCGACTGCTTAGGTTTCCAAATGGATTAATTCTATCAGAACTAAGTCCGAACCGAATATTTCTTATATGCTGACCAAATTCTTTAAAACGAGAATCTATATTTCTCCATTAAGGAGAATCTGCCATATGCCTTATTTTTTCGTCTTTTTTACGCTCTTCGCCATGCCATCGCATCAATCTTGCGTCTTTTGCGTTTGCAAATAATCGTTTTAATCTTGAAATAATAGGCAAATACCATAATACTTTAGCAGGCGGGCCGTTCTTTCCAACATTATTGCTTTCTTCTGTATGATTTTTCTGCTTATACCGTGATACACCACATGTAATACATTTATCTAGTTCCGCATACTGATTTCTGTACAGCATACAATCATTTGGACATGCATGTATCCTTTCAATTTCCACTCCCATTGGACACATTTTTTTTTTTTTTTTGCTTGGTATGTTGAAACAGATAACTCGTTATCTTCGGGAAGCATCTCATGAAAAATCTTTAAAAAACTTGTGAAACTTGTATCACTCCAACCGTTTTTTGCTTTTAAATTAAACAATTTCAACACAGCAGATAGTTTGGTAAATTTTGTACATCCGGTATACAACGGTTTTTCGGATTCGTCAAATAATTGTTGAAAATTTTCATAATTATTTCAGCAACATTATCCTCACAATCATGTAACATTCCAGATAAGTTATCATAGTTGTCATTGTGTGGATCATTAATATCATCATTGAACTCTGAAACAACCGTGCTATCATCAACTAATATCTCACCATGTCGTGACAACACGTATAATCTCTCATAAACCCACGAATTACTAAATGCTATTCTATTATTGCAGAATCAGTATACGTATGATAATTCTGACAATCTATACAAGGGCACCGTATGTAGCTTTCACCTTTGTTCAATTGATTTTCCTCTCAGCCTTAAGAAAACCACCCAAATATGTCAAATATTCATCGTCTGAGCGTTTGATTCTATACATCCAATAACTACGATCCATCTGCAATTTCATAAACTATATATTAATAACATGTATGTAGGACAAAAAATGCATCTAAAGTCACAGCACAATAAACCAATTAAGTAATGAAACAAGTGTTATTATTGATATATTATTATTTTGACTAGACTTTAATAATAAAAAAGAAAAATTGTATGAAGTTTAAATATGTTTACAACTTAATACCCATGAAAACAAATATATAAAAAAAATAAAAAATTCAATATTCCAATTCTTTATGGATGTAAAAAAAGATATTAAAATAAATATATAAAAACAAAGACATACAAATCATTATGAAAAGTAATTGTCTAAAAAAACTAATTTTGTAAAAACAATTTAAAAAAACAAATTTTATGTAAAATAAATACTTAATTTAATAAAAGATGTATAAAAAACCAATTATTTGAGCGGGAGTATTTTCATCTTTTCCGCCAAAAAAATCCCATTTATTACCCATGAGGCCATGATTTAATAGTGCATTATCGATCCTCACCCCCAAATATCTCTTCCCCATGTCCCAAACAATCAGAATGAGAGCACTAGCCACCATCGATGCCCTTTATTGAGCCACCATCCCAGATGAATTACGGAACTACCCACGCTGGCACCGATGTAAAAACTACACTTCTCCATTTTGTTGTGCAGGAAATTATTCGCGTCGAAGGTTCTCGCCTGGGTGGAGGAATTAGTTAACAATTTGAACTTTGTGATGAAATTGACTTCAGGAAACGCGGTATTGAAGCTGTCTCGAGCCTCGGTGGTGAGCTTTCAAGTGTTAAGAAGGCTGCAGCCATGGATTCCGGCTTGCTTTCGTAGGAAGTAGGAAGACCACGGGTTTAACAAGGTTGGTGAAGTGGTGGGTTTAAACGAACAGATTGGGTCAAATGGAAGTTTCTCGGAGTCAATGAATGAGTTTCTGAAGAAAACCAAGAGCGATCGGGTTAAGATTGACGATCAAGAGCACTGGGAGATGGCTGACGGCAGGGTGCAGCGATAGTGGCTCAAAACCAACTAATACCTTCTATTTTCGTTACTAACTGGTAAGTTTCAGTTGTTGGGGCTGGTATTGTTTGAATTTCTTGATCCAAATCAATATTTCTTTAGATAGATACATTCTATTTTCGTTACTAACTGGTAAGTCATATATGTTTTAACCATATCAAAGACAATAAATGAATGACAAGACAAATGGCAATGGCTTTTCAAAGAATCAGACAATACACGACAAACCTGCAAACTTGAGTCTACCATTTAAGTGAATTTCCAGCCAATTAATTATACTTGTTTGGTTAAATTACTATAATTGTGATTCTAGAGAGTGACTGTTATCTCGCTATTTTCTGTCATAGATTTGACCACTGAGTTTTTTGTTGTTGGTAATTAAGGGCAACGTACTTACATTTTATTATCCATAATAGCAGTGCGCTTTATCTTTTACATACAATAGCAACTTACTTACTTATTTGCTACCTATATGGGCATTGAACTTACTTACTACATATCGTGATTATTGGTACAGAAATACAAGTACTCATAATTGTTTTTCTGGTCCAGGGCAGGAATGCTTAATGGGAATCAGAATCTTTGGGCTGTAGTTCATGGCTATGTCATCAGTCATTTGGGCCAAATCCACAGTCATCTAGTCCACATAATGAGGGCAGGCTTCCGGTCCAACCTACTAAACATCAGGCGACAAAAGGTTCTGACTTCAGTCTTCACTTCTCGGTCTCCAGGAAGCAGCGATGGTGGCTCAATACCACCCAATGCCTTCCAATTTGGTTGCCGACTATAATCTTTAAGGTATTGTTTCAAAACCTAACTATTTTGAAATCTGGGCATTCTAGATTTCTTGTGAAATTTGGTCTAAATTCAATAAAGAATACAAGTAACGTTTCTGATTACCTCAATGAACGTGACTGGAAATTCTTGATTGCTTTTGTTATTGATCGGATATTCTTGATTCCTTTTTGATGGCGTTTTTGGCTATTTGTGTTATTACTGGATGAATAAACACAATGGGTATAAATAAACTAAATAATCTCAGGAATTAGTGGTAGTTATCTTGAAAATTAAAATTGTATGATTATCTATTGAATTTTAATAATGATAAAGCTTTGAAAGTAATTTTTAAATTTGGTAATTATCGGCTTATATATTTGTTAATTTCTTTAATTTATTTGTATATAGAAATTTCAATAGGCTTATCTAATTGTTAGTTTCCTAAATCGCAGGAACTATATTGCCCTTATTCGAGAGACTGCTGCTACTTGGACGCGAAAAACTCCTTCTGAATGGAACGTGCATGCCAAATGTTACTTTTAGGCTGTGTTTGGCACGCCACAGCTAGCGTATAAACTAACGTTTTTTCAAGCTTTTTTAGTTTGACATGTTTGGGAATCCAAAAACTAACTTATAAGCTAGCTAACAAGTTAGGTTTTTTAAACGCTACTAATAGTAACGTTTTGAGTAGCGGTTTCAAAATGTTCCCATTTTACCCTCACATGATGTAATTTCTTTACTTTTAAAAGTTCTTTTTTTTTTTTATTTTTTACAAATAAAAATGCTTTTTCTTCTTTCTTTTCTATTTCTTTTTAATTCTTCGAATTGTAAAATTTAATTTTCTGATTTGGATTTTATAGTTTATATCGTTTAAAATTGGTTCGGATATGCTTCCTTTATCCCACATTATCTATGCTTCATTTATCCCAAATATTATCTATGCTTTCTTTATCCCAAATTGACATATATCTATGCTTCCTTTTCCCTTAATAACTATATTCGAAGAAATGACTTGACATATATGATTTTCAACATCGTTAAACAATATTTTGATTACATACATTCAGAAGAACAAAACAATCATTCAATATCTAATCATGCGAACATTCAAAAGTCACGTCACGAGATGCGAGAACTACGTAATAATATTGTGAATATGAATGAGATGAAAGAAATTTATTTTAAAATCTGTAATATTTTATTTAGTATTTACTTTACTTTAATTTAATGTATTATGATTTTTCTTATAATATTGGATTAATTTTGTGCATGTCCTTTTATGTCATTTTACGATTTCCAGCTAGTTTTATTAGTTAGTTTTTACCAAATGTCATTTATTATCAGCTAGTACGTTTCTGATTACCTCAATGAACGTGACTGGAAATTCTTGATTGCTTTTGTTATTGATCGGATATTCTTGATTCCTTTTTGATGGCGTTTTTGGCTATTTGTGTTATTACTGGATGAATAAACACAATGGGTATAAATAAACTAAATAATCTCAGGAATTAGTGGTAGTTATCTTGAAAATTAAAATTGTATGATTATCTATTGAATTTTAATAATGATAAAGCTTTGAAAGTAATTTTTAAATTTGGTAATTATCGGCTTATATATTTGTTAATTTCTTTAATTTATTTGTATATAGAAATTTCAATAGGCTTATCTAATTGTTAGTTTCCTAAATCGCAGGAACTATATTGCCCTTATTCGAGAGACTGCTGCTACTTGGACGCGAAAAACTCCTTCTGAATGGAACGTGCATGCCAAATGTTACTTTTAGGCTGTGTTTGGCACGCCACAGCTAGCGTATAAACTAACGTTTTTTCAAGCTTTTTTAGTTTGACATGTTTGGGAATCCAAAAACTAACTTATAAGCTAGCTAACAAGTTAGGTTTTTTAAACGCTACTAATAGTAACGTTTTGAGTAGCGGTTTCAAAATGTTCCCATTTTACCCTCACATGATGTAATTTCTTTACTTTTAAAAGTTCTTTTTTTTTATTTTTTACAAATAAAAATGCTTTTTCTTCTTTCTTTTCTATTTCTTTTTAATTCTTCGAATTGTAAAATTTAATTTTCTGATTTGGATTTTATAGTTTATATCGTTTAAAATTGGTTCGGATATGCTTCCTTTATCCCACATTATCTATGCTTCATTTATCCCAAATATTATCTATGCTTTCTTTATCCCAAATTGACATATATCTATGCTTCCTTTTCCCTTAATAACTATATTCGAAGAAATGACTTGACATATATGATTTTCAACATCGTTAAACAATATTTTGATTACATACATTCAGAAGAACAAAACAATCATTCAATATCTAATCATGCGAACATTCAAAAGTCACGTCACGAGATGCGAGAACTACGTAATAATATTGTGAATATGAATGAGATGAAAGAAATTTATTTTAAAATCTGTAATATTTTATTTAGTATTTACTTTACTTTAATTTAATGTATTATGATTTTTCTTATAATATTGGATTAATTTTGTGCATGTCCTTTTATGTCATTTTACGATTTCCAGCTAGTTTTATTAGTTAGTTTTTACCAAATGTCATTTATTATCAGCTAGTTTTTCAGCTCAGCTAGTTTTTCAGTTAGTCGCTAGTTTTCTAGCTACCGCTAGTTTTTCAGCTAGCAGCTAATTTTTCAGTTAGTCTGCCAAACATAGCCTAAATGTAAAATTTGGGAAGTTTATGAAAATAAAATCAATTAAGTGGGAAAATCCAAATTATTTTAAACATTTAGTCAAATTGAGAGGGAAATATCAATTTATTTCAGATTTTTGGTAAAATTAATTGGATAAATCGAATTTACTTCAAAATTTTGGTAAAATTAAGTCGAAAAAAAAGAAAAATAAACATGTAAACTTTGAACATGTTATAAATATTTAGTATTATTTATTTTATGATTTTTAATAAAATAAAAATAATAAGTTACTTATTTAATTGTATCAAATATCATATTCGTTAGATAATTAAAACTTTGGAATTATGCTTATGGTTTAAGGCTTATAACTTAAGAATTAGGGCTTATACGCATACATATACTTGTGACTTATTAGTCATGGCTTAGGGATTCAAGCTTATAACTTTTGGCTTAAGACATGTCTTATGACTTATGACTAGACCTGGCAAAATCACCCACGACACGATAACTCGACACGAACCCGACACGAAATTAGCGGGTTTGGGTTAAAGGTTTCAACCCGTTTAAGTAAACGGGTTGACACGACACGACACGAAAGTTAAACGGGTTGGGTTAGTGTCGAGACTTTAAACTCGAAGATGACACGAATAACCCGTTTAATTATATATATATATATATATATATATATATATATATATATATATATATATATATATATATATATATATATATATATATATATATATATATATATATATATATATATAATCTGCGGAAATTATGTTATCATTATTCTGTATGGAAATAAATCGCAAGTGGCAAGTTGGTTAGGTGGCTAAAGCTGATGACTTACAACCTTGAGGTTTCTAGTTCAAACCTTGTCCAAGACATTTTCTCTTTTGCTGTGGAAGGAAAGTTTCTCCTTTCTCATCAACTATATAAGAAGACACAATGTTAAGGTTTGCTTACACTCATGGGTTAACCCATGGGGTACATCACGGGTTAAACCGACTTGTATAAGTGTTATGTTGGGCCAATTTGGTCTGAATTGAGCCAATAAGGCCGTGTTGGGCCGACTAAATCTTAGTTGGGCCGAGTTTGCTATAGTATCAAAGTGTTTATACGGGTTCGATCGTGTCGTGTCAGGTTGACACAGGTTCGATTGTGTCGTGTTCGTGTCAAGGGTTTCAACCCGTTTATATATGCGTCTCGTGTCCGGGTTCACCACTCTCAACCTGTTTAATGTCTCGACACGACACGAACCCGACACGACACGACCCGTTTGCCACCTCTACTTATGACTTATGACCTATGCAGTTATCGCGGTAAAAAACGTTATCGCGGTAACCAACCGATATTTAATTTTGCGGTTCTCGCGGTGGTATAGCGGTTTGTTAGTAATATGTAGAATTTATACATATTACACCAAATATTTGCTTTTCTCAAAGGATCTCTTTGAATCCCCCATTCCCAAGCCATATCTCTATTAAAGGAATTAGTACCGGCGGTGGCATCCGATATATTAGTAGTATTGGTCGGATTTACAAAAGCGTGTGAAGAGCCTTGCGTAGTCATTGGTCCAAATACATTTTTAAGATTCATTTCACACAGATTCAATAGTTAACCGAATCAGTCAAGCAATTGGGAATCAAAGTCAAACTGAAGACAAGTCTTTTATAAGATGACCGTAGAGTCACAAACACATAAGGTCAAACGGTTAACCAATAAAATAGAGTATCAGAGTATGTAATTAAGATGACTATGGAAAATAAAAGTTTCACTGCATTTATCGGCACACTTGAAACTGGAAAATAAAAGTTTCAAGTCAAGCAGGTAACGAGCTTAAGTGCTTAACAGAAGCAGAAAAAATGTTTAATAACATTCAATTAGTTAGCCGGCCCAACTGCCAACTGCCAAGTCTGAGTATTGATCGAAGTCCAAGTCGAGCACACAAGCAGTCGATTAAAAGTAATGAAGCACAGAAGTAGTCGATTAACATACCTGGAACTGGAATGGAGTATTGATTGAAGCAGTCGAATTGTCGGATGAAGCCGGTGGAATCGAAGTCGAACTTCGAACTTCAAAGTCGACTGATAAGTGGCTCTGTCATGAGTCGTCGCCACAGTTCTAAAGAGAAGAAATGAGTTTCCTTTTAGGTCAAAAATCGCAAGATTAAACAGTGGGATAGAGGCGTAGACTTTATTCGGATTTGGGCTAAAATACGTGGAATTGGGCTAAAGTATGTGGTTTTTAAAAAATGATATAAGTCGGAGCCCAGTTTTTTTCTAACCACAATAGCGGTATTTTACCGCTATATCGACCATCATTATCGCGCCAAATAGCGGAAAATATCGGCGCTTTTATCGGCATCGCGATTTCCCACCGCTAAATTGAACCGCGATTTACCTGACCACCGCGAACCGCTATACCGGCGCTATTAACTGCACAGCTTATGACTTATGACTTATGACATATGTATTATATATGGCTTAGGGTTTATGGTCTTAGGGCCTAAGGCTTGGGGCTTGAGACTTAGGGCTTAAGTCTTAGGGCTTATTTCTTATGTCTTATGGATTATGGCTTATGGTTATGAGTTAGGATTTGTGTGACAACTGTCAAACTAAGTCAACAAAAGTCGACTCAAGTTAGTCAAAGCGTACGTTAGATCAATATGTGAAATGTAAACTTCATAATCTCTACGTTGTATAATATAATAGTATGTACGTTAATTCAAAACAATTATACGAACAAACGCTATTAAGTTAAATATTTTTTTAAAATAAAATTAAATAAAATTATTTTTTCACATCGTGAATAGTGAACAGTGAATAGTATCCGAATAGTGAATAGTGAACGGTAAAAATGTAAAACTCTTCGGAATATTACAAATTTTATATCAAAACGTAGATAAAATTACGACGGTTCCGAATATGTAATCATATTTTTACCAAATGTTATATATATAAAGTTATTATAGAAAAACATATAATTTAACTTGAAAACGACGTTTGATTATATATTATTATTATTATATATATATATATATATATATATATATATATATATATATATATATATATATATATATATATATATATATATATATATGTGTGTGTGTAAATATCTGTAAATCGAAACATCCGTGATATTTATAATATTATTATATATATATTCGATGAATCGTCGGTAAACAAACCCGTGATAATAATAATATTATTATATATATAGTGGGTCCCACTCCATTATTATCCAATTTTACATATTTTACCCTAAAAAATTCATATTTTCATTTATACGTATTCAATACGTATTGTTAAGTTTACCAACAATATTATATCAGTTTATAAAACACAAAATATACTATTAAAACGGTATCGTCGATACGAACAACCTGACATCAAAATTTCATATTATGGGTATCAGTTTTATATTTAATATTTTCTTTTTCTTTAAAAAGAAATTATATTTACATTTAAACCCTATACTATTATTAAAACTACAACTAATACCCTTTCGGTAATTCGTTAGAGATTTTTTGTTAAAAAGTTGATATTATTAAACTACGATTTTTGCAGATTACATTTTTATAAACATGAATTATTTATTTTATATAAAAACTATTAAATCTATTTAAAGAGTGTTTAAGGGTATGTTTTGTCATAAACAAATTCTAAAAGCTATAATTATCAAATCTATGTATCTTGAGGGCTGCTATACGAAAATAAACATACTATAAATAGAAGCTCAATTTCTCTCATTTTTCTTCACAAATTCACCAGAGCTTCTAGCTTCTTCTTTCTTTCTCAAATTGTTCTCCTTTTGGCTAAGAGCATCGTCACTTCGCCGCACAAAACGTTGTTGTTTTGTGGTGATATTTCGCAGTGCTTCTCAAATACAATCGTTCTTATATCTAAACCGAATTTACGCTTCAAAGGTGAGTTCATACCCCTTCTTTTTATATTTATTCAAGTTTTTAAGGGGGAGAATACAAGTCGTAATATTGAAATAATTATTTATACTCATTTGTAATAGTAGTAAACAAAATACAAATTTTGTAAACACCATTATTACAATAATTCAATTATAATTTTAAAAATAATATTGAATGATCTACTTACGAGGACGGTGTCTAGGCCGATCATTTTGGGTTAGGTTGTTGGATTTCCGAAAGGCTTATACGCTGAAAGGGTCCTGCTTCCCCATCCGATCTTCTACCTGGTCGTTCTTTATTTGATAGTCATGAGATATTATTGAAATTAATAAATGGTATAATCATCTAAATAAGTTATTTCACACATATTCGTATATATATGTTTTTTTTACAACAGAATACTAAAAATAAACTATTATAGGAATAGTTTGTGGATACAAAGGTTACTAAGGCATTTTAAACAAGACAAATAATTATATAAAAATATATAATTATTATACATTACAATATTATCAAGGGAAATATGATAATGGATAAACACAATGATTTTTCATATATAAATTTTACGTAAATAAGTTAATTGAATACATACATTTTTTGTGAGATGTGTCTTCACAAGTAGTTATTTAAGTACTTACTATAAGTCCTGAATTTATAACCAGAGTCTCGGTAAGAGAACGTGATAATTGTGTATAGATCTATACGGGATTGACAACCCCACACCTAAGCTGTTAGCTACAGCTAGACCGGCAGGTCTGGGGTGACAAATGTCATATCATTCCGACGCCTGAAGAACGTCGTAGCAGGCCTACAAGTTACAGTATGGTTATAGGGCGTCTCACATGGAAAAACAATCAACTTTATAATTTGTTTACGTGGAATCATATATTTTAACGGATTTATACTACAAATTACTTTATACATTTTAGTCTTTGGGACTTGGACATTTCATGAGAAGATATTGGATTTTCTCGGTTTACGATACTATCATTTACAAACAAAAAGGATTTTTCTTATACAAAAATCTTATGAACTCACAAACGTAATGTTGACACTTGAAAAATCACTTGTATTCTCAGGTAACAATTAGTCAGGACCGACTATCCTTTTGGGACGGGACGCGAAGACGTCTCCTTTATTTATTTCGTTATCGTACTGTAATCGGGGTTTAAACAATACCGTTTGAATAATGTAACTTTCCAATTTCAATGTAAGATGGTTGTTTATTTACTTATGTTTCAATGTATGCAATGGTTGTGATACTACGTTTCGTTCCACCCTCAGACGATTCCGCCATCGTGGTTTGAGGGTGTGACAGATTGGTATCAAAGCATTGTTTATAGTGAACTAAGTATATCAATCCATTAAAGATATACAACTATAAATACAACGGGACTAAAACTCTCTAAAAACATTCTGTACAAAATATACTTTCAAAATACAATGATATTTTATAAAGTATAAGTACAAGTACATACATACTACAACAGTGTCATAACCAGAACAATACAAGATTAATAAGATGAGTTGAATGCCACGAGTAGGCCTAAGTAGTTATGTAATCATACCTAGGATAGATAGAGCCTGATCAACTATATTGGTCCATGGTGTGGCTAACATCTACTTAGGGATAGTCGTAGTGAACAACAAGTCTAAAAACTTATCAAGAACTCTATACAAAGAAACTCTTAAATACTATAGGAGTATTTCTACACCTAGACACTTTACAGACCCCTCATACCCCATTCTTGCACAGACATCATGGCAGGATTTCATTTGCCAGGAGAACCTTATTTTCCTGGGGAGGGAAACGGAGGATGGCTCGATGAGGAGCCGGAGGAAGAACCAGAAGATATTCCAGAGGAGGAACCAGAGGAAGTTTCAGAGGAAGAAGGTCAATGGGAAGAAGAAGATTCTGATGACGAGCCCGAGGTCATCAACCCACCCTATCCAGTCCGCGACATGCATGCACCAGCGCCAGCGACGACTTTTGAAGTATACCGCCACCTCGGTGGCCCATTGTGGAGACGTACTCCTCGAAAGAGGGTACTTCCCATCCATCGCCCTCTAATAATAAATTAACCTCATCAGGACCCGACGCCTGTTTGGGCAGAACACCTACACCGATGGAGTCGTGAACAGCAACAACGCCCTCCTTACGGCAAGAGCCATCTTTATTTTGACCTCAGCGAGGGAGGCCCGGCTGACAGAGCCTTGCCTGTCACGATTAGTCGTATCAACCGCTTGGACGAACAAACTAGGGCGATCACTAGTCAAATCTATGATGTGGGAGCCACTACTGAGATCACCACCGCTCGCGTCCGACGCCTCGATGAGGCTCATGACGGTACCTCAATGAGAGTTGACTCGCTCGAGGAAGACAGAAGGACTGCCATGGAGATGTTCAGGGAGACCTTCGAGCGATTGCAGAATGCCGAACAGAGGATAAGAGACATGGAGCAGAGGGCCGAGGAGGCCATACGGGAGGCTGCAGAGTTGAGGGCACAGGTAGCTGCGCTCCGGGGAGCATGAGGATTTGGCTCGCTATGAGAAATGTTCACTCAATTTGGATATATATTATAAACTTATGGGTAAACTCTATGCACTACTCATTATTGTAGTTAGGCGCGACCCTACAATTAAGTGATTACACTCTTTGGGGGTCGTTATGCCACTCGTTTGTTGTTATGTACTGAAGACCTCTACGAATGTCAAAAATTTCCTTCTCAAATCGTGTAATGCTACAAAGTATTATTAATATGATGACATATTTATAAAGTAGTATACAAGTGTTTGATATGTATACATGATACTGGAAATATGCTTATAAAAAAAATTAATAATAATAATAAACGTGTAATAGATGGATGCTGATACCTCCCACGCCGCCGAGACCGCAGAAATACCAGAGACACCAATGATGGATACTCCTACCTTCCAAGCCGCCGTAACCGCCGCTGTGACAGCTGCAATTGCCCAGATAAATTCAAATGGAACAAATGGAAGCGAAAGTAAGAACGCTACTAACGATTCCACAAATGGAGAAACACCAAGCCACCCGCGAGTATGTACATACAAAGACTTCGCGAATTGCAAACCGGTGACTTTTCATGGGACTGGAGGTGTTATCGCTCTTACAAGGTGGATCGAGAAAACTGAGTCGATCTTTGACATTTCTGCTTGTCCCGAGGAATACAAAGTCAAATACTCCACTTGTACTTTTGCTGATACGGCCATGTCCTGGTGGAAGGGTAATGTTAAGAGTCTGACACTCCCTGTAGCCAACTCAATGAGTTGGGGAGAGCTAAAGACCATGTTGATGAAAGAGTATTGTCCCAGAGGAGAGGTTCAGAAACTAGAACAAGAATTGTGAAACCTTACAATGAAGGGTGCAGATATAACCACTTACACCAACAGGTTCAACGACCTGGCAACCCTTTGCCCCTCAATGGTCACACCAGAATCCGTGAAGGTTGAGCGTTATATCTGGGGGCTATCCCCTCTAATTCAAGGAAATGTGGAATCAGCAAGCCCAGCCACGTACGACATTGCTAAGCGACTGGCTCAACGACTAATCGACCATGGAGTTCGCCAAGGCACCATGACACTCAAAACCGAGCCACCAAAAGGAATAGACCACAAGAGAAAATTCTGGAACAGGGGGAGAGATCAACAAAACCAAGGAAACGCTAAAAGACAACAAGCAGTGACGATCCATGCCGCTACTCTCCCTACCGCTCCAATACAAAACAAACAATACAGTGGAAACCTACCCAAGTGTAACAAGTGCAACTACCACCACCACGGAGCTTGTATGCACTGCACAAATTGTGGCAGAAAGGGTCATACTTCTCGCTTCTGCAAGGCACCAGCTCCACAAACACCCCAAGCCTCTAATGTTGGGGTGACTCAAGCTTGTTACGGTTGTGGAGAAACAGGACATTTCAAGCGGGATTGGCCGAAAACAAAGACTGTTAGGAGAAATGGAAGGGTCCTAACCATGGGACGCACAGAAGCAGTGGAGGATCCCACCGTGGTTACCGGTACGTTCCTCGTCAATAATTCATATGCCTGTGTACTATTCGATAGCGGTGCGGAGAGGAGTTTCGTAAGTCATAAGTTCAAATACCTACTAAAACAAAAATCTAAACCACTCAATGAAACGTTTACGGTAGAAATGGCAAATGGCAAAACAGAAAACACCAACAATATATACATAGGTTGTACACTTACCCTGGACAATCACTCCTTCCAAATCGACTTAATGCCTGTTAGAATAGGAAGCTTTGACGTGATTGTTGGTATGGATTGGCTAATTCCTCACCATGCTGACATCATGTGCTACGAATGGGGACTCAGACTTCATCTACCGAATGGCAACACCCTTGTCGTCTACGGTGACAAACCCAGTACCAACCTCCGAATCGTGTCTTGCATCAAAGCCCGAAAATACCTACAGAAAAGATATCATGCCTTCCTAGCCCACGTTGTTGACGAGAAGAAAGAAGTAAAGAGCATCAAAGAGATTCCTGAAGTCTGCGACTTTTCCGACGTATTTCCAGAAGACCTCCCAGGTGTGCCGCCCATACGACAAGTCGAATTCAGAATCGATTTGATTCCTGGAGCCACCCCTGTAGCAAAAGCGCCATATCGGTTAGCCCCGTCAGAAATGCAGGAATTATCTAGTCAACTGAACGAACTACTAAGTAAAGGGTTCATTAGACCGAGTTTCTCACCTTGGGGAGCACCGGTCTTGTTCGTGAAGAAGAAGGATGGATCATTCCGTATGTGCATTGATTATCGGGAATTAAATAAGCTCACTATCAAGAACCGATATCCGTTACCCCGAATTGACGACCTATTTGACCAACTCCAAGGATCGAGTTACTTCTCCAAAATTGATCTAAGGTCGGGGTACCATCAGCTCAGAGTTCAGGAGGAAGATGTTCCTAAGACAGCATTTAGGACTCGTTACGGTCATTACGAGTTCGTTGTGATGCCATTAGGATTGACTAACGCACCTGCAGTGTTCATGGACCTAATGAATCGCGTATGCCGACCTTACTTAGATAAATTCGTGATAGTTTTCATCGATGACATACTAATCTATTCACGAAGTAAGGAGGAACATAGTCAACATCTGCGACAAGTTTTGGAGACATTAAGAACAGAAAAGTTGTATGCAAAATTCTCAAAATGTGAATTTTGGATTCGAAAGGTGGGTTTTCTAGGACACGTAGTCAGCGAGAAAGGGATACATGTGGATCCCTCCAAAATCAAAGCCATTGAAAACTGGGAAGCACCGAGAACACCGACGGAAATTCGCCAGTTTTTGGGTCTCGCTGGCTATTATCGAAGATTCATACGTAACTTTTCAAAAATCGCAAAGCCACTTACTGTCCTGACACAGAAAGGAGTAACCTTCAACTGGGAGGATAAACAATACGTCGCCTTCCAGACTCTAAAGAAAGCATTATGCAGCGCTCCTATTCTGTCCCTTCCAGAAGGAATAGAAGACTTTGTGGTTTACTGCGATGCATCAAATCAGGGTCTGGGTTGCGTGCTCATGCAAAGAGGAAAAGTCATTTCCTATGCTTCGAGACAACTTAAAACCCACGAGGTCAACTACACCACGCATGACCTCGAGTTGGGGGCAGTAGTGTTCGCATTAAAGATCTGGAGACACTACCTATACGGCACTAAGTGTACGATCTTCACTGACCATAAGAGTCTCCAGCATATCCTCCACCAAAAAGAGCTCAACATGAGGCAACGACGATGGGTAGAACTACTAAGTGATTATGAATGTGAAATTCGTTATCACCCAGGAAAGGCCAACGTAGTGGCAGATGCCCTCAGTCGAAAGGAGTACTCACGTCACCGAGTGAAGTCATTAACAATAACGATCCATTCCCATCTGTCCACTCAGATCAAAGAAGCACAGCTAGAAGCCTTAAAACCCGAGAATGTCGCAAATGAAGCCTTGCGAGGGATGGATAAAAACCTTGAAGTTAAGGATAACGGAGCTCGTTACCTCATGAACCGAATTTGGACCCCGAGCTTCGGCGGATACAGAGACATTATCATGAATGAAGCTCACAAGACTAGATACTCTGTTCATCCTGGGTCCGACAAAATGTACCTGGATCTCAAGAAACTGTATTGGTGGCCAAACATGAAGGCAGAAATTGCTACTTACGTGGGCATGTGCCTTACTTGCGCCATGGTTAAAGCAGAATACCAAAAGCCCTCGGGTTTGCTAATACAACTAGCAATACCTGAGTGGAAGTGGGAGCGGATAACAATGGACTTCATAACCAAATTACCAAAGACAACCGGTGGGTTAGACACTATATGGGTAATCATCGATAGGTTAACCAAATCCGCTCACTTCCTGCCAATCAAGGAGGCTGATAGGACGGATAAGCTGGCGAGGCTCTACCTCAAAGAAATTGTAAAATTGCACGGTGTGCCAAAATCAATCATCTCGGATAGAGACAGCCGGTTCACTTCAAACTTTTGGCAATCATTACAAGAGGCTATGGGAACCAGACTTGATATGAGCACAGCTTACCATCCACAGACCGACGGGCAAAGTGAAAGAACCATCCAGACGCTGGAAGACATGTTGAGAGCTTGTGTGATAGACTTCGGTAAAGCATGGGACACCCACTTACCGCTCATCGAGTTTTCATACAACAATAGTTATCACACGAGCATTAAAGCTGCTCCATTTGAAGCCCTCTATGGACGCAAGTGCAGATACCCTCTATGCTGGGCTGAGGTGGGTGATACTCAGTTAGCTAGAGGACAAGCGCCTAACAACATTCTCACCGGTCCTGAGATCATACGAGAAACGACAGAGAAAATCGTTCAAATTCGTGAATGACTAAAAGCATCTCGAGACCGACAAAAGAGCTATGCAGATAAACGACGCAAACCCTTGGAATTCCATGTTGGTGACCGAGTGTTGTTAAAGGTCTCACCATGGAAGGGGATGATACGTTTTGGAAAACGTGGAAAACTAAACCCAAGGTACATTGGGCCATTTGAGATCCTTGCCAGGATTGGCCCGGTAGCTTACAAACTTCAATTACCACAAGAACTCAGCAACGTGCACCCCACTTTTCAGGTATCCAATATGAAGAAGTGTCTGTCTGATGAAACTCTCGTCATTCCACTTGATGAGATTGAAATAAACGAAAATCTCCACTTCGTTGAAGAACCTGTGGAAATAATGGACAGAGAAATCAAGAGGACGAAACAAAGCCGCATACCGATAGTGAAGGTCCGCTGGAATGCCAAGCGTGGACCTGAATTTACCTGGGAACGTGAGGATCAAATGAAACGGAAATACCCACATCTTTTCTCAAACCCTTGAGAATCTACTTAAAGTGCTAAATTTCGGGACGAAATTCCTTCTAACGGGTAGATGATGTGACAACTGTCAAACTAAGTCAACTCAAGTTAGTCAAAGCGTACGTTAGATCAATATGTGAAATGTAAACTTCATAATCTCTACGTTGTATAATATAATAGTATGTACGTTAATTCAAAACAATTATACGAACAAACGCTATTAAGTTAAATATTTTTTTAAAATAAAATTAAATAAAATTATTTTTTCACATCGTGAATAGTGAACAGTGAATAGTATCCGAATAGTGAATAGTGAACGGTAAAAATATAAAACTCTTCGGAATATTACAAATTTTATATCAAAACGTAGATAAAATTACGACGGTTCCGAATATGTAATCATATTTTTACCAAATGTTATATATATATAAAGTTATTATAGAAAAACATATAATTTAACTTGAAAGCGACGTTTGATTATATATTATTATTATATATATATATATATATATATATATATATATATATATATATATATATATATATGTGTGTGTGTGTAAATATCTGTAAATCGAAACATCCGTGATATTTATAATATTATTATATATATATTCGATGAATCGTCGGTAAACAAACTCGTGATAATAATAATATTATTATATATATAGTGGGTCCCACTCCATTATTATCCAATTTTACATATTTTACCCTAAAGAATTCATATTTTCATTTATACGTATTCAATACGTATTGTTAAGTTTACCAACAATATTATATCAGTTTATAAAACACAAAATATACTATTAAAACGGTATCGTCGATACGAACAACCTGACATCAAAATTTCATATTATGGGTATCAGTTTTATATTTAATATTTTCTTTTTCTTTAAAAAGAAATTATATTTACATTTAAACCCTATACTATTATTAAAACTACAACTAATACCCTTTCGGTAATTCGTTAGAGATTTTTTGTTAAAAAGTTGATATTATTAAACTACGATTTTTGCAGATTACATTTTTATAAACATGAATTATTTATTTTATATAAAAACTATTAAATCTATTTAAAGAGTGTTTAAGGGTATGTTTTGTCATAAACAAATTCTAAAAGCTATAATTATCAAATCTATGTATCTTGAGGGCTGCTATACGAAAATAAACATACTATAAATAGAAGCTCAATTTCTCTCATTTTTCTTCACAAATTCACCAGAGCTTCTAGCTTCTTCTTTCTTTCTCAAATTGTTCTCCTTTTGGCTAAGAGCATCGTCACTTCGCCGCACAAAACGTTGTTGTTTTGTGGTGATATTTCGCAGTGCTTCTCAAATACAATCGTTCTTATATCTAAACCGAATTTACGCTTCAAAGGTGAGTTCATACCCCTTCTTTTTATATTTATTCAAGTTTTTAAGGGGGAGAATACAAGTCATAATATTGAAATAATTATTTATACTCATTTGTAATATTAGTAAACAAAATACAAATTTTGTAAACACCATTATTACAATAATTCAATTATAATTTTAAAAATAATATTGAATGATCTACTTACGAGGACGGTGTCTAGGCCGATCATTTTGGGTTAGGTTGTTGGATTTCCGAAAGGCTTATACGCTGAAAGGGTCCTGCCTCCCCATCCGATCTTCTACCTTGTCGTTCTTTATTTGATAGTCATGAGATATTATTGAAATTAATAAATGGTATAATCATCTAAATAAGTTATTTCACACATATTCGTATATATATGTTTTTTTTACAACAGAATACTAAAAATAAACTATTATAGGAATAGTTTGTGGATACAAAGGTTACTAAGGCATTTTAAACAAGACAAATAATTATATAAAAATATATAATTATTATACATTACAATATTATCAAGGGAAATATGATAATGGATAAACACAATGATTTTTCATATATAAATTTTACGTAAATAAGTTGATTGAATACATACATTTTTTGTGAGATGTGTCTTCACAAGTACTTATTTAAGTACATACTATAAGTCCTGAATTTATAACCAGAGTCTCGGTAAGAGAACGTGATAATTGTGTATAGATCTATACGGGATTGACAACCCCACACCTAAGCTGTTAGCTACAGCTAGACCGGCAGGTCTGGGGTGACAAATGTCATATCATTCCGACGCCTGAAGAACGTCGCAGCAGGCCTACAAGTTACAGTATGGTTATAGGGCGTCTCACATGGAAAAACAATCAACTTTATAATTTGTTTACGTGGAATCATATATTTTAACGGATTTATACTACAAATTACTTTATACATTTTAGTCTTTGGGACTTGGACATTTCATGAGAAGATATTGGATTTTCTCGGTTTACGATACTATCATTTACAAACAAAAAGGATTTTTCTTATACAAAAATCTTATGAACTCACCAACGTAATGTTGACACTTGAAAAATCACTTGTATTCTCAGGTAACAATTAGTCAGGACCGACTATCCTTTTGGGATGGGACGCGAAGACATCTCCTTTATTTATTTCGTTATCGTACTGTAATCGGGTTTAAACAATACCGTTTGAATAATGTAACTTTCCAATTTCAATGTAAGATGGTTGTTTATTTACTTATGTTTCAATGTATGCAATGGTTGTGATACTACGTTTCGTTCCACCCTCAGACGATTCCGCCATCGTGGTTTGAGGGTGTGACAATTTGGGTCTTAGGATGTAGGGTTTAATGCTTCTGTTTGGGGCTTAAGGCTTATGGCTTAGTGACAAGGGTTCTGATTTATGGGTTAGGGCTTATTATTTAAGTCTTACTGCTCAGGGCTTGTGGTTTATGCCTTATGACATAAGGCTTAAGGCTTATGGGGTATGCACATCAGGGCTTAAGGTTTAAGGCTTGTAGGTTATGGGTCTTATGGGTTATACACATACACATACACATATAAGTACACATTGACACTTAGCCATAACTAATAACCCTTAAATCATAATCTTTAACAATTAAACATAACCCATAACCCTTAACACCTAACCATAACCCATATCTCTTAACACTTAAGCATAAATTGTAATCCAATACCCTTAACAAGTAACCATAATGCATGTCCTTTAACCATTGACCGATAACCCATAACCCATAACATAACACATAACTCATAACCCATATCCTTTAATCATTGACCCATAACCCATAACCCATAACCATTACCCATATGTAACGCCCCAAAATCCAGAGTAAAAAATTTGTTTTAAAAACGGTTCAAATACATAAAACGGGTTATCAAATAAAACCATCTAGATTAAAACTTAATGTTCAAAACATGTAAATCATTTTCAACAAAACATTTGAAAACATTATCAAGCGGATGACCCGATTATCAAAAACCTCAAATGCGATATAGAGGCGCCGTGCTCTAAGCTCAAGCCAGCAAATACCTGAAAAACAATTAGGGTGAAAGAGTAAGCACAAAGTTTAGTGAGTTCACCAAAATACCACACAATTCATCACATAACACACAATCACAAAAGGTTTCCAAGCTTGCCCCAAACAACCTGCCTCTCGGGCTTATCCCGATCGGCCTCGACTAAGAACTCACGAGCTTGCCCCATTCGCCCGTCACCGAATCAACTCATTCTTAAATCTTCGGGTGCCTAGTTACGACCGGTAATGCATCGTCCTTTATCTTGCAGCAACCCTCAGATTGATCAACTCATTCTTCAGTAGTCAGAACGAATCTAACGTCTGTCACATATAAGCACAACAGCCTAAACATACAGCCTAACCCATCAGGTTTCTATTATCAACTCAACATTCAAATAATGTAAGGCACGTCTAGCTACCATACTTTACTACACAAAGTAATTAAGTTACCTACGCATGTAACTTCACCCATAATATAGAGAGAAAACTCACCTGATCTGCAGACCA
Source organism: Cichorium intybus (assembly GCA_023525715.1). Lineage (NCBI taxonomy): Eukaryota > Viridiplantae > Streptophyta > Magnoliopsida > Asterales > Asteraceae > Cichorium > Cichorium intybus. The sequence continues at coordinate 91,581,448 of CM042014.1, read as the reverse complement.
AACAGCACTCCTCACATGCGTCTTCAGATCTCGACAACGCGAACCTCCTAATAATGATAAAGTCCAGTTAGAACTTCCTAAACCCCAAACAGGATGATAAAACTCAAAGATCGGTACCCCGAACTCTCAAGTTTGACCAAAAGTCAAATTGGTCAAAAAGTCAGCAGTCAAAGGCTAAAGTCAAAATCAACGGTCAACGGTCAACAGATAGTTAGTTAGCGCCGCTAACTATGAACATCCTCAAAACTCCATTAAACTCTTAATACATTCAACCAATGTCTTAATTCTTCCAGGGACCTTCCAAACAGTCCCTAGGTTGATAAAAATACTAACTTTACCATCTACGCATGACCACACAAGCTTAAGAACAATATCCAAGTCCAAAATGGTCCAAAACTCAACAAAATCACCAAAGAGAGTTTGGCTTACTCTCTAAACCAACCTAATGGTACTAATCAGGACTTTAAGGCATAAAGTTCCAGACTTTATCCTTCTCAAACATGGATAACAGCAAAAGGAGACCATCACTCCATTTCAATCCATAAAACACCACTAAAAACACAATAAGAACCTTAAAAATGCTTAAAGGTGGGAACGTTACTCACAATGGTCCAGAAAATGCAGATCTTTGAAGACCCAACCAAGAGGAGCAACTTCTAGCATCACCATCAACCTTCTAACATCATCTAAGCTTCAAAAATCCTTCCAAAGAGACCAAAAATGACAAAAACTCATCCAAGAAGGTCTAGAAAGAGAAATGGACGATTTGGGGGCTGAAAGATGGTGTCTGGCGGCTGCCCTAGGGTTCCTAACCCTTAAATATGGCCCAAACTTCAAAATCTAGGGTTTTGACCCAAATTCAGCAGTTAGGTCGCTAACTCTTCGGTTAGCGTTGCTAACTGCACAACGTGTGAACCCACCACCAAGCCCGAAATAACATCGCTAAGAAACTTATTAGCGTCGCTATTCAAGACATTAGCCTCACTAATGTCAATATTACGGCGCTAATCTCCATTTTACCCAGATTATCCAACGTGATTCCTTTGTACTCGAAACTTGGACTTTCCCAAAATTAGGGTCTTACACCATAGCTCATAACCTATATCCATTAAGTCATAAGCCTTAAGTCTTAATCATAAACCATAACCAATAACCCATATCACTTAAGCCATAAGCCTTAAGACTTAACCATAACCCATAAACAGAAACCAAAATCCTATAAACCTTAAGCCTTAAGACTTACCAATACAACATATGTCATAAGTCATAAGTCATAAGCCCTAATCCTTATATTAGTAGTCTAACCCCAAACATAGACCAAAGCCTTAATCCCTAAGCCATAATCCATAAGCTATAGGCCTATGTCATAAGTCATACACTAGCCATAAGTTATAAGCCCTAAGCATCAAGCCTTAGGCCTTAAGGCCTAAGCCAAAAGCCATAATCCTTAAGCCCTCAACACTAAGCCATAAGACAAAAGCCCTAACCTCCAAGCCTTAAGTCATAAGCCATAAATCCCAAACCCTAATATATAAGCCCTAAGCCTTAAACTCTATGCCATACACCCTAAGCGCTAAGCCATATTTCATAAGCCATAATCCCTAAACCATATGCATAAGCACTAGGCTCAAGCCCTATGCCCTCAGACCTAAGACCTATGTGTTGGATTAGGTGTCTAAGCCATGACTAATAATTTGTATTTGCCTAATTGATAGAAGCAAAGTCCATTTGGGTTGCCCTCATAGCTAGAGGTTTGGTAGAAATTCCAGGAGAGAGAAAGATTGATTTATTATATGATTAATAAATCAATAGAAATAAAAGAAATAGTTTATTAATATATTATGGAGATAATGTATTAATTAGAAATAGTACTATTTGATTAATAATTAATCAGAAATTAATTGGATTAATTTTTGTGGCATTAACTAGATTAATCAAGAGGACAGAGGCTAAACTTGTTCCAACTCAATAGTTGAATTGGACACGCGCGACGCGCTTGTGTATGAGCTGCGGCGCGCGTATCAGTAATGCGGAAAATGGCTTAGAGATAGGGTTTATCTCTATTTGAAAGTCAAACGAGGTTTATCTCTAAGGGTTGTGTATGAGCCGCGGCGCGCGTATCAGTAGCCTATAAATAGGGACCCCTGGACCTCATAAATGAGTGCTAATTCCCTGACTCTCTCTCTGTATTTTCGTGACCTACTCTCTAGCTCTTGGGTGTGATCTCATTTGAGGCAGGGCACTTGTACTGCTAAGCTTCGGGATTAAAACTAAAGGTTGGTTTTTCTGATTTATTTACTTAGTAATTTTTCTGTTGTCCTTTAGGAATTATTTATATGTTCAAAGTTAGAGAACATAGGTACAATCTAGGTTGCATGTGAACTTAGGGTTTTAGTTCATAGATTTGCAGAAAACCTTTTAGTGGAATCAGAGCTATTTGGTTGTTTTCTAATTGAATTGCTATAACTGTTTTCCTAAAATTTAGGGTTTAAAGCTTATAAACCCTAATATTGCAAATTGATTAGGGTTAGGGTTTTAGAAACCCTAGCCCCTCCCCTTTATTATTTTTAAAATTTGCTAGGGTTTAGAAGGTATTCTACTTTTGATAATTTGTGATTATTAAATAATTGGATAACCTTAAACCCATTGCTTGCTATAATTCGAAATTTAGGGGTTTAAGATAGGTTTAAATTAATTTGATTAATTTGTGATACCTATCTGGTTTTAATTAATTTAATTAATTGTGTAATTAAAATATAAATTAAATCATTTAAAGGTTTAAGTTTAATTTTAAAATTAATAGTTAATTTTTCGAAAATTAAATAGATAAACCAGGAATATTTTAAAAGTTTAAAATACATCTTATATATATTATAATTAAAAGTTAATATTATTTGTATAAGATAATTGGTTAGTCAAATCAATAGTAGGCCTCATTCACGAAGCTGATCTATAAGGAAGGTATAAGGAGACTGTCTATAAAATGGCAGTCTAATGGGTATCCACTCTCACCCACCGCTCTCTTGATCAGTGGAGCGTCGTTCGCTAAACGAGTTTGTTAGGATCGCTTAATCTCATTAAAAGTATAATGTTATTAATCAAAGTACTGGAACAGTTTTATAAAATCCCAATCTAGTTACTTTAGGAAAAATGTGAAAAGATGCTAAACCATGAAATTGCACATTGTACTTTATGAGACATTAGTGGAGCGTGTGTGGTTAACAAACACACTAATAGGGGCTCATAAAGAGTTGCAATGGGTTTCTCAATCTTATCATTGTTGATAGAGCGTGTGTGGTTTACCGGCACATCAATTAGAGATGATAATTGACTTTGAGAGTACCAAGCTAATTTGCATGGTTATTCACATCTAGTTTGTGATCCTCGGCATCCCAGTCACAAACAGTAGAGCATATCCGAGATTAAACATGTTATTGAACAGTTCAATAAATCTCAAAGATCTTGGGATTCCACTATAATATGATTATCTTCCATGGTGGAATTGGCCGAATCATCATTCGCCTACCTTTATAAAATTTACAGTTAGATTACGGCATCCCTCTTCTAAGTTATAAATTATATAGTTGAGTCCTAGCCTTATTATTATTCTTGGGTTAATATTAAGGATTATTATATATCTAATTAAAAATTACCTTCTTTTATAGATGTCTTCTGCTGATAACTCTACTCCCCAATCCGGACCCTACACAAATAGCAGTCATGTTACCTCTATCCGTTCACTGTGTTCTAAAGTGACTTTAGATGGCCCGAACTATAATGATTGGATAAGGAACATCAAAATGGCTATGAGGTTTGAGAACAAAGAGTATGTTCTTGACACTGAGCTCATTGAAGTTGTTCCCGACACAGCTACTCCCGAGGAATATGCCTCGTATAAGAAACATTATGATGATGCGACCAAAGTGGCCTGCATCATGATTGCTACCATGACTCCTGAGTTGCAAAGATTCAACGAGGACTACTGGCCCTATGAGATGCACAAGGAACTTATGAAAAATTTTCGTAAGAGAGCGTGTATCGAGAGGTGCGAAGTGGTCCAAGCCCTCATGACAGGCAAGCCTAAGGATGGAGAGTCCGTCTGCACTCACGTGCAAAGGATGCAAGGTTATGTGGAGAGACTGCAGAAGCTTGGAATTCAAGTCGATGATGAGTTGACCATTGACATGGTGCTTAACTCCTTACCGAGTTCTTATAACCAGTTTACACTGGCGTATCATTTGAACAACACTGAGACCTCGTTGTCTGAGTTGGATAATATGATGCAGACTGCAGAAGATGGGCTGAAGGGTAAAAGTGTACCGTCAGTGAACCAACCCGTCTTGGCAATTGGTCAAGGAAAAGGAAAGAAACGAAAGGGCCCTCCCAAGCAGAATCGGAGGGAAAAGGTTCAAGTCGGGTCATCCAGTAATGGCCCGAGACCCAAGTCTTCCGACATTCCACATGTCTCGAATCCTAAAGATGCCGACTGCTTTTATTGCAAAGAAAAGGGTCATTGGAAGAGGAGCTGCCCTGTTGGGCCCTATTTTGGTGGTTTATGCTTTACTATTCACTTTGTATGTCTTTTGGGCTTGTGTAGTTAGTTGTGGGTTTGGGCTAGACTAGTATTGGGCTTGTATGGACTTGATAGTATAAATAGTCTTCTAGTTTGCACTTTTGTGGGTTGGTTGGCGTGAAGAGATTTTGAGAGCTCTAGATTTCGTGAGTCTTAGTGTGTGTATGATCATTGTACCAACATTTTGAAGCTAATCAATTACAAATGCATTTGATCATATGTGGTGATTTCTACTTCATCTTATTTCTTTTCTTGATTGTTTTCAATTGGTTTTCCGCACCATTTCAAGGTTTATATGATTGATATTGTTATTGGTGAAGATTGGGGACTTACAATTGGTATCAGAGCAAGAAAACAATTTTTATTGTTTTAATATCAATCATTTTTCGAGAAAAGGATTGAGTTTTTGGAGTTTTTGGTGTTTTATTAAAATTCTCACTATTTATCGAGTTCATAAGTGTTCATCATGTTCATCAGGATTTATTTTTGGGAGATTCAAATGAAATCTCTAAATTAAAGGAAATCCACGATTTTTAAAAGGTTACTCGGTGGATTTGAGGTTGATCGATGCATTTTTAAAAGGTTTCTTGGTGCTTCTTGGAGTTAATCGACGGCACATAAGGGTTCTTCGGTAAACCTTAGGTCAAAAAGGAGTTACTCGGTCAATCTTGAAGTCAAAGGAGGTTGATCGGTCAATATAAGGTCAAAAGGGTGTTTTTCAGTCAACATTAAAGTCAAAAGATTGCTCGGTCAATAGGCCAAGTTACTCGGTCTTAGTGGGTTCTTCGGTCCATCATCAACCGAACCAGGGTACTTGGTCAAGTTGGGTAACTCGGTCAAAGTTACTCGGTCTCCTTCTCACCGATCAACCGGGTGACTCGGTCAAAATCGGTCAACTCATCCAATTTTTGGTCAACACAGTTATTCCTTTTCGCGATTAACCTCATTTGTTTAAAACTAAAATTGAAGCTTCGTTTTTTTAACTTAGGATTATTTTTTTAATAAAAAACAAAACAAAAAAATATTATAAAATGACCATCGAAACAAAAGATTCGTGCAAAAGCTCATGTTGCTTAGAATTTGAAACAAAATTAAAAATTATCGTGAGATGAATGAAAACCTTGTAAGGGAAATTTTTGAACTTGAAAATTTGAATTATAATCTAAAGAAGAAAATTAAACCTTTGCAAGAAAAATTAGATGCCAAAAGAAATGATTTCAAATTATTGCAAGAAGATTACAGTACAAAAAATTATCTTCTCAAATTGGCCAACGAAGACATTGCCAAATTGACTGTCGAGCATGACTCTTTGAAAGCCAAAGCTCAAGATAAAGAGTTTGTTTTCAAAAAATTCAAAGGGTCAAGCACGATAGTTGAGTCAATGATAGAGTCTCAACTCCAATGGGATGAAAGTCAAGGTCTTGGGTACAAAAGTGTTCCACCCCTATTTAATTATAATTGTACCCCACCCCTTGCTTTATACGATGTTTTTATCCCTGAAGAGACTAGTCAAGCTGAGAAAGGTGTGTTGGAAAATTCTAATGAATTTGGTGAGTGTGCAGGGACTGAAAACTCTTCAGATACTGCATCTGCTGAATGTTCAAAAGAAAATAATAATGTTGTCAAGAATCCAGATGTGCATAAGCCAAAGAAACATGCAACAATTCATGCATGCAACTGTGGACAATTTCAAAAGCCATCCACATCTGGATCAGGCTACAGTTCACATCGTGGTGTCCACAGACGACCAACCTGCTACAATTGTGGCACTCCTGTGCATATTGCAAGAAACTGTTTTTAAAATGCCAAAAGCCATAGAAAGATGCCAAGAGGAAGATTTGTCCAAATAAATTCCTCTAGATCTGATTTAATGGATGGTGACTGGAATCTTGCCAAGGCTAGGAGACAAGCACAATAGATCAGAAAGAACAATTCTAGAAATTTAGCATCTTCTCAAGGATCCAGTTTCAGTGCACACTGGAAATACAGACCTAAATCAAAAGGCAAACAAACTTCAAAGATAAAGACAGCAGTATCCAACCAGTCAGTCAAAGTGACATCAAGACCAAACTATCAGTAGATACCCAAAGGGAGCACTTCTAAACCCTCACTCTTTTTTTGTTATTTCCTCAAATTATATTCTTGACAAACAGGATATGGTATGGGAGCAAGTGTTACACTCAGATGGCAGTGGCAAACCCAGTTACAAGATAGACTGGGTTCCCAAAAGGAACTGATTCTGCATTGTGTGCAGAAGTAGCCACAGAGGCATATCATCAAACCCATGTTTGTTGATAATGGCTATTCCATGCACATAATGGGAGACACATCTCTATTGTGATTCACTCTAACCATTATAGAGATTATGTGTCTATTTTTTGGAAAAAGAAATTGCAAATCTGTTATGGCATCTCATCAAAGTCTCTTCGTTGCAGAAATTCGGTTTGATCTCTTCAATCTTATCCTTTACTCTAAACTGCTGTGCTCATTGTGTTTTGATTTCTGGTTCATGACAAATTTTGTTTTACCTTGTTTTGACTCCCTCTGTGCTTAACTTGAGGGGGAGTAATTTTCATAAAATCAAACAAAAAAATTACAAAACTTTAAAATCAAATTTTTTTTTTATAATTTTCATATCTTTCATTCCAATAAAATTAAAATCCAAAAATATTTTTTTTCCTCTTTGTGTGTTTAAAATTTCAGAAAATCGAAACTGACTGTGGTCATTATTGTCCAATCTTGTCCCGAGTGTTAGTTTGTTCCTGTTTAGAAATGATACCCATGTAGATAAATATAGCTGTTTTCAAGTCAACTAAAATTTATACACGTTGCAAAATGAGATATTTGGAATTGAGGTGATGTGTAGAAGGTTAAGGATCTGTTTAAGGATTATAAATGTTTATTGTGGTCGCCTATCTGGTTCATGTGCTATCACCATGAACTTAAGTTCATTAAACTTCAAGTTGTGGTGAGAATGTTTTGTCTAAGAATTGGTGTCTACTTAATACCCTCTATATACATGGTTTATCAATCCTGGCTTCCCCAATGATATGGGTCTGAGAGAAACCTTTAGTATACTATCTTGGTCTGTTGAGTGTGTCCAATTGTCACAACCCACACTAAAGTAGTGTGTGGTTAGGCTAAAAGAGGCCAATGTGTCCACATGTCAAAAGGGTCATTAGGATTAAACTAAAAGAGGCACAAAATCAGCCCATTTAGAAACCCTAAAAGAGGCCAATGAGCTCACATGTTTAAATCCTAAGGAGCATCAAATTATTTTGTATAAGAACTCCTCGAAAAGATGCCAATGATGCACAAAAGAAGCAAATCTTCTTAAAAGATGCCAATGTTGCACAAGGCAAAAGAGTAAGGAAAACATCTAAGAGTTTGAATAAAAAGGAACTTGGACTTAGGGAAAAGAGTCAGTTGACCAAAGAGTTTCTCGATTAGAAAGGGGAGATAACCTGTGTATGTTATGGAAATTCTGTTTGAGAGATAGATTGTTGAGACAAAATTCTCACTCAAAGTGAAGAAACTGGAAAAGCCGTTTCAAATCGAAACGAATTTTAAGATAATTTCCAAGTTGGCGATTCTCTTGACACAATAACCGTTTATCTCCTTTTATAAATTCTAAATTTGTATACACATCATTTTAATAAAGATTGTCTGTGTTGCAGCTGTGTGAGTTTTGTTCGCCAATGAAAATGTAAGCCTATTCTGAAAATATCAACCAAACGTGAAACTAACGTCATTCTTGATAGGAATACTGGCTCATTGTCGGCACAGTTTTCAAAATAATTTAAATTTCAATTGCGTTTAGAAAATCAAAAATTTCCTTAAATCTTTGATTTAGGGGAGAAAAAGAAATTTTAAAAGGTTTTAATATCACATAAATTGAAAATCTGTGAAAAACAAAAAAAAAATTAATTAAAGGTCTTGAAAATCCAAAAAAAGAAAAAGAAAAAAAACAAAAAAAAATCAAAAATATTTTCGTGTGTTCGTGTGTTCTAATTTTTTATTTTATTTTATTCCTTTTTGTCACGAATTTTTAAAATCAATTCATTTTGCCGTTTTTTGGTTTGATCCGGGTTTCTTGGGCCGAGCAACCTTTGGCCCATGTGGGTTATTCGGGGTATATAAGCCTTTCACCCCACCGGGTTTTTCTTTTTTCACGAACCCTAATCCTCCGCCTCTCTCTTTTTCTCTCGCGAACACCATCGTCCTCCTCACCGCATCTCCGTCCCTCTCTCTCGATCTCTCTGAAGTTTGCTCCGATCAAAGCTGTTTTAAGGTTCAAATGATTTCGATTTTACATTTTTTTCGGTGTAATTTTGTTGTTTTGAAGGATAATCGGTGCATCTAGTGGTTCGGTACCGATATAGGGTTTTTCGCCCCTCGCTTTCGTCATCAAACCATCAGGGTTGTGAAGCGGATTCGAATCGGACCGAACAACCTTCGAGATCCGACCCATATTCATCGAACAACCATTTCGGACCGAATACCTCTTTGGCGACCCGTTTTCGTCCGAATCTGACCCATCGTGCACCGAACCATACCTTTTGGACCGAACAACTCAATTTTTGATCGATTAAGTATTTTGTGGGCCGGATAATTTCTCTTTGGACCGAACAATTAAATCCTTGGGCCAATTAATTTATTTTGTGCTGTTTTGATTCATTGGATCTCAATCAAATTAATTTGGACCTCGCGTGCACATTAAACTGAGATAAACGGGCTAATAAATTATCGAGATCAAAGAAATCAAAATGTTAATTTAATTTTTAAATTAATTATTTTATTTCAGTGATCTTGGAAATTTGTTGCGTGTTTAATTCTTTTCGTGAAACTATTTTTTAACTTAGTCAGTTTAATGCAGAGTCTATGGCTGCTGAGGATTATCTGAAACACGTGCCTCACCACAACATCCCATGCTACTTGGTGGAATTGTCTGATGAGCACAAGAATGATTTCCAGTCCATGATAAACGGTTTAAACAATTGTCGGATCACTCACGCACTTTGCGTAAATCCAGTGATCTTCATTGACCTGGTGGATGCTTTCTAGAGAGGTGCTAATATCAAGAAGGTGGGAGGAAGTGCTATGACGATTAACTCAACCATTCAAGGAGTTGAAGTTGTTATTTCTGAACAAGTTATCCGTGAAGTACTTCAATTTGGTGATGAACCTGGGCTTCTAATCGAGTACCCAGTTGAAAAAATGAAGAATGGGTTGGAGCAATTGAGCTATGAAGGAGATTTTCCACCTACAGTTAAGAAGATGCTCCCTCCTTTCTGGAGATTCCTAGCACATACTGTTGTGGCATGTATATCTAGAAGAAAAGGAGGATCCGATGAAATCAGCAAAATTGCCACATCTGCTTTTGTCTCCCTTGCACTAGATTGGGAGTACAACTACTCAAAGTACGTGTTTGAAGAGTTTCAGAGCAACTTGCAGAAGGCTAAGAAGGATCTGTTCTTTATGTATCCAAGATTCCTTGGAGCTATAATAAGGTATAATACTTAAAATTCCGTACCTTTGCTACTCTTTCATTTTCATTTCTTTCTTTCTCTAGGAAATTTCACTTGTCATCTTTCCCTTCTAAGTCACCATACTAATGACTTAATCATTTGCCCAGCCTTTAAATGTCTTAACTTGAGGTACTCATTCGAGTTTGGAAGTCATAACTCCAACTTTCTTGATTATCTTACTATCTCGTATCTTTAGTTTGTATTATCATCTTGGGTTCCTTGCCATTAGGCATCTTACATTCATCTTCTAACCAACATGCAAAATATTAACTTGTACTAGTTATTCTTGAGGCCTATAGTAGTCCCTGAGTGGCACTCATGGTTGCTACCTTCAATCTTTCTTCTTTACTTATGTCATATAGCCATAGGGTTTGTATCCAGAAACAAGACCCAACTCTAACAAGACCCAACTCTACATTCCAGGCTAATTGCTTCATAATTCCTATTTGGGTGGCACATTTTCATCATACTTCTTTAAATGTTCTCATTAATACTTCATATTATTCTGATATGCATACTTATAGTGCTACTCAACCTACATAAGGTATAACAGTTTCCATATTTGTTCATTTCAGGTTTCTGAACTACGTTATACATATCCATTATATTATCTTTAATACTTTTCAATCATACTTTAATATTTTCTGTCATACTTGACCTTAACACATAGGTATAGCAATCCTATGTTATTCAAACCTTCTATCCCCTTTTTACTACATTTCTATATGTATTCCCTACTATATTCCCATGATTCCTTCGTGATTCCGCCAATCTCATATACATATCCTGTGATTATGATAATACGGGCCCATATTATCATAACCACCTATACATATTTGATTTTGACATCACCACTAGGTCTCCTGGTTCAATGGTCCAGGTTAGCTTAATACATTATAAAATATATACTATTAACATGTATCAAGGAATCTTAATGCTTATAATCATATACTTGCATATGTGTAACAGTTTTGGAAAATAACCACATAATTCCCTAAGGGCATGTTTGGTAGAGAGAAATTAAACTAGAAAAATGGAATTAATGGCATTTCTTTTGTTTGTTTAGGTTTGAGAACGTGGAAATGAGAAACAAAATCAATACCTTTTCCGCCACTCCAATTCTCTACTAAATACAGAGAAAATGTGAGAAATGAAAAAAATAAGAACACGGAGAAATGAAAAGCAAATACAGAGAAATGAAGGAAAAAGAAGTATCGCACGTGAGGCTATGCCTGGATTAAAACAATCAATGTCCATGAATCTACTTTATTTATTTATTTGTAAATCATCTTTTTCTATTAGGATCATGTTTTAAAACGTAATATATTTTTTATAAAATCGAAATAAGACATAAGTTTATAATTGACGATTATAAAAGGTACTTGGTAAAAAGTAATTGAGAAAAAAATTAGAAATATAAAAATACATAATATGATAAATTAATATGTAAATTATAAAGACATTATTGTAAAAAAAATGTTTGGGAAAACGATAAACATGGTAAAAAAAATTTATTTCCATTTCATTGCTTATTACAACCAAATAAGAGAATTGATTCTCAATACATTTCTCTAGCGAATTCTCTGTTATACCAAACAATGGAATGAATTCTCTTTCCCTAGCTTCATTCCATTTCTCTGTATTTCTATTCTCTGCTGCAATTCCATTTCCCGGTACCAAACGTGCCCTAACAGTCCAATATCATCTTAGACTCAACAGTCTCATCATTCTATAGGCATGTAACCTATCTTAAGTTCTTAGGTTAATCAACCTATCTTACGAAGCATCTTGTCAAAGCCTTAGCTTTCTTGCTTACGATCTTATCTTAAGTCTGTATTCTCACTTAAGCCTCAGACAGTTTAAGCCTACATTCGAGTCTCGACACCTAATTCGCTTAAACTATGTCTCTGATACCAACTTGTAACGCCCCAAATTTCTCAAAAAAAAAATTTTAAAAATGCAATAACATCAAAAGCGCATTAACGTCAAAAGCGCAATAGCGCCAAAAGCACAATAGCTGGTGTAGTATTTTATAAAACTAGCTATTGAAAAATCTCGTATTTCGAAAACCACGTTTCTTTATAGAACAAAATTGTCAAGCTTTAAAAACTTTTCTCATGACCTCGTGTCATGTCTTAAAACTTGGTCCCAACATAAACTATTTAGTTGTAAAAATGTTTATACAACTTCGGGGGTTACAACTTCATATCATTCAAGACCATAGAAAGCAAGTTAAGATAACAAACCGTTACATGAGCCAGAATTCGCTCCATCTAAAGTCTCAATATCCTCGAGTCATCTACCTGCTTCTATCTCTCGTGTCTAGCACCTGAGATACATGGCATAAAATATAATACGTCAGACAAAAATGTCTCGTGAGCTACATGGGTTTGGACACAAAATATTTAAAAACATAATATATATTGTTCCCAAAGCCCTTATTCCAGACTTAAGACTAAGACGAGTCTTCTTAGTCTAAGTTTTACTTGATTTTATAAGAATAAGACGAGTCTTCTTAGTCTAAGTTTTACTTGATTTTATAAGACGACGAGTCTTCTTAGTCTAAGTTTTACTTGATTTTATAAAATCATTATAACTTAAACGTATCATCGTTTTGCTTTTAAAAACCTTTCATAAGAAGTTTGTCATTTGCAAAACCTTCGTAATCAAATCATGTGAAAAGACTTACTGTTGAAAACATAATAACCGAAACATATCATCATTTTGCTTTTAAAGCCTTTCATAATAAGTTTGTCATCATAAAACTTTCATTACTTAAACTTGACTGGTATTCATTTGTATTTGTATTTTTATACTTAGGGCCTTAATCACTCTTGGTGATACCCCAAGTCTGGACTGAGATGGTGAGAACATAATCAGACCACCTCAGCGTCTTATCACATGCTTTGACCGGTATCTCAACATGCATGCTTTTTATACTTAGGGCATTAACCCTAAGTCTGGACTAGGATGAAAAGAACATAATCAGTCCACCCTAGCGTCTTATGCTTTTAGGAAATCTACTTCTCGAAGGGGTTGGTACCACCCCAGTAGACTCCTCTGGATTCCCTTGCGGGAACGTCATCCCCCGGGTACAAAACATTTCTATTACTTCACATTGCCGAGCATTCTATATCATAATACCAGTCATTTATAAATACATTGAGGCTAGATGCCAAAACATACTTTCAAATCTTTATGGCTTGAAGCCAAAACATACTTTCAAATCATTATAGGCTTAACGCCAAAACTTTCTTTCATAACATTCGTAAGGCTAGATGCCAAAACTTTCTTTCATAGACATTCATAAGGCTAGATGCCAAAACTTTCATAAACATTCGTAAGGCTAGATGCCCAAAACATTCTTTCATAAATTTATAGGTTAAACGCCAAAACATAACTTTCAAATCTTTATGGCTTGATGCCAAAACATGTTTTTCAAACATTGTAGGCTTAATGCCAAAAACATAATTTCATAACATTATTCGGCTTAATGTCAAATCATACTTTCAAAACATAGTTGGCTTAATGCCAAATCATACTTTCAAACATAGTATAAGACTTTCATAATCATGTCATAGGTATATAAACTTGCATATCATTTCATATTTGAAAGTCACATAAATTATATAAACATTTTGCCATGTACCCCATAGTAGGAAAAAGCCACATGTACTCACCTTAGTAGCTAGGTACGTCTAGCTACACTAATCCACATAACTCTAGTCATTTGCTGCTTCCAAGCGTCCTTCAATATCTATTAATCTAATAGGAGATTAGAACATATTAGACAACTAAACATATATCATGTGTCTAATCATTCTTGACTACTACTAGTCATTATCTAATTATATGCTAATGGTTAAGTACGATTCTTAAAGCATAATAACTATTTTGGACAATTTTACCCTTTTGTCCCACTTGACAACTTAACACAAAGTTCATGCACACTTGTGTTTTACTCTTTGCCATACACCCTGACCATGTACCAATAGTGTCTAGAACATGTATCAAGTTGTATGGAACCTTTTAAACCACTTTTCGTTTTGACACTTTTTAACCGTTTTCTCATTTAGGCATCCTACTTTGCCTAAATGTGTTTTCTTAGGTTTTAGCATGTAAATTTAGTAACTTTATGATATTAACATGCTTATAAAGCAATATCGACGCTTAGAATCCCAAACATCTCTCGTTTCATTATTTTATTCTATTTTTGGCAAATTTGCCGCTAAAGATTATAAAAATAAAAATTATTTTTAAACATCCCACTTTTTACATATTTTGTTACCAAAACCACCCAACAACTCATAAATGTTGATATAAATTCATTTCATGCCCTCGTGAGCTCGTATTTGCTTAAACGATAACTTTTTAGTTTGACCGTTCCCGATTAAGTCATTTTTAGGCTTAACAGAAACTTAACTTTTCTTGACCCAAGCTTTCAACTTCCTTTTTAATATAGCATAATTATATGACAATGAATCATAGTATTCAATTCTTAGGGTAAATTCTCAAACTTTTGCTTCTTAGGCCTAAACGGCCAATTTACTAAAAATAATCTAATTATAGTCTTTTTATGACTAATTGATACTTTATAAGATATTTAACCAAATACTTGTATCCCCAATTCAATATTATCATCTTCAAATGCAAATATGTCTCATGAATCACATTTTAATTAGTTTCTTGATCACAATCATCAATTTTCATTATTGTCCCATTTAGACTTTATAAAAGTCAAATTTGCTCATCTTTTTGTCACTTGATTATCATCAAGCTAATTAGCTTAATTTTCTTTATTCTTTGGTGATTCTGGTTCTATACTAATAGCATATCATGAATACAATTCCAATTTTAACATAAACCAAACCTAACCCCACAAATTTGGCTTCTAGACTTGTGGTTTGACTTTGACAGAAAAGTCAAAGCTGTCAAATTGAACTAGATTAGTATATTTAAATTGGCTCTTTAATGCATATGAACTTAACCAATAAAACACCACCAAATCTGTCCCATTTCAAGAAATTAAGTTTTTGTCATAAACTCAACTTCTTAAGCCACAACCAAACACCAATTTCTTTATGCATTGCAAAACCCTCATCAATTTCAACATGCATTCAAGATTTCAAACATTTCAACCTAGGGTTTCAAGAAATCAGATTATACCTTTCAATAATACTTGAGATTGAACCAATAAAATCTGAAATTCGGACGTTCTTGCCACTTATACGAATTTTCTGCTCAATCTATGATTAGAACCACAAATCAACATCAAATATTGACATGCATGAAGGTATTTTCAGATTTAGGAACTAGGGTTTCGAAAATCAACTTTTACCTTTTTCAATTTCTGTCTAATAGCTCTCAAAACTGAAATTGGTGATGGGATTAGACAAGAAATCAGAAAATAGAAGCTTATTGGTCCTCCCCTGTAGCCGCCGGCCACCGGAGCACCGCACCTCGCCGGAAAAACGCACAGGCAACGCCAGTTCTCGTCTGTTTCACGACTGTTGACAGCCGCTGCTGTACAGCTTCTGATTCACGCACCCTCTTGCTCGAGAATCGCTGCTTGGCCCGCCCTTTCTCCCTCTCGATTTTGATTTTTACACACACTGTGTTCTTCCTTCTCGAGCTCCCGATTCTCTCTCTTTTCTTGCTCTTTTATTTTTCTGATTTCAGTTTTGCGTGATTTTGGGGAGAAGTCGCAGCCCACAGGAACAAAAGAAAAGACTGCTGGGTTTTTTGAAGTGTTAAATTACAAAACTGCCCCTGCTTCCCCAGCCTTAGTGAAATTTTCGTGTATTTTCCTTATTTTTCCTCAACTTTGTCTTAAAGTCTGAATGTTGATACATTTTCTGCTATTAACCTTTGAAAATGTCTCTTTGGTCTTTTTTGTCACTTTTGGGCCATTTTAAAACCTTCATAACTCCTTTATTATATCTCCAAATGGCCTGAATCTTTTTCCTATACTTTTGTTATCTCAAATACTACCAAAGTCATCTTGATGACTTTTTCTCAATACCTTTTAGATTTTGGGATATCAATTTCTAAAGATTTGACAATAAAATTTTCACTTTTAGTCCTTTGCTCTCCCTTTTGCTCTTGGGTCGCTAAAACAAAAATTTTAATTGAAATAATCATCATATCATGAATTAAATAATTTTATTAACAATAACCTTCCGTAATTTCACATTCTTGGACCAAATCGCATTTTCATAACACACTAAGTTCATTTAAGTATCAAACTCTTTACATTGAATACTTGCATAAATTGTTATCTTACGTATGACAAATTTTTAGTTGTCACAAGTGTATTGCATATTGATTCTTCTAGTGGTGTAGAAAAGGCATGCTTGTGGCATTGTCGTCTTGGGCACATCAACAAGAAACGCATCGCCCAACTCCAAAAGGATGGAGTGTTGGAATCATTCGATCTCAAGTCGGATGATGTACATGAATATTGTCTGTTGGGCAAGATGACAAAATCACCATTCAAAGGGTCTTTTGAAAGAGGTGAATGTCTGTTGGATATCATACACACATATGTGTGTGGACCCTTCATCTAATATAAGTCATATACCTTTGAAAAGTTCAAAGAGTTTAAAAATGAAGTTGAGAATCAATTGGGAAGGGAGATAAAGATGTTTAGATCTGATAGAGGCGGTGAGTATCTTAGTATCGAGTTCCTCGACTATCGTAAGGAATGTGGAATAGTTTCACAGTTGACACCTCCCATAACATCACAGTTGAACGGTGTTGCTGAGAGGCGAAATCGAACCCTGTTAGACATGGTTCGTTCCATGATGAGTCGAGCTTCGCTTCCCATCCACTTCTAGGGGTATTCCGTAGAGACTGCCGCCCACATCCTCAATCTTGTCCCAACGAAAAAGGTTGCTAAAACACCTCATGAGATGTGGACGGGAAAAGTTCCCTCGTTAGCACATATCAAAGTCTGGGGGTGTGAAGCTTTTGTAAGACGAGAGAGTCACGATAAACTCGTAGAAAGAAGTGAGAGGTGTATATTCATTGGATACCCGAAATAGTCTTTTGGATACTTGTTCTACAGACCAAGTGAGGACATGGTCTTTGTAGCTAGACGATGTGTCTTTCGAGCGAGAGAGCTTATACTCAAAGAGGACAATGGGAGTACCGTTGATCTTGAAGAAATTCAAGAGTCATCTGATGACACAACCTTAGGAGAAACTAGCATCCAACAAGAGGAAGGAGTTCCTATTGGTCCGACATATATATCATTACCTTTTAGGCGCTCTGGTAGAGTTAGCATGCCAGCCGAGTTTTATGGTTTCCATATAACTACGGATGGTGACACGTTTGTCAGTGATATGACACTGATAAATTTGGATGAGCCAGCTAACTACCAGAAAGCAGTGGTGGGCCCTGAGTCTGCCAAGTGGAAAGAGGCAATGGACAGCGAGATCAAGTCCATGTATGACAATCAAGTTTGGAACTTGGTTGACAATGTACCGGGTCGAAAGACAGTCGGGTGCAAGTGGATCTTCAAGAAGAAGACCGACATGGATGGAAAGGTACACACCTTTAAGGCTCTAAGGCTCGACTGGTTGCGAAGGGCTTTACTCAAACCCCGGGGGTTGACTATGATGAGACCTTCTCACCAGTGGACATGATTAAGTCTATTAGGATAATGCTTGCCATAGTTGCATTTCATGACTATGAAATTTGGCAGATGGATGTCAAAACCGCTTTCCTTAACAGAAAGTTGACTGAGGATGTTTACATGAATCACCCAGAGGGTTTTGTAGACACCAAGCATCCTAACAAGGTATGTAAGCTTGAGAAATCAATCTACGGATTGAAACAAGCTTCTCGCAGCTGGAATCTATGCTTCCATGAGAAAGTCAAAGAGTATGGTTTCTCTAGGAGTGAAGATGAGTCCTGTGTGTATGTCAAGGCTGGTGAGAGTATAGTCACTTTTCTGGTGCTGTATGTTGATGACATATTGCTCATGGGAAACGACATTCCAACCTTGAAAGATGTCAAGTCTTGGCTTGGGAAGTGTTTCGCCATGAAAGACCTAGGAGAAGCTGCCTATATTCTCGGGATAAGAATATTGAGATATAGGAAGAAGATACTAATAGGACTTAGTCAAAGTAGATACTTGGAAAATGTACTAAAGAGGTTTAGTATGGAAAATTCCAAGAAGGGAGAGCTGCCTTTCCAGAGTAATGCAAAGTTGAGTAAGACTCAAAGCCCAAGTACAGATGAGGAAATAGCTGACATGAGTCGGGTACCTTACACTTCGGCGGAAGGGTCGATTATGTACGCTATGACATGTACTCGTCCCGACGTGTCCTTTTCTTTGAGCATGGTCAGTCGTTACCAGGGGAACCCTGGTAGAGCGCATTGGATAGCTGTAAAGAATATACTCAAGTATCTGCGACGGACGAAGAACATGGTGTTGGTCCTCGGTGGCATTGATACCTTGAGAGTTAGTGGGTATATAGATGCCAGTATTCAGACAGATAGAGACAACGGTCGGTCTCAGTCGGGCTGGGTATTTCTTTTGAATGGAGGAGCGGTTACTTGGAAAAGTTCCAAGCAAGAGACAGTGGCTGATTCTATGTACGAATCAGAGTACATAGCAGCGAGTGAAGCGTCAAAGGAAGCGGCATGGCTGAAGAACTTCATCGGTGACCTTGGAGTAGTCCCGAGTATTCAGGAGCCCATGGAACTGTTCTACGATAACGAAGGAGCGTTTGTTTTGACAAAGGAACCGAGAGACCATGGAAAGTCCAGGCATATCGACAGAAAGTACCACCTATATAAGACATAGAGTAGAAGAAGGTCGCCTCCTTGTAAAGAGGGTATCATCTGAAGATAATCCTGCAGATCCCTTGACAAAGGCTCTGAGTAGGATCAAGCACAATCAGCATGCTAGGAGCATAGGATTGAGAAATGATATTAGTTTTTGTAATTAGATAGGAATTTGAAACTTGTAACAATGTAATTGTAATTGACTTTGGTTATTTAATAATAGAGATTTATTAATGAGTATTGTTTACTACTATTTGTCAATTGTTTATCATTGTGTTTCATTTTACATGTTTACTTCCTGAGTAATATGATTATTCGAATATCCACAGTCGCTCATACTTTTTGGGAGTAAGTATGAATGAAGACTGTCATGAATTTGTTTGTAGATTTTCTAAGGAGTTAGACATAGCAACAATATTGCTATAACATTCATGAGTACTTAGAAAATGGATATTTGAGTATTGAATAAACCCGCGCTCAAAAGATTGCTTCGTGGATTATATCACGAGCAATGTTGAGACGATAACATCTTATGATCTTGAAGCGGAGACATATGAGTTATAATTTGCAAGGCAGTTGCTCATTGATAATGCGAAAACGCATCGGTAACTCAATGTTTATAAAACGTGTTGTTGTGAGTGATATGACTGGTAAAAGATATAAAGCATATGAGTCGGAGCTTATTCGTTCCTTGACCCTATTCAGAAATAGATATATGTAGGCCTCTCGATGATTTTGAAGTTGATTGAAAGTGTTGGCCAACCAAGACTGAATTGATGTGTTCAATTAGTAGTCTTAAAGTCATATGCAAATCAGAAATCGGGAAACAGAGTATCGGACCGAGATTGATCTTAATCCATTTCTTGAGTCTAAAAAAAGATATTGTTGAATGGAGGATCATATGATCACTTATCTATAGACAGAACTTACTAGGTCAGAGTTCGGCAGCAGTTTCTAGGTGTTAGTTCTATATGCCCAATGATGATCATAAAATGATATTACTAATAATACATGATCCTATAGGGTCACACCAACAACAAGTTTGACACCAATTGATCATTTGGAATGTTAAATTTGATTTAACATCAAATGATACTAAACTTGCAATTTAATTTTGTAAGTTATTATTATTTTAGGTAAATAATAATAACTCCAAAATTAATGGTTGATTAATAATTCATATGTGATGAATTAATTAAGTATAACAATTAAATTGTTTAAGTTGTTAAATAATTTAATTGATTTATAAGTAAACCTTTTATTTAATTTAATTGATAAATTAAATGAAACATGTACATTATATATATATATATATATATATATATATATATATATATATATATATATATATATATATATATATATATATAAAATTTATGATGCATGATTAATTGGTTTATGTATGTGATTAAATGGTTAAGTGTTATTCCATTTAAACACAAGCATGAAAGTTTATTATTTATAAACTTTATGATATAAGTATATAAATAATAAGAATGATATATATATATATATATATATATATATATATATATATATATATATATATATATATATATATATATATATAGACCTCAAATCCGGCCATGTGAAGCATGCTAGAGTGTGTGTGGGAACTTGGAAAAGGGATGGGATATTCTCTCATTGTCCAAGACTTGACCATGTAAAAGGTTGCATGCCTCATTTGTTTAATCAACCCACTTTCTCTCTTGGTTTTATACCATTCTTGGCCGGCCATATGAAGGGTTAAGAGACCATTCTTTCATGCTTAATAATCAGCCAAAAACTCTCTCAAACTCTCTCTAGAACATATGCAAAATCGTTTTTGGCATCAAGGAGTTAAGAGCTTTATCTTGCAAGTTTTCAAGACTAGCATCTAAGGGTGTTCAAGCTTGTGGTGGATCAACTATAGAGGGGATCTTCCTTGATTTCTAGCCATCAAATTCGTCCACATAAAGACCAAGAAGAAAGGTTATGATCTTGAACTTCATCTATGCCTCTTCTTCATCTTATCTTTACATGCATGTAGCATGATCCTCTTGGAATGAAATTCGTGTTCATGATTTTTATGCTTCTGTTGCAACTTCAAGTTTTGAAACTCATAACATGAACATGGATTTCCAACAATTGGTATCAGAGCCATGGCTATATTGCTTGTCTAGATAATAAGTTTATTTGGATAAACTTGGTTTTTGGAAGCCATGAATGTTCATCTTCTTGAATGCAATGTTCATGCATGGCTTCTTTGGCAACATGCAAGTATAAATCTTATGATTTTATGTAACCAACTTAATTTAATGTTTGCATGCATTTGGTTACATAATTGTTGCCTTATAAAAACAAAGTGTTGATTTTCTTATGATTTTATGTGATAAAATGGTGCATAAACAAGCCAAGGACCATATGATGCATGTTTTGTGTTTAAATTCGATATGGTTGTAATCTATTGTTTTATTCAAATGGTTTGTAATAATAATTAGTTATTTCCTTCTTTTATTAATTTTGTAAGTATTAGAATAGTTGTATTCTTTTGTATCTTTTATAAAATGTAATAAGTGAAGGAGATAAAGCCAAAGAAAGATTGCAACAAACAGCTCCATTTTCCTGCTTTCCTGCTGTGCATTTCAGACCTGTTATGGGGCACAAAATAAATTAATATCTTGGTGTTTTGATGCTATACTTGTTAGTAACTTTAATATCTAGCATATACAATAAGTGTTGGCAAGTATAAGCATCAATATGACCAAGAATGAAGTGAAGAAAGCAACAAAACCACAAGAAAACCCTCCTGCTACCCTTGTTCCTGTCGGAAGTTTTGGAGTGGCCAAAGAAAAATCATAACTCATTCCATGGTGTCAAGAAATGGTGGTTCAAGTGTCATTTGATGATATAATAAGCTTGGCAAAATTGTAGCCAAATCGAAGATCATTTGGTTGAGTTTTTGTCACCTTTTTGTCTCTAGGTTTGGACTTGATATTTCATGTATGGCTCACATGAAATATCAAATTAGTTGGCTTGTGTTTATGCACCCATGCATGCATGTGATGATTGAATGTTTATTATTTTATGTTGTGGATGAAAATAAGATTTTGCATGCTAGACAACCTAGATAATTAAACATAATCATCAAGGAGTTTGTAATTTTCAAAATTGACATTTAAAACATAAGATGTAATATAATTGGTTTTATTAAAATGGGTTTTGTTATAAAACCTATAAAGTCAAGTTTTGAAAATGAATGAAACAAGAAATAAAATGGAGATTTTATGAACTCTTACAAACTCCAACCCTAAATAATAATGGTAATTATTTAGGATTAAAATTGGTTCTCATGTATGTGATCAAACTCAAACTTAATATTGGATATTAATTGTAATCTTGACCACAAACAAAGAATCAATAAAATGGAGATTTTATGATTAAGAAACCAATTAACAAAATAAGATTTTAATGGTACCATGTTCATTGGATGCATGCAATCTACATGATACCATATGTTTTCAAAATTAGAATTGTAAAACATACAAATCCCTTTCGAAATACAAATCAATGTCGTCCCTCTTAAATACACTCATGTATCACTTGAATATCCTTGTGGGATAAAGGTTACCTAACCACTTGGAGTCTTCTTGTGATACAAGAGGTAGTTTTGCATTATTGATGGGATAAAGGACACCTAACCATTAATAGTTGTCAAAACTACACGTTCGTTTAAGTGGGATGATTTGTTTGGAAATCTTTTGTGATAAAGGTCACCTAAGCATTAGAAATCCAAGGCATAGATGGGATCAAACATGCCAAACTTATAAATGTTATAATCGGATCCCATACCTCTAGAAATTATATTTGGATATAATTGGTAAATCGTTACCTACATTGTTGATTCAAATAGGCGGGATAAAGGATACCTAACCACTTATTCGTATTGCAACTTGGATTCTAGACCTTAATCAATTAAAGTTTATGAAACAAGAAAGGGTATTAATAATTAAGGACTTAATATCATAAATTACTAAATTAAACCTTGTTAAAATATTGTAGATGACACCAAACGCAACAAACCCGGCTCCAAACAAAACTTCACTACGGTCTCTCCTTGAGGGAGAAAAACTTAACCACACCAACTTTTTGGATTGGTACCGTAGTGTGAGAATAGTTCTCAAACAAGAAAAGAAAGAATATGTTCTCAATGAACCACTTCCTGAAGAGCCCCCTGCCATTCCTAAGCCCGCACACGATGCATGGCTTAAAAAGATGGATGACTCTATTGATGCATCATGTCTAATGTTGGCAACCATGATTCCTGACCTTCAGAAGGATTTGGAGAATCATTCGGCCTATGACATGATTAATCAATTGAAGGAAATGTTCCAACAACTTGCAAGAACGGAAAGGTTCGAAACTGTTCAGGCTTTCCATGCTTGCAAGATGGAGGATGGGCAGACGGTTAGCTCTTATGTACTCAAAATGAAGAGTCATATTGATCATTTGGCACGTCTTGGAGTTGTGATGCCCGAAGAGCTAGCAACGGATATGATCCTTAACTCATTGACAAAGTCTTTTGATCCCTTTGTCATGAATTATAACATGAATGGTTTGAACAAGACTATCCCGGAATTGCATGGGATGCTAATTACCGCGGAAATGAATCTGCCTAAGAAAACCACTCAAGTTCTCATGATCAAGGAAGGTGGCACAAAGAGAACTAGACCCGAACACCCCACCAACTCCAAGGGCAAGGGGAAGGCATAGGTTGTCAAAGGAAAGGGCAAGAAAGTTGTCTAAACATCCCGTCCACCCAAGAAGAAGGCAAAAGTTGCCAAAGAAGACGCGTGCTTCGAATGTGGCAAAGTTGGGCATTGGAAGAGGAATTGCCCTACCTATCTTGCGGAGTTGAAGAAGAAGAAGGCAGGTGAGGGCACTTCAGGTATCTATGTGATAGACCTAGAACTTTATAATTTATCTCCTAACACATGGATATTTGATACTGGTTGTGGAACTCACATTTGTAATATGTTGCAGGGGTTCAAAAGGAGTAGGCGACTGAAGGTAAACGAGGTAGTACTCCGGGTTGGAAACAGTACAAGGGTTGCGGTGGATTCAATTGGAAGTTTTGATTTATTACTACCTAGTGGCATGTATTTGACATTGTTGAATGTTTATTATGTTCCTAGCTTGACTAGGAATATTATTTCGGTTGCTAAGTTGAGACAATGTGGTTTTGATCTATGCTTTATAAATGATGACATTTGTGTTTCTAAAAACAATGTATTCTATTTCGAGGCTAGGCCTTTAAATGGAATTTATGAAGTAAACCTTAATGAAAAGACTAACCATGGCTCTTTATACCATACTTTCACCAAAAGACCCAAATGTGATTTGAGTCAAATTTATCTATGGCATTGTCGCCTTGGGCATATAAACAAGAAACGCATATCCCAACTTCAAAAGAGTGGACTTTTGAAGGCAAGTGAGAATGACTCATTTGATATATGTGAATCTTGTTTACATAGCAAGATGACTAAAGCCCCTTTCTCAGGAACCAATGAGAGGGCAAAGGACTTGTTAGGAATCATACATACGGATGTATGTGGTCCTTTCAAGCCAATGACTCGATATGGTGAAAGATATTTCATCACCTTCACTAATAACTTTAGTCGTTTTGGATATGTTTATTTAATTAAACATAAACATGAGGCGTTTGAAATGTTCAAAACGTTTCAAAGTGAAGTGGAAAATCAACTCAACAAAACAATTAAAGTTCTTCTTTCTGATAGATGAGGTGAGTACTTAAGTACAAACTTTATGGATCATCTTAAGACTTGTGGAATTGTTTCACAACTTACTCCACCTGGAACACCACAACATAATGGTGTATCTAAGAGGCGGAACCGGACACTATTAGATATGGTTTGATCCATGATGAGTAGAAGTACTCTACCTTTATCATTTTGGGGTTATGCTTTACAAACAGCTGCTCGTCTCCTAAACATGGCACCTACTAAGAAGGTAGATAAAATGCCTTATGAGATATGGCATGGAAGGGTTCCATCTTTATCCTATCTCAAGGTATGGGGTTGTGAAGCTTATGTTAGACAAGAAGCTTCAAACAAACTAGAACCCCGTTCAACTAAGTGTATCTTTGTAGGGTATCCGAAAGATTGTCTTGGATACTACTTCTACAATCCCATAGAGAATAAGATATTTATTTCTCGAAAAGCTGAATTCTTAGAAAACAAGTTTCTGATGGAAGAGGCTAGTGGAACTTGAGGAACTTCAGGAACCACAGCCTGATACACAATAAATTGGATCTAGCATTCAACAAGAAATTGTTGAACCTGAACAAACAGTTGATCAGGAACAAACTGTAACACAAGATGTTCGCAGATCTGGTAGGGTTCAATTTGAACCTGAAAGATATGGTTACCTAATGATGGAAGAGGAATGTTATACGATAGATTCTGATGAACTCGTCAACTACCAGAGTGCAATGTCAGATCCTGAATCTGATAAATGGCTTGAAGCCATGAACACTGAGATGCAATCCATGCACGATAACCAAGTATGGGACTTGGTTAATCTTCCCACCAATTGTAAGACCGTTGGGAACAAGTGGGTTTTCAAGAAGAAAACCGACGTGGATGGAAATGTTCACACTTTTAAGGCAAGACTTGTCGCTAAAGGATACTCACAAACTCATGGTATTGACTATGATGAGACCTTTTCACCAGTGGCAATGATCAAGTCGATTAGGATACTTTTTGCCATAGCCACATACTATGATTATGAGATATGGCAAATGGATGTCAAGACCGCTTTCCTTAATGGACACTTATTGGAAGATGTCTATATGGATCAACCTGAAGGTTTTGTCGATCCCAAGCATCCAAGCAAAGTGTGCAAGCTTAAAAGATCTATCTATGGATTGAAGCAAGCGTCTCGAACATGGAACATCCGCTTAGATGAAAAGATTACAAATTTTGGATCCATCAAAAATGAGGACGACTCCTGTGTTTACAAGAAAGCTAGTGGGAGCATAGTCATATTCCTAGTATTGTATGTAGATGACATACTTCTATTTGGAAATGACATCCCAACCTTGAAAGGTGTCAAAGCGTTCCTTGAGAACTGTTTCTCAATGAAGGACTTAGGAGAAGCTGCTTATGTATTAGGCATAAAGATCTATA
The DNA here is from genome assembly GCA_023525715.1 of Cichorium intybus. Lineage (NCBI taxonomy): Eukaryota > Viridiplantae > Streptophyta > Magnoliopsida > Asterales > Asteraceae > Cichorium > Cichorium intybus. The sequence goes on along the minus strand of CM042014.1, from coordinate 91,555,367 downwards.
GAGATAGATCTAAGAGACTTATTGGTCTAAGCCAAAGTGTATATATTTATAAAATCTTGAAAAGGTTCAAGATGCAAGACTCCAAAAGAGGATTCTTGCCAATACCCCATGGCACTATCCTAAGTAAGTCTCAGTGCCCTAGCACTAGGACTGAACTTAAAAGGATGAAACATATCCCATATGCTTCGGCAATTGGGTCCATCATGTATGCCATGCTATGCACTAGGCCCGACGTCCCATGTGCCTTAAGCATGACTAGTAAGTACCAACAGAACCCAGGTGAAGCCCACTGGACTGCTGTAAAGAACATTCTTAAGTACTTGAGAATAACTAAAGATATGTTCTTAGTTTATGGTAATTTGGAAGAAAGCTTAAAGGTAAAGGGTTACACTGACGCAAGCTTCCAAACAGATAGGGACGATTCGAGATATCAATTTGGGTATGTCTTTATTTTAAATGGAGGAGCCGTGTCTTGGAAGAGTTCCAAACAAGAAGTGATTACACAATCCACTACAGAATCAGAATATGTTGCTGCTTCTGAAGCTGCTCAAGAAGCTCTCTGGATGAGAAAGTTCATTGAGGATCTAGGGGTTGTTCCTTCCATTCGGGACCCTATAGAAATCTTTTATGACAATCTAGGTGCTATAGCTCAAGCAAAGGAACCTAGATCGCATCAAAAGACCAAACACATTCACCGAAGGTATAACTACATAAGACATGAAGTTAAGAGTGGTGAAATAGGTATTCACAAGGTTCATACAGATCAGAATTTGGCAGACCCATTCACGAAGCCTTTACCCCAAGCTAAGCATGAAAGTCACACTAAGGGCATAGGACTTCGTTTTTCTAATGAATGGATTAGATTTGTGCTTAGTGCTTTATGAATATGAAACTATGTAAACAACAATAACTATGTAATATATGTGACGTGATGTTTCATTCATAATTTTGTGTTTTATTATCATGTTTAATCCTTGAATAATTTAGTTATTCTAAACGTCCATAGTCGATCATAGTTGTGGGAGCGATTATGAAGTAAGACTAATATGAATTGGATTGGTTGACTTTTATGGGTAAAAGTAGCAAAAGGTTGCAACCAAATTCATAGGTACTTGTTAGTGAACAAGTATTGGACTTGACCCGTTTCAAGATCACTCCATGGATCATCATCATAAGTGATTCTTGAATATAGGTATTATCATTGTATCCTTAGACCTGAGATACATATTTGGGACTCAAGTATAGGAAGTGCTATGCTTTGATATGGTTCATCGTTGTTCTTGAAAAATAGACAATCATACAGACCATACTCATGTATAGTACTAACTATATGAGGGGCGTATGTAGTCAAGACGGGATTTGTTCCTCTTATGTGTTGAGAGTTAGACATCTAAGGCGCCTGATTGAAAGTTGAACATAAAATGAGAATGATTAAGATCCATGTCTCACGTTCAACATGATGTCTGTGACAAAGGGATAATTGATAGATAACCTTATACATCAATTAGAGCCTCGTGCTTTCTGAAGAATTGAATGTTGTTGAATGGCATAATGTCATGTGTTATTGGGGGCAGTGAAATGTTGCTAGACGTTTACCACTGTCGATATCATTCTATGATGCAACCTTGTGCAAGTGGGAGATTGTTAGTTCTATATGCCCAAGGATGATCATAAAATGATATTACTAATAATACATGATCCTATAGGGTCACACCAACAACAAGTTTGACACCAATTGATCATTTGGAATGTTAAATTTGATTTAACATCAAATGATACTAAACTTGCAATTTAATTTTGTAAGTTATTATTATTTGAGGTAAATAAGAATAACTTCAAAATTAATGGTTGATTAATAATTCATATGTGATGAATTAATTAAGTATAACAATTAAATTGTTTAAGTTGTTAAATAATTTAATTGATTTATAAGTAAACCTTTTATTTAATTTAATTGATAAATTAAATGAAACATGTACATGATATATATATATATATATATATATATATATATATATATATATATATATATATATATATATATATATATATATATATATATATATATATATATATATATATATAAAATTTATGATGCATGATTAATTGGTTTATGTATGTGATTAAATGGTTAAGTGTTATTCCATTTAAACACAAGCATGAAAGTTTATTATTTATAAACTTTATGATATAAGTTTATAAATAATAAGAATGATATATATATATATATATATATATATATATATATATATATATATATATATATATATATATATATATATATATATATATATATATATATATATATATATATATATATATATATAGACCTCAAATCTGGCCATGTGAAGCATGCTAGAGTGTGTGTGGGAACTTGGAAAAGGCATGGGATATTCTCTCATTGTCCAAGACTTGACCATGTAAAAGGTTGCATGCCTCATTTGTTTAATCAACCCTCTTTCTCTCTTGGTTTTATACCATTCTTGGCCGGCCATATGAAGGGTTAAGAGACCATTCTTTCATGCTTAATAATCAGCCAAAAACTCTCTCAAACTCTCTCTAGAACATATGCAAAATCGTTTTTGGCATCAAGGAGTTAAGAGCTTTATCTTGCAAGTTTTCAAGACTAGCATCTAAGGGTGTTCAAGCTTGTGGTGGATCAACTATAGAGGGGATCTTCCTTGATTTCTAGCCATCAAATTCGTCCACATAAAGACCAAGAAGAAAGGTTATGATCTTGAACTTCATCTATGCCTCTTCTTCATCTTATATTTACATGCATGTAGCATGATCCTCTTGGAATGAAATTCGTGTTCATGATTTTTATGGTTCCGTTGCAACTTCAAGTTTTGAAACTCATAACATGAACATGGATTTCCAACACTAGGAAGCTACAGTTTGCTAATCAGTTAGAGGATAAATTGGTAATTATAGTCATAGACTTATCCAAGTGGGAGACTGTTGGATTAGGTGTCTAAGCCATTACTAATAATTTGTGTTTGCCTAATTGATAGAAGCAAAGTCCATTTGGGTTGCCCTCATAGCTAGAGGTTTAGTAGAAATTCTAGGAGAGAGAAAGATTGATTTATTATATGATTAATAAATCAATAGAAATAAAAGAAATAGTTTATTAATATATTATGGAGATAATGTATTAATTAGGAATAGTATTATTTGATTAATAATTAATCAGAAATTAATTGGATTAATTTTTGTGGCATTAATTAGATTAATCAAGAGGATATGGGTTAAACTTGTTCCAACTCAATAGTTGAATTGGACACGCACGACGCGCTTGTGTATGAGCCATGGCGCGCATATCCATAATCCGGAAAATGGCTTAGAGATAGCGTTTATCTCTGTTTGAAAGTCAAACGAGGTTTATCTCTAAGGGTTGTCTGGTAGCCTATAAATAGGGATGCCTGGACCTCATAAATGAGTGCTAATTCCCTGACTCTCTCTTTGGATTTTCGTGACCTACTCTCTAGCTCTTGGGTGTGATCTCATTTGAGGCAGGACACTTGTGCTGTAAGCTTCAGGATTAAAACCAAAGGTTGGTTTTTCTGATTTATTTATTTAGTAATTTTTCTAGTTGGCCTTTAGGAATTATTTATATGTTCAAAGTTAGAAAACATAGATCCAATCTAGGTTGTATGTGAACTTAGGGTTTTAGTTCATAGATTTGCAGAAAACCTTTCAAAATGCCCTACGACGTATGTTATATCTATATCACAACCCTAAGTTACAAGCATAAGCCATGAGCCCCAAGCCCTTAGCCCTAGGCCTAAGATCACAAGCCCTAAGTCATACAGCATATGCCATAGGCCATAAGTCATAAGTCAATCCCTAATCTATAACTCAAATAAAGATTCACATGGTTTATTTTTAGATGGAGTTAATTAGAGACTGAGTTTCAATTTTAGATATGCATGTATTAGTTTATAATTTTGAGAGAACAATTATTAGTGAACCGAACTTTAATATGTCAAACTAATTAATTAGCCGTGAACTTCAGACATTTAGATGCTGATTTTCATATGTACACCCTTAACTATAGAATTTGCTAAACCATAACCCTATACAACTTAACCAATAACCATAATAACACTTAACCAATAACCATAACCTTATACCAGTTAACCAATAACCATAGCCATAACCCATAACACTTAATCTATAACCCATAACCCTATACCAATAACCTATAACCAATAACACTTAACCCATAACCCTACACCACCTAATCCATACGCCATAAGGCATAAGCAGTGGCGGAACTCGGCATGTGCCCACTGGCAAGGCCACTATTGACTTTTTCATTACAACTAGCCCAAAGTCCATATTTAAGTGTACTAATCCACTGCCTTCATGTGTAGAGAAGCCTAGAATGAAAAAAGTAGATGCGTCATGCGGCTCAGTGGCTGTTTCTTTTACCACAAATATATATTCTTTTTTCAATGTTCAAACGGAGTATTCTGTTTTTTCGAAGAATGCGTGTAATGGGGTTTTTATCTAATGGAACACAAAAATGTGGCAAGCTTTCAGTTAATTCGGATATCAAATGTGTTGTACTTAATCCGAAATTAAAGAGAAATTCGAAAAATCGAAAACTAATTCAATTTCTAAAGACTTGTGTTTGTGAAACATTAAATGCTGTCAAAGGAAGCCACTCATAATAAAATAAAGAATAGTGTTTAATAAAATTAAAAAATGAATAATAATAATAATGACCTATAATTAAATCATTTGTTTATTTTCTTTTTTTATTGATCAAACGCCACCTTTAATTTATATATTCTTCATATAGAAATGCCAAGTCCGACTTCAATGTAATTTAAACATATTTCAAGATTCTAAGTGTAGAAATCTTTAAAAAAAATAAGAATTTGATGTATGCCCAAAATAATTATGAAAATATCATATTTAAACATATTTCACACTTATTTATTATCTTAAAATGCATCAAACATAATGAATTCCCTTATTTTTTTAACACGTTTTACAATATCCACTATTTTTTAAATCATATTATACTGCATAAAAAATTTGGTGTCACTACTGCTCTAAATTCTTAGTTCTGCCACTGACCATAAGCATTAAGCCCTAAGCCATAAATCATACTACATACGCTATAAACCATAAGCCATAAGTCATGAGCCATAAGCCATAAGCCTTAAGCCCTAGACCACACACACACACACACACACACATATATATATATATATATATATATATATATATATATATATATATATATATATATATACATACATACATACATACATACATACATACATACATACATACATACATGCATGCAGACATACATACACTTACATGTATGCCACACATGTATTAAAATGACGAATTAGATGTCATACCAACATACTTAACAATATTAACAAAGAAAATGATCGATTATTCGAATAGGCTGCATATCACATATGTTGATAAGAATGTATTAATTGAGCATATAGTTACAAAAAATAAGTTTGTTGGTTATATGTGTACAAAAAAAAGGATAGTTACCCACATGTGAATAAACACAAAAGATAATTACCTAAATAAGTCATTATCCCTTATTCCCTTATATATATTGATTTATTTTGGGACAACCGTCAAAAATCGGTCAACAAAAGTCAACAAAAGTCAACAACAGTCAACGGAAGCATACATTAGGTTAACATGTTGAAATGTAAGTTTCATAACCTTGGTATTGTATAATTGAATATTATAATACTACATGCACCGGTTGAAAACAGTTATCGAATAAACACTATAAATACGTATAACCAATTACAGCAGCATAGAAATTCGATAAACACAAAAATATTATTTTGGTATAAATAATATTCATAACACGATGTATACGTGAATATGAACCTGTGGATATATAGAACGTTGAAAACGGAGTTCGTATGCAAAAGTTACAACAAGTTAAATCGCTGAGAACGGTAAATGTATACAGGGTTTAGACCTAAGATACAAATCGTGGTACCTTAAACATCAAATATGGGATAATAAGTCATATATTATGAGGCGTAATATTATCTAGTATTTAATTTCAAAGCCAAATGTATTTTCCGGTAAAATGCTGAAAATCGCGTAATCGGAAGAATACTGCGCCTAAACGCGTATTTCGTCGCCTAACGAGTTATGACGCCATCTAAATAAATTTTATCAATGTTTTTATATAAAATATTTATTTGGAACATCGTTTACTCAAAAACTCATAAAATTTCGCAAAAACGTTTTACGGTTTTATAAAAACTACTTATTTATATAAGTATATTGCTATATTTTATAAAACCTGACACGCCTAGGTCGTCGTGCGGTCAAAAATAAAGAAAAACCTAACACACACACTAGCACAGTGGTAGTCAGGGTCGATCCGCAGGAGCTTCGTGGTCAGATCAGATGACAGATTACCAACTTGTAGTGTCACGCTACAGTCGGAGGATCTAGTTTCTAAGTTCCTAACTACTAATACCCAAAAGCTATAACCAAAAAATCCAAGCCAAGCATAAGCTAAGCTCAACTCAAACAAACCTCGTCACTTTCTGAAATCAAAAGTGCATCTCTGAATCAGAAGCAAGCAAAGGCATTCAAGACATCCAAACAAAACAAGGTATAACCTAAACCAATAGCTACAGTCCAACTGAACAGTTACTGGCTAAAGTTCAATACCTAAGCCTAACCTATTTGGCTACTGATTTCTGTTGGATTAGGTGTCTAAGCCATGACTTTATATTTATACTTATCTTGTTAATTGAAGAAAAGTCCATTTGGGTTGCCCTCATAGCTGGAGGTTAGGATAAAGTTCAGTAGAGTAAAAGGTTGATTTATTAATTGTTTAATAAATCAATAGAATTAATTAAATGGTTTATTAATATATTTAAGTGTTAATATATTAATTAGAAACTATAATAATTAATTAAGATTTAATCTAGAATTAATTGGATTTAATTCAGTGATTAAATTAATTAATTAAAGGTGCAGGGACTGGTTATGTAATTATTCAATAGTTGAATACTGACTGGCCAGTGGACAGGGGCCAAAAGTGGCGCCAACCATGGAGGATTCTCCATAGGTGGCAAAACCCTATTAGGGTTTAGAAAAGGCTTGGTCCATTTAGTCAGCAGGCTTGCCCATTTGGAGGCTCCTTAGGGTTTCAGCTGTAACCCTTGGAGGCTATAAAAGGAGGCACCTGGCCACTCTAAAACCTGCACCAATTTGACCTAAGACTACTCTGCTGGACTGTCTTCTCCATTGCTTGGGTGTGACTTCATTTGAGGCAGGATCTCTTTGCTGCTAGCTTCAAGAACAAGATCAAAATGTTGGTTATTCTTCATATGATCTTTAGAAAAAATTGTTGGCTTTAGGATTTTAGTTTATTATCTTCATAGAAGAAAACATAGATCTTTCTAGGGTTTCATGTGAACCATAATAGATTATTTGTTCATTGTTTGCTAGAAAACCCTTCAGTGGTATCAGAGCTTAGGCTTGTTTTCTTATGAATTGATATAAACTGCTTGAATGATTCTTGCCTTGAGTGTTTTTGCAAAAAACTCTCTTGGAATGGTCTAAATTTCGTGGCCTAGGCTAGGGTTTCCTAACCCTAGCCGCCACCCCCTTTATTCCCCCCCTTAATTGCTTGATTTGCTGCCTTAAATAGTTGGTTGTTGTTTCGGTAATTATTGGATAATTAAATAATTGGAACCCCTTATTCTTGGCATGCAATTTTCGAGATTAGGGAATAAGGGTTAGGAAATTAATTTGATTAATTTTTGTGATTCCCTTATTAGATTTAATTAATTTAATTAATTGTTAATTAAAAGATAAATTAAATCAGCTTAAAGATTTAATTAAAATTTTCGAATAAATACATATAAATTCTCGAAAATTGTTAGAAAATTAAATCTAAAATATTTTAATAAGATTAAAATATATCTTATATATTTATGATTAAAAGTTAATATTTAAATATAATATAAAATGGTTAGTCTTACCGTTAGTAGGCCTCATTCACAAAACTGTCCTCTAAAGAGGGTATAAGGCGACTGACTATAAAATGTTAGTCTAATGGGTATCCACTCTTACCCACCGCTCTCCTGGTCAGTCGAGTGTCGTTAGCCCAACGGGTTTGATAGAACCACTAAGCCTCTTAAAAGTATAATGCTATAATTGAAAGTACTAGAACCTTAAACAAAACCCAATCTAGTTACTTTAGGTTAAAAAAATGTGAATTGGTGCTAATCCATGGAATTGCACATTGCACTTTGTGGAACGTTGGTGGAGCATGTGTGGTTTATCGACACGCCAACTGGGGTCCGTAAAGACTTGCAATGGGTTTCTCGATTTTGTCATTATTAACGGAGCGTGTGTGGTTAACCGGCACGTGAATTAGAGATGGCAATTGACTTCAAGAGTACCGAGCAAATTTGCATGGTTATTCACACCCGGTTTGTGATCCTCGGCATCCCAGTCACAAACAGTGGGGCACATCCGAGACTAAACATGCTATTAAATAGTTCAATGTGTCTCAACAGATCTAGGAATTTCATAAGATGAAATTGATAAGTGTATTATCTACCTTAATAACCATTATGTTGTGATTACGACATCCCTCTTCACATCATAGTTGGGGCATTTTGGGTCCTAGCCTTAATAAATAATATAATGGGTAATTATTTAAAAGGATTAATTGAACTAATAAAATTCTGTTTATTGTAGATGTCTGAATCAAGTGTCTATTCTCCTCCCTCTCCTCGTTCACCCATTTCTGAGAGCATCAGAAAGCACTTGCTGAATATGGAAAGGCTGACAGGCCTTAACTGTAAGGAATGGCTTCGCAATTGGAGACTGGCTCTCGGAATTGCTGGCAAGCTACATCTCACCGAGTATCCGATCCCGGTTCCACCGAAACAAGTCATCATAAAGAGCCTTTATGATAAGCATGAATTATTAGTTGATGAATCCGAAAAGATACGTGACCTCATGCTATTGACCATTGACCCCGAGTTCCGCATGGATTTTGAATCCTTGGGGCCATATGAGTTAATGCAATCGGTTGAGAAAAGGTTCCAAAAACCGGTTGAAGAGGAACAAGCTAGGATCTTCAAAAGACTTGCAGAATGTAAGTTAAAAGAAGGAAGTAGCATCGATTCGCATGTTCATCAGATTGAAGCGTACATAGGCGAATTGTACCAACTGGGTTATTCCATGAGTCAGGAGTCGAGTGTTGACACTCTACTCGCTTCACTGACCAGTAAGTACGATCTATTCATTCAGACGTATAGAAAGGAAGACCAGAAAAGGACCCTTATGGAAATGCGTCCACTGTTGATTTTATACGAGTCACTCTTGGATAGGCATAGCTCCAATGGTTCAGCTACTTCTGGATCAAGTCCAGTGAAAAGACACAGCAAGAAACGATCCAGACCGTCTGGACATGTCTTAAACTGGGAATCCACAAAATCGGATACAGTCGCGGAAAGATTGGAAGACGCTCCAAGGTCAAAATCTTTTGAAAGCTCAGGGAATCAGTAGAGTACATGACTTTGGCGTATAAGAGCACATTTGGATTGGATTTCCGGCTCATGCGGTTTTGAAGTTTAGTTAGATATTGAAATATTGTTATTAGCTTTTAGATGCGTATGACATTGCCTTTCATATAGTACATTGTTCAAGGATTTTTGTTTTAATAAACTTGTCGTTTTTCTTTTAACACCTGTTGTTTGAAATTATCCTTGAAATGTTATATGAATGTGTTGAATGCATGATTAGTAATAACTTGAATATTGAATGCATCCAAAGTGTTCGGATTTTAGGAAGTGTGTCCCTTTTATGATTGTTAAGATAAATGTCATAAGAATCAATTCAACCCAAGGTCCAGTTGGACAGGACCTTGGAATCACTTGACTTAGAGTCACTTGATGAGTTGAGTTCTTAATGTGTTGAGAAATGAATAAACCAAAGATCTAGTTGGACAGGACTTTGGAATCATTTGACTTAGAGTCAGATAATGATTAAGTTCTCTATAAAGTACATGTGGCAAGAAATGAATCACCCAATGATCCAAAGGATAGGATTTTGGAATCAGTTGACTTAGAGTCAACTGAAGATTGCAAGTCTTGAACAGAATTAACAAAGTCATAAGTTTACATAGAGATGTAAAAGAGATTGAGATTAGGAGCAACGAACACATCAGTTGCTGTGTGCTGCTCGAATCTCCAAATAAAACACAATTGTTTGTACTTCGCGATATTTGTCATTCGGAATGACGAATATGGCTACGCTTATCAGAATAAGCGATTGAATTGAAACCTTGAACAGTTCAAGAACTTCAAAGGAAGTACGAGATCCACAGAACCTGAGTGACAACATAAACTGGGAAAATGTTTCACAGTTATTCTCTTCCAAGAACATTAATAGTTATAATGTGTCTTGGGGAAGATGATGGAGCATTGGTCGAAACAGTTCGATCCTCAATGTATGAGATACATTGCCAATTACTTTCTGATACATTGAATACTAAACCAGCCAGACCATATTCCAACCACATCCTTCGACTAAGTAGGTTTTGCAGACACTGTCTGAAATGTAAAGCTGGGATTGTCCCATGTAGTGTTCGTCCGAACCTCATAACTAGCCTGAACCTAATCAGAAATGTCATTTCACTGGCTATCCCGCTGTACCTGAAAAAGAAAGAGCCCTTTTAGAAAGAACTCATGTTCTAAGGAAACAGTGGGAGTTGGGACAGTCCTGAATGAGTTCAGGATTAACCAAGTGAAAGAACCTTTAGTTATCACTAGGCTTAGAGCAGAAATCATATTTCTGTTTCAACACTGACATAATATTCTCTTGACCAGTAGTACTGATCACCATCATAAGTAGTTATGATCGGGGTGACATACCGATTGGTGGTAAAACACTATAGTTGGTACGGATTAGCAATCCGACTACTTGGAAGCATTGGTGAGCCCGGTTGCTGTGAATTAAGAGAACCTTAGGATGAGATGCAGTCTGTGTGACAGTTTGATTGATTTTACAACTGGTTTTAAAACCAGTGGGAGTAATCATCAAAAGAAACCAACATGGACAGAAACGTACCTTCAGAACATCTGGTTGAGTGAGACGATACTCAAAGTCAAGTGATTGACTCCGAGAGAAGCACTCTCAATAGAAGATGAAATCAGAAAGGATACTGCATAATGTAAGTCGTTAGTGGAGCGCGTGTGGATCACCGGCACACTAATAAGGACTCACAAAGAGTATGTCAATACAAAGGTACCTAGGCCCGGGATTACCCCATGGGCATCTCGCGAGAAAGGATATTCATAATCTCAAAATATGCCAAAGGATTGGATTTTGAGAAAGGGCTGAAAGATTTCCATTAAGATGTCAGAAAGGATGGATTCTCAAAATGTGCCAAAAGTTCTGGATTTTGTGAATAGTCTATAACCGTGTCAAAGCCAGTGGGAGTGTTGCTGTTATCTACTATCTTCGTGTGAGAGTTACATATTGTTTCTAGGAAACGTCTTTTTTCATTACAAAGTGTAATGACTTGGTGTTAAGAGACGGATCGCTATGAAAGACTTAATAGAGATACGACATACTCAGGTGGTTGTAAACATCTATGAGATAGATCGAAACTCTGCCAAAATGATCTTGATGAGACTCAAGATGCATTGCACTAGGAAAGAATTTTCCTGTCATTGCAAAGTGTGATGATTTGGCATGAGAGATATAAAAGGTGCAACATACTCACATAATCCATTGACATATATCAGATAGATGTTGTCATCAGTATAGACCTGACCATAATAAGCATGATCTTGATAAGATTCAAGATGCATGAGAAAAAGTCTCCGAAAGGATATAGTTATTAAAAGTCGTGACACAAGGATTATAAGTAATCCTAAGATTCCAAAAGGGTTTGGAATAGGACTGAATCGAATCCAACAGGTTACTTGGATCGATCAGAAGTGTCATGAACATGTCTTTATGACTTAATGCTTAGAGCATAGTGAGTCAGATTCAGGATATGACCTGGCTGGGAATACTTAATGGATTTTGTACCTACATGAGAAATCATTGGAAAATGATTAGGGGTGAATATTGATAACAATTTGAAAAGAGTTTTTTAAAATAAGGACTTAATGGTTAAATAATTTCGTTGGCATTCCGATGGAGTGCGTGTGGCTCACCGGCACATCGTAACACCTCGAAATAGTCTTAGGGTGCAGTCATGTGGACTAAAGATCCCGAGAACCATGGAAAGTCACAGTACATAGAATGGAGTTGTTAGTAAGAATGACGGTATGACTAAAATTGAAATATCATCGGAAGGATATCCGATCAGATAAAGTGTATAAATGTGAATACATAGAAAGAGTGAAAGGTCAAGTAGACATAGATACATAACACGAATTAAAAAGTTTAATAGTAATCTAGAAACCGATAATAGTTTTATGTAAAATCCGACTTGGTGATTACCTTGTGGAGACTTGGTAATTAGGAAAGAGTAGCCACCAATCAAATTTTATGTTTCAATTTTGCATGTTTCACTTCCCGAATAATTTGATTATTCAAAAGTCCACAATCGCTCATACTTTTCGGGAGTAAGTATGAACAAAGACTGTCATGAATTGGTTTGTAGATTGTCTAAGGTGTTAGACATTGCAGTAAGACTGCTACAACGTTCATGAGTACTTAGAAATAGAGATTTGAGTATTGGATAAACCCGCGCTCAATAGATTGCTTCATGGATTACATCACGAGCAATGTTGAGACGATAATATCGTATGATCTTGAAGCAGACACATATGAGTTGAAATTTAGGAGTCGGTTGTGCATTGATAATGCGAAAACGCATCGGTAACTCGATGTTACAAAACGCATTGTTGTGTACGATTTGATAAGTAAAAGACACAATCATATGAGTCGAAGCTTATTCGTTCCGTGACCCTGGTGGGAAACAGATATCTGTAGGCCGCTCGATGATTTTGAAGTTGACTAAAGTGCTGGCCAGCCTGGATTAAGTTGATGTGTTCAATTAGAAGTCCGAAAGTCATAAGCAGAATCGGAAATCGGGAAACAGAGTATCAGACAGAGATTGATCTCAATCCATGTCTCGTGTCTGAAAATATCTTGTTGGACAAAGGATCGTACGATCACTTATCTTTGGACAGAACTGACTAGGTCAGAGTTCAGGACAGTTTCTGGGAAACTGATATTAATCAGAAGATAAACTAAAGTCATAGACTTATCCAAGTGGGAGACTATTGGATTAGGTGTCTAAGTCATGACTTTATATTTATACATATCTTGTTAATTGAAGCAAAGTCCATTTGGGTTGCCCTCATAGCTGGAGGTTAGGATAGAGTTTAGTAGAGTAAAAGGTTGATTTATTAATTGTTTAATAAATCAATAGAATTAATTAAATGGTTTATTAATATATTTAAGTGTTAATATATTAATTAGAAACTATAATAAATAATTAAGATTTAATCTAGAATTAATTGGATTTAATTCAGTGATTAAATTAATTAATTAAAGGTGCAGGGACTGGTTATGTAATTATTCAATAGTTGAATACTGACTGGCCAGTGGACAAGGGCCAAAAGTGGCGCCAACCATGGAGGATTCTCCATAGGTGGCGAAACCCTATTAGGGTTTAGAAAAGGCTTGGTCCATTTAGTCAGCAGGCTTGCCCATTTGGAGGCTCCTTAGGGTTTCAGCTGTAACCCTTGGAGGCTATAAAGGGAGGCACCTGGCCACCCTTAAACCTGCGCCAATTTGACCTAAGACTACTCTGCTGGACTGTCTTCTCCATTACTTGGGTGTGACTTCATTTGAGGCAGGATCTCTTTGCTGGTAGCTTCAAGAACAAGATCAAAAGGTCGGTTATTCTTCATTTGATCTTTAGAAATAATTGTTGGCTTTAGGATTTTAGTTTATTATCTTCATAGAAGAAAACATAGATCTTTCTAGGGTTGCATGTGAACCATAAGAGATTATTTGTTCATTGTTTGCTAGAAAACCCTTCAATTTCAGCAAGGGAAACAGTCCCAAACAAGGTCAAAATAACATCCAAACGCAATCCCAACAATCAAAACCAAACACAAGCATAAAAACACCGAAAAACTAAGATTAATTGTAACCAAATGCTTTTCATTAACCAAAACCGAATTCCAAACATCCAATACAGTAACCAATGATGCAAAACAGTAAACTAAAGTGCTCAAAGTCAGTGGTTGTCACTCCCAAAGACTTTAGCTACAAATGCTACTTGCTACTAAAAAGAAATTAAATTCTAAAACATAAAATACCAATTGAGAAGTTGCTGAAACGAAATCTTGGAGTCAAAGAGCTTCAAGGTCGATTTTACACCCGGTCTTTGCTAGGGTTTTCGTCTGGAAATGCCTCTATTTATAGTTGCAATTTTCCCGCAGCCGCGCCGCGCAAATGAGGATCCCGCGGCGCGCGTACTAATCCTTTCCCGTTTTTTCGGCATTTGAATGTGTTCCACCGCCTTTGACCCGCGTCGCGCGTCGTTGATTCCCACGGCGCACGTACGTATTTCCTTGATTTTCATTCCATTCCAAACTTCATCATTTTGCATGCTTTTAGTCCCTGTTTTCATTCTTTTCTTCCAAACAAGTCGTGGCACGAAAAGTGAGAATACCAAGATATATCTGATAAAATTTCATCAAGAATAGGGCTCAACAACGCCTAAAATACTTGATATCACTAGGCCTTGTCAAACACCCCACACTTCTGCCTTGCTTGTCCCCAAGCAAGAGAGTTTTTTTTAACAAATTATAATAAAGACTCAAACAATTTTTGACTGTGTTCAGTTTCAAAGCTTATTGCCCTATGAGTTAGAGTGGAATAGTTCGCGAAAACATAATTGAATTGTTCTTTGGAATTCATGGCTTTCTAGAGAACCCTTGATCACAAATTTTCGGTCCACAATGAAGTGTACTTACTTATTCAGATTCTAAAGGCCATTAAGGAATTGTCCATGACTTTCGATGCTGTCCGTGTAACGAGCTTCCGGAAATACCATCCCAGACCAGAGGATCTTAGGTGGCAAGGTGCATAAGCCCCACCCATTTTAGTCCTACCGGCTCAAACAACAAAGGCCACAGATTGACATTTCCCTCCTAAATTCCAATCTTAAAACAACTCAATCTTCTAAACTCATAAAACTCAACTTATTTGACTAAATAATAGCATGATCACAACTACATACTATTCTTTGAAAAATACCACTGCTATCAACAATCACAAACCATCCGTTTCAAAATTGCATTTTATTAAAATTTTTGAAAAAGATTGCTAAAAATTTGAAAATTGCTTGTTTTCCGCAAAAATTTCAAAAATTACTCTTTCGACTGTCCACACCCCACACTTAAAACCGTACAACGTCCCCGTTGTACAAAATTATTTAGAACAAGGGAGAAAGAGTTAACCCTTTGGACAGTAGATCGCTTGGTTGGTGCTCAGTATGACAGGTATAATTACGAACAAACAGATCCTTGATCCCGTATTCCGGAGTTGTAGCGCTACAGTAAACACGCCGATGGTCAAAACAAGTGGAGGGGGTACGGTGACCCCACACTTGTTTGAGACAACTCCTCCCCATTTGGTATAACATGCATGACTCAACAAATAAATTAAACGCAAACATGACTAAAATATAATATAAACAAAAATAGTCGTGCCATAGATTCAGTACATATTTTCCAAAAAATAAAATTAAAAGAAAGAAAAAAAAATACATCAATCGCCACCTGGTGGCCTAGAAGGACCGGCCTCGTGATCATGGGCTCTGGCTGGGAATGGTCGGGGACGTCGTCCCTGCTGGGTGGCCAAATCCAGGAGTACCTCTCTAATCCACTCCAGCTGGTCCTCGATCCTGGTGACTCTAGCCTCAAATCGGTGGAGGGCGGATGGGTCCTCCTGCTGTGGCTGAGGCTGTGGCGCTGGCTCGGCAGGTGCTGCCTGCCTCCGTCGTCTCCGGCCCGGCTGGGCATACGCAGGCTAAGGGTCATGGGGTGTCTCGGTGGCAGCCCTTACAAACTGGCCTGGGCGCTATTGCTCGATCAGCCCCATACTCTCCAATGCTTGTGCCGAAGTGTGAGATAGAGGTAAAGCAGTCAAGGTGGTGACAACAGGAGCGGTGAAGATATCGTATGAACGGGCCAGGCGGGTGATGAAGTACCCCCGGGGAAATGGACTGCTGGCGGATGCACCCGTCGAACGGGTGGATAGGGAAACGGCTAGGGCGTAGGGGAGGTGAAGGAACTTGGAGGGGTCGAGAAGGACCCAGAGAAACGTCATATCCTCGCCAGACACCTTCTCGCCTCCCTCCCGCTGCATGATGGAGGTGGAGACGATACGGTGCATGAGACGGTGGAGTGGATCACGGAGATGGCTCTCCATGGAGGTCCCCGCCTCATAGATGATATTGGACAATGGTGCCCAAACCTCCGTGTTGCCAGGCCTCTCCGGCTGGCCCTGAATAGCAGCCCCCAAAAACTATGGGAAGTGGCGGTGCTGAAGATCCACAGCAGTGTATAAACCAACACGTCTCCCGAACTTTCGGAGGTTGCACTCCCTCTACTCGCCTCCCAAACGAAACCGTAACATCCTGGAATGCGGGTCTGACGCCGGAGGTGCGTACTGGATAGTTGATAAGAACTCCAGTAGCAACTCGGTGTAGACAATATCCTCCTCGGTGGCCATGATCCTGTCCCAGCCCCGACAAGTAAATGAAGGCTCCCCTTGAGTCCAGGTGCGATGTAAGAATGGCTCGATCGCACCCCAAAGTCCGGCATCCCTCAAGATGTCCCTGTCGATGACCGTCGCCTTGAGAACCCGGCGACTAATCAATGCCTCTCTCCTTGAACTGTACTCCACAGAACTGGCAGGTCCCTCTGGAAACTGAATGAAAGCGTGATCTAGTCTGAACATCATCTGCAAAAAAAGGCATAGCCACAATTTTTTTTGCAAATTTAGTCCTTTCTTCCCCACCGCACCGCGGCGCGGCCCAAGAGCAAGAGCGCATCACGGCGAGCGGCTGTTTGCAAAACCCAAATCCATTTCGCATTTTAACCTGTTTAAACTCAATCCAAATACACCACAAGGTAGCCTAAGTGCCGACTAACTCATCTAGGGTCTTTATTTGGCAAAACAAACACCCTATGAGTCAACATTGGTGATTTCTATGTTTTGAAATTTTTGAATATTTCAGTAAAATTAACTACCTAATCGCTAGTTTTAACGAGTAATAGGTAGTTAGAATGGCGTACCTTGATAGCGGGAATGAAATGAGCAAGAAAAAACACGAGAAAATTTGTCGATCAGAGGCCCGAGTCGTGGTGTGTGTGAATAGTGTCGCGGCTTACCTTAATATAGAAGAAAACCGACTGATCATTTCCCGCGTCGCACAATTACACAAACCGCGACGCGCGTGTCACCAAATCAACCCCTGCGCATCGGGTTGGTTTCCGATCCCGCGTCGCGCAATTGAGAAACCCGCGGCGCGGTCAATAAAATTTCAAAAACTCTTCACACGACCCCACACTTGCCTTAGACCACTAATACCTGCAGAGATTGATATATTTTTTAATTAATTCTAAGAAATATAAAACCTAACCTATGACACGATGAGTTGCCTCCCAACAAGCGCTAAATTTAACGTCTTCAGCCAGACGTACTATTCCTATGCCTATTCTTCATCTTCTTAAACTCTTGATGACATGTGTTTGAACTCTGGTATGAAGTTATGGGCCATCATTGACATGAGAGATGTGAGGTGAGTCATCCGATCACTCACGCCACTAATCCACTGTTGTTGTGATTTCAGGAGCTTAAAAACATTTGCCTCTCGTTCTCTTGATTCCTTCTCATACTGCAGGTGTCTTGCCTCCATCATTTCCATCATGTCCAGCAGCTGCTCCTTATCAATGGTGGACAACGGGTGATCCTTGGTCTCCTTTAAAACTTCCTCTCTTCCTCCTTCTCCCGTTCGTGTCCATATTTTTCCTTTACTCCTAACCCCAGGCTCCACTAACACTTTTTTGTCCACTTGCTTGTCATCATTCCCTTGAGGTGTAGAGACAAGATTCCCAAACATATTCAGTCTTTTTTTCCGTGTCCCAAAGGAAATATCCAGATCCCCTGTCTTGCAGTCAATAACAACGCCAGCCGTAGCTAAGAATGGACGTCCTAAAATGAGCACAGGCGCGTCTTCTAAACTTTCATACTCCATGACTAAGAAATCTACAGGATAAAAGAAGTCCCCGACCTTGACGATGACATTGGTTAACTTCCCCCGGGATACCTTCGTCTACTGATCAGCCAGTTATAACACCGTCTTTGCTGGCTCTAATTCCTCGTTCTTGTATTTGTCGTACAGATACCCCGGCAGCACATTCACGCTTGCACCTAGATCAAGTAAGGTATTCCTGATAACCACATCCCCTACAGTAGCAGTAATTAGTGGTGATCCAGGATCCCTTTCCTTCTTAGGCAGTGTTCCCAACAATGCCTCGCTTGCCTTAATTGTCAACTTTACAGTTTTAGGTGTGGGAATATTATTTTCTCCATTTTCCTTGCACATCTCCTGAAGAATTCTTGTATCCTCAGGAGCGTCCTTGAGTTCATCCCATAAAGGTTGGTTGATCGATGGCCCTGCCGATTCGGGCACCCCCTATTTCTTCTTCCCTTTCTTATCCTTTTTCTTTTGCTTGATTCCTGCTATCACTGACTGCCCTTCTTCCTGGACCTCTTTGTCCACTTTTAGATGAGTTCCCTCCTCAACAGGAATTTCCTTATCCTTGTCCTTACTTTCTTCTTTAATTTCCAATTTTTCTGGAACTTTTTATCCTTTCTCAAGTTCCACTTCACTACCTACTTCAAATAGATCTTCCAAAATGACATTTCTCCATTCAGACTGGACAGTGCTAAGATGCTCTTTTCCAGCCCGCTGCCCATGAGTTGGGTTGATTTCAGTGGTACTTGGCAACTTTCCATTGTCTCTTTTTCGCTGATCCTCAGCCATCTGGCCAATTTGCCTTTCCATATTTGCAATGGCTTTCGCATTCGCTTGAGACTGCTGCTGAGTAGCACTTAACATTTCATACATTTTGGCAACCATATCTTCTTGCGTCCCTGGGGCATTGTTAACAGCATTATTGGGCCCCCTATTGTTATTGTTGCTACCGTTCCCATTTGTATTTCCATTATTATTATTATTTGCAGGCTGATATGTTCTAGGCTGATTGGTTGATTGACCTTGGTAATTCTTTTGCCTTTGATTATTAAAATTCTGCTGATGTCCTTGATTATATGGCCTGTAGGGTCGTCCATTATTATACTGGCCTTGACCCTGGCCGTAAACTTGGTTTGCCTCTTGAGTTTTCGGTCCTCCTTAACCTCTTTGTGATGGACCCTGCGGTCCATTCTGCAGCGTTGACATGAGCCTGTCAAACTTCTTATTCAGTTCACTTATTTCCTTCTTTACTTCCTTCTTCCAGTCAGCATCGACTCCCACTGCTGCTGCCGTACCTACAGTCTTCCTAGTAGAAAAATTTGCTTTGGAACAATTGCTTAATTGCTCCAAGAACTGCCAAGCTTCTTCTGGGTCCTGCCACATAAATGTCCCACTTGATGAGGCATTTATCATGGCCTGATACGTTTCACTGACTCCTTCAAAGAATAACTTAACTAACTGCCACCTAGGAACTTCGTGATGTGGGCAGGATTGTAATAATTCCTTCAACCTATCAAATGCTTCGTGGAAAGCCTCCCCTGGTTTTTGCTGGAAGTCCTGAATAATCCTCCTAATTTCGGTTGTCTTGCTAGCAAGATAGAATTCCTGTAGGAACTTGGCCTTCAGCTGATCCCATGTCGTGATGCTATTAGATGGTAAGGAAGTAAACCAATATTTGGCTTTATCCTTAAGAGTGAATGGGAATAATCTAAGCCTAAAGATGTTCCTATTAGTATTTATAAGGTTATTAGCATTGGCAATCGCTAAAAATTCATATAGATGATTGTATGGGTCGTCCTGGTTATACCCCCTAAACTCTGGCAATATTCCTAACAACTGAGGTCTTATTTCTACTTGAGAATCAATGTTATCAGGAATATAAATTGGCGACAAATCATCATATTCCGGTGGCTAGAAATGTGATGCAACCGATTGCCTTATCGGTTGTGCGAAATGTAAAGGTTGAGCAAGGTTACCGTATGTATAATGATCGTTATACCCTTGCTGACCTGGTGGTTGTTGATATTGCTGTGTTCTTCTGGGAGGTCCCCGACCTCGGTTTGTAACACCCAGTTTCTCATATTGAGGACACACTGATAATTAAATCAAAATAACTATTCTTTAGGTGCAATCCTCAAATATGAGTAACAAGTATGACAAGATACTATCAAAAGCATAGTTTAAGTATTTATTTACTTACAACAAGTTTCATACTAGTTCTCAAAAACCAAGTGTTTACAGAAGACATAGTCCAACACAAGAAAATAAGTAAGTCCAAGTCCAAAGTCCATATCCCATCCAGCTAACCCTCCGTGATGCGTTTCCCACGATCTGTACTTCCAGAACCTAACACAATTTACATTAACAAACAATTATGAGCTTTGAAAGCTCTGTGAGTAATTAAAGTTTAACTAGACAACATTTGTCCAACATTCCTTTCACAACTTTCTCAATAATCCATCTTGATCCTTAATTTATACTCATAATGAGGTTTATTACTCCAAACACTCATAATTGGTATTCTCAACCAATTTCAAAACAACTCAAATCACACTTCTTCTGCAATAACATCAATACTAATCACGTAATTCATCTATTAATAACTACTCACCTGTTGTGGAATCGATGTGTGGAACTCCTGCACCTCGTATATGCTCCTGCCTAGCTTTAGCTGTAGCATAACAACTTATTTTCATTACTCAAATTAAGAATAATCTTAATCACACTCAATATTCATCATAATCAAGGAACTTGTATCAATGAAACAAGTTATAAATCAAAAATAGCAACAATATCATAATTGTAGCTTTCAATCTCATCACTTTGACACATATAACCCTAGAATTTGCAATAATCAACATTTCTTTAGCTCGGGTTCATAGTTAGAACTCATTTATACTAACTAATCCAAACAATTTCACTCTAACTCTAGCTAATTGCAGGTGGTTCATCAAAACCACGAGATACCATCTCAATTCCAAAGATTCAACCGTCAAAACAAGATAAAAATCAAAGATTTTTACCTTTCAAGCTCAAAGAACTAATCTCTAGCTTCAATTCGTGATCAATAAGCCTTAATCTCGCCTTAGAAGGGTTAGAATCGCTTTTCTAGGGTTTTGGGAGTGTTTTGGTCAAAGTAGAAATAACCCAAAATGAAAAGAAATCGTGTTTTAAAACAGATATGTGCCGATTACACGACCCGTGTTAAAAATTACACGGCCCGTGTAATTTACGGCATGAAATTTAGATTTGGTCTGCAGAACTACACGACCCGTGTAGTTATTACACGACCCGTGCTGCACACTTTACACGACCGTGTTAAATGTTACACGACCCGTGTAACTCACGGTATGCAATTGAGTTTTAGTCTCCAGGTTTACACGACCGTGTCAAAAATGACATGACCCGTGTAATTCACGGTATGCTCAAAACATTTACAAGGAACTCCTACACGACACGTGTAACAACTACACGACCCGTGTAACTCCTTTTTAGCATTTTTCAACCTCAAACTTCTACCAAATGGGATTTTTAACTACCAAACTCATACAATAGCCTAATAAATCTTAATTACACTAAGATTAACTCAAAATCTCAAAATTTTAATAACACGGTATTACAAGTTCTTACCCCCTTCAAAAGATTCCGTCCTCGGAATCTCTTGAAACAAGAAAGGATATTTCGACCGCATCTCTCCCTCAGCTTCCCAAGTGACATCCGTACCTCTATGATGTCGCCACTGTACTTTTACTATACCAATCTCTTTATTTCGCAATTTCTTGATTTTTCTATCTAGAATTCGTTCCGGCATTTCTTGGTATCTCAATTTCTCATCTAATTGAATTCCAGCCAAGGGTACCTGAGTGGATTGGTCATGCAATGTCTTTCTAAGATGTGACACATGGAAAACATTGTGGATACCCCGCAACTCGTCTGGAAGCTCAAGTTTATATGCAACTACTCCAATTCTCTCTAAGACTCGGAAGGGTCCAATGAATCGTGGACTCAACTTACCTCTTTTACCAAAACGGATTACTCCTTTCCATGGAGAAACTTTCAACATTACCATGTCCCCAACACAAAACTCCAATGGCTTCCTTCTTCTATCTGCACATTGCTTTTGGCGGTTTTGGGCTACCCGCATGTGCTCACGGATGCTTTGTATTTTCTCTTCGGTCTCAACTATAATCTCTGGTCCCGCCAATGGTTTCTCTCCAGTCTCTGTCCAACAAGTCGGGGTCCGACACGGCACACCGTATAAGGCTTCAAAAGGTGCCATCTGAATACTGGAGTGATAAGTGTTATTATAGGCAAACTCCACCAAAGGCAGATGATCCTCCCAACTGCCTCCAAAATCAATAATGCAAGCTCGTAGCATATCTTCAAGTGTTTGTATCGTCCTTTCCGACTGTCCATCTGTCTGGGGATGATACGCAGTACTCAATAAAGCTTTATTACCAAAATGCTTTTGGAAACTCTACCAGAAATGTGAATTGAAACGACTATCTCTATCAGAAATTATTGAAGTTGGCACTCCATGTCGTTTCACTACTTCTCTCGTATAAATCTCAGCTAGCTTTGATACTTGGAAATCTTCTCGGATTGGAATGAAATGAGCAGATTTTGTTAACCTGTCAACAATCACCCAAATTGAATCATATCCTCGTGGAGTTCGAGGCAGCTTCGTGATGAAATCCATAGTGATTTCATCCCACTTCTTCTTTGGTACAGGTAATGGTTGCACTGCTCCATATGGCTTTTGATGATTGGCTTTTACTTGCAGACACGTTAAACAATTTTCTATAAAATGCCCAACATCTCGTTTCATACCGGGTCACCAGTAGTACGGTTTTAGATTATGATACATTCGCGTGCTACCAGGGTGAACTGTATATCTAGTACAGTGAGCATCCTCCAACAATATCTGTCTCGCCTCACCATGTCTCGGAACCCAAACTCGCCCTTGGAAAGTCTTGATTCCTTGTGCATTTTCTACAAGTTTCTCTACATAACCAATCATCCTCTCTCTCTTCAAGTCATTAGCTTCGACTTGGCATCTACGTATCACCTCCGGTAATTGACTCACAATCCCCATTCGAGCCGATACGACTCGAATAGGTGGCTCTTTACGACTTAGTGCATCCGCCACTACGTTAGCTTTACCGGGATGATAAAGTATTTCACAATCATAATCTTTTAGCAAATCCATCCACCATACTTGCCTCATGTTTAACTCTTTCTGATCAAATAGATATTTCAAACTTTTGTGATCCGTGTAAATCTGGAATCGCACGCCATAAAGATAGTGTCGCCACATCTTCAATGCAAAAATTATCGCCGCCAACTCTAAATCGTGTACTGGATAAGCTTTTTCATGTGGTTTTAGCTATCGAGAGGCATATGCTATCACTCGTCCTCTTTGCATCAACACACACCCAAGACCACTTAAGGAGGCATCGCTGTAAAGAACAAAATCTTCCCCTCCTTGCGGTAGTGCCAACACCGGAGCCTTGCATAAACCATCTCGTAGTTGTTCAAAGGCTGACTGTTGTGCCTCAGTCCAACTAAACTTCTCTGTCTTCTTAGTCAACTTGGTTAAGGGTATAACTTTACGAGAAAAGTTTTCAACGAATCGTCGATAATAGCCTGCTAACCCCAAGAAACTACGAACCTCCATTGGACTCTTTGGCGGCTCCCAATTCATTACGGCTTCGATCTTTGCTGGATCTACCTTTATACCGTCTTCATTTATCACATGGCCAAGAAATTGAATCTCCCGCAACCAGAACTCGCATTTTGAAAACTTTGCATATAATTTCTCAACACGAAGAAGATCTAATATTTGTTGCAGATGAAATCTATGCTCGTCTCGACTCTTTGAATAAATTAGGATGTCGTCGATAAATACAATCACAAATTTATCGAGAAAAGGACGACAAACCCAATTCATTAAATCCATAAAAACAGCTGGAGCATTAGTCAAACCGAATGGCATGACTAAGAACTCATAGTGACCATACCTCGTGCGAAAAGCCGTCTTCAGAATATCAACTTCCTGAACTTTCAACTGATGATAGCCGGATCTCAAATCAATCTTTGAAAAATACGTAGCCCCATGCAGTTGATCAAATAAATCATCGATTCTCGGCAACGGGTAACGATTCTTTATAGTGATCTTGTTGAGCTCTCTATAATCTATACACATTCTCATAGATCCATCTTTCTTTTTCACAAAGAGTATAGGTGCACCCCACTGAGACGAACTCGGACGAATAAACCCAAGTTCCAATAACTCTTGCAACTGTCTCTTTAATTCCTCCATCTCAGAAGGTGCCAATCGATACGGTGGTCGAGCTACCGGTTTTGCCCCCGGTATCACATCGATTACAAATTCAACCTGTCGATCCGGTGGTAAACCTGGAAGATCATCGGGAAATACATCGGGGTAATCACAAACCACTTCTACTTCTTCTATCTTGGAATGTTTTGACTCAGCACTAATCACATGTGCCATAATAAATTCACCCCCTCTTTCCATATATCTCCTAGCCGTTGCAAGTGACACTATCGGTACTTTTCGGGAACGTCGTTCACCTCGTATCAAAATTCGGGAACCACTCGGTGTCTTTATGGAAAGTGTTTTCTCATGACAATCCATTTGACCTCTATTATCATCCATCCAATCCATCCCGACTATTACATCAAACTCATGATTAGTGATCGGCTTCAGATCTATAGGGTACGCAATCCCATAGATTTCAAGCCGACACTGTTTATAATGATTCTTTACAAAAACGCATCTCCCATCTGCTACATCTACTATTATTTTCTCATATAAATCAGCTAATGGAATATCTAGTTTAGAAGCAAAAGACTCTGATATAAAAGACACAGATGCACCCGAATCAAAAAGTACTCGTGCTTGAAAAGAGTTCAAGCTAAAGATACCTGTGATAACATCGGTCCGATCTCTAGCCTCGTCGACAGTTAATTGAAAAGCTCGCGTTTTCACATGACCACCACCCCTATCTCTTCGATCATCTCGATCTCGACCTCCTCCTTGACCTGTCTTTTGAAAATCTCTTTGTGGCTCAGACTTCATCTTTGGGCAATGTGGACGAATATGCCCGCTCTCCCCACAATTGAAACAAACGGGGCGACTCTCGGTACACTGGCGAGCCATATGTCCCGTCTTTCCACACTGGAAACAAACTGATGGAGGGTTTCGGGAATCACATTCTCCCATGTGTTTTCGCCTACACTTCTTACACCATTTCTCTTCATTCTTCTTGGTTTCACCACGGACTTGAGAACCCGTAGTAGTGGATCTCTGTGAAATATCTACAGCTTTACATTCCCACTTTCTCTTAAATCCTCCAACTTCTCTTTCGGTTCTTCTCTCCTCCTCCTGTCTTTGCAACTCCCTTTCTCTCGATCTTGCTGCCTCAGCCACTTGTTGAAAGGTAGTATATCTGGAACTCAGCAAAAACTCTCGGATCTGGGTTTTTAAACCCCACAAATATCGATCCATCTTACGCTCCTCTGTATCAACTTGATGTTGTGCAAATCTTGCCTTCTCATTAAAATCCAGTGTGTATTGTTGTACTGTTCTCGACCCTTGTTGTAATTTCAAGAACTCTTCCTCTATTCCCTTCATGGCACTATTGGAATAATAATATTCAGTGAACTTCAACTTGAATTGTTCCCAATTCAGTGTATACGCTAAACTCTCTCCTATCTCCATGCACATATTCTCCCACCAAAATTGTGCATCTTCCTTTAACAAATTCGTTGCAAACTCAACTTTATCCGCCTCATCACATTTACTAGTGCGGAACATCTTTTCAACGTGTGTCAACCAATTCTTGGCTGCTATGGGATCATCTTTCCCATAGAAATCGTACTGTTTGCACTTCTGGAAAACATCATAAGTACACCTCCTTGTCTTCTCAGGTACTCTAGCTCTACCCGCTTCAGTATAAACCTCTTCACGATCCTCCCTGTGCTCAGGTTGAACCGGTGGTTGTCCCGAAGGACCTCCAGTTGCAGCCTCCGTCTGGGGCCTCAAATAAGTGGGTAGAAATTCTTTAATTGCTTTAGCTACCTCAGCTGCAATCATAGCTTGCATATTACTCTGTGTCTCGGGAGGTCGCTCTCCCTCGGGTTGATGCTCTTTACCCGAATCTCGTGATCCCGATTTATCTCTTGATGGATCACCTCGCTCTTTTTCTTTTCCAGCACTCATTTTAACTGAAAAAGAAAATTAACTCATTTATTAATCATCACCATAATACTCAATATGGTGTGTAATCAACTCAATTGTATAGCACTATAATACTCAATATAGTGTATAATCAACTCAATTGTATAGCACTATAATACTCAATATAGTGTATAATCAACTCAATTGTATAGCACTATAATACTCAATATAGTGTATAATCAACTCAATTGTATAGCACTATAATACTCAATATAGTGTATAATCAACTCATTTAGTAATCACCGCGGAGGATAGCTACTCGGGACTCTTTGGGACTTCTCAATCTCATTGGTTTAAGTCTAAACCCATCTCAAGGTTTAATTCTCTTAAACCACGGCTCTGATACCAACTTGTAACACCCAGTTTCTCATATTGAGGACACACTGATAATTAAATCAAAATAACTATTCTTTAGGTGCAATCCTCAAAGATGAGTAACAAGTATGACAAGATACTATCAAAAGCATAGTTTAAGTATTTATTTACATACAACAAGTTTCATACTAGTTCTCAAAAACCAAGTGTTTACAGAAGACATAGTCCAACACAAGAAAATAAGTAAGTCCAAGTCCAAAGTCCATATCCCATCCAGCTAACCCTCCGTGATGCGTTTCCCACGATCTGTACTTCCAGAACCTAACACAATTTACATTAACAAACAATTATGAGCTTTGAAAGCTCTGTGAGTAATTAAAGTTTAACTAGACAACATTTGTCCAACATTCCTTTCACAACTTTCTCAATAATCCATCTTGATCCTTAATTTATACTCATAATGAGGTTTATTACTCCAAACACTCATAATTGGTATTCTCAACCAATTTCAAAACAACTCAAATCACACTTCTTCTACAATAACATCAATACTAATCACGTAATTCATCTATTAATAACTACTCACCTGTTGTGGAATCGATGTGTGGAACTCCTGCACCTTGTATATGCTCCTGCCTAGCTTTAGCTGTAGCATAACAACTTATTTTCATTACTCAAATTAAGAATAATCTTAATCACACTCAATATTCATCATAATCAAGGAACTTGTATCAATGAAACAAGTTATAAATCAAAAATAGCAACAATATCATAATTGTAGCTTTCAATCTCATCACTTTGACACATATAACCCTAGAATTTGCAATAATCAACATTTCTTTAGCTCGGGTTCATAGTTAGAACTCATTTATACTAACTAATCCAAACAATTTCACTCTAACTATAGCTAATTGCAGGTGGTTCATCAAAACCACGAGATACCATCTCAATTCCAAAGATTCAACCGTCAAAACAAGATAAAAATCAAAGAGGTTTACCTTTCAAGCTCAAAGAACTAATCTCTAGCTTCAATTCGTGATCAATAAGCCTTAATCTCGCCTTAGAAGGGTTAGAATCGCTTTTCTAGGGTTTTGGGAGTGTTTTGGTCGAAGTAGAAATAACCCAAAATGAAAAGATATCGTGTTTTAAAACAGATCTGTGCCGATTACACGACCCGTGTTAAAAATTACACGGCCCGTGTAATTTACGGCATGAAATTTAGATTTGGTCTGCAGAACTACACGACCCGTGTAGTTATTACACGACCCGTGCTGCACACTTTACACGACCGTGTTAAATGTTACACGACCCGTGTAACTCACAGTATGCAATTGAGTTTTAGTCTCCAGGTTTACACGACCGTGTCAAAAATGACACGACCCGTGTAATTCACGGTATGCTCAAAACATTTACAAGGAACTCCTACACGACCCGTGTAACAACTACACGACCCGTGTAACTCCTTTTTAGCATTTTTCAACCTCAAACTTCTACCAAATGGGATTTTTAACTACCAAACTCATACAATAGCCTAATAAATCTTAATTACACTAAGATTAACTCAAAATCTCAAAATTTTAATAACACGGTATTACACGGTTCCAGGGTTGCTGTGGTGGAACCCAGCCTTCCTCTTCTACATCGTATCTCTCCTCTGCTTCTGAATAATGGTATTGTTGTTGAGGAGGCTGTAGGTATTGTTGTGGTTGTGTTACAGGTTGAAAAGTAGGTTGCGGTTTAAAGAGTGATGATTGTGGTTGTGAAAAAGGTTGAGAAGTTGATGTCTGTTGTCTAGTCGCTGGGGTACCCTCACAAGTCGGCACTCCCCAGGACATAGCAGAAGTGAATGGATTGGCAGATTGTGGTTGTGATACAGGTGTAAATGGTGGGATAGATGGCGGAGTGCATGATGGTATGGGTGCAAGGGCTGAAACTGCACCACTAGAAGCACTCGTGCTCCCGAAATGAAACTCTGACACTGGGGGAATAAACGACATCCCCGTTGCCTCACCCGAAGGTTCTTGGGTAACATGTTCTACACTACTGCTAGTATTACTAAAACTCATGATATTGGAACGCCTACGTGCACGGATTCTGTGCGCGGTTCGCTCAATCACAGGGTCAAAATGCAAAGGGGATAGTTGCCCACCCCTGCGGGTACGCATGCACTAATGCACACACCCGAAGACATCAAGATCAAAATACCAAAAAAAATAAATATGAAACTCAAAACTAAATGATCCTACAAATCACCTAATCTGAGCTCACAGCTCCCCGGCAACGGCGCCAAAATTTGACACGCCTAGGTCGTCGTGCGGTCAAAAATAAAGAAAAACATAACACACACACTAGCACAGTGGTAGTCAGGGTCGATCCGCAGGAGCTTCGTGGTCAGATCAGATGACAGATTACCAACTTGTAGTGTCACGCTACAGTCGGAGGATCTAGTTTCTAAGTTCCTAACTACTAATACCCAAAAGCTATAACCAAACAAATCCAAGCCAAGCATAAGCTAAGCTCAACTCAAACAAACCTAGTCACTTTCTGAAATCAGAAGTGCATCTCTGAATCAGAAGCAAGCAAAGGAATCCAAGACATCCAAACAAAACAAGGTATAACCTAAACCAATAGCTACAGTCCAACTGAACAGTTACTGGCCAAAGTTCAATACCTAAGCCTAACCTATTTGGCTACTGATTTCAGCAAGGGAAATAGTCCCAAACAAGGTCAAAATAACATCCAAACACAATCCCAACAATCAAAACCAAAAATAAGCATAAAAACACCGAAAAACTAAGATTAATTGTAACCAAATGCCTTTCATTAACCAAAACCGAATTCCAAACATCCAATACAGTAACCAATGATGCAAAATAGTAAACTAAAGTGCTCAAAGTCAGTGGTTGTCACTCCCAATGACTTTAGCTACAAATGCTACTTGCTACTAAAAGGAAATTAAATTCTAAAACATAAAATACCAATTGAGAAGTTGCTGAAACGAAATCTTTGAGTCAAAGAGCTTCAAGGTCGATTTTACACCCGGTCTTTACTAGGGTTTTCGGCTGGAAATGCCTCTATTTATAGTTGCAATTTTCTCGTAGTCGCGCCGCACAAATGAGGATCCCACGGCGCGCGTACTAATCTTTTCCCGTTTTTTCTGCTTTTGAATGTGTTCCACCGACTTTGACCCGCGTTGCGCGTTGTTGATTCCCGCGGCGCGCGTACGTATTTCCTTGATTTTTCATTCCTTTCCAAACTTCTTCATTTTGCACGCTTTTAGACCCTGTTTTCATTCTTTTCTTCCAAACAAGTCCTGGCACGAAAAGTGAGAATACCAAGATATATCTGATATAATTTCATCAAGAATAGGGCTCAACAACGCCTAAAATACTTGATATCACTAGGCGTTGTCAAAACCAACTTACCCTACCCCTCCCCTACCCCCATCGGCTGCCACTAGACCCAAGCCATCACCCACATAATCTAATTAATCACTATTCATGATCTTAGGGTTTGATTCTTGAAAGGAATTTATGATTAAAATACATAAAGGCAAATCTAGAGAATCATATATATACATGTACTCTCTACTCACACAAGCCATATCCACCAACACAAGAGCTCCTCCTCTCTTCTCTCTACCTCACGAGTTCAGCACCATCTTCCTCTCCTCTCTCAACTTTCGGCCTCCATCTCCCTCTCCCAAGCTCTTGCACCTTCAAGTGTTTGCTAAATCTAAGTGGTAGGTTGCATTCCTCTCTTGATTCTAAGAATTCCTATGTCAATTTCATCTCTTTTACACATACTAACATCCACAAAATCCACTGGGTATTAGCTTTATTCAAAAGTCCTTGAGCTCCATCATTCATCATCTTCAAGAGCCTTGTATCCAACTTGGTAAGTTATGATCATCTAGTGGTTCTAAAGTTCCTAATACTTTCATTAACTCTTTTACACACAAATACTCACGGAAATCCTTTGGATAATAGTTGTGTCCAAGAGTCTTTCGAGCTCCAAAGCCAAGATCTTTATCCTTTCCACCAAGATCCTTAGATCCATCACCCAATGTGAGTTCATACCCCTCATTTTCCCTTTTATCCAAGTTTTAGGGGGAGAATACAAGTTTTAACCATAAAAATGATGTGTTATTGTATAGATTATGACATAATCTTGACAAATGATATGTTTACATGTTATATACTTCAAATGCTAAGAGATTCATGTTAGTCATCTTATTACAAAGTGTATGGCACAAATAAAATGCTTGTGGTAAACTATTATACATTTGTAGTTAAAAGAAACAAGTATTTAGACTTTTACATATATTTGTCACAAATAAGGCTATATGATTTATGTTATGATAAAATAGACATAAAATGTGATATTCATGTGAGTACTTGACAAAGGATGTAAAAATAAGTGTTTTGTTTAAATAGTCAAGTAAACATGATGACACAACTTTTACGTCAAAACTATTATATAAGTAAAAAGAATGCTATTACGACGTAACTAAGATTCTTGTGAATATTTAACACCAAAGTAAATTTGGGGTATTATTTACAAAAAATTGAGTTTTCAAAATGAAAAGGCCATCCTATAGTAACAAGCACTAGAAAGGCCATTTGGGAAAAATCACTATTATTTCCAATAAACGACGAGATTTGAATATGTGTTGCCATCACTTTACTAAAATGACTGATATGAACTCTTCGCCATGACTTGTTGCATGACTTCAAAACTATCTTGATATTTATATGGTACAATGTTTAGATAATACATTTCAACTCAATGACATCATTTAGATCTAAATATACCATTACAACGGGAAAACATTTGTATAAGTTATTAAGGGAATAATTTAACAAACGACAAAATACACTATGGGTTATAAGAATAATTATATGAATATATATAATTATTACATATATTAATTATCATGGATATATTTGGTAATTAACAATAGAAAACGGTTTTCACTACGCTACGAATAAGGATATGACATATGCGTTGTGTAACATTGTGAGACATTGCTTCACAGTACTAAGGGAAAGTACGCAATAAATTCCTGGATTATAACCTAAATCATGTATGAGCGGGATAGTTATATATAGATCTATATGGGATTGACAATCCCCACCTATGGTTGTTAGCTACAACTACGACCGACGGATCAAGGGTGACAAATGTCTTTCACTATTACGACGCCTGAAGAACGTCGTGCCAGGTCACTAGGTTATAGCAAGGTTATAATAACTCACAAATTAACAACGAACGTCCTATATTTGGGGAAAGTATCTCCAAATGGTTTCACTTAAGTGTGAAACTACATGTTACACTTTTCAAAGACTCAAACAAGAACTTTCGCTATTTCACTACGAAACATATATCGCTATCATATTACGAGAACTTTCATTATTACACTCTGGGTTTTTCACTATGACACTATGGGTTTTCACTATTACGTTAAGAAAGTTTACACTATTTATATACGGGTTTTATGGAAATTAAAACCACATTTCGGAACATACAAATATAAGTACTATTTTACTTATACATACGAGTTTTATAAAGTTTAAAACTACATTCCAACAAGATACAAATGAGTATGGTTTTACACTGTTACACTACGAACTTTTCACTATTACACTACGAATATCTTCGCTTTTACACTACGAACATTTTCGCTATTACATTACGAACGTTTTCACTATTACACTACGAACGTTTTCGCTATTACACTACGAGATTTTACAAAGGAATCGCTATTTTTCTCACTACAAAAATCTTATGAACTCACGAACTTAATGTTGACACTTGCAAAATTACTTGTATTCTCAGGTAACAATTAGTCAAGTACGACTAACCTCTGGATGGGACGCGAAGACGTCTCTTTTGATTATTTTGATATCATAATGTAATTGGTCTAAAAACATATTGTTGAACAATGTAACTTTCCAGTTATAATGTATGATGGTTGTTTATATACTTATGTTTCAATGTATGCAATGGTTGTGATACAATGATTCGTTCCGCCCTCTGACGATTCCGCCATCGTGGTTTGGGGGTGTGACATATTTATAGGTGGGCAATTGTATATTCTTAAACCATAGGAACTAAGACCCAAAAATGTTTGCATTATTTATGAAGTTTTTTGTTCAAAAATCCTATAGTGGCTAATAAGCGCCAGCATTAGTCATGTATCATCATCTAAAACATGGCCATACACTAATTACACGCAGTTAATGAGACTAAGTATTATCTTTTTGACACATTTTACCAATTAAACTATACTTATAGCAGCTTTGAATATTTTAAACATGCATTTACTTTAAGTTTTACACATTTAGTAGTCTTCAAAATTTGGCACACATATAATCAAATTTTGACCAGCAACTCCTAATATTCATATGTTTTTTTAACATACTCGATTTTACTTTCATTGAAATCATTTCTTTCATTTAGCATTTATATTATATATAAGTTTAGACACATAATAAACTATATCGTGATCATATAATACTTACACTCACAACGTTTCTCTTTTATTATGATATTTGTTTGTTTTCAGACACACGTAAGATATTAAAACATAATCATAGAATGATTATAGTTACTTGTTTTTGTTTCTTTTACTAAGTGGTTAAATCGTACCCTATGAACACAAAATCATTTATGCAGCCATATGTACTTGTTTTTTACCTTCATTAAAACAAATCCATTATTTTACCATTTATATTATATATAAGTTTAGACACATATAATAAACTCTACCGTGATCATATAACATTTACACTAACAACGTTTATCTTTTATCATGACAGTTGTTTGTTTCTAGACACACATAAATATATAAACCGTGACCATAGAATCGTTATACTTGTTTTTGTTTTCCTTTACTAAGTTGATAACATTATCATATAGATACACAAAATCATTTATGTGGCCAAATCATTTCATTATTTCACCACTTATATTATATACAATTTTAAACACACATAATAAAGTCTACGGTGACCATATAATACTTACACTCACAATGTTTCTCTTTTATCATGACAATTATTTGTTTTTAGACACACATAAGATCTTACGATGTGACCATAACATGGTTATACTTACTGTTTTTTATTCTTTTATTAAGTATGTAAACGCTACCCTATGGACATACAAAATCATTTATGTGGTCATATGTACTCGATTTTACCTTCATTGAAACCAATCAATTCCTTTACCATTTGTATCATATATATATATATATATATATATATATATATATATATATATATATATATATATATATATATATATATATATATATATATGTATTATAGTATATATACTATAATATACAAATCAATTCCTTTACCATTTATATCATATACATATATATATATATACTATAATACATATATAATATGTACAATCAAATTAAGCACAAATGTCTTAAAATTAAAAGGTACAAGTATATATATTGCATTTTGCTGAATACGCGCACAAGTAAAGAAGGTTGATATCATGCACCGTTAACATGTGCACTTCTTTGACATGGATGGATGACATGTATTTCATCTATACGGTTAAATATGTTAACAGTGTGTAAATAATTAACGGCCAATAACAGTTCTTACCTTTTCACATGGATCGTCAAATTCAAATTCAAAAGTCATATCTAAAAAGATCTCTATAAATATAGGGTATTGGTAAAAAAAAAATATCATCATTAATCTATGATTTCTCATCAATTTGGGTTATATATATATATATATATATATATATATATATATATATATATATATATATATATATATATATATATATATATATATATATATATATATATGAATAGGTTCAAATGAGAACTACTAAAAGGTTAAGAACCGATATTCACACATTAAGAATTATGTTTTTTTTCGTTTTTTTATTTTTTCACACTTGTTTATTATGTGAAAATACATCAAAGTTAATAAATTTCCTTATTTTTTTAAAACGTTTTACAATAATCACAATATAATAAAATTTGTAGTTATTAAACTGTGAATACTATAACGTAAGTTTTTTTTATTAAACTGTGAATTAGTGGTTCTCACGGTTCTCAACCTTTTAGTGGTTCTCATTTGAACCCTTCCATATATATATATATATATATATATATATATATATATATATATATATATATATATATATATATATATATATATATATATATATATATATATATATATATATATATATATATATATATATATATATATATATATATATATATATATATTGCAAGTTAGGGATGAATCTACTACATGAATCGTAATATACTACAGATTACACAAGGTACATTGGCTATCCTCTACAGTATATCGTAGTCTTCACCTTCTCCGAGGAACCTGCACAGAGACTAGACCCACTAACGCAGCAGCAAACCCTGGTGCATAGCACACGCCGACCCCGTAACGACGCCCTGCAGGCAACTGGCTGGGGGGAAACCAGCCCCGGGTACACCCGAACATAGCTAGCACAGAGGCTACAATGGGGCGTAATATCTTTTGCACCCATTGCACGTAGCAAGGCTCGAACCCGCGACCTCGCCTAAGCGAGGCACGTGCCTTACCCGCCACGACCACCATGTTGTGTGTTATATATATATATATATATATATATATATATATATATATATATATATATATATATATATATATATATATATATATATATATATATATATATATATATATATATATATATATATATATAATGATATATTTTTAATTATTTTGTTTTTTTTTGTAATTTTATAACTATTATTAATTGTTTTTATTTAATATAAATACTTATTTTGGTATTTATAATTTAAATATTATTCTAAATTTTTGACGTTTAGTTAGAATACATTTTCTAATATGTTTTTTAACGTTTTGTTCGTTGGTATCATTTAACATTGTAATTTAGTTTTTTTTATAATTTTTGACGTTTTGTTTGAATACATTGTTATATGTTTTGCTCGTTTATATCGGTGGAAAGTTATTAAATAATGTTGATTAGACTTATGAGTTTGCATTTTCTAATTTTTAACGTTTTGTTTGGAAACATTTTTATATGGTTTGTTCGTTTATATCGTTTATATGTTTTGTTCGTTTTTAATTTTTGACGTTTTGTTTGAATATATTTTCCAATTTTTATAATTTTTGACGTATTCATTTTCTAATTTTCTACCGATATAAAACGTCAAAATCTAGAAAATTTGAAAATTAATACATCAAAAATTACAAAAATTAGAAAATATATTCAAATAAAACGTCAAAAATTAGAAACGAAAAAAACATATAAACGATATAACGAACAAACCATATAAAAATGTTTCCAAACAAAACGTCAAAAATTAGAAAATGCAAACTCATAAGTCTAATCAACATTATTTAATAATTTTCCACCGATATAAACGAACAAAACATATAACAATGTATTCAAACAAAACGTCAAAAATTAGAAAAAAAATTAAATTACAACGTTAAATGATACCAACGAGCAAAACGTTAAAAAAACACATTATAATACGTATTCGAACTAAACGTCAAAAAGTTAGAATAAATTTTAAATTATAAATACCAAAATAAGTATTTATATTAAATAAAAACAATTAATAGTAATTATAAAATTACAAAAAAACAAAATAATTAAAAAAATATATAAGGAGAGGATCAACATAGAACCCCTTTTTATGCATAGAACCATAGAACGACTCTTTTAACCCTACGATCATTATATGAGTGGTTTAGATTAAAAGGGTGCACCAATCCAATCCTAGATATTATACATGGAATCACAACTCATAAGGGCATAATAGGAAAAATCAGCCCTAGATATTTTCTTCACGTCTTGGATCTTGTTCTCATCTTCACCCTTTACGTAAATATCTCTGCGACAGAATCTGCTGAAAATCCATTCGACTAAACCATTTCAAGCTCTCAGAATCGAAAAACTCATGCAATCCTCTGATCGAATCTCTCCACTGCCGCCATGAACTAGAGTAGAATCACGAGCTCATGAGCTCACCACCATCGCCAATGGCTGTCACAACCACCTTACTACAATCGATCTTATCAGATCCGCCGGCAACAGTGGAGATCTGATTTATTGGAGTTCTCCTGAGAGAGAAAAAGAGAGAGAGATCGAGAACGGAAGAGAGAAAGCACGAGAGATCGAGGCAGAGGATCAAGGAAGAGCTGAGAGAGGGACAGAAAAAGAGAAGATGGAAGCAGTTGAGAACAAAAGAGAAAGAGAGATCGATGAAGAACGACAGAGAGACAGAGAACAATCGATGTTTATCTATGTTCAATAATGAACATTTCAGGTTCCATTATGAACATGTATGAATATGACTGTAATTTCTTAGTTTTATAAATGTTCATTCATGTTCACTACTGAACAGTTGATATCGAGTACAAAAGAGAGAAAGAGAGAGATCGAGACAGAGTTTTTGTGTTTCAGAAAGAGAGCGATCGAGACATGTATGAACATGACTGTAATTTCTTAGTTTTTATAAATGTTAATCCATGTTTAGTAACGAACACTTGAGTTTTTGTGTTTAATATATGAAGATTCATACATGTTCAGTACTGAACATGTGTGAACATGAACAATATTTTGCAATGTTCACTTATAAACATGACTAATTTCTAAACAATACTATTTTATGAGATTTTGAACACAACGTTCATTGGTGAACATACATATATCTTCATCAATGAACATACGTATATGTTCATCAATGAACATATAAGTGTAATTTACCCATCATACTGTTATCATCCTAATTTGATCTAACGGTCAAGAAGATTGTTCTATGGTTCTATGTCTAATTTTGGTTCTATGTTGAACCCACCCCTATATATATATATATATATATATATATATATATATATATATATATATATATATATATATATATATATATATATATATATATATATATATATATATATATATAAAGAAACTCAAATTGATAGGACATCATATGTTAATGATGAAGGGTTTTTTTTTTTAAGATTACCCTAAATGTATCATATTCCTCTTTCCCAAACTAAAATCAGATCGTTACTCTTCCTCCCTATCTCTCTTTCTAAAAATCTCTTCAAAAACCCTAAATAAGGGTAATATTTTATCTTCGTCTTCACCATCATCGATGGTTTTCTTACACCCTTCCTCCCCCCAACTACCACTGGCATCAACGTCACCATCACCAAAACAGCACCACTATCGCCGATACTAAACTCCACTAACATCACGGCTGCAAAACGCTACAGACAAACAGCCTTACCTTTACCGCTAGAAACCCCACCACCATCTATCTCTTTGTATGAACAGCACCGGTATCTCATTCGTTTTTCGGGTTTTTCGATCAAAGACAGACACACCCATCACAATTTATGTTTCTTTTTATTTTTCTCTCCCGATTTATAAATCTGTAAGTGTGTTTTTTTGGGGTTTCTGTAAGGAGATGACATAAAAACATAACTAGAGTTGAATGTTTCAGATCTTAGTATTTTAAATCCTAACCACTGCTGATCGTTTTGCGGATTCTTAGGTTTTACTTGATACAAAGATATTTCCACAGGGGATTAGAGCCGTGTTTGTGAAACACCAGATCTAAAGAATGGGCGAATCTGTTCGGAAAGCATGGGCAAGCATGTGCTATGCTAACTGTTAATACGCATGCCTGATTTTTTATGCAGCAAAGCATGGGCTCTTTGTTGGTTTCTCGATGTATGCATTGGTCTCCAGTTCTAGCCATTTGGTTGCATTGATGATGCGATTTTGAACAAGGACAAGCAATATATTTTATAGGTTGTTTTGTTTTTCAATTAAATTGTCGTACCACATGATTTTTTAAGTTTTTTTTGTTTTTTCTATTAATTTTCTAATGTGATTTTTGGGTTGTTTGAATTTATTTTGATTAATGTTTTCTTATTCCATTCTCAGTCAAAGAAAACCATTTTAGGTGATTTTGCCGATCTAAGGCTTGTATGGGTACGGAGGTAAATTTCTAGCCCTTATTTGTAATCTTTGTGCTAGCCCTTATTTGTAATCTTTGTGCTGCCCTGTACTGAACTTGGAATAAAAAGGAATAGATAAAAAGGAAATCTTTGGTGGAGTTTAATATTATTGTACATACCCAACTATAATTTACTACATGTCGAGCTATAACTTTGAACTCTGTGTGTAATTATGTGTTTTAATAGATGAGGAAGAATAGCGACAGATAACAGGGGGCCAACCCTAAACTGAAACCCAAAGGTCAATATATTCTTCTTTTAGAGTGAAATCTGATATCCCAAAAAATAAAAATGGTTTCATAGTTTTGGGTTTTAATTAATGCATCAGGTAGGCTTTTGAAAGACCATTTGGTTATCTTTCTGGTTTGCATCTTGACTGGATTACTACGTTTTTGAATGTTAAAGGTTTACTCTCTGTGTACTATTTCTTCCTTTTTAAATCTCCTGACTAATGCATCGACTAATTATTTTGTTAACAAATATAATATACAAGTCTACAGAGGTAAAAATACATATGGGAATGTTGGCTATGATTTTGTGACCTTTAGTACCAAAGATCCAGCATCGATTCATTTGAGGTGTAAAGAACTGCGACACAATGTGTATAAAAAATAGAAAAGAGTAGTTCGTAGTGGAAGCTTTTGTTGGCCATTATGAAAGCACATGCTAGTTATTTCTTGAATGAAGGATTGTCTATTTTCTTAGTGGAGGAAATGATCTCAATTAATAATTGACTGATCCATTGTTTATTCTAACACTCCCTCTCACGTTGAATGGTGGGATTTCCGACATTTAACTTGACTAAACGTTTGTTAAAGATCCCTCCATTTACTGATTTCGTCAGAATTTCGGCAAGCTGGTCTTCTGATCTGATTGGTGGTAATTGAATAATTTTTGCTTCTAGTTTTTCTTTAATGAAGTGTCTATCAATTTCTACATGTTTCGTTCGATCATGTTGCACTGGGTTTTCTGAGATTTGTATGGCTGCCTCATTATCACACATGATTCTGCTACTTCTTTTAGGGAGAAAGCCGACTTCAGTTAACAGCTTTCGGATCCATAAGGCTTCTGCTACTCCGCGTGCTATTCCTCAAAACTCTGCCTCTGCGCTTGATAAGGATACTACTTTTTGTTTCTTGCTTCTCCATGTGACTAGATTTCCACCGACTAGAGTGAAGTACCCGACTGTTGATTTTCGATCTCTTTTATCTCCTCCCCAGTCTGCATCTGTATAAATTTGAACTTCTAAGTGCCCATTTGATTTGAACAAGACTCCATGACCAGGTGTTCCTTTGAGGTATTTGAGAATTCGTCCAACTGCTTCCATGTGGGCAACTTGTGGTTGATGCATGAATTGGCTTACCACTCCTACATCATAGGCTATATCCGGCCGAGTATGGGAGACATAAATTAGTTTTCCCACAATCCGTTGGTATTTTTCTTTGTTTGCCAACTCTGCTCCTTCCTCCATATAAGGTTTTTGATTTACAGCCATAGGAGTGTCAGAGGGTTTGCAATCGATCATCCCTGTTTCTGCCAATAAGTCAAGAACATACTTCTTTTGGCAAATGAAAATACCTTGTTTTGACCTAAGTACTTCAATTCCAAGGAAATACTTAAGGCCTCCTAGGTCTTTCATTTCGAATTCTTTGAACAGGTTTGTTTTCAACTTTGCCATTTCTTCTTCATCATTTCCTGTAATTATCATATCATCTACATAGATAATCAAACAGGTTATGAGTTTATTTTTTCGTTTTAGGAACAAAGTATGATCTGAATTACTTTGTTTAAACCTATATTTCTTCATGGCAAAAGTGAACTTGCCGAACAAAGGCTCGAGGGGACTGCTTTAGACCATAAAGTGTTTTCTTCAAACGACACACTTCTCCATGTTTAAAGTTTCCTGTGAGCCCGGGAGGGGCTTCCATGTAAACTTCTTCTTTAAGTTCCCCATGTAAAAAAGCATTTTTTACATCAAACTGATGAAGTGGCCATCCTTCATTTGCAGCTATTGAGAAGAGTACTCTAATGGTGTCAATTTTAGCTACCGGAGAGAAAGTTTCAGAGTAGTCAATCCCATAAGTCTGAGTATATCCTTTGGCTACTAACCGGGCTTTGTATCTTTCAACTGTCCCATCGGGTTTGTGTTTTATAGAAAAAACCCACCGACATCCTACAGGTTTTTTACCCAATGGGAGAGTGCATTTCTTCCATGTATTGTTTTTCTTTAATGCGTCAATCTCTGTTTCATTGCTTCTTTCCATTTGTTAGATTGTAAGGCTTGTTCGACGGTTGTTGGTATTTCTTCAGAGTATATGGACGTGGCAAATGTTTGGGCTTCTTTTGACAGATTTCCTTTGGCTATATTTGCCATAGGATATCTTGAACTTCGAGCTATATTTTCAGGAGAATATCTCTTTGGGGGAATTCCTCTGTTGCTTCTTGGAGGAAGAGTATATCTCTCAGTTGGTTCGTTTTGATTTTCTTGTTCGTTTTGGTTCGTTTTGATTTTCTTGTTCGTTTTGGACTTCATCACCCTGTTCTGTCTCATGGTTTTCTTGATTAGAAGAATCAGACATATTTTCATTTTGAGAGTTAGATGCACAAACTGACGAATCAATATTCTCATTGGTTTGAGAGTTACTTACCTCAGCCATCAAGTTGGGATGATTTTGTTCAGTGTCACTGGTTGTTGGTGTCATGTTATGTGGATGAGGTGACTCGTCTTGGGCACTGTAACTCACTTCTTCTGATGAGGGCACCCATTTTAACCAACTCAATGTGTCAATGTTATCTTTCTCCCCCTTACCAGTGTGTTGGGTTTTGTAGAAGTATTCGGTTTCCAAAAAATCGCAGTTCATGGTAGTGAACATGTGATGTCTTTTTGGGCTGTAGCATCGGTATCCTTTTTGATTGACTCCATATCCCACAAAGATACATTTTTCAGCACATGGATCAAGTTTGGTGCGTTCTGCTTTAGGTATGTGTACAAAAACAGAACACCCAAAAATGCGAGGTTTGAGGGTAAGAGTAGAGGGTGGTGTAGTGAATTCTGACAATTTTTGAAGAGGGGTTTTGATGTCAATAGCTTTGGTTGGGAGTCGATTTATAAGGTAGGTAGCTGTGGCCAGGGCATCAGGCCAGAATGTTTTTGGGGTTTTGGATTCAATGAGAAGGGCTCGTGTTATCTCCAACAGAATACGATTTTTTCGTTCAGCAACACCGTTTTGTTCTGGGTTATGAGCACAAGAGGTTTGATGAATTATTCCTCTTTTTTGACAAAAAACTTTCATAGGGTTATTTATAAATTCCCCTCTATTGTCGGATCGTAGAATTTGTATGCCTTTTCCAAATTGGGTTTTAATCATGGTATGAAACGTAGAGAATTTTTCAAACACTTCATATTTATTTTTTAAAAAATAAGTCCAAGTCATACGGGTATAGTCATCAACAAACAACAAGAAATACCTAAAGTGTTGCCCCCCAATAATTTTTGCTGGTCCCCATACATCTGAATGGACCAATGAGAAAGGGTGCTCTACCTTGGTGTTATTTGGTTTGAAAGATTGTCTATGACTTTTGGCCAAGATGCATGTTTCACAATTCAAACCCTTATTTGATGAAAACAACTTTGGAAATAAAAGATGTAAGTAACTAGCAGACGGATGTCCCAATCTCCTGTGCCACAACCTAGCTTCTCTATTTGTAGTTCCATGAGCCAACATTGCAGTACCTTGCTGAGTCACTTCATCCACATAATACAATCCTTGACATTCAGTGCCACGCCCAATAATCATTCCCGTCCTGATGTCCTGTAAGATACAAAAAGTAGGATTCATTAGAACCGAACAATTTAGTTCTTTTGTAACATGGCTGATGGATAGCAATTTATGAGATAAGGATGGCACATAAAGGAAATTTGATAATTTCAAGGTTGGTGATGTTGAAAATACGATGATCGATCTCCACGAATAAGGGTTTTTAAGCCGGTTACTGTGTGACAGATATGTATTTTGTCTATAATATGCGGAAATAAAATAGAGTTGCGGAATAGTAAATCTAAACTAGACAGTATTTAAATGGACAGAAAGCGGTAAATAAAGTAAAAGTTAGAAGTTAAACGTTAGGTGTAATAAACGCCATTATCAACGATAACGTGTTTTTACAATAAATAAAAGGTTAGAAGTTAGAAGTTAGAAATTAGATGTCAGATGTAATAAACGCCATTATCAACGATAACGTGTTTTTACAATAAATAAAAAATTAGAAGTTAGAAGTTAGAAATTAGATGTCAGATGTAATAAACGCCATTATCAACGATAACGTGTTTTTACAATAAATAAAAAGGTTAGAAGTTAGAAGTTAGATGTCACGGTTAAATACAGTCCACATATGTTTTCGTTGTCACGGTTTGATTTTTATGTCTTCGGTATTTGGTACAGTTGATTTATAACAGTTTCAATAAATCAATAATAACACAGACAATTTCAAAAGAACTTATCGATAATAGATGAATATGGCGATTTTCTTTGAAGCTTCGATTCTTGTTCTTTGCTCGGGTTGAATGAGGTTTTGATGATATTTAGTGTCGGGTAGAGGTTGTTTGGAGGTTTGAGGTTTGGTGTCGGGTAGAGGTTGTTTAGAGGTTTGAAGTTTTGGTGTCGGGAGGATATCTTGTTTCTTGCGGTTGTGCGGTTTGATTCTTGTTGATGAATGCAGAGATTTGAGAGTCTTGAAGTTTCTGGTCGTGGGTTTCTTGGAGAGTATATGAGTGTATAATTCTTGGTTGATTGGGTGTAACAAAATAGCAAGAGAAAGGCTCAATTTATAGTTGCTGTTGAACAGGGCTCGCGTCGCGACCATATGGTCCGTCGCGTCGCGAAGGTCCATAGCTGGTGGTCGGTGCGCTTTTTGTCGGGTCAGTGCGTCTCCGCTGGTATGTCGAGCTTTTCGTCGCGATTCCTTTTGGTCGCGTTTGCTTTTGGTCGCGTCGCGAAGGATAGTGCGCTGGGTTGGTAGTCTCGCGATTAGAAAGTTGGTGGTGTCACGTTGGAACTCTTCGCGTTCAGGCTCTTCGCGTCGCGACCATGCTGGCCGTCGCGTCGCGAGTACTGGACGATTTTTGGTCTTCTGCTTTGTTCTTCTCTGCACGTCGCGACCAGGAGGTCTGTCGCGTCGTGATTGCTGTAGCAGTGTGATATTTTGTATTTTGCTCTTTGGTTTGAAGCGTTACTTCCTCAGGTTTGGATGTTTTCTCAAGGTTTCTCGGGTCTTGATTTATTCTTGTTTTTGATCTTGAATTCTTGCAACCTGAAATACTGATAATATTTGTTAAAAAAACATTTCGACTTATTTCAGTGATGGTCACATAAAAACATAAAAACATTATTCAACAATTTCCCCCTATGTGATCATTAATGAAATGAGAAGAAAAATGTTTGATTGAAATTCTTGAAATTTGGATAAGACATTTATAAAACCATATCACTTGTTTTGAAAGAGTGTGACTAGATTTTA
The DNA here is from genome assembly GCA_023525715.1 of Cichorium intybus. Classification (NCBI taxonomy): domain Eukaryota; kingdom Viridiplantae; phylum Streptophyta; class Magnoliopsida; order Asterales; family Asteraceae; genus Cichorium; species Cichorium intybus. Next base: position 91,510,939 of record CM042014.1, on the reverse strand, counting down.
CTTATGTTTTGAAAAATATTTGTCAAGAATATTTGTTTCTGAATCAAAGTCTCGAGTTCGATTATCAAAAGGTTTTTGTATATGTACTTTCATAGTATTCCTTGAGATTTTATAACATTTATAAAGACGACAAGTGATCTTAATAGGTCGATTCAGATGAACTTCTCATAGGTATATCTCACACTTGACTGAGGTGTTTGTTTGTTCTGGGTGCAGAACGGGTGTATAATCACTAAAGATGAGTGATATCTCTCAGTTTGAAGGTGTTGACTTATGCTTAATGTGGATTTATACCTATATACTTTAGTCACTTGGTCTTCATTTTAGATAATCAATCACATAAGACTGGTTTCGGCATTACTCAGTGGGTTTCTTCATTCATGCCATTGATGTTCACTCTCTCTCCGTCGGGAAATACAATTTTGAGGGGTTTAGAAATATTTATAGTGCAGTTTGCAACTAAGAATATCCAATTATGAAGGCTACAGTATCCCGGTAAATCTTCAGTTTTTGAGAATCTGTTTGTTTGGAAAGTTTTGAGAGATGTCTGTCTTGATTGATTGTTGTTGTAAATCTTCCTTTTCTTTGGTGAGGTGTTCACCTTTGTCTTTATCTTTTCGTGATTTGTGTAAAGATATCTGATGTGGTTATCAATTGTGATTTGTTGACAGCATTTGTTGGATATGACTTTGTTGTTTCTTCAGATTCGTTATGCCAGATGATGAAGCTTTTCTTTGAAGTGGTTTGATTGAGGATAGGGATAGGTGATATAATAGACATTTTGTCTAATATATAAGAAAATGAAAGTATCGTCCCTGGTCATTTTGATGTCTAAGCAAAAATGAGACTAGCATCACGGTATAAGAGTATAAATCCTATAAGTCATAATGAAAACACCTTTGCTTACAGAAATGAATTCCACTTAGCAGTTTAAAGACGAGGCACAATTTCTCACATGGGTTTGGTTTTCATCTGAATCTCCTGATCTTATGTCCCTTAATAGATAAAATCGTTATAATTGAAATAAATTCAAAGGGAATAGGAGAAGATACTTAACAAAAATGTTTGAAATTTGAACCTTCTCTTTAATTAAGAATCAATATTACTGAGAACATTCATCGAGCATAAGTATCTGAAAATTTAGTCAAGAAGATGTTAATCACATGGTTCTATAAAAGCTTATTATGACAAGTCTTTTATTGTATTTTTGAAGAATTTGTTTTTCTGAATGTTTTTGGAAATTTTGGTTATTTGAATGTTTTTGGAAATTTTGGTTATTTGAATGTTTTTGGAAATTTTGGTTATTTGAATATTTTTGGAAATTTTGGTTATTTGAATGTTTTTGGAAATTTTGGTTATTTGAATGTTTTTTGAAAATTTTGGTTATGAAAGTAAACACTCTTTTGTACAAACAAAAAGTAAGAGATTAGGGATGGATGTCATCTGGATTCAACATTCCGAGACGGCCTAGGAAGTATTGAAACTTGGTTTCGTCTAGAGCCTTAGTAAAGACATCGGCAATTTGATCTTCGGTGTTTATGAAGTGTAATTCGATATGACCCTTTTGAATGTTGTCTTTAATGAAGTGATATCGAATATCGATGTGCTTAGTCATGGAATGGTGAACGGGATTGTGAGAAATGGCTATTGCACTGGTTGAGTCACAAAATATGGGAATTTGTGAAACTCTGAAGCCATAGTCACGCAGTTGAGTTTGCATCCATATGACTTGTGAACAACAGCTGGCGGCAGCGACGTATTCAGCTTCTGCTGTTGATGTGGATACACAACTCTGTTTCTTTGAAGACCAACTCACTAGTCGACCTCCTAGGAATTGACAGCTACCAGATGTACTTTTCCTATCTAGCTTGCATCCTCCATAGTCTGAGTCGGTGAAAGCGTTCAGCTGAAAATCGGATTTAGCTGGATACCAAAGGCCAAGTTTGGGAGTGCCTTTTAGGTATTTGAAGATGCGTTTCACAGCAATGACATGGGATTCCATTGGATTTGCTTGATATCTGGCACATACACAAGTAGAAAACATAATGTCAGGTCTGCTGGCAGTGAGGTATAATAGTGATCCGATCATTCCACGATATCTTTTCTGGTCAGCGGGTTTGCCATTTAAGTCTGCATCGATTTTGTATCCAAAGGCCATTGGGGTTTTGGCAGTATTGGATTTGTCCATTGAAAAGCGAGTGAGTAGGTTTTTGACATAATTCTCTTGGTTGATGAAAATTCCATCAGTTGACTGTTTGATTTGAAGTCCAAGAAAAGTAGTCATCTCCCCAATCATGCTCATTTCAAATTTGCTTTTCATTAAATCTGCAAACTTAACACTCAAAGATTCATCAGTAGAACCGAAAATAATGTCATCAACATATATTTGTACGATTAAGAGATGTTTATTATAGATTTTTCGAAAAAGGGTTTGATCGATTGAACCCCTTTTGAAACCTGATTCTTCGAGGAATGTTGACAAGGTGGCATACCAGGCACGGGGTGCTTGTTTTAAACCATAGACAGCTTTCTGCAATTTGAAGCTGTGATGAGGAAATTTGGGATCTTCAAAGCCTGGTGGTTGTTGGATATAAACATCTCGATCTAACTCTCCATGTAGGAATGCACATTTAACGTCCATTTGAAAAACTTTAAAGTTCTTATGTGCAGCATATGCGAGAAAGATGCGGATAGCTTCTATTCTGGCGACTGGAGCATATGTTTCATCGTAGTCTATTCCTTCTTGTTGTGAATAGCCTTTGACTACGAGACGTGCCTTGTTTCGACACACGACTCCTTGATCGTCAGTCTTGTTTCTGAATACCCATCTTGAACCTATGATAGTAACATCTGGTGGTGTAGGAACAAGATTCCATACGTCATTTCTTTCGAATTCAGCTAGCTCTTCTTGCATAGCTTTTACCCAGTCTGGGTCTTTTAGAGCAGTATGTATGGTTTTGGGTTCAGTCATGGATAGGAAGGCTCCAAATAAACATTCATTTGCAGTTGCGGCTCTAGTTTGGATGCCTGAGTTGGGATCTCCGATGATTAGGTCAGTGGGATGGTTTCTGGTCCATTTTATTAAACGATTTTCTTCCGTTGTAATAATAGGATTTTCAGTATCCCATTGTTCTTCTCCAGTAGTTTCTTCTTGGAAGAGGTTTGAAGGTTCCCCCATAAATGTTGCATCGGGATTGTTTTGGATATTTGGGGATGGAGTGGTAAAATCTGGGGTGGTTAAAGGAGGATTTGGTGTTTGTTCTAATGAGGAAGTATGTGTTTGTGGTTCCCCCTCAACTTGATCTGCAACATTTCTGTTTCTTTGTGAAGTTCCTTCAGTGGGTGTTCCTGTAGGATTAATTTGAGTAGTTAGAATTTCAGAATTATAAGCAGTTTTAGGTTGTTCAAAAAGTAAATCAATATCAACTTCAATGTCTATGTCAGGAGATGGTGTTTGTGGAATTGGATTTTGAAAAATATTATCTATCATTTGTGAACCAAAATGTTCACGATCCAATTTTCTGACATAAAATTCATCGAAGTGGACATCGGTACTTTCTTCAATTACTCTTGTACGTTTGTTCAGTACTCGATAAGCAGCTGAAGAAAATGAGTAACCAAGGAAAATTCCTTCGTCCGACCTTGATTCAAATTTTGAAAGGTGGTCTTTATTATTCTTTATGAAGCATCGACAACCAAAAATATGAAAAAATTTGATATTTGGTTTTCGGTTGTTAATGACTTCATATGGTGTTTTATGAAGATTTTTGTGAATTAAGGAGCGATTTTGTGTATAACAAGCTGTGGCAATTGCTTCTGCCCAGAAGTATTGTGGCAGATCAGCAAAGATAAGCATTGATCTTGCAGCTTCGCACAGAGTTCGGTTCCTTCTTTCAACAACGCCGTTTTGTTGAGGAGTGTAAGGGGCTGAGAAGTTGTGTTCGATGCCTTTGTTTTTGAGAAATGAGTCTAGAGTTATGTTTTTGAACTCTAAACCATTATCACTTCGGATTCTTCGAACTGGTCGTTTGAGCTTTAGTTCGATCTGTTTTATAAAGTTGATCATCTCTTCTGGTGCTTCTGATTTTAGTCTTAAGAAAAAGACCCATGTAAATCGAGTGAAGCCATCAACTATGACAAGGACATACTTCTTCCCTTGTATTGTTTGGATTTTGGCGGGGCCACAGAGGTCTATGTGCAGCAGTTCTAGTGGTTCGGATACACTAGATTCTGTAATGCTTTTGTGAGAGGATTTGGAAAGTTTTCCTTTTTCACAAGCGGCACAAAGAGTTTCATTGTCGAGCTTCAGAAGTGGCAGTCCTCGAACTAGATCATCTCCGATCAATTTGTTGATGTAGCCGAAGTTGAGATGGGAAAGACGACGATGCCACAACCAGCTAATATCAGCTGAAGCTTTGGATAAGAGACAGATGTCTGGTTTTCCATAGATAAGGTCCATATCTAGTGGATACATGTTGCCCAGACGATCAGAATTAACTAGAATGGCTTTGGTCTTGGCATCCGTGATTATGCTTCGCTGTTTGGTGAAAAGAACTTCATGATTGTTGTCACAAAGTTGTGATACGCTGATTAGGTTGTGTTTCAGGCCGTCAACGTAGGCTACTTTCTTGATGGTAAAGTGACCATTTGTTATGTTTCCATAACCTTTGATTCTTGCAGTCATGTTATTTCCAAAAGTCACATCTTGTTTGGATTCTGTGGGTTTGAAGTCTCGTAGAAAGCTTTGGTTTCCTGTCATATGCTTGGAGCAGCCACTATCGATATACCATGTGCCATCCTTGGGCTCTCCAGCACAAAGTGCCTGCAATTAGACAGAAAGTTTAGGTACCCAAACCATGGTGGGTCCTGATGTGTTAATGGTTTTTGATAATTTGGAATCATTGTAGTATTTGTTGATTGGACGGAACGGTTGAGGTTTAAGTTGATTTATTAGGTTTTCCCAAAGTGAGATCTGTTTTTGAAAACCTGTCATTTGAATCGATTTATGATTTTGTGAAAAGTATCCTTTATTTGAAGTTCTGTTTGATGACCTTTCTTTGTATCTGGGATCTGAATGGTTTTGGAAAACACTTTGATGATGGAATGGAATTTGGTGAAATAGTGGTCTCTGAAAGTTCCTTGAGAGATTAAAGTTTATCTCTTTAAAACGATTTTGAATTGGTTTTTGAAACGGTTTTTGTTTTGGATTAAAGGTCTGTTTTTGTGGCACAGCGCTTGGTTTCAAAGGTTTTTCTTTGAAAACAATAGGCCTGCATTGTTCTTTTGGTTTAACGACAGCTTGAGTGGGTTGTTTATTTGTCTGTTGTTTCTTTGAATACTTTTGTCCCAGATTGTTCTTTCCAATAAAGGTTGAGTTTAAAGAAGGAAAGACAGTTGGAGCAGAAGTACTACCATTTTGATGATCAGAATTTTCTCCATTTAAGAAATTTTCAAGTTTCATTGTGCCATCATTCATTGTTAGTTTAGTAGATCTCAATTGATGAGTTACTGAACTAGCAGAGTCTGATTCAGATTTTAAGACTCTTTTGAAAGACTTTTTGGAAACAGTGAAAGCAGTATCATCTGGGCTACAGTTGATAACTGTTTCGTCATCTGAATCGTCCTCATTAGCAGATAATAAAAAATCTGGTAGAGGTGATTTAGAGTTTTCACAAATTGTTCCATTTTTCTTTTCAGTCTCTTCATTTTCAAAAGATTCTCTTCCAATTCCCGGTTTATAATTCGTATCAATTTTGCCAGTTCCTAAGTTGTTTGCTTTAGTGAAAACATCATCACTCAATTTTCTGGCAATATTGATAGATTCCAGTTTTCCTTGAAATCTTTGATTTTCGGATTCAAGAAATTTAATTTGCTTTGAAGAATCATCTAGTTTTAGATTTAAACTAGTGTTTTTGTCAGTTAAATCTTGAGTTTTTTGTTTTAACTGAAGGACTTCCTTTTCTAACGTATCTTTTATTTCATATGAAATAACAGATTGATTTTTTATTTCTAAGTCCCTTTTCTGTTTTAGAGCTTCATTTAATTGTTCTAGGATGTGATTATTTTCTTCAGATTTTCGTTCAATGTCTCTTTCAAGTTTGTCTCTAGTCCGTGTGGATTCTCCAAATCTGAGTTGCAAGGTTTGTAATTCAGATTTGTAGATATCAGATTTGACTATTGTGTCATGATACAGTCTGAGATCAGCTTTTAGACTGTTCTCAATCTTAGTCATGTGGGACTCAAATGGTGTTCTTGAAAGACCGAGATCTGAGATCATAGACCATACCTGATCGATGACATATGGAGCTCTTGTGGTTGGTTCATTGTCAGCCATGAAGCAGAAGTTTGACTGAGCGGGCTCAGTGTCTGTTTCATCATCAGAAGTTGGCCAGTATTCCACGCTAGGTTCGTGGAATGCCATCAAAGCTTTTTGCTTTGCTTTCTGTTCTTGTTTCTTCAGCTCTTCGGCTTTTTGAGCATAATAGGCTGAGTCTTTGACTTTGACTTTGGCTCGACAATCTCGGGCATAATGATTTAGTCCTTTGCATTTGTGACAAATGATTACCTCATCATCATCATCGTTATTGTCAGCCTTTTGGCTTTTAACGGGAGTTCTTTCGGATGTTTGAGTTTGTTTCTGTTGAGATGGTTTTGAATGATTTTGCTGAAATCCAGAATTTTGGTTATTATAAGAGTTGTGATTATTTTGAAAACCGCGATTCTGAAAGTTTTGTCCAAAAGTGGATCTTTGTTGAAAGTTTGGTCTATGATGTGGCAAAAATCTTTCGAGATTAGTGTTTGCTACCAAAGCACACAATTGATGGTAGTCGGCTTCATTATTTGGATCGGACAAGTCACAAGGATTACTTAAGAAAGCTTGGTTTTGATTTAAATCAATTTGACTTTGATCAGGAAAATGTGTTTGGTTTTGCGAGGATGTTGACAAAAGAGCAAGCGGTCCTCCAAAAGAAGTGGACGTTGGTGGGTCAATCGAGGATTCATACGATTGTAATTCTCCGTACAGATTGTACAAAGATTCAGTATGAATTGCCGGATTTCCCTGGATGATGAGTTTGACCATTTTCCAGCTTTCATAAAGGTTGTTTAAAAATTTGAGGTTTATTTCATGCTGTGACTTTTTGATGCCTAAATTATTCATTTTGATGGTAATGAGATTGAATCTGTCATGAGCATCATGGATGGTCTCATGTGAAAACATTTTGAAGTTGTCAAATTCGTTTAAAACAGATGTTTTCTTGTTTCCAATGATTCTCTCATTTCCTTCAAAACGATTTTTCAAAGTTTGCCAAATTTGGTTTGCGGTTAAAAGGATTATATCATTCATTTGGCTTAGAATACTGTGGGGTATTCCAGACACAAGTTCCTTTTTGGCTTGAAGTTCGAGTTTCTTCCTTTCATTCAATATATCCAAGTTACTCGTAAGAGAAGTCATGTTATCTGGTAGAGATCCGTCTACACATTTCCACACGTCTTCACTTATAGAGTTGAGATGAAGATTCATACGACCTACCCATGATTTATATTCTTCGGGAATAAGAATGGGTGCTCGAGTACCTGAACCTATACTGTTAGCAATAGATACAGAATTTATGTTTGAGTAGTTTGCGGAAGACATTTTTGTTGTTGTTTTTTTTTTTTTTTTTTTTGTTAACTAAAATGTGATGTTAAAATGAAAAATTTTTAAAGGAAACTTATTGGTGGTTTATAAAAACGCTACACAAAAGTTCACGACAAAAATTTTCAAAATAAATCACACAAGTAATTTTTAAATGTTTTTTTTTTTTTTTTTTTTTTGAACAAGTGATATTAATATGAAATTTTCAAAGGAAACTTATTGGTGGTTTATAAAACGCTACACAACAGTTCTCGACAAAAATTTCAGATTAAATCACACAAGCTCTGATACCAATTGTTGAAAATACGATGATCGATCTCCACGAATAAGGGTTTTTAAGCCGGTTACTGTGTGACAGATATGTATTTTGTCTATAATATGCGGAAATAAAATAGAGTTGCGGAATAGTAAATCTAAACTAGACAGTATTTAAATGGACAGAAAGCGGTAAATAAAGTAAAAGTTAGAAGTTAAACGTTAGGTGTAATAAACGCCATTATCAACGATAACGTGTTTTTACAATAAATAAAAGGTTAGAAGTTAGAAGTTAGAAATTAGATGTCAGATGTAATAAACGCCATTATCAACGATAACGTGTTTTTACAATAAATAAAAAATTAGAAGTTAGAAGTTAGAAATTAGATGTCAGATGTAATAAACGCCATTATCAACGATAACGTGTTTTTACAATAAATAAAAAGGTTAGAAGTTAGAAGTTAGATGTCACGGTTAAATACAGTCCACATATGTTTTCGTTGTCACGGTTTGATTTTTATGTCTTCGGTATTTGGTACAGTTGATTTATAACAGTTTCAATAAATCAATAATAACACAGACAATTTCAAAAGAACTTATCGATAATAGATGAATATGGCGATTTTCTTTGAAGCTTCGATTCTTGTTCTTTGCTCGGGTTGAATGAGGTTTTGGTGATATTTAGTGTCGGGTAGAGGTTGTTTGGAGGTTTGAGGTTTGGTGTCGGGTAGAGGTTGTTTAGAGGTTTGAAGTTTTGGTGTCGGGAGGATATCTTGTTTCTTGCGGTTGTGCGGTTTGATTCTTGTTGATGAATGCAGAGATTTGAGAGTCTTGAAGTTTCTGGTCGTGGGTTTCTTGGAGAGTATATGAGTGTATAATTCTTGGTTGATTGGGTGTAACAAAATAGCAAGAGAAAGGCTCAATTTATAGTTGCTGTTGAACAGGGCTCGCGTCGCGACCATATGGTCCGTCGCGTCGCGAAGGTCCATAGCTGGTGGTCGGTGCGCTTTTTGTCGGGTCAGTGCGTCTCCGCTGGTATGTCGAGCTTTTCGTCGCGATTCCTTTTGGTCGCGTTTGCTTTTGGTCGCGTCGCGAAGGATAGTGCGCTGGGTTGGTAGTCTCGCGATTAGAAAGTTGGTGGTGTCACGTTGGAACTCTTCGCGTTCAGGCTCTTCGCGTCGCGACCATGCTGGCCGTCGCGTCGCGAGTACTGGACGATTTTTGGTCTTCTGCTTTGTTCTTCTCTTCACGTCGCGACCAGGAGGTCTGTCGCGTCGTGATTGCTGTAGCAGTGTGATATTTTGTATTTTGCTCTTTGGTTTGAAGCGTTACTTCCTCAGGTTTGGATGTTTTCTCAAGGTTTCTCGGGTCTTGATTTATTCTTGTTTTTGATCTTGAATTCTTGCAACCTGAAATACTGATAATATTTGTTAAAAAAACATTTCGACTTATTTCAGTGATGGTCACATAAAAACATAAAAACATTATTCAACAGGTGAAATTTCAATAGTCCCTCCCCCTTTTACAGAACTGTTCCCCCATTAGCTGTGTAGATTTGGCCTTTTTTGGGTTTTGACATTGAGCAAATGTCAGAAATATCAAATGTCATAGTATCAGTGGCACCACAGTCAAAAATCCAGGAATCATTATTTTTTTCATGATTTGTTGCCATATTTACTTCACAATTTTTTATAGGCTTTTGGTTCTTTGAATTTTTTGTTATTTGTGTTTGTGAAGGAAATTGGAAAGAAGTGAAAGGGTTCAGATTGTAACTCCCAAACCCTATACCTTTCAACTCGTCCCTTTCTTCTTCCCCGCCCCCTTTTTCTTCTTCTTCTGCCGCGGCTGAGAAATCGAAGGTAGAACCCCCGAATCCGGGTTTGTACCCATCGGCTCGAGGGTAATTTCTACCGTTACTGTTTGATAGAGGGTGGTTGCCGTCAGATTTTTTTGTTATGGCTACGAATCCGAAGGCAGATCCCCCGAATCCGGGTTCGCTCCCGTCGTTTCGAGAATAATCGCTGCTGCCGTCGATTTTTGTTCTAGGGTGGTTGCCGCCGCTGCTGGTGACCTCCGGGTTACCCACGACAGTCGCTGCCTTGCTCTTTTTTGTTGCCATCATTCCACCATTCGGGGTAACCTACGAGCTTGAAGCACTGCTCTTTTGTGTGTTTCCTCATGCCACAGTGGCCGCACTTTAGCTTTGATTTGTCTATTCGGGAGAATGATCCCGATGGTTGTCCATGATTTGTTCGTCGTTGGCTCCTAACGATGAAGCCCGATCCTTCTTTCTCGTTTGACCCGATGACTGTAAGTCCGTTTCCCTCCCCTATGACTCCTCCGAGAATGTTTTGGTGAGCGGTTTCCTTTCTTGTTGCTGCATACGCTTCTTCGGGAGTTGGCAGGGGATCCCCTCGTAGGATTTATCGTTTGATGGAATCATACTTGTGATCTATTGCATTTAGAATTTGAAACAATTTATGTTCGGCTCTGGCTCTGTTGTATGTTGTGATATCGGTTGCACACTTCATTGGGTTCGGGTCTTTTCTTTCTATTTCTCCCCAGATTCCTTGCATTATGATCCATAGATCTTCAAGAGACATTTCATTCTGTTTGATTTCATTTCCCTTAACATGCAGGTCAAATGTTTGTAGCTTATCCTTACCACTGCCATATGTGATCACCAGAGCATCCCACAGTGACTTTGTAGTGGGAAACTCGGTTAGGTTGTTGGCAATGGTAGGATCTATATTCTGTATAATCCATGAAAATATGACCAGGTCATCTTGCTCCCATTGATCATACTTATCGTCTGTTGGTTCTGGAGGGTTGGTTGATAGATGGGTTAGCAATGCTTTTGATTTTCCTCCTATTTCCACCTTGATCATTCGAGCCCATAAGGCATAATTCTGGCTGTTCATGTTGAGGTTGATTTTGAGGTTATCAGAAAGGTTTTGTTTTGGGTTTTGGGTTTGGAAATTGAGACCATTTTTGATAAGATTGGCTATTTGGAGGGTTAATTCCTCATTGCTAACCTGAGATGAGCTACTGTCACCTGACATGGCAGTTTTATCTTGGGAAAGAATGAGATCGGTAGATGATGAGCATAACAGTGTTTGATCCTAGAATCAACACTGCTCTGATACCATATTAGAGTTTGATAATCAGACGATATTGTTTTATATTGAATGAATTCATATTACAATGATACCAAATGGCTCTATTTATATTACAAACAATATCATAAAAAATAGAAAAGATTAGTTCGTAGTGGAAGCTTTTGTTGGCCATTATGAAAGCACATGCTAGTTATTTCTTGAATGAAGGGTTGTCTATTTTCTTAATGGAGGAAATGATGTCAATTAATAATTGACTGATCCATTGTTTATTCTAACATGTACATGTTGTGACATTGATATTCTTTTTTAGTTTCTGATAGTTGTAATCCATCAATTTAAAATTATGTGATGTGGTCTTCTTTAGAAATTTATAACATATAATTAATACATGAGACATACATATTATTGCGTTGAATAAAAAATACTATTGATTATTTTGATTAAACTTATATACTCTTTATTAGGGATAAAAAATACAAGTACTGTGCTATTAAGAAATGTGTTCGGTTTCGGACCCGGCCCGAACCGGACCGAGAACCGAAAACTAAAAACCTTTCACCTAAAAAGAAACTATCTGGTGACGAATTGTGTGTTCTTAGTAATATACCATGTTTTTGAAAGAAAATTATTCAACAAATAAAGATGTTTGCCAAAAGAAAACTATCAACCGCCCTAGGATAGAAAACTAATCGTTGAATCAAAACTATTTGCTAAAACAAAATGTTCATAGTCATGCACTTACACTAATAATATTGTTCTTATCATTCTTTTAGTATTATATTGATTAAGACGTTAGACTATTATCTGCTATCAATTTAGCCATGGATGTTTTTCTCTATATTGTTGTCGTTACCACATTTAATGGAAAATGATATTTCTGTATATTTCTGTATACATGCTATCTGAATATGATATGTATCCAAAAAAAAAAAAATAGAAATCGCTAAATGGACTAACCGCTATCGGAAAACTGTACGTCAAAATGAACTATCGTCTCCGCCGCATCGCGCGGGTACCAACTAGTATATATATATATATATATATATATATATATATATATATATATATATATATATATATATATATATATATATATATATATATATATATAAGTTTACACACATATCATAAACTCCATCCTGACAATATAATACATACACTCACAACATTTCTCTTTTTATAATTGTTTATTTTTAGACACACATAAGATATTACGACGTGACCATAAAATTATTATAGTTACTTGTTTTGTTTCTTTTTACTAAGTGACTACTAAAAAACTATCATATGGTCATACGAAATCAATTGTGTGGCAATATATACTCGATTTTAGCTACATTAAAATTATGTATCTAATATAACTCTTTGGTTTCAAATATAAACTATCGCCGTTGGTGATATGTGGCCATATTGTTCGAATGTGGCTCATAAAATGCTAAATGTTGACGTTAAATCATTATGAACGATTGCGATCTACATAGCAATGATAACACATATTGTTGTAAAATGTAGCAAAAACTAGTCTAAAACTTTTTAGGTGACGTTTAGTCTCGCAAAAAATTGAAAGTGTAACTGAGAGGTTTTGGAAAAAGTGTGTGCGTAGGTCATTTTTGTACTAGTTTCTAAAGAAACAACTTAAAGAAGCAATATAAAAAATCAAAGAGTTGGAGCCTAATGCCTTTGTACATGATACGCACGATCTAGCTGCAACCTTTCAAGAAAATACATATAAAGCAGCTCAAAGCGCAAGAGATATGATTCAAATGCAAATTCAACCATTGGTGAACTTCATTTCAAGAATACCTAGGAATTCTCCAAAGCCTACTTCGTTACCTTTGTCACAAAGGGGAGTAGTAGTGAAACCAAAATTTTTGCCATTAATTGAGCAAAGGCCAATCTTAACTAGCCCAGGTCCTTCGAGAAACATCCTAAGGACAATTGTCTCCACCGGTCCGACACCCATTTTAAGAAGGCTTCACGGTTGGTATTACTAGTCCAACAACCTCAACCATTGTACAACTCTTGCTGGAATATTAGTGGATAAAGGAAAGGTATTAATGCACCACAGAAGAAAAGAATATCATTGATGAAGGGAAATGGGAATGGTCCAGGAAACTAAATTCTTTAACATGGGAACGAATTAGGAAGACAATGAATATGGATGATATTGCTAAAGTTTGGAATGTTAAGATCATTGCAACTTCCGCTTTTCATGAAGTTGAATACTTTGAAAATCAGTTAATGTTGATTAAGTCGTTGACCAACTTAATTCGTAGTTTTGGATGTAACTGTTGTTTGGAAAATATTCTGTTTATCTTTTAGGTGTATGTTCTACTTGTAACCATGAACACCTCTGTGTTATTGATGAACATATCTTATCTTCTATACTTGTGTTTATAATGTTACTGTGAGTCCGAAACTTGGAATACCGAAATCCACTCTAGGATTTCGGACTGTGCTACAAAGACTCTACACTTGGAAGATTTACAAGTTTAGAAGTAAAATGTTAGAAGACACCGAAATTCACACTTAAAGTTCAGTATTGAAGATCTCGGTTCAGCAATTCAATTATCATCAGAAGATCCTTGTTCAGCAAACTCCCATACCGAAGTTTACTGATAAACTTCGATTACTTCATAAGATCGTTTCGAGATAAGAGATCAAGTCAAATGAAGATAAAAACATAGATAAGAAGATCCGTTTATATAATACAGTTAGGCTATTCAATTCATGTTCCCTAAAATTGCATGGAGCTTGTACTGTTTAGATAGAGAACAGTCAATCTTAGGAGAACCTAGTCTGACTTTGTACGTTTATCCTTAGTGTAATACAGAAAGAATGAACTGGTCTGTAGTTCATTCCACCCTTTGGTATTTGTCTATTGGGAACTCTCCTTACACTATAAAAGGAGATTTGCACCAACACTTATGTTTATTGTTTGGAAAACTCATCTGTAACTCTCTCTCTCTCTCTCTCTCTCTCTCTCTATGATATAAAAAGTCTTCCATTCCATCAAACTCTTGTTTCTTTGCTACGTTTAATTCTTGTTGTTTGATCTAAAGTCTTTACTTATTACTTATTCCATTATTAAACTCATTAAAAAAGAGTTATTGTTTTAAATCATATTGATACATACCTAAATTCCACAATAACAAATAGTTTCACCGTTGATAGCGCACAATTACAAAGCTTTTTCACCATTCAAAATTATACACCATAATGAAAATCATATTATATGCACCCTCTTGTAAATCCGTAATGTGTAAGTTTATCATCTTTTGACTAAGGTGTTTTCCTACATGAAATTCTCACGTTCCAATATTTTTCACTCTAAAAATTTTCACAAGTTGTAGGATGCAGATTCCAAGTGTGCAATACACTGATTTTAAGTGTAAATATTTGTAATAACCTGTTAATCAAGGTACCATACCATATAGGTTGTGGGTTCGTCTCGTGGTGTAGAGGTACATATTTAATTCTATATGTTATACCCATTATTACACTATTAGACCATATAATAGAGATACAGCCAGGCAGTTATATGTGGTGATTTCTCGAGTAGATGTTTTTCATACACCCATTAATCAGGGTACCATATATGTTTTTGTTTTGCTACATGGTGTAGAGGTACATTTTTTATTTTATACGGTATATCCGTTTTTGTACTATTTATTATTAAACAATATAATAATAGTTAACTTAATCTAGGGAGACATTGTTACACCAGTACAATATACTACCCTACATGATGAGAGGTTGTTATAAGATGATGATGTGCATTGTTGGTATTAAATATTTAAAATAATTTTGAACCTTTAAAAATTAGTTGCCCATTTCTTCTTTCATGGCCATGATAATGGACTTGTGAAGCTGTCTTCCAAAAAGATAGACCGTGTACCTTGTGATGCACCTTCACTAGATGATGACATCATTAAGGTTCATCGGTCAAATTTTCATACCCCTACCGTTAGCACTTAGGCATACAACACGATCAATACAAGTTTCGATTTGCGTGTAGTCTTATGGATACAAAAGAAAAAGAAAGGAATTATCTATGTGATTCCACCCTTTTTGGATGATTGCATGGACAAGTGTATTAACATCCTACATAAGAAGCACGGGGATTCAATACTATTTGATCACCTTATGTGATTTTCGGAGATAGATTTTTGGATGGCTATATGTAGGGACATTGAAGTGTTTGGTTTGAGTGTGATGTAAGTTATCTTTTTATGCACATATAAGGCACATATGCAATTTCATATATAGCACTACTAGAAAAATGACTTTCAATGACAGACGAACAATGATAGATACTGTTTTTTGACAAACAAAAACATCTGTCATAGAAATAATGTCATCTATTGTAAACATTTAAGAATTTACGATTTATGTATGTCGTGTTTTAGTGTCATAATGATAGTAAGAAAAAAACACGGAGTACATCTTACGAAAATTGTTCATCATCTTCAACTGTAGCTTTTTAATTTTAGGAGAAACACACGCGTTTTCAAAAAAATTAAAACCCTCTTTTTCATTTCCCTCCATCCGATTTGGGCGATGTATTGGTCAGAAGATTCTCAGGCAACCATTGCCTCCGCCACCCAAAAAAATTAAAACCCTCTTTTTCGTTTCCCTCCATCCGATTTGGGCGATGTATTGGTCAGAAGATTCTCAGGCAACCATTCACGCTCTCTCACCCTCTTTCTAGCCAAAGTATTCAATGACTCTCTCACCCTCTCTTTACTTTCTCTATCTTTAACGTTAGAAATATTAGGGTTTCAGTTATTGGAATCCCTTCTCTCGCATGAATTAGTTGAACATATGAATTCAGTAGTTGTATTAACAAATAAATAATGATGCTTGAAGATAGGGTACAAGAGCAAAGATTTGTGATTTTGATTGATAGTGGTGCCACACATAACTTCATCTCTCATGAATAAGTTGAACAAATGAAAATGAAAATAGAGGTGTTCATATCTGGGTCCAAGGTGTAGAAATTGCTGATGATTTCTTACCCATTAACTTGGGTAATTCGGACCTCATTTTGGGAATACACCGGTTGGAGACGCTTGGCGAAACTCATATCAATTCGAGTACTCAAATTCTAAAGTTTCAACAAAGGTGAAGAACGGTTACTTTGCGAGGAGATATGCCTTTGGGAAGGTCTCTAGTGTCTTTAAAATCTCTTAGTCGATCGTTTCTTCAAGAAGGATATAGGTTTTTGGTTGAATATGGTGAAATGGGTATGACAGCTACATTTCGGGAGGATAAAATCGATAAGGCAACTCAAAATTTATTAATGGAATATGATAGGGTTTTTAATATGCCAAGTGGGCTTCCACCGATTAGAAGACATGAAAACCCGATTACACTCAAAGAAGGAGTTGGGCCAGTAAATGTAAGGCCCTATAGGTACCCACAATTCTAGAAATATGAGATAGAAAAGTTAGTCCATGAAATGTTAAAGGCGAGTATAATCAGACCCAGTAGAAGTCCTTTTTCCAGCCCAGTTCTATTAGTAAAAAAAGATGGTAGTTGGTGCTTTTGTATTGACTATCAGGCTTCGAACAAGAACACGATATTAGATAAATTCCCAATTCCGGTGATTGACGAACTACTAGAAGAATTATATGGGGCGAAATATTTCTCCGAGTAAGATTTGAAATCTGGGTACCAATAAATCCGTATGTGTGAAGATGATATCCCAAAAACCACTTTTCGTACTCATAAAGGCCATTACGAATGTCTGGTAATGCCTTTTTCGGTTTGGTGAACGCTCTAGCGACGTTTCAAGGACTTATGAATGAGGTATTCTAACAATATCTCAGAAAATTCATACTCCTATTTTTTGATGACATACTTGTATATAGTTCATCCTTGGAATATCATTTTCAACATTTGCGTATGGTATTTGATATATTGGTTCAACATTCATTATATGCTAACAAAAAGAAATATGAGTTTTTTCAAACCAAATTGGGATATTTGGGTCACATTATTTCTTCTGAAGGGGTGGGAATGGATGAGACAAAGCCACAAAGGTTCAAAATATGTTAGATTGGCCCGTTCCGAGAACAGTGACCGAGCTGAGGGGATTCCTTGGTTTGTCGGGTTACTATTGGAAATTCATTTGGGGTTTTTGTATTATCGCACGACCATTGACTGATTTATTAAAAAAAATCAATTTGCGTGGAATGAAGAGGCAGACAAAGCATTTAAGGAATTAAAACACGCACTCACAACAGCACCCGTATTACGGTTACCCGATTTTTCTAAACCATTTGTGTTAGAAACAGATGCTAGTGGGTTTGGTTTGGGAGCTGTTTTAATGCAAGACGAACAGCCGATTGATTATTTTAGTCAAAGTTTAGGACTTTGTGTTCGTCAAAAATCCGTATACGAAAAAGAATTAATGGCGGTGGTCTTAGCTGTGCGTAAATGCGTCTGTATCTTATGGGACGAAAGTTTTTAGTGACAAGTGATCAACAAAGCCTATGGTTTTTGGTCGATCAACGCGTCCTTGAACCGGAATACCAAAAATGGGTTAGTAAGCTGTTGGGATATGAATTTCATATTGTGTATAAGGCTGGAGCTAGTAACAAAGCTGTTGATGCTTTATATCGGAAGATACCGGAGGTAGAATGTGTTGTAATGGGTGGACCCCAGTGGAGACAATGGGCTCATTTAAGAAGGGAAATCGAATATGATCTGTTTCTTAATAAAATCTTTGCTGATTTAAAAACAAATTCAGAAACCCACAAAGGATTCTCTATTCAAAATGATTTATTGTATTACAAGTCACGATTGGTAATTCCAAGAACCTCTTTCTTAATTCCGATGATTTTTGAGGAGTTTCATAGCAGCCCAATTGGTGGTCATTTTGGTGAAGACCGTTCTTACCAACGGATTGCTTCCAAAGTGTTTTGGGTCGGGATGCAAAAAGATATTAATGATATGGTCAAAGCTTGTGAGACGTGTCAACGAATTAAAAATTTGGCTACAACCAATTCCTCTCCCTCCTAAACTTTGGGAAGAGGTGACAATGGCTTTTGTGGAGGGGATTTCTTTGTCGGGTGGGTTTAATTGCATTTTTGTCGTGGTTGACCGTCTCAGTAAATTTGCCTATTTTGTTGGTTTAAAGCATCCGTTTCTGCTCAAGTTGTGGCCGAGGCTTTTGTAAACAATGTGATTAAACTTCATGGTATACCAGAAAGTATAATTTCCGATCGGGGTAAAGTATTTCTCAGTCATTTTTGGACTGAAAATTTCAAGCTTCAAGGTACAAAGCTTCGATATACCACAGCTTTTCATCCTCAATCCGATGGTCAAAACCGAAGTGGTTAACGGTTTTCTCGAGAAATACTTACGTTGTATGACTTCAGAAAGGCCTAAACGTTGGTCGAAGTGGTTGGCTTAGGCAGAATACTTACGGTATAATTCGAATTATCATGCAAGTTTAAAGTGTGCACCTTTTAAGGTTTTATATGGGAGTGATCCTCCACCCTTGTTGTGTTATAGAGAATCCTCTTCGAAATTTAAAGCAGTGGATCAGGTGTTATTGGATAGATAGGAAACTTTGGATAATGTCAGAATGTATCTTCTTCAAGCTCAAGGAAGAATGAAACAATATGCGGATTTGGGATGGCGTGAAATGGAATTCCAAGTGGGTGCACAAATTTTTTTAAAATTACAACCTTACAGACATCAATCGTTAGTAAGACATATGCATCCTAAACTTGTTGCTCGTTACTATTGCCCTTATTTGATTTTGGAGAAAATCGGGAAAGTTGCTTATAGATTAGATTTACCCATTTCAGCTCGCATATATCCTATTTTTCATGTCTTACAATTACTTCGTGCGATCGGTAATTGTGTGGCTACTCCCGCCATTCCAGTTCAACTGAGGAATTAGAGCTTCGGCTGGAACCAGAGACAATATTGGCCGTCTGACCTTCTAAGCATCAAGGAGAGTTAGAGATATTGGTTAAATGGAAAGATTTGTCCGAATTAGAAGCATATTGGGAACATTTGTCCGCAATGGTTCAACAATTTACTTATTCACACCATCACGACAAGGTGTTACTTTTACAGGGGGTATTGATAAGCCCCCAATCAGGTTCACGTATGCCAGGAGGGGAAGGAAAAATAGTTAATCCAGGTGTAGGGGTATAATAGTCTTTTTACAGTTGTTAAGTGTTGTTTTGAGAAACTATAAGAGTGAGACGTTAGTTAGGCATGCTTGTTTTGAGTTTCAGTTCAGTTAGTTGGGAGAGTTAGAGGGACTCTCAAATATCCCTGACTTTTGTATTTCATAGTTACTTTTGAGTCAAAAAACTACACCATTGTTGATACCATACTTAAGAAAGATGTTTGAAGATTACAATTAGGAAGGTTTACCTGATTCATGTATGTCGTAATTGGACTAGAGAATCCGTGAACAGGTCCCGCAATGATGAGTCATTCCTTATCTTCCTAATTTCTGCATCGACTCTGTCTTCTCTTCTATCTTGAGTATCAAATAGACACAGAGACACAAAAAGGTGGATGGGAAAAAGGGAGTGAAGGTGGAGGAAAAAAAACACAAACAACCAAACAAAAAAAAACTTGTTCTGGGAAATTAGGGCTCCAACCATGATGTTTAGGGTTCGACATTAATGTTTCCATTGTCGATTGTCGATGAAATCAATCTCCCTCTCTTTCTCTTTTTCGAGTTTTCTCTTTCTCTTTCCTATTTTTTCTGATCTTCTAGCTGTTTCTCTCGTTATTGAGAGAGGAAAGGAACGAGAGAGGAAGAGGGTAATCAAGGGTTGAGCTGTGAACGGAAAGGAGCGAGAGACCCAGAAATAAGATGACACCAAGTATTCTGTGTTTTCTATTTCAATTTATGACATTAAAACATGACACATATTTTTGTAAGTCGTAAATTTTATAATAAAACGACAAAGATTTACAACACACAATTATGTATGTCGTAAATCCTTCCGTTATTAAGAAACATGACATTTTCTTTATGACACAATTTTAGATGTAATAAATAAACGTGTGTCATTATTCTTGTGTCATTAAAGGTATATTTTCTAGTAGTGACTAGAAGTTAAGTGACCAAAAATAGCCTAAAAAAATATGATAACCTATTATTGCAGGTCACAATGACCATTTTAGAATAAAATTTGTAAGTTAAATGACCTTTTATAACTTAAATAAAGTTAAATGACCAAATGAGCACAACCTCAAAACTTAAGTTACCAAATGTGACATTAACTCTAATTTTTTCTGGGCAACCTAAGGTAATTGGATTTTTTTTTTTTTTTTTTTTGATATAAGTAGTCACACTAAACTTTTGAAACTATGGTTATTCGGTTTTATATGTTTTTTTCTCAATTCATTTTTACATCTTTTATTTTTTTTGACTTTGTTTTTATATGTTTTTTAGAATCTATCTTTACAACTATATCTTTTATTTCAATTTACATGTGTTTTCATCATTCTTATTTCAAACATCATTTTTTTGGTTCACTTTTTTTTTTTTTCACAATCTATTTTACAACTTATAAAAAATGAAGTTATAAAATCTAGTTGTGAAAAATATGTAAAAATGAAGTTATAAAAACGAATTGAAAAATATATAAAAACGAAATAGAAAATGAATTTGTAACAACAAGTTGTGAAAAACATATAAAAACGAATAAGCATAATTTGAAAAAAAAAATTTAGTGACTAATTAAAAAAATAGAAAATTAAATGATAAATGAAAAAATTAAAACTTAAAACAATTTAAATATTCAAATAAATATAAGACCACAAAATAAATTATGCATGCAATACGACATCTTTAAACTAAAAGTAAACGTAAACGCAGATAATTCCACAATAAGACTAGGACGCGAAGTCGACCCTGAATCACTAAATCCTTTATCAAGCTCTTTCCTTCTCATTTCCGTAACTCGCAACGAAGACCGAAGACGTCGGCTTAATTTCCTTAAATCCCTATCAAGCTCTTTCCTTCTCAATTCTAAGGCTTTCGGCTCCGTAACTCCGACCGTAAGTCCCTTCTCAGTTCTTACTTCTCAAGCCGTGATTCTGAGACTGATCTGAGTGTAGCTGAAATCTGAATTTTGTTTAATAGTTTTGCATTGGGTTATCAAATGTGGTTGAAATGTTTATCATTGTGTTTGTGTCCGAATTACCTGCATTCACTTTGAAAACTATTTGTTTCACTCTTGTGTTTAATCAGATATTCTTAGGACCTTTTATATTAGTAAAACCAAACAATTAAAGCTCTATACTCTGTTATTAGCTAACGTTGCGTTTAGTTGCGGAAAACTGTTTTTCGTTTTTCATTTTTCATTTTCAAAAAAACGAAATGAGTTTTCATTTTCAGTTTTCTATTGAAAATTTAGAAAACACGTTTAGATAAAACCGATTCCGTTTTCATTTTCTATTTTAGAAAAACAGAAAACGTGTTTAGATATCTATTTTCTATCAATTTTCATTGTCCAATTTTTGATTTGGGGTGGGTGGGTGGGGTGGGTGGGGTGGGGTGCGGGTAGGTGGAGGTGGAGGTGGGGGGATGGGGGTGGGTGGAGGTGGGGGGTGGGGTGGGGTGGAGTGGGGGTAGGGGTAGGGTGGGTTGGGTCTTGGGTAGAGGTGGGGGTGGGTGGGGTGGAGTGGGGTAGGGGTGGGTGGGTGGGTGGGTGGTGGGTGTTTATGGGGTGGGGGTATGGGTAGGTGGAGGTAGGTAGGGTGGGTGTAGATGTAGTTTTGGGGGTGTAGGTGAAAATGAGTGTGTGTGTTTTTGTATATTTAGAAAAATTTTGGAAATAGAAAAATTTAGAAAACAATAATTTTGGGTTTTCCAAAATTTTCCAAATTCTTTGTAATTTTGGAAAAATGAAACATTTTCATTTTCTTGGAAAACTTTAAAAAATTGATGAACTAAACGCGTTTTCCAAATTCTCATTTTTCTTGGAAAATTTTTCCGGAAAACGGAGCAGTTTTCCGCAACTAAACGCACCCTAAACGTTCGTCTTAACTGATTCATTACAGAGGGGATTAAGCTAATACTTTGAATGGCAAATAGCGATGTTGAACTTGAGGCAGGGAATAGCATTGGGCAAAGTGTCCAATTTCTACTTGGTTGTAATGAAAAAGGACGGGATCTTGGCAATCAACCTCCGCCTTCAATTTTCATGGTTCCTAGTGTGTGGCGAGATCTGAGTCCAACATCTTTCACTCCTAAGGTGGTCTCTATTGGACCTCTTCATAAGCAAAATAAAAGATTGCAAGGCTTTGAAGATAATAAAATGGCTCATTTACATCAATTGTTGAATCGTTCAGTTTCCAGCCCTGAGCAAACGTTACAGGAATGTATGGACAAGGTGAGTAGTAAAATTAATGAAATTAAGGCGTGTTATCCATAGTCAATGACCTACAATGATGCGGAACTTGCTAGAATGATGGTAATAGATGGTTGCTTCATACTTAATTTCATTCATCTTTATAAAAATGGCGAAATCCCATCTCATGACTGTCCACTTCTGGAATATATAATTCATGACCTGGTGCTGATAGAGAACCAAATCCCGTTTTGTGTTCTTAAAGAAATTTTTGAGTCTACTTTTCTGCTATCTGAACCTAACGCCTCTCTTACCGACCATATCAATCAATTTATTGGCAACTGCAATATCTTTGAAACGAATATCAGTGTAGATAAGATATGAGTGCAGATCATATTCATATTCTTGCCATTCTTCACAAATCTCTCCAACCTGTTGATAAAATCCAATCACGTGCAACTGCTAGTAAAAAGAAGCACTTAGCCATGGAACTAGATAGGGCAGGTGTCAAGTTTAGGCGTAACAAAGATGCAAACTGGGCACTGGCCATGAAACTGGAACTATGACAACGCTATCGTCACACGCATCAAAAACAATTTATAACCCACTTTTACTACGTAGATAGGGCAAGCGGGGTCGAGTCCAACGATTTAGTGGTTAACTTTTAACGAGTTGTAAAGAAAATATTGACGGTGATGGTAAAAAATATTGAAATTGTAACTTGAGAATAGAGAAAGAATTACTTCCGGTTTAGTTATCAACAATTAGTTTCACATGTTTTACTACAATGATTCCGATATAATTACTTTGACATAATTACAGTTTACTGACAATTACTATTACATGGGTAAATACATAACATGTTGAATCAATTATTTGTCTTTGTCTAACAATTAAGTAGATTGGGCACAAACAATGGTGTAGCAATATTATGTTTTATCTAGATGATAGTAACGTTACAACTTATTAACATATTATTTGGGCACAAAGTATATTAACTGATTATCCGTCTTAGCTCGTTATTTAGATGAGATAGGCACGAATAATATGTTGGTAATACTATGTCTTGAGGATATGATAGCAAGTAGAAGTAGACACAAATGATTCACTAGTTGTATTCAAAGATATGAGAGTTTTAGCAGTTACAATAGTAAAAACAGTTGCTCGGAATCAAAGTAAAAACATGTTACACTAAAGGTATGATAACATTACCGGAAGTAATCTGAAGAGATTAGCCTTCCATTCGAGTGATGATCGTGGAGATGGTCTTGATGTTCCTTGGCATGTAACTTGGTGCGTTTACCCTTCGAATTATCTTGAATTACTAGAATTACCACCGAGATGGATAATCTATTGTTTCTAAACAACTAACTAAGAAAGGTTTCAAACTATTACAACTGATAGAGAGTAAATTGGTAACTTGGTGTCTAAAGGATGTAAATTGGTTTAAAAGGGTGCATGGAAGGCCTCTATTTATACTTGCTGAATACAGTGCTCGCGTCGCGACCAGGGGGTCCGTCGCGTCGCGAGGGTGCGGCCTGGTGCTGCTTTTGTCGGCCACTGGTCTGGCTAGTGCGTTGTGTTGGTAGTCTCGCGACCAAGAAGTTGGTGGTGTCGCGTCCAAGGTCTTCGTGTAGCGACCCATGCCTCCGTCGCGGCGCGAGTGCTGTAGGTTTTGGGTCTTCTGTCTTGCTTCTCTTCACGTCGCGACACAGGGTCTGTCAAGTCGCGATTGTTGTAATTTTTATGTGTTTTTGGTATTTTTGCTCTTAAGTTTGGAGCATCACTTCCTCGGGTTTGATTTTTTATCAGAGTTTCTTGGGTCTCGTTCCTGAAAATAAGCCATATATGTTAACACACAAATCCCTCTTGTTTTTCTCACACCAGCAGCTCCGGAGAACTCTGTTTAAGTTAAACATGAATTGTAATTCATGTTTAGCCACCTGTTAATATAATCCTGTTTTGATGTTGAGCTTATCAGGATTTCCTACGGTAAATACCATAGTTCCGGCAGATTTGCATCTGCAACACAGCAGTGGGCCGTGATGTGCAGTGTATGAACAAATGAGATATTCTCTCGTTTAAGCTTGCAATTTCTGTGAGGATGTCTGGCGACAAAAGACAAATTAATCATAATTCTTTTGAGAGAAATAATGATATCTTAATAGGCTTTCCCCGTGATTTGTGAGATGTTTTCTATGCGAAAACAAATGGCTGGCTTGGGTTAGTATTGACCCGACAATAGATCAATTATCACCGCCAGACTTTTGGGAGTCTGTGGTGTGCATCAGGAACTGCCGTTGGAATGTGAGCTTTTGCCTGGATATTAAGAAAACATGCATTCTTATATGAAATACGATTTATTTGTTTAACAGACGAGGTAGGTTAGACGGTCTGTCTGAACCATATCTGTTATAGAGAAGCATTTTGCATGTTTTAAGGCGGTTTTTGAGTTCTTTTGTTTTGCACAAAAATATAGCTTTCGTGTGCCTCTGAGCGTCTTTATGCGATAAAACAGTCTTTAAATGATAGTGTTTTATTGTAAAAAATAAAACACTATCAAAATACTACACACTTGAGGTTTGCTTGTCCTTAAGCAAAATGGAGTTTTTCGCAAAAATATATATATTTTTTTAATAGCCGGATCATTTGATACGTTTGGGCGCTGAACTGACTGCCAGCATGTTAGATCACCTTCTGTAACGTAATCAACAACACAAACAAACGTCATTCTGAACAAACATAAAATAAAGAAAATTCACACCATGCGATAGTTAAAATTCACACCAATATTAATTAAAACACACAACAGTATTTAAAAATTCACACCAATTTTAAAACAAAATATAAAATAAAATCACTCATCATCATCATCATACTGAGTACCTGATGGCCCCGCCTCATCCCTCGGAGGATACCTACCCATGTACCAATCAGGTACAGGTGGAACGGTACCTGGATATGGATACCGAGGCTGAAATCCCTGATGCCTGAAAAAATCTGTCATAGAATCTGCGATCCAATGATTCTGGACCTGGTGGGCCAGATGCCAATCCTGCATCTGTCGGTAAATGGTCCCGAGGTTAATCTCAGGCTCTGGATCCTGTGGCTGGGCAGGAGATCTCTGGCGCTGGCGCTGTCGGCGCCTGGGCGGTGGAGGTGGTGCTTGAGCAGCCTCGGGTGCTTGCTCATCCTGCTCTGGCTCGGCGATCTCGTATGTACCTGGTGGACCTGATTGTCGGATCACCCTCATAGACTCCAAGTACTGACGCCCTATGGCTCTGGGCTCGCTCGCGGTCATGACCCGTATCGCTGGTAATGCTGTGACACCGTATGAGTGGGCCAGATGCGTGATCAAGTGGCCACCACAGATGGGACTAGAGGACCTGGCCCTTGTGGCCTTGCGAGCCAAGAAATATGCCAGTGAGTACGGGAGGTTGCAGTACCTCCCTGGTGTCAAAAGACACCATAGGTAGAAGAGATCTGCAGTTGGAACCTTCTCGCTGCCCCTCCGTTGATTGACGGAGGTAGCAACAAGCCGGTGTAGTACCCTGTGAATGGGAGAGCGGATCGCACTCTCCACTACAGTCTCGGGAAGATACCAAGTATCAACAATCTCTCCCCAGAAATCGACGTTGATCAGTTCTTCAGTTGGGCCAGTGAGGCATCGAGCTAAGTACTCTCTGAATGCTGGTGTGCGAGAATCACCATGTGGATAGAGACCCAGTCTCCATCCTAGTTCAGCAACATTGCACTGTCTAGGTTCCCCTCCAAGTTAGAAGGAAATAGCTGTGCGTACGAACATATCCTCCTCGGTCGGGTCGAAGGATACTGTGGAGAAAAACTCTAGCATTAGCTCTTTGTAGCTATGCTCTCTAATCTGAAACAGATTCCTCCACGCGTAACTAGTGTATGTGCCATCTGTCTTGACCAAATACTGGTCAAGTGCTGCAGTGATCCCAACAGTATTGTCAAAATTCCAGTCCAATACTAGGGCTGGCTCGACATCCCTTCCTTTATATTTGCTCAATTCTGATTCGTATAGGTTCTTTCGGGCCGAAGGGAGAGTCTGTGGGAACCGCAGCCAAGGATGCAGAGAGAGATCGTCTCTTTGTACTGGTTGTTGTCTTTGTTCTCTTCGTGATGCCATATATGCAATTTTTCCAAGTTATACAAATCATCAATCAGGCTTTACATACAAGAAATTAGCAAAAATGAACAAAAAAATCAGCCCCTGCCAGCCTTCGCGACCTGGTCGCGTCGAACCTCGAGTCGCGAGGGAGGTAGTGGTTGCGGTCGCGAGCGGCTAGCGGACCGATCGGGAGGGTCGATTTCTTGTGTTTGGCTCGGTTTAACTTAATACATTAAGCCAATAATGTTCCTAGGTGCTAGGTCTAACTTGTACAAGCATCAATTTCAGAAAATAACAACATTTAAAGCAAACCGATTGCAAGCCACGGTTTCGGTCAAAATACCTTCGATTTTCCTATGATTTGACATGTAGAAACCTTAATCAAGAGTAGAGGAGTGTTATACATACCTTAGATGATGAATTACACGAGAAAAATTGAAGAAAAATAGTGGTTTTGGTCGAAAATCGTCTGGCCGTGAGAGAGATCGCGAGAGGAAGAAGGTGGGTAAAAAGCGGCGGACTGTTAGGGTTAGGGTTATATACCTGGACACGCTCCTTCGCGTCGCGACGGAAGCCTTGGTCGCGTCGCGAAGCCTGAACATCTGGATTTTCTTAATCGCGAGTTACCTGCTCTCGCGGTCGCGAGGGATTTTTTTGTCACGTCGCGAGGGGTCTTCAGAGGGCTATTTTTTCATTTTTTCAACTTTGTTTTTATCCCCTCCTTTCACCTGTATGTCCATATATTTAATACACACAAATTTTTATGTTTTTTATGTTTTTATGAAATAAAACACACTAAAAACAAATAATTAAACATACTAAAAACAAATAATTAAACACACTACACACTTATGCTTTGCATAAGTGTAAATGAGGGCTTGAAGTGAACACACCCACAAAGTTCTCGGGTTGCCTCCCGAAAAGCGCTAAGTTTAACGTCTTCAGCCGGACGCAGTGCCTTATGCTCAATTGGTTAGATCTTTTGGATTAGTTAAAGCAATTTTATCAAAAACTACTTTTGAATTATCCACCAATTGAATATAAGGCTTTAACCGTTGTCCATTTACTTTAAACGGTTCTCCTCGTTTTTCTGGTTTAATTTCTATTGCACCATGTAGTGCAACATCTGTTATGAGATATGGACCAGTCCATTTGCTTTTCAATTTTCCAGGAAAGAGCTTGAGACGTGAATCAAATAACCACACCAATTGTCCTTTATGAAATTGTTTTCGGACAATGTGGCGGTCATGAAAGTCTTTTGTTTTCTCTTTATAAATTTTTGAACTCTCATATGCCTCTTTCCTTATTTCTTCCAGTTCTGATAACTGTAACTTTCTCTCTTCTCCTGCATCAGTTAAATTAATATTAGCGTTTTTGATTGCCCACATGGCACGGTGCTCTATCTCCACAGGTAGATGGCATGGCTTGCCATACACAAGTCTATATGGGGACATTCCTATGGGGGTTTTATATGCTGTCCGATAGGCCCATAAGGCATCATCTAATCGAATGGACCAGTCCTTTCGGTCTGGTCTGACTGTCTTTTCTAGAATTCTTTTAATTTCTCGATTAGACACCTCCGCTTGTCCACTTGTCTGTGGATGATATGGTGTCATATATTTCTCTTTATCTTCAAACAACTCATTTGTTTCATTTTCACCCGGATCAAATGGCATGCCACCCTTGACCTTGTGGGGGCCTAACAATTTACTTTTAAGCCTTCTACAAAAACACTTAAACCTTTCTTTGAAAAACCGACCACGATTTTTTTAA
Source organism: Cichorium intybus (assembly GCA_023525715.1). Lineage (NCBI taxonomy): Eukaryota > Viridiplantae > Streptophyta > Magnoliopsida > Asterales > Asteraceae > Cichorium > Cichorium intybus. The sequence continues at coordinate 91,482,685 of CM042014.1, read as the reverse complement.
TGAATTTCTTGACTTGATGTTTTGCATCATGAGCCACTTTATTCTTTGGTTTATGGGTGAGTGTTGTATGATGCTTCTTGTTCCTTATTTTTTTCTTCAGAAGTTGACTTTTAGATTCATCCAATGATTTTAACCTGTTACAAGAAAAACATTCCTCCAAATTGTGGGTAGTGTCGACAAGCATATTTTTGATATGCTCATAGAAGTAATCATCCATAGTATTAATTACAGACAATTCGCCACCGATCGAAGGATCATTAGTACATCCAAATAGCTGAAGTTTAAATTTTTGGTTTCCAAATGTCACATCAATAACGCCTTCATGACAACTAATTTGAGAAAAAATTGTTGTTAAACTGGGACGATTGATCATGGCATGTGGTTCTTTGAAATTCGCTAGGTCGGGGGTGGTATTAGACTCTACTGACCCCTCCCCAACTTTGGGTGTTTCTGGCTCTTGGAAAATTGATTGAGGTGTTTCGAATTCAATTTCAGATTTTTCTTGGTTAATTGTTTCCGGTTCAATATTTTCCGCATCAATTGATACATAATTCTCCACCACAACCTCATAATCGGGTGCTGTAGGTTTATGTACATTAATGTCAAAAGATTCATCACTACACAAGATAATTGACGTGCACGCAGAGGTCGTCATGCGGTCAAAAATAAGAGATAGCCTAACATTCACTAGTATAGTGCAGTCAGGGTCGATCCACAGGAGCTACGTGGTTAGACTAGATGAGAGATTACCAACTAATAGTGTCACAGCTATAGTCGGAGGAACTGATTTCTATCCTACTACCTCAAAAGAATATTCAAACACACTAAAGCCAAGCTAAGCTATGCTCAAATGACCTAGTTACTTTCTGAACTCAGAAGTACATCTCTGGATCAGAAGCAATTGAAGGCATCCAAACTAGCAAAACCGAGCAAAGCATAAACTAGCTAATAACTAAAGTTCTGAACAGTTACTAGCCAAAGCTTAATGCTAAACCTAACCAAGTTAGCTACTATTTTCAGCAAAGGAAAACAGTCCCAACCAAGTCCAAAGCAATATCCACACGCAAACAAACAATCAACACACTAACAAGCATTCAAAATACCGAAAAGCCAATATTAAACGTAACCAAATGATTGCATTCACCAAATCCGAATTCCAAATACAAAAAACAGTAACCAATTGCTTCTAAAACCAAAACCCTAAGCTTGGGATCAATGGTTGTCACACCCAAAGTTTCAAACCAAGGCTTACAAATGTTTAACTAAAAATGAAATAAAATCTAAAACATGAAAATACCAAATGATAGCTTCTGAAATGGAATCCTCGAGTCAAAGAGCTTCTAGGTCGATGTTTACACCCGGTCTTTGCTAGGGTTTTCGGCTGGAAATGCCTCTATTTATAGTTGCAAATTTCCCGTGACCGCGCCGCGCAGAAATGAAATCCGCGGCGCGCGTACTTATCCGTTCCCCGTTTTTTCGTCATTCAAATGTGTTCCACCGCCTTACATCCGCGTCGCGCAGAAGTGAATTCCGCGGCGCGCGTACGTGTTTCTCTGATTTTGCATTCTTTCCAAACTTCTTTTCTTTTGTACACTTTTAGTCCCTGTTTCTGTTCTTTTTCTCCAGACAAGTCCTGACACGAAAAGTGAGAATACCCATGCATATTTGATATAATTTTACCAAGAACAGGGCTCAACAACGCCTAAAATACTTAATATCACTAGGCGTTGTCAAACACCCCACACTTGTGCCTTGCGTGTCCCCAAGCAAGAGAGTTTTTAACAAATTATAATAAAGAATCAAACAATTTCTGACTGTGTTCAGTTTCAAAGTTTATTGTCCCCCAAGTTAGAGTGGAATAGTTCGTGAGAACATAATTGAGTTGTTCTTTGGAATTCATGGCTTTCTAGAGAACCCTTGATTACAAACTTTCTGTCCACAATGAAGTGTACTTACTTATTCAGATTCTAAAGGCCATTAAGGAATTGTCCATGACTTTCGATGTTGTCCGTGTAGCGAGCTTTCAGAAATACCATCCCAAACCAGACGATCTTAGGTGGTAAGGTGCGTAAGATCCACCCATTTTAGACCTACCGGCTCGAACAACAAAGGCCACAGATTGACTTTTCCTTCCTAAATTCCAATCTTAAAACATCTCAATATTCTAATCTCGTAAAACTCAACTTATTTGACTAACCAATAGCATGATCACAACTAAACAGTATTCCTTGAAAAATACTAATGCTATCACAATCACAAACCATTCATTTCAAAATTGCAATTCATTAAAAATTTTGAAAAATATTGCTAAAAATTGAAAAATTTAATCATTTCTGCAAAAATTTCAAAAAATATCTCTTTCGACCGTCCACACCCCGCACTTAAAACCGTACAACGTCCCCGTTGTACAAAATTTAATTAAAAACAAGGGAGAAAGAGTTACCCCTTTTTGGACGGTAGACTGCTTGGTGCTCAATATCACAGGTATAATTGCGTACAGAAAAAGATTCCCGAATCATATGCTGGAGTTGTAGCGCTACAGTAGGACACGCCGGTGGTCAAGACAAGTGGAGGGGGCACGGTGACCCCACACTTGTCTGAGACAACTCCCTCTCAATTGGTATATCATGCACAACTTAACAAACAATTTAAAACAGACATAACAAAAATAAAGCATGAACAAAATATACAAAAAGATGTGTGTGTTGCGGATGACCGCGGCGCGCAATTGAGATATACGCGTCGCGGTAATTACGAGAGTTGATACTGTTGTGGACGTGGAAATGACCGCGTCGCGCATATATGAGATCCGCGGCGCGGTAATTGCAGAAAATTCAGCCACATACAAGCACTCATAATCAAGCATTCAACACAAAACCCATTAGTTTTATTCAACTTCCTAATGCCCAATGGCTTATTTTTGTAACTATGAACAATCAATTCCTACCTACCTAAGAAAGATATGTAAAATCTATGCATAATGTTTTAAAAAAGACAAAACTAAAAAAAAGACAAAGGACACTCAAAAAGACACCCTTAGTTGTGTGCAGTGTCATCTTCTTCACCTTCCTCTGGGTCTTCCTCTGGGTCCTCCTCCATGGGCACCTCGTCTTCAGCCCGGATTGTTGGTTGGGGTCTCGGTGGGACACATCGGTTTTTAGCCATGAAAGTGATCATGCAATCGGCCAACCACAGAAGCTGATCCTGTATGTTCTCGGTCCGTCTGTTCATCTCCTTAGTGACGGCCGCCTGTGCTTGTTGGTCTCTCTGGTGGGTCTGCAGAGTCTGCTGGATTGCCTGCATCTTATCAACCAGGTACCGGGACTCCATGGTAGCAGGGGAGAGGCTGCGATGTAAACTGTCGGTCACTCGCTGACGCTTCCTGGATGTGGAGGAAGATGGCTCGGTCCGGAGGGCCGGGAACGGAAATTGCTCAGATGTCGTGACCCCATCGTCAATGTAGATCACATCCCTCGATAAGGTGGTGGGCGGGCTGAAAGGGACTGGCGGAATGACTGTCAGTTCCCGAGTGGCATGCTCGGTCAACAACCCACAAGACTGGGCCAGTCTCATGACATAGTGCCCTCCACCGAGAGCAATCTAGTGCAGCGGAGCATTGGTGATCTGCCTGAAGTAGTCTGCAATGAAGTATGGCATGTTGCATGTCTGCAACATCCGGGTCAGGCACCACATGAGGTGAAGCTCCCGCGGTGTAACTCGCTCCTCATCAGCCCGTGGCCAGATCATGGTCGCGATCAATCGGTGTAGCATCCGGTGGGAAGGCAAGTGCATCAATCCCTCACGCGCGGTATTCTCGTGATACCGTGTGGATGAAATGGTGCTCCAGTAGTCACCAGGGGAAAGCGAGTCGTCGGCGGCGTAGTTAGCCCGCCGGTGGAATAAGTCAAACCCTGGTTTCTCAGACTCCTCCTCAGTGTAAAGCCCAATCCGGAACCCGAATTCCCGTAAGGTGCAGCTGCGGTTATGGTTGCCCAGCCGGAATTGCACCATCTCTTCTGTATCCATCCCCACCGGTTGGTGGTCAAAGTGGTAACTTGCAAGAAACTGCAAGAATACCTCGCGGTAGATTGGTTCAGACATGTTGACCGCGTTTTCGATAGCTCGACAAGTATAAATGAGTTCCTCCTTGTCGTATCCCGTCTGCACCAGCCAGTATTGCAAGTGTGCCATGATCCCAGTCTCCTTGGTCAACTCCCAGTTGACCGATCTTGCAGGAAGAATCCGCTTCTGTTGTTGAATAGTTCGGCGGTTGTAAAAGTTATAAGCTCTTGTTCTACCCACTCCCGTAGCCAGGGAGTTCCAGTCGATTGATTCCGAACTAGCCGAAGAAGACATTGTTTCTGTAAAAATCACAAAATTTGAAAGTTAATGTTCTGTCCAGACGTTCGGCGCGTCGCGCGTATAGAGTCCCGCGGCGCGCTATAAGAGTGTTCACGATACGCATCGCGGACTGTAACAGGCGCGGCGCGGCGAACGAGTTCAGAAAAAATTCACCGATTACGTCCTTACTAAGCCGTTTTTTCTAGTTCTAAATATTGGGTTTTGCAGAGCTTAGTAATCTAATCCTAATTTCATTATCAATTTCACCAAATTATTGCAACATTATGGATTACAGAGGTGTTTTATTCTAAGTTCAAGAAAAGAGAAAAGAGAAAAGAGAAAAGAGAAAAGAGAAAAGAGAAGAGGATGCTTACTTGATTTGCTGTGAAGAAGACGAACAATGCAGACGGGTTACTTGAATGAAGTGATTTTACCATGGTAAAAAGAAAAAATATCAGGTTTCGATTATATACAAATATGGGGGTTTTGGGATGGGATTCAAACTCTGTTTTTCAGGATTATCTCTAATTTCAAATTAAGATAAGGCCGCGGCGCGGGAAGCTTCTATCCGCGTCGCGTAAAAAATCTGATTTCAAGCGTAATCGCGAAAATTGAATACGCGCGCCGCGGGTCCAAAGATCCCGCGTCGCGGTATTACAAAATCACCAAAATGACTCCACACTTGCCTTTTTCATACCGTGATACATGGATGCAAAGAGTGACATGCGAAAAATTATACAGTTGATGATCGGGTTGCCTCCCGATAAGCGCTAAGTTTAACGTCTTCAGCCGGACGTGTACTTACCTGCCTTATGGAGTGTATGTTGGAATATCTGCTACAAATTCAACGGTCTCCACTTCTAGCTTCTGGAATGTACCTGTGGTGATGTATGGTTTGAGTCTATGGCCGTTGACTTTAAACGGTTTCCCACCTTTCACATCCCGGATTTCGACTGCACCATAATCTGTAATGCTGATTACTTCGTAGGGACCATTCCATTTGCTTCTCAGCTTCCCTGGGAACATCTTCAGTCTTGAATTGTATAGCCATACTTTTTGTCCGATTTCAAAGACCTTCAAGCGAAGCTTTGCGTCATGGTATCGCTTCATCTTTGATTTGTAGGTTGCTGCATTCTCATATGCCTCATCTCGTAATTCCTCTAATTCAGATAACTGAAGCTTCCTTTCTTTCCCAGCATCGGTATAGTCCATGTTGACCTTCTTGATGGCCCAAAGGGCACGATTGGCAATTTCCACTGGTAGATGACATCCTTTTCCGTAAACTAACCGATATGGAGTAGTCCTGATCGATGTTTTGTATGCTGTCCGGTATGCCCACAATGCGTCATCTAACCTTAACGACCAATCCTTTCTGTCTGTCTTGACCGTCTTCTGAAGGATTTCTTTGATTTGCCTATTTGATTATTCTACTTGGCCGCTGGTTTGTGGATGATAAGGCGTTGCGATGCGATGATTTACCCCATAGTGTTTCAGCAACCTTCCGAACTTGAAATTCTTGAAATGTGATCCTCCGTCACTAATGATTACCCTTGGGACTCCATGCCTGGTGAAGATGTTTTTCTTTACAAATTTGCAAACCACGTGATGGTCGTTTGTGTGAGTTGCTTCAGCCTCAATCCATTTTGAGACATAATCTGCTGCCACCAAAATGTAGACGTATCCATGTGACGTGGGGAATGGACCCATAAAATCGATTCCCCAGACATCAAAGATGTCTACCACCAAAATTGGATTCAAGGGCATTTGATCCCTTTTTGATATATTTCCTAATTGCTGGCAATTGATGCACTCTTTGGCAGTCTTATGCGCGTCCCGAAAGATAGTCGGCCAATACAATCTGGATTCGAGAACTTTATACCCGGTTTTCCTTCCACTGAAGTGTCCTCCACATGCTGACGCATGACAGAGATCTAACACTTTACCAATTTCGTTGTCCGGCACACATCGACGAATTATCTGATCTTCACCTACCTTAAAAAGGTCTGGGTCATCCCAAATGAATCTCTTTGCGTACGTGCGAAATTGCTTCTGCCGTTGTTTCGTCCAATGTTTTGGTATTGCTCCTGTGGCCAAGAAATTTACATAATTTGCATACCATGGAGCTCCATTAACTTCTAACAACTGTTCGTCAGGAAATGAATCTTGGATTCCTGCTTCCAGTCCTTCAGCTGGTAGTCTTGAAAGATGATCTGCTACCACATTTTCCGTTCCCTTTTTGTCTTTGATGTCTATATCGAATTCTTGCAGCAGAAGAATCCACCTAATTAATCGAGGTTTGGATTCCTTTTTTGTAAGTAATTGTCGAACTGCACTGTGGTCGGTGTAAACCACCACCTTGGATCCCCAGATATAAGATCGGAATTTATCTAAAGTAAAAACTACAGCTAATAACTCTTTTTCAGTGGTTGTGTAATTCAATTGAGCTTCGGAAAAAGTTTTACTAGCATAACAGATGACAACAGGCTTCCTATCAATTTTCTGTCCTAACACTGCACCAGCGGCGTAATCACTAGCGTCACACATTATCTCAAAAGGTTGCGTCCAGTCGGGTGGTTTCAGGATGGGGGCTTCGACCAATTTATTATTAAGAATATTGAATGCCTTTGTACATTCATCATCAAAAATAAATGGTGCGTCTTTTAACAGAAGACCACAGAGGGGCTTAGAGATAGCACTAAAATCTTTAATGAATCTGCGATAAAATCCTGCATGCCCCAAGAATGATCTAACTCCTTTTACCGATGTTGGTGGCGGCAATGTGGATATGACCTTAACTTTAGCGCGATCGACTTCGAATCCTCTTTCAGAAACCACATGTCCTAACACTATTCCTTCTCTTACCATAAAATGACTTTTTTCCCAAGACAGAACCAGGTTTGTTTCGACGCATCTTTTCAGAACCTTCTCCAATTGGAATAAACAGGTTTCGAATGTAGGTCCAAAAATTGAGAAATCATCCATGAAGATTTCTAATGCCTCCCCAATCATGTCAGAAAAAATTGCCATCATACATCGTTGGAATGTCGCAGGTGCGTTACATAATCCAAACGGCATTCTGCGAAAAGCAAAGGTACCATAAGGACATGTGAACGTTGTCTTCGCTTGATCTTCTGGATGAATTGCGATCTAGTTATACCCCGAGTATCCATCCAAAAAGCAGTAGTATTTTTACCCTGCTAATTTTTCCACGATTTGGTCGATGAAGGGTAATGGGAAATGATCTTTAGACGTGGCCGCATTAACTTTCCGGTAGTCAATACAAACTCGCCATCCGGTCACAGGTCTCGTTGATATCTTGTCACCATCCTTAGTATCTACCACAGTGATTCCTGACTTTTTCGGCACAGTTTGCGTTGGGCTAACCCATTCACTGTCGGAAATAGGATAGATGATTCCTGCATCCAACCATTTAAGAACCTCCTTTTTGACAACTTCTTTTAAATTGGGATTTAACCTCCTTTGCGTATCTCTGGCAGGTTTAGCCCTTTCTTCTGTGATAATGCGATGCATGCATGTGGTCGGACTAATCCCTTTGAGGTCCGCGATTGTCCAGCCGATAGCCTCCTTATGTTTGGACAATACATTGAGCAATTCAAGTTCTTGCTTCTCCGTCAGATTGGCTGCTACAATTACTGGTAAAGTGTCCTTCTCCCCTAGAAAGGCATACTTCAGATGCTCTAGTAAGGGTTTCAGATCCAACTTTGGTGGTTCTTGTAAAGAGGGCTTTAATGTCTTTGGAATTTCTGTTGGTAACTTCTCTATATGCGCGCATTCCTCAGACTTGAATCCCTTTTGTTCTTCCACATTTTGCGTTTCTGTTCTTCCAACAATTGCTTCTTCCTGAGTTTCTAATTCTTCTGCTTGAAGTACCTCTGGGGCGTATTGCTGCACCAGTTCATCTATGATGTCCACTTGATAACATTCCTCTTCTTCTATGCTGCTTCCTCTAAGATCAGCATTGAAAATGTTGATCTTAGCCTGTTGGTGTCCAAAAGATATCCCCATTTCGCCGGTGCGACAAGCAATATTTGCATTAGCTGTGGCTAAAAATGGCCTCCCTAGAATAATTGTCGGTTGCTCCCCATTTGTTGCTTGACGAGTGTCCAAAACAAGAAAGTCTGCTGGGTAGTAAAATTCTCCTACCCTGATGATTACATCGACTAACATTCCCCTAGGAACCTTGGTAGACTTATCGGCTAACTGCAGAATCACATCAGTAGATTTCATAGTACCGAACTCGTGCTTGTCGAATAGCTGTCCAGGAAAAATGTTTACACTAGCACCTAAGTCTAACAGAGCTCGTTTGATGTGCACATTGCCTAAATCTACAGAAATGAGAGGGACTCCCGGATCTTTCATCTTTGGAGGAAGCGCATCCATGAGGATAGAGCTTACATTCTTGGGTAAGCTAATCATCTTAGGCAGATGGGACAGAATATGCTTCTTGTGTATACACATGTCCTTGAGAAATTTAGCATATGCAGGAACCTCTTTGATGAGTTTGACTAAAGGAATGTTTACTTTGATTTGGCTAAACAATTCCCATATATCTTCAGCTTGTGGTCCCTTCTTTCCAAATGGTCCTTTTTCCGGCTTTTCCAAGGCCGTAGGGAAAGGAACTGTTCCACTCGGTTCTCCTTTTTCCCAGGTACTCGTCTTCTTCTTCTGCACCTGCTCCTCTTCATTCTTTCTCTTTTCTAATTCTTCTTTTTCATCAAAAACTATTTCCACATCACTGTCATCATCATTAACCGGGGCTGCAACCTTGTTGTCTACCTTCTTCCCACTCCTAAGCGTGATGACTTCATTGACTTGCATTTTTTGTGACTACTCTTGCTCCTTCTCTTGTTTTTCTTTCACTTTGGCGAGTGATTCGCCTAATCTCAGAATTGCTTCCGAATTAGACTTTTCTACCTCTTGAAGTTGTTCTAACAATCCAAAAATTTCTTGTAAACCAATGTTCGTTCTTTCTGATGAAGGTGGAGTTCGCACATGTTGCTGCCTTATAGATGGTTGCCTCAATTCTCGTTGCTGATTGCTTCGAAATGGCCTTGGTGCGTTGTGAAATCGGCCATATCCATGTATTTGACTTATTTCCTCATGAGTCATTGAACAATCATTGTGATTGTGTCCTATTTTTCCACATGTATTGCAAATATTCTGTCCATGCAACACGTATGCTCCTTTTTCTTGTTGAAACTTTTCGAGCATCTGATTGAACCTTTTCGTAACAGTAGTGAGCTCTTTTTGAATTTCAGCTTTCCATTTGTTTTCTGCTTCGACATTTGCCACATAAACAGTCTTATCTTTCATTGATCCACTAACTTTTGATCCTAAACTCAGTTGTTCCAAAAATCTCCAGGCATCATCTGGCTCTTGCCACATAAATGTCCCACTTGATGAGGCATTTATCATAACCTGGTGTGTCTCGTTAACTCCCTCGAAAAATATTTTGACTAACTGCCACTTGGGTACTTCATGATGTGGGCAGGATCGCAACAGCTCCTTCAATCTGTCGAAAGCCTCATGAAAAGTCTCTTCAGGCTTTTGCTGAAAGTCTTGAATCGCTCGTCTTACCTCCGTAGTCTTACTGACAGGATAGAATTCTTGAAGAAACTTCGCCTTGAGCTGCTCCCAACTAGTAATGCTGTTCGATGGTAAGGATGTAAACCAATATTTGGCTTTATCCTTAAGGGTGAATGGAAACAGTCTAAGCCTAAAAATATCCCTATCAGTATTCCTAGGAGTATTGGCATTGGCAATTGCTAAGAATTCATACAGATGACTATACGGATCATCCGTCTTGTATCCCCTGAACTGAGTCAATATTCCTAATAACTGAGGTCTAATCTCTACTTGCGAATCTATGTTGTCAGGAATATATATCGGCGACGAATCATCATATTCCCGCGGTTGGAAATGTGATGCAACCGATTGCCGTCTCGGTTGTGCAAAATGTAAAGGGCGAGCAGGGTTACCGTAAAGATGGTCATTGTACTCCCGCTGACCTGGTGGTTGGTATTGTGGTGCTCGCCTAGGAGGTCCCCGACCTCGGTTCCATTGTGGTTGGGATGCTGGTGGCATCCATCCTTCATCCTCCTCGTCATACACTTCCTCCATCTCTGGGTAATGATGTTGTGGCTGAGGCGGTGGTTGAAAGTGTATAGGTTGTGTTGGTTGATATGTGGGTTGCGGTTTAAAGAGGGCTGGTTGTGGTTGGGATGTTGGTGTATACTGTCTAGGAGTTGGGGTGCCATCTCGGGTCGGCTCTCCCCAAGTCATAGCAGATGTAAACGGATTGGTTGATGGGGGTTGTGAAGTGGGTGTAAATGATGGGATGGAAGGCGGAGTGCATGATGGTATGGGTGCAGGGGCTGAAACTGCACCACCAGAAGCACTCGTGCTTCCAAACTGAAATTCTGAAAGCGGGGGAATAGAAAACCCCCCAGTTGCCTCACCTGTTGGATCCTGGGCAACACTGACCGGACTACTGCTAACCTGACTGTAATTCATGATGCTTAAACGCCTACGGGCACGGAGTTTGCGCGCAGTACGCTCAATCTCAGAATCAAACTGCAATGGGGATAGTTGCTTCCCCCTGCGGGTACGCATGCACTAGTGCAATACGCCCACAAAAATCACAAATCAAAACTTACCAAAAAGAAATTTCAAAAAATCAAGAAACAAATTCCTACTGCTCACCTAACCTAAGCTCACAGCTCCCCGGCAACGGCGCCAAAATTTGACGTGCACGCAGAGGTCGTCATGCGGTCAAAAATAAGAGATAGCCTAACATTCACTAGTATAGTGCAGTCAGGGTCGATCCACAGGAGCTACGTGGTTAGACTAGATGAGAGATTATCAACTAATAGTGTCACAGCTATAGTCGGAGGAACTGATTTCTATCCTACTACCTCAAAACAATATTCAAACACACCAAAGCCAAGCTAAGCTATGCTCAAATGACCTAGTTACTTTCTGAACTCAGAAGTACATCTCTGGATCAGAAGCAATTGAAGGCATCCAAACTAGCAAAACCGAGTAAAGCATAAACTAGCTAATAACTAAAGTTCTATTGAACAGTTACTAGCCAAAGCTTAATGCTAAACCTAACCAAGTTAGCTACTATTTTCAGCAAAGGAAAACAGTCCCAACCAAGTCCAAAGCAATATCCACACGCAAACAAACAATCAACACACTAACAAGCATTCAAAATACCGAAAAGCCAATATTAAACGTAACCAAATGATTGCATTCACCAAATCCGAATTCCAAATACAAAAACAGTAACCAATTGCTTCTAAAACCAAAACCCTAAGCTTGGGATCAATGGTTGTCACACCCAAAGATTCAAACCAAGGCTTACAAATGTTTAACTAAAAATGAAATAAAATCTAAAACATGAAAATACCAAATGATAGCTTCTGAAATGGAATCCTCGAGTCAAAGAGCTTCTAGGTCGATGTTTACACCCGGTCTTTGCTAGGGTTTTCGGCTGGAAATGCCTCGATTTATAGTTGCAAATTTCCCGTGACCGCGCCGCGCAGAAATGAAATCCGCGGCGCGCGTACTTATCCGTTCCCCGTTTTTTCGTCATTCAAATGTGTTCCACCGCCTTACATCCGCGTCGCGCAGAAGTGAATTCCGCGGCGCGCGTACGTGTTTCTCTGATTTTGCATTCTTTCCAAACTTCTTTTCTTTTGTACACTTTTAGTCCCTGTTTCTGTTCTTTTTCTCCAGACAAGTCCTGACACGAAAAGTGAGAATACCCATGCATATTTGATATAATTTTACCAAGAACAGGGCTCAACAACGCCTAAAATACTTAATATCACTAGGCGTTGTCAATAATTACCTCATCCGTTTGCATAGTATCTGAATGATCGTCTAATGGTTGTTGTTTTAGTTGCTCCACCATTTGTTCCAATTGATTTTCAAGCATTGAAATTGCTTTGGAGTTGTTTTGCTCTTGTTTGAAGCCTTCATTCAATAATTCCATCATTAGATCCAACTTCTTGTCAAATGATGACTCGTGTGTTCCTCGATCAGCTAGAAAATAGGATGACTCGTCATCTTGATTTTGGTCCAAATTGTTGCTCCCCCACCAATCATCTTCATATGGATCTTGTTGTGGTGGTAGACTATAAAAGTCATAATAACCCAGATCCATGGCAAGATAATCATCCATTGTTCTTCCGTCATTCATGGTATAAATCCAAGTGTTGACAACACTATGTCTTGTATGCATAAACAAGTGAGTTTGCACAAAATATATGTATATATATATATATATATATATATATATATATATATATATATATATATATATATATATATATATATATATATATAACTTTAAAACAACTCTTTAGAAATTAAGCGCACATAATCCCCGGCAACGGCGCCATTTTGACAACGCTATCGTCACACGCGTCAAAAACAAATTATAACCCACTTTTACTATGTAGATAGGGCAAGCGGGGTCGAGTCCAAGGATTTAGTGGTTAACTTTTAACGAGTTGTAAAGTAAATATTGACGGTGATGGTAAAAAATATTGAAATTGTAACTTGAGAATAGAGAAAGAATTACTTCCGGTTTAGTTATCAACAATTAGTTTCACATGTTTTACTACAATGATTCAGATATAATTACTTTGACATAATTACAGTTTACTGACAATTACTATTACATGGGTAAATACATAACATGTTGAATCAATTATTTGTCTTTGTCTAACAATTAAGTAGATTGGGCACAAACAATGGTGTAGCAATATTATGTTTTATCTAGATGATAGTAACGTTACAACTTATTAACATATTATTTGGGCACAAAGTATATTAACTGATTATCCGTCTTAGCTCGTTATTTAGATGAGATAGGCACGAATAATATGTTGGTAATACTATGTCTTGAGGATATGATAGCAAGTAGAAGTAGACACAAATGATTCACTAGTTGTATTCAAAGATATGAGAGTTTTAGCAGTTACAATAGTAAAAACACTTGCTAGGAATCAAAGTAAAAACATGTTACACTAAAGGTATGATAACATTACCGGAAGTAATCTGAAGAGATTAGCCTTCCATTCGAGTGATGATCGTGGAGATGGTCTTGATGTTCCTTGGCATGTAACTTGGTGCGTTTACCCTTCGAATTATCTTGAATTACTAGAATCACCACCGAGATGGATAATCTATTGTTTCTAAACAACTAACTAAGAAAGGTTTCAAACTATTACAACTGATAGAGAGTAAATTGGTAACTTGGTGTCTAAAGGATGTAAATTGGTTTAAAATGGTGCATGGAAGGCCTCTATTTATACTTGCTGAATATAGTGCTCGCGTCGCGACCAGGGGGTCCGTCGCGTCGCGAGGGTGCGGCCTGGTGCTGCTTTTGTCGGCCACTGGTCTGGCTAGTGCGTTGTGTTGGTAGTCTCGCGACCAAGAAGTTGGTGGTGTGGCGTCCAAGGTCTTCGCGTCGCGACCCATGCCTCCGTCGCGGCGCGAGTGCTGTAGGTTTTGGGTCTTCTATCTTGCTTCTCTTCACATCGCGACACAGGGTCTGTCAAGTCGCGATTGCTGTAATTTTTATGTGTTTTTGGTATTTTTGGTCTTAAGTTTGGAGCATCACTTCCTCGGTTTTGATTTTTTATCAGAGTTTCTTGGGTCTCGTTCCTGAAAATAAGCCATAAATGTTAACACACAAATCCCTCTTGTTTTCCTCACACCAGCAGCTCCGGAGAACTCTGTTTAAGTTAAACATGAATTGTAATTCATGTTTAGCCACCTGTTATTATAAGCCTGTTTTGATGTTGAGCTTATCAGGATTTCCTACGGTAAATACCATAGTTCTGGCAGATTTGCATCTGCAACACAGCAGTGGGCCGTGATGTGCAGTGTATGAACAAATGAGATATTCTCTCGTTTAAGCTTGCAATTTCTGTGAGGATGTCTGGGGACAAAAGACAAATTAATCATAATTCTTTTGAGAGAAATAATGATATCTTAATAGGCTTTCCCCGTGACTTGTGAGATGTTTTCTATGCGAAAACAAATGGCTGGCTTGGGTTAGTATTGACCCGACAGTAGATCTATTATCACCGCCAGACTTTTGGGAATCTGTGGTGTGCATCAGGAGCTGTCGTTGGAATGTGAGCTTTTGCCTGGATATTAAGAAAACATGCATTCTTATATGAAATACGATTTATTTGTTTAACAGACGAGGTAGGTTAGACGGGTCTGTCTGAACCATATCTGTTATAGAGAAGCATTTTGCATGTTTTAAGGCGGTTTTTGAGTTCTTTTGTTTTGCACAAAAATATAGTTTTCGTGTGCCTCTGAGCTTCTTTATGCGATAAAACAATCTTTAAATGATAGTGTTTTGTTGTAAAAAATAAAACACTATCAAACTACCTAGGTTTTCATGCATTCCATGGTGTTGGAGTAGGCCTACTATGAAGATGCCAATATTGCTTGTTAATGATAGCACCGAAATGATTCTTAGGAACCTCATAATATACGAGCGGTATTCTCCAGGTTCTGAATACATTACAGCATATGCCTGGGCCATGGATATGCTAATCGATACTGTAGAGGATGTTGCCAAGTTGGTAAAATCAGGGGTCCTTGTCAATGTTTTAGGCTCAAACGAGATGGCTGCAAATATGATAAACAACATATGCAAAGAGATCTTCATACCAGATTTCTTTTACAGTCAAGAGTGGGAAGAATTGGATAGGTACTACAATAGTTACCGGTCGAATGCTGTTGCAGGGTTGAAGCGTATATATTTCAGTAGTCCATGGAGTGTGATTGCTCTATTTGGTGGAATTGTTTTGTTTGTTCTCACTGTAATTCAGACCATCTTTCAAATCAAGGGCCCATGATTGTAACTAAAGAATATATTTTTATTGTGTTTTTCCTTCTTCTGTTGTTTAGGCTTTACTTCTATGTTTTTTATTTTCTATTCCTCCCAGTTTGTAAGTCGCCTATATTTATTATTCAACATCTGTTTCACTATATTGTTGGTATTTTAGCATCGAACTAGGTTTCAGGCCGACTTTCACTGTTTTGTTTTGAGCTTATGTTTCTTTATTTGAGAAAGGTCCTTTGCTATGGTATTTCTTTTATAAAGTATCCCAATGTGATGTAATGTTCTGTCGCTGATAACCTTTAGCAACAGATCAGTGACGGATGTTGGAACTCAAATGTTCTTTTATTCAGAACTCAAACTGAAATACAAGAAAGAACTACTAACTCTAAAACACTCTCTATGTTTTTGTGGTGCATTGCAATGGATGTTAGAACATCTATTTATAGTGATGGTAGTGTCTCTAATTTCTACAATAGCTGCAACCTAAAAATGAGTTCATATGAGAAATTCAACAAAGTTAGGTGTGGTTGGTGGTGTAGGTGTGGTTGGTGGTGGCTGCAAGTTTGTGTTTACATTCACATTCTCCCCCTTAAACCAAACTTGGCTCGAGATTCGTTACGCCAATCATGTTGCGCATTTCAATGTGCCTCACATATGTCAAAGCCTTGGTAAAGATGTCTGCCCTTTGATCCTTCGAGGCTACATATTCCACCATAATTTGCCCACGCTCAACACATTCTCGTATGAAGTGAAAACGAATGTCAATGTGTTTGCTTCGACCATGAAACACAGGGTTTTTCATCAAGGCAATAGCAGATTTGTTATCAACATACAAAGTGATAGGCATAACATGATGTCCGGTGAGTTCCTTCATGAGATTTGCAAGCCAAATGGCTTGACATGCTGCCGCCGTGGCTGCCATGAACTCTGCTTCACATGTGGATAAAGCAACAGTCTTTTGCTTTTGAGATTGCCAAGTTACTACATTTCTACCAAGATAGAAAACCATCCCACTCGTTCTTTTGCTATCAACAGTGTCACCTCCGAGATCACTATCAGTGAACCCAACCAAGTCTTCAATTTCACGACCCTTTACATAGTTGAGTCCATAATCGACGGTTCCTTTTACATACCGTAAAATATGCGTTACTACTTGGAAGTGCAAAGTTGTTGGTTATTCCATGAAACGACTTGCAATTCCAACCGAATATGATAAGTCTGGTCGAGTGTGTGTCAAGTACCTTAAACATCCCACTACTCGCCTATATTCGGTCGGGTCAACTTTTTCACCATCTTCATCCTTCTTGACCTTTAACTTTGGTTCCATTGGTGATTTCGCTGGGTTGCAATCTAGCATCCCAAATTGCTCTAAAATCTTCTTTGCATAAGCCGTTTGACACAAATATATTCCCCACTTCTCTTGCGACACTTCGATTCCAAGGTAGTAAGAAAGCAAACCCAAGTCACTCATTTCAAATTCTTTTTTCATTTGATCTTTGAATTTGACAATGTCTTCGGTGTTTGACCCGGTGATGATTAAGTCATCAACATAGACACCAACATTAAGAGTTTTGCCATTTGTTTTCCTTATGTAAACCGCCGAGTCTTGTGAACATTTTGAAAAACCGAGCCCTTTTAAGCTTTTATCTAAGCGAATGTTCCATGCTCGTGGAGCTTCTCTTAAACCATATAGAGCTTTAAAGAGCTTGTACACCTTGTGACTATGGATTTTATCAACATATCCTTCCGGTTGGGTGACATAGACCTCCTCCTTGAGATCTCCATTGAGAAAGGCTGACTTGACATCAAGGTGGTGGACAACCCACCCATGTTGAGCTGCTAAGGCAAGGATAAGCCTTATGGTCTCAAGTCGTGCTACCGGTGCAAAAACTTCATCAAAGTCGATTCCTTGCTTTTGCACAAAGCCTTTTGCGACGAGTCTAGCTTTATGTTTCACCACGTTTCCAAAGTTGTCTTTCTTCACTTTGAATACCCATTTCAAACCGATTGCTTTATGGCCCGGCGGCAAATCAGTGAGTTGCCACGTCTTGTTTTTATTGATAGCATCCAACTCTGTTTGCATAGACTCCTGCCATGCCTTAGAGGTTACCGCCTCTTTGAAATTCAAGGGTTGATCTGCAGCTATCATCAACAATTCTCCAGGCTCAAGGATCACACTTTCAGCATTTTCATACACATCAGCTAGCGAACGATATCCTTGAGGCCCAGCTTCGTTTGGATCACTTTCTGTATCGGATGAGTTTGAAGAAATTAGAGTGTATGGGGTTGTTTCAGACTGAATAGGTTCAAAATCTGGGTTTTCTAATTGATCTGGGTTGATTTCAGGGATGTTTTGGGGTGTTTAGGATGTATTTGGGTCTGTGGTTCAATGATGGTAACGGTTTTAGGAGTCACCTTTTCTTCTTCCTTATTTTTGTACCAATTCCATCCTTCTTCTTCATCAAAGACAACATCTCGACTAACCCGCAACTTTCGATCTTGCGGATCAAATAAACGGTTGCCTTTCGTTCAGTCCTCCACACCTAAATACACCATCTTTTTGCTTCGATCATCAAGCTTCTTCAGGTGACCACCTACAATTTTAGAAAAAGCAACACACCCAAAGACCTTTAGATGTCCAAGGCTTGGCTTTTTGCCAAACCAGGCTTCATAAGGTGTGATGTCGGGAAGTGCTTTTGTAGGTAGGCGGTTAAGTAGATAAACGGCATGTCTAACGGCTTCTCCCCAAAACTCCCCACGGACATTTCTTCCTTTAAGAAGACTCCTTGCCATGTCCATAACGGTTCGATTTCGCCTATCTACAACTCCATTTTGTTGAGGCGAATATGGTGTCGTTAGATGTCTTTTAACGCCATTTTCTTCACAAAAACTTGTGAAGTCTTTAGAAGTGAACTCTCCTCCCCGATCAGTACGAATTGCCTTTATTTTATAACCCGAACTTTTCTCAACCATCAACTTGAAGCGTTTGAAAATACTGAAGGCTTCAAGCTTCTCGGACAACATGTACACCCACATCCACCAACTAAAGTCATCTACCAGAAGAAGAAAATACTTTCTTCCGCCAATAGAAGTGGGTGTAATAGGACCACATAAGTCCGCATGAACAAGTTGTAGCGGTTTTTGAGCCCGAAAAACCGCTTGGTTCGGGAACGAAGTTCTAGCTTGTTCGGGAACGAAGTTCTAGCTTGTTCGGTACTCCAGTTGCCATATTCTTTTCTGACATCTTTTTTAAGGAAGGAAAGTTAACGTGACCAAGTCTAGAGTGCCAGGTCCAAGCTGGTTCGTCTTTTGTTGCTAAAAGACAAATTGGTCTACCAGTTTTTAAAAGAGTTTTATACAGCCAGTTTGGAGATCTTTTAACTCTCAAAAGTAGAGTTTTGTTTCTATCAAACAATGATAGAATTGACCCGTCCATAATAACTTGACTCCCTTCTTCCGTCATTTGTCCAAGACTAATTATGTTATTTTTAAGACTTGGAATGAAATATACCTCGTTAAGGAGTCGCTGATCACCATTTTTGCAATAAAATAAAATCGACCCTTTTCCCAAAATAGCGACCGTTGAACCATCGCCAAATCTCACGTGACCGGTAATGTTTTCATCCAGCTCATGAAACTTTAAGCGGTCTCCGGTCATATGGTTGCTAGCACCATTGTCGAGATACCATACCTCGGAATTCACTCGACTTTCTCCCGATGTAAGAAGATTAACACAAATCTTCTCTTCCAGCGATACCTTTCCGGATGTGACTTCTTGTGAGATTGCCATCATCAAGATGGGCTCTTCTTCATTGGCTTGAGTGAGGTTTGCCTCCTCACCATGGTTCTTTTTGGGGCATTCTGATGCATAATGACCAAATTCATCACAAGAATAACATTTTACCTTGCTTTTATCATTTTTCGGCTTGTTAGATTCATTTCGGGGCTGATTTGAATCTCTTCCTTGGCCGCGTCCTTGACCTCGACCTCTACCACGCTCTCTCCCGGCATGGCCTCCACCTCTTCCTTTCGAGCTAGAGGATGATTCTTTCCCATTGTGTTGTTTCGAGTGGGACACCCACTCGGCGTGTGTGAGCAACAACCCTTGCTCTCTGTCTTTCTCTCCATATCCGCGAAGTCTTTCTTCGTGGGCCTTGAGTCGGCCTACGACTTCTTCAATCGACATGTTCTTCAAATCACCGAATTGCTCGATGGAGGTTACGATTTGCATGAATCGTATCGGAACGGCTCGAAGAAACTTTTTCACCACCGAAGTTTCATCGATTTTTTCTCCAAGTGAACGAATGCCTATAACGATTGTTGTCAATTTCATGGCAAACTCATCAATTGATTCGCTATCCTTCATGCGAATCACCTCGAATTCACTTTTCAAGGTTTGAACTTTCGCATCCTTGACGCGTTCGGCACCCATATACATTGTTCAAAGCGTCTCCCACGCCTCTTTTGCCGTATCCTTCTCTGCTAACATGAGCAACACGTCCTCCGGAACTGCTTGGTAAATCGCAGCCAATGCCATGCGATCCAAACGTTCTTCGACTACTTGATTTTGCACCGCTTCCCATACTCCTTGCGCTTGCATGTTTACCCGCATTTTTAAAGCCCACACCGAATAATTGGACTTTGTAAGTAGTGGATAGTGTAACATCACACTTCCTTCTTTCCCCGTCCTTTGGACGTTCTCAACTTCGGGATGAGACGACGAGCTTGGTGTGGACATTCTTGGCGTATACGAAAATTACGTGTAATTTATAAAAAAAAATTACGTGTAATTTATGAAAATTACAAGGATTAAAATGAAATTTTTAGAAGTTCAGGGGCTTGTTTGAAACTTTTTGAAGTATAGGGGCTATCCTGAAGTTTTTCTGAAAAATAGGGACCAATCTGAAATTTTTCGGAAATACAGGGACGAAAACGTAACTTTTTGAAACTTCAGGGACCAGATTGCAGTTTTCTGAAACCTGGTACAGTGTCACTACAGTGAACCGCTACAGTGACGATACAGTGTCGTCTTCTCCGGCGAGATCTCCGGCGAACTGGTTTTTCCGGCAACTATTCCGGCGAACCTTTGACCGGACTTTTGGAGGTCTTCCGATGGTCGAACAATTCCGAAAAATATATATTCGGAATCGTGTGCCCGGAAATCGATTTTGAGACAAAAAAATTTCGACAAAAAAAAACGAGGGTGTTTAGAGAATTACCCCAGGAGCTTAACCAAGCTCTGATACCACTTGTTGGAACTCAAATGTTCTTTTATTCAGAACTCAAACTGAAATACAAGAAAGAACTACTAACTCTAAAACACTCTCTATGTTTTTGTGGTGCATTACAATGGATGTTAGAACATCTATTTATAGTGATGGTAGTGTCCCTAATTTCTACAATACCTGCAACCTAAAAATGAGTTCATATGAGAAATTCAACAAAGTTAGGTGTGGTTGGTGGTGTAGGTGTGGTTGGTGGTGGCTGCAAGTTTGTGTTTACATTCACAACGGAAGTATTAGGCGGTTCATATTTCTCCAAGTTTCTATGGTCTCAAAATGATTTGGAAGGACTACACTCATTAGTCGATTAGGATTTAGACATGTACATTGACATTGGGTATCTGACTTGATAACTCAAGTCCATTTTGGTATTCATAATCTTTACCGCCAGTGGTGCCTTTCAAATAACTTCGAAATATCTAGTTGCAAAGGAATAACAATATATGAATCAGAGTCATACCCCTTTGACCTTAAAACTTATTTTACTCATTGTATGTCATGAACCCTCACAAAAATAAGGCTGTTTTATACAAGCTAATTCAATTTTAATCTGTCTATTTCAACATTTTAATATTAACATACCAACAATATGTTAGATAACCTTCAAATTTCTACAGGCATATCCAACATTTTAATATAATCAATTAATCATAACAAAGTAAGCTAAATGACCATCTAGCATCATATATTATAACCAAAAAGTTTTCATTCCAAAGTCAATTGCATTATCATGTTCAAGGAGAAAAACAACTGGATTATAATATGCACAGCGCATTTGTGTATGTGTGTATCTGATTTTTCCTGACTTCTCCACACCCAGAAATACAGTCACGCCAATCTTAGTAGAAAAACTCGTCACTACTTGTTTTGTATGTTGCCTGTAATCTTGAAAAACTTTCTAGAACGACAAAAACTGGGAATAAGTTCGTCATTGCATCGGGAATATCTGTCTAAAGAATGTTCGACGCTTTAACTTTCTTTTGAGAAGACGATCCCGCTGAATATCTATCAGTTTCTATTTTGAAGTAATATCTTCAATTTCATCTTCTTGTTCTTTTTTAGGTGACTTTGGAACTGGTGCAGCTGAAACTGATGTGGAAGCTGGATCTGGAATCACCTTAAGAATATCATTAAGGCATTTGCAGCTTCAGTTTTAGCTTAATGACTTTTAGTCTCTTTGTACTTCCTTGCATCCAAAATATGTTGACCCATAGTTAAAGGCTTTGCTGGAAAACTTGAGAACCATTTCTGACATCTTTTGTAACATCAAGCATCTGTCCAAAAATGGGTGCAAATACCATCAACCAACGTGGCCTAGTGGTGATCACTTCATATGAAACACTCCAAATTGGAGTAGACCCAGGTTTGAAACCCCGCAAATTAAACTGTTGTTGACTTTGGTCAAACCAAATTGGAGATCATAACAGAATTACATATCGATGGGATGCGCACCAGTGTTCCTAACGTCCCATCAACAAGCAAACTTGCAATCTTAAGCAAGATACAATTCAATTTGAAAAGTTAACAAAACTCGAAATTGTGACATTCATTATGAATGGTAAAGAGTCTGATGTATACCTGAATCAAATTTAATTGATTTAGTTCATTATTTCGGCTCCAACTTGTCCACATGGAAGTGTCAAAAAAACTTTTCTGATTGTTGCTTGAATTCAATGCTCCTGAACACAAAAAACCTTCGACAAGTATAAGGTTTTGTCAAAATTTTCACAGTTAGGCTGCAGAGGCAGTGGATTTTTTTCGGGCATCTTGTGGTGTCACGGTAACAGGCAAAATTTGTTGGTAGCTATTTGTTAGAGATAGTGTTCTGGCATTTTACCAGGCGAGGGTTGGGGTTACTAACGAAGGGTTAGAGGTGAGAAGAGGGTTGGGGCTACTAACGAAGGGTTAGAGGGGAGAAGACACTACAAGAAAACAGGGGTAATAGCTACCAATACTAGTGACCAACCAAATTCCGTCAGTAATAAGGTACGACTTTCCGACGGAAAAGTGACGAAATTTCCAACCCTAATATCACCTACGAAATACCGACGGTTTAGTGATGAAAATCAACGTGGTCGGTAAACCGTCGAAAATCGCTGACGGAAAGAAAAAAATTATTGATAGTTAAGCAATTTGGTAGGTATTCTGTCTGAACTACCTACCCAATACCGACCAAATAAATATTTTTTCTAATTTTCTATATGTCGCCGGTCAGTTGATAGGTATTCTTTCAGAGTTGCCTACGGAATATTGACCAAGTTTTTATTTTTTTAATTTTTCAAGGCCTAAACGTTGTTTTTATGCTTCATTTTTTAGCATTTTTATTATACATTAATTACTTTATTTTCTCCAAATTGTACATAATATTTATATATGTACAAATGTGTACACGTTCAAAGGTAATTACTCGTTTGTTCATTTAATACGATAATTTGTATAAGTACATATTGTTTTTTAATAGAGTGACACACGTAGGCACATATACACATGTACATACACACACATACCATCGGGATGTTTATTCCTTAGACAAAAACACCAAACCAACTAGTTCATTCTCCTTATTCTACTATCGTTTCCCTCCATCCGGTTGTCTAATTGTTTGTTTGTATATAGATATTTTGTTTAATTTGGGGAAAATGAAGTATCTAATATATAATATAGATGTTAAAAAAATGAAGCTAAAAAACGTCGATTAGTTCTCGAAAAAATAAAAAATAAAAAAGTTTGGTAGGTAATCCGTCAGACGTAAACAACCGATTACCAACTGAATAGTGATCGATAACATTAGTTGGTAGGTATTCTGTCGGAGTTGCCTATGGAATAGTGACCGATTTTTTTTATTTTTTTTTAATTTTTCGATCCTAAACGTTGTTTTTTATGCTTCATTTTTTTAACATTTTTATTATACATTAATTCCTTCATTTTCTCCAAATTATACATAATATTTATATATGTACAAACATATTTAAAAATAATATTAATAAATATAATAAGTATATAATTATTCTAAAAATGGGTAGATGTTAAATGGATTTTCAAAAGAAATATACCGAATGTGGTCAATTTGGCCTACTTGTTGCGTGTTGTCCTCATATAGAAATGAACCAGGGTTCGATCTTGGATCTCTTCATTTTACATTATTTAATTTTTTTTAAAGCTACTGCCGAATACCGACCAATAAACGGTATTTAATTTTTTTTTGAAAGCAGACCAATAAAAATAAGGGTTTCCACCTAAACCTCATGAGACGTAAACCCCCCCCCCCCCCCCCAAACATTCTTCTCTTCTTCTTCTTTCTGTCAAGCATTCCTCTATAATTCTTTCTGCCAACGATTCCGATGTACAGCTCTTCAATCGCCGGCTAAATGTTCCCTCACCGGTGTCTCTTACTTTACTGTTACTGCTAGGCGAGCAACAGCCCTCGAACCCCAATCTACACTCCTCGAACCCTGACCTGCACTCCTCGATTTCGCCGGCCATTATCGCCCTTCTCACTGCCGGCGAACCTTCGACGACCCTTCCCAACCTCTAGTGGCCCACATTGCTTCCTCAGTTTCATCCCTCCGAAAACAAGGTCTACACAACCCCTGTAGATGGAATAACTGTGATGACATTCGTTGCTCGATTATTTTGTTTCTGATTCGGTATGAAATGTTGACTATAGTGTATTTTTGTTTTCTTATTATCCTTTTTATCAAATATCAACAATAAGAGGGTAGTCGAGTACGCTACTTTCTTTCACCAACATACTTTATATATTGCAATAAATTTTTTATAGAGGTTAGTCCAGATATTATATATCATGTTATTCGTCGATAATTGTTAGTAAACATTGATAGACAATTTAATTTGGCAACGATTTATCACATATAATTTGACTAATCACCAATTATAGTACTCAACCATTTCTGTAATACCATATTTCAATATGTAAAACAGCATATTATTTTGATTAATGTAATCCCTTTGAAAAAGGAAAAGAAGTATGAATGCTTGTCTAAGTATATGCCATATATTCGCCGTTGCTGATAATTCACAGGAAATTGCAAACCCAAATCCCCCACAAACACTAAGGGTGCGTTTAGTTACGAAAAATTGTTTTCCGTTTTCTATTTTTCATTTTCAGAAACACAAAATGAGTTTTCATTTTCAGTTTTCTATTGAAAATTTAGAAAATGCGTTTAGATAAAACCGATTCCATTTTCATTTTCTATTTTAGAAAAACAAAAAACGTGTTTAGATATCTATTTTCCATCAATTTTCATTTTTCCAATTTTTGATTTGGGGTGGGGTGGGTGGGGGTAGGGGTAGGGGTGGGTGGGGGTGTGTAGGGTGGGTGGGGGTGGGTTGGGGGTGGTTTGGGGGGTGGGTGTATGGGGGTGGGGTGGAGGTGGAGGTGGAGGTGGGCGGGGTGGGGGTAGGTGGAGGGTGGGGTGGGGTAGGGTGGAGGTGGGTGGGTGGAGTGGGGGTAGGGGTAGGGTGGGGTGGTGTGGGGGTAGGTGGAGGTGGAGGTGGGGTGGGGGTAGATGGAGGTGGAGGTGGAGTGAGGTGGGGGTGGGTGGTGGTGGGTGAGGTTGGGTGGGGTGGGGGTAGGTGGAGGTGGGGTGGAGGTGGGGTGAGGGTGGGGGTGTGGGTGGGGGGTGGGGGTGGGGGATGTGGGTGGGGTAGGTGTAGGTAGGGGTAGGGTGGGTGGGGTGGGTGGGTTTTGTAGGGTGGGGTGTGTGGGGTAGGTGGTGGGGTGGGGGTGGGTGTAGATGTAACTTTGGGGGTGCAGGTGAGAATGTGTGTGTGTGTGTGTGTGTTTGTATATTTTAGAAAAATTTTGGAAATAGAAAAATTTAGAAAACAATAAATTTGGGTTTTCCAAAATTTTCCAAATTCTTTGTAATTTTTGGAAAATGAAAAATTTTCATTTTCTTGGAAAACTTTGGAAAAATTGAGGAACTAAACGCGTTTTCCGATTTCTCATTTTTCTTGGAAAATTTTTCTGGAAAACAGAGCAGTTTTCCGCAACTAAACGCACATTGCAAATCACATCTACAAAACAAAATAATAATAAAAAACTTTAATCCTTCTCAAAATAGATGGATAAAATATATGTACTAATTATTTCGATCGTAAGAAAACATCGTTTAAAACTTAGATACACAAAATGTATGTACATAAAACTTGTTTGGATAAATAACATGTATGTACTAATTATTTCAATTATTAGTAATCAAATTGCATAAAAAGTTTAAAACTTAGTTAGTATTACAATATTTAATTAACACAACAAGATTTATATATGTGCAACAAACGACAAAATTGGTTCCATGCGTAGATGTTTTATTATTCGTACTATTATTACCATTATTATTTTTTAACAATTTTTTAAATTATTTAACAAATTTAGATTACTAGTTATAGAAACAAAATGTACCGGAATCGAGAATGGATGTACACGAAGAGATTGACTACGAATGGTTGTTTCAACCCGGAATTTGAATATTATGTCAAGTACTTCTTAGATTTTGCCTTCACCAACGCAACAAACATCCAAGCTAGTATCATGGACGGGGTGGAGGTTTTAGAAATTAGATGTCCGTGTGCGAAAGGCAAAAATCGTTATTACAATACGAGATCATTGGTTAGCCACCATCTATATACGCGTGGATTCATGGACAATTATTTGCTATGGTTTGCACATGGTGAATTATATCCAACAATAGAAGTAAGTCAAAGTTCGAACCGTGAAACGACTCAAGACATCAATGACAATGTGCTCGATTATCCTAGATACCAGCAGATGATTATCGAAACCATGCACCGGCCTGTGGTTCCTTATTATCAGCAAACACCACAAGACACAAATCAATCGGCCAAAGCATTCTACAATTTGGTGAAACAAGCGAGTGATACCCCTTGGACCTTAAAACTTATTTTACTCATTGTATGTCATGAACCCTGATAAAAATAAGGCTGTTTATACAAGCTACATAATTCAACCTTTTATCTGTCTATTTCAACATTTTAATATTAACATACCAACAATAAGTTAGATAACCATTAAATTTGTACAGGCTAATTCAACATTTTAATCTCATCATAACAACAATAACCTAGATGACCATCTAGCATGATATATTATAACCATAAACTTTTGACTTTTAAGTTAATTTCATTATTATGTTAAAGGAGAAAAACAACTGGGTTATAATATGCACAATGCATTCGTGTATGTGTGTATCCGGTTTTCCCTGACTCACAAGCAGAAATACTCCCACCAATATTAGTAGAAAAAAATTGTCACTACTTATTTTTTATGCTTGCTTAAGGAGGGACAATCACATATATTGGTTTTGGAAAAATTAACCAATATATGTTTCTGTCCAGCATCATTTTCATGTGAGCATCACTATAGTTGCATGTAATATTGAAAAACTTTCTCTAGAACGACAAAAACTGGGAATAACTTTGTCATCGCATGCATCGGGAATATCTATCTAAAGAATGTTTAACCTTTTAACTTTCTCTTGAGAAGATGATCCCGCTTGAATGTCTATCGGTTTCTATTTTGGAGTATATCTTCAATTTCATATTGTTGTTCTTTTTTAGGTAACTTTGGAACCGGTGCAGCCGAAACTAATGTGGAAGTTGGATCTGGAATCATCTTAAGAATATCCTTAATAAAGGCATTCGCAGCTTCAGTTTGAGCTCTATGACTTTTAGTCTCTTTGTACTTCCTTGCATCCAAAATATGTTGACTTATACTTAAAGGCATTGCTGGAAAACTTGAGAACCATTTTTGACATTTTTTGTAAAATTTAGCATCTGTCAAAAAGTGGGAGCAAATACCGCTCTAACCTAGTAGTTCTCCCCCACTTAGGGTTCTAACTGTTATTTGCTGTATACCGCAGTCACCCCCGCTCCATCGGAAAACACAGTCCTTGACTCACTATCAAACCCATCCACAATAGCCGAATTTACTTGACCACGAAAGGTAGATCCTACTATTACACGCTTCCAACACAATCAAAGAGACGATGACATAAAAGAGCGACATAACACAACCACGAATGCATACTGATAACATCCGACACGGCTCCTCCTCCTCGCCACCGGCGGCGAAGTCCTGTTTTCATCCTTTCGTAATTCCTTCTTCACCGGACAGACTCCTACAGTCTTCATAGTACCGGATCTCGAATCCTGACCAACTTCCCTTGACAACGTGAGACAACTGGTTCTAACATGACAAATCTGATTGCACAGAACGCATATCCTCACATTCGGCTTACCTTCTGTTTGATGCATTTTGTGCATCTTTTCTAAGCCTGTTTTCCCTTTCTTTATTTCTATTTTTAGTAATTTACATGCGTTTTAGTTAATTTTCGGGGACTTTTGGTACTTCATAAATTTGTGTTGAATTTCAGGTGGAAAGGAGCATTTGGAGCGGATCGGAGAGCTGGAAGGTGGAGCATGGAGATTGGAATGAGACTTGGAGCACAGAACGAGGAATGGAAGCTTGGAATGCATCTTGGAATGGATCTTGGATGAAGCAATGAGCTTGGAGCATAGTATGGAAGCTTGTGGAGTTGAAAACTTAAAGGAAAATGGAGTTACAGAGTCACACGGGTCGTGTGACCTAGCATGGGTCGTGTGACCTCTCCAGAAGACTACTAAATATGTGAAATACCCTCACACGGGTCGTGTTACCCTACTCGGGTCGTGTGAGCTGTAGCCCAAAAAGACAGTCGACTCATCCAGACCTACACGACCCGTGTGACCGGGCCGTGTGGCGTGCGAAACTAATTTCAAATTGCAATTTTTTTGCATGGTTTTAAGGGCTGTTGTGGGTCATTTTTGGGTAGTTAGACTTCTAGAGAGCAAGAGGGGACGACTTTGAAGAAGAACATTGATCCAAAACACTTGGAAACACTTGATTTACTGTTTTAATCACTCGTTGTAAGTATATTTAAGAACAATTTACTGTTTTTCACCAAGGAGATTTAGCCATATCATGTGTGGCTAGATCTCTCTTTATTCCAGTTCTGTAGACACAAGATTTGGCACCAATCATTTGACTATCGTTGTGTTTTTCATCTAGTATTTTGAATTTATGCATTAAAGTTCCATTTGATTCACATGTTGGTTCATGTTGGCCACTAGAATTGGTATGTTTATCAAATTTGTTATTTCATTCTTGAAATTTGTAAATGTTTCATCAATGAATGTTTGTAACAACACCGAATTAATCTTTGTTGGATGAATTCGTGTGTAATTCAAAATACACATTTTTACATTTCCGAGCTTACGAGAAATATTGAATGTAAATTGGTTTGTCTAGATGAATCTTTACTCATTTTCCTTGATATAAATTCAAGAGCTTGTTTGATTTGTACTAAAGGAAAATTGGATTACTTCAAAGAGCACATTTTGATGTAATTACTTAAGAAGACTAAAGTGTTAGAGCTTGTTAACACTTTGAAACCAATTTTAGATGAAATTGACATAATTTCTAGTCTTATAATGATTGATTAATCAATTGTGTTGAACGGAATCGGAATCCATTTGGTATACTGCATTTTAATCAATTTCATGTTTAGCTATCTATCTTATTATTTTAAAAACCCCCCTGTTACTCATATCTTAAGTAAACATCGGTGTAAGAATTTGTCCCTTGTCCCTGTGGATCGACCCCTGCTTATCATATACTAATCTTATAGTGGATTGAGCAGTGTGTATTTAAGCTTTATATATATTATCTCAATTTATTTGTTGAATTGATACCTCAACAAATTGGTCCGTTGCCGGGGACACGGCAGTACTAATTGTTTATGCCGAGATCTTTACGTACAGGTACACCAATTCCAGTTGATTCGGAGATTGAAAAAACAGCAAAGAAGCTAAGGAAACAAGCTAAGCTTCGGAAGAGGCAACAGCCGGGTTCCAGAACTTCTACATCATCAAACCCTCCGGTCATCAACATTTGGAAGGAAATACCCCTTTCAAGTGAAACCGAAACAGATACACCATATTCATCATCCCAATATTCATCTAGAGAACCCTCACCACCATTATCACCAATAAAAAATACCCCACAACCAAATTTCACAATCCCCATAATACCCGAGGTAGAGATCACCGGATCTCCTACCCGAGATATGGCCGCCGAGAGAACCTTACGTGATTGGGCGACTCAAGATGTCACCCAACAACCGTTATACATCACCTATCCCGCAATGATGAATTTTGAGCTGAAGTCGGGATTGATCCATTTGTTACCGAGTTTTCGTGGATTGGAAAACGAAGACCGCCATAAGTTTTTAAAAGAGTTCCATGTAGTTTGCGTCGGTATGAAGCCACATGATGTTACCGAAGATCAAATCAAGTTAAGGGCATTCCCCTTTTCACTTCAAGACGCAGCCAAGGAGTGGCTATATGACCTACCACCGGGGTCGGTCACTACGTGGAATGATCTAGCACGGCTCTTTCTTGATAAGTACTTCCCGGAGACAAGAGCTTCGAGCTTGCGGCGAGAGATAATTGGCATAAAGCAAGGGAAAAGAGAAGCTCTCCATACCTATTGGGAGCGTATCAAGAAACTTTGTGCCCGATGTCCACAGCACGTGATTATCGAATACCAACCTTTTCGTTATTTCTATGAAGGTCTCACCCCGATGGAGAGAAGACTTACCAATGCATCTAGTGGAGGTTCTTTGATAGAAAAAACACCGTCTCAAATCCGATCTTTGATAAAAAAGATGTCCGAAGATTCAAAGCACACGAAAATGGAAGATGAATGGTACGCAGACCCACCGAGAGGAGTCAAGGAAGTGTCAACTCCGCACATAGAAAACCAAATTTCTGAGTTGCCCAAGGCAGTGATGCAGCTCACAAAGGACAAGGGAGTAAAACCACCACCGATTAGAGCTTGTGGTATTTGCCTCCAATATGGGTATCCAACCGACATGTGCCCTATGCTTCAAGAAGATACGGAGAAAGTACAAGCAGTTGGTGGATACCAAGGCCAAAATCAACGCAACTTTGATCAACCGAGAAACCAAAATTGGGGATTTCAACCAAACCCAAATTACCAACCGAGACCACCATCACAAAGACAACTTTATCAGCTTAATAACCATCACCAACAAAATTTTCAGCCATCACATCAACACAATTATCCCCCTCCTCCCCAAAATCAAAACCAAGGAAGTAGTAGTTTTTCGGGTATGTCCTTGGAGCACATAGTGAAAAGCTTAGCCACGAGCACTCAAGCCTTTCAAAGTGAGACAAAGGCAAGCATCAAAAGCTTAGAGCAACAAGTTTCACAACTAGCAAACTCGATGAGTAAGATGGAGTCACAAGGTAAATTGCCCGCATAAACAGAAAAGAACCCGAAACACAATGCGTGCGCTATTACCTTGCGAAGTGGGAAGGCATATGATGGACCAAGAATGTCCGAGGATGAGGAAGACGAGTTAGAGGTGAAGAAGGATGAAACAAGATCAACCAACAACAACAAGCAAAAGCAAGTTCAAATCGAAGCTCAAGTTACACCACCACCGTTCCCGTCAAGATTGAGGAACATGAAACGTGAAAAAGAAGATGAAGAGATTTTGGAGCTATTTCGGAAGGTTGAGGTAAATATTCCTCTACTTGAAGCCATAAAACATGTCCCAAAATATGCAAAGTTCCTTAAGGAACTTCGCTCATCAAAGAAAAAATTGAGAGGCAAAAGAACGGTAAGGGTGGGCGAAAATGTTTCCGCAATTATATAGAAATGCCTACCGAAAAAACGCAAGGATCCCAGAGTTTTTGCGGTTCCTTGTAAAATGGGAAATCTTACCGTTCCGCGAGCTATGTTGGATCTCGGTGCATCAATTAATGTTCTACCATTTTCTATTTTTAAAACTTCAAATTTGGGAACATTAAAGAGAACCGGTGTACTTATCCAATTGGCCGACCGTTCGATAGTACACCCGAAGGGTGTATTAGAGGACGTGTTAGTCCAAGTGGGCTAGTTAGTTTTTCCAACAGATTTCTTTGTTGTGGGCATCGGCGATGATGATGCCCCGAACTTGAATTCCATTCAACTAGGGAGACCATTCATGAGTACCGCTTCTACAAAAATAGATGTTCGTGCGGGTACTATCTCAATGGAATTTGATGGGGAGGTAGTAAACTTTAACATTTATGATGCCATGAGATATCCCACTGATGTATCATCTTTAAATTTTGTGGATATCATCGAACCTTTAACTGAGGAATGTTTTAGTTTATCTATCCCCGATGTGCTACCATTGGTTCTAGACAGAAATTTCGATATTAAGACAGTGAAGGAGCTAGCAGAAAAGTTCACGGTGGATGATGAAATAGTCGAAATTGCTGCATTTTTAGACGAGAAGAAGAAGGAGAGGTACAATGCCCCAAAAATTAAACTACCGACTCCTACCGAAAAGTTGTTGCCATCTATTGTGCAAGCACCCGAACTTGAGTTGAAAACTCTTCCTGACCACCTCAAGTATGCTTATCTTGGGGATGAGAAGACATTACCGATGATTGTCTCAAGCAAGTTGTCAAAGGATGAAGAATGTGAGTCGGTGCACATTTTAAAGCGTTACAAAGAAGCCATCGGTTGGACAATAGTCGATATCAAGGGATTAAGCCCTTCACTTTGCATGCACAAGATCCTCATGGAGGAGGATTTCAAGCCAACTCGAGAAGCTCAAAGGAGGTTGAACCCACCGATGATGGAGGTGGTGAAGAAAGAGATTTTAAAGTTATTAAATGCCGGTATGATTTACCCAATATCCGACAGCAAATGGGTAAGTCCAGTTCAAGTTGTCCCGAAAAAATCAGGTATAACCGTAACAGAGAATGTCCATGGAGAGCTAGTCCCCACCGGTGTGCAAAACGGGTGGCGCGTTTGTATACACTACCGAAAACTTAACAACGCAACCCGAAAAGATCACTTCCCACTACCGTTTATTGATCAAATGTTAGAACGGTTAGCGGGAAAACTCACTATTGCTGCCTTGACGGGTATTCGGGATTTCATCAAATTCCCGTAGCACCCGAGGACCAAGAGAAAACTGCTTTCACTTGTCCTTTCGGCACGTTTGCATATAGGCGGATGCCATTCGGGCTTTGCAATGCCCCCGCCACATTTTAGAGGTGCATGGTGAGCATCTTTTCGGATTATGTTGAGGAGATCATTGAGGTCTTTATGGATGATTTTACGGTTTATGGAAACTCTTTTGGAGAATGTTTGAAAAATTTAACAAAAATTTTGGAACGATGTATTGAGACCAACCTTGTTTTAAATTATGAAAAATGTCATTTTATGGTTGATCAAGGTCTCATACTCGGTCATATCGTTTCTTCAAAAGGGTTGGAGGTAGATAAAGCTAAGATAGATGTTATTCAATCGTTATCTTACCCCACTTGTATCCGAGAGGTACGCTCTTTTCTTGGTCATGCAGGTTTTTATCGAAGATTTATCAAGGAATTCTCAAAGATAGCTAGGCCGATGTGTGAGCTGCTGCAGAAAGATGTGGAATTTGAATTTTCCAAAGCATGCAAGAAGGCATTTGACCAATTGAAGAAGATGTTGATTCCCGCCCCAATACTTCAATCACCGGATTGGAGTTTACCATTCGAGATCATGTGTGAGGCAAGCAATCACGCAGTGGGCGCGGTATTGGGACAAAGGAAGGAAAAGGTACCTCATGTCATCTATTACGCCTCCAAGACACTTGACAACGCGCAGAGCAATTACTCCACCACAGAAAAAGAACTATTGGCAATCGTTTTTGCCTTGGAAAAATTTAGACAATATCTATTGGGTTCCAAAGTGATCATCTTCTCCGATCACGCAGCCCTTAGATACTTGCTTGCAAAGAAAGACTCCAAGCCGAGACTCATTCGGTGGATTTTGCTACTTCAAGAGTTCGACCTTGAGATAAAGGACAAGAGTGGAAAGAAAAATTTGGTCGCAGATCATCTTAGCAGCATCATAGCACCAGAAGATTCCACTCCCATTCGTGATACATTCCCATATGAACACCTTTTCGCAACAAGAGTGGCGACATGGTATGCCGATATAGTCAATTATTTGGTTACCAAGGAATTTCCACAAGACGTTACCCGATGGCAAAAGGACAAGATCAAGAAAGAAGCTAAGAGATACGTGTGGGACGAGCCGTATCTATGGAAGTATTGTGCGGATCAGGTAATCCGACGATGTGTTGATCAATCCGAGGTACAATCTATTCTAACCTTTTGTCATTCGTATGCGTGTGGGGGACATTTTGGTCCCCAACGAACTGCACGAAAAGTCCTTGAAAGTGGTTTTTATTGGCCACACATCTTTCATGATTCGTATGTTTTTTGTGCGAGTTGTGATAGATGTCAAAAGTTCTGGTCCATAAATTTTAGAAACCAAATGCCACTTACCCCAATTATAGTTTGTGAAATTTTTGACGTATGGGGTATAGATTTTATGGGACCTTTTCGCCATCCTTTGGTTTTTCTTACATTTTAGTGGCGGTGGACTACGTGTCTAAGTGGGTGGAGGCTAAGGCCACCCGTACTAATGATTCAAAAGTGGTTGTAGATTTTGTCAAATCTCAGATATTTTCAAGATTCGGAACACCAAGAGCCCTCATAAGCGATCGAGGGACTCACTTTTGTAACCGTACGTTGGAAGCAGTATTGAAGAAATATGGAGTTATGCATCAAGTTTCCACTGCTTACCATCCACAAACGAATGGCCAAGCTGAGGTTACCAACCGCCAAATCAAGCAAATCTTGGAGAAAACAGTGAACCCGACTCGGAAGGATTGGAGTGTAAGATTGGAAGACGCGTTATGGGCGCACCGAACCGCGTTCAAAACGCCTATTAGTATGTCCCCATACCGTCTTGTTTTCGGAAAGCCATGTAGATTATCGGTTGAATTGGAACACAAAGCCTTTTGGGCGGTCAAACAATTCAACTTGAGTGAGGATGAAGCCGGAACAAAGAGGAAACTGGATATTCAAGAACTGGAGGAAATAAGGAATGACGCATACGAGAATGAAGTGACTTATAAAGAAAAGACAAAGGCGTATCATGACAAGATGATTTCGAGGAACATCTTCATTAAAGGACAAAAGGTATTACTCTATCACTCTCGCTTTAAGTTGATCCCCGGTAAATTACTGTCCCGTTGGGTGGGACCTTTTGTGGTTACTAATGTTTTTGAATATCTATCTATAGAGATAGTTAGTCCATAAACCGGAAAGACGTTTAAGGTGAATGGTCATCGTTTAAAACCTTATTACGAAGGCTTTGTCACGAAAAATGAAGAAGAGGAGAAGGTTGAGAGCCCCCAATACAAGGATTGAAGTTGCACACATGGGCTAAGTCGAGCCAACCGACTTAAAACAAAGGCGCTTTCCGGAAGGCAACCCGATTGTTTATCGTTTTTATATTTCACTTAAGACTATGCGTAATTTCATTTTTAAATAAATTTTTTTGGTTTTTAAGGTTTTTAAGTTTTTTGTAAAGTAATCGGGAAACATTGGCACAATTTTTGAAAACCGCGAATGAAATCGGGCACAAAAATGTGAAACGAACGAAAATTTTCAGAAAAAAATGTCTTACACACCTACACGGGGCGTGTAGGCGTGCACGGGTCGTGTAGGAGGCTCAGACCTTACTGTTTTGATTATTTCCACCTACACGGGGCGTGTAGGCGTGCACGGGTCGTGTACGTCTGATGATCCTTACGGTTTCGTTTTGCCTTGAACCCACACCGGGGGTGCCTGGCTACACGGGGCGTGTAGCGTAAATGTCAACTGTGATTTTTATGTCCGAAAATTATCATTTTCTGCAAATCTTCTTTTCCCCTTTTCATTTTTACGCACACTCTCCTCTCCCACCTTCTACACTTCGCGATTTTCAGTCAAAAACACCCACCAATCTCGATTTTTTTTAGCGATAATCTCCAACTAAGGTATGAAATCTTCAACTCCACTTCATCTTCTTCTACCTTTCAAGCTCAATAACTCAACAATGGCGGTTAGGGTTTTCTCCAAAACCCTAGGTTCGAAATTTTTGAAAAAAAATCTTCAAATTTCTTACTTTCTTTGTAGGATAAGCTTGGGGAAAGGAAAGATTGGAGCCAAGGAACGATTTTACGTGAAGATTCGCGAGATTGCCCGGTAAATTCCTTCCTTGTTCATACCTTTGTTAGTGCTCATTTAGTTGTAGATTTGGTGTGTTTAGGGGTATACAAAACCTTTTTTGTGCAGAAATTTTTGCCCCAACGGTTTTTCCTGCAAACAAACGGAATTTTAAATTCTAGATCTTGTGGTCCCGTTGACTTTTGACCGTTCCATTGACCGTTGACAATAATTGTCCCGATTTTCTTTGCTGTCTCTATTTCAAAATGGAGACGGGTCCATCTAAAAAACGTACAAAGACTTTATCCCGTAAACGTAACACTCGGAAAAATGTCCCGGACCCACCTCCCGAGCGCACCCCGTCTCCATCTCCATACCTCCCCAAACATTGGGAGGTTGTCTTTGAAACTGATCAACAACGAAGTCGCTTCCAAAATTTGCTTCAAAGACAATTTGTGTCTCAAAAATTCGCCCACCCGGATTCTTTGCGCGATATGTTCGTATTCGATGGGGTTCAAACATTGTTTAACAACATT
The DNA here is from genome assembly GCA_023525715.1 of Cichorium intybus. Classification (NCBI taxonomy): domain Eukaryota; kingdom Viridiplantae; phylum Streptophyta; class Magnoliopsida; order Asterales; family Asteraceae; genus Cichorium; species Cichorium intybus. The sequence continues at coordinate 91,446,479 of CM042014.1, read as the reverse complement.
GGTTGGAATGAAATCCTTAACATCCACGCTCCTTCGTACGCCCGTCCCCCGCGGGAAATTTTGTCGTCTCTCAGTTATGCGGATGACATTCTTTCCTTTCGTCTAAATAATCATACATATCGCATACATGCTGATCAAATCAGCGAGTTAGTTGGGCAAGACCTTAGTCGTACAGTCGACATTTATAAGGTCAAGGCGCATTCCAGATACGATCCTAGCAACGTTTGGGGGGCAATTACGGACCATGATGACTATTCACCAAGCGCGGCCAAGGCATCATCCATCATCCATCCCGTCTTACTTGTAGCCCATCGTATTTTGGCCTCCATCATTTTTCCACGCGAGGAGCGAAGTACAGTAAATTCTCTTGAGCTTCGACTCCTTTACCACATGATTGCCAACTCTAAAAACAAGTCACACTTTGGTAAATGTATAGGTCATCGCCTCTTAGAAACTGCCCGTTCCACCCGTGGCCAAATTCATTGTGGGGGTATATTGACTTTGATTGTACAAAGTCCAGCTATCGGACTCATCTTTTCCCCAGATGAACAAGCCCTTCCGGGTGGTCATTTCTTAACCACCGCCGCCTTTGAGTCAGCTAGGATGTTCACCCGTTCTCCCACCGGCTTCACATGGGCTAAACCCGAACACCTTGATGGCGATCCGATTTGGGTTGATCATGCCGACTCCCTGTCCCTACATTCGCCGGTCTATCAAACTGACTGGCTCCTCACCGATCTCTGCTCTACGAATCCTTATCGGCGACGCGACGTACGTGGTGCTTCCTCCTCCGCTGCTCCTGCTCCTCCTTCTTCCCTGTTTCGGGAGGACGGGGCATCTTCCATCGACGACCGCTATCCCGTATTGAAGAAAATCTCTCCGGTCTTCGCACCGACTTCAACACCTTCCGCACCGCGTACACCACCAACTGGGGCATCAAACAACAGTATTGGGAGCAACAAGACCGAAATTGGGAGCAACAACAGAAACAACATCAAGAGATGTACTCCAAGTTCCAGGGTTGGTCCCTCAACCCGCCCCAATTTCCGCCACCTCCACCCCCGTAATTTTAGGCGTGTTTCCCCCTTTCCGAGCATCGAGGACGATGCTAAATTTTAAGCTTGGGGAGGGGGAATGCATTTTTCATGTCATTCATGCATTGCATCATTTTTGTACAAAATTTTTAAAATTTTTGTAAATATTTAAATTTTATTTTTAAATTAATATTCATTTTCCATATTTTCATGCATTCCATCATCTAAAAAAAATCAAAATACATATATATATATATATATATATATATATATATATATATATATATATATATATATATATATATATATATATATATATATATATATATATATATATATATATATATATATAATTAATTTTTTTTTGTTTAGTTGACCTTTCATAGAGTTTGTTGTTTAGTGTTTTACGTCCCGGTATGCTTGTATTTTCATTATTATCAAAATAAATGAAAATTGAGCATACTCCAAACGGGCTTCGTTAAGATGGAACATGATAGGGACGGAAGCGTTAGCCTCATCTCTCTAGGCGTAAAAGTAGTTTTTACAATGTGAAAGTTATAAAATTTTGAATAAGCCTTGTTGAAGCAAAACGAGAAAGGTTAAACATTTTCTTAAATCAAAGTAACAACTAGGAAGGGGCAACACAGTTGTAAACAAGGTTCATATCCTTTTACTCCCTATTGTACATCTTAGTTTAAAGTCTCGTTGGACCCTACTTGTCCATTCACTCAGTCTTCCCGAAGTGTTCAAATGGTGGGCTCTCTAAACCGCAATCAAAGTCAAGGAGGATTTCAAGAAACCAAAGTCAAAGTCAAACTCAAATCAAGAAGTCCTTTACAAATAATCAAGATGGAGAGTCCAAATCATAATGAAGAAAAATTCAATCAAAACAGGCAAATTCAAATGAAGAAATCAAAAAAAAAACTCAAAGATTAAAGATTGAAGGAGGTGTAACACTAAAACTACACCTACAAGCAAGTACATTTCAATAAATCAAGTCAAGTTAAAGTCAAATCCAAGTGAAGTGTGCAAGCCAAGAATGAGTGAGGTCATAAGTAGGGGTAATAACAAAAAAGCGAGATTTAGACTGGGGCATTATTTGGGGGGTTTAGGTTGAGATGAACCCTTTAGAATATGATGTTTCCTTGCTATGAGTTAGCTTGCCTTGGGAAGATGTTTAAAGTTTCAAAAGTTGGATTGCTAAGGCCTGGGTAGAAATTTATACCTTTCCGACCGTAAGGGCTGATTTTACGCTAGGGGTTTTGTAGGAGAATGTCTTTTGTCCGTGATTCCGTTGAAGCTAATTTGGAGTAAGAAATAACCATGTGTTTTTAATGAAAAATCTATATATATATATATATATATATATATATATATATATATATATATATATATATATATATATATATATATATATATATATATATATATATATATATATATATATATATATATATATATATATATATATGCTAAAGCTACATGGGAATTAGGACATTGGATGATAAGCTTAAAGTTGGGTCAATTAAACAACCAAAAAGATTTTTTATTTTTGCATTTTGTTTTCTTTTTAAGTTTAGTAATTTTGCATTCTTTTCATCATGGCATTTGCATTCACATTTCATTTAGATTTCTTTCTGTGTTTCGGCTTAGGATCTTAGTCATCAAATCGTTTCCTGACTCGTTCTTATTGATTCTCTTACTTGGGGACAAGTAAGGTCTTAAGCTTGGGGAAATTTGTTAGATGCATTTTGTGCATCTTTTCTAAGCCCGTTTTCCCTTTCTTTATTTCTATTTTTAGTAATTTACATGCGTTTTAGTTAATTTTCGGGGACTTTTGGTACTTCATAAATTTGTGTTGAATTTCAGGTGGAAAGGGGCATTTGGAGAGGATCGAAGAGCTGGAAGGTGGAACGTGGAGATTGGAATGAGACTTGGAGCACGGAACGAGGAATGGAAGCTTGGAATGCATCTTGGAATGGATCTTGGACGAAGCAATGAGCTGGGAGCATAGTATGGAAGCTTGTGGAATTGAAAACTTGAAGGAAAATGGAGTTACAGACTCACACGGGTTGTGTGACCTAGCATGGGTCGTGTGACCTCTCCAGAAGACTGCTAAATATGTGAAATACCCTCACACGGGTCGTGTTACCCTACACGGGTCGTGTGAGCTATAGCCCAAAAAGACAGTCGACTCATCCAGACCTACACGACCCGTGTGACCCTACATGGGCCGTGTGGCGTGCGAAACTGATTTCAAATTGCAGTTTTCCTGCACGGTTTTAAGGGTTGTTGTGGGTCATTTTTGGGTAGTTAGACTTCTAGAGAGCAAGAGAGGACGACTTTGAAGAAGAATATTGATCCAAAACACTTGGAAACACTTGATTTACTGTTTTAATCACTCGTTGTAAGTACATTTAAGAACAATTTACTGTTTCTCACCAAGGAGATTTAGCCATATCATGTGTGGCTAGATCTCTCTTTATTCCAGTTCTGTAGACACAAGATTTGGCACCAATCATTTGACTATCGTTGTGTTTTTCATCTAGTATTTTGAATTTATGTATTAAAGTTCCATTTGATTCACATGTTGGTTCATGTTGGCCACTAGAATTGGTATGTTTATCAAATTTGTTATTTCATTCTTGAAATCCGTAAATGTTTCATCAATGAATGTTTGTAACAACACCGAATTGATCTTTGTTGGATGAATTCGTGTGTAATTCAAAATACACATTTTTACATTTCCGAGCTTACGAGAAATATTGAATGTAAATTGGTTTGTCTAGATGAATCTTTACTCATTTTCCTTGATATAAATTCAAGAGCTTGTTTGATTTGTATTAAAGGAAAATTGGATTACTTCAAAGAGCACATTTTGATGTAATTAGTTAAAAAGACTGAAGTGTTAGAGCTTGTTAACACTTTGAAACCAATTTTAGATGAAATTGACATAATTTCTAGTCTTATAATGATTGCTTAATCAATTGTGTTGAACGGAATCGGAATCCATTTGGTATACTGCATTTTAATCAATTTCATGTTTAGCTATCTATCTTATTATTTCAAAAACCCCCCTGTTACTCGTATCTTAAGTAAACATCGGTGTAAGAATTTGTCCCTTGTCCCCGTGGTTCGACCCCAGCTTATCATATACTAATCTTATAGTGGATTGAGCAATGTGTATTTAAGATTTATATATATTATCTCAATTTATTTGTTGAATTGACACCTCAATACCTTATCGGTGGTAAGGATCCTCCACTCTACCCGACTCTGCAGCCCGAAACAATTTGATAGGTACTACACTAGTTGCTGGCCACATGTTGTTGTAGGTTGAAGCATACATATTTCAGTAGTCCATGAAGTGTGATTGCTCTTTTTGCTGGAATTATTTTGTTTTGCTCACCGTCATTCAGACCATCTTTCAAATCAATGCCGCATGATTGCAACTAAACAATACCTTTTTATTGTTTTTTGTCTTTCTTCCGATTTCCACGCTTTACTTCTGTGTTTTTTGTTTTCTCTTCCTCCTTGGTCACCAATATTTATTATTCAACGTCAGTTTACTATATTGTTCATATTTTAGCATCCAACTAGGTTTCGCTGTTTCGTTTTGAGCTTATCTTTCTTTATCTGAGAAAGGTCCTTCAGTGTGGTATTCCTTTTTACAAAGTATTCATTTTAGAAAGTATTCCAGTGTGATACATTTAATGTTTGTCATTCTTAACCTTTAGCAATAGATCGTTGACACAGTTATTGCGGTTCATATTTCTCCAACTATCGATGATTGCGAAATGAAATGGAAGGAGTACACTCATGAGTCCAATTAGGATTTAGACTTGTATGAATATCTGACTAGATAATTCTGGTCCATTTTTGTAGTCATATTCTTTACCGCAGTGCCTTGGAGATAACTTGGAATAATCTAGTGGCAAACGAATAAGAATCATACCCCTTTGACCTTAACTAATTTTACTCATTGTAGGTAGGGCTGTAAACGAACCGAACGAACACGAACGAGAGGTTGTTCATGTTCGTTCGTTTAAGTTAGCCGAACAAACAAACGAACACGAACGGATAAACGAACGAGTTTTCTTGTTCATGTTCGTTTGTTCAACAAATTATCTTGTTCATGTTCGTTCGTTTATGTTCGTGAACATACTAAACGAACACAGATAAATAAACACAATTAATCATATATGAACTTAAAAAACACATAATATTGTAATTTAATCAAATACAATTGAACATATATGAACATAAAATGAACTTAAATGAACAAATATAAATAAACGTAAACGAACAACATAAACGAACGTTCACGAACATAATTGAACGAACGAGACAATTGTTCATGTTTGTTCGTTTAACTAAAGGAACAAGAATTTGTGTTCATTTTCGTTCATTTATTAAATAAACGAACATAAACGAATTTCCTGCCGAACAATTCACGAACGATTCTCCAAACGTTCAGTTCGTTTACAGCCCTAATTATAGGTCATAAACCCCGACAAAAATAAGGCTACTTATACAAGATAATTGAACATTTTATCCGTCTAATTCAACATTTTTGTATTAACATACCAATAATACGTTCGATAATATTTTAATATAAACATAACCACGATAAGTTAGATAACCATCAAAACCATACACGCTAATTCAACATTTTAATATCATCATAATAACAATAAGCTACATGACCATCTAGCAGGATATATTTCTTGGAAAATAACACATTAATATGGCCTTAGGACTATTTTATAATATTAATTACATGTTAGGTACATTTATATTGTGTACCATAATGTTGCCATAATGACATATCAGGTCCCTAGACTTTAAATATTTGTAGTATGATAGATATGACAATCTATATATCTTATAAAAGAGGCAAAAATACTTCAATCAAATTCATTTGAAACTTCAATGACTCTTCAATTGCATTTTAATAATGATATTGGCATACTACTTATTTGTAATTCATTCTACATATTAATCACTACAAGTGAAAAGTTTTTTAACTTATGGGTATTAAGTAGTAATTATTGTATTTAATTGGTTAGTTGGTTTATATAGAGATATAAATAGTGAGAAAATGATGATTTGGAAACACATAAAACTCTACATTGGAGTTCATGTAAAATTTTCGAACACGAAGAGAAAGATAAAATTTTGGAAGAAGAAAAGCAAGATAAATTTTTGGAACATGGAATTCTATACAAGTAAGATCAACTCGACGTCTACTATATTCGTTTCCTTAAAGTTACATCCGAGAGAGATTTCATGTATTCATATTGAATGAGGAAGAAGAAGAATAAAATTTGGAAGATGCAATTATATACAAGCAAGATCAATTTGACGTCTACCATATTCGTTTCCTTGAAAGTTACACCCGAGAGACTAATAACAAGTTCATATTTATTTTCGTTTCATGTCAAAAGTTGATGATTTTTTATAATATATGTTGATTTTTAATTTTTATTATTTTACAAAAATTTGATATGTTGTAACATGTAACTAAATAAACTAAAAATGATGATGCATATTTTAAAATAGATATTATGATTACATCATTAGATAAATCAATATCATAATATCATATGTGTATTACGAACAAGATAAACATATCTCAAATCTTATGTAAAATATTTCGATTCTCGATATTCTCTATATTGTCTTAGTTTCTTGAACTTTATATTATTTAAAATAAAATATGTTGTCCTACAGTTAGTTAGTAATAAAAAAAAAAGTTGGTTGCAAAAAAAATTAACGATCGCATGTACAAGAAAGATGCGTATGAAAACTTACTAACAATTAAAATATTCATTTTATAACAATTATAGTTTGAAATGAAGAATACATAAAATAGTTGTAGTTATTAAATCTTATCACGTAAAATATCATTTATCTCATGAAATTTCATGATGAACGAGAGTTTTATTATCATATTTTTCAAAATAATAAAGATGTTTTATTATCTTAGAATTATATTTTCATACTTAAGTACAAATTAGTTCTAATACAATTCTCAACTTGCTTGTAACTAATTTACCAAAGTTATATTTTAATTTCTATAAAATCGTACAACGGCCTACAAAAAAAAAGACTATTTCTTACTTTGAATAATATATAATCTTTTAATATTTTAATTATGTAACTGTATTCCTGCGCAGCGCGCAGGAATTCGCCTAGTTGTCTATAACTTGAGGGACTTTATTTGTGTGGTTCTAAATTCTTTCTCATAAGGTGTAACCGGTGAAATTATTGCCAAGGAAGTGGAACAGTCACTTTGGATACTTAAGAGTCTTCAGTTATGTTTAGAGACTCCATATATAACACCATTATCATGAGTGTCAAAGGCAACAAAATCTTTCCATCAAGATTAACACCATCTAGACACCGTTACGGGAAGAACGGGAATAAAAAATATGGCATCATCTTCTTCAAAGCTTTCACTTCCAAGTAAGTATCACTGATTCCTAATGAAGTCTGTAAAATTGATCTTGAGCATGCCTGTGAAATCAACATTTGGTATCAGAGCATGGTTCAATTCAAATCTTAGGTTTCATTTTGTTCATTTCTAATTCACGTACGTCACTAAAATTGAGATAATTGAACTGTTGATTATCGTGTGTTTTGGATTTATCTTCTAATCATGACAGCCAAAAAAAACCAAAAAAAGATTTTTGTATTCAATTATCTGAAGTCATTTGTTCCTGTAATCTAATAAAAATCATTTTGATTCTTATGAAACTAGAAGGAAAATCGTATGTGGATTCTGTGTGCTGATAATTGCGATTTAGATTTATTATGACAATTATTTCCGATTAAATAAACGACATGAATTACCTGCAAGAAGTATGTTCTTTGTTCACCCATTAAGCAATGATAAATTATCATGTCTGCGCTCAAAACCTTTCTTTATGCAAAATGGATAAAAGAGACTTAATAGTTTGAGCAGCAGCGGCGACTACTTTCCCATCGAACTCTGTGTTTTTATCGTTATATTTTGGTGGCATTGAAATATTAATAAACCCTAGTTAAACTACGAATGGGCCTCTACCCATTAATACTGATCTGTAAATAAATTAGTGGATTTTTTTTCTTTTACGGCAAAACATCTGTTTGGAAGTTTAATAGACCGGTTCATCTTATTTTGTAACTTTGGCCCAATATGCCTTTCACTTTGTTTGAAGACTTAAGTAATATATTGATAGTTACTATCATGATTTATCCATTTATCACTTTTCAAATATAAAAGAAAATCAATAATAATTTACGACCCATCAAATCTTTAGCATCACTTATTTGACACATATTGTTTTTTACCTATATAAAGTAACATTAATTTGCTGCAAGCAATGTTATGCAGGCAATACGTTATCAACCATACATTTGTTATCTTACATATCTAATTTTTAATTTTTCATCATGATAGATGATTGATATCATAATAATACGTATATGGTTTTAATGAAGTGTTAAAAGGATGTATATAATTTATAACAGGTGTCATTTGACTAAAGAATATTTCTTTTGAATTACAAATGAAAATATTAGTCATGTTATTTGTGGTCTGTTCCAATAAAATAAAAATTGTCATAATTAGCATTATGAACAATCAAGTAGTAATTCGTTTATTGGCCATTATCCTTTTACATATTGTTGGTATTATTGTGGACAGTTTGATGTCAATCATATATTTTTTTGTCCAATTGGCCAGAAATTAGATATTGTAATTGACCCTTATTTCTATACCGTTGTTTTATAATTTGTTTATCAAATTAGCAAACTATTTATAAAAAGCGGTTAATTATAATTTTAAAATGCTAAGTGATAAGTGGTAACTTTGATGTTTGGATTGAATGACTGGACCAAAGAAAGGTTGTTTGATCTTGGCATTTAAATTTATTAAACACCACATTAGGCAACTGTTTGAGTTGTCATTCAATGAACCCAAAGGCTAATTGAATATTGACTCATACGGTGAACCTTTTAGCATAATATGCATAAATATTCTATTTCTGCCTAAAGGTGAGTGCAATATTTATGTGGCGTAATTAAACTTTAGGACGCCATAATATTCAATTGTTGGCCTAGCCAAAGCGACACTGATAATTGAGTAAGGTGTCTACATGACCTATTATTTTGGTGTTAATAATAGGTGTACTGATATTCCTTAATCATCGGCATCCCGTTAAACCGTATTATTGACTTCTTTTCATGTATTTAAAATACATGGATCTTAGAGGAATCACAATACTAATGTTAGTGAGGAATAAAGTTCGAGTAAGGTCCAAAGTCAAGTCAAACTACACGCAAGCCCGGCATAGTCAATGGAACTGCCATATGTTCATAAAATGGCTTGCGAAGAAATGTAACATAAATAATTTAGGATTTATGTGTCTGTAAGTACAAATATCCCGACTCATGATCGATCGACTTCGGTTCCATGATGCACATGGCTGGATCATTATATGGATTCTATACAACATAAAAAGTGGATTGAATAAAAAAACTATTAAAGTTGGGAATAATGCAGACTTAAACAAAGAAGCAATTAGACCAGCTTCATTATTTTTAGAAAATGGTCATTCTTTGTGTCTTAATGATACACTTTACATATCAAGTATAACTTGAAACTTGTATCTAAGTTGGCAAATGTCAACTATACTTTCACATTTGGATACAATTATGTAACTATTAGTTTCATTTCCCATATTGTTGGCCATGGTTGTATGGAAGGCTACCTCCATCAATTACATTTCAACAACCACTTTTCAGAATCTTTATTATCTTGTAGCGATTAATGAAAAATTCAATAATTGGAATTGAGAAGTGGAGACTTCATCTACATTATGGCATTAACACTTAAGCCACATATCACATAATAAAGTGATACGTCTCATAGACAATGAAGTTTCTTCTTAACTGGAATTCATGAAATTTAATATATGCATTAAGTGTATAAAGGGAATAAGAAAATATCCACAAGAAGTCCAAGATTAATAAAGTTGATTATTATCGGCATTTGTGGACCTTTTCTAGCGGACATAAGTGGTCATAAATAATATATAACCTTTATGGTTGTTTAATCATGTTACATGTATGTGTATTTGTTGGATGAAAGGTCTGGATCTCCGGACAGGGGCAATGAATATTATTATAGGCATACAGACGTTGGCTAAGCACCCTGATCCTTTTTTGAATTGTATAAAGATCATGAGATAATTAACCAACACACCATACTCCTTAATAAGATAACATTATGAAAAAAGGAGGAAGAGCTTTAACGAACATGGTGCAAAGCATGCTTGTAAACACTAACTTGCCCAAATTCTTATGGACTAAGGCATTAAAATGGGCAATCCACATCTTGAATAGCGTTCCTTCAATGTTTGTTCCTAAAACTCCTTTTAAGTTTTGGATAAAAAGGAACCAAGCTTAAGGTATTAAAAGGTGTGTGGTTGTCTAACCAAAACAAAACTCTACAATCAGTAATCACAAAAGTTGACATGAAAACTTTAAGTAGTTTTGTTTTTTTTCATCTAAGTATCCTAAAAGGTCTAAATGTTGTCGACTTTATGTTTCGTCATATAGTACCCGAATTGTAGAAACGAAGCATGCTGAATTTCTTGAAGATGTCAATATCAGTGGGAGTGGTTTATTAAGATATTTTGATATCCAAGAAGCTAATGAGGAGGCACATATAAATCAAGTGCCCATTATGATTAGTACTTTATTAAGAGATTCAAGTCAATGCAATGTGCATAATGAAATGCTTCATGAAATATAGAGGGAAGTAAAATGCCACAAAATGAACTCACTCAAGATATTGACAATGAGACCCAAGACACTCAGTACCCTATAAGATGATCTTCATGATCTAGGCGGCCCAAATATATTTTTGATGATTACATCATTTATTTAAATGAGGTTGGTCTTAACGTAGGGAGTAAAAATGATTGTGTCACGTATAATGATGCCATTACTAATGACCAATCAACTAAATGAAATGTAGCTATGATTGACGAGGTTATTTGCATAAAAATTGATGTTTGGGAACTTGCTGAATTGTCAAAGGGTTACAAGCCCGTTGGATGCAAGTGGGTCTTGAAAACTAAATTGGACCGGAATGAAAACACCGAATGATATAAAGCTCGATTGGTCGCTAAATGGTATATACAAAAAAATATGGTTATTAAGAAACTTTATCCCTTGTTGGACTCCCCTATGATTATAATGTCCCTTGTGGATCCTTTTGTTTTAGAGCCACATCAAATGGACATCAAAACCACTTTTCTTAACGGAATTTTACATGAAGATGTATATATGACCTAACCAGAAGATTTCTTCATGAGGGTCTAAACCATCTTGTATGTAAACTCAAAATATCAATATATGGGTTGAAACAACCTTCGTATCAATGGTACTTAAAGTCAATGAAGTCATGTAGAAAACGACTTCATTAAGAACCAAGTAGATCAAAGTTTATACCTCAAGATGAGTGGGAGAAACTTTATGATACTCGTCATTTACGTCGTTGGCATTTTATTAGCGAGTAGTATTATAATTTTGTTGCACAAATCGAAACGATTATTGTCGCATCATTTCAATATGAAAGATCTTGGTGAGGCCTCTTATTCATAGGCATAGAAGTTCACCGAGATATAACCCAAGTGACTTTAGGATTGTCTCACAAGGCAAATACCTAATGCATACTTAATCGATATAGCATGCAACAATGCTTCCCCTCAGTTGCTCCCATATTTAAGGGATATGTTTTGGTTTATTTAAATGCGTTAGAACAGAGGTTGAACAATATCAAGTTGATCTACATGTTTCGGTAGTTGGATGCCTAGATAGGAACAAGTTTGTACTTGTCCCAACATCACTTATGCTACTGGCATCTTGGGTCGTTACCAATAAAATCACGATCTAGACCACTAGAAAGTTGCCAATTAAGTTTTGTGATGTGTACAAGGGACTAATAATTGCAATATTGTTAAAAGGTGATAACTTAACACTAAAATGATTTTGGATTATGACTTTTCAAATGAAAATATGAAAAAGTCATTATTGGGATACATCTTTGTGTTATGAGTCGGCCAATACCATGGAACAGTCATAAGTAAAAGTTGACAACTACATCAACTATGATGGTGAAATATGTTACCATATATAATGCAACTTGCCGTTGAATGTTGTTGAGAAATTTAATCACCGTACATGTGATCTTAAGTTCCATTTCAAGGCCATTTAAAGAAAATTTTTTGCTATAACTTTACCTCTATAAACTCTTCCACTAGCAATACTTAAAGTGGAATGAGGCTTTACCTCGATACAAAATAATTGTTCGTGTGAGAGCAATGGAGGATAATACCTTTTGTATCGAGCACATCAGCACTAGTAATATGCTAATGGATTTGATGACGAAAGGTCTGGCACCCAAAATATTTCAAACATGACGTCAAAATGGGTTTATGGCTAGACTTAGTATAATGTAATTCTAGCATAGTGCTTTATTAGAACTCTAAATTTTAATTATTCAAGTACTTGATTATTATTCCTCCATAATATGCAATTTGTCTATATTAATAATTTGTGCACACTTACTTTCTTTATAGACAAATGTACTGCATTACCACTTAACTATAAAGTCATTTGGCTTAAATTAATCGAAAGTTTCATATGAAGCACCAATGTATGATAGGTGGGGGGCCCGTGTCTCATATGACACGTTAGACTGTATTTTTCTGCTTTTGGTATTAGTATGAAACAAGATGAATGAAACATGGCCAATATAATAAAACATGTATACAAATAGTCACTCGGCCAAGTGGGAGAATGTTGGAAAATAACCCATTAGTATGGCCTTAGGACTATTTTATAATATTAATTACATGTTAGGTACATTTATATTGTGTACCGTAATGTTGCCATAATGACATATCAGGTCCTAGACTTTAAATATTTGTAGTATGATGGATATGACAATTGTCTATAACTTGAGGGACTTTATTTGTGTGGTTCTAAATTCTTTCCCATAAGGTGTAACCGGTGAAATTATTGCCAAGGAAGTGAAATTATTGCCAAGGAAGTGGAACAGTCACTTTGGATACTTAAGAGTCTTCAGTTATGTTTAGAGACTCCATATATAACACCCTTATCATGAGTGTCAAAGGCAACAAAATCTTTCCATCAAGATTAACACCATCTAGACACCGTTACGGGAAGAACGGGAATAAAAAATATGGCATCATCTTCTTCAAAGCTTTCACTTCCAAGTAAGTATCACTGATTCCTAATGAAGTCTGTAAAATTGATCTTGAGCATGCCTGTGAAATCAACAATATTTATAACCACAAAGAGTGGACTTTCAAGTAAATTGAGTTAACATGTTGAAGGAGAAAAACAACTAGATTTGGATTATAATATGCATAGTGCATTCGTGTATGTGTGTATCTGGTTTTTCCAACTTCTCTATAACTCGAGATAAAGTCTCTCCAATCTTAGTAGAATAAATTGTCAATACTTATTATGTATGTCTATGTATTGAAGCGGGGACAATCACATATATTGGTTTTGGAAAAATGATCCAATATATACTACTACAAAATGAGTAATAGAACCCCTATATATAACCCGGTAATCCGTCAGTTCGTAAATTATAAATAGGGTCCTGTTTTAAAATTCGGTATACAAGTCAAACCATTTTTATTTAAAAAACACAACCCTACTTCGATGCATTTCCTCAACCGAAAACACAAGTTGCTGCACCCAATAACATTATCCATCACTACTCTCGGATTGGCTGCCGAAAACGGTAACACACACACTCATAAGGTCTGTGTCTACTCTGTTTCTTCTTGAGTTCTTAGAATTAAGGAATATTTTGATGTTTATTGTGATTTTTTTAGCATGTCGTTAAACCTAATTTGTTTTATTGGCTTTGCAATCGCTCAATTTGAAACGAGGCGTTCCCTTCAAAACCCGGTCGAATATTTTCTACTGCCAGATCATAGTTCCCACCACGAACTCTCCCATTCTACTTCTCACTTGTCCTCTATGTTTGATTTGTAGGCGCTGATACTCATGCGGTTAACATAAAATAAAGGGTGTCTTATAAATTACGATCTAATTTTCCCAAAAAGGTTAAAGTTTATAACCTTTTCTTGCTTATTCAATTTTTATTATTGCTTCTGAGTATTTTACCTTTTATTTAGACCTTTGATGATGCAAATTTTGGATTAACCCACTTCTTTTCCATAATTGGCACAATACACTCATCGATAACAGAGAGTGCAACACCCGATTTAGAATTTATTTTGTATGTGTTTGTTTTCCTTGTTAGTTGTTACATATGTATTTATTTAGAAAAACCCATTTCAACAATGTCTAGCGCATAATATTGTTTCCTTTGAACCCTTTTATGCTTTTAATATTATGATATTATTAAATATTTTTTTCTGTTCAAATTTTGATGTCAAACCCTTTCCTTAGAAATTAATATTTGCTTCAAAAAGTCACTATTCTTTCTTATACCCATGATTGATGCTTTATGCAGGAAATTTGACATGTTGATACCGGACTTTATTACAGTTAAAAGGAAAAAGGAAAGGTTAAACATGTAAAATGCCTGCACACTATTAGATATCAATCTGTGAACCCAAATCAGTAGGTTCAGAGGCATAGAATTGGGTCTGATTCTGCTTGTCTTGGTTTCCTATTTGTTTAGAACATGTAAGCAAATCTACAATCTCTCAAAGTTTGCAAAAATCATTAATTGGTTTGTTAATGTTAGACCAACCGGAGCGCATGCGGGAAAGGAATGCGGGGTCCGAGCTGTCACCCCACCACGCGCGGTAACACCGCCCCAATTGGGGTTGTCACCGCGGTGATCGTGCTTCCCCGGGGTTGTGACACCATGCGATAAACTAAGCCCATTTTCCATATTAACCCATGCGATAAACTAAGCCCATTTTCCATATTAACCCCCTGGACTTTGGTGCAATTTAAAAAATCATTAATTGGTTTATTAATGTTAGACCAACCGGAGCGCATGCGGGAAAGGAATGCGGGGTCCGAGCTTTCACCCCACCACGCGCGGTAACACCGCCCCAATTGGGGTTGTCACCTCGCTGATCGTGCTTCCCCGGGGTTGTGACACCATGCGATAAAATAAGCCCATTTTCCCGACACACCAACCCAACAATTCCAAAACCCATTACCCGATTTCATTCCCGATACACAAGGTTCACTGAAATTAGTGCCGGACACACAACCGGAAGTCCAACCCGCGGCACAAAGGAGAGGAAAAGCGCAAAGATAACAATGGACAACCCAAGACGAAGTCGCGTTAGCGCATTCGTAGATTGACGTTTCTGAGGATGCGGCGGCCGGAAACGTCAAAGCGGCATAACACTTTTGGATGCGGGTACCGGACTGCTTTCACCAAGAATTAGGCCGGGATATTTACCGTTCCAAAGACTCATTGACAACAAAATACCGCGATATAAACCGTGCGACAATTAAGTTTAACGGATTGTTACACAATCTACGAACGAATCGGAAAAGCGGTCAAACGGAGCAACATGTTTTCAAGGAAGTCCTAAAATTTTACAAGGACGACAATAATGGAACGGCTTTCCGATACGTTGAGTTTTGGTGTATCATTGAAAAATGCAAAAAAATGGCATGATTCAAACGCCGAAAACGACCTCCCGGCCCCGACAAGAAAACGTTCGAAAAGTTCCGAGTCAAGCCGCAACACTACCTCCTCCGACGCTCGTATCAATCTCGATTTAAATGATGACCTCGACGATGATCCCCTCGAATTTCCCGAATACCGCCGGCCAGTGGGACGAGATGCCGCAAAAAAAAAAGGAAAGGCGAGTTCGTCGAGTGCAGATGTGGCTCGAAAAGTAGCGAAGACGTCGCACTTATGCGGGTGGAATTCGAACGCTACAATTTAAGTGTCGCCGAGCGGATTAAGTTGGACAAAGAAGCGTTGGAAGAGAAAACACGAGCCCGGGAAAAACGTCAACGAGCCCTTGATAAAAAACAACAACTCCGTGAAGAACAATAACGTTTAAAAGATATTAAGTTTTTGACGTCCAATCCGGAAGTGGGTCTCGAGGGGCGACAACAGGAGTTGCTTTTAAAATTGAAAGCGGATATTAGGGCAAAATATAGTTTCTAGGTTGTCGTTTAATTTTTTTAGTTTTCGTTTTATCGTTTTAGTTGTCTTTTTTTAAATTTGTAGGTTGTCGGTTTGTTTTCGATTTTAATTTAAACGTTTGTCGTTTTAATTTCCGGTTGTAATTTTTAATTAATGAAATGTTTTATTTTAACAAAAATATTTATTTGTTTTAGTTTTGTTTATTTTTTATTTATTTAAAACAAAAAAGTGAGTGGTTAGTGAGTACTTACTATTTCCTAGAATTGAAGGGGTGAAGGGTTAGTGAGGGAAAGGTGAGGTAACGTCTACGTGGCACTTCAACCCATTGAGATGAGTGGTCATGTCTCATCCTGGTCTTAGAAAGTTTAAATTAATCTTACATTTATCCTAATAATAAGTAATTTTTGGCTTTTGAGGATGCCAGTGGAAAACAAAGCCTCAAAATTATAATTTTCTACCTAATGTCATAGGGATACGTCACACGTGGTTTGTTGGGCTAACAAAAAGTTTTCATTGTTTTATGGGGAAGTTTTCTGTTAGAAACCATGTAAAACCCTTTTTAATTTGTGTACTATAAGCAATTTCTGAATTTAGATTCAAACATCGGAAGGGTACTTGACAAAAATTATATATTGTTTTATGGGGAAGGTTTCTGTTACAAACATTTATCCCAATAATAAGTAATTTTTGGCTTTTGGTATTACTTTTGTTGTTATTAATGTTGGTATTGTGTTTGAAAGTGGTGGTTGGTATGACATAGAGGGGACATTACTTAGCTTATTATCGATGGTACTTGACAGAAAGTTGTGGATTTTGGAGATAATACATTAGTTCTAATATATAGGCATGTAATTTTGCCAAGGTTCAATATTGATTGGACATGCGAGCATGATTATTTCAGTTTATAACAGTATATTGGTGAAATTTTTATCTGAGACTTTTTTATGGGAAAGCATTTATGTTACCTAAATCTTAGGGACATCACATTTTGCAACATTGGTTCATAATGCTCGTTGAAAAGAGTTGAAAGATATTACTCTATTTATTAAATACCGTAATTTTGCGAAACTTTGGTACGTTTTTTTTCTTTCGGGTCATGTAACGCGGGTTATGGGTCTTCCCGTGAGTTTTTTGTCTGCACTAATACCCATGTTTACACCGCCTCGATCATTCTCGATTTTACGTCTTCTTGAGCCCCCAAGCCCTAATCTCCGACACCGTCACCTCCATCGTCGTCCATTCTTATACACCACCACTGTACTGTGGTGACGGTACCCCCGCTTCTTTTCCTCGATTTTGCATCTTCCATATGTCAACAAGAAAGACAAATCGAGTGAGGGAGGATGCAGTTAGCGCTCGATTTTGGATTGAGGGCTACGCTTCTTGTCACATCGGCGAAGAAGGGGGGCAAGTGGGCAACAGTCGTACGGTTTTGCGGTAGGAAGGCGATGGCGACTTCAGCCTACCGGATGTGGTGGCGGGGGTCGGATGTGGTGGCTAAAGCCTCGCGATCGACGTGTTCTTTGATTTCTTACTGAATCTCGGTTCGATGAACCGTCGATGATACTACAATCCATCGCGATCGCCAGTCGCAGCGCAGCTGTTGATCACCACACTCGTCCGTCTCCTCCACCGGTTCGCCAAGGTATTACAGAGGTCGGTTGTTGATTGTTGACCTTATCGATATCCGATACCAATTTATCGAACCCGCATGATCTATTTTTGCTCAGTTCGTCGAAGGAAGAAGAAGGTTTCTGTATTGGACCGATTATAACGAATTATCGAAGGCTGTTGGTTCTATCTCCTCCGGTTTATTGGTAATTCTGCATCTCTATTTTTTCTATCGATGATGATTCTATTTTTTTGCATCACGAATTTTCTTTGCATATCCATCTCCTCCAGTGGATGGGTTCTTTTTTTTCTGTACTCCTCCAGTCGATCAATAGTTTTAACCTAACGTGGTAACTAAAGAAAATAAAATAGGATATGAGTAACAGGAACAGAAGACAACGACATAAATCAAGCAAATCCATCAGTTGATAAAGGTTAGTGTCGATAATCAATTTTTACAACTGTAAGATGCGTAAATTACCTTATATGCCTCTGCGTTTGCTCAAGATATGAGATAATTTGACAATTTATAATGGTCTATGTTGTTAAAAGTTGAATGCTTTTATCGTTTCTTTGGATAATTGATATGTGAAGTCAACTTTTGAACTTAATACTTTCAATCTGTTGCAATTCGGATGCAGTTTCAATGAGTATTTACTTAAAGTTTGGATCCAAGGAAACAAAACAACAGAGGTGAAGCTTTATAGGTGAGATTTTTTTAGTATTTTTGGGTAATTGTAAAATAGTTTTAGCCTCATGCTTTCTCATAGAAACTAGCCAATTAGCATTTCTGTTGATAAGTCATGCATTTTGATATGTCTGTAACATTTTTTGTGAAATTGACAGGGATTTTTGTCAGTTGGTCAAGTAGATACAAAGGGTAAAGCTAGAAAGTTACCAGTTAAACCAGATATTAGGAAAGCTTTATGCTTTCCTGGTGGTTCAACTCTCATGATTTCTCATCTTCAAAAATAATCTTTTTACAAGTTTTTTTTCTTTTAAAGTCACACGAAAAGTCAACGACTGCCTCTGTTGGTCAAATTCAACATCCTGGAGTTGAAAATCTAAAAACAGGTTGCCAACATCTTGTCTGTATGGATAGTCTTCAATGTATGACTACAAAAAACAATGTAAAAGACATCAAAATTAGTACTAATTAGGATGCTAGACTTTGTTCATGCAATTCATTTGGTGCAAAAAAGAGGACTTGGGAATCCTCTCATACTTCACTGAAGTCAAAAAAAAGTCAAACGAGGTCATATGATTTCTTGTCAATCTGAAAATGGTTGTGTTTCAAGAGGTAATAAAACAACAAATAAGGAAAATTGTTATAAAATCATGTTCATGAACATTGCGGATTATGCTAAAAAGTCAAATCTCACAAAGGTCAAATATTCTTGTTTATTTCTTTAATTGTATCTTTATTTGTTTCTTTACTACAAGAAAACAGCGATTTAGCAACGGACGAATTCCGTTGCTAAACCTTGAAATTCCGTTGCTAAATGAGTTTTGCAACGGAAATTGTTACGGAACTGTTCCGTTACAATAAACCCCGTAGCGAATGAGTTTGCTACGAACTTTTATTTCCGTAGCAACTTTGCTACGGACAGATTCCGTAGCGCATGTATTCCGTAGCGTATTCCGTAGGTGGACTCCATAGCGATTTCCGTAGCCATTTGTCCGTAGCGAATTCCGTGGTTCTTTTTCCATTGCTACTTCTGTAGCGGGTTTCATTGCAAATTCCATTGCAATAATTTTGTTGCAAATTCCGTGGTCAAGCTTCCGTAGTAAAATCCGTAACAATAATTATGTAGCAAATTCCGTAGTCCGGGTTCCGTAGTAAAATCCGTAACAATAATTCTGTAGCAAAATCCGTGGTCAAGCTTCCGTTGTAAAATCCGTGACTATGTTTCCGTAAAAAAATTTGTAGCAATGATTCTGTAGAAATTTCTGTGGTCAAGCTTCCGTAGTAAAATCTGTAGGAATTTTTGTGGTCACGCTTCGTAGTAAAATCCATAGCAATTTATGTGGTCAGGCTTCCATAGTAAACTTTGTAGCAAATTCCGTGGTTATGCTTCCGTAGTAAAATATGTAAGAAATTCCGTGGACAAGCTTCCGTAGTAAACTTTGTAGCAAATTCTGTGGTCATGCTTCCGTAGTAAGATCCGTATGTGTAATTCCGTAGCAAAACTTGTAGAAAATTTTGTTACGAAGAAATTCACGAAACAATTTACAAAAATAAATATCATTTCTAATTATTTGGTACCAGTATCTAAAAACATAAATACGTAAAACAAAACAAACAATCTGCATATTATTAAAGCCAATAATTCTTATTACATGAAAAGTAAAGAAGTCTAAATTAAAATAAATACTTGCTAAAAACAAAGCAATACTATTCTATCTACTTCGTGCTATTGTCTTATCTCCGTCATGATTTGTTGTGTGTATATACAAGAAAAACTCACTATGAGCCGGTTCGCATCCTAAACTTCTGTTCTGCAATTTGCATAACATAAAAATTATGACCATATACATATAGAATATATTAATAATTAGAAGCATAACTTACCAATTTAGAGGCAATCTTCAAATGAGAAGCAGATCCAGACGTATGGGTAGGACGGGCTGGAGCATCAGGTACACCATTAAGCAAGCTTAAAAACACACACTACTAGAAAAATAATCTTTAATGACACACGAACAATGACATACATCATTTTTATGACAAACAAAAACGTATGTCATAAAAATTATGTCATATTTTATAGACCTGGCAAAATCAGACACGACACGATAACCCGACACGAACCCGACACGAAATTAGCGGGTTTGGGTAAGAGCTTTAGACCCGTTTAAGTAAACGGGTCGACACGACACGACACGACACGACTTGGAGTGGGCCTTGGTGGCTCTGTTACATCTGATGGAAGAGTAAGCACACATGTAATCACCGGAAAAGTTAGAAAAACTTCGAATTTTTGTACAACTCTTTGCTCAGGGTGCGTTTTGCTTTTATAATAGATTTTTGGTGCCTAATTATTAGTTATTACTTACAAGGTTTAATTTGGAAGTCTAATCATTTACACAGAGCTTGGGTGATATCTCCTACTTGGCTAAAAGAAAGCTTCAGAGAAGGCAGATTCGTTGGTGAGTTACGAGGCTTTTAGTACATTATAGAAGGGTAAAATCGTCATTTTTTTAGTTTAACAGATGGGTTGTCAAATTCACTGTCCAGGGACCAATTTTGATATGAGACCCTCCAATAAGGACCAAAATTGCAAAAAGATTCTTTTTTAGAACCTAACTAGAAAAAGATCCAAAACATGAGGACCAAATTTGTAATTTAGTCTAAATTTATTCTAAAATGTACAAATGAAATGGATTACATTGTCAAGGATGATGAATATGAGGTGAAGTACAGGATCAATTTAAAGAATACAGTAGTAAAAGCAAGAGCAAATCCTGTAGGTTTGCTTAAAGGATCTTTTTTTATTACAAATTTGTATCACTTTTATTTAATATGTTAAAATCTTATAATATTTTGTTATATAGCCCCAATTAAAGATTGGCGTGAAACTGTGGATAGCTCTAGTGGTCTTTGTAATCTATTCTTTTGACAGGTGCACACATACATATATAATGGGTCCTGCTGATCAAATTCTACTTTCAAAAGGTTAGAGTACTTTCAAAAGGTTAGAGAGTATTACACATTATTTATTTTTATTTGATTGTCTCCTAATTCCATATTAAGATTTTTTTTATACATATTTGTGCATTTTTTAGGTGGCTTGCAAAGTAAAAATGATGTGGCTGGTGTGGTTAATACGACCATAAGTTTCCTTTGTAAGGTTTAATAATGGCTTTTATTCTTCAGTAACTAAAATAGTATTTAATTATTAATCGTATGATTAGAAAATCTTATGTCGAGTTACCCGTCCTCAAAATTCAGGTGTACAACTACGACGGCATGGACAGATGTTATATTTTTCTAAATGAATTAGCATACCGGAAATGATAGCCTTAGGGTTTTCCAAAGGGAAGACAACTTGCGATTTTGATACCGGCGGTGGTCGCGAACGGGAATTTTGGACGCACTTCTAGTGGGCCATTTATGACCACAACTTATGATTATGATGCACCAATTGATGAATACGGTTAGGCCATTGAAGTATTTACCATGTTTTTTAGCCGTAATAGCATTGTAGTTTCGTTTCTTTACTGATATTAACATTGTACTTTGGTTTCTTTTCAGAAAACACGCATCTGAGGTGATGGCAACGTACTTTTTTCTATTTGAGTATTAAAGCATCTTACCTTCTTTTCTTTATGTTACGACATCATATCATTCATATTTTCCATTATAAGATGCTATAATAAACAAACGAATTAAAGTACGTTTCCAGTGCTTCCATTTAACACTTTCCTTTAGACTAATTATATTGGTTATTGTAGATCCATCGGGGGCGGATAAGGAGTATGCTTATTCTCTTCTTATTGTAGAAAGTTTTTGTCAAAAACTTGGTGTTAAGGTGTGTAGGTTTATTTGTTTTCTTTAGGGTTGAATGCAAGAAATAGCAACGTACTTTTGTGATAATTGTCTTTTCTGATTTAAAAAAAAAATAAATATGACATCTCCTTGCATGCTGTTTTAACGTTAGTTTCGATTTATATATATATTTACAGGTTAAACAAGGAGCCCCCGATTTTGACATTCAGGAAAAAAGACAAGGGTAGGCTTATTTTCACATCAACAGTTGCTAACACACGGCAGAGTACGCTTATGTCTTTAGCATTTATCCGGACCCGTGCTCCAGCAATTCCGAACCCGTGCGGAGCACGGGGACCCACTAGTTTGTATCAAAACATGTTGTCTAACCAGGAAAAGCCAGATAATGCATCATTACGAATATCGATAATTGTCAATAGGATTGAAAGATTTAATCAAAATCATAAGCTTTTTATTTTTAGGAGAAATGATCTCTTTGTTCAGAACGGTCCTATTCTTGACATTCTGGCTTAACTTTGTCATAACAAAATTACTTTTTCTGAAAATATATATATATATATATATATATATATATATATATATATATATATATATATATATATATATATATATATATATATATATATATATATATATATATATATTTCAGACAGTTTGGATTCCGGGCAGATAAAATACCTATTCCAAATTTTGAAGAACAAGTCTAAATCCGATGAACAGTTTTAGGATTTCTGAAAAACGTTTCATTTTTATTGAAATGTTATAAGAATTTAAAATATACTCATGGGTATATGATCCTTGTTGATGACTACAATTTCTAGACTTAAAAAGTTTACACATGTTACATTATTCGAGGCATTATGGAAAGGAGCTCATTGAGATTCCAATATTACGAAGAGGTAAATTTAAGGTAGTATGACAAAGTATGCAACTCATGTTCTTAAATTTATCATACATGCAGGTCTTGAAGTTTTTGGCTGTGATGAAGACTTTTGCATTGGAAAATATTTTAAGGTCTTTACCTAATAGAGTTGAAAGGTCAGAAATTATGAATAATTTAATATCTCTTGTTTTTGTTTAATTATATGTAGTTATAAGTTATAATAATGAAATAGTTCTCTTCTGTAATACATGCTTTTAGTTCTTATTAGAGTGATTTATACATTTATTTTTGTCATTGACAAAGCATAAGTACAAGCAGATACATTTGAAAATGTTTTTAGATATTCATTGCTTTGTTATTATTTAATTGCAAGAAATAGCTACCTATTTTCATTTATTTCTTTATTATCCCATCCTAAATCCATTTCTTTCTATCTTATCATTGTATTGTCAGTTTATTCTTTATGAAACCATTCTGCTTTGAATAATTAATAAGATAGCAACGTACTATGATAGGTCGGTATGTAATTAGCTCCATATATATCTTTTAAGCGTATATTTATATATCTGCTCATGATCATGGCTTAAATTGGTCGATATAGTTGGAAAATGCTGGTTTTGACAATAAATGCAACTTACTAATTGTGAAACGTATAATTTCAATAGTTTTTCACTAACATGCAACAAACAATAACACATCTCTATGTGTTAAAGCATTCTCAACAATGACAACTTCATCAAATGTAACGTCCAAAATTTAACAAAAATTTTTGTTCTTTAATTTTAATATAATATTTTAAGTTCGAATCCTTCATTCATAAAATATCCATAAAAACATTCAATAAGTTCAATAGACCCAATCATGATATAAAAAGGAAATAACAGCGGAAGTCATGAAAAGAAGATGTCGGTGCCGTATACTCACGTCATGCCCGTCCCAACATCACCACGAGTACCTGAAACATTTAAATTAAACCATAAGCACATTGCTTAGTGAGTTCACCATATTAACATACGTTTCAGTCTATTAATCATGTCAAGTATAGTCTCCGGGGTTACCCCAAACGACCATGCTCTCGGGCTTGCCCTAATCTACCTATAATCAACTCATTCTTTTGACTCTTGGGCTTGCCCGGATCCGTCAGTAAGTAAAGGTACAATTAAATATATCATCATGCATTAACTCATTCAGTAAGGTGATGAGACTCACCTGATAAACAGCTACACGTAATTAAGAAAGTCTCGGTATTAATCTTCCCGAACTTCCTAAATTCAAAACATCGTATCAAACAAGGTTTCTAACCATCCGGGCCCCTCCTGGAACAAAACCCATTATTTCCGAAAGTTTGACCCAAAAGTCCAACTGTCCGAAAAGTTAAAGTCAACATATGAAAGTCAACTCTGGTCAACTACACTTACCGCCGCTATCCTATATAGATAGCATCACTAAATTAGATAGTTGCATCGAGACTTTTGCTTGAGATAACGTCGCTATCTACAGAGATAGTGGCGCTATCTCCGTTGTTCAGCCAACATCTTTCCAAAGTTCTTAATACGCTAAGCTAAGGTCTAGAACCTTGCAAAGCTCTCTTAAACATCCTATAGGCCCATAAAATTGTAAACTTTAACACCCAATCATAGCTGTAATGCCCCGATTTTCATACACCTTAAATGGTGTAATATTTTATAAAAATACTATGGAGCAAACTCTAAAACTTATAAAAACTTTTCTCATAACGTCGAGTCACGTCTTTAAAATTTCGGTCCTAACAAAAACAATAAGTTTTAAAAATGTTTATATAACTTCGGGGGTTACAACTTCATATCAAACTAGACCATTGAACGCAAATGAGGATTACTAACCATTCCATTAGCAAAAGTTGACTCCATCTATAATACCAATTCCTTTGGGTCATCTACTTGCTTCTATCCCTCATGTCTAGAACCTATGATACATGACATAAATAAAATACGTAAGACGAAAACGTCTCGTGAGCTACATGGGTTTTGACAAAAACATTCATATGCATAACTTAGTCATTTTCCAAAACCTTTATAAACAATTCATGTAATGAGACTAGTTGTCAAACCTTTCATAACAATATGTAAATATATTTTACTTTCAAAGTCTTTCAAATAAATCAAGTAAGAAAGCTAGTAAAACAAAACTTTTCTTTTTCTTTCCTTTAGCTTAGCTGGCACTTGAACACAATTGAATTTTTATACTTTGGGCCTTAATCACTCTTGGTGATACCCCAAGTCTATACTGAGATGGTAAGAACATAATCAAACCACCACAGCATCTTATCACATCACATGCTTTGACTGGTATCTCAAGATGCTTGCTTTTTATACTTAAGGAATTAATCACTCTTGGTGATACCCCAAGTCTATACCAGAATGGAGAGAACTTGATCAGTCCATCCTGGCCTCATTAGCGTAGGACATCTACTTCGTGAAGGGAGTGGTACCGTTCCAGTATATTCCTGTATAGTCCCTTTTGGGAGTATCATTTCCCGGGCCAAACATTATCCATTCATACACATTGCTTTTGCATTACATTACTTTGCTTGCATCAAATACCAGTCATTCATAAACATAACATTGCTAGTCATCAAAACATCATTCACAAATACATTACGACTAGATGCTAAAACTGTGAAACATTCATAACGCTAGGTGCCAAAACATCTTTCGTAACATTCGTAAGGCTAAATGCCAAAAATTTCTTTCATAAACATTTGTAAGGCTAAATGCCAAAACTTTCTTTCATAAACATTCGTAAGGATGGATGCCCAAAACATACTTTCGTAGCATTATGGCTTGATGCTAAAACATACTTTCATAAAACATGAAGATTTACAATTACTTTGCCATGTACCCCATAGTGGGAAAATGCCACATGTACTCACCTTAGTAGCTTGGTACGTCTAGCTACACTAATCCATTTTCTCTAGCCTTTCGTGGTTTCCAAACGTCCTTCAATCCCTATTAATTTTAATAGAATATTAGAAATTATTAGAAAACTAAACATACATCATGTCTCGGATCATAGTTTAAATACACACTTAAAGCAGGAGACAAGTAATTAACTGCACGTACATTAATTAAATACACCCGGTTGTTATCATTACCAATAAAAAGACGACATATTCCACATCTTCCAAATACTACAACATTAGATAGTAACCCAAAAAGAAAACCCAAGAACAAATTAAGAACATTTCATCTTCCAGACTTTATCTTCCAACTGGTTCATTGCTTTAAGCAAACCTGGGATCACGATAACAGCCCTGGGGCACATTAGAGGGTCTGCCCACCCTAGGAACCCACATTTCCTTCCTAACCTTGAACATCTCCAAAATTGCCTACCTGGGTTAAGATCAGTCCACGACGTCACCTTGATTGCCGGACTTCCACAATATCGGCATACTACCATTTTACCTTGATTGAACCGTTTGCGACTTGAGGGTACCGGCGTCCTCCAATACGAATCAATCCAACAGTTATCAATTGAAATGTGTGAAACTAAAGTGCTTATAGGGAAGCCCTACATGATATTACCCTTTTGCCCTCACATGATGGAAAACAATTGGTAATAGTACTAATTAAACTGATAATAATAATAATAGTAGCTAACAATTGCAGTTTCAATTATTGTGCCCTACATCAGCCTCCCCCTTAGCAAATGAACATTGCAACGATCCTAAACCTAACTGAATTCTATGTTCGTAATCCCTTGTCCACGTATTTCATTGTACTCCAAGGATTCTCCTTTAATCATCGTCGTAGGACGTTTCAAATACAATTGCAAGTGGAAATTTTATTGCAACGGGTAAACCTCTCCCATATGCAATTTCGTTTAACTAGACTACCTATACGCTTGCAAATACATTTACAATTAACCTTCAACACACAAATGTATGTAATTGCTGATTATTCAGAAACTTATGGACATGCTTTATTAAAATTAAACGTGGATTACAGTTACATATCATTCATTTACTTGTTTACTTGTTGGTTTGTGTATGCACACCAACTGCTCGACATAACGCATCTTTTAACAATGCATAAAAAAACAAAAATGACACAATCAATAACAATGATAACAGTTATTGGGTTTATTTAAAGCACCTGATATATTGTATATCTAATTCAATTTACGTTTTCTTGTCACTTTCTATGTAGCGCTGATAGTAGTAGTTTGAGGCATCATGATGGACAAGTCTTGGATGGGAGCCAAAAGAAACACAAAACGTTATATAAGTGGAGTTAAAGCATTCTTAGAATATGCAGTAAACAATTACAATATTAGTAACAACATCGATCCTTTACATGCCAAAAAACCCATAAAAATTCCATGTCCATGTATACAGTTTGTCAACCACATCCTCATTCCGTGCGAGTGGTAGATGACCACTTATTCACTCATGGAATTGATGAAACCTAAACGAACTGGACATATCATGGAGAAAAAGAAGAACCACCTTTACCTTATACCGGTGATGAAGACTTTGACATGGACACAACATACCTTGTGGATTCCATGGATGAAACAACCCAAAACCCAACAGATGCTGCAGAAACTAAAGAGTTGGTTTAAGCTACAGAAGAAAATTTGATGGACGACCCTACCAAGTATAGAGAAATGCTACAAGATGCCGAAAAGCCACTATATGAAGGGTGTACGAACTTCACAAAGTTATCTGCTATCATACAACTGCTCAACCAAAAGAGTAAGTATGGAGTTTCAGATAAATACTTTAACGAATTATTATTATTACTCAAACGTATGTTACTGGAAGGAAACGAAATGTATAGTGGTACATACGAGGCCAAGAAAGCATTCAAACAAATGGGTTCAGGGTATGAGAAAATGCATGCATGTGTAAACAAGTGTATACTTTATAGGCACGAGTATGAACACTTGACAGAATGTCCAAATTATGGTAAATCTAGGTGGAAGGTGGATGAACAAAAAAATTTACGAAAACGTTCCGGCAAATGTAATGTGGTACTTTCCAATTATTCCACGAATGAATTAACATGGCTCGCAACTGAAACGAAGGTGGAACCCGGTGTTATGCGTCACCCGGCAGATTCACCCGCATGGGCTGCCTTAGATTACAAATTTCCCGACTTTGGGAGCGAACCAAGAAATCTAAGGCTAGGCATTTCCGCTGACGGGGTCGATGTGAATAGCAGAACTAGACATCATAGTGTATGGCCTGTTCTATCTATTATCTACAACCTACCACCATGGTTGTGTATCAAAAGAAAGTTTATAATGCTTTCTTTATTGATATCAGTATCACCAGGAAACGATATTGATGTTTTCGTAGCCCCTTTGATCGATGATATGCAAATATTATTCGATCGGGGAGTCGAGACTTATGATGCATATGCACAAGAGAAGTTTATTCTATGTGCGGCTATGTTATGGACGATTAATGACTACCCTGCTCTCGGTACATTATGTTGTTGTCCTCACAGCGGATTCAGGGGTTGTGTTGTGTGTGGAGAACAAACTCAGTGTATTAGACTTCCAGAATCAAATAAGCAATGTTATGCTGGTCACAGGCGATATCTTCCATATGATCACCCGTTTTGAAAACAAAAAAGGCATTTAATGGGGAGCAAGATCCCTTACTTGCTCCAGAACCTTTGATTGGGGAGGAAATATATAACAAGGTAAAATTTTTAATTAATAAATGGGGAAGGATAGCTAATGGTAAGGATTCGGAAGTCCAAGATACTTCGACCGGTAGGGATGAGAAGATAAAAAAAAAAAAAGAGAAAAGCAAAGCACGTATATAGTTCAGATCTTTCCCAACAACAAGACCCTTATCGGAAGAAATTTAATATATGGTATAAATGTCTTAGGTATTGGCGCCACAATTCGATCCAACATTGCATATATTTTATGCATATTGAAAATAATGTGGCGGAGAGTATAATTGGAACATTGTTGGACGTTCCAAAAAAGACGAAAGATGGTCATAAAGCACGATTGGATTTGGTCCATTTTAATTTAAAACCAGGGTTACATCCTAAGAAAGAAGGGAATAATACCACACTTCCCCCAGCAACATGCAGACTGACGAAAGACGAAAAAGACAAGTTTTGTCAAACTTTATACAACTTGAAAGTTCCACAGGGGTATTGTTCTAATTTTTCTAGTTTAGTCAGTTTGAAGGACAGGAAGCTGATCGGACTTAAGTCACATAACTATCACATGCTCATGCAATAATTTCTGCCCGTCGCAATTAGACCTATGAAGCATGCACCAACCAGAATTGCTATTACCGGTTTTGTTTCTTTTCAAAACAATATGTAGCAAAGAAATAAAAGTGGATGAACTCGATAGGTTGCAAGAAGATTTATGTGTGCCCTTATGCCTTCTTGAGAAACATTTTCCACCAGCATTTTTTGATGTGATGATTCATCTAACCGTGCACCTTACAAGGAAAGTTAAATTATGTGGTCCAATTTTCTTTCGTTGGATATACCCATTCGAAAGGTTTATGAAGGTTATAAAGGCACACGTACAAAACATAAATAGACCAGAAGGATGCATTGCCTAAGAGAATGTTGCCGAAGAGACGATTGAATTTTTTAGTGAATTCTTAAGAAGCATGGATACGGTCGGCATACCACATGACACACATAACACATGTGGACTCCATGAAGATACTATTTCTCTGATAGACGACACTCCTATATCGGCTCCTAAAATAGGAGAAGTTTGTCCAGACCTCTTCGAGAAAGCACAGTTCTTTGTGTGTAAAATACATCTGAAGTAGAACCGTACATCAAGTCAGTTTTTTTTCTCTATGCTTACATACTTTTTCGTAGTTTTACACTAAAGCATTAAACTTTTTCCAAGAGACACATGCAATTTTTACAAAACAAATACCCTACTAAACAACAAAATCATCTCCAGCAAGAGCACACTAAAACGTTTGCTACTTGGTTACAGCACGAGGTACATTGTTTTTTATGTATGAGTTACATTTTATAGCAATGTACTATGCATGTTGGATGCAGCTCCCGAACCTTTTATTTACCTGTTATAGCAATATACTATGCATGTTGTAGGTATTTGCCAATTTTGGGCAATTTTGGTAGGAATTTTTTACAGTGTTTATCTGTACAAATTAAGTGTAGCTATTTAATACCCATGTTTTAGCAATGTACTATGTCTATATTAGGGTTTAAGCAATCATACATTCTTTGTTTTTAATATTAAAACGGCTTTGGCTGGTTGGGTACTCTAGCTCATCCCTATGTATTTCCATTTAACTAAAGTTAATCTTCTTCAATTTTCAGGTATATAGAGAGTCACAAGTCTGCAAAGATAGTGTACCAGCGACTGTTGATTGGCTTTCACATAAACCAAACATCAATGTACTGAAATATGATGTATATGCTATCAATGGATACACATTTCGGACAAATAGTCGAGAATGTAAAGGTTACCAAGACAGTGGTGTTAATGTTGTTGCAACAGACACACACATTTCCAAAGATGTTGTAACTGAAGGGTTTCTATGCAATCAATGAACAAATAATAACTTATGGTTCACATGCAACCCTAAGATGATCTATGTATTCTTCTATGAAGATTAGAACTAAAACCTAAAGGCAACAATAATTTCTAAAGATCAAAACTGAGAAAACCAGCCTTTTGATCTTATGATCCTTGAAGCTAGCAACAAAAGAATCCTGCCTCAAATGCAAGTCACACCCAAGCAATGGAGAAATCAGTCCAGCAGAGTAACAGAGGGAGAAGGTGGCTTGGGATTTAGGGTGCCCAGGGGGCTCCTTATATAGCCTCCTAGGGTTACACCTGAAACCCTAGAAAGCCTCCAAATGGACAAGGCTTTTGACCACTTGGACCAGGCTCCCCAAAACCCTAATTAGGGTTTCGCCAAACCCTGGAGGAGCCTCCAGTGTGGCGCCAACTTTGGTCCCTGGTTTTACCTGGCCAGTTATTCAACTATTGAATAAATGCCATCCAGTCCCTACACCTTTTATTAATTAATTTAATCACTAAATTAAATCCAATTAATTCCAGGTTAAATCTTAACTAATTATTATAGTTTCTGATTAATATATTAACGCTTAAATATATTAATAAACTATATATTTATTTTCTATTGATTTATTAAACAATTAATAAATCAACCATTCTCTCTACTGAACTATATATCTATCCTCCAGCTATGAGGGCAACCCAAATGAACTTTTCTTCTATTAACAAGATAAATACAATTATAAGTCATGGCTTAGACACCTAATCCAACAGTCTCCCACTTGAATAAGTCTATGACTTTAATTGTCTGTTTACCTTCTTATTAATATCAGTTTCCCAGAAACTGTCCTGAACTCTGACCTAGTTTGTTCTGTCCAAAGATAATTGATCATATGACCCTTCGTCCAACAAGTAATTTTCAGACACGAGTCATGGATTGAGATCAATCTCTGTCTGATACTCTATTTCCCGATCTCTGATTCTGCTTATGACTTTTAGACTTCTAATTGAACACATCAATTTAGTCCCAGCTGGCCAGCACTTTAGTCAACTTCAAAATCATCGAGAGGCCTACAGATATCTGTTTCCCTATTAGGGTCAAGGAACGAATAATCTTCGACTCATATGCTTGTGTCTTTTACTTGTCAAAATCATGCACAGCAATGTGTTTTATAACATCGAGTTACCGATGCGTTTATGCGTTATCAACGCACAACCGACTCGCAAATTTCAACTCATATGTCTCCGCTTTAAGATCATAGGATATTATCGTCTCAATCATTGCTCATGATGTAATCCTTGAAGCAATTTATTGAGTGCGGGTTTATCCAATACTCAAATCTCTATTTCTAAGTACTCATGAACGTTGTAGCAGTCTTACTGCAATGTCTAATTCCTTAGACAATCTACAAACCAATTCACGACAGTCTTCGTTCATACTTACTCCCGAAAAATATGAGCGACTGTGGACTTTTGAATAATCAAATTATTTGGGAAGTGAAACATGCAAAACGAAACTTAGAATCTGACTGGTAGCTACTCTTGCTTATTACCAAGTCTCTACGAGGCAATCACCAAGTCGGATTCTTCATAAAACTATTATCGGTTTCTAGATTCTTTTTAAACTTTTAATTTGTGTTATGTATCTATGTCTACATGACCTTTCACTCTTTCTATGTATCCAAATGTCATACATTTATACACCTTATCCAATCGGACATCCTTCCGAAGATATTTCAATTTTGGTCATACTGTCATTCTCATTTACAACTCCATTCTATGAACCGTGACTTTCCATGGTTGTTGGGATCTTTAGTCCACATGACTGCACCCTAAGACTATTTCGAGGTGTTACGATGTGCCGGTGACCCACACGCGCTCCATCGGAATACCAACGAAACTCTTTAACCATTAAGTCCTTTTACTATTTTTCAAACTCCTTTCAAATTACTATTCACATTCACCTAAATCATTTTCCAATGATTTCTCAAGTATGAACTGAATCCATTAAGTATTCCTAGCCAGGTCATATCCTGAAACTGACTCACTATGTTGTATACATTAAGTCATCAGAACATGTTCATGACACTTTTGATCGATCCAAGAAACTCGTGGGATTCGATCTAGTCCTATTCCAAACTCTTTTGGAATCCTTGGATTATTTATAATCCCTGTGCCACGACTTTCAGTAACTATTTCCTATCCGATACTTTTCTCATGCATCTTGATTCTTATCAAGATCATGCTTAATATGGCTAGGTCTATACTAACCGCAACATCTATCTGATAGATGTTTATGGATCATGTGAGTACGTTGTACCTTCTTTACATTTCTCATGCCAAATCATTACACTTTGCAATGATAGGAAACTCGTTTCCTGGTGCTATGAAGCTTGAATCTCATCAAGATCATCTTGGCAGAGTTTCGATCTATCTTATAGACGTTTACAACCACCTGAGTATGTCGTACCTCTATTAAGTCTTTCATAGCGATCCGTTTCTTAAAACCAAGTCATTACACTTTGTAATGAAAAGAGACGTTTCTTAGAAACAATATGTAACTCACATATGGAGATAGTAGATAATAGCGATACTCCCACAGGCTTTGACATGGTTATGGACTATTCACAAAATTCAGAACTTTTGGCACATTTTGTGAATCCAAACCTTTTCTGACATCTTAATGGAAATCTTTCAG
The DNA here is from genome assembly GCA_023525715.1 of Cichorium intybus. Taxonomy (NCBI): domain Eukaryota; kingdom Viridiplantae; phylum Streptophyta; class Magnoliopsida; order Asterales; family Asteraceae; genus Cichorium; species Cichorium intybus. The sequence goes on along the minus strand of CM042014.1, from coordinate 91,413,023 downwards.
CACATTCTCAAAATTCAATCCTTTGGCATATTTCAAGAATCTGAATATCCTTTCTTGCGAGATGCTCGTGGGGAAATCCCGGGCCCATGTACCTTTATACTGGCATATTCTTTGTGAGTCCCCATTAGTGTGCCGGTGATCCACACGTGCTCCACTAACGACTTACAATATGCAGTATCCTTTCGGATTTCATCTTCTATTGAGAGTGCTTCTCTCGGAGCCAATTACTTGACTCTGAGTATCGTCTCACTCAACCAGATGTTCTGAAGGTACATTTCTGTCCATGTTGCTTTCTTTTGATGATTCAATTACTCCCACTGGTTTTTAGACCCGGTGTAAAATCAATCAAACTGTCACATGGATTGTATCTCGTCCTAAGGTTCTCTAAATTGGCAGCAACCGGGCTCACCAATGCTTCCAAGTAGTTGGATTTGTCAATCCGTACCAGCTATAGTGTTTTACCACCAATCGGTATGTCACCCCGATCATAACTACTTATGATGGTGATCAGTACTACTGGTCAAGAGAAGATTATGTCAGTGTTGAAACAGAAATATGATTTCTGCTCTAAGCCTAGTGATGACTAAAGGTTCTATCACATGGCTAATCCTAAACTCATTCAGGACTGTCCCAACTCCCACTGTTTCCTAAGAACATGAGTTCTTTCTAAAAGAGCTCTTCTTTTACAGGTATAGCGGGATAGCCAGTGAAACGACATTGCTGATCAGGTTTACGCTAGTCATGAGGTTTGGACGAACACTACAAGACCCTGAACTCTCTATGTGTAAGTGGGATAATCCCAGCTTCACATTTTAGTAGTGTCTCCAAAACCTACTTAGTCTAGAACGTGGTCGGAATATGGTCTGACTGGTTTAGTATTAAATGTATCGGAAACTAATTGACAATGTATCTCATACATTGAGGATCGAACTATATCGACCAATGCTACATCATCTTCCCTAAGATACATTATAATTGTTAATGTTCTTGGAAGAGAATAAACTGTGATACATTTTCCCAGTTTATGTTGTCACTCAGGTTCTGTGGACCTTGTACTTCCTTTGAAGTCCTTGAACTGTTCAAGGTTTCAATTTAATCGCTTATTCTGATAAGCGAAGCCATATTCGTCATACCGAATGACAAATATTGTGAAGTACAAACAATTGTGTTCTATTTGAAGATTCGAGCAATACACAGCAACTGATGTGTCCGTTGCTCCTAATCTCAATGTCTTTTACATCTCTTTGTAAGCTTATGACCTTGTTAATTCTGTTCAAGACTTGCAATCTTCAGTTGACTCTAAGTCAGCTGATTCCAAAATCCTATCCTTTGGATCTTTGGGTGATTCATTTCTTGCTACATGTGCTTTATAAAGAACTTAATCATTATCTGACTCTAAGTCAAATGATTCCAAAGTCCTGTCCAAATGGATCTTTGGTTGATTCATTTCTTGCCACACTAAGAATTCAATTCATCATGTGACTCTAAGTCAAATGATTCCAAAGTCCTGTCCAACTGGACCTTTGGTTGAATTGATTCTTATAACATTTATCTTAACAATGATAAAGGACACAATTCCTAAAATCCAAACACTTTGGATGCATTCAACATTCAAGTTATCACCAATCATGCATTCAACACTATCATACAACATTTCAAGGTTAATTTCAAACAACATGTGTTTAAAAGATATTAGATGACAATTTTATTAAAACTAAAAATCCTTGAACAATGTACTATATGATAGACAATGTCATACGCATCTAAAAGCTAATAACATGATTTCAATATCTAACTAAACTCTAAAATTGCATGAGCTTCAGATCCAATCTGAATATGCTCCTATGCAACAACATCCCACATCCTATAGAGTCCATGCATATAGAGCAAATGTGAGAAACTCATCCTGTATCAAGGAATTAAGGATCAGGGGTTTTGAGTTTTAAGATATTCCTGAGTTGCCAAACTGTTCGGCCTCGGAGCATTTTTCCAATCTTTCCGTGACTGTGTCCCATCCTGTGGATTCCCAGTTTGAAACATTGAGGAACCGGTCCAGACGATCTGGATCATTTCTTGATGTGTCCTATTACTGGACTCAATCCTGAAGCAGCTGAATCAATGGAACTATGCTTCTCTATGAACGACTCATACAGAGTCAACATCGAATGTATATCCACAATTGTCTTATCTGGTTTCCCTTCCTGTACATCAGGATGAACGGATCAGCGAGTCGAGCTAATGCTTTAACTCCCGATCAAAAAGGGACCAAATTTATACAGTTCACCTATGTGTCTCTCAGTCTTGAGAACATGTGAACTGGTGCTACTTCCTGCACACTTCAAACTCTTTGAAAATCTTAGCTCGTCCTTTCTCAACCAGTTCATGGAACTTTTTCCATAACTTGCTGTGTTAACTTATCTGACCCCAAGAATTCTAAATTCCTGCGGAACTCGAGGTCAATGATCAATAGTATTAGGCAACGAACTTTCCTTGACTTAACAATCAAGGAGTCATGCTCATCACAAGCTACTGTGTAATGTCATGCTCTGGGGAGCGGACACTCAGTCAGATCTAGCTTGCCAGCAAAATTGAGAACTATTCTCTATTTATGAAGCCATACCATATAATTCAGGCCAGTCAGCCTTACCATATGTAGCATGTGCATTCTGAAGCTCTCAGAAATGGGTGAAGGAGGATAAGGAGGAGAATAGACACTTGTTTCAGACATCTACAACAAACAGAATTTATTAGTTTAATTTATCCTTTTAAATAATTACCCACTTTATTATTTATTAAGGCTGGGACCCAAAATACCGCAATTATGGTGTGAAGAGGGATGCCGTAATAACAATATAATGGTCATTAAGGTAGATAATACACGTATCAATTTCATCTTATGAAATTCCTAGATCTGTTGAGACACATTGAACTATTCAATGGCATGTTTAGCCTCGGATGTGCCCCACTGTTTATGAATGGGATGTCGAGGATCACAAATCGGGTGTGTATAAACATGCAGATTCGCTCGGTACTCTCGAAGTCAATTGTCATCTCTAATTAACGTGCCGGTTAACCACACACGCTCCGTTAATAATGACAAAATCGAGAAACCCATTGCAAGTCTTTGTGAACCCCTATTGGTGTGCCGGTTAACCACACACGCTCCACCAATGTTTCACAAATTGCAATGCGCAACCTCATGGATTAGCAACTCATTCACATTTTTGACCTAAAGTAACTAGATTGGGATTTTGTTCAAAGTTCTAGTACTTTCAATTATAGCATTATACTTTTAAGAGGCTTAGCGGTTCTACCAACCCGTTCGGCTAACGACACTCGACTGACCAGGAGAGCGGTGGGTAAGAGTGGATACCCATTAGACTGTCATTTTATAGTCAGTCGCCTTATACCCTCTTTATAGGACAGTTTTGTGAATGAGACCTACTAGCGGTAAGACTAACCAGTTTAATCTTATATATAAATATTAACTTTTAATAATATATATATAAGATATATTTTAATCTCATTAAAATATTTTAGAATTAATTTACTCATAATTTTCGCTAATTTATTTCAATTTTTCGAAAATTTTAAATTAATTCGTTAAGTTGATTTAATTGATCTTTTAATTAACAATTAATTAAAGTAATTAAATCTAAGATAGATATTATAAATTAATCAAATTAATTTTATCTATTTAAGGCCCCTATGGTTCGAAAATAGCAAGCCAACAAATAAGGGTTCCAGTTATTTATTAGATACACTTACCAAAAATAACAACCTACTTAAAAGGCATGCAAATAAAGGGGAATCCAAGGGGTGGCGGCTAGGGTTAGGAAACCCTAGCCATGATTTCGACCAAGGCCTCTTCCAAGAGGTGTTTTTCGCAAAAACACTTAAGGCAAAAACAGTTTAAGCAATTATAAATCAAACACAAGAAAACAACCCATAGCTCTGATACCACTGAAGAGTTTCTATGCAATCAATGAACAAATAATAACTTATGGTTCACATGGAACCCTAAGATGATCTATGTTTTCTTCTATGAATATTAGAACTAAAACCTAAAGGCAACAATAATTTCTAAAGATCACAACTGAGAAAACCAGCCTTTTGATCTTATGATCCGTGAAGCTAGCAGCAAAAGAATCCTGCCTCAAATGCAAGTCACACCCAAGCAATGGAGAAATCAGTCCAGCAGAGTAACAGAGGGAGAAGGTGGCGTGGGATTTAGGGTGCCCAGGGGGTTCCTTATATAGCCTCTTAGGGTTACACTTGAAACCCTAAAAAGCCTCCAAATGGACAAGGCTTTTGACCACTTGGACCAGGCTCCCCAAAACCCTAATTAGGGTTTCACCAAACCCTGGAGGAGCCTCCAGGGTGGCGCCAACTTTGGTCCATGGTTTTACCTGGCCAGTTATTCAACTATTGAATAAATGCCATCCAGTCCCTACACCTTTTATTAATTAATTTAATCACTAAATTAAATCCAATTAATTGCAGATTAAATCTTAACTAATTATTATAGTTTCTAATTAATATATTAACGCTTAAATATATTAGTAAACTATATATTTATTTTCTATTAATTTATTAAACAATTAATAAATCAACCATTCTCTCTACTGAACTATATATCTATCCTCCAACTATGAGGGCAACCCAAATGGACTTTGCTTCTATTAACAAGATAAATACAATTATAAGTCATGGCTTAAACACCTAATCCAACAGTAACCCATGTTAAAAACACTTATTATGGTGTTTTACGAGAGATATGGGTATTAGATTATAATTTCCAAAGAATTCCTATTTTTAAGTGTGATTGGGTAGATAGTAGAAATGGGGTGAAGAAGGATAAACTAGGGTACACACTTGTGGAACTAAAAAGGTTGGGCCATAATGATGATCCCTTCATGTTAGCCTCACAAGCACAACAAGTCTTTTACGTGGCAGACCCAATCGATTACAAAAGATCTATTGTCTTCAAAACACCTCCCAAGAATTACAGAGATGCTTATTGTAACACCCCATTTCTACTGTTTTCAAATACTATCGTTTTTCGTATAAATAAAAGAATACAAAAATACGGTTTATCAAAAACCGATCATTTATATATTTAAATTCAGTGGGTGTTACAAATCTATACCAAAATTAACCATAGTAAGCAAGAAAGGAATAAACCTTGAGTCCATAATAGGAGCTAACTTGAGCTCCACTCCGGCTAAACTTCGTCCCATTTATAGTAAATCATCTTAACCTGAAAATACATGGCAAAACATAGAATACGTAAGACAATAATGTCTCGTGAGTTACATGAGTTTTAGACTCAAACACTTAACTTCTTTTTCCAACCTTTTTATAAAACTTATATCATAAAAACATCTTTCAACTCTTTAAAATAGTAACATACCAAGCTCTTTACTTTTCAAAAATCATTTTATAACATATTTGTAGAAATAACATCTTACAAAACTTTATAGTAGCAACATACTATAACTCTTTACTTTCACAAAATCATCTCGTAATATACTTTGCAAAAATAGCATCTTTCTTACTTTCTTTGACTGGTTTTATAAGCTTGCTGGATTTTTATACTTAGGGCTTTAATCACCATAAGTGATACCCCAAGTCTCTATGGCTAGAAAGAACACATCAATCCTCACCATAGAAGTTGCTTAGGCAATCTACTTCGCGATGGGGCCTTTTCCCCGGTAGACCCCTTACCTAACCCGGGTAGGTGGAACATAGTTCAGTTACTAACGCTGCTTGCTACAATTACCAGTCATACAAAATACTTTCTGCTTACTTGAACATTACTCACATACATATAGATAGTGGCTAAGTGCCAAACTTCATCACATATGTAAAATATGTTTTTATAACATTCTAGCTTTATGCCAAATCATACTTTCCAACATCTTATGGCTATTTGTCATTCATACTTGAAAACATATACAGTTTGTAACCAAAACATATTTCTTAAACATCTTATGGCTATATGCCATTCATACTTGAAAACATATATAACTTGTAATACAAATATATTTTCACATAATTGGTTCATAGACCAACATACTTTCCCTTAATTTAACTTGTAGTTCAAAACATGACTTCAAATATAGCATTATACTTTCACAACAAGTTAGAAATAATACTCTTGCATATAATTTCACATATAGAAATTTTATAAGAAATCTTGAAAATACTTACTTGCCATGTACCCCAGAATGGGTAAAAATACTGCATGTACTCACCTCATGTATTGCTAGTGGATTGACTACACGTTCTTGTATTTATACTCTTTTGATTCGATAATCACTTGGCATGAACCTATATTTAACATTTTATACATTAACATTCATGCTAACTGACTCTATAACTCATTGGAGTCCTTATTATACCATTATGGGTCATAACAAGTCTATAACTTTAAAATGACCAACTTTAAATAAATCGTATATTATACGTATTTTACTACAGTACCCTCGGGAGGTCGTATTTTCATTCCGACAATTTTTCATGAAGTTTTAGACTATAATGGACTTATGTTTAAAATTTGAGGTAAATCGGACAAGTGTAGCTTCAAGTTCCAAAAATTAGCCAAGCCTTAACAAGAAGCGGAAGAAGTTTACTCAGTTTTTCCCAGGCGCAGGATCGCGACCCGATCCTCATGGAGGTCGCGACGCGATCCCCTGCAGGGCAGACTCATAATCCGATTGTTATGGTACAAATTCCCATTTTCCTCATTTTAAGCCCTTAATACACGACTTAATCACTAAGGTTTGTTCCAAGACCAAAACCATTCATTTACTTCAGGTTTTTAACCATAAAAATCATAGATTTTAATTATTTTCCAAACATTCCCGTTTTTGTATTTTTGATTCAAAAACCGAAATTATCCAATGTTAAGCACTTCTACTGATTTATTTCAACAATTGCCACATATGGAACTCATTAAAACCCCTTAGAATTAATTTGATCATGTAAACTTGAATTCTAAGGTTTTTTAACAAAATTCCAATTTTTCAACAATAGCAACATACTTTGATGATTTTAAGATATGTTCTTAATACACAACTTAATTGTTTTAGAATCATTCCCTAACTAAAATCCATCATTTAACCATGTTTTTAAGCCATGAAATCATTGATTCCAAATTTTTCCAAAGATTTTCCATTTTTAACATCTTCACCCAAAAATCTGAAATTTCTTAAACTTAACAACTAGGAATGGTTTATTACTTCTGTTAAGACATATTAACCTCATTAAGAACCATTGAAACCAACTTGTTCTTACAAACCCGTTGGTTAGGGTTCTTGAGCTCAAATTCTCATTCCTTGATTTTTAACACTTTCAATGGTTAAACTAGGTTTAGATAGTGATTAAGACACAAGTTAAGGCTAGGAATCATAGGATAATCCTCCTCTAGTCACTGAATTTTCGAAGCTACAGTAACCTACTCACGGGAAATGGGTTAAACAACCCTAAAAACAAATTTACTAACCTTAGAAGGCTTGGAATTCTTCAATTCCAAGTTAGTTTCTTTCAATATTCCAAAATCCTCAAGACCCGATCACTCTCATGCTCTCACGATCTCTCTGGAGACTTCCATCTTCTGAACATTAAGGAGATATTTTCTCCTTTAAATACCTAGCAAATTTCCATTTTTGGTCCCTAAATTTCCATTTTTCCCAAAATGGCACAAAAACTCATTTTTATAACATTATGGGTTTATTTTATTTCATTTTGGCCCCAACATTACATTTTCTTGACTTTAAAGTCATTTGCATGTCAAATGACCATTTTACCCATTTTTACCATTTTTCTCAAAATAGCATATAACATGCTTGAATTGTAAGAACTTCTACCTTTTATAACTTTACTCCACTTATAAACTTATTTTGCACTTTAAGACATTTTAACACTTAAAAATCTCATTCTTAAGTTAAATTTTTCAAAATGACAAAATACCCTTTTTGGTCATTTTTGTACTTTTTTCTCGCTTTTACATTTTCAACATCCTTACTTCATCCTTATAACTTTATTATAGTTTATATATTTCATCCTTGCGGAAAATATGATTATTTTCATTTTACCACAAGAACTGAAAATTACCAAAACTTCTCATACCTTCATTTTATACTTTTACCAATATTTTTGGGTTCTTACACTTATGATGATGTAGATGAAGAATTTAGTACTACAGTTTGTCCTAAAAATGACAATATATTTCCACGTCTACACCCAGTTGACTTGCATAAGGAAAATGATTATTTTCATACTGATTGTCAAGGTATTGTTATACGTAAGGTATGTGTACCTTCATCATAGCCTAATGTTTACATATATCAGATATCAACTCTACATATATATAAAATTCATATTTTAAACAATTACTTTTGTTTGTAGAAGGAGAAGGCAAAGGACAAACAAGTAGTTGATGCAGGGGATATGTAATCCATTTACTTGCTATGAAGACAATACACAATTTCTTACAAGTTCCCTTGATTGTGCATGCTATTAAGTAATTCATATTGTGATTCCGCACCAACTTGACAGAATTACCCTTGTTTTTTTAACATTTTGGTTATTCACTGTAACGCCCCAAATTTTCGTAAATTTAAAAAAAAACATAATAACGCTAAAAGCACGCTAGTGCCAAAGGCACAAAAACGTTAAAAGCACAATAGTGCTAAAACAACATTAACGTTAAAAAGCATATTAGTGCTATCGCTTATTTTAAAATATTATGTGACAAAATGTAAACCTTTTAAAACTTTACTCATGACATAAAGTCATGTCTTAAAACTTCGGTCCCAACAAAACCATTTAGTTGTAAAGATATTTGAACAACTTCGGGGGTTACAACTTCATATCAAACTAAATCATAGAAAGCAAGTTAGGATTACAAACCAGAATATTAGCCAATGTTCGCTCCATCTAAAATCGCAATCACCTCGGGTCATCTACTTGCTTCTATGTCTCGTGTCTAAAACCTGGGATACATGGCATAAAATAAAATACGTAAGACGAAAACGTCTCGTGAGCTACATGGGTTTTAGACTTAAAACATCATTGAAAATATTTTATAATCAATACCATATATTTGATATATTTCTTTTTAAAATCCTTTGTAAAATAAGTCATACGACTGACCTTTTCTTTTCAAAAACGTCTTTACAATCTGAGTCATATAAATGACATTTACTTCTTAATTTCCTTGCGAAAACAACTTATAGAAGTCTTGAAACTTAAACAATATAATTAGTTCAACACGATTAATACAAAATAGATGCATATGCAATGCATGTTTCGCACGCCAATGCAAAGCTCGCGGGTTCCGCACCCGCGTCTGAGGTCTAAAGACCAGGTCACATTCGTGACAAAACTCGCGGTTATATACCGCGTCTAGAGGTCTATAAAGACCAAGGCTTACCAAAATAGGATAACAAGTCTTCCTATAATGGTATCTAAAAGATTTCTACTTTGCGACGGGAGGTACCATCCCAGTAGAGTCTGTTGTCCCGTTACGGGGACGTGTCCGGACCTCGCTGACTCATGCAATCACACTCTATGCATGCATAAAAGCACTACTTATCTTTTGTACTAGAAATCACGAATGCCATAAGCCACATGTGCAATTACATATACATTAATAGATTAAATCTTTCATAAACTTATATAAGGATCAAATCATTTAGTACATATAATCATTGTTCTTTTGAAATAGATTCATAACATTAGCCATAGTAGACTGACTACCAAAATATTCTTTCACATGCATAGTACGCTTAAAGCCAAAACAATCTTTCGGTAACAAAGTAGGCTAAATGCCAAAACATACTTTCATAATCATTGTAGGCTTGATGCCAAAACATTCTTTCAAATCATCATTTAAAACTTTTTTTATGGTAACATACGTAAAACGATTTGCATATCATTTGATATCCATAAGTCATATAAAAGATTTGTTAACAATTTTGCCATGTACCCCATAGTGGGAAAAAGCCACATGTACTCACCTTAGTAGCTAGATATGTCTAGCTACATTAATCCACATAGCTCTAGTCTTTCGTTGCTTCCAAACGTCTTTCAATGTCTATTAATTTTAATAGAAGATTAGAACGTATTTCGCAACTAAACATAAAACATTTGTCTACTCATTCTTATAGTACTTCTAGTCATTATGTAATCTCATACTAATGGTTGAGTATGATTCCTAATGCATCATAACCATTTTGGACGATTTTTTACCCTTTTTGTCTCGTTTTGACCAAAAAGGGTATTTTCGGGTTCTAAAATGTTATTTTAGCAACTTTCAAATTTTTACATCTTTATAAGCTTATATCAATGCTTAGATGTCAAAACATCTTTCATTTTACTTATTTATGTCATTTGGGCAACTTTCAACGGATAAAGTTTCTAAAAATAGAAAGCGTTAATAAAGCATGCTATTTTACGTTTATTTGACACTAATAGGTTCCCAGCACTTCATAACATCATCCCATATTCCATTTTATATTCATATGCCTCTACTTAGGCTACAACTAGAACTTTTAGTTTTGACCTCATAACATCATCCCATATTCCATTTTATATTCATATGCCTCTACTTAGGCTACAACTAGAACTTTTAGTTTTGACCGTGACTATTTTAGTCATTTCTTTTAGTCTCAAAATCATTTACCCAATTTCAGTCCATTGTAACACTTTAACATTTTTACGAATAATACTCAAGTTGTATTCCATAAATTTTCAAATCGTTAGATATATTACACTAGATTTCTATTCTCAAATTCCAAGTATTAACTAGTAAGATCCCCATATTTAATGAACTACTAAGCAAAATCCATGTATTCAACAAAATCCATGTCAAACCCAAACATTTATAGCTTCTTGTGTGTGTTCTTGAACTTATGAAGAACATAAACCCGAAAATCAATTCCAATTCCAACATGCATTGATAGATTTCAAGTTTAATAGATTAGAGTTTCCAATACCAAACATTTTACCTTCACAAATCTGTCAAAAAACTTGAAATCATAGGTGTTCTTGCCCATTTTCATGAATCCTCTACTTCAAACCATGTTCAAAAATACAAATCAGCTCCAATTTACAACATGCAGTGAATATTTTGAACTCGAGAAACTAGGGCTCTAAAAATCATATTTTTACCTTTTGAGTTCTCGGCTACAAATCTGAAATCATAGATGTATCCTTGTCATATCCATGGAATTCAGACCTGTACGAAATCCTAATCAGAAATCGAGGGTGAAACTCGACATGCATTCCTAATATCTATGAATTTCAGAACTCTTTTAGACCAAACATCAAACATTTACCTTAATCTGATAGGTAACAAGAAGTTTGAAGATTTATGGCTGGAGGTTGCAAGAAACAATCTCATTCATCACATTTGAACAATTTTCGAGACCACCAGCAGCCACCACTCGCCGTCAGGCACTGGTAATCGCCGGCAACAGCCCCCACCATCAACACCTCATTGCTGTTCCTCACTCCCAGATCGTGTATCTCTTTCTGATAGGAACCGCACCCAAAGCCATAGTCGGCTTCCTTCTACCGCCGTGGGCCACTGATCGAACCTCCACCGGCCTCCTCCTCCGGCGTCTTTCCCTTGAACAGCGCCGGCAGCAACAACAATCGCTGCTGCCATTCCCGACCTCCCTTACTCCATTGTTCACTCTCCATCTCGAAATCATATTCCTCTTGCTCGGAAAATGCTGCCTGACTCCGCCGATCTCTCTCTCGATCACGATTTTACACCCATCCGATCGGAGGTGATGATGTGTGCGTGTTTTTGATTTTCGTTTCTCCCGATTTCACTTTTTTCTGATTTTTGTTTATGCGACTAAGGAAAAGGACGACCCCACAGGAATACAAAAACTGATAGCTGTATTAATTGTCAAATGACCTAAATACCCCTCCTTATCCCAGCCTTGGAAAATTTTCATCTTTTGATTCTTATTCTTTTTCTGATTTTCTTTTAACCGTAACTCTCTCATATGATATCGAAATGTAACAAACTTTATGCATTTAGAAAGATGGGAATGAGCTTTACAACATTCCCCTACTGACTTAAGTTTGAATCTTAATAGATTGTCCGACATCAACCCTTGAAAATGACCCTTTGGTCCTTTTTGTCACTTTTAGGCCATTTTAGAACTTTCATAACTTCTTCGTTATAACTTCAAATGGCCTGAATTTTTTTCCTATATTTTTATTATCTCAAATATTATTAAAGTCTCTTTGAGGATTTTTTTCTCAATTCCTTTTATAATTTGAGATATTGATTTTTAAAGATTATTCAATAAAGTTTTCACTTTTGGTCCTTTATTTCCAATTTTGCCCTTGGGTCACTGAGACCAACTTTTTAACTGAAATAATATCTCAAAATGACTTAATAAAAAGTATTTACAATAATTTCCCATAATTTTACCTTCTTGGACCATTTTGCCCTTCCATTATACATTTGATAATCCATGAACATCAGTCCTTCCCAACATCAAATGTACTTACACTAACTTTCTATTTATATAAAAATTCTAGTTGTCACAATTATCTACCCCTTAAACGGATTCCGTCCTCGGAATCACTGAGATAACAACGAGATTGACTTACAATAACATAATCTCATATGAAAAAGAACTTATCACGTTTCATCCACTTAACTCGTTATCATAAAAATGTATTTTTCCTAGTATCCTTGACAATTCCTTACTTTCTATGTTATAATCAGTTTGACTTTTCCCAAAAGTCAACTTGTACTCCATTTATTTATTTCTTGTCACACCTAAAGTAGCATTCTACTTCGTCATTCCTAGCCGTAAGTCATCAGACTTTAACTCCAAGAGTCTTTCTTTCCATTGAATTCTTTCATTATATTTTTTACTATCAAATTAGCCATGTCATTATATCAGTGTAACCTAATACGCATATCTCCTTTAGCTTTCACCATTCACTCATCTAGTCTTTGAACTTTACTAAGTTCCAATTATCTTGACCATTCCAATTAGTCATCTTATTTCTTGTACTAACACGATAGTGTTAATGTAGATGATTACAGCATCATCTACCTTCTTGTCTTTACATGTGTACTAGTGGTTCAGACACTACTCATGACGTTTGCATCAATCTTCGACTTTAGGATTCATAATCACCTTTTCTCACTCGGGATTTGTAGCTACTTGACTCTCAACATCCCCAAGAAAATTTTCATCTTCTAGACGCACCCATGATGATCGAGAACCTTACTTGGGTATTTCAATCAACTAAAGTCAACAACAGTTGACAGCTAACTCTTAGTCAACGTTTACGGTCAGATCGACCCCTAAACGTGCAATACTCACCTGAATTGTGAATAATCTATTCTATTGTTAGGGTACAATCCTCTGTATCATCATCACGTTGATGATACTCATGCTTTAAAGTGTCCTATTATGTCGTTCAATAGTCCCTACTCTTCCACTGCATTCCATTCATCAAGTTCTTAAACTTGAATCTACGCCACTCTATTCGTATGAACGTTCATATGGCTAAGCATCCAGGGTCTTCCCATCTACCCCTTAAACGAAAATGAAGGGCATTTTCGTTTAAGGTGCAATGCACTACAAGATTCTTACATATTACTAATCTATTTCCCTTTTCCTATTCTTACTTTTCAAGTTTTCATGAAAATCCTTTGATATAATTAAAATGTAAATTTTCATTAGTTCGTTACTAACTCTACATGTGATGACATAAGTCAACCATGTTTATTAAATCAATTAACTTTCCATTCAGAATATCACCTTTTGTGATAATCATCTCATGGTGAGAAAATACTAATCACGTTAGAGCCCATGCCATGGTCTCCTAAAATTCATCATTCATGTGCTATATCTAGCACAACTATCGTGATGTTTTACTTATAAAAAAAAATAATAATTACAATGTTCTTCTTTAAGTTGTGGATTAACAACTTACATCTCAAGCTATTGTCATTAACCACTACGTAAACATGGCACACTTTCAACGTCTAGACTTGTTAATGCGTCGACTTCATCTTATATCTAGCTTCTGGTAGTGAACAGTCCCTTAGGAACAATCAAGAAACTTCAGGAATCATCACACATACACAGCTATAACTGAGTATAGCTCAAGCGTCACTATCTTCCAATACCGTATTGCGTCCACTTAAGCGGCGTGCTCTCTCTTCATTTTAGTATCTCGTCCATGACGTATCCTTTCGAACACCAACTTGTGCTCATGCATAGCATCGTGATCCCCACGTAGCTGCGCCATGACATTTGTAAGCCCATTTTAATGCAAGTTCTCATGCACACCAGCTTGGGCAATAAGCTTTGAGTTCTATACATTAGAACAACAATCAACTTATCATCTCATCGTGATCCTTGCCTGATTGTGCCATAGAACACAATGCATAATATCCATGTCTTGCTTAAACCTTCTATCTTCTCAACCACAACATTTTAAGCTGTCAAACCTTGACACAAGGCTTTCATACACTTCCATTTCCTTTCTTTTCTGTTCTCGGGCACTTTATTGGTCATCTTTTCCTTTTGAGTCATCATACTTATGGCTTAATTGTTTGCTCAGCCTTTGAATGCTTTCATTCGTGGAATTCATTCACGTTTGGAAGTCATAACTTCCTCTTTCTTGACTATTTTGCTTTTTCTTATCTTTGTCTTATACTAACATCATGAGTTCTTTGTCTAGTACTTAGATAAGTACTATACTTTCATTTTCTCATAATTTATTTGATCGTAACTTTTAGTAATCATACTTAAATCCCCTGGTTGTCCGTGTGAGACACCAAGTTACTTCCTTCAATCTTTCTTCTTTACCTTTTCAAACAACCATTCGCTTTATTTCTAATTACAAAACCCAACGGATTTCCGTTCACGCTTTATCTTGTTCTGATGGTTATACTCTATAGTGCTAATCAACCTACGTAAGGCATAATAGTTGCCATACTTTTCCATTTCGGCTTTCCAACTACATGGAACATACCCATTATATTATCTTATATAACTTAAGTAAAACTTAATCTTATTACATATGTGTAATAATCATATGTCATTTAAACTTTTTATATCTTCTTTACTACTTCTTACATGTATCCTCCTACCAGATTCCCAAGATTCCTTCGTAATTCCACCAATCTCAAATACATATCCTGTTATTATGATAATACGGACCCATATTATCATAACCACCTACACATATTTGATTTCGGCATTACCACTAAGTCTCATGGTCCACTAATTCAGGATAATACTTCACAACAA
Organism: Cichorium intybus; assembly: GCA_023525715.1. Lineage (NCBI taxonomy): Eukaryota > Viridiplantae > Streptophyta > Magnoliopsida > Asterales > Asteraceae > Cichorium > Cichorium intybus. Next base: position 91,397,712 of record CM042014.1, on the reverse strand, counting down.
TATATTATATTGTTAACATGTATTACGGAATAAGCTCATAAACAAAAATACTTGCATAGCTATAAAAAAAATTCTAAAAATAAACACATAATTCCCTAACAGTCCAGCATTATTTTTAGACTTAGCAGTCTAATCATCCTATGGGTCTGCAACCTATCTTAGGTTCTTAGGTTCATCAACCTACCTTACGATGCATCTTATCATGGCCTTAGCTTTCTTGCTTACGGTCTTACCTTAAGTCTGTATTCTCACTTAAGCCTCACACGGTTTAAGCCTAGGTTCGAGTCTCGACACATAATAACGCTAAAAGCACGTTAGTGCCAAAGGCACAAAAACGTTAAAAGCACAATAGTGCTAAAAGCACATTAACGTTAAAAAGCACATTAGTGCTATCGCTTATTTTAAAATATTATGTGACAAAATGTAAACCTTTTAAAACTTTACTCATGACATGAAGTCATGTCTTAAAACTTCGGTCCCAACAAAACCATTTAGTTGTAAAGATATTTGAACAACTTCGGGGGTTACAACTTTATATCAAACTAAACCATAGAAAGCAAGTTAGGATTACAAACCAGAATATTAGCCAATGTTCGCTCCATCTAAAATCGCAATCACCTCGGGTCATCTACTTGCTTCTATGTCTCGTGTCTAAAACATGGGATACATGGCATAAAATAAAATACGTAAGACGAAAACGTCTCGTGAGCTACATGGGTTTTAGACTCAAAACATCATTGAAAATGTTTTTGATATATTTCTTTTTAAAATCCTTTGCAAAATAAGTCATATGACTGACCTTTTCTTTTCAAAAACGTCTTTACAATCTGAGTCATATAAATGACATTTACTTCTTAATTTCCTTGCGAAAACAACTTATAGAAGTCTTGAAACTTAAACAATATAATTAGTTTAATGCGATTAATACAAAATAGATGCATATGCAATGCATGTTTCGCACACCAATGCAAAGCTCGCGGGTTCCGCACCCGCGTCTGAGGTCTAAAAGACCAGGTCACATTCGTGACAAAAGCTCGCGGTTATATACTGCGTCTAGAGGTCTATAAAGACCAAGGTTTACCAAAATAGGAGAACAAGTCTTCCTATAATGGTATCTAAAAGACTTCTACTGCGCGATGGGAGGTACCATCCCAGTAGAGTCGGTTGTCCCGTTACGGGGACGTGTCCGGACCTCGCTCCTCGCTGACTCATGCAATCACACTCTATGCATGCATAAAAGCACTACTTATCTTTTGTACTAGAAATCACGAATGCCATGAGATGCTTGTGCAATAACATAGAGATTAACAGATTAAATCTTTCATAAACTTATATAAGGATCAAATCATTTAGTACATATAATCATTGTTCTTTTGAAATAGATTCATAACATTAGCCAAAGTAGACTGACTACCAAAATATTCTTTCACAGGCATAGTACGCTTAAAGCCAAAACAATCTTTCGGTGACAAAGTAGGCTAAATGCCAAAACATACTTTCATAATCATTGTAGGCTTGATGCCAAAACATTCTTTCAAATCATCATTTAAAACTTGTTTTTATCGTAAGATACGTAAAACGATTTGCATATCATTTGATATTCATAAGTCATATAAAAGATTTGTTAACAATTTTGCCATGTACCCCATAGTGGGAAAAAGCCACATGTACTCACCTTAGTAGCTAGGTACGTCTAGCTACATTAATCCACATAGCTCTAGTCTTTCGTTGCTTCCAAACGTCCTTCAATGTCTATTAATTTTAATAGAAGATTAGAACGTATTTCGCAACTAAACATAAAACATTTGTCTACTCATTCTTATAGTACTTCTAGTCATTATCTAATATCATACTAATGGTTGAGTATGATTCCTAATGCATCATAACCATTTTGGACGATTTTTTACCCTTTTTGTCCCGTTTTGACCAAAAATGGTATTTTCGGGTTCTAAAATGTTATTTTAGCAACTTTCAAATTTTTACATCTTTATAAGCTTATATCAATGCTTAGATGTCAAAACATCTTTCATTTTACTTATTTATGCCATTTGGGCAACTTTCAACGGATAAAGTTTCTAAAAATAGAAAGCATTGATAAAGCATGCTATTTTACATTTATTTGACACTAATAGGTTCCCAACACTTCATAACATCATCCCATATTCCATTTTATATTCATATGCCTCTACTTAGGCTACAACTAGAACTTTTAGTTTTGACCGTGACTATTTTAATCATTTCTTTTAGTCTCAAATCTTTTACCCAATTTCATTCCATTGTAACACTTTAACATTTTTATGAATAATACTCAAGTTGTATTCCATAAATTTTCAACCCGTTAGATATATTACACTAGATTTGTCCCTTTTTAACATTTTACCTTTAAAGTGACTTTAATTATTCAACATGACTCATTCACGGTCAAATAACTAATTTTCATCAAATGATGGAATCCACGATTCCATTCCTTTCTTTCTATTCTCAAATTCCAATTATTAACTAGTAATATCCCCATATTTAATGAACTACTAAGCAAAATCCATGTATTCAACAAAATCCATGTCAAACCCAAACATTTAGAGCTTCTTGTGTGTGTTCTTGAACTCATAAAGAACATAAACCCGAAAATCAATTCCAATTCCAACATGCATTGATAGATTTCAAGTTTAATAGATTAGAGTTTCCAATACCAAACATTTTACCTTCACAAATCTGTCCAAAAACTTGAAATCATAGGTGTTCTTGCCCATTTTCATGAATCCTCTACTTCAAACCATGTTCAAAAATACAAATCAGCTCCAATTTACGACATGTAGTGAAGATTTTGAACTCGAGAAACTAGGGCTCTAAAAATCATATTTTTACCTTTTGAGTTCTCGGCTACAAATCTGAAATCATAGATGTATCCTTGTCATATCCATGGAATTCAGACCTGTACGAAATCCTAATCAGAAATCGAGGGTGAAACTCGACATGCATTCTTAAGGCTGAAGGGTGTGCAAGACACCCATGACAACACATGACAACCGCCATGTCATCGCCAAATCATAAAGACTTCCAAGACACCTAATAGGGGTGTGCAAGACTCCCATGACTACCATTTTAATTTCCACGTCACATTTATATTTTACGTTTTTTTAATTAAAACCAAACATTAAAAATTAATTAAAACCAAACATTTAAAATTAAATAAAAGACATTACATAAAAATAAAAATAAAAACGACATTGCACGAAAAAAAAACATAAAAACGACAACTCCTAAATTTTTCTTAAAAAAATTACTTATTTAAATATTTCTTGCGTCGTTGTTCCGTCATCAATCGGATCGCCTCGAGGTCCTCTTCGGTCCCGGATCGGCTAAACAACACGTAATCCAACCGCGATTCCGCAATTTCGTTGTGGCGGTAGAATTGTTCAACGAGCCGGTCGACCTTTTCCTCAACATCGTCTTTCGAAGACGAGCCGGAGGCATCTCGGTTTGCTCTTTTCGCTCGGTCGCGGCCGATGGGGCGTCGAGGCGAAGGCATCTCGGTTTGTGGTTCGGTGTCGTCGTCGAGGTCGATCGGGTCTCGACCATCCGAAATATCGTCATCCGGGGTCCTCCCACGTTTGGAACCCGTGCTCGAGTGAGGCGAATCGGGATTTAGTAGCCACTTAGGATCGGTGCGCATCAACTCCCAACTTCGCATATGCTTAAACGGTTTCCCGACAACTCGCCCATATTGTTCCATAGCCGTTGTGAAAATCCCGAATTCGTTTTCGCCACTTCGTCGCATATTCACCAAGTTGTTGTAAATGCCATTGAACTTGGTGCACTCCATATGAAGTTTCTGCCACTTCCCGTTAATACCGTCGTTGTTTCGGTACACCCCACGACCCATCGCCGCGTGGTAGTGGTCTAAAATGCGTTCCCACAACGATGTGGAACTTTGGCTATTTCCTTTTTGCGAATCCATGGAAATAGCGAGGGTGGATATGGATACGGGTATTGCGCGTTTCGCGTGGTAGTGGTCTAAAATGCTATTTCCTATTCGTCGGTCGTCCACGGAACCTTCGCCTCTTGCGCGTTTCGCGTTTTGTTCTTTTGTCTATTATTTTTCTTTTTCTTTTTGGAGGAAGACGCGGGGGCTTGTGTTTCCATCATTACCTCTTCGGGTGATGCTTGTGGCGGTGGTGATGGAAGCGGTGGTGATTGTGATAGAAACGGTTGTTGGAAGGGTGCGTACGGGTAAGGTTGTGGCGGGTATTGATATTGGTTCGGTGGTGGATATGGATACGGGTATTGCGGTTGTTGCGACGAACCCGTAAGCATACTCGTAAATGTGCAATTCGTGGAAAAGTTGTAGTTGAATTCGCCGCGGGGCGTGTTCCGATTTGACGGAGGGGTGTTCGGATCGTTCTCCATCTTGAAATGGTTAGTAAAATTGAGAGAGAAATTAGAGAAATTTGTGTTTGTGTGTGTGTAAAATATAGATGTGTGTGGTATGTACTTATAATATGTAAAAAAAATAATTTTTTTTTTATTTTGCAACGGCTCGCAACGGTCATATTTTTCGAATTTTCGCCGTCTTCATCCGTTCGCCAGACGACGACGTTAGGACGCAAATAGTCGAGGACGCGGGGGGGCGCGGTGTTTGCCGCGTCTTCGCCGCTGACGTGGAGGACGCAGGGGGGCCGCGTGCGGCATACCCCACAATCTAATATCTATGAATTTCAGAACTCTTTTAGACAAAACATCAAACATTTACCTTAATCTTATAGGTAACAAGAAGTTTGAAGATTTATGGCTGGAGGTTGCAAGAAACAATCTCATTCATCACATTTGAACAATTTTCGAGACCACCAGCAGCCACCACTCGCCGTCAGGCATTGGTAATCGCCGGCAACAGCCCCCACCAGCAACACCTCATTGCTGTTCCTCACTCCCAGATCCTTGTGTATCTCTTTCTGGTAGGAACCACATCCAAAGCCATAGTCGGCTTCCTTCTACCGTCGTGGGCCACTGATCGAACCTCCACCGGCCTCCTCCTCCGGCATCTTACCCTTGAGCAGCGCTGGCAGAAACAACAATCGCTGCTGCCATTCCCGACCTCCCTTACTCCATTGTTCACTCTCCATCTCGAAATCATATTCCTCTTGCTCGGAAAATGCTGCCTGACTCCGCCGATATCTCTCTCGATCACGATTTTACACCCATCCGATCGGAGGTGATGATGTGTGCGTGTTTTTTATTTTCGTTTCTCCCGATTTCACTTTTTTCTGATTTTTGTTTACGCGACTAAGGAAAAGGACTAGCCCACAGGAATACAAAAACTGTTGGTTGTATTAATTGTCAAATGACCTAAATACCCCTCCTTATCCCAGCCTTAGAAAATTTTCATCTTTTGATTCTTAATCTTTTACTGATTTTCTTTTAACCGTAACTCTCTCATATGATATCGAAATGTAACAAACTTTATGCATTTAGAAAGGTGGGAATGAGCTTTACAACATTCCCCTACTGACTTAAGTTTGAATCTTAATAGATTTTCCAATATCAACCCTTGAAAGTGACCCTTTGGTCCTTTTTATCACTTTTGGGCCATTTTAGAACTTTCATAACTTCTTCGTTATAACTTCAAATGGCCTGAATCTTTTTCCTATATTTTTATTATCTCAAATATTATTAAAGTCTCTTTGAGGATTTTTTCTCAATTCCTTTTATAATTTGAGATATTGATTTTTAAAGCTTATTCAATAAAGTTTTCACTTTTGGTCCTTTATTTCCAATTTTGCCCTTGGGTCACCGAGACCAACTTTTTAACTGAAATAATATCTCAAAATGACTTAATAAAAAGTATTTACAATAATTTTCCATAATTTTACCTTCTTGGACCATTTTGCCCTTCCATTGTACATTTGATAATCCGTGAACATCAGTCCTTCCCAACATCAAAACTACAATCACACACTCATATCTATAATCTCTAATAAAATAAATATCACCATCTTAAAACGATAAATGTGGGTGATTGTATCCTTTGGTCACATTGAAGTCGAGTGTCACGAATGATTGTCACATTTTTGTAAATAAGTGTGGCCATTGTTTTGTTTCTCCATAAAATGGTCACACAAACTAATTTACATGTATCCATAAACGTTCTTAAAATTTCATCAGTGCCCTGTGGCCACACTTTTAAAAAAAATGTGGCAGGCGTTCTTCCATCAAGTGTGACCATTGTGCGATTTTGTACTAGTGTATCTAGTTCAATTCCAATGGTTAAGTATGGTTTTTAAAGTACAATAACCATTTTGGACACTTTTACCCTTTTGACAACTTAGTCCAAAATTCGTGTAAGCTTTCCTTTAAGTTATTGTTATATAACCCAACTATGTACCAATAGTGTTTAGAACATGTATAAAGCTTCATGGAACCTTTTAAGCCATTTTTCGTTTCGACACTTTTTGACTGTTTGTTCATTTAGGCATCCTACTTTGCCTAAATGTGTTTTCTCAGGTTTTAGCATGTAATTTTAGTAACTTTATGATCTTACATGCTTGTAAAGAAATAGCAATATATACTTAGATGTCAAAACATCTCGCGTTTCACTCTTTTTTTATATTTTTTGCGATTTTCCCACTAAAGGTTATAAAAATTAAAATTTATTTTTAAACACCACACTTTTTACATATTTTGTTGTCAAAACCACCCAACAACACATAAATGTTGATATAAATTCATTCTATACTCATACGAGCTTGTATTGGCTAAAAATATAACTTTTAGTTCAACTGTTTCCAATTAAGTCATTTTTAGGCTTAACCAAAACTTAACTTTTCTTGATCCAAACTTTCAACTTTCTTTTAATAGTATAATAATAAGACAATGAATCATATTTTTCAAGTCTTCGGGTCATTTCTCAAACTTTTAATTATTAGACTTAAAAAGGCAATTTCATAAAAAATAATTCAATTATAGTATTTTCTAACCAAATGTTGTTTTACATGATGCTTAAACCATTACTTGAATTTCTAATTCAGTGTTACCATTTTTTAATATGAACATGTCTTATAAATCATACTTTACTAGTTTCTTAATCACAAACATCAATTCCTAAATTCTTGTCCAATTTTAGACTTTTACAAATCAACTTTGTCCCCCTTTTTGCCACTTGATTGTTACTTAGCAAACCAACTTTATAATATTGATTCTTTGGTGTTTTTAACTTATTATATATAGTATTTCATAAGTTCAAATTCAATTTCGAGAAACCTAATATATAACTCAAGTAATTTCATATTTGCATACAATGTTTGACTCTTATAAAAAGTCAAAGCTGTCAAAAACTTAGTCACCAATTTTACATGCTTTTAGTCATATTGTGATTGTAACTTGACAATGAGATGTAAATCATTGTCTCAAATAACTTTCTAACATGTAATTGCAAGTTCTTAATTTTGTTTCATACATATACACACTTGATACTCTTTTGGTTCAAGAGCTCATGTTACGTACTTCCATATCTATGTTTTTGTCCCATAGAAATTACTTGACAACTAGAACCCCAATTCAACATGATGTGTTCTTTATGCTTTCAAGCAATTTACAACCATGTATTTCAACTAATTTCTTATTAAATCAAAGTATCTTTCATAATCTTGAGTAAACTTGACATGCATTCCAATATTCCAACCCAAATTTCAAACCTTACATTCCTTATGTGCTTTTTAATCTCATGGCATCGGTGCTACTGATTTGCGTCTCCTTCGAGACTGTCGACAACCACCGCTGTGTAGCTCCTTCTTTTCGCACACCCCTGCTCGAATACCACAATCAAATATGCGCTTTCTCCCTTTTGATTCCTAATCGCACCCACAAGCAATTCTGAAGATGTGTGCGTGTTTTTTTTTCGAAAATAGCTCCACCTGATTTTCTCTTCTCTGATTTTGATTCACGTGGTTTGAGGATTAGCGAGCCCACAGAAACGTGAAATTAGATGGCTGGTTTTAAAGCTGAAAAGACAAAACTGCCCTCCCTTTCCAGCCTTGGTGAAAATTTCGATTTTATTTTCCATATTTTCCCTCAAGTTTACACGGGCATAACTTCTTCATACGATACCCAAAATTTACACACTTTATACCTTTAGGAAGGTGGGAATGAGCTTTACAACTTTCCCCTACTGATGTAAGTCTGAATCTTAATAGACTGTCTTCTATCAACCCTTGGAAATGACCATTTTGTCATTTTTGTCACTTTTTGGCCATTTTAAAACTTTCATAACTTCTTCGTTATAACTCCAAATGTCCTGAATCGTTTAGCTATAATTTTTGTCTCAAATATTTCCAAATTCTCCTTGAGGACGTTTTCTTAATTCTTTTTAGAAATTGAGATACCAAAATTTAAAGATTATTCAAAAAAATTTTCACTTTTAGTCCGTATTCCTCTTTTTGCCCTTGGGTCGTTAAAATCAAATTCTAATTGATGTAATATCTCATCATAGCTTAATAAAAGTTCTTAACCCATGCATTTTAATTTTCTTACCTCCTTTGACCTTTTTTCCTATCCATAAAATGTTTAAGTATCAATTTATATATTACACACTTAAAACTTTTTGGTTGTCACAATAGACATGCAAGCTCATGGTCAAGATCTAGGTCCAGAATGGTAAGAACTAGACTTAACTCATTCAACAAAGGTTCCCAAGGCTAGGTTTGGGATGATCTTAGGATTCAAAAGCTCAAGGAGGGAAAGAAATTCGTCCTCAAGCCCCTAAGTCCTCCCAATTCACAAGGTTCAACCATCATTGCCTTTAAAGAGGGTAAACCCCAGAAAACCTTGTTCTAAGATAGGAAAGTTCAAGAACCAGAGAGTATAACACTTACAAAAGTTCTAGAGCACCAAACTAGAACTGAAGAACCTATAGAGAATGATCCCTTGCACCTTAACACATTCTTCTTCTCAAATCCTTCAAAATGGCTCAAAAGGGTGAGATCCACTAAAGGAGATCAAATAGGGCACATTATAGGGTTTACAAAGCTATAGGAGTGAGAAGTGACGTCCCCCTTAGGGCTTTATGCCTTTACAGGGCCCAAATCTCGAAAATAGGGCTTTTTGCTATTCGCGGCGGATAGCGACACTATCTGTCGATCGTGCATGGCCACCTTCTTTCCTGAGATAGCGTTACTATCCTTAAGATAGGGCCGCTATCTTCTATTTTTCTCATTTCATTATTATTTTTAATTACATCACAAGGAAAATAGTCAATACCTGAACATGGGCTTTACATCCAAACATTGTTTTTACATCATGCATGACGATACTCGGCCGTGCTAAGCACGGCCTTCAGGATTGCCTAGTATATTCACATAATATTTACACTGGTAATACACTTTGCCTTCATCATCGACAAGGTTCATAACAATATCAATTCCCATTATTGTTTCTCAAGACCTTTCAAGAATTCTGGAGACCTCTGATTTGGCAATTTAATCTAACTCTTATCAATTCTCATTATCGCTTCATTATTAAAAATTAGATTGTATGCATACTAAATACATGACTAATTTGTTTGGGATGATATTAGGATTCAAAAGCTCAAAGAGGGAAAGAAATTCGTCCTCAAGCCCCTAAGTCCTCCCAATTCACAAGGTTCAACCATCATTGCCTTTAAAGAGGGTAAACCCCCGAAAACCTTGTTCTAAGATAGGAAACTTCAAGAACCAGAGAGTATAACACTTACAAAAGTTCTAGAGCACCAAACTAGAACTGAAGAACCTATAGAGAATGATCCCTTGCACCTTAACACATTCTTCTTATCAAATCCTTCAAAATGGCTCAAAAGGGTGATATCCACTAAACGAGATCAAATAGGGCACATTATAGGGTTTACAAAGCTATAGGAGTGAGAAGTGACGTCCCCCTTAGGGCTTTATGCCTTTACAGGGCCCAAATCCCGAAAATAGGGCTTTTTGCTATTCGCGGCGGATAGCGACACTATCTGTCGATAGTGCATGGCCACCTTCTTGCCTGAGATAGCGTTATTATCCTTAAGATAGGGCCGCTATCTTCTATTTTTCTCATTTCTTTATTATTTTTAATTACATCACAAGGAAAATAGTCAATACCTGAACATGGGCTTTACATCCAAACATTGTTTTTACATCATGCATGACGATACTCGGCCGTGCTAAGCACGACCTTCAGGATTGCCTAGTATATTCACATAATCTTTACACTGGTAATACACTTTGCCTTCATCATCGACAAGGTTCATAACAATATCAATTCCCATTATTGTTTCTCAAGACATTTCAAGAATTCTGGAGACCTCTGATTTGGAAATTTAATCTAACTCTTATCAATTCTCATTATCGCTTCATTATTAAAAATTAGATTGTATGCATACTAAATACATGACTAATTTGTTTGTATTTAGTTACAGAAAGTTAGACTGTTGTTATAGGACTAGTGTAAGTTGATGCTGATTGGATGTATGCATGGTTTGAACCCGACTCTTTTGTCTAAAAGTGGTCAGATAACCTACGTTTTGAATAAGTTGTGGCATATGTGTCATATGTGAATACATATGATCAGAATGAGTATTTAAGAAAAACTCAGCAACATTTCCCCTAAACTCCTCAAGTATGTGTTTGAATCCAAAACTCGTGGGAGTAAAAAAAATAAGTACCAGCTTTTTCTTAAATACACAATCTAATAATATGAATTCACATCTTAAATGAGACAAAGTATTGAAAAAGTAGTCCCAAACCAAGGACTGCCTAGAATAAATTTCTAAATTCATTTCAAACGGATATACAACTAAGGTTTATGGAAAGTATGTTTTAATATATATATATATATATATATATATATATATATATATATATATATATATATATATATATATATATATATATATATATATATATATATATATAACAATACCTTTTTTATTTTATTTTTTTAGAATTTATTATTTAGTTAAAAGTTATAAAAAATATGAAATGGGGAAAACCCAGCAAGTGACCAAATATCGGGGCTGAATTGAAATGTTGGGACATTTTAAAATTAATTAAAATCTACTCCTATTCATCCACATATTAAGCACTTAACAATCAGTTTAAACATCCTGATATGTACATAATCCACCCTATAACATCTACAAGCATAAAAATATCCAAAACAGTTGATAAAAACGTGATTAGGGAAATTCCAGCATGCCACAAACCGCAGGGGAAAAGTGAAAGTTTGGCAAATTTCAAAAATACTTATATTAAGGTCCTATTCAACCATTTTATTAGAGCTTAATGGACAGATAAGAGGTTAATCAATACCTAATGTAGCATATACCATCTACAAGAATAGAGATGTTGTTTTAACAACATTAAAATGGAAATTACTGATCAATATTAAAGTTGTTTACAAACAGAAAAGAAAATGAAGAAACTGAATAGCTGCCGGAGACCCGGAGTGGTAACCGGATGGTGCCAAAAGGACACAATGTCCCATTGTCTCTGACGAAATCAGAGACGGAAGAAACATCTCTATGCTTGGGGTGATATAGTTGAAGAAAACTAACCTTATATTATCGGAGTAGATGAAGATTTGTGCTATAAATTGCCATAGGAATGACAGTTCCCTATTGGTTTTAGGGTTCTACAAATGTCGTCATAAGACTCCCCCATACCACGTTATCCATTTTAATGACTAAAATAATATTAAAAAATGGAACATAAGTCTTTTTTTCTAGAAGACGAGTTGTCGTCGCCTCAGATTTTCAAAAACCCGTCATTACAGTTTTCTTTCTCTCCTAGTATGTTGGATAACATGTCATTTCTATAGGATAAGTGGTCAAACAATGAAAGTCGGCTCTATAATGACGACATCTCGTCTCAATAGGTGTATCTGTTGCAACGACTAAGGTCGTGCCTATAGGTATCAGTCGCAAAGGGTCACTTTCTTGTATTGGATATTTGTTTCACATTATGATAGTCAGATTATCAACATGACACATGACAAAAGCAACATTATTGCATACTTAATGAAATATTTGAATCATCACTAGCAACGACAGGAGGTAATAGTGTGAATATTTTAATTAGGCTCATCTGAGTATTCGGTTCTATTTATCTATATTTTCAGTTTTCAATCGTAATAATTATTTTTCTTCAATTGGTTACTCATTATATTTTTTTGAATTTTCCAAATTGTAAGGTTCAATAATTGATTGGAAATTTTGAAGATAATTAAAAACCGTCCGGGTACAGGTCATAGTCGGTTCTTAGAACACGAATTGATTTTTGAAGTTGATCCTAAGAACGAATTCAATTAGCTTCATAAATCTGCGCTACCAAATGCCAGGGTAGATAGCGTACAAGGGTTTCTCCATGCGGTGCAATAGCTTCAAGCATGAAAAAAATCATTTTCTTCACGTTGAATGAATTTACGTTTTTGAAGATCGTACAACAGTGGGCGAGTAAATGTAGTAGGTTGATAGGGATGAAATGTCTCCATTCGTAATAAATGTAAATTAAGATCGTACAACAGGGGGCGAGTAAATGTAGTAGGTAAATATTCTGTTGGTTATGTATAGGTAAAATGCTGTCGTCGGTGTATTCTGTCGGTACCGATTACCCTCAAGTTTTTTTCCGACACGCCATTTTACATGGATATTCCGTCAATAATCTCTATAGCGACGGATTGGGAATATATGCGTTGAAAATGAGTTTCTTACTGAGATAACTTACCTCGAAGCAGTGGCGAATTTAGAAGCGAAAATCATGTGGTTTCCTATAAAAAAATAATAAGAGTTATATTGAAGTTCTTATAGTTGTGTCCGACGAGCTTTTGTATATTGAAATATTTCATAATTATATCATTATCGATACTTTCTAAAACACTTTTTGCAATATATAACACTTAATGATCCCCCATTTTGTTGTGTGAGGGGCTGAGGACGGTGGTCGGACAATGGTAGGGTCGTCTAACTTAAAGCGATTGTCGATCAAGCGACAAGCGATAAGGCGAAGTGCAGGTTGTGCAGCGATCGTGTCTTGTAGTCATGTTGCGTTTTTTTAAAATTTATTTTCCTTTTTTTATTGAATTTTAAATGGATTTGAATATGTAAAATTTAAATAAGTTGTGAAAATAGGCTATTATATGTGGACCGGTATTTTATGGGCTCAAACATTTAAGCCATTATTTTCCTCAAAATATATCAGGTAAGTCTCTAAAAATTATAAAGTAGTTCCTCATTTATATATATATATATATATATATATATATATATATATATATATATATATATATATATATATATATATATATATATATATATATATATATATATAACTATTTCTACAAATTAAAAAATAGGTGGGTCATAGGACCCACCTTCTTGCTACGTAAATTCGCCTCTGCCTCGAAGGGTCTCTTCAAACTCCTTGTGTTTTCAACCCATATGAATCCAAAGGGTAATCTTAAATAAACCTCTTCAAACTCCTTGTGTTTTCAACCCATATGAATCCAAAGGGTAATCTTAAATAAACCTCCTCCATGTGTGTGGGTGTGTGTGTTGTGTGAGTTAACCTCCACACACACATGTCACATGATGGAGGGTTTTTTTTACCAATACCCGAATCTAAAATGCCAAGTAGGTAGGAGACTCGGTAAAACTGATATTAACACACCCAAAGTCTAATTTAACACCTTTTTTCTAGGTTGGTTTTAATGTGTCTTCTTCAACCCATCATATTAAAAGACCGTTTTCGATATTCAGTTTTCTTGATTATTAGCAAAGGATTAGTACTTTTCGGAAAATATAATACCTCTAATGTATTCAAATGACCAACATACGTCTTTTATTAATAAATCAAATAGTAATTGATAACGAAATGGAGCTCATGAGGGCATCACCTTATCAACTATCATTATTAGTGTGTATGGTGTAGCAGGAAGGGAGGGGGATCGCCCATACCGGCGGCTACACCGCCCATCTATGTGGGCGGTACCATGAAAACAAGGTGATTATCAGGACATCCATGCCCAAGATCCTTAGCCTCTTTCCCATTCTTCGACCGTTGCCAACATTCATGTTTAACGGCTGATATTATAATCTTGTTAAAACAAATGACAATTACGTTAGGTATGTACGGATAGTTACATATAGATTGGTTTTTTGTGTACTATAATGAGTTTCTTAAAATAAATGTAAATTTTGCAATCAATTATCAAAAAGTATACTTCTATTTTAAAAGGCGTTTTTTTACGTATTTTTTAGCTTACGCAAGGCCTCATAATGTAAAATTGAACTTAAACATCATTTGCAACGTATGTTTCACTAATAAATCTGTTGGAACCGAAATCTAAGTAAAGATGCAGAAGGAATGGACAAGTCCGAAGACTTGAGGGATAGTTGCGGAATGAGAGGACAAGTTCGGAAACTTGAGAAAATTACGTAGATGGATCTTTTAGCTTAACAATAATGCAACAAACAGTTTAAATGATACAAGAGTACGACAGTAAGATTGAAATGCGAGAAATAGAAAGAATAACGTAAGAACAAGTATGAACAAGGTTTGACGGAATGGGAGAATATTATATATCAAAGAAACATAGTTACATATCAGTTCTCCAAACCATGAAGATAAAAAGGGGTGGAACTCTCCTTTTATAGTGTAAGGAGAATATCCATTGGACAAAGTGTTGAGTCTATTTGTGCTGAAGTGCTCAACCATCCGAAGACCCAGTCCAATGACCCCGAAGTGTAAAACAATATTAGAAGACCCCGAAGTCTGAAGACTCAGAAGAGATTATCCTGGAGGATCCGAAGACTTCCCAACTGTAATACATTTTGCAGGCACGCGTAATAGTACATTACGTGGTGCATGAATCTAGCATCCTATTGGTTAGTACACTGATAGGATATTCTCTGTAGCAAATTGTACTATGCGTGTCACTGATTATGTATAAATATCAGTGATACCATACCGTGTCCTATGCGAGATTGTAATCGTCCAAATTGTAAAACCCTAAATCAATCAATCAAGCATTCGGCACAAGTTATCCATATCACTGTGATCTTTAACTATTATTCACTATTCTAATTACTGTGTGATTGCCTAGTACAATACCAACTGTTTGAACACTAGTCATTGTTTGTTTATTTAATCGATTTCAACACCCAACAAGTGGTATCAGAGCAAGTCAGCTCAAAAACCTGTTCATAGAGTTTTTATTCCATTGCTACAGTTCTAGATTTGAATCGTTTTTCTAATCTAGACTTCCACAACTGTTGCAAGACTCTATTACTCGTTTTTCCTGTAAAGATCCCGTTGAAATCCATCCAAAATGACTGATTCCACTGCTACTTATGCCAACATGCTCAATTATGCGAATCTCATCGGTTCTGCAACCAAAGCTCCTGTTCTAGTAACTTCTTATTATGATTATTGGGCTGGAAGAATGAAGGACTATCTGATTGGGTTTAATAAAGACTTGTGGAGGTCCGTAACTGATGGTCCTCATACTGACATTGTTGGTCGTTTCGTCGTCCCTGATAGAGAAGAAGTTGTAGTTCTGAATGCTGCAGATATGAAGAAACTCGAAAATGACGAAAGGGCCATGCGTGAATTAAGAAGTGGACTGGGTCCTGACATCAGTCATCACATAGCCGATGCGAAGTCTGCCAAAGAGATGTGGGATAATCTTGCACTTCGTTTTGGAGGTGACAAGATTCTTCACACAAGCAAGGTTCAAGAAATTCAAGCAGACTTTGGGAACTTCAAACAAGAAGAGAATGAGTCCCTCGAAGCATGCTATGAACGTCTTACCAACATGATCTATACCTTGGACAAGTATGGAGAGACACGAAGTCAACAGGAGATCAACATCAAATTTCTTTATAGTCTTCGCAAAGAATGGAGACCAATCATACTCATGGTTAAATCTTATGAAAACATTTGAGAAGTACAAGTTAGCTGCTCTGTATAATTTGATAAAATCACACGAACCAGATATTGTGGGTCGAAGAAGTGAAACAGCTGGATCTGGATCCCTTGCCCTTGTTTCAAAAGAAGAAGAAGAAGCCAGTGATGAGGAGGTTTGTCTATGCTTATAGTATGTATGTGGGTCGTACTGGGTCGTTGTGATGTCCAGTAGATACGTGAATGGATGTAGGTGAGGGCGCGTTCCTCACGAGCGACTGTCTGGCTGATTGGAAGGTTCACCTTGTCATGAACCTTTTGCGAGGGGAGGCGAAGGATTGTTTGGGGATCGAGACCGCATCTATAATGACGGCGCAGATCAAGGCAATGACTTGGGAGGATTTTGTGACACAGTTCTGGAGGTCGTACGTACCACAAGTGGAGATGATGCGGATTTCCCGTGAGTTTATGGCATTGGAGTAGACGACGAAGACCATGACTGAGATGACGATGGAGGTTCACGAAGATGCGCTCTTCTGTCACACCCTCAAACCGTATTGGCGGAATAGTTTAAGGGTGGATGACTTCATGAACAATATCATAACAAAGTTACACAATAGTGAGATCCAAGCAAACAACCATCATTACATAATTGCAAAGGTTACATAGTTCAATGTATCATGTTTCAATTACAATTACTGATGATAACAAAAATATGCAAAATGACGTCGTAACGTCGCTTCAACCACGCTTGTGATTTACCCTTTTTAGTTTCCTGAGAATACAAGTAGTTGAAAAAGTGTCAACAATTAAGTTGGTGAGTTCATAAGATTTTTGTATAAGAAATGTCCTTTGTTTGTAAACGATAGTGTTGAAAACCAAGAAAATCCAATATTTTCTCATAAAATGTTCCAAGTCTTTAAATCCCAAAGACTAAAATGTAGTATGTAAACTGTAGTGTACTTTATTTGAAATGTGTATTTCCACGTAAACAATTTATGAAAATACTAAGTTGATTATTTTCCCATGTGAGATACCATATAACCATACTGTGACTAGTTGGCCTGCTGCGACGTTCTTTAGGCGTCGGAATGTTAGACATTTGGACACCTCAGACCTGCCGGTCAAGCTGTAGCTAGCAGCTCAGGTGCGGGGTTTGTCAAGCCCCGTATAGATCTATACTCAAATATCGTGCTCTCTTACCGAGACTCTGGTTATATAAATTCAGGACTTATAGTAGGTACTTATAAAAGTACTTTGAAGATTCATCTCACAAAAATGTATGTATTCCAATCAACTTGTTTACGTACGTCTTGTATGTAAAAACTCTTGAAATCGTCTATTATCATTTTTCCCATGATAATATAGTATAGTATAATAATTATATATTTTTATATAATTATTTTTGTCATGTTCAAATGTCATAATAACCTTTTGTTCATAAACTATTCCAATAATAGTCTATTTTTAGTAATTGCGTCGTAATAACCTTATTTTTTACGAACGTAGCGAAATAACTTGTTCAAAGATTTTAAATATCATCTTTTGAGATATTTCTCACAAAAATAGTGTAATATCTTGATTATAACTATTTTTGCTAGAAAATAGTGTCTTTGTTTATAAAAACGTAGTTTTTACTAGTTTTTGTTTTTATAACGTTTTTATCCAAGATCTAGTGTTGTTGTACACTTTATTTGTAGTTTTGTAATCTTTACACATCTTAACATGTCAAAATATTCATAATACATAGATCTATTCATATTTCATGCCAAATTCAACTTTATAACATTTTTGTCCAAGATCTAACATTTTACACATTTTATATATAGTTTAGTAACTTTTATACAAGCATATTATGTATCATTATGAACATCTTACAAAGATCTAGCTCTATTTCATGTCAAGGGTATTTTTACCCAAATACTAACTTTATAAACTTGTGTAAATCAACATATATATCATTTAAACTCATATAAACTTGAATAAACAACATATATAGTTAAAGAACTTGTATTCTCCCCCAAAAAGGTTTGAAAATATGAAAATGAGGGGTATGAACTCACCTTGAGTGTGGATCTTAAGATTCCTTGGAAGAAGAATGAAGATTTTGGTTCTAAGACCTGGAGGACCCTTGGACAAAGCTATTATCCAATGGATTTTCGTGAGTATGTGTGTATAGAAGAGTATATGAAGATATTTAGAACTTAAATCACTAGATGATCATAACTTACCAAGAAGGCTTTCAAGATCTTTGAAGATGATGAAGATTTGAGCTCAAAGACCTTTGGACCAAACTAATATCCAATGGATATGGATGGATGTTAGTGTGTGTAAAAGGTGTAAAACTTGTGTTATGTTGTTTAGAATCAAAAGATGTATGAAAGTTACCTCTTGAACTTGTGAAAGAACTTGAAAATGGAAGCTTAAAGATGAAGATGGTGATGGTGATGGTGTGGCCGAGAGCAAGAGAAGAGAGGGAGAAAAGAGAGTGGTTTGTGACTAGTTGGATGTAAAGTGGCTAGTTGTTTCTCCAAGTTGATGCATTAAAGCCTAAGATCAAGATTTGATTTTGTTGTATTATAAAATTCTATAGCCCACACCTTGCCTAGATTTGAAATAATGACTCTAATATTGTGGTTTGATGGTCTAGCCCAATGTTCCAGCCGATGGGGGGTAGGGGGGGGGGGTGGGGTGGTGTGGTTTTTATAAAAATAGCAATGTACTTATAAAAATGTGTAGTTTTTATAAAATAGTAAGACGTTTTAGTGAAATTTTGTGAGATTTTGACGAAACGAAGTTCTAAATAATTATTTTGTATAAAAACATTGTCAAACATTTATTTTGATTGAAATATAATTCGTTGGGTGTCGGGATACTCGTTTAAGCGCATTATACTTCCGTTTTCGCGATTTTCGGCATTTTACCGAAAATTGTATTTAGCTTTGAAATTAAATACTAGATATTATTACGTTACTTATCATATGAATTGTTATTTCATATTTGATGTTTAAGACACCTCATTTTGTATTTTGAGTCCAAACCCTATGTACATTTATCCGTTCACAGCGGTTTAATGGTTGTAACTTCTACATACGAACTCCGTTTTCGACGTTCTATATATCCACAGTTTTGTATTTACGAGTAGATCGTTTTATGAATATTATTATTCTCAAAATAATAATTGTATGATTATCGAATTTTTACGCTACAGTGGATTGCTGTTCGCATTTTCGACTTTTAATCGCTAATTGTTTGGATTTAGCATACGTAACACTATAATATTAATAGTTCATTGCAAAAGTCATGGAAAATAACTTTTCAACATATAGATTAACGTACGCTTCGTTTGACTATAGTTGACTTTTGTTGACCAAAATTTACAATTGTCACATCATCTACCCGTTAGAGAGAATTTCGTCCCGAAATTTAACTCTAGAGTGGATCCTCAAGGGTTTGGGAAGAGATGTGGGTACTTCTGCTTCATCTGGTCTTCACGTTCCCAAGTGAATTCTGGTCCACGCTTGGCACTCCAACAGACCTTGACTATCGGTATGCGGCTCTGTTTCGTCCTCTTGATCTCTCTGTCCATGATCTCTACGGGTTCTTCCACAAAAAGAAGGTTCTCGTTCACCTCGATCTCGTTGAGCGGAATGACAAGAGTTTTATCGGACAGGCATTTCTTTAAGTTGGATACGTGAAAGGTGGGATGGACATTGCTGAGCTCCTGCAGTAATCGAAGTCTGTAGGCTACTGGGCCGATCCTAGCGAGGATCTCAAAGGGCCCAATGTATCTGGGGTTCAGCTTCCCACGCTTTCCAAAGCGTACCATTCCTTTCCATGGCGAGAATTTCAACAACACTCGGTCACCAACCTGGAATTCCAAAGGTTTGCGTCGCTTATCTGCATATCTCTTTTGTCGGTCACGAGATGCTTTCAATCGTTCACGGATCTGAACGATTTTCTCCGTTGTCTCTCGTATGATCTCCGGACCGGTGAGAGCGCTGTTAGGTGTTTGGCCTCTAGCTAGTTGAGTATCACCCACTTCGGCCCAACACAGAGGGGATCTACACTTGCGTCCATATAGAGCTTCAAATGGAGCAGCTTTGATGCTAGTGTGGTAGCTGTTGTTGTATGAAAACTCAATGAGCGGTAAGTGGGTGTCCCACGCCTTACCGAAGTCTATCATACTGGCTCTCAACATATCTTCCAGCGTTTGGATGGTTCTTTCACTTTGGCCATCCGTCTGCGGATGGTAAGCTGTGCTCATATCGAGTCTGGTTCCCATAGCCTTTTGTAATGATTGCCAAAAGTTTGAAGTGAACCGCCTATCTCTATCCGAGATGATTGATCTTGGCACACCGTGTAATTTTACAATTTCTTTGAGGTAGAGCCTCGCCAGCTTGTCCATCCTATCAGACTCTTTGATTGGCAGGAAGTGAGCGGATTTGGTTAACCTATCGACGATTACCCATATAGTATCTAACCCACCGGTTGTCTTTGGTAATTTGGTTATGAAGTCCATTGTTATCCGCTCCCACTTCCACTCGGATATTGTGGGTTGAACTAGCAAACCCGAGGGCTTTTGGTATTCTACTTTAACTTTGGCGCAAGTCAGGCACTTGCCCACGTAAGTAGCGATTTCTGCCTTCATGTTTGGCCACCAATACAGTTTCTTGAGGTCCAGGTACATTTTGTCGGACCCAGGATGAACGGAGTATCTAGTCTTGTGGGCTTCATTCATGATAATGTCTCTGTATCCACCGAATCTCGGTGTCCAGATTCGGTTCATGAGGTAACGAGCTCCGTCATCCTTAACTTCAAGGTTTTTATCCATCCCTCGCAAGGCTTCATTTGCGACGTTTTCTGGTTTTAAGGCTTCTAGCTGCGCCTCTTTGATCTGAGTGGGCAAATGGGAATGGATCGTCATTGTTAATGATTTCACTCGGCGGCCCGAGTACTCCTTTCGACTGAGGGCATCAGCTACCACATTGGCCTTCCCTAGGTGATAATGAATTTCACATTCATAGTCACTTAGTAGCTCCACCCATCGTCGTTTTCTCATATTGAGTTCTTTTTGGTTGAGGATATGCTGGAGACTCTTATGGTCGGTGTATACCGTACACTCTGTGCCGTACAGGTAGTGTCTCCAGATTTTCAATGCGAACACTACTGCTCCCAACTCGAGGTCATGTGTAGTGTAGTTGACCTCGTGAGTTTTAAGTTGTCTTGAAGCGTAAGCAATTACTTTTCCTCTCTGCATGAGTACACAACCCAGACCCTGGTTCGATGCGTCGCAATAGACCACAAAGTCTTCCGTTCCTTCTGGAAGGGATAAAATAGGAGCGCTGCATAAAGCTTTCTTTAGGGTCTGGAAGGCGGCATCTTGATTATCCCCCCACTTGAATGTTACACCCTTCTGGGTCAGGGCAGTAAGTGGCTTCGCAATTTTGGAGAAATTCTGTATGAATCTTCGGTAATAGCCAGCAAGGCCCAAAAACTGACGGATTTCTGTCGGAGTTCTTGGTGCTTTCCAGCTTTCGATGGCTTTGATTTTGGAGGGATCCACATGTATCCCTTCTTTGCTGACTACGTGGCCTAGAAAGTCCACTTTTCGAAGCCAAAATTCACATTTCGAAAATTTCGCATACAGCTTCTCCGCTCTTAACGTCTCCAAAACTTGTCGTAAGTGTTGGCTATGTTCCTCCTTACTTCGTGAATAAATAAGTATGTCGTCAATGAATACTATCACGAATTTATCCAGGTAAGGTCGGCATACTCGGTTCATCAGATCCATGAACACTGCAGGCGCATTGGTCAATCCGAAGGGCATCACAACGAATTCATAATGGCCATAGCGAGTTCTGAATGCCGTTTTTGGAACATCTTCTTCCTGGACCTTGAGTTTGTGATATCCCGACCTCAGATCGATTTTTGAGAAATAACTCGCTCCTTGGAGTTGATCGAACAGGTCGTCAATTCGGGGTAGCGGGTATCGGTTCTTGATGGTGAGCTTGTTCAACTCCCGATAGTCAATGCACATACGGAATGATCGATCCTTCTTCTTCACGAACAAGACCGGCGCTCCCCAAGGTTAGAAGCTCGGCCTGATGAACCCTTTGCTTAGTAGTTCGTTTAGTTGGCTGGATAGTTCTTTCATTTCTGCCGGGGCTAATCGGTATGGCGCTTTTGCTACTGGGGTGGCTCCTGGGATCAAATTGATTCTGAACTCGACTTGTCGTGCGGGTGGTATTCCTGGAAGGTCTTCTGGGAACACATCGGAAAAGTCGCAGACTTCGGGGATTTCTTTGATGTTCTTTACTTCTTTCTTTTCGTCAACAACGTGGGCTAAGAAGGCATGGTATCTTTTCTGTAAATATTTTCGGGCTTTGATGCAAGACACGATTCGGAGGCTGGTACTGGGTTTATCACCGTAGACAACAAGGGTCTTGTCATCCGGCAGATGAAGTCGGATTCCTCATTCGTAACACATGATGTCGGCATGATGGGGAATTAGCCAATCCATACCAACAATCACGTCAAAACTTCCTATTTTAACGGGTATTAAATCGATTTGAAAAGAATGATCATCCAGGGTAAGTGTGCAGCCTATGTATATGTCGTTTGTGCTTTCTGTTTTGCCATTAGCCATTTCTACTGTAATGTTTCATTGAGTGGTTGAGGTTTTTGTTTTAATAAGTATTTAAACTCGTGGCTTAGGAAACTCCTCTCTGCACCGCTATCGAATAGTATACAAGCATATGAATTATTGACGAGGAACGTACCGGTAACCACGGTAGGGTCCTCTACCGCTTCAGTGCGTCCCATGGCTAGGACTCTTCCATTTCTTCCCACGTTCTTTGTCTTCTGGCAATCACGCTTATAATGCCCCGTCTCACCATAACCATAACAAGCTTGACTCACCCCAGCATTAAAGGCTTGGGTGGTTTGTGGAACTGGCGTCCTGCAGAATCGGGCGGTGTGGCCCTTCTTGTTACAGTTCAAACAGTGCATTTCCCTACAGGCTCCAGTATGGTGGAAATTGCACTTGTTTCATTTGGGTAGCGTCCCAGTGTATTGTTTGGTGGTTGTTGAGGCGTTCGGGATAGTGGCTGCACGAACTGCCACAATCTGTTTTCTTTTCGCACCATCTTGATTTGGTTGGTTTCTCCCCTTGTTCCAGGGTTTCCTCTTGTGATCCTTTTCTCTTGGCTGTTCGGTCTTTTGAGTCATGGTTCCCTGGCGTATCCCATGGTCGACTAATCGTTGGGCCAATCGCTTGGCGCTGTCAAAAGTGGCGGGACTTGCGGCTTCCACATTCCCTTGGATCTGGGATGATAGTCCCCAGATGTAACGTTCCACTTTTACAGACTCCGGTGTGACCATGGTTGGGCAGAGGGTTTCCAGATCGTTGAATCGGTTTGTGTAAGCGTTTAGATCCGAACCTTTCATTGTGAGGTTCCACAGCTCTTATTCCAACTTTTGGATTTCCCCCCTGGGGCAGTACTCTTTCATCAACATTGTCTTTAATCCCTCCCAGCCTATCGAGTTTGCCACTGGGAGTGTCATCGCCTTGGCATGGCCCTTCCACCAAGACATAGCCGTCTCAGCGAAAGTGCAGGCAACGGACTTGACTTTCATTTCTTCTGAACATGCAGTGATATCGAAGATCGACTCGGTTTTCTCGATCCACCTTGTGAGGGAAAGGACACCACCGGTGCCGTGGAAAGTTATCGGTTTGCAACTGACAAAATCTTTGTAGGTGCACATTCGCGAATGGCTTGATGTTTCCCCATTGGTGGAATCGTTGGTGCTGTTTCCACTTCCGTTTCCATTTATCCCGTTGGTGTTAATATGGGCGACAGCTGTGGTCACGGCTGCCGTGACAGCGGCTTGAAATGTCACCGAGTCCACCATAGGCGCTTCGGGGGTTTCGACGGGTGTGCGTCTGTTATTTCTTCGGCGAGGTGGCATGATTATGCCACAAGGATTTAAGATTGACGTTGGTTAGTTTTTGGTAAGGGTCATCAAAGTACGTCGTTTCTATTATGCGTTTATGTCGACTATGACGTGATAGTGGTATAATAGGTGCATAAAGAGTCTAGATGTATGGTTCTATAGTGTCACAAAATACTCGTATAGTATTCTTGTTTTATGTTTTGTTCTAGTATTTTTCTTTGTACATGGTTCTTGGTAAGTCTTTGGAAGTTGTTGTAAGTAAGGTGGTTTCTAAGGGGTATGATAGGTATGTAAGAGAAAATTCTAAGTGTACGACTTCGTAGTATTCATAAAATACTCCTGTAGTATTTTAACTCTGTGTTTAGTTATATAGTGTCTTAAAATACTCCCATAGTATTTTAACTTTATGTTTAATTATTTGGTTATTGGTAAGTGTTCGGACTTGTTTCTCACCACGACTATTCCTAAGTATGCGTTAATCATATCTTGGATCAATACAGTTGATCAGGCTCTATTTATCCAAGATATAATTACCAAAACACTTAGGCCTACCCGTAGTGTTCAACTCATCTTACCACTTTTGTATGTTTTCGTTATGATATCGTTCTAGTATGTATGTACGTACTTATATTTTTATAAAAATTATCGTTGTAATTTTAAAAGTATACTTGTACGAAACTGTTTTCGAGAGTCTTAGTCCCATTGTATTTATAGTTGTATATCTTTAAATAGACCGATATACTTAGTTCACTATAAACAATGCTCTGATACCAATTTGTCACACCCTCAAACCATATTGGCGGAATAGTTTAAGGGTGGATGACTTCATGAACAATATCATAACAAAGTTACACAATAGTGAGATCCAAGCAAACAACCATCATTACATAATTGCAAAGGTTACATAGTTCAATGTATCATGTTTCGATTACAATTACTGATGATAACAAAAATATGCAAAATGACGTCGTAACATCGCTTCAACCACGCTTGTGATTTACCCTTTTTAGTTTCCTGAGAATACAAGTAGTTAAAAAAGTGTCAACAATTAAGTTGGTGAGTTCATAAGATTTTTGTATAAGAAATGTCCTTTGTTTGTAAACGATAGTGTTGAAAACCAAGAAAATCCAATATTTTCTCATAAAATGTTCCAAGTCTTTAAATCCCAAAGACTAAAATGTAGTATGTAAACTGTAGTGTACTTTATTTGAAATGTGTATTTCCACGTAAACAATTTATGAAAATACTAAGTTGATTATTTTCCCATGTGAGATACCATATAACCATACTGTGACTAGTTGGCCTGCTGCGACGTTCTTCAGGCGTCGGAATGTTAGACATTTGGACACCTCAGACCTGCCGGTCAAGCTGTAGCTAGCAGCTCAGGTGCGGGGTTTGTCAAGCCCCGTATAGATCTATACTCAAATATCGCGCTCTCTTACCGAGACTCTGGTTATATAAATTCAGGACTTATAGTAGGTACTTATAAAAGTACTTTGAAGATTCATCTCACAAAAATGTATGTATTCCAATCAACTTGTCTACGTACGTCTTGTATGTAAAAACTCTTGAAATCGTCTATTATCATTTTTCCCATGATAATATAGTATAGTATAATAATTATATATTTTTATATAATTATTTTTGTCATGTTCAAATGTCATAATAACATTTTGTTCATAAACTATTCCAATAATAGTCTATTTTTAGTAATTGTGTCGTAATAACCTTATTTTTTACGAACGTAGCGAAATAACTTGTTCAAAGATTTTAAATATCATCTTTTGAGATATTTCTCACAAAAATAGTGTAATATATTGATTATAACCATTTTTGCTAGAAAATAGTGTCTTTGTTTATAAAAACGTAGTTTTTACTAGTTTTTGTTTTTATAACGTTTTTAACCAAGATCTAGTGTTGTTGTACAGTTTATTTGTAATTTTGTAATCTTTACACATCTTAACATGTCAAAATATTTATAATACATAGATCTATTCATATTTAATGCCAAATTCAACTTTATAACATTTTTGTCCAAGATCTAACATTTTACACATTTTATATATAGTTTAGTAACTTTTATACAAGCATATTATGTATCATTATGAACATCTTACAAAGATCTAGCTCTATTTCATGTCAAGGGTATTTTTACCCAAATACTAACTTTATAAACTTGTGTAAATCAACATATATATCATTTAAACTCATATAAACTTGAATAAACAACATATATAGAACTTGTATTCTCCCCCAAAAAGGTTTGAAAGTATGAAAATGAGGGGTATGAACTCACCTTGAGTGTGGATCTTAAGATTCCTTGGAAGAAGAATGAAGATTTTGGTTCTAAGACCCGGAGGACCCTTGGACAAAGCTATTATCCAATGGATTTTCGTGAGTATGTGTGTATAGAAGAGTATATGAAGATATTTAGAACTTAAATCACTAGAAGATATTTAGAACTTACCAAGAAGGCTTTCAAGATCTTTGAAGATGATGAAGATTTGAGCTCAAAGACCTTTGGACCAAACTAATATCCAATGGATATGGATGGATGTTAGTGTGTGTAAAAGGTGTAAAACTTGTGTTATGTTGTTTAGAATCAAAAGATGTATGAAAGTTACCTCTTGAACTTGTGAAAGAACTTGAAAATGGAAGCTTGAAGATGAAGATGGTGATGGTGATGGTGTGGCCGAGAGCAAGAGAAGAGAGGGAGAAAAGAGAGTGGTTTGTGACTAGTTGGATGTAAAGTGGCTAGTTGTTTCTCCAAGTTGATGCATTAAAGCCTAAGATCAAGATTTGATTTTGTTGTATTATAAAATTCTATAGCCCACACCTTGCCTAGATTTGAAATAATGACTCTAAGATTGTGGTTTGATGGTCTAGCCCAATGTTCCAGCCGATGGGGGGTAGGGGGGGGGGGGGTGGGGTGGTGTGGTTTTTATAAAAATAGCAATGTACTTATAAAAATGTGTAGTTTTTATAAAATAGTAAGACGTTTTAGTGAAATTTTGTGAGATTTTGACGAAACGAAGTTCTAAATAATTATTTTGTATAAAAACATTGTCAAACATTTATTTTGATTGAAATATAATTCGTTGGGTGTCGGGATACTCGTTTAAGCGCATTATACTTCCGTTTCGTGATTTTCGGCATTTTACCGAAAGTTGTATTTAGCTTTGAAATCAAATACTAGATATTATTACGTTACTTATCATATGAATTGTTATTTCATATTTGATGTTTAAGGCACCTCATTTTGTATTTTGAGTCCAAACCCTGTGTACATTTATCTGTTCACAGCGGTTTAATGGTTGTAACTTCTACATACGAACTCCGTTTTCGACGTTCTATATATCCACAGTTTCGTATTTACGAGTAGATCGTTTTATGAATATTATTATTCTCAAAATAATAATTGTATGATTATCGAATTTTTACGCTACAGTGGATTGCTGTTCGCATTTTCGACTTTTAATCGTTAATTGTTTTGATTTAGCATACGTAACACTATAATATTAATAGTTCATTGCAAAAGTCATGGAAAATAACTTTTCAACATATAGATTAACGTACGCTTCGTTTGACTACAGTTGACTTTTGTTGACCAAAATTTACAATTGTCACATCTTCTGTCCTCAATATGCAGATTTTGAGGACAATAAGATGACTAGGTACGTGAATAGGTTGTGTACCGATATTCGGGAGTTCGTGAACGCCACCTGGTTACGACTCTTGCTGCCATGATTGAGGGAGTTAGGAGGCGCGAACTGAAACTTGAGACCCACGCTCGGAAGAGGAAGGTGGCACGGGCCATGGTACCGGTCAGGTCAGAAGAAGGGACCCAAGTCGTGGGATGATGCAAAAACATGGATCAATGACGACAATAGTCATCTAACGCGCTGCCACATGGCATGCGTTTCCAACCTAATGCTTATCCAATAAGTCAACATGTTTTTCTAGAGGTTCATGGAAGCTTTCTGCACCTTATTCACGAAGGCATTGCCATTACACGAACCTCGTATCTCATGTATATAGCTCCACTTGGCGTACGTGTAGGTTTGACTCATCCTTTAACATCCACTAAAGCCTTTAAACGCTAATGGCAAGAAAATACTTACAAACACATCCAATTTTCTTCCCCCAAACTATGATGGAAAATGAAACTAGTCAAATTGCTAGTTTATAATTGGGAAAATGACTTATAAATGTAATAAACTTTATCGTAAGTACACATTTAGTCCATTAACTTTTTTTGTACACATATAACCATTAAACTTTTTGTTTTGTACACATTTAGTCATTATGTTTTTTTATATGCATATGACCATGTAACTTATTTTTCCGTACACATATAATCATTAAACTTTTATTTTTGTACATTTATGACCATTAACATAAGTGAGTAAATGTGTTAATGGTCATATATTTACAAAATAAAAATAAAAAAAACATAAGTGACTAAATGTGTACAAAACAAAAAGTATAATGGTCATATGTGTACAAAAAAAATAAGTGACTAAATGTGTACTTACGATAAAGTTTATTATCCACATTTTTCATTTATAATTTCCAACAATTTAATTATGACATGCATTTTTCTAGTCACGCAAGAATAATCGTTATGGTATAAATGTTAGATTCAAAAAAAGAATTCTTTGTATCAATAATGTTATGTTTCAAAGTCTTGGTCGTCTAGCAATTTAATATTACAACCGCTCCATTTTCCATTACAAAGTACTATTATACCTTATGACTGATTCATAATTTTTTCCTCTCTTATATATATACCTTATGAATCACTTTCTTTTTTTCTTCATTACTCACAATCTTTATCCTTCAAACTTTTAATCATCTCCTTATAGAGAAGAAGATCGGAAGAAAAGATAGACGTACGTAAAGTTATTTCCGTTTATGAAATATTTACATTCATCCTAGTTATTGTTTATGTTATTTTGCCACGAGTATATAATTCTTGTTTTTGTACGGTTCTTTCAATCAGCCAAATCCATTATGCCTCTCTAGTTGTAGTTGTTTGATCTCATGATATGTAGGGAAAATACGGTGTGGGCGTGTGTTTAGCAAACACAATTATACAGATCATTCGTTGGTTACTTTTTTTTGGTAAACTTTGATGGGGAGGTTTTAGCTTTCAATTTTGACACTATAAGATAATGATACAAATCGTATTACATAGAGACGTTGGGCAAACGGGCAACAAGCTGCGCCGCTAGCCCTTTTTGAATGGCAAAGGTAATACGCTTAAAAACAAAATCCAAAGATCTAAGGGACATGATGGTACTCTGCATAACCCGTTGAACTCTGTTGAGTAGCTCCACAGCTTCAGGTGCGAGAAAACCAAAGGTATCAAAAGCGAAAGGGATAAACACATGTTGATTTTCACGACATGCCTTATCGTGTTTATCCACTTTGCATGCAGCTGCTTTCAAAGCCGCTTGCCTCCCTGTGAAACCTCCATTCCTCAAGTTCACAAGAGGAGAAACCCCAGTAAGGTCCACACATGCATGTTTACCTCCCATCCATCCGAAGATTAAAATGTCAGCGGGCCTGAGAGTAGATCTCCCGTCTGAAGGGTCAGTCAAAAAGTTAACAGGAGCTTCTTTACGTACCGAAACCCCGACACGTCGGCAGACGTCAAAAAGAACATCCCTAACCATATCATGGCGGTATTTGAAACCTGGGAGTTCCCGACAATGAACAGCATGATCCCCAAAAGAGTCCAAGCACGCTTTGCGACAAACCGGACATATCTCGTCGCTCGGAAAAAGAGGAATCATAAGGCGGTACCGTAGAATAGCGCGATATTCTACAGGGGACATATGTAGACCGAGGCCGTCAATGGGAATAGCTAGCAAAAAAGAAAAGAGACTTTCATTGTGCGAGTTCTAAATTTTTTATTTTTAAACAACAAACCCATATTCGAAAAGTTATAAACTAGATTTTAGTAACCTTTAATTTTTAGAAGTTTTTTCAATTTTGGCATTTAACCTTTTTATAATGTATATGTTTTAAAACTCGCAACTACTTTTTACCTTTTGGTTAATTACCAACTAGTTATTATAAATCGCACTATTTTCTTTTGAGTTTTCTCATTTTTACAACACTAGTAAACGTGTTCTCTCGTCAAAATTACACCAAAGCAATACCAATCGATCATAGATAAAACCAATTACAAATTCACATAGACCGCTTTGTTTCAAAATTGATTTTCGAAGTAAATATAAGCACACGCCGCATGCTTAATTTATTTTGAAAATAAAAATGTAACATAATGTATTGTCATGTTAAAAAAAATAATACAAAATCACTTTGATAAACTAAAAAGAACGTAAAATCTTGTTCGTGTATGTTTATTTATTAAAAACACCTAAAACTCGACATAAAACAAGAACTTTATTTTTAGGCAATATATTTCAAAATAATTATCAAACAAACACATTCCAATCGACTAAGAAATTCACTCCAAAATCCACAATAAAATACGTATTTTTTCATATGTCCGTGTTTTTCAATGTATGAGAATATGAATATGCATATATGTACATATGTATATGCATATATGAATATTAAAAAATTTTGTTTTTTCAAAAGACTATCTTAGACACAACCTGTGTTTGTTTGTTTGGTGTTTTTTATTTGGTGCAGATGATCTACATATGTGAATAGGTATACACTACAAAGTTTAGTAGCACTAGTGGTGGCACATGTCGCCCCTAATGATAGCAAACGTCGTGCTAAAGGTATTACCGGTGACATGTTGCTGCTAAAAGGTCGTCTCTAAACCCTGGTCACTATTGACCTATTGTCGATGCTAAATGTGTCGCCTCTAATGATATCTTCACTAAAGGTGTCATCTCTAATAGATTTTTTTAGCTTTATTTATTTTAATTGCATTTAGTCATTAATAAGCAACTTAATGAATTCAAACATTGCAAATAATGATGAAATTTAGAATTTGAAACTACAAATATTATCAAAAGAAACACAAACTATTACATGTAATCCATAATATATGTTTTCAAGTTATTTGTAAGACAATGTCTACAAAATACTAGATAAAACATAGACTACTCCTCACTACTATCGTTGTCATCGTGTTTATTATCATCATCTTCTTGCAACTTTTGAATGAAATCCTTAAGTTTGTCCATTTTTCTAGAGTTGTTGTTGACTTGTTGGTCAAGAGGATCCATCTACAAAATAGATCTCAAAATCAAATTAACAAAGTACCAAACTTCAAAGTTCATGACAAATGCATTAAGTCATTTGAAATAACTCACAAATAAATTAAACTAGCATTAACCAATCCACTACATTAGCTTTAACCAAGTTACTAAACCATCAATGTATCAAAATAAACCAAAATATCAAATTACGAAACTACAAAGTTTACAAAAAATGCATTAAGTCATTAAATAATTAGTTACAATATAAACCAAACTACCAAACTACCAAACTACTAAACTAAATGTATCAAAATAAACTTAAATACGAAACCTCTTAGTGGCGGATCCCTATGACCATCTCCCCCACGGTCTAGGTGATGGCAATCCAAAAGAAGAATCTCATCTAGCCTGAAAAGCTATAAGATATATAATACATAAATACAATATGGAATACAATGTGGTTTAATAATTACAACATATGACAATTTACGGTTTAGAAATATGTCATTAACAAATGAGTTCTTAGCAAATACGTTCTTAAAAATAAGTTTTTAACAAATAAGTCAGTAACAAACAAGTCAAAATAAATCCAAACAAATTCAATAAGTTTTACACTCCAAAATATAAATCATAATTTGATTAACAATGTTCAACAATTTCAATCAAGTGTTCATACTATTTCACAAGTTTTCATACCATTTTATACATTTATATTTATTTTTTATACCATTTCACAAAAAACCTAACTAAAATCTCAATTTCAGAACTTTTCACACTATTTCATACAATTCCAATAAAAGGGTCATACCATTTCACAGAAAAACAGAATTAAAATTATGGAAATTTTCACAAAACCAAAACTAAAATCATAGTTTTCACAAGTGTTCGCATCATTTCATACAATTCCAATCAAGTTTTCATACCATTTGACACATCGTAGTCGTTGATGCGGTCAAAAATATTGAATTTATACCTTACGACTCACTAGCTATCGACAAGTAAGGGTCGAACCGTGGAGTCCGTGGTTGGCACTTTGTGTCAAAATATGACCAATATATAATGCCACTCTATAGACTATTTCTATTCATACACTCGATCCCGAAAAAACTCAAAAACAAGAAAACTGAATTTTAATCCAACAATCTGCCCCGAAGTAATAAATCAAAAGCAAACTAACCACACCATTCTGCTTCTGAGATCAACTCAGAAAATCAGAATCAAAGCAAACCATAAACAATGAAACGAAGAACAATAAACAATACCGAAATCATAACTTGCGATAAAATGGAATCAAAACTAAATTGCATTAAACTAAACCCGAATCAGAGCCAAATGCTTCTAAAAACAAGATCCAATTCAAATCCATGTGGTCAACGGTGTTCTACAATCCAGAACCCTTGATCACACGTGTGAATGAAAACCGAAAACCAATAAAACAATAAAAACGAACCAAATATGAAATCTACTGCTAAAGCTTCGAATTTCTGAGTCAAAGAAGTCTGACTGTGTCTTAAAGGTGCAATCTTCGCTCCCAAATCACGAACCGGGACCCTCTATTTATAGTTGCGGATTTGGCCTATACGCGTCGCAGCATAGCCTTCTACGCAGCACGAGTTACCTCGATCACCCGTTTCTTCACACTTTGAATTTCGAATCTTCACCCGGTGAAACATCTCAACGCGTCGCGTCACTCATTGGGTACGCGGCGCACGTGTTACTTCGACTTGAAGTTAGTCTTGCGTCCAAACATTGCAAAATGGTACGCTTTTTACCCTATATTATTCATAAAATTCCACACAAGCCTTGGCACTAAAGTAAGTAATATTTGCCAAATGGTACGCTTTTTTACCCTATATTATTCATAAAATTCCACACAAGCCTTGGCACTAAAGCGACTATAATGCTCGACATTATACTAGGCGTTATCACCATTACACAAAAACTTAAACTAAAATCATGAAAATCTTAAAAAAAGTCTAAACTAAAATCATAATTTCACAAATTCTCATACCATCTCATACAACTACAATCAACTTTTCATACGATTTCACAAAAAATTAAACTAAAATCATGGAATTTTTCATATAACCCGGCTTACACCAAAAAACCGGGCTTTATTTTCGGCTTAAACAACCCGCTTTCTATTGTAGCAACCGAGCCTTTTAGCCTCAAAGCTAACTGACCCGGTTTTTAAAATACAACCGGGTTCTATGACCACAAGACACAAATTATGCAAAAGAATATAGGACCTGTTAAACATCTAACTTTACCTTACCAAAATTTTTGCAAATATAGTTTAGTTTATCAAACTTCTTTCAATAAAAATCCATAAACATAAAAGATAGAAAGATTGTTGTTATCCATATATTCATGTTTCTAGATACTTTGTTTGATGCAGATTCAAGTTACTTGAGGTTCACCAGACATGAATCATCGGAGACGGGATTAACCACCGACTTGGGAAGATGCAGTGGGATTATGATTGAGTTTCACGAGGTTTTCTGAGTGATGGATGGCTGTAGCGAGATAAGAAGACCTCGCGATAAATTGGCATGTCCGATGATGCTCACAAGACCCGGTTGTGGTGTCCGGGCACAACCAGCTCCAGCCGACAGCTTCATCATCTTCATGAATGTCAACAGCAGCAGCTACATAACTTCTTTGTCCCTCTCCGCATCTCCATCTCTCCCACCACCAAAACAGAACCAGGTTATTGTTCTGTAAACATGCAGGCAAAACAAATTTATTCTATGTCAAATATCAAAGTTCCCAGGTAATTAAAGTTGGAAAGGTTTTTTTAACAGGAAAAAGAATTATGTTGGTTTTTCTGAACATAAAATTAGTGAAGGGTTATTTGTATATCACATAATAAAATGTTGTGCTTTTGTGTATTTTACCGTATATAGCAGTTTACTATTAGCAGCCCCAACAGAAAAGGCAATCTACTATGAGCAGCCCCAATAGAAAAGACAATCTACTTTAAGGCAACTCCAATATCAGGTCTGCTTAAGGACAAATAAGTTTTACATAGATAGAAACAAGATTCGAGTGGAAACAATATTGAAAACACGTTTTTATGTAAAATTTCAACAATCAGTTTATTCAAACAAATTAAAACACGTTTTTCTGCTTAAGGATAGTTTATTCAACAATCAGTTTATTCAACTCCACCATCGATGCTTTCCTCCCTGGAAAAGGATAGAGTACATGCTCTTCTCATTCTCTGATTCCATATTTGGAGCATATTATATTGAAGGTGTCAAAGAGATTGCTGAAAATTTGTGATGCTTTTGGAATATCAATTAGCAAACTCTTACTGGTATGACTCACGTGAAGGACTAAACCACAAAAACAATTTAGGTTTTCAGATAAACATCACAGAAAAAGCCAGTTGATACGATAATCACCAAAATTAAATATTAGTTTAAAAGACTAAGAGATCATGAGTTAAAATTTAAATTTGAAATCGATAGATAATTATAAAATTACTTTAAAAGATAAGTACCACTAATTCCTGGGATTATTTACTTTATATATACTTAGTTTCTTCACTCATCCGAGTCATAACCAGAATCGCCAGCACAGGATGCCCATCCCAGTATTTATTCATTCGTCAAGTTCAAGAAAGTGAAATACGAGTAAATATCAATTTACAAACAAAGGTAAACCATTCATAACTCTGTTTTTCTAAGTAATTTCAAGCTATTTCGTTGATGATTTCATCCAATTTTATGACTTTCTTCTTTCTAATTTCAACTTATAAACAAAAGGGTAAACTATTTACTATACGATTCCGAACATATAGTTGCAATCTAAAGAAATACTGATTTAGATCTAGAATTCAAACAATACAGCCCCAAACAAGTTAATCTTACCGGTTAGTAACGAAAATCCAAGGAATTCGGTTGTTTTGAGCCACCATCGCTGCTCCCTGGACCACCGTGAGCCATCTCCCAGTGCTATTGATCCTCAATCTTAACCAGATCGCTGTTGGCTTTCTTTTGAAACATATTGTGAATCTCTCTACCGACTCTGCGTTCAGATCACCCTTTCCCTCACGATTTCTTCATCTCTGTTGGTCTGTGGATGAAACTTTGAAGATGGGGATGAAAAGTGTTGGGGCCGAGGATAACAAAGTATCGAGACATCGTGGGTATGTATAAATGGGGCGTAGGATTTGGCGGAAAAGGGGAAAACATTCCCGCTCAATGAATGTTTTTGGCGTAAAAGAACGAATTCTTTTTGTCGCAACACTTTTTACCAACCTCATATCTTGCAAATTTGGATACCTCTACGTGATGGATTTGACCAATGTGCTAAGAAATTCTAATAGTAACTTATATTAATAAGAATAGTAATATAACTATAATATTAACGTTCACGAATATAAAGTTTAATTATAATGATGAAAAAATTATTTTAATATGTTTTTAATTTTAAACTGAAAAAATCAATTTTATTAGGATTGTTTTAAAATTTATTTCTTTCGTATGCTATTTTATTTTTATAGATAATACTACTTTAATATACTAAGCGATATCATCATTTATGTTTATTATTTTGTCGTTTTAAAAAATCATATTTAGACCTACCATCATATATAATTACATTTATGTTAATATACTAAGCGAGATATATATATATATATATATATATATATATATATATATATATATATATATATATATATATATATATATATATATATATATATATATATATCGTAAAATTAATTTTGAATTAGGTACAATATATGTGTCTTAGATGCATTTGTTGTCACATGCATGTTATTAACATACAATTTATATAATTACAGATGGATCGTAGTTATTGGATGTATAGAATTAAACGTTCAGATGATGAATATTTGGAACGTTTGGGTGGTTTTCTTAAAGTTGCAGAGGAAAATCGGGTGAACAAAGGAGAAAGCTACATATGGTGTCCTTGTGTAGACTGTCAGAATTGTCGTATGTACACTGATTCTGCCAAAATAGAAGAACACTTAATAATTCGTGGGTTTATGAGAAATTATACATGTTGGTCACGACATGGTGAGATATTTGTTGATCGTAATGCGGGTGTTTCAACATTTAATGACAATATTGGTGATTCATACAATGACAACCATGATAACCTATATGAAATGTTACATGATTGTGAGGATAATATTGCCGAAAAGGATTATGAAAAATTTCAAGAATTATTTGATGAATCAGAAAAACCGTTATATATTGGGTGTACAAAATTTACCAAACTATCTGCTGTGTTGAAGCTATTTAACTTAAAAGCAAACAACGGTTGGAGTGATACAAGTTTCACAAGTCTTCTAAAGATATTGAAGGAGATGCTTCCTGAAGATAACGAACTACCTGCTTCAATATATCAGGCAAAAAAATTGATGTGTCCAATGGGAATGGAAATTGAAAGAATACATGCATGTCCAAATGATTGTATGTTATATAGAAACCAATACGCGGATTTAGATAAATGTATTACATGTGGTACATCACGATATAAACGAAAAAATTCGACTGAAGAAAACAATAATGTGAGAAATAATGGCCCACCTGCTAAAGTATTATGGTATTTGCCAATTGTGTCAAGAATAAAACGGTTATTTGCAAACGCAAAAGATGCAAAGTTGATGCGGTGGCATGTCGAAGAGCGTAAAAAGGATGGGAACATAAGACATGTGGCGGATTCTCCGCAATGGAGAAATATAGATTCTCGTTTTGAAGAATTTGGCAGGGAGATTAGAAACATTCGATTTGGACTTAGTTCTGACGGAATGAATCCATTTGGAAGCTTGAGCAGTCGTCATAGTACATGGCCGGTTCTTCTTTGCATCTACAACCTTCCACCATGGTTATGCATGAAAAGAAGATACATCATGATGTCGTTGCTAATTTAGGGTCCAAAACAACCAGGAAATGATATTGATGTCTACTTAGCTCCATTAATCGACGACATGAAAAAGTTATGGAGTCCAGGTGTCGAAGTGTATGATGCATATGAGGGGCAAAATTTTCAACTCAAAGCCATGATTTATTGCACCATAAGTGATTTTCCAGCATACGGTAATTTATCAGGGTATAGTACAAAAGGAGAAAAAGCATGTCCTATCTGTGAAGATGACACACAATCATTACGACTGAAACATTGTATGAAAAATGTATACATGGATCATCGAAGATTTCTTCCTGAGGATCACCCATATCGCAAGAAAAAAAAGGTGTTTAATGGCAAAACTGAAAACAAGATGGCAAGGCTACCTTTACTAGGAGAAACAGTATTTTCCCGTGTGGAAAATCTAAACATTACGTTTGGAAAAAAGAAAGATGAAGGTAAAGGTAAAGGTAAAGGTAAAGGTAAACGTAAACGTAAAGGTAAAGGTCAAACAGAAACACCTACAAATAAAAAGCGAGCGTTCAAGAGACTACGTCATGGGCAGAAGATCTAAAAACGAGTCGGGGTCAAAAATAATACCGCCTAAGATACAACCCATAGTCGAAAAGCTTGTAATAGTTTATTTATTTAAAAAAATATTTTTGTTATTTCTATCTAATAAATAGATCTCACAATTCTATTCTTTGTATTAACAGGTAGATGTCCAAACTCAAGTATCCAAAGGAGATTTAGTGCTCGGTCCTGGAGAGGACTTGTTGACAAAGGTGATAGGACCGGAACACCCAGGCCGTACTAGGGGGGTTGGTCATGATGTTGGCATCAGAAAAGGGATGCATGGAGTTGATCAAAAAAAGAGGAAAAAGCATGAAAAAGAATCCATTGATAAGATACAGGCAAAATTAGATCACGTGACGTCCCAATTGGCAGATTTACAAGCAAAGATTTTGATGCAAGATTCTAGAAACCAAGTGTCGGATGATGTAAGCATAAGGGTTCAAAATAATAGTTGTGGCTCAACACCAACATTAGATGCTTTGGATGCTATAAAGGTAATATTGTGTTATTTTTTAAAGTTCACAGTACATAGAAATATATACTACATACTTATATTTTTAGACGTTAATTACATTATGTGTTAAATGTTTATAGCAACCTACTTCTTGTGAATTGGTGTTCCCTTACGGAGATATGAGCGAAAAATGTGCCAAGGGGTTAGTCTTTCCATATGGGAATGGGTTAATCCACTCACTTCCTTTACGTAAAAATCACCTAAAGGTTTTGATAGATGAGATTGATAAAAATTTTGAAAATATTCCTGTTCCCGTCAAGACAATGGAAGTTAGTAAACTACAACAAGCGGTTGGAACTACAATTCAATGGCCACGTGATGCAATTGTTGTCGCAAAGGTATACATTCACTATCCTTCACCTTTCTAGCTAGTTAAGGATCTTGAATCAACTTGAGTTATTTATGTAGGAACAACCAAAAAGGCAACAAACTTCAACCACGAGTTTGCCGCCAACAAACACAACGGTTGTTATGAACAAGAAGATGGCAAAACAAATGAACACCAAGCCAAAGCCAATTGAAATACTTCATGGTTGTTTCAAGAACAACCCAATAGTTCAAGTTGTAGCTGAATCTGGGCACTTGCAAACCGGGACGTATGCTTTTAGGGTTACACTCGAAGAATATGTTCGTATGTTGAAAAAGCAAACATTAGATGTGTCTATCATAACTGTTTGGCAGCTGTAAGTATATTAAACTTCTACTATTATTCATTTTATTAATATTTTTTTGGTTGATCCTAAGATATTCGTTAATCGTAACATGTTGTGTTATCTTGCTTATAGGATTCTACATTCGATGGTCCGTACACGCATGAATAAATGTGCTTTCTTAAACCCATATAAGATTTTAGGGGAAGCCTGCCAAAACAACCCTGAGGCTGTTGTCAGTTACCTTATTGATGTGATGCGTCTTCACCATGGAAACACGTTCCTCATTGCACCATATTTGCAAAAGTACCATAACTTGTTATCTTTATTATTATATATTTACTTTATTTCTTCATTTTTTACTAAAAGTTTGAATATTTACTAGTAACAATTGGGTCCTCTTGGTGATTTGCCCTCGCAATCGCATTGTGTACGTTTTGGATTCTTTGAGGAAGCCTATAGAAAAGCCTGTTGACACTAACTTCCTGCTCAAAAAACATGTTGACATGTAAGAAAATTCTTAATATAGTATAATGACGATGATTATATAAATCTGATTATTAAACTATTGCTTATTTCTTTTTAGGGCTTTGATGAAGTATGGAAAGGCAACATCACCTCCAATTGAATGGATATATGTAGAGGTAGTTTATCCCATTATATGTTTCAAAAAAATAGATTTTGTAGTTTCATTTGTGTTATTAATGTTTACTTCGTGTCATTTGTTAGTGCAACCAACAAGTCGATGGAGTTTTAGAGAGCGGACACTATGTTATAAAATGGATGTATGATTTTGTGATGACCAAACAGTATGATTTGCCGAGTAGAGTAAGTAATTTTTAGATATTATTTCATTTTGTCTATTGAAATTAACTCTTTGTTCTGTTAATCAATAGTTTTACTTTTATTTTTTATAGGCCGGTACCTTTTGGAAAGACAAAACTCCATTTGATGAAAGAACGGTGTTAGGAATTGTTTCTAGGTGGGCTAGAGAATTTTTGAGTAATTATATAAAGGATGTGGCCGTCTAAAAATAAATATACGGTTAGTTATTAATCTTTACAACATTCTATTTTAATGATAATTTATCGACGTTCTTTCTTTTTTCAACTAACTTGTGATGATAACAAAACTCATTATTTGTTGTATTTGTTTTTTGCAGTTTATAGGGTTGTTATAGTAGATGTTTGAGGCTGTCTCTATGATGACATTGGTGATGATTTTTTTCTTTAACGTTTTTTTAGAACGACTTTAATGTTTTATACAAGTTTTATGTAGTACAATATTAAAGACTTTTTTTTGGTCATGGATGCTGTTTCTTTAATATTATTTTTATGAAGCATATTATGGTTAGTTATCTAGCATTTGCAAATTTACAAAAAATTCCTTTCATACTTGTGCTTGTTAGATGCAAAATAGAAATGTGAGAACTATATATAAAGATTTGGTTGCATATCATGGAACCGCGAAATATACTAAAATTAGATATTACATGGGTGTGCATAATAAACCCCGATTTTATATGTACGAACCGAGCTTTATTACTATAATATGACCCGGTTATATAAAGAAGCGACGGGGTATATAGATGTAAGATGCGGTGCGAATTTGAGGAAAAAAACCCGGTTTTGTATGTACAAACCGGTCTTTATTACTATAATATGACCCGGTTTTATAAAGAAAAACCGGGGTATATAGATGCAAGATACGGTGTGCGTTTGAGGAAAAAACCCGGTTTTGTATGTACGAACCGGGCTTTATTACTATAATATGACCCGGTTTTTAAACCGGGTTCTATTATATTTTCGACATATGACCCGCTCACAAAGAGCCCGGTTGTAAAACCGGGTTATATTATGCTTTTAACCG
Organism: Cichorium intybus; assembly: GCA_023525715.1. Lineage (NCBI taxonomy): Eukaryota > Viridiplantae > Streptophyta > Magnoliopsida > Asterales > Asteraceae > Cichorium > Cichorium intybus. The sequence continues at coordinate 91,357,169 of CM042014.1, read as the reverse complement.
GGTCCTATAAGTCTTTTTGTAGTAGTGTAAAATAACAATTTCACAACTTTTGAAACCATTTCATAGAATTTCATCAAATCAGAATTCCAGAATTTCACATTAAAAAAAACTAAAGTAATATCATAAAAAATTAGCTCTTTTAGTTTGGATTTGGTACAAGGATGTTGTTGGAGGTTGTCATCGATGGAAACAAGCTCCAAACATCAAAAATTGCCGACAGGTTTCCTCACAAATTGGGCAGAATCAAAAGAAAATAGAGGAGAAGCCAAAAACATAATGAAAGCAGGCTGTAAAACGGGTTTTCTGGTCGAAGTTTTTAGCGGCGATGTCTTTAGGGGCGGCATTAGGATTTAGGGACAACAAGATAGAATTTTTTAGGGGGAGAAGTTCCGACTTTTTTGTGAACCGTTGGGTGGTAAAACTTTTGAAGTGCCAGGATTGTTTTAAGAGGGATCACTCGGATGAGACCACTAAGGGCGACGCCTTAAGCGGCACACCAAATTTAGCGAATCTGCTGTCGACGGTAAATGTGTCGTTCTTAATGTCTTATTCTTATAGTGATATGCATATATGTACATGCGTACATATATATATATATATATATATATATATATATATATATATATATATATATATATATATATATATATATATATATATATATATATATATATATATATATATATATATATATATAGAGTTAGTATCAAATGTGGAACACAAATATTGTGTGATTGTGTGAGACAATATCAGCCATTAGATGAAAAGAATGAATGGCTAAGATGATGATGGCATGATCGTAATTAATTGAAAAAAAATAATTATTATTAATTTAAAATAAATCGGTAAGGGTAAATTAGTAAATTTTCCCGATAGCCAATTTTGGAATGTGCAGATATTTTGGGATATAATTTAGTTAGTTATTTTGCAAAATTTTAGTTTCCATTCTTATATATTCTTATTTATCTTGTAATTTTGTGGTATTTTGATTTAATACATATTTACCACGTTCATTAGATTTGTAAAATTAATATTCTGGAAGAATACGACTTATACACTTTTCAAGAATGAGATCATGATAAATACATTCTAAAAGAATAGTAACATTCTGAAAGTTAGACTTTATTCTAAAAGAATTCGACTGTATATAATGGACAAATACATGAAACATCATTCAATAATCTTTCGTAAAAAATTGACAAATACATTAAGACATATGGATAACCATTCTTAAAAAGTAGACAAATAAATCAAAAGATTAAAACATTCTACCAGAATAATTGACATAAAATATAATGTATTTTGAAATAATATTGCTCTATCACCACATTTATTCTGAAAGAATATTGCTTATTTTATTAGCTCCATCTTCAAATTATCATAGATTCAAGAGAATGAAGCTCATCAACTTTATTCTCCGTTTTTTATCTGATTTTTGCTACCTGAAAGAAGCATAAACAAACTATTATTATTATAGATCTAATTAATAACACAATTTTTGTAATTAACGTTGGTAATACACATTTGAAAGAACATCGCTATATCATGTGAAATAATATACCCATTTCTTGATACATTCTGAAAGAATTTGCTGATAATAGAAGTTAGAACAAACGACCGAATATGGTTTCTGTCATTCATTCTTAAAGAATTATAGTGGTGGTTATATAGCTAAAAAAACAAAATGAGATGGAATCAATCATTGGTGCATTTCACTTGGGATGGGACAAACAAAACCATCAGAAGAATTATATATGATCACTATATATGTGAAAAAATAGATGGTATGTTATGTAAATGAGTTTGAACAGATGCATGTAACCATTATTTATTTACAAATGTGTCTAATTCTATGAAAGTCTCAACGCATATTAATTTCCAAAAATCAAATTTGACCTCAAATAGAATACTAAAATTTACAATTTATTCGTTCAATGCAAAGCTTTTCACTAGAATAACGCAACTTCTTCATCCTATAAATTTAAGAAATTAATGTTATAAATAATCAATTTTATGTAACGAATAATCATGTATATGTAATTGCTTTTATATGTACTGTGTATAATAGAAACACAAACCAACGGTTGCTGCATAAGAAGATCCAAATGATAACCACAAATAAAAGAAATGGATGAATTTTACCTCATATGACAGTTTGGGATTTCATACTCGCAACAAAGAGGGATGTAGAGTGTGAAAGGTTTTCTGCAACTATGAACTAAGATTCCTAAGTTCACATGCAACCTATATAGATCTAAGTTTTTCTTCTAATTAAACATATAACAATTCCTAGTAGGCCATAAATAATAAACTAAAAAGAAAGATCAAGAAAAACTAACCTTTAGTGAATCTTGGAAGCAAAGCAACAGAGATCTCTTGCCTCAAATGCAGTCACACCCAGCAGAAGGTATCTTGGCCGAAATTCTAGAGAGAAAGAGGGTAAAAATCGTGGCTTTAGGGTTAGGGTGAGCCTCCCTATTTATAGCCTCCATGTGGTGATCAGATAATCGTTACAGATAAGCATTTTTGAATTCGAATTAAGATAAACTATTATTTTAATCATTCAAACACCATTTATCTATAATATATATATATATATATCGAAAATATACATATCTATATATATATTTTCGACCACCACATGGTCACTATCACTGCCACTTACTCAACTATCGAATAATTACAGTTTTAGTCCCTGCACCTTTAATTAATCAATTTAACTGCCAAATTAACTCCAATTAATTCCAGAAAAATTTCTAATTAATTATTATAGTTTCTAATTAATATATTAACACTTAAATATAGTAATAAACTATTTATTTAATTTCTATTGATTTATTAATCACATAATAAATCAACCTTTCTCTCTACCGGACTTTCTGCCAATCCTCCAACTATGAGGGCAACCCAAATGGACTTTGCTTCTATTAATTGGATAAATACTAATTATTAGTCATGGCTTAGACACCTAATCCAACAGTCTCCCACTAGGATAAGTCTATGACTAAAATTACCAATTTACCCTCTAATTAATTAGCAACTGTAGCTTCCTAGAAACTGATGTCGAACTCTGACCTAGTCAGTTCTGTCCAATGATAAGTGATCAGATGATCCTCCGTCCAACAAGATATTTTTCAGACTCAGGACATGGATTAAGATCAATCCTTGTCTGATTCTCTGTTTCCCGATTTCTGATTTGCATATGACTTTAAGACTACCAATTGACCATGTCAATTTAGTCCTGGTTGGCCAACCCTTCAGTCAACTTCAAAATCATCGAGAGGCCTACAGATATCTGTTTTCCCGACAGGGTCAAGGGACGAATAAGTTTTGACTCATATACTTATGTCTTTTACTAGTCAAATCATTCACAACAACACGTTTTATAACACCGTGTTACCGATGCGTTTTCGCATTGTCAATGAACAACCGCTTGGTAAAACATAACTTATATGTCTCTACTTAAAGATCAAAAGATGTTATCGTCTCAACATTGCTTATGATGAAATCCATGAAGCAATCAGTTGAGCGTGGGTTTATCCAATACTCAAATCCCTATTTTCTAAGTACTCATGAATATTGTAGCAATCTTATTGCTATGTCTAACTCATTAGACAATCTACAAAACAATTCATGACAGTCTTCATTCATACTTACTCCCTAAGAAGCATGAGCGACTGTGGATATTTAAATAATACAATATTATTTAGGAAGTAAACATGCAAAATGAAACACAATAATAAACAATCGACAAAAGGCAGTATCAAATACTCATCAACAAAACTATATTATTAATTCACCAAAGTCAATTACATTTATATTGTAATAAGTTTCAAAATCCTATCTAATTACAAAAAACTAATATCATCTGTTAATCCTATGCGTCGTGCATGCTGATGGTGCTTAATCCTACTCAGAGTCTTTGTCAATGGATCTGCAGGATTATCTTCTGATGATACCCTCTTCACTACGAGGTGACCTTCTTCTACCTTATGTCTTATGTAGTGGTACTTTCTGTCGATGTGTCTGGACTTTCCATGATCTCTCGGTTCCTTTGTCAAAGCAACCGCTCCTTCATTATCGCAGAAAAGTTCCACAGGCTCCTGAATACTCGGGACTACTCCAAGGTCACCGATGAAGTTCTTCAGCCAAGCCGCTTCTTTTGCCGCTTCACTCGCTGCGATGTACTCTGATTCGCACGTTGAATCAGCCACCGTCTCTTGCTTGGAACTTTTCCAAGTCACTGCTCCCCCGTTCAACAGGAATACCCAGCCTGACTGAGACCGACCATTGTCTCTATCTGTCTGAAAGCTGGCATCAGTATACCCGTCAACTCTCAAGGTATCACTGCCACCAAGGACTAAGACAAAGTTCTTCGTCTTGCGCAGATACTTGAGTATGTTTTTGACCGCTGTCCAATGTGCCCTACCAGGGTTCCCCTGGTATCGACTGACCATGCTCAAGGCAAAGGCCACGTCGGGACGAGTACACGTCATGGCATACATGATCGACCCCACAGCCGAAGCATAAGGTACCCGACTCATGTCCGCAATTTCCTCGTCTGTACTTGGACTCTGAGTCTTACTCAGCTTAGCATTACTTTGCATTGGTAGCTCTCCCTTCTTGGAATTTTCCATACTAAATCTTTTCAGTACCTTGTCCAAGTATGTACTCTGACTAAGTCCAATTAGTCTTTTCTTCCTATCTCTTAATATTCTTATCCCGAGAATATAGGCTGCCTCTCCTAGGTCTTTCATGGCAAAACACTTCCCGAGCCAAGACTTGACATCTTGCAAAGTCGGGACGTCGTTTCCCATGAGCAGTATGTCATCTACATACAACACCAGGAAGGTGACTATACTCCCACTAGATTTGACATATACGCAAGACTCATCCTCGCTCCTAGAGAAACCAAATTCTTTGACTTTCTCGTGGAAACAAAGATTCCAGCTGCGAGAAGCTTGTTTTAATCCATAGATGGATTTCTCAAGCTTACACACTTTGTCAGGATACTTTGCATCAACAAAACCCTCTGGCTGATTCATGTAAACATCCTCAGTCAACTTTCCATTAAGGAAAGCGGTTTTGACGTCCATCTGCCAAATTTCATAATCATGAAATGCAGCTATGGCCAGCATAATCCTAATTGACTTTATCTTAGCCACTGGTGAGAAGGTCTCATCATAGTCAATCCCTGGGGTTTGAGTAAAGCCCTTCGCAACCAGTCTTGCTTTGAAAGTGTGTACCTTTCCGTCCATGTCGGTCTTCTTCTTGAAGATCCATTTGCACCCGACTGTCTTTCGACCCGGTACATTGTCAACCAAGTTCCAAACTTGATTGTCATACATGGACTTGATCTCGCTGTCCATTGCCTCTTTCCACTTGGCAGACTCAGGGCCCGCCACCGCTTCCCGGTAGTTAGCAGGTTCATCCAAATTTATCAGTGTCCTATCACTGACAAACGTATCTCCATCCGTAGTTATATGGAATCCATAAAACTCGGGTGGCATGCTAACTCTACTGGAACGCCTAAGAGGTAAGGATATATCAGTCGGACCAACAGGAACTTCTTCCTCTTGTTGGTTGCTAGTTTCTCCTAAGGTTGCATTGTCGGGTAACTCTTGAATTTCTTCAAGGTCAATGGTACTCCCACTGTCCTCTTTGAATATGAGTTCTCTCTCTCGAAAGATTCCCCGTCTCGCTACAAAGACCACGTCCTCGCTTGGTCTGTAGAACAGGTATCCAAATGACTGTTTGGGATATCCAATGAAAAAACATTTCTCACTTCTCTCTGCGAGTTTATCGTGAGTCTCTCGTCTAACGAAAGCGTCACAACCCCAGACTTTGATATGTGCTAACGAGGGAACTTTCCCCGTCCACATCTCATGAGGTGTCTTAGCAGCCTTCTTAGTAGGGACAAGATTAAGGATATGGGCGGCAGTCTCTAAGGCATACCCCCAGAAGTGAATGGGAAGTGAAGCTCGACTCATCATGGAACGAACCATGTCTAACAAGGTTCGGTTACGTCTATCGGCAACACCGTTCAACTGTGGTGTTCGAGGAGGCGATAACTGTGAAACTATTCCACATTCCTTTAGATAGTCTAGGAACTCGATACTGAGATACTCTCCGCCTCTGTCGGACCTGAGCATCTTTATCTTCCTGCCCAATTGATTCTCAACTTCATTTTTGAACTCTTTGAACTTTTCAAAGGTGTCTGACTTGTGTTTGATTAAGTAGATATACCCGTATCTACTAAAATCGTCACGTAGAACCGCGTGCCATCTTTTGTGGTAGATCTAAAGGGACCACACACATCTGTGTGTATGATGTCCAAAAGACCTTCACCTCTTTCAAAGGACCCTTTGAATGGTGATTTAGTCATCTTGCCCAAAATACAAGACTCGCATACATCATCCGATTTGAGGTCGAATGATTCCAACACTCCATCCTTTTGGAGTTGGGCGATGCGTTTCTTGTTAATGTGCCCAAGACGACAGTGCCACAAGCACGCCTTTTCTACACCACTAGAAGAATCAATAAAGTTTACACTATGACCTAAATTGTCTACACATTGCACAGTTTCATACACACCATCACAAGGTAAAGCAGTAAATACAGAAATACCATTTTGAAAAACAGAAATGGAACCATTACTATTATCAAACGAGAACTGTAATCCTTGTCTAAACAATGCATGAAATGAAATAATATTCCTTGCCATTTCTGGCGAATAGCAACAATTAATAAGTTCTAAACAAACACCACTACTGAGCACTAAACTATAAGTCCCGATCTTGGTCACAGGCGACGATCTCCTATTCCCCATGATCAGGTTGAGTCTACCGTGCTCCACCTCCCTGCTTTCCCTTAGGCCCTGCAAATCAGAACAAATGTGAAAACCACATCCTGTATCAAGGACCCAAGAACTGGAAGATGGTGAGTTTTTAAAGATAGTGTAAATACCTGCTGAAGTTGGCTTGACTTTGCCATCCTTCAAGTCTTGCAGGTATGTAGGGCAGCTTCTCTTCCAATGGCCCCGTTCCTTGCAATAGAAGCACTCTGCCTCCTTGGGATTGGCATTATGAGGAATGCCAGAAGTCTTGGGTTTGGAGCCGCTGCTGGACGATCCAACATGCACCTTTTCCCTCCAATTCTGTTTAGGAGGGCCCTTTCTCTTCTTCCCTTTTCCACCAGCAATTGCCAGGACGGCTTGATTAGCAGCGGGTATACTCTTACCCTTCATTCCGTCCTCGGCGGTGCGGAGCATGCGATGCAGTTCGGCCAGAGTGGCCTGGGAGTTGTTCAGATGATACGCCAGTGTGAACTGGTCATATGAACTAGGCAGAGAATTCAGCAGTATGTCTACAGCCAAATCCTCGTGAACCGGCATCTCAAGCTTCCGGAGCCTTTCCACGTACCCTTGCATTCTCTGCACGTGGTTGCAAATGGACTCTCCATCTCTAGGCTTTGCATTAGTGAAAGCTTTGACTACCTCGCGCCTCTCAATGCGCTCCTGCTTGCGAAACTTTTCCGCCAGCTCTTTGTGCATTTCATAGGGCCAGTAGTCTTCATATATTCTTTGCAACTCTGGGTTCATTGTAGCTATCATGATGCAAGCCACTTTGGTTGCATCATCAATATGTTTTGCGTATTGAGTGATTTCTTCAGGAGTAGCATTATCATGGTCAATTTCAACCAGCTCGGTTTCTAGAACATACTCTTTATGTTCAAACCTCAGAGCCATCTTGATGTTACGGATCCAGTCATTATAGTTGGCACCGTCCAACGTGACTTTGGAGCATAATGACAAGATTGAGGTAACATTTGAGTTAGAGTGGGGAGCGGATTGTTCGGCAGAAGACATCTATAAAAGAAGATAGTTTTAATTAGACGTATATAATAATCCTTATAATGACCCAATAACAATTATAAGGCTAGGATCCTACAATAACAATTTACAATCTCGAAGAGGGATGCCGTAATCAATATTGTAAATTTTATAAGGTAGGCGAATGACGATTCAGCCAATTCCACCGCGGAAAGATAATCTTATTAAAATGGAATTCCTAGATTCATTGAGATTTATTGAACTGTTCAATAGCATGTTTTAATCTCGGATGTGCCCCACTGTTTGTGACTGGGATACCGAGGATCACAAACCGGGAGTGAATAACCATGCAAATAAGCTTGGTACTCTCGGGGTCAGTTGCCATCTCAAATTGACGTGCCGGTAAACCACACACGCTCCATCAATAATGACAACACCCGAGAAACCCATTGCAACTCTTTATGAACCCCAATTGGCGTGCCGGTAAACCACACACGCTCCACCAATGTTTCATAAAGTGCAATGTGCAATTTCATGGGTTAGCACCAATTCACATTTTTCCTAAAGTAGCTAGATTTGGGTTTTATATAAAAGGTTCTAGTACTTTGAATAATAACATTATACTTTTAATTAGATTAGGCGGTCCTATCAAACCCGTTTGGCTAACGACCCTCCACTGATCAGGCGAGCGGTGGGTGAGAGTGTTCACCCATTAGACCGCCATTTTATAGGCAGTCTCCTTATACCCACTTTATAGACCAGCTTCGTGAATGAGGCCTACTAATGATTTGACTAACCATTTTAATCTTATACATATAATAATAACTCCCTAATTATAATATATATAAGATGTAATTTTTAAACCTTTTAAAAATATGTTTCTGGTTTATCTTTTAATTTATTGTCTATTTAAACTATTAAATTTCAAATTAAATTAAACCATAAAATCGATTTTAATTATCTTTTAATTAACCAATTAATTAAATTAATTAAATTTGATATTTTAAACCTCTTAAAATATTTTTAGGATTTTATCCATTTAATTTCGCCAATTTAAAACAATTAAATTCTAAATTAAATTAAATCCTTGAATTATCTTTTAATTACCAATTAATTAAATTAATTCAAATGTAGATAGATTTTATCAAATTAATCAAATTAATTAAAACCTATCTTAATCCCTTAAATTTCGATTTTTAGGATTAAAGGTTTTAAGGTTTATCTTTTAAACAATTTAAAGTTACCAAAAATAGAATACCTTCTAACCCTAATTCACAAAATCGCCAAAATCAAAAGGGAGGGGCTAGGGTTTTCAAAACCCTAACCCTAGATGTCGATTTGCACTAATTAGGGTTTAGGAACAATAAACCCTAATTACAAGGAACACAGTTATAGCAATTTAACAAGAAAAACAACCAAAATGCTCTGATACCACTGAAAGGTTTTCTGCAACTATGAACTAAGATTCCTAAGTTCACATGCAACCTATATAGATCTAAGTTTTTCTTCTAATTAAACATATAACAATTCCTAGTAGGCCAGAAATAATAAACTAAAAAGAAAGATCAAGAAAAACTAACCTTTAGTGAATCTTGGAAGCAAAGCAACAGAGATCTCTTGCCTCAAATGCAGTCACACCCAGCAGAAGGTATCTTGGCCGAAATTCTAGAGAGAAAGAGGGTAAAAATCGTGGCTTTAGGGTTAGGGTGAGCCTCCCTATTTATAGCCTCCATGTGGTGATCAGATAATCGTTACAGATAAGCCTTTTTGAATTCGAATTAAGATAAACTATTATTTTAATCATTCAAACACCATTTATCTATAATATATATATATATATTTCGAAAATATACATATCTATATATATATTTTCGACCACCACATGGTCACTATCACTGCCACTTACTCAACTATCGAATAATTACAGTTTTAGTCCCTACACCTTTAATTAATCAATTTAACTGCCAAATTAACTCCAATTAATTCCAGAAAAATTTCTAATTAATTATTATAGTTTCTAATTAATATATTAACACTTAAATATATTAATAAACTATTTATTTAATTTCTATTGATTTATTAATCACATAATAAATCAACCTTTCTCTCTACCGGACTTTCTGCCAATCCTCCAACTATGAGGGCAACCCAAATGGACTTTGCTTCTATTAATTGGATAAATACTAATTATTAGTCATGGCTTAGACACCTAATCCAACAGACTGGCCTTCGTCTGTGTTTCTAATAAGACACAACTTGCAGACAAGAAACTTAAAAGAGCTATCTATATCCATGGTGGAGGGGTACCTTAGTCCCACATCTCTGATCAAAACACTTGAAAAGTTGAAATTTATCACATTATATATCGCAAGTTTAACAACAAAAATTAAATTTTGAATAGGAAAAAAGTTCCGAATAAAGAAAAATATGAATTTTTGCCTTAACTAAGCTTTCCATCCCAATATTAGAATAATGTTTTCCGGTGGTAATAAGCATTGCTTTTGAAAAAAAATCGATTGTAAAAGCTTCCTGGCAATCGATTGGCAAAGATCTAAAACAGAAAAGTTGTGCCCAAAAGTCCCAAACAAAGAAATTTAACGCCAGGTTCCTGGAAATTGATTGGAAAAGCCATGGATCCCAAAAAAGTAAGGATTTACCAAAACGAATCTCTGAATAAATAACAAAGCAATATTAGAATACGATATCATAAACCGCAAAGCAATCTTAGAATATGAGATCATAAACCAAAATCCAGGGAGAAACTGAACTTCAAAATACTCACACTCTTCCATTGAATTTGTGTTTATTTGACCGAAATAAAGGTAAAGTCGGTGGTGGCAATGAGAATTAGAGAGTTGGAGGGAATGAAAACTTACCGAGGCAACTACAAAACCCTCGATCGGGGGTAGGCGACATATGTGAATCGACGGGGAGATATCGACCATATGAGGCGGAACTTCTTCAGGGGGCAGGTCAGGTGGACGGGCTTCCATGGCGGATCGATGTGGAGGTCCCACTGCCGGAGAACGACATGGCAACGACGGGAAGAAGGGAACGGCGGTGGGATAGTTTCAAAAATCGGGAGAGAGCCGAGAGATAAAAAGGGGTAGAGAGAGGGTTTCCAATATTATAGGGTTTTTTATTTTAGGTTGTTTAATAATTTTAGGAATGAAAAATTAAATATTAATTAAGGTGATTAATAATTCCGGAAATACCCCTTATGAAATGATTGGCTGATATTGTTTCATACATTCACACAATATTTGGTCTCCACATATGAACCTACCTATATATATATATATATATATATATATATATATATATATATATATATATATATATATATATATATATATATATATATATATATATATATATATATATATATATATATATATATATATATATATATATATATATATATATATATATATATATAAGGATAATGTAGGAACCCAAAATCCGGTAAGAACTGCGATGACAAATCTAGACATTTAATCTTGAAAAATGGATGGATTAGATTCAATGTGCAAATAATGATTTTGTATTAAAATTCAAGGGTTCTTTTATAAATATTAGAAACTAGAAAGTAGGAAATAGAAGTTTTAAAGGACATTAAAGTAATTTTGCTCACCTCTCACGCGCCTAACATTCAGCCAAATGAAGACCCACTCTCCATGCGCCACGTGTCTCCTTCTGATTGGCAAAGTTATTTTTTTTCCAACCGGTTTGTATTTTGGCCATAACTTTTTTTTTTTGAAAAAAAAAATCTAAAAAAACCAAAGTTTTTAAAATTTAATTCTCTACAAAACAAGCACAATCATGAAAAATTGAAAAAAAAATTTATTTTATTTTTTATATTTAAAAAGTCAAAAAAATAGAAAAAATCCTCCAAAAATTATGAAAATTTAAGGAATCATTCTAGACTTCATATTAGTAAGTTTGTAAAAACAATTTTTTCAAAATAAGTTTTTATGTGTATATTCTTTTTTATTTTTAAGTAAAAACTCATCAAATTACAAAAAAAAATGTCTATGATCCAAAATATTAAGAACCAAAATATGTTTTATGATTCAAAACTCATGATCCAAGATTCAAAATTCGTTATGATTCAAGATCCAAAAGTCGTTATGATAAAAAACGAGTTAAAAAAACAAATAACGACAAAATGATTCAAAAATTATGCTCCAAAATGCAAAAAAACTCTGATCCAAAAATACATGATCCAAAACGTTATGATTAAAAAGATTATGATCCAAAATCATTAGATTAAAAATACAAAAAAAAATTAAAATTAAGATTAAAAATATTAAAAAAATAAAAAATATACATCAAAAATGAAAAAAAAAAGCAAAAAAATATTAAAAATCGACTACTGTAGCATTCAAAAAAAATAAAAAATAATATAAAAAAATAAAAAAATAAAAAAATAAAACACTAAAAACCGAGTATAATCTAAAAAAATTGAAAAAAATATTTTTTTTGAAAAAATAAAAAAATAAAATAACGAAAAAAAACGAAAAAGGAAAAAAAAAATGAGAAAAAAACTCACTTAAATCACGTTGAAAAAAAAACCCACTTAAATCCTCGAGTTCGTATTTCGTTCCGTGGACGTGCGTCGCACGTGATTGCGTCACGTCGAATGAAGATGTTTGACGTTATTGCTCTTTGGAGAATGATTGGACGAGAAGAGTTCTCGCGGTTCCTACTGGATTTTGGGTTCCTATCGGATCCTAACCCTATATATCTATCTATCTATCTATACATACTAATAAAGTAAGCCATTTTAATGCTACTTGACATGTCTAACAAGCTAGAATGCCAAATGTCAATCTTTTATGCCATGCATATCCCATAAATCATGGAAAAATAAATGACATTTCAATTTAATATGATATTTATCAACAATAATAGTCATGCAATTTATTATATAAATCGTTATAAAAGGGGAATATAGGAAATAACGGAAGAAACAACTGCTTTCAATATTTTAACATTGAATTCCATAATGACCTTCTAAATTTTCGGTATCTAATTTTTGGTAAGCATTAATATTTTGATTATGCATAGGTGATTTGTACTTCAAGTCTTATAACTTAATACAAAAAAAGTAAGCTCGCTTAGTTTTTGATATGTGCCTGCTGGAAAATTTTCAATTCGTCTTAAGTCACTATTAAAAATGGAAGAGGGGAAAGGGTTAAATATAGAACGCATGAAATTTAAAAATTAATAAATGTATAGAACATATTTGCTAATATTGAAAGTATCTATCTCTCTCTCTCTCTCTCTCTCTATATATATATATATATATATATATATATATATATATATATATATATATATATATATATATATATATATATATATATACTAATAAAGTAAGCCTTCTTAATATCATTTGCCATGTCTAACGAGCTAGAATGTCAAATGTCAGTCTTTTGTGCTATACATATCCCATAAATCATGGAAAAATAAACGACATTTCAATTTAATATGATATTTATCAACAATAGTAGTCATGCAATTTATTATATAAATCGTTATATATTAAAAGTTATTAAAATACTATCGTACCGTTGGTTTGAATTTAATCTTTATGAGTTATTAGATAAAAATGTTTAGCAGTTGAAGATGCTTTTAAAAATCGCATCATTAAGATGTTTTTTTATAAAGATATTTTAGTTTCAACAAAAGTCACATGTATTTAATTATAATGGTCACTTGACAATTGAAGAAATTATTTTGAAATTATGTTTTTTCAAACTTGTACATGAATATATTGTGAACCAAAAGATATGTTTAATGTTTCACATTGACCAAGAAAGAGTTAAAACTATGTTTTTGGATTTATACAGCAACATTTCTTTGGATTTACTCCCTCCGTCCCAATATGATAGTCCATGTTTCCTTTTTAGTTTGTCCCAAAATGTTAGTCAACTTCTAAATATAAATGACATCTTTACCAAAATACTCCTAACTTTAATTGTAACAGCCAACACATCTAGTGCCGGCATTAAATGCAAATAAAGGGTAAAACAGTTATTTTGTGGGAAAAAGTAAGATGCATTTAATGTTTTCTTAATCTGTGTGTTTTTTGTCTGTGGACTATCCTTTTGGGACGGAGGGAGTATAACGTTGTTCCTATGTGTTTCTTTAAAAATTATTTTTTTTATGAATTTGATTTTATTAAATTTTTTGTAAATTATACATATTTGTTTTTATATAATCTTTTATATTTTTAAAGCGGGTTATCTCAAAATTGAAATTTATGATATAATAACTAAAGAGTACTCTATTTTGGAGTGAATAAATGACGAGTAATTACCAGTAAACACCTAAATGATTATAAATATATCTTTGTTTTAACAAATTAGTTTTCCACTTCTTTTTTACAAATTCGTTCCATAAAATGAATTGAGTAGTGCTAATCCGTAAACTTTAAACTCTAAACAATAAATCGTAAACCTTGAGCCTTAACTCATTAACTGTTAACCTTAACCCCAAAATTCAAAACCTAAACCTTAAGTGCTAAATGAAAATCTATGAAATCCAGAGTTTGCTATATTATTATTATTTATCGGTTCAAAATCAAGCTAGCACTTTGAAGAGCATGTGAAATCGAGTCAAACTAACTAAATTGGGTCATAGTTATTTTGCTACTGATTGGTGATTTAAATTTAGTTACTGTTTTTATTCTTATTATGTATTATACAAGTTTTTTTTATTGTCAACCGTATAACACACGAGTTTGTAATCTAGTTATATATATATATATATATATATATATATATATATATATATATATATATATATATATATATATATATATATATATATATATATATATATATATATATATATATATATATATATATATATATATATATAATATAATGTGACAGATCATAGCGGCATATCGTATCTGATTAATTGAAGGGAATTATTATTGTTACATTAAAAATTAAAAAAATACGAACTTTTAATTATTTGAAAGATGTCTAAACTAAATGATATATAGTTGCAAAATATGATAATTTTGTTTTAAGTATGATTTTTTGTTTTTATTTAAATTCAAATCAAATATAATCTTCATCAATGTTTATATTTTTCCGGTCCTTAGTCGTTTTTGTGATATTTTTAATCGTAGTTTTTTGTGTTCATATATTTCGTTATCATAGAAATACAATTTTCATAGAAGTATTTTATAATCCGCACTTAATGTCGATCGTAGACTAAAATTAAGTATTTCAAACATTCACATCAAAAAAATCAATATGAAATTATATTATTATGTCATCAATTATTTTTATGTTCAATCACACTCCAAAAAAATCTCATTATAAACATATATGACATAATTATATTTTAATGAAAATTTCATATATGCTCTAAATAAATATCAAAATATCATATTTGTCCAACGTAATTTCTAAAAATCATATATAAAAAGTGCATATATATGATATTTAGATATTAGATCGGATAAATATGATATTTTAGAAATTTATTAAATATATATATATATATATATATATATATATATATATATATATATATATATATATATATATATATATATATATATATATGTATATGTATATGTATATGTATATGTATATGTATATGTATATGTATATGTATATATATATATATATATATATATATCCATATATATATATATATATATATATATATATATATATATATATATATATATATATATATATATATATATATATATATATATATATATATATATATATATATATATATATATATATATATATATATATATATATATATATATATATATATAATCCTTAAGCCATTAATTATAAAACCAAAGAAATATTGAAGTAAAAAACCAATTCAGAAAGAAGGTAACCGCGTTGCTCTTATGTTGTGTATCATTTTTAATGTGGTTTCTTTAATCATGTATACTTTGTTATTCGCAAAACGTTCTACTAACTGATTCATTACAGAGGGAATTAAGCTAATACTTTGAATGGCAAATGGCGATGTTGAGCTTGGACCAAGGGATAGCATTGATCGAATAAAAAAAGGACGGGATCCTCCACCTTCAATTTTCAAGGTTCCTACTGTGTGCCGAGATCTGAGTCCAAAATCTTTCGTTCCTAGGGTGGTCTCTATTGGACCTCTTCATAAACAAAATAAAAGATTACACCGCTTTGAAGATAATAAAATGGCTTATTTACATGAACTTTCGGAGGAAAAGCTAAAAGAGTGTATTGAAAAGGTTAAGAGTACTAAAATGAATCTAATCAGGGAATGTTATCCAAAGTCAATGACCGACAACGATGCGAAACTTGCTAAAATGATGGTAATAGATGGTTGCTTCATACTTTATTTCATTCATCTTCTTAAAAACAAGCAAATCCCATTTCATGACCGGCCGCTTATCGGATATATAATTATTGACCTGGTGCTGATAGAGAACCAAATCCCGTTTTCTGTTCTTGAATACATCTTTGAGTCTACTTTTAAGAAATCTGAATCTGACGCCTCTAACAATTTTCCCAAGCATATCGAATATCTTGTTGACAACTACAATATCTTTCACAAGAAAATCAGTGTAGATTTCACTGCACATCATATTCTTGATATTCTGCACAAAGCTTTCCACAAGCATAAAATCGAAATATCTGACAGTGAAACACATCCAAAATCGCACTCAGTTATGGAACTGGTTAGGGCAGGTATGAACTTTAAGCCTAACCAAGATGCAGATAGCCCGGCAGGTGTGAACTTTAAGACTACTGAAGATGTGAATCGGGAAATATTGGCCATGACACTGGAACTACCTAGGTGTCCATGCTTCCCATGGTTTAGGAATAAGCCTACTCTGAAGATGCCAATACTGCGTGTTGATGATAACACTGAAAGGCTTCTTAGGAACCTCATTATTTACGAGCAGTCTTCTCCAGATTCTCAACACATTACAGCATATGTCGTGGCCATGGATATGCTAATCGATACCGCAGAAGATGTTGCCAAGTTGGTAAAATCAGGTGTCCTTGTCAACGATTTAGGCTCCAACGAGATGGCTGCAAATATGATAAACAACATATGCAAAGACCTCAACTACACGGATTTCTTTTACCACAAAGAGTGGAATGATTTACATGAGTACTACGGTAGATGCTGGCCACATAATGCTGCAAGGTTGAGGCGTACATATTTCAGTAACCCGTGGAGTGTGATTGCTCTATTTGCTGGAATTGCTTTGTTTGTTCTCACCGTGATTCAAACCATCTTTCAAGTCTAGACCGCAAATCTAATAACTATAACTAAACGATGTATTTTTATCATTTTTTTTCCTTCTTCCGTTGTTTACGCTAGACTTCAGTCTTCAATGTTTTTTGTCTTCTCTTCCTGTCTGTTTTTAAGTGACTTATGTTCATTATTCAACATTAGTTTCACTATATTGTTCATATTTTAATTTTTAGCATCGAACTTGGTTTCAGACCGACTTTCAGTGTTTCGTTTTGAGCTTATGTTTCTTTATTTGAGAAAGGTCCTTTGGTATGGTATTGTTTTATAAAGTATTCCAATGTGATGTTAAGTACTGTCGCTGATAACCTTGAGTAACAGATCAGTTACACAAGTGTTATGCGGTTCATATTTCTCCAGGTCTCATGATCATCTCAAAATGAAACGGAAGGAGTACACTCATTAGTGACCAATTACGGTTTAGACTTGTATATTGAAATTGGGTATTTGACTTGATAAATCAGTCCATTTTCGTATTCGTAATCTTTATCGATCGGCAGCAGGACCTTGGAGATAACTTGTAATAGCAGAATAAGAATCAGTCATATATATACCCCTTTGACCATAAAACTTATTTTACTCATTGTATGTTATGAACCCTGACAAAAATAAAGCTGCCTGCAGCTAATTCAACCTTTTATCTGTCCAGTTCAACATTTTAATATTAAGATACTAACAATAAGTGAGATAATATTTTAATATTAACATAACAACAATACGTTAGATAACCATCAAAATTGTACCGGCTAATTCAAAATTTTAATATATACCATGATATATTACGCACAAACACAAAGTTTGGACGTTCAAGTAAATTGCATTATCATGTCCATGGAGAAAACCAACTAGACTTAGGATTATAATATGCATAGTGCATTCTTATATGTATATAGGCGGAACTAAGAAGGGGCTGGGGAGAGCCACGGCCCCAGCTTTTTTTAGTTAGAAGGCCTAATTATATATATATAATTGATTTAATAGAACTGTACCTTTCTCTGGCCCCCCATTTCAGTACACACGCACAAATATATCTCAAGGAACACAACTTTATCGGAGTAATCCAGCCCAAAGACCCAAACAAAACAAGAATCGTAGTCATAGGTAACTAAAAATTAGGAAAATCAAATAATTTACCAACAATAAATCCGAAAAAAAATCAAATATAATCTTAATAAAATCAGTTTATATGGAAACTAAAACTCTATAAAAAAAACCTATTATATTTACAATTACTACATCTCAAAAAACGTCAAACCCTAAAATAGAGAATATTGTTGCCGGAAATAACCGCTTACCGGAAAAGCTCATTGGAAAGTTAAAAAGTTTCTCACCGGAAAGTAAAAAATAGTGTTGGACGTATTTTCGCCCTTTGCACGCGCGCTGCGGTAATGCACAAGGGCACGACCCGCTGAGTCATGATTGAGGCGGTGGAGAAAATTTAAATGCCGAAAAAACGGGGATAAACTCATACGCGAGCCGCGGATCCTAAGTGCGCGCGACGTGGTCTTTTATTTTTCAAAACTATAAATAAAGGGTTTTAGGTCGAAATCAACAGCAAAGACCTGGCATAGGAACGACCCCCAAGGCTTCTTTGACTCCGAGTTTCAGTTTTCAGTCGACCATAATTGGTATTTATGTTTTTCTCATTTAATTTTCAAGTAGTTTAGTAGTTTTTGGTACTTTGTTTTTTGGTGTGACAACCATTAGCATTAGGTTTGAGTTTCTGAAATTTTATGTTTTCTGTTTTGAACAAGTTTGGATCTGAGTTTTAATAGTTAATCATTCGGTTATTGTTAATTTCTCTTTTTATGGTTTTTATGCTTTGGAATGCTTTTGGATGAATTTGGATGTTTGATTGTTCTGGATTGTTCTTATTGTTTCTAGATTTAGATTATACTTTCTGATTTTAGTAAACACTTTTAGTTTAGAACTTGAATTGGTTTGGTTAATGTTAGATTTAGTTTTTGGAATTGTTGGATTTTATGATTTCGGGACTGTTTTCGGTAAAAGTTAGAAACTAGATCCTCTGGTTGTAGAGTGACACTACAATTGGTAATCTGTTGCCTACCTTGACCACGTAACTCCTGTGGATCGACCCTGACTATCACTGTACTAGTGTGAGTGAGGTTTTTATTATTTTTGACCGTACGACGACCTAGGCTTGTCAAATTTTGGCGTCGTTGTCGGGGAGTTGTAAGCTTGAGAGTAGGCGATCTGTAGGACTTTTAGTTTTTGATTTTTGGTTTTAGTATTAATGTTTTCAGTTGGTTAGTATTTTCTTGTTGGTTTTGACGGGCGTGTAGCACTAGTGCATGTGTACCCGTCGGGGTGAGCAGTTATCCCCTTTGCGTTTTGACTCAGAGATTGAACGAACCGCGTGCAAGAACCGTGCATGTACACGTTTGGATACGATGAGTTTTCGTAATGTTAGTAGTAGTTTAGAGGATGTTGCCCAGGAACCTTCGGGTGAGGCAACGAGGATGCCATTTATTCCCCAGTTCCATAATTTCAGTTTGGGAGCACGAGTGCTACTGGTGGTGCAGTTTCAGCCCCTGCATCAATACCATCTTGCACTCTGCCTTCTGTTCCGCCATTTCAACCACAATCTACAAACCCTTTTACATCTGCTATGGCTTGGGGAGCGCCGACCCGTGATGGCACCTCAGTGCCTAGGCAGCACACTAATGTTTCTCAACCACAATCACAACCATTACAACCACCATTGCTTTATAAACCACAAACCACTTTTCAAACCATACCACAACAACCACATCACCAATATCAACCGCAACCTCCTCAGTACCAGTACCAGTACCAGTACCAGTACCAGTACCAGTACCAGTACCAGTACCAGTACCAGTACCAGTACCAGTACCAGTACCAGTACCAGTACCAGTACCAGTACCAGTACCAGTACCAGTACCAGTACCAGTACCAGTACCAGTACCAGTACCAGTACCAGTACCAGTACCAGTACCAGTACCAGTGACGAGGAAGAAGGATGGGTTCCACAAGCACCACAACAACCATGGAACCGAGGTCGGGGACCTCCACGAAGAGCACCACAAATAAGAATATTTTTAGGTTGAGATTGTTCCCGTTTACTTTGAAAGACAAGGCCAAGTATTGGTTCACATCTCTTCAGTCCAATAGTATTACTACATGGGACCAGCTTAAAGCTAAATTCTTGCAAGAGTTCTACCGGCGAGTAAGACGACGAAGATTAGGAGAGCCATCCAGGATTTTCAACAGAAGCCTGGAGAAGCGTTTCACGAAGCTTGGGATCGTCTAAAGGAGTTGATGAGGTCGTTCCCTCATCACGATATTCCGAAATGGCAGTTGGTCAAGCTTTTATTTGAAGGAGCGAGTGAGACGAATCAGACGATGATCAACGCATCGTCCAGTGGCACTATCATGATGCAAGATCCTGATGAGGCTTGGCAGTTTTTGGAACAGTTAAGCAACGGGTCTAAGGCGAATTTCTCTACAAGAAAGACGGTAGGCACAGCTGCAGTAGTGGGAGCTGATGCAGATTGGAGGAAGAATGTCAAGAAGGAAATAAGCGAGCTCAACAAGAAGTTTGATAGATTGATGTCTACTCTACAGAACGGAGCTCAAAATCAGCAACAAGGAGGCCAAGAAGGGCAGAGAACACAAGAGGCAAATCAGGTTTATGGTCAGGGTCAAGGTCAATACAATAATGGACGACCTTATAGACCATACAACCAGGGTCAACAAAATTTCAACAATCAAAGGCAGAACAACTATCAGGGTCAGTCATACAATCAGCCTAAGCAGTATCAACCAGCAAATAATAATGGCAATGCAAGTGGGAGCGGTGATAACAACAACAACAGGGGGCTAATAACACCACCAACAACAACAATGCCCCAGGATCCCAGGAGGATTTGACCGTGAGAATGTACGAGATGTTCAACACCATGCAGCAGCAGTCTCAGGCTAACACCAAGGCCATTGCTAACATGGAGATGCAGATCGCTCAGATGGCTGAGGATCAAAGGAAGAGAGATAATGGAAACCTGCCCAGTACTACGAAAATCAACCCGGCCCATGCTCAGCGGGCGTGAAAGGAACATGTCAATGCCGTTGAGGCTGAGTGGAGGAAGGTGACTATGGAAAATCTGCTTGGGTATGAGAGTGAAGTCGAGGGTCAGAATGAAGAAAATGAAGTTAAGGTTGAGAGTGAAATTAAGAATGAGGAAGAAGATATTAAGAAAGAAAGTGAAGTGGAAGTAGAAAAGGAGAATAAAGAAGAGGAAGAAATTCAGGTTGAGAAGGAACCTCAACTAAAAAAAGATAAGGATATCCAAAAGGAGGATCAGCCAATGGTGGCTGGAATCAAACAGAGGAAAAAGGATAAGAAGGAGAAGAAAAAGCAGGAGGTGCCAATTAAGTCAGCTGGACCCTCAATCAATCAACCTCTGTGGGACGAATTAAAAGATGCTTCTGAAGATACTAGGATTCTTCAGGAGATGTGCAAAAATAATAAAGAAAGTAAGGCACCTACACCTGAGACAGTGAGGTTAACTGTTAAAGCGAGTGAGGCACTATTGGGTAGATTGCCCAAGAAGGAGAGGGACCCCGATTCACCGTTGATTACTGTCACGGTAGGGGATGTGGTTATCAGGAACACCTTGCTGGATCTAGGAGCAAGTGTTACTTTATTGCCGAGTTACTTGTACGACAAGTATAAAAATGAGGAATTAGAGCCTGCTAAGACAGTATTACAGCTGGCTGAGCAGTCAACCAAGGTTTCCCGTGGTAAATTGACCAATGTGATTGTTAAGGTAGGTGATTTTTTCTACCCCGTCGACTTTTTGGTAATGGAGTATGAAAGCTTAAAGGATGCGCCAGCATTAATTCTGGGACGTCCATTTTTAGCCACAACAAGGGCTGTTATGGACTGCAAGACAGGAGACTTGGATATCTCCTTTGGGAAAAGGAGGCGTAGATTAAATATGTTTGGGTGTCCGATATCAGTACCATCGGGGCACCATGATAAGTACCCAACTAACAATCCTCTTATGGCACCAGGAAGTAAGGACAGAGGGAAACAATGGACAAGAGTAGGTGAAGGTGCAAAGGAGGAGATCTTTTGGGAGGCTAAACAACACCCTCTGTCAACAATCGATAAAGTGTAGCTGCTTGATATGATGGAATTAATGGAGTTGAAGCACCAATAGTATGAAAAGGATGCAAGCTGCAGGGAAGCTAAGGTTTTCCAACTCCTAGATGCTCAGCAGCAGTGGATCAGCCAGGTTAGCCATAGGATGACATAGTTGACATCATTACCCGCGACAGTAGTCCACAATATTGCGCCAGAAACAAAGAAGATGATGCCCCAGGAAGAATGGGAAGAATAAGGAATAATCTGTCTGGCTGAAGACGTTAAACTTAGTGCTTGTTGGGAGGCAACCCATCTCTTATAGGTAGGTACTGTATTTCTTAGGAGTAATTAGGAAGATATTATCATCGTCATTGCAGGTGTTATTGGTTCGAGGAAAGTGTGGGGTCGTTATGAAGGAAATTTGGAAAATTGCATACCGCGCCGCTGTATGGCGTTTTGCGTGCCGCGAAGTCGTAGAACAACCCGATGTGCAAGGGTTGATTTGGGAACACGCGCGCCGTGGTCACTACTTATCCATGCCGCGAGAAACAATCGGTCAGATTTTTCCTTTATAAGGTACGTCGCATTTTACTATTCACACACACAAACCCATGCCGCGCCTCAGAGCTCCGATCAACCGAAGTTTTTCTCGTTCATTCTATTCCTACAATTCAGGTATGTCATTCTAACTTGTTTTTACTTGTTAGAACTAGCGATTAGGCCGTGAAATTGGTTGATTTCTCCAAACACTGAAAAACTTAGAAATCGGCAATAGTGGCTCGTAGGGTGTTTTGTTTGCCAAATAATCACCCTAGAGGGGCTAGTCGGTGCTTAGGCTACCTTGTAGTGTCTTTAGATCGAGTTAACAGGTGAAAATCAATGAGATTAGGGTTGGATTTCGAAACAGATGCTCGACGCGCCGCTCTCTGGTTCTTGGGCCGTGCCGCGGTTCGGTGGGGAAGATAAGGACTTATTTTGCAAAATTTTTGTTTTGTGTGGCTGGTTTTGTGCAGAAGGCTTTCAGGCGCGACCAACCTTTTCTCCAGTTTCCTGATGATCTGGAGAGTTCACTCGAGTATATTCAGCGGAGGGACGCACTGATTGGTCGTCGGGTTCTTGAGGCGACGATTTTGGACCGGGACATTCTGAGGGAGGCTGGACTCTGGGACGACATGGAGCCCTTTCTTCATCGCACGTGGTCCCACGAGGGGGCTACATTCATGTGTCGTGGTTGGGACAGGCTTATGGCCAACCAGGACGATATAGTCTACACGGAGCTTCTCTTGGAGTTCCTCTCCATGGTCCGTTATGCACCAGCTTCGTCGGAGGCCCGATCCAGGCTAGTCCATTTTCGATTACGGGGACTCCCCAGGGAGTGCAGTCTTCGGGAGTTCGGGAGATGCACGGGTATATACACGGAGGAGAATCTTCAGAGTCAGCATTTTACGCCATTTTTTAGGGCGTGTGTTCAGGGGGAGCCCGCATGGGATGCCAATGCTAGCATTTGGGCCACGTTGTCCAATGTTTACTTCGAGGAGGGGTCGGCCAGGGAGAGCCAGCTCCGCAACCCGATTCACCGGCTCATGCACCGCATCATCTCCACTTCTCTTATGTAGAAAGAGGGGGTGAGAAGGTGTCCGGTGAGGACATGACATACATGTGGGTGCTCCTTGACCCTACTAGGTTCCTCCATCTACTGTATGCTTTGGCGATCTCCCTATCCACCCGGGCGACGGGTGCGTTAGCCAGCAGTCCTTTGGCCGGTTGGCACTGAAGGGTTTTCTAGCAATCAATGAACAAATAATTCTTATGGTTCACATGCAACCCTAGAAAGATATATGTTTTCTTCTATGAAGAGTATGAACTAAAACTAAAGGCCAACGATAATTTCTAAAGATCAAATTAAGAATAACCAACCTTTTGATCTTGTTCTTGAAGCTAGCAGCAAAATGATCCTGCCTCAAATGCAAGTCACACCCAAGCAATGGAGAGAAGATTCCAGCAGAGTAATCACAAAGAGAGGGAGGCGTGATTTATGAGGAGCCATAGGGTTCCTTTTATATCCTCCTAGGGTTACACCTAAAACCCTAAGGAGCCTCCAAGTGGGCAAGCCTGTTGGCCACTTGGACCAGATCCCTAAACCCTAATTAGGGTTTTCGCCAACCCTAGAGAAACCTCCAAGGGTGGCGCCACTTTTGGCCCCTGAACTTCTCTTTGCCAATTATTCAACTATTGAATAAATACAAACCAGTCCCTACACTTTTAATTAATTGATTTAATCACTAAATTAAATCCAATTAATTCTAGATTAAATCTTAATTAATTATTATAGTTTCTAATTAATATATTAACACTTAAATATATTAATAAACTATTTATTTATTTCTATTGATTTATTAAACAATTAATAAATCAACCTTTCTCTCTATTGAACTCTACATCTATCCTCCAGCTATAAGGGCAACCCAAATGGACTTTACTTCAATTAACAAGATAAATACAATTATAAGTCATGGCTTAGACACCTAATCCAACAGTCTCCCACTTGGATAAGTCTATGACTTTTATTGTCTGTTTACCTTGTGATTAATATCAGTTTCCCAGAAACTGTCCTGAACTCTGACCTAGTCAGTTCTGTCCAAAGATAAGTGATCATATGATCCTTCGTCCAACAAAATATTCTCAGACACGAGACATGGATTGAGATCAATCTCTGTCCGATACTCTGTTTCCCGATCTCCGATTCTGCTTATGACTTTAAGACTTCTAATTGAACACATCAATTTAGTCCCAGCTGGCCAGCACTTTAGTCAACTTCAAAATCATCGAGAGGCCTACAGATACCTGTTTCCCTATCAGGGTCAAGGAACAAATAAGCTTCGACTCATATGCTTGTGTCTTTTACTTGTCAAAATCATGCAAAACAATGCGTTTTGTAACATCGAGTTACCGATGCGTTTACGCATTATCAATGCACAATCGACTCGCAAAATTCAAATCATATGTCTCTGCTTCAAGATCATAGGATATTATCGTCTCAACATTGCTTGTGATGTAATCCATGAAACAATCTATTGAGCGCGGGTTTATCCAATACTCAAATCTCTATTTCTAAGTACTCGTGAACGTTGTAGCATTCTTACTGCAATGTCTAACTCCTTAGACAATCTACAAACCAATTCACGACAGTATTCGTTCATACTTACTTCCTAAAAGTATGAGTGACTGTGGACTTTTGAATAATCAAATTATTCGGGAAGTGAAACATGCAAAAATGAAACTTGAAATCTGACTGGTAGCTATTCTTTCTTATTACCAAGTCTCCACGAGGTAATCACCAAGTCGGATTCTTCATAAAACTATTATCGGTTTCTAGATTCATTTTAAACTATTAATTCGTGTTATGTATCTATGTCTACATGACCTTTCACTCTTTCTATGTATCCAAATGTCATAAATTTATCCAATCGGACATCCTTCCGATGATATTTCAATTTTGGTCATACTGTCATTCTCATTAACAACTTCATTCTATGAACCGTGACTTTCCATGGTTCTCAGGATCTTTAGTCCACATGACTGCACCCTAAGACTATTTCGAGGTGTTACGATGTGCCGGTGACCCACACGCGCTCCATCGGAATACCAACGAAACTCTTTAACCATTAAGTCCTTTACTTATTTGAAACTTTTTTCCAATTACTATTCATATTCACCTCAATCATTTTCCAATGATTTCTCACGTATGAACTGAATCCATTAAGTATTCCTAGCTAGGTCATGTCCTGAAGCTGACTCACTATGCTGTACGCATTAAGTCATCAGAACATGTTCATGACACTTGTGATCGATCCAAGAAACTTGTGGGATTCGATCTAGTCCTATTCCAAACTCTTTTGGAATCTTAGGATTATTTATAATCCCTGTGTCACGAATTTTAGTAACTATTTCCTTTCGGAGACTTTTTCTCATACATCTTGATTCTTATCAAGATCATGCTTAATACGGCTAGGTCTATACTGACCGCAACATCTATCTGATAGATGTTTATGGATCATGTGAGTATGTTGCACCTTCTTTACATCTCTCATGCCAAATCATCACACTTTGCAATGATAGGAAACTCGTTTCCTGGTGCTATGAATCTTGAATCTCATCAAGACCATCTTGGCAGAGTTTCGATCTATCTTATAGATGTTTACAACCACTTGAGTATGCCGTATCTCTATTAAGTCTTTCATAGCGATCCGTCTCTTAACACCAAGTCATCACACTTTGTAATGAAAAGAGACGTTTCCTAGAAACAGTATGTAACTCACATATGGAGATAGTAGACAACAGCGATACTCCCACTGGCTTTGACACGGTTACAGACTATTCACAAAATCCAGAACTTTTGGCACATTTTGTGAATCCAAACATTTTCGGACATCTTAATGGAAATCTTTCAGCACATTCTCAAAATCCAATCCTTTGGCATATTTCGAGAATCTGAATATCCTTTCTTGCGAGATGCCCGTGGGGAAATCCCGGGCCCATGTACCTTTATACTGGCATATTCTTTGTGAGTCCCCGTTAGTGTGCCGGTGATCCACACGCGCTCCACTAACGACTTACAATATGCAGTATCCTTTCGGATTTCATCTTCTATTGAGAGTGCTTCTCTCGGAGCCAATTACTTGACTCTGAGTATCATCTCACTCAACCAGATGTTCTGAAGGTACATTTCTGTCCATGTTGGTTTCTTTTGATGATTCAATTACTCCCACTGGTTTTTAGACTAGTTGTAAAATCAATCAAATTGTCACATAGACTGTATCTCGTCCTAAGGTTCTCTTAATTGGTAGCAACCGGGCTCACCAATGCTTCCAAGTAGTCGGATTGTAAGTCCGTACCAACTATAGTGTTTTACCACTATTCGGTATGTCACCCCGATCATAACTACTTATGATGGTGATTAAAAAACTACTGGTCAAGAGAAGATTATGTCAGTATTAAAACAGAAATCTGATTTCTGCTCCAAGCCTAGTGATGACTAAAGGTTCTTTCACTTGGCTAATCCTGAACTCATTCAGGACTGTCCCAACTCCCACTGTTTCCTAAGAACATGAGTTCATTCTAAAAGAGCTCTTTCTTTTTCAGGTACAGCGGGATAGCCAGTGAAATGAAATTTCTGATCAGGTTCAGGCTAGTCATGAGGTTCGGACGAACACTACAAGACCCTGGACTTTCAATGTACAAGTGGGACAATCCCAGCTTTACATTTCAGACAGTGTCTAAAAAACCTACTTAGTCGAAGGATGTGGTTGTAATATGGTTTATATGGTATGACTGGTATATTATTCAATTTATTGGAAACTAATTGGCAATGTATTTCATACATCGAGGCTCGAACTGCTTCGACCAATGCTCCATCATCTTCCCTAAGACACATTATAAGTATTAATGTTCTCGGAAGAGAATAAACTGTGAAACATTTTCTCAGTTTATGTTGTCACTCAGGTTCTGTGGATCTTGTACTTCCTTTTAAGTCCTTGAACTAATTAAGGTTTCAATCCAATCGCTTATTCTGATAAGCGAAGCCATATTCGTCATACCGAATGACAAATATTGTGAAGTACAAATAATTGTCTTCAATGATGTGATCGTTGCTCCTAATCTCAATCTCTTTTACATCTCTATGTAAACTTATGACTTTGTTAATTCTGTTCAAGACTTGCAATCTTCAGTTGACTCTAAGTCAACTGATTCCGAAATCCTATCCTTTGGATCTTTGGGTGATCCATTTCTTGCCACATGTCCTTTATAAAGAACTTAATCATCATCTGACTCTAAGTCAAATGATTCCAAAGTCCTGTCCAACTGGATCTTTTGTTGATTCATTTCTTGACACATTAAGGACACAACTCATCAAGTGACTTTAAGTCAAGTGATTCCAAAGTCCTGTCCAACTGGACCTATGGTTGAATTGATTCTTATAATATTTATCTTAACAATCATAAGGGACACAATTCCTAAAATCCAAACACTTTGGATGCATTCAATATTCAAGTTATTATCAATCATGCATTCAACACAATCATACAACATTTCAAAGATATTTTCAAACAACAGATGTTAAAAGAAATTAAACGACAATTTTATTAAAAACAAAATCCTTGAACAATGTACTATATGATAGACAATGTCATATCTAAAAGCTAATAACAATATTTTAATATCTAACTAAACTTTAAAACTGCATGAGCTTCAGATCCAATCTGAATATGCTCCTATGCAACAACATCCCACAGCCTACAAAGTCCATGCATACAGAGAGAAAATGTGAGAAACACATCCTGTATCAAGGAATTAAGGATCAGGGGTTCTGAGTTTTAAGATATTCCTGAGTTGCCAAACTGTTCGGCTCTGGAGCATTTTCCAATCTTTCCGTGACTGTGTCCCATCCTATGGATTCGCAGTTTGAAACATCGAGGAATCGGTCCAGACGATCTGGATCATTTCTTGATGTGTCCTATTACTGGACTCAATGCCGAAGCAGTTGAATCAATGGAACTATGCTTCTCTATGAACGACTCATACAGAGTCAACATTGAATGCATATCCACGATTGTCTTATCTGGTTTCCTTTCCTGTACATCAGGATGAACGGATCAGCGAGTCGAGCTAATGCTTTAACTCCTGATCAAAAAGGGGACCAAATTTATACAGTTCACCTATGTGTCTCTCAGTCTTGAGAACATGTGAACTGGTGCTACTTCCTGCACACTTCAAACTCTTTGAAGATTTTAGCTCGTCCTTTCTCAACCAGTTCATGGAACTTTTCCACAACTAGCTGTGTTAACTTATCTGACCCCAGGAATTCTAAATTCTTGCGGAACTCGGGGTCAATGATCCATAGTATTAGGCAACGAACTTTCCTTGACTTAACAATCAAGGAGTCATGCTCATCACAAGCTACTGTGTGATGTCATGCTCTGGGGAGCGGACACTCAGTCAGATATGGCTTGCCACCAAAACAGAGAACTATTCTCTATTTATGAAGCCATACCATATACTTCAGGCCAGTCAGTCTTACCATATGTAGCAGGTGTATTCTGAAGCTCTCAGAAGTGGGTGAAGGAGGATAAGGAGGAGAATAGACACTTGTTTTAGACATATACAACAAACAGAATTTATTAGTTTAATTTATCCTTTTAAATAATTACCTAATTTATTATTTATTAAGGCTAGGACCCAAAATACCCCAATTATGGTGTGAAGAGGGATGCCGCAATCACAACTTAATGGTCATTAAGGTAGATAATACACTTATCAATTTCATCTTATGAAATTCCTAGATCTGTTGAGACACATTGAACTATTCATTGGCATGTTTAGTCTTGGATGTGCCCCACTGTTTATGACTGGGATGCCGAGGATGTCAAACCTGGTGTGAATAACCATGCAGATTCGCTTGGTACTCTCGAAGTCAATTGTCATATCTAATTAACGTGCCGATTAACCATACACGCTCCGTTAATAATGACAAAATCGAGAAACCCATTGCAAGTCTTTGTGAACCCCTATTGGTGTGCCGGTTAACCACACACGCTCCACCAATTTTTCACAAATTGCAATGTGCAACCTCATGGATTAGCAACTCATTCACATTTTTGACCTAAAGTAACTAGATTGGGATTTTGTTCAAAGTTCTAGTACTTTCAATTATAGCATTATACTTTTAACAGGCTTAGCTTTTCTATCAAACCCGTTCGGCTAACGACACTCGACTGACCAGGAGAGCGGTGG
Source organism: Cichorium intybus (assembly GCA_023525715.1). Classification (NCBI taxonomy): domain Eukaryota; kingdom Viridiplantae; phylum Streptophyta; class Magnoliopsida; order Asterales; family Asteraceae; genus Cichorium; species Cichorium intybus. Next base: position 91,327,128 of record CM042014.1, on the reverse strand, counting down.
GTAAGAGTGGATACCCATTAGACTGCCATTTTATAGTCAGTTGCCTTATACCCTCTGACACGCCTAGGTCGTCGTGCGGTCAAAAATAAGAAAAACCTAACACACACACTAGCACAGTGGTAGTCAGGGTCGATCCGCAGGAGCTACGTGGTTAGACTAGATGACAGATTACTAACTAGTAGTGTCACGCTACAGTCGGAGAAGCTAGTTTCTATGTTCCTAACTACTACCACCAAAAGATAGTAAGCAAACAAGTCTAAGCTAAGCATACACTAAGCTCAAACCAACCAAAAGACCTAGTCACTTTCTGAAATCAGAAGTACATCTCTGAATCAGAAGCAATCAAAGGCATCCAAAACATCCAAATCAAGCAAGGCATAAACTGACCAATAACTAAGGTTCTACTTGAACAGTTGCTAGCTAAGCTTCAATGCTTAATGACTAACCTAATTAGCTACTGATTTCAGCAAGGGAAAACAGTCCCAACAAGGTCCAAAACAATATTCAAACACAATCCAAACATCCAAACACAAAACATGCAACCAAAACACCGAAAAACCAATATTAAAAGTAACCAAATGCTTTGCATTCACCAAACACAGATCCAAACGTAAAAAACAGTAACTAAATGATCGAAAAACATAAACCAAAGCTAGATATCAATGGTTGTCACTCCCAAAGATACAAACCAAGGCTAACTACTAACTACTTAATTGAAAATAAAAGCTAAAACTAACCAATACCAAATGAGAGTCTTCTGGAACGAAATCTTGGAGTCAAAGAGCTTCAAGGTCGATTTTACACCCGGTCTTTGCTAGGGTTTTCGGCTAAAGAGCCTCTATTTGTAGTTGCAAATTTCTCGAGGCCGCGTCGCGCAAATGAGAAACCCGCGGCGCGTGTACTTATCCCTTCCCGTTTCTTCGGCATTTGAATGCGTTCCACCGCCTTAAGCCCACGTCGCGCATTGTTGATTCCCGCGGCGCGCGTACGTTTTTACTTGATTTTTCATTCTCTTCCAAACTTCTTCCTTTTGCACGCTTTTAGTCCCTGTTTTCATTCTTTTCTTCCAAACAAGCCCTGGCACGAAAAGTGAGAATACCAAAGCATATCTGATATAATTTCACTAAGAATAGGGCTAAACAACGCCTAAAATACTTGATATCACTAGGCGTTGTCAAATACCCCACACTTGTGCCTTGCTTGTTCCCAAGCAAGAGAGTTTTTAACAAATTATAATAAAGACTCAAACAATTTTTGACTGTGTTTAGTTTCAAAGCTTATTGTCTCCAGAGTTAGATTGAAATAGTTCATGAAAACCTAATCAGCATGTTCTTTGGAATTCATGGCTTTCTAAAGAACCCTTGATTACAAACTTTCTGTCCACGATGAAGTGTACTTAGTCATTCAGATTCTAAAGGCCATTAAGGAATTGTCCATGACTTTCGATGCTGTCCGTGTAGCGAGCTTTCAACAATATTATCCCAAACCAGTTGGTCTAAGTAATAAGGAGTATAAATGCCCGTAGGCCCCATTTTATATCTACTTGCTCGAACAACAAAGGCCACAGATTGACATTTCCCTCCTAAATTCCAAACTTAAAACAAGCCAATCGTCTAACTCCTAAAACTCAACTTATTTAACTAAATCATAGCATGATCACAACAACATAGTATCTCTTGAAAGATACCAGTGCTATCAACAATCATAAACCATTCGTTCCAAAATTGCAATTTATTAAAAATTTTGAAAAAGATTGCTAAAAATTTAAAAATTACTTGTTTTCTGCAAAAACTTTCAAAAATACTCTTTCGACCGTCCACACCCCACACTTAAAACCGTACAACGTCCCCGTTGTACATACAAATATTTTAGAACAAGGGAGAAAGAGTTACCCCCTTTTTGGACAGTAGATTGCTCGGTTGGTGCTTAATTCCACAGGTATAATTGTGAACAAATGGATCCTTGATCCTGTATTCCGGAGTTGTAGCGCTACAGTGAACACGCTGGTGGTCCAAATAAGTGGAGGGGCATGGTGACCCCACACTTATTTGAAACAACTCCTCCCCATTTGGTACAACATGCATGACTTAACAAACAAATTAAATGCAAACATGACAAACAAAATATAAATGTATGTGTTGCGGATGACCGCGGCGCGTAATTGAGATACACGCGTCGCGGTAATTACGAGAGTTGAAGCTGCTGTTAAATTGGAATTGACCGCGTCGCGTGCATATATTGACCCGCGGCACGGTAATTACAGAAATTTCAACCATTTTAAAACACTCATAAACAGATATTGAACACAAATTTAACTACTTTTTATTACTTTTCTTACTTCCCAAGGGCTTATTTATGAACTTGAAACAATAAAATCCTAAAATCCTAAGAAAAAGTATGAAAATTTACGAAAAATGTACTAGATGGTAAAAGAACAACTCATTCCTAAATAATTACACCCATCAACTGTGTGCAGTGTCATCTTCCTCACCTTCTTCTTCATCCTCTTCGGGGTCTTCCTCTATTGGCCCCTCTTCTTCTTGGGGCGTCGGCTAGGGTCTCGGGGGAACACACTTGCTCTTGGCCATGAAGGTAATCATGCAATCAGCTAGCCAAAGGAGCTGCTCTTGCATATTTTCTATCCGTTTATTAGTCTCCCTTGTTACAGCTGCCTGCAATTGGTGTTCCCTCAGGTGAGTCTGCAATGATTGTTGAACCGCCTTTACTTCATCAGCCAAATACCGTGACTCCATGGTGGCTGGAGAGAGTCCTCGGGGTAGACTGACAGTCACCCGTGGTTGCTTCCTGGATGATGATGATGATGGCTTAGTCCGGAGTACTGGAAATGGTGATCGCTCGGTCGCCGTGATCCCGTCATCAACATAGATCACGTCTCGGGAGATAGTGGTGGGTGGACTGAAGGGGACTGGCTGAATAACTGTCAGTCCCTGGGTGGTGTGCTCGAACAGCAACCCGTAGGACTGGGCCAGTCTCATGACATAATGCCCCCCACCGAGAGCGATTTGCTTCAGCGGCGCGTCTGTGATTTGCTTAAAGTAATCAGCCACAAAGTACAGCATGTTGCATGTCTGAAGCATCCGTGTCAAACACCACATGAGATGTAGCTCGCGTGGTAGGACCCGTTCCTCGTCCGCACTAGGCCAAATCATGGTCGATATCAACCGGTGTAACATCCGATGCACGGGTAGATGCATCAGCCCCTCACGTCGGTATTCTCGTGATACCGTGTGGATGATATAGTACTCCAGTAATCAGCAGGGGAGAAGGAGTCGTCGGCGTCATAGTTAGCACGTCGGTGGAAAATGTCAATCCCCGGTGCCTCCGACTCCTCCTCAGTATATAGCCCAATACAATATCCGAACTCCCGTAGACTGCAGCTGCGGTTGTGATTGCCCAACCAAAACTGCACCATCTCCTCAGTGTCCATCCCAATCGGCTGGTGATCAAAATGGTAACTTGCAAGAAATTGCAAGAACACGTCCCGATAAATAGGCTCCGCCATGTTAACCACATTTTCGATGGCCCGACAAGTGTAAATAAGTTCGCCATTGTCGTAACCCCCTGGACCAGCCAATCCTGCAGATGCTCCATGATTCCCGATTCCTTGGTCAATTCCCAGTTGACCGGCCGGGCGGGAAGGATTCTTTTTTGTTGTTGAATGGATCTACAATTATAGAAGTTATACGACCGTGTTCTGCCAACTTCTGTAGCCAAGGAGTTCCAGTCGATCGATTCTGAGCTTGCAGAGGAAGACATTGTGCCTGCAGAAATCACAAAATTCGACAATTACTGCACTGTTCAGACGTTCGACGCGTCGCGCATATAGTGCCCCGCGACGCGCTGGATGAACATTCAAAGAGCGCGTCGCGGTATATGCAGACCGCGGCGCGGCGAGCGATTTCAGTTCAAGAAAAGTCGATCATTCGGTCAATTTAAGTCTAATTTGTCTAATCTAGCAATTAGGTTTCGTGTAATACAGTACCATAATCCTAGTTCAGCAATCAGTTTGATCAATTAAGCATAACATTGCGAATTACAGTAGTATTTAGCAAGTTTCAAGACTCTTAAAACTAAAAAGAAGGAGAATCGGTACTTACTTGAATTTCTTGTGAATGAAAGATGAATGTAGATGTCGTAGCTGATTGAGGGTTTGAATCACGGTGAAAAGAATCACAGTTTTCGTAATTTCGTTATATACAGTGTGAGGATTTAGATAACTCTCAAAGAACTCTGTTTAAGTGATTATCTTTAATTTCGAATTATGATAAGACCGCGGCGCGGGAAGCTTCTATCCGCGTCACGTATAAAAATCCGTTTTAAAATTTAATCGCGAAAACTTGATACGCGCGGCGCGGATCCTAGGATGCCGTGTCGCGGTATTGCAAAATTACCAAAATAACCCCACACTTGCCTTTTTCACACCGTGATCAAATAGATGCAAAGAATTAAGAAAGATATGCAAAATGTACAAATGATGATCGGGTTGCCTCCCGACAAGCGCTAAGTTTAACGTCTTCAGCGGGACGTGGACTTACCTGTCTCACGAAGTGTACACTGGAATATCTGCTACAAATTCAACTGTCTCCACTTCTAGTTTCTGGAATGTGCCTGTGACAATGTAAGGTTTGAGCCTATGACCATTGACTTTAAATGACTGGCCTCCTTTCAGGTCTCGAATTTCTACTGCTCCATAATCTGTGATATTGATTACTTCGTAAGGACCATTCCACTTGCTCCGTAATTTTCCAGGGAACATCTTCAGTCTCTAATTGTACAGCCACACCTTTTGTCCTACTTCAAAAACTTTCAATTGAAGCTTTGCATCGTGATATCGTTTCATCTTTGATTTGTATGTAGCTGCGTTCTCGTATGCCACATCTCGTAATTCTTCTAATTCAGACAACTGGAGCTTCCTTTCTTTGCCAGCGTTTATGTAATCCATATTGACTTGCTTAACTGCCCATAGGGCACGATTGGCGAGCTCCACTGGCAGATGACATCCTTTTCCGTAAACCAACCGATATGGGGTTGTCCCAATCGGTGTCTTATACGCAGTACGGTACGCCCATAATGCATCATCTAACCTTAACGCCCAATCCTTCCGATCAGTTTTGACAGTCTTTTGAAAAATTTCTTTAATTTTCCTATTGGATACTTCTACCTGACCGCTCGTCTGTGGATGATAAGGTGTCGCGATACGATGGTTCACCCCGTAATGCTTCAGTAATCTTCCAAATTTGAAGTTCTTGAAATGAGATCCTCCATCACTAATGATTACTCTTGGAATTCCATGCCTAGTGAAGATATTTTTCTTCACGAATTTACAAACCACGTGATGATCATTTATACGAGTTGCTTCGGCCTCAATCCACTTAGAGACATAATCTACTGCCACCAAAATTTAGACATACCCATGTGATGTGGGAAATGGTCCCATGAAATCAATTCCCCAGACATCAAAAATGTCGACCACCAAAATCGGGTTCAAGGGCATTTGATCTCTCTTTGATATGTTCCCGAGTTGCTGACAATTGATGCATTCCTTGGCAGTCTTGTGTGCATCTCGAAAGATAGTCGGCCAATACAATCCAGATTCAAGGACTTTATAGCCTGTCTTCTTTCCACTGAAGTGTCCTCCACATGCTGACGCGTGGCAATGATCTAGTACTTCTCCAATTTCATTGTCAGGCACACATCGACGAATTATTTGGTCCTTTCCTACCTTAAAAAGGTCTGGGTCGTCCCAAATGAATCTTTTTGCATATGTGCGAAATTGTTTCTGCCTTTGTTTGGTCCAGTGGGTTGGTATCGCCCCTATAGCCAGAAAATTCACGTAATTTGCATACCAAGGAGCTCCAGTAACTTCCAAAAGCTGCTCATCTGGGAATAAGTCATTGATTCCAGCCTCTAACCCTTCAGCTGGAAGTCGAGAGAGATGATCTGCCACCATATTTTCTGCTCCTTTCTTATCCTTAATCTCCACATCAAATTCTTGTAGCAGAAGTATCCATCTAATTAATCTGGGTTTGGACTCCTTCTTTGTAAGTAAATGCCGCACAACACTGTGGTCAGTGTAAACCACCACCTGGGATCCCCAGATATAAGAGCGAAACTTATCTAATGCAAATACTACAGCAAGTAACTCTTTCTCAGTAGTTGTGTAATTTAATTGTGCTTCAGAAAAAGTTTTACTTGCATAGCAAATAACAACGGGTTTTCTATCAACCTTTTGTCCTAATACTGCCCCAGCAGCATAATCAGTAGCGTCACACACTATCTCAAAAGGTTGAGTCCAGTCGGGTGGCTTAAGAATGGGGGCCTCGACCAATTTATTCTTTAGGATGTTGAATGCTTTTACACATTCCTCATCAAAAATAAATGGTGCATCTTTCAAGAGAAGCCCGCAAACGGGTTTGGAAATGGTACTAAAGTCTTTGATAAACCTACGATAAAAACCCGCATGACCTAAGAATGATCTGAACCCTTTCACTGATGTTGGGGGCGGTAATGTGGATATACCTTGACTTTAGCACGATCAACTTCAAATCCTCTCTCGGAGACCACGTGACCTAACACGATCCCTTCTTTAACCATGAAATGGCTCTTCTCCCAGGAGAGCACTAAATTTGATTCTACACATCTCTTTAGTACTTTTTCCAATTGATCCAAGCAAGTTTCGAATGTCGGCCCGAAAATTGAGAAATCATCCATGAATATCTCTAAAGCATCGCCAATCATATCAGAAAAGATGGCCATTATACAGCGTTGAAACGTTGCAGGAGCATTACACAATCCAAACGGCATTCTGCGGAATGCAAAAGTACCGTAAGGACATGTGAACGTTGTCTTTGCCTGATCTTCTGGGTGGATTGCAATATGATTGTACCCAGAATACCCATCCAAAAAACAGTAGTACTTTTGTCCTGCTAACTTCTCCACTATTTGATCGATGAACGGTAACGGAAAGTGATCCTTGGAAGTGGCAGCGTTAAGCTTCCGATAGTCAATACAGACTCTCCATCCAGTCACAGGTCTTGTGGATACCTTATCCCCATCTTTTGTATCCACAACAGTTATTCCAGACTTTTTTGGTACTGTCTGCGTTGGACTGACCCATTCGCTGTCAGAGATTGGGTAGATGATTCCTGCATCTAACCATTTGAGAACCTTTTTTTAACAACTTCCTTTAGATTAGGGTTCAATCTCCTCTGCGTGTCCCTAGCAGGTTTGGCGCCTTCCTCTATGATAATACGACGCATGCATGTGGTCAGACTAATCCCTTTTAAATCCGCAATCGTCCAACCGATAGCCTCCTTATGCTTGGACAATACTTTAAGCAATTCTATCTCTTGTTCCTTGGTCAGATTGGCTGCCAAAATCACTGGTAAAGTATCCTTCTCCCCTAGGAAGGCATACTTTAAATGCTCTGGTAAGGGTTTTAATTCTAACTTTGGTGGTTCTTGTAAAGAAGGTTTCAGCGTTTTTGGAATTTCCGTTGCTAGCTTCTCTATACGAGCACACTCTTCAGACTTCAAACCTTTTTCTTCTTCTACCTCTTTTTCCTGCTCATCACTTTCAACGCCTTCTTCTTCCTGAGTCTCCATCTCTTCCAATTGTAACACCTCGGGGGTGTACTGCTGCACTAGCTTGTCTATAATATCCAATTGATAACACTCTTCTTCCATGATATTCTCGTTAGCAGTCGCATTGAAAATGTTGATCTTGGTTTGTTGATGCCCAAAGGATATTCCCATTTCCCCTTTGCGACAATCGATGTTTGCATTAGCCGTGGCTAAGAAGGGTCCCCCTAAGATAATCGTGGGTTGTTTTCCACTGGTTGCCTGACGAGTGTCTAAGACTAAGAAATCTACTGGATAATAAAATTCTCCCACCTTGATGATGACATCAACGAGCATTCCTGTAGGAATCTTCGTAGACTTATCTGCCAGCTGCAGAATTACATCTGTAGATCTCATGTGCCAAACTCATGCTTATCAAACAACTGCCCTGGTAATATGTTTACACTAGCACCTAAATCTAACAAAGCCCTCTTAATGTGCACATTACCTAAATCCATAGAGATGAGGGGGACCCCAGTATCCTTCATCTTGGGAGGTAAAGTGTCCATTAAAATAGAACTAACATTCTCAGGTAAGCTAATCATTTTAGGTAAGTGAAACATAATGTGTTTCTTATGAATGCACATATCCTTGAGAAACTTAGCATATGTGGGAACTTCCTTAATAAGTTTAACTAAAGGAATGTTAACTTTGATTTGACTAAACAATTCCCACATTTCCTCCGCTTGTGGTCCCTTCTTCCCATATGGTCTCCTTTCTGGCTTTTTCAATGCTGCTAGAAAAGGAACTGTCCCACTTGTTTCTCCTTTCTCCCACGTACTCGCCTGCTTCTTCTTCTTGGCCTATTCCTCTTTACCCCTATTTTCCTCTTTCTCCAATTCTTCCGTTTCATCAAAAATCACTTCAATATCGCTATCTTCATCTACTGGCGGAGCTGCAACCTTATTATCTACCTTCTTCCCACTTCTAAGTGTGATCACCTCATTAACTTGCACTTTTGATGGCTGCTCCTTTTCCTGCGATCCATTCTCTCCCATCTTAACAATCAATTCTCCTAATTTCAGAATTGCCTCCGTATTAGAATTCTCTTCTTCCTGCAGTTTAACTAACATTCCAAAGACTTCCTGTAGACCAATGTTCATACCCCCCGTTGGAGATGGAGGTTGTGCTTGCTGCTGCCTCATGGGTGGTTGCCTCGCTTCCCGTTACTGATTACTTCGAAATGGTCGTGGCGCATTCTGAAATCGACCATACCCATGAACGTGACTAATTTCAGCATGAGCCATCGAGCACTCATTATGATTGTGTCCTATTTCTCCGCATGTATTGCATATAACCTGCCCATGCAACACATATGCTCCTTTCTCTTGTTGAAACCTTTCAAGAAGCTGATTAAATCTCTTTGTTACAGCACTGCGCTCCTTCTGAATTTCAGCCTTCCATTTATTATCTGCTTCAATGTTAGCTACATATACCGTCTTAACCTTCATGGATCCACTGACTTTCGATCCTAAACTCAACTGTTCCAGTAATTTCTAGGCATCTTCAGGCTCTTGCCACATAAATGTCCCACTTGATGAGGCATTTATCATGGCCTGGTGCGTCTCACTAACTCCCTCAAAAATATATTAACTAACTGCCATCTAGGAATTTCATGATGCGGGCAGGATCGTAACAATTCCTTCAATCTGTCAAACGCTTCATGGAAAGCCTCTCCTGGCTTTTGTTGAAACTCTTGGGTCGCGCACCTGACTTCTGTGGTTTTGCTGACTGGATAGAATTCTTGTAGAAATTTCGCCTTGAGTTGTTCCCAACTAGTGATACTATTAGACGGCAAATATGTGAACCAATATTTGGCCTTATCCTTTAATGTAAAAGGAAATAATCTTAATATAAAAATATCCCTATCGGTATTCCTAGGAGTATTGGCGTTCGCTATAGCTATAAACTCATACAAATGGTTGTATGGGTCATCAGTCTTATATCCTCTGAACTGAGTCAATATTCCTATCAATTGAGGTCTAATCTCTACATAAGATTCTACACTATCAGGAATATAGATGGGCGATGAGTCATCATACTCCCTTGGCAGAAAGTGTGATGCAACCGATTGCCCTCTCGGTTGTGTAAAATACAAAGGTCGGATAGGACTACCGAAATGTTGATGACCTTGTTGATGTTGATGTTGTTGCTCTCTTCGCGGAGGTCCCCGACCTCTGTCCCATGGTTGCTGTGGTGAAACCCAGCTTCCATCTTCTTCACCATATCTTTCCTCTGCCTCTGAATAATGGTAGCGTTGTTGAAGAGGGTGTTGGTATTGTGGCGATTGAAAGGTAGGTTGTGGTTTAAATAGAACTGGTTGTAGTTGAGAAATTGGTTGAAAGGTTGATGTCTGCTGTCCAGTCATTGAGGTACCATCACAAGTCGGCACTCCCCAGGACATAGCAAAAGTGAATGGGTTGGTAGACTGTGGTTGTGAAACGGGTGTAAATGGTGGCACAGATGGCGAATTGCATGATGGTATGGGTGCAGAGGTTGAAACTGCACCACCAGAAGCACTCGTGCTTCCAAATTGGAATTCTGATACTCAGGGAATAAACGACATCCCCGTTGCCTCACCTGATGGTTCCTGGGCAACACCTACTGGACTACTGCTAACTTGACTAAAACTCATGATACTCAAACGCCTACAGGGACGGATTTTACACGCAGTACGCTCAATTTCTGAGTCAAAATGCAACGGGGATAAATGCTTACCCCTGCGGGTACGCATGCACTAGTGCAACACGCCCACAAAACAAGAGAATCAAAAACCAAAAAATTCCAAGAAAATAAAAAACTAATACTTCTACTAATCACCTATTCTAAGCTCACAGCTCCCCGGCAACGGCGCCAAAATTTGACATGCCTATGTCGTCGTGCGGTCAAAAATAAGAAAAACCTAACACACACACTAGCACAATGGTAGTCAGGGTCGATCCGCAGGAGCTACGTGGTTAGACTAGATGACAGATTACCAACTAGTAGTGTCACGCTACAGTCGGAGAAGCTAGTTTCTATGTTCCTAACTACTACCACCAAAAGATAGTAAGCAAACAAGTCTAAGCTAAGCATACACTAAGCTCAAACCAACCAAAAGACCTAGTCACTTTCTGAAATCAGAAGTACATCTCTGAATCAGAAGCAATCAAAGGCATCCAAAACATCCAAATCAAGCAAGGCATAAACTCACCAATAACTAAGGTTCTACTTGAACAGTTACTAGCTAAGCTTCAATCCCTAATGACTAACCTAATTAGCTACTGATTTCAGCAAGGGAAAACAGTCCCAACAAGGTCCAAAACAATATTCAAACACAATCCAAACATCCAAACACAAAACATGCAACCAAAACACCGAAAAACCAATATTAAAAGTAACCAAATGCTTTGCATTCACCAAACTCAGATCCAAACGTAAAAAACAGTAACTAAATGATCCAAAAACATAAACCAAAGCTAGATATCAATGGTTGTCACTCCCAAAGATACAAACCAAGGCTAACTACTAACTACTTAATTGAAAATAAAAGCTAAAACTAACCAATACCAAATGAGAGTCTTCTGGAACGAAATCTTGGAGTCAAAGAGCTTCAAGGTCGATTTTACACCCGGTCTTTGCTAGGGTTTTCGGCTAAAGAGCCTCTATTTGTAGTTGCAATTTTCTTGAGGCCGCGCCGCGCAAATGAGAAACCTGCGGCGCGCGTTCTTATCCCTTCCCGTTTCTTCGGCATTTGAATGTGTTCCACCGCCTTAAGCCCGCGTCGCGCATTGTTGATTCCCGCGGCACGCGTACGTTTTTACTTGATTTTTCATTCTCTTCCAAACTTCTTCCTTTTGCACTCTTTTAGTCCCTATTTTCATTCTTTTCTTGCAAACAAGCCCTGGCACGAAAAGTGAGATTACCAAAGCATATCTGATATAATTTCACCAAGAATAGGGCTAAACAACGCCTAAAATACTTGATATCACTAGGCGTTGTCACCCTCTTTATAGGACAGTTTTGTGAATGAGGTCTACTAGCGGTAAGACTAACCAGTTTAATCTTAGATATAAATATTAAATTTTAATAATAAATATATAAGATATATTTTAATCTCATTAAAATATTTTAGAATTAATTTACTCATAATTTTCTCTAATTTATTTCAATTTTTCGAAAATTTTAAATTAATTCTTTAAGTCGATTTAATTGATCTTTTAATTAACAATTAGTTAAACTAATTAAATCTAAGATAGATATTATAAATTAATCAAATTAATTTATCTATCTAAGGCCCCTATGGTTCGAAAATAGCAAGCCAACAAATAAGGGTTCCAGTTATTTATTAGATACAGTTACCAAAAATAACAACCTACTTAAAAGGCAAGCAAGTAAGTGGTAAACAAAGGGGTGGCATCTAGGTTTAGGAAACCCTAGCCATGATTTTGACCAACGCCTCTTCCAAGAGGTGTCTTTCGCAAAAATACTCAAGGCAAAAACAATTTAAGCAATTATAAATCAAACACAAGAAAACAAATCATAGCTCTGATACCACTGAAGGGTTTTCTAGCAATCAATGAACAAATAATTCTTATGGTTCACATGCAACCCTAGAAAGATCTATGTTTTCTTCTATGAAGATTATGAACTAAAACTAAAAGCCAACAATAATTTCTAAAGATCAAATTAAGAATAACCAACCTTTTGATCTTGTTCTTGAAGCTAGCAGCAAAATGATCCTGCCTCAAATGCAAGTCACACCCAAGCAATGGAGAGAAGATTCCAGCAGAGTAATCACAGAGAGAGGGAGGCATGAATTATGAGGAGCCAGAGGACTTCTCTTTGCCAGTTATTCAACTATTGAATAAATACAAACCAGTCCCTACACTTTTAATTAATTAATTTAATCACTAAATTAAATCCAATTAATTCTAAATTAAATCTTAATTAATTATTATAGTTTCTAATTAATATATTAACAGTTAAATATATTAATAAACTATTTATTTATTTCTATTGATTTATTAAACAATTAATAAATCAACCTTTCTCTCTATTGAACTCTACATCTATCCTCCAGCTATGAGGGCAACCCAAATGGACTTTGCTTCAATTAACAAGATAAATACAATTATAAGTCATGGCTTAGACACCTAATCCAACAGGCACTACATTACCCACCTTTCCCGATCTTACAGATTACTCAATACTGCCACCACGGCTTAACTGACGGCGATACCTCCTGTTCGCACATCGGTGCGAGTTCTGGAGAACATGCACCTGATCCAGCAGACACAACCAGGGCGAGATATGAGAGTGGCGATGGAGGCCATTAGGGCACGACCAGCCCACGAGGAGGGTCCCCCGAGGCGTCGCCAGAGAGTTGCACCACCAGTTCCACCACCACAGCCACAACAGGAGGAGACACCGACCATCCGCAGATTGGAGGATCGGGTGGCTCAGATGGAGGATTAGTTAGAGTAGATTGGGGAGGTACTTTTACAGATTGTTTCAGCGAAGGGACAGTGCCCCCGACCATTCCCGGACCGAGCTCACGATCACGAGGCAGGTCCATCCAGGCCACCCGGTGGCGATTGATGTATTTTCTGTTTTCTTTTGGGATATATGTACTGTACCTATGATACTATCTTTATTTTTGCTTGCTTGTTTATATTTCATTTGTTTGTTTAGTTTCATTTAATGTTTTTTTGTGAGTGATGCATGTAATACCAAATGGAGGAGTCGTTTCAGGCAAGTGTGGGGTCACCGTGCCCCCTCCACTTGCCATGATCATTGGCGTGTTTCACTGTTGCGCTACAACTCCTGAACTCTGAGTCGAGGATTTTTTTCGTGTTTTTGTACCTGTGACAACCAAGTACCATCAAGAAATCTACCGTCTAAGGGGCAACTCTTTCTCCCTAGTTTTGAAATTATTTTTATACAACGAGGGCGTTGTACGGTTTTAAGTGTGGGGCGTGGACGGTCGAAAGAGTAGGTTTTTGAAATTTTTGCGGGAAATGATCAATTTTCAAAATTTTTAGCAATTTTTCAAAATTTTTAATAGATTGTAATTTTGAAACGAATGATTTGTGAATGTTTATAGCATTGGCATTTTTCAAGAAATACTGTTTAGTTTCTATCATGCTATGAGTTTAGTCAAATAAGTTGAGTTTTAAGAGTTAGAAGAATGGAATGTTTTAGGTTTGGAATTTAGGAAGGGTCTGTCAATCATGCCGGTAGATCTAAAATGGGTGGGCCTTATACACCTTGCCACCTAAGATCGTCCGGTCTGGGATGATATTTCTGAAAGCTCGTTACACAGACAACATCGAAAGTCATGGACAGTTCTTTAATGACCTTTAGAATCTGAATGAGTACGTACACTTCATTGTGGACAGAAAATTTGTAATCGAGGATTCTCTAGAAAGTCATGAATTCCACAGAATATTCTGATTATGTTTTCACGAACTATTTCACTCTAACTCCTGAGGCAATAAGCTTTGAAATTGAACGCATTCAAAACTATAAATAGAGGGTTTTAGGTCGAAATCAGCAGCAAAGACCTATCATAGGAACTACCCCCAAGGCTTCTTTGACTCCGAGTTTCTGTTTTCAGTCGATCATAATTGGTATTTATGTTTTTCTCATTTAATTTTCAAGTAGTTTTGTAGTTTTTGGTACTTTGACTAGTGTTTTTCGGTGTGACAACCATTAGCATTAGGTTTGAGTTTCTGAAATTTTATGTTTTCTGTTTTGAACAAGTTTGGATCTGAGTTTTTAATAGTTAATCATTCGGTTATTGTTAATTGGTCTTTTTATGGTTTTTATGCTTTGGAATGCTTTTGGATGAATTTGGATGTTTGATTGTTTTGGATTGTTCTTACTGTTTCTGGATTTAGATTATACTTTCTGATTTCAGTAAACACTTTTAGTTTAAAACTTGAATTGGTTTGGTTACTGTTAGATTTAGTTTTTGGAATTGTTGGATTTTATGATTTCGGGACTGTTTTTGGTAAAAGTTATGTAGAGTGACACTACAATTGGTAATATGTCGCCTACCTTGACCACGTAACTCATGTGGATCAACCCTGACTAACATTATACTAGTGTGAGTGAGGTTTTTATTATTTTTGACCGCATGAAGACCTAGGCGTGTCATTACTCTGATTCACAATTGAATTTACTTACATTCTCACAAAAATTTAGTCAGATTAACATATGAATATCATATGGTATTTTAAATGTACTCTCAAATATGAATTTGATTAATTTACTTAGAAAATTTTTAACACTTCAACATTTTAATCATTTATAATGAATTTACTAAGATTCATAAGGTAATTCCATTTACATTCACACAAAAAACTATTCATATTCACATGACAATATTATATGTCATTGTAAATGCCAACAGTGAATAATAGAATAACAGTTTAGATTCACATGTGAATCTCAACTAGCGGAAAATTTGAATCTAACCTGTAAAAATTTGAATATGAGTAATTATTTTATTTTTTAAAACTTTTACTACTTCAATATTATAATCGTTTATAACTAATATACTTTATTCACAAGTGGATTTACTCATATTTACACGAAAACTTATTCATATTCACATATCAAAATCATATAATATTGAGAATTTATTTAGAAGTTTTTTACTACTTCAACATTTTAACCATTTATAATGATTTTACTCTTATTTCCAATATAAATTATTTATATTCACGCAAGAATTTATACAGATTCCCATATCAATACCATATGGTATTTTAAATATACTCTGAAATATGAATATAATTAATTTAGTTAGAAAAATTTTAACAATTCAATATTTTAATAATATATAATATATACTATGATTCAATAAGTTAATTCCATTCAAATTCACATAAAAATTTATTCAGATTCAGATGACAATATCATATGACATTGTGAATGTCAACAGTGAACAAAATAACAGTTCAGATTCACATGTGAATCTCAACTAGCGGAAATTTCGAAAAAAAATCATTTTTTGTACATCAATATGGATCTCTTTTTGTAGAGAATAAAAAGTTTTAAATTTCTATATATTCAAAAAAAATTCAATAAATAGTAAGCCCTAAAAATTAAAAAAACGAAAAAAATGAAGTGAGTTTTTTTATAATTCGGTAGATGCACGTCTACCGTAAAGTGTATATCGTGTGGACGAGATTATTACCTTGGTACCATGGTTTATATTAGTCCATTGTTGAACTTTTGCATATATATATATATATATATATATATATATATATATATATATATATATATATATATATATATATATATATATATATATATATATATATATATATATATATATATATATAGGATCCGGTAGGAGCTCAAAATCCGGTAGAAACCGCGAGTACTATTCTCATCCAATCACTCTACTAAGGGCAATAACATCAAACGTCTTCCTTCGAATTGACACAATCACGTGTGACGCACGTCTATGGAACGAAATACAGACTCGAGGATATGATCATATGTTACTCACGTCCGTACAACATAATTTAACCGGGTTTTTTTGTTTTTATTACTTTTGTCATTGTATGTTTTTTTTAACTCGTTTTGGATCTTGGATCATAACGAATTTTGAATCTTGGATCATATGTTTTGAATCATTTTGTCGTTGTATGTTTTCTTTAACTCGTTTTGGATCATAACAACTTTTGGATTTTGGATCATAACGAATTTTGAATCTTGGATCATAAGTTTTGAATCATAAAATATATTTTTGTTTTAGTATTCTTGGATCATGTATATTTTTTTTTGCTATTTTGATAATTTTCGATTCATAAAATATTTAGTTTATACCAGTTTGAATCATAAAACATATTTTGGTTTATTAATATTTTTGGATAATATATATTTTTTGCTATTTTGATGAGTTTTTACTTAAAAATATAAAAATGAACACTTAAAAATAGTTTTTTTCAAAAAATTATTTTTGGAAACTTACTAATATAATATCTACAGCGATCCCTTAAATTTTCATAATTTTTGGAAATTTTTTTAACTTTTAATTTTTTAGAAAAATTAAAAATATTTTTTTTTCAAATTTTCATTATTGTGCTTGTTTTTTAGAGAATTAAAATTTTAAGAACTTTCGTTTATGAAAAAAAATTACAAAGAAAAAAAAGTTATGTCCCAAAAACAAAGTTGGTGGAATAAAAAAAATCAGCGAACTAGATTGTGACAAGTGTCGCAATGTGGGTGGGGTACTCCATCAGATTATTATATTACCCTTTATAATTTTTCTTATCCATCCGTTAGTTTTAATTTTTTAAACAACTAGCTCCCTCAAAATTTTAAGATGTGCCATTTTTTTCACATTGAATCTAATCCACCCAATTTTCATGATTAAATGTTCAGATTTGTCCTTGCGGTTCTTACGGGATTTTTGGGTTCCTACATTATCATCCTTATATATATATATATATATATATATATATATATATATATATATATATATATATATATATATATATATATATATATATATATATATATATATATATATATATATATATATATATATATATATATATATATATATATATATATATATATATATAATTAGGACCAATTGAGGCCAAAGAAAAGGTTGAGATCGCGAGACCAGATCTCAACCGTCTAAAATATCAAATCTAGATAATCAATATGGATATTATATAATTATTAATAAATTTAAATTCATTTATTTAAATTAATGATAAGATAAGGGTATTATAGTTATCAATCATTAATCTATATTTATGAACTCCTAAAATATATCTCTCTATATCTTTGAAAGGTTTTATGCAATCAATAAACTTTAATCCTAAGTTCACATACAACCTAGATTGGATCTATGCTTTCTAACTTTGAACATTAAATAAATTCTGAAAGGCCAACAGAAAATTTCTAAAAGAATTAAATCAGAAAAACCAACATTTAGTTTTAATCCTGATGCTAAGCAGCACACATGTCCTGCCTCAAATGAGATCACACCCAGGGAGTAGGACGGGGACGAAAATTCCAGAGAGAATGCATGTATAATTGGCACAGAAAATGAGGGTCTGGGGCTCCCTATTTATAGGTTCCAGCTAATAACCATATAAGCATTTAGAGATAAACCTTTATCTTTTAATTCAAACCAATTTATCCTTATATATTAATTTCGAAATTAAGAAATATCAATGCCTTAATTTCGCTGGTTAGTACTGCTGCTATATTTGTCACTTACTCAACTATTGAATAATTATAATCTAGCCCCTACACCTTTAATTAATCAAATTAATCACCAAATTAATTTCAATTAATTCCAGATTAATTTCTAATTAATTAATAATGTTTTTATTTAATATATTATCAACATAATATATTAATAAACTTTTTATTTAATTTCTATTGATTTATTAATCATATAATAAATCAATCATTCTCTCTCCTGGAATTTCTGCCAAACCTCTAGCTATGAGGGCAACCCAAATGGACTTTGCTACTATCAATTAGGTAAATACAAATTATTAGTCATGTCTTAGATGTTGGATTAGGTGTCTAAGCCATGACTAATAATTAGTATTTATCTAATTAATAGTAGCATAGTCCATTTGGGTTGCCCTCATAGTTGGAGGATTCGCAGAAAGTCCGGTAGAGAGAAAGATTGATTTATTATGTGATTAATAAATCAATAGAAATTAAATAAATAGTTTATTAATATATTTAAGGGATAATATATTAATTAGAAACTATAATAATTAATTAGAAATTTTTCTGGAATTAATTGGAATTAATTTGGCAGTTAAATTGATTAATTAAAGGTGCAGGGACTAAAACTGTAATTATTCGATAGTTGAGTAAGTGGCAGTGTGAGTAACCATGTGGTGAACGAAATTATATATATAGATATATATATTTTCGAGATATATATATATACTACAGATAAATGGTGTTTGAATGATTAAAATAATAGTTTATCTTAATTCGAATTCAAAAAGGCTTATCTGTAACGATTATCTGATCACCACATGGAGGCTATAAATAGGGAGGCTCTCCCTAAACCCTAGACCACGAATTTTAACTCTCTCTCCCAAGGAATTTTCGGCCAAGAGCTCAGCTAAGGGTGTGACTTCATTTGAGGCAGGACATTTGTGCTGCTTGGTTTCCAAGAAATCCTAAAAGGTTAGTTTTTCTTATTTTATTCTTTTAGTTAATTTCTTCTGGCTTTCTAGGATATGTTATATGTTTAATTAGAAGAAAACCTAGATCTATATAGGTTGCATGTGAACTTAGGATTTTTAGTTCATAGTTGCAGAAAACCTTTCAGTGGTATCAGAGCTATTTGCTTGTTTTTCTTGTTAAATTGCTATAACTGCTTTCCTGAAAATTAGGGTTTAATTTTTTATAAACCCTAATATGGCCAATTTCGAAATTTAGGGTTTGTTTTAGAAACCCTAGCCCCTCCCCTATGATTTGGCGATTTTCTGTGGATTAGGTTAGAAGGTATTCTATTTTTGGTAACTTTAAATTGTTTAAAAGATAAACCTTAAAACCCTTTATCCTAAAAATCGAAAATTAGGGGATAAGGATATGTTTTAATTAATTTGATTAATTTGATAAACCTATCTACTTTTGAATTAATTTAATTAATTGGTAATTAAAAGATAATTCAAGGATTTAATTTAATTTAAAATTTAATTGCTTTAAATTGGCGAAAATTAAATAGATAAATCCTAAAATATTTTAAAATGTTTAAAATATCAAATTTAATTAATTTAATTAATTGGTTAATTAAAAGATAATTAAAATCCATTTTAAGGTTTAATTTAATTTGAAATTTAATAGTTTAAATTGGCAATAAATTAAGAGATAAACCAGAAACAATTTTTTAAATGGTTTAAAAAAATTACATCTTATATATATTATAATTAGGGAGTTATTATTATATGTATAAGATTAAAATGGTTAGTCAAATCATTAGTAGGCCTCATTCACGAAGCTGGTCTATAAAGTGGGTATAAGGAGACTGCCTATAAAATGGCGGTCTAATGGGTGAACACTCTCGCCCACCGCTCGCCTGATCAGTGGAGGGTCGTTAGCCGAACATGTATGATAGGACCACCTAATAATCACTAAAAGTTAATGATTCAAAGTACTAGAACACTTAATAAAATCCCATATCTAGTTACTTTAGGAAAATGTGAATTGGTGCTAATCCATGAAATTGCACATTGCACTTTATGAAACATTGGTGGAGTGTGTGTGGTTTACCGGCACGCCAATAGGGGTTCATAAAGAGTTGCAATGGGTTTCCCGGGTATTATCATTATTGATGGAGCGTGTGTGGTTTACCGGCACATCAATTAGAGATGATAATTAACCCGAGAGTACCAAGCTAATTTGCATGGTTATTCACATCCAGTTTGTGATCCTCGGCATCCCAGTCACAAACAGTGGGGCACATCCGAGATTAAACATGCCATTTAAAAGTTTAATGAATCTCATCAGAACTAGGAATTTCATAAGATGAAATTGATAAGTGTTTATCTACCTTAATGACCATTATGTTGTGATTACGGCATCCCTCTTCACATCATAGTTGGGGTATTTTGGATCCTAGCCTTAATAAATAATATATTGGGTAATTATTTAAAAGGAACAGTTAAACTAATAAATTCTATTTCTTTTATAGATGTCAAGTGTCAATTCTCCTCTTTCTCCTCCTTCACCCATTTCTGAAAGCATCAGAATGCACCTGCTTAATATGGAAAGGCTGACTGGCCTCAACTGTAAAGAATGGCTTCGCAATTGGAGACTGGGTCTCGGCATTGCTGGCAAGCTACATCTCACCGAGTATCCGATCCCAGTTCCACCGGAACAAGTCATCATAAAAGGTCCCTATGATGAATCCGAAGAGATTCGTGACCTCATGCTATCAACCATTGACCCCGAGTTCCGCAAGGATTTTGAATCCTTAGGGCCATATGAGTTGATGCAACTGGTGAAGGAAAGGTTCCAAAAACCAGTTGAAGAGGAACGAGCTAGAATCCTCAGAAGACTTGCAGAGTGCAAGCTAAAGGGAGGAAGTAGAATCAAGTCGCATGTTCTTCAGATTGAAGGGTACATAGGCGAGTTATATAAACTTGGTCATCCCATAAGTCAGGAGGAGAGTGTTAACATCCTGCTCGCTTCGCTGACAAATGAGTACGATCTGTTCAGTCAGACGTATAGAAAGGAAGACCAGAAAAAGACCCTCATGGAAATGCGTCCACTGTTGACTTTATACGAGTCACTCTTGGACAGGCATAGCTCCAATGGCTCAGCTACTTCTGGATTAAGTCCAGTGAAGAGACGTAACAAGAAACGGTCGAGATCGACTAGACATGTCTCAAACTGGGAATCCGCAAAATCGGATACAGTCACGGAAAGATTGGAAGACGCTCCAACTCTTTTGAAAGCTCAGGTATATCTAAAAACCTCAAAACTCCTGTTCCAAGATTTCTTGATACATAATGTGACAGTCGCATTTTGGTTTGTATGCAGGAAATCAAGAAGGCACGGGACTCTGTCGCATAGGAGCACATTTGGATTGGATCTCCAGCTCGTGCAGTTTTGAAGTTTAGATAGATATTAAATATTGTTATTAGTCTTTAGATACATCTTTGACATTGTCTATTACATTGTTCAAGGATTTTATTTTTAATAAAATTGTCATATTTTCTTTTAACACATGTTGTCTGAAATTATCCTTGAAATGTTATATGAATGTGTTGAATGTATGATTAGTAATAACTTGAATGTTGATGCATCCAAAGTGTTTGGATTCAAGAATTGTGTCATTTATGATTGTTAATACAAATGTTATAAGAATCAATTCAACCATAGGTCCAGTTGGACAGGACCTTGGAATCATTTGACTTAGAGTCGCTTGATGAATTGACTTCTTAATGTGTCAAGAAATGAATCAACCAAAGGTCCAGTTGGACAGGACTTTGGAATCATCTGACTCAGAGTCAGATGATGATTGAGTTATTGACAAAGCATATGTGGCAAGAAATGAATCACCCAAAGATCCAGAGGATAGGATTTTGGAATCAGTTGACTTAGAGTCAACTGAAGATTGCAAGTCTTGAACAAAGTTAACAAAGTCATTAGTCTACATAGATATGTAAAAGACATAGAACACAATTGTTTGTACTTCGCAATATTCATCATTCGATATGATGAATATGACATTGCTTATCGGGATAAGCAATTGAATTGAAACCTTGAAAAGTCCAAGGACTTCAAAGGAAGTACAAGTTTCACAGAACCTGAGGGATAACATAAACTGAGAA
The DNA here is from genome assembly GCA_023525715.1 of Cichorium intybus. Taxonomy (NCBI): domain Eukaryota; kingdom Viridiplantae; phylum Streptophyta; class Magnoliopsida; order Asterales; family Asteraceae; genus Cichorium; species Cichorium intybus. The sequence continues at coordinate 91,305,158 of CM042014.1, read as the reverse complement.
AAAGGTTTCATAGTTCATTCTCTTCCAAGAGCATTAATGGTTATAATGTGTCTTGAGGAAGATAATGGAGCATAGGTCGAAACAGTTCGATCCTCGATATATGAGATACATTGCAAATTAGTTTTAAATAAGTTGAACTCTATACCAGTCAGTCTATATAAACCATATTCCGACCACATCCTAGACTAAGTAGGTCTTGCAGACACTGTCTGATATGTAAAGCTGGGATTATCCTACTTGTACATTGAAACTCCAGGGTCCTGTAGTGTTCGTCTGAAGCTCATGACTAGCCTGAACCTGATCAGCAATGTCGTTTCGTTGGCTATCCCGCTGCAACTCTAAAAGAATAGCTCTTTTAGAAAGAACTCATGTTTTAAGGAAACAGTGGGAGTTGGGACAGTCCTGAATGAGTTCAGGATTAGCCAAGTGGAAGAACCTTTAGTCATCACTAGGCTTGGAGCAGAAATCAGATTTCTGTTCTACAACTGACATAATCTTCTCTTGACCAATAGTATTGATCACCATCATAAGTAGCTATGATTGGGGTGACACACCGATTGGTGGTAAAACACTATAGTTAGTACGGATTCACAATCCGACTATTGGGAAGCATTGGTGAGCCCGGTTGCTACCAAACAAGAGAACCTCAGGGCGAGACACAGTCTATGTGAAAAATTTGATTGATTCTACACCTGGTCTAAAAACCAGTGGGAGTAACTGAATCATCAAAAGAAAGCAACATGGACAAATACATACCTTCAGAACATCTGGTTGAGTGAGACGATACTTAGAGTCAAGTAATTGATTCCGGGAAAAGTAATCTCAATAGAGGATGGAATCTGAAAGAATACTGTACGGTACATTGTGAATCGTTAGTGGAGCACGTGTGGATCACCGGCACACTAATAGAGACTCACAAAGAGAGTCCCGGTACAAAGGTGAATAGTCCCGGGTTTCACGGGCATCTCGCAAGAAAGGATATTCAGATTCTCAAAATATGCCATAGGATTGGATTTTGAGAAAGGGCTGAAAGATTTCCATTAAAATGTCAGAAAGGTTTAGATTCTCAAAATGTGCCATAAGTTCTGGATTTTGTGAATAGCCTATAATCGTGTCAAAGCCAGTGGGAGTCGCCGTTATCCACTATCCCCACATGTGGGATAAATAATGGTTCTAGGAAACGTCTCTTTTCATTACGAAGTGTAATGACTTGGTGTTAAAAGACGGATCGCTATGAAAGCCTTAATAGAAATACGGCATACTCAGGTGGTTGTAAATGTCTATGAGATAGATCCAGATTCTGCCAAGATGATCTTGATGAGATTCAAGATGCATAGACTTAGGAAAGGTTTTTCTTGTCATTGCAAATTGTGATGACTTGGCATGAAAGAAATAAAGAAGGTGCAACATACTCATGTAATTCACAGTCATCTATTGGAAAGATGAAATCACCAGCATAGACCTAGCCATTGTAAGCATGATCTTGATAAGATTCAAGATGCACGAGAAAAGTCTCCGAAAGGAAAATAGTTTTTCGAAAATCATGACACAAAGGATTATAAATAATCCTTGGACTCCGAAAGGGTTTGGAATAGGATTAGATCGGGTTCCACAAGTTTTGGATCGATCATAAAGTCATGAACATGTCCTGATAACTTAATGCTTAGGGCATAGTAAGTTGGATTCAGGACATTGCCTGGCTAGGTATACTGGATGGATTGTTTGAACTCAAGTGAGAATTCATTAGGAAATGATTGGGGTGATAGTGTTAATTTGAAAGTTTTTCAAATGGGTAACGTCAGGACATGATGTTGAAGGACATGATGGTTAAAGAATCTCGATGGTATTCTAATGGAGCGCGTGTGGTTCACCGGCACATCATAGCACCTCGAAATAGTCTTAGGGTGCAGTCAAGTAGACTAAAGACCCCAAAACCATAGGAAGTCACCGTACACATTACCAGAATGGAGTTAGGAGAGAAATTGACAGGATAACATATTGAGATGTTATCGGATGAGCATCCGATTGGATCATCTGCAATAAAGTGTACAAGTATAAGATACTTTGGATACATAGAAAGAGTGTAAGGTTCATAAAGACATAGATGCAAAATTAGAATTGAAAGTTTAAAAGAAATTTTTGAAACCGATAATAGTTTATGACAAGACCAGACTTGGTGATTACCTTGTGGAGACTTGGTAATAAGCAGGAGTAGCTGCCAGTCAGATCTTTATGTTTCGCTTTCGCATGTTTTACTTCCCGAATAATTTAATTATTCAGATAGGTCCACAGTCGCTCATACTTTGGGAAGTAAGTATTGAATCAAGACTGTCATGAATTGGTTTGTAGACTGTCTAAGGAGTTAGACATAGCAATAGGATTGCTACAACATTCATGAGTACTTAGAAATAGAGATTTGAGTATTGGATAAACCCACGCTCAATAGATTGCTTCATGGATTATATCACAAGCAATGTTGAGACGGTAATATCTTATGATCTTGAAGTGGAGAGATATGAGTTATAATTTACAAGGCAGTTGTTCATTGATAATACGAAAACGCATCGGTAACTCGATATTATAAAACGTGTTGTTGTGAATGATTTGACTGGTAAAAGATATAAGCATATGAGTCAAAGCTTATTCGTTCCTTGACCCTGATGGGAAACAGATATCTGTAGGCCTCTCGATGATTTTGAAGTTGACTAAAGTGCTGGCCAGCCTGGACTAAATTGATGTGTTCAATTAGAAGTTCTAAAGTCATGAGCAGAATCGGAAATCGGGGAACAGAGTATCGGACAGAGATTGATCTCAATCCATGTCTCGTGTCTGAAAATATCTTGTTGGACGAAGGATCATCTGATCACTTATCTTTGGACAGAACTGACTAGGTCAGAGTTCGGCAGCGGTTTCTAGGAAGCTACAGTTGCTAAATTAATTAGAGGGTAAATTGGTAATTTTAGTCATAGACTTATCCAAGTGGGAGACTGTTGGATTAGGTGTCTAAGCCATGACTAATAATTAGTATTTATCTAATTAATAGTAGCATAGTCCATTTGGGTTGCCCTCATAGTTGGAGGATTGGCAGAAAGTCCGGTAGAGAGAAAGATTGATTTATTATGTGATTAATAAATCAATAGAAATTAAATAAATAGTTTATTAATATATTTAAGTGATAATATATTAATTAGAAACTATAATAATTAATTAGAAATTTTTCTGGAATTAATTGGAATTAATTTGGCAGTTAAATTGATTAATTAAAGGTGCAGGGACTAAAACTGTAATTATTCGATAGTTGAGTAAGTGGCAGTGTGAGTAACCATGTGGTGAACGAAATTATATATATAGATATATATATTTTCGAGATATATATATATATATATACTACAGATAAATGGTGTTTGAATGATTAAAATAATAGTTTATCTTAATTCGAATTCAAAAAGGCTTATCTGTAACGATTATCTGATCACCACATGGAGGCTATAAATAGGGAGGCTCTCCCTAAACCCTAGACCACGAATTTTAACTCTCTCTCCCAAGGAATTTTCGGCCAAGAGCTCAGCTAAGGGTGTGACTTCATTTGAGGCAGGACATTTGTGCTGCTTGGTTTCCAAGAAATCCTAAAAGGTTAGTTTTTCTTATTTTATTCTTTTAGTTAATTTCTTCTGGCTTTCTAGGATATGTTATATGTTTAATTAGAAGAAAACCTAGATCTATATAGGTTGCATGTGAACTTAGGATTTTTAGTTCATAGTTGCAGAAAACCTTTCATTAGACACCTAATCCAACAGTCTCGCACTTGGATAAGTCTATGACTATAATTGTCAATTTACATTCTAATTAATCAGCAAATTGTAGCTTCCTAGAAACTGTTGCCGAACTCTGACCCAGTCAGTTCTGTCCATAGATAAGTGATCATATGATCCTCCGTCCAACAAGATATTTCCAGACTTGAGACATGGATTAAGATCAATCTCAGTCCGATACTCTATTTCCCAATTTCTGATTTGCATATGACTTTAAGACTACTAATTGAACACATCAATTCAGTCCTGTTGGCCAACACTTTCAGTCAACTTCAAAATCATCGAGAGGCCTAAAGATATATGTTTCCCATCAGGGTCAAGGAACGAATAAGATTTGACTCATATGCTTATATCTTTTACCAGACAAATCACCCACAACTACACGTTTTATAACATCGAGTTACCAATGCATTTTCGCATAGTCAATGAACAATTGCCTTGTAAATTATAAGTCGTATGCCTCCGCTTTAAGATCATAAAATATTATCGTCTCAAAATTGCTCGTGATATAATCCATGAAGCAATATTTTGAGCGTGGGTTTATCGAATAGTCAAATCTCCATTTTCTAAGTACTCATGAATGTTGTAGCAATGCTGTTGCTATGTCTAACTCCTTAGAAAATCTACAAACCAATTCATGACAGTCCTGATTCATACTTACTCCCTAAAGTATGAGCGACTGTGGATGTTTGAATAATCATATTATTCAGGAAGTAAAACATGCAAAGTGAAACACAATGATAAACAATTGACAAATAGCAATAAACAATAATCATCAATAAATCTCTATTATTAAATCACCAAAGTCAATTACATTTACATTGTTACAAGTTTCAAAATCCTATCTAATTACATAAACTAATATCATCTCTCAATCCTATCCTCCTAGCATGCTGATTGTGCTTGATCCTACTCAGAGCCTTTGTCAAGGGATCTACAGGATTATCTTCAGATGATACCCTCTTTACAAGGAGGTGACCTTCTTCTACTTTATGCCTGATGTAGTGGTACTTTCTGTCGATATGTCGGAGTTTCCATGATCTCTCGGTTCCTTTGCCAAATAAACCGCTCCTTCGTTATCGTAGAATAGTTCCAGGGGCTCCTGAATACTCGAGACTACTCCAAGGTCACCGATGAAGTTCTTTAGCCAAGCCGCTTCCTTCGACGCTTCACTCGTTGCTATGTACTCTGATTCGCACGTAGAATCAGCCACCGTCTCTTGCTTGGAACTCTTCCAGGTAACTGCTCCACCATTCAAAAGAAATACCCAGCCCGACTGAGACCGACCGTTGTCTCTATCTGTCTGGAAGTTGGCGTTTGTGTACCCGCAAACTCTCAATGTATCACTGCCACCAATGACTAACACCATCTTCTTCGTCCTCCGTAGATACTTGAGTATATTCTTAACAGCTATCCAATGAGCCCTACCAGGGTTTCCCTGATAACAACTGACCATGCTCAAAGCAAAGGACACGTCGGGGCGAGTACATGTCATAGCATACATGATCGACCCTACCGCCGAAGCGTAAGATACCCGACTCATGTCAGCTATTTCCTCATATGTACTCGGGCTTTGAGTCTTACTCAACTTTGCATTACTCTGGATAGGCAGCTCTCCGTTCTTGGAATTTTCCATACTAAACCTCTTTAGCACCTTTTCCAAGTATGTACTTTGACTAGGTCCTATTAGTCTTTTCTTCATATCTCTCAATATTCTTATTCCGAGAATATATGCAGCTTCTTCTAGGTCTTTCATGGCGAAACACTTCCCAAGCCAAGACTTGACATCTTGTAAGGTGGGAATGTTGTTTTCCATGAGCAGTATGTCATCAACATACAGCACCAGAAAAGTGACTATACTCCCACTAGCCTTGACATACACGCAGGACTCATATTCGCTCATAGAGAAATCAAACTCTTTGACTTTCTCATTGAAGCAGAGATTCCAGCTGCGAGAAACATGTTTCAATCCGTAGATTGATTTCTCAAGCTTACACACCTTATTAGGATGCTTTGTGTCTACAAAACCCTCCTGCTGATTGACACTTCGTTTTTATTTCTTCTTTTTATAAATTATTTAGCACGTTTTATTTCATTTTTAGTATAATTCGCATGCATATTTTCTATATTTTTATATTTTTATCATTCGGGGATACTTTCTAGTCTTTTTATGTTTAAATGTAGATTTTATTGAAGACTAGCGGGAGCGAGATGAGCCAAACGGAAGATTATAGCGGACGGAACGGACGATATTTTGGAGCGTGGAATTTTCGGAGACTCGGATATTTTAGCGGGCTTGGACTTGAAGCAAGCATTTGGACCAAGAAAGAAGACAAGGGCTCCATTGGGTTTACCTAGCCCAAATGGGGGTTAAATTGGGCCAAAAACCGGGTATTTCCCAAAGAAGAAAGGGGACAAATGGCCTTTCTACGAGTTGGACCGGATCAGGCCCAAAGTGGGCTTTTTGCACTTTTGCGCGACCCGCGTGCATTTTGCACGACCCGCACAAAACACGCAGAAGGGCTATTTTGTCATTTCACGAGTGTTTCAGCTATAAGGGGCATATGGGCAAGGGTTTTCTTCATCTTTAACACCATTATTCAGAGGAATTCGTGGGGAACAACACTTGGAGCTTTGGAGAAGATCTCTTGGAGTTTTGTTCTTCATTTTCTTCACTTGGATTGTGCACTTGCAACAATCAATGTTTGGTATTTCTTATCTTTGTTCTTACTTTGTTATGAGTAACTAAACTCTCCATAGTTAGTGTTAGGTGAAATCTCTTGGATGATTTTCTAGTTTGAATGGTTCTTGAATCTTTGTTAAATTCATGATTGAAACTTTGTTTTAATTATCATATTGTTGGATGCTTTGATTTCATGAGTCTAAGTGTTTAATGATTATTGTTATTTGTTTTTAAGATTACGTAATCGATTTTAGAAACAAATTAGTAACAAATGATTTTTATGGATGCTCATTATCTCATTTCAAAATCATGGAGTTTTAATCTTTAAGGTAGAAGTTAAGCTTTTAGCTTCCTTTAAATTTGGTGATTCTTAAAGTATAATGCTAGTCAATTTATTTAAACCAAATGCTTATTTGATTTATGACTTTGATTAAGAAGGATGACATAGAGCTTTCTTGATATCCATATAAAGTAAGAAGAATCTAGATAACTCTAGCTTTAGAGTTGTTATAACCATTTTGATTTGAGCAAGGATATTGCACCTAGAACCATAATGATAAACTAGATAATTGATTCAAGAGATGGAACCCAATGCTAACTATTTTTCTCCCAATTTATCAAATTACCATTTTCACAAATAGCAACCTACTTTACTATTTCTCTCTTTTTAGTCAACTTAGTTCAAAACAATCAAACCCCGTCTTTTTATGTTACTTTTGTTTAAAAATATATATCGTTTTGAATTGATCGCATTGTTTTACAAATTGAACCAATCTCCGTGGATACGATCCTTTACCGCTATACACAAACTTGTGTACTAGAAGTAAGGTTTATTTTTGTTGGCCTCGACAACCACCAAATTTTGGCGCCGTTGCCGGGGATTGGTACTTTTAATCAGTTTGTTTTTCTATGCCCAGATCCCTTCGAACAGGTATATTGGAGTTCAATCCCGAAATTGAAAAAGAAGCAAGACGCTTGAGGAAGGAAACGAGGCTTCGAAAAGGTCAAAGTTCCGGTGCCACCGTGGCGTTGGGAAACCAATCCGATTCTTCAAGTGGGACGGATATTGAGACTGAGTCAAGCCCCGATACCCGACAAGAAATTCCCGAAACACCTCCCGAAATTATCCCAAACACAACTGATACACATCCGATCAACCTTGAACAACCCAACCCAATAAACCCAAATCAAAGAAACCCAATCCAAATGGAAGAAAATCGCAATCCCGAAAGAACCTTAAGACAAATGATGGAAACGGATGTCACTCAAACTCCCATTGGCATCCAATATCCAAATCTTGAACCCGGAATGGAATTGAAATCCGATTTAGTCCATCATCTTCCTACCTATCATGGGTTGGAAAATGAAAATCCTCACAAGCATTTGAAGATGTTTCATATAATTTGCTCGAGCATGAAACCGCAAGGTGCTACCGATGATCAAATCAAGTTAAGGGCATTCCCCTTTTCGTTGGCGGATCGAGCAAAAGATTGGTTGTTTTGCCTTCCACCGGGATCGATAAACACATGGCCCCAAATGGCAAGAGCATTCTTAGACAAGTTCTATCCCGCTACAAGAGCTTCCGCACTTAGAAACGATATTTGTGGAATTCGCCAAGGCCAAAATGAAACACTTCACGACTATTGGGAACGATTCAATAGTCTTTGTGCAAATTGTCCCCAACATCAAATTCCCGAACAACTTCTCATCCAACACTTTTATGAAGGTTTGCTTCCCATTGAAAGAAGATTGGTTGATGCTTCTAGTGGCGGTGATATCTTTAGCAAAACACCGCAACAAAGTAGAGAACTCATATCAACCATGGCCGCAAATTCACAACATTTTGGGCCCCGACAAGACATGCGTAGAGACCCACAACCACAAACGAAGGAAGTGAATGCATCGAACCTTGAAGCGAAGCTTGTCGAGTTGACTACCATTGTCCAACAATTCGTAAAAGGAAATAGTCAACAAGTGTTGATGTGTGGTGTTTGTGCCAATGTGGGACATCATACGGATATGTGTCCTACTTTACATGAAGATGATGCACAAGTGAACGTAATGATGGGAGGACACCAAGGTCAACACCAAAGGCACTCGGATTATCATACATCTTATAATTCAAGTTGGAAGCCGAATCCCAACATGAGTTATGCACCTCAACAACAACAACACTACCAACAAAGACCACAATACCAACCGCAATATCAACAACAACAACCCCAACGACAACCAAGTAGTTCCGAAATATCACTCGAAGACATTGTGAAATCATTGGCCACAAGTACTTATAAGTTCCAACAAGAAACTAAAAATAGCATCGCAAACCTAGAAGCTCAAATTGGTGATCTAACATCATCCATGAGCAAGTTGGAAGCTCGTGGTAGACTCCCCTCCCAAACCGAAAAGAATCCTAGAGAAACCGTCAATCCAATTTTTTTAAGGAATGGAAGACAAGTTGGAGGAAATGAAGTCAAAGGAACTACTCAAGAAGAAGAAGAGAAGATTGGAGTTGTTCCTAACAAAGAACCCATTTTTGATGAAAAAGTGGAGACGCCAAAAACACCGACACCAACGCCTCTAGTCATACCACCACCTTTCCCCTCGAGATTTGCTACTTCAAAGAAAAAAGAAGAGGAAAAGGAGATCATGAACATGTTGCGGAAGGTGGAGATAAATACTCCTTTGTTAGACGCAATCCAACAAATTCCAAGATATGCTAAAATTTTGAAAGATCTTTGCACTAACAAGAGGAAGTTGAAAGGAAATGAAAAGATCTCTATGAGCGAGAATGTGTCCGCCGTCCTTCAAAGAAGATTACCGCCCAAATGCAAAGATCCGGGTATGTTTACCGTCCCATGCAAAATAGGGGACGTCATGATAAGTAGTGCCATGCTTGATTTGGGTGCTTCTATCAATGTCATGCCCTATTTGGTCTATAAATCGCTTAATGTCGGTCAATTGAGCAAAACGGGTGTTGTAATTGAATTGGCGGATAAATCAAACATTTTTCCTAGAGGTGTGTTGGAGGATGTTCTAGTGCAAGTAAACCAATTGGTTTTTCCCGCGGATTTCTATGTCATTGATTTGGATGAGAAATCCTCTTCCAAATCCGGTTTGATATTATTGGGAAGACCATTCTTGAGTACGGCTAGAACCATTATAGATGTCCATGGCGGTTCCTTGACTATAGAGTTTGATGGCGAGAAGATTGAGTTCAATATCAATAATGTCATGCGGTGCTCAAGTGATGTGTCACCCTTGTACTTCGTTGATATGATTGAGCCCTTGGTTCGACACCGAATTGATTTAAACCCGGATAAATCGTCAAGAATGAGGGTGCAAAAAGGATTTGACAAAAGGAACTTGAAACAGAAAAGAAATTACTCCTCTTTGATACCGAGGATTGAAGAAATGGTCAATGAGTTGGATGTGTGCAAATTGACGAAACATGGTGTGGCATTTGTAGATCCTCCGGACTCCAACGTGTTGGATAGCATGGATATGGATGCCTCCGACAATGGTGAAGCGTAAATTGGTACCACGTCTTGCCAAAGACGTTAAAGAAGTGCACTTTTTGGAAGAAAAATCGTCTTTCGATTTTTTCTCGATCACAAATAAAATTTTTGCAACGTTTTGATAATTTCAAGTTGCTTTTGAATTTAACGAATAATAGAGATCCTTATTTAAAGTTATAAGTTTCATTCTCATTTTTTTTAAAAAAATAGCAACTTTAAACTTGGATCTTGATTAAAAAAAAATTAAAAAAAAAATTTAATAAGTTAAAATTAAAAAAAATACCGAATAAATTGATTTTTGGGCTAACGAAATTTTTGGGCAAGGTTTTTAGATGTTACCAAGTGAGTCTTGATGAAAATGTGGCTTTTGGTTGAAACGGGGTCGAAAAATGAGTCCGGAAGACATTTTTGAGCGAAAAATGGATGCTGAAATTTTTTGCAAAATGGTCCCTGTGGTGTTTTGCGCGACCCGCGCGAGTTTTACAAAGGGTTCACGCGACCCGCGTGAAGTATATGCGCGGCCCGGTTGGATTTTAACAGGGAACTGATTCTCCAAGAACAAATTTTTGTCAAATGGGTGGATTTTGCGCGACCTAAGACCCTACCCGCGTGTGACCCACTTTCCCTCATTTTACCCATTTACCACGACCCACGACCCGACCTAAACCCTACCCGACTCCCTCTTTCTCCCTTACGCGAACAGCTCCTTCTCCCCCTTCGTCTTCTCCGGCCAAGCACCTGCAACCTCCGACCACCCTCAGCCGGACGCCGACGCTACTCCATCCGATCTGCATCTTTGCTGCTTGTCTCCTCTCGTGGCTTCCCATCGCTACCACCTACCTGCTCACCATCGCATCACCTCCGCTCACGAACCTACCCTCACGCCTCCTGTAACCTCCGCCGCTGCTCCGATCTGTAACCCCATCTTCTCCTTCGCTACTCTACTCACCTCCCACCATATCCCTCTCATCCATCGCGCACACCAAAACCCGGAGACCAACTGTGCGAACCACACCACCACTTCACCCCGATCGAACCCACCACCGAGTCGCCACCTGCAACCGCCGATTTCACCCCTCAAACCACCGATTCTTCGCTATCCGCCACCGGTTCTATGATCCCACGAACCTCCGCAGCAAACCCCTGCCTCCACCTTCTCCGATCCGCCGCCGAGTGGGTCAACTCGGTGAGTTGACTCGCGAGTCAGACTGAGTCGGGTCCTGGTCAACACAGTCGTGTTGAGTCAAATGGGTTCGAGTCAAACTGGGTTATTTCAATGGGTCATTTCAGCGGGTCCTTTTCGTGGTCCATTTCGGGTGTCCATCAGAAGTCCAAGTTCCGAAAACCCGACCCGGGTAGTTTCGTCATGCAACCCGCACCCAATTGCGAACATAAAAAGAAATTTTGCGGGTCCACATCCAGCTAAGGGACACGCTACAAGGGTACACTCGTTCCTAATTTTTGCTTTAATCCGTGTTTGACTTGTTTGAGCTATTGTGCTATATTGATTGCTATTCTTGCTTGCTATTGTTTTGGATTTGAAAATGTCGTCCCAAGGTTTTAAATGGGGTGCTAAGCCAAGCACATCCCGAGGCTAAAAAAAAATGTTCTAACGGACCCATGCCCAAATTCCGGGATCCGTTGGCAATGCCCGACGTGGCATTTCCCATTATCATCCTCCCGATTCCCCGATGTGATTTTTATTTGGCCTTTTCTCCCAAGCATTGAGGACAATGCTTATTTTTAAGCTTGGGGTGGGGTATTTAATATTTTTGCATTTTAGGTAAATTTTTCAAAAAATAACAAAAATTCCAAAAATATTTTATTTTCTTCTTTTCAACTTTGCTTTTTTTTTTTTTTTTCAAAAAACAATTTGTTGCATTTAGTTAGGATCATAAAACAATTTTTCATGCATTTTTGTTATCTCTTGCTTCTCATCTCTATGACATCTTTAATTGCAACCATAATACATCTTCATGACTAACTTCTTGTTTTTTTGTCCCCCGTGTACATGCGACATTACCAATTTTTGAAACTTTAGACCTTTATTAGAAACCTCTTTTTGTTAATTTGCCTAGTATAAATACGTTTGGTGAGAATATGAAAGCACACATGAAATTGAATCAAAAGAATACTAGCAAAGGACGCATTATATACCCGTGAGTTCATCATTGTGTGTAATCGGTTAGCGAAAGTACTATGGAAGTTGCACTAGTCCCCCCTCATGACCAATACATTTGCATAGTGTTAATTAAACATAAGATTTATCGCAAATCGCGATCTTCCAACGACATGGACAAAAACATTGTTTTTATACCATTTTAGTTTCGTTTGGTAGTTGTGCATATTAGAGTCTTATGACCTTGTTCATACTATTTTTGGTCATATGTGTGTTTGTTATTTTGATTTCTAAAATTAGTAGTGTGATTTTTACGTTTAAGTTTGCAAAATTGCAAATTATTTCGAAAATATTATTGTCTAGTCATTTTAGAAAAGTTAATGAAGTTATTTTTATGGTGAAATTCCAGAAATTATTTCACTTGGTTCTAAAAGATTGGTAAAAAAAAAAAACAGAAAAAACAAAAAAAACAAAAAACAAAAAAAAATTACAAAAAAAAGAAAAGAAAAGACCGAACCAAGTAATTGCTCAAGTTGTTTTAGTAAAAGTTTTAGAAAATTTTCCACAAAAATATAATAAAGTAATTGCTTGTTTTGAAATCTCGCCCCGTTTTGGTTTCAAAATAACAAACTAAATCTCATTTTGATCCGATATTTTACAACTTCGTTTATTGACTACGTTTTCATCTCTTTATCCACTTTGAGTCAATTTGAAGTTTAAGATTTAGTTGTTTTGGTCGTCTAGGCATCTATTTTCTATTTTCTATTTAGGATTTTGTGTTGTAATCTTTGTTTTTGTCCCTATGTTTTTGAAAGATCATGTGTTTAGTGTATGGTATGCAAATGTGGTCGGTTCGAGGATTTGAGCAAATTCAACTTAGTATAATTACATTGTCCGACCCCCGAGAGCCCCTCCTATAAAATGAGGGTTTATAACCAAATATTTGAAGACGGCGTTTGCGAGGTCACACATCCTGTGACATGAGTGAAACACGAGGGGAGCGAACAATTGTGAGCACGCCCTTTGCTTGCGTGACGCTTTGTATATATAGTGAAGGTTTCATGTGTGAGTTTATATTTTGACCTAACGTGCCTATGCTAAGTGCTTAGTGAAAATTTGTTTCTCTTGATGATATTTTGTTTCAACCATTGGTATATTTGTTATGTGCATGGGGTCCAAATTAACACGATTCTTAATTATGATGGGTGTTGTCTTGGTCGCTACCTAAGATGTCTATTCTTTTTCCTTTTTGTGTTTTGATCGCCTCGACTTAAGTCTTGTCTTGTTTGCATTGAGGACAATGAAAGGTTTATGCTTGGGGTGTTTTGACACTTCGTTTTTATTTCTTCTTTTTATAATTTATTTAGCACGTTTTATTTCATTTTTAGTATAATTCGCATGCAAATTTTCTATATTTTTATATTTTTATCATTCGGGGATACTTTCTAGTCTTTTTATGTTTAAATGTAGATTTTATTGAAGACTAGCGGGAGCGAGATGAGCCAAACGGAAGATTATAGCGGACGGAACAGACGATATTTTGGAGCGTGGAATTTTCGGAGACTCGGATATTTAGCGGGCTTGGACTTGAAGCAAGCATTTGGACCAAGAAAGAAGACATGGGCTCCATTGGGATTACCTAGCCCAAATGGGGGTTAAATTGGGCCAAAAACCGTGTATTTCACAAAGAAGAAAGGGGACAAATGGCCTTTCTACGAGTTGGACCGGATCAGGCCCAAAGTGGGCTTTTTGCACTTTTGCGCGACCTGCGTGCATTTTGCACGACCCGCGCAAAACGCGCAGAAGGGCTATTTTGTCATTTCACGAGTGTTTCAGCTATAAGGGGCATATGGGCAAGGGTTTTCTTCATCTTTAACACCATTATTCAGAGGAATTCGTGGGGAACAACCCTTGGAGCTTTGGAGAAGATCTCTTGGAGTTTTGTTCTTCATTTTCTTCACTTGGATTGTGCACTTGCAACAATCAATGTTTGGTATTTCTTATCTTTGTTCTTACTTTGTTATGAGTAACTAAACTCTCCATAGTTAGTGTTAGGTGAAATCTCTTGGATGATTTTCTAGTTTGAATGGTTCTTGAATATTTGTTAAATTCATGATTGAAACTTTGTTTTAATTATCATATTGTTGGATGCTTTGATTTCATGAGTTTAAGTGTTTAATGATTATTGTTATTTTTTTTAAGATTACATAATCGATTTTAGAAACAAATTAGTAACAAATGATTTTTATGGATGCTCATTATCTCATTTCAAAATCATGGAGTTTTAATCTTTAAGGTAGAAGTTAAACTTTTAGCTTCCTTTAAATTTGGTGATTCTTAAAGTATAATGCTAGTCAATTTATTTAAACCAAATGCTTATTTGATTTATGACTTTGATTAAGAAGGATGTCATAGAGCTTTCTTGATATCCATATAAAGTAAGAAGAATCTAGATAACTCTAGCTTTAGAGTTGTTATAACCATTTTGATTTGAGCAAGGATATTGCACCTAGAACCATAATGATAAACTAGATAATTGATTCAAGAGATGGAACCCAATGCTAACTCTTTTTCTCCCAATTTATCAAATTACCATTTTCACAAATAGCAACCTACTTTACTATTTCTCTCTTTTTAGTCAACTTAGTTCAAAACAATCAAACCCCCCCTTTTTATGTTACTTTTGTTTAAAAATATATATCGTTTTGAATTGATCGCATTGTTTTACAAATTGAACCAATCTCCGTGGATACGATCCTTTACCGCTATACACAAACTTGTGTACTAGAAGTAAGGTTTATTTTTGTTGGCCTCGACAACCACCACTGATTCATGTAAACATCCTCAACCAACTTCCCGTTAAGGAAAGAGGTTTTGACATCCATTTGTCAAATTTCAGAGTCATGAAATGCAGCTATGGCAAGCATTATCCTAATGGACTTAATCTTGGCCACTGGTGAGAAGGTCTCATTATAGTCAACCCCCGGGGTTTGAGTAAAGCCATTCGCAACCAGTCGAGCCTTGAAGGTGTGTATCTTTTCCATCCATGTCAGTCTTCTTCTTGAAGATTCACTTGCACCAATATGTCTTTCGACCTGGTACATTGTCAACCAAGTTCCAAACTTGATTGTCATACATGGAGTTGATATCTCTGTCCATTGCCTCTTTACTTGGCAGATTCAGGGCCTGCCACTGCTTTCTTGTAGTTAGCTGGCTCATCCAAATTTATCAGTGTCCTATCACTGACAAACGTGTTTCCATTCATAGTTATATGGAAACCATAAAACTCGGGTGGCATGCTAACTCTACCGGAGCGCCTAAGAGATAATGAAATGTCTGTCGGACCAACAGGAACTTCTTCCTCTTGTTGGTTGCTAGTTTCTCCTAAGGTTGTATCATCGGATGACTCTTGAATCTCTTCAAGGTCAATGGTACTCCACTGTCCTCTTTGAATATGAGCTTTCTCTCTCTCTCTCTCTCTTTCTCTCTCTCTCTCTCGAACGACTCCTCGTCTAGCTACAAAGACCACGTCCTCGCTTGTGTGTAGAACAAGTATCCAAAAGACTGTTTCGGGTATCCAATGAATATACATCGCTCACTTCTTTCTGCGAGTTTTCCGTGAGTCTCTAGTCTCATGAAAGCTTCACAACCCCAGACTTTGATATGTGCTAACGAGGGAACTTTCCCCGTCCACATCTCTTGAGGTGTTTTGGCAACCTTTTTAGTTGGGACAAGATTGAGGATGTGGGCGGCAGTCTCTAAGGCATACCCCCAGAAGTGGATGGGAAGAGAAGATCGACTCATCATGGGACGAACCATGTCTAACAGGGTTTGGTTTCGCCTTTTAGCAACACCGTTCAATTGTGGTGTTATGGGAGGTGTCAACTGTGAAACTATTCCACATTCCTTAAGATAGTCAAGGAACTAGATACTAAGATACTCACCGCCTCTGTCGGATCTAAGCATCTTTATCTTCCTGCCTAATTGATTCTCAACTTCATTCTTAAAGTCTTTGAACTTTTCAAAGGTATCTGACTTATGCTTGATTAAGTAGATACACCCATATCTGCAATAATCGTTAGTAAAGGTCACGTAGAATCGAGTGGCATCCTTTTTGGTAGATCTGAAGGGTATACACACATCTGTGTGTATGATATCCAACAGACCTTCACCTCTTTCAAAAGTCCATTTGAAAGGTCACTTTGTCATCTTACCCAACAGACAAGATTCGCATACATCATCCGACTTGAGATCAAATGATTCCAACACTCCATCCTTTTGGAGTTGGGCGATGCGTTTTTGGCTGATGTGCCCAAGAGGACAATGCTCAAGCATGCGTTTTCTACACCACTAGAATAATCAATATGCAATACACTATTTCCTAAATTGTCATCACAAGTCACTGTTTCATACACACCATCAAAAGGTAAAGCTTCAAAAATAAAAGTACCATTCTTATAAACAGAAATTGAACCATTTAAATTATTAAAAGAGTATTGAAAACCTTGTCTAAACAACGCATGAAATGAAATGATGTTTCTTGCCATATCTGGCGAATAGCAACAATTTAATAAATCTAATCTAACATTACTACTAAGCACTAAGTTATAAACTTCGATCTTGGTAACATGTGACGATCTCCTATTGCCAATGATTAAGTTTATTCTCCCGTGCTCCACCTCCCTACTTTCCTCTAGGCCCTGCAAATCAGAACAAATGTGAAAACCACATCGTGTGTCAAGGACCCAAGAACATGAAGATGATGAGTTTTTAGAGATATTGTATATACCTGCTGAAGATCGCTTCACTTTGCAATCCTTGATGTCCTGCAAGTACTTCGGGCACCTCCTCTTCCAATGACCCTTCTTTTTGCAATAGAAGCAGTCGACATCTTTAGGGTTAGAGACATGAGGAATTCCGGAAGACTTGGGTCTCGGGCCATTATTGGCTGACCATACTTGAACCTTTTCCCTCTAATTTTGCTTGGGAGGGCCCTTCCTTTTCTTTCCTTTGCCTTGACCAATTGCCAAGACGGGAGGGTTCACTGAAGGTACAAGTTTGCCCTTCAACCCGTCTTCTGCAGTCTGCAACATGTTATGTAGCTCAGCCAAAGAGGTCTGAGTGTTGTTCAAATGATACGCCAATATGAACTGGTCATAACAACTTGGCAGAGAGTTAAGGACCATGTCAATGGCCAGTTCCTCATCCACCTGCATACCCAGCTTCTGCAGCCTCTCCACAAAACCTTGCATCCTTTGCACGTGAGTGCAGACGGACTCTCTGTCTTTTAGCCTGCCGGTCATGAGGGATCAGACTACTTCACACTTCTTGACACGCGTTCGCTTGCGGAACTTTTCCGCAAGGTCCTTGTCCATCTCATAAGGTCAGTAGTCTTCGTAGAATCTTTGCAATTCGGGAGTCATGGTAGCAATCATGATGCATGGCACTTTGGTTGCATCATCATAGTTTTTCTTGTATGAGGCATATTCCTCGGGAGTAGCTGTGTCGGGGTCAACTTCAATGAGCTCGGTGTCAAGAACATACTATTTATTCTCAAACCTTAGAGCTATTTTTATATTCCTCATCCAGTCATTGTAGTTCGTGCCATCAAATGTCACTTTGGAACACAGTGAGAGGATTGAAGTGACGTGACCGTTGTTGGAGTGGGTGCGGATTGGGGAGCAGATTTATCAGCTGAAGACATCTATAAATGAAGGTAGTTTTTAATTAGATATAAAATTCCTTAATATTAACCCAATAATATTAATTGGCTAGGACCTAACTATATAATTCACAACTTAGAAGAGGGATGCCATAATCTAGTTGTAAATTTTATAAAGGTAGGCGAATGACGATTCACCAATTCTACTGCGGAAGCTAATCATATTAAATGAAATTCCTAGATCTTTGAGATTTATTGAACTGTTCAATAGCATGTTTAACCTCGGATATTATCTCATGTTTGTGACTGGGATGCCGAGGATCACAAACTAGATGTGGATAACCATGCAAATTAGCTTGGTAACCTCAAAGTCAATTATCATTTCTAATTGATGCGTCGGTAAACCACACACGCTCCATCAACAATGATAAGATTGAGATACCCATTGCAACTCTTTATGAGTCCTTATTAGTGTGCCTATAAACCACACGCGCTCCACTAATGTCTCATAAAGTGCAATGTGCAATTTCATGGGTTAGCATCTTTTCACATTTTTCCTAAAGTAACTAGATTGAGATTTTATAAAAATTGTTCTAGTAATTTGATTAATAACATTATACTTTTAATGACATTAAGCAGTCCTATCAAACCTGTTCGGCCAACGACCCTCCACTGATCAAGAGAGCGGTGGGTGAGAGTGGACACCCATTTAACCGCCATTTTATAGGCAGTTTCCTTATACCCTCCTTATAGATCAGCTTCGTGAATGAGGCCTACTATTGATTTGACTAACCAATTATCTTATACATCTAATATTAACTTTTAATTATAATATATAAGATGTATATTAAATTTTTAAATATTAATGGTTTAATCTTTTAATTTTTTTTTAATATAACTGATGAAAATATATAATATGATCACCACAAATAAAGGTTTGCACCATTTAATGTGTGACAGATATATAAATTAAAATGATAATATGCGGAATAAATAATAAACGTTGCGGAATAAAAATATATAATCTAATCGCCACAAATAAAGGTTTGCACCATTTACTGTGTGAAAGATATATAAATAATATAAATTGCAGTAATTAAATGACTTAAAGCGATAAATAATATAAATGACTATAATTAAAAGACATAAAACGATAAATAATATAATTGACTATAATTAAAAGACATAAACGATAAATAATATAAATAAGTATAATTATATAAATATATAAATATATATATATATATATATATATATATATATATATATATATATATATATATATATATATATATATATATATATATATATATATATATATATATATATATATATATATATATATATATATATATATATATATATCAAGTAGGTTCGTCAATAGATTGACTGAACTGGTTTACAACAGGACTAATGGAACGACTGGTCTATCAAGTAGGTTCGTCAAATATATTGACTGAACTGGCTTAGGGTTGGACTGGATTTTTAATAGTCTGTGTCTCTATTTGTTCTTGTTTGATGATCTTGGTAATCTTGACTTGTTTGGTGATCTTGGTAATCTTAGTGATCTTGATGTTTTTGTTTGGTGTTCTTGGTGTTTTTGGTTGATGATCTTGGTGTTTTTGGTGTTCTTGGTGTTTTTGGTTGGTGTTCTTGGTGTTTTTGGTTGGTGTTCTTGGTGTTTTTCTTGGTGTTCTTGGTGTTTTTGGAGAGTGTTTGTAAGGTTGGAAATAAGATGGTGGAAGTTGGAGAGGTTTTTGAGAGAGTTTTGGTTTATAATTATGTGTGTTATGAAAAAATGGTGTAAAAAATGGTTATAAAGGGTGTAAAATGGTTTTGGGTGGTTTTTGCATGATTTTCGGAAGTTTAGGGACCAAAACTGTAATATTTGGCTGAAAATCTCGCGGTTCTGTCGGAGGTCGGATCCGGGTCGGACGGCCGGGTCGAGGCGCAGGTTGGATGTGAGTATAAACGGTAGCGGGTCTGGGCGGCGGGTTTGGATCCGGATGATCCGACTTGGAGGCGGACCGGATCAGGAGCTGGGCTGGATCGCGAAGCTGGGCCGATGCGGAAGTGGGCCGGCGACGGAGTGGGCTTGTGCTGTTGCTGCTGGCCTGTTCCGATTTTTAATTAAATAAATTGATTTTAAATGTTTTAAAATTCAAAATAAATTCAAATAAATTAGGAAAAATAATTTTTAATTTATAAAATTAATTAAGTCTAATAAAATAAATTATTTAGAAAATATATTTCCAAAAATTCATTTTAAATAGATTTAATTTAATTTTCTTTTGAAATTTTCTTTGTTTTGGCTTTAAAACTCATTTTCTTTTATTTTCTCGTTTTTAATCTTGAATCCACGCAACCTGAAATAAACTGATAATATTTGTTAGATAATAAAAAACAGTTCGTCTTATTTCAATGATGGTCACATACAAAAACATTTTTCAACAATTTCCCCCTATGTGATCATTGATGAAATAAGGACAAATATAATCACATTAACAGTTTTAACATTGAAGATTTGGGATAAAATTTTTGTCAATGATAAGATATATATAAAACCATTGTAATCATTTTGAAAGTTTGCAACTTGGTTTTACATATCTTATGTTTTGAAAAAGATTTTGAAGAATGTTTTTTTCCGAATCAAAGTCTCGGGTTCGGTTATCAAAGGGTAGCCATATATGTATCTAAATAAATTTCTTAAGATTTTATAGCATTATTGATGACGACAAGTGGTCTAACAGGTCGATTCAGATGAACGCTCATAGATATATCTCACATTTCACTTGGGTGTTTGGTTGTTCTGGCAGCAGAACAAGTTAATGATCACTAAAAATGAGTGATATCTCTCTCTAACGACTCACACTCATATTGGAGGTGTTCATCTATGCTTTTCCTGTAAAGTCACTTAGTCTCATTATTAGATAATCAATCACATAAGACTGGTTTCGGCATTACTCAACGGGTTTCTTCATTCATGCCATTAACGTTCACTCTCTCTCCGTCGGGAAACACATGTAGAGGGGTTTAACAATTTTCATAGTGCAGTTTGCAACTAAGAAATCTTCAGTGATGAAGGCTACAGTATCCCGGGAAATCCATTATTGTTGCAGCTTCTTCTTTGATGGTATCCTGTTTGTTGATCAATATCGATTTATTGTAAAAATATATTTTGTTTTATCATTAAGAATTTGCTACAATTGAGAATTTTGTGTTTTTGTTTTTGTAAGAGTATCTGTCTTGAGTGATTGAGATGTTTGCTTTTCTGAAAAATGGTTAAAAACAAATTACGGGATTTGATGATGTTTGTTTTGAAATAACCATTTGGTTGAAAGTTTGTTTAACTTGGTATTTCTTCGGTGAGTGATTTGACTTTCTTGTTGACTCGTCTTTGAGGATTGGATGTTGATAGATCTTTGTTTCGCCTTTGATTTTCTTGTAAGGATATGTCGCTGTTTGAAGTCTTTCTATTTTATTCAATCTTCATTTTTGGTTGGCTTTTAACTAGGTAGGGATAGGTGGCATAAAAGACTATTTGTCTGGAATGTAAGAAATGAAAGTATCGTCCCTGGTCATTTTGATATCTAAGCAAAAATGAGACTGTGACAAGGTATAATCGGGTATACCTTAAAAGCAATAGTGACACACCTAAGCTCACAAGAAATGAATTCCACAGTGATTTAGATCGACGAGGCACAAATTCTCACATGGGTTTTTGTTTTCATCTGAACCTCCTAACCTTATGTCCCTTGATTATTTAAAATCGTCAATAATGAAATAAAATCGAAGGAAATAAAGCTACATACATTATGAAAAGTAGGAGATTTGAACCTTCACTCCAATTGAGAATCAATATGACTTAAAATCTTCATCGAGCATAAGCATCTGAAAATTAAGTCAAAAGACGATTAATCACAAGGTTCTATAAAAGCTTATTATGACAAGTCTTTTATTGTTTTTTTTTTGAAAATTTGTTTTTCTGAATGTTTTTGGAAATTTTGGTTATTTGAATGTTTTTGGAAATTTTGGTTATATAGGAAAGATATGAAAATTATAAAAATTTAAAATCTTTTTATCTTTTGAAGTTTTTTTTAATTTTTTTATTTGTTTTTATTTTTGAAATAAAGTAAACACACGTTTGTACAAACAAAAAGTAAAAGTTTAAGGATGGATGATATCTGGATTTAACATTCCTAGACGGCCTAGGAAGTATAGAAACTTTGTTTCATCGAGAGCCTTAGTGAAGACATCGGAAATTTGATCTTCGGTGTTTATGAAGTGTAATTCGATATGACCCTTTTGAATGTTGTCTTTAATGAAGTGATATCGAATATCGATGTGCTTTGTCATGGAATGGTGAACGGGATTGTGAGAAATGGCTATTGCACTGGTTGAGTCACAAAATATAGGAATTTGTGAAACTCTGAAGCCATAGTCACACAGTTGAGTTTGCATCCATATGACTTGTGAACAACAGCTGGCGGCAGCGACGTATTCAGCTTTTGCTGTTGATGTGGATACACAACTCTGTTTCTTTGAAGACCAACTCACTAGTCGACCTCCTAGGAATTGACAGCTACCAGATGTACTTTTCCTATCTAGCTTGCATCCTCCATACTCTGAGTCGGTGAAAGCGTTCAGCTGAAAATCGGATTTAGCTGGGTTCCAAAGGCCAAGTTTGGGAGTGCCTTTTAGGTATTTGAAGATGCGTTTCACAGCAATGAGATGGGATTCCATTGGATTTGCTTTGTATCTGGCACAGACACAATTAGAAAACATAATGTAAGGTCTACTGGCAGTGAGGTATAATAGTGATCCGATCATTCCACGATATCTTTTCTGGTCAACGGGTTTGCCATTTAAGTCTGCATCGATTTTGTATCCAAAAGCCATTGGGGTTTTTGCAGTATTGGATTTGTCCATTGAAAATCGAGTGAGTAAGTTTTTGGCATAATTCTCTTGGTTGATGAATATGCCATCATTGGACTGTTTGATTTGAAGTCTGAGAAAAGTAGTCATCTCCCCAATCATGCTCATTTCAAATTTGCTCTTCATTAGATCTGCAAACTTAACACTCAAAGATTCATCAGTAGAACCGAAAATAATGTCATCAACATATATTTGTACGATTAAGAGATGTTTATTATAGATTTTTCGAAAGAGGGTTTGATCGATTGAACCTCTTTTAGAACCTGATTCTTTGAGAAATGTTGACAAGGTGGCATACCAGGCACGGGGTGCTTGTTTTAAGCCATAGACAGCTTTCTACAATTTTAAGCTGTGATGAGGAAAGTTGGGATCTTCAAAGCCTGGTGGTTGTTGGATATAAACATCTCGATCTAACTCTCCATGTAGGAATGCACATTTAACGTCCATTTGAAAAACTTTAAAGTTCTTATGTGCAGCATATGCGAGAAAGATGCGGATAGCTTCTATTCTGGCGACTGGAGCATATGTTTCATCGTAGTCTATTCCTTCTTGTTGTGAATAGCCTTTGACTACGAGACGTGCCTTGTTTCGACACACGACTCCTTGATCGTCAGTCTTGTTTCTGAATACCCATCTTGAACCTATGATAGTAACATCGGGTGGTGTAGGAACAAGATTCCATACGTCATTTCTTTCGAATTCAGCTAGCTCTTCTTGCATAGCTTTTACCCAGTCTGGGTCTTTGAGAGCAGTATGTATGGTTTTGGGTTCAGTCCTGGATAGGAAGGCTCCAAATAAGCAATCATTGGCAGTTGCGGCTCTAGTTTGGATGCCTGAATTGGGATCTCCGATGATTTGGTCAGTGGGATGGTTTCTGGTCCATTTTATTAAACGATTTTCTTCCGTTGTAATAATAGGATTTTCAGTATCCCATTGTTCTTCTCCAGTAGTTTCTTCTTGGAAGAGGTTTGAAGGTTCCTCCATAAATGTTGCATCGGGATTGTTTTGGATATTTGGGGATGGAGTGGTAAAATCTGGGGTGGTTAAATTTGGAGTGGTTAAAGGAGGATTTGATGTTTGTTCTAATGAGGAAGTATGTGTTTGTGGTTCCCCCTCAACTTGATCTGCAACATTTCTGTTTCTTTGTGGAGTTCCTTCAGTGGTTGTTCCTGTAGGATCAATTTGAGTAGTTAGAATTTCAGAATTATAAGCAGTTTTAGGTTGTTCAAAAAGTAAATCAATATCAACTTCAATGTCTATGTTAGGAGATGGTGTTTGTGGAATTGGATTTTGAAAAACATTATCTATCATTTGTGAACCAAAATGTTCACGATCCAATTTTCTGACATAAAATTCATTGAAGTGGACATCGGTACTTTCTTCGATTACTCTTGTACGTTTGTTCAGTACTCGATAAGCAGCTGAAGAAAATGAGTAACCAAGGAAAATTCCTTCGTCCGACCTTGATTCAAATTTTGAAAAGTGGTCTTTATTATTCTTTATGAAGCATCGACAACCAAAAATATGAAAAAATTTGATATTTGGTTTTCGGTTGTTAATGACTTCATATGGTGTTTTATGAAGATTTTTGTGAATTAAGGAGCGATTTTGTGTGTAGCAAGTTGTGGCAATTGCTTCTGCCCAGAAGTATTGTGGCAGATCAGCAAAGATGAGCATTGATCTTGCAGCTTCGCACAGAGTTCGGTTCCTTCTTTCAATAACGCCGTTTTGTTGAGGAGTGTAAGGGGCTGAGAAGTTGTGTTCGATGCCTTTGTTTTTGAGAAATGAGTCTAGAGTTATGTTTTTGAACTCTAAACCATTATCACTTCGGATTCTTCGAACTGGTCGTTTGAGCTTTAGTTCGATCTGTTTTATAAAGTTGATCATCTCTTCTGGTGCTTCTGATTTTAGTCTTAAGAAAAAGACCCATGTAAATCGAGTGAAGCCATCAACTATGACAAGGACATACTTCTTCCCTTTTATTGTTTGGATTTTGGCGGGGCCACAGAGGTCTATGTGCAGCAATTCTAGTGGTTCGGATACACTAGATTCTGTAATGCTTTTGTGAGAGGATTTGGAAAGTTTTCCCTTTTCACAAGCGGCACAAAGAGTTTCATTGTCGAGCTTCAGAAGTGGCAGTCCTCGAACTAGATCATCACCGATCAATTTGTTGATGTACCCGAAATTTAGATGGGAAAGGCGGCGGTGCCATAACCAACTAATATCTGCTGGGGCTGTGGATAGCAGAAAAATATCGGGTTTACCATAAATAAGATCCATGTCTAATGGATACATATTTCCGGCACGGTGTGAATCAACAATGATTTCTTTGGAGTTGGCGTCCATGATCAAGCTTCTTTGTTTGGTAAATAGGACATCCAGATCGTTATCGCAGAGTTGAGAAACACTGATGAGGTTGTGTTTCAGGTCATCAACATAAGCAACTTTCTTTATGGTGAAGTTACCATTAGTTATGTTTCCATAACCTTTGATTTTCGCCGTCATGTTGTTGCCAAAGGTAACGTCTTGATTGGTTTGGGTGGGTCTGAAGTCACGAAGGTAGTTTCTGTTTCCTGTCATATGCTTGGAGTAGCCACTATCAATGTACCATGTATCATCCTTGGGTTCTCCAGCATTAGATCCCTGCAATTAGACAGAAATTTTAGGTACCCAAATCTGAATGGGTCCTGGTTTGTTAGCTTTTGCTATTTTGGGTTTGTTGTTCAATGACTTTGGTTTATTAGGATAGAATGGTTGAGGTTTTATTTGATTTATCAAGTTTTCCCAAAATGATATTTGTTTTTGAAAACCAGTGGGTTGATAAAATCTGTGATTTGGTGATGAATATCCTAGATGTGAAGATGTGTTTGAAAAGTGTTTTTCATGTGTAGGATGAGACGGACGGTTTTGAAAAGCTTTTTGATTATGATTGTTTAGAACTTTCTGATTTGAATGTTTTTGAAAGTTATTTGAACGGTTAAAGGTGATATCAAGAAAGCGGTTTTCATAATGTTTTTGAAAATGTTTTGGTTTGGAAACTTGTTTTTGAGGTATGACGTTAGGTTGAAGAGGTTTCTTTTGTTTGTTTTCAAAAACTTTTGGTTTGTTAAGTGGGGTTTTGATTGCTTCATTGGTATTTTTGATTTGTTGATTTGAAAAACTAGCAGAGTTTGATTTGGAAACATTGAAATCAGTATCATCTGGGCTACAGTTGAAACTGTTTCGTCATCTGAATCTTCCTCATTAACAGATGTGAAAAGATCTGGTAAAGTTGATTCAGAGTTTTCACAAATTATCAGGTTTTCTTGATTTTCTAGTTCTTTTTCAAAGGTTTCTCTACCAATTCCTGGTCTGTAACTCGTATCAAATTTTCTAGTACCCAAGGTGTTTGCCTTGGTGAATATATCATCACTGAGTTTTTTGGCAATTTTGATAGATTCCACATTCTGTATCAATCTTTTGTTTTCAGATTCAAGAAAAGTGATTTGGTTTAAAGAATCAGTCAGTTTTTCATTTAAGATTTTGTGTTTTTCAGTTGACTCTTGAAAGTTTTGTGTCAACCGAATGATTTCCATTTCTAAAACTTCTTTTGTTTCAGAAGAAATGACTGATTGATTTTTTAATTCCAATTCCCTTTTCTGAATTAGAGATTGATTTAATTGTTCAAAGACATGATTGTAATCTTCTGATTTTCTTTCAACGTCTCTTTCCAATTTGGTCCTTGTTCTGGTTAATTCTGCAAATTTGAGTTGTAGGATTTGTAACTCACATTTGAAGATTTCAGAATTAACCACTGTGTCATGGTATTTCTTGAGATCAGCTTCTAAACTTTTCTCAATTTTGGATATATGGGACTCAAAAATTGTTTTAGAAAAACCGAGTTCAGAGATCATAGACCATACCTGTTCTATGACATTTGGAGCTCTTGAAGTTGTACCAACTACGAAGCAGAAGTTGGATTGTGTCGGTTCATTGTCGGCTTCGTCTTCAGAGGTTGGCCAGTATTCCACATTTGGTTCGTTGATTGCCATCAAAGCTCTTTGGTTTTCTTGGTTTTCCTTTTTCTTTAACTCATTGGCTTTTTGAGCGTAGTATGCCGAGTCTTTGATTTTTGTCTTGTTTTTGGCTCGGCACTCTCTTGCGTAGTGATTAGTTCCTTTGCAATTGTGACAGATAATCACTTCTTCATCACTTTCTTCCTTTTGACTTTTGATTGGAAGTCGTTCCGGTGCTTGAGTTTGGATTTGTTGGGAAGATTGGGAGGAGTTTTGCTGGAATCCAAGATTTTGGTTGTTTGAAAAACCATTATTTTGATTATTGTATCCTTGATTTTGGAATCCCCGGTTTTGGTTTTGAAGACCGTTGTTTTGGTTATTGTTTTGATGATTTGAGTTGGGATTGTTTTGAAATCCCTGGTTTGAGTTATTTTGGAAAGAGGGTCTTTGCGAATTTTGTCCAAAATGAGGTTTTGGTTGAAAACCTTGGTTGTTTTGACCAAATTGTGGTCTTGGTTGAAATCCAGAATTATTTTGTCCAAATTGTGGTCGGTTTTGAAAATTTGGTTTAAAATTCGATTGACCGTAATTTGGAATAAATCTTTGGAGATTTGTATTTGCAACCAAAGCACACAATTGTTGGTGGTCTGCTTCATCATTTTAATCAGTTTGATCAAAAGAATTGTTCAAAAATGATTGATTTTGAAAAGATGTTTGATTAAAATGATTGGGGTTTTGTTCATGAAAAAGTGTTTGGTTTTGGTTTGATGTGGAAACGAGAGCAAGTGGTCCTCCAAAAGCTGTTCATTTAAAACAGATGTTCTTTTATTTCCAATAATTCTTTGATTTCCACAAAAACGGTTTTTTAAGTTTTCCCAAATTTGATTCGCAATCAACAGTATTATGTCATCCATTTGACTTAAGATACTGTGGGGAATTCCGGACACAAGCTCCTTTTTGTCTTGGAGATTCAACCTTTTCTCGGTTTCAACACGAGTTGCTTGAGTTGTAGCAAGGGTAGACAAATCCTCTGAAGCAATATATGTTTCTTCTACACATTTCCAAACATTTTCACTTATGGAGTTAAGATGAAGATTCATACGGCCAACCCACGAATTATACTCTTCGGGAATAAGTATGGGTGCCCGTGAACTAGATCCTAAACTGTTAGCAATAGAAACTGAATTCATGTTGGAGTAATTAACAGAAGACATGTTTTTAAGATTTTTAATTTTAATTTAAAAAGAAGGATTTTTTTAACAAGTGATATTAAAATGAAATATTCAAATAAACGCTTATGGAAGGTTTATATAAACGCTAACCAAAAGTATTTGATGAAAATTTCAAAGTAAATCACACGAGCTCTGATACCAATTGATGAAAATATATAATATGATCACCACAAATAAAGGTTTGCACCGTTTAATGTGTGACAGATATATAAATTAAAATGATAATATGCGGAATAAATAATAAAAGTTGCGGAATAAAAATATATAATCTAATCGGCACAAATAAAGGTTTGCACCATTTACTGTGTGAA
The DNA here is from genome assembly GCA_023525715.1 of Cichorium intybus. Classification (NCBI taxonomy): domain Eukaryota; kingdom Viridiplantae; phylum Streptophyta; class Magnoliopsida; order Asterales; family Asteraceae; genus Cichorium; species Cichorium intybus. The sequence goes on along the minus strand of CM042014.1, from coordinate 91,276,891 downwards.
AGATATATAAATAATATAAATTGCAGTAATTAAATGACTTAAAGCGATAAATAATATAAATGACTATAATTAAAAGACATAAAACGATAAATAATATAATTGACTATAATTAAAAGACATAAACGATAAATAATATAAATAAGTATAATTATATATATATATATATATATATATATATATATATATATATATATATATATATATATATATATATATATATATATATATATATATATATCAGGTAGGTTCGTCAATAGATTGACTGAACTGGTTTACAACAGGACTAATGGAACGACTGGTCTATCAAGTAGGTTCGTCAAATATATTGACTGAACTGGCTTAGGGTTGGACTGGATTTCTAATAGTCTGTGTCTCTATTTGTTCTTGTTTGATGATCTTGGTAATCTTGACTTGTTTGGTGATCTTGGTAATCTTGGTGATCTTGATGTTTTTGTTTGGTGTTCTTGGTGTTTTTGGTTGATGATCTTGGTGTTTTTGGTGTTCTTGGTGTTTTTGGTTGGTGTTCTTGGTGTTTTTGGTTGGTGTTCTTGGTGTTTTTCTTGGTGTTCTTGGTGTTTTTGGAGAGTGTTTGGAAGGTTGGAAATAAGATGGTGGAAGTTGGAGAGGTTTTTGAGAGAGTTTTGGTTTATAATTATGTGTGTTATGAAAAAATGGTGTAAAATTGGTTATAAAGGGTGTAAAATGGTTTTGGGTGGTTATTGCATGATTTTCGGAAGTTTAGGGACCAAAACTGTAATTTTTGGCTGAAAATGTCGCGGTTCTGTCGGATGTCGGATCCGGGTCGGACGGCCGGGTCGAGTCGCGGGTTGGATGTGAGTATAAACGGTAGCGGGTCTGGGCGGCTGGTTTGAATCCGGATGATCCGGCTTGGAGGCGGACCGGATCAGGAGCTGGGCTGAATCGCGAAGCTGGGCCGATGCGGAAGTGGGCCGGCGACGGAGTGGGCTTGTGCTGTTGCTGCTGGCCTGTTCCGATTTTTAATTAAATAAATTGATTTTAAATGTTTTAAAATTCAAAATAAATTCAAATAAATTAGGAAATATAAATTTTAATTTATAAAATTAATTAAGTCTAATAAAATAAATTATTTAGAAAATATATTTCCAAAAATTCATTTTAAATAGATTTAATTTAATTTTCTTTTGAATTTTTCTTTGTTTTGGCTTTAAAACTCATTTTCTTTTATTTTCTTGTTTTTAATCTTGAATCCACGCAACCTGAAATGAACTGATAATATTTGTTAGATAATAAAAAATAGTTCGTCTTATTTCAATGATGGTCACATACAAAAACATTTTTCAACAATAACTGTTAATTTTAAAATTAAATTTAAACCTTTAAATGATTTAATTTAAATATTTTAATTAAACAATTAATTAAATAATTAAATCAGATAGGTATCACAAATTAATCAAATTAATTTAAACCTATATCAAACCCCTAAATTTCGAAAGTAGAAAATAATGGGTTTAATAGGTTATCCAATTATTAAATAATCACAATTACCAAAAATAGAAAACCTTCTAAAACCCTAAGCATAAAATCACAAATCAAGGGGGAGGGCTAGGGTTTCGAACACCCTAAACCCTAAAATCGATATGGCCAAAAAATTAGGGTTTGGTTTCTATAAACCCTAAAAATTAGGAAAAAAAATTATAACAATTCAATTAGAAAACAACCGAATAGCTCTGATACCATCGAAAGGTTTTATGCAATCAATAAACTTTAATCTAAGTTCACGTACAACCTAGATTAGATCTATGTTTCTAACTTTGAATATATAATAAATTCCTAAAGGCTAACAGAAAATTAGTAAAAGAAATTAATCAGAAAAACCAACCTTTAGTTTTAATCTTGAAGCTTAGCAGCACACGTGTCCTGCCTCCAATGAGATCACACCTAGGGAGCAGGAGGGTGACGAAAATTCCAGAGAGAATGCAGGTATAATTGGCGTAGAAAATGAGGGTCTGGGGAGATTCGGAAGGATGGGACATGTCCGAAGACTTGAATGGATTATGCGGAAATATGGACAAGTTTGAAAACTTGATGTTTTACTTAGATGGATCTTTAGAGCTCAACAATAACATAAGTTCACAAATAGTAAACAAATATAAAGATAAAGACAGTAAGATTGAAATACTAGAATTAAGACAAATAAAGTAAGAACATATATGAACAAGATAAGATTTGATGGAATGAGAGGATTTATATATATCAATGAAGAGTGTTTACAAATCAGCTCTCAAAACATGAGGACAAAGTGAAGATGTGGTCTCCCTTTTATAGTGCAAGGGAAGACCACAGGATAATATCCTAAGGATTAAAGAAGAGACAACACGTCTCTCTTCAGTCAAATAAGATGGTTCTAAATAATAAAATAATACAATGTCAGACTAGGCCGGCTACGCTAGAATATAAATAATACAATCAGTACATTAACATGCTTCTAAAAAGACACGCCAAATCTAGCCTAATCATTCTATATAACTTGAAGCTCTTATCTTTTGTCTTATCTTCATCTTAAGTCTTCAGTGACGTCAATAGTAGATTGTTGAGCATAGTAGCCTTTCGGAGTCACTTAAGTTGTTGAACCGAAATCCTGAGTGGATTTCGATATCTTTGACATTTCCGAAAATTGATGAGTTTGGAACATTGGCTTCCGAACCAGGCAGTCTTCTAATCTTCGTGTATTCCAAACTTAGTCTTCCGATCTGTCTTCATATGCCGAGGACTTCCATTTTGCAAGGTTCCGAAATCCAGGATTGGATTTCGGTATGATATATTTCGGTTATAACATTGATTATACAGACAATCACAAAGCATGTTCATTGATAATCAAATTAAACTCAGAACACATAATCAGAAGTAATACTATTGTTTTCAACACTTAAGACTTTTAGAAATGTTACATCAACTAAACAGCATTCAAACAAACAAACATTGACATAAACCAACATTCCATCAAAAGTTCAAGTACCACCAAAATAAACGTTTAAATCTCCATACAAACTCCGGGTTGGTCAACGACCCGTTCAGGACATTAACAATTCCCCCATTGGTGACCAACCGAGGGGTTTGATCTTCTTTTCTTCAAGACTTCTCCAAGATAGCTTGTCTACATGCATTCAACCAGAACTTTCTAACGTTAAGCATCCATTCCATCCTCAGCAATATCTCCTTCGTGGCTTCTGGATCTGATTAAGGGTTTTTCTTCATTGCTTTGATAAAGCCTTCCAGCGTGGCATTGGGAGCTCATCTGATGTGCTTTGCTAGGAAGAAAAGCAAAGTGCCCTTTTTGGATTAATCTTGAAAAATGATTCCGAGCATGGGATCCTTAGTATCTCCTTTCTTCCAATCAGCTCTGGCATCTGGCATGGATAAATCAACCATTTCTTGATATTGGGCATGTGGATAGGTTTTCACGATTTGGTACATTTCGCCATCTCCGAAGTAGAATTCTTCTATTAGTTGGTGCAGGAAGCGTTTGGTGGCAATGAATGCTTCTTGACAGTCTTTACTCCTTTCAGCCTTTGAAGCCAACTTCATGACTATTGAATAGATATCAGATGGGTTCATTTTTTTGAAGTCAGCTTCCGTTATCAACATCTTTTCATTTTTCGGACAATCTCATATTCGTAGAAGTTTGATTTATCATATGTTCTCCTCTTTACACTGGTAATAGCAGTGATTTGCTCATTGGACCATGTATTGACTTGTGGTTGAGTATACCTGTCCAGAAATTTTTGAAGTTTGAGCCTCACTACTGAGGTTTTGTTATGATCTGGGACGATGGAGAAATTCAGAGAATAAATGTATTTGTCTCCATTTGGGCTCAAAGGGATGTCCCAATTGTGTGCAGGAGTTTCTAGAGGAGCGTATGATCTGTAAGGACGAAAGTTGGAATCTGTTAGGGTTCGGAAGCGAAGGATGGAGGAGTTTATGGACTGGCTTGGACTGGGACCGGCTGCTTCTAAGGCTCGAGCAAATTTTTCTGCTCGAGCATCAAAATATTGATTTTTCTTTGCTTGAAGTTCCGGAGGGTCAGATACTTTTATGGGAGAGTACAGAAGGTTGTCATCTTTTGTATGGATAGGTACATTGATTGGTTAAAGTGGTCTTTTCGGAGGAGAATGAGGGGGAGGAGGAATGTTGTCTTTTGGAGTGGTTTTTGAAGAGTGTGGAGGGGTAGGGTTTTTCTGAGAGGTTTCCGGAGTTTCTTTTGTCAGAGTCTTTTCAGTATTATCATGAACGATGTTGACATTTTCTGTATCTTCTTCCTCAACATTAATGGGATCAATATTAACAGAAATCGCCTTTCCCCATCCAGGGGCTCCTTCAGAAGTTGAAGGGGGCACAAGTAGGCGATTGATGATAAGTTCGAGTTTGGTCATCATCTCCTTGGTGTAGTTTTTGATGTCGGAGGAGATGGTTTTGGAAGTGACGTCTTTGAAAATGTCAGACGTTTCAATGATGAGACTTGAAGCTAGTTGCATCTGTTCGATTGAACCATGAATAGTGGAAGTAACTTTTTGAAGGGTGGTACTCAGGAGCTGAAGAAGAAGGAGGTGGGTCTTCTAAAGTGATTCATTTTCAGAAAGAATTCCCAGAAGATATTGTTGGAGATGCTCAAGGAAAGATTTGATTTTACCTTCCACTAACTCAGTGATGTTAGTGAGGTTTACTGCTCTCATAGTGGCTTCTGCCTTTTTCAGAAGATCTGTGGCATCGGATTGTCGTTTTAAATCTATTTCCTGAAGTTCGGTTGAGAATGCCTTCTGAACTTCATCATCCATGTCCCGAACAAAATCCTTTTTCTCGAATTCAGCAACTCGGTTTTTAAGTTCTTAAATTTCTTTCACAAGTGCCTCCTGGTTATGAGAGGCTTTGAGTTCAGCAACCAAGGTGATCAATTTATCAACCTTTTGATGTAGAGCCTTATCTTCAGCAGGAGGCATTGAGGACTGAGGAGGAATTTCAGTGTCCATCTTATGAGAAGAGGAATTGGTGTCACTTAAATTGAAGTCTGGGACAAGAGACAACTTTGGCTTGTCCACTTCCTGATCATTCCCAAAAAGAGAATTATCGACGGTCTTGGAGATGGTATCGGAGAGCAGAATCCGGGAGCCTGACTCAGCAGAAGGAGGCTTGGAGATTGTTGGTTTGTTTTTCTTAGCTTCAATGGCCTTAGTGAGTGGGGTAATTCTGGAGGCCACATTAGCCCAATTTTTCTCAGAAGGGTCAAAAACATAGTGAGGATCATCAACCAATTTGAAGAGTTCTACGGTTAGAAATTGGTTGATGTTATAGAGATAAGTTCAGACTTGCTTGCACGACCATTTTTAACATCATCATGTTCAGTGTCCAGAGGAGGACCATAAGAATCGATCATAGTTTGTTCAGCATTACGGATTTCAAAACATTTTTGAAGGAGAGTAACGGCAGTGGCTTGTGCTTCCATGGCCTGCTGAAACTTCCAGGAGTCAAAGAAGTTGGTTCCTGGAGGGGGTTTGGAGATGATTTTTTAGAAAGACGAGGGAATTTTTGTTTCATTTTCATTGACTTTTTCTTTTTCTTTTATCTTTTCCGGTGAGTTCTGTGTTTCCACCACGTTTTCTTTTGTTTTCTCGGAGTCATGAGAGTTCTGTTTTTCTCATCCTTTTCTGACTCCGAATCATGTAAAGTCCAATCAACCGGCTGAAAGTTGTTACATACAGTTAAAATTTTGGAACTTGGAAGCATATTTTGGATTCACAGACAAAAAATCTATTTTGGATTCCCAAAAATCTCCGATTTTTGTTACGCAATTTGCTGGAACACAGGAGTTAGAACAAATTTGACCAAATAATACTGAATATGTATCTGGATTTCTTAAATGCCAATAACGATGAACAACAAATTGTTTAATAGGGCACTCAGTTATGACATATCTAAAATAAGTGAAATGATTTTTTGAACAGAAGTCATCCTAAGTAAATGAGATTCATTAGGCATAAGATATCGAAGATTTTAAGTGCTGAAGAGATTGGAACTCAGAATATTATTTGGATTTATTACGAGAGAAGATTCAGAAATTCATTCAGAAGAAAATAAGAGTTCAGAGAAAGTTGGATACATAAAATCACTTAGAAAGGTATGGAGAATAAGAAAGAGATATATTCAGAAGAGCTTGCAGAGATTTTGAATATTCAAAAGTGAAGAAATGTACCTCTCTGGTCTTTTTCTGTTTCTTTTGCTTAGGTTTCTTCGTTGGGGGGACATCAGTCGCCTTTTTCTTGCCTTTCTTAGGGGAAAATTTCCTTATAAGAGGTTAGGGAAGGAAAGGAGTGTCAGCACGGTGTTTGATGATTATGGAGTTTGTCTGATTGCCCAAATTCAGAAGGTTCTCCGGCAATCTTCGGAGTGGTCCGAAAATGGAGCTTGTCTTCGGTGTGTAGGTTTTGATTGCTTGCATCTTCAAAGGTACATCATCAGCAACCTGTTGGATCGGAACTTTGTATACGGTGTGTAAAAATTCGATACATATTGACCAGAAACGAGTAGAGTGTATCTTTCGAGGTGATTTCTATGACACTGATAGCTAAGACATGAAGTCTTCAAAGAGTATGGCTGCAAAGTCAACAGATGCTCCTGTATACATGGCCCACAAAAGCTCATGCATTCTCCTGCTGAGCTGGTCAGTCCCACCTGTCTTTTATGTGAGATTGCGAATGCAGAGATGGACAAGACATTGCGATAGAGGGGACAAACTTGCCTTTTTGAATTAGGACAGGTTCCCAAGCTCATATTCATACCCCATCAAGTACACCGTATTGGTGATCTGTGAAATAGAAGGGTCCTCAAATGGACCTTTTGGAGTGGGATGTGTAGAGCAGCTCCAAACACATCTTTGCTCAGTTCAACCTCTAGGCCATTGCAGAGGCGAATGGAGATGTCATTTTTCTTTTTCTTGGCTGTGCCAATGGTTTCCTCAAGAAGTGAGAGAGGGATGGTTGGAGGTGCAACGAAGATGGCATGGGATAGTGGGTGTTTGCTTAAGACATGAAGTACAACCTGTAAATGGGATTTGAAAAAAGCTTAGTCACTAGTAACCGGAGAGTTACATGAGGCAATGGTCATTTGTTCTTAACCGGCGGATCCTCCACTCTTTGAGGAAGTAGCCATTTTAACACTTGTCTGAGAAAATAAAAGAGCAAAACATACTTAAAAGTTTAGAAATGATTAAGAACAGACGAGCGAACACTTAAGCTTTCAGAAATTCAAATGCTTGATCAGGTGTGTCTGAACATTCGAACTTAGAGCAATAAAAATAAGCATAGTGGCATGACATGAGTTGTTTATCTATATCAACGTTTATTAAGCACTTTTGGGAAATGTCTGAACACGAAGAACGTGAAGAACACGTAGAGCATTAAGAACATTCATGTATTGACGAGTTGATTATAGTAAAAGAAAGATGAAGCATGCACCTGAGTCGATGATTAAAGGTAGAAGGGAAAGAAAACAGGAGGAAGACGGTAAACAGTGGTTGGCTGGAGAACTACGGTTTTGTAGAAAACCCTAAAATGCAGGTGTTAGACGAACGACTATAGTGTTGACAAAGGTGAGTGAACACCATCTTCAGTGATTCACGAAGAACGCAAGTATTCCGGTGGCGTTTGTAAGGGTTGAAAGTTTGAAGGTCAAGAGAGTTTGAGGGAATGAAGGTTGCAGAGAGAAAGAGGAAGATGAAGCGTGGGGAAAGAGAAAGAGAGGGAACAGATATAGGGTTTGAATTCGTGGAAAACTGCTGGAAAAAGGATGAAAGGACTTTGAAAAGACATGTCAGGAAAAGGTTATGCTTGGCACTTAATGCCAAAGCATGATTAAACGGTATGGTCCAGTGATGGGGTGACACATGTGACACGGTTACAGATGTATTAAATATATCCTAATATTAATTTCTAATTATTGGATATTAAATGTAGCAAAATTAAATTCACACTCCTTTCATTTAATTGGTCGTTCTCTGAATTCGGAAGTTAAGACGTACAGAAAAACTAGGAGAAGAGAGAGTATGTACCTTAATAGCTGAATCACTCAGAGAAGCATCTTACCAAAATGACAATGTTCTGAAGTTAGAAGTGTACTGACGTCCCGAAAGGTTTAGAACAATGATTATCAGAAGTTGTGTTTTAAACGAGGCTCCTTAGAGATTGAAAATTCAGAAATTAGGATTGAAACGAGGTTCCTCAGAACTTTTGTAATGAAAAAATCAGAAGAGAAAATCTCAGAGGATCATTTTGAAATGAGGTTCCTCAAAGAATGAAAATTCAAAAATTGTAGATTCAGAAGTTTATGACTAAACGAGGGTGCTCAGATAGTTAAAACAGTTCAAAAGTTTAATTTTAAACGAGGTTCCTTAGGAGTGTAAAAGTTTAGAAGTTTAGATTAAAACGAGGTTCCTCAGAGGTTTGAAATTCAAAAGTTAAGTTTAAAACGATGCTCCTTGGAAGTTTTAAAAGTTCAGAAACCAAGTTTTGATTTTCAGGAGATTTGTAGTACCGAAAAGGAAAAGAGATTTTTTAGAAAATTTAGAGTTCCGAAACGGATGGGGGGGGGGGGGGTTCCAAAGTTGTGATTAGACTATAGTGATCAGAAAATACATATGTTATTGAACTATAAGGATTGAGACTGTGGAACAAGTAGGCATGAAACAAAATTATTCTCTGAAGAAATATGGGTCAGGATTCAACATGCCCAGCATTTCTAGAAAATTGTGAAATTTAGTAGAATCTAATGCTTTTGTGAAAACATCAGCCACTTGTTCCTCATTTGGAATGAAGTAAAGTTCAATATTACCTTGGATGATCTGATCCTTAATGAAATGATATCGAAGGTCGATATGCTTGGTCATTGAGTGCTGAATAGGTTTGTGTGAAATGGCGATAGCACTTTTGAATCACAGTAGATAGGTACTTGAAGAAATCGATATCCGTAATCCAGAAGTTGAGTCTTCATCCAGAGGACCTGTGAGCAACAAGTAGAAGCTGCAACATATTCCGCTTCTGCTGTAGATAAAGCAACACAATTTTGCTTCTTTGAGGACCAACTCACATGTCTTCCACCTAGGAATTGACAACCACCTGAAGTGCTCTTCCTATCCAGTCTGCAACCTGCATGATCTGCATCGGTGAATGCTTGTAGTTTAAAGTTATCTCCGATTGGATACCAGAGACCCATTGCCATTGTGCCTTTGAGATATTTGAAAATTTTCTTTACGACAAACAGATGTGATAACTTCGGAGCTGCTTGATATCTTGCACATATGCACGTGGCAAACATGATGTCTGGTCTACTTCCTGTCAAGTAGAGAGAGAACCTATCATTCCTTGGTAAATTTTGTGATCTGTTGGTTCTCTATCAGGATCAGCAAAGATTTTGTGATTGGTTGACATGGGGACTTTTGATGTAGAGGAATTTTCAAGGGATTTTTTTTAATAATTTGTTCGTATACTTTTCCTGATGAATGAATATTCCTCTATTTGTCTGTTTAATTTGAAGAACCAAAAAGAAATTGATTTCCCTGTTCATGCTCATGTGGAATTTGTCAGTCATAACCTTGGCAAATTCATCAACCATTGTCTGATCTGTTGAACCAAAAATGATGTCATCCACATACACTTGTACAATCATGATGTGTTTCTGATGGGATTGTACAAAGAATGTAGGATTAATGGTTCCTCTTCTATATCCTGATTTCACCAAGAAATTCGACAAAGTTTTATACCATGCCCTTGGAAACTGCTTTAACCCATAAACAGCCTTATTCAAACGATAAACATGATTGGGACGAGACAGATGTTCAAAACCCGGAGGTTGCTGGAGATAGACAACCTTGTGAAGATCACCTTGAAGGAATGTATGTTTTACATCCATCTGATGAACAATGATATTCTTGTGAGAAGCATAAGCCCAGAAGAGTCTGATTGCTTCTAGTGTAGCCACTGGTGCGTAAGTCTCATCATAATCTATCCCTTTTATCTGACTGTATCCTTTTGCAACAAGTCTGGCTTTGTTTCACATCACAGTACCCATGTCATCAAGTTTATTTCGGAAGACCATATTGTGCCCATAACAGTTTGATTGGTTGATCGAGGCACAAGATCCCAAACCTTATTCCACTTGAATTCTTCCAACTCTTCTTGCATGGCCTTGATCCAGTGATCATCATCCAGTGCATCGAAGACAGTCTTTCGTTCAAATTTGCCAATATAAGCAGCAAATTGACATTCATTCTGCATTGACTTTTTGGAGCGAGTCTGAGTTCCGGAAGAGGGATTTCTAATGATTTGATTTGGAGGGTGGTTCCGAGTCCATTTATGGAGTCTCAGAATCAGGGCTGGATCTGACTCAGGAGGCATAATGTCCTGGATGAATTCGGAATTCTCAGGAGTTACATCTTGAATATGTGATTCTTCAGCAGAGATTTCTTTATCGAATTCAAATGTGAAGATTGGTGCATCATTAGATGCATCTACTAAGGAGTTGTTCCTTTCATCTCGTGAGTGTTGATGGTCCCCCTTGGATTGCGGGATCCCTTCAACATGAGTCGGGAGTGGGAGCTCCCCCTTGACGTGTGTCGGGTGCGAAGGCTCCCCCTGAACCTGTTAAACCTGGGAGGGGAGCGAAGGCTCCCCATTAAATGTTGCATTAGTATTTGAAATTCTAACCTGATTTAATGGAACAGTAGATTCGGTAGACGTAGATGTTGAAGGACCAGAAGCTGTTGTGAGCTGTTGAATAGCTTCAGGAGATCGAATGACTTCTGCATGAGTTGCTGTCTCTCGAGGGTCGAAGAGGAGATCATAATCTATCTCAATTGTCGGAATAGGTTGATGACCTTCTGGAATATCAGCCTCCATGACATATAGAATGCCTTGTGCTGGTTTTCTCCATAGGTATTGGTCATCAAATTCTATGTAAAAGCTCTCTTCAATAACTCGCATTCTCGTGTCCACCACACGGTAAGCAACAGATATAGATGAATTGCCCATGAATATTGCTTCATCACTTCTGGGGACAAATTTTCTTTGGTGATCTTTGTGTTTTTGATGAAGCAACGAAAACTGAAACTATGGAAAAATTTAACATTGAGTTTTCTCCCATTTAACACTTCGTAGGGAGTCATCAGAAGGCGCTTGTTAACGATTGATCGATTATGTACAAAACATGCTGTTGCTATAGCTTCTGCCCAGAAGGATAATGGAAGATTGGCAAAGTTCAACATCAATCTGGCTGCTTCAACCAGGGTTAGATTTCTCCTTTCCACCGTCCCATTTTGTTGAGGTGTGTAAGGAGCTGAGAAGTTATGCTCAATTTCTTTTGATGTCAAGAATTCTTCTAGTTTTCGGTTGTTGAATTCTGTTCCATTATCACTTCGGATTCGTCTGACTGGCAGTTGTACTTTGAGCTCAATTGATACGATGAAATTTTGGAGCTTCAAGAAGTTGTCGGATTTTAGCGTCAAGAAAAATACGCAGGTGAAGCGGGTGAAATCATCCACAATCACCAGAATATATTTCTTGTGATTCAGGCTTGCAACTGTAGATGGGCCACAGAGGTCGATGTGAATAAGTCCCCAAAGGATGAGAGATGCTTGAGTCTGTGATGGACTTGTGGGGTTTCTTCTTCTGTTTTCCCAGTGTGTATGCAACAAACAGATTCTTGTTATTAAACTTCAGAAGTGGGATTCCTCGGACCATCTCACCTGTAACTAACTGGTTCATGTACCGAAAGTTCACATGTGCCAACTTTCGGTAAAATAGCCAGCTAATTTCGGAATGAGCCTTCGAAAGAAAACACGGTCGAGGTTTTCCAAGAAATAGAGAATTATCTAGAGGAAACAAATTGACATGCCTAGGAGAATTCACCAAATATCTATCTCGGGTCTTGGTCATGATATAGCTGAACTCATCATCATATTCTACCCAGAGACCAATACTAACAAGTTTTCCTATGCTTACTAGATTGTGATTCAGTCTGAGAACATAGGCAACTCTCTGAATTATTAAGTTTTCGTTTGTCAGAACCCCGTAGCATTTGATTATTCCATTAGCATGATTTCCAAAAGTGACATATCCTCCATTGGTGACTTCTCGATAATCCCTCAAAAATTCCAATCTCCCGGTCATGTGCATTGGGTAGGCACTGTCTATAAGCCATTCGTCATCCTGCTCCTCTGCACTGAATGCCTGAAAATTAAACAGTTAGCTTGGGCACCCAAACTTGTTTGGGGCCAATGGTTTTTCCGGACTTGGGAGATGTAGACTTTTTCTTGATTATTCTATTCGCAGAAGTTTCAACTTCTGAAGCATGAGTGATTGAGTCAAAGGTTTTAAATCAGAAGTTGGGATTTTTTACAACCCATTCTTGAACACTCCTTTGTGGGAATTTTTGAAGGTGATTTTTGTTTTGATAGTTGAGATTTTTCGGTTTATAGATAACAACAGGAGTAACAGAAAGTGGTTTTGAAATGTTAATTGAGCAGTGACAGCAAATAGTGTTTTGTTGACGTTTCAGAATTTTCTGAACTGTTTGCTTTTGAAAATCATTAGATTTTTTGACTTTCTGAAAATTTAGCACGGTTTTTCCCTTTTGGAAGTTGTTGTTTCTGGTTCTGAAAATATTTTGTTGTTGATTGTTTTTCATTGATGTTTCAGAAAAGTTGGCTGATTTTAGGGAAATTGATTTGTTGGACTCAAAATCATGCTTTTCTGTGGTTAGAAAGACAGACTTTGCTGTTCTGACAACATAGGCCATTTTGGGAAATTCAGAATGATAATCTAAGCCATTTGTAATTTGACGATAATGAATAAACTTTGTGCTTGGGGTCGGAAGTAACCCCTTGTGAATGTATTGCCTGGTATCGAAGGAGCGAGTTTCAGAGTATATTTCAGAGTGATGAAAGAGGATTTAGAGTTTATTTTCTTTTATTGTAAAAGTGATATTTCTGTTCAACCCTCGCATGGGATCGGGAGACAGATGATCATTTCAGTTACGTGTTGGTTTTACCCTGTTCTTTGTTAAGTTCCGTCCCTTTTCTTTTTGAAAATTTTCTTTAGGTGAGGCAGAGTTAGATAAATAATCATTTAAAGTGTTTGAATCTTCCTGAATGATTTTAACTTTTTCGAGAGAATTGTTTTTATCCGAGTTGGTTGTTTTTGAAAGATTGTGTTGTAAGACTGTTGAGAATATTTGTGATGAAGTGCACCAATGTCCGAAGTCTTGAAGACTGAAACCCCGAAGTGAATAAAACAAAGAGATGACCTCGAAGTTTGAAGACTCCGAAGTGCTACGCATGAAGGATCCGAAGATTTCACAGCCTGTAAATTTGTCTTTTGTGTACACGCGTATAGTACAATACGTGTTGCATGAATCTTCTATCCTATTGGCTAGTACACTGATAGGATATTCTCTGTTAAAGTTGTACTATTGGTATCACTGATTCATTATAAATATCAGTGATACCATGTCGAATAGTATGTATTTTACGAGAGATTACAAGTTACGATTTCGATCTTTTTGTATGTCCACCAAATAGAAAACTCATTGTAAAACCTGTTATCTAATCAAGCATTTGGCACCAGTTATTCAATCTACTTTGTTCTTTCAACTCACTCATATCATATTATTGTGATTAACTGTGTTATCGATCATATCTCTGTTTATATTAGTCTATTGATCATTTTCAACTCCCAACAAGTGGTATCAGAGCAAGTCAGCTCAAAAACCTGTTGATAGAGCTCGAATTTCTTTGCTTCAGTTCTAGATCTAAATCGATTCTTAAATCTAGCCTTCCGCAACTGCTGCAAATCTCTAACACCTGTTTTTGCTGAAAAGATCCGGTTGAAATTCATCAAAATGACTGATTCAACAGCAACATATGCCAATATGCTTAATTACGCAAACCTCATTGGTTCTACGACAAAGGCTCCAGTTCTAGTAACCTCTTACTACGATTACTGGGCTGGTAGAATGAAGGACTACCTTATCGGACTCGACAAAGATCTGTGGAGGTCAGTAACTGAAGGTCCACATACTGATATAGCTGGTCGATTCGTTGTCCCAGACGGAGATGAAGCTGTGGTCCTTAATGCTGCTGATTTAAAGAAGATTGAAAACGATGAAAGAGCCATGCGAGAACTCAGAAGCGGTCTGGGTCCAGATGTGAGTCATCATATTGCTGATGCTAAATCCGCAAAGGAAATGTGGGACAATCTCGAACTCCGTTTCGGAAGAGATAAAATCCTCCATACGAGCAAAGTTCAAGAAATCCTCGCAGATTTCGGGAACTTTAAACAAGAAGAAAACGAGTCCCTAGAAGTCTGCTATGAACGTTTGAGCAATATGATCTACACTCTTGATAAGTACGGACAAACTAGAAGCCAACAGGAGATAAACATCAAATTTCTCTATAGTCTTCGGAAGGAGTGGAGACCTATAATGCTCATGGTCAAATCATTTGAGAACATCGAGAAATACAAGCTGGCTGCCTTATACAACTTACTGAAATCGCATGAACCTGATGTGGTAGATAGAAGAAGTGAAATGGCCAGTTCTGGACCACTAGCCTTGGTATCAAAGGAAGAGGAAGAATCTTCTGATGAAGATATTGCTGCTTACATGGTTGACGATAATGGAGATACTGTTGCTCTCTATACTGCCAACAATCGTAGATTTAAGAAACCCTTCTTCAAAAACAACTCTGCAAAACCCTTTGTGAAAAACTTTAACAAAACAAACTTCATCTCCAAGCCTAAACCTGAAGTGTTCACTTCAAAGGAAGAGAATGTGAAGGCCTCAACTCCGAAGCCATCGGACAAATCGGCTTCGAAGTCATCCAAAGTAAAATCTGAAGACAAGAAGGTCGCAGGCGATTCTGGCTATGATTGCAACTACTGTCATGGAAAGAATCATTTCGCAAAAGACTGCATGCTTCGGAAACAAAATGAAAAGAACCCAGAAATTAAGGATGAGGCATACTACGCAAGAAAAATGGAGGAAGTTAGGGTGAGAACCAAAGATCTGGCTCTTGTGGCTGCAGATGATCATCAAGGATGCTACCAAGTTTGGTCTTCAGACTCAGATGATGAGGAAGTGAGAAAGCCATCTCATAATGCTTTCGTGGTCTATGATGTCGGTAAGAGCTTTCTACAAGAAACTTCGGAGACGCTGAATGATGAGGAAATGTTGAAGGATGAAGCTGCTGCGGGTACTGGTTTTGTGACTTCGGAGTCACATGAAATCTTGGGTACTGGTACTCCAAAGACTTCGTTTGACGACTCTTCGGATGATGACGAGGAGGTATGTCTGATGGCTCATGACACTCGCTTAAGAATCCCCGAACAAGTAACAAAACTTCTTTCATCTTTTAAAATTCCTAGTTCTCAATCTGCTCATATTATAAATGAAATAACTCGTGACTGCTCTGTTATGCACAAACTGCTCGTTGATGCTAAAAATAGGAAAATACTCACTGATCAGGAGCTTCTAAGCTTGAGGGGGAAAATAGAGAGTCTGAAGCTAGCAATAGAAAAATCCAATCTTAAAATTTCCTTGTTAGAAGAAACTAGAGAGAAACTTTCAATCAACAATGATGTACTCTTAAAACAACGAAACATCTTTTGTGAAACCGCTAAACGTTTGTATGCTCACATTACTCGCATTTATCATTCTGCTGATGTTTGTAAAGTACAACATAGGAAATTGCTGCTCTTTATTGAATTTAAACTTAAGAATGTTGATAGCATTACATATGAATGTGAATCCATAGTCTCAGGCTCTGAAATGGCAAACCCTTCATACAAACATGCTTTGGTCTCTGTTGAAAAACACTTAACTGCGGATAATCTATTAACACTGCTGCCTCAAGAAATACCAATTTTAAAACAACATGTACCTCAATGTGGAAATGAATCAGACGTTGTTGTAGAAACCGCGTCTGAAAATGATTTAGAATCTGATTCGGATTTGGAGGAAGTTGATTGCTCAACCTTGTCACTACTTAAATCATCCTCCTCATCCGCATCACCATCCGAAGTCATCTCACAATTGACTTCGGAGGATAAAGGCAAGAGTAAAATTGATTGTGAAATTGAAAATCCAGATGTCTTAGAAATTGTTAAAACTAAGACTCAAATTTCTGATGAATGTGAATCTTATCAAGATTATCTTCAAAACTCTTCCAAAAGACTGGTCCATGTTGCATGTGTGTATCCTAAGATTTCCTATTTTAAGGACTCTATTTTCGTAAAACCTGGTGGTGCTCTTTTAGTTGGCAATGATTTGCAAAAGATAGTTGAGGAGGATAACTCCACAGTAACTGAGGAAGGATTCTTCTCATCATCAAAAATGTTTGAAAATCAATTAAACGAAAATTTGGAGGTGAAAATCAATATAAGAAAACAGGAATTGTACGGTCACAACATTTACAATCCCTTGTGCTATGAAAACGAGAAAATGCCAGAAAACTTGAAAAATCTTTTGAATCTTAAAAACGACAATCATGTTTACACTAATCGAAACTACAAGCAAATTCAAGTTATGGAAAAACCCATAATTCCGAAGTTGGATGTTTTGCAGTTAATCGAATCGTGTGAGTGTGTACCTTCATCATCTAATTCAGAGATTGAAATGTCAAAACCAAAGGAATTTATCAACAAAACTATGGCCCAAAACCCCCAAATTTTGAAAAGACCACAAGTTCAACAAAAATCAAAACCAACAGTAGTAATTTCAAAACCAGTTCAAAAACCCATTGCTACAAACCTGAAAGCCAAACAAACCATGAATCTTGTGAAAAGAAAAATTCCCTTAAAAGGTTTGAAACAAAATGAAGCAATCGCTTCTACTTCTGGCACAAAACCTGATTGTTCAAAAATCTCCGAAGTCAAAATGAAGAACTCCGAAGTCAAAGGTCAAAATGAAAAACTGATTTTTACTCCAAAGAAACCTAACTTTCCAAATCTAAAATTTCAAAAACCCACTCAGAAAACCTTCTCAAAAGGAAATAATTTGATAGATACATTTCATCAATGGCTGGACAAAAATTTGGATCTGTTCAAAGACAAGAATCTTACATTGAATGACTTTAAAATGGCATACAAAGAGTATCTTTGCACCTCAACATTATGCAGTTCAATATCAACGAAGTCAAAAATCGAAAAACCAAAACAGAATTGGAAGAGAAATGATTTGAAAGAAAATCTCACAACTAAGACCAAGTCTTCAAAATCATCATCTACTAAATCTTTAAAATCAAAATTGATCACACAAGTATGGGTTCCGAAGACTTGCATCTCATCAGTCACTTCGGACTCATCTGGTTTTTCAAACTCTTCAGAGTCAAGCTCATCTCATGGGGCTTCGGAGAATTTAATAAACTTTAATGCAAATGAAATAACCGAAGAGGCTGTTGACAAGTGGATTCAAGAATCCTTTGCTTACCCTGAGGACCCAAGATTGATTGGGTACCAACTTCTTCTTGATTGATTGTAGGTTATGTCCAGTGAGCAGTATGATTCAAAGTGGTACATGGATAGTGGCTGCTCTAGACATATGACTGGGAAGAAGGATTATCTCAGGGACTACAGAATTCTTGATGATGCTGGAAACGTTCGCTTTGGTAATAATGAAACATGTCCAATTCGGGGATATGGCAAGATAACAAATGGTCAATTCACAATCAGCCGAGTAGCTTTCATCGAAGGGCTGAAACATAATCTCGTGAGTATATCTCAATTGGTGGTTGGAACAGGAAATGCTGTTACTTTCAACAACCAAGGGTGTATAATCACCAAAGAAGCTAGAAATGAAGTCTTATTAAAATCAGAAAGGAAGGGATCAATGTTTCCCTTAAATCTAAAGCCAGTGACTGGTGGGCAAACTCTATGTCTTCTCTCCAAAGCCAACTCCGATGTCAGCTGGTTGTGGCACCGAAGACTTGCCCATCTCAATTTCAAAGACTTGAACAAACTGGTGGCGATGGATTTAGTTCGTGGCATGCCTGCTCTTAAATTCGATAATGACTCTCTGTGCTCTGCTTGTGAACATGGCAAGCAGACAAAGCAAAGGCATCCTGCAGTGATCAACCCCAAGATCACCGAACCTCTTTCCTTTCTTTACATGGACTTGTGTGGTCCGTCAGCTATAGAGTCAATAGGAAAGAAAAAGTACATTCTTGTCATTGTTGATCACTATTCAAGATTCACTTGGGTGCTGTTCCTAAGAAACAAATCAGATGCCGTTGAAGAAATCATCAACTTTGTAAAGAAAATGGAATTGATGCTCAACAAGAAAGTCCGAACAATACACAGTGACAATGGTTCGGAGTTCAAAAATCAAACCTTGGATGGATTCTTGAAAACCAAGGGGATTTGTCATAACTTCTCAGCTCCATATACTCCTCAACAAAATGGGGTTATGGAAAGGCGGAATCGTTCACTATGTGAAGCAGCTAGAACCATGCTCAATTTCGCAAACTTACCCATGTACTTCTGGGCTGAAGCTGTCTCTACTGCTTGCTTCACTCAAAACAGATCCTACATTCACAAACGATTTCATATTACACCTTACGAAGTGCTCAACCGAAGAAAACCAAATGTCAAATTTCTTCACATCTTTGGTTGTAGGTGTTTCATACTGAACTTGAAAGATCATTTGACCAAGTTCGATGACAAATCAGAAGAAGGGATCTTCCTTGGTTACTCTCAGGACTCAAAAGCTTATCGAGGCATGAACAAGAGAACTCGTAGAATCGAAGAAACTTTTAATCTAAAGTTTGATGATTACTACATCAAGAAATCCATGCATGCCTTTCCTATGTCGTCAATCTTTCCAAAGACTGCTAAAGACGCCATTCAAATTACAACCTTCGACATCGACTTCGCACATCTGTTTGATCCACCTGAGAAATCATTGGACTCCGAAGTCAGAGCACCTGACAATCATGAGTCTGAACTCTCCAAGCTCATGGATGTTCCCGAAGACTCCTCTACAAGTAGCATACAAAGACCATCTTCTATTGAGGGGGAGCCATCTATTCAGAGCATGGGAAATGCAAGAGTCCAGGGGGAGCAATCAAACCGAAGTGCTGGCACTCCAAGTACTGATGGGGAATCAAACACAAGTTTAAGAGGAACCAACACTCCTCTCTTCACTCCCCAGCCAATCTCAAATACCATGCATATGTATCCATCAGTCCAGGGGGAGCAGGAAACTGGTACTCCAAACTCAGCCACAACAATTGCTTCGGATAGGGCTACCTCTTCCTCAACTCCAATACATGTCTAGGGGGAGCACACTCTAAACTCTAACTCACAAATGCACACACCACACAATCTCACAAATTCAAATAATCAATTGATAATGGATGATTTCCCTTCCACTTCGGGTTATCCCTCAAACATTGAAGACATCGATGCTGAAGGACCTCCTGACTTTGATCCAAATTATCCTCCTTTGGAGAAATGGACGAGAAATCATCCACCATCACTTGTCATTGGTAACGTTCATGATAAAGTAATGACTCGTGCACAACTTCACCAAAAACAAAAAGCTCTCAGTAAAACTTCGGAGTTGTGCATGTTCAATGTCTTTATCTCCAAGATAGAACCTAAAAACGTTAAAAATGCATTTGACCACTCAGACTGGATTGAAGCAATGCAGTTGGAATTGGAAGAATTTGAAAGAAACAAAGTTTGGAGGCTGATTCCAAAACCTGCTAATGCTTCAATCGTAGGTCTCAAATGGGTGTACCGTAATAAACTTGACACCGAAGGCAATGTAGTTCGGAATAAGGCTAGGCTGGTTGTCAAGGGTTATTGTCAACAGGAGGGGATTGATTATGAAGAAACTTTCGCTCCTGTTGCCAGACTCGAATCAGTTCGGATATTCTTGGCATATGTTGCACACAAAAACTTTGATGTCTATCAAATGGATGTTAAATGTGCTTTTCTAAATGGTGATCTCGAGGAAACCGTTTTTGTTGAACAACCACCTGGTTTTGAAAGTAAAACTCATCCGAATCATTGCTATGTACTCGACAAGGCAGTCTATGGTTTAAAACAGGCTCCAAGATCTTGGTATGAGACCTTGACTAAATTTTTGAAAGAATCAAACCTTAAACAGGGCTCAGTGGATCCAACACTTTTTAGAAAGAAAATTGGATCCCACTTGATGTTAGTCCAAATTTATGTGGATGACATAATCTTTGGATCTACTGACCCTAATTTGTCAAAAGATTTTGAAAAATTAATGAAAAGAAATTTTCAGATGAGCATGATGGGCAAAATAAACTTCTTTCTTGGTTTACAAATCAAACAATCTAAAGAAGGGATATTCATCAATCAACAAAAGTATACGAAGAGTTTGCTTGAACGCTTCGGAATGACTAACTGCTCCAAAGCAAAAGTTCCTTTGCCTGCAGGTACAAGGTTGAATCCATCATTGGACAAACCAGTCGACCTGATATCATGTTTGCAGTTTGCAATTATGCAAGATATCAGGCTGACCCAAGGGAACCCCACTTAGATGCGGTTAAGACAATATTTCGATATCTTCATGGGACTGTTGCTTATGGTCTATAGTATCCAGCAAACTCTGGCTTCTACATACAAGCTTACTCAGACTCAGATCTCGGTGGATGCTCTATTGATCGCAAGAGCACTTCGGGGGGTTGCCAGTTCTTAGATGGAAAACTTATAAGCTGGGAATCCAAGAAGCAAACTTGTGTATCTATCTCCACCGCAGAGGCTGAATATGTAGCAGCCGCAGCATGCACTTCGTAGATCATTTGGATTCAAAGTCAATTGAAAGATTATGCCATCAATATGAGAAAAATTCCATTGTTCTGTGACTCTCAAAGTGCAATTCGTATATGCCACAATCCAGTTCAACATTCCAAGACGAAGCATATAGCTCTACGCTATCACTTCATCAAAAGTCATGTTGAGGAGGGGAATATTGAGGTGCACTTTGTTCACACTACAGAACAACTGGCAGACATCTTCACAAAGGCTCTAAATGAAGAATCTTTTACAAGAATCGTTCGTGGACTTGGGATGATAGATGGATCAACTCTTCAATAAATTCCAAATTTGCCCACTTTCAATAAATTCCAGATTTGCCAACTCCTACTCTCTTCTGCAAATTCAAAAATTACAAAAACACAATACTCCGCAGAACCCCGAAGTCAACTTTGACTTCGGAGCTCATCGGAGTAAAACAAGAAAAAGCACCGCAGTACTCCGAAGCAAAATATCACTTCAGAGGTCTGCGGAACAAAATCCTTTTCAAAATAATCACTTCAAAGTTGAAAATCGATTGAACATATGATAACCTCGTTCATTATGTTCGCAAATAAAGAGAAATTTAAGATAAATAAAATTCAAAAACATGAAAATTCATACCATTTGATGAGAAAATCTCGATGCATCATGACAAAGTTTACTCCTCTCTTTTCTGAATCAACATTGTAAAGGACAAAACTTTGATTTTAGATTCTGTTAATCATACCTTACTGCACTAAAAGGTATTTGGGAATCGACATGAAACATTGGTAAGAAAACAGACTTCGAAGTGAGGTCAAGGCTATTTTACAATTTGAAGCTATGTTCCATTACAACATCCTTACTAAAATGTCTATTCCTAATCACCCTTCGGAACTTGACTCGCATCATCTTCAAATTAATCATGTAGCCTCACGACTACACAGGACAATTCAAGTGTTCCGATATTTTTCTCAAAAATAGTAACAACATCGTTTGATAAGAAAATTTAAATCTCTTTTCATCTTTGACACAAAATCTGAACTTCAAGAAGAACTTCAAAGAAAGAAATCAAAAGGTGATGTTTTATGATTCAAGAGAAGAAGATCCATAATAGAAAACAAAAAAAAATTCAGAATAGAAAACAAGAAAGAAAAACAGAAAATACTTGTCAAAAGAAACAAAGACAAACAAAACAAAGGATAATCAGGGGAATGCAAAAAGAAAAATCAGCATTCAAAGGCCTATTCTTCCGTTTTAAAATAACAATACAAAGAGCTCCTATAACATAGTCGAGTACTTTGTAGAAGAATATGAACATTTCAAGTAGTCTATCTTAAATGATAAAGTGGAAGTGGTGTACGAAGCTCAAAGGCTTGCCATCAGAGCTTAGTATCCAAACACCTCCACTGATGAAAAGGAATATATTTTTCAAAAGAATCTTCAAAAACAAGTAAAGTTCAACCACTCTTCTGATGTTCAAATCAAAAGTGAAATTTCCTTTATATTTCAAATGCAAAAGATGTTCTTACCATAATTGAAAAAGCTCGAAACTCACAAACACAACTCTACACACTTTTCTAAATGCGAAACCATGTTTGTGATGGGGTAATTAGAATTAGACCTTGATGATGGACATTGAATTCAACATACTTTGAAATGAAAAATGGACTTCCAACTTGATTCGAATGATTCTGAACAATAATTTGTCGAATCTTCTTTTCATAATTCTCATAAAAGTGAAGGATAAAAATCTTGATGCATCACTCAAGAGAAATGTTAAAAACTGATGGAAAAACAAAAGAAAACAAAAGGACTTCGGATGATTGACAAACTCCCTACTATCGTATGTCAGTCACCAAGTTGGAGAAATACGCTTCGGAGGTAAACTCAACCTCTATGTTCCGAAGTGTACTCACAACGGTCATAAATTTTCACAACTGTGAAGTGAATTTAATGTTCAATGATTTCTACATTTATGATAAATCATAGAGACAAATATTCCTTCATTTATAACCGTTGTCCCACAGCTGTCATAATAATAAATAAATAAATAAATAAATAAAAGGAAACCTTAATCAAAAGGAATTCTCAAAATTTGGCGGTTCAAAGTTTGAATCATTGCAACTGACAGCCGTACGTTTCTCCCTTTTTGCAGAGATAGTGGAGCAAGTGGTGAGAGATAGTGGAGCAAGTGGTGCTGAGGTGTCTGTCTCCTACTGGACCACTTTAATCGTGCATTAAATGACGTAGGGACCACGAATACTATATATTGCTCCCACCCCTTCAGTTACACTCTTTACACACACATTACTCTCATCTCTCTCTGCAAATCTACTCTCGAAGAAAACCCACATCCTTCATCTTCTTCATCTTCTTCAAGCAATCAACAATGGCAGCTGAAGCCTCTTCACAAACCACTGAGGCAATGTCCGTACCCACTCTCAAAAACCAGTCATCAAATCTGGTACTACGAAATGACTTGTCTCTTTACCCCAAACCTATTGATGCATTGGTGGAATGCATGAAGCAATCCGTCCTGGGTTACGCTTTGACCTGTACCCCTACTGTCCCTGTGACTCTGGTTCACAGGGCTCACTACACTTAGAATGCCCTGTTCAACTCAAACAACCAGGTCAAATCTGTGTTTTACGAGGCTTTCGATGCAAAGGGGAAAACGAAGAAGGTCCAACTGACTAAAGAAAAATTCGCTGAAGCCCTGAGACTTCCCATCTACAACTCGAAGGAAATGGTGGTTCCTTCTGCTGGTCAACTGATCTCGATGTTCAATGAAATGGGATATGAGCCTCTGCTCGAACGAATCAGTACTTTCAAGAAGAACCAACTTCCTGATCTCTGGAGATACTTTTTCAGTATCTTCCTCAGATGTTTGTCAGGAAGAACATCTAGTCTCGATTCAGCAAGTGTTACCTTTCAAGGCCTCCTCTATGGGATATATTACGATGTGAAGGTGGACTTTGCATCCATTCTGTGGACTGATTTCTGCTCACACATCAACCACAGCCTGAAGTGCACTGAAATTGCCAATGCCAGATTCTGGGCAATTGTTGTTCATGACCACTATCAACAAATCGGGTATGTTGCTGATCCCCACCTTGCTGAAATGCGATTCACACCTATTGCAATTCCGATTCTTTATGATGAGCCTGCTACCTTCTGTGCCCAAATCCCACACGTTATGCTCTCCAAAGCTTCACCAGAATGTATCGAGGTAAACACTTATCGCCAAACCCTAGTCATTCCTTATCCAACTCGTGATCTAAGTCAGACAGAACCTGCAAGAGAACAACCAAAAACCAAAGGGAAAAAGAAAATGGCAGGTGGACCAAGTGGTCCAAAGAAAGAAGAAAAGAAAAGAAAGGCTTCGGTGAAAATTTCACCGAAGCGAAAACAACCGAAGAGACAAAGGAAGTTTATTCCTGTGGATGAGTCTTCGGAGTCAGAAAAGACTCCCTCCACAGTTCATGAAGAAAAACAAGCAGAAGAACACTTCGATGACCAACCTCCTTCACCTCCACCAGTGACTAAACCACTTACTCCACCACCTACCAAAAGACCACCATCTCCGCCCAAAACAACCAGATCCTCCATACCTACACACTCTTTACCACTCCCACCACCACCTCCTACCACAGCACCACAAACAACCACCATTCAAACACCATCATCTGCTGCACTTCGACCTCAACCTACAACCACTCCTCCAACCGTCGAAGTACCTACCTCTGGCATTGACTTTTCTTTACCAGAGTTCGACACCCCCCTTTCACCCTCAAGATCAAACCCTACTTCTACAGCTTTCTTTGAAGCTTTCCATATTGCTCCCTTGAATGTTGAGGGAGTATCTGATGAAGACTTACCAGATGAAAGCTTTGTACTAATGAAACAGTACAAAGTCCTCAACTCCAAGCTTGATACTCTCATTCAAGCTCAAACTGGCTTTGATCCTACCAAACCAACTTTGGGTGACATCACCGAAGAGATTGAGTCTCTGGAGGTCACAATGTCAAAAGAAATCAAAAACTCGATTCAGACGCTTGAGCAGAAGCTCTTACAGCAACAGAGTCAAATCCAATCTTCTTTCGAACAGAAGTTGGAATCTGCAATCACCACCATCAACAAGAGATTTGATGCCCTTGCCGAGAAGACAGAAAAATCTAACTCCGAAGTCATAAAAGCCTTGCAAGGACTTCAGAGTGATTCTCAGCAAAGTACCAAGCTTGAAAAATAGCTTGATGAGGCTAGAGCGAAAATTGAAGAGCTCACAGCCGCTCAAACAACTTCGGATATCACCAAGTTTACAGAAGAACTCCAACGAATAAACGCAACTCTCACACAGGATTTAGTTGCAAAATTGAGAGTTGCACTTCAACCTCTGATAAACTTCTCTGATAGATTGTCCAGGCCCCAGGGCAGGCCCGCCATTGCTCAGCATGCGGTGCATGCTTCACAAGGGGGAGAAAGGCCTAGACAAATCTCCGCAGCCACAAAAGGTCCCCTAACCTCAACCATCACAACCACCACCATGGGCGCTAGTGGATCAACTGGAGCTGGAAGCTCAATAGATCGATCACTAGAGAATATAATTGCCCTACACATGGAGGAAACCTACAAATCTAGGCGAGCATATTATAATATCATGATCAAAATAAATGAATTTGCTCAGAATAATGGTGAGTGGACTGTTGAAGCAATCAAGCAATTTGGATTCCAACATCCAAATGTACTCAACAGACTTCCTTTTCGGAGTTTTGAAACTACAGACTCCGAAGATATCCAGCTTGATATCCCCTTCAATCCGAAGACTTTCGCCTTTCTTCAATTTGTCTCATCGGTATCCGAAGAGCAGAAGGCAAGTTTTTGGACCAACAAAATCAATGTTCATGCCAAGTACATTCAAAGGCAGAGTTTTGTTTGGAGCTTGAACAGGATAAAGAAAATTCTTTCGATCAAGGAAGCTGAAGTCTACATGGGCTTCAAGAACTATGAATTTCTTGTTCTTAGGGGGGCTGATAATGTTGAGGCAAGGGTCTCAATTACTGGCTTCCCAATCATGAATCCAATGGACTTCATTGAAATTTTCGAGATTTTGAGAAGTGGTGAAGCAGCTCAAGCTGGATTTCCAATAGTCATAATCAAGAATCATATTTTGGGCTTCTTGAACAACTATCTGATAAGGTTTGCTAACCACGACTTGGTGTTATGTCCTTACTACCAACAACCTTTGAACACTCCTCCCATCGTAGTTCAGAACATTGCCAGATTCAAGAATGGAGAGATCTTAGATGAACCATATGGCGTAGTTTTCGAAGGACTTCGAAATGAAACCGAAGTCACTATCAAGTTCTTTGAAACTGACTACATTGGCCTCCATCCTTCCTCCTTCATCTCTGGAATGATTTCACACGTGAATGCCTGCAATGCAAATTCAGTTGAGAAGAAGAGGAAGTTCATAGATCATATGAACTGGTATCTGGCGATGAGGAAAATTTTGAAGAAGGCGCACAAGAGATATCTTCGTACTTAAACTTCGGATGCACTTCACACAAAGGGGGAGATTGTTGAGAATATTTGTGATGAAGTGCACCAATGTCCGAAGTCTTGAAGACTGAAACCCCGAAGTGAATAAAACAAAGAGATGACCTCGAAGTCTGAACACTCCGAAGTGCTACACATGAAGGATTCGAAGACTTCACAGCCTGTAAATTTGTCTTTTGTGTGCACGCGTATAGTACAATACGTGTTGCATGAATCTTCTATCCTATTGGCTAGTACACTGATAGGATATTCTCTGTTAAAGTTGTACTATTAGTATCACTGATTCAGTATAAATATCAGTGATACCATGTCGAATAGTATGTGATTTTACGAGAGATTACAAGTTACGATTTCGATCTTTTTGTATGTCCACCAAATAGAAAACTCATTGTAAAACCTGTTATCTAATCAAGCATTTGGCACCAGTTATTCAATCTACTTTGTTCTTTCAACTCACTCATATCATATTATTGTGATTAACTGTGTTATCGATCATATCTCTGTTTATATTAGTCTATTGATCATTTTCAACTCCCAACAAAGACATCGATATACGACTTGGTGCCTGGTCCAGTAGTCACCTTTGATGTGTTCTCAACAATAGGACTTTTGATCGTAATTTTATTAAAATCGGTTCTGATGATAACTTTGTTTGGACAATTCTCCATCTCAATCTCCTCATCAACTATTTCTTCTTTTGAATTTTCCACATTGGTAAGACATAGATTGAATTCTTCAGCAGCACAGTTTCTTTGTAGATTTGCGAAGAATGAGTGTTGGTGAGAAGTTGAATGAGAATCATTCGAGACCGAGGTCAAGTGTCGAGGCACGAAGGGGACCAAAGTTGTTTACAATTTACTGCTTTCAGCAGTGTCAACTTCCCAAAAATAAGAGAAGGGAACTTTAGCTTCTTTGATTGTAAAAGTGATTTTTCTATTCAACCCTTGCATTGGGATCAGGGAGATCGAAGACCATTTCAGTTAAGTGTTGGTTTTACCCCGTTCTTTGTTAAGTTCTGTCCCTTTTCTTTTTGAAAATTTTCTTTAGGTTAGGAAGAGTCAAATAAATAATCATTTAAAGTGTTTGACTCTTCCTGACTGATTTTAACTTTTTCGAGAGAATTGTTTTTATCTAAGTTGGTGGTTTTTGAAAGATTGTGTTGTAAGACATCGATATATGACTTGGTGCCTGATCCAGATGGTTCAGCAGTCACCTTTGATGTGTTTTCAACATAGGACTTTTGATCGTAATTTTATTAAAATCAGTTCTGATGATAACTTTGTTTAGACACTTCTCCATCTCAATCTCATCATCAACTATTTCTTCTTTTGAATTTTCCACATTGGTAAGACATGGATTGAATTCTTCAGCAACACAGTTGCTTTGTAGATTTGCGAAGAATGAGTGTTAGTGAGAAGTTGAATCAGAATCATTCAGGACCGAGGTCAAGTGTCGAGGCATGAAGGGGACCAAATTTGTTGACAATTTACTGCTTTCAGCAGTGTCAACTTCCGAAAAATAAGAGAAGGGAACTTTAGCTCCTTTAGTTGCAGTAGAGGTTGCAGCCTCGTCATTTTTATCATCATATTCGTTTGAGGGATATCTAAAGAATGCACTTTGTTTGGAATAGATAGGGTAATTTTTATTTTTTTTCTTTTCTCGCCGAACCCCAATTGAAAGTATATTCAGAAGAATTAGTGTTAGCAGGAGATTTGAAAATTTCAATTGCGTGATACAACTGATGTATTAAATATTGAGATGTACATTGTCACTTCGGGATATATCCCTCTGTGAACTTAAAAGTTGATTTGGGTTTTCTAACAAGATCCTAGAACTTTTTTCGATTTTCAAATCAACATCAACTTTATCACACAAAAGTTTCTTATCCTCTAGTCTACTCCTCAATTTCATCACTTCGTCATATCCATCGTCCCTTTCATCCAAAAGCCGTTGGTAAGCTACTAAGGCATCTGCTCAAGTATTAGAAATTCTTTCCAATGCAGGTTCTAAATCAGGAGAGTAAATATTATGAGAGTGAAGCATTTGACGTACCTGTTCAATGATACTCACTCCGGTGCCGGTTTTGTGATTGACCATGAATGCATAATTTTTCGGCATGGAAGTAGGTTCACCCACGTCATTGACTTGCTTGACGTTCCCTAAACCGGGGACTGGAATTTCGTAGGTTCCCTGGACGATCATACACTCACCATCAGCTTTTCCTCGTTTACGCTTGTTTTCATAGGCTTCTTCGGCTTCATCTCCAAAAGACCAAACTTCTACATTTGTTGAGGTTGCTACAAAAGCTTTCACTTTGTCATCATCCTTCTCCTTATGAAAGTTCCGAGGAGCTCTATAATCAGCAACATAGTGCCACAGTCCGCCACAGTTGTGACACTTTATCACATCCGTCTCATTTTTGTCTGGTGCACAGATGTGATTGGAACTAGCAGCTGGTGCAGGAGCAGTTTTGGGTTTTCTTGACGTTGTTCCTAGGTGTTCGGATGATGTTGATTCTGAGTTGATTGATGCTGGTTTCTATGGTATTTGTTCTGATTTCTGGATGGATAACCTGCACGTTGGTTAGACTGACAAAAGTTTTTCTTTGGACTAGTGTAATATGGTATCCGATTGAATGGATGGTTGAGCAGCTAGAGCCTGGTAGTATGAAGGGTAAGATATCTGAGGCTAGGAAGGATGGTAGGACGGGACAAGATTATGTTGGTAAAAGATCTGACTAACTTATAGCTGTTTCTGGTTGTTGGTGGGCAAAAGATAAGTCGGGTTTTAAGCAGCTTGTTGATATTGGACAAGTTGCTGTGGTGAATTTGCCAACATTGGTAGATTACGTTCCGCCACCAAAGCTAGAGGTCCTCCCATCTGATACTGGTTGCTCTTCACGTCCCCCTCCTGACCTAAGAGATTGTTGTAAAGCCTGTACATGTTAAACGTCTTCAGCTTGCCAGAATCCTGAAGTATCATCTTAACTATCATCCATTCCTTCCCTAAACCTTCAAGAAATAGAATATTGATTTCTTGATTGGTTCGTGCGCTCTTGCGCCCAGGAGTCTGGTCACATTGACAGAGAAACAAGTGAAGGCTGCATTTAAGGACTCCCCAGGAAAGGTTGAGAACTGATTGTATTCGCCAAGGCTTGCGATCAGGATCTTGTCCTTCCCCTCTTCGGTTCCTTGAAACATATTTTGCAACAAAACCCATATTTCTTGGGCAGTGTTGGAATTCTGAATAAGGTCAAAAAGCTCAGGGGGAATGCCACAAGATACTTCAGTGAAGGCTATCTGGTCATTTTCCAGTTTCTCAATGTCTAATGGGGTCAATCGAGGTTGAGGAGCCTCTCTGAGGGCACCTTCAGCAGTGTCTGCTCGGGGGATGTAAGTAGGAACATGAGGTACCTCCTCAATGGATCTCCAAATATCCTTCCCTTGCCTTCTCAGATAATTTCTCATTCGTGTCGTCCATCCATTGTATTCGGTTGGGACAAGTATTGGGGCTCGGTTAGAGCTGTTTGAAAAATGAAAGTTTAAGAGAGTTTTTGAACTGTTTGAAAGAGAGTTTTTGAACTATTTGAAAAATGAAAGTTTAAGAACATCAACTTTATAGCATGCACGGTTTGTAGAGGATCCAGAGGTTGTTGCCTAAGCTAGCTTAAGCGAACTGCTCATAATGGACCTTACAAACAGCTACACAGGCTCTCATACCAATTGTTAGAACCCAGAATCTAAGTAGGTTTCCGAAATGAAAGATAGATTCCGAAACTGGGGAGATTCGGAAGGATGGGACAAGTCCGAAGACTTGAATGGATTATGTGGAAATATGGACATGTTTGGAAACTTGATGTTTTACTTAGATGGATCTTAAGAGTTCAACAATAACATAAGTGCACAAACTGTTAACAAAATAGAAAGATAAAGACAGTAAGATTGAAATACTAGAATTAAGACAAATAAAGTAAGAACAGATATGAACAACACAAGATTTGATGGAATGAGAGGATTTTATATATATCAATGAAGAGTGTTTACAAATCAGCTCTCAAAACACGAGGACAAAGTGAAGATGTGGTATCCCTTTTATAGTGCAAGAGGAGACAACACGTCTCTCTTCAGTCAGATAAGATGGTCCGAAATAATAAAATAATACAATGTCAGATAAGGCCGGTTATACTAGAATATAAATAATACAATCAGTACATGAACATGCTTCTAAAAAGACATGCCAAATCTAGCCTAATCATTCTATATAACTTGAAGCTCTTATCTTTTGTCTTATCTTCATCTTTAGTCTTCAGTGACATCTGCTCATAGCCTTCCGGAGTCCCTTAAGTTGTTGAACCAAATCCTGAGTGGATTTCGGTATCTTTGACATTTCCGGAACTAGATGAGTTCTGAACATTGGCTTCCGAACCAGGCAGTCTTCTAATCTTCGTGTCTTCCGAACTTAGTTTTCCGATCTCTCTTCATATGCCGAGGACTTCCATTTTGCAAGGTTCCGTAATCCAGGATTGGATTTCAGTATGATATATTTCGGTCATAACAATGATTATACAGACAATCACAAGCATGTTCATTGATAATCAATTAAACTCCAAACATGTAATCAGAAATAATACTATTATTTTCAACACTTAAGACTTTTAGAAACGTTACATCAACTAAACAACATTCAAACTAACAAACATTGACATAAACCAACATTCCATCAAAAGTTCAAGTACCACCAAAATAAACGTTTAAATCTCCATACAAACTCCGGCTTGGTCAACGACCTGTTCAGAACATTAACAGTGTTTTTAATCTATTCTTTTTTTAATAGGGAAAATGACATATAAGGGTAACGAAGTATCAGAATTGTTCAAAAAATACGATTAAAGTTTTTTTGTACACATATTACCAACAAACTATAGCCGTTGTATAAATATGACCATTAAAGTTTATCATTTGTTCAAAAAATACCATTGGCCGGTAATGTATATTTTCAGTAACGTCCATGGTATATTTTAAACAAATGATAAACTTTAATGGTCATACATGGACAACGGCTATAGTTTGTTGGTAATATGTGAACAAAAAAAGTTCAATGGTACTTTTTGAACAATTTTGATACTTCGTTACCTTTGTAAGCCATTTTCCCTTAATAAAACTAACATGATTACAGAAACATAACTATAATCTTATATAGCTGACGTCAACACAGTCGTCGATGCTGTAAAAGATACTAGGTTTAATACCTTATAAGCACATTAGCGAAGTGGAAGTAAGGGTCGAACCGTGGAGTCCGTGGTTAAAGCCTGTTTCAAGAATTAACCAAACTATAGTGTCATTCTATAGATGGTGGCGTTCTATACACTTCACAAAATCCAAACAAAACAAAACTATTGAAAACATATACTAATGATTATCAAACTATTTAATTCCAAATCCCAATCTGGTCCAAACTAATACGTTCTGACCCCGAGGTATACTCAGAAAATCTGAATCGCAAAGCGCAAACAAACCAATCAAACGAACAATAAATCGTAAACCGAAATTGACACCGAAAAATAAATGAAACCGAATGCTTGCATTAAACTTAAACAAAACCAGAAGCCGAATGGTTCAGACTTCGGTAACAATCCAGAATCAACGCGGTCCAGCAAGTTCTACAATCCAGAACCGTTGGAAACGCGCGATAAACAAAACCGAAAAATACGAAAATAAACTAAAACTATGAAAATACCAAATATGGATCACCTGAAATCCGAAAATACGAGTCGAAGAGGCCTGAGTTCCACTGTAAGGTCGGGTCTTCGCTCCCGAAACACGAACCGGAAGCCTCTAATTATAGTTGCAAAAATTTCCTAGACGCGGCCCGCAAGGGCGAAATCCGCGGCGCGTCCTTATCTGTAACCCCGATGTTCGCTTTTTGAATTTGAAACTTCTGATCCAATCTTTGACTTTTCGCGGCGTGCGTGTCTTCCAACCCGCGGTGCACGTATGCTTTTGTAACGCCCCGATTTTCCTGATACATTTATTTATTTTAATTTAATTATTTCTGTAACCTTTGGTTAATTTATTTAACCAAGGTCTGATTATTTTGTGTTAGTGGGCTCATTTTGTCATCTTTTAAACTCCTTTTGTTAAAGTCCCTGGGTTATGGGCTTAGTTGAAAAACCCACCAAGGTTAACACTACTTAAAGTGTTAAATGGGTTCATTTGGAGCTCACACTAGTGAACCACTCAAACCCTAACCCTCTCTATCACTCTCTATTCCCGTTTTTGAAGACACAACCCCAGTGTTCGATCATCTCCCGGAGATTCAGACGTTGGATCGCCACAAAACTTTAACTGAAGGTTCCCAAGACATAAATTAAGGGCCTGACCGAAGGGTATTCCATTTCAATGTCTAGAAGTGGAGTTATGAATTTTGCAACGTGACCTAGGGTTTCTGACAGATTCCTCTGCTGAGTCTCCCTTCTTGCAAAAATCATATCTGGAGTTCCAGAGGTCAAATAGGGTTAGTACCGGTGCACACGGTTCACAAATTGAGTTGAGCAACTTTCTTCAGAAGACCATTATCCGTTTTGAAGACCGAAGGTATGGGGTAATTGCTCATCTTTACGTACTGCTCTAATCCTGTTTAGATTAGCTATGCTGTTTTGTTTATTTTATAAAAGGAGTTTGGAGAAAGCTTTTTACATGATTCCGCCTCCTACAATCATTGTATTTAAGTAAAATTGATATCTGGAAAAGATGGATGTCTGATTCCATTTCCATGTTTAAGGGAATTGGACAAAATCACAGACCAGTGTTTTTTATCAGCATTATCATTTCTGATTTGTTCTTTATTGTGAATTTTATATCTTGAGTTTGAATATGTATTTTGAGTTGGTTCCAACTCTTAGACCTTTATTATTGAGTCTATTGTAGTAATGATATTTCCTAAGGTCTGGTTCCATCCGAAAGTTGGGTGGAATTGGCTAACCTCACATGTATGCCATTTCGGTGACTGCAGTGATATGTGTTTTTGTAAAAATCATATCTCCATGTTATTTATAATTATGTCCTTGTGGTTAAATGAAATCCCTATGACCTCTAACCCTTACCACCAAGATCATGTGGACTGAATTGGGATGATGAACACATCTTAGAATGTGTTTCAAAGAGAGAATGATGGATAAGCCAAAAGGAATCATGGGTGGCTACAATTCTGTTTTCCATCAGATCTGTAGTCATTTTGTAAAAATCATAACTTGAGTTCTAAAACTCAAAAGGACCCTAACCAGTGCCCAAATTTTCACAAATCGAGTTGGGTAACTTTCTTAAGCAGACCAATCTCACTGATAAGGACTTTATCTAGGGGCAACAATAGCTTCTTTGCTATTAGGTCAGATCCGGGTCTGCAATGACATGTCAATTTGTTTTTATCATTTCTATGGCTTGGAAAAGGATCCATAGTGATTCCAAGTTCCCACATGTACATTACATATTGAATTAAAGATCTGGAGAAGATGGGACGTTAATTCTCATTATAACTTGGTTTGAATGGATCCACACTCCAGATCAGTGGACAGTCACCAGCTTATGCTGATTCTGTGGTTGTCCACAATGTGATTTTTATATCCAGAGCTTGGGAAACCCTTTGTAATCGATTCCAACTCTGAGGCTTGTATTTATGTGTCTTTTGTTCCTCTGATTTTTCGTTGGGGCTAATTCCACCCACAAGTTGGGTAGAATTGGCCAACACCACCTGACTGTCCGTCTGAAGACAGCAGTGACATGTCTTTTTGTAAATTTTATATCATTCTCATCCTTTTGAGTTAGTAGGAGTTGTTTATGGTTCTGGAAACCTAAGTCATTGTAGTTTCTTGTAAAAATTATTTACGCCTATGCTTCTGTTTTATATTTTGGAATAATTCAGTCTTGAACAGCAGGTCTGTTTTAGAGACCTTGTTGTGATTACTACTTTCTCATTCCTTAGCTTCACAACTTCATTCTTCTAACCTTTAGTCTTAATTAGGTGAAGTGTTGAAGTTTACACAAGCTTGATAGCCATATATTGACTTCTATCTGTTATATCACTCACTCAAGGTGAGTTCTCTCACACGGTTGTATTGATGTTTGTGTTTGCTAGTTAGCTCGTGTGTGATTGTTTAGACTTACTATTTAAAGCATGCTATATTATTATTATAAATCGTACATGTGAACTCTATGTAATTGATTATTACTATGAGGGGTAGTTAGGTAAGATCACAAACTTTATACTCTTTATGAGGTGCGGGGATCGGGTCCAAAGGATACGGGATTTATCCGGTGCGGCTCAAACCTACAAGTCCGCCCTATTTTATATAAGCACTGATTCGCTCTTTGCTTAGTTTTTATAATTATAATCGGAAATGGATTAGGGCTGGTAAATGTGAATATTAATATGATGTTTGTGTTTGAATTCACTAAGCTTTTTCTTACGGTTTCCCTAAACATTTTTCAGGTGTTAAAATCAAGGAGGCTCAGGCTTGATTGGAGCACCAGGATTGCCACTACTAGCAGTTTTATTTATTTGGGACTATGTCATGTTATGCTTCCGCACTTTACTTTAGTATTTTGCCATGTTTTGGGTTTGAGCTACTTATTTATTTTGGAAACTTATAACTATTTTTATAAAAGTTATCTTTGAAAGTTAAAATATTTTGCAAAAAATTTTGGGTGTTACAAGTTGGTATCAGAGCACATGTTTGAGGGAAGTAGGCATTCTTGTTGATGTTCTAGACTCAAACTTGAGGCTCTTAAAATTTTTCTTTCTTTTCTTTTAAAAAATAAGATTTTCAAAACCTTTGAAGACTAGTAGTGGAAGATGTCATGGTGTGCCGGTCAGCCAGCCAAGTAAGCATTATTTCTTATGATAATTATTTATGTTAAATTGTTGACTAAGAATTTGATTCTACTAGCCTTAGAATGTTAGATTACACATTTGTAGTATTAGCATGTGAGAGAGTGGTAAAAATTAACGGCTAGAGCAAACTATAAATTTTGAAACCAGACGCGAATGTGAAATTGGGACTTGTGTGGAAGGTAGTAGAAGGGCCCTTACTATTTAAAACACCGGTGCTGGTTTCGGGTCAGGGCAAGGTTGAAAAATTTTCGGTAAGCTGAGTGTTTCGTCTTCCTATAAATATCTAGGCTGAATTGTTTGTAACATTTTTCTTTTTCCGCGGATGCAGATACCGCCTAAGTCTTCCTCTATTTCTGCTAGACATGTTCCTAATATATACCCCTTAGGTTTTCATGTTTATAAGTTGTTATAAATCGTTGAAGCAGACACGTACTTGGTTAGTTCTAAGCCCGCTGTTGTTATGTTCGATAGCGGTGCTACTCATTCGTTCGTTTCTCGCACTTTTTCTAATCGTCTGGGACGAGACGTTGGTAGACTATCTCGTCCAATGGTTGTTCGGGTTGCAGACAACCGGATTCTTTATGTTACCAATGTATATCGCGGTTATACTCCAGGGATCTCTGGCATAAAGTTTTCTATTGATTTGATTCCCATTGTTATGAGGGAAGTATGTGTCCCCGTGGGCATGGACTGGCTGGATACTTTTGAAGCGGAGATTTCATGTCATCATAAGCAGGTGCGGGTTCAAACCCAAGTGGGAGAGAACTGGTCATTAAAGGGGGATCGCCTATCCGTAGCTTCTTGTTCAGCGACCGTGGTGGTGAGTGACGTTGCGATTGTTCCCGAGTTAGTGACGTATTCATAGAGGAACTAATTGGAGTGCCGCCGGTTCGACAAGTAGGGTTCTGTATCGACTTGGTGCCGTGCAGCTCCGGTAGCCAAGGCTCTTTATCGACTGGCACCACCAGTGATGAAAGAACTTCATAGTCATCTTCAGGAACGGAGTGATAAGGGTTCTATTAGGCCGAGTACTTTTCTTTCCCCTCTTGCACTATAACTTTGTTCTATTTCGAATGACATTCATGATTATTATATATAATTGTGAATCAAGCATGTATTTTCAAGATTTTGAGCCTGCTGCTGTTTTGTTTGATAGCGGTGCCACTCATTCTTTCGTATTTCACACTTTTATTAACCGTTTGGGCCGGAGTATCTGAAAATTTGCTCGCCCAATGATCGTCGAGGTTGCTGACAATCGAACTATATATGTCACCGATGTTTATCGGGGTTACACACTCGAGTTTTTTGGGGTTGAATTCTCCATTGATCTTATTCCTATTGCGATGCGGGAGCTTTGCGTTATTGTAGGCGTGGATTGCCTGGATGCGTTTGATGCGGAAATCCATTGCCGGAGGAAACAATTCGTGTTCAAAACCCTAGGGGTGGAGAACTTACTATTCAAGGGAATATTCCCCGTTTGGACATGGCTGTTGCTCATCTGCAGTAGCACTTGTCGATGTTCCTATTGTTTCCGACTTCAGCGATGTCTTTCCGGAAGAACTCCCTGGTTTGCAACCTATTCGACAAGTGGAGTTTCGCATTGATTTGATGCCTGGTGCGACTCTAGTAGCTAAATCTCCTTATCTTTTGGTGCCACCTGAAATGAAAGAACTTCAGGATCAGCTCCAGGAACTAAGTGAAAAAGGGTTTATACGACCAAGTTGTCGCCATGGGGAGAACCTATTCTCTTTGTGAAAAAGAAAGACAGCTCACAGCAAATGTGTATTGATTATAGGGAGCTAAACAAGCGCACGGTAAAGAATAGATACCCGGTACAATGCATTGACGATCTTTTCGATCAGCTTCAGGGAGCGTCTTGGTTCTCCAATATTGATTTGTGCTCTCGTTACCATCAGATGCGAGTTCGGGAGGAAGAAATAGATAACACAGCATTCTGTACTTGATATGGTCATTTTGAGTTCGTGGTGATGCCTTTTGGGCTCACCAATGCACCCGCAACCTTTATGGATCTCATGAACTGGGTGTGCATTCCGATGCTTGACCGTTCGGTCATAGTTATTATTGATGATATCTTGGTCTATTCTAAGACCAAAGAGTAGCATAAGCGACACCTTTGGGAGATTCTAGAGACTCTGGGAAGAGAAAAGCTTTATGCTAAGTTCTCAAAGTGTGAATTCTGGTTAGAAGAAGTGCACTTCTTGGGTCACGTAGTAAATAAGGATGGCATTATGGTTGATCAGGCAAAGGTGGATGCAGTTAAGCAATGGGGGATACCAAAAACTCCTTCAGAGATTCGCAGTTTTCTGGGTCTAGCCAGATATTACCGAAGGTTCATCGAAAATTTCTCCAATATCGCATTGCCACTCTCCCGGTTGACCAATAAATCAGTGAAGTTTGTCTGATGACCGGAGCAACAATCTGTGTTTGATGAGTTGAGAAACCGATTATGTGATGCTCCGATCTTGGCCCTACATGATGGGGTAGAAGATATGGTGGTGTATTGTGATGCATCGCATCAAGTTCTTGGTGTCGTGTTAATGCAACGAGGCAGGGTGATGGCCTATGCCTCCCCACAGGTGAAACCCTACGAACGGAACTACCCCACTCGTGATTTGGAGCTTGGGGCTGTTGTTTTTGCTCTTAAGATTTGGAGACACTACCTCTATTGAGTGAAATGTATCATATACACTGACCATAAGAGTTTGAAATACTTGTTCGACCAGCGGGATTTGAACATGAGGTAGATCAGATGCTTGGATGTGGTGAAATATTATGATTGTGAAATTCACTACCACCCCGGTAAAGCTAATGTGGTAGTTGATGCTATCAGTCGTAAACAGTCTGCCGAACCGATTCGACCTAAGTGCCTCCGTATGACGATGGTGTCGTCTTTGTTAGATATGATCCGTTGCGCTCAAAAGACGACAATACTGGAGGAAAACCTCAAGCGTGAGAAGAGTTAGGCACACGATTACATTTTAGCACAACCTTTCATCCGCAGACAGACGGGCAGAGTGACGGACGATTTAGACATTGGAGGACACGCTTAGGGAATGTGTGATTGATTTTGGGGGTAGTTGGGATGACCATCTAAATCTAGCTGAGTTTTATTATAACAACAGCTATCACTCGAGCATGAAGCCTTGTATGGGAAGAAGTGCACGACGCCCGTTTGTTGGGGCGAGGTTGGGCAGAGGGTACTTGGGAGTACCGATATCGTGCAACGGACTACTGAGAAAATCCAAGTGATTCTGGATCATTTGGTCACAGCGAGGAGTCGTCAGAAAAGTTATGCCGACAAAAGACGTTCCGATCTTGAGTTCCAGGTTGGAAACTATGTTTTGCTAAAAGTCTCTCCCTGGAAGTGTGTGATTCTTTTTCGATAACGGGGGAAGCTTGGACCCATATTTATTGGACCTTATAAGGACATAGCTCGCGTTGGAAATGTGGCTTATCTCTTAGAACTGCCTGACGAGCTTAGTCTGATCCATGATACGTTCCACGTGTCTCAGTTACGAAAATGCGTTGTTGATAAGACCGCCATGATACCACTGGAGGACATTCAGATTGACTAACGTCTCAATTATGTTGAGAAACCGATTGCTATTTTGGAACGAAAGATGAATGCTCTCCGCAACAAGATTATAAACCTGGTTAAAGTGCAGTGGCAGCATAGGAAGGGCTCGGAGTGGACCTGGGAACCGGAAGACGAGATGAGGGCTCATTTATCCGAATCTGTTTGTAGGCATTGACTTTGAGGACGTAGTCCGTTTGTAGTGGGGGAGAGTTGTAACGCCCCGGTTTTCTTGGTACGTTTATTTATTTTAATTTAATTATTTTTGTAACCTTTGGTTAATTTATTTAACCAATGTCTGATTATTTTGTGTTAGTGGGCTCATTTTTTCATCTTTTAATCTTCTTTTGTTAAAGTCCATGGGTTATGGGCTTAGTTGAAAAACCCACCAAGGATAACACTACTTAAAGTGTTAAATGGGTTCATTTGGAGCTCACACTAGTGAACCACTCAAACCCGAACCCTCTCTATCACTCTCTATTCCCGTTTTTGATGACACAACCCCAGTGTTCGATCATCTCCCAGAGATTCAGACGTTGGATCGCCACGAAACTTTAACCGAAGGTTTCCAAGACATAAATTAAGGGTCTGACCGAAGGGTATTCCATTTCAATGTCTAGAAGTGGAGTTATGAATTTTGCAACATGACCTAGGGTTTCTGACAGATTCCTCTGCCGAGTCTTCCTTCTTGCGAGAATCATATCTGGAGTTCCAGAGGTCAAATAGGGTTAGTACCGGTGCACACGGTTCAAAAATTGAGTTGAGCAACTTTCTTCAGAAGACCATTATCCGTTTTGAAGAAAGAAGGTATGGGCAAATTGCTCATCTTTACGTACTGCTCTAATTTCGTTCAGATTAGGTATGCTGTTTTGTTTATTTTATAAAAAGAGTTTGGAGAAAGCGTTTTACATAATTCCGCCTCCTAGAATCATTGTATTTAAGTAAATTTGATATCTGGAAAAGATGGATGTGTGACTCCATTCCCAAGTTTATGGGAATTGGACAACATCACAGACCAGTGTTTTTTTATCAGCATTATCGTTTCGGATTTGTTCTATATTGTGAATTTTATATCTTGAGTTTGAATATGAATTTTGAGTTGGTTCCAACTCTCAGA
Organism: Cichorium intybus; assembly: GCA_023525715.1. Taxonomy (NCBI): domain Eukaryota; kingdom Viridiplantae; phylum Streptophyta; class Magnoliopsida; order Asterales; family Asteraceae; genus Cichorium; species Cichorium intybus. Next base: position 91,236,909 of record CM042014.1, on the reverse strand, counting down.
CCTTTATTATTGAGTCTATTATACTCATGATTTTTCCTAAGGTCTGGTTCCATCCGAAAGTTGGGTGGAATTGGCTAACCTCACATGTATGCCATTTCGGGGACTGCAGTGATATGTGTTTTTGTAAAAATCATATCTTCATGTTATTTATAATTATGTCCTTGTGGTTAAATGAAATCCCTATGACCTCTAACCCCTTTTAATACCACCATGATCATGGGGACTGAATTGGGATGATGAACACATCTTAGAATGTGTTTCAAAGAGAGAAGGATGGATAAGCCAAAAGGAATCATGGGTGGCTACAATTCTGTTTTCCATCAGATATGTAGTCATTTTGTAAAAATCATAACTTGAGTTCTAAAACTCAAAAGAACCAGTGCCCAAATTTTACAAATCGAGTTGGGTAACTTTCTTAAGTAGACCAATCTCACTGATAAGGACTTTATCTAGGGGCAACAATTGCTTCTTTGCTGTTAGGTCAGATCTGGGTCTGTAATGACATGTTAATTTGTTTTTATCATTTCTATGGCTTGAAAAATGATCCAGAGTGATTCCAAGTTCCTACATGTACATTACATATTGAATTAAAGATCAGGAGAAGATGGGACGTTAATTATCATTATAACTTGGTTCGAATGGATCCACACTCCAGATCAGTGGACAGTCACCAGCTTATGCTGATTCTGTGATTGTCCACAATGTGATTTTTATATCCAGAGCTTGGGAAACCCTTTTTAATCGATTCAAACTCTGAGGGTTGTATTTATGTGTCTTTTGTTCCTCTGATTTTTGGTTGGGGCTAATTCCATCCATAAGTTGGGTAGAATTGGCCAACACCACTTGACTATCCGTCTGAAGACAGCAGTGACATGTCTTTTTGTAAATTTTATATATTTCTCATCCTTTGGAGTTAGTAGGAGTTCTTTATGGTTCTGGAAATCTAAGTCATTCTAGTTTTTTGTAAAAATTATTTAAGCCTATGCTTCTGTTTTATATTTTGGAATAATTCAGTCTTGAACAGCGGGTCTGTTTTAGAGACCTTGTTGTGATTACTACTTTCTCATTCCTTATCTTCACAACTTCATCCTTCTAACCTTTAGTCTTAATTAGGTGAAGTGTTGAAGTTTGCACAAGCTTGGTAGCCATATATTGACTTCTATCTATGATATCACTCACTCAAGGTGAGTTCCCTCTCACGGTTGTATGAATGTTTGTGTTTGCTAGTTAGCTCGTGTGTGATTGTTTAGACTTATTATTTAAATCATGCTATATTATTATTATAAATCGTACATGTCCACTGTATGTAATTGATTATTACTATGAGGGGTAGTTAGGTAAGATCACCAATGTTATACTCTTTATGAGGTGCGGGGATCGGGGCCAAAGGATACATGATTTACCCGGTGCGGCTCAAACCTACAAGTCCGCCCTATTTTATATAAGCACTGATTCGTTCTTTGCTTAGTTTTTATAATTATAATTGGAAATGGGTTAGGGCTGGTAAATGTGAATATTAATATGATGTTTGTGTTTGAATTCACTAAGCTTTTGCTTACGGTTTCCCTAAACATTTTTCAGGTGTTAAGATCAAGGAGGCTCAGGCTTGATTCGAGCACCGGGATTGCCACTACTAGGAGTTTTATTTATTTGGGACAATGTCATGTTATGCTTCCGCACTTTACTTTAGTATTTTGCCAAGTTTTGGGTTTGAGCTACTTATTTATTTTGGAAACTTATAACTATTTTTATAAAAGTTATCTTTGAAAGTTAAAATATTTTGCGAAATTTTTTGGGTGTTACAGCTTTCGCCTAAAAGAGGACTTCAATCCAAACTTGACCATTTTGCACGTGTTTAACCCCTGTATTGTATATACTTCACACACAAGCACTTGACACAAAAACGTGAGTATATAACAGTTTATGAGATATATTTCACTTAGAATAGGGCTCAACGATGACTAAAATACTTGATATTACTAGGCATCGTCAATAGCCAAAACAAAAACGAACTACAGACTTACTGTTGTTCCATGTCTCCACCTAATAAAAAAAGATTTGGAATAGATATCTAACAAAATTAAAAAATAAGATTTAAATCTGAAAACACCTTTTCAACCAAATGTAAGAGATCATCTTTAATAGACAAAACAATACCAGCTACAATTGATATACACATGCATGTATCTAACATACCATCATCAGAATCAAAATCAAATACATAAAATATTTGGTCAGGAACTTTAAAAAACGAAAATAAATGAAAGATGGACCCATATTCAAATCTAAATCCAAAAACAGAAAATCGAAACCATATGCTTGCCATCATCCAACATCCATCCTAGAACACAAAGGAAAACTAAAAATCAAACAGATTAGAAGCCCAAAATAACAAAAAGAACAAATGGATACAACTGGAAAATCAACATTATGTCCAAATCTTCTATTCGATTCTCTTTTTTTCTTCGTTTTTTCAGATCTGAATGTGATGAAAGTGAATACAAAGTTAAGTGCTAAAGACTGTTGTTGAAGATTTCATATCTGGAAGATACACACATTTATGGAGGCCAGTTGGAAAGAAAATTGAAAAAAAATTAGGGCTTCCTGTGTGGAAGATAACACATTCACAGCCGGTGAGTATTTACATGTACAATATTAAATGCAAAATGTCTAACATGTGTAACCAACATTTTAAAGCTAAACATAAAAATCGATGGTTGTAAAATCAACCAATAAAAGGTGAGAAAATCGCAGAATGAATCAAAAACTACGGGGGATTTAAGACTCGAACATGAAAATGGTTACAAATACCAAAATCAGCAAACGTTCCAAAGAGAGAGAGAGAGAGAGAGAGAGAGAGAGAGAGAGAGAGAGTTTACAGAAAGAGGGAAGTGGCGGTTTAGTTTTCCCTTCATGGTCACAGTTGTGAGTGGCGTAGAAGGCTACAACGGTGAAGGTATCAGATCTAAAGAACAAAACCCCAAATCATGGATCCAAAAAAATCCCATTTGTGTGTTTCTGTAGCAATAAGATGAAGAACATTGAACGAACCACGACGAATGAGAAGGCGGAGGGAAGTATTGCAAAATGAAGGGTCTCAGGTTAAATAAGGAAGTAGATAAACATGACAAGTTGGCAATCCGGGTGTGATTGTGTTTGTTTCACTATCTAGAAAAACCAAACCGTGCGATCTGGGATTTTTGAATTGTACGGTAACGGATGAAAGGAGGATTGTATAAAGCATTGAGAACTTGTACCATTTTAAGACTTTAAGACATTTTGTGTTGTAAGATGCTTGTAAATTATCCGTGCTTTATAGTGTATATATATATATATATATATATATATATATATATATATATATATATATATATATATATATATATATATATATATATATATATATATATACACACACACACATACTATTGATAGGAAAATAGGCAAACAAATAAACTTAAACTCTAAAGTTTACATGCAACCTAAGGATCTATGTTTTCTCTAATTGAATCTATAACCAAGAATACTAAAATAAACCTAGAAGGTATTATCGAAAATACTAAAACAAGTTTAGGGTTTACTTACCTTATTAGTTGCTTTCTTTGGAAGAAAGCACCACAAGCGTCGTGCCTCAAATGGTTCACACCCAAAACAAGCAAGCAGGAAAACAACAGAGAGGGGAGGAGTCTATGAAAGTGGCGCAGAAATACGAGAACTAGGAGGGTCTATTTATAGTCTTCATGGTGATAGCAGATAAGCCTTATTTGAATTTAAATCAGATAAACATTTTATCTTAAATTCAAACCCTTATTATCTACTATATATTTGGCAAAAATAATAAGGATAAATCCTTATATTTTCGTTCACCATCATCCCTCCTTAATTATCTATTGCCCAACTATTAAACAATTATAATTCAGCCCCTGCACTTTTAATTAATCTAATTAATCCCAAAATTAATTCCAATTAATTTCTGATTAATTATTAATTAAATATTACTATTTCAAATTATCATATTATTCTCATAATATATTGATAAACTATTTATTTTGATTTATTAATAATATAATAAATCAACCTCTCTCTCTCTCTCTCTCTCTCTAAATGCCATCCTGTCTGATTGCTAGCGTTGAGGGAAACCCAAAATGACTGTGCTACTATCAATCAAGTATATACAAATTATAGTCATGGCTTAGACACCTCATCCAACAGGCTCCCACTTGGATAAGTCTATGACTATAACTGTTAGTATAACTTCTGAATTGATCAGCAAATTGTAGCTTCCAAAAGCCGCTGCCGAACTCTGACCTAGTCAGTTACGCATCCTAAGATAAGTGATCATATGATCCTCCGTTCTACAAGATATCATTCAAACATGAGACATGGATTGGAATCAATCTTGATGTCCAAGACTTTGTTTCCCGATTTCTGATTTGAGATGGTATAGGACTTCTAATTGAACACATCAATTTAGTCATGGCTGGGCCCAACACTATAAGTCAACACCAAATCACCGAGGGGCCCAAAGATATCACTTTTCCCGTTAGGGCAAAAGGAATGAATAAACTTTGACTCATATGCTTATATCCCTTTACTCATCAAATCGCACACAACAATATGTTTTATGACATCGAGTTACCGATGTGTTTAAGCATTATCAATGTACAACCGACTTGTAAATTACAACTCATATTTCTCCGTTTCAAGATCATAAGATATTATCGTCTCAAAATTACTCGTGATAGAATCCATGAAGTAATTCTTTGAGCGTGGGTTTGTCTAATACTCAAATCTCCATTTTTAAGTACTCATGAACATTGCAGCAATACCATTGCTATGTTTAACTCCTTAGACAATCTACAATTCAATTCATGATAGTCTTAATTCACTACTTACTTCCGAGAGTATGAACGAATGTGGACCTTTGAATAATCATATTATTCGGGAAGTAAAACATGCAAATGAAACGTAAAGTGGCAATGATCTGATAGGTAGCCACTCTTGGAGCCATGTACTTTTCTTTCTAGATATACGGTATGTTCTAAATCCCTTTGGTTGTGTCTTACATGCAATCCTTGTGTTTTTCCATTTAAGGAAAGAGGTTCAGATCATCCAGTCTTGCTATGACTCACGAGGTGCAGTTATAGCAACCAATATCTCTTCAGATTTATTTCAGTTTTGTTGAGAGAGTTTCTCTCAAAATCAATCACATGACTCTGAGTATCGCATCACTCAACCATTCTTGCTTTGAATGTAAGTACATTTCTATTTATGTTGCTTTCTTTTGATGATTCAATTACCCCCACTGGTTCTTTAGGCAAGGTGTAACATCAGTCAAATTATCACATAGATCGAGTCTCGCCTTAGGTTCTCTTGTTTGGTAGCAATCGGGCTCACCAATGCTTCCAAGTAGTAGGATTGCTTATCTGTACCAACTTAGTGTTTTACCACTAATCGGTATGTCACCCAGATCATAACACCTTATGAAGGTGACCAATACTACTGGTCTAGCGAAGAGAAGATTATGTCAGGTTTAACAGGAATCTGATCCCTGGTGTTGACTAGAGGTTCTTTCACTTGGCTAATCCTTGAACCCTTTCAGGATCACTCCTACTCCCACTAGTTCCATAGAATCTGAGAAAAGAGCTCTTATTTCATAGGTACTTGTGGGAGGATCAATGAAACGACACTGCTGATCAGGTTCAGGCTAGTTATGAGGTTCGGACGAACGTTACATGACCATGGACCCTATTTGTGCATAAGTAGGGGCGAACCCTTCTTTACACTTCATATGGTGTCTGTGCAACCTACTTAGTCTATGATGTGGTCTGCATATGCTTTTATGGTCAGACTGGTTGAATATCTAATTTATTGAAAACTAATTGGAAGTGTATCTAATATATCGAGGATCGAACTATTTTGACCAATGCTTGATCTTCTTCCGTAAGACACATTCTAACCATTTAATGTTCTTGGAAGAGGAAGAACTGTGAAACAATTTCTCATCTTAGGTTTTCGCTCATATTTTGTTGATCTCATACTTCCTTTGAAGTCTTTGAGCAATTCAAGGCTTCAATCAATCACTTATTCTGATAGGTGAATTTACAATTGTCATACTGATTCACAAATATTATGAAGTGTAACTAATTGTGTTTTATTTGTAGATTCGAGCAATTCACAATAACTAATGTGTCTGTTGCTCATAATCTTAATGTCTTTTACATCTCATTGTAAATTTATGACTTTGTTAATTTGTTCAAGATATGCATTCATCACCTGACTCTAAGTCAACTGATTCCAAAATCCTATCCATTGGATCTTTGGGTGATTCATTTCTTGAAACAATTTAATTTTATTAAGAACTCAATTCATCATGTGATTACAAGTCAAATGATTCCAAAGTCCTATCCACGTGGATCTTTGGTTGAAGCAATTCTTATTAAAAAATATCTTTAACAATCATAAAAACACAATTCATAAATCCAACACACTTTTGATGCATCAACATTAAAGTTATTGCCATTTATGGATCTTTGGTTGAAGCGATTCTTATTAAAAAGTTATCTTTAACAATCATAAAAACAAAATTCATTAATCCAACACACTTTGGATGCATCAACATTCAAGTTATTACCATTCATGCTATTAAAAAGATAATATATAAACAACCATGTTTTGAAAGAAAAGTCAACACTTTTATCAAAATAAGAAATATCCTCAAACAATGTAGGATATGAAAACAATGGCATATGCATATACTAGCTAATAACAAAATCAAATATCTAACTAAACATCAAAACTGCACGAGCTGGTGATCCAATCCGCATGTGCTCCTATTCCTAAATGTCATGCATCCTACCGAGTCTACATACAGAGATTTGAGTTTTTTCTTTTAGATATACCTGAGTTGTCAAATGATTTGGCTTTGGAGCATCTTCTAATCTTTCTGTAACTGTATCCGACCCTGTGGATTCCCAATTTAAGACATCTCAGAACCGGTCCGATAGACAACCTGTACCGTTTCTTGATGTGTCTTATCACCGGACTTAATCCCAAAGTAGCTGAATTAGTGGAACTATGTATCTCTATGAGTGACTCGTACAGAGTCAGCATTGAATGCATTTCCATGATAATATTGTCTTGGTTTCCCTTCCTGTACATCTGGATGAACAGATCGTACCTGCTACTCAAGGAGTCGAGTAAGATGTTGGTGCTCAACTCCCGATTAATAGGGTGACCAAGTTTATATAGTTCACCAATGTATCCCTCAATCTTGAGAACATGTGGACCGATGCTACTTCCTTATTCTAGCTTGCACCCTTCAAGCTCCTTGAAGATCCTAATTTGTTCCTTTTCAAACGGTTCTCGTAACGTTTCCTCAACTAGCCGTGCTAACTCATATGGCCCCAAGAATTCGAAATCTCTGTGGAACTCGGGGTCAATGGTCAATAGCATGATGCTACGAACTTCCTTGAATTCATCAATCAAGAAGTCATGCTCATCACAAATCTGCTGTGTGATGCCATGCTTTGGTAGAACGGGGAGTGGACACTCAATCATATATGGCTTGCCTTCATAACTCAGAACCAGTTTCCATTGGCGAAGCCTTTCCACATAGTTCAGCCAGTCAGCCTATCCATATTCAACAGATATTTTCTAAAGCTCTCAGAAATGGGTGATGGATGAGAAATAAGAGAGTTGACACTATCTTCAGACATCTATAAAATCAAAATTTATTATTTTAATTTTAATCCTTTTAATAATTACCCAATTATTATTTAACAAGGCTAGGACCCAAAATCTTCCAACTATGATGTGAAGAGGGATGTCGTAATCACAACATAATGGTCCTTAAGGTAGATATATTTTTATCAATTTCAGTCTCCATGAAATTCCTAGATCTGTGAGATTCATTAACTGAGGTCAACGGCATGTTAATCTGGAATTATGCTCTTCCATTTGTGACCGGGATACCGAAGATCACAAACAAGATGTGAATAACCATGCAAATGTGCTTGGTAACCTCAATGTAATTTATCATCTCAATTAATGTGTCGGTAAACCACACACGCTCCATCAACAATGATAATTTATGAGATACCCATTACCATTCTTTATATGTCCCTATTAGTGTGCTAGTAAACCACACACACTCCACTAACGACTCATAAAGTGTAATGTGCAATTTCATGGGTTAGCATACCTTTCACATTTTTCCTAAAGTAACTAGATTTGGGATTTTATTAAACAAGTTCTAGTACTTTATTTAATAGCATTATACTTTTAATGAGATTAAGTTGTCCTATCAAATCCGTTATGCTAACGATCCTCCACCAATCAAGGAACCAGTGGGTGAGAGTGCACACCCATTCAACCGCCATTTATAGGCAGTTTCCGTATACCCCCCTATAGATGGGCTTTGTGAATGAGGCTAGCGATTTGACTAACCGTTCTTATACATATAAATATTATCTTTTAATAATAATATATATAAGATGTATTTTAAACCTTTTAAATTATTTGGTTTATCTATTTTAAATTATTCGAATTAAACAATTTAATTTAAATTTAAATATAACCCCAAATTGATCAATGTTTATATTTTAATTAACAATTAATTTAAATCAACTAAATCATATGAGGGTTATCTATATAACTTAATCAAATAATTTAATTCTAATCCTTGCCCACTAAGTTTTCGAAAATAAGGGTAAGGGTTAACCAATTATTAAATAATTATAATTACCAAAAATAGAAAAACTCTAAAATAAACCCTAAAAAAATCGAAAAATTAGGGGTGACGACTAGGGTTTCAGAAACCCTAATTGAAAATGGAAGCTATTAGGGTTTCATTTCTATAAACCCTAATTTAACAGTTCATCTATTATAACAAATTCAATAGAAAACAGCTAAAAGCTCTGATACCACTGATGGAAAATAGGAAAACAAATAAACTTAGACTCTTACATTCACATGCAGCCTAAGGATCTATGTTTTATCTTATTGAATCTATAACTAAGAATACTAAAAGAAACCTAGAAGGTATTATCGAAAACACTAAAAGATGATTAGGGTTTACTTACCTTTTAAGTTGCTTTCTTTGGAAGCAAGCACCACAAGCGTCGTGCCTTAAATGGTTCACACCCAAAACTAGCAAGGAAAACAACATAGAAAGAGGGGAGGAGTTTATGAAAGTGGCGCAGAAATATGGGAGCCAGGAGGGTCTATTTATAGTCTGCATGATGATAGCAGATAAGCCTTATTTGAATTTAAATCAATAATATTTTAACTTAAATTCAAACCCTTATTATCTACTGTATATTTGCCAAAAATAATAAGGATAAATCCTTATATTTTCGTTTCACCATCATCCCTCCTTAATTATCCATTGCTAAACTATTGAACAATTACAATTCAGCCCCTGCATTTTTAATTAATCCAATTAATCCTAAAATTAATTCCAATTAATTTCTGATTAATTATTAATTAAATATTACTATTTCTAATAAATATATCATTCTCATAATATATTAATAAACTAGTTAGTTTGATTTATTAATCATATAATAAATCAACCTCTCTCCCTCTAAAAGTCATTTTGTCCAATTGCTAGCGTTGGGGACAACCCAAAAGGATTGTCCTACTATCAATCAAGTATATACCAATTATAGTCATGACTTGGTCACATAATCCAACACATACATTCATACATACATACATACACTTACATGTTTGCCACACATGTATTAAAATTATGGATCAGATGTCATAACAACATATTTAACAATATTAATAAAGAAAATGATCGATTATTAGTCGAATAGCTGCATATCACATATATAGAATGTATAAATTGATTGTTATTGTGGATAAAAATAATATATGTTACTCATATAGACATATACATATAAGTATGTTGCTAAATATCATGTATAATAAAATTTCATTTACGAAAAAAAATCATTTATGTCTAAAAATCATTTGCCACATAAGTAATTCAAAAAATTCATATACAAAATTTTCGTTTCCACCCAAACGTTTTTTAACCCGGTGGCTTGCCACTTCTTTCTAAAATTTAATTATTCCTCTAATCATACTTGTTTTCCCTCTGACTAACCCCTTTATATTCTTATAAAACCGATCCTACCACTCTGTTAAAATCTCTCTATCACTTGATCAATATCTATACTCTCTAATAAAGGAACCCATTTAGTGCCACATGGCACTATTTTAAGCCTACTCAAAGCCATGTGTCAATCTAATATTATAAAAAAAACTTCTTTTCCCGCCCAGAATATTAAAAACCGTAAATATAGAATGTTTTATAATTTTCCGGAAATTATTGCCACAGTTAATCCCTAAAAATATGGTTTCCAATTTAATTAAATTCATTCTATAATAATTGTTCCTAAAAATAAGCTATCCTGTATTTTCAAAACTTAAATACTATCTATAATTAAATTTAAATACCAGAGATAAGTTACGCACGTACTGATTTGAAATTTACCCTCATCAATTCGCTAGTTCAACCTTTGTTTCGTGTTTCCTCCTCTGAATTCTATGCTCTTCTCTGTTCTACAACTGCTGCTCTCATCAATCTATGTCATATTTTAAAGGTATGATTTCCATCTTTTTTTATGTATAGATCTGCAAAACATACACACAAGTCAGATTTTTTTATAAAAACATAAACCTAAGAACTGACGAAATTAAGATAACTTCAAAAATATTAACTCAGAAATTCATATCATAAATTTGCAACATTAAAATTTAACTTTTCCCTGTGTGTGCTTATGATTGTGTGCGTGTTTCTTAGTGTGTGTGTGTGTGTTTCTGAGTTCGAACCACACCAGGACCAAATCTGCAAAAACTTTATTATTTTTTTTTTGGAACAATATACTTTGAATATAAAAAAAACAATGAAAGTAAATATTATATAGTTTTTTTGCAATTGGTGTGTAAATCAAACTAAAAAAAATTATTATAAGTACAATGTCATAAACCAGACCAGGAAAGGGGCAAATTTTCTAAAAATAAATAAATAAATAGTTTGTTTTTGTATTTTTCTTCAGTAACTTTTTATTCCCATATTATAATTTTTTTCAATTTTTTCTTTAATGGCAACCTACTTTGATATTTGTCTTTTTGTGTTTATTTTATTCCTTTTTTGGTGGACTACAACACACACACATTGTGGGTGTGTTTCTGAGTTCAAACCAAACCAGGAACAAAAGGGTAAATGCATCAAATAACAATGTACTTTCATTTCTTTGTCTATAATAGCATCCTACTTTCATTATTCCTATACAATATTGTGTGATTATTATTGTGTGCGTGTTTCTTAGTGTATGTGTGTTTCTGAGTTCAAACCAAACCATGACCAAAAGGGTAAATGCATCAAATACCAATGTACTTTCATTTCTTTGTCTATAATAGCATCCTACTTTCATTATTCCTATACAATATTGTGTGATTATTATTTTGTGCGTGTTTCTTAATGTGTGTGTGGTTCTGAGTTCGAACCACACCAGGACCAAATCTACAAAAACTTTATTTTTTAAAATATTTTCCATTTTTTTCTTTAGTATTTTTTTATTCCTTTTTTGGTGGAATGCAACACACACACACACACATTGTGGGTGTGTTTCTGAGTTCAAACCAAACCAGGAACAAAAGGGTAAATGCATCAAATAGCAATGTACTTTCATTTCTTTGTCTATAATAGCATCCTACTTTCATTATTCCTATACAATATTGTGTAATTATTATTTTGTGCGTGTTTCTTAGTGTGTGTGTGTTTCTGAGTTCGAACCACACCAGGACCAAATCTACAAAAACTTTTTTTTCTTAAAATATTTTCCATTTTTTTTCTTTAGTATTTTTTTTATTCCTTTTTTGGTGGACTGCAACACACACACACACACACATTGTGGGTGTGTTTCTAAGTTCAAACCAAACCAGGAACAAAAGGGTAAATGCATCAAATAGAAATGTACTTTCATTTCTTTGTCTATAATAGCATCCTACTTTCATTATTCCTATACAATATTGTGTGATTATTATTATGTGTGTGTTTCTTAGTGTGTGTGTGTTTCTGAGTTCGAACCACACCAGGACCAAATCTACAAAAACTTTATTTTTTTAAAATATTTTCCGTTTTTTTTTCTTTAGTATTTTTTTTATTCCTTTTTTGGTGGACTGCAACACACACACACACATTGTGGGTGTGTTTCTGAGTTCAAACCAAACCAGGAACAAAAGGGTAAATCCATCAAATAGCAATGTACTTTCATTTCTTTGTCTATAATAGCAACCTACTTTCATTATTCCTATACAATATTGTGTGATTATTATTTTGTACGTGTTTCTTAGTGTGTGTGTGTTTCTGAGTTCGAACCACACCAGGACCAAGTCTACAAAAACTTTATTTTTTTAAATATTTTCCATTTTTTTTCTTTAGTATTTTTTTTATTCCATTTTTGGTGGACTGCAACACACAAACACACACACACACACACACATTGTGGGTGTGTTTTTGTGTTCAAACCAAACCAGGAACAAAAGGGTAAATGCATCAAATAGCAATGTACTTTCATTTCTTTGTCTATAATAGCATCCTACTTTCATTATTCCTATACAATATTGTGTGATTATTATTTTGTGCGTGTTTCTTAGTGTGTGTGTGTTTCTGAGTTCGAACCACACCACGACCAAATCTACAAAAACTTTATTTTTTTAAAATATTTTCCATTTTTTTTCTTTAGTATTTTTTTATTCCTTTTTTGGTGGACTGCAACACACACACACATTGTGGGTGTGTTTCTAAGTTCAAACCAAACCTGGAACAAAAGGGTAAATGCATCAAATAGCAATGTACTTTCATTTCTTTGTCTATAATAGCATCCTACTTTCATTCTTTCTATACAACATTGTGTGTTTATGATTGTGTGCATGTTTCTTAGTGTGTGTGTGTTTCTTAGTTCAAACCAAACCAAGACCAAAAGGGTAAATGCATCAAATAGCAATGTACTTTCATTTCTTTATCTATAATAGCATCCTACTTTCATTCTTTCTATACAACATTGTGTGTTTATGATTGTTTTCGTGTTTCTTAGTGTGTGTGTGTTTCTGAGTTCGAACCACACCAGGACCAAATCTACAAAAACTTTATTTTTTTAAAATATTTTCTGTTTTTTTCTTTAGTATTTATTTTATTTCCTTTTTTGGTGGACTGCAACACACACACACACATTGTGGGTGTGTTTTTGAGTTCAAACCAAACCAGGACCAAAAGAGTAAATGCATCAAATAGCAATGTACTTTCATTTCTTTGTCTATAATAGCATCCTACTTTCAATCATCCTATACAACATTGTACTTTCAGTACTTTATAGATCTACCAATTATAGCATTATAACTTAAAGCTTTTTTTATTGGAACAATATACTTTGAATATAAAAAAACAATGAAAGTAAATATTATATAGTTTTTTTTTGCAATTTGGTCAGTAAATCAAACTAAATGAAAGTAAGTTGCTTTTAACTATATTACAGCATCCTACTTTCATTGCATGGTATTTTCATTTATCCCTTAAGCATAATACACTAAAGTATTAAGACATTTCCAAAATAACAATGTACTTCCATTGCAATTTCAAAACTAAAATTGTTGCAACTAAAAGTTGACTCAAAACTTGCAACAACAAACTAAGTTTATTGTTATAATTTTTTTCCTTATTTATTCGTTTAATGGCAACCTACTTTCATTTTATTTTTGCCACGAGTATTATATGTTGTGTATTATAGCATTCTATTTTAAATAAATTTTATAATAGCATACAATTTCTTTTGTTCCGTGTACAGATGGATTGTAAAAAGCCACTTCCTCTTAAGCAAATAGACAATAACATTTCTGATGTGTTACTTAAGCTTCATTTGATCAAACTTTGGAAGTTTATGCTAAATGGATACACAAATGGAAACAATTCCCTCCAAATGTTACTTATCGATGAAGAGGTAATTAGTAACTTATTTACATTAATAGTTTATTAATTTTTTTATATATAGACTAATTTCATTATGCTTATTACTAATGGCCCATTTATTTTATTAGGGAACAATAATTCAAGCGAGTGTTATCCAACAATACTTATACCGATTTGAAAACAAACTTAAACAAGGAGAAACTTATTATATACCCATCGATTGTACAGCAACGAGCCAAGTTTGTTTTTAGTGACAATAAATATAGACTTTTTTTAACACAAGAACCGCTGTTAACAAATGTCTTACTTTCTCTGGATCAACAAATGGATTTTCTTTTGTTGATTTCCAAACAATTTTATCTGGAGATTATCCTGAAAATCGATCTCTTGGTTAGTTTGTATTTTATATAATTATTAAAATTTGTTTTTTTTTTCATATTTCTGTATGTATACATTTTAACAATTAATTTTCATTTATTTTTGTAGATGTTATTGGCAAGGTCGCATCATACGAAAAAATTGTCACAGAAAACTCGAACAAACAAAGACACCGGATGTCTTTTCAAATTGAAGATTTACAGTTTGCACACATATTTATCTACATAATAATTATTTTGAATTTATCATACACTTTTAATTAAGATAATATATTTTTATAGGGGAATTCTATTAAAAGTAACGTTGTGGGGGATTCTGGCACATCAGCTAAATGATTTTATATCCATCAACGGAAAATATCTTCTTTTAGTTGTTGTGTTACAATTTGGCCAAATTAACTTTTATAAAGGTTAATGTTTTTTAATCATTTATTATTTGTTTTAATTTTACATATGTCTAAAATATATATATGTATATTTAATATATAGGTGAAATAAGTGTTCAAAGCTATTTTGATGCCTCAAATTTCCTAATGAATTCTAATATCGATGAAATCAATGATTTCAAGAGAAAGTAAGTGTGTTCTATATTCTTGCTTATTTTCATTTATTTTATATTATATTATTTTATTTATTACTTATTTCTTACTATGTAAACAGTTTTATTGGTCGAATTGGAGAATCTACATCCTCGAGTGGCATGACGATGTTAGCATCCCAATCTGTGTCGGAAACTGATGAGTTTTTAAAGGATCCTGACTTTAAGAAGATTGTGAATATTTTAAAACCCAAAAAGGCTTGTTTCTCAATTATATATAATACAATATTTTTCTGTTTTATGTTTCTTTAATGGCAACCTACTTTAATATTTTTCATTTTATTTGGTTTTTTAAGTTTTCTTCGTTAAATTTTTTTTCCATATTTTAATTTTTTTCAGTTTTTTCCTTTAATGGTAACCTACTTTCATATTTGTCATTTTATGTTTATTTTTTTCGTTTTTTGGTGGACTGCAACACACACACACACACACATTGTGTGTGTGTTTTATTATTTGTCATTTTATTTGGGTTTTTAAGTTTTATTCATTAAATTTTTTTCCATATTTTAATTTTTTTTCAGTTTTGTTCTTTAATGGCAACCTACTTTCATAGTTGTCATTTTGTGTTTATTTTTTTTTCTTTTTTTGTGGACTACAACACACACACAAATTGTGTGTGTGTGTTTCTGAGTTTGAACCAGACCGGGACCAAATATGCAAAAAACTTATTTTTTTAAATATTTTCCATTTTTTCCTTTAATGGCAACCTACTTTTGTATTTGTCATTTTATCATTATTTTTATCCTTTTTTTGGTGGGACTGCATCACACATACACACACATTGTGTATGTGTTTTGTTATTCATACTTTATTTTGCTCTAATTACTTATTTTATACTACAGGTAGCCAACCACATTATTATTGGGACTATTCATTCAATATACCAAAATAAACCTTGGTATTATCTTGGATGATCCGCATGCCATATGAAAGCTACCCAAACGTGTCTAATTGAAGACAACCCGGATGGTTCCGAATCAACCCAAGAAAAACAGATTCTAGAATGTAACAACAGTCAATGCAAAAAACCTAATAAAGAATTTGTTCCAAGGTATGAATAATAGCAATCTACTTTCATTTCCATGTCTGTTTCTAAATTTTTTTATTTTCTTTCGTTCCCATTAATTAATGTTTACCTATTATTATTCTTTTTAAATATTATATGACGTTTTTGAGATTTACTACCAATTATTTTAATCTTATAGATTTATGATACCTATTCGTGTTCAAGATGATACGAGAGATCTACGCTTGACGTTATTTGATAAAGCAACTGTTAGGCTTTTGCAAATATCCGCAAAAGACTTGATTGAAAAACAAACAAAGGTATAAAAAAATTCCTCTTATATCAACAAATAAACTTTGTTTTGCTTTGTTTTTTTTTTTTTTTCAATAATTACTTTATTTCTTTATAGGCAGGATTTAGTTTGGATTTATATCCAAATGAAATTAATGTCTTGAAAAATAAGCTTATGGCATTCAAGGTTTATGTCAGCAAGTATAATGTAGAAAATGATAATAATGTCTATTCCATTACAAAAGCTATAGATGATCCAAACATTATTAGTCAGCTGGAAAGTAAAAATGTTCATCCGCAGGTATTCTTCAATATTTATAATTAATTCCTTTCATTATTTTTATTTGCTTAATTTATCTTCTATTTTAATTTTATTTTTCTAATATATAACTTATGAAAATTTATTTTTACTATGTAGAATTCTTTTGAAATTTGTTCAAATGAAGTTGGATCTAAAATTGGAGAAAATCTAACTCCATGTACTGAGAAATCTACATCAACTTCTTCTTTACAACTTACATTTACTCCTACAAATTTAAAATGAAAGCTTGATGTAGTTTATGATGTGGATGAGAACGTTGTTTGCTCAACAACCAAATCCCGAGTAAGTTTACCAGAAACAGATTCACAAATCAAACTTTTGGTTCCGAAAATTGAGAAATAAGTTTTCTCTTTTACCTGGATATTTTAAGATTTCCTTTTAAAGTTTTTTCTTTAATGTTTATATCATGTTTGTATGGACGGTTATGTTTTGAAGTTTATTTATTACCACTTTATAGTACTTTTAATAGGATTGGTTTCCAAAGTATGTATCTACATAGACAACATACAATGGTACGATGCTATAATGCATTAAACTATCCATTTGTGTTGCTATTTGTTGCATATTTATCTTTGTCATATCTATTATTGCAATGTATTTTAATTATGACTTTTATATAAAAAACAAGTTACTAATAAAAAAACATTAGGTTAAGCGTTAAAACCTGATCTGCCCACAAATCCAGCTTCATATCGACCTCCGTGAAGTTCATCATGTGTTATGTCAGCAACACTGTAAAACATAAGTATTCATATGAAAATCACAGAGATTTCAAATAGTATCGTGCAAATAGTTGTGTGTTCACAAACTGGTATAGATAAACAAAACCCAAAATAGAATGGGAATACATAAAAAGTTAAAGATAACACATCTATAATTGATGGAAATAAATATTATATAGTTCTTTTGCAATTTGGTCAGTAAATGAAACTAAAAAGAATTATTATAAGTACAATGTCATAAAAAAAATAAGGAGACTAAGTACAATGCTATATCGAAGGTAGGGACCGAAATTGGAAAAACGATAAAATGTTTACTGAAAGTAGGATGCTATCATAAACATATAAGTAAAAGTGTGTTGCTATTTCATGCATTTAACCCTGAGTTCAAACTAGACCAGGACCAAAAGGGTAATTTTTCTCTTTCACAGGGACCATTTCTGTAACTTTGTTCCACATGCACCATTTTCTCTATTTAAAAACTACAAGGACCAAAAGTGCAACAACAAATCAGAAAAACAAAACTGAAAATTACAGTTATGAAGAAAAATATTTTATTTAAGCATACAATTTAATATATACTAAATATAAAAAAACAATGAAAGTAAATATTATATAGTTCTTTTGCAATTTGGTCAGTAAATGAAACTAAAAAGGAATTATTATAAGTACAATGTCATAAACAGAATAAGGAGACTAAGTACAATGCTATATCGAAGGCAGGGACCAAAATTGGAAAAAAAAGATGTTTACTGAAAGTAGGATGCTATCATAAACATATAAGTAAAACTGTGTTGCTATTTCATGCATTTAACCCTATAATTAACTCATAATAAATACCTGAGTTCAAACCAGACCAGGACCAAAAGGGTAATTTTTCTTTTACACAGGGACCGTTTCTGTAACTTTGTTCCACATGCACCATTTTGTCTCTTTCAAAACTACAAGGACCAAAAGTGCAACAACAAATCAGAAAAACAAAACTGAATATTACAATTATGAAGAAAAATATTTTATTTAAGCATACAATTTAATATATACTAAATATAAAAAAACAATGAAAGTAAATATTATATAGTTCTTTTGCAATTTGGTCAGTAAATGAAACTAAAAAAGAATTATTATAAGTACAATGTCATAAACAGAATAAGGAGACTAAGTACAATGCTATATCGAAGGCAGGGACCAAAATTGGGAAAAACTAAAATGTTTACTGAAAGTACGATGCTATCATAAACATATAAGTAAAAGTGTGTTGCTATTTCATGCATTTAACCCTATAATTAACTCATAATAAATACCTGAGTTCAAACCAGACCAGGACCAAAAGGGTAATTTTTCTCTTACACAAGGACCATTTCTGTAACATTTTTCCACATGCACCATTTTCTCTATTTGAAAATACAAGGAACAAAAGTCCAACAACAAATTAGAAAAACAAAACTCAATATTACAGTTATTATAAATAAAAGAGGATCTTATAACAAAAGAACAAATGAGAATACATTGTTATAGCATACTAAATTTGACTGGAATTGTTTTTTAGAACTGATATTGTAAACTCTTTTTCTGTTTTCATTTACCACGATATTCTAAAATCTGATTTGAATTAATTTATTTTTCACACTCTTGGAGGGATTTTGAGAGATTTTAAATCATACAAATCAGTTAAAGTCAGTTAACTTGCATAAAAGATGTATAATCCTTTTCTTCCATAAATCTGAATAGCGTGTCCAGATTTCATTTTCATCAGAAAAACCCAGTAACGAGAAGGAGTCCTTTGTTAAAATCCAACACTTTTTGCAATCAACAGATCCAACAGTTTTTTCAGTCAATCTATTCCGGTTAGTAATCTACATACCTTCTATTAGTTCCGATTTTGTGTCTCAATCTGAAAAACATCAGATATGAACGAAAATCAAAAGTCTAATTTCTATTAGAACCGGTTACAGAAATAAAAAACAATATACTTACATGATTTTCAAAATCCAAGAATACGAAATTAGTGGATCGGTTTGATGAATTCGAATTCCAATCTCCATTTTCGATCTGGAAAAGATTCAACGAACTCAGGAGTCGATTCCATTGAACTCGATGTCGATATTGGATCTGGAAGAGGATTATCGAACATCTCGATTTTTGGATCGATTCCATTTTCGATTCCATTAAACTCGATTTTGAAACTGGAAGACGCGTGATTGTCGAACATCTGGATTTTGGAGTCGATTCCATTTTCGATTCGATGGTCGAACTTTCAATGATTCCATCAACGATTCCATCTTCGAGTTTTGTAGTCGATTCCACCTCGACTCAGGAGTCGACTACATTTTCGATTCCATTAAAGTGATTTCGAATTTTGGAGTAAGGAAAGGCAGTAACCCCTTTGTTTATGCCAGCGTTTTTTTCCTCATTTTTTAATAAAATTGATATTAAAAAAATACATAAATAATTGAACAAAATTAAATTGTGTAATTGATTTTTAGTACTAGAAAAGTTTTGTTATCTATAATTAAATATCAGTATATTAAAAAAATTATCTAATTTATAAATTTCTGGAAATAGTTTAAATGTTATTATTGATTCAATATTGTATATCCAAATTTTGTTTGTTTAATATATAATTTATTAAGCGTAATTAAATCAATTAAAACTAAATAAATTATAATACTATATGTCCTAATCTTAATTTAAAATTTACATACATTTATATTATGTACTTTATATTATAAAGAAGCATTTATAAGTTTATGTAAATGTACAATGTATTATGTAATAAAATTGAAAAAAAATAATTTTTATTCTATTATATTTATATCAATAAAAATATTATTGTAATTAATTTTGTTAAATTTATAATTAAATATGATTGTATAAATAAAAAAAAATATCTAATTTATAAATTTCTAAAAATTTAGAAATTTTATTATTGATACAATATTGTATATCGAATTGTTGTTTTTATGATGTATAATTTTAATAAAAGTATTTAAATCAAATAAAACTAAATAAATTATAATAATATATGTCCTAATGTTAATTTAAAATTTATACATTTGTATTATGTATTCTATAATATAATTAAGCATTTAAAAGTTTATGTTAGCATACAATATATTATATTAAAATAATTGGAAAATTCTAATTTTAATTTAATTATATTTTATGTTAAAAAACAATGTTGTAAAAAACTTTTAATTAAAAAACAATAACTCATAACAAATTTCATAAAATATTAAAAATGTTTTATGAAATTTTATATAATATAATTGTCTACTTTGTAAATGTATCATGGCTTTTTTAATACAAAGTTATGCTTTTCCCTAACTCTTATGATTATTTGTATATTCTGTTTATTTATAATTAACATCTTTTTTTACAGATTTCAAAAGAGATCATGGAAAATAATCAAGATAAAGATTGAAGATAAGTAAGAAAACTATACCTCAATAATAGTAAAATAAAACAAAATTTTACTAGACAAGCAGGTGACGCATCTACTACACATGTTTTTAACATGATTGATACAGGTGTATTCTAACTTTGTAACATTGTTATATTTGTTATAATAATTGCAAACAAATATTATGTATTTAGTATCTAATATTGTTTTGTAGATTCACAAAGGTCAATCAATATTATTGACGCTAAAAAAAGAAGACAATTCCGGAAATCATATTTAGATAATAGAAAATTTAGGAATATGTCAACCACATCAACCGTTCAAGCTTCATCAAGCCAACATGTAGTAAACATGAATGACAATGGTGATTACCAGTGTTTTGTTTATTGTTACTATATTTGTTTAACATTCAAATTACTTATATATGTTTATTGAATTTTTAAAAATTTTAACTACTTCTAATCTTATGTAGCAGGGGATTGCATGCTACCTTAGATTTTACCAGCTTCAAATAACTCTCAACGAATTGAATATGAAAGTCAAATCGTCAACTCAAATCAATCATGTGTATATCATCATACAAGCTTGTAGTATACTCTTATCAATTCAAATTTTATAAGTCCATTAGCTGATATATCCAACGGTACGACTATTTTCTTTATTATTTTTTGTAATATACTTTATATTTTTTATTAATAAAGGTGATAATCTAAATGTTTAAAATTTTTATTTTTCTTATAATAATTGCAAACAAATATTATGTTTTTAGTATGTTATATTCTTTTGTAGATTCACAAAGATCAATCAATATTATTGATGCTAAACAAAGAAGACGATTTCAGAAATCATATTTGGATAATAGAAAATTTAGGAATATGCCATCCACATCAACCGTTCAAGCTTCATCAAGCCACCATGTACTAAACATGGACGACAATGGTGATTATTAGTGTTTTGTTTATTGTTACTATATTTGTTTAACATTCAAATTACTTATATATATGTCTTCTTTTCTAAAAATTTTAACTACTTTTAATATTATGTATCAGGGGTTTGCATGCTACCTCATAATTTACCATTTTCAAATAACTCTCAACGAATTGATTATGAAAATCAAACCCTCAACTCAAATCAATCATATGCAATTCATCATACAAGCTTCCAGTCTACTCTTATCAATTCAAATCTTAGAAACCCGTTAGCTGATATATCCAACGGTACGATTATTTTATTTATTATTTTTTGTAATATACTCTATAATTTGAGAGTTTTTAACTTTCACCTGGTTTTTTTAGGCAATTATATTTCAAATCATAACACCCGGACACCTATGTCAAACAAAAACAACAATCTATATTCTCTAATGTCAGTACACCCGTAAATTCATCGACGAATTTACAAACATCATCTTTTAGCATATTAACATCAGGAAAGCATAGATTAAAAAGGAGGTCATCAAATGTATTTAATATTCCTTCAATCAACCTTACAACAAATGATGAAAATAATGATCAAAGTATTCATGAGGAAATACATGTTGGTGTATCAGAAGGTAATCATCTTACAAATCCCTGTTAATTTATTTTATTTGTACTAAGAAGCTACTAACAATGTTAAATAATTTTTAATACTTCAAAAATCTTATTCAACAGATTACCGAGATCATGGTGATCAAACTGTTATATGTTTCGTTTGTAAGGCAAAATTATGGAGAGCTGAACCTTCATGATCCAAAAAAACACCAAATAAAAGTTATTCAATATGTTGTGTAATGGCAAAGTGGAGTTGCCAAATCTAAAACAAGCTCCGCCAACTTATGAGGATCTTTTTCATTCAGTAGATTCTAAATCAAAATACTTCATGAAGAATATTCGTCGTTACAATTCGATGTTTTCATTTACCTCAATGGGTGGCAAAGTTGATTTATCAATAAATAAAGGCAAAGGCCCATACATTTTCAGGTTGAGTGGTCAAAATTATCATAGGATGGGAAGTCTTCTACCAGCTAATGGAATGAAACCAAAGTTCTCTCAATTATATATATATATATATATATATATATATATATATATATATATATATATATATATATATATATATATATATATATATATATATATATATATATATGTTGTTATAAATTCAGCGTTAGCACGACAATTATGAACAAACTAAAAACTAGAATATAGATGAAGAAAGAAAGAAAGCTTGAGAGCTTGGAGAGTAGAGAGAGTTTATATCACTTGTGAAAGAGTTGATATGAGATACATTTTCTTCCTTACATTGATGGTCTATTTATACTACCAAGTCTACTATTCAAATATAGTTGTTTAATTGGTAAATGCAAATTGATGACATAATGTTGTCATTCACCAATTACTTGTAACATATATATATATATATATATATATATATATATATATATATATATATATATATATATATATATATATATATATATATATATATATATATATATATATATATATATATATATATATATATATATATATATATATATATATATATATATATATATATATATATATATATATATGATACTGAGAACGAGAATTCAAATAGACATAGACGTTTTCGGTAAATATTTACACATTTCATTATTATTTCATTTAAATTTACTTCAATATTACAATACTAATTGAAATTTTATAAATTTATGTTGTCCTCAGTTGTCCAGAAGATGCTTCTACATCAACATCTGCTTTAAATTATATTGAGATTATACAATATTTGAAGCAAATGTTAGATTCTAATAACGAGTTGGTCAAGTGTTTTAGAATGGTAAAAGACTGTATCCATGAAAATCCTAATGTTGATGTAAAGTTACGCATTATAGGGAAGAGGATACAAGATGGAATGACATATAATTTACCAACTGCATCTGAGGTAGCAGCTTTAATTGTTGGAGACATTGGAGATTCGTTTGAAAAAAGAGATATCATTGTACAAACTTCATCGGGATGTCTTCGACGTATTAGTGAATTACATCCTTCATACCTTCCCCTTCAATATCCATTACTCTTTCCATATGGCGACGACGGTTACAGAGTTGACATACCTCATAGAGGTATTACGTCTTCAAGTAACAAAAAGCGGCGTAACTGTACAATGGGAGAATTTTTTGCTTATAGAATTAATACATTCTCATTAATTCTAAATTCAAAAAGGCTTTTTCAACAATTTTTGGTCGATGCATATACGATGATTGAAAGTGAGAGACTAAATTTCATAAGGAACCAACAAAAAGTTCTTAGATGTGAAACTTATGAACATCTTCGCAACATACATAATAAAGGGAATAATAATATTTCTAACATCGGACAATGTGTCATCTTACCGTCTTCTTTTACTGGTGGTGCAAGGTACATGCAACAAAACTACTTAGATGCTATGTCACTTTGTAAGTGGTATGGATATCCTGATTTCTTCATAACGGTTACATGTAATCCAAAATGGCCTGAGATTAAACGGTTTCTTAAAGAAACAACTCTTCAACCAGAAGATAGGCCAGACATCTTAAGTAGATTGTTCAAAATAAAGCATGATGCATTGATTAAATACTTAAAGGAGGATAAGTTATTCGGCAAGATTCAAGCAGGTATGTCTAATCATATTTTTTGTTTTATCATTATTATTATCATATTTTTGTTATCATTATGAAAAATTTTATATATTTAATTGGGTTTACTATAACATACATCATAAATGTTTGACTTACTAAAATAATATCTTACCTATTTTTTTGTTAATGTCTTTACAGTTGTTTACACTATTGAGTTTCAAAAGTGCGGGTTGCCTCATTGTCATATATGCGTGTTTATGCACACTGATGACAAACTTCGTACTGTTGAAAATATTGATCCGTATATTTCTGCTGAAATTCCAAAAATGCATGAAGATCCAGATTTGTATTCACTTGTGAAGGAGTTTATGATTCACGGTCCTTGTGGTGCGGAAAACATGAATTGCCCATGCATGATAGATAACAAGTGTTCAAAAAATTTTCCCAAGAAATTTTCAAATCAAACGTCGGTAAACACAGATGGTTTTCCTGTTTATAGAAGACGTGATGATGGATCTGTTGTTGAAAAGTGTGGTGTTAAGTTGGATAACAGAAATGTTGTTCCTTATAACAAACACCTTTTAAAAAGATTTCAGGTGCACATTAATGTTGAGTGGTGCAATCAAGCTGGCTCCATAAAATATTTATTCAAATATATAAACAAAGGTCCTGATAGAGCTACAGTTGAGGTTGCCCAAACCAATAACGAAGCTGATAACCCTGAACAAGTAGATGAGATTAAAGATTATTATGATTGTAGATATATATCTGCATCTGAAGCAACATGGCGAATTTATGGATTTGATGTTCATCATAGAACTCCATCTGTGGTTAGACTTCCTTTCCATCTTCCTGGTCAAAATCAAGTTATGTATGGTGCTGATGTTGACCTCGAAAATGTCCTTAACAAACCTTCAATTGCTTCTTCGATGTTCTTATCTTGGATGGAATGTAATGCAATTTACGAAAATGCCAGGGAATTAACTTATGTTGAATTCCCTACGGAGTTTGTGTGGAAAAAAGCTGATCGAAAATGGGAACCAAAGAAATCAGGATTTTCAATAGGCAGAATTCATTCTGTCTCTCCTAAACTTGGTGAGGCGTATTTCTTAAGGATTCTTTTAAACAAGGTGAAAGGACCAAAATCGTTTGAAGATATTCGAACAGTCAATGGAAACATACTTCCTAATTTTAGAGATGCATGTTATGCCTTAGGTCTTTTAGACGACGATAGAGAATACATTGATGCTATTAAAGAAGCAAGTCATTGAGGTTCTGGTTACTATCTACGTTCTTTATTTGCAACAATGTTGATGTCTGATAGCTTGGGTAGACCTGATTTTGTATGGGAAAGTACATGGGAATACTTGTGTGATGGAATTCTTTACAATCAACGAATTCGTTTAAAATCTCCAGGTATTATAACTATCTTTCATTATTTATCATTTTTAAATTCAAATGTCTTCTTTTTTATTTTAAAATTATTATTTAATATATTACAGATTTATCACTTACGGAACAACAACTTAAGAACTTGACATTGTTTGAGATTGAATCGTTTCTCCTTCGTAACAATTCCACTCTAAAAAATTTCAGAGAAATGCCTTACCCTGATAATGAATCTGTGTCTTCTTCAAATAATCGTTTGATTGCTGAGGAGCTTTCTTATTGCAACACAAGTTTAGAAAGTGAACTTGATAATCTTTTTGCTTCATTAACTGATGAACAACGAGGGATTTTTGACGATATCATGACAGCAATTAAAAATAACAAAGGAGGTTCATTTTTTGTTTATGGTTATGGTGGCACCGGTAAAACTTTTCTTTGGAAGACATTATCTACAACATTGAGATCTATACGGCAGATTGTTTTAAATGTTGCTTCAAGTGGTATTGCGTCATTGTTACTGACTGGAGGTAGGACAGCACACTCTCGGTTTCATATTCCTTTAAATCTTAATGAAGATTCCCTTTGTTTTATGAAGCCAAATAGCGATGTTTCGAGATTATTAAAACAAACTTCACTAATTATTTGGGATGAAGCACCAATGGTTCATAAGCATGCATTTGAACCTTTGGACCGAACATTGAGTGATATACTAACTTGTGATAATGTCAACAACTCTGATTTGATATTTGAAGGAAAAGTTATTGTTTTTGGAGGAGATTTCAGACATATTCTTCCGGTTATTGCCAATGGCAGTAGACACGACATTATAAATGCCTCATTAAGTTCTTCATATATATGGGATAAATGCAAACTTCTTACATTAACAAAGAACATGAGGTTGACCGTTGCAAGTGATCCATCTCTTATTGAACAAACAATATTATTTGCAAATTGGTTTCTCGATATTGGAGAAGGAAAAATTGGTGGTTCCAATGATGGGGATACAATCATCGATATTCCCGACGATCTTCTCATTAATCAATCATCTAATCCTATCGGTTCATTAATTGACTTTGTATATCCTTCTTTTCTTCAAAACATCAATAATCCAAGATATTTTCAAGATAGAGCCATATTGGCACCCGAAAAATGAAGTTGTTCAAGATATCAATGATCATTTACTATCATTGTTTCCAGGAGAAGAGAAGGAATATTTGAGTTCAGATAGCATATGTCAATCAGAGTTTGTTCAAGAATCTTTTAATGAGGCGTTATACTCACCTGATGTTTTAAATGGGCTTAAAGTATCAGGAATGCCAAACCATAAGTTGAATTTAAAGGTTGGTGTTCCGGTTATGTTACTAAGAAACATTGATCAGAAAAATGGCTTATGCAATGGAGCTAGGCTTCAGGTGCTTTCATTAGGTAATCGTGTCATTGAAGCTGTTGTCATAACTGGAAGTAATATTGGTCATCGGACTTTTATTTCTAGATTGTCTTTGACACCTTCTGACAAAAAGATTCCGTTCAAATTCAAAAGAAGACAATTTTCACTGGCTGTTTGTTTTGCTTTGACGATACACAAAAGTCAAGGACAATCATTGTCAAAGGTTGGGTTATTTCTTAAAGAACCGGTTTTCACACATGGCCAATTATATGTTGCGTTATCCAGAGTCAGAAGTAGAGAAGGATTAAAGTTGCTAATCTTAGATAAAGATGGTCACATAATAAACAAAACTTCCAATGTTGTATATAAAGAAGTCTTTCAAAATTTATGTTGAAGCATTTTTTGCTTTTTCAATATGATTATTGTATAAATTAAAAAACATTGTACAATTTTGGTTTTCTTTATCTTTATCAGTTTATGAACATATAACTTCTCTAAACCCCAATTATTTATTTTCATTCTAAGACACATACACATCTTGATATTATCTGCCAACTATATAAAATTAAACATTTTATTATTATAATACTTTAAGTAATCATCATCCGTGTGTGACACGGGTTATAACCTAGTACATAAAAATATGGCAAGCCGTATCCCTAATCTAAAAATCACAAGCAAGTCAATATTCTATGGACGAGATCAGCAGATGTAGAGAATACAACGTGTACAGGGTAAGATGTTGATTTCCTACGCAATGTAGACTAACACGATCGTAAGTACCTTTACTAGTTCTTCATGAATAATTCACATATGTTACGGATTTGGTGTTTGTGTGATTTTTAATCTAAATTTTTTTTCTATGGTCATTGGTTAATTTATATACGATGATGGATACTCATCTCATTCGTATTGTTATTTTGATTTTCATTAAAATTAATGGATGCACATAACACACATTATTAGCGCACTCTATGTGTTTGTGTATATGCTTGAGAGAGTGTGTGAAACAGATGTTGTTCTTGATGCTACAGAAAACAATAGATAAAATTACAAAATAATGAAACAGAGGCGACATTAACTGGAGAAAAGGTGAAACTTTTGAAATTATAGCTCAAGCGACTTGAATTGCTAGTAAGTTGGAATCTTTTTAGCATCCATTCAACTTAAGTTTTCAAGTCCAAACATCTTATTGCTTAAACATAATATTTTAATTTAGTTTTAAATAAAAAATTGTACGTCATACTTATTTTTATAAATCTAAAATATTGCAACGTTCTTCCATTACTATGGAGACGGGTCGTTTGAAAATTGATGTTGATCAATTAAAACAACAAAAGAATGTTGAAGTTGAGGCTGCAATGATGATGGAACAAACACTTAAGGATCCTGAGTTATCCTTTGCTAATAAGGAAGGTTATAGGAAGAAACTATAGAGGGTTATACTTGAGAAAAAAGACATAAATGCCTATCAATTTAATTAAATAAAGTTGCTCAATGAGAGACAAAATAGTTAATTACGAAGAATAAAATCATTGAAGGAGGATGAACATCTTTTAGCGTTTTTATAAGTTTATGATATCTTGCATTATTTAAGAATTTATTTGGTACTTCGTTTCTCAAGTAAAATACCCAAATATCTTCTGACTTTGTTATCTTTGAATTTATGTTATCAACTTTTGCTCTTTATATATTGCCTTTTTCCTTGCTTATATATATTCTCTTATTTATAGGTGGGCAATTGTATATTCTTAAACCATAGGAATTAAGACCCAAAAATGTTGCATTATCTATGAATTTTTATATATAATTTGTTTTCATATGTTGCATTATTTATGAAGTTTTTTCTTCAAAAATCTTATAGTGGCTAATAGACGCTACCATTAGTCACGTATCATCATTTAAAACATGGTCATGCACTAATTAAATAAACAGATGCATTTAATGTAACTAAGTACGTATTATCTTTTTGACATATTTTACCAATTAAACAATCCTTATAGCTACTTTGAATATTTTAAACATGCCTTTAGTTTAAGTTTTACACATTGAGTAGTCTTCAAAATTTGGCACGCATAACAAATCAAATTTTGACCAGCAACTCCTAATATTCATATGTGTTAGATACGAAATTCAATAAACGACACAATAGGATTAAGTTATCCGAAGGATTGATTCAACAAACAAATAATACACTCAAGGACAATTAAGAACAGATAAGAACAAATGAATTGAGTAAACCAGGTGCCGAATGCTTAGTATTACTTTTGGGGGTTTTACAATTTGTAATGCTCAAACTCGCACTTGGCCTAGTGTGGTATCCTTGATATTTATAGGTGATCAAGGATATTAGATTAAAAAATAACTTACTAATAGTACAAGGAATATTCTAATTGATTGGGTATCACTATTAGCCAATAAGAGAGCAGCATAACCATAGGCGTGTCTGACAACCCACGTGCTCTTAGGATATGGTTTGTTATACAAAAACCTTCGGATCCTCCGGAGTAAAATCTTCGGATCTTTAGGTGCAGGACTCAAGCTTCGCATGCAAAAGATCTTCGGATGGGGATTACACTTCAGCACAAAATTATCCTCAACAATCTCTCCCTTTGTGTGAAGTGCATCCGAAGCTATTGTGCAAGATGCTTCTTGAAGGCTTGCTTCAAACAGTACCTTACAGCGAACCACCATGCAAGGTGTTCTCTGATTTTCTTTTTATTAGCATAAGAGTTGACCGAGCATGTGTTCACTTCACTAATGATGTTATTTATCAATACAGAAGGGTAAAAGACCCTTGTAGTCCACTTCAAAGAATTTGCACACCACCATTTCATCATTCGACAACCCTTTGAATACCACTCCCCAGGGCTTCTCAAGTATCTCCCCATTTTTGAATCCGTCAAGATTTTGAACACTGCACACTGGGGGAGCAAGGGATTTTCTGAATAGTTCAGCCACTTCCATGTCGAACTTGCCAAAACGCATCATATAGTTCCGAAGAAATGCAGAGACATGATTTCTGGATGCGTTCAAGACAATTGGTGAATTGGCAACGAGGGGTGGAGAATCTCTCATCATATCAAGAATCACAACAAAATCATGAGGGTTCATGATTGAAAAGTCTGCTATGGTGAATCTTGATTCCTCTTCATCCGAACCTCTAAGGACAGAGAAATCATAGTTTTGAAAACCTTCGTATAAATCTCCTTCTTTAATGGAGATGAGTTTAACTATCGTTTTCAAGCTCCATACAAAATTCGGTTCTTGTATGTACTTCTCATGGAATTATTTTCTTCGTCTTAAAAGCTTGTAACTCGTCATCCGCTACGGTTCGGACAAATTGAAAGAATTCAAAAGTTTTTGGATTGTAGGGAAGGTCGAGTTGGTTATCCAAGGTGGCTTCTATTGAATAGCTCTTGGGAGAGAGTCTATTGAAGACATCAAAATATGCAAATCCACAGGCTTCTATGGTTTCAGCAGTCCATATTTTGTTGCTTTCAGCCATGCCGTTGATCTGCAGCATTTTTTAAAATTCCTCCTCTCTCACTTTATGAGCTTGTTCCATGTGTGGAACAATTAGAATACCCTTTCCCTTGTCCTCAGGTTTTTTTTTGTACCTGAACCACCAACCCCCGAAGATCCTTTGGTGGATGTGATAGTTGAGAAGGTGGGACCCGAAGCTGTTAAAAAATGGTGGTTGACCAAGAGAAACAACAATGTACTTTGTTGTTGCTGTTGTTGTTGTTGTTGTTGTTGTTGTTGTTGTTGTTGTTGTTGTTGTTGTTGTCGTCGTTGTTGTTGTCATCAGAAGATAGGGCAGTGGACCACGAACCAATGGCTTTTCCCCCTTGCGAAGGATGAACCGTAGGGTTAGGTTGAGCAATTACTCTTGGTCTAGATTGGGCAGCTTGAGCACGTTCCATACGATGAGCAACATTAATTAGAGGCTGAAGGGTTAGCTTGAGTTTATTGACAAGATCGTTGGTTATTGTAGAATTTGTACTTTGTAGTTCCGTAGCAAACTTCTGGACTACAGATGTTGATAGTTCAGCCGTCAATTCCTCAATCTTCGCATTCGCCGCTTGAATTTTGTTTTCAAAATGAGTTTTGTATTGAGTTTGTTACGATATACCCACTTAATTAAGACCAACGATCGAAGCATTTGCAGGTTTTGGAATAAGTCTTCAAACTTTGTTTCTTTCAAATTCTTCCAATTCCATCTGCATTGCTTTGATCCAGTCTGGGTGATCAAATGCATCTTTAATGGTTTTCGGTTCAATTTTGGAAATAAAAACATTGAACATGCACAACTCCAAAGTTTTAATTAAGTCCTGTTGTTTTTGATGAAGTTGTGCACGTGTCATGACCTTATCATGAACATTTCCAATGAAAAGTGATGAAGGATGATTTCTCGTCCATTTTTCCAAAGGTGGAAAATTCGGATCGAATTCAGGTGGACCTTCAACATTTATTTACTCTGTGTCTAAAGGATAGCCTGAAATGGATGGTAAATCATCATTTATTATCGTTTCTTGATTTGTTATGTGGGTAGCATTTGTTTAAGGAGAATTTGTATTTAAAGAAATGGAAGATGAGTTTAGAATTTGCTCCCCCTCGACTGCAGCAGTTGGAGAGTTTGTTCTTCCATGATCAGACGAATTTGGCGTTGAGGCTTCTGGCTCCCCTGAACATTTGGATACAGGGACATAATATGAGAAATCTCATGTGAAGGGTTGTTGTTAGTTGTATTGTTGAGCTCCCCCTCGAAACCAGAGTATTCTTGATAACTATTGGAAGACTCCCCCTCAACCGAAGAGGGTTTTTATATACTGCTTGAAGGTGAATCTTCGGGACCATCTATGAGCTTGGAAAGTTTGGACACATTATTGTCTGGTGCCTTAGCTTCGGAATCTCCAGGCCGTACTGGTGGATCAAAAAGGAGTTGGAAATCAGCATCAAAATATAGAATTGGCAGTGCATCCACAACATATTTTGGAAAGATAGATGACATCCGAAACGCATGTTGAGATTTCTTGATATAGTAGTCATCGAACGAAATATTTAAGGTTCTTCAATTTTGCATGTTCTTTTGTTCATGACTCTGTAGGATTTAGAATTTGAGGAATATCCTAGAAATATGCCTTCGTCAGTCTTGTCATTGAACTTTTACAAATGATCTTTCAAGTTTAGAATGAAACACCTACAACCAAAGATGTGAAGAAATTTGACATTTGGTTTTCTTCGGTTGAGAACTTCGTAAGGTGTAATGTGGAACCGCTTGTGGATGTAGGATCTATTTTGAGTAAAGCAAGCAGTTGAGATAGCTTCGGCCCAGAAGTACATGGGCAAAGTAGCAAAGTTAAGCATTGTTCTAGCTGCTTCACATAAAGAGCGATTACGACGTTCCACAACACTATTTTGTTGTGGTGTATAAGGTGCTGAGAAATTATGTGTAATCCCCTTCTTATTCAGAAAACCATCAAGGGTTTGATTTTTGAATTCGGATCCGTTGTCACTTTGCACCATTCGAACTGTCTTGTTCAGCATTACTTCCATATTCTTGATGAAGTAGATGATTTCTTCTGCTGCATCAGATTTATTCCTTAAGAAAACTACCCATGTGAATCAAGAGAAGTCATCAAAAATAACAAGGATATATTTCTTTTTCCTAATTGATTCAACCGCAGATGGATCACAAAGATCCATGTATAGAAGTGAAAGAGGTTCGGTGATCTTTAGATTGATCAAGGTTGGATGTTTCTGCTTTGTTTGTTTGCCATGTTCACATTCATAGCAGAGTGTATCATTGTCGAATTTAAGAGCTGGCATCCCACGAACCAAATCCATTGCCACTAATTTGTTGATTGCTTTGAAGCTTAGGTGAGCTAACCTTCGATGCCATAACCAGCTGATATATGAGTTTGGTTTGGATAAAAGACACAACGAAGGTCCACCCGTTATTGGCTTTAGATTTAAGGGAAACATTAATCCTTTCCTTTCAGACTTTAGCAGAACTTCCTTTGTAGCTTCCTTGGTGATGATACTCCCTTGATTGTTGAATGTTACAGCATTTCCAATTCCAACAACCAATTGAGAGATGATTACCAAATTATGTTTCAATCCTTCAACAAATGCTACTCGATTTATTGTAAATTGTACATTCGTAATTTTACCATAACCATGAATGGGACATGTTTCATTATTACTGAAGCGTACATTTCCAGCATCATCCAAAGTTCTATAATCCCTTAAATACTCATTCTTTCCAGTCATATGTCTTGAGCAGCCACTGTCCATGTACCATTTAGAATCGTACTGTTCGTTTGACATAACCTGCAATCAGTTAATGAGAAGTTGGGACCCAATCAATCATGGGTCCTCGAGGTAAACAAAGGATTCTTGGATCCATTTTTCAACTGCTTCTTTAGATATTTCATTTGCACTTAAGTTTATCATGTTTTCAGATGTTTCATGAGAAGAACAAGATGAAACGGAAAATGATACAGATGAACTTTTGGTATGTATTGAAGAATTTAAAGAATTTGATTTTGTAATGTTTATTATCTTCGGAACCCAAACTTGTTTATATATTTTGGAGTTATTGGTTTTCGAAGTTTTCTTTGTTTTCGTTGTTTTCAAAGATTTTGATGACTTAGAAGATTTTGATTTAGGAGTAAGATTTTTGTTTAAGTCATCCCTTTTCCAATTTGATTTAGATTTTTCAATTGTTGATTTTCTGGACAAAGAACTACATAGTGTAGAAGTACACAAGTATTCTTCGTATGTGAGTTTAAAATCGTTTAATGAAAGATTTTTATTTTTGAACAAATCCAGATTTTTTCTAGCCATGTGTGGAATGTATCAATCAAATTGTTTCATTTAGAAAAAGTTTTCTTTGAAGGTTTTTAGTATTTTGGATTTGAAAACTTTGGTTTTGTTGGTACGAAGGTGGGTTTTGAGTATTGCTTCGTTTTAGAATTTGAAACCTTCGTATCACATGGTTTTGTTCCTGAGGTTGAAGCCTTCGTATCAACAGATTTTGTTGGTACGAGGATTGGTTTTGTTTTCATGAGATTAATAGACCGTTTTCCTTTTGAAATCACAACTGTTGGTTTAGTTTTCGGTTTTGAAATCACAACAGCTGGTTTTGATTTTGAAGTGGATGCCATATTTTGAGGATTTTTCAAAATTGTGGGTTTTTGTACCATTGGTTTGGAAATTGTAGTTTTGGATTTTAAAATCTCATTCTCAATGGACATTGCAAGTGGAACACATTCATTTGATTCCATTAGTTGAAAAACATCTATATTCGGTGTCACAGTCTTATCCATGATTTGAATTTGTTTGTAATTTCTCTCGGTGTAATTTTGATTTTGATTTTTGGCATTTAAAAGACGAGTCAAATGTTTTGGAATTTTTTGTTGTTCATAACATAAACGATTGTAAATGTTATATGACCATAAAAATCTTTCTTTCTAACATTAATTTTTACTTCCAAGTGTTCGTTTAAATTGTTTTCAACGATTTTCGAAGATGAGAAGAATCCTTCCTCGGTAATTGTGGAATTATTCTCCTCAACAATTTTAACTAAATCCTTGTCAATCAAAAGCGAAGCACCAGGTCGTACGAAAATTTTGTTTTTGAAATAAGAAACCTTCGGGTAAACACAAGCCACGTGTACTAGTATTTTTGAATTATCTTTGAGATAATGTTCATAAGAGATACATTTATCTGAAATTTGTGTTTTGGTTTTCACCACTTCTTTGGTTTTGTATGAATTTTCAGTTGTTTCATATTAACAATAAATTTTTGTTTTGCCTTTGTCAATCGAAGATAATAGTGAGATACATTCGGAAGGTAATGCGGATACAGATGATGTTTTAAAGGCAATTGAAGAACATTCAATTTCCTCCATATCCAAATAACTATCAGATCCAGTTTCAACAGTAACATCTGGTTCATTTTCAATTTGAGGAATGGATTACTTAAGAATTGGTACTTCATTTGGTAATAATTTCAACAGATCACTAGCATTCAACAATTTTTCTACTGAAATTAAACCATGCTTGTACAAAGTATTAGGTACTTCGGATCCAGAAATAACTGATTCACATTCATAAGAAATATTGTCAACACTTTATAAATCAAACACAATGAAAGGAAAAAGTTTCTTGTGCTGATCAGTACAAACATCACCAGAGTGATAGATCCTAGTGATGTGTGAATAGAATCTCTTATCAGTCTCATAAAAATGTTTCTCCGCCTTAAAATTACATCACTGTTGTCCAAGTATTTTTCCTTATTCTCCTCTAAAACTGAGATTCTTAGGTTGGCCTTTTCTAGGGACAACTTCAGATTTTCTACTCTCCCTTCAACCAAAAATCTCCTCCTCACTGCTATTCGTGCTATTATTAGCATCAATTAGCATTTTATTCATAACAGAGCAATCGCATCAATATCAGAAGAATATTTAGAAGCAGGAATTTTACAAGAAGAAAGACGTTTTGATACTTGTTCCGAAATTGTTGGACGAACCTCCCTTGCCATTAACCAGAAATCGTCATCATCAGAAGAATCATTCAAATCCTTCGCATCCTTTACCAGCAATCCTTCACATCCATCACCATCTTCATCTTCGTTCTCATCGGAAGCTCATTTCTGAAAGCTCTTACCGGCATCAACAGCGACAAAGGCGCTGTGAGTTGGCTTTCGTACTTCATCATCATCTGAGTTGAAGACCACACTTGGTACATACCCATGCTGCCTTCCGAAGCCACAATAGCAAGATCCTTCGTCTTCTCTCTTACTCATTTAATTTCATCACATAGTAGGCTTCGTCGTTGACTTGGGATTTCTTTTCGTTTTTCTTGCAAACCATGCAGTCCTTCGTAAAGTGATTCTTCCCTTGGCAGTAATTACAATCATAACCTAAGTCACCAGCAACCTTCTTCTCTTCATTTTTCTCTTTATTAGCTTCGAAAGTCTTTAGATCTGAAGTCTTCTGAGCTGAAGGATTGGTGTTTTCTTCATTTGGGGTGTAGATCTCAAGTTTGGGTTTTGGCACATACGAAGATTTGTTAAAGGGCTTTGTGAATGGTTTTCCAGAACTTGGTTTGTTCACAAAAGGTTTTTTGAACCTTCAGTTGTTTGCAGCGTACAAAGCAACCGTCTCACCACTGTTATTCACCACGTAACCATCTTGTTCATCTTCAGTTTCTTCTTCTTCAACCTTAGAAACAAGAGCTAAGGTTCCAACATTCTCACTCCTTCTTCCAACAATGTCAAGCTCGTGCAACTTAATCAAATTGTACAGTGCTACAAGTTGACACTCCTTGATATGTTCATAAGATTTGACCATCAGCATGATTGGTCTCCACTCCTTCCTTAGACTGTACAAAAATTTGATGTTAATTTCCTGTTGACTACGAACTTCACCATATTTTTCAAGCGTGCAGAGCATGTTACTATATCGTGCGTAAGCTTGCTCAAGAGATTCATTCTCTTATTGTTGAAAATTACCGAAATCAGCAACAACTTCTTGAACTATGCTTGACTGGAGATTTTTATCACTCAGCAAACCTTATCGCCAAACGATCCCAGATTTCCTTTGCAGATTTTGAACCAGAGATGTGGTGTCGAACATCAAGACCAAGACCACTACGCAATTCTCTCATGGCCCTTTCATCGTTTTCGACTTTATTCAGATCAACAGCATTAAGAACTTCTGCATTAACACCTTCTACGATAACAAAATGAGCACCAATGTTAGCATGAGGACCTTTTGTCACAAATCTCCACAGATCTTTATCTAATCTAACCTGATAATCTTCCATTCGGTCTGCCCGGTAGTCGTAGTAAGTTGGAACAAGAACTGGTGACTTAGTGGATGAACCAATAAGGTTTGCGTAGTTCAACACATTTGTGTAAGTTGCTGTTGAATCCGTCATTGTGATTGATTTTCTCAAACAGATCTTTATAGAAAAATGAGTAATAGACTTCAAATACAATTGCAGAAACCTAGATCTGGGAATCAATCTAGATCTAGAATTGTAAGAACAAAAACGAGATTTCTATTAATAGGTTTTCGAGCTGAACCTTCTCTGATACCACGTGTTGGATATGAAATTCAATCAATGACACAATAGGATCAAGTTATCCGAAGGATTGATTCAACAAACAAATAATAAACTCAAGAACAATTAAGAACATATAAGAACAAGTGAATTGAGTAAACCAGGTGCCGAATGCGTAGTATTACTTTTGGGGGTTTTACAATTTGTGATGCTCAAACTCGCACTCGGCCTAGTGTGGTATCCTTGATATTTATACGTGATCAAGGATACCATATTACAAAATAACTGACTAATAGCACAAGGAATATTCTAATTGATTGCGTATCACTATTAGCAAATAACAAAGCAGCATAAACGTAGGCGTGTCTGAAAACCCACGTGCTCTCAAGATATGGTTTGTTACACAAAAACCTTCGGATCCTCCAGAGTAAAAGATCCGCTGATCTTTAGGTGCAGGACTCAAGCTTCGCATGCAAAAGATCTCCGGATGGGGATTACACTTAAGCACAAAATTATCCTCAACAATATGTTTTTCTAATATAGTAGATTTTACCTTCATTGAAATCATTTCTTTCATTTACCATTTACATTATATATATATATATATATATATATATATATATATATATATATATATATATATATATATATATATATATATATATATATATATATATATATATATATATGTAAGTTTAGACACATAATAAACTATACTGTGACCATATAATACTTACACTCACAACGTTTCTCTTTTATCATAACAATTGCTTGTTTTTAGACCCACATAAGGTATTAAAACTTGACTATATAATGATTATAGTTACTTGTTTTTGTTTTCTTTTACAAAGTGGCTAAATCGTATCCTATGGTCACACAAAATCATTTATATAGCCATATGTACTCGATTTACCTTCATTGAAATAAATCCATTCCTTTATCATTTATATTATATATAAGTTTAGACACATATAATAACTACTACCTTGATCATATAATAGTTACACACAACGTTTCTCTTTTATCATGACAGTTGTTTGTTTTTAGATACACATAAATATGTAAAACTTGACCATAGAATCGTTATAGTTACATGTTTTTGTTTTCCTTCACTAAGTGGCTAACCATATCCTATGGAAACCACAAATCATTTCATTCCTTCACCACTTATATTATATACTATTTAAGACACGCATAATAAAGTCTACCGTGACTATATAATACTTAAGCTCATAACATTTCTCTTTTATCATGACAATTGTTTGTTTTTAGACACACATATGATATTACGATGTGACCATACCATGTTTTTTATTCTTTTACTAAGTGTGTAAACGTTATCCTATGGGCATACAAAATCATTTATGGAGCCATATGTACTTGATTTTACATTCATTGAAATCAATTCATTCCTTTACCATTTATATAATATATAAGTTTGGACACATATGATAAACACTATCGTGACCATATAATACTTACACTTACAATGTTTATCTTTTATGATGACAATTGTTTATTTTTAGACACACATAAGATATTACAACGTGACCATAAAATTGTTATAGTTACTTTTTTTTGTTTCTTTTAGTAACTGACTAATAAAAAACTATTATATGGTCAAACGAAATCAATATGTGGTCATATATACTCGATTTTAGCTACACTAAAATCATGTGTCAAATTTAACTCTTTGGTTTAGACACAGAAACAAATGTTTTATGTGACCATATATGCATCTTTCGTCTCTAAGAAAACCATCACTAAATGTTACCTTTTTACAATATAAATTGTGGCCGTTGGTGATATGTGGCCACATTGTTCGAATGTGGCTCGTAAAACGCTAAATGTTGACATTAAATCGTTATGAACGATTATGATCTAGCAGCAATGGTCACACATATTGTTGTAAAATGTAGCGAAAACTAGTCTAAAACTTTTTAGGTGACCTTTAGTCTTGCAAAAAACTAGAAGTGTGACCGGGCGGTTTTGGAAAAAGCATGTGCGTAGGTCAATTTATTACTAGTGTCTAAAGAAACAACGTGAAGAAGCAATAGAAAAAATCAAAGAGTTGGAGCCTAATGTCTTTGTCCATGATACTTACGATCTAGCTGCAACCTTTCAAGAAAATACATATGATGCAGTTGACAGCACAAGAGATGTGATTTAAATGCAAATTCAACCATTGGTGAACTTCATTTCAAGAATACCTAGGAATTCTCCAAATCCTACTTTGTTACCTTTGTCACAAAGGGGAGTAGTAGTGAAACCGTAGTTTGTGCCATTAATTGAGCAAAGGCTAATCTTAACTAGCCAAGGTCCTTCGATAAACATTCCAAAGACAATTGTGTCTACCGTCCGACACCCATTTTAAGAAGGCTTCACCATTGGTATTGTTGGTTTAACAACCTCAACTATTGTACAACTCTTGCCGAAATAGTAGTGGATAAAGAAAATGTATTAATGCACCAAAAAAGAAAAGAAAATCATTGATGAAGGGAAATGGGAATGATCCACAAAACTAAATTCTTTAGCATGGGAACGAGTTAGGAAGATAATGAATATGGATGATATTTCTAAAGTTTTGAATGTTAGGACCATTGCAACTTCCGCTTTTGATGAAGTGGAATACTTTGAGAAGCTTCCTAACTCTTAGTTTTAGAAATATCTTGTATCAGAGAAAAAGTCCATTGAGCTAATAAAGAGATATTTATGAAGACCGATTCCAATTTACTGTTTCATTCATCCTTGTCCGTTCTTAATTCTACAAGTCCTAGAATTTTTGGTCCTACATATAGAAATTGAAGGAAATTTGTTGTTGGAATCGGGAAGGAAATAAATTTTAGTAGAAATGACTTGATGGTATGATAGATTACCAATACAATTGATTTAGTCTAGTGGGTTGTTGAATGAGTGGATGAAACAGGGGCGGCAACTCATTTCCTTATATCTTTCACTAAATTAGTAGTGTGTAATATACTTTCTTTAAAGGTATAATTTAAAAATAACTGTTTTTTCAACTCAGGAACACGTAAATTACTACTTTTTTCCTTTTTTCGTAGTCAGGAACATGAAAATATAATATATCCTTCTGTTTCATTTCATTTCTTTACCTTTGTATTTTCATTTTCCTTATTTTCTTTCCATTATTAAACTCATGAACAAGAGTTGTTTTAAAACATTTTGATTCATACCTAAATTCCACAATAACAAATAGTTTTACCCTTGATAGTACACACTTACAAAGCTTTTTCACCATTCAAAAATTGTACACTATAATGAAAATTATATTGAAGATATGCACCCGCTTGTAAATCCGTAATATATAAGCTTATCATATTTTGACTAAGGTGTTTTCCTGCATGAAATTCTCAAGTTCCAATATTTTAACTCTAATTGACATTCGAAAACTTTTAACAAGTTGGAGGATGCAGGTTCCAAGTGTGTAATACCCTCCTTTTAAGGGTAAATATTTGTCATAAACATGTTAATCAAGGTACCATATAGGTTGTGGGTTGTCTGGTGGTGTAGAGGTACATATTTAATTCTATATGTTATACCCATTATTGCATTATTAGACCATACAATATAGATACAGCCAAGCAGTTATGTGTGGTGATTTCTCGAGTAGATGTTTTTCATACACCCATTAATCAGGGTACCATATTGGTTTTGGTTTCGTTACATGGTGTAGAGGTACATATTTAATTTTATATGGTATATCCGATACTGTACTATTTATTATTAAACAATATATAACCGCTAACTTAATCTAGGGAGCCACTGTTACGCCAGTACAATATACTACCTTACATGAGGAGAGGTTGTCAGTAAGACATGAGGTGCATTATTAGTATTACATATTTATAATAAATTTTGAACCTTTAACAATTAGTAGCCCATTTCTTCTTTTATGGCCATGATAATGAACTTGTGAAGTTGTCTTCCAAAAAGATTGAGGGTGTACCTTGTTTCACTACATGATGACATCATTAAGGTTCATCGGTCAAAATTGAAAGGTTTTATGCAATCAATAAACTTTAATCCTAAGTTTACATGCAGCCTAGATTTTCTCTATGTTTTCTAACTTTGAACATATAATAAAATCCCTAAACGCCAACAGAAAATTTACTAAGAAATAAATAAGAAAAACTAACATTTAGATTTCAAATCTTGGAAGCCAAGCAACACAATTGTCTTGCCTCAAATGCAGTCACACCCACCATCTAGGGTTTCGAAAATTCCAGAGAGAGTAAAGGAAAGTAGCGCAGACTTTAGGGTGCCAGGGGTCTCTATTTATAGCCTCCATGTGGTGACAGATGAAACCCTTGAGATAAGCCCATTTAGTTCAAATCAAGATAACCCTTTTATCATTTGAACCAAACCCATTTATCTCCTTACTAGGGTTTCGAACTTAAGGATAATGCTCTCCTTAATTTTGCCACCTATCATATGTCCTAGCCAGTTACCACTCAACTATTTGTTGGAATAGGTATCTAAGCCATGACTTTATATTTGTATTTATCTTATTAATAGAAACAAAGTCCATTTGGGTTGCCCTCATAGCAGGAGGATTGATGTAGAAGTCAGTAGAGAGAAAGGTTGATTTATTAATTGTTTAATAAATCAATAGAAATAAATAAATAGTTTATTAATATATTTAAGTGTTAATATATTAATTAGAAACTATAATAATTAATTAGAAATTAATCTGGAAATAATTGGATTTAATTTGGAGATTAAATTAATTAATTAAAAGTGCATGGACTGTTTGTATTTATTCAATAGTTGAATAACTGGCAAGCCAGCAGCCAGGGGCCAAAGTTGGCGCCAATATAGAGGGAACTCCATAGTTGGCGAAAACCCTAATTAGGGTTTAGAAGCCTTGGTCCAAATGGTCAACATGCTTGCCCATTAAGGAGGCTCATCTAGGGTTTCAGCTGTAACCCTAGGAGGCTATAAAAGGAACCTCATGGCTCCCCTCTTTCTGCGCTAACTCTCTCTACCAGAAGAAACTCTGCTGTCTTCTCTCCTTCTTTGCTTGGGTGTGACTCCATTTGAGGCAGGACACTTGTGTTGCTAGCTTCAAGAACAAGATTCAAAGGTTGGTAATTCTTGTTTTGATCTTTAGAATTAAATGTTGGCCTTTAGGTTTTATATTATATGTTCATAGAAGAAAACATAGATCTCCTTTAGGGTTGCATGTGAACTTTGGAATTTTATAGTTTATAGATTGTGTAGAACCCTTCAGTGGTATCAGAGCCAATTTGTTTTCTTGTGAATTTGATGTAATTGTTTTGCTTGTTGTTGGGTGGTTTGCGAAAATTAGACCCACCATGAGTCCACCATCGATTTTTGGTGGTTAGGGTTGTGCAAACCCTAGCCTCCTTCCCTTTTCTGCGAATTGTATGCTTGCCATGAATAGTTGGTTGTTATTTTTGGTAATTATTGGATAATTAAGTAACTGAAACCCCTTTTCCCATGCCTGCTATTTTCAATAATTAAGGGAGAGTGTTAGGAAATTAATTTGATTAATTTTTGTGATTCCCTTACTTGATTTAATTAGTTTAATTAAATTGTTTAATTAAAAGACCAATTAAATCACTTAAAGATTTAATTTAAAATTTTCGAAAAATAAGTAATAATTTGTGAAAATTATTAGAAAATTAAATCTAAAATATTTTAAAGAGTTAAAAATATATCTTATATATTTATGATTAAAAGTTAATATTTATATGTAAGATAAAACTGCTTAGTCTTACCGTTAATAGGCCTCATTCACAAAACTGTCCTATAAAGAGGGTATAGGGCGACTGCCTATAAAATGATAGTCTAATGGGTGTCCACTCTCACCTACCGCTCTCCTAGTTAGTCGAGTATCGTTAGCCGAACAGGTTTGATAGAATCGCTAAGCCTCTTAAAAGTATAATGTTATAATTGAAAGTACTAGAACCTTGAACAAAATCCCAATCTAGTTACTTTAGGTCAAAAATGTGAATGTGTTGCTAATCTATGAAGTTGCACATTGCACCTTGTGAAACATTGGTGGAGCGTGTATGGTTAACCGGCACACCAATAGGGGTTCACAAAGGGTTGCAATGGGTTTCTCGATTTTACCATTATTGATGGAGCGTGTGTGGTTAACCGGGTCGTCAATTAGAGATGGTAATTAACTTTGAGAATACCAAGCAAACTTGCATGGTTATTCACACCCGGTTTGTGATCCTCGGCATCCCAGTCACAAACAGTGGGGCACATCCGAGATTAAACATGCCATTGAACTGTTCAATAAATCTCAAGAGATCTAGGAATTTCATATGATGAAATTGATAAGTCTATTATCTACCTTAATGACCATTATGTTGTGATTACGGCATCCCTCTTCACATCATAGTTGGGTATTTTGGGTCCTAGCCTTAATAAATAATATATTGGGTAATTATTTAAAAGGATTGATTAAACTAATAAATTATGTTTATTATAGATGTCTGAATCAAGTGTCTATTCTCCTCCTTCA
The DNA here is from genome assembly GCA_023525715.1 of Cichorium intybus. Lineage (NCBI taxonomy): Eukaryota > Viridiplantae > Streptophyta > Magnoliopsida > Asterales > Asteraceae > Cichorium > Cichorium intybus. Next base: position 91,193,260 of record CM042014.1, on the reverse strand, counting down.
CCCATTTCTGAGAGCATCAGAATGCACCTGCGAAATATGGAAAGGTTGACTGGCCTTAACTGTAAGAAATGGCTTCGCAATTGGAGACTGGTTCTCGTTATTGCTGGCAAGCTACATCTCACTGAGTATCTGATCCCGGTTCCACCCAAACAAGTCATCATAAAGAGTTCTTATGATATGCATAACTTCTTAGTTGATGAATCCGAAAAGATTTGTGACCTCATGCCATTGACCATTGACCCCGAGTTCCGCATGGATTTTGAATCCCTAGGGCCTTATGAGTTAATGCAATCGGTTGAGGAAACATTCCAAAATCCAATTGAAGAGGAACGATCTAGGATCTTCAAAAGACTTGCAGAGTGCAAGCTAAAAGAAGGAAGTAGTATCGACTCACATGTTCTTTACATTGAAGCATACATAGGCAAATTGTACAAACTTGGTTACTCCATGAGTCAGGAGATGAGTGTTAACATTCTACTCGCTTCGCTGAGTAGTGAGTACGATCTGTTCATTCAGACGTATAGAAAGGAAGACCAGAAAAGGGCTTTTATGGAAATGCTTCCACTGTTGACTTTATACGAGTCAATCTTGGATAGGCATAGCTCCAACAGTTCAGTTACTTCTGGATTAAGTCCAGTGAAAAGACGCAGCAAGAAACGATCCAGATCGTCTGGACATGTCTCAAACTGGGAATCCACAAAATCGGATACGGTCACAAAAAGATTGGAAGACGCTCCAAGATCAAAATCTTTTAAAAGCTCAGGTATATCTAAAAACCTCAAAACTCGTATTCCAAAATTTCTTGATACATAATGTGATAGTCACATTTTGATTTGTATGTAGGAAATCAGTAAGGTACGGGACTCTGGTGCATAGGAGCACATCTGGATTGGATTTCCAGCTCATGCAATTTTGAAGTTTAGTTAAATATTAAAATATTGTTATTAGCTTTTAGATGCGGATGACATTGTCTATCATATAATTCATTGTTCAAGGATCTTGTTTTAATAAAATTGTCAACTTTCTTTTAACACCTGTTGGTTGAAATATCCTTGAAATGTTGTATGAACTTGTTGTATGCACGAATAAGTAATAACTTGAATATTGATGCATCCAAAGTGTTTGGATTCAGAAATTGTGTCCTTAATGATTGTTAATATAAATGTTATAAGAATCAATTCAGCCAAAGGTCCAGTTGGGCAGGACTTTGGAATCATTTGACTTAGAGTCTCATGATGAATTGAATTCTTAATGTGGCAAGAAATGAATCACCCAAAGATCCAGTTGGACAGGACTTTGGAATCATTTGACTCAGAGTCAGATGATGATTAAGTTCTTTATATAGTACATATGGCAAGAAGTGAATCACCCAAAAATCCAGAGGATAGGATTTTGGAATCAATTGACTTAGAGTCAAGTGATGATTGCAAGTCTTAAACAAAGTAACAATGTCATAAGTTTACATAGAAATGTAAAAGACATTGAAATTATGAGCAACGGACACATCAGTTGATGTGTATTTCTCGAATATTCAAATAGAACACAATTGTTTGTACTTCACGATATTTGTCAATCGGTATGACGAATATGGCTTCGCTTATCAGAATAACCGATTAAATTGAAACCTTGAACAGTTCAAGGATTTCAAAGGAAGTACAAGATACACAGAACCTGAGTAACAACATAAACTGAGAAAATATTTCACAGTTCATTCTCTTCCAAGAAAATTAATAATTGTAATGTGTCTTAGGGAAGATGATGGAGCATTGGTCGAAACAGTTCGCTCCTCGATGTATGAGATACATTGTCAATTAGTTTCCGATAAAATGAATACTAAACCAGTCAGACCATATAAACCATATTCTGACCACATCCTAGACTAAGTAGGTTGCTGGGATCGTCCCACTTGCACATAGAAAGTCCAGGGTCGTGTAGCGTTCGTCTGAACCTCATGACAAGCCTGAACCCGATCAGCAATGTCGTTTCACTGGCTATCCCGCTGTACCTGTAAAAGAAGATCTCTTTTAGAAAGAACTCATGTTCTAAGGAAACAGTGGGAGTTGGGACAGTCCTAAATGAGTCCAGGATTAGCCAAGTGAAAGAACCTTTAGTCATCACTAGGCTTGGAGCAGAAATCAGATTTCCGTTTTAATACTGACATAATCTTCTCTTGACGAGTAGTATTGATCACCATCAGAAGTAGTTGTGATCAGGGTGACATACCGACTGGTGGTAAAACACTATAGTTGGTAAAACACTATAGTTGGTACGGATTTACAATCCGACTACTTCGAAGCATTCGTGACCCCGGTTGCTGCCAATTAAGAGAACCTTAAGACGAGATACAGTCTATGTGATAGTTTGATTGATTTTACACCTGGTCTAAAAACCAGTAGGAGTAATTGAATCATCAAAAGAAAGCAACATGGACAGAAACGTACCTTCAGAACATCTGGTTGAGTGAGACGATACTCAGAGTCAAGTAATTGATTCCAGGAGAAGCACTCGCAATAGAAGATGAAATCCGAAAGGATATTGCATGGCACATTGTGAGTCATTAACGAAGCGCGTGTGGATCACCGGCACACTAATAGGGACTCACAAAGAGTATGCCAGTATAAAGGTACATGGGCCCGGGATTACCCCACGGGCATCTCGCAAGAAAGGATATTCAGATTCTCAAAATATGCCAAAGGATTGGATTTTGAGAAAGGGCTGAAAGATTTCCATTAAGATGTCAGAAAGGTTTGGATTCTCAAAATGTGCCAAAAGTTCTGGATTTTTTGAATAGTCGATAACCGTGTCAAAGCCAGTGGGAGTGTCACTGTTATCTAGTATCTCCAAATGTGGGTTCCATACTGTTTCTAGGAAACGTTCTTTTTCGTTACAAAGTGTAATGACTTGGTGTTAAGAGACGGATCGCTATGAAAGACTTAATAGAGATACGGCATACTCAAGTGGTTGTAAACATCTATGAGATAGATCGAAACTCTGCCAAGAAGATCTTGATGAGATTCAAGATGCATAGCCTCGGAAAAGGAGTTTTCTATCATTCCAAAGTGTGATGATTTGGCATGAGAGATATAAGATGGTGCAACATACTCATATAATCCATAGACATCTATCAGATAGATTTTATCATCAGTTTAGACCTAGCCATAATAAACATCATCTTGGTAAGATACAAGATGCATGAGAAAAGTCTCCGAAAGGAAATAGTTATTGAAAGTCGTGACACAAGGATTACAACTAATCCTAGGATTCCAAAAGGGTTTGGAATGAGATTAGATTGAATTCCACGAGCGTCTTGGATCGATCAGAAGTGTCATGAACATGTCCTGATGACTTAATGCTTAAAGCATAGTGAGTCAGATTCAAGATATGACCTGGCTGGGAATACTTAATGGATTCTGTACATACGTGAGAAATCATTGGAAAATGATTGGGGTGAATGTCAATAGTAATTTGAAAAGAGTTTCAAATAAGTTGAAGGACTTGATGGTTAAAGAGTTTCGTTGGTATTCCAATGGAGAGCGTGTGGGTCACCGGCACATCGTAACATCTCGAAACAGTCTTAGGGTGCAGTCATGTGGACTAAAGATCCCAAGATCCACGGAAAGTCACAGTACACATCACAAGAATGGAGATGTTAGTTAGAATGACAGTATGACTAAATTGAGATATCATCGGAAGAATTTCCGATTGGATAAAGTGTATCAATGTGAGACATTTGGATACATAGGAAGAGTGAAAGGTCATATAGACATAGATTCATAACATGAATTAAAAGTTTAAAAGGAATCTAGAAACCTATAATAGTCTTATGAAGAATCCGACTTGGTGATTACCTCGTGGAGACTTGATAATAAGCAAGAGTAGCTACCACTCAGATTTTATGTTTCATTTTTGCATGTTTCACTTCCCGAATAATTTGATTATTCAAAGGTCCACAGTCGCTCATACTTTTAGGGAGTAAGTATGAATGAAGACTGTCGTGAATTGGTTTCTAGATTGTGTAAGGAGTTAGACATTGCAGTAAGACTGCTACGACGTTCACGAGTACTTAGAAATAGAGATTTGAGTATTGGATAAACCCGCGCTCAATAGATTGCTTCATGGATTACATCATGAGCAATGTTGAGACGATAATATCTTATGATCTTGAAGCAGAGACATATGAGTTGAAATTTGCGAGTCGCTTGTGCATTGATAATGTGTAAACGCATCGGTAACTCGATGTTATGAAACGCATTGTTGTGTATGATTGTGATAAGTAAAAGACACAAGCATATGAGTCGAAGCTTATTCGTTCCTTGAGCCTAATGGGAAACAGATATCAGTAGGCCTCTCGATGATTTTGAAGTTGACTAAAGTGCTGGGCAGCCTGGACTAAATTGATGTGTTCAATTAGAAGTCCTAAATTCATAAGCAGAATCGGAAATCGGGAAACAGAGTATCGGACAGAGATTGATCTCAATCCATGTCTCGTGTCTGAAAATATCTTGTTGGACGAAGGATCATATGATCACTTATCTATGGACAGAACTGACTGGGTCAGAGTTCGGCAGCAGTTTCTAGGAAGCTGCAGGTTGTTTATTAATCAAAAGATAAATTAAAGTCATAGACTTATCCAAGTGGGAGACTGTTGGATTAGGTGTCTAAGCCATGACTTTATATTTGTATTTATCTTATTAATAGAAGCAAAGTCAATTTAGGTTGCCCTCATAGCAGGAGGATTGATGTAGAAGTCAGTAAAGAGAAAGGTTGATTTATTAATTGTTTAATAAATTAATAGAAATAAATAAATAGTTTATTAATATATTTAAGTGTTAATATATTAATTAGACACTATAATAATTAATTAGAAATTAATCTGAATTAATTAGATTTAATTTGGAGATTAAATTAATTAATTAAAAGTGCAGCGACTGGTTTGTATTTATTCAATAGTTGAATAACTGGCAAGCCAGCAGCTAGGGGCCAAAGTTGGTGCCAATATTGAAGAAACTCCATAGTTGGCGAAAACCCTAATTAGGGTTTAGAAGCCTTGGTCCAAATGTCAACAGGCTTGCCCATTAAGGAGGCTCCTCTAGGGTTTCAGCTGTAACCCTAGGAGGCTACAAAAGGAACCTCCTAGCTCCCCTCTTTTTGCGCCAACTCTCTCTACCAGAAGAAACTCTGCTGTCTTCTCTCCTCCTTTGCTTTGGTAGGACTCCATTTGAGTTAGGACACTTGTACTGCTAGCTTCAAGAACAAGATTCAAAGGTTGGTAATTCTTGTTTTGATCTTTAGAATTAAATATTGGCCTTTAGGTTTTATATTATATGTTCATAGAAGAAAACATAGATCTCTTTTAGGGTTGCATGTGAACTTAGGAATTTTATAGTTCATAGATTGTGTAAGACCTTTCACTGTTGAGTAATTACAAAACAGTCCTTGCACATTTAATTAATTAAATTAATTACTAAATTAATTCCAATTAATTCTAGATTAATTTATAATTAATTAATAATGTTTCTAATTAATATATTATCAACATAATATATTAATAAACTATTTATTTTATTCCTATTGATTTATTAATCATATAATAAGCTATGAGGGCTACCCAAATGGACTTTGCTTCTATTAATTTAGATAAATACAAATTATAAATCATGGCTTAGACACCTAATCCAACAGTCTCCCACTTGGATAAGTCTATGACTTTAATTGTCAATTTACCTTCTAATTAATCAGCAAATTGTAGCTTCCTAGAAAATGCTGCCGAACTCTGACCCAGTCAGTTCTGTCCATAGATAAGTGATCATATGATCCTCCGTCCAACAAGATATTTCCGGACATGACACATGGATTAAGATCAATCTCAGTCTGATACTCTGTTTCCCGATTTCCGATTTGCATATGACTTTAAGACTTCTAATTGAACACATCAATTTAGTCCTGGTTGGCCAACAATTTCAGTCAACTTCAAAATCATCGAGAGGCCTACATATATATGTTTCCCATCAGGGTCAAGTAACGAATAAGATTTGACTCATATGCTTACATCTTTTACCAGACGAATCACTTACAACAACACGTTTTATAACATCGAGTTACTGATGCGTTTTCGCATAATCAGTGAGCAACTGCCTTGTAAATTGACACGCCTAGGTCGTCGTACGGTATAAAATAAGTAAAACCTAACACACACACTTGCACAGTGGTAGTCAGGGTCGATCCACAGGAGCTTCGTGGTTAGACTAGATGATAGATTACCAACTAATATTGTCACGCTACAGTCGAAGAAGCTAGTTTCTATTTTTCTAACTACTACTACTCACAAGTGATGCTCAAACAAACCCAAGCTAAGCAAAGCTAAGCTCAAATGAACCTAGTTACTTTCTGAAATCAGAAGTGCATCTCTGAATCAGAAGCAAACAAAGGCATCCAAACTAAGCAAAACCAAGCAAAACATGAACTAGCCAATAACTAAAGTTCTACCGGAACAGTTACTAGCTAAAGTCCAATGCCTAAAACTAACCTAATTGGCTACTGAAATCAGCAAGGAAAACAATCCCAAACAAGGTCAAGCAAGATCCAAACACAATCCAAACAATCAAAACACAAACAAGCATCCAAAACACCGAAAAACAAAGATTAAATGCAACCAAATGATTTTCATAAACCAAATCTAAGTTCCAAACACCAAAACAGTAACTAAATACTACTAAAACCGAAACCAAAGCTTGATATCAATGGTCGTCACTCCCAAAGATACAAGGCAATGCTAAATACAAACTAACTAATTGAAAGTAAAATCCAAAACATGCAAATACCAATTGAGAGCTTGCTGAAACGAAATCTTGGAGTCAAAGAGCTTCAAGGTCAACTAAACACCCGTGTCTTTGCTAGGGTTTTCGGCTGAAAAAGCCCCTATTTATAGTTGCAAATTTCTCGAGGCCGCGCCGTGCAAATAAGAAATCCGCGGCGCGCGTACTTATCCTTTTCCCGTTTCTTCAGCGTTTGAATGTGTTGCACCGCCTTAAGCCCGCGTCGCGCTTTGTTAATTTCCACGGCGCGCATACGTCTTTTACTTGATTTTTCATTCTCTTCCAAACTTCTTCCTTTTGCACGCTTTTAGTCCCTGTTTTCATTCTTTTCTTCCAAACAAGTCCTGGCACAAAAAGTGAGAATACCAAAGCATATCTGATATAATTTCACCAAGAATAGGGCTAAACAATGCCTAAATACTTGATATCACTAGGCGTTGTCAAACACCCCACACTTGTGCCTTGCTTGTCCCCAAGCAAGAGAGTTTTTAACAAATTATAATAAAGACTCAAACAATTTTTGACTGTGTTTAGTTTCAAATCTTATTGTTCCCATAGGTAGATTGGAATAGTTCATGAAAACCTAATCGGAATGTTCTTTGGAATTCATTGCTTTCTAGAGAACCCTTGATTACAAACTTTCTCTCCACAATGAAGTGTACTTACTCATTCAGATTCTAAAGGCCATTAAGGAATTGTCCATGACTTTCGATGCTGTTCGTGTAGTGAGCTTTCAACAATATTATCCCAAACCAGTTGGTCTAAGTAATAAGGAGTATAAACACCCGTAGGCCCCATTTTATGTCTACTTGCTCGAACAACAAAGGCCACCGATTGACATGTCCCTCCTAAATTCCAAACTTAAAACAAGACAATCGTCTAACTCCTAAAACTCAACTTATTTGACTAACTAATAGCATGATTACAACTACCTAGTATCTCTTGAAAGATACCATTGCTATCAACAATCACAAACCATTCGTTTCAAAATTGCAATTTATTAAAAATTTTGAAAAAGATTGCTAAATTTTTTTTAAATTACTTGTTTCTTGCAAAATTTTCAAAAATTCTCTTTCGACCGTCCACACCCCACACTTAAAACCATACAACGTCCCCGTTGTACATAAAAATTTATTTTAGAAAAAGGGAGAAAGAGTTACCCCTTTTGAACAGTAGATTGCTCGGTTGGTGCTTAATTCCACAGGTATAATTGCGAACAAATGGATCCTTGATCCCGTATTCCGGAGTTGTAGCGCTACAGTGAACACGCCGATGGTCAAAATAAGTGGAGGAGGCACGGTGACCCAACACTTATTTGAAACAACTCCTCCCCATTTGGTACAACATGCATGACTCAACAAACGAATTAAACGCAAACATAACAAACAAAATATAAAAAAAATAAAGATAGTGGTGTCATAAGTTTCGTACATAATTTTTCACGCATGATTCATCTTCACTCCTAGAGAAACCAAACTCTTTGACATTCTCATGGAAACAAAGATTCTAGCTACGAGAAGCTTGTTTCAATCCGTAGATTGATTTCTCAAGCTTACACACCCTATTAGGATGCTTTGTGTCTACAAAACCCTTTGGCTAATTCATGTAAACATCCTCAGTCAACTTCCCATTAAGGAAAGCGGTTTTGACATCCATTTGCCAAATTTCATAGTCATGAAATGCAGCTATGGCAAGCATTATCCTAATGGACTTAATCTTGGCCACTGGTGAGGAGGTCTCATCATAGTCAACCCCCGGGGTTTGAGTAAAGCCCTTCGCAACCAGTCGAGCCTTAAAGGTGTGTATGTTTCCATCCATGTCGGTCTTCTTCTTTAAGATCCACTTGCACCCAACTATCTTTCGACCTAGGACATTGTAAACCAAGTTCCAAACTTGATTGTCATACATGGACTTGAATTGCCTCTTTCCACTTGGCAGACTCAGGGCCCGCCACGGCTTCCTTGTAGTTAGCTAGCTCATCCAAATTTATCAATGTCTATCACTGACAAACGTGTCACCATCCGTAGTTATATGGAAACCAAAGAACTTGGGTGGCATGCTAACTCTACCGGAGCGCCTAATAGGTAATGAAATGTCTGTCGGACCAATAAGAACTTCTTCCTCTTGTTGGTTGCTAGTTTCTCCTAAGGTTGTTTCATCGGATGACTCTCGAATCTCTTCAAGTTCAATGGTACTCCCACTGTCCTCTTTGAATATGAGCTCTTTCTCTCTCTCGAAAGACTCCTCGTCTAGCTACAAAGACGACGTCCTCGCTTGGTCTGTAGAACAAGTATCCAAAAGATTGTTTCGGGTATCCAATGAATATACACCTCTCACTTCTTTCTGCGAGTTTGTCTTGACTCTCTCTGACACGCCTAGGTCGTCGTGCGGTCAAAAATAAAGAAAACCTAACACACACACTAGCACAGTGGTAGTAAGGGTCGATCCGCAGGAGCTACGTGGTTAGACTAGATGACAGATTACCAACTAGTAGTGTCATGCTACAGTCGGAGAGGCTAGTTTCTATGTTCCTAACAACTAACACCAAAAGGCAATAAGCAAACAAGTCTAAGCTAAGCATACACTAAGCTCAAACCAACAAAAGACCTAGTCACTTTCTGAAGTCAGAAGTACATCTCTGAATCAGAAGCAATCAAAGGCATCCAAAACATCCAAACCAAGCAAGGCATAAACTAACTAATAACTAAGGTTCTGACTGAACAGTTACAAGCTAAGTTTCAATGCCTAAAACTAACCTAATTGGCTACTGATTTCAGCAAGGGAAAACAGTCCCAACAAAGTCTAAAACAATATTCCAACACAATCCAAACATCCAAACACAAAACAAGCATCCAAAACACCGAAAAACCAATATTAAAAGTAACCAAATGATTTGCATTCACCAAACTCAGATGCAAACGTCAAAACAGTAACTAAATGATCCAAAAACATAAACCAAAGCTCAATATCAGTGGGTGTCACTCCCAAAGATACAAGACAATGCTAACTACTAACTAATTAATTGAAAATAAAATCCAAAACATGAAAATACCAAATGAGAGTCTTCTGGAATGCTAACTACTAACTAATATCAATATCGGGTGCTGGCTCATCAGGTGCCTCCCGTCTGTGTCGTCTCCGGGCTGGCTGGGCGTATGCTGGATGAGGGTCCTGTCGTGGCTCTGTCGGTGCTCGGATGAACTGACCCGGACGCTGCTGCTTGATCAGCCTCATCTTCTCCAGAGCTCGCGCCGTAGTGCGAGATGGAGGTAAAGCAGTTAGGGAGGCGGCAACGGGGGCAGTGAGGATCCTGTATGAACGGGCCAGGCGGGTGATGATATACCCCCGGGCTAGTGGACTGCTGGCAGATACACCCGTCGAGCGGGTGGATAGGGCAGTGGCGAGGGCATATGGGAGGTGGAGGAATCTGGAAGGGTCAAGGAGAATCCAGAGATAAGTCATATCATCGCTGGACACCTTCTCGCCCCCCCTCCCGCTGTATAATGGAGGTGGAGACGATACGGTGCATGAGGCGGTGGAGTGGATCACGTAGCTGACTCTCCCTGGAGGTCCCTGCCTCGTAGATGACATTGGACAGTGGTGCCCAAACCTCCATGTTGGCAGCCCGCTCCGGCTGCCCCTGAATACAAGACCCAAAGAACCGAGTGAAATAGCGATGCTGGAGGTCTGCCGGGGTATATAGACCGACTTGCACTCCCGAACTCCCGGAGGTTGCACTCCCGCTGTGCACCTCCCAAACGAAATCGCACGATCCTGGAACGGGGGTCTCCTGCCCGAGGTGCAAACTGGATAATGGATAGAAACTCCAGTAGCAGCTCGGTGTAGACGACGTCCTCCTCGGTGGCCATAATCCTGTCCCAGCCCTGGCATGTGAATGACGCCTCCTCATGAGTCCAGGTGTGATGTAGGAATGGCTCGATCGCACCCTACAGCCCAGCGTCCCACAAGATGTTCCTGTTAATGACTGTCGCCTCGAGAACCCGGCGACTAGTCAACGAATTCCTCCTCGAAATGTAATCCGCCGAACTGGCAAGTTCCCCTGGGAACTGAAGGAAAGGATGATCTAATCTGAACATCATCTGCAAAAACACACATAGCCACAAAATAGAAAATTTTTTGCAAAATTAGTCCTTTCTTCCCCACCGAGCCGCGGCGCGGCCCAAGAGCCAGGCGCGTCGCGGCGAGCTGCTGTTGCAAAACCCCAATTCAAACTCGCCATTTAACCTGTTTAAACTCGATCCAATCATACCACAAGGTAGCCTAAGTGCCGACTAACTCATCTAGGGTCTCTATTTGGCAAAACAAACACCCTATGAGTTAGCATTGGCGATTCTAAGTTTTGAACTTTTTGGATAAATCTCTAAAATTAACCACCTAATCGCTAGTTTTAACGAGTACTAGATAGTTGGAACAACGTACCTTGATAGCAGGAATGAAATGAGCAAGAAAAAGCACGAGAAAATTTTTGATCAGAGGCCCGAGTCGTGGTGTGTGTGAATAGTGTCGCGGCTTACCTTAATATAGGAGAAAACCGACCGATCGTTTCCCGCGTCGTGCAAATCAACATCCCGCGGCGCGCGTGTCACCAAATCAACCCCTGCGCATCGGGTTGGTTTCCGACCCCGCGTCGCGCAAATCCATATCCCGCGGCGCGGTCAATAAAAATTTTGTAAACTTTCATACGACCCCACACTTGCCTCATACCACTAATACCTGTAGAGATTGATGCATTTTCCTAATTAATTAATTCTAAGAAATATGAAACCTAACCTATGACACGATGGGTTTCCTCCCAACTAGCGCTAAGTTTAACGTCTTTAGCCAGACGTGCTGCTACTCTGCCTATTCTTCTTCTTGGACTCTTGATGCCATTTGCTTGAATCCCGGCACGAAGTTGTTGGCCATAATTGACATGAGGCATGTGAGTTGACTCATTCGATCACTCACACCACTGATCCACTGTTGTTAAGATTCCAGGAGTTTAAAGACTTTTGCCTCACGTTCTCTTGATTCCTTCTCGTATTGCTGGTGCCTTGCTTCTAGCATCTCCGTCATATCCATCAATTGTTCTTTGTCAATAGTAGCTAACGGGTGGTTCCTTGTATCCGTCAAAATTTCTTCCTTTCCTCCTTCACCCGTTCGCGTCCAGATTTTTTTCTTGCTTCTGACTCCAGGCTCCATTAATACACTTATGTCCAGTTGGTTGCCATCATCCTCTGAAGGTAATGATACAGGGTTTCCGAACATATTCAGCCTCCGTTTCCTTGTCCCGAAAGAGACGTCTATGTCCCCTGTCTTGCAATCGATCACAACGTCGGCCGTTGCTAGAAATGGGCGTCCTAAAATCAGTGTAGGTGCGTCATCTAAGCTTTCATATTCCATAACCAGAAAATCCACAGGGTAGAAGAAGTCCCCAACCTTGACTATAACATTCGTTAGCTTCCCCCGAGATACTTTTGTGGATTGGTCCGCCAGCTGCAACACAACTTTTGCTGGTTCTATTTCCTCATTCTTGTACTTATCGTACAGGTATCCTGGCAATATATTAACACTGGCTCCCAAATCCAGCAAGGTGTTCCGAATGACCACATCTCCTACAGTAGTAGTGATCAATGGTGATCCCGGATCTTTCTCCTTTTTAGGCAATGTCCCCAACAATGCCTCACTTGCCCTTACAGTCAACCTCACAATATCTGGTGTGGGAACTTTACTTTGTCCATTTCTTTCACACATCTCCTGAAGAATTCTGGTATCTTCAGGAGCATCCTTAAGCTCATCCCACCGAGGTTGATTTATCAATGGCCCTGTTGGTTTGGTTGCTTCCTGGTTCCTCTTTCCCTTCTTATCTTTCTTTTTCTGCTTAATTCCTGCTACTGTCGACTGCTCTTCTTCCTGGACCTCTTTGTCTCCTTCTGGTTGAGTTCCCTCCTCAACAGGACTTCCTTTATCCTTGCTTTATTTAATTTCCAACTTTTCTGGAACTTTTTCTCCCTTTTCCGGTTCCACTTCACTTCCTACTTCAAACAGATCTTCTAGGGTGACCTTTCGCCATCCAGATTCGACAGTGCTCACATGCTCTTTTCCAACCCGCTGCCCATGGGTTGGGTTGATTTCAGTGGTACTCGGAAACTTTCCATCGTCCCTTTTCCTTTGATTCTCGGCCATTTGTCCAATTTGTCACTCCATGTTTGCGATGGCTTTCGCATTTGCTTGAGACTGTTGCTGGGTAGCACTAAACATTTCGTACATCTTGGCAATCATCTCTTCTTGAGTCCCCGGGGCATTAACATTATTGAACCCCCTGTTGTTATTATTGCTACCATTTCCATTTGTGTTTCCATTATTGTTGTTTTTTGCGGGCGGATAAGTTCTAGGCTGATTGGCCGATTGACTTTGGTGATTATTTGGCCTAAAATTCTGCTGCTGTCCTTGATTGTATGGCCTGTAGGATCGTCCATTATTGTACTGGCCTTGACCCTGGCCGTAGACTTGGTTTGCCTCTTGAGTTTTCGGCCCTCCTTGGCCTCCTTGTGATGGACCCGGCGGTCCATTCTGCAGCGTTGACATTAACCTATCAAACTTTTTATCCAGCTCACGAATTTCCTTCTTGACTTCCTTTTTCCAATCAACTTCGGCTCCCACTGCTGCTGCTGTACCCACAGTCTTCCTAGTGGAGAAGTTCGCCTTGGAACCATTACTTAACTGCTCCAAGAACTACCATGCTTCCTCTGGATCCTGCTACATAAATGTCCGACTTGATGAGGCATTTATCATGGCCTGGTGTGTTTCGCTAACTCCTTCGAAGAATAACTTGACTAACTGCCATCTAGGAATTTCGTGATGCGGGCAAGATCGTAATAATTCCTTTAACCTATCAAATGCTTCGTGGAAAGCCTCCCCTGGCTTTTGCTAGAAGTCATGAATAATCCTCCTAATTTCAGTTGTCTTGCTAGCTGGATAGAATTCCTGAAGAAACTTGGCTTTGAGCTGGTCCCATGTTGTGATGCTATTAGACGGTAAGGAAGTAAACCAATACTTGGCCTTATCCTTAAGGGTAAATGGGAATAGTATAAGCCTAAAAATATTCCTATCAGTGTTCCTTGGGTTATTGGCATTGGCAATCGCTAAAAATTCATATAGATGATTGTACGGATCGTCTTGCTTATACCCCCTATACTCTGGCAAAATTCCTAATAATTGAGGTCTTATTTCTACTTGAGAATCAATGTTATCAGGTATATAGATTGGCGATGAATCATCATATTCCCGTGGTTGGAAATGTGATGCAACCGATTGCCTTCTCGGTTGTGCGAAATGTAAAGGGTGAGCATGGTTACCGTATGTGTGATGATCATTGTACCATTGCTGACCTGATGGTTGCTGATACTGTGGTGCTCTTCTCGAAGGTCCTCGACCTTGGTTCCTGTGTTGCTGTGGTGGAACCCATCCTTCCTCTTCTTCATCGTATCTCTCCTTTGTTTCCGGGTAATGGTAGTGTTGCTGAGAAGGTTGTTGGTATTGTGGTGGTTGAAAGGTAGGTTGTGGTTTAAATAGAACTGGTTGTGGTTGAGAAATTGATTGAAAAGTAGATGTTTGTTGTCCAGTCACTGGGGTACCCTCGCAAGTCGGCACTCCCCAGGACATAGCAGAAGTGAATGGGTTGGTAGGATGAGGTTGTGAAACGGGTGTAAATGGGGGCACAGATGGCGGAGTGCATGATGGTATGGGTGCAGGGGCTGAAACTGCACCACCAGAAGCACTCGTGCTCCCAAATTGGAATTCTGACACTGGGGGAATAAACGACATCCCCGTTGCCTCACCTGATGGTTCCTGGGCAACACCTACTGGACTACTACTAACTTGACTAAAACTCATTGTACTCAAATGCCTACGGGCATGGAGTTTGCCCGCAGTACGCTCAATTTCTGAGTCAAAATGCAATGGGGATAAATGCTTACCCCTGCGGGTACGCATGCACTAATGCAACACGCCCACAAAACAAGAAAAAAACTAAATGAAATTTCCAAGAAAATCAAGAAACTAACACTTCTACTAATCACCTAATCTAAGCTCACAGCTCCCCGACAACGGCCCCAAAATTTGACACGCCTAGGTCGTCGTGCGGTCAAAAATAAAGAAAACCTAACACACACACTAGCACAGTGGTAGTCAGGGTCGATCCGCAGGAGCTACGTGGTTAGACTAGATGACAGATTACCAACTAGTAGTGTCACCCTACAGTCGGAGAGGCTAGTTTCTATGTTCCTAACTACTAACACCAAAAGGCAATAAGCAAACAACTCTAAGCTAAGCATACTCTAAGCTCAAACCAACAAAAGACCTAGTCACTTTCTGAAGTCAGAAGTACATCTCTGAATCAGAAGCAATCAAAGGCATCCAAAACATCCAAACCAAGCAAGGCATAAACTAACTAATAACTAAGGTTCAATAAGCAAACAACTCTAAGCTAAGCATACTCTAAGCTCAAACCAACAAAAGACCTAGTCACTTTCTGAAGTCAGAAGTACATCTCTGAATCAGAAGCAATCAAAGGCATCCAAAACATCCAAACCAAGCAAGGCATAAACTAACTAATAACTAAGGTTCTGACTGAACAGTTACAAGCTAAGTTTCAATGCCTAAAACTAACCTAATTGGCTACTGATTTCAGCAAGGGAAAATAGTCCCAACAAAGTCCAAAACAATATTCCAACACAATCCAAACATCCAAACACAAAACAAGCATCCAAAACACCGAAAAACCAATATTAAAAGTAACCAAATGATTTGCATTCACCAAACTCAGATCCAAACGTCAAAACAGTAACTAAATGATCCAAAAACATAAACCAAAGCTCAATATCAGTGGGTGTCACTCCCAAAGATACAAGACAATGCTAACTACTAACTAATTAATTGAAAATAAAATCCAAAACATGAAAATACCAAATAAGAGTCTTCTGGAACGAGGTATTGGAGTCAAAGAGCTTCAAGGTCGATTTTACACCCGGTCTTTGCTAGGGTTTTCGGCTGAAAAAGCCTCTATTTATAATTACAAATTTCTCGAGGCCGCACCGCGCATATATGAAATCCGCGGCGTGCGTACTTATCCATTCCCGTTTCTACGGCATTTGAATGTGTTCCACCGCCTTAAGCACGCGTCGTGCGTTTATGAGATCCGCGGCCCACGTACGTTTTAACTTGATTTTTCATTCTCTTCCAAACTTCTTCCTTTTGCACGCTTTTAGTCCCTGTTTTCATTCTTTTCTTCCAAACAAGTCCTGGCACGAAAAGTGAGAATACCAAAGTATATATGATATAATTTCACCAAGAACAGGGCTAAACAACGCCTAAAATACTTGATATCACTAGGAATTGTCACTC
Organism: Cichorium intybus; assembly: GCA_023525715.1. Taxonomy (NCBI): domain Eukaryota; kingdom Viridiplantae; phylum Streptophyta; class Magnoliopsida; order Asterales; family Asteraceae; genus Cichorium; species Cichorium intybus. Next base: position 91,177,040 of record CM042014.1, on the reverse strand, counting down.
TCGTCTTACGAAAGGCTCACAACCCCAGACTTTGATATGTGCTAACAAGGGAACTTTCCCCGTCCACATCTCATGAGGTGTTTTGGCAACCTTTTTAGTTGGGATAAGATGGATGATGTGGGCGGCAGTCTCTAAGGAATACCCCCAGAAGTGCATGAGAAGAGAAGCTCGACTCATCATGGAATGAACCATGTCTAACAGGGTTCGGTTACGCCTCTCAGCAACACCGTTCAACTGTGTTGTTCTAGGAGATGTTAACTATGAAATTATTCCACATTCCTTAAGATAGTCAAGGAACTCGATACTAAGATACTCACCGCCTCTGTCGGATCTAAGCATCTTTATCTTCCTGCCCAATTGATTGTCAACTTCATTTTTAAACTCTATGAACTTTTCAAATGTATCTGACTTATGCTTGATCAAGTGGATATACCCATATCTGCTATAATCATCAGTAAAAGTCACTTAGAATCGAGTGGCATCCCTTGTGGTTGATCTAAAGGGTCCACACACATCTGTGTGTATGATATCCAACAGACCTTCACCTCTTTCACAAGTCCCTGTGAAAGGTGACATTGTCATCTTGCCCAACAAACAAGATTCGCATACATCATCCGACTTTAGATCGAATGATTCCAACACTCCATCCTTTTGGAGTTGGGCGATGCATTTCTTGTTGATGTGCCCAAGATGACAGTACCACAAGCACGCCTTTTCTACACCACTAGAAGAATCAATATGTAATACACTATTTCCTAAATTGTCAACACAAGTCACTGTTTCATACACACCATCACAAGGTAAGGCTTCAAAAGTAAATCACCATTCTTAAAAACAAAAACTGAACTATTCAAATTATCAAAAGAATAATGAAAACCTTGTTTGAACAATACATGAAATGAAATGATGTTTCTTGCCATATCTGGAGAATAGCAACAATTTAACAAGTCTAAACTAACACCATTACTAAGCACTAATCTATAGACACCGATCTTGGTAACACGTGACGATCTCCTATTTCCCATGATCAGGTTTAATCTACCGTGCTCCACCTCCATACTTTCATTTAGGCCCTGTAAATCAGAACAAATCTGAAAACCACATCCTGTGTCACGGACCCAAGAACGGGAAGATGATGAGCTTTTAGAGATAGTGTATGTACCTGCTGACGATGGCTTCACTTTTCCATCCTTGAGGTCTTGCAAGTACTTGGGTCTCGGGCCATTACTGGATGACCCGACTTGAATCTTTTCCCTCAAATTCTGCTTGGGAGGGCCCTTCCTTTTCTTTCTTTTGCCTTGCCCAATTGCCAATACGGGAGTGCTTACTGAAGGAACACTTTTACCGTTCAGCCCATCCTCTGCTGTCTACAACATATTATGCAACTCAGCCAAAGAGGTCTGAGTATTGTTCAAATGTTACGCTAGTATGAACTGGTCATAAGAACTCGGTAAGGAGTTAAGCACCATGTCAATGGCCAGCTCCTCATCGACTTGCGTACCCAGCTTCTACAGTCTCTCCACATAACCTTGCATCCTTTGCACGTGAGTGCAGACGGACTCTCCATCTTTTAGCCTGCCGATCATGAGGGCTCGGACTACTTCACACTTCTCGACACGTGCTCGGTTGTGAAACTTTTCCCCAAGGTCCTTGTGCTTCTCATAAGGCCAGTAGTCTTCGTAGAATCTTTGCAATTCTGGTGTCATGGTAGCAATCATGATGCAGGCCACTTTGGTCGCATCATCATACTGTTTTTTGTATGAGGCATATTCCTCTGGAGTAGCTGTGTCGGGGTCAACTTCAATGAGCGTGGTGTCAAGAACATACTCTTTGTTCTCAAACCTTAGAGCCATTTTTATATTCCTCATCCAATCATTATTGTTCGTGTCATCCAATGTCACTTTGGAACACTGTGAGAGGATTGAAGTGACATTACTGTTGTTGGAGTGGGGTACGGATCGGGAAGCAGAAGTGTCAGTAGGAGACATCTATAAAAGAATGTAGTTTTTAATTAGATATATAAATTCCTTAACATTAACCCAATAATAATAATTAAGGCTAGGACCAAACTATATAATTCACAACTTAGAAGAGGGATGTCGTAATCTAATTGTAAATTTTATAAAGGTAGGCGAATAACGATTCACCAATTCCACCGCGGAAGATAATCATATTAAGTGAAATTCCTAGGTCTTTGAGATTTATTGAACTGTTCAATAGCATGTTTAATCTCGGATATGCTCTACTGTTTGTGACTGAGATGCCGAGGACCAAAAACTAGATGTGAATAACCATGCAAATTAGCTTGGTAACCTCAAAGTCAATTATCATCTCTAATTGATGTGCCGGTAAACCACACACGCTCCATCAACAATGATAAGATTGAGATACCCATTGCCACTCTTTATGAGCCCCTATTAATGTGCCGATAAACCACACACACTCCACTAATGTCTCATAAAGTGCAATGTGCAATTTCATGGATTAGCATCTTTTCACAGTTTTCCTAAAGTAACTAGATTGGGATTTTATAAAATTGTTCTAGTACTTTGATTAATAACATTATATTTTTAATGAGATTAAGCGTCCTATCAAACCCGTTTGGCTAACGACCCTCCACTGATTAAGAGAGCGGTAGGTGAGAGTGGACACCCGTTAAACCGCCATTTTATAGGCAGTTTCCTTATACCCTCCTTAAAGATCAGCTTCGTGAATGAGGCCTACTATTGATTTTACTAACCAATTATCTTATACATATAATATATACTTTTAATTATAATATATATAAGATGTATTTTAAACCTTTTAAAATATCAATGTTTTAATCTTTTAATTTTTTTCGAAATTAAGTATTAATTTTAAAATTAAATTTAAAGCTTTAAATGATTTAATTTAAATATTTTAATTAAACAATTAATTAAATAATTAAATCAGATAGGTATCACAAATTAATCAAATTAATTTAAACCTATCTTAAACCCCTAAATTTCGAAAATAGCAAATACGTGAGTTTAAGGTTTCCATTAATCAAATAATCACAATTACCAAAAAAATAACCTTGTAAAACCCTAATGCACAAAATCGCAAATAAGGGGGAGGAGGCTAGGGTTTCGAAAACCCTAGCCACAAAATCGATCTTGGCCATCTTTTAGGGTTTAGTTTCTATAAAACCTAAATATAAGCATAACCATTATAGCAATTCAATTAGAAAACAACCAAAAAGCTCTGATACCACTGAAAGATTTTATGCAATCAATAAACTTTAATCCTAAGTTCACATGCAACCTAGATTGGATCTATGTTTTCTAACTTTGAACATATAATAAAATCCCTAAAGGCCAACATAAAATTTACTAAAGAAATAAATAAGAAAAGCTAACCTTTAGATTTCAAATCTTGGAAGCCAAGCAACACAATTGTCTTGCCTCAAATGCAGTCACACCCAGCAACTAGCGTTTCGAAAATTCCAGAGAGAGTAGAGGAAAGTGACGCATACTTTAGGGTGTCAGGGGTCTCTATTTATAGTCTCTAGGTGGTGGCAGATGAAACCCTAGAGATAAGCCCATTTAGTTCAAATCAAGATAAGCGTTTTATCACTTGAACCAAACCCATTTATCTCGTTACAGGGTTTCAAAATTAAGGATAATGCTCTCCTTAATTTCGCCACCTATCATATGTCTTGGCCAGTTACCACTCAACTATTGAGTAATTACAAAACAGCCCCTGCACCTTTAAATAATTAAATTAATCACTAAATTAATTCCAATTAATTCTAGATTAATTTCTAATTAATTAATAATGTTTCTAATTAATATATTATCAACATAATATATTAATAAACTATTTATTTTATTCCTATTGATTTATTAATCATATAATAAATCAATCTTTCTCTCTCTTGGTTTTTCTGCTAAACTTCTAGCTATGAGGGCAACCCGAATGGACTTTGCTTCTTTTAATTTAGATAAATACAAATTATAAATCATGGCTTAGACACCTAATCCAACAAAAATTTCATACGCCAACCGTTAGCACTTAGGCATACACCATAATAAACGCAAGTTTCAATTTGGGTGAAGTCTTATGGATTCAAATGAAAAATAAAGGAATTACATGTGTGCTTACAACCCTTTTGGATGATTGCATGGACAAAGGTATTAATATCGAACATCAGAAGCATGAGGATTCAATACTATGTAATCATCTTGTGTCATTTTTGGGCGAAGATAGATTTTTTGATGCCTATATGTGGGGACATTGACAATGGTTGGTTTGAGTGTAATGTAGGTTCTTTTTTTATACACATATAATGTATAAATGCATTTTCATATATAGAATACACATCTTTACAAATTATTATCCACATTATGAATACACATATGCGATAATTATATATTCGGCATATACATACCTTGCATATTATTGTTTAAATCCATTCCTTTGAATGTGTTGATGTCATTATTTACCAAAATTTGTTGTTAATCATCGTTATCTCTAAGTATATTGTTTTCAGAATAAAATACATTATCGTGATTTCTAAAAATGTCGTTCATGCATTAAAGTCATAACAACAAAAAACAGTCTTTTATTAACATAAGCTTAATTCATATGAACAATTATGTAGGGAATATTACATGTAATGGATTACATCTACTCTAATCTCATCAGTAGACATTCCAGAATCTATATTATTTGTTTAAGAATCCGGAACAAATGGGAGGCATGAAAACATAGGTGATAATTCCACTTTCATGGCCATTATCCAATTTTCATCATGATTCGGTGTAAAGTTCACTCCTGCCCTATCCAGTTCCACAGCGGAATGCCTTTTTGGATTTAAATCAAACCCTAAAGTAACTGTTGAATATAATATACAAACTCCTGAACACGTCAGTCTTCGACCTTATCGCTACCCTTATGTACAAAAGACTTTGGTTGAAAATATATTAAGGAACTGTTGGATTTGGGAATGATTCGCCCTAGTACAAGTGCATTCCTGATCCTCGTGATCCTGATATGAAAAAAAATATAACACGTGGCGGTTGGTATGGATTACGGAGCTCTCAACAAGGCTGCTATCCTGGATAAGTTCTCGATTCCTGTATTCAAAGAACTGTTGGATGAGCTCCATGGAGCACATTTATTTTCCAATTTAGACCTAAAATCGAGTTATAACCAAATTAGGGTGCAGCCAGACAATATAGAAAACACCGCATTCACACCGACAATAGACATTATGAATACTTATTGATGCCTTCCGAGCCCACTAATGCCACCTCAACTTTCCTAACAATAATGAATGATGTTTTTCAACCATTTTATGGAAGAATGTGGTGATTTATTTTTATGATAGATTGGTTTACAATGCTATTTGGGTGAAGCATGTGGCTGACCTGGAAATAGTATTGCAAGTGTTATTACATAATCACTTTATGGTAAAGTGGTGAAGTGTTCATTTGGTTAAACCTGGGTCGAGTACTTAGGCAATATTGTTGATAGTAGCGAGTCACAATAGACCCGTATAAAATTGAGGCCGTGTACGCCCGTGCATAAGCAGATAAAAGGCTTATGCGGGTTACTGGGTCTTACCGGAAATTTGTGAAGAATTTTGGGTGTATTGCGAGACCACTCACACACTTGAGAAAGAAGGATGCCTTCCGATGGACTGCTGAAGCTCAACAAGCTTTTGACCAACTTAAGGTGGCTATGGTTATTGTATTAAGTGTCTAAGCCCATAACTATACTTGGTATATACTTGAATTGATAGTAGCACGGTCCTTTTGGGTTTCCCTTAGTAGTCCAAATGGTATTATGGTTAATAGGAAGAGAGAAATAAATAGTTTATTAATTTATTATGTGATGATAAATTAATTAGAAACTAGTTTGAAATTAAATAGAATTAATTTGAATAAATTTAGGATTAATTAAATGTGCAGGGGCAGAATTTTAATTATTCAATAGTTGAGCAATAGATAATTATGGTGATAATTATTTGGACGAAATTAAGGGATATAAATCCTTAATTTCGACAATAACAAAAAATATATAAAAGTTATATATGGCAGCTAAAAGGGTTTTGAATTTAAAGATAAAAGTTCATATATGTTAGGCATGTCCTTCGTTGTCTATATGAACCGAAAAAGTCTTAATTTTGATTACAACAATGAATTACCACCCCGGACCAACAAAATTCGAATGGAGCCAAATTGTTGGGCTACAATTTCAAAATTCTTTATAAACCGGGTCGAGAAAACCGGGTGGCCGATGCTTTGTCTCAGCAAGTCGATGCTGGGGGGTGTTATTAGTGCTGATTTTGGAATCATTATGGTTACAGGGGGCTCAATAGTTGGATGAAGCTAGGCTGATGTTGAAATTTGGAAGCTATTACAGGAATGTCACTACAATACGTCTCTTCATCCCGAATATCAGGTTCTGCATGGGGTGCTTTATTACAAGGGCAGATTGGTCATCTCTTGTCACTCAAAATTTATTCCTATCCTATTGGATGACTTTCATACAGCGGCTTCCGGAGGTCATTTCGGGTATTAATGGACTTATAGACGGTTCACTGCAAACATTTATTGGCCAAGAATTATTGAAGATGTTAAGAAATTTGTATGTATGTATGATATTTGCCAATGTTGCAAAGCGAATTTTATTGCTCCAGCGGGCCTTTTACAACCATTGCATATTCTAGACGTAATTTGGGAACACCTCTAGATGGATTTCATTTTGGGTTTACCCAAATCAAAGGGATGTGATGCATTGTTTGTGGTAGTCGACAGGCTACCCAAATACAGTCATTTTAATATATTATAGCACCCTTACACAGCTAAATATGTGGCAGAGAATTTTGTTTGGGAAGTCATCGTCATCACGTAATTCCTAAATCTATTGTCGGTGATCGTGACCCTGCTTGTTAGCAAGTTTTGGCAAGAAAAAATTGGGTTGCAAGGCACTCAACAGCATATGAGTTCCGCCTACCATCCTGAATCGGACAGCGAAATGGAGGTTATTAACAGGTGCTTAGAGACTTATTTACAATGTTTTGCGGTTTATCAACTTTGTACGTTGTGTAATCAGGTGTCGTGGGTCGAGTTTTGGTACAACTCCACCTTTCACGGGTGTATGGGAAAGTAACCATTCAAGATAGTATACGATTAGGCATTAGGCTCCTACAGTGATTCAGTTTATCGCGGGTGAAATTTGTATGCAAACATTGGCCCAAGAATTATATGATAGAGATGAGGCGTTTAAACAACTACGACAACACTTGTTACGTGCATAGGCTTTAAAGGAACAAGGTGATAAAAAATGTAGGGATGTTCATTTCTCTTTTGGGGAATGGGTTTATATGAAATTAAAGTGTTAAATATGAGTTGGGAATTAAAACCTGTATGAATTGTAAACAAGCGTGCCGCGGCCCATTAAGTGTCCGCGTCGCATGGGCCGTAAACTGCTAGGATACGGCTAGGGTTTCATGTAAAGCCTATAAATATAAAGGCTGGTCATTAGGGTTTAATGGTTGTAAAAGTCAGAAGTCATTAGTCAGAGGAGGCCAATTTACTAGCAATCTAGGTACGCTCTGTAACACATGTATTTAGCTCTGGAATAAAGAATACTCTCTCCTGCCCGTGGACGTCGGTCATCTTGGACCGAACCACGTTAATATATGTGTCGTTACTTTGTATTTATATTTCTGCATTTATATTCTCGTTATTATTCCTGGGCAATAAGCTATAGATTTAGGTCTATTTCCTAACAAGTGGTATCAGAGCTGTGGTTTCAGATCTGTAGTGTTAGATCTGTGATTATTTGCGGTTATAGGTGTGCGTGTTTTAGATCTGGTTGTAGTTCTGGTTGATTGAAGTCGGTAGTAGATCTAGGGTTTTCGGCTGCCGCATCGCGTCTATTGAAAGACCGCGTCGCGCCTGTTGAAAGATCGCGTCTGTTGAAGACCGCGTCTGTTCAAGCCCGCGTCGCGCCCTGTTGGAGTCCGTGCCGCGGCGACGACGAGCAGCAAACAGCCTTCGGGTTTCTAGCTTATCAAAGACTACAAGGATCAGTTGATTGAAGATTTCATCTCACAAGTTTGATTTGGAGAAGTTCAATGGCTTGAATGATTTCACTTTGTGGAAGGTGAAGATAAAGGCTCTTCTAGTTCAACAAGGATGCGCAGTTGCAGTGGAAGGAGAATATGCAAAGGACACGACAGATGTTGTGAAGTAGGAGATCGAGGGGAAAGCACATAGTGCTATTCTTTTGAGCTTGACGGATGAGGTGTTGAGGGAAGTTGTTGAACAATCCACTGTTGCCGGTATTTGGAAGAAGCTCTGTGATACGTATCAGAACAGTTCTTTGACAAATAGGTTGTATCAAAAGCAATGGTTGTACACTTTCCGGATGGTAGAAGGTACTCAAGTGAAAGACCATCTTGATTCTTTCAATCGTATTATTCTAGATCTTCAAGGAGTAGGAGTAAAGGTTGATGATGAGGATCAAGCCCTTATTTTTTTATGTTCACTGCCGAATTTACATGAGAACTTTGTTGATACTTTGTTGTATGTAAGAACAACAATTACTATGAATGATGTGAAGGATTCTCTGCTGTCCAAGGAACTTAAAGGGAGAGTTTCTGGGAAAGAGGAGATATCCGGTTCAGGTCTGTTCGTTGGCAGAGGAAGGACATCGGCTAAGAAAGATGGTGGAAATCGGAGTAAGTCACTTTCAAAATCGAAAGTTTCTGCAAAAGTCAAGTGTTATAACTGCAAGGAGAATGGTAACTTCAAGAGAAATTGTCCATTGCTGAAAGGGGGGAAGGGAGAAAATAGCAACAATGGCAGTGCGGCAATTGTTCAGGATGGTTCTAAAGAAGAAGACATAGGTGATGTGTTGACTGTTTGTAAATCTAGCTCTATTGATGCATGGGTCTTGGATACTGGGGCATCTTATCATATGACTTTCCATCGTGACTGGTTCGAATCTTTTAGAGACTTGAAAGGAACGGTGAAGTTGGGAGATGATTGGGTTGCTCAGGTCAAAGGAAGAGGTACGGTACAGATTATGATGCACGATGGTATGGTCAGAAAGCTTGATTGCTGGTATGTTCCGGATCTTCGTAAGACTTAATTTCTCTTACTACTTTAGCAAAGAATGGGTTGAAATACTCTGGTGAAGATGACTGGGTGAAGGTCACTAAGGGCTCTCTAGTAGTTATGAAAGGAAAGGTGCAGAAGAGTGGGGTTCCTGTCTTAGAAGGGAATTCAGTTAGGGGAACTGTGGCGGTTACTCAATCCTTACAGAGTTGTGGCATAGAAGGTTGGGACATATGAGTGAGAAGGGTATGTCAATTCTGAGTAAACAGGGGCTGTTTGGTGGTGAGCTAACTGGAAAACTCAAGTTTTGTGAAGCTTGTGTCAAAGGAAAGCAACGCAGGGTGAAGTTTAGTTCGGGTAAACACACAAGCAAAGAAATCCTGGAGTACATTCACTCAAATTTGTGGGGTCCCTCTCCGGTCGAGTCTCATAAAGGTCATCGATACTTTGTGACTTTCATTGATGACTACTCAAGGAAGGTTTGGATACATTTTCTGAAGACTAAAGACGAAGTGTTTGGGAAGTTCAAGGAGTGGAAGACGATGATTGAAAAACAGACCGGAAAATCTGTCAAGACACTCAGAACTGACAATGGGTTGGAGTTCTGCAATGCCCAGTTTGACAACTTTTGCAAGGCAGAAGGTATAGTGAGGCACCACACTATACGACACACACCACAGCAGAATGGAGTGGCGGAACGGATGAACCAAACACTATTAGCGTGTGCTAGAAGCATGCGGTTATATGCTGATTTATCGAAGCAATTCTGGGCGGAAGCGGTTAATACTGCTTGCTATCCGGTGAACAGATCACCATCAACTGCAATCGACTTTAAGACTCCTCAAGAGGTATGGTCTGGAAAATCCTCTGATTATTCTGGTTTACGTATATTTGGTTGTCCGGCTTATGCTCATGTTAATGATGGTAAACTTGAGGCGAGGGCAATGAAGTGCATATTTCTAGGGTATGCACATGGAGTGAAAGGTTATCGTCTGTGGTGTATAGAAGAAGGAAGAACTCCAAATTTATTAATAGCAGAGATATGACCTTTGATGAGTCTGCTATGGTGAACCAAAGAGGAGGTGATACAAGTCATGTAGGGAAATATCAGGGTGCTAACCAGAAGGTGGAGTTTGTCACACAAATTCCAGAAAGAATGGTGATAAATGAAGAATAGCAGTCGGTGATGATCAGCATAGACGTGATGAAACTCATGAACTGCCCAATAAGGATCAGTCTAGTGATGTTGGGGCCGATGGTGAAAACAATGAGGATGAATCTATAGCAAGAAGAAGAGAGAAAAGGAACACGAAGACTCTAGCTAGATATGTTGCATGTGTCACTAATGGTGATATTGGTTTTGTTTCATATGCACTAGCTGTTGGTGAAAATGTTGGTACTGATGAGCCTCGGTCCTACAAAGAGGTGGTGGCAAGTAAAGAAGGATCAAGCTGGTTGATGGCGATGAATGAAGAGATGCAATCTCTTGAGAAGAATGAAACGTGGGATCTTGTTCCATTACCGAAAGGAGTGAAACCGGATGGATGCAAATGGGTCTTTAAGAAGAAGGAACGAATTCCAGGGGTTGAACCCGCAAGGTTCAAGGCACAGTTAGTGGCGAAGGGTTTTTCTCAAAAAGAAGGATATCACGAGGTTTTCTCACCGGTCGTGAAGCACAAGTCAATTCGGTTCTTTTGGCTATGGTAAGTGCGTTTAATCTAGAGCTTAAGTAGCTCGATGTCAAAAATGCATTTCTTCATGGAAGCTTGGAGGAGAAGATATATATGTCACAGCCTGAAGGTTTTCCTGGTTCTAGTAAAGATCATGTGTGTCTGTTGAAGAAATCTCTTTATGGTTTGAAGTAGTCTCCTAGACAGTGGTACAAGAGATTTGATTCGTTTATGACTTCGCATGGCTACATTCGGATGGCTACATTCGGAATCAGTTTGATAATTGTGTCTACTTGAAGTAGTTGTCCAATGGGTCCTTTGTTTATCTGTTGCTATATGTTGATGATATGCTCATTGCAGCCAAGGAGATGGCTGAAATTAATAACTTGAAAAAAAGCTTTTGGAAAGTGAGTTTGAAATGAAGGATTTGGTTGCAGCAAAGAAGATATTGGGGATGGAGATTTAGAGAGACAGGAAAGCACGGTTGTTATATGTTTCTCAGTAGAAATATATTGAGAAAGTCTTGCAGTCTTTCGGTATGGATCAGTCAAAACTAGTTGGAACTCCTTTGGCAGCGCATTTTAAACTAAACAGGAGTACTATACCAACTACGGATGAGGAAAAATACTATATGAGTAGAGTTCCGTACTCAAGTGCAGTTGGAAGCCTTATGTATGCTATGGTCTGTACTAGACCTGATTTAGCACATGCAGTTAGTGTGGTTAGTAGGTTTATGAGTAATCCTGGGAAAGCTCACTGGAAAGCAATCAAGTGGATCCTACGATACTTGAAGGGGACTAAGGATGTTTGTTTGGTCTATGGTGGTAATACTCATAGTAACTTGGTTGGATATGCAGACTCATACTATGGTGGAGACTTGGTGAATAGGAGATCGCTAACGTGTTATATTTTCACTTTGTGTGGATGTGCAGTCAGTTGGAAGTCAACTTTACAGTCTACAGTTGCCTTATCTACAACTGAAGCGGAATACATGTCAATGACTGAAGGTATAAAGGAGTGTATCTGGCTACATGGTTTGGTAGAGAGTCTGGGGTTGAAGGTGGAGAAGCCTGTCTTGAACTGTGATAGTGAAAGCGCTTTGTGTCTAGCAAGGAATCCGGTTTATCATGAAAAGACTAAGCATATTGATATCCGGTTAAATTTCATTCGTGACATAGTTGAAGAAGACAAGTTCTCAATCTTGAAGATCGATACCAAGGTGAATCCGGCAGATATGTTGACGAAGTCGTTACCCAAGGAGAAGTTCGAGCTATGCTTGAACTTGGTTGATGTTCGCAGGAGGTAAGTCCCTACGGGGCAAGCTGGCAGGAGACGAGAGGAAGTTTTTTTGGCTTCTAGAGCGAGGTGGAGCTATGTTGAATTTGCAATTCAAGGTGGAGATTGTTAAATAGTGAATTGACAATTAAAACACGTATGAATTGTAAACACGCGCGCCGCGGCCCATTAAGTGTCCGCATCGCGTGGGCCGTAAATTGCTAGGGTACGGCTAGGGTTTCATGTAAAGCCTATAAATATAAAGGCTGGTCATTATGGTTAATGGTTGTAAAAGTCATAAGTCATTAGTCAGAGGAGACCGATTTACTAGCAATCTAGGTACGCTCTGTAACACCTGTATTTAGCTCTGGAATAAAGAATACTCTCTCCTGCCCGTGGACGTAGGTCATCTTGGACCGAACCACGTAAATATCTGTGTCGTTACTTTGTGTTTATATTTCCGCATTTATATTCTCGTTATTATTCCTGGACAATAGGCTATAGATTTAGGTCTATTTACTAACATAAAGCCTTATCGAAATTGGTTGCAAGGTTCTTCGAGCCTTTTCAGATCACAGAAAAAGTGGGTCCGGTCGGCCGCCTACAAACTAAATCTTCCAGCGTCTTCCAAAATCCATCAAGTATTACACATATCTTTACTCAAGAAAGATATGCAATATTCGAGTGAATCAATTTTATCTCCAGAATTGGAATTAGGAGGGACTGATCTCATGATACCCGCAGCAGTTCTAACGTCCTGTACTAAAACTGCTCAATAAGAAAATGTGGATCAATGGCATATTCAATGAATCAGTGGAGTGCAAAGGGCAAACCGTAGAAGAAGCTACTTGGGAGGATGTGTTAACAATCAAGAGTCGGTTCCGAATATCAGTCTCGAGAACAAGACTAATTTTGAAGGCGGGAGTAGTGATATGAATGCTAATAATACCCACAAATACAAATAAACCAAAGTTGCTACAGATTTTTTCTAGAAGAAACAAAACGGTAAATCGAGAAAGTGGCTAGAAAGCTGTTTGAGGAGAGAGAGTATATATAATGTTGAATAATGACGTTTGTTGCATGTAATGGTATTTGCTCATTTTGTATTGGCGCATCGAATGTGCTTTGAGAGTTTGAGAGATATATTCCATGGAACAAATCCTATGATTGTTTTTCATTTAGTAAATTGATTTCATCTTCTTTCTTCCTCTAATTGTTCTTCATTTCTGATAGCAGCAACATGTCGCCATTAATACCAATAGCAGTGACAATAACGGACATTAGGGGCAACATGTTTTTAGCGCTATAGTCATTAAACGTTGTAGGCAGGAATTGAAAAGAGAAGAAAGAGAATCAGTTGACATGCATGGGGCAATATTTCAACATCCAAATCATTGAAGAATATGAAAACAAAGACGAGGAGACGTACAAGACCATGAAGCCTCAATTTTCATTTTGAAACAAAGGATATGGATGACGGGTAGAGAAAATGTGATGTGGAAATGTTTGTACACGTGGCTTCACGTCTGCCGCATATTGCAGTCAAACTAAAAACTAACTTTCACTGATACATTTAATGATTTTCGAGTTATTTGGTATTACCTACATATATTATATAAAATGGTAACATTACAGCATAAATTTAATAAAAAATATTGCGTCATAAACAAGCAAAAAACCCTGAAGGGATATCATACGAAGGCTGGTAATACTTGTGCACAATGTTAGGATCGAGACACTTAGCATACGAACACTAAACTCACACACTCAACTCTCAAATTAAGAACACAAGAATTTAACGTGGTTCGGTCCAAAAATGACCTACGTCCACGGCGGATAACTAGGAATGTTTTATTGCTCTGTGTTTTTGTGTTGTGTGGTACATTTGGTTTGATGCTATGCTGCCCTTTATATAGGCATGTGAGTGTGTGTGAACAAATTAATGTGAAACAAAGAAGCTTTGCCTTCAACAAAATAGGCTACCAACCCTTGAGAAAAATTCTTCACCCCTTTGTTGACAAAGCCTCCATATTCTAACAATCTCCCACTTGGAGGCTTGAACAACTTAGTCTTTCTCTGCCATCCAAATCTTGATCCTTAAACACACATTCTCTCTCACTTGAAGCCACGGAACAATCTTCACCTGTGCTTCAACTGTCTATTAAAAACACTTTTGATCTTAGCTCCTTCCTAGTTACCCTGGCCTTCTCTTCAATTATCCTGAAGGCCAGTTGAAGCTATGCAGAGCTTCAACTTCTCTAAGGTAACAACCTTAGTCAACATATCAGCTGGATTTTCAGTTCCTTTGATCTTCTTCAACTTCAGAGTACCATCATTAATTCTTTCTCTGATGAAGTGATATCTCAGCTGTATATGCTTTGTCTTCGAATGGAAGACAGGATTCTTTGCAAGGTGTATTGCACTTTGATTATCACAAAACAGTGCACAATCAACTTGTTCCTTGCCAAGTTCTTCGAGAAAGTTCTTCAACCATATAAGCTCTTTGCTTGCTTCAGCAACTGCCATATACTCTGCTTCTGTGGTTGAAAGGGCAACACTTTTCTGGAGTTTAGTCATCCAACTCACTGCAGTGCCTCCTACTGTAAAGACATACCCGGTAGTGCTTTTGTATGAGTCTTTGCAACCACCAAGGTCTGCATCTGCAAAACCCTTCAGAATGACATCTTTCCCTTTAAAATGCAATGCCACTTTTGAAGTCCCCTTCAAATATCTTAGCAGCCATTTAACTGCTTCCCAATGTTCTCTCCCCGGATTGGACATAAATCGACTAACAACTCCCACTGCATGTGCAATATCTGGTCTCGTGCATACCATTGCATACATGAGACTACCAACTGCAGATGCATAAGGTACTTTAGCCATTTCTTTCTTGTCTTCATCTGATTTGGGTGACTGAACTTTAGAAAGCTTAAAGTGACTTCCCAAAGGTGTGCTTCTGATCTTGGCATCTTTAAGGCTGAATTTCTCTAACACTTTCTCAATGTACTTCTCTTGAGAGAGTGTCAAAGAGTCATCTTCTTTGTTTCTGAAAATACTCATCCCGAGTATTTGGTTTGCAGCTCCCAAGTCTTTCATCTCGAATTCTTCAGACATTTGCTTCTTTAACTTCTTGATCTCTGTCATGTCTGAGCCTGCAATCAGCATATCATCTACATAGAGTAGTAAAATGATATAAGAACCCTTAAACTTCTTGATGTAACAACAATGGTCATTGTCACATCTCTTGTAACCAACTCTTCTCATGAAGTTATCAAACTTCAAATACCATTGTCTGGGCGCTTGCTTCAGACCATACAAGCTCTTCTTCAATTTACACACCAAGTTTTCTTTGCCTTTAATCTGAAAACCCTCTGGTTGTGTCATGTAAATTTCTTCATCTAGGTCACCATGTAGAAAAGTTGTCTTGACATCTAGCTGCTCTAGATGCAAACCTTCTGCTGCTACAATGCTGAGAACAAGTCTGATAGTTGTCATCTTCACTACTGGAGAGAATATTTCATTGAAATCGATTCCCTCTTTCTGTTGAAAGCCCTTGACTACTAATCTTGCTTTGTACCGTTTGGTACCATCATGTTCATCCTTGACCCTGAAAATCCATTTGTTTTGAAGAGCCTTCTTCCCGGATGGAAGCTTCGTTAGAAACCAGGTCTTGTTTTTCTCAAGCGACTTCATTTCATCTTTCATTGCTAGCTCCCACTGCAATGAATCTTTCAACCTCTTAGCTTCAGAGTAACACTGGGGTTCACCATTTTCTGTCAAAAGAATGTAGTTGACAGATGGTGAGTATCTTTGTGGTGGTCTGATGACTCTGGAAGATCTTCTTGGTTGAACTTGAGGTGTGGCTGGGGACTCTGGAGCTGGAGGGCTGGTTTCTTCATCTTCAGAGTCATTTCTGGAATCATCCTCTGAGCTCCCACTGTCAGTTGAATCATCCCCAGATTCAGGGATTTCAACTGAAGCTTCTTTCTTCTTTTCACCACCTTCATATTCAATGTACTCCTTCTGGACTTCTGGACTTTTGTTGTTCCTGTCTTTGTATAACTCGGCTTCGTTAAAGGTGACATTCTTGCTTCGGATTATCTTTCTGCTTTCACTATCCCAAAGCCTATAACCCATTTCATCTTACCCATAACCAATGAATGTGCACTTCTTGGTCTTTGAATCAAGTTTATCTCTGTCACCATCTTTTAACAAACTGTAAGCAGTACAACCAAATACTTTCAGGTGTTTGAGACTTACTTCCTTCTCTTGCCACATTTCTTCCGGCAATTTAAAATCCAAGGGAACACACGGTGAACGGTTAATCAAGTAGGCTGCAGTGTTAACTGCATCGGCCCAGAATGTCTTTGGTAAACCAGCATTCAACCTCATGCTTCTAGCCCTTTCGTTCAAAGTTCTATTCATTCTCTCAGCTACACCATTCTGCTGAGGGGTTCCTGGGACCGTCTTGATCATCTTTATCCCTTGCTTGGCACAGTAGTCAACAAACTCCTTGCTTATGTATTCACCACCATTATCCGACTTCAGGCATTTTACCTTCAAATCAGTTTCATTTTCAACAGCAGATTTCCATATCTTAAAAGTATCAAATACATCAGATTTATTTTTAAGAAAATAGACCCATACCTTGCGTGTTGAATCATCAATAAAGGTTACATAGTAGTTTTTTCCTCCTAGGGATGAAACTGGTGTTGGTCCAAATACATCAGAGTGAACAAGCTCCAACTTCTGAGCTTTCGGTGTCTTCCTCGTCTTTACAAAAGTAACCCGCTTTTGTTTCCCGAGGACACAAGATTCACAGAATTCTGTTTCAACTTTCTTCAAGTCTGGAAACTTCCCTTTCTGAGCCAACATCTTTAATCCCTTATTGCTCATGTGTCCGAGTCGTTGGTGCCATAAATTAGATGGACTCGGATTTGTGGTTACGGCATGAACACCATCACTAGGTATCTCTACCATGTATAAAGTGCCTTTCTTCTTTCCTTTGGCAATCACCAAGTTGCCTTTGATCACTTTCCATTGTCCACCCCCAAAGTGAACATCAAACCCTTCATCATCCAACTTACCAACTGAAATCAACTTTCTCCTTAAGTTTGGAATAACCCTGACATCTTTCAATGTCCATGTGGTTCCTAAGGAGGTCTTCAAATCTACGTCTCCGATACCCGTAATATCAAGCACTTGATCATCGGCCAAACGAACTTTGCCAAGAGCACCTGTTTGTAGGTTCTTGACCATATCTGGGCATGAGACGGCATGGAAAGAAGCACCTGAATCCATAATCCAGGATTCTACCGAATTCTCAACGCAACATATGAGAAAATCTTCCGAATCTTCAGAGGATACATTGTTTACTTCTTTCTTTTCAGCTTGTGGTTTTGGGCATTGGCTTCTAAAGTGACCTTTTTCTTTGCAATTCCAGCATTCAATGTCTTTTCTGGTTTTTGACTGGCCTCTTTTTCTGGACTTTGATCTGCCTCGACCACGTCCTCTTTCGTTTTTTCTTCCTCTACTTTCTGTATGCAATATAGAACTAGAACTAGAAGTCTCACCATTGCTTCTCCGTCTGATATCTTCATTTACAATTAAGTCACGAATACTCTCGAAAGTGAGTTTGGTAGTGCCAGATGCACTACTAACAGCTGTGACTGTGCCTGACCAACTGTCGGGCAAAGATGATAAAAGGAGGAGCGCTTGTACTTCATCTTCAAACTTTATTGCAACTGAGGCTAAACGAGAGATAATTGAGTTAAACTCGTTTATGTGAGCGGTAACTGACATGCCTTCCTTCATCTTGGTGTTAACCAATTGTTTGATGAGGAACACTTTGTTGGAAGCGGACGGCTTCTCGTACATGTTGGACAAAGCCTTAAATACTCCATAAGTAGTTGTTTCATTGACAATGTTATACGCAACACTCTTCGCCAATGAAAGCCTAACTACGCCCAAGGCTTGTCGATCCAACAACTTCCAATCTTCATCATACATGTCATCGGGTTGTATGCCCAACATAGGCAAATGCAAACTTTTCTGATACAGCATATCTTCAATTTGCATCTTCCAAAATCCATAATCGGTACCATCAAATTTCTCAATTTTAATTTTACCGTCTTCTGCCATTTTAACGGACAAAATGCACTTTTCTTTCAGAAATTTAGGGTGAAAAATGCAATTTTTCTGAAATTCAGGGGCTAAACTGTAATTTTCTGAAAGTTTGGGGGCTAAACTGCAATTTTCAGAAAGTTTAGGGGCTAAACTGCAATTTTCAGAAAGTTTAGGGGCTAAAATGCACTTTTCTGAAAGTTCGGGGGCTAAACTGCAATTTTCCGAAAGTTCAGGGGCTAAAATGCAATTTCCTAAAAGTTCAGGGGCTAAACTGTAATTTTCTGAAAATTCAGGGACCTGTTTTGCAATTTCTGAAGGTTCAAGGACCTGTTTTGCAATTTTCGGAACTCCAGGGACCTGTTTTGCAAATGTTGGTACCTCAGGGACCTGTTTTGCAAATTCTGGAACTTCAGGGACCTGTTTTGCAAATTCTGGAACTTCAGGGACCTGTTTTGCAAATTCTGAAACTTCAGGGACCTGTTTTGCAAATGCTACAGTACCGCTACAGTGTCGTCTTCTCCGGCAAAACTCCGGTGCTACAGTGTCGTCTTCTCCGGCGAACTGGTTTTTCCGGCCAATTTTCCGGCAAGTTTTGACCAACTTTGACCGGCGATTTGGAGGTCTTCCGGTGCTCAAAAAATTCGAAAAAATATATTTTCGGAATCTGCGGAACGAGACCTTTCCAACGGCGTAAACCAAAATCGTTTTTGAGACAAAAAATTTTCGACCCAAAAACAGAAAATCACTCTCTGGAGCTATACCAAGGCTCTGATACCACTTGTTAGGATCGAGACACTTAGCATATGAACACTAAACTCACACACTCAACTCTCAAATTAAGAACACAAGAATTTAACGTGGTTCGGTCCAAAAATGACCTACGTCCACGGCGGATAACTAGGAATGTTTTATTGCTCTGTGTTTTTGTGTTGTGTGGTACATTTGGTTTGATGCTATGCTGCCCTTTATATAGGCATGTGAGTGTGTGTGAACAAATCAATGTGAAACAAAGAAGCTTTGCCTTCAACAAAATAGGCTACCAACCCTTGAGAAAAATTCTTCACCCCTTTGTTGACAAAGCCTCCATATTCTAACACACAAGGCCAAGAATATGATCATGAGTGGTATCTAGGCTAACTGTACGACTAATTCTTATATCATCTCCAAAGATATTGTAACATGTGAGAAGTATTTGCATATGCTTTATAAGAGACGCCATTGGTTTAAATTTCAGAATAGTAGACTCAAATATGTCTTCAAGAACAAAAAATGGAATTTGGTTTTCTATAAGCACTAGGTCAAAGACTATTTTTGATTCAACCAACGTGTTTGCCATAAACGGTCCATCACCATCATATTGTGAAAGAAGATGAATGAAATATAGTATGAAACAACCATCTATTACCATCATTCTAGCAAGTTCCACATTGTTGTATGCCGTTGAATCTTCATAACATGCCTTAATAAGTTCTATTTTCCCCCTCACCTTCTCCATACATTCGTGTAACGTTTCCTTTGGGTTGGAACCTGAACGATCCAATAAACGATGCAAATAAATCGTTTTTCGAATTTCAAATGCTTGCAAATTTTTATCTTGTTTGTGAAGAGGTCCAATAGAGACCACAGTCGGGTTAAAAGATCTTGGGCTAAGATCTCGGCACGTACTAGGAACCATGTAAATTGAAGGGAGACCTTGACTGTCAAGGTCACGTCCTTTTTCTTTACAATCAAGTAGAAATTGGACACTATGCCCAATCCTATCTCCTGCTCCAAGCTCCACATTGCTAGTTGCCATTCAAGATATTAGCTTAATTTGCTGTGCAACGAATTCGTTAGATGGAATGTTAGAGGATAATAGAGTATATGTAATAAAAAAAACCGTATTAGAAAAGATACAACATGCACATGCTCAAAAGTAATAGGGTAACCTTCTTTTTAAATTCATTATGTAGCCAGTACACTACTTCGTTAGCTTGGTTTTGCAATTATTGTCATAACGATGTCATAAAAAGGAAACGAGATAGTATATAAGGTTCTATACCCAAGCATAGCCACCTCACAGCCATATATATTCCCTATCTCTGTCTATCTATATGTGTATATGTGTGTGTGTATATATATATATATATATATATATATATATATATATATATATATATATATATATATATATATATATATATATATATATATATATATATATATATATATATATATATATATATATATATAAGCAATCGGGTGAGGACTCGTGATTACACCTTAAAAAAATTGATAAAATATAAATAATAAAATGAATCATAGTATTATATTGGAGAAAAAAATTCGAAAAAAAACTTTTTAATCATTATTTTTTTATAATGACGCAATGATCCACAAAATAAAAAATTTTGTGGCTCATCGCTGTTTTTCAATGATCCAAATCTTTTTTCCAATTTTTTTTTATGATGATATAGTACTATTCTCGATTTTATGATTTGTATTTTTTTTATATTTTTTTTCAATATTTTAAGATGTCCTTACGAATCCTCACCGGAACAGGACCTTATATATATATATATATATATATATATATATATATATATATATATATATATATATATATATATATATATATATATATATATATATATATATATATATATATATATATATATATATATATATATATATATATATATATATATATATATATATATATATATACATACTAGCGGCGTACCCGCGCGATGCGGCGGGTGATGATAGTTCGTTTCGACAATTATTTTCGAGCGGCGATTAATTTCCTAGCGGCAGACGCACGCGATGTGGCGGTGAAGATTAGTTCGTTGCGATAAATAACTTTATTTATGAACTTTTGCACACTTCAACAATAACACCAATTTTTATCATGATTGGTTAATAAATAAACGACATTACTTTGACTTTCACCGATAATTATAGTAGTAGATGAGTATATGTATATATTTGTATGTATTTATCTTGATCTGTGTGTATTTATATTTGTAAGTAATTGAATTTATATATGGGTAGTTGAATTTGTTGTTACGTGTATAAATTTTGGTTTTTGCGATTAAATCTAAAAATTTGCGTATAATTTGCGGGCGATGATTAGGTTCCTTTGCGGTTCTTATTATGTTAAAATGTGTTGTTATTTTATGTTCTCATTGGATTTGAAATATAGAGGAAGTGTTTTAAAGATATTCAAATTACTTATCATATTTTTAAGAACAGACCAAATATGACAACATAATCGATTTAAAAACACTCAAATGTTTACAATTCTTCATCGAGTTAAAAGAGAGTACCACAACCTTTATGTATATAAAGACATGTATATGGACTTTTTCTTTCAAAAGAGATAATTTTCCAAACCAACTCAGGATAAAACCGTTATACCAAATTGCAAAACAAATACAAACCAATATTCAAAAGAAGAAACATAAAGAAATTTCTAATCGTGCATATAGTTGAACTTTCAATATTGCCACTTTCACATAAGCAACACAAATATTTCAGCATAATTTATACAAAAAGTTGAGACAACATATAGTGGAACTTTCACAGATGTTTATTTTGGATCATTTCTACATACTTTATGCTAAGTGGAACTTTCACAGATGTTTATTTTGGATTGAGACAACATATAGTGGAACTTTCAATATTGCCTCTTTCACATAAACAATGCAATTTAGATAGCACTAATGATTGTAGCAACACATATTAATTTCAGCCTCCGCCAAGGGTAGTTTGGTTAACCACCGAATAAGCTAATCTTATTCACCAAGGGTAAACTTGCCATACTAATTAAAAATTACCCCCCCCCCCCCCCCCCCCCAAAACCCAATCAATACACATAAAGTCACATGCATAGACAATCACATGTACAACCATCTCTCCATCTTCTTTATTAAAAAAAAATACACATTTATCGGTTTCCAATCATCATATCTAAAAACAAATCAATTTGGAGAGAACAAAGTAAATTTACAGACAAATATATAAAATAGTTGTCCAGGTATCCACATCAGAGTTGTGCAGGTATCCACATCAGAGTTCTTGTCTAAAAACACATTAAATTTACAGACAAATATATAAAATAGTTGTGCAGGTATCCACATCAGAGTTCTTGTCTAAAAACAAATCAATTTGGAGAGAACAAAGTAAATTTACATGTTCCCCTGAAAAACTTTCATGTCCCCCTGAAAAACCGAGTTCTGCATGTATCCACATCAGACATTCCCAAACACTTTCACACAAAAACCAAAACAGAATTGTAATAAATTGAAACAAATATAAACCTAATTGAGATTCTATATGCTTATAAACTCGAAACTTGAAGTTTATTATATCTCCTGCTTGTTAGAAGAATGGAGGCTTTTCTTTTAGTCAACAAATGGTGAGATCATTCCTTACATACATGAAGGAAGGAATTCAAATATGGTGTTTAAGAAATGAATTCTTTATTCATTGAGTTGGTGAAAACAAGCTATAAATAGCCTTCATGTTCACCATATTTCATGCACCAACAACTAGCAACAAATCAAGAGGAAACATTAGAAACTCTTGTGAGCTAAAAATTCCAAAGAGATATATTGTGAGGTATTTTGTGCAGAGCCTTTATTTGGCAGCCAAAAATTTGAATGATACAATATTATGAGTAATCAGATTACAAGTGCAGTTTAGGCCTTGTATGATTGTAATTTCTTTGGTGATATAAAAATCCTCTCTCTCGTTTGCCCGTGGACGTAGGTCGTGATTCCGTGACCGAACCACGTTAAATATTGTGTTCCGATTTTCATTTTTTTTGTTTGCCGTTATTCTCCATTTTTATTTCCGCGTGTTTTGCCGAAATCGTTTATCGTTTTGTCGAAGTGCCTTACTTGTTTTGTTATATCCCAACAAACTGGTATCAGAGCTCCGGGTTTAAAGGAAGTCGTATCTCGCGTATGCTCTGTGGTTGCAGCTTAGTCTGATCTTCCACATCAGAAACGAGTTTTCGATTGGCCTTATAAAATATTATTTTTCCGAGCTATGGCTGAAGATGGGAAAGTTAGGATCGAAAAATTCGAAGGTCACGATTTCGGATTTTGGAGAATGCAAATCGAAGATTATCTCTACCAGAAAAAATTACACCTACCACTGTTCGGAATAAAACCTGAAACGATGGCGCAGGAAGAATGGGACTTATTAGATCGG
Organism: Cichorium intybus; assembly: GCA_023525715.1. Classification (NCBI taxonomy): domain Eukaryota; kingdom Viridiplantae; phylum Streptophyta; class Magnoliopsida; order Asterales; family Asteraceae; genus Cichorium; species Cichorium intybus. The sequence continues at coordinate 91,153,675 of CM042014.1, read as the reverse complement.
CAGGCACTTGGAGTTATAAGGTTATCATTGGCAAAGAATGTAGCATACAATATTGTCAGTGTAAAGACAACCTTCAATCTGATAAATGCGCTGTCTAATATGTACGAAAAACCTTCAGCGGCAAATAAGGTTTTCTTGATCCGGCAATTGGTGAATCTGAAGATGAAAGAAGGCGGCTCGGTGACAGACCATGTGAATGAATTCAACTCAATAATATCAAGATTGATATCTGTTGATATTGGATTCGAAGACGAAGTCCAGGCGTTGCTGTTATTATCTTCGTTGCCTGAGAGTTGGTCCGGTACAGTAACAGCAGTTAGCAGTTCAGCCGGAGGTGCTAAGCTGTCATTCGAAGGTATTCGCGACTTAATCCTTGGAGAGGATGTGCGAAGACGGAGTGCCGGAGAATCTTCCAGTAGTCTCCTAAGTACAGAAGACAGAGGAAGAAGGTCCAACAAAGGAGGCGGTGGTAGAGGAAGATCGAAGTCAAGAAAGAGAGGTGGTCAGAAAAACAGGACTGATGTTACCTGTTGGAACTGCAAAGAGAATGGTCATTTCAGAAATCAGTGCCCAAAGCCTTCGACAGACAAAGGCAAGAAGGAAGTCAATATGGCAGTAGATTCTGAAGATGATGCGCTCATTTGCTGTGTTGAAAACTCAACAGAATCCTGGATCATGGATTCCGGTGCGTCGTTCCATGCTAGTCATTCCAGAGAAGTAATGCAAAATTTCCGGCAGTACAAAGGAAAAGTCAGACTAGCAGACAACAAGAGCCTGGATATTACAGGTGTTGGGGATGTGGTCCTCAAGACAACTTTAGGTACAGATTGGACTTTGAAGAATGTCAAGTTCATTCCTGACTTAAAGAGGATGTTAATATCCGTGGGGCAGCTTGATGATGAAGGTCACCATGTTACATTTGGTGATCATCAGTGGAAGGTGACAAAGGGAAATCTAGTTGTTGCTAGAGGACAGAAGCGGGGTACACTTTATATGGTGGAAGTTTCTGATGCCGAAGCACACGCTGTTGAAGAAGTTGGGGCATCTACTCTATGGCACCAAAGACTTGGGCATATGAGTGAGAAGGGAATGAAGATGCTAGTTTCCAAAGGAAGAATACCAGAGCTGAAGACTGTGAAAGTCGTTTTCTGTGAGCCATGTGTTCTTGGCAAACAGAAGAAAGTCACTTTCAAGAAGGTGGGTCATCAGCCCAAGTCCATGAAGCTGGAGCTAGTTCATTCAGATGTCTACGGTCCCACTTCAGTTTCTTCAGTGGGAGGATCCCGATACTATGTCACGTTCATAGACGATTGCACAAGGAAGGTTTGGGTTTATTTCTTGAAGCATAAATCTGAAGTTTTCAGCACTTTCAAGAAATGGAAGGCTACTGTGGAAAATGAAACAGACTTGAAGATCAAGTGTTTCAGATCTGATAATGGGGGCGAATATAGTAGCAAAGAATTTGTTGATTACTGTGCTGACCAAGGAATCAGAATGCAGAAGACGGTTCCAGAGACACCTCAGCAGAATGGAGTAGCTGAGAGGATGAACCGTACATTGAACGAAAGGGCTAAGAGCATGAGACTGCATGCAGGTTTACCCAAGATGTTCTGGGCAGATGCGGTCAACACAGCGGCATATTTAATCAACAGAGGACCCTCAGTCCCCATAGGGTTCAAGATTCCAGAAGAGGAATGGCAAGGTCGTGAGATTACACTCAAACACTTGAAGGTTTTCGGTTGTGTCTCTTATGTCAAAGTTAAGGACTCAGACAGAGACAAGCTTGAGGCCAAGGCAAGAAAATGCACTTTTATAGGCTATGGGTTGGATGACATGGGGTACCGTTTCTGGGATAACCAAAATAAAAAGGTTATCAGAAGCCGGGATGTGGTGTTCAACGAGAATGTCCTATATAAAGATGAACTTGCAGAGAGCTCAGGCAGAAACAAACAACCAGAGAAAGCAGAAAATCAAGTCGAGTTCGAAGAGATCTCTGAAGATGACGTTGTGAAACCTATCAGTACTCCAGAGATAGGTGAAAGTTCAGGAAGCAGTGGGAGCTCTGATGTATATGGAGATAGTGGGAGCACAGATGACAGTAGTTCTGAAGACGGGGTTGCAGATGATGCAGAGACCTCAACTCCTACTGTTCGTAGATCCACTAGAGTACGAAGACCTCCAGTCAGGTATTCTCCTTCAGCAAATTACTTATTGCTGACAGAGAATGGTGAACCTGAGTCTTATCCAGAGGCCTTAAGGATGAAAGATTCCATACAGTGGAAGAAGGCTATGGAAGACGAATTGAGCTCACTTGACAAGAACCAGACTTGGTCCTTAGTCAAGCTCCCAGCAGGGAAGAAAGCACTGCAGAACAAATGGGTGTTCCGGGTAAAGGATGAGATCGATGGCAGTAAAAGATACAAGGCACGATTAGTGGTCAAGGGGTTCCAACAGAAAAGAGGAGTCGATTATAATGAGATCTTCTCTCCAGTTGTGAAGATGACTACAATCAGAATGGTCTTGGGTATTGTAGCCTCTGAAGATCTCCATCTAGAGCAGCTAGATGTGAAAACAGCTTTTCTCCATGGTGACCTGGAAGAAGACATCTACATGGTACAACCAGAAGGTTTTCCCATAGTTGGTAAGGACAATCTGGTGTGTAAACTGAAGAAAAGTCTGTATGGATTGAAGCAAGCTCCAAGACAGTGGTACTTGAAGTTTGATAGCTTCATGCAAAGGAGTGGGTATCACAGATGTGAGATGGATCACTGTTGCTACTTGAAGAAATTCAACTCCTCTTACATCATCCTGTTATTATATGTTGATGACATGTTGATAGCTGGATCCGACATGCAGGAGATCAACAAGCTTAAGAAGCAGTTGTCCAGAGAGTTCGAGATGAAGGACCTAGGGGCTGCTAAGCAGATATTGGGCATGAGCATAGCCAGGGACAGAGTTACCGGTACATTAAAACTTTCACAAACGAAGTACATTAAGAAAGTTTTAGAAAAGTTCAGTATGGCAGATGCCAAGGCCAGAAGTACACCTTTGGGAAGTCAGTTAAAACTCTCAAAGAAGCAATCCCCAAAGACGGAAGAAGACAAAGAACAGATGGCTAAAGTTCCTTATGCATCTGCAGTTGGTAGTTTGATGTATGCAATGGTATGCACAAGACCAGATATTGCTCATGCAGTGGGAGTAGTAAGCAGGTTTATGTCAAATCCAGGAAAAGAGCATTGGGAAGGAGTAAAGTGGCTGTTACGCTACTTGAAAGGAACAGCTGAGATTGCCCTATGTTTCAGGAGAAAGGGGGTAGTCTTAGAAGGGTTTGCCGATGCGGATTTGGGTGGATGTGTGGATTCGGGTAAGAGCACAACAGGTTACGTTTTCACAATTGGAGGTACCGCAATCAGTTGGATGTCTAGGTTACAGAAGAGTGTTGCTCTTTCAACCACAGAAGCAGAATACATGGCTATTGCAGAAGCAGCCAAGGAGCTTATATGGTTGAAGAACTTCCTATCAGAACTTGGAATGCAACAGGGGGATTGTGTACTGCATTGTGACAACCAGAGTGCAGTTCACCTAGCAAAGAATCCGGTGTTTCATAGTAGAACGAAACACATTCAGATGAGGTACCATTTCATTCGAGAGTTAATCAATGATGGAACTTTGAATCTGAAGAAAATCCTTGGAACGAAGAATCAAGCAGATATGTTCACCAAGGTGGTTACCACAGACAAGTTGAAGTTTTGTATGACTTCAACTGGCCTTCTAGAAGTTTAAAAAGAAGGGATGGCAGGAACGAGAGAGATTGGAAACATGTTGCAGGAATTGGATGTCAGAGAATGACCAAGTTGTTGAAGCCTCCAAGTGGGAGATTGTTAGAAGAATGGAGGCTTTTCTTTTAGTCAACAAATGGTGAGATCATTCCTTACATACATGAAGGAAGGAATTCAAATATGGTGTTTAAGAAATGAATTCTTTATTCATTGAGTTGGTGAAAACAAGCTATAAATAGCCTTCATGTTCACCATATTTCATGCACCAACAACTAGCAACAAATCAAGAGGAAACATTAGAAACTCTTGTGAGCTAAAAATTCCAAAGAGATATATTGTGAGGTATTTTGTGCAGAGCCTTTATTTGGCAGCCAAAAATTTGAATGATACAATATTATGAGTAATCAGATTACAAGTGCAGTTTAGGCCTTGTATGATTGTAATTTCTTTGGTGATATAAAAATCCTCTCTCTCGTTTGCCCGTGGACGTAGGTCGTGATTCCGTGACCGAACCACGTTAAATATTGTGTTCCGATTTTCATTTTTTTTGTTTGCCGTTATTCTCCATTTTTATTTCCGCGTGTTTTGCCGAAATCGTTTATCGTTTTGTCGAAGTGCCTTACTTGTTTTGTTATATCCCAACACTGCTATCTATTATTTGTAGAAACAAAAATTGTTGCTAATCGAAACAATCAAAATAAAGATATATGAATTTTACATTAGCATACAACATAATCGATTTCAATTGCAAAGATTTACAAAAGCAGAACCTGCAAAAAAAAAAAAAAAAAAAAAAGTCATTAACGTGAAATCAAAAGTCAAAAAAACGATATGAAAAATCGCTTTGAGAATCCAATGGATGGGATGCCGGGGAAGATCTAAAGAAAAACCAAAGAATCATTTTAGATTTCTCATCATCGATAACATCAAAAAAAATAAATTCAAATTTGAGGCGATGACGGATTTCTTAGAGGAGGTAGGACGGTGACAGAGTACATGGAAGATGATGGTGACGGTGATAGAGGACATGGAAGATGATGGTGTGTCTCACAATCAGCTTTAACCATATTCCATTCTCCCCTACCTACAAGAACACCCCAAACCAGATATTATATTCAAATTTATTAGATACAAAAAGCCCAAAATAAGAACACAAACAGAGCTAAACAAAAGCACACCACATATCTAACCTTCAAAGCGATAGCATGAATGAGAGAGTGAGAGACCAATCCAAGATATATGAAGACCATTTCTGTAAACAAAAACATGAAAGAAAACAATGCACAATAATACCATCAGTTAGATAACATGAAAAATTCATCAAATATTCTCACAGATCTTACACATAAATTTGAAGTTCACACTAAATTAAGCCATGTTAATGTCAGTGCCATTTCCCCCACCATGACCACATCGCCCCATCAAACCACTGTCACCGTTCTTGTTCTGTAACCTCTGGTCCATCACACCATCGTTGCATCACTGCACCACCAAACCCCTATCATCGTTTCTTTATCCGAAATCGACTCTCATCCTCCATTCTCTTCTGTCGTTGATCCAGGCACGTAGTGGTGGTGAGATGTGAAATCGTGTAGGTGAGGTGGTTTACATTACAGAGAGAGAAGAGAGAGCATATGGAGAGAAGAGAGACCATATGATTCAAGTTTCAAATCAGATAAAGATCAACCCCAATATTTATGTTTTGTTTTCACAGGGAAATGGGATTTCAAAATTTGAAAATTCAAATATCAATATTCAAAACTGAACTAACCGCTTAAAACTTTTGTGTCATGTTTATGTTCAAAGATTTAATGTTCATGCTTCTTCTTATAAATAATAAGAAATTTTGGTCTGTTATTCTTGAAGGTTTGAAAGATCTAAGTTTCTTGTTAAAATGTTCTTACATAAAAATTTTAAAAACTGGATATTCATCAGTTGTTCGCACTCTGTTGAATGTGTTATTTATTAATCTGAAGATCTCTAAATTTTGATTTAATGGATATTCATCAGTTGTTCATACTCTGTTGAATGTTTATCGAGTACCTTTTTTTCAAACCTGCAAAGTGGAAAAGGATTATTTGAACATTTTGTTTTGATTTATATTTCTCAAATATTCATATTTTCAAAAGATCGATGTTTTTTCAAACCTGCAAAATACAAATGAGGGATTCTAAAATTGTACGTACTTCGACCGTAGCTTGCAGTTCCTTGATTTTTTTTTCTTCAAGGAACCTGCTTTAAATTCAAGAACAAACAACACAACATATAACTAAATAAAACACAATATATATATATATATATATATATATATATATATATATATATATATATATATATATATATATATATATATATATATATATATATATATATATATATATATATATATATATATATATATATATATATATATATATAGGGTTAGGATCCGGTAGGAACCCAAAATCCGGTAGGAACCGCAAGTACTCTTCTCGTCCAATCATTCTCATAAGGGCAATAACGTCAAAACGTCTTCCTTCGACATGACGCAATCACGTGCGACGCACGTCCACGGAACGAAATACGAACTAGAGGATTTAAGTGGGTTTTTTAAGTGAGTTTTTTTTTAAAAGTCATTTAAGTGTGTTTTTTTTCCTTTTTCGTTTTTTTTATTTTTTATTATTTATTTTTTTTTTTTCAAAAAAAATTATTTTTTTTTCAAAATTTTTTTATTTTCGATTATACTCGGTTTTTATTGTTTTATTATTTTATTATTTATTTTTTTATTTTTTTATTTTGAATGCTACATTACTCGACTTTTAATTTTTTTTTTTGGTTTTTTTCATTTTTTATGTGTATTTTTTAATTTTTAATATTTTTAAGCTTAATTTTAATGTTTTTTTTCGTATCTTTAATCTAATCATTTTGGATCATGATATTTTTAATCATAACATTTTGGATCATGTATTTTTGGATCATAACATTTTGGATCATAGTTTTTTTTTTTGCATCTTGGATCATAAGTTTTGAATCATTTTGTCGTTGTATGTTTTTTTAAATTATTTTGGATCATAATGACTGTTGTATCTTGAATCATAACGAATTTTGAATATTGGATCATAAGTTTTGAATCATAAAACATATTTTGGTTCTTAATATTTTGGATTATAGACTTTTTTTTTTGGTAATTTGATAAGTTTTTGCTTAAAAATAAAAAATAATATACACATAAAAACTTATTTTCAAATTTTTTTTTACAAACTTACTAATATGATGTCTAGAGTGATTCCTTAAATTTTCATAATTTTTGAAAGATTTTTTTTATTTTTTTGAATTTTTAAATATAAAAAATAATAAAAATATATTTTTTTCAATTTTTCATGATTGTGCTTGTTTTGTAGAGAATTAAATTTTAAGAACTTTGGTTTTTTCAGATTTTTTTTTACAAAAAAAAAGTTATGGCCAAAATACAAAGTGGGTGGAAAAAAATAAAAGCTTAACCAATAGGATGGTGCCACGTAGCGCGTGACTTTGGAGGTGACTTTGGAGGCGCGTGGAGTACGTATCAGGTCCAGTAATTCTTTTGCCACATTGACTAATATGAGCTTCAAGACTTATGTTTCCCTCCCTCTTAGTTTCTCATATGTACAAAAATAGTCTTTCAATTTTAAAACATAATCATTTTTTTCACATTGAATCTAATCCATTCAATTTTCAAGATGAAAGGTTCAGATTTGTCCTCGCGGTTCTTACCGGATTTTGGGTTCCTACACGATCCTCCTTCTATGTATATATATATATATATATATATATATATATATATATATATATATATATATATATATATATATATATATATATATATATATATTGAAAAATATAAAATTTATACAAATTGTACAGACATGATTGACTCGGGCGGTTGAACCGGTTAACTCATGACCCGATTACCATACCATGTCAACTAAAAATCCGGCTTTTAAAACATTGCGTATATATCATCTTACTTCTATCCATTCCGATCATCATCATACCCATCGAATCATCGAAAAGGTAAAACAGCAAACTTGTTTTCAAAGTATTAGTAGTTATTAGTTGCAAATTTGATAATAATAAGATAGAGATTAAAATAGATATTTCGTTGCAAATACTAAATTAGATTATTATTATTTAATTATCGAATTATGTCTAGAAATAATCAAATGCGGTTATTAAAAAAATAGAAGGATACCATCAAGTTGTCACAATTTAAAAGACGGAATAAGAAATATTAGAATTAACTTGAAAATCGCAAATTCTTGAATGTCAAAAGCGACTATCCTCTCATGGGCCGCCATATGGCATGCATTGTCTACCCGATGTTTATCGATAAAGTTAGCATGTTGTCCTTGAGGTTTCTAGAAGCTTTCTGGACCTTATCCATGAAGTCAATGTATAGGCAGCCATTGATTGGGTCATTCTAACTCGATTTGACCATGAACCCTACTAAAAATAACAGGGCCGGCATCGAGCCCCGACAACGATTCAACATGCAAAGTGAAAAGTACGCCTAAATCACTCCATTTCACAAATTGTGCATCTCTTGTACACGTGTAACGCCCGCGTATTTTTTTAAGTAAGTTGAAGCGCATAAATATTTACTTATTTGTATAATTGCTTATTATTTTGCATTTAACGGATAGGAATAATAATAATAATACGCTAGTAAAATATTAATAATAATAGTAACAACGTAATAATAGAGGACGATAAGCAATAAAAATGACTTGGACTAAATTGCGAGACGTTGAAAGTAAAACAATTAAAATGAAATAAACTCTAATAGTGTAGGGGCTGCATTGCGAATCTATAAAACTTATAATGTTAAGTTATATGACTTAGGGTGGATATAAATTAGTAAAACTAAACCTAGGGACCATATGTGCAAACATCCCAAACTTAACCCTACTCCCGTTACTTCATACGATTGCACAAGGTTGATCGATTACCCTCTCTACCGTTTCTATGTCTTCTACGCTTCACATTCCAACCCTTTACTGCTAACTATTATAAGCATCATACGATCCCTGAAAATCGGTTACCCCAAGTAAATCGGTTTCCCCAAGTCAGATGCGAGTAGGAAAAAAAAAGGTGACGGGAGGGAGAGAAGAAGATCACAGCGGCTAAGGTTCTAGCGGGAACCGTGATCGAAGAAGAAGCAACGTCCCTGGGTGTCGAGACTTCATCTATACCTGGTAAGAGTCCGAACACTTCTTCTATTTCTGTTCCCACCAAATCCTAGAGGCCTTGCATCGTACCTTGCCTTGCATGAGAACATCGTATACTATGGTTGGTCTCATGCATCCTACGGTCAAACATTCCTGATTCAGGTGTGGATTCTACACTACTTGATTCCCATGCTTAAACCAACGATGAGTGCACTTGGATCAAGTATTAAGATCGAGCCTCATTTACCCATTTGTCTGTATTTCATCTTGATCTTTCTTCTTAACCTTAACAACAGTGTGAGAACCAAATAGAATGTCCAATAAACAAAATTTATATTCAATGAGAAAACTGGACATTGATGCTTATAAAAGAAAGGAAAAATGACCTAAGTGCCCTCCTACGTCTCCTGCTTGTACTGTCTAGGATAAGAAAACAGCTATGAAATTGTACTACCATGACTAGAGTTTGACAAAAAAAAAAAAAAAAAAAAAAAGAAGACACAAACCACCCATCTGACAGATTTTATAAATGCAGGCACGGGCGGACCCAGGAGAAATGAACACGGGGGCACTGACTCAGGAAAAATGGACACGAAGGGCAATGAGGAGCACATTTTTTTTAGACGGGGGACACCTATATATAAAAAAAAAATTTCTTTTTTTTTTTTACACTACGGGGTAAAATTTCAGGGGGGGCACGTGCCCACCCGGGCTCCTAATGCAGGAATATGGCTTGTGAATTTATTTAATAAAAAGGGGTCATAGTACACTTCTTAGATTATGTATAAAGTAGAATGGTTGGAAATTGATTATTGTTTCCTTGTTTCGCCACCTCACGTCAAACTGAAAAGGAATTAGGCTTCCCTTTGCTTTTATTTCTAAAAGAAAAAAAAGAAGCTAGCACCTATATGCTAAGAAGAAAAATATATATACGTAAGTATGTATATATGTAGATAAGCATCTTTTAACCCATGAAAATTATGAAGGACTAATTCCATAACTAGAACAAAAGATGTAAATGAATTTATGCTTTGTAACACTAAACAAAGTGAACAAAAATATATTTACGTAAACATGTAAATATTTATAATAGTGGGTAAAGTTGTGTAAACAAAATACTAATTTAAAGATGGTAAGGTTAAGAAGTATTTATTGAAGGTGACTTAATTTGAAAGATATAAATATAATGACGATTGTTCAATATCAATAATTTTATAGGGTAATACAGGCATGGCCGGTTTGGAACATGGGCAAAGTGGGCATAGGCACAGGGCCCAATTTTTGTAGGGGCCCAATTTTTTATTTATTTATTTATTTTTTTTTGTAATATACACTTCAGCTTGGACGCTGCCATCGCAATCCATCGACGCAACAAACAATCAGGATACGCGGGTCATCGGTTAGCTATTACGATATGTCAATATCTAATTACTCATTAAAAATACTATGTTTTGGCTATGTTTAATGCTATAAACTTTATCGTCGTAAAAAATTAGTTTATGTAATTTAATTTATTACACGTTAAAAGGGCTTTTTTTTCCGGCTTGTCCCGGGCATCTGAATCCTCGGCACCGGCCCTGAATACAGGAACTAAGAAGTGTATGTTTATTATGTTAGGTTCTTGACGTATTAGAACCACCCCGAGGAAAACGAGAAAACGTATTCCGCACACGAGGTGAGTACATAGAATTTTCGAGCACACATCCCTTATAAAATAGAAGTGTTTTGTTGTATACGCCTTATATGTTTTATGTGACTTTATGTGATTATACGTGTGTATTATGACATATGTGTTCAAATGTATTTTTTTTAATGTTTGAAAAACACAATGTTTTATAATTATGCAAAAAGGGTAATAGGGGGAAAATGTGAGTGATAACTTGAGAGGTCCAAACTATAGAAAAATGAAAGACGTTATGATGGATGATGACTTGGATCCCCTAGGTGATCCAAAAACAGACGATTGACGGACTGATACATGGGTGACTCCCCCATGAAGCCGAAAGATGTTAAGACGTTACGATGTTTGAGAGGTCCATACCATAAAGATGAAAGATGTACTTGGAAACCTCCCCCACATGATCCAAACAGATGATTGACGGACTGATATATTCATCCCCCGTCACGTCTCCAACAATGGGTGACTCCCACCACAATGACGAAAGATGTTTACGACGTAATGACGTTGGCTTGATATTCTAGACATTCTTGCCATTTTCACACAGGCTAGCTACCTGTTGTGATAGGGACAAGTTACGTCGGCGATGCCTTAAGACGTGCTTGGACCACCACGACGCAGCCCAAATAGACGATTGGTGGACTGATATGTTCATCCCCCGCCACGTCACCAATCATGGGTGACTCCCCCCATGCAACCCATAAAGATGTGAGTTCGAGAACGGACTAAGTGGACGAGAAAGGGGGTAATAAAGACGTATGCATATTTAAGTGTAACAATGTGTTAAGGTGTTTTTGATTATTATGTAAGGAGTCTAAACCCTATGTATCTCACCAGACTTCCCAGTCTGACGTTTATTTTGATGTGTGTCTCAGGTTTAAGAAGTAAGGTACCAGAATAAAGCTCGATGATTTGCTTGATGTTTAAATCCTAGTTATAAAAATGTCTAGACTCGCACAATGTTTGCTTATGTCGTTGGGATTATTGTAAGTGGATTCATTTACCAGTGTTTCGAGTACGAACTGTTACATGTACGCAACTTTGTTTTTTTATATATGAAAATTTTCTTTAAAAATGTTGCGTTTCCCAATGACCGAAAGAGAGGGATGTTTCAACACGTCTGAGCTCTACGTGTATGTGGAGTTGACAAATTCCAACCAAATCTCTCTTCAGAAGTTTAGTATGCTGATATGCCAAATTTCTACTCGTCTTGACATAGACAACTTTGAAACTACCACTTTTAGTTAATTGTATCACATAATTGTGTTGGATGTGAAATTCAATCAAAGACTAAAGAAGAACAAGTATTCTAAAGAATAGATTCAATCAACACAAGCAAATATAAATATGAACAATGAAGAACACAATGATTGAATAACAAGTGTCGAATGCTTTGATATTACGATTAGGGTTTTACAATGATGGTGAATCAAAAGCACACGCGACACGGATGGTATCACTGATATTTATACTAGATCAGTGATACCAATAGTACAATAAGATATTCTGAATATTCCTACAGTGTACTATCCATCGGATAGGGTAAGCACTTCATCACAATAATTCTCAACAATCTCCCCCTTTGTGTGAAGTGCATCCGAAGCCTATCTTGCAAAATTCCTCTTGAATGTCTGTCTCAAGGCATATCTCACCGCTAGCCACTAGTTAAGATGCTCTCTAATCCTCTTATTCTCTTCCCAGTGATTGACAAAACAAGAGTTCACTGCGGAAAAGATGTTGGTTATCATAGCCGAACGGTAAAGACCCTTGTAATCAACTTCAAAGAATTTGGCCTCCACCTGATCTTCATTTGACAACCCTTTAAAAACAACACCACATGGCTTCTCAGTTATCTGTCCTTGTTTGAGAGGATCAAAGTTCTCAGTTGTGCATGGTGGGGGTGCAAGGGACTGTCTGAAGAGGTCTGCTACTTCAATATCAAACTTGGCGAATCACAGCAGGTAGTTCCGAAGGAAGGAAGAGATATGAGCCTTAGCAGCATTGAACAGTGTTATGGATTCTCCTTCGTGTCCTGGAGAAGCATTCATGAGATCAAGAAGCACAATGAAATCATGAGGGTTCATGATTGGAAAATCCGCAATTGTGAATCTTGACTCTTTCTCATCGGGGCCACGCAAAGAAATCATAGTTTTGGAATCCTTCGTATACTTCTCCCAATTTGATGGAGATTATTTTGGTTATCTTTTTGCAGTGCCACACCAACTTCGGTTCTTGAGTGAATTTGGCGTGGAAGGCAATCTTCTTTGCTTTGAAGGTCGTTCGCTCTTCTTCGGGTAAGTTTCTCACAAACTGAAAGAATGCGAAGGTCTTCGGATTTTAGGGCAAATCGAGTTGTTGATTAACAGAAGCTTTTACCTCATAGCTTCAGAGAGGAACCTGTTGAAGACTTTGAAGTCAGAGAACCCAACTGCTGCAATTGTTTTAGCATCCCATTTTTGGTTCTCTGTGGCCATGAGGTTTATCTGAAGCATCTTGTTATACTCCTGCTCTCGTTCTTTATGGACTTGCTCCATGTTAGGACCAATCCTCATTTCCTTGTCTTCAGGCTTTGAACCTGAACCCCCTGCCTCAGTTGTTATAATTGTGCCATAGGTAGGACCAGCTTTGGACACAATAGGTGGAATGAATGTTGGTCTTCCCAAGGAAACGGGTTGATATGTTGTTACTGCTGTTGTTGCTTCTGTTGTTGTTGTTATAAGGTACGTGGGCCCAGGATTACCCCATGGGCATCTCGCAAGAAAGGATATTCAGATTCTCAAAATATACCAAAGGATTGGATTTTGAGAAAGGGCTGAAAGATATCCATTAAGATGTCAGAAAGGTTTGGATTCTCAAAATGTGCCATAAGCTCTGGATTTTGTGAATAATCCATAACCGTGTCAAAGCCAGTAGGAGTATTGCTATTATCTGCTATCTCCATATGTGAGTTACATACTGTTTCTAGGAAACGTCTCTTTTCATTACAAAGTGTAATGACTTGGTGTTAAGAGACGGATCGCTATTAATAGAGATACGGCATACTCAGGTGGTTGCAAACGTCTATGAGACAAATTGAAACTCTGCCAAGATGATCTTGATGAGATTCAAGATGCATAGCCCAGGAAAGAGTTTTCCTGGTGTGATGATTTGGCATGAGAGACATAAAGAAGGTGCAACATGATCCAAAAACATCTATCAGATAGATGTTGCAGTCAGTATAGACCTAGCCATATTAAGCATAATCTTGATAAGAATCAAGATGCATGAGAAAAGTCTCCGAAAGGAAATACTTACTGAAAGTCGTGACACAGAGATTACAAATAATCCTAAGATTCCAAAAGAGTTTGGAATAGGACTAGATCGAATCCAACAAGTTTCTTGGATCGATCAGAAGTGTCCTGAACATGTCCTGATGACTTAATGCTTATAGCATAGTGAGTCAGATTCAGGATATGACCTGGTTGGGAATACTTAATGGATTTTGTACATACGTGATAAATCATTGGAAAATGATTGGGGTGAATGTTGATAACAATTTGAAAAGAGTTTTCAAATAAGGACTTAATGGTTAAAGAATTTCGTTGGCATTCTGATGGAGCGTGTGTGGCTCACCGGCACATCGTAACACCTCGAAATAGTCTTAGGGTGCAGTCATGTGAACTAAAGATCCCGAGAACCATGGAAAGTCACAGTACATAGAATAGAGTTGTTTGTGAGAATGACAGTATGACCAAATTGAAATATCATAGGAAGGGTATCCGATCGGATGAAGTGTACAAATGTATAACATTTGGATACATGGAAAGAGTGAAAGGTCAAGTAGACATAGATACATAACACGAATTAAAAAGTTTAAAAGGAATCTAGAAACCAACAATAGTTTTATGTAAAATCCGACTTGGTGATTACCTAGTGGAGACTTGGTAATTAGGCAAGAGTAGCCACCAGTCAGATTTTATGTTTCAATTTTGCATGTTTCACTTCCCGAATAATTTGATTATTCAAAAGTCCACAGTCGCTCATATTTCTCGGGAGTAAGTATGAACAAAGACTGTCGTGAATTGGTTTGTAGATTGTCTAAGGAGTTAGACATTGCAGTAAGACTGCTACAACATTCATGAGTACTTAGAAATAAAGATTTGAGTATTGGATAAACTCGCGCTCAATAGATTGCTTCATGGATTACATCACGAGCAATGTTGAGACGATAATATCTTATGATCTTAAAGCGGAGACATATGAGTTGACATTTGCAAGTCGGTTGTGCATTGATAATACGTAAACAGATCGGTAACTCGATGTTATAAAACGCATTGTTGTGTACGATTTGATAAGTAAAAGACACAAGCATATGAGTCGAAGCTTATTCTTTCCGTGACCCTGGTGGGAAACAGATATCTGTAAGCCACTCGATGATTTTGAAGTTGACCAAAGTGCTGGCCAGCCTGGACTAAATTGATGTGTTCAATTAGAAGTCTGAAAGTCATAAGTAGAATCGGAAATCGGGAAATAGAGTATGGGACACAGATTGATCTCAATCCATGTCTCGTGTCTGAAAATATCTTGTTGGACGAAGGATCATATGATCCTTTATCTTTGGACAGAACTGACTGGGTCAGAATTCGGCAGCAGTTTATTGGAAGCTACAGGTTGTTTATTAATTAGAAGATAAATTAAAGTCATAGACTTATCCAAGTGCGAGACTGTTGGATTAGGTGTCTAAGCCATGACTTTGTATTTATACTTATCTTGTTAATTGAAGCAAAGTCCATTTAGTTGCCCTCATAGCTGAAGGTTAGGATAGAGTTCAGTAGAGTATAAGGTTGATTTATTAATTGTTTAATAAATTAATAGAATTAATCAAATGGTTTATTAATATATTTAAGTGTTAATATATTAATTAGAAACTATAATAATTAATTAAGATTTAATCTAGAATTAATTGGATTTAATTCAGTGATTAAATTCATTAATTAAAAGTGCAGGGACTGGTTTGTATTTATTTAATAGTTGAATAAATAACTGGCCAGTGGACAGGGGCCAAAAGTGGCGCCAACTATGGAGGCTTCTCCATAGGTGGCGAAACCCTGTTAGGGTTTAGAAAAGGCTTGGTCCATTTAGTCAGCAGGCTTGCCCATTTGGAGGCTCCTTAGGGTTTCAGCTGTAACCTTTGGAGGCTATAAAAGGAGGCACCTGGCCACCCTAAAACCTGTGCCATTTTCAACCAAGATTACTCTGCTGGATTGTCTTCTCCATTGCTTTGAGTGTGACACCATTTGAGGCAGGACACTTGTGCTACTAGCTTCAAGGATCATAAGATCAAAAGGTTGGTTTTCTCAGTTTTGATATTTAGAAATAACTGTTCCTATAGGTTTTAGTTTATTATCTTCATAGAAGAAAACATAGATCATATTAGGGTTGCATGTGAACCATAGGAATTATTTGTTCATTGATTGCATAGAAAACCCTTCAGTTTCAAGTCTGAAGCCTTCATGATAAGGAAAATTTGGCAATGTAGTATCCAAACCGGATGATGGAATATTTAATAGAGGATCGGAGGTTGTTACAATTGGTTCTGTAGGTGGTGTTTCAGGGGTTGAAGTGATAGGAGTTTCTATTGTGGTGATTATGGGTTCGGAGGGTATTGGTGCTTCTGCGGAGGTTGAGATGGGAGGTACATCTGAAGATGTGGTATGTATTGTAGTGGTAAGGGGAAGGGTGGTGGTTATTGGTTTAGTGGGAACGGTGGAGGTTTAAGGAGCAGTTGGTGGTGGTGGAGATGGTGGTATGGTATATTGGATTGGTGAGGATTGGTGCTCTTGTTCTTCCTCTTCTCCATGAATATCTTCGGACTGGGTTCTTTCAGTGTTCAAAGATTCATCCAACAGTACTTGTCTCTTTGTACGCTTCGGTGGGGTCTTTTTGACGTGTGTCTGTTCCGAAGCCTTTCTCTTCTTCACAACCTTCGGACCACTTGGTCCTCCAGTAACCTTCTTCTTCCCTTTATACTTTACAGGGACCTTGGCTTGAACTTCTTGAGTGGTTGGACGAACAGGGTATGGCATGGTAAGGGTGGATTGATAGACATTGACCCGTCAATATCTAAGGATACTTTTGCAAGCATAACATGGGGAATTTGGGCAGAAAATTGCGTTGAATTTTCATCCACAAATGGAACTGTGATGTAAGAGTACTTCATGCCAGGAAGAGCAGGGTCATAAAGAAAACATGTTCGTTAGTAGTGTTCATGGACAATCATCACCCATGATATACCATTTGAGATTTCAGTCCCTTTTGCTGAATGGTTGATGTATGTGCAGAAATCAGCCCATAAGATTGAAACAAAATCGACCTTGACATCTTAGTAAATACCATACAAGAGACTTAGAAAAGTCTGACTTGCAGAATCTTGCCCTGATGTTCTACCAGACAAACAACGTAGAAATATCCCAAAGAAATATTTCCACAAATCAGGAAGATACCTTTTCTTGAAGCTTCCAATGCAGCGGAGTTGTGGTTCATATCCTATCTCGTTGAACATATCAACGAGTTGTTCACCAGTAGGCACAACAATTTCTTGTGAATCAAAGATTGGAAGTTGCAGAGCTTTAGCAAATCCAGACTTAGTCAACTGGAGTCTCTTTGTAGTGTTGTTTGCATTGATCACTTCATAGTGGACGGATTGAACATTGTTTTCAGCATCAAAGATGTCAACAGGGGTATAGTGTGCTCTGTGAACGAGAGTTGCAGGTATTGAGGGGGTGTATGTCAGAGCATGACCAAGGATTGAGTGCTTAAGACATTCGACCAGAGTGTCAATCGGCTTGGGGTAGAACTTGGTATCTGGTCAAAGGAACATATTAGCCCATTGATTTTTGAGAACTGGAATTGAGATTCCCTCAGGACTTTGTAAGGATCCTTCAGCAGCAGTGGTTGCCATTGTTGAACAATTGGGGAAGACGACGAGCAATTAGGGTTCTTGAGAGATTTCGCAGAGAGAGTTTGAATCGTTTGTACGCATAAAGATTTGAATAGACGGTGTGGGAGGTATTTATACTGATTGTGGTCCCAAGGCCATTTAATGCGCATGTTTGAATGGTACAATGAGAGTATGCCATCTCAGAATCCCAACGTTCCATTAACCCTGCAAAAACGGAACCGCCTAAGTGTCAGTCATCATGATTTTCAAAAAGTGAAAATGCAACTGTCATATCTTTTTGGTTATGATTTTGCGAGATATTCTGTGACATAGACAATTATTCCAACGTTCATTTATTTCAAAGAATGTTTTTCTTTGTAATGCTCATAAATGCCCAAATTATTGAACATTAAATTGACTTAGGATCAACAAGAATAGTTTAGATGTTCTCCTGCCAAAAAGTGAAGGATACAAAGAATCATTCCGAAGAGTTTTAAGTATCCTTCGGATGAAGAGATTTGTGAAGGAACTCATAAAAACTCCGAAGGTCTTTACCCTTATTGAAAATGGGTTTTTCTTTTGAAGATGTATTTTGACCTTTGACCATAGGTTCCTTGAACTTTGTGAAATCAAGATTTAACGCATTCAGAATCATTCAGATCATGTTGGAAGTCCATTTTTCACTCTGAAGTCTGTGTGATCTAACATCAGTCAAGAAATGCCTAAGTCTAACCACCCTAAGTTAAGCTCAATTTCGCATTTTGCAAAGATATTTGATATTTCTTTTATGATTCAAAATTTTCATGCAAAATGATGTTGGCATTCACAGCGTTGAAATTTAAAACATCTTTACTTTTGAATTGAGCATCAGAAGGTGAAATGAAATTTTGGATTGAACTTGAAGATGGTTTGAAAAATCTATCCCTTTTCATCAGTTAAGGTGTTTGGATATGTTTCTATGATGACAAGCCTTTGAGATTCATACACCACCTCGACAATGTCATTGAAGACAAACTACTTGAGATGTTCATACTCTCTAGAAGGTACTCGACTATCTTATATGAGTTCCTTGTATTATCATTCAAGAAAGAGAAGTATGCCTTTGAGTGCGAATTTATCTTTGTTTTTGCACTCCTTCGTAGTATCTTTTTTGCTTGTTCTGTTGTCTTTGTTTCTTTTGACATTTTGATTTTGCTATTTCTTTTGAATTTCTCAATTTTCATTGTTGAAACAAAATTTTCAAATTTGGAGTTTCATATCCGAAGTGTTGAAAAATATCACTAAATATGCCTTTTGATGGTGCTTTTAAAATATTGTACAATCCTTTTTGAAAAGCTTCGTATAGTTCAATTTTGAAACAAGAGTAAAGGAAGTTTTAAATTTGCTTATCAGTTAATGCAGGTATCACTTATGAAGAAAACTTCGGAACATGTGATTTATCATGAGTAGTATATGAACTACTTTATTAATTTGACATTGAAGCGAGTTAAGTTCAACAGGGAGCTTAGAGATAAACATGATGTTAATAATATTTAAATCACACAAGACTTCGTATTGTAAAACAGCCTTAACCTCACTCCGAAGTCTGTTTTCTTACCATTGTTTCAATTCGATTCCCAAATACCTTTTAGTGCAATAAGGAATGATTATCAGAATCTAAAATCAAAGTTTTGTCCTTTAATCATATTTTTCATGAAAGAAGGTCAAATTTTGTAATTTGTATATGAGAGTTGAACTTTTGAAACTTTGCAAATGATCTTTGTTTGTTTTGTATTCATCTTTTCAACTAAGCAAATTTCTTAAATAAAAACTTATATCTTTGTTGTGCAAAGACAATTATTATTTCTTTGAGTTTTGACATTTATGAGTTTTTATGGAATGCAATGGCTGTTCCGATGGACTCCGAAGGTTCGGAAGGCTTCGGGACAGCATTACTTTTTATTTTTGTAATTGAAAAGAGTAAGGTAAGAAAAAGCAAATTTGATGTTTATGTCAGAGTGGAACCATCAATCATGCCAAGTCCTCGAACAATTCATGTGAATGATTCTTCATTCAAAGCTTTTGTAAAGATCTCTGCCAGCTGTTCTGCGTAGGGAAAAAAGTGCACTTCAATATTCCCCTCCTCAACATGACTCTTGATAAAGTGATAGCGAAGAGCTATATGCTTCGTCTTGGAATGTTGAACAGGATTATGACATATCCGAATAGCACTTTGGGAATCACAGAACAATGGGATTTTTCTCATGTTAATGGCATAATCTCTTAATTGGCTTTGAATCCAAATGATCTGCAAAGTGCAAGCAGCAACTGCTACATACTCAGTTTTGGCTATGGATATTGATACGCAGGTTTACTTCTTTAACTACCAGGTGATGAGCTTTCCATCAAGAAATTGGCAACCACCAGAAGTACTTTTGCGATCAATTGAGCATCTGACAACGCCTAGCAATATCAAGTATTTTAGTCATTGTTAGGCCATATTCTTGGTGAATTTATATCAGATAGATACTGGTATTACTCACTTTTGTGCTAGTGTTATTGTGCAAGAAAAAGATGAAAACAGGGACTAAACATGAACAAAATGAAAGAAGTTTGGATAAACATCATTTCAGTCGAAGTCGTACGCGCGTCGCGAGCAGAAGACACGTCCGTCATGGATAGTCAAAGATGAGGCGGTGTATTGAAATTCAAACATCGAGATACGTGGATAATGGATAAGACGCGACGCAGATATAAGCCCTGCGCAGCGCGGATGACCAGAATTTGCAACTATAAATAGAGGCATCTAGGTCGAATTTCAGGAGCGAAGAACGTTCCAAAAGGTGGAACCTAGGCTTCTTTGACCCAGGATTTCGGATTTCAGCAACTTCAATTGGTATTTTTATGTTTTCCATTTAATTTTAGTAATTCTTAGTTTTAGTTTTAGCTTATTTCCTTCGATTCTGGATTGTAGGATCTGTTGGAACTAGTTTAGTTTAGTTTATTTACGAAATCAGTAACATTTGTCTTCTGGATTTGGTTTATATTCAAGTTAATCATTCGGTTAATGTTATATTGCACTTTTTCGGTATTGTTATGTTTGAATGCTTGTTTGGATTGTTATTGATTCTGATTTTTTTGGAATTTACTTCTGAAATCAGTAAGTAATCTTAGTTCATAGTTTGAAGTAGTTTAGTTTAGTTAATGCTTGTTTCAGTTTTCGTTATTCGATTTATTGGTTTTATTGGTTCTCGGGAAGTGAAGGAAACACCACTGACTATAGCGTAACACTATAGTTGGTTATTCTGACACTCTATCTTGACCACCCAACTCCCATGGATCGGCCCTTACTACTGCTATACTAGTTAGTCGGTGAGGTTTTATTTTCTATTTTTGATCGCATAACGACCTAGGCGTGTCAAATTTTGGCGTCGTTGCCGGGGTGTTGTGCGCTTTAAGATAGACAGTCAATTGATTGTTTTCTGATTTTTATTTTAGTTTTGGTTATTTAGTTTGATTAGTAATTTGGTTTGACAGTCGTTTTGCACTAGTGCATGCGTACCTGTCGGGGTGAGCAAACATCACCTTTGTTATTTGATTCTGAAATTGAGCGAACCGTGCGCAGAAACCGTGTGCGTAGGCGTTTGATTAACATGAGTCCCGATAGTGTGGTAGTAGAGGATATTACCAATGAGCCTACGGGCGAGGCATCGGGGGGAGCACCATTTATACCCCCAGTTTCTGAGTTTCATATAGGTAGTACCAGTGCTAGTGGTGGTGCGTAGTACCAGTGCTAGTGGTGGTGCAGCTTCAGCCCCTGCACCCATACCATCATGCACCCAGCCTTTGATTCAACCTTTGAGTCAACCTGTTACAAACCCTTTGGGAAATCCCGTATCCGCTGCAATGGCATGGGGAGCGCCGACCCGAGATGGCACCCCAAGTTTGCGACAGCAGGTACCAGTTTCTCAACCACAACCTTTACAACCATTACACCAACAACCCATCTACAAACCACAACCACCCTCTCAACCTATACCACCACAACCACAACCTCAAATACAACCGCAACAACCACAGTACCAGTACCAGGAAGGAGATCCAATCTACTATGAGGAAGATGAAGGATGGATACCGAATCATCCAGTCCAGTAGAATCTGCAATGGAACCGAGGTCGGGGACCTCCAAGGAGATTTCAACAACATCATCAGTAACAGGGGCAGCGACTTTATAACAATGAGTTATATGATGGTAATTTCGTTCCACCTTTGTATTTTGCTCAACCGATCGGGCAGTCGGTTGGATCACACTTCCAACCGAGGGAGTATGATGATGCTTCGCCCATTTATTTTCCTGAAAATGTTGAGAATCATGTAGATATTAGGCCCCAATTGTTAGGAGTGTTAACACAGTTTAGAGGATATAAAACTGATGATCCATATAGTCATTTATATGAATTCTTAGCAATAGCGAATGCCAATACTCCTAGAAACATCAATAGGGACATTTTTAGGTTGAGGTTATTTCCTTTTACTTTAAAGGATAAGGCCAAATACTGGTTCACATCATTACAACCTAATAATATCACTACGTGGGAGCAATTGAAGGCGAAGTTTCTCCAAGAGTTCTACCCAACCAGCAAGACCACGGAGATTAGGCGAGCCATTTAGGATTTCCAGCAGAAGTCGGGAGAGGCGTTCCATGATGCATTCGAGCAATTAAAGGAGTTGATGCAATCATGTCCGCATCATGACATTCCACAATGGCAGCTTGTAAAATTATTCTTTGATGGGGTGGATGCGACGAATCAAGCAATGATTAACGCTTCATCGAATGGAACTTTTATGTGGCAAGAGCCAGAAGATGCATGGAAATTTCTGGAGCAGCTCAATTTAGGTTCGAAATTTAGTGGGTCTGTGAAGGATAACACGGCATATGTAGCAAGCATGGAGGCTGAAAACAAATGGAAGAAGGAGATTCAGAATGAATTAAGTGCTGTCACCAAGAAGTTTAATCAGCTTCTCACAAGATTTCAGAAGGACAAATGAGCTTATGTATTACATGGTTAAACCATCTGTAATACGTGTGGTGAAATAGGTCACAATCACAACGAATGCACAATGACACATGAAGAGATCAGTCAAGTTCATGGATATGGTCAGCTTCACAACGCGTCGCGACCATTCAAAAACAACCAACAGAGATATATGAGGCAACCGCAAGTAAGGCTGCAAAACATACAACCAACATCAAAAGAGGGAGGTACAAACATTAGTATGAAGGGAATTTACGAAATTTTGGTCAAACTTAAAGAGGCTGAAGATGCGAACATGCAAGCAATATTGAAATTGGGAAATCAGCTTATAAAGATAGAGAAGGAAAAAGAACAAGAGAAGATGCAGCCTCAAAAGGTGCAGGTGAACGAACTCATTACATTGAGAAGTGGCAAGAAGGTAGACAACAAGGTTGCTGCTCCGCCTGTCGAAGAAGATAGCGATGTGGAGATCGTGTTTGACGAAAAGGAAGAATTTGAGAAGCAAGAAAAGGAAGAGCAAGAGAAGAAGAAGAAATCTGCGAGCAAATAGGAGAAGGGGGAGACTAGTGGAATAGCTCCTTTCCCTGTGGCTTTGGAAAAACCAGGAAAGAAACCATATGGAAAGAAAGGACCGCAAGCGGAAGATATGTGGGAACTATTCAGTCAAATCAAGGTCAATATCCCGCTGGTTAAGCTAATTAAGGAAGTTCCTGTATACGCAAAGTTATTGAAAGACATGTGCATTCACAAGAAACACATCCTCTCGCACCTGCCAAAAAAGATTGAATTGACCGAGTACGTGAGTTCAATAATCGTGGATACCTTGCCTCCCAAGATGAAGGATCCAGAAGCTCATCTTATCTCTGTCGATCTAGGAAACATTCATATCAAGAAAGCCTTATTAGATTTAGGAGCAAGCGTGAACATTTTGCCAGGACAGCTTTTCGACAAGCATGAATTTGGCACACTAAGACCCACGGATGTGATCTTACAGCTCGCTGATAAATCCACGAAAATTCTGAGGGGAATGCTTTCAAATGTTATTATCAAGGTTAGAGACTTTTATTACCCAGCCGTCTTCTTGGTTTTGGACACGCGTTAAGTGGTTAAGGAGGAGCAACCTACAATTATCCTTGGGCGACCATTTTTAGCCACAGTAAATGCAAATATTGACTGTCGCACGGGAGAGATGGGGATTTCCTTTTGGCACCAACAAACCAAGATCAACATTTTCAACACAAATGGAAGCACGATAGAAGAGGAGGAATGCTATCAAGTTGATATTATAGATGAATTAGTTCAATAGTATACGCCTGAAGTATTGAAACAAGAAGCGGTAGAATTCCCCAAAGAAGAAGAAGGTGCTAATCAGGAATATAATCAGGAAGAAGGAAGGGAGAAATGATTGAAATATGAAGACTGCTCGCACATCGAGAAGCTGCCAACAGAAATTCCTAAAACGCTGAAGCCTTCATTGCAGGAGCCACCAACTTTGGAGTTGAAACCATTACCAGCCCATCTTAAGTACGCATTCTTAGGAGAAAAGGAGAGTCTGGCAGTGATTTTATCAGCCGACCTAACAACGGAACAAGAAAAGGCATTGCTTGAGGTTTTGTCTAAGCATAAGGAAGCTATTGGTTGGACGATTGCGGATCTAAAAGGAATCAGTCCCACGACTTGCATTCACGATATTATCACCGAAGAAGGAACCAAACCCGCAAGAGATACACAGCGTAGGCTGAATCCGAACTTGAAAGAGGTCGTTAAAAAGGAAGTGTTAAAATGGTTGGATGCTGGAATTATTTATCCAACCTCAGACGGCGAATGGGTGTGTCCAACACAAATTGTGCCAAAGAAGTCTGGAATCACTGTGGTGGACACCAAGGATGGTGACAAAGTGTCTACAAGGCCCGTAACTGGGTGGAGGGTGTGTATTGACTACAGGAAACTCAATGTTGCAACTTCAAAGGACCATTTCCCACTGCCATTTATCGATTAGATAGTGGAGAAATTAGCCGGGCAGAAATACTACTATTTCTTAGATGGGTATTCAGGTTACAATCAAATCGCTATTTAACCGGAGGATCAAGAAAAAACAACATTCACTTGTCCTTATGGCAGTTTCGCATTTTGAAGAATGCCATTCGGTTTATGTCACGCCCCGGAAACGTTTCAACGGTGCATGATGGCGATATTTTCTGATATGATCGGCGATGCATTAGAGATTTTCATGGATGACTTCTCTATTTCGGTTCATCATTTGATGCATGCTTAAATTAGTTAGAAAAGGTTATGGAGCGATGTGTGGAGTCAAACTTGGTGCTAAGTTGGGAGAAGAGCCACTTTATGGTCAGGGAAGGGATTGTCTTAGGACATGTAGTTTCAGAAAGAGGATTTGAAGTGGATCGAGCGAAGGTCAAAGTAATTTCTACATTGCCACCTCCGACATCAATGAAAGGGGTGAGATCATTTTTGGGACATGCGGGATTCTATAGAAGGTTTATCAAAGACTACAGCACCATTTCCAAACCTCTTTGCGGTCTTTTATTGAAAGACACACCATTTATTTTCGATGAAGAGTGTGTCAAAGCATTCAAAATTTTGAAAAATATGTTGGTCGAAGCTCCCATCTTGAAGCCTCCCGATTGGACCCAGCCTTTCAAAGTTATGTGTGATGCAAGTGATTACGCCGCTGGTGCAGTGTTAGGACAAAGAATTGACAAGAAACCAGTAGTCATCTGTTATGCTAGCAAAACCTTTTCCGAAGCCCAATTGAATTACACCATGACAGAAAAGGAATTACTTGCTGTGGTTTTTGCTTTGGATAAGTATAGATGTAAAGATCTTACATCTGGGGATCAAAGGTTGTGGTCTACACTGATCATAGTGTTGTTCGACATTTACTAGTGAAAAAGGAATCGAAGCCTAGGCTGATACGATGGATCCTGTTACTGCAAGAGTTTGACGTGGATATAAAAGACAAGAAAGGAACAGAAAACGTGGTGGCCGATCCCCTCTCAAGATTGCCCACCGAAGGATTTGAAGTAGGCATACAAGATACCTTTCCTGACGAGCAATTGCTAGAAGTTAATGTCGCGTCGTGGTACGCGAACTATGTCAATTTTCTAGCCACGGGAGCAATGCCAACACATTGGACGAAACAAAGGCAAAAGCAGTTCCGTACATATGCTAAGAGGTTTATCTGGGACGATCCCGATCTCTTCAAGGTTAGGGAGGATCAGCTCATTCGTCGTTGCGTTCCTGATAGGGAGATTCCTGAAGTGTTGGATCACTGCCATGCATCGGCTTGTGGTGGGCATTTTAGCGCGAAGAAGACACGGTATAGGATTTTGGAATCTGGTTTGTATTGGCCGACGATATTCAAAGATGCATATAAAACTGCCAAGGAGTGCCTCAATTGTCAACAGCTGAGGAATATTTCAAAAAGAGACCAAATGCCTTTGAACCCAATATTAGTTGTAGATATTTTCGATGTGTGGGGAATCGATTTTATGGGACCGTTCCCCACTTCACAAGAATATGTTTACATCTTGGTGGCTGTTGACTATGTCTCCAAATGGATTGAAGCCAAAGCAATACGTACTAATGATCACCATGTACTATGCAAGTTCGTCAAAAAGAACATATTCACTCGTCATGGTGTTCCGCGAGTGATTATTAGTGACGGAGGGTCACATTTCAAAAACTTCAAATTTGGACGACTGTTAAAGCACTACGGGGTCAATCATCGGATCGCAACGCGATATCATCCACAGACAAGCGGCCAGGTGGAAGTCTCAAATCGGCAAATCAAGGAGATTCTTCAAAAGACTGTGAAGACAAATAGAAAAGATTGGTCACAACGGTTAGATGACGCGCTGTGGGCGTATAGAACCGCTTATAAGACACCAATTGGGACTACCCCTTATCGGCTAGTCTATGGAAAAGGGTGTCATTTGCCCGTGGAGTTAGATAACCGCGCATTGTGTGCGACCAAACAAGTCAACCTTGATTATGATGCAGCCGGAAAGGAGCGGAAACTGCAGTTGACCGAGCTGGAAGAGTTACGTGATGAGGCCTACGAAAATGCTGCCACATATAAGTCGAAGCTGAAAAGGTACCATGACGCGATACTTAGATTGAAGACCTTCATAGTGGGGCAGAAAGTAGGGCTTTATAACTTAAGACTGAAGATGTTTCCTAGGAAGTTAAGGAGTAAATGGAATAGACCGTATGAAGTTGTTAGTGTTACAGATTACGGCACTGTGGAAATCCGAGACTTTAAAGGAGGGCCAACATTTAAAGTCAACGGGCATAGATTAAAACCCTATGTCACTTCGGGCACGTTCCAGATTTTGGAAGTAGAAACATTCGAGTTTGTGACCGGCAGTCCAGAATATGTGCAGTAGCCAGGTAAGTAGACGTCCGGCTGAAGACGTTAAACTTAGCGCTTGTCGGGAGGCAACTCGATCTTGTGTAAAATTTTGTATTTTAACTTTCTAAATGTGTTTAATTAGTTACGGTAAGAAAAGAACAAGTGTGGGGTTGTTTTGGTAATTTTACAAATACGCGACGCGGGGTCTTTAAACCTGCGCCACGCGTGAATATGTTACGTGATTTTACGATAAGTCTGAATTGGGTACTCGCGTCGCGGAGGTCATCAATCCACGTCGTAGGCTTATCTAAATTCGAAAAAACAGAGTTTGAAAGTAAACCCAAAACCCTCACATTTGTATAAAATCAAAATGAAAAAATCTTTCGGTTTCTCACCGTAATCCAACCCTCAGCGACTCCTTGATCGTTTTTGTTCAATCCTTCTAATCCACAACGCAAGTAAGTGTTCTAATTTCCCTATTCTTTGTCAATTTTTCTTGAAGTTCTTAGAATCCCTTCTGAATTGAAATGTGATGTTTCTGACTATGAATGTATACTATTGAATGAGTTAAAACGTTAATTGCAACATAACCTACTAGTCAGAAGTAAGAATTTAGGCTGTAGGAGTATTAATTGCTTGATTCTGTTCTGAGTTTCATACGTCGCGCCGCGTCGGTTCATACACTGCGACGCGGGGTATGAACGTTTATAAACCGCGACGCGGACATCAATGACCGCACCGCGAGTGACGCTAAACAGTACCAAATTTCGGAACTTTTTGGTAATTTGTGCAGGAAAATGTCTTCCTACGGTAGTCCTGATGACATTGATTGGAATTCTCTACCAGTATTCATCTCAAACTTCGATCGTCGCCAATTTCAAGATCGTACTGCCGTACTTTCCCATAAACGGATTTTACCGGCTCAGGTGGTCAATTGGGAGTTGACCCGAGAGTCGGGCATTCTGGAACATTTGGAGCAATGCCTAGTTCAGGAGGGTTATGAGGCTAACGAACTCACTTTTACATGTCGAGCGGTCGAGGCGATATTCCATATGGACGAACCAGTGTTCCGTGAGGTCCTTCTCCAGTTCCTCACGAACTTCGACTTCAACCATAAGCCATTGGGCATCGACGATGGCGATGCCATCAGGTTCAGGTTCCGTCTTGGGAACATGGACCAGAATTGCAGCTTGAGGGAGTTCGGGATCCATCTAGAACTTTACACACAGGAGGAGGCTGACAATAATGGATTCGAGCCTTTCCTACGGAGAGCCGCCTACGCTCTGAGTGACTCATTCTCAAGTGCCGATTTCTGGGCCACCATCTCATCGACGCACTATCACGAGAACACGATTTTCGAGAATTAGATGCACCTGCCGTCACATCGCATGCTCCATCGGCTGATTTCGACGATGTTCTGGCCGCACGCCAACGCGAAACGGGTCACGCAACACGACCTTCATCTTATGTGGGCACTGATTAGCAAGTTGGAGACCTGTAACATACCTTATCTTATAGCAGATTACTTCAAGAGGACTACCGATGCACCCTTGAAGTACATAGCAGTCGGTGGAGGGCATTTCCTTACACGCCTCACGCGTTCATACAGGTTACTGACGCCTGCCATCACCAGTCATTTGGAGGTTATTCTCCCCGCGCTGTTTAGCCCGCCGACCAGGACATTGCGAGAGGTTGTATATATAGATGATGGTATCACCTACAGTCCACCGCTCGCCATTCCCCGCTTTCCGCAATGAGCCGTCAACATCGAAGAAACCGTTCCGAGCACCGGACAGCTTGCCTGCACGCATCAAGCTGGCAAATCCAGATTCGCGATCTCTAGCAAATGAGATGAAAGCCATTCATCAAATAATGAAATCCCAGAGGTTCGAATATAACGCGCTGTCGGTGGACATTCAGGAGACGATTCGCTCCTCCCAGAATGTCCAAAATCAAGTACTATGGTTAGCAGATTGCACTAAAAGATTCTTCGACGATTTTAAATGAAAAGTGCCACGCGATCAACCTCGGTTGATTAAGGATGAAGAAGAACCAGTAGAGGAGGAGGAACCAATGGAAGATGAGGAAGTTGTACGTCTCACAGTTAAAGGGTTTTTGTAATTATTTTTACTTGTTTTTCTTAGGTTCTTTTGGTTTTTAGGTCAATTGTTAATAATCATAAGTAATATTATTTTAGGTTGATAAATAAGTCGTATGACATCAGTAATAAAAAATAAATTTAGGTAAATGTGTTTTGAAATGAGTTTAATGGGAGTTTGAAGTTGGTTTTAAAAGCTGAAATTACCGCGACGCGGCACCTCTTGGAATGCACCGCGGTCACTTCCAACATCACGTAGCCTAAACAACTCGTAATTACCGCGACGCGCGCATCAGACCCACGCGCTGCGGCAATCCGTAGCTCATTTATGTTGTTTATCTTTTATGTTTGTTCTTTTTGCGTTTAATTTTGTTTGTGAGTGTTGCATGTAAGTACCAATGGAAATCTACTGAGGAGTTGTTTCAAGCAAGTGTGGGGTCATTGTACCCCTACACTTGCCATTTCACCGGCGTGTTCACTGTTGCGCCACAACTCTGGGAATCTGAATCATGAGGTGTACGTGTTTTTGTATCCTGTGACAACTAGTTCCAACAAGCAGTCTACCGTCCAAACGGGTAACTCTTTCTCCCTAGTTCTGAAATATTTTTATGTACAGCGGGGACGTTGTACGGTTTTAAGTGTGGAGTGTGGACGGACGAAAGAGTTTATTTTTGAAATTTTTTCGGGAAACGAGTAATTTTCAAAATTTTTAGCAATTTTTCAAAATTTTTAAGAGATTGTAATTTTGAAATGAATAGCTTTTGAATGTTATAGCATTCGTATTTTTCAAGAGATACTGTTTAGTTGTTATCATGCCATCTGTTTAGTCAAATAAGTTGAGTTTTAAGTGTTAGAAAATTTTTAGATTTGGAGTATTTTAGGACTGGAATTTAGGAGAGAACTATCAATCAGTGGCCTTTGTTGTTCGAGCCGGTAGGTCTGAAAAGGGTGGCCTCGAAAAAGGCACTTATGCACCTTACTACCTAAGATCATCTGGTCTGAGATAGTATTTCTGAAAGCTTGTTACACGGACAACATCAAAAGTCATG
Source organism: Cichorium intybus (assembly GCA_023525715.1). Taxonomy (NCBI): domain Eukaryota; kingdom Viridiplantae; phylum Streptophyta; class Magnoliopsida; order Asterales; family Asteraceae; genus Cichorium; species Cichorium intybus. The sequence continues at coordinate 91,123,576 of CM042014.1, read as the reverse complement.
GATATTTCTTTAACGGCCTTTAGAATCTGAATGAGTACGTCTGCCTGTGCATAATAAAAATTTGTAATCAAGGGTTCTTTAGAAAGTTGTGAATCCGGTGGATATTCTGATAAGTTTTTATCAAAATCATTTTCAATCTAATTCTAGGAACAATAAACTTTGAAATTGAACACATTCAAAAATGTTCGAGTCTTTATTATAATTTGTTAAAAGCTCTCTTGCTTGGGGACAAGCAAGGCACAAGCGTGGGGTGTTTGACAATGCCTAGCAATATCAAGTATTTTAGTCGTTGTTAGGCCCTATTCTTGGTGAATTTATATCAGATAGATACTGGTATTACTCACTTTTGTGCTAGTGCTATTGTGCAAGAAAAAGATGAAAACAGGGACTAAACATTGACAAAATGAAAGAAGTTTGGATAAACACCATTTCAGTCAAAGTCGTAGGCACGCCACGAGCAGAAGACACACGCATCGCGAATAGTCAAAGATGAGGCGGTGTATTGAAATTCAAACAGCGAGATACGGGGATAATAGATAAAACACGACGTGGATATAAGCCCTGCGCGACGTGGATGACCAGAATTTGCAACTATAAATAGAGGTATATAGGTCGAATTTCAGGAGCGAAGAACGACCCAAAAGGTGGAACCTAGGCTTCTTTGACTCAGGATTTCGGATTTCAGCAACTTCAATTGGTATTTTTATGTTTTCCATTTTATTTTAGTAATTATTAATTTTAGTTTTAGCTTGTTTCCTTTGATTATGGATTGTAGGATCTGTTGGAACTAGTTTAGTTTAGTTTATTTTCGAAATCAGTAACATTTGTCTTCTGGATTTGGTTTATATTCAAGTTAATCATTCGGTTCATGTTATATTGCATTTTTTCGGTATTGTTATGTTTGAATGCTTGTTTGGATTGTTTGGGATTGTTATTGCTTCTGATTTTTTGGAATTTACTTCTGGAATCAGTAAGTAATCTTAGTTCATAGTTTGAAATAGTTTTGTTTAGTTAATGCTTGTTTTAGTTTTCGGTATTCGATTATTGGTTTTATTGGTTTTCGGGAAGTGACGGAAACACCGCTGACTATAGTGTGACACTATAGTTGGTTATTCTGACACTCTATCTTGACCACCAAACTCCCGCAGATCGACCCATACTACTGCTATACTAGTTAGTCGGTGAGGTTTTATTTTCTATTTTTGACCGCATAACGACCTAGGCGTGTCAGCATCCACCCAAGTCTGAATCTGAATAAGCTTGTATGTAGAACCCTGAATTTGCTGGATAGCAAAGACCATATGCAGGTGTATTGTGAAGATAACGAAATATTGTTTTAATCGCAGCCAAGTGTGGTTCGCGTTGATCAGCTTGATATCGTGCACAATTGCATACTGCGAACATAATGTCCGGACGAATGGCTGTAAGGTAAAGCAACGATCCAATCATACTTCGGTAGGTTTGAATATCTTCGGTTTATCCAACGAAGGATTCAACCTGGTACCTGTGGGTAATGGAACCTTTGCATTGGAACAGTTAGTCATTCTGAAGCGTTCGAGTAAACTTTTGATGTATTTTTGTTGATTAATGAAAATCCCTTCTTTTGATTGTTTGATCTGTAATCCAAGGAAGAAAATAATCTTCCCCATCATACTCATTTGAAATTTGCTTTTCATTAACTTTTCAAAATCTTTTGTGAGGTATGGATCAGTGGATCCAAAGATTATGACATCCACATAAATTTGGACTAACATCAAGTGTGAACCTACTTTCTTCTGAAAAAATGTTGGATCCATTGAGCCCTGTTTGAAATTTGATTCTTTCAAAAATTTAGTCAAGGTTTCGTACCAAGCTCTAGGAGCTTGTTTTAAACCATAGACTGCTTTATCCAACACATAACAATGGTCAGGACTTTCTTTGTCAACAAAGCCAGGTGGTTGTTCAACATAGACAGTTTCCTCGAGATCTCCGTTCAAGAAGGCACATTTGACATCCATTTGATAGACATCAAAGTTTTTATGTGCAGCATAAGCTTGAAAGATCCGAACGGATTCGAGTCTAGCAACAGGAGCGAAGGTTTCTTTGTAGTCAATCCCCTCATGTTGACAGTACCCTTTGACAACCAGCCTTGCCTTGTTTCTAACCACATTGCCTTCATTGTCAAGTTTGTTTCTATAAACCCATTTGAGACCAACGATTGAAGCATTTGCAGGTTTTGGAATCAGTCTCCAAACTTTATTTCGTTCAAATTCTTCTAATTCCAACTGCATTGTTTTAATCCAGTCTGGGTGATCAAATGCATCTTTAACGTTCTTTGGTTCAATTTTAGAGATAAAAACATTGAACATGCACAACTCCAAAGTTTTGTTTAATTTTAGTTGTTTCTGATGAAGTTGTGCACGTGTCAAGACCTTATCATGAACGTTACCGATGACAAGTGATTGGGGATGATTTTTCGTCCACTTTTCTAAAGGTGGAAAATTTGGATCAAATTCAGGTGGTCCTTCGGCATTGATTTCCTTAGTGTCCGAAGGATATCCTGAAGTGGATGGAAAGTCATCAGTTATTAAATGATTTTCATTATTTGAGTTTGTGACATTTTTTTAGGAGTGTTGTTGTTTGACTAAGTAGAAGAAAAGTTAAGAGTATGCTCCCCCTCGATAGCAGCTGTTGGAGAGTTTGTTCTTCCATGATCTGAAGAGATTGGAGTTGAAGCTTCTGGCTCCCCTTGGACAGAAGGATATACGGACATGATATGAGAAATTTCATGCGAAGGGTTGTTGAGATTTGGATTGTTGTGCTCCCCTCGAAACCAGATTGACCTGCGGATCTATTGGAAGGCTCCCCCTTAACCGCAGAGGGTTTGTGTATACTGCTTGAAGGAGTGTCTTCGGGGCCATCTGTGAGCTTGGAAAGTTCAGACACATTGTTGTCTGGTGCTTTGGCTTCGGAGTCAACAACTCTCATAGGAGGATCAAAAAAAGTTTGAAGTCTTCATTAAAGGTTAGTATCGGTAGAGCATCCCCAGCTGGTTTTGGAAAGATAGATGACATTGAAATGGGATGCTTAGATTTCTTGATATAGTAGTCATCGAATGAAAGGTTGAAGCTTTCTTCAATCTTGCGTGTCCTTTTATTCATGACCATGTAAGCTTTTGAATTTTGTGAATATCGAAGAAATATCCCCTCATCTGATTTGTCATTGAACTTTGTCAAGTGATCCTTCATGTTCAGTATAAAATACCTACAACCGAAGATGTGAAGAAATTTGACATTTGGTTTTCTTCGGTTGAGTACTTCGTAAGGTGTGATATGAGACCTCTTGTGGATATATGATCTGTTTTGAGTAAAGCATGCAGTACAAAAGGCTTCGGCCCAGAAGTACATGGGCAAGTTTTCAAAGTTGAGCATTGTTCTAGCTGGTTCACATAATGAGCGATTACGTCTTTCTACAACACCATTTTGTTGAGAAGTGTATGGTGCTGAGAATTGTGACTAATCCCCTTTTTCTTCAGAAATCCATCAAGAGTTTGATTTTTGAACTCTGAACCATTGTCACTGTGTATAGTTCGAACAGTTTTGTTAAGCATTACTTCCATGTTCTTGATGAAGTTGATGATTTCCTCAGCTGCATCTAATTCGTTCCTTAAGGATAAGACCCATGTGAACCTTGAGTAGTCATCCACAATCACTAGAATGTACTTCTTCTTTCCAATTGATTCCACTACGGATAGACCACACAGATCCATATAAAGAAGTGAAAGAGGTTCGGTGATTTTTGGATTAATCACAGTTGGATGCCTTTGTTTTGTTTGCTTGCCATGTTCACAAGCAGAACAAAGTGAGTCATTATCAAACTTAAGAGCATGCATACTACGAACCAAATCCATTGCCACTAACTTATTTATATCTTTGAAGTTTAAGTAGGCAAGCGTTCGGTGCCATAACCAACTAACATCTTAGTTTGCCTTGGATAAGAGACACAACAAAGGCCCACCAGTTACGGCTTTAGATTTTAGGGAAACATTGCTCCCTTTCTTTCTGACTTCAGCAATACTTCCTTCGTAGCTTCCTTCGTAATGAGACTTCCTTGATTATGAATGTTACAGCATTGCCAGTTCCAGCAACCAATTGGGAAATACTCAGTAAGTTATGCTTTAATGCTTCGATAAATACCACCCTATTTATTGTGAATTGCTCATTCGTAATTTTTCCATATCCACGAATCGGACAAGTGTCATTGTTACCAAAATGAACATTTCCTGCATCATCTAAAGTTCTATAATCCCTGAGATACTCCTTTCTTCCAGTCATGTGTCTTATCTAAAGTTCTATAATCCCTGAGATACTCCTTTCTTCCAGTCATGTGTCTTGAGCAGCCACTGTCATGTACCATTTAGAACCATACCGCTCATTAGACGTGATCTGCAATCAATCAATAAGAAGTTGGTACCCAATCAATCTTGGGTCCTCAGGGTAAGCTAAGGATTCTTGAATCCATTTTTCAACAGCTTCTTCTGTTATTTCATTAGCTGCGAGGTTTATCATGTTCTCAGAAGTTTCATGTAAAGAGCAAGATGAACCATAAAATGAATCCGAAGAGCTTGGGAAATTCAAGATTTCTAACAAAAACCTGGAGAAGCATTTCACGATGCTTTCGAAAGACTCAATGAGCTGCTGATATCGTGCCCACATCATGAGTTCCCGAGATGGCATCTAGTAAAGTTCTTCTACGACGGAGTGGACACCACAAACCAGGCATGATTAACGCATCATCCAACAGAACCATTATGATGCAAGATCCAGATGCAGCTTGGAGATTCTTAGAATAGCTGAGAAATGGTTCTAAGACTAATTATTCCTCAAGGAAACCGGTCAACACATCGTCAGCAGCAGCTGTGGGAGTAGACAACGAATGGAAAAAAGAGGTCAAGAAAGAGATTGTGGATTTAAACAGGAAGTTTGACCAATTAATGGCAACGCTTCAGCAAGGACCACCAAACTAGCAACAAAACAATTAGCAAGGACACAAGACCCAGGAAGTGAACTAGGTATACGGTCAAGGACAGTATAATAATAACAATGCACGACCGTATATGCCATACAATTAGGGGGGTCGAAACTACAATGGTAATAACCAATCATACAACAACCGCCAGAACAATTATCAAGGACCACCACCTAATCAGCCACGATAGTTTCAATCTGTCAACAATGGTCCAAGCAACAGTAATAACAACAGGGGTTTGACCAATAATGGTCCCAGCAGCAATAACAACAACAGGGTTCAACCAGTAGCAATTGCACTTTTCCAAAAACCTAGGAAGAGATGATAGCAAAGATGTGTGAATGTATGCAACAAACACATGCTAATGCAAAAGCCATTGCCAACATGGAATGCCAAATTGCTCAAATGGCTGAAGATTCAAGGAGAAGAGATGATGGTAAGCTCCCTAGCAACACAGAAGTGAACCGAAACCACACCCAACGGGCAGGAAAGGAGCACGTGAATGCAGTAGAGAGTTGCACAACGGAAAAAGTATAGAGGAAGGTGAGTATGGAGGATTTTGTTGGGGCAGAAAATAAGGACAAGGGTAGTCGGGAGACGGAACAGTCGATAGTAGCTGCGCTTAAGGAAAAGAAAACCTCCAAACCGAAGAAGAAGCAAAGCACGCCAAGTAAGCCATCCAATAATTAACCCTTGTTGGACCAGTTGAAAGATGCCTAGGTGACTCAAAAATCTTAAAGGAGATTTGCCAAGAGAAAGAGAAAATCAAGGTTCCAACACCGGAGAAAGTCCGCCTTACAGTTATGGCTAGTGAGGAATTGTTGGGGACACTGACCAAGAAAGAAAATGATATTGGCTCTCCATAATCACTGTCACTGTTGGTGACGTGGTCATCAGAAACACTTTGCTAGATTTAGGAGCCAGCGTGAATGTGTTGCATGGTTATCTGTATGAGAAATATAAGAATGAGGAGCTGGAGCCAGCTAAAACGGTCCTTCAATTGGCAGATCAATCTACGAAGGTCTCACGGGGTAAATTGACAAATGTAATTGTGAAGGTGGGAGACTTCTTTTACCCAGTGGATTTCCTGGTTATGGAATACGAAAGTATGGAAGACGCACCTGCTTTGATCTTGGGATGCCCATTTTTAGCTACGGCTGGAGCCGTCATGGATTGTAAAATGGGTGATGTGGATATCACCTTTGGATCGAGGAAACGAAGGTTGAACATGTTCAGATATCCGTTGACTCTTCTGCTGGGCTACGACAACCATCATATGACTAGTAGACCCCTTATGATTCCAAGGATGGATGGTAGGGGCTGAGGAGATGGAAACCAAACACAATATAGCGAAAGTGAGGATGAGTTGATCCTCTGGAAAGCGAAGGGACACCCACTCGCTTCGGTTGATAAATTATAGCTTTTGGACATGATAGAAATGATGGAAAGTGCAAGAAATAGCGAAGCGAAAGTGTTTCAAATTCTGGATGCTCAGCAACAATGGATAAGTCAGGTGAGCGATCAAATGACGCAGTTAACAACATTACTGGCAACATTGGTTCACGATATCGCTCCTGAAATGGAGAAATTTATGTCGAAGGAAAGATAAAAGGCATCTCGGTCTGGCTGAAGACGTTAAACTTAGCGCTTGGTGGGAGACAACCCATTTGTAGGTAAGTTAGGATTTGTTTTCTATGAAATTTGGAGGAATTTATCATCATTGTGAAAAACGGGGCATGAAACAAGTGTGGGGTCAAAACACAAGGATCAAGTGAAGAATGGAGGCGTGACGCGGGGAGAGACAAGGCACGCCGCGCGTGTTTGGGAGAACCTGATGCGCAGGGGTTCTCATTTAAGCGCGCGTCGCGGATCAGCACTTACTGTGCCGTGGACTTTGATCGGTCAGAAGGGTTTAACCAGGTATGAAACACCCACATCTCGCATCACTCTCATATCACACGCCGCGGATAACAGAGACTCGACCAAGCCTCAAAAATTTTCGTGTTTTTCTTGCATTATCGTGATCTTCTACTGCCGAATGTTGTTTTGAACTAATTATTTCAAGTAGTATATACGTTTAGGAAATTTCAAAAATTTTAAGAAATTGTAACTGGAAAACGAATAGCTTTTGAGTGTTATAGCATCAGGTATTTTTCAACAAATACTGTTTAGTAGTTATCATGCTATCGTTGACTTAAAATAAGTTGAGTAATTAGAAGTTAGAAAAACATTGGATTTAGAACACTTTAGGATTGGGATTTAGAACAGAATTATCAATCAGTTGCCTTTATTGTTTGAGCCGGTAGGTCTGAAACGGGTGGCCTTGAAAGGGAACTAATGCACCTTACTCCTTAAGATCGTCTGGTCTGGGATAGTATTTTATAAAGCTCGTTACACGAACAACATCGAAAGTCATGGATAGTTCCTTAACAGCCTTTAGAATCTGAATGAGTAAGTCCGCTTTTATGGACTAAAAATTTGTAATTAAGGGTCCTTTAGAAAGTGGTGATTCCCAAAAGGGTATTCTAGTCATTTTTCTTAAAATCATTTTTCAACTAACTTCTGGATATAATAAACTTTGAAACTGAAGGCATTCAAAAATTGTTTGAGTTCTTGTTAGAATTTGTTAAAAACTCACTTTCTTGGGGACAAGCAAGGCACCAGTGTGGGGTGTTTGACAACGCCTGGTAATATCAAGTATTCTAGTCGTCGTTGAGACCTGTTTTGAGTAAAATATATATCTTAAACTGTTATATTACTCACGTTTTGTGTCTAGTGCTCGTCGTGCGAATTGTATGAAATACAGGGTTAAAACTGTGCAAAAATGGTGAAGTTTGAAATGAAGTCTACTTCCAGTCGAAGGAATACGCGCGTCGCGGGTCTGGAAGACACGCATGCCGCGGAAAGCTGTACATCAGATCATAGTTTCAAAGTCAAACTGCGAACTTCAGGGTTATGGATAAGGACGCGCCGCGGATTTGACCTTTGCATGCCGCGTCCGGTCAATATTCTCAACTATAAATAGAGGCCTCCGGTTTGTGATTCGGGAGCGAAGACCCGACCTTTGAGTGGAACTCAGGCTTCTTCGACTCATATTTTCGTATTCCATTGATCGGTAGTTAGTAGTTTGCTAGTTTTAGTTTAATTTATTGTTTTTCGGTATTTATTATCGCGTAAGTTCAATGATTCTGGTTTGTAGAATCCTGTTGACCGCATAGATCTGGATTCTCGACCCGAAGTCAGAAACATTCGACTTCGGTTTTGTTTAACTTTTAATGCAATTATTCGGTTTCTTTTAATGTTCGGTTTCGAGTTCGGTTATTCGTTGTCGTTTATTGAATTGTTTGTGCTTGGTGTTTATGATTTTGTGAGTTATACCTCGGAATTAGAACATATTGGGTTGTTTGATTAAGATTTGGATTTGAATAGTTCAATAATTGCAAGTTTATGTTTTCAGTAAGTTCGGATTGTTTGTGTTTTGTTGCGTGTATGGATTGACACCATCTATAGAGTGACACTATAGATCGGTTATTTCTTGAAGCAGAATTCAACCACTGACTCCACGGTTCGACCCTTACTTCCACTAGCTAGTGTGCTGCAAGGTATTTAATCTAGTATTTTTTACTGGAACGACGACTGCGACGATGTTAGTCGGTCGAAAGAGGAAACCAAGATCAGTTGTTTGGAATCACTTTAAGAAGATAAAAGTGAATGACCAACATAAAGCAGAATGTAACTACTGCAAGAAAAAGTTGGGAGTCTAGTAAAAACGGTAGACACCATTTAAATGATCATTTCAAAGGTTGTGTAAGACGTTCGGTTCGAGTCGATAATTTGTTTCTTTAGTATTGTGGTTTGAGACCTTTAGTATTATCGTGTAATTGTGATGATGCTTGAGACATTCACTATTGTTATTTTAATTATGTAATTGTACTTGCTGGTTTGATGATGTTTGAGACATCTACTATTTCTCAATGTAATCCGTTAGTTTGATGATATTTAAGACTTGTTATATTATTGTTTGGAATTTGTTTAATCTTCTTCTTTTTTTTTCTTATAATTTGGCTTAAGCTATCATTATTGAAAATCTAATTTTATTATAGTACGGGTCGATTTTGGTGAATACCATCAGAGATCGGGTAATACAAAGAAGAATACCCTTATCGTGTTACCCAATGGTGATCGGGGAAAACTACAAACCCGATGGGGATCCCCATTAAGATACCCGATATGGATCGGGACTATTTGGGGGGCAAAAAGCTTATTGGTTTCGGGACCGGGGATACAATAAACCGTACCGAAACCGTCCCGTTGACATTCCTAATTCTGTGTACGATTTGGTTCTCGGTTTTTTTAAAAATCTATTATCGGTTTCGGTTATTTGGTTCATTAACCAAGCTCATCTTAATTGAGAAAAAAATCGTTGGAACCGAACCAATTTTGTTTATATAAGTTTAATTAATAGATTATTTGTTAATTTCAAAAAAGAGACCATGTTTTCAGAAAATTTCGATTTTGACACTCTATTATTGTTATTTTAATTAAGTCACTAGCTTTTTATTTTTTTCCAATTAAGTAACTATGTTTTCATTTTTGACACATTGATGCCACGTCAGCGTGCCATGTCAGCGCCACATCATCAAGACTGACACGTCACCTTACCACGTCAGCTGACAACCGGGTTGACCGGTCAATTGTCAAAATTGAAACAAAATTGAAAACACAATGACTTAATTGAGAAAAATTAAAAAGTTAGTAACTTCATTAAATAAAAAAATAAAACAGTGTGAAAATCGAACTTTTTTGAAAACTTATTGATTTTTTGGAATTTACCCAAAAAAATGAGGTTATAAAAGCTAATTCTGAAAAACATGTAAAAACGAAGTAAAAAAAATAAACTTATAAAAACGAATTGAAAAATATATAAAAACAAAATAGAAAACGAAGTTGTAAAAACAAGTTGTGAAAAAACATATAAAATCGAATGAGCATAATTTGAAAATTTTAGAGACTAATTAAAACAAAAAAAAAAAAAAAACTTTATAGATCTTAGATAGCAAAAATAAAAAATTTATAGAAACTTAAAACAAGTTAAATATTCAAATAAATTTAAAACCAAAAAATAAATGATCCTATATGACTTATTTAAATTAAAAAATAAAAGTAAACGCTGATAAAATAAGACTAGACGCGAAGCCGACCCTGAATCCTCGTGGTCGATCCGTGAATAGTGGAGCTGTCTCATTTCCTCAACTCGCAAGGAAGACTGAAGACGTTGACTTAATTTCCTCAAATCTCTAACAACCTCTTTCCTTCTCACTTCTCAGGCTACCGGCTCTGTAACTCCGACCGTAAGTCCCTCCTCAGTTCTCACTTCTCACTTCTCACTTCTCAACCGTAATTCTGAGGCTGATCTAAATGATTTCTGTTTGAGTGTAGCGGAAATCTGAATTTTGTTTAATGGTTTTACATTGGTTTATCAAATGTGGTTGAAATGTTATTATTGTGTTTGTGTCGGAAATGTGTTTATTCACTTTGAAAAGTATCTGTTTCACTCTTGTATTTAATCAGATATTCTTAGGATCTTTTATAATTATTCATTTCTTTTTGTTTTGAGTTTACTTCCAACAAGTAATGTTCTGCATTCAACATTCATTTTTGTTAAGTGTTAACGGCCATTTATATTAGTAAAACCAAACAATTGAAGTCGTATACTCTGTTATTCGCTAAACGATCGTCTAACTGATTCATTACAGAGGGAATTAAGTTGATACTTTGAATGGCAAACAGCGATGTTGAGCTTGGAGCAGGGGACAACATTGGGCCAAGTGTCCAATTTCTACTTGGTTGTAATGAAAAAGGACGGGATCTTTGGAATCAACGTCCACCATCAATTTTCATGGTTCCCAGTGTGTGGCGAGATCTGAGTCCAACATCTTTCGTTCCTAAAGTGGTCTCTGTTGGACCTCTTCATAAACAAAATAAAAAATTACAAGGCTTTGAAGATAATAAAATGGCTTATTTACATCAATTGTTGAATCGTTCAGGTTCCAGCCCTGAGCAAACGTTACAAGTATGTATGGAGAAGGTGAGTAGTAAAATGAATCAAATCAAGGCATGTTATCCGAAGTCAATAACCTACAACGATGCGGAACTTGCTAGAATGATAGTAATCGATGGTTGTTTCATACTTAATTTCCTTCATCTTTGTGAAAACCGCGAAATCCCATTTCATGAACGGCCGCTTGTCGGATATATAGTTGATGACCTGGTGCTGATAGAGAATCAAATCCCGTTTTTTGTTCTTAAAGACATCTTTGAGTCTACTTTTCTGCTATTTGAACCAAATGCCTCTCTTACCAACCATATTGATGGACTTATCAACACCCAGAATACCTTTGAAGTGGATGTCACAGTAAAAGCCACTGGTGATCATCTTCTTGGCATTCTACACAAATCTCTCCAGCCTGGGCATGAAATCCCATCATCTACGACAAATCCAAAGAAGCACTCAGCCATGGAACTGGATAGGGCAGGGGTGAACTTTAGGCCTTATCAAGATGCAAACTGGGCAATGGCCATGAAACTGGAACTACCTAGGTTTTCATGTTTCCCATGGTTTTGGAGTAAGCCCACTCTGAAGATGCCAATATTGTATGTTGATGATCGCACTGAAAGGATTCTTAGGAACCTCATTGTATACGAGCAGTCTTCTCCAAGTTGTGAATACATTACAGCATATGCATGGGCCATGGATATGCTAATAGATACCGCAGAAGATGTTGCCAAGTTAGAAAAATCAGGGGTCCTTGTCAACGCTTTAGGCTCCAACGAGATGGCTGCAAATATGATAAACAACATATGCAAAGAGATCCAGTTCTTGGATTTCTTTTACCATCAAGAGTGGCAGGATTTGGATACCTACTACAATAGTTGCTGGCCACAGGCTGCTGCAGGGTTGAAGCGTAAATATTTTAGTAGTCCATGGAGTGTGATTGCTCTATTTGTTGGAATTGTTTTGTTTGTTCTCACCGTGATTCAGACAATCTTTCAAATAAGGCCGCAAGTCCCATAACTGTAACCAAACAGTAGATTTTTATGTGATTTTCCTTCTGTTTTTTTTGTTTTTTTATCCCTCTCTGTTTGTAAGTCACCTATATTTATTATTCAACATCAATTTCACTATGTTCATATTTTAGCATCGAACTGGGCTTCAGGTCGACTTTCACTGTTTCGTTTTGAGTTTTTGTTTCTTTATTTAAGAAACGTCCGTTGCTATGGTATTTTTGATGAAGTATTCCAATGTGGTGTAAAGTTCTGTCGCTAATAGCCTTTAGCAACAGATCAGTGACATAAATATTAGGCGGCTCATATTTCTCCAAGTGTCTATGCTCTCCGAAATGAAATCGATGGCACTACTAGAAAAATAGACCTTTAATGACATACGAACTATGATACACACTGATTTTACGACATACAAAATTGTATGTCATAAAAAAATGTCATCTTTTTTGTAATATGAAAAATTTACGACATATATAATTGTATGTCGTAAAACGATGTCATCTTTTATCAAAATTTATGACATACATAAATGTGTGACATTTATTTGTGTCATAAAACGAATTTTGAAAAAAAAAACACGGCAGACGCTTGTTATTTTTGTGTGTCATCTTAGATTAATTACCCTGTCGTCTTTTAATTTCCCTTCTACATAGGTTGCGTATAGTTTCAAACCATCACTTTGTTGCGATTTAGCTAGGGTTCCTGTCGACGATCAATCCTCCCTCGCCATTGCTTTTCTTCTCACAAAATCGAACGATGTTGTGCTCAAAGGGAGATTCCATTCCGGACGATTTGCGACTTGTGCTCTCTTGATTCTCTCTCTCATTTTTTTTTTCTATTTTTTGCGACTTGTGACTTCGATTCCGGGTCATCGGAGTTGTTTCCAGTGACATTCTCTTTGGGATTCTTTCGATTTTTCAGGCTCAGAGTACATTCGTATTTGCTGCTTCAAACTCGAAACTCTTCCGGCGTGCATCGAAGAAATCAAGCTAGGGTTCCCGTTATCCTCTCATCTCTTTGACGCTCCTCCTTTCCTCTTCGACAGCTCTCCCTCTCAGCGATTTAGGGTTTCTATTGTAGAACGGACCCTTACGCCTACACAAAATCCAGGCAGCTGCACAATTGACAATCAGGAACGGATTCACGATAGTCGGCACACCGAGAGCACGGTAGCAGACGAACACATCAATTCCTTCATTTCTTCTTGTTCACGACAGTCCCTTAAGTTCAGTAAGTTGCAATGTTCTTTTTAATTAGTTTTAAAATGTTGAAATATGTCCTGAAATCGATATTCCTAGTTTGTGGTCTCTAGATGTTGATTAAGTTTTGAATTGTTGAAATCAATACAGTGGAGATCTAAACGAGGATAATGTTTTATCCAATGGTAACCTCAATTTTAATCAAGATCACCTGATGCAAATGGTAACAGAGCTCAAGTTTCAAAATGAGTACTTCAAGTCTCATTACCAGGACTTAAAGAATCTATACATAGATTCAATTGGTTCTATCCAACAACCAAAGACAATTAGCCAAGATGCAACATAAGAAGACTCAAAAGAATTGCATGACAAAATAGAATCCTTAAATAAAGAACTTATAGAAGAAAGACAAACCCGAGCTGCAGCAGAAGCAACTCTTGAAGATCTTCATATAGAATACTCAAAGGCAGATGGCAAGTGCCATGAGCTTGCTTCTAAACTAGCTCAAAGGTTTGTATAAATTTCCTCTTTACCCTTTACCATTTACCCTGTTCTGTTTGTATAATTTATGCACAGAGTTGAAAAGAATCTTGAGCAACAAGTAAAATAGCATGATGAGAAAAATTCTGAACTTGATTCCAAATTAAACAGACTTCACAAATGAGAAAAACAAAGAATCCAAGAAGTTCAGAACGTAATTCTCTTTGGAGCCTAAAGAGCATACCATTGAGACATTGCAACAATCACTTCAAGAAAAGGAGCAGGTATTGCAAAGTCAAAAAGTCAAAGTATTTTTGAATTGAACAAACATCATATTTCTTTCCCAGGGAATCGAATTGGGTTTCATTGCAAGAATTCAACAAAAAATGATGTTTGTGAGTTATATTTTTCATTCTTTGTGTGTTTCAGGTGGAAATTGGTTTTCTTACTTTACATTTTCGTTATTCATGTAGTCCCTACGAACAATTTTGAAACTTTTTGCTTCCAATGATTGGGCTATTAGAGTTGGTCTCATGCAGCAAATTGATCAATAAAAAGAGTCATTTCCAGCCCTGTTTGTCGATGAGAAACTAATAATCAATATATTATAGTAGTAAATTCACCGAAAACAATATCATTCATTTTCTTTATTATATTAACTTTAGTTGACGTGCCATTTTTGTAGGTTTGGTTCATGGGTAGATATTCGCATATGCCACCGGTGTCTAACTGATTCATTACAGAGGGAATTAAGTTGATACTTTGAATGGCAAACAGCGATGTTGAGCTTGGAGCAGGGGACAACATTGGGCCAAGTGTCCAATTTCTACTTGGTTGTAATGAAAAAGGACGGGATCTTTGGAATCAACGTCCACCATCAATTTTCATGGTTCCCAGTGTGTGGCGAGATCTGAGTCCAACATCTTTCGTTCCTAAAGTGGTCTCTATTGGACCTCTTCATAAACAAAATAAAAAATTACAAGGCTTTGAAGATAATAAAATGGCTTATTTACATCAATTGTTGAATCGTTCAGGTTCCAGCCCTGAGCAAACGTTACAAGTATGTATGGAGAAGGTGAGTAGTAAAATGAATCAAATCAAGGCATGTTATCCCAAGTCAATAACCTACAACGATGCGGAACTTGCTAGAATGATAGTAATCGATGGTTGTTTCATACTTAATTTCCTTCATCTTTGTGAAAACGGCGAAATCCCATTTCATGAACGGCCGCTTGTCGGATATATAGCTGATGACCTGGTGCTGATAGAGAATCAAATCCCGTTTTTTGTTCTTAGAGACATCTTTGAGTCTACTTTTCTGCTATTTGAACCAAATGCCTCTCTTACCATATTGATGGACTTATCAACACCCAGAATACCTTTGAAGTGGATGTCACAGTAAAAGCCACTGGTGATCATCTTCTTGGCATTCTACACAAATCTCTCCAGCCTGGGCATGAAATCCCATCATCTACGACAAATCCAAAGAAGCACTCAGCCATGGAACTGGATAGGGCAGGGGTGAACTTTAGGCCTTATCAAGATGCAAACTGGGCAATGGCCATGAAACTGGAACTACCTAGGTTTTCATGTTTCCCATGGTTTTGGAGTAAGCCCACTCTGAAGATGCCAATATTGTATGTTGATGATCGCACTGAAAGGATTCTTAGGAACCTCATTGTATACGAGCAGTCTTCTCCAAGTTGTGAATACATTACAGCATATGCATGGGCCATGGATATGCTAATCGATACTGCAGAGGATGTTGCCAAGTTGGAAAAATCAGGGGTCCTTCTCAACAGTTTAGGCTCCAACCAGATGGCTGCAAATATGATAAACAACATATGCAAAGATGTCAACTTACATGGTTTTTATTACCATCAACAGTGTGAAGAATTGGATAGGTACTACAATAGTTACTGGCCCAATGCTGCTGCAGGGTTGAAGCGTACATATTTCAGTAGTCCATGGAATATCATTGCTTTATTTGCAGGAATTGTTTTGTTTGTTCTCACCGTGACTCAAACCATCTTTCAAATCAAGGCCCCAGACCCTATAATTGTAACTAAACAATAGATTCTTATTGTTTTTTTTCCTTCTTCCGTTGTGTACGCTTTACTTGTATGTTTTTTGTTTTCTCTTCCTCTCTGTTTGTAAGTCACCTTATTTTTATTATTCAACATCAGTTTACAGTATATTGTTCATATTTTAGCATCGATCTAGGTTTTGGGCCGACTTTCACTCTTTCGTTTTGAGCGTATGACTCTTTATTTGAGAAACGTCCTTTGGTATGGTCCTCCTTTTATAAAGTATTCCAATGTGATGTAAAGTTCTGTCCCTGATAACCTTCAGCAACAGATCAGTTACAGAAGTATTATGCAGTTCCTATTTCTCCAGGTGTCGATGGTCTCGAAATTAAATGGGAGGAGTACAATTATTATTCCAATTAGGATTTTCACATTGGGTATTTGACTTGATAATTCAGGTCCATTTTGGTATTCACAATCATCACCGCCAGCAGTGCCTTGGAGATAACTTGGAAATATCTAGTTGCAAATGAATAGCAGTATAAGAATCAGAGTCATACGCATTTTACCCTAAAACTTAATTTACTCATTGTATGTTATGAACCCTGATAAATATAAGCCTACTTATACAAAATAATTCAACATTTTATATCTCTAATTCAACATTTTAATATTAACACACCAACAATAAGTTAGATAATATTTTAATATAAAGTTGAGATCTTCGATTATTTATGACCAGCTTGTACTCATAAAATTCAAACTTTCTTTCAAATGTTCTTTTTTCCCAATCTTGAAGACGAGCAATTGAAACATTTGACCAAACATATCGTTGTTCTTGAGTTAACTTCTTACTGATCTTTCTTTCTCCCTTCCATAAACATGCCAGCTTCTTTTGCTCTTAGGTGTAGTTGCATTTAATCTTGAAAAACTTTCTAGAATAACAAAAACTGGGAATAACTTCATCATCGCATCCGGATTCCGGAATATCTGTGTAAAGAATGTTTGACTTTTTAACTTTCTTTTGAGAAGATGATCCGCTTGAATGTCTATCAGTTTCTATTTTGAAGTAATATCTTCAATTTCATCTTCTTGTTCTTTTTTAGGTGACTTTGGAACTGGTGCAGCTGAACTGATGTGGAAGCTGGATCTGGAATCATCTTTAAAAATATCCTTAAATAAGGCATTTGCAGCTTCAATTTGAGCTTTATGACTTTTAGTCTCTTTGTACTTCCTTGCATCTAAAATATGTTGACTCATAGTTAAAGACTTTGCTGGAAAACTTGAGAACCTCTTGTTACATCTTTTGTAACATCAAGCATCTGTCAAAAAATGGGTGCAAATACCATCAACCAACGTGGCCTAGTGGCTAGTGATGATCACTTCATATGAAACACTTCAAAATGGAGTAGAACAAAAGGTTCCAAACCCGGCAAAGTCAACTGTGGTTGACTTTGGTTAAACGAAATTAGAGATCATAACCAAATGACATATCGATAGGATCGTACCAGTGTTCCTCATCTCCCAGCAACAAGCAAACCGGTAATTTGAAGCAGATACCATTCAATTTGGAAAGTAAACAAAAGTCGAAATTGTGACATTCATTATGAGCGTAAAGAGTCTGATGTCTACCTGAAATCGAAGGTAATTGATTTAGTTCATTATTACGGCTCCAACTTGTCCACATGGAAGTGTCAAAAAATTTCTGATTGTTGCTTGAATTCAATGCTCCTGAAGTCACAAAAAACCTTCAAGAAGTATAAGATTTTGTCAAAATTTTGACATTTGGGCTGCAGCGGCAGTGAGTACCGAATTCAGTGAGCATCAATTTAACGAACCACATTAGCCCTAAATTACCCAATAGACAATAGTAAATAAGGAATTCAGTGGGCATCAAAATCAGTGAGTACGAAATTCAGTGGGCATCAATTGACCTTAATTAGAACTATCACAATGTCAATGATGTTAAGCAACAAACGAAATCAATGTTGGTGAGCACTAAATTCAGTAAGAATTTGTCAAATCAATGACAAATAAGCAACCAAATCAATTAACCGTTAACCAAAAGTGTAGAAATCGGAAATCAATAATAGAAGACCCCAAAATCGAAAAAAAAAAAAAAAACAATACCAAGTGGTGTTGGCGGTGGTCGCCTGATTTGGACGGGTGACGGCAGGTGGTAGTGGTTCGCGTCTGCATTGCCATCACAGGAGGAGAAGCGGACAACTAGGAATGCCGAATGCGTGAAGTTGTTGAAGTTGTGAACTCGTCCTCGTGAAGTGAATGTGGCGATCTGAAAGCCTGGTGTCTACAACTGATTTTCAATCTAGGGTTGACGGTGACGGTGATGCAGTGAGAATAAGGGAGTGCGTCAGATTAGGGTTTGATTTGGAAAAGAAGTATAGAAGAGAGGAGAGGAGATTCGTTCCAAAAGCTACGATGGAGTGAGGGAATTAGCAAACCAGCGTAGCAGACAGGAAAGAGGCCCGATCGATTGAGGGAATGACCGAATTAGGTGAATTTTGTTTTGACTGCATAAAACTTTTAGTTTCCTTCTACTTCAGAAACTAGGCGAATCCTACACGTTGCGCAGGAACAAAATTATGTAGTTAGAATAATTTTACATGTGTTTTGTTAGAAAATATCTAAGATAATGCTATCAACTATGAAATAACAATTATATATAAGAAATCAAAAGGTTGATATATCACTAATAAATTATCTTATATTAAGACATTCTTTCTAAAAAATCAAAAAATAAGTAAATAATTAATTTTTATTATTATAAATAAACAATAAGAAAATTTCATTAGATAATGGTTAAAATAAGAAAAGAAAATCATACTATAGTTGTAATCTTTATTGTGAAACTTTTTTCGATTTATTGGTAATTAACTAATATAAGTAAAAAAAATTTTAAGTTACAAATAAATATTGTTTAAATATTATGATTTTTCAACTTTCTACAAAAACTTGAACCAACTACAACCGAAAAGATATAAGTAAAAAAATAGATTAATTACATTAAATTGTTTCATTTAATTAACCACATCAAACCCACTAAAATTATAAATAAAAAAAGTTGAAAAATAATTTTATGATTTTATATATTACAATCTTACAAACAACAAATACTACGAAAAAAATTTAATACAATAAATTTTTAATAACAAAAATTACCAAAAAAACTATTATAACATTTGAATTAAAAAAATAAATGAAGCACACCTAACTCATATAAAGAATATAAAACCAATTTCAAGAACAAAAAATTAAAAACAATTTCAACAATATATAAAATCAAAATATATTTGGTATATTTTCTCATTTATTCTACTCTTCATATTTTAATCACAAACATGGAAAAACATTAATGTTTTTATGAGAAAAATCTACTCATATAGTAACATGTATAAATGAGAGGAATACAAAAATTTTCTTGGAAATGCTATTAATTTAACAAATATAAAGAGTCATTTAGATTTCAAATCACTATGGCATGACATAACATAATATATATATATATATATATATATATATATATATATATATATATATATATATATATATATATATATATATATATATATATATATATATATATATATATATATATATATAGATGTAGAAAATTAATGCATAAATTAAAGTAGGCGGGACAAATGAAGGTTAGGCGGGGCAATTCAAAATTCAAATTGCAGTAATTCAAATCGGGAGAAAGTCTAGACCCTAAAATCTTGATGTTTCATTACTCTTGTAACACCCGGCTTTTAAAACAAAAACACCCCTGAAAATTTTTTCATTTAAAACACAGGTTTCAATACATAAAACCATAACAAGGGGTATATTTTAATAAAAACGGGTACAAGTGTATCAAGGAGAGTATAAAATACCATAACTCCTTTAAAGCCGGGCTGCTACTGACAGCATCTACGAGTCCCACTTCAAAGTCACGGACTCTATCTTGTCCCCTATCAGTATCATGCTAACCTGCAGGGACAGTAACAAACGGTATGAGCTACAAAGCTCAGTGAATAATCAAATCTACAAATAACACGTATTAAATACAATTATGTATTTGTCTGGATATCGAATCCAAACTCCTAGCCTTACTGGCTGACCGAATATCTCTTAGGATTTTACATCCTAAATTATAGTCTTACAGACTATAACATAATAACCTGCATTTATCAATCCACGTCAGTTATTTGCACGTATAATCATATACGACTATTTCTGTCCCATATCTCTTAGTCACACTGGACTGCATTATATTTCATGGCTAACAGCCGCACCCTATGTCATAGCTATACAAGCTACGCCAAAACATTATCAATATACAATTCATAGCCCGTAGGCCGTACCAGCTGAGTTTGATAACCCGATAACATACCCAAAAGGCTGCAACATATTCCTGTAACAAAATCATAGCCAAACAGGCTGTACCGTGTACCTGTAACAAAATCACAGCCAAACAGGCTGTACCAAATATCATAGCCCGAAGGCTGCATCGGAGACATAGCCCGAAGGCCGCACCGGAGTCATCGCCCGTAGGCCACATCGGAGACATAGCCCGAAGGCCGCACCGGAGTCATAGCCAACAGGCCGCATCAAATCATAGCCCGAAGGCCGCATCGGAGACATAGCCCGAAGGCCGCATCGGTTGGATATACAATCCAAAAATCATAGCCATACAGGCCACACCCATTGGATATAAAAATCTAGAAATCCTTGCCCGTAGGCCGCACCCATTGGATATAAAATCCAGAATTAGTTATGGCTCACGGATTAGCCGCTATTGCCTATACTCACGGTTCCGTTCTTGTCATCGCCATGACTCACGGTTTATCCGATCTTGTCTCTTCAAACGTATCTTGGAACTATCAGTTTCGTCCCACAATCAGTTTCAACCTGTAACAACTCAATCATCATATATCACATATGGTATCAGTGAGATTACTCACCTGGATGCTAGCTGCATTTAATTCCTTGCTTTCCGATACGATCCGTAGAATTTTGTCCCGCACCTATAATTTAATCATTTTCAACATGATTATAGGTTAATACCCATTTCAACTAACTCTAATACACTAGAGTTCAATAAAACATTGTTACAAACAATGCCTAGTTAATAAACTTTTCGTTTACTAACTTTATATGAATTTTACTATTCACCGGGACATTCGGATCGGTCTACAGTGCCCCCGAGGGGTCGAAAACTCAATCTAAAAATTTTCCCAAACTTTTCAGACCATAATACACCTATGGTTCAAATTTGGGCTTAATCGGACAAGCAACGCAAAAGATAGCGTTTCAAAGTTTCTGTCTGAGGGGCGCACCCCGCCCAGGCATGGGCGCACTGCGCCTGGGCGCACCCCGCCAGGCTTTTGGGCGCACCGCGCCTATCGCCTGCAGGTGTCTCCTGTCCAGCCGCGATTTATGCACTGTAGCAAGCAGTTTTGGTCCATTAAGGCCTTAATCAGGTCCTTAATCGATTGGGGTTTGTTCTAGGACTAAAACCTTATACCTTGACAAGGTTTTCCACCATCCAAAACAACCAAATCAATCAAAATGAAGAATTAGGGTTCTTAGTTCTAACAACCCCAAACTTCAAATTCATCACTAATAGCAATCTACTTCCACTTTCTTTAGTTAAGTCCTTATTCTAATGACTTAAGGGAAGTAATAAACCAATTTAACCACACAATCACAACTGAAATGTACAAATTTCAGTTTCTATAAAACCAAACCAAAAATACCTCAAGAACTTGGTTAAAACTAACCTTAATTGCTTGGAAATCACCCATTCCAACAATTGTTCCTAGTTCTTGCTTCCATTTCATGATCTCCTGCAGAAATCGCACCCTCCAAGCTCCTCCCGTTGCTGCACAATGAGCTAGTCAAAGAGAGAGTCAACTCTCTTATATTTATACCCCAAAATTTTACAATTTTGGTCCTAAAGTTCATTTTCTTGAACTTTGACCACAATAACCAAGTTTTATTACAATAAAACTTCCATTTCTTACATTTTGGCCACAACCAACAATATTTTTACATAATTGGTCGTTGACTTGGTCAAATGACCAAAATACCCTATTTCGGTACAACGACCAAAAATCAGTTTTTATAACATTTTAAGTCCAAAACTTAAAATATTATTTCAAACCAAATACTTTTCTGTCCAAAAGACCATTTTACCCTTACAAGGTAAAATGACCAATTTACCCTTTTATTATAATTATATAATAAAGTATCTTGGCGTTACAAATTCTCCCCTCCTTCAAAAGATTTCGTCCCCGAAATCATATAAACAAACGAGGAAAATTCTTTCTCGTTACAATTCCGGTTTCTCATATCATATGGAAACCTTCATGGTTTTGCTACAGCTCTTTAACCATACCAATCTTCATATCTCGTGGTTATATCACCACTCGCATATCACTCATCCGGTTGTCCCGGGTACCATAATCACTTATCTTCCTCATTTCAACATGAGGGATTCGTTAGCAATTATCAATCTATGTTCTCAGAACCCTGAGACCCATAGAAAACATTTACAATCATCTTGAAATTCATCAAGGATATTCAATCAATACACTGCAATTCTTGCTTTTGGGACATACGGAAAGGTCCAATCAACAAGGACTCATCTTTCCTTTTTGTCCCACATCAATTTCTAGTCTTTCCGGAGTCACTTTGAGTTCCACTTTCTTCCCTTACTTGGGGTTTCAAAGGTTTTACTCGACAATCCGCATACTACTCTTGTCGATCTTGGTCTATTTCCAAGCTTTCTCGACCTTGCCAAATCTTTTCTTCTGCTTGAGATACAATCTCAGGTTAGTCAACGGCTTCACCCTAACTTCTGTCTAGCAAATCAGCGTGCAACACGGTAGTCTATACAATACTTCCTACGAGTCAATAAAACACTAGTATAATACCTATACTAATCTACAACTTCTACCAAGGATAGACGGTCATCTAGTTTTCCGCTAGGGTCTGTTATGCAAAATTTCAGGCATATCTCCTAAGGTCTGCATCATTATCTCACCTCATCAATCCATCTGGGATTCGCACACAGTACTTACTAGTACTTTTGAGCTAAAAATTCTTGAAATTTATGTCAAATTCAGCCAATAATTCTAGTATCTCGATCCGATACAGTCGTCACCTGTAGTGCATGTCAAAAATTTTCTTTATCTTTGTAGTTTTTCACTACTTTTCCACTCTTAAGTTCTTCTTTGATCAGTATAAATTCTGCACTGATTTCATCAACCAATTTGCAATCACCCATATGGTGTCATACCCATGCGGTACTTGCAAAGACTTTACTACAAAGTCTATGATATTTTTCGTCCCATTTCATTTTTGGGACCGACTGTCCACATACTTCTAATGATTTGACTGTAGTTACACACAAGTCAAACATTTTTCACATGTCTTTCTTCAGCCCCAGCCACCAACACATAGGTTTTATCGACCTATACAGTTTGGTATTGTCCCGGGTATGCTGCATATCTGATACAAAATACATCTTTTCAAGATGATTTTTATATTTCACTTGGCTTTGGAACTCCCATTTACAACCGCCACGGAAGTTAAATCACTGTGATATTCCAACCAACTTCCGCTACTTTTCAATCATTTCTTCACTTTTCACTTTTTCAGACTTGCACACATCTTCCTGTGCTACCCGAATCAACTCAGGTAATCAATTTGCCACATTCATACACGTGGATGTAACCTACAAAGGTTACTCTTTCTGATCCAAGGCATCTGTAACCACATACGCCTCTCTGAGATGGTACAAGATTTCATACCCGAAATCTCTAAGTAATCCATCTATCTTTGCTATCTCATCTTCCGTTTCTTTTGATCAATTAAGTATTTCAACTTTTATGATCTTATTGCTATAAGCTTTACACCATACAAGTAGTGTTTCCAAAGCTTAAACGCCACGTTCATAATTGCTACCGCAATCTCATGCATCCACAGTCAACATTGGATACATTTCAATGATCCAATCCATCTTCTCCATTTAGCATCATTGCTAATGTTAGAGGTTCACACAAGGTTCATTCCAAACCTTTACAACATATCTGTGGTCTTTCTACCACTCAGACTTTACACTTTTCTTGGTCAACTTTAGTCAGCTAACCAGCAATCAAGGAGCAGTTTTCTACAACTCTCCTATAGTAACCCGCCAAATCCAAGGAACTACAATGTCAGTCGGATTCCTCAGGCGGTTCCAGTTTTACCACATCATCTATCCCACTGGATTTATTTCATCATCTTTGGCAGTATTATCATGCCCAAGGAGTTGAAACTTCTTTTAACCAAATTTTCATACTTGGAGAATTTACATATCACTGAACTCAGTGAAGTAACTCCAGTATCTGGTACAATGTACCTCATATTTAATCTGGTTTCGAGAATATCACATTCTCAGTAGTCAATGGACATACACATTAACTTATCTTTCTTCTTTTCAAGCAGATAGGGCTCCATCTGATGACACTACAGTCACATGAGATCCCAATTTTAAAACAATTTCTTCCAATTGTTTTACCACTCTGCCATCTCTGCAGAGGCCAATTAATACAGAGCCTAGATAACAGGAACGGCTCCCAATACCAGCTTAATCATAAGCTCTTCTTGCCAATCTGGCAGAAATCTTGGAAGTTCTTTTCAAAAGAATCATCCGAAAATTATTTAAAGTAGTACACTACTTTCACCACTTTATTAAGCTTGGCCCATACCACGTATGCCAACTACAACATCATTCCTTTACTAACTCTTTTCCGAGTTTAAGCAAAGAAGCTAACCGGTATTCTCAACAACGGTCATTCACCATGGATTTTCATCCGTTCATTTCTGCTTTCTGAACCATCATGTTCATATTTCTACAAATCATGTTAGCATAATTCATTGCTAACCAATTCATAAGTACAATTGCTTCAGATTCACTGGTAGTCATCGGCTTCAGATTCATAGGAAAAAGGGTCCCGTAAATCCTAGGCAGACTACTTTCCAGGTGTTCAATATCTTGAACATACTTGCTATCTACAATAGCTATTTCAAATATTTCATCCAAAATCATTGATGAAAAATTCAAACAAAACATCAAATCATCGATCCAAAGCATAGCTTCATGGATCAAATATAACATACACGAGTTATATTCAGAACGATGATATCTACGACCATATCAGTCTCCTCACGAGCTTCTCCCACAATCTACTGGGATGCTCATGGTACCATGGGTCCTTTTCGACCATTCGTTCCTTCTTTCTTTCCTGGGTTCATCACCCGTCACTCCACATTCAGCACGTGAGTATTTCAATAAGAAGTGATCTATAGTTCCACACTGGAACCACTTCCGTCCCATACAACAAGCTCGAGCAATCTGCTCCTATCATCTGCAATTTCAGCATGTCACGGTAGAGTCTCAACTCTACAAATTTCCTTAGTGCCTTTCCTGCACTGATCACTATACATAGTGGCTCTGTTTTGGTCCTTTCCCTATAAGGTTGGACCCAATTTGTGACAACTTCTTCTGAGAAGTCCACTGCTTTTCACGTAGTCTCAACTACTGTTCTTTCACCTTGAATATCAACCAAGGTGAGCAACCGATTTCTTTTTCTGACCACATCAGCTAATATTGCTCGTCTTGTGGATTTCTACTATTCGTCCCCTTTTTGCTCCTCATCCAACGGAGTCTCAAGAAAGAGCTGGTCCATTTCCTAGAGTTTCGCGCTCTAAATTTCTCCCAGTAATACTCGCTGCTCGTACTTCTTATACGTTAGAAGTTAGCAATAGTTAGGTTATATATGTATACTAACAACTATATACACCTAACAGTTCATCATGTCTACTGTTTCAGGGTTTAAGTCCAGGAATCTACTCTATAGACACCTAGTTCACTAAAACCTCGGCTCTGATACCAACTTGTAACACCCGGCTTTTAAAACAAAAACACCCCTGAAAATTTTTTCATTTAAAACACAGGTTTCAATACATAAAACCATAACAAGGGGTATATTTTAATAAAAACGGGTACAAGTGTATCAAGGAGAGTATAAAATACCATAACTCCTTTAAAGCCGGGCTGCTACTGACAGCATCTACGAGTCCCACTTCAAAGTCACGGACTCTATCTTGTCCCCTATCAGTATCATGCTAACCTGCAGGGACAGTAACAAACGGTATGAGCTACAAAGCTCAGTGAATAATCAAATCTACAAATAACACGTATTAAATACAATTATGTATTTGTCTGGATATCGAATCCAAACTCCTAGCCTTACTGGCTGACCGAATATCTCTTAGGATTTTACATCCTAAATTATAGTCTTACAGACTATAACATAATAACCTGCATTTATCAATCCACGTCAGTTATTTGCACGTATAATCATATACGACTATTTCTGTCCCATATCTCTTAGTCACACTGGACTGCATTATATTTCATGGCTAACAGCCGCACCCTATGTCATAGCTATACAAGCTACACCAAAACATTATCAATATACAATTCATAGCCCGTAGGCCGTACCAGCTGAGTTTGATAACCCGATAACATACCCAAAAGGCTGCAACATATTCCTGTAACAAAATCATAGCCAAACAGGCTGTACCGTGTACCTGTAACAAAATCACAGCCAAACAGGCTGTACCAAATATCATAGCCCGAAGGCTGCATCGGAGACATAGCCCGAAGGCCGCACCGGAGTCATCGCCCGTAGGCCACATCGGAGACATAGCCCGAAGGCCGCACCGGAGTCATAGCCAACAGGCCGCATCAAATCATAGCCCGAAGGCCGCATCGGAGACATAGCCCGAAGGCCGCACCGGTTGGATATACAATCCAAAAATCATAGCCATACAGGCCACACCCATTGGATATAAAAATCTAGAAATCCTTGCCCGTAGGCCGCACCCATTGGATATAAAATCCAGAATTAGTTATGGCTCACGGATTAGCCGCTATTGCCTATACTCACGGTTCCGTTCTTGTCATCGCCATGACTCACGGTTTATCCGATCTTGTCTCTTCAAACGTATCTTGGAACTATCAGTTTCGTCCCACAATCAGTTTCAACCTGTAACAACTCAATCATCATATATCACATATGGTATCAGTGAGATTACTCACCTGGATGCTAGCTGCATTTAATTCCTTGCTTTCCGATACGATCCGTAGAATTTTGTCCCGCACCTATAATTTAATCATTTTCAACATGATTATAGGTTAATACCCATTTCAACTAACTCTAATACACTAGAGTTCAATAAAACATTGTTACAAACAATGCCTAGTTAATAAACTTTTCGTTTACTAACTTTATATGAATTTTACTATTCACCGGGACATTCGGATCGGTCTACAGTGCCCCCGAGGGGTCGAAAACTCAATCTAAAAATTTTCCCAAACTTTTCAGACCATAATACACCTATGGTTCAAATTTGGGCTTAATCGGACAAGCAACGCAAAAGATAGCGTTTCAAAGTTTCTGTCTGAGGGGCGCACCCCGCCCAGGCATGGGCGCACTGCACCTGGGCGCACCCCGCCAGGCTTTTGGGCGCACCGCGCCTATCGCCTGCAGGTGTCTCCTGTCCAGCCGTGATTTATGCACTGTAGCAAGCAGTTTTGGTCCATTAAGGCCTTAATCAGGTCCTTAATCGATTGGGGTTTGTTCTAGGACTAAAACCTTATACCTTGACAAGGTTTTCCACCATCCAAAACAACCAAATTAATCAAAATGAAGAATTAGGGTTCTTAGTTCTAACAACCCCAAACTTCAAATTCATCACTAATAGCAATCTACTTCCACTTTCTTTAGTTAAGTCCTTATTCTAATGACTTAAGGGAAGTAATAAACCAATTTAACCACACAATCACAACTGAAATGTACAAATTTCAGTTTCTATAAAACCAAACCAAAAATACCTCAAGAACTTGGTTAAAACTAACCTTAATTGCTTGGAAATCACCCATTCCAACAATTGTTCCTAGTTCTTGCTTCCATTTCATGATCTCCTGCAGAAATCGCACCCTCCAAGCTCCTCCCGTTGCTGCACAATGAGCTAGTCAAAGAGAGAGTCAACTCTCTTATATTTATACCCCAAAATTTTACAATGTTGGTCCTAAAGTTCATTTTCTTGAACTTTGACCACAATAACCAAGTTTTATTACAATAAAACTTCCATTTCTTACATTTTGGCCACAACCAACAATATTTTTACATAATTGGTCGTTGACTTGGTCAAATGACCAAAATACCCTATTTCGGTACAACGACCAAAAATCAGTTTTTATAACATTTTAAGTCCAAAACTTAAAATATTATTTCAAACCAAATACTTTTCTGTCCAAAAGACCATTTTACCCTTACAAGGTAAAATGACCAATTTACCCTTTTATTATAATTATATAATAAAGTATCTTGGCGTTACAACTCTCCCTTTCTCTCTAATCAAAGCATCATTTGACTACTTTTTTGCAGATCAGTTCTCCTCAACTCTCTTCCTCTTCCGATTAGCAATCCCCCATTACTACAACCACTCGTCTCATAGTTTTTTCTTATTTTGCAGAGAACAAAGGATGAAGGAGAAAACAACACGAACAAAAACATCACAGCCCCACTCGAAGGAAAATCAACATCATCAACACCTTCGTACCACAACCATCATCGTTGGTTATTTTATCTCTCCTCTCTCTCTCTCTCTGTGTCTCTCAAGATCTGATTCCTATAAACCCCTCCCCCTTTCTCTACTTGATTTACCTGGTTTTACTTTTTATATAGATGAAAATCATAACGATTTGAATATGGGTTAGTTTATTTACCTGATTTGTGAAAAAATCATTGCTATGAAGCTACCATCGCCATGCTCGCACCTCTACAACATCTGCCACCGATAGCTGCACCAAAACCATTCCTCATACAAAGCAATGCCAAATCTCGACCCAGATCTGTGTGTATGTTTGTATTTATAGATATGTGTGTATGTAGATTATAAGGATGTATGCCACGTCATACTATGTATTTCATTCGTTCAAGCTTGAAGTCAAACCATTTCTCTAATTTTTTCAGGTACAAGTGACTTGACAAATGGGACATTCATCTTCAACCTTCAATTGCAGCCATGAATTTACTATCTCGGTAAGTCATGCTTGGATTTAATGGATGGTTGAAGCAACTTATTAAGAGTGCAGAATACCCCTTAAAGAGAATCATGATCTATGATTTTCTTCATATGGATTTCACTATGAATGATTTCATGTTTTTTTTCCAGTTGTGTGCTTCTTTGAAATGTTAGGTAACCGGTAAAAATTTCACGTTTTTACATCAATTTCGTGTTTCAGGTTTGAACAGAGAGACGAACGGGTTGCTGATTTCGTCTTGAAATGGGTTGTTGATGTTGTCTTCATCGGTACATGTAAGATCCGTATCCTGATTATAACATATACTTAAAATAAGAGTGATAGGAATTATATGATCATTGGTAGTTATAAAGCTAAGAAAAACTTTAGTTACAATTTCATATGAAAATCAGCATTTTGTGTCGTTTTTAGAAAAATCATAATTAATTCTAGAAAAATCGTTTGGACCTCAAACCAGTGCACAAAGTTTAAAAATTGAGTCTAGTACAATTACCAAAAATAATAGTAAGCTTGAAAATGACATTATCTATGGTAAAAAATGCAATCTTTACTGATTAGTTCGGAATTGACAGATTAGATAGTCTGTTTTAAAAAATTCATAATAAATCAGAGAAAAATCGTATAAATACGTAAAATACATCCTTGGAAAGGTATTAAGATAAATTTCTGGAATATAAAATAAAAACGTGAATTTCATGGGTTTAAAGTCGGCTAAACCAGTCTTGAACAGACTGATTCTAGAAGGTATTAATTTCAACAAAATTATATTATTAAAATCTTTTGTCAAAAGTGTCATGCCATTTTTTATTCAAGAA
This sequence comes from Cichorium intybus, assembly GCA_023525715.1. NCBI lineage: Eukaryota > Viridiplantae > Streptophyta > Magnoliopsida > Asterales > Asteraceae > Cichorium > Cichorium intybus. The sequence continues at coordinate 91,093,818 of CM042014.1, read as the reverse complement.
TTCAAGTATAAATACCCCCCCAAAACATCTCATAAACCACACCAACAAATCTCAATCCAATATATAGAGGTTTCTAAGCACTAAGAGTGTAAGAAGTGAGTGAAAGGAAGCTCAAAAGCCTAGCGAAGAAGTTATAGGTTCCGACGACTGGTCATAAGGTAACTACAAACTTTTCTATAGCTTAATTAGGTATTGTAAAATAGTTTTTGTGTTAAGAAGTAGAATATTTAATAAGTATAACATATGTTATATTATACTCATTTCTAACAATAGTAAACAAAAACCTTAAAATGTCGTTATTATAACAATTCGTAATTTCGAAAATAATACCGATTGATTTACTTACGAGGACGGTGACTAGGCCGATTACTTGGGATCTGGTTGTTGGATTTTCCGAAAGCCTAAAATGTTGAAAGGATCCTGCCACCCCATCTAATCTTCTACCTGGCTGTTCTTTACTTGATAAATCATGGAGTATCATATTGGAATTACTGAAGAGTTTAATGATACGACTACAATATAGTTAAGGATTAAGAAATGATAGATTTCTTATTATGTTAACAGTTAAAGTTGAAGGAAATACAAAGCCGAGAAAGATAAACGATATAGTCAACTATAATCAGGTGAGTCTTCTCACTATACTATAGGTGATATTGCATGCGTAGGAAGGAAGATATGTTAGACTAAGGTGATCTTACCTGTTATGATAATTGTATAAATTATTGCTATGATAATGATTGTTTGTGGATGGAACGGGATAGCCCGCGAGCCAATAGGCGGAACGGGAATAGCCTGCGAGTCATTAGACGGAACGGGAAAAGCCTACGAGCGATAAGACGGAACGGGAACTGCCCGTGAGTCTTCAGGCGGAACAGGGATAGCCCGCGAATCTCATAGACATATGAATGGTTATTGTGTGTTGTATGTTATGTGATGGATCGTATGGTATTTTGAGGAACTCACTAAGCTCCGTGCTTACCCTTTCCCTATACAAACTACTGTTTCAGGTACATCAGGTACCATGGATGGCAAAGCGTGACGTGTATACACTGTGCTGTTTCATTGGAGGACTGTTTTTGAATGGAAGTTCTGCTATGTTGTGATTTCATTAACATTTGTTAATCCTGGGATGTTTTCATTAAACTTATAAGTTATGGAATTTTATCAAAATTAATTAATTGGCTTTTCTTATATTGAAGTGTTCGTTTAAATTTTTTTTTTAATTTTACCCTAAAATTTTGGGATGTTACAAGTTGGTATCAGAGCACAGCTTGAGAGAATCAGGCTCACTTAGTGAGTTCTGGACTCAAGTTGAGGCTTAACAGTTTTATTAAAACATTTTTACGAAAGAAAGATGTTTTATGAAGGGTGAACTGAAGACACAGTGTGTACCGCCAGCCGACGCCAATATGAGAAAAGGGTTAAGTATTTAATATTGTGGATGTTAAAAAAACATATGGTATATGTTTACTGAAATGCCTGGTAGAGATCACACATTGTTGTATTATTATCTGCTATTTGCTAATAGAACTGTATGCTAGTGCCGATAGGTTGCTTAGAGATTTCCACTAAGTTGTATACAATATGGACTGAATAGTCATAGAATGTGTGAGTTGACCTTATTGCATGTTCCTTGTTTGGTTGTTGCCTTAGGGAAGATTCTCTTATTTGAAAGACTGTTTAGTTTGATATTGTATACAACTACGTTCGCAAAACAATATGTCATCACTGGAGGAAGTTCCGTCTTAGTTAGAATAGCAGGGTGGGGGTGAGATTCCAAGTATTCCTAGAAGGGTTGACATATGCCTTGTAAGGGCATATGTGTTAAAATTATCGGTGAGAAGCGAATTGGATATTTCGAGACGGGTCTTGGAACGAACATGGATAGGTGTGGAAGGTAGTAGTAGAGCTCCTACTATCGAAAGCACAGGATCTGCGTTTGAGTCGGGAGTGCGGCACGAAGGATCCAAGGAGTTGAGTATGTGAGTGTCTAGCATAGTTGACTTAAATGCTAGTGTAATGTGGTAAACCTTTATCCATTCGATTGTTGAATGTTGATTGTGAGGTTCAGTAGGAACAATTAAGATGTGATCATACCAGTTTGGTTGGACCGATCATGCTTAAGTTGATTACTGTGCTTAAAGACTGTTGAAAGGGAGAATGTCAAAGTGCTATTGTGGTAGCTATTTTTCATGCAACTAGTGGGCGCACAAGTCAGACAGTGACTAGAGGATGCAAGGGTGAGTTTTCCAACTCAAGGTCAAAGAGGTGCAAGCGGCGCCTGAGATGATAGCATGTATTTTTGAGTCGACTCTGTACATGCCTAGTGCTATGTAATAGTAGGGCTACCTACCCTTGTATTGATCTTGCTTGAGTGATTGATCAGGTCGTGTGGGTTGAGAGTCTGGATCACTCACTCGTGATTGAGGTAACTGACGATAGAGGTGTTGACTAGGGTCGCAAGCGGATGAGTAACATATGGTGGTTGATGTAAACGTCTTTACATTATCGAAACATGTTTATTGAGATGATGTTTGCCCCTGATGCAAGTTGTTGGCTGAGCAGAATGGGCTTGGTTTTCGTTTGAGAGTAAGGGCTCGTAAAAAAATAAGTATAAATCAAAGAAACAGACTTGGACTTTAGTCCAAGTGGGGAAGGAATACAAAATTAAGGGAACAACATAAAGATTGTATAGAATCGATGAAATCATTAAAATTATAGTAACACATTGATATATTTAATTCATTACTATAACTTTATATTAATACATTAAGAAAAGTTTACAGAACTACTAACCTAAACTGGAGAATCAGAAAGATGTGAGAAAAGATCTTCTACACTCCACTCTTTGTCATCATTACGTTGACTTGTACCTTCTTGAGGATTTGGAAGGGGTATGCTTCCGGTTATTGGAGGAGGAGCTCCAAGGAATGGGGTCTCAATAGGGTTGGAACCCGTAATCCCATGATTATGGGCTAAAAATCGACTCGTTTGGGGAGTGTGTAAGTAGGGAAGTGATGAGGAAGGGTTCCAATTCGGAACCAGTTGGGGATAGCTATAAGAAGGAGGAAACCAGGCTAGGTCACCTACAAAGCATCCAAAATTATCCTCACTCGTAGACTCGAGTAAACCAGGATTAATACTACTCATACCAGAGTTAGATGGTAGAGATTGCTGCTGTGTATGAGTTCTTGATGAAGTTTCCCCCTTTTCCAGAAATTTTCTTTTCTTATATTGAACCTTATGAGCAGCTTGTATCAGTTTCTTTGTGCTGTCTGTTAGACTCGATTGTGACCCTTCAATTATTGCTTCTTTTTCTTTTTTTAGGTTGGGTATTAAATCTCCCGATAATTCTGTTGCCTCAATAAATTCATTACCAAATTCCTGTGGCACAAATAACTTTAGTAATTTCAACTTTATAATATAAAGGAATTAAAAAAAATGTAGTTCTTTACCTCAGCACGATCAATAAGGGTTTGCAAACTCGTAAGTTGTCGTTGGGGCCAATGATTGATACCTAATTCTGTACAGCGTTTTTTTAATTGTGTCGTTCCAATGTTGAGTTCCTTCGCAGCTTTCTCAATTGGTTCGTTAAAGTGTTCAGCTATTATTTCCCTACTTAATAAATGTCTGAAACCTCTTCCACTGCCACCTGCTATGTTTTCTGAAATAGAAGGTTCAAATCCAATTGTATTGTTATCATTCTGGATCATTTGAACATGATCCTGATTTTTTGACCCAAAGATGGACACTGATTCATCAAAATTAGTGGCCTCTATCGGTAATAATTGTTGGTTTTCAACTAAAATACCAGGATTTTGAAATCCTTCTAGGTTCCTTTGAATCACCTGAAGGTGATTTTGGTATTGAAAACCAACCCCAAACTCGGGATTCATATCAATATTGATGTTATCAATCGTCTGTAATTGATTGTCATTTTGAATGTCAGCCATGAATCCTTGATTCATGGGGATGATCTCACTGCTCATTGAGGATACGTCGATGAATGAATTGTACTCAGTTAGACCATCCACAAATGGGTCTACAAATAACACATGTCAAATGATAAAACAAAATAGAATACTTATAAATGGATCACTCAAAAGAATTTAACCTGGTAGAAGGCATGGAGTCTGATCACGTGCAAAGTCAGATGCATGCACCGGATCATCTGAGTTAATGTTCAACTCGGGAACAATTTCCGGCTCATCGTGGAGATGCTCTATTGGTAGTATATCTGGAAGACTGTACCATAATTCAAAATCAAACAAAACATTAGAAAGGTAATCGAAGTATGGATGATAGATGTCTAGAGTGTTAGAGTCACCAAACTCTATTAAGAATTCTTGGTTTGAAGTACCCTCTCCTTGCGAAAAACCAGGTCCAGGGTTCGACAGATCGCCCATTGAAGATATGTTTTCCATGACTCGACTTTAAATATGAGTTTGTTTACGAACAAACTAGTGATAAGAGAGGATGAGACTGAAAATGAATGATACTACATACCTATATATATAGTGTCTTGCAGCTGGAACCGAAAGGACACACAGAACTGAAAGGACACCTCACGTTTTAATTACCAAAATTCAAACTAACTACAGTAGATGCGACTTTTCATTACCCCAAGTGACATTTTTTCAAAATTCCCTGCTTGACTCTGGTGAGAACGAGATAATAAAGAGACTTTTGAAATAAAACAAAATTTTATGTCTCCATATAATAGAAATAGTTTAAAGAGTGTTCAGTACTCCAAAAAAAAAAACCTTACAAAAGATGATGTAAATTTTATATTCCGGTGAAACACAAAAATTTGGAGATTCTACAAAAATAGACTTATTTAGCCAAAAAGTATTTAAAAGAAATGTTGAATTGAGGCAAATGTGTGTTGAAATATGACGAAATCATATAAATACGAAATAATGTTAAAATTAGGTGTTGCAAGTTAACTAGGTTAACTATGTATATAGGTAGATTAGAAAGTACTAAATATGTACTGTAGATAGTAGTCGGTCAAGTCGATGTGTGAGACTGTGAGAAACAGTTAGAGTTTTTTTGTACATCTAGAGTAATTAGAAGAAAAGAAGTATGGAGTGAATAAGAATAATAGGACCTTGAGCATTATTACAGAGGTATGTGAATGAAAGATAATTAAATCTTGTAAAGTTTCGGCAATAAGACGAGGAGGATTTTTGAAGGACACAAGGACTCGATGGGAAATACATAGAGGCGTTCGAGAATGCGGATTTCTTGACGAAATCCAAATAAGTGGGGGAGACTTGTAAGACCCGTATCCTGATTATAACATATACTTAAAATAAGAGTGATAGGAATTATATGATCATTGGTAGTTATAAAGCTAAGAAAAACTTTAGTTACAATTTCATATGAAAATCAGCATTTTGTGTCGTTTTTAGAAAAATCATAATTAATTTTAGAAAAATCGTTTGGACCTCAAACCAGTGCACAAAGTTTAAAAATTGAGTCTAGTACAATTACCAAAAATAATAGTAAGCTTGAAAATGATATTATCTATGGTAAAAAATGCAATCTTTACTGATTAGTTCGGAATTGACAGATTAGATAGTCTGTTTTAAAAAATTCATAATAAATCAGAGAAAAATCGTATAAATACGTAAAATACATCCTTGGAAAGGTATTAAGATAAATTTCTGGAATATAAAAGAAAAACGTGAATTTCATGGGTTTAAAGTCGGCTAAACCAGTCTTGAACAGACTGATTCTAAAAGGTATTAATTTCAACAAAATTATATTATTAAAATCTTTTGTCAAAAGTGTCATGCCATTTTTTATTCAAGAATTCAAGTATAAATACCCCCCAAAACATCTCATAAACCACACCAACAAATCTCAATCCAATATATAGAGGTTTCTAAGCACTAAGAGTGTAAGAAGTGAGTGAAAGGAAGCTCAAAAGCCTAGCGAAGAAGTTATAGGTTCCGACGACTGGTCATAAGGTAACTACAAACTTTTCTATAGCTTAATTAGGTATTGTAAAATAGTTTTTGTGTTAAGAAGTAGAATATTTAATAAGTATAACATATGTTATATTATACTCATTTCTAACAATAGTAAACAAAAACCTTAAAATGTCGTTATTATAACAATTCGTAATTCCGAAAATAATACCGATTGATTTACTTACGAGGACGGTGACTAGGCCGATTACTTGGGATCTGGTTGTTGGATTTTCCGAAAGGCTAAAATGCTGAAAGGATCCTGCCACCCCATCTAATCTTCTACCTGGCTGTTCTTTACTTGATAAATCATGGAGTATCATATTGGAATTACTGAAGAGTTTAATGATACGACTACAATATAGTTAAGGATTAAGAAATGATAGATTTCTTATTATGTTAACAGTTAAAGTTGAAGGAAATACAAAGCCGAGAAAGATAAACGATATAGTCAACTATAATCAGGTGAGTCTTCTCACTATACTATAGGTGATATTGCATGCGTAGGAAGGAAGATATGTTAGACTAAGGTGATCTTACCTGTTATGATAATTGTATAAATTATTGCTATGATAATGATTGTTTGTGGACGGAACGGGATAGCCCGCGAGCCAATAGGCGGAACGGGAATAGCCTGCGAGTCATTAGACGGAACGGGAAAATCCTACGAGCGATAAGACGGAACGGGAACTGCCCGTGAGTCTTCAGGCGGAACAGGTATAGCCTGCGAGTCTCACAGACATATGAATGGTTATTGTGTGTTGTATGTTATGTGATGGATCGTATGGTATTTTGAGGAACTCACTAAGCTCCGTGCTTACCCTTTCCCTATATAAACTACTGTTTCAGGTACATCAGGTACCATGGATGGCAAAGCGTGACGTGTATACACTGTGCTGTTTCATTGGAGGACTGTTTTTTAATGGAAGTTCCGTTATGTTGTGATTTCATTAACATTTGTTAATCCTGGGATGTTTTCATTAAACTTATAAGTTATGGAATTTTATCAAAATTAATTAATTGGCTTTTCTTATATTGAAGTGTTCGTTAATTTTTTTTTTTTAATTTTACCCTAAAATTTTGGGATGTTACAGTACAGGCATGGATACATGTATGACGAAGGTTTCATTGTTCACTATTCTCTTCTTTTTAAGTTTACTAACACTGAAAAATTTTCAGTCCCGCATTGTGTATCTGAGTCTTCGCTTTATGATTTTTATTTCAAATTTTTTCATCTTATCCAGAGTTTTATGAAGACAACGCCTAGAGGTTGCTTCCACTAAAACCTTAACTTCTAATTATCTTTTTGAAGGTACACAATATTGGTGAAATATCTCTAGAGTTTATATGCAGTCTTTCTCTTTGTGGGTCTGGACAATGATGCTCCTGTGGCTGTCAAAGGAGTACTTTTAAAATTTGACTGATTTGAAAATTTTCAAATTTTGAAAAGTTTTAAATTTAAATAATCTTAAAAGTTTGAAAATTTTAAATAATTTGAAAAGTTTGAAAAGATTCAAAAGTGTGAAAATTTGAATGATTTTGAAAAGTTTGAATAATTTAAAATTTTCGAAATTTGATCATTTTGAATAATTTGAAAAGTTTAAAAATTTTGGAAATTTGAATAATTTGAAAAGTTTTAAAATTAAATAATCTTAAAAGTTTGAAGATTTTGAATAATTTGGAAAGTTTAAAAATTTCAGAAATTTGAATAATTTGAAACGTTTAAAATTTTGAATGATTTTGAAAAGATTTAAAATTTTGAATCATTTGAAAATTTTCGAATTTTGAAAAGTCTGAATAATTTGAAAAATCTGAAAATTTGAATGATTTTGAAAAGTTTGAATAATTTAAAATTTTCAGAATTTGAAAATTTGAAAATTTTGAAAATTTTGAAAATTTGAATAATTTGAAAAGTTTGAAAAGATTTAAAATTAAATAATCTAAAAAGTTTGAATAATTTGAATTTTTTTTTGAAAATTTTCCATAATACTATATCACTATGATTTTAAATACTATATTTATTATATATTTGATTTTTTTCACCATATCATATACCTCTTTTGTACAGGATTTATCCAACAAACAATCCGATGAAAGTTTCTGTTGAAAATATTTTTGTATGTGAATATCACTGAAATAAGATAAACTGTTTTTATTTTATCTGACAAATATTATCAGTTTATTTCAGGTTGCGTGGATTCGAGATCAAAAACGAGAAAAATAAGAAAATAACTTTTAAACAAAAAGATTGGAGTTAAATTTATCATTTATTAAACTTGATTATTGAGGAATAATTGTTTTAATTATTTTTTAAAGAAAAAACAAATAAAAATATAAAAGAAATTTAAATTAAATCTATTTAAAATGAATTTTTGGAAATATAGTTTCTAAATAATTTATTTTATTAGATTTAATTAATTTTATAAATTAAAATGAATTTTTATAATTTATTTTGATTTATTTCAGATTTTTAAAACATTTAAAATCAATTTAATTAAATTAAAACAAAAACCGGGCCAGCCCAAGAAAATCCGGATCCCAACAGTCCACCGACCCACCATCCGCCTTGATCCAGATCCGAATCCGCATCCGAAAACCCGAACCTGATCCAGCGCTCCAAGATCCGGTGCCCTCATAACAGTTCGCGGATTCTACCCGGACCCGACCGACCCATCGGTGCTCCATTTACTCTCACAAGAAACCCGCACGTTGACCCGTTTCGCGACCCACCGACCCGACTCTATACCCAAAAACCTACAACCATCATACCAAAACCTACAACCAAAAACACCATTCTACACCATTCTATACCAGAACTTATACACCATCACACCAAAAACCTACAACCATCACACAAAACCAAAACTACACCAAAAACCCATTACACCCAACGCCAAAAACCATCAAACCTCATCTTGCCGCAAAGAACAAGAATCGACGCTTCAAGAAAAACACCATCTTCTTCCGTTGTCGATAAGTTATTTTGAAATTTTTATTTCAATTTCATTTTAAATATTTCAAATGTTTAAATATAAAATGAATGATTAATTTCTTGTGCTATTTATTTAACGATCGCATTTTCGTTATTATTTCGACTAAATTTACTTGTGCCGTTATTGGTTTATTTAGACTTATCATAAATCAATTGTGCTAAAATTCCAAGACATCCAAATTGAACCGTGACGAGGAAAACAAATGTGAACTGTATTTAACCAAAACATTACATCTAACGTCTAACTTTTTATTTATTGTAAAAAACCCTTTATCGTTGATAATGACGTTTATTACATCTAACTTCTAACTTCTAACATTTATTTTATTTACTGCTTTCTGTGTATTTAAATACTGTCTAGTTTAAATTTACCGCTTTATTTTATTTATTTATAGCTTTCAGTAATTTAATTTTTGTCTAGTTTAATTATTTTTGTGCTTTATTTTTAGTTTCTTTTTAAATCCCTTTCCCATCTTCCCAAATATAATTGACACAATTAAAACGTTATGTTAGTTCTATATGCCCAAGATGATCATAAAATGATACTACTCATAATACATGATCCTATAGGGTCACACCAACAACAAGTTTGACACCAATTGATCATTTATTGTGCTAAATTTGATTTGCCATTGAGTGATGCTGATAATCTAGGTGCTATAGCTCAAGCAAAGGAGCCTAGATCGCATCAAAAGACCAAACACATTCACTGAAGGTATAACTACATACGACATGAAGTTAAGAGTGGTGAAATAAGTATTCACAAGGTTCATAAAGATCAGAATTTGGCAGACCCATTCACGAAGCCTTTACCCCAAGCTAAGCATGAAAGTCATGCTAAGGGTATAGGACTTCGTTTTTCAAATGAATGGATTTGATTTGTGTCTAGTGTTTTATAAATATGAAACTATGTAAACAACAATAATTATGTGATATATGTGACGTGGTGTTTCATTCATAATCTTCTGTTTTATTAGCATGTTTAATCCTTGAATAATTTAATTATTCTAAATGTCCATAGTCGATCATAGTTGTGGGAGCAATTATGAAGTAAGACTAATATGAATTGGATTGGTTGACTTTTATGGGTAAAAGTAGCAAAATGTTGCAACCAAATTCATAGATACTTGTCAGTGAACAAGTATTGGACATGACCCGTTTCAAGATCACTCCATGGATCATTATCTTAAGTGATTCTTGAATAAAGGTATTATCATTGTATCCTTAGACCTGAGATACATATTTGGGACTCAAGTGTAGGGAGTGCTATGCTTTGATGTGGTTCACCGTTGCTCTTGAAATATAGACAACCATAAAGGCCACACTCAAGTATAGTACTAACTATATAAGGGGCATATGTAGTCAAGACGGGATTTGTTCCTCTTATGTGTTGAGAGTTAGACATCTAAGGCGCCTGATTGAAAGTTGAACATAAAATGAGAATGATTAAGATCCATGTCTCATGTTCAACATGATGTCTGTGACAAAGGGATAATTGATACATAACCTAGTACATCAATTAGAGCCTCGAGCTTTCTGTAGAATTGGATGTTGTTGAATGGCATTATGTCATGTATTATTGGTGGCAGTGAAGTGTTGCTAGACGTTTACCACTGTCGATATCATTCTATAATGCAACCTTGTGCAAGTGGGAGATTGTTAGTTCTATATGCCCAAGGATGATCATAAAATGATACTACTAATAATACATGATCCTATAGGGTCACACCAACAACAAGTTTGACACCAGTTGATCATTTATTGTGCTAAATTTGATTTGCATTAAGTGATGCTGAACTTGCAATTTAATCTTGTAAGTTATTATTATTTGAGGTAAATAATAATAACTTCAAAATTAAAGGTTGATTAATAATTCATATGTGATGAATTATTCATGTATGACAATTAAATTATTTAAGTAGGTAAATGATTTAATTGAATTATATGTAAACCTTTTATTTAATTTAAATGGTAAATTAAATAAAATGTAATATGCATGTTGTAAATATATTTATACCATTTATAATGCATGTTTAATTGGTTTATGTAAATGATTTAAGGTTTAAATATTATTCCATTAAACAGGTATAAAGGTTTATTATTTATAAAGCTTTATGGTAAAAGTTTATAAATAATAAAAATCAACATATATATTGATTTTATCACCATATGGCCGGCCACACTCATGTGTTGGTCATAAGGCATGTGTGAAAATGTTTAAAAGCAAGATATATTATCTCTTGTCTCTTTCCTTTTAACCAAGAAAGGGGCCGGCCGGCCATTTAGAGGTAAGAAATGATCTTTATACTTGGTGAAAAATCAGCCAAGAACCTCTTGAATTCTCTCTTGGTCACATGCAAAAATCGGATTTTAAGCTCAAGACCATAAGGAGTTCATCTTGCAAGTTTTGAAGACTAGCATCTTAGGTGATCTTACTTGTGGTGGACTCAACTATAGAGGGAAGCTAACTTGATTCCTTGCCATCACAAAATCGTTCATATCAAGCTCAAGAACATAAGGTTGTAATCTTGATCTTTTACTATGTTTGTTTTTGTTTTATCCCTACATGCATGTAGCATGATCCTCTTGGAAAGAAATTTGTGTTCATGTTTTATGCTTCCGTTGAAACTTCAAGGTTTTGAAACCTATGAAATGAACATGGATTACCAACACGTTAATCCAAGGACCGTCAAGTTTTTCAACAGTTTCTCCCTCGCTAACTTGTTTCTTGACAGTCTCAAGGTAAATCTTTTTTATTATTCAGATGGATTTAAATGTCAAGGTAATGTGATGAGTAATGGCAATGTACTTTAGACTAACATTGACATTTTTGAAAGATTTACCTTTTGAAAGATTTGAAATTTAGACTAAATATCAAGGCAATGTGCTGAGTAATGGTAATGTGATGAGTATTGGCAATGTACTTTAGACTAATGTTATGAGTAATGGCAATGTACTTTAGACTAAATGTCAAGGTAATGTGTGCTTGTGTGTTGTAATAAGTGAGTTCTGTGTGTCATAAATGTGTCGCAAGTGTATGTATGTATATTATATATGTATGTATGTAGTAAAGCAAAAGTGTTGCATGTGTATATGTTAAATATTAGTAATATAAAAATGTGCATGTAGTGATCGAGTTTGTTAACCAAGAGCCAAAGGATGATGAAACAAAGATTAGAACATTTGAGCTGGAGGCAATACAAACTTTAGACAACTTATGATTGATGGTCTGATGCCAAATCAAAAAAGGTTACCTACTTGCATATGTTATCAATCTTTAGCTAAATATATAGCATCTATTAAATATGTGATAACTAATTATTTGATAAAAATTATGCCATAATAATAACAATACCATATGTATTGAACAAAAATGCGACTAACTATGAAGGATTTTTAAAAATAAGCAACAAAGTTTGTGGGAATCTAGGAATAGCAACAAACTTTCGGTTCCGGGCCCGGTCCGGTTCTTCGGGTCAAATGCTCATACCTAATTTGGAATATGATATGTCTAAAAAAAGCACTACTCATATAAAAAAACTATTTGCCGACAAAAAAAGGACTCGCCAAAAGGAAACAAATCGGCACCTTAAACTATTCACCGGAACAAACTAATGTTCGCCACCGATAGTAATTAATCGCCAAAAAGAAACTATTCTCCGCCGCCACATTGCGCGGGTACGCAGCTAATATATATATATATATATATATATATATATATATATATATATATATATATATATATATATATATATATATATAGACACACACACACACACACAGATACATATACAGACACATACACACGCACATACATACATACACATACACACGCACAAACATACATACACATACACAAAGACAACAATCTTAACAGTCTTTTATCAAAAATCTTTTGCGTGGTTGTAGAGTTTATGATTCAAATATTACAATGTATTTTTTTCTTGAAATAATTGCAATATTAGTAGTTTTTTCTCACAAAAATCATTCTTGTGGTTGAAAAGTTTTCAATTTAAATATGAGTTTGTGATTCAAATATGAAGTTGAACAAATAAGTTTTTCGCATCAACGATATTTGTAATGTGAGTTTTTCTTTAGATTATAGTGCTTAAAATAGGAAGTAGAACTAAACGATCGGGAAAAAGGTAACAAAATGGGAATTTGATAAGTTTTTCGATAAACTAAATCTATTATTCTTTTGTTGATTTCTATATTTTTTTTCTAAATTGTTTATACAAACCTTTTGTATGGTTTAGGAGTGTTTGACATGTTTTTTGAAAATAAATATTATAATAGATGTTTCATTGTTTTTATGTTATTAAAAGTTGTAGTAATTATTATTTCATATTATTTATTATCCATTAGTTTGTGTGTGTATGTAATAACAATCTAATAAATAATAAATAACATAAATTAATAGTTACTAAAATTTTGAATAACATAAAAACAATGACACATTTATTTTCAAAAAACACATTACAAACTCGTAAATTGTATAAAATCTTTGTAGAAACAATTTCAAAGATATATTGAAATCAACAAAAGAATAGTATATATAGTTCATCGAAAATCATCAAAATGTTTGTAGAAACAATTTCAAAGATATATAAAAATCAACAAAAGAATAATATATTTACTTCATCGAAAATCATAACTTTCTCATTTATTTTAGTTTTACTTCTCATTTCAAACACTTTAATCCAAAGTAAAATATAGATTAGACTTACTATTGATGCGACAAACTCATTTTTTAACTCTTTATATTAGAATCGCAAACTCTTCAACGACATGAACAATTTTTGAGAGAAAATACTACGTACTAATATAGCTATTCCCCCCCCCCCAAAAAAAATATACATCTATAACATGGTAAAGTTCTCATCATTTTAAAACAATAAAGACAAAATCGAAAATTAACCTACAACATGGTGGAATTCTCACAAGTTTATAACTATATATAGCCAAAACGAAAATAAGACTATGGCATTGTTGAGCTCTCATGCATATATTCTAGATAACAATAACAAAAATTGAAGAGAAGCAAATTGAAGTAATCAAGTGTGGAATATTTCTTATATAGGCAAAATATTTGAAATGAGCAAAAATAATTAATTAGCATAAGATGAAGAGATATGAGTTACAAATAAATATTTAAGTAGTATAAGATGAAAAGTTGGGAGTTTCAAATGAATATGATGCAAGTATTTAGTTTATCTTGATTCACAATGATTTGAATGGCCCCTATTATAAGAGTTATATAGATAGATAGATTGGAAACCGCCTTCAGAAATTGGGAACCATGAGGCGGGGTGTTTAAAATTTTGGGTTATACATTTTTCCCTTTTTAAACATTTTCATCTTGTCATAAGATATATATTTAAAAAAATTAAATATGATATATAATTTTTAATAACATATTAAATTATTATTCATCTAATAACTGTGAAAATTAGTGTCATAAAAAGTAAATTATTATTATATATGATAATTAATAGCGGCATATAAAATATGCCACTAAATGCATGATATAGTGGCAAAACAAAATATCACTAAAATTTTGTGCCACTAAATGTCGTTTTATTTGTAGTGGATATTGAATATGTTTCTAAATTTGGACACATTTTCGTTCAAATATGTTAGGGTGAGCTTTTCATATGACGATAGCATGGTGAAATAGAAGATACACTTCTGCATGTGGTGTTATACATTATAATTTATATTCTAGTTCCTCTACAATTAGTGTTAATGTATCCAACATTGGTGCGACACGGTCTTAAGGGCTCTTTTGGAGAGACACTCTTGGGCTCCACATATATTTACATGGTATCAGAGCTCTAGGTTAAAACCTTAGTGCTGACCATAACCCACGCCGCCGCCCTCCACCTCCGGCGACCTTCTAGTCTTCGTAGGTGCCTTCAATAATTTTCCTTTCCACTTTTTTCATAAATAATAATACAGCCGTCGGTACCAAACTAGAGCTTTGTCATCGGCTTCTTCTACTGCATCGTTTGCTATGGCCCCTCTCCTTGGATGGCCTCTTCTTCTCCGGTTCTTCTCCGCAGGGAAGGCTCTGATATACAGTTGTCTCTCTCTTTCTATACTGCAGTCGTCGATCTCATTGGAATTGGCTCCGTCCGCCGTAGCTCGAGCCATTTCTCTCTTACTCGCTGCCTTTCTCCAGACTACTCTGCCGCCGACTCCATGATCGTTGTCGCCGCCACCGGCTCTCTCTTCTTCTACATCGCAACCATTTCTGGCCGCCGCTCCTTCTCTCTTCTTCTCCGACGAACAGTCACGATTAGTCGTCATCGTTAAAGCTCTGCCACCGCCGCTACCGCTGTCTTTATCTATGTTTTTTATGTTCTATTTTTTCGTTATTTTTCCAATTTAATCGTCTTCCCCCAAACAAACTGCGGGGGGGGGGGGGGGGGGGGGGGGACGTTAGTGATTAGGGTTAATACCCATTAGGGTTTAGGTAAGCCCATTAAGGTTTAGGTTTGTCCAAAAGCCCATTTTGTAACCCTATTTATATGTGGTTAAACCCTTATTATTATGATCAATTAATTCTATATTAACATGGTATCAGAGCCGGTGTCCCGCACCCTGTAACCTCATCGAGCCTACGTCTCTAAGGGGGAGTGTTAGTGTATCCCACATTTGTGTGACACGGTCTTATGAGTTTGTATATATGTTGGAGTCTCCCCTCTCTCCACAAGGGCTCTTTTGGAGAGACACTCTTGGGCTCCATATATATTTACAATTAGTGTTTTTATTATTTGTAGAGAGACAGAGATCATCATTAGAGTGTAAATTTTAGTGAGGAGTAATGTACTTAATATAATTGCTCGTGTTCTCGCACCTTAGGAGCATGATCTTTGTACTTCTCACTGATTATTGAATCATTCGATTCTTTGTGTTCTTGATTGATGTGGTGTTTTTAATTCCGCATTTCAAATCTAACTTTACATGTGGTAGCAGAGCGGATTTGCAGTTCTTATTGTTTTAAGAATTTCATATTTGTTTTCAGTTCACATATTTGGATTGTTTCCCAGATCTGTATTCTGTGTATTGAAATTTTATTCTCGATCAATTCTTGTATACGATCTAATCATTCTGATTCAATGGCACATGCACTGACCTACCATTGCACGTCTTAAGAGAACACAGTCCTACCCTACCAAGCATCAGACAAGCATAATCGTAGAATGAATCATACGAGTACACAACCAACAAGCAATAAAATATTTGTCTAAGCACACAATCCTACCCTAACGGGTCTCAGGCTATATATGCATACAACATCACACATAGTATAGTGAGAAAACTCACCTGAATCGTAAAGCTGAAGTGTAGACACACGTCCTCGAATGCTCAATAATGAGAGCCTTCTAAATCAACACAAACACCCCTTAGTGCCCCGAAATAGCAAAAGGTTAACCCCTAGGTCCGCATCTTAAAATCCCTCGAAGTTTGACCCAAAAGTTAAACGAGTCAAAGTCAACGGTCAATGGTCCCCAAAGCGAGACACTTACTAGGTACCCTATAAAAGGCCAGAAACAACATAGGTAAGGGGATTGCTTCCTAAACCCCGATTCTCACTGTTGGGATATTAATTGTGTCGAGATTAATATATGAAGTACTCTTGTTCCTATCCGAAGGCAGTAAAGATCTAAAGCTAAGGAAAGTTGATCCGAGGTTTGATAGCTGGCAGATCCTGTTTATCTTTGGTAGTTTGCATGTTTATTTATGGTTTCTGTTCTTATCTATAAGTAATGGGCTTAACGTGAGTCGTATTTTTCATTGTAATCGTGCTTTACAAAGGTGCTCATCTCTTTGATTGGGAGCCCTACATATATTACAGTGAATAAAATCATCCGACTGATTTGATACTTAAACTATTGTTCATATTGTTTGCTTTGTTCGTGATTTTATTCTCACAAGTGGTATCAGAGCGGGTTACTTGCCGATCTTTTACCGGGAACTAATTAATCTTCTTTGATTCGTGGTTCTAAATTGTTCTTACAACCAAATCTGATTATAAAAAGATAGAATACTACTATCCCGTTGTTGAGCGAATTAAAAGACGGAACGAGAATAATTCAAACTAACCTGTAAATTGTGGATTCTTAATTGACAAAAAACTATGCAAAATGATTGATCCCGAAAGGAATTTGCTCGTACGATCGTATACTTTGACATAAAACCCCATGATTTAATGACTCATAAGTAATGCCCATTACGTGAACTTCGTGTCTCGCATACACAACGTGACTTGGTGTACATGTGGGAGTGACCAATCCCTTAGCATCCACTAAAGCCTTTGAAGGCTAAAAACAATAAAAGTCTTATAATGTTATTCCCGTCCACCTATGTGAAACAATGAACTAGCCAACTTGCTAATTCATTTAGAATTTCCAATGATTAAGACATGCATTTTTCTAATCATGTAAGAATAATAATTAATGTATACATATTTTATTAAGAAAAATCCTTATGTAGAAATAATATTATGTTTTAAAAGACTTGGTCGTATTGTAATTACTCTATACATTAAAAGACAACTTTTTTCTAGAAGGATTGGTGGGGTGGGAGGGGTTTTGGAGTTTTCAGGGGGGTGCTTCCTCTCGACGTCTTCCAGACCGCCACGTTCCCGCTTCCTTTTCACGTGTTCTTCTGATCCTTTCATCTCTGTCTCTCTCTTTCTCTCTCTCCGCTTAAAGGTTTGTTCCATTTGATTCCGCTACATGTTATCTTAATTCCGATGAAATGTTGTTTGCTTTCCCGCAAACGGGAGGATATGTTCGAAGGTACTGTGAGGATGAATCGCAGTTTTTTTGGGATTTTGTCGACGGGATGATAATGATGTGGGGACTTGCAATCCGGGAGGCCTGATATCCGGAAGCATCTTAAGGTTTCTCTGTTTACCCTTTTAGTCCCGTGCGTAGTTGCAATAAAGAATTGAAGGTGATATTGGTTTTCCTCTCCCAAATTATTATATATGCTTCTGAAATCATGATATTTATAGGCTTCTAGCAGCATCGTCGAGTTGTTTCGAGCTCTTTTGGACTGTAAGAATGATTTTGTATGCATCTTCAGAATTCTTTAATGTTTGCAGTATTGATAGCCCAATTGGACTCATACAATCGCTCTGTTTATTTCTACGATCGCTATATATATCGCAAGCGGTGGTCTAGTTAAATTAATAGATGCTTTTGTTTGGTCTAATTAAAATAATTGTTGTTCGATTTTGTCTCCATTAGGACCATAATTACTTAAGCAGGAATCGATGCTTGCATATTCTTATCTCTCCATCTCTTCATCTTTTTGAATAAATCATCAATCAACAAAAGGAAGGTAAACAATTTTAGTTTGAATCTAAATGAAGAAGCTATTAAAAAGAATATAGTGGAAGTTGAGGTTAGATTTGGTTTTCTTTTTAGGTGATTTTGTTTTAATTTTTATTTTTTGTTTTGATTGAAGTGATATATCGGGGTAGTGATTTAGGTAACCCTTAATGTTTGTTTACAGGGTTGATGGTGTTTGCATACGGAGGATAAAACGTATATATCGTGGAGGTTGGGGTTGGCTTTAGGTAGCAGCAGAAATAGAAAGTTAGGAAGAAAAAAAGATTCATAATAATAGTAATGTACGTAACTCACCCTCATATTTTTTTGTTCTCTGCTATATCTTGGTTTGATTTTTCAATTAATATCAATTTTTATTCTCTGTTCCGATTATGACCAGGCTTTATTTTTGGTAGCACTGACTATACAAAATAATGGAATATCTCGACAATGTATTAGATCCTTGGAGGAAGTGCTGGTGAGTTTCATCACCAAATTAACTTGTATGTTATTACGTTGGTTCTTATTAGATTTTCTATTAAAAAGGATCATCATTTTTAATTATTTTGTGTTGCGAAGATACATAAACTCACCTGTCTTTGCTTCACTATAGATTTTCTATTGAAAAGGATCGCCACTTTTAGTTATTTGGATATAATTGGTAAACCGTTACCTACCTTGTTGATTCGAATAGGCGGGATAAAGGATACCTAACCGCTTGTTCGTATTGCAACTTGGATTCTAGTCCTTAATTAATTAAAGTTTATGAAACAAGAAAGGGTATTAATTATTAAGGACTTAATATCATAAATTGCTAAATTGCACCTTGTTAAAATTTTGTAGATGGCACCAAACGCAACAAACCCGGCTCCAAACAAAACTTCACTACGGTCTCTCCTTAAGAGAGAAAAACTTAACCACACCAACTTCTTGGATTGGTACCGTAGTGTGAGAATAGTTCTCAAACAGGAAAGGAAAGAATATGTTCTCAATGAACCACTTCCTAAAGAGCCCCTGTCACTCCTAAGCCTCCACACGATGCATGGCTTAAAAAGATGGATGATTCCATTGATGCATCATGTCTCATGTTGGCCACCATGATTCCTGACCTTCAGAAGGACTTAGAGAATCATTCAGCCTATGACATGATAAATCAATTGAAAGAAATGTTCCAACAACTTGCAAGAACGGAAAGGTTTGAAACTGTTCGGGCCTTCCATGCTTGTAAGATGGAGGATGGACAGACGGTCAGCTCTTATGTGCTCAAAATGAAGAGTCATATTGATCACTTGGCACGTCTTGGAGTTTTGATGCCTGAAGAGCTAGCAACGGATATGATCCTTAACTCCTTGACAAAGTCTTTTGATCCCTTTGTCATGAACTATAACATGAATGGTTTAAACAAGACTATCCCGGAATTGCATGGGATGCTAATTACCGCGGAGAAGAATCTGCCTAAGAAAACCACTCAAGTTCTCATGATCAAGGAAGGTGGTACAAAGAGAACTAAACCTGATCACCCCATGAACTCCAAGGGTAAAGGGAAGGAAAAGGTTGTCAAAGGAAAGGGCAAGAAAGTTGTCCAACCATCCCGTCCGCCCAAGAAGAAGGCAAAGGTAGCCAAAGAAGACGCATGCTTTGAATGTGGCAAAGTTGGGCATTGGAAGAGAAACTGCCCTACCTACCTTGCGGAGTTGAAGAAGAAGAAGGCCGGTGAGGGCACTTCGGGTATCTATGTGATAGATCTAGAGCTTTATAATTTATCTCCTAACACCTGGGTATTTGATACTGGTTGTGGAACTCACATTTGTAATATGTTGCAGGGGTTCAAAAGGAGTAGGCGACTGAAGGCGAACGAGGTAGTACTCCGTGTTGGAAACAGTGCAAGGGTTGCGGTGGATTCAATAGGAAATTTTGATTTATTACTACCAAGTGGCTTGTATTTGACATTAACGAATGTTTATTGTGTTCCTAGCTTGACTAGGAATATTATATCAGTTGCTAAGTTGAGACAATCTGGTTTTAATCTTTGTTTTATGAATGATGATATTTGTGTTTCTAAAATCAATGCATTCTATTTCGAGGCTAGGCCTTTGAATGGAATTTATGAAGTAAACCTTGATTGTAATACTAACCATAGCTCTATATACCACACTTACACTAAGAGACCCAAATGTGATTTGAGTCAAACCTATCTATGGCATTGTCGCCTTGGGAATATAAACAAGAAACGCATATCCCAACTTCAAAAGAGTGGACTTTTGAAGGCAAATGAGAATGACTCATTTGATATATATGAATCTTGTTTACATGGCAAGATGACTAAAGCACCTTTCTCGGGAACCAATGAGAGGGCAAAGGACTTGTTAGGAATCATACATATGGATGTTTGTGGTCATTTCAAGCCAATGTCTAGGTATGGTGAAAGATATTTCATAACCTTCATTGACGACTTTAGTCGTTTTGGATATGTTTATTTAATTAAACATAAACATGAGGCGTTTGAAATGTTCAAAACGTTTCAAAGTGAAGTGGAAAATCAACTCAACAAAACAATTAAAGTTCTTCGTTCTGATAGAGGAGGTGAGTACTTGAGTACAAACTTTATGGATCATCTTAAGACTTGTGGAATTGGTTCACAACTTACTCCACCTGGAACACCACAACATAATGGTGTATCTAAGAGATGGAACCGAACACTATTGGATATGGTTCGATCCATGATGAGTAGAAGTACTCTACCTTTATCATTTTGGGGTTATGCTTTACAAACAGCTGCTCGTCTCCTAAGTATGGCACCCACTAAGAAGGTACATAAAACACCTTATGAGATATGGCATGGAAAGGTTCCATCTTTATCCTATCTCAAAGTATGTGGATGTGAAGCTTATGTTAGACAAGAAGCTTCAAACAAACTAGAACCCCGTTCAACTAAGTGTATCTTTGTATGGTATTCGAAAGATTGTCTTGGATACTACTTCTACAATCCCATAGAGAATAGGATATTTATTTCTCGAAAAGCTGAATTCCTAGAAAACAAGTTTCTAACGGAAGAGGCTAGTGGGACGTTTATGGAACTTGAGGAACTTGAGGAACCACAGCCTGATGCACAAGAAATTGGATCTAGCATTCAACAAGAAATTGTTAAACCTGAACAAACAGTTGATCAGGAACAAATTGTAACACAAGATGTTCGCAGATCTGGTAGGGTTCGATTTGAACCTGAAAGGTATGGTTACCTAATGATGGAAGAGGAATGTTATACGATAAATTCTGATGAACCTGTTAACTACCAGAGTGTGATGTCAGATCCCGAATCTGATAAATGTCTTGAAGCCATGAACACAGAGATGCAATCCATGCACAATAACCAAGTATGGGACTTGGTTAATCTCCCACCAATTGTAAGACCGTTGGGAACAAGTGGGTTTTCAAGAAGAAAACCGACGTGGATGGAAATGTTCACACTTTTAAGGCAAGACTTGTC
The DNA here is from genome assembly GCA_023525715.1 of Cichorium intybus. NCBI lineage: Eukaryota > Viridiplantae > Streptophyta > Magnoliopsida > Asterales > Asteraceae > Cichorium > Cichorium intybus. Next base: position 91,072,020 of record CM042014.1, on the reverse strand, counting down.
GCTAAAGGATACTCTCAAACTCTTGGTATTGACTATGATGAGACCTTTTCACCTGTGGCAATGATTAAGTCGATTAGGATACTTTTTTCCATGGCCGCATACTATGATTATGAGATATGGCAAATGGATGTCAAGACCGCTTTCCTTAATGGACACTTATTGGAAGATGTCTATATGGATCAACCTGAAGGTTTTGTCGATCCCAAGTATCCAAGCAAAGCGTGCAAGATTAAAAGATCTATCTATGGAATAAAGCAAGCATCTCGAACATGGAACATCCGCTTTGATGAAAAGATCACAAATTTTGGATTCATTAAAAATGAGGATGACTCCTGTGTTTACAAGAAAGCTAGTGGGAGCATAGTCATATTCCTAGTGTTGTATGTAGATGACATACTTCTATTTGGAAATGACATCCCAACATTAAAAGGTGTCAGAACGTTCCTTGAGAACTATTTCTCAATGAAGGACTTAGGAGAAGCTGCTTATGTATTAGGCATAAAGATCTATAGAGATAGATCTAAGAGACTTATTGGTCTAAGCCAAAGTGTATATATTGATAAAATCTTGAAAAGGTTCAAGATGCAAGACTCCAAAAGAGGATTCTGGCCAATACCACATGGCACCATCCTAAGTAAGTCTCAGTGCCCAAGCACTAGGACTGAACTTGATGCTTCGGCAATTGGGTCAATCATGTATGCCATGTTATGCACTAGGCCCGACATCTCATGTGCCTTAAGCATGACTAGTAGGTATCAACAGAACCCAGGTGAAGCCCACTGGACTGTTGTAAAGAACATTCTTAACTACTTGAGAAGAACTAAAGACATGTTCTTAGTTTACGGCGGTTTAGAAGAAAGCTTAAAGGTAAAGGGTTACACTGATGCAAGCTTCCAAACAAATAGGGACGATTCGAGATCTCAATCAGGGTATGTCTTTATTTTAAATGGAGGAGCCGTGTCTTGGAAGAGTTCCAAACAAGAAGTGATTGCACAATCCACTACAAAATCAGAATATGTTGCTGCTTCGGAAGCTGCTCAAGAAGGTGTCTGGATGAGAAAGTTCATTGAAGATCTAGGGGTTGTTCCTTCCATTCAGGACCCTATAGAAATCTTCTGTGATAATCTAGGTGCTATAGCTCAAGCAAAAGAGCCTAGATCGCATCAAAAGACCAAACACATTCACCGAAGGTATAACTACATACGACATGAAGTTAAGAGTGGTGAAATAAGTATTCACAAGGTTCATACAGATCAGAATTTGGCAGATCCATTCACGAAGCCTTTACCCCAAGCTAAGCATGAAAGTCACGCTAAGGGTATAGGACTTCGTTTTTCAAATGAATAGATTTGATTTTTGTCTAGTGTTTTATAAATATGAAACTATGTAAACAACAATAATTATGTGATATATGTGACGTGGTGGTTCATTCATAATCTTCTGTTTTATTAGCATGTTTAATCCTTGAATAATTTAATTATTCTAAATGTCCATAGTCGATCATAGTTGTGGGAGCAATTATGAAGTAAGACTAATATGAATTGTGATTCTAACACCAGACGGGTCGCGAGTGATAATTCAGGGTGAGCGGCCACGTATGAGGATTCCCGTCATTTCCTTTGCCAAGGCACGTAGTCGTAATAGCAAGGAGGGAGTACTTTTCATGGCATGTGTGGTCCCGACGGAGCCCATCAAACTATCACCGGATCGGCAGATAGAGTTTACCATAGATTTGGTTCCAGGAGCAGCTCCTATTGCTCGTGCTCCTTATCGATTAGCACCATCAGAGATGGCAGAGTTAAAGAAGCAGTTGCAGGAATTACTCGATCGGGGGTTCATTCGACCAAGTACTTCACCTTGGGGAGCACCTATCCTGTTCGTGAAGAAGAAAGACAGGTCTATGCGAATCTGCATAGATTATAGAGAATTGAACAAGATCACCATAAAGAATAAATACCCCCTGCCCAGGATCGATGATTTATTCGATCAGCTTGAGGGTGCATCCTATTTCTCTAAGATTGATCTAAGATTAGGATATCATCAGTTGAAGATTCGGGAGTCGGATATCCCGAAGACAGCTTTCCGTACCCGTTACGGGCATTACGAGTTTCTGGTGATGCCGTTTGGGTTAACCAAGGCCCCTGCAGCTTTCATGGACTTGATGAACAGAGTGTGTCGTCCATTCCTTGATAAATCTATTATCGTGTTCATTGATGATATATTGATTTATACCCGGAGCCAGGAAGAGCATGAGACGCATCTACGTCAAGTCCTGGAGTTACTCCGTCGAGAGAAGCTGTATGCCAAGTTCTCAAAGTGCGAATTTTGGCTTTGTGAGGTTCAATTTCTGGGGCATGTTATTAGCAGCGAAGGTGTTAAAGTCGATCCTGCAAAGATGAGGCTGTAATGAAGTGGGAGCCGCCGCTGAATCCATCAGAAATATGCAGTTTTCTTGGGCTAGCTGGATATTACAGGTGATTTGTAGAGAACTTCTCTTCTATTGCAGCTCCTTTGACCAAATTAACTAAGAAGGGCGAGAAGTTTGAATGGACTGAAGAATAGCAAGCTGCATTTCAGAAGCTGAAGCAAGCTTTGTATGAAGCCCCAGTTCTTGCATTACCACAAGGTGCAGAAGACTTTGTGGTTTACAATGACTCTTCTAGGGTAGGTCTGGGATGTGTCTTAATGCAGAGGGGCAGGGTGATTGCATACGCATCCAGACAATTGAAGGAAGCTGAGAAAAGATACCCGGTACATGATCTGGAACTAGCTGCTGTGGTGTTAGCATTAAAGTTGTGGAGACATTACCTATACGAGGTAAAGTTCAAGATATATACGGACCATAAGAGTCTCAAATATTTGTTCGATCAGAAGAAGCTGAATATTGAAGTGTTTCTATGTAATCAATGAACACAAAATTCCTATGGTTTACATGCAACCCTAATATTGATCTATGTTTTCTTCTATGAAGATTAGAACTAAATACCTAAAGGATACAGTTCAATTCTAAAGATGAATTAGGAAAACCAACCTTTGATCTTATGATCCTTCAAGCAGCGACAAAAGAATCCTACCTCAAATGCAAGTCACACCCAAGCAAGGAGAAGACAATCCAGCAGAGTAAGGAAGAGAGAAAGATGGCATGAATATGGAGTGCCCAGGAGGTTCCTTTTATAGCCTCCTAGGGTTACACCTGAAACCCTAAGGAGCCTCCAACTGGACAAAGCTTTTGACCACTTGGACCAGACTTACCAAAACCCTAATTAGGGTTTTTCCAAACCCTAGAGAACTCTCCAGGGTGGCGCCACTTTTGGCCCCTGGCTTATCTCTTGCCAGTTATTCAACTATTGAATAATTGCAAGTCAGCCCCTGCACTTTAATTAATTAATTTAATCACTAAATTAATTCCAATTAATTCTGGATTAAATCTCAATTAATTAATATATAGGTTCTAATTAATATATTAACACGTAAATATATTAATAAACCATATATATTTTTTCTATTGATTTATTATACAATTAATAAATAAACTATTCTCTCTACTGAACTATATATATATCCTCCATCTATGAGGGCAACCCAAATGGAGTTTTCTTTTATTCATAATGTGAATACAATTATAAGTCATGGCTTAGACACCTAATCCAACAGTCTCCCAATTGGATAAGTCTATGACTTTAATTGTCTGAACTCTGACCCAGTCAGTTCTGTCCAAAGATAAGTGATCTGATGATCCTCTGTCCAACAGGATATTTTCAGACTCAAGACATGGACTAACATCAATCTTGGTCTGACACTTTGTTTCTCGATTTTTGATTTGCATATGACTTTTGAGACTACTAATTGAACACATCAATTTAGTCCTGGTTGGCCAACACTTTCAGTCAACTTCAAAATCATCGAGAGGCCTACAGATATCTATTTCCCATCGGGTCTGGGGACGGATAAGTTTCGACTTATATGTCCATATCTTTTGTGGGCCCAAATACATACAACGTGCAAATAACATATCATATCTCTCCACTTAAAGATCACTGGATATTATCGTCTTAACATTGCTCGTGATATAATCGATGAAGCAATCTGTTAAGCGCGGGTTTATCCAATACTCAAATCTCTATTTTCTAAGTACTCATGAACGTGCAGCAGTCTTACTGCAATATCTAACTCTTTAGACAGTCTGCAACCGAGTCATGACAATCTTTGTTCATACTTACTTCCTAACAGTATGATCGACTGTGGAGGTTTAAATAATCTAATTATTAAGGAAGTTAAACATGCAAATATAGAAACACAGAAATAAACAATTGACAAAGGCAGTAACAATACTCATTTATAAATCTCAATTATAAAATCACCGAGTCAATTACATTTATACTGTTACAAGTTTCTAATCTATCTAATTACTAAAACTAATATCATTCTTCAATCCAATGCTCTGAGCATGCTGATTGTGCTTGATCCTATTCAGAGCCTTAGTCAAAGGATCTGCAGGATTGTCCTCGGATGATACCCGCTTAACCAGTAAGTGCCCTTCTTCTACTTGATGTCCAATGTAGTGGTACTTTCTTTCGATATGCCTGGACTTTCCATGGTCTCGCGGTTCCTTTGCCAAGGCGAACGCTCCTTTATTATCGCAGAAAAGTTCCACCGACTCCTGAATGCTCGGGACAACTCCAAGGTCCTCGATGAAATTCTTCAGCCAAGCCGCCTCCTTAGACGCTTCACTCGCTGCGATGTACTCTGATTCGCACGTTGAATCAGCCACCGTTTCCTGCTTGGAACTTTTCCAAGTGACCGCTCCACCGTTCAAAAGAAATACCCAGCCCGACTGGGACCGTCCACTGTCCCTATCTGTCTGGAAACTGGCATCTATATATCCACTCACTTTTAACTCATCACTGCCACCAAGGACTAATACCATATTCTTTGTCCTTCGCAGATACTTGAGTATGTTCTTGACTGCAATCCAATGTGCTTTTCCAGGATTACCCTGGAACCGACTAACCATGCTCAGTGCATAGGATACGTCGGGGCGAGTACATGTCATAGCATACATGATCGACCCTACTGCCGAAGCATAAGGTACCTGACTCATTTCAGCCATTTCCTCATTAGTACTCGGACTTTGAGTCTTACTCAATTTAACACCACTTAGGATTGGTAACTCTCCCCTTTTGGAATTTTCCATGTTAAACCTCTTTAACACCTTTTCCAAATATGTACATTGGCTTAGACCTATCAATTTTCTCTTTCTATCTCTAAATATTCTTATCCCGAGAATATAAGCAGCTTCCCCTAGGTCTTTCATGGCGAAACACTTCCCGAGCCAAGCCTTAACATTCTGCAAGGTCGGAATGTCGTTTCCCATGAGCAGTATGTCATCAACATACAGCACCAGGAAAGTGATTATACTCCCACTAGCCTTAACATATACACAGGACTCATCTTCACTCCTAGAGAAACCAAACTCTTTGACTTTCTCAAGGAAGCAAAGATTCCAACTGCGAGATGCTTGCTTCAACCCGTAGATTGATCTTTCAAGCTTACATACTTTATCAGGGTGCTTTGTATCTACAAAACCTTCTGGCTGACTCATGTAAACATCTTCAGTCAGTTTCCCGTTAAGGAAGGCGGTTTTGACATCCATCTGCCAGATTTCATAATCATGAAACGCAGCTATGGCAAGCATTATCCTGATTGACTTAATATTGGCTACTGGTGAGAAGGTTTCATCATTGTCAACCCCCGGGGTTTGAGTGAATCCCTTTGCAACCTGCCGAGCTTTATAAGTATGCACTTTTCCATCCATGTCGGCCTTCTTTTTGAAGATCCACTTGCATCCGACTGTATTTCGACCCGGTACATTGTCAACCAAGTTCCAAACTTGATTGTCACACATGGACTTTATCTCGCTGTCCATTGCCTCTTTCCATTTTGCAGACTCGGAGCCTGCCACTGCTTCACGGTAGTTAGCTGGCTCATCCAAATTAGTCAGTGTACGATCACTGACTAACGTGTCACCATCCGAAGTAATATGGAAACCATAGAACTCGAGCGACATGCTAACTCTACCTGAATGCCTAAGGGGCAATGAAATGTCAGTAGGTCCAACAGGAACCTCTTCCTCATGTTAGTTGCTAGTTTCTTCTATGGTTGTTTCATCGGGCGTCTCCTGAATTTCTTCGAGATCGATTGTACTCCCACTGTCCTCTTTGGATATGAGTTCTCTCTCTCGAAAGAACCCCCATCTTGCTACAAAGACCACGTCCTCGCTTGGTCTGTAGAACAAGTATCCAAAAGACTGTTTGGGGAATCCGATGAAGAAACACCTCTCCCTTCTTTCCGCGAACTTATCTGAAGTATCTCGTCTCACGAATGCTTCACAGCCCCAGACTTTGATGTGTACCAATAAGGGAACTTTCCCCGTACACATCTCGTGCGGTGTTTTCGCAACCTTCTTGGTTGGGACAAGATTTAGGATATGGGCGGCAGTCTCTAAGGCATACCCCCATAAATGGATTGGAAGTGAGGCTCGACTCATCATGGAACGAACCATGTCCAACAGGGTTCGGTTTCGCCTCTCAGCAACACCATTCAGCTGAGGTGTTCTTGGAGGCGACAACTGTGAAACAATTCCACATTCCTTGAGGTAATCGAGAAACTCGATACTAAGATACTCGCCGCCTCTGTCGGATCTAAGCATCTTTATCTTTCTGCCCAATTGATTTTCCGCTTCATTCTTAAACTCTTTGAACTTTTCAAAGGTATCCGACTTATTCTTGATTAAGTAGACATACCCATATCTACTAAAATCGTCGGTAAAGGTCACATAGAACCGCGTGCCATCTTTAGTGGTTGTTCTGAAGGGACCACACACATCTGTGTGTATGATATCCAACAGACCTTCACCTCTTTCAAAGGAACCTTTGAATGGTGATTTTGTCATCTTGCCAAGTAAGCAAGATTCGCATACATCATCCGACCCGAGGTCGAATGATTCCAACACTCCATCCTTTTAGAGTTGGGCAATGCGTTTCTTGTTTATATGGCCAAGGCGATAATGCCACATACATGCCTTTTCTATACCGCTTGAAGCATCAATAGCTAAAACATTTTTACCATAATTATCAACGCACATAATAGATTCATACACTCCATCACAAGGCATAGCATTAAATATAAAAACATTATTTTTGAAAACAGAAATTGAACCATTCAACTAATTAAACTCATAATAAAAACCTTGTTTAAACAATGCATGAAACGAAATTATGTTCTTCACTTCTTCGCCATATTAGGCGCATAGCAACAATTATGTAAATCTAATCTAACTCCACTACTCAGCATCAGTTCATAAACACCGATCTTGGTAACAGGTGATGTTTGCCTATTGCCCATGACCAGGTTCAGTCTGCCATGCTCCAGTTCCCTACTTTCCTCTAGGCCCTACGAATCAGAACAGATATGAAAACCACATCCTGTATCAAAGACCCATGAACGGGAAAAAGATGAGTTATTAGATAAGAATACGTACCTGCCTGTGACGGTTTCACTTTACCGTCCTTGATGTCCTACAGATACGTAAGGCAGCTCCTCTTTCAATGACCCTTTTGCTTGCAGTAAAAGCAGTCGGCCTCTTTGGGGTTCCGAATATGTGGAATTCCGGAAGACTTACCTTTCAGGGCACCGCTAGATGACCCGACATAAGTCTTTTCCTCTAGTTCTGCTTAGGAGGGCCTTTCCATTTCTTTCCCTTTCCAGAGCCAATGGCCAGGACAGGCGGGTTGACAGAAAGCATAGCTTTTCCCTTCATTCCGTCCTCAGCCGTACGAAGCATGCGGTGTAACTCAGCTAGATTTGCCTGGTTGTTGTTCAAATGATACGCTAGTGTGAACTGGTCATAAGAACTGGGCAAGGAGTTCAGCACTATGTCAACTGCTAAATCATCATGAACCGGCATTTCCAGCTTTCTAAGCCTTTCCACGTAACCATGCATCCTATGCATATGTGCACAGATGGACTCGCCCTCCTTGGGCTTGCTGTTAGTGAATGCTTTTACAACCTCACGCCTTTTGATGCGCTCTTGCTTGCGGAACCTTTCCGCGAGCTCTTTGTGCATCTCGTAAGGCCAATATTCCTCATAGATACGCTGCAGTTCAGGGTTCATAGTAGCGATCATGATGCAAGCCACTTTGGTTGCATCATCAGAGTGTTTAGTGTACGCAGCGATTTTTTCGGGAGTAGCGGTTTCAGTGTCCACATCGACAAGCTCAGTTTCTAGAACATACTCTTTATGTTCAAACCTTAGAGCCATTTTGATGTTGCGGATCCAGTCATTATAGTTGGTGTCGTCCAACGTCACCTTTGAGCATAATGACAGAATCAGGTGACACTACCGGGATTTGAGTGGGGAACGGATTGGTCAGAAGACATCTGAACAAGCATAAGGTAGTTTTAATCAGATATAATAATAATAATAATAATCCTTATATTCACCCAAGAATAAATATAAGGCTAGGATCCTATAATAACAATCTACAATACCGAAAAGGGATGCCGTAATCGATACTGCAAATTTTATAAGGTAGGCGAATGACGATTCAGCCAATTCCACCGCGGAAACATAATCATATTATAATAGAATTCCTAGTTTCATTGAGATTTACCAAACTGTTCAATAGCATGTTTTAATCTCGGGAATGCCCCGCTGTTTGTGACTGGGATACCGAGAATCACAAACCGGATGTGAATAACCATGCAAATTGCTTGGGACTCTTGAAGTCAATTGTCATCTCTAATTAACGTGCCGGTAAACCACACACGCTCCGTTAATAATGAAAAAATCAAGAACCCATCGCGACAGATTGCGGACCCCAGTTGGCGTGCCGGTAAACCACACACGCTCCACCAACGTTCCACAAGGTGCAATGTGCAATTTCATGGATTAGCACCAATTCACATTTTTAACTTAAAGTAACTAGATTGAGATTTGTTTTAGGGTTCTAGTACTTTCAATTATAGCATTATACTTTTAAGAGGCTTAGCGGTCCTATCATTCCCGTTCGGCTAACAACACTCAACTGACTAGGAGAGCGGTGGGTAAGAGTAGATACCCATTAGACTAACATTTTATAGTCACTTATGCCCTCTTTATAGGACAGTTTTGTGAATGAGGCTTACTAGCGGTAGACTAACCAATTTTCTTATACATATTAAATTAACTTTTAATTTTAAATACATATAAGATATATTTTAATCTCATTAAAATATTTTAGAATTAATTAAATTCTAATTTTCGCAAATTATACTAATTTTTTTGAAAATTTTAATTAATTCTTTAAACTGATTTAATTGGTCTTTTAATTAATCAATTAATTAAACTAATTAAATCTAGGTTACAGATTACCAAATTAATCAAATTAATTTATCTGTGGAGGTCCTATGATTCTCGAAAATTACAAGCCAAGCAAGAAGGGTTCAAGTTATTTTAATTGATCTTGTTACCAAAAATAACAACACATAATTATGGCAAGTAAATCAAGCAATCAAGGGGGACCAATAGGGCATGCCGGCTAGGGTTAGGAAACCCTAGCCAAGCCGTCAACTTCTATGCCTCCCAAGGAGGTATTTTCGCAAAATACCTTGAGGCAAGAACAGATCTCAAGCAGTTCAAATCAATTCACAAGAAAAACAAGCTAGCTCTGATACCACTGAAGGGTTTCTATGCAATCAATGAACACAAAATTCCTATGGTTCACATGCAACCCTAATATTGATCTATGTTTTCTTCTATGAAGATTAGAACTAAATACCTAAAGGATACAGTTCAATTCTAAAGATGAATTAGGAAAACCAACCTTTGATCTTATGATCCTTCAAGCCGCAGCAAAAGAATCCTGCCTCAAATGCAAGTCACACCCAAGCAAGGAGAAGACAATCCAGCAGAGTAAGGAAGAGAGAAAGATGGCATGAATATGGAGTGCCTAGGGGGTTCCATTTATAACCTCCTAGGGTTACACCTGAAACCCTAAGGAGCCTCTAACTGGACAAGGCTTTTGACCACTTGGACCAAACTTACCAAAACCCTAATTAGGTTTTCGCCAAACCCTAGAGAACTCTCCAAGGTGGCACCACTTTTGGCCCCTGGCTTATCTCTTGCCAGTTATTCAACTATTGAATACTTGCAAGTCAGCCCCTGCACTTTAATTAATTAATTTAATCACTAAATTAATTCCAATTAATTCTGGATTAAATCTCAATTAATTAATATATAGGTTCTAATTAATATATTAACACTTAAATATATTAATAAGTCATCTATATATATTCCATTGATTTATTAAACCTTTAATAAATCACCCTTTCTCTCTACTGAACTGTACATCAATTCCCCAGCTATGAGGGCAACCCAAATGGACTTTTCTTTTATTCATAAGATAAATACAATTATAAGTCATGGCTTAGACACCTACTCCAACAAATATGAGGCAGCATAGATGGATGAACTTACTCAAAGACTATGACTGCGATATTTTGTACCATCCAGGGAAGGCGAATGTAGTTGCTGACGCTCTCAGTCGAAAAGAGAGACCCATTAGGGTTGTGTCTGCTTGTATGGGCATAGTTAGTCGGCTACCTGAGTTGATTCGAAAAGCCCAAGAGGAAGCAGGGAAGGCGGAGCATGTGAAAAGTGAACGCATGGTTAGCTATATTAACCAACTCGAGGAAAATTCTCAGCGATTGAAGACCTTTAAAGGTCGAGTATGGGTGCCAAAGCAGGGTGAGGCACGGAAGTTACTCCTTGAGGATGCGCATTGTTCTCGTTATGTTATACACCCGGGTAGCACCAAGATGTATCGGACACTGAAACCGTTATACTGGTGGCCAGGCATGAAAATGGACATAGGAAGATATGTGGAACGGTGCCAAACATGCTTACAAGTAAAGTCCAATCATTAAAAGCCTTATGGAGAAATTCAGCGTCTACCTATTCCGATGAAGAAGTGGGACGAGGTCATCATGGATTTTGTGACAAAACTTCCTCGGACGCCGCGTAGACACGATGCCATATTGGTTTGTGGATCGACTGACCAAATCTGCACAGTTCATACCCATATGTGAGAATTATCAAGTTGGAAAATTAGCCAAAATCTATATTGACGAAGTAGTACGTCGGCACGGTGTACCATCCTCCATTATATCTGACCGGGATGGCCGATTCATTTCTCGATTTTGGCAGAGCTTCCAAGAGCAGTTTCGATCGTAAGTTTTGATGAGTACTGCTTATCATCCTCAGACTGATGGACAGAGTGAAAGGACTATTCAGACAGTGGAGGATATGCTTCGTGCCTGTGTTATAGATTTTGGTGGGAGTTGGGAAGACCACCTACCTTTAGTGGAATTTGCATACAATAATAGTTACCACTCCAGCATCCAGATGGCGCCGTACGAAGCACTGTATGGAGCACCATGCCGTACCCCTACTTGTTGGACAGAGTTAGGGGAGAAGCCATTAGCCAGACCCGAGATTGTCGCTCAAACCGAGCAGAAAATTCGAGAAATTCGAGAACATTTGAAGGTTGCTCAAAACCGCCAAAAGCAGTATGCTGATCGTCGAGTGAAACCTATAGAGTTTCAGGTTGGTGATATGGTGATGCTTAAGGTTTCCCCGTGGAAGGGTCTGATTCGTTTTGGAAAGAAGGGTAAGCTGAGTCCTCGCTTTATTGGCCCGTTCTGGGTATTACAAAGGGTGGGAGCTGTAGCCTATCTGTTAGAGCTACCTGAGGAGCTAAGAGGCATTCACAACGTCTTCCATGTGTCACATTTGAGAAAGACTCTGTTTGACGAGTCCCAACGAGTGCCTTTACCTAAAATTGAAATAGATGAAAAGTTGAGGTACCCGGAGCAGCCAGAAAAGATTTTAGACCGCAAGGTGAGACAGCTACGGAACAAGAAGATTAATATGGTAAAAGTACAGTGCGATATCACAAGGGATCGGATGTAACTTGGGAAGCCGAAGAGGAAATGAAGGCGAAATACCCCCAATTGTTTGCTTGATTCCGGGGACGGAATCTTATAAAGGGGGGGAGAACTTGTAACGACCGTTTAAAAAAAAAAACGTTGTGAATAGTAACTCTGGCGTAAATAGTAACTCCGGGGGTGAATAGTACTCCGGGATGAATAGTACTCCGCGTGAATAGTAACTCCGGCGTAAATAGTACTCGAGAAATGAAGTAAGCGCTTACCTCGTGAATAGTGACGATGATGTCGTGATGACGTCGTGAATACTGACGATGATGTCGTGATGACGTCGTGAATAGTGTTTTCAAGCCCTATAAATAGAGACTCAACTTCTTCATTTCAACCCACAACAAACACCAAACAACCTTACTGTTGAGAACATTTGTGATGAAGTGCTGACGTATCCGAAGTCCCGCTCATGAAGTCCGTTGAATAAGAAAACCCCGAAGTGAATAAACAAGAGAAGATACCGAAGTCTAAAGACTCCGAAGTGCTATGCATAGAGGATCCGAAGACTTCACAGCCTGTCATCTGTCTTTTGTGTGCACGCGTATAGTACAATACGTGTTGCATGAATCTTCTATCCTATTGGCTAGTACACTGATAGGATATTCTCTGTAAAAGTTGTACTATTGGTATCACTGATTCAGTATAAATATCAGTTATACCATGCCGTGTTGAGAGTGAGACTACAAGATTAGATTACGAGAATTGTATGTCTACCAAATAGAAAACCCAATTGTAAAACCAAAGTTCTAATCAAGCATTCGGCACTTGTTATTCATATCACCTTGTTCATTCAGCTTTGTTGCATTATTATTGTGTGATTGATTGTGGTGTTGATTCAACATCAATCTTTGTTCATCTATTCTCTTATTTCAACACCCAACAAGTGGTATCAGAGCAAGTCAGCTCAAAAACCTATTGATAGAGTTCGAATTCGTTTGCTTCAGTTCTAGATCTGAATCGATTCTCAGATCTAGCCTTCCGCAACTATTGCAAATCTCTACTACCCGTTTTTACTTAAAATATCCAGTTGAAATACATCAAGATGACTGATTCCACAGCAACTTTTGCCAATATGCTTAACTATGCAAACCTCATCGGTTCTGCAACAAAGGCCCGTGTTCTAGTAACTTCTTACTATGATTATTGGGCTGGTCGAATGAAGGATTATCTTATTGGACTGGACAAAGATCTATGGAGGTCTGTGACGGAAGGTCCACACACAGACATTGCTGGTCGATTCGTTGTTCCTGACGGAGAAGAAGCCGTTGTCCTTAATGCTGCAGACATGAAGAATCTTGAAAACGATGAGAGGGCCATGCGTGAATTGAGAAGTGGCTTGGGTCCCGATGTCAGCCACCACATTGCTGATGCGAAATCTGCAAAGGAGATGTAGGACAATCTTGAACTCCGCTTCGGAGGAGATAAAATCCTCCATACTAGCAAATTTCAAGAAATACTTGCAGACTTCGGGAACTTTAAGCAAGAAGAAAACGAGTCCTTAGAAGCCTGTTATGAACGTTTGAGCAACATGATTTACACACTAGATAATTATGGGGAAACAAGAAGCCAACAAGAAATAAATATCAATTTTCTCTACAGTCTTCGCAAGGAGTGGAGGCCAATCATGCTCATGGTCAAATCCTATGAGAATATTGAGAAATACAAGCTGGCTGCCCTATACAATCTATTAAAATCACATGAACCCGATATGGTGGGTCGAAGAAGTGAAATGGCTAGTTCTGGACTACTAGCTCTCGTGTCAAAAGAAGAGGAAGAATCAAGTGATGAAGACATTGCTGCCTACATGGTAGATGATAATGGAGATACTGTTGCTCTCTATGTCGCCAACAATCATAGATTCAAGAATCCCTTCTTCAAAAACAACTCTGGAAAGCCATTTGTGAAAATCTTTAACAAATCAAACTTCAACTCCAAGCCTAAACCTAAAATATTCACTCCAAAGGAGGAGAACTTGAAATTGTCAACCCCGAAGCCATCTGAAAAACCGGCTTCGGAGTCATCCAAAGAAAAGTCCGAAGAGAAGAAGATTTTAGGTGATTCTGGTTATGATTGCAATTATTGTCATGGAAAGAATCATTTTGCAAAAGACTGCATGCTTCGGAAGCAAAACGAAAAGAAACCACAAGTGAAGGATGAAGCATATTACGCAAGAAAAATGGAGGAAGTTATAGTAAGGTCCAAAGACCTAGCCTTAATGGCTGCTGATGATCGTCAAGGATCATATCAAGTTTGGTCTTCGGACTCAGATGATGACGAAGTGAGAAAGCCATCTCATAGTGCTTTCATGGCCTATGATGTCGATAAGAGCTTTCTAAAAGACACTTCGGAGAAGTTAAATGATGAGGAAATGATGAAGGTTGAAGCAACTGCGGGTCCTGGGTTTGTGACTTCGGAGGGATTGGAAATGACAGCTGCTGATACTCTGAAGACTTGGTTTGAAGACTCTTCTGATGGTGATGAGGAAGTGTGCTTGATGGCAAATGACACCCGTTTGACAATCCCAGAACAGGTATCAAAACTTCTTTCATCTTTTAAAATTCCTATTTCTCATTCTGCTCCAATTATAAATGAAATAACTCGTGATTGCTCTGTTATGCATAAATTACTCATTGATGCTAAAAATAGGGAAGTACTCACTGAGCAGGAGCTTCTAAGCTTGAGGGGGAGAGTAGGGAGCCTGAAGCTAGCATTAGAAAAATCAAATCTTAGAATCTCCTTATTAGAAGAAAACAGAGAAAAATTCCTAAACAATCATGATTTAATCTTGAAACAGCGAAACATATTTTGTGAAACAGCCAAACGATTATATGCGCATATTACTAGAATTTATCATTCAGCTGATGTTTGCAATGTCCAACATAGACAACTATTTCCTTTCATTGAGTTTAAATTAAAGGAAGTCGATAGTATATCTTATGAATGCGAATCCATAGTATCAGGTTCCAAAGTTACAAATCCATCATATAAACATGGCCTGATATCCGTAGAAAAACATCTAACTGCTGATAACTTGTTGAAAATATTGCCTCAAGAAATTCCCATCCTGAAAAAGGCTGTACCTCAAATTGAAACAAAGGAAAAGGAACTTGTCAATAACATGTCTGAGAAGGATTCTAAAAGTGATTCAGACATGGAGGAGATTGATTGTTCTTCTTTGATATTGTTAAAGTCATCATCTGTATCCGAATCGACCTCCGAAGACATTTCACAAATGTCTTCGGTGGACAAAGGAAAAACAAAAATGGATTGTGAATCAAAAATTTTTGAAACCAAAGAAACTTCTAATTTCAAACTTCAAATCACAGATGAATCCGACTCTTATGATCAATATCTCAAGGATGATTCAAAAAGGCTAGTCAAAGTGGCATGTATCTATCCTAAGGTTTCTTACTTCAAAAACACAATTTTTGTAAAACCCGGTGGATTACCCTCAATTGATAATGAATTGCAAAAACTTATTGAAAATGATAACTCCACAGTCACAAATGAAGGATTTTTCTCATCATCCAAAATGGTCGAGAACGAAATGAATGAGAAAATGGAAGTAAAAATAAATATAAGGAAACAAGATTTATACGGTCACAATGTGTATAATCGTCTTTGTTTTGAAAAAGAGAAAATACCCAAAAACATGTCACACTTACTAAATCTCAAGAACGATGATCACATTTACATTAATCAAAACTACAAACAAATTGAAGTTGTGGAAAAACCCACAGTTCCGAAGATGGATGTATTGGAATTAATGGAATCTTGTGAATGTGTACCTTTTTCACACAATCCTGAAAATGAAGTTTTAAAATCAAAAGTTTTAACCAACAAAACCTCGACACAAAAACCCCAAATTTTGAAAAGACCACAAATTCTACAAAAACCAAAATCAGCAGTGTTGATTTCAAAACCAACTTAAAAACCCACTGTTGAAAATTCGAAAACCAAGCAAACCTTAAATCTTGTGAAAAGAAAAACTCATTTTGGAGATCTGTAACAAAATGAAGCAATTGCTTCCACTTTTGGTACAAAATTCCTGTTTGTTCAAAAATCTCAGAAGTCAAAAGTCGAAATGAAAAACTAACTTTTACATCAAGGAAACCTAACTTTCCAAATCCAAAATTTCAAAAACCTACGAAGAATACATTTTCAAAATGAAACAATTTGATAGATACATTCCACAAATGGCTGGACAACAATTTGGATATGTTCAAGGATAAGGATCTCTCATTAAATGACTTTAAAATGGCATACGAAGAGTATCTTTGTACCTCTACGTTGTGCAACTCAATTTCAACAAAGTCAAAAACTGAAAAATCAAAACAAAATTGGAAAAGAAATGACTTGAAAGAAAACTTAACTGCAAAAACAAAAACGTCAAAATCTTCAAAATCCTCAAAATCAAAATATTCCATTCAAAAATGGGTTCCGAAGTCTGCCATTTTGTCAGTCACTTCGGACTCATCATTTTTAACTGAAAACTCTTCTGAATCCTGCTCAAACTCTTCGGAATCGTGCTCATCACATAAGGCTTCGGAGAATTTGATTAATTTAAATGCAAATGATATTTCTGAAGAGGCCGTAGAAAAATGGATTCAAGAATCCTTTGCTTACCCTGAGGACCCAAGATTGATTGGGTACCAACTCCTTCTTGATTGATTGCAGGTTATGCCTGATGAGCAGTATGATTCAAAATGGTACATGGATAGTGGCTGCTCAAGACATATGACTAGGAGGAAGGAATATCTCAGGGATTACAGGAATTTGGATGATGCTGGAAACGTTCGCTTTGGTAATAATGAAACATATCCAATTCAGGGATATGGAAAAATAACAAATGGCCAATTCACTATCAGCCGAGTGGCATTTGTTGAAGGATTAAAACATAACCTTGTGAGTATATCTCAATTGGTGGTTGGAACAGGAAACGCTGTCACATTCAACAACCAAGGGAGTGTAATAACCAAAGAAGCAACAAATGAAGTCTTACTGAAATCAGAAAGGAAGGGATCTATGTTTCCCTTAAATCTAAAGCCAGTGGCCGGTGGGAAATCCTTATGTCTTCTCTCCAAAGCCAACTCCGATGTCAGCTGGTTATGGCACCGAAGACTCGTCCATCTGAACTTCGAAGGCCTGAACAAATGCATCCTACAGTGATCAACCCCAAAATCACCGAACCTCTTTCTTTTTTCTACATGGATTTGTGTGGACCATCTGCAATAGAATCAATAGGAAAGAAGAACACTACAAGAAAAGAGCCAAATAGCAACGGAAAGGTGCTACGGAAGACCTTTCCGTAGCCAAATTGCTACGGTTTATGCTACAGAATGACTTTCCGTAGCAAATTTACTACGACATTTGCCACGAAATAAAAATTCTGTAGCGAACACAAGAATAACTACGGTTTTTGTCACGAAATCAAATTTCGTTGCTATATTGCTACCGATTTTGCTATGGACTGGATTTTTGTTGCTATCTAGCTACGAAAATATCTACGAAAATAAAATCCGTGGTTATTTTGCTACGAAAATAGCTACGAAAATACAACCCGTGGATATTTTGCTACGGAATTATAATCCGTTTGTTATTTTGCTACGAAATTTTGCTATGGACTGGATTTTCGTTGCTATTTAGCAACGAAAATACAATCCGTGGTTATTTTGCTACCAAATTATAATACGTTGTTTTTTTGCTACGGAATTTTGCTATGGACTGGATTTTCGTTGCTATTTAGCTACGAAAATACAATCCGTGGATATTTTGCTACGAAAATACAATCCGTGGTTATTTTGCTACGGAATTATAATCCGTTGTTTTTTTGCTACGGAATTTTGCTATGGACTGGATTTTCGTTTCTATTTAGCTACGAAAATACAATCTGTGGATATTTTGCTACGAAAATACAATCCGTGGTTATTTTGCTACGAAATTATAATCTGTTGTTATTTTGCTACGGAGTTTTTGCTACGAAATTAATTTTCATAGCTGATTTGCTATGAAATGAATTTCCGTAGATAAGTAGCTATAGACATGTTCTACGGAATTGACCATATTGCCCCTAGGGGTGAGCTTTATTCGAATTAAACCGCAAAACCGCCCGAACCGAACGGCTCGAACTTGTTGAACTTGTTGAAACAAACGGCTCGAACTTGTTGAATTTTCTTAAAAATTAGATACACTTTTTTAATATTTAAATGAAACATAAATTAATAAGCAATTAAGATAATTAATGAAAATACACGATCATTAATTCAATCCAAATTTATCTAACAATTTTTAAAACACAAATGTCTCGTAAAAAGTTAAAAAAAAAACTAAATGTTGTGCTACTACTAAAACGATTAAACTATCATACTAAATATTGTTGGAGAAGAAATGCAGAACTTTATTGATCTCGAAACTTGTATATTATTACAACCTGCAACAAATCCAAACCAAGGCAAAAAGCGGTGAAATGTGTAACTAAATCGAATATCCAAACTTTATCCAACTTCGTTTCAGTTTTTTGTAAATGTTAAACTTCAATGTCATTCCAATTAAACAATTAAATCAAGAATAGCAAATTGGTTTCATAACTTTTATAATTCTAAAAATTTCAACAAACTCACGTCTGATAAAAAATATTAATAAAATCCACAAAAATAACATAATACAGTTGGTTAACTATGACTAAAAAACTACACAAATTATGACTAAAAACTATATCTGCAATAAACTATTAACATCGGCTCTTTTTTAACATCTAATTATCACAAAGGAATCATCCTTTTTTTAACATCTAATTATCACAAGTAATTCTTCAAATGGTTTGTCTTCAAAATCTTCATTGTCGTTCAACATTTGGAACATGCCATCAAGGACAAAACTTTACTCTTTCCTGACCTATAACATATGAAAAGTCTATTATAAGCTATCTTGTTGGTTATTGTTCATGTAGCATGTTACTTGGTAAGAATCAAGTCAAAATATTGTTGAAGTACATTGCATATTCTTGTGCAATTTCTCCAGGTCTACTTTTTAATATGGAAAATTTTGTGGTACACATCACACAAATGCTTCTGGTAAACAAATAAAGTACGCTGCCCATTTATTCAATTCTTTAAAACCTCGATCTAAATTACTATATAGCATTAATAAACCTCAAGAGAACAATTAAATTATGTTCTTGACAAGAGGTACAACACAGGACTCACATATATACATAAAAAATCATACAGACTCAATCACACACACATTCATATACACATAAAAAGGCACTTCAAGAACATGCTTACAAGATGTTGAGCGGATCAAGATCCCCACAATATAAGCCATTAGTAAAGTCTCATTGATCACAAGATCACCACTAGTACCTACACCTGAGTACAAGTAAGACAATTAAAACACCATTATTTCTTGTTTGAAAGAACATACGTGAGATAGTTAAGGCTTGAATATTACATAAGTGTTTGCTCTGTGTGTGATCAGAGTGTGCCATCTGTGTGTGTATGTTTGATAAGTGTGTGATCTGCGTGTGTGAATACCAGAAACTTGACTTTGGAAAGAGAAGATAGGGATACACCAAGGCGCGGAAGACAGATCGAGTCTCAAAAATCCTATCTTTAGATCTAATAGCGTAGTCATTTGTAGAGTGGCAGAGCTCTAAAGGAACTTAATTGAAACTTCAATTCGAAAATTTTAGCTCGATTGGATATCAAGAAATTGAACAAGATGGTTAAGGCGTGAACATTGCAAGCAAAAACTGGTCAATACCCTGAATATCTGTGTTATCGGCACAAAATTAGCTTAAAAGAAACTTAAAAATGAAACTGATAAACCCAAAGTTCCCCTTCTTGGTACAAGACCAAGTATATTACAAACCTGGAGAGGGAGAGAAAGATGGTTAAGGATTGAACAAATCATATACAAATCATATAGACATATCTAAAGCCACCTTTTCTCTGAAAAGTTCTTCTCTGGCGAGGTCTTCTCTGATGGTTTCGATGGCAGTAGGAGGAGCAGATGGGAGAGAAAGAGTAAAGGGGAGAAAGAGTACTACTGGTCACCGATTCTGCCGGCGGAGTTAATAAATTCCAAGCGGTGCTTTAATCGGTGAACAACCGGACACCAGGTGCAGTGAAGTGGTCTCCTAGTTGTGGCGATGTTGGTGGACGTCGGTTGGTAGTGGTGACGGAGATCGATCATTAGATGAGGGGATTCCACCGGTGCAGAACCGGTGGTGGACTGTGGCCATGAGGTTTCCTTGCTAGAGCTTTTGATGTCGACATGAAGATGAATTGGAAGTCGATTTTTGAAACGTGAAGATGAATGCAGAAGTCGATTTGGTACCGAGAGGCGTATATGGTAGACTGGGATTGCGGTTTTGAGAAAATTAAACGAATATTTTTCCTTTTTATGAACTGTATTATATTCCATGATTATGTTTTTTGTTTTCTTTTTTGTAGTTATCTTATTTAACTGCTATGTATATTATATTCCATGATTATCTTATTTTCTTCTTTTAAGAAAAAGAAGATGGAACGAAGGTTCTGCATAATTTATGTTTAATTGTTTAAGATAATATTATATAATATTAGTGCACTAGAAAAAGACACCGGCACTTTTACTAAAAGCATAGGCTCTAGAGAGAGTGCAATTCCTAACAACCATCTTTTATCATATTTTCTAAAAATCATTATCTAGACAATTTCTTAGAAAAAGATTAAACTTTAAAGCTAACCACAATTGAATAAAAAGCAAGTCGTAAAGTCAAAAGTAAGCACTACCATATATTTTCCATATAAAAACACGATATATCATATGTTAATGGAGCATGGTTGCAAGATTTTGGGTCTTAGGACCACTCTTGTAAGAAAGTTAGAAGATTAGGGGTTAAAGTGTAAACATGTTATAAAATTAAAATATAAATAAGAGAATTATCATTCTCTTTTGTTAGAAGTCAGTAGAAGATTTCAGAAGAGACTAGAGAGAACGAGAGAGAGCTAGAGAAGAGAGGAGCACGGGAAGATCAAGAAGAAGGGTGAGAGTTAAGCTTCAAGTTTGAAGATTCTAGTTCCAAGAGGTAAGGCTTCATGTTCTAAGCTTCAAATTCTAGAACGGGAATCAAGTTTGATTTCTGATTTTTCCAGAAATCATGGTTCCAATGTAAACATCAAACTCATCTTGCTCAAAATCACCATTTAAGCATATTCTAGGAAATGGAATATGTGAAAATTAAGAAAATTGGTAATTTTGCTCAAGAACCCTAAATCACGGGTTTGTATGATCAAGGCTAGTTTTTATGGTTTTTCTAAGTCCAAATGATCACTTAGGATGTATTAAGACACTCCTAAGTGATTAATTTCACAAAGTTGGATTTTTAGTGAAAATCATCAAAAACGGGTTTTCAAGGAATTGGAATTGGAATCAGTGATTCCAAGGCTTAAAACCTGATGTAAAGTAAAGGTTTTAGTCATGGAACAATAGTAAACGATTAAGTTAAGTATTAAGCACTTTATAGGGCAAAATAGAGGTCCGCAGCTCGAAAATCGGACCCGAAACCAACCCAGAAACATTACACAGCCATGTAATTTACAGGGTAAATATTACACGACCGTGTAACTAAAATTAAGCCTGCAATATTACACGGCCGCGTAATTTGCAAGGCAAAAGTTACACGACCGTGTAACATACTGAGAAGGATTTCTGCGTTTTGATTTTTGGAAATTGGGGTTAGACTTGTCCGTTTGACCTCAAATTTGAAACATAAGTCTAATATGGCCTAAGACTTCATGCAAAAGTGTCGGGACTGAAATACGACCCCTCGGGGGTACTGTAGCAAAATACGCGTATTTCGGTGAAAATTATAAAATGAGTTTATTAATGGTTATACATTTGCTATAACCTAGAGTTGTGTCATATGCGACTTTAGAACTATATAGTAAATTGTATTATGTATTTATATACGTTATAATTGTATAGGTGGTGCTTCAAACATTGTTGAGCACGGAAAAGGGAAAGGTGTGCGAGAAGCCTAGTGACTCATAGCTACACCAAGGTGAGTTTTATGAGGATTTTCCTAGTACATAACAAAATGATATTTTCAGAAAATGAGATTTGCAAATACCTTTAAATACTAAAGTTGGAAACAGTTTTAAAGTAGCTCTATATAAGGGCTAAGTGTTTTAAAGCAGTGTAGTTTACAAAGTATTTTGAAAGAAGTTTCTTGGGTGAAGTAAGATGTCAAAATCAGTTTTGAAAGTATTTTTAGTAAAGAGTTATAAAGTATATGAGCATGAGTTATTTATAAATTGTGTCCCATTTTGACCAAATTGAGATGTAATGAAATAAGAACTAAAGAAAGAAAGAAGTAAGAGCCAGTTGTCCGGACTAGGATCACCCACATAATCGGGAGATCGGAAGACACTACTGGGATGGTACCTCCCGTCGCGAAGTAGTTGTCTAGCTTAGTATACCCTTGTGCTTGAATCCGTTCCAAGTCACAAAGGGGAGACAGAATGAGCATAACCGAGCGGACGGATCTATTTCGTCCCGCGAGGGGAGCTAGTTGAATGAATTAAATTAAAATAATTCATGAGTTTCAGTTGGTCACAAGTATATGAGTAGGAAAGCAGTTTTAAAGAAAGAAAGCAGTTTCAAAGAATTAAAACAGTTTTAAAGTAAGAAGCCGTTTTTGAGAAAGAAAATGTTTTTAAGTTTTAATTACAGAAAAGCAAAGAGATTTGAGACTTATTTTGAAAATAAGTTTTCAGTAGTTTATCAGTTTTACTTGTTATTAATTCAAGTTTTGGGCAGAAAGTTTTTGGGTCTAAACCCATATTACTCACGAGACTTTATGTCTCACGTATACTATTTTTAAATGCTATGTACTTAGGTGAAAGGAGCGGAGGTTGCAGTTGGGACCAGTTTATATACTGTAAGTTTAAATTATGGTTATCTGTTTTGAGTCTGTAATATCCCCTTGAGTTTAAGTTTGTAATTTTTTTTTTTTAAGTGGCTACTTTATAGACACGAGTTGTAAAATATGTTTGTAACGTAAACTGTATTTGTATTTAAATATGGTTTGAGAAAAAGGGGTGTTACAGTTTTGGTATCAGAGCCATAGTTTAAGCGAATTAGGTTGGAATACCATCCTAGGCTTAAACTAGCAAGAGTAGTAGTAAGGTGCTTTAGTAATATAGAGGTACACTTAGATTTATAAAAGTTATAAAGTGAGTATGATTGCTACTAAAAATGCAGTCAAGATAGGGAGATAATATGGTACCGCTTCCAAAATACTATATAGAATTGCGTATTAAACAGATATTTTATTCATCTATATAGCAATGGAAGGCAAAAGACAAGCTGACAGGGGTGACGGCAGTCACACTTCTTCAAGAGGAAGTGGACCCGGACATGTGATTCGAAATGATGGGGCCGAGCCAAACCCACCACCACAACCTGTCACTATGGAAGCAATTCAGTACCTGATCAATAATTTACGAAATGAGCTGAAGCAAGATGTTAATAACATAATCGATAGTCGAATGGGTGAACCTAGTGCCCATTCTTCATAAGAAGTTTCTAAAAAGACGACCGAGGAAGAAGCTAGCAGAGAAAACAGAATGAAGGAAAAGGGCTGTTCCTTTAAGTCCTTCATGGCTTGTAAACCGCCAGAGTACCATGGCAGTTTTGAGCCGAAGGTGACGATGAGATGGGTCCGAGAAATCGAACAAGTGATGCAAGCTAGTAAATGTGGAGAAAAAGACCAAGTCAACTATGCCTCTCGGCAGTTGAAAGATGATGCGTTGGTGTGGTGGAATACTAAATACGAGAGTTTGGGGAAAGATGTTGTGTATGGTTGGTCGTGGGCAGAGTTTGTCTCGTGTCTTAAAGATAAATT
The DNA here is from genome assembly GCA_023525715.1 of Cichorium intybus. Lineage (NCBI taxonomy): Eukaryota > Viridiplantae > Streptophyta > Magnoliopsida > Asterales > Asteraceae > Cichorium > Cichorium intybus. Next base: position 91,048,091 of record CM042014.1, on the reverse strand, counting down.
CTGTCCCAAGAGAGATCTAGAGAAGATGAACGAAGATTTCTTGACGATAAAGAAAGGAGACTTAACGGTTGACGAATATACAAAGAAGTTTTGTGACATGCTGCCTTTTGTAGGGGAATCCTATCCCTCTGAGCGGTCCCGAATTAACCGCTATGTCCAAGGTTTGCCATGGAATTATGAGTTAGAAGTAAAGAGAGCTGAAACACTAGACGGGGCGATCAATGCTGCCCAAAGCGTGGAGGATATTGGGAAACGATGAAATGATGAAAGACCAAGTTTTAGTGACAAGAGAAAGACAGTTAGCAGCAGCGGAAATTCAAAGAAAAAGGGGAAAACAAGCCTGAGTCAGACTCGACAGGGGAATGTAAAGAGGTGTGAGAAACGTGGAAAAGAACATAGTGGCGAATGTCGTGCGGGATCAAACGCCTGTTTTAATTGTGGTGGACTCGGTCACAAAGCGAAAGACTGCAAAGCAAAGAAAGCTAGTGAAGTGGAGTGTTTTTCATGCCATCAGATGGGGCACTATAGTTTCAATTGCCCAAACAAGGGAGGAGAAACTGTGGTGTCAACAGCTCAGAAGAAGACAGAACCCCAGAAGGTGAAGACTAGAGCTTTTCAGATCACCAGGGAAGAGGCAAGGGAGACACACGATGTTGTCTCAGGTATACTACTGATCAACTCGACACCCGCATATGTGTTGTTTGATTCTGGTTCCACATATTCATTCGTGTCCCATGGATTTGGAGCCCGATTGAGAGTCCCGTTAGAATTTTTAGATATGGTTTTTGAAGTGGAAGTAGCGAATGGAATGTTTGTCGAAGTTCAGCACATGTACCGAAATTGTGAACTTGATATCAATGGCAAGAAGTTCCGACTTAATCTCCTTCCCATTGGAATTAAGTCTTTTGATGTGATAATTGGAATGGATTGGCTTGGTGCCAACGACGCGAAGATAGCTTGTGGACAGAAGAGGGTGTCTCTAAAAACCCTAGGAGCTAAAGTGTACGTATATGGAGAAAGAAGCAAGCATGTGCCAAGTCTCATTAGTGTGGCAAAAGCCCGAAGATGCGTCAGGAAAGGATGTGTATCATACCTGGCTTATGTGATGATTGAAGATAAAGTAAAGCAGACGTATAAAGACATAGAAGTAGTAAGAGAATTCCCAGAAGGTTTCCCAGATGAGTTACCAGGCTTGCCACCAGAAAGGCAAGTTGAATTCCGAATAGATCTTGTTCCAGGAGCTTCCCCAATAGCACGAGCACCGTACCGGTTAGCACCAACAGAGATGCGGGAATTAATGTCCCAATTGCAAGAGTTACTAGATAAAGGCTTTATTAGGCCTAGTTCTTCTCCGTGGGGTGCTCCAGTTCTATTCGTAAAGAAGAAAGATGGGTCAATGCGAATGTGCATTGATTATAGAGAATTGAACAAGATTACTATCAAGAACCGTTACCCGTTGCCCAGAATAGACGATTTGTTCGACCAGTTGCAAGGAGCAGATTACTTCTCAAAAATTGATTTGAGATCTGGTTATCACTAAGTCAGGGTAAAAGAAAGTGATGTAGAGAAGACAGCGTTCCGTACACGATACGGGCATTACGAGTTCCTAGTAATGCCATTCGGTCTTACGAATGCACCAGCGGTCTTTATGGACTTAATGAATCGGGTCTGTAAACCGTTCCTAGACCGATTTGTTATAGTGTTCATCGATGACATACTGATATATTCAAAGAATAAGGAAGAACATGCGAGTCACTTGCGAGCAGTGCTCGAGACCTTGAAGCGAGAACAGCTATATGCAAAGTTCTCCAAATGTGAATTTTGGATGCGAGAAGTGCAGTTCCTTGGACATGTTGTTTCTATCCAAGGTATAAAAGTTGACCCAACGAAAGTTTAAGCAGTAATGAAATGGGAGCCTCCCAAGACGCCAACAGAAGTTAGAAGTTTTCTCGGTCTTGCCGGGTATTACAGGAGATTTATTCAAGATTTCTCCCGTATAGCAGTGCCACTTACACGACTAACCCGGAAAGAAGAGAAATTTAGATGGCAAGAAGAACAACAAAGAGCTTTTGCTACATTAAAAGAGAAGTTGTGTAACGCGCCTGTCCTTATTTTACCAGATCGGACAGAAGACTTTGAAGTATACAGCGATGCCTCGCATCGGGGCCTTGGCTGTGTGTTAATGCAAAGAGGAAAAGTTATAGCATACGATTCCAGACAATTAAAAGACCCAGAGAAAAAGTACACAACCCACGATTTAGAGCTTGCAGCGATCATGTTTGCCTTGAAAATTTGGACACATTACTTGTATGGTACAAAGTGCAAATTATTCACCGATCACAAGAGTTTGCAATATGTGTTCACTCAAAAAGAGTTGAACATGAGACAGAGCAGATGGCTAGAGCTGATCAGTGACTATGATTGCGACATTATATACCATCCGGGTAAAGCAAATGTAGTAGCAGATGCATTAAGTAGAAAAGCTCCTGAGAAAAGAATCAAGGCAAGGTCGATGCGCATAGAACTGGTGTCTAGCATTATAGAACAGATTAGAGCAGCTCAGCAAAAAGTTGAAGAAAGTGGAAATTTAAAAGATGAAAAACTAGGAAAAGACATGCAGTTTGAAACCAACAGACAAGGGTTGAAGACTTTCAAGAACCGTATTTGGGTACCGAAAGCAGGAGGTTTGAGAAAGCTGATTCTAGAAGAGTCACATAAGTCAAAGTATTCCATACATCCAGGGAGTACCAAGACTTACCAAGATCTGAAAAGACAGTACTGGTGGCCTGGAATGAAGAAGAGGATAGCTAAGTACATCTCCAAGTGTATTATTTGTGCACAAGTCAAGGCGGAACATTAGGTCCCGCATGGAGATGCTCAGTCATTACACATTCCAGCCGGAAAGTGGGAAGATGTAACGATGGACTTGATTGTCGGGTTACCGAGAACGAGAAGAGGTTATGATAGCATATGGGTCATAGTAGATCGGTTGACCAAAAGTGTACTATTTCTAGCCATAAAAGAAACTACTCCATTGGAGCAGTTAGCCCAGTTGTATACAGATGAAGTGTTAAGAAGATATGGTGCACCGTTGTCTATCGTGTCAGACAGAGACCCCAAATTTACCTCTAACTTTTGGAGAGCTTTACAAGAGAAAATAGGGACAAAAATTCAGCTAAGTACAGCATATCATCCACAAACGGATGGTCAAAGTGAACGAACGATCCAGACATTAGAAGACATGCTGCGATCATGCGTGATAGATTTTGGAGGTAGTTGGGATGAACACCTGCCATTAGTGGAGTTTGCATATAACAATAGCTACCATTCTAGCATTAAAATGCCACTTTTTGAGGCATGGTATGGTAGAAAGTGTAGAACTCCTTTATGTTGGTTGGAGGCGGGTGAAACTAAGCTTACAGGGCCAGAGATTGTTAGAGTAACTAATGAGAAGATTGGAGTAATTCAAGCCAATATGAAAGCAGCACAAGATCGGAAAAAGAGTTACTCGAATCTAAAGAAGAGACCGTATGACTTGCAAGAAGGAGATTTGGTGATGATAAAAGTGTCGCCATGGAAAGAAGTGGTCAGATTTGGCAAGAGAGGAAAGTTGAGTCCAAGATACATTGGACCTTTTAGAATCCTGAAGAGAGTTGGGTTACAGGCGTTCAAGCTAGAGTTACCACCCAAACTCAGTGGAATACATGATACCTTTCATGTATGCTACTTGAAAAAGTACTTTGGTAAAGAAGAGTTAATAATACTGTATACAGACTTGAGGGTGGAGACTCCTAGTAGAATGATTGAAGAACCTGAAGCGATTCTAGAGATGCAGACTGAGAAGCTAAGGAACAAGGAGATTGACTTAGTACTAGTCAAATGGAAGCATCCCTTAGGATCAAACCTGACTTGGGAAACATTAGAAGAGATGAAGAGAAGATATCCAGACTTTACAGATTACGAAAAGATTCCGAGGACGGAATCCGCATAAGGAGGGGTGACTGTAAGAACCCGCGAAAAAGTTGTAAAAGGGTAAAATGGTCTTTTATCACATTATAAGATCATTATGTAAAATCATGTGTATTTCTGAAATAATATTACAAGAAATAAACGTCTATGTAAAATTTAAAGTTTTATCGCGTGAATAGTGAAATATGGCCAAAAAGGGCAAAATAGTCATTTGACATAAAAATGACTAAAATGTGAAGAAAATGTCAAGTTGGAAGTTAATGGAGCATGGTTGCAAGATTTTGGGTCTTAGGACCACTCTTGTAAGAAAGTTAGAAAATTAGGGGTTAAAGTGTAAATATGTTATAAAATTAAAATATAAATAAGAGAATTATCATTCTCTTTTGTTAGAAGTCAGTAGAAGATTTCAGAAGAGACTAGAGAGAACGAGAGAGAGCTAGAGAAGAGAGGAGCACGGGAAGATCAAGAAGAAGGGTGAGAGTTAAGCTTCAAGTTTGAAGATTCTAGTTCCAAGAGGTAAGGCTTCATGTTCTAAGCTTCAAATTCTAGAACGGGAATCAAGTTTGATTTCTGATTTTTCCAGAAATCATGGTTCCAATGTAAACATCAAACTCATCTTGCTCAAAATCACCATTTAAGCATATTCTAGGAAATGGAATATGTGAAAATTAAGAAAATTGGTAATTTTGCTCAAGAACCCTAAATCACGGGTTTGTATGATCAAGGCTAGTTTTTATGGTTTTTCTAAGTCCAAATGATCACTTAGGATGTATTAAGACACTCCTAAGTGATTAATTTCACAAAGTTGGATTTTTAGTGAAAATCATCAAAAACGGGTTTTCAAGGAATTGGAATTGGAATCAGTGATTCCAAGGCTTAAAACCTGATGTAAAGTAAAGGTTTTAGTCATGGAACAATAGTAAACGATTAAGTTAAGTATTAAGCACTTTATAGGGCAAAATAGAGGTCCGCAGCTCGAAAATCGGACCCGAAACCAACCCAGAAACATTACACGGCCGTGTAATTTACAGGGTAAATATTACACGACCGTGTAACTAAAATTAAGCCTGCAATATTACACGGCCGTGTAATTTGCAAGGCAAAAGTTACACGACCGTGTAACATACTGAGAAGGATTTCTGCGTTTTGATTTTTGGAAATTGGGGTTAGACTTGTCCGTTTGACCTCAAATTTGAAACATAAGTCTAATATGGCCTAAGACTTCATGCAAAAGTGTCGGGACTGAAATACGATCCCTCGGGGGTACTGTAGCAAAATACGCGTATTTCGGTGAAAATTATAAAATGAGTTTATTAATGGTTATACATTTGCTATAACCTAGAGTTGTGTCATATGCGACTTTAGAACTATATAGTAAATTGTATTATGTATTTATATACGTTATAATTGTATAGGTGGTGCTTCAAACATTGTTGAGCACGGAAAAGGGAAAGGTGTGCGAGAAGCCTAGTGACTCATAGCTACACCAAGGTGAGTTTTATGAGGATACCTTTAAATACTAAAGTTGGAAACAGTTTTAAAGTGGCTCTATATAAGGGCTAAGTGTTTTAAAGCAGTGTAGTTTACAAAGTATTTTGAAAGAAGTTCTTTGGGTGAACTAAGATGTCAAAATCAGTTTTGAAAGTATTTTTAGTAAAGAGTTATAAAGTATATGAGCATGAGTTATTTATAAATTGTGTCGCATTTTGACCAATTTGAGATGTAATGAAATAAGAACTAAAGAAAGAAAGAAGTAAGAGCCAGTTGTCCGGACTAGGATCACCCATATAATCGGGAGATCGGAAGACACTACTGGGATGGTACCTCCCGTCGCGAAGTAGTTGTCTAGCTTAGTATACCCTTGTGCTTGAATCCGTTCCAAGTCACAAAGGGGAGACAGAATGAGCATAACCGAGCGGACGGATCTATTTCGTCCCGCGAGGGGAGCTAGTTGAATGTATTAAATTAAAATAATTCATGAGTTTCAGTTGGTCACAAGTATAAGAGAAGGAAAGCAGTTTTAAAGAAAGAAAGCAGTTTCAAAGAATTAAAACAGTTTTAAAGTAAGAAGCCGTTTTTGAGAAAGAAAATGTTTTTAAGTTTTAATTATAGAAAAGCAAAGAGATTTGAGACTTATTTTGAAAATAAGTTTTCAGTAGTTTATCAGTTTTACTTGTTATTAATTCAAGTATTGGGCAGAAAGTTTTTGGGTCTAAACCCATATTACTCACGAGACTTTATGTCTCATGTATACTATTTTTAAATGCTATGTACTTAGGTGAAAGGAGCGGAGGTTGCAGTTGGGACCAGTTTATATACTGTAAGTTTAAATTATGGTTATCTGTATTGAGTCTGTAATATCCCCTTGAGTTTAAGTTTGTAAATTTTTTTTTTAAGTGGCTACTTTATAGTCACGAGTTGTAAAATATGTTTGTAACGTAAACTGTATTTGTATTTAAATATGGTTTGAGAAAAAGGGGTGTTACAATTTTTGGGAGACGGGTCTTCACAGTGCTTATTTAAGTACATACTATAAATCCTGAAATTTATATCCAGAGTATCGGTAAGAGAGCGTGATATTTGTGTATAGATCTATACGGGATTGACAACCCCGCACCTGAGCTGCTAGCTACAGCTAGACCGACAGGTCTGAGGTGAAAAATGTCATAACAGTCCGACGCCTGAAGAACGTCGAAGCAGGCCTACATGGTCACAGTATGGTTATAGGACGTCTCGCATGGGAAATCAACTTTATAAATTGTTTATGTGGAAATATACATTTTCAAAGGTTTTATACTACAAGCTACGCTATACATTTTAGTCTTTGGATTTTTAAGACTTGGATACATTCATAAGAAAATATTGGATTTTCTTGGAGTACAATACTACATTTTACAAGGAAAGAGATTCCTTATACAAGTTTTATGGTATTAAAACTACATTTTTACAAGTTACAAATATAAGTATGGTTTTACTTATATACACAGGTTCTATGGGAATCCAAAACTATGTTTTATAAAAGGTATAAATATAAGTACGATTTACTTATATATACTAGTTTTATGGAATTAAGTCTACGATTAGTCTACAAGTAAACATCTATTTACATGGTTTCATACAACAATAAAACTACGTAATACTATTTTCAAGTATAGAAATACTTATACATTTACGTTCTTTGGGTTTTAAGACTACGACTCATTTATAAGAAAATATTGGATTTTCTGGTTTCCAACACTATCTTTTTATAAGGAAAAGGATTATGGATTTTCTCATACAAAAATCTTATGAACTCACCAACGTAATGTTGACACTCTTTCAAACTACTTGTATTCTCAGGAAATTGATAAGGTAACTACAACCTTTGATGATGGGTCGCTATGGCGTCATACTATGTATTTTGATATCATACTGTAATTGTATTTAAAAAATACAGTCTTTTGAACTCTTGTAACATTTACAATTAGGTATATGATGGATGTGTTTGCTTTTATCGCTATTGTACAAACGTTGTTGTGATACTCTTCATGAAGTCATCCACCCTCAGACGTTTCCGCCATCGTGGTTTGGGGGTGTGACAGATTGGTATCAGAGCATTGTTTATAGTGAATTAAGTATATCAATCCATTTAAGATATACAACTATAAATACAATGGGACTAAAACTCTCTAAAACAATCTGTACAAAGTATACTTTAAAATACAATGATATTTTTATAAAGTATAAGTACAAGTACATACATACTAGAACAGTGTCATAACCAGAATAATACAGGAGTAATAAGATGAGTTGAAAACTACGAGTAGGCCTAGGTAGTTATGTAATCATACCTAGGACAGATAGAGCCTGATCAACTGTATTTGTCCAATGTATGACTAACATGTACTTAGAAATAGTCGTAGTGAACAACAAGTCTAAAAACTTATCAAGAACCATATACAAAGAAACTCTAAAACAAAATATAAAGCTAAAATACTACAAGAGTACTTTATAATACTATAGAACCATACATCTAGACACTTTATGTACCTGTTATACCCCTATCCTTACATAGTAGGCCTGACAATTCGATAATACCTGACCAATAACTATTATCAAAAACCTACCATCATCCCTACCAGCAGTTCCATTAAACTAATATTGGTAGAAATTCAATCTGAAAGCCGAAGGCGGGCTATGTCACCTGCCAAGTCTTCTGGGTTCTCTTCACTTGTGATCTTGAGAAAATCATGGTTAAAACCACTCATAGCAGAAACAAAAGGCAGAGATTGTTGCTGTGTATGGGTCCCTGATGAAGCTTCCTGCCTCTTCTGAACTTTTCGTTTCTTGTAAACAGCTTTAAAGGCAGCTTGCCTCAATCTCTTTGTGGTATCAGTTATCTTCGAACTGGAACCCTCGACTATTGCTCTTTTCTCGTTCTCTAGACCAAGTATTATGTTTGCTCTACTAGGATTTTTATCAAATTCATGTAGCATAAATACTTTCAGTCATTACAATCTCATGGCATTAAAATTGTGGAGAAAGAAATACAATTCTTAACCTGAGTATGTTTAATAAGAGTTTGTAGACTCTTAATCTGTCGTCGACGCCAACTTTTGATGCCTAACTTCCTACAGCGTTGCTTCAACTGTGTTGATCCAACGTTGAGTTCCCTTGCATCTTCCAAAATGGGCTTATCAAAATGCATGGATATTGTTTCCTTACTCAACCCATGTCCAGAACCCCTTTTTCTACGAATTTCAAAGGTTCTTGGAATCGAGGTTGAAACTTTTTCATTTTGGATCAATTGTGTATGATCCTGATCACTAACACTTTCATTGTTACCTATTATGGGTAATAGTTCTTGATTTCCAAAATCAACCATAAACCCAGAAATCCCATTCTTGAAACTTTCTAAGTTACTTTGGATAAATTGAAAATGATCCTGATATTGAAAACCACCCACAAATTCAGGATTCGCTGAAGCAAACCCGATAGTGTCATCATGGATCGACTGTATTTGATCCTGATTTTGAATGTCAGTTAAAAACCCCCGATTTGTTAAATCTACTCCACTATGCAGCATGGGCACGGTCATGCTTAGATTATCATTAGTAAGATCATCTTCGAATGGATCTGTGTATAACGTATGTTAGATAATTAAGCAAAACAAACATAAAGCTTAAGAAAATGACTTAACCTGGAAGTATACATTGAGATTGCCCAACAGCGATGTTTTGATTTAAAGGCAGTGGATCTTCAGGGAGAATACCCATCAGAGGAAAAACTTCAGGATCATCTTGAAGTTGATCCAGCGGTAACATATCTGGAAAATCTATACCTCACATAGTTTAAAACAAAATCAAAACGCTAGAGAAATGAATAAGAAATAAAAGGAGTTAAGGATATTATAATTACCAGACTCCAGTAGAGGTATCTGATTAAACGATAGGGAGGTACCCTCTTCCCTTAGGAAATTCCGCTCAGCGTCTGACAAGTTTTCCATATGAGATCTGTTTTCCATGCCTCGATTGGAAATCTGAGATTATATAAGAATAAACTAGTAGTAGGAAAGAATGAGACTGAAAAGATCTTAGATACAAATGATGATACATACCCGTTTATATAGCATCTTACAGCAGGAACTGAAAGGACAACCCACGTTCTTATTACCAAAATTCAAACTATCTACAGTAGGTGCAATCTTTTCACTACCCTAAGTGACATCTTTTCCAAATTCGCGGCTTGACTCCGATGAGGACAGGATAACGAAAAGACATTTTTTTAATATATATATATATATATATATCTTCTGATAACGGAAATAGTTCAATGAACAGTTAATTGAATAATAGTTTATTCATAAATAATGAACTAGAACCTACTCATCTAGCATCTGTAAAGCTCGTGGTTCACCTGTATCTTACATGTTTACTTCCATCCTACTAGTATCAACTGTAAAATGACATCACATATCATATCTTAAACATGCTTAGGCATCTCCATAATACTTAACTCAAATGATTAAGAAATCAATAGCTAATACAAATCACAATTAGAGAATATCATATGTTATCAAATCGAAACTCTAGATTTCACGATTTTACTAAGTCAACCGTTAAAACATCACAATATTCGAACTCAATACAACAAATATTAGCAACCTACATATGAGTTGAACCAATGCATACTTTCAGATCTGGACATATAGGGTTTGAAACCCTAACACTCAAAATTTCTAACCTTGTGAATTAAGGACTCGAGAACGTATTTCGGTTGTTAAATCCAACATTCTCAAACTTTTCCTACACAAAACCCTTGATCAAAATATCCAAATTTGGCACCTTTTTGCTCTGGAAATAACCTAGGGAAATTTTTGGTTCATAAATGGGGTAAAGAAGGAAAGCCGCCCAAATAACCACGCTAACACAGGTTAGCGACGCTAACCAGTAAAGTTAGCATTGTTAACTTCTAAAAATCCGACCCGTACTCCGAAGCCCAACCCGTGTAATTCTACTGGACGCTACAGTAACTAGAACACGCCCCGTGTAACTCCTGTAAAGCTAAACAGTTTCGAAAATGTGTACTACACGAGCCGAGTGACTCCTACACGACCCATGTAACTCCTTTATACTATTTTTAAGGTTTAAACTCTTTCTAAATGAATTTCTAATCCTCCTAACTCACATAACAACCTAGTAACTCTTATTTATACTAGGATTAACTTAAGTTACTTATCGAAAATATCACGACATTACACCCCAAAATCAAAGCAATTGAAAACTAGGAAGCACCAAAAGTGGACCTGAATTTACCTAGGAACGTAAGGACCAGATGAAACTCAAATACCCACATCTCCTTCCAAACCCTTGAGGATCTATTCAAAGTGCTAAATTTCGGGACGAAATTCCTTCTAACGGGTAGATGATGTGACAACTGTCAAATTAAGTCAACAAAAGTCAACTCAAGTCAGTCAAAGCGTACATTAGGTCAATATCTAAAAGGATGGGAAGACTTTGAAATTTCCATATTTTATTTTTTTATATTTTTTTATAATTTTATTAAAGTGGACCCCACTTAATTATTTATTCATATTTATATATTTTACCTCCAAAGAATTCGTATTTTTATTTCGAACACTACGTATTCAATACATATTGTTCAGTTTATCAAAAATATTATGATTTCTTATAAAACAAAAAATTTACCGTCAAAACCGTATCGTCGATACGAACAACCTGACGTCAAATTTTAATATTATTGATATCAGTTTTATATTTAATATTTTCTTTTTCTTTAAAATGAAATTGTATTTACATTTAAACCCTATATTTTCATTAAACATACAATTAATACCCTTACGTTAATTCGTTAAAGCTTTTTAGTTAAAAAGTTGATATTATTAAACTACAATTTTTGTAGATTATAGTTTTATAAACAAAAATCATTCTTTTTATATAAAAACTATTAATCTATTTAAAAAGTATTTTAAGGGTATGTTTTGTCATAAACAATTTCTAAAAGGTATAAAAGTCAAATACCTATATGTTGAGGGCCGCTATACGAAAATAAATCTACTTTAAATAGGACTCAAATTCTCATAATCACACCACACCAATACAAGCTATATACACATATCGAGAGAGTTGTAGAGATATAGCTTGAAAATATAGTAGAAAGATAGAAAAAGAGGGTTCGTGTTAGAAGCAGTAAGAGTCGGGCGATCTAACAACAATTGGTGATAAGATCATCATCGACATTAAGGTGAGTTCATACCCCTTCTTTTTATCTTTATTCAAGTTTTTAAGGGGGAGAATAAAAGTTATACTATAAAAATAGTTATTTATACTCATTTGTAACAATAGTAAACAAAATGTGAATTTTGTAAACATCATTATGACAACAATTCAATTATAGTTCCAAAATATAATATTGAATGATCTACTTACGAGAGCGGTGTCTAGGCCGATCATTTGGGCTAGGTTGTTGGATTTTCGAAAGGCTTATACGCTGAAAGGGTCCTGCCTCCTCATTTGATCTTCTACCTGGCCGTTCTTTATTTGATAGTCATGAAATATTATATTGGAATTAATAAAGGGTATAACAATTTATTACACCAGTATTGTGGAGAATATATCTTAAAAGAAGTTCTTTATAACCATCTAAATAAGTTATTTCACATATATTTGTAAATATATGCTTTTCACAACGGAATACTAAAAATAAACTATTATAGAAATAGTTTGTTGATACAAATGTTACTATGACGTTTTAAAGAGGACAAATAATTATATAAAATATATAATTGTTATACATTACTATATTATTATGGGAAAAATGATAATTGACAAATACAAAGGTTTTTCATATACAAACTTTAACAAGTTGATTGATACATACATTTTTGTGAGACGGGTCTTCACCGTGCTTATTTAAGTACATACTATAAGTCCTGGAATTTATAACCAGAGTCTCGGTAAGAGAGCGTGATATTTGCGTATAGATCTATACGGGATTGACAACCCCGCACCTGAGCTGCTAGCTACAGCTAGACCGACGGGTTTGAGGTGAAAAATGTCATAACAGTCCGACGCCTGAAGAACGTCGAAGCAGGCCTACATGGTCACAGTATGGTTATAGGACGTCTCGCATGGGAAATCAACTTTATAAATTGTTTATGTGGAAATATACATTATCAAAGGTTTTATACTACAAGCCAGGCTTTACATTTTAGTCTTTGGATTTTTAAGACTTGGATACATTCATAAGAAAATATTGGATTTTCTTGGAGTACAATACTACATTTTACAAGGAAAGAGATTCCTTATACAAGTTTTATGGTATTAAAACTATATTTTTACAAGTTACAAATATAAGTATGGTTTTACTTATATACACAAGTTCTATGGGAATTCAAAACTATGTTTTATAAAAGGTATAAATATAAGTACGATTTACTTATATATACTAGTTTTATGGAATTAAGTCTACGATTAGTCTACAAGTAAACATCTATTTACACGGTTTCATACAACAATAAAACTACGTAATACTATTTTCAAGTATAGAAATACTTATACATTTACGTTCTTTGGGTTTTAAGACTACGACTCATTTATAAGAAAATATTGGATTTTCTGGTTTCCAACACTATCTTTTTATAAGGAAAAAGGATTATGGATTTTCTCATACAAAAATCTTATGAACTCACCAACATAATGTTGACACTCTTTCAAACTACTTGTATTCTCAGGAAATTGATAAGGTAACTACAACCTTTGATGATGGGTCGCTATGGCGTCATACTATGTATTTTGATATCATATTGTAATTGTATTTAAAAAATACAAGCTTTTGAACTCTTGTAACATTTACAATTATGTATATGATGGATGTGTTTGCTTTGATCGCTATTGTACAAACGTTGTTGTGATACTCTTCATGAAGTCATCCACCCTCAGACGTTTCCGCCATCGTGGTTTGGGGGTGTGACATGTGCTTATTGAATATTGGAATAAGTAAGTACTTATTAGTTTACTAACAACTCATGTGGATGTAAGCTGTAACTAATCTTTTACGTGAGTTGTTCTTAACTAAGAAATACATATTTATTCATCTGTTTATTTGGTAACAAATGTTGTTTTATATTTAACGATATATTTATATAATAAAATGTGAGTTGTTTGTTTTAAAATTCTATCCGAGGGTTTTAGGTTTTACAAAAGAGTATATTACACTACAATTCTAATAGACATTCATCAAACATCTAATAGACAGTCATCAAACATCTGAACAAATCCAAACATATCTGATTGTTAATTTATAACAAAGGGGCTAATAATACCATCTGATCATTTGGCATTTACCATTCATGTGACAGCAGTAGAGGATCCACGATTCAGTTCGATAGGCAGTTCGATAATAGTAAACATGAACCATGTTTTTGAACTCCGATATGTTTATTGATCGTGCTGCCACTAAAGAATAATTACAAGGTATCCCAGTGGTTCACTATATTCAACATGAACATGTATGGTTACTCATATTAACAACAAAATTGATCATACCACCCTTAACTCAAACTTGAACTTCTAGATGTAATTCGCTTGCCACATAACTGGGTTACACCTCCTCATTTGAATTATTCGTGAAGCACAAAGTGGGAAATCGCTACGAAATATCCCTATAACTAATATTAGGAAACTTTTCATTGAATATTATAATAGGTACACATTTATAAAATTCAACATATATATACCTCTTATGTCACTTCGATCTCTATATAGTCTTGAATTGTCTCACAGATAACATTCATTAGGTTTTTTATATGTACGTTATCTTCATCTATAAAAAACATGCAAACATCATTGGGAATAAACAGTCATTATAATATATTGAATCTTTGGAAATAAGATTTTGCCCATTTCGCATTACCAATTTTGTCGAGCCAAGCATCTTGACTCGGTAGTGGTTTCTTTAGCATAGCTAAATCTTCCTCAAAAGCTATCCTGCTCTTAGCTTTGAATGTCTTCCAAAACTAACCTTCTATTTGTAGAGCATTATTTCCTTAATAGCAATTTCATAAATAAATTTCGAACATAGTACCAAGATGTTGCTCTCTGTATGTGGTGCACAAGCTTCATGCTATGGGCAAGTTCTGATTGTTTCCGTCCATTGCAACTACTACAAACATTGCATGTAAATGCTTCTCTTTTTAGAGTTACTACCTAATAATATCATTGGTCGTAAGCAACGAAAAAGAGAAGGAGGGTATTTATATTAGAAAAGTATTTATGAAACCAGTATAGATACGATAAGGATTAATCACAATAGTATTTATGAAATTGTGACTGCAAGCAGGGTATTTATATTAGAAAAGTATCCTACTCTAGATAGGACAACAATAAAACAAAACTCAAAATGGACAATCTAAAATTTCTTAATATGGGAAATAGTTAAAGGGTTTGTTCTTTGTAGGTTATGCATGTAAGTAGTGTTAGTGTATATATATATATATATATATATATATATATATATATATATATATATATATATATATATATATATATATATATATATATATATATATATATATATATATATATATATATATATATATATATAATTTCCCACACAGAATACAATCAATACAATATACATATATACACTAATATATAAATATATATATATATATATATATATATATATATATATATATATATATATATATATATATATATATATATATATATATATATATATATATATATTATATGTAATTTCCCACACAGAATACAATCAATACAATATACATATATACACTAACAAGTAGTAGGCATATAACTTTTGAAGATGAGACACATGCAAAAAGTTAGCACATGAGGAAACAAAATTTTTGCAGGTGTTTAACTGCAATAATTCTATTTTCACAGGTACACTTTGTGATTTTTGTAGTTGCCCTTGCGAAAATCTTATGCCAGAAATGATATTTTCAAATATTTTTTTACCTCATATACAACCTTTCTAGGTACCACACCATACTCAGTGATTAACTGACTTTTGTAGGTGGCCACAAACGATAATCCCTGATTCAGTGTTGTTCGAATATTTTCATAGGTGAGGAGAATTTGGCATCGAATATTTTCATAGTTGAGGAGAATTGAATTTGCCGGGTGTAGGCCTAGAAAATTGACAGCTATTTGAATCGTCAAATTTTTTTTGCCAAGTCTTAGAGACCGAATTTAAAAAACGTAATTTGTTATTTTCTTTTAAAAAAATCGTATGTTATTCTAAGTTGCAAAAATTTAAAATTTAAAAATCAAAACATAACTATTTGTTTATGGCATTATTTGATATTACACATGGCAACCATAAAATTGAACATTATGTCCTACAATTTTGGAATTATAAAATAAGTTATAACTCATTATTTTACATTATAACTTTCAAAATACACATGTATTTTATTTGTTCATGCATGGTGCATAGTTGTTAATTAATTATTATTTATATTATAATAAAGAGCTTTCCATTAATGTATATGAATATACAAAGATTAATATTTATATGATTGAGTATATAAAAATTCTAATTTTTATAATGTCTACAGAGATATAAGAAATTTATACGTATCAAAGAAATAAAAACAAATAGAAAATATATTTAACTATACAGTAATATACATTGTCAATATTTAAACGACTGTCTTAAAAAAAATATTATATACAATTATACAATAATATAGGATGTTAATTTTTAAATTGTTGTCTTTTTAAAGATATTAAAATTTTACGGCATGATAGATTTTTATGAATGTTAGTTAACTAAGGTGTGCACCCCGTGCGATGCCGCGGGAACCCTCTTGTTCATTTGGTTAACACACTTTGGCATGGATAAGCTTTCATAGGACAGGAATTGGGTGAATTTTCCACAAAACCTTATCTGGGCATAAAGTTTAAATGTCTCATCCACATCTGAATTACAAGCGACCGAAGCCCGATAAATGACATTTGTAACACAGAGAAAACAGACCAGAATGTCATAATAAACAATAAATCTAAGTATGTTTCGGTTTATTGCATGTTGTCGAACATGAAATACTTTGATTATATACCAAGACATACATACATAAACACACAGGCAAACATATACACACAAGAGACGCAACACACATTTTAAGAAGCTATGTTGCTACTTCGAGAAAATCCAAAACTATGAAAAAAACTCAAACTTTTATCGATTTCTTTTTTATGATATACAACTTTCATTCCTTCAAATCACCCACACTCTATTTTCAAAAGTATACCTAATGGTGTAATAAAAAAGAAGTGAAAGTAGACGCTAAATAATAAAGATATTCTTTAATGATCTAGAATTCATGTAAACTTTACGTAAATATTTTGATCTATGGATATCACTACAAGAAATCCGGGCAATACCGGCGACGCTTTTAGCGGCGACGCAGGGTATTACCGGCGACACCTGGCGATCCGTGTGACATACGATCTCTGCCGTTCATTCTATTTTTAAATCGACGGTCCAAAATTGGGCGGGATATTTTCCCTCCGTGTTTGTCGCCGCTGATGCGATGTCGCCGCTAAAGATCAACAATGTCGCCGCTAAAGCCTTGCGAATCAGAATAACCCCTCCTTCCTCAGCTCATTCTGTCTTCACGCAGCCATGGATTCTCTTTCGCGAAATTCGTTCCAGGCAACCCTCTGACGATCGATTGCGACAATTTCCCCTCACCTCCTTCATTCCCCCACCTCCAACCTTCGTTCCCTCACCTCCACCGTCTCCATTTCCGAAAAAATCGATTTTTCACCGGCGGTTTAGGGTTTATTGCGGCGGTACAAATCGTTTTCCGGCGACTAGGTAAGATCCTAAGTGATTTCCACCTCCCCCTTCGGTTATTATCGGAAAAACCGGTTAAATTTGTATGCTAAACCGAAGGAATTTGTGTTTGTTTGATCTCTACAGCACCGGAACTCCCAACTCCGGCTGGTGGCGCCGTTAGCCACCTCTAGCCGCCTCCACTCGCCTGAGACAGTTACCACCACCCTCCAAGTATGCTTTATCAAGCTTTGCTTTATCAAGTTTTGCTAAGTTCTTAATAAAAGTGCTTAATGCTTATTGAAAGTGTTAATGTTTCTTGAATGTGATTAATACTTAAGTGCTTAATATTTAAGTTCTTAATAAAAGTGCTTAATAAATTTCATATGTGCTTAATGCTTCTAATTGGTTTGATAAGTGCTAAATTGTGCTTAATTGGTTTGATAAGTGCTAAATTGTGTTGATAAGTGCTTAATTGGTTTGATAAGTGCTAAATAATGCTTAATGCTTCATATAAGTGCTTAATTGTTTTGATAGTGTGTGTTAAGTACTTAATTGGTTTTGGAAATATTTGTGTTAAGTACTTAATTTACATGTACTTAATTTGACGGATGTTTTGGTAGTGCTTAATGGTTAATTGATGCTTCTTGTGATATGTAATATGTTTTGGAAGTGTTTTTATGAAGTACTTATTTGTTAAGTACTTAATTATTAAGTACTTAATTATTAAGTGATTAATTGATTTTTATAGTACTTAATGGTTAATTGATGCATATTGTGATATGTGAGTACATCATGATTTTTGTGATTATTTGTTGTTGTTTGATAGTATAACATGATGTGTTTTTTGTTGTCAAAACTAAAAAACAAAGATTAAATTATTTAAAATGTAACGTTAACATAAACCCTAAACTTTTAAAGTCTATTGTTAAACCTAAATGCTAAACTTTTAATAGTAAACTACAAACCCTAAACTGTAAACATAAAAGTATTTAAAGTCTATTGTTAAACCTAAATGCTAAACTTTTAACCGTAAATTACAAACCCTAAATCGTAAAATTTAGCCAAAACCCTGAACCTAAAAGAAGAAACATAAAATTATTTGGAGCTAAACCATAAACCCTAAACCCTAAACCATAAACTCTAAACCCTAAACCGTAAAATTTCACCTAAACCCTAAACTTAAAATAAAAAACAAAAAATTATTTGGAGCTAAACCCCAAACCCTAAACCCTAAACTTTAAACAATTAACCCTAATCCCTAATCCCTAAACCCTAAACCCTAAACATTAAACATTAAACCCTAAACCCTAAACCCTAAAGCCTAAACCTTAAATGTTTATTGTTTAAACCCTAAACCCTAAATGGTTTAACCTAAACTCCAACCCCTAAACCCTAAATTCTAAACCTTAAACTCTAAACCCTAAACTTTAACCTAAACCCTAAACCTAAAAGAAAAGACATAAATTGATTTATAAATTAATTTTGGTTTAGGTTACGTGTCTTCCTTTCAATCATCTTAGAAATATGGTTTAGGTTACGTGTCTTCCTTTCAATCATCTTGAGCTTAGAAATACCCGCCCAAAATTGATTTAGAAATTAATTTTGGGTTGTCCCCGTTTTGGGACTGCTTTTTGAATGCTTTATATCATCTAGGATGTGAATGCATATTACATGTTTGGTTGTTTAAGAAAGATTCGGTTGCCATTTTCTCTTTGCTCTTCGAGTATATACTTTTATATATACTTGGGAGCTAAGGGGAAATGCTGCCGGATTTTTCTTAGACAACCAATGTTGTAATAAGCATTCAAATATGAGGTAAGGTATTCAAAAAGTGGGTGTAGAAGCCTACCCTTGTGAATACTCTATCTATAGTCCGCTAATCTGTCCCATTTTAGGGATACTTTTTCCATCATCCTATTCATGAATACTCTATCTAATTTTTGTTTCCAGTAGAATAAACCTTAAACCCTAAATTATGTTTCAGTTGCATCATGCCTGTTGATAAAAGCTGGCTTATCCATCCAAACCGTAGCTCACTTGAGTATCGACGAGGAGTTGACGCTTTTGTTGAGATGTGCAAAGCACAAGTCGACTCAAAAGGTGCTGTAAGATGTGCGTGTACAAGGTGTCATAACACAGAAATAATACCCTTTCAATTAATGAAACATCATATGCGTGTATATGGTTTTTGTCGGTCGTATAAGACGTGGACCTATCACGGTGAAAGTTTAATTCCTCCGGTTGTAGATGACGTTAGAGAGGCGCCAAGTAACGATATGGCTGACGTCATCGAGGACGTTAGAGAGGCGTTGATGGAAGATGATGCCAATGCAGACGAAGACAACTCGGATACAGAGAGTAGCGGTGTTTATGATGGCTTTGAAGAACTGTTAGCAGAAGCCCGATCAGAATTATATCCCGGTTGTAAAAAGTTTTCTTCGCTCGATTTTTTAGCAAAGGTTATGCATATAAAAGTGAAGAACAAGTGGACTAATAGTTCATTTGATGAACTCCTTGAGTTGTTGCGAGAATCACATCCCGAAGGCAACAAAGTTCCCATTTCGCATTATGCAGCCAAAAGGACCTTAAGAAAGATTGGTTTGGGGTATGAGGCTATACATGCGTGCAAAAATGAGTGTGCTCTCTTCTGGAAAGAATACAAGTCGTTACAGAATTGTCCTATTTGTAAAGAGAGTCGGTGGGTCGATAAAAACACAAAGGGTAAGAAAGTAGCTCACAAGGTGTTACGATACTTTCCTGTGACCCCCAGGCTATGACGTTTGTATTCTTCAACGCATACAGCAAAAGATATGCTTTGGCACAGTACTGGACGATCAAAAGATGGTACGATGCGTCATCCTGTTGACTATGCAGTTATCTCGGTAATAAACCTTATAGCGGTCACCTAGCGAGATTTGATTTAGCGTTTATCGCGGTGGTATAGCGGTGGTATAGCGGGGTTTTTTTTGTTACTTTTAGACTATTAATACTACGTAGAATTAATATCACAAAAAGTTGCATAAAAATGTCACATAAAACATAGATAATATTCTAATATGAAAAGTGTCAACGTGTCAAACATAAATCTAATCGCAATCCATAGGTTCGGCATCCGATTCAACATCGTTTAATGCATTCACATCTTCTGAAAAGTAAATCTCGGCAAATCTCGGCGCTATCTCGGACAAAATCTCGGAAAATCTCGGCAAATCTCGGCAAATCTCGGCGAGATTCTCGCTGGCGAGATTACTGAGCGAGATTTTGATTTTTATCTCGGCCTAAGCCCGAGAAACGCTATCTCGGCGCTATCTCCCGAGATTGACTGCATAGCCTGTTGATGGATCTTCATGGAAGGAATTTGATTTAAAGTACCCTGACTTCGCGAGTGAACCCCGAAACGTTCGATTAGGGCTTGCAGCCGATGGTTTTAATCCATTTGGTAACATGAGTTCGAGTCACAGCACATGGCCAGTTGTACTCACGACATACAATTTGCCTCCATGGCTATGCATGAAAGACTCCTCATTTATGTTGTCATTGTTGATTCCTGGCCCTAAATCAGCCGGAAAGGACATTGACGTTTTCCTTAGGCCGTTGGTGGAAGAGCTTAAGCGACTATGGCAGGATGGCGTGCGTACCAAAGACGCAGTGACTGGAAAGTTTTTCACAATGAAGGCGATGTTGTTATGGACCATAAACGACTATCCAGCTCGTAGTAGTCTATCAGGCTGGAGCGGACAAGGTCATAAAGCATGTCCAACTTGCAACAAAGACACGCCTTCATTTCGTATAACAAACAAAGTCGTATATATTGGCCATCGCCGTTTCTTAGATGTTAACGATCCATGGAGAGAGAGTTTAGACTTCAACGGAAAACCCGAGACGAGACCTGCCCCAAGACAATTTAGTGATGCAGACATACAAGCTCAACTAGATCGTCTAATCTATCGTAAACCGGGAAAACATCCTGGAAACGTCCTGCCAAAGAGGGATGACTTCGAGTTGAACTGGTCTAAAAAAAGCATTTTTTTCGAACTCGAATATTGGTCTTCTCTGCAGTTGAAGCACAACTTGGATGTAATGCATATTGAGAAAAACGTGTGCGACAGTTTGTTGGGTACTCTTCTAATGAACAATAATAGTAAAGACACATCCAACGCACGGGTCGACTTGAAAAACCTAAATATTCGGAAGACACAATGATTGCGGCAAAGGGGCAACAAGTGGTATAAACCCCACCCAAAATACTCATTCTCGGACGATCATCGAAAGCTTTTTTGCCAATTTATAAAAGATGTCAAACTGCCGGATGGATTTGCCTCTAATATCAGCAAGAAGGTGGTAGATAACAATACTAACATTACCGCGTTGAAGTCTCATGACTGCCATATTCTTATGCAACGCTTGATACCAATTGGAGTAAGAGGCTTTTTGGCTAAAGATACTTATACGCCAATGGTAGATCTTTGCACGTTCTTTAAGCAACTTTGCTCCAGAACACTCAAGGTGGAGGATATGGAGAGAGCAAGAGATGTGATTCTTATAATCTTGTGTAAGTTAGAATTGATCTATCCTCCAGCGTTTTTTGATGTTATGATTCATTTAGTTATGCATTTACCTGATGAAGCGATTCAAGGAGGTCCAGTATACATGAGATGGATGTATCCGTTTGAAAGGTATTTAAAAAAACTAAAGAATTATGTCAGAAATAAGGCAAGACCGGAAGGTTGTATAGCTGAAGGTTATGTGGCCGAAGAAGCTCTGTCATTTTGTTCTATGTACCTTAAAGATGTCCAGACTAGATTCAATCGCCCCGACAGAAACGAGGATTTTGTTGTTGAAAAAAGAAAGTTGTGGGTGTTTGAGTCTAAATGTCGTCCCACTAGCGCAACGCAAATCAAACAACTTAGTCCAAGCGAAAGACTTATCATAGAATGGTTTGTACTTGATAGCTGTGAAGAAGCCAGCCAATATATCGAGTAAGTACTGTTCCTTTTCTTTAACTTTTCATTATCTGTGAAGTATTTTCCTTTCTTGACTTCTTATACATATTCTTGTCATCAATGTAGAGAATTCAAATCAGTTTATCCCCAAAGTGATGTTAAAACCGAATTTCAAGAGTGGTTTCTCGAAAAGGTAATATATAATAACAAACATATGTTTTAATATATAACAAAGTAATAAAATATAACACACCTTTATCTATATTTGTTAGGTCTATTCAATGAAATCACAAAATTCTCTTGAAGTTCACAAGGAGTTGTATGCTCTTTCAATGCGTGCGAGAATAAATGTTCGTACTTACACCGCTTGCATAGTCAACGGTGTTAGGTTTATGGTAGTTGGTCGCGACTCCCAACGCACAACGCAAAACTCCGGAGTTCTAGCGGTGGACGAGAATAATGTGAAATATTATGGCCAATTAGAAGATATCATTGAGGTCGATTATCCATATGGATATTCCACTGTACTATTTCGGTGCAAGTGGTTCGATCCATGTCGGTACTCGACTGATAATGATATCACAATTATTAACACAGAACACGAATGGAACAAAGAAGATCAATTAATATTTGCTTCACAAGCCAAACAAGTGTTTTATATCCAAGAACCTTCTCGAGGTAAGCAAAAGAATAACCATCGGTGGGTTGTCGAGCATGTTAATCATCGAAAAATTTGGGATCTACCATTGCATGATGACCGCATCGAAGATGTTCAGAATGACTCTGTCCAGAATGTTGACAATGACTTAGCCGAAAGTCTCGATGTCGTTCGCAACAACTCTTCATCTAATTGTAACCTTGTAATCGACTTGAGTCAATACTTTCAAAACATTCCTACTTATGATACAGAGGAGGCTGATGTCGAGACTGATCCGCCAGCAGTTACTGTTAATGAAGTGTCTGATGCCGAGACAGATTATGATGAGAACGATCCCGATTATGATACAGAGGAGTCCGAGAGAGAGATGGAAATATATGACGGCGAGTCTGATTAAAACACTTGTTGTAATTTGTATTTGTATATGAGAGCCACTTGTTCTCATTTCTATATGTAATATGAAACTTTTTTTGTATTTTCATGTTGTGAAAGAAAACTTAATTCATGTTGTATTTCTGTGTTCTATATCCTATAACTTTTCAGGTAATGGCTGATGTCATGGCCCGAGGCCATGGCGGCGATGGAGCAGAGGATCCCCCACCTCCCGTTAGTAGAGGGGGAGGACAGCACGAGGCGTATCGTAAGACTTATTATTACCTTTTTTATTATAATATATTTATTCATATGTTATAAATTTCATGACTAATATTTTGTTGATGATAATTGCAGTTGTTCCAAGGAGGAAAACTAGGGGAAAAGCTAAAAACTTGAAACTTACAAAGAAGGTATAGCAAGCAGGGGGACCTTTGAAACTAACGTTTGACACACTTGCTACGTTTACCCCGATTGGTGAGCTTAGTGAGTGTTTCGTTCGTGAGGTCGGAATATATATGTGGGCATCGATCCCTTTCGACAAAGGTAGTTGGGACAAAGTTTCCCACGCCAATAGGGTCGCTTTGTTGGAGCATCTTAGGGTAAATGATCTATATAATTATATTTGTATATACTTTGGAAATTAGTCTTTTTACTCGACTAACTTTTTTTTGGCTATGTAAGTTACACTTTGATATTGCTGAGGTTGAGAAGGATCCCAATTTGATGGAAAGCATTAATTCAGAATTTCAAAAGCGTTATAGAGACCGCAAATCTGATGCAAAAAGAGAGTTTCTTAAAGCGGGAGGGTATGCTGATGTTGAAAAAGCTTTGGACAACCCTCCCTTGGGTATGGATCGTGCAAATTGGAAAAAAGCTATAGATTATTTCCACACGCCAGAACATCTAAATCGATCAAAAAGTAATAAAGAAGTTCGTGCAAAACAACAAATCACAAATCGTGGGGGGACACGCAAGTATAGTAGTGCTTGTTTTAAAGAAGTAATGTTTTATATACACATTTATAAAGAAGTAATAATTTATATATAAGAGTTTATTTAATGATGTATAATCTAATGTTTTATGTCAAACAGGAAAAGACCAGAGTTGAGGCATTCCGCGATGGTCATACGGACAAAGAGGGGAAATTTGATAGCCCAGTAACCGAGCAACAACATGTAAGTGTTTATTTTAAGTATAAATCTATTAAGCGTTTATACTTAAATCTATTAAATCATTTTGGTTAAATGCAGCGTGATCTACAACGAGCATATGAAGAATGTACTCAAACACCACCGGATCATATCGGGATATTCGAAAAGGTGTTGGGTGCTCGTCGTGGTCATGTTAAAGGGGTCGGACGAAAACCTTCCTTGAAAGGGTCGACTTGCTTTGAAGAGGGACAATCATCACAGCCACAAACTCAATCCACAGAGGTAAAGTAGCATTTTAAGTAGATTGCTATTTTGGTAATTGTTTGATACTTGTAAAGTATTATATAAAGATTATTGAATGCATTTTTAAATACATTGCTATTTTGGTAATTGTTTGATACTTGTAATATATGCATTTTTAAAGTACATTGCTATTTTTAAAGTACATTGCTATTTTGGTAATTGTTCTTTTAAAGTACATTGCTATTTTGGTAATTGTTTGATACTTGTAATATATGTTTGATACTTATAATGTATGCTTTATTTTGTAGAAAAATAAATTTGAGAAGTTGCTTGAGAACCCGGCATTTAGAGCTAGACTCGTAAAGATGATGGAGGAATCGTTTAATGCCGAAGAAGATGATGGAGGAAACAACGGGGACGAGGGACAAGATGGTGACGGAGGTACCGGCGAAGAGTAAGTTTGGTTTACCCGGTTTTGGGTATTTTGGATGAATTAGACGTAATATGTAAACGTAATATTGGATACTATTTGTTGTTTTTATGTTATTAGACAAACTTTTGTTTTATCCGGTTTTAGATAAATTGTGTAACCGTTTGGTACTAGTTGTTATGTTATTAGACAAATTTTTATGGTGTGTATGTTTATTTTGTTGGTTTATATATACATGACATAATTTTGGCTACTAAAAAGAGTAAATTGAAAAAAAAAAAAAAACACCTTTAGCGGCGACACTTTTAGCGACGACGACCATTACCGTCGACATTTTGGTGACTGTTGGAAACCTTTACCGGCGTCACTATTACCGGCGACAAATGTATTACCGGAGACACCTTTTACCGGCGACAGATGTATTACCGGCGACAAATTGAGCACTAGCGACGAAGGAGTTGCGGCGACATATCGCCGCTATTGGTATTACCGGCGACAATTGCCACTTTTAGCGGCGACACCCGTCGCCGCTATTGGTGCCGTTTCTTGTAGTTGTACCGTATGAATTGAGATGAGAAGATGGAGGATGTTTTCATCTTCATCAGAACTAAAAAACACCATAATAAATAGAAATCAAAATTAATAACCATTCTTTTACCATTAGCATAAAATGTACGACAAAATGAAAAAAAAAAAAAAAACACTGACAAATCCAATCTCTAAAAAATATATGCTTAAGACTTACTTTCCGAAGAGGAGACAACCTCACATTTTCATTTTTTCCATCGGATCTTTTATTTGAAAGTTCCTTGTTTGTTACACGGTTAGCATGCATTGTTGATTATTTCCCAAAAGTAATATGAAATGCCATAATACTGAGCAATTGGTTAAAGGGACTGATATGTACATAACTCAGAGACAAGAGTCAACAAGGGTTCATTGTATACTTCCAAACCTTGGATAGGCTCTGCATATTACTCTATTTCTTGTATTCCTAATTTTCAACATCATTTTTTAAAACCAAGCAGAAATCAATTTGATATTCAAAGTTCAGTACATGATCCGTCAACTTGATATGTCAAAAAATATAACCCAAATTGTGCCATCTTTAGGCAAATGTCACCTTAAAAAATTATTTTGAATATGTAGGAATTATTGTCCATGTGTAGTTAACGAACCCGTTAGACACCTTGGTGACTATTTGCAAAAAGATCTTCAATAATTTGCATATAGAGCCATATCCTGTCAGGATGTATACACACAACATGTTAGTTCTTAACAAAAACCATGATTTAACTCAAGACTTAGACGAAAGGCCCACAAATTCAACATTGCTGCTTGCGACTGATCATAAAATAGTCCAAGATTCGTACCTACACACATTAAAATGAACCAAAAAAATGATAAGTGAAAAGGGTAGAAAAATTAGTGACAAGGGTAGAAAAATTATCATTATAGTACCCCAAACACATTCTAGGCTCCATGAAAAAAATCAAAAAAGCCCCCTTCAAAAAAGCATGTTTTTCTAGTATTAAAAACCATTGAAATATGTTTATATGTCAATGATCGATGAAGTGTAAAATGTGCTAAACTTAAATTATTCAGAAACAAAAGTGAACGTTATAGATTTTTGCAATATAGGTAGTTT
The DNA here is from genome assembly GCA_023525715.1 of Cichorium intybus. NCBI lineage: Eukaryota > Viridiplantae > Streptophyta > Magnoliopsida > Asterales > Asteraceae > Cichorium > Cichorium intybus. Next base: position 91,021,360 of record CM042014.1, on the reverse strand, counting down.
CATCATTGTTTATAACCCATTTCATCGGTCAAATAATTGGAAGTTAGATTTTTTTTTTCTTCATAATCTCGTTCATCTTTTTCTATTCAATAACATGTAATTAATATATATTGAAAATAATAAAATTAAGATCACACGAACCAATGGGTATTCATATATCGTACTTGAAAGACATTTATAGGCAATTATCCTCTTTTCAGGCCGTGATTTAGTGGAACTTTGCAAAACTTCACCGTATTGATGCTAATGTGACGTGTAAAGTTAAGATCTAAAGAGGCATATAAGCTAAGCACATAACCACACCCAAATTATGCAAATTTCTACAAAACTTATTTATCAAATCTTGAAGCAGTCAAGATTTAAAGAAACCAACTATCAAGTTGGCATGCTGGAAGTGATTCAGTCACAAAATCCATACACATAATCAAAAAGGAAACAGGTATTCAGTCTGCAAGAACTTCTTTTCTTGTCATCAATAATTTGCATATAGAGCCATATCATAGTAAAAAAAAGCTATTATAGTTTTACATGCTATAGCTCGCTAAGAAAGGCCCAAAATTCAACATTTCAATATATTGGACTCATAATAAAGCAATTTTAAAATCAATTGTAGAAGCCACTATGAACAAATAAAGGAAATTTGTCAAAAAGTCAGTATATTTTGGCTCTATTTTGGAAAAAGTCCTCACTGGTTTTTATTTTGTGATTTAACCTTCTAAACCTGCAAAAGTTTGTGAAAAAGCTCATTTAATCTTAAATAACAGTTCAGGGGTTAATTCACAACTAAAACGATTTTTAAGGACTTTTCGCAACTAAAATGGCATTTTCTTCATTTTTGTAAGTGACATAACTTTTACATACGATGTGCAAATTCTGCAAACTTTATATTCCTAGAAAGGTGGTAAGTAGTACTAAAACTTTTTGTTTTTCAAAATTTTGTCTGAATATGTTTAAATCTATCGCTACAATCCCTTAAACATGAACACAAACTCATTTATATCACTTTCTAGTTATTTTCAAACATCCATATCTCCTACGTTAGAACTCCAGTTAACCTGAATTTTTTTTCGTATGTTTTTATTATTTCAAATAATACAATTTTCATACTGATGATGTTTCCTCTCTACTCGTAGATTTTGAAATATATAGTTATAAACATTGTATCCTTAATAATTCGAATTCCATGTGTTTCAACACTTATTTTCATATGAGCATATCTTTTGCTATACACATCAATTTCAATTGATTCTTTTTCGTATGTACTCTTTGGAATATACGAAAACTTTCATATAGAAAGTTTCTTCTTAATAGGTTCAGATTTTGACTTATTCTTCTTCAAACATGACATCTATTCAACATGTGGAATATTGTGACATACAGCTATAAACGTAGCTTCAGATCTCAATAAATTAGATCTTGACTTCTGCTATATATATCCATTCCACTTGATTCTTTTTCTTATATTTTGTTACACATCCATTTCAAGTAATGCTGATAGAAAATAAGTGTTATCAAGAGGCTATGTTTGCAAATGAATAAGTCAAGATATAAAGTTATTAATGTTGGAATACGATAGCATAAAAACAACGCAGCGGAAACAAAATATAAAATCGTATTCAACCCGGATCATAGAATCATGCACACTTCTGTAACTGTTAATTCAAGAGGGTTCAAGAAATACCTTTTTAATATCAGATCTGATATTGTTAGGATAACGAGAGCCCAAAGCAGAACTCCTCTAATGTAATCGCACCCAAGACGACGATCCAGCACCCGTTGATGTAGTATATACCTTTGCTTGAAGTTTTAGCATGTAATACATAGGGTTTATGAGGAAATCAGCTGTATACCGAGGGTGGGGAGGAGGGTGACCAATTTTAGGGTTCTAGGATGAAATACAACTCAGATCTAGAGTTGTATTTATAGTGCTAGTCATCCTTATCTCATTCTTTGTGGATAATGACTATTTGAAATTCAAACTGTTGATAATTTCACTTTAGTCCTTTATCCTTTTTTTAGTTTCTAATTAATAAACCTCTATTTTGGTATATTAATAAGCTTAACCCCTCAAGTTTATTTTCGATCTCTTTAGCTAAATCGTCTCTTGCATGTAACCCAAAAGGACCCTACTTTTTATAATAATATTACCAACTTATTATAATGATGTGCATATAACCAACAGTCTCCCACTTACACTTGTTATAACAACTCTATGGTCTAATATTCCCTAACCTAGTAAGGTGTATGCCATCCTAGACAAGTGTCGTATTCATATAATGAAACAGTTCTTAAGCAAGTGATCAAATATTCCTTTGTTCTACAAGATATCAATATAAATGTCTAACATGGAATTCTGTCAGTCTCAAACATTCAATATTATTTTTCCTGATAGAGATTTGTGATGACCATAATAAACTGCACTTATTGATTATATATCAACTCAGTTCGAGTACGGCCGTACATTTGTAGACAACACTAAATCATCGAGGGGCCCACTGATATCCCTTCTCCTGTTTGGGCAGAAGGAACAAATAAAATTTGACTACACGGACAACATTGGAGAAAACCAAGCCATAACAGACTGCAGGTCTAAGAATCAATGCATCTCCGCTTGAAGAATATAAGATATTACCATCTTAGAATTACTCGTGAAAAATTCCATTTGATAATCTCTAAGTACATGTTACTCCAATACTTAATCCCTATTCAGTACACATGAGAATTAGTGCATCTCTATGCTATGTCCATCTCTATGGACAATCCACTAATTCCTCATGTCAGCCTTGAATCAATACTTACTTCCAAAAGTATGACTGACTGTGGATTGTTTGAATAATAATTGATTTATTCGGGAAGTCAATAAAACATGCAAAATTGGAACACAATGACAAACTAATGAAATGACTGCCTCCATGCATATATTAAGTTCTCCACATAATATTATTCAATACAAATATTAGTTTTAAAATGCTTAAGTTCCCAACACAAATCAAACTAAATTAAATACACTCATACCAACTCATTTGCAAAGCTAATGCCTATCGACCTAGTATGAGAATCATGATTGACCTGAGATAACGGTTTAGTGAATGGATCAACAAGATTATCTTCTGGTGTAACTCTACTAATCGTGATGTCTCCATCTTCAACGAGCCTCCGGATATAATGGTACATTTGGTGTACATGCCTTGTGTGCTTGTGAGCTCTAGGTTCTTTCGCCAAGGCGACTGCACCCTCATTGTCACAGAAGATCTCAACTAGATCACCAATGCTAGGAAAAACACCGAGATCCTTGATGAACTTCTTCATCTACATGGCTTCCTTTGCTGCTTCATTAACTGTAATATACTCCGCCTCCGTTGTTGAATCAACTACTGTTTCTTGCTTGGTACTCTTCCAAGTTACTACCCCACCATTCAGTAAGAACATGAATCCTGACTGCAAACAGGAGTCGTCTCTATCGATTTGGAAGCTAGCATCACTATAACCACTTACAGTGAGTTCTTCCATGCCCCCATAGACTAAGAACACTTCCTTCATCATTTGAAGATACTTAAGAATGTTCTTGAGTACGGTCCAATGATTTTCACTAGGATTGGCATGATAACGACTCGTCATACTCATGGCACAAGAGACATCAGGCGTTGTACATAAAATGGCATTCATGATCGATCCCATTGCTAAAGCATATGCGATTCGACTCATTCTTTCTCGTTCATCACTAGAACTAGGACATTCGTCTCTACTCAATGTCATACCATGTTGCATAGGCATGAATCCTTTCTTGGAATCCTGCATCTTGAATCTTTTCAAAATTTTGTCTATGTATGTACTCTGGCATAAACCAATGAGTCGCCTAGATCTATCTCTATAGATCTATCTCTATAGATCTTTATACCCACTAGCTCTGACATGTACACATGGCTCATCTTCACTTCTCGAAAATCCAAATTCTTTGACTTTCTCATCGAAGAAGAGATTCCTGCTGCAAGATGCTTGTTTGAGTCCATAAATCGACTTCACAAGTTTACACAATCTATTGGGATATGTAGACTGTACAAAACCCTCTGGTTTTGTGATATACGCATCCTCTGAAAGTTTTCCGTTAAGGAAAGCAGTTTTAACATCCATTTGCCATACTTCATATTCAGAAAATGCTGCGATGGCAAATAATATCCTAATAGATTTAATCATCGCCACTGGTGAAAAAGTTTCCTCATAATCAATCCCTTGGGTTTAAGTATAACTCTTTGCCACCAGTCTGTCTTTATATGTGTATACCTTTCCATCCATGTCTGTCTTCTTCTTGAAGACCCATTTACGCCCAACCGTTTTAAGGCCAGGTGTTTGATCAACCAAGTTCCAAACTTGGTTATCATACATGGATTTCATCTCGCTCTCCATATCCTCCTTCTATTTGGCAGCATCTAGGCCTGCCATTGCTTCCTGATAGCTGGTAGGTTCATCGTCATCTACAATTGACTCATCACCTTCAGTAATATGTAAACCATAGAACTGAGGTGCATGACGTACTCTACCAGATCTTCGGACAGGAGGTGGAGGTATGTCAGATTCCTCAGTTGTACGTGGCTGAGGGTTAACAGGTTTTTCAACCTCTGATTGAGCGCTAGTGCCAACATAAGGTCCTTTATTGATTGGCTCTTGAATATCATCAAGATCAATTTCGCTCCCACTGGCCTCTTGGTGTACCAGCTCCCTCTCTCGAAAGACTGCCCTTTGTGCAAAAATCACCCTGTTTTCCGAAGGTTTGTAAAACAAATATCGAAAAGAACTTGCAGGATAACCAATAAAGTAACACCTCTCTTATATGTGTTCTCATTTGTGGATGGCTTCACGACGGACGTAAGTATCGCAACCCCATACTTTCAAATGCGCTAATGAGGGTTTAGTCCCATTCCATATTTCAGAGGGTGTCTTGCTGACCTTCTTAGTTGGTACAAGGTTCAGCACCTTTCATGTAGTCTCTAAGGCATAGCCTCAGAAACTGATTGGAAGCCTAGTACGACTCATCATGGACCGAACCATATCAAGTAATGTTTGATCCATCCTCTCGGCTACACCATTATGTTGTGGTGTTCCAGGAGGAGTCAGCTGTGAAGCAATTCTACAGTTCCATAGATGATTGTAGAATTCTTGACTAAGATATTCTCCACCCCTATGGGATCGAAGGATCTTAATCCTTTTGCCCCGTTAATTCTCTACTTCGTTCTGGAACGTTTTGAACACCATCAAGGTTTTAGACTTAAGTTTAATCAAATAAACATACCAATATCTACTGAAATCATCAATAAATGTGTAAAAGTACCTTTCTCCATGTCTTGTAGTTGATCTAAACGGTCCACACACATCAGTGTATATGAGGTCCAACAAATCCTTGCCTCTTTCACAGTCCCTGTGATTGGCGCTTTTGTTATCTTGCCTGATAAACAATACTTGCATACATCATCAGACTTGAGGTCGAATGATTCCAAAATCCCATCCACTTGGAGTTTGGCGATGCATTTCTTGTTTATATGGCCAAGTCGACAATGCCATAGACACGATTTATCCAATACACTTTTCGATGTCATTGAATAAACATTTATGATTAAGCTATCATTTCTTCTAATGCTCATGATAGTTCCATAAATACCATTTGTAGGACATGCTTTAAAGTAAAGACAATTATTTATGAAAACTAAAATATTTCCATTATCAAAACCAAAATCAAAATCGTCTCGATACAAAGCACTAAATAAAATAAGGTTTCTTGCCGTTTTTGGCGAATAGAAACAATCTAATAAATTAATAGAAAATCCTATAGAAAGCATGAGCTCTGTAAGACCCGTATCCTGATTATAACATATACTTAAAATAAGAGTGTTAGGAATTATATGATCATTGGTAGTTATAAAGCTAAGAAAAACTTTAGTTATAATTTCATATGAAAATCAGCATTTTGTGTCGTTTTTAGAAAACTCATAATTAATTCTATAAAAATCGTTTGGACCTCAAACCAGTGCACAAAGTTTACAAATTGAGTCTAGTACAATTACCAAAAATAATAGTAACCTTGAAAATGACATTATCTATGGTAAAAAATGCAATATTTACTGATTAGTTCGGAATTGACAGATTAGATAGTCTGTTTTCAAAAATTCATAATAAATCATAGAAAAATCGTATAAATACGTAAAATACATCCCTGGAAAGCTATTGAGATAAAGTTCTGGAATATCAAATAAAAACGTGAATTTCATGGGTTTAAAGTCGGCTAAACAAGTCTTGAACAGACTGATTCTAGAAGGTATTAATTTCAACAATGTTATATTATTAAAATCTTTTGTCAAAAGTGTCATGCCATTTTTTATTCAAGAATTCAAGTATAAATACCCCTCAAAACATCTCATAAACCACACAACTAAATCTCAATCCAATATATAGAGGTTTCTAAGCACTAGATAGTAAGCAAGTGAGCGGAAGGAAGCTTAAAAGCCTAACGAAGGAGTTATAGATCTCGATGACTGGTCATAAGGTAACTACAAACCTTTCTATAGCTTAATTAGGTATTGTAAAATAGTTTTTGTTAAGAGTAGAATATTTAATAAGTATAACATATGTTATATTATACTAATTTCTAACAATAGTAAACAAAAACCTTAAAATGTCGTTATTATAACAATTCGTAATTTCCGAAAATAATACCGATTGATTTACTTACGAGGACGGTGACTAGGCCGATTACTTGGGATCTGGTTGTTGGATTTTCCGAAAGGCTAAAATGCTGAAAGGATCCTGCCATCCCATCTAATCTTCTACCTGGCCGTTCTTTACTTGATAAATCATGGAGTATCATATTGGAATTATTGAAGGGTTTAATGATGCGACTATAATATAGTTAAGGATTAAGAAATGATAGATTTCTTATTATGTTAACAGTTAAAGTTGAAGGAAATACAAAGCCGAGAAAGATAAACGATATAGTCAATTATAATCAGGTGAGTCTTCTCACTATACTATAGGTGATATTGCATGCATAGGAAGGAAGATATGTTAGACTAAGGTGATCTTAGATGTTATGATTATTGTATGAATTATTACTATGATAATGATTGTTTGTGGACGGAACGAGATAACTCGCGAGCCAATAGGCGGAACGGGAATAGCCTGCGAGTCATTAGACGGAACGGGAAAAGCCTGCGAGCGATAAGACAGAACGGGAACTGCCGGTGAGTCTTCAGGCAGAACAGGGATAGCCCGTGAGTCTCACAGACATATGAATGGTTATTGTGTGTTGTATGTTATGTGATGGATCGTATGGTATTTTGAGGAACTCACTAAGCTCCGTGCTTACCCTTTCCCTATATAAACTACTGTTCCAGGTACATCAGGTACAATGGATGGCAAGGCGTGACGTGTATACACTGTGCTGCTTCATTGGAGGACTGTTTTTGAATTAATATTCCGCTATATTGAGATTTCGTTAACTTCTGTTAATCCTAGGGTGTTTTCATTAAACTTATAAGTTATGGAATTTTATGAAAATTAATTAAGTGGCTTTTCTTATATTGAAGTTTTCATTTTTAAATTTACCCTAAAATTTTGGGATGTTACAACTTGGTATCAGAGCACAACTTGAGAGAATCAGGCTCACTTAATGAGTTCTGGACTCAAGTTAAGGCTTAAGAGTTTTCTTAAAACATTTTTACAAAATAAAGATGTTTTATGAAGGTTGAACTGAAGACACAGTGTCTACCGCCAGCCGACGCCAGTATGAGAAAAGGGTTAAGTATTTAATATTGTGGATGTTAAAAAAAACATATGGTATATGTTTGCTGAAATGCCTGGTAGAGATCACACATTGTTGTATTATTATCTGCTATTTGCTAATAGAACTGTATGTCAGTGCCGATAGGTTGCTTAGAGATTTCCACTAAGTTGTATACAATATGGACTGAATAGTTATAGAATGTGTGAGTTGACCTTATTGCATGTTCCTTGTTTGGTTGTTGCTTTAGGGAAGATTCTCTTATTTGAAAGACTGTTTAGTTCGATATTGTATACAACTAAGTTCGCGAAACAATTTGTCATCACTGGAGGAAGTTCCGTCTTAGTTAGAATAGCAGGGTGGGGATGGGATTCCAAGTATTCCTAGAAGGGTTGACATATGCCTTGTAAGGGCATATGTGTTAAAATTATCGGTGAGAAGCGAATTGGATATTTCGAGACGGGTCTTGGAACGAACATGGATAGGTGTGGAAGGTAGTAGTGAGCTCCTACTATCGAAAGCACAGGATCTGCGTTTGAGTCGGGAGTTCGTCACGAAGGATCCAAGGAGCTGAGTATGTGAGTGTCTAGCATAGTTGACTTAAATGCTAATGTAATGTGGTAAACCTTTATCCATTCGATTGTTGAATGTTGATTGTGAGGTTCAGTATGAACAATTAAGATGTGATCATACCAGTTTGGTTGGACCGATCATGCTTAAGTTGATTACTGAGCTTAAAGACTGTTGAAAGGGAGAATGTCAAAGTGCTATTGTGGTAGCTATTTTTCATGCAACTAATGGGCGCACAAGTCAGACAAGGACTAGAGGATGCAAGGGTGAGTTTTCCAACTCACGGTCCAAGAGGTGCAAGCGGCGCCTGAGATGATAGCGGGTATTTTTGAGTCGACTCTGTACATGCCTAGTGCTGTGTAATAGTGGGGCTACCTACCCTTGTATTGATCTTGCTTGAGTGATTGATCAGGTCGTGTGGGTTAAGAGTCTGGATCACTCGCTCGTGATTGAGGTAACTGACGATAGAGGTGTTGACTAGGGTCGCAAGCGGATGAGTAACATATGGTGGTTGATGTAAACGTCTTTACATTATCGAAACATGTTTATTGAGATGGTGTTTGCCCCTGATGCAAGTTGTTGGCTGAGCAGAGTGGGCTTGGTTTTTGTTCGAGAGTAAGGGCTCGTAAAAAAAATTATAAATCGAATAAACAGACTTGGACTTTAGTCCAAGTGGGGGAGGAATACGAAATTAAGGGAACAACATGAATATTATATTGAATCAATAAAATTATTAAAATTATAGTAACACGTCAATATATTTAATTCATTACTACAACTTTATATTAATACATTAAGAAAAGTTTCAGAACTACTAACCTAAACTGGAGAATCAGAAAGAAGCGAGAAAAGATCTTCTACACTCCAATCTTTGTCATCATTAGGTTGACTTGTACCTTCTTGAGGATTTGGAAGTGGTATGCTTTCAGTTATTGGAGGAGTAGCTCCAAAGTATGGGGTCTTGATAGGGTTGGAACCTGTAACCCCATGATTAGGGGCTAAATATTGACTCATTTGGGGCGTGTGTAAGTAGGGCAGTGATGAGGAAGGGCTCTAATTCGGAACCAGTTGGGGGTAGCTATAAGAAGGAGGAAACCAGGCTAGGTCACCTACAAAGCCTCAAGAATTCTCCTCACTCGAAGACTCGAGTAAACCAGGGTTAATACTACTCATACCAGAATTAGATGGCGGAGCTTGCTGCTGTGTATGAGTTCTTGATGAATTTTCCCCCTTTTCCTGAATTTTTCTCTTCCTAAATACAATCTTATGAGCAGCTTGTATTAGCTTCTTTGTGCCGTCTGTTAGACCCGATTGTGACCCTTCAATTATCGCTTCTTTTTCTTTTTTTAGGTTGGGTATTAAATCTACCGATAATTCTGTTCCCTCAATAAATTCATTACCAAATTCCTGTGGCACAAATAACTTTAGTAATTTCAACCTTATGATATAATGGAATTAAAAAAATGTAGTTCTTTACCTCAGCACGATCAATAAGGGTTTGCAAACTCGTAAGTTGTCGTTGGGGCCAATGATTGATACCTAATTCTCTACAGCGTTTTTTTAATTGTGTCGTTCCAATGTTGAGTTCCTTCGCAGCTTTCTCAATTGGTTCGTTAAAGTGTTCAGCTATTATTTCCTTACTTAATAAATGTCTGAAACCTCTTCCACTACCACCTGCTATGTTTTCTGAACTAGAAGGTTCAAATCTAATTGTATTGTTATCATTCTGGATCATTTGAACATGATCCTGATTTTTTGACCCAAAGATGGACATTGATTCATCAAAATTGGTGGCCTCTATTGGTAATAATTGTTGGTTTTCAACTAAAATCTCAGGATTCTGAAATCCTTCTAGATTCCTTTGAATCAACCGAAGATGATCTTGATATTGAAAACCAACCCCATACTCGGGATTCAATTTAATATTTATGTTATGAGTCCTCTGTAATTGGTTCTCATCCTGAATACCAGCCATGAATTCTTGATTCATGGGGACAAACTCACTGCTTGTTGGGTGCACGTCCATGAATGGATTGTACTCAGTTAGACCATCCACAAATGGGTCTACAAATAACACATGTCAAATGATAAAACAAAATAGAATACTTATAAATGGATCATTCAAAAGAATTTAACCTGGTAGAAGGCATGGAGTCTGATCAAGTGCAAAGTCAGATGCATGCACCGGATCATCTGAGTTAATGTTCAACTCGGGAAAAATTTCCGGCTCATCGTGGAGAGGCTCTATTGGTAGTATATCTGGAAGACTGTACCATAATTCAAAATCAAACAAAACATTAGCAAGGTAATCGAAGTATGATGATATATGTCTAGAATGTTAGAGTCACCAAACTCTATTAAGAATGCTTGGTTTGAAGTACCCTCTCCTTGCGGAAAACCAGGTCCAGGGTTCGACAAATCGCCCATTGAAGATCTGTTTTCCATGACTCGACTTTAAATATGAGTTCGTTTACGAACAAACTAGTGATAAGAGAGGATGAGACTGAAAATGAATGATACTACACACTTGTATATATAGTATCTTGCAGCTAGAACCGAAAGGACACACGGAACTGAAAGGACACCTCACATTTTAATTACCGAAATTCAAACTAACTACAGTAGATGCGACTTTTCACTACCCCAAGTGACATTTTTTCAAAATTCCCTGCTTGACTCTGGTGAGAACGAGATAATAAATAGACTTTTGAAATAAAACAAAATTTTATATAATGGAAATAGTTTAAAGAGTGTTCAGTACTCCAAAAAAAAATTACAAAAGATGATGTAAATTTTATATTCGGTGAAACACAAAAATTTGGAGATTCTACAAAAATAGACTTATTTAGCCAAAAAGTATTTAAAAGAAATGTTGAATTGAGGCAAATGTGCGTTGAAATATGACGAATTCATATAAATACGAAATAGTGTTAAAATTAGGTGTTGCAAGTTAACTAGGTTAACTATGTATATAGGTAGATTAGAAAGTACTAAATATGTACTGTAGATAGTAGCCGGTCAAGCAGATGTGTGGGACTGTGAGAAACAGTTAGAGTTTTTTTTTACATCTAGAGTAATTAGAAGAAAAGAAGTATGGGGTGAATGAGAATAATAGGACCTTAAGCATTATTACAGAGGTATGTGAATGTTGAAAGGGAAAGATAATTAAATCTTGTAAAGTTTCGGCAATAAGACGAGGAGGATTTTTGAAGGACACAAGGACTCGATGGGAAATACATAGAGGCGTTCGAGAATGCGGATTTCGGGACGAAATCATAATTAATTCTATAAAAATCGTTTGGACCTCAAACCAGTGCACAAAGTTTACAAATTGAGTCTAGTACAATTACCAAAAATAATAGTAAGCTTGAAAATGACATTATCTATGGTAAAAAATGCAATATTTACTGATTAGTTCGGAATTGACAGATTAGATAGTCTGTTTTCAAAAATTCATAATAAATCATAGAAAAATCGTATAAATACGTAAAATACATCCCTGGAAAGCTATTGAGATAAAGTTCTGGAATATCAAATAAAAACGTGAATTTCATGGGTTTAAAGTCGGCTAAACCAGTCTTGAATAGACTGATTCTAGAAGGTATTAATTTCAACAAAGTTATATTATTAAAATCTTTTGTCAAAAGTGTCATGCCATTTTTTATTCAAGAATTCAAGTATAAATACCCCTCAAAACATCTCATAAACCACACAACTAAATCTCAATCCAATATATAGAGGTTTCTAAGCAATAGAGTGTAAGCAAGTGAGCGGAAGGAAGCTTAAAAGCCTAACGAAGGAGTTATAGATCTCGATGACTGGTCATAAGGTAACTACAAACCTTTCTATAGCTTAATTAGGTATTGTAAAATAGTTTTTGTTAAGAGTAGAATATTTAATAAGTATAACATATGTTATATTATACTAATTTCTAACAATAGTAAACAAAAACCTTAAAATGTCGTTATTATAACAATTCGTAATTTCCGAAAATAATACCGATTGATTTACTTACGAGGACGGTGACTAGGCCGATTACTTGGGATCTGGTTGTTGGATTTTCCGAAAGGCTAAAATGCTGAAAGGATCCTGCCACCCCATCTAATCTTCTACCTGGCCGTTCTTTACTTGATAAATCATGGAGTATCATATTGGAATTATTGAAGGGTTTAATGATGCGACTATAATATAGTTAAGGATTAAGAAATGATAGATTTCTTATTATGTTAACAGTTAAAGTTGAAGGAAATACAAAGCCGAGAAAGATAAACGATATAGTCAATTATAATCAGGTGAGTCTTCTCACTATACTATAGGTGATATTGCATGCGTAGGAAGGAAGATATGTTAGACTAAGGTGATCTTACATGTTATGATAATTGTATGAATTATTACTATGATAATGATTGTTTGTGGACAGAACGGGATAGCCCGCGAGCCAATAGGCGGAACGGGAATAGCCTGCGAGTCATTAGACGGAACGGGAAAAGCCTGCGAGCGATAAGACAGAACGGGAACTGCCCGTGAGTCTTCAGGCGGAATAGGGATAGCCCGTGAGTCTCACAGACATATGAATGGTTATTGTGTGTTGTATGTTATGTGATGGATCGTATGGTATTTTGACGAATTCACTAAGCTCCGTGCTTACCCTTTTCCTATATAAACTACTGTTCCAGGTACATCAGGTACAATGGATGGCAAGGCGTGACGTGTATACACTGTGCTGCTTCATTGGAGGACTGTTTTTGAATTAATATTCCGCTATATTGAGATTTCGTTAACTTCTGTTAATCCTAGGGTGTTTTCATTAAACTTATAAGTTATGGAATTTTATGAAAATTAATTAAGTGGCTTTTCTTATATTGAAGTTTTCATTTTTAAATTTACCCTAAAATTTTCGGATGTTACAAGCTCGTAATCCCCAATCCTTTTGACAACAGTCGTATGTCTGTTGCCCATGATTAGGTCAAGCTCCGCATGCCTCAGCTTCCTACTTCTTCTTAGTCCCTGCACATCAGAGTAAATGTGAGTACTACATCCTGTGTCTAGGACCCATGAATTAGTAGTAGAAGTATTATGGAGTTCTATCATGTATATACCTGAGGTGCCAGACACTTTGGCTTGATCTTCTTAATCTCCTCTAGGTATTTAGGGCAGCTTCGCTTCCAGTGTCCCTTTTCTACGTAGTGGAAACAAATGGCCTCATCAGGGTTTGTGTAATGTCCAAATTTGACATAAACGCGGAATAAGAACATCATAAACACTCAAGAACAATATAAAACGTGCTGAATGATTCATATATGTGAGATAATACAAAGATTAGGCTCCTAGGGTATAAAACCCGAGTACTACAAATATGTTCAATATCTCTCACATTGTAAGCTCTCACCTAATATTGAAGAATACAATGAATATATATAGGCAAGCTACATAACTAGGTCAAAACCCTAATACCTATATGTCATAGTGGGCCTTCCAAGCCCGTAAGTGATTAGCTCATGGAAAGCTTTGTACCCTAACAATCTCCCCCTCGAAGCTTGGAATGGATGACGCGGCTCTAAGTGCCATAATGAGCAACTAGCGAATCTGAAGCCGATAGTGATGTAATGTGTAGAAGCGAATCCTCGAATCTCAATACATTAGTAGACTCCAATCACGGGCCCAACGATAGCGGCGTGAATAAGAACCGTGCTATAAAGGACCTTCAAACCTCAAGCAACCAAAAGTAATCCCCAAGATAAACATAAGCGTATACCCGTCAAGAAAATACAGTTAGGAATCAAAATCTGAATCACCTCATAAAAACGACTAACTCCCCCTCTTCGTCACATCGGACTCCAAGATTGTAAGCGTGAAGTATTCCGCCAAGAGAAAAGTCACCAAAAAGCGTCATGTAATAATCCGAAAACCTATTTCTCAACCAAACTCGATCGAGAAAAACCAAAGTCGAGAGTCAATAACACCTGACTCATCGCATCGAATAAACGTCAAAGTATATCGAGACTAAGAAATAATAACCAACATCAATAAATCTCTTCCATGCTCCGCTAAAAATCGTCTCTTCAAAAGTTCCAATCCGACTATCGAATGATCACCCTTAAATCTCCCCCTTTTTATGATCGAAATAAGACCATAAAACATCGTGTGGGCATGAGAATGTGCTTGAACGATATAAAAATTAGGAACTCCCCTTGACATGTAGATAAAACGGTAATGACCGAATCAAAGGGATCAAAGTGGAAAAATACGAAAGATAGAGCTCTGAGTTGCGAAAACACGATGAGCATCTGTAATAAAACCCGTATCCACCTCGATCGAGCACCAAAAAATATAACTTTGGCTATCCGAAACAATGTTGCTCATGTAATGAATTGCTTGTGACCGAATTCCATCATAAATTTCAAACGGAATCCAAACTTTTGTAATTAATTTACAACCATATGATTTTACTAGGAGTAAATTAGGCCACGTTGCCTTATTTGAGTTAAATGCAGTTTCAATGTAAGACCCATTTTCATTTTGAGATGCTTACTAAGGTAAGTAGAGTTATTACCTTATAAATTAGTATGGTTCTAGCTTTGAATTATTTAGAGTTGTGTGGCAATCTTTTATGATTACCTTTGAGTTATGAGTTGATTGATTAATGAGAAGAGGTTAAAGCCTTTCTTATGTACTAATCTTGGAGTGATTATGATTAGTTAGAGTGTTGTACGAGTTTGGGTTGTTAGAAACTCGTTTAGGAGAAGTTTGAGCTTAAAAAGTGAAATTCCAGATTCACACGGGGGCGTGCAGATTCTGCACGGGGCGTGTAGAATCCTACAGTGAGCCTTTCTAGATTCACATGGGGGCGTGCAGATTATACACGGGGCATGTAGAATCCTGCAGTAAGCCTTTCCAGAATCACACGGGGGCGTGCAGATTCTGCACGGGGCGTGTGGAATCCTACAGTAGCAAATAGTAGAAGAGGTGGATCCACAGGGGGTCGTGTAGAATCCACATGGGGTCGTGTGGACCTGACAGACCTATATAATGTGCAGAAAATGCTCATTTCGGGAAAAATACACCCAACTTCGATTTCAGAGCATAAAGAGGCGATTTTCTGTCAAATTGAAGCTAGAGATTCGTAGGGAAACATAAAGAGACTCGAATCTAACCCTGCACACACGCTCTTGATTCCTAAATCATCGAGTCGAGTTTTAATGGTGGAACGAGTAGAACCGCAGATTTGGGGTTTCGGTAAATATAGAGTTGGTATTTACCGTTACTACTCCTTTTTCCTCTTTCAATGACTACATCTTTGAGTTAGATGTTATTGAAATGATTATGGTTGTTAGAGTATTGATTTAGACTACGATGATACAACCAACTCTAGCATACAGGAGCCCGATACGCGTAATTTGGAGGTTTCCAATACTGAGTTGATATCAGATAACCAAATTTGGAATTGAGAAATAGTGAAATTAATCATATGTGATTTAATATACGATTGAGATTATGTTCAAACTGAGAAGTAAGAGTTATGTCTTGTTCTATGTAATATATATGTGTGTATGTTATGTGGATACTACAACCAATTAGAGTCATAGTGGTTCTGTTATCTGTGTATAACAAGAGATGAATTGCAATATATATTGAGTATAGTTGATTGTTATTATGAGTATATGTGACAATATAGTCGAGTTTACGAGTAGTACCGATTGTGATACTTATGATCGAGTTAATGTTACTAATAATTAGCTAGTGTTTGTAAAGCTAATATGTTTGCAGGTTTCATAGTTAAGAGAAGATGGATTTGCAAATGAGATTAGCATAATGAGAATGATGAGGATGATTATTGAGAAAGATTTATGGAATGTGATTGAGATTTCTCACTAAGCTTTTTATAAGCTTACACTTGAGTTTATGTTGTTTTGCAGGTAACTGTAGATGTAATAAGGGAAGGCATGTGATTAAGATTGATGGACAAGTTTAGAGCCTGTCCTTTAGTTATGTTAGATTTTATTTGTAATGCGTGGTCTGTTTTATATGGACCTTTTGTGTAATTAATATATTGATAACATCTTGTTCACGTGGTTTGAGTACAAGTATGCCCTTTTGATGTGTTATTGTTTTAAAAAATTTTGGGTGTACTTTGTATGAGAAACCAGGCGTTACAAGTTGGTATCAGAGCATGGTTTAAGTGAACTAGGTCTTTGAGTGTAAAGTCCTAGACTTGAACCGAGGAGAGAAAGAGAGAGCCCCTATCACATGCTTAGGAAAAGATATTGCTGCAGATTTTAGTTTATGAGCTAAGTATAACTTTTATGTTATCTCATTGCTATATTCTGTGTGAATATAGATGTGGAGATAGATGAGGATGAGTTGATAAATCAGTCACATTCAGTTGGACCTACAGAGGATGATGAGACGATAGTTTGGTTGATATGAGATATCAACTAATGAGAAGACGAGAACTTCAGTTGATAATGAGATGTCAACTGAATACGAGATGAGATACTAATTGAGATGAGATTCTGGCTAATGACGAGATTCCAACTGATGATGAGATAAGATCCTGGATGAGGCAAAATTCCAACTAATGATGAGAAAGAGTATGAGCATAAGCTGAGCATGAGCTAAAAGTTGATACATGTGAGTGTAGCCGAGTACACTCGAGAGTTGAGATTCAAAGTATGCAAGTTTCAGCTAATGAGAAAACAAGATTTTGTTGCTATGAGGTATGTAAGTAATTTACTTAAAACGGTAGTTGTAACGAGTTATATGTGTTTAATTGTTGATAATACATGTAGTAGAATATGTGTGAAATGTTTGGACACATAAAAGATCAATTGAAATTACATGTGTTAGAGAATTGTGGTTATAAAGTGTAGTAACCGGCATTGAGATGAGAATCTCATGTCCACTTGAGGTAAGGTTTACATATCACATAACGAGTGCTTGATATGAGTTAGGATGGATAGAAACCCATCTAGGAGAAGTTGAATGATAAAAAAAAGAGAAAGAGTAGTAGAAACAAATTTTGGCTTATGCAGCTTTAAAACTGGTCGTGTTCAATGAACACGGGTCGTGCTGTACCTACAGAAGCAAACAGAAGAAATTTTGTAGATTTGCATGGGCCGTGTTGAATCTACACGGGTCGTGCTATGCATACAAATTGTTTTGAATGTGTGAAATTATTTCATTTTGATATTTTATATATATATATATATATATATATATATATATATATATATATATATATATATATATATATATATATATATATATATATATATATATATTGGTAGTTGTTTCATAGATATGACGATATTTCTGTATACTAGTACTTTGTGGTTGAGACCACATATTTTGTGGGACCACATAACTAGTACTTATTATGGATCACAATGAATGGCTAAAATAGCCAAAACAGTATGAGTTGAGAAAGACGATGAGTGTGTAGTTGATTGCGCACCATAGCTGATTATGAGTTGACATGTTGAGTGTTGAATTCTATGATTTGGAGTTGTCACATAATGAGATATTTGTAACAGAGATGTCAGAGGATATTTGAGTAACCACATAAAGAGTACTTTGTGGTATAATTGAGAGAACCTAGAGTGGTTCATATAGGCCTTATTGGCCTAGAGATTGAGTTAATTACCGAGTAAATGTGGTTGAGACCACATATGCTGTGGGACCACATATCGAGTAAAGTGGTTGAGACCACATATGTTGTGGGACTACATATCTAGTAAAGTGGTTGAGACCACATATGTTGTGGGACCACATATCGAGTAAAGTGGTTGAGGCCACATGTCACACCCAAAAATTTTCGCAAAATATTTGAACTTTTAAAAACAACTTTTATAAAAGAAGCTATGAGTTTACAAAAGATAAGTATCTCAAAACCAACTTATGACGAAATAAACATAATAAAGTGCGGAAGCAAAATAATGATAATGTCCCAAAAATGGAAATTCTCCTAATAGTGGTATCCCGGTGCTCCAAGTCACGCCTCAGCCTCTTTGATCTTATACCTGAAAATGTTAGGGAGAACCGTAAGCATAAAGCTTAGTGAATTCAAACACAAACATCATATTAATATTCACATTTACTAATCTAAATCCATTTCCAATTATAATTACATTAATAAGCAAGGAACAAATCAATGCTTATTTTTAATAGGGCGGACTTGTAGGTTTGAGCCGCACCGGGTAAATCTCGTATCCTTTGGCCTCGATCCCCGCACCTCATAAAGAGTATAACGTTGGTGATCTTACCTGACTACCCCTCATAGTATTAATCAATCACATACAGTGCACATGTACGATTTTATAATAATAATATAACATGCTTTAAATATTACATCTAAACAATCACACACGAGCTAACTAGCAAACATTAACACTAATACAACGGTGTGAGAGAACTCACCTTGAGTGAGTGAGTAACAGATAGGAGTCAATATAAGGCTACCAAGCTTGTGCAAACTTCAACGCTTCACCTAAACAGAACTAAAGCTTAGAAGAGTGAAGTTGTGAAACTAAGAAATGAGAAAGGAGTAATCACAGCAAGGTCCCTAAAACAGTCCTGCTGATCCGGACTGAATAACTCCAAAATACACAACCGAAACATAGGCTTAAATAATTGTTTCAAGAAACTACAATGGCTTAGGTTTCCAGAACCATAAGGAACTCCTCATAACTCCAAAGGATGTAAGAGATATGAATTTTACAAAAAGACATGTCACTGCAGTCTTTGGACGGACAGTCAGGTGGTGTTGGCCAATTATAACCAACTTGTGGGTGGAATTAGCCCCAACCAAAAATCAGAGGAACATTAGACACCAAAATACAAGTCTCAGAGTTGGAATCTATTAAAAAGGGTTTCCCAAGCTCTAGATATAAAAATAACACGGTGGCCAATGACAGAATCAGCATAAGCTGGTGACTGTCCATTGATCTGGAGTGTGGGTCCATTCTAACCAAGTTATAATGATAATTAACAACCCATCTTCTCCAGATATTAAATTAACTATGTAATGTACATGTGGGTATTTTTAATCACTCGGGATCATTTCCCAAACCCTAGTAATGATAAAAACAAAATTACATATCATAGCAGACCCGGATCAGACCTAACAGCAAAGAAGCTGTTGTTGCCCATAGATAAAGTCCTTTTTAGCGAGGGTTCCTTTTAATAAAGTTACCCAAGTCGATTTGTAAACTTTGGGCACTGATATTGGGTCCAATTTAGTTCTAGAACTCGATATATGATTTTTACAAAATGGTTACCGAATCCGATTGAAACAGAAACATAGCCTTTAATGACATTTCTTGGCCAATCCACCCTTTTCTCTTTGGGATACATTATAGGATGTACCAACTCATCCTATTTAGTCCCCATGAACATGTTGGTACTAAAAAGGATTACAGATCATTAGGGATTCATTTAGCCACATGAAAACTATAAGAACTTAATCATAAATCCAAGTACAAAACCCTAAGATCATGATTTTCAATTTAGGCTTTTGTAGTGATCTTCCACATACACTCACACTCATATGTACATCAATAATGATGTAATGAGGTGCTGTATTCAGATCTAACACTAAGATACATACATCTAAAAGAAAGAGTAGAAGTAGAGAGATTACTACATCGAAATAACAACATAAAATGATACACAAAATGATAGAATTGAAGAACAATCAAGATTACAAACATACCAAGGATTGGAGTTAGAGATGAACACAAGAGAAAGGTTCTTGGTTGGAGGAGAATGATGATGATGACGGCGACTCGATGGTGATTCCGGCGACAGGAGGGCGGCGGTGTGGCTGCGTTGTCTTGGCCGAAAGTGAGAGTTAGGGAGAGAAAGAGAGTGAGCCGAGAGGGAGAGGAGAAGAGGGAGCCGTGGGGGAGGGAGGAGTGGAGGAATTAGGGTTTTGAACCCTAATATACTAGATTAGTAGGCTAAACCCTAAAGCCTTTGGGTTAGAAGACCATCTAAGCTTTAATTGGGTTTGGCTATAAACCCATGGACTTAATTAAATGATTAAAATATAGGAATAATTATAAGCTCAATCTTTCAATTAATCATATCTTAATTAATTAAATTAATCTAATACCTCATAATTAATTAATTAAAAATAAATAACGTACTGAGAAACACCGGGGCGTTACACCGCATATTTTGTGGGGCCACATAATGAGTAACTGTGATTGAGACCACATGTTATGTGGCGTTACATATTGAGTAATTGAGGTTGAGATCACATATTTCTGTGGAACCACATAACGAGTACCTTGTGGTTAGAGTAGTGAGGACTTTTATGACTCAGACAGAAAAAGGAGTGATGGTGAGTCTTTATGGCTCGATACCGAGAGGGAGATCCGCTAAAGTCAAAGAGGATATGGAATGAAATCAGAAAATGGTACGAGGTACCATGATTTGATTGGAGGACGATATGAGATACCGTAACACATCATTGTTGGTGAAACAAGGGGATGATACGAGGTATTGTGAAACAGCGTTGAATGGCAAGTTTAAAGGACAGTACTGGGTATTGCAAAATAGTGTTGGGTGACGAGATTAGAGGAAAGTACGGGGTAAAATGAACTGAGGTGAAGTGGCATTATAATGTAGTACTTGTGTGGAAACAAGTATGCACTATGTAATAATGTAGAGTGTTAAGACTGTACTATCTTTGAGTGTGGATAAGTATGGTATAGAGGTGAGCTTGTATGGCCCAAGACTTTATGGGTGAGAAGAGCAAGAATCCGAGGCTGAGTAACAGTACAGGAGTACTATGAGATAATACAGCGAGTAATACTGTTGAGAAATATTGCTGTGAGTAAGTACGTCTCTTATGCACTCGTATTGAGAATGTGTGAGATTTCTTGTATGTTGAACGAGATAGAGTTTTATAATTGTGTTCGTGATTGATAGGATTCGTTCCTTAACAATCAAATCAATTACTGCCAATGAGACAAATGCGTGAGTGTCGAGATGACAAAACTATTTATTCGTATGAGACGATGGATACTGGATTTTACTATAATAATCTGAATTATTTTCTTGAGATTAATGAATTAATCGGATAATGTGATATGATCTCACCGTAGAGATTGCAGTGTCAGATTTTATTATTTTGAGTCATGTGTAGAGATTTCGGTGGGTTGTATATATCACCTGTTCTATGTCGTTCTGATGAGTTGGAGATTGAAATGATAATGATGGAGAAATAACGAGAAGAAAATCTTTACTAGTGGTGTGTCAGAAGGAATATATACATGGTTGTGTTGAGAATTTATTTGATAATAAATTATTGAGTTTAATAGAACTAATGATTTATTGAGAATGTGATGTGGATTGTCCACATAAGAGAGGATATAATAAGTGAGTACATCGAGAGAAACAACATGAGGTATGTTGTTGAACTGATATAAAGAGGAGCCATTTGGTGGAGGATTGTTAGTTGTATATTGGGTGAAAAAACTAATATGTGTGCTGAGGTGGGAGCAGAGAAAAACAAGCTTTCAGAGAAGTTGTAATCGGTTGTGGTGATGAGATAACTGAAACGGGTCTTGCGTGACCAAAGTGTCAATAGTTAAATAACAAATTCAAAAAAAGGCGTGACTGAAACTTGAGATAGTTTCTAATATTTTGTTATTTCTAGATTTTTCCTAGTATTCATGAGTTGTGTTGATGAGGAATCAATAATTAACATGTTCCAATTGGAGGAGTAAATTTGGAGAGAATGAGTATTGGAATCGGTGAGAACGTTTTTCCTTATCAAGTTAGAGTAAATTATTTCGAGAAAATTTGAAACGGAAGTTGATTTTCAGATGGCTATATGAGACAAGCTAAACTAATACGCGTACATTATGTTTAATTATGCTACTTGGGTTGCTTTTGGATAAACTTGTTATTATCCAGTTCTTGTACATTGTGAGTGGTTGTCCACGTGGAAATGATGACAACCAATGTGGTTATAGAGATCATCTTATGAGAATAATGGCGGATGTTGAGATTTTGCGGAAATAGAAGTCGAGTGAAAAAAATTTTAATTTTAATGATAACCGAGGAACTTGAGTTTTATAGCCATATTAGAAGTAAACGAGATGTAATGAAATGTACATGTCACATGAGCATATTAGAGGACAGAATAAGCCATTTTATGTGGTGTGTCATTACGATGCTGAGGTGGTTGTATAGACCATACCTATTCTAAGAGATTCCGAGGACGAAATCTTTTGAAAGAGGAGAGAACTTGTAAGACCCATTTTCATTTTGAGATGCTTACTAAGGTAATTAGAGTTATCACCTTATAAATTAGTATGGTTCAAGCTTTGAATTATTTAGAGTTGTGTGGCAATCTTTTATGATTACCTTTGAGTTATGAGTTGATTGATTAGTGAGAAGAGGTTAAAGCCTTTCTTATGTACTAATCTTGGTGTGATTATGATTAGTTAGAGTGTTGTACGAGTTTGGGTGGTTAGAAACTCGTTTAGGAGAAGTTTGAGCTTAAAAAGTGAAATTCCAGATTCACACGGGGGCGTGCAGATTATGCACGGGGCGTGTAGAATCTTGTAGTGAGCCCTTCCAGATTCACACGGGGGCGTGCAGATTTTGCACGGGGCGTGTAGAATCCTTCAGTAAGCCTTTCCAGAATCACACAGGGGAGTGCAGATTCTGCACGAGACGTGTGGAATCTTGTAGTAGCAAATAGTAGAAGAGGTGGATCCACATAGGGTCGTGTAGAATCCACACGAGGTCGTGTGGACCTGACAGACCTATATAATGTGTAGAAAATGCTCATTTCGGGAAAAATACACCAACTTTGATTTCAGAGCATAAAGAGGCGATTTTCTGTCAAATTGAAGCTAGAGATTCGTAGGGAAACATAAAGAGACTCGAATCTAACCCTGCAAACACGCTCTTGATTCCTAAATCATCCAGTTGAGTTTCAACGGTGGAACAAGTAGAACCGCGGATTTGGGGTTTCGGTAAATATAGAGTTGGTATTTACCGTTACTACTCCTTTTTCCTCTTTCAATTACTACATCTTTGAGTTAGATGTTATTGAAATTATTATGGTTGTTAGAGTATTGATTTAGACTACGCTGATACAACCAACTCTAGCGTACATGAGCCCGATACGCGTAATTTGGAGGTTTCAAATAATGAGTTGATATCAGATAACCAAATTTGGAATTGAGAAATAGTGAAATTAATCATATGTGATTTAATATACGATTGAGATTATGTTCAAACTGAGAAGTAAGAGTTATGTCTTGTTCTATGTAATATATATGTATGTATGTTATGTTGATACTACAACCAATTAGAATCATAGTGGTTCTGTTATCTGTGTATAACAAGAGATGAATTGCAATCTATATTGAGTACAGTTGATTGTTATTATGAGTATATGTGAGAATATGGTCGAGTTTATGAGCAGTACCGATTGTGATACTTATGATCGAGTTAATGTTACTAATAATTAGCTAGTGTTTGTAAAGCTAATTTGTTTGCAGGTTCAGAGTTAAGAGAAGATGGATTTGCAAATGAGATTAGCATAATGAGAATGATGAGGATGATTATTGAGAAAGATTTATGGAATGTGATTGAGATTTCTCACTAAGCTTTTTATAAGCTTACACTTGAGTTTATGTTGTTTTACATGTATCTGTAGCTGTGATAGGGAAGGCATGTGACAAAGATTGATGGACAAGTTTAGAGCCTGTCCTTTAGTTATGTTAGATGTTATTTGTAATGCCTGGTCTGTTTTATATCGACCTTTTGTGTAATTAATATATTGATAACATCTTGTTCACATGGTTTGAGTACAAGTATGCCCTTTTGATGTGTTATTGTTTTGAAAAATATTGGGTGTACTTTGTATGAGAAACCGGGTGTTACATTCAATTCCCACAATGTATGAAAAGTCTTCTTTGAGTTAAATGCAGATGACATACATGGCATCAGACCCTTAATAATGTCATGTCCCATTGGCAAAAGCTATTACCTTCTCAATTCAAACCAACATAGTCTTTTCCATTTTTTGAAATTGTCAAAGTCTTCGTCGATTATCACACTTTTCTTTACCAGCGAGGTCACCGACCTAACATTCATCTTCAGATCAACAATCATCTTCAGAACACCTAATCTCCAGTTCACTCTGTAACTATCACTTCATCTTCATCGGTTCACCATAGTAAAACGAAGATCCCCCATCTCACCATTCTGTCTCACAAGGATCTACTTCTTAGTCGAACTCCCGTCTCACCATCCCTGAGCAGGTATCTCTTTTACTTCAAAACTTTAATGTTCTAGAAAAATATTTTATTAATGATCTTAAGAAAATTACTTATGACTGTCTGCATATGAATCAACTATTTGTTTCAGCAAATAGTGATGTGTGTCAGGCAAGAGATGAAGTAACTTTGCTTAAGGGAAAACTAGAAGGCGTGTATGGGGCATTAGAGAGGAGTCAATTAAGAATATAAATATTAGAGGAAAGTAGAGAACAATTACGTTAAAGTAATGAGATTTTATTAAAACATAGAAATGCCTTTTGTGAAACTGCTAAAAAATTATATTCTCATGTTACACGTATTTATCATTCTTCTAATATTGCTTTAGATTATCATAAAAAGCTCTTACCTTTTATTAAGTTTAAGTTACAAGATGTGGATTCTATTTCGTATGAATGTGAATCTATTGTGTCAGTTGCTGATATTCCTAACCAAACTTATGCTCATGGGCTCATTCCATTTCCAAAAATTTTTAGCTCAAATGATCTTTTAAAGTAATGGACGACTCTCTTCCCACCATTCCTCTAGATAATAAATCTGATTCTGTGAATGTCACTGTGAATAAACCTGCTTCGGATGATAATGCCTCTCAGAATGACTCATGTGATTCGGATTTCGATATTGAGGAAATAGACTATATCGATTTGTCTCATCAGAAATCATCATCGGTCTGTTCCTCAACCAATATAGAATATTGTGCAACCGAAGAAAGCAGAAATACTTCAAACAATTTTCAAAGCTGCTCTTCTGAAGTTACAAAGGATTCTTCAGATGATGAATCACTGTTTATCCATGTTCTTGATACTTCGGATGATTTTGCAAAATTTTCAAAAATCAAGTCCAAAAAGCTTGTTGAACTTGCATGCACGTATCCTAAGATTGCAAACTTTAAAAACATGGTTTTCATAAAACAATGAGTTAAACTTCAGGAACGTAGTGAGCTCCTGACAATAATAAGGAAAGACAATGAGTCTGTTACACCGAAGGGTTCTTTTCAATTGATAAAATGCTTCAAAGTAATTTAAATGAAAATATGGACGTAAAAATCAACATTTGTAAACAATAAATGTATCAGGTTAAAAACTCTCTCTGATGTAATACCCAATTTTCAAAATTTTCAAATGTAAGAAGAGAATCTCGTGAAACGCCTTTCTTTGTAAAACATAAATGATTTTATGGCAATAGATGAAGAAGGAACTATCGTGATTATCAAAATAAACAGAAGGGTTTTCGAAATCAACAAAAAGCTTCAACAGTTAAGAAATCTTCGGATAATAAGACAAAGTTTGTTTTCAAATCGAACAAATCAATATGTTTAAATAAAAAATTTGAAAAATCGGCAAAGAAAAACTTCACAAAAGGAAGCAACTTAGTCGATACGTTTCATGTCTAGCTAGATAAGAATATGGATCTTTTCAAAAATAAAAATCTAACTTTTAAAGATTACAAGCTTGCATATGAAGAGTTCCTATGCAAATCTACTCAATGTAGCTCTTCGTCTGGAAACTCTTCCATTTCAAAGACAAAGTGGGTTCCAGTTAAATCAACAACATCACAAATTGTCTTACACAAAAAGGAAAAACAAAAGAAAATCATGATATAGGTTCTGAAAGTTGTTCAAAAGAATACATCCGAACCTAATCTCATTTCTACAATCGTATCAACATCAGGAACCAAAATGCATGGTTTGGTTGAAACCATGTTGGGTACCTAAACTTTCTCTCTGAATTGCAGGTATTATGGGATGAGCAGTACGATAAAGAATGGTACATTGATAGTGGTTGCTCAAGACACATGACAAGGAGAATCGAATACCTGAGAGATTTTAGAAGTTTAGAAGACGGAGGCGATGTGAAGTTCGAAATAACGAGACTTGTCCCATAAAAGGCTATGGAAAAATCACTAATGGGAAATTTACAATCAATCGAATTGCATACGTTGAAGGACTCAACCACAATTTGGTCAGTGTTTACCAACTGTGTGTAGGAACTAGATATAAAGTTAAATTTGATGAAGCTGGAAGTGTTATTAAGAAGAAAGGTTCGAACAAAGTACTGCTAAAATCAAGAAGGAAGGGGAAAATGTACCCATTAGACATGAAGCCAATAATCGGGGCTCCTTCCATCTGCCTACTCTCAAAGGCACCTTCGAATCTTAGCTGGCTATTGTACCGAAGATTATCTCACTTGAACTTCAAGAACATTAACAAGCATAATTCTCTTGATCTAGTTCGTGTTGGATTAGGTGTCTAAGCCATGACTTGTAATTGAACTTTTATCTTATGGTTAAAAGCAAAGTCCATTTGGGTTGCCCTCATGGGTGGAGGAAAGATAGTTCAGTAGAGAGAATAGTTGATTTATTAATTGTATAATAAATCAATAGAATATATATATATGGTTTATTAATATATTTAAATGCTAATATATTAATTAGAAACTATATTAATTAATTGAGATTTAATCTAGAATTAATTAGATTTAATTTGGAGATTAAATTAATTAATTAAAAGGTGCAGGGACTGGTTTGGTATTTATTCAATAGTTGAATAACTGGCCAGGAAAACCAGGGACCAAAAGTGGCGCCACCTTGGAGGCTTCTCCAAGGGTTTGGCGAAACCCTAATTAGGGTTTTGGTAAGCCTGGTCCAAGTGGTCAAAAGCCTTGTCCAATTGGAGGCTCCTTAGGGTTTCAGGTGTAACCCTAGGAGGCTATAAAAGGAACCCCCTGGCACCTCATTCTTCACGCCACCTCTCTCTGGATTTACTCTGCTGGACTGATTCTTCCATCCCCTGGGTGTGACTTTCATCTGAGGCAGGATACTTTTGCTGCTGCTTAAAAGGATCATAAGATCAAAGGTTGGTTTTTCTTGATTCTTCTTTAGAATTAAATTGTATCCTTTAGGTTCTTAGTTCTAATCTTCATAGAAGAAAACATAGATCAATATTAGGGTTGCATGTGAACCTTAGGTTATTTTGTGTTCATTGATTGCATAGAAACCCTTCAGTGGTATCAGAGCAAGCTTGTTTTCTTGTGATTTGATTATGAACTGCTTGCATGATCTTAGCCTTGGTGTTTTTTGCGAAAATCCACCCTTGGTGGCCTTGAATGTTGACGGCTTGGCTAGGGTTTCCTAACCCTAGCCGCCATGCCCTAATGGTCCCCCTTGATTGCTTGATTTACTTGCCATAATAGTATGTTGTTATTTTTGGTAATAAGATCTTATAAAATAACCTGAACTTTGCTTGCCTGGCTTGTTGATTTCGAGAATCACTAGGACCTTTGTAGATAAATTAATTTGATTAATTTGGTAATATCTACATTAGATTTAATTAATTTAATTAATTGATTAATTAAAGGCAAATTAAATCTGCTTTAAGAATTAATTAAAATTTTCAAGAAAATTAGAATAATTTGAGAAAATTAGAATTTAATTAATTCTAAGATATTTTAATGAGATTAAAATATATCTTATATATATTTAAAATTAAAAGTTAATTTAATATGTATAAGAAAATTGGTTAGTCTACCGCTAGTAAGCCTCATTCACAAAACTGTCCTATAAAGAGGGTATAAGGCGACTGACTATAAAATGTTAGTCTAATGGGTATCTACTCTTACCCACCGCTCTCCTGGTCAGTCGAGTGTCGTTAGCCGAACGGGTATGATAGAACCGCTAAGCCTCTTAAAAGTATAATGCTATAATTGAAAGTACTAGAACCCTAAAACAAATCCCAATCTAGTTACTTTAGGAAAATGTGAATTTGATGCTACCCCATGAAATTGCACATTGCACTTTATGAAACGTTGGTGGAGCGTGTGTGGTTTACCTGCACACCAATAGGGGTTCATAAAGAGTGGCAATGGGTGTCTCGGGTGTCATCATTGTTGATGGAGCGTGTGTGGTTTACCGGCACATCAATTTGAGATGATAATGGATCCCGAGAGCACCAAGCTAATTTGCATGGTTATTCACACCCGGTTTGTGATCCTCGGCATCCCAGTCACAAACGGTGGGGCATATCCGAGATTAAACATGCTATTGAACAGTTCAATAAATCTCATAAGAAACTAGGAATTCCATTTATAATAAGATTATTTTTCCGCGGTGGAATCGGCTGAATCGTCATTCGCCTACCTTTATAAAATTTGCTTATAGATTACGGCATCCCTCTTCTATGTTGCAAATTGTTATAGTTGGATCCTAGCCTTATTTTATATTGGGTTATTATAAGGACCGACAAGTATCTAATTAAACTTACCTTCTTTTATAGATGTCTTCTGCTGATCAATCCGCTCCCCAATCAAACTCCAGTGTTCCCTCAATCCTCTCACTATGTTCCAGGGTTCAATTGAACGGGACAAACTATAATGACTGGATTAGAAACATCAAGATGGCTCTGAGGTATGAGAACAAAGAGTATGTTCTCGAGACCGAGCTTGTCGATGTCGACCCCGAAACTGCTACTCCCGAGGAAATTGCCTCGTACCAAAAACATACTGATGATGCAACCAAAGTGGCCTGCATCATGATCGCCACAATGAACCCCGAATTGCAGAGAATATACGAAGACTACTGGCCCTATGAGATGCACAAGGAGCTTGCGGAAAAATTCCGCAAGCAAGAGCGCATCGAAAGGTGCGAAGTGGTCAAGGACTTCACGAACAGCAAACCCAAAGATGGAGAGTCCATCTGCGCTCATGTGCAAAGAATGCAAGGTTACGTGGAGCGGCTTAGAAAGCTTGCGATGCCTGTACCGGAACAGTTGGCCGTTGACATAGTGCTTAACTCGTTGCCGAGTTCTTATGACCAGTTCAGGCTGGCTTATCATTTGAACAACAATCAGGCTAATATGACTGAGTTGCATCGCATGCTTCGAGTAGCTGAAGACGGGATGAAGGGTAAAAGTGTACCCTCGGTTAATCAGCCCGTTCTAGCCATTGGAAGTGGCAAAGGAAAGAAAAGGAAGGGCCCTCCTAAGCAAAATTGGAGGGAAAAGGTTCAGGCCGGGTCATCCAGTAATGGCTCGAGAACCAAGACTTCCCAAATTCCTTGTGTGGCCAACCCCGATGAAGCAAACTGTTTCTACTGCAAAGAAAAGGGTCATTGGAAGAGAAGCTGCCCCAAATACTTGCAGGATGTCAAGGATGGGAAAGTAAAGCCATCGACAGCAGGTATATACACTATCTCTAAAAACTCACCATCTTCTAATTCTTGGGTCCTTGATACAGGATGTGGTTTTCACATTTGTTCTGATATGCAGGGCCTAAAGGAAAGCAGGGAGGTGGAGCACGGTAGACTGAACTTGATCATGGGCAATAGGAGATCGTCCCCTGTTACCAAGATTGGAGTTTATAGTTTAGTGCTTAGTAGTGAAGTTTGTTTAGATTTATTAGATTGTTGCTATTCGCCAGAAATGGCAAGAAATATTATTTCATTTCACGCATTATTCAGACAAGGATTTCATTTTTCTTTTGATAATAATATTGGATCTATTTCTGTTTTCAAAAATGGTATTTTGAATTTTACTGCTTATCCTTGTAATGGTGTGTATGAAGCTGTGAAATGTGTTGACAATCTAGGACAAAGTGTAAATTATATTGATTCTACTAGTGACGTGGAAAAGGCATGTCTGTGGCATAGTCGGCTCGGCCACATCAGCAAGAAACGCATCGCCCAACTCCAAAAGGATGGAGTGTTGGAATCATTCGACCTCAAGTCGGATGATGTATGCGAATCTTGTCTGTTGGGCAAGATGACTAAATCACCTTTCAAAGGGTCTTTTGAAAGAGGTGAGGGTCTATTGGACATTATTCACACGGATGTGTGTGGTCCATTCAGATCAACCACAAAGGATGGCACGCGGTTCTACGTGACTTTTACCGACGATTTTAGTAGATACGGTTACATCTACTTGATCAAGCACAAGTCGGACACCTTTGAAAAGTTCAAAGAGTTTAAGAACGAAGTAGAGAATCAATTAGGCAGGAAGATAAAGATGCTCAGATCCGACAGAGGCGGAGAGTATCTAAGTATCGAGTTCCTGGACTATCTAAAGGAATGCGGAATAGTTTCGCAGTTGACACCTCCCAGGACACCACAGTTGAACGGTGTTGCAGAGAGGCGCAACCGAACCCTGTTGGACATGGTTCGTTCCATGATGAGTCGAGCTTCACTTCCCATTCACTTCTGGGGGTATGCCTTAGAGACTGCCGCCCATATCCTCAATCTTGTCCCAACTAAGAAGGTTGCAAAAAACACCTCATGAGATGTGGACGGGGAAAGCTCCCTCGTTGGCACATATCAAGGTCTGGGGTTGTGAGGCTTTCGTTAGACGAGAGACTCAAGACAAACTCGCAGACAGAAGCGAAAGGTGTTTCTTCATTGGTTATCCCAAACAGTCCTTTGGATACCTATTCTACAGACCGAGCGAGGACGTGGTCTTTGTAGCTAGACGAGCAGTCTTTCGAGAGAGAGAACTCGTATTCAAAGAGGACAGTGGGAGTACCATTGATCTGGAAGAAATTCAAGAGTCATCAGATGACGCAACCTTAGGAGAAACTAGCAACCAACATGAGGATGAAGTTCCTGTTGGACCGACAGATGTATCCTTACCTCTTAGGCGTTCTGGTAGGGTTAGCATGCCACCCGAGTTTTATGGGTTCCATATAACTTCGGATGGGGACACTTTTGTCAGTGATAGGACACTGATAAATTTGGATGAACCAGCTAACTACCAGGAAGCAGTGGCGGGCCCTGAGTCTGCCAAGTGGAAAGAGGCCATGGATAGCGAGATCAAGTCCATGTATGACAATCAAGTTTGGAACTTGGTTGACAATGTACCGGGTCGAAAGACAGTCGGGTGCAAATGGATCTTCAAGAAGAAGACAGACATGGACGGAAAGGTACACACTTTCAAGGCAAGATTGGTTGCGAAGGGCTTTACTCAAACCCCAGGGGTTGACTATGACGAGACCTTCTCACCAGTAGCTAAGATAAAGTCTATTAGGATTATGCTGGCCATAGCTGCATTTCATGACTATGAAATTTGGCAGATGGACGTCAAAACCGCTTTCCTTAATGGGAAGCTGACTGAGGATGTTTACATGAATCAGCCAGAGGGTTTCGTCGATGCAAAGTATCCTAATAAGGTGTGTAAGCTTGAGAGATCAATCTACGGATTGAAGCAAGCTTCTCGCAGCTGGAATCTTTGTTTCCATGAGAAAGTCAAAGAGTTTGGCTTCTTTAGGAGCGAGGATGAGTCCTGCGTATATGTCAAGGCTAGTGGGAGTATAGTCACTTTTCTGGTGCTGTATGTCGATGACATACTGCTCATGGGAAACGATATTCCAACCTTGCAAGATGTTAAGGCTTGGCTTGGGAAATGTTTCGCCATGAAGGACCTAGGAGAGGCTGCCTATATTCTTGGGATTAGAATATTGAGAGATAGGAAGAAGAGACTGATTGGACTCAGTCAGGGTACATACTTGGACAAGGTACTAAAGAGGTTTAGTATGGAAAATTCCAAGAAGGGAGAGCTGCCTATCCAAAGTAATGCGAAGCTGAGTAAGACTCAAAGTCCGAGTACAGACGAGGAAATAGCTGAGATGAGTCGAGTACCATACGCTTCGGCT
Source organism: Cichorium intybus (assembly GCA_023525715.1). NCBI lineage: Eukaryota > Viridiplantae > Streptophyta > Magnoliopsida > Asterales > Asteraceae > Cichorium > Cichorium intybus. Next base: position 90,989,087 of record CM042014.1, on the reverse strand, counting down.
GTGGGATCGATCATGTACGCTATGACGTGTACTCGCCCTGACGTGGCTTTCGCCTTAAGCATGGTCAGTCGGTACCAGGGTAACCCTGGAAGGGCGCATTGGATAGCTGTGAAAAATATACTCAAGTATCTGCGAAGGACAAAGAACATGGTGTTAATCCTCGGTGGCAGTGATACCTTGAGAGTTGAAGGATATACAGATGCCAGCTTTCAGACGGATAGAGACAGTGGTCGGTCTCAGTCGGGCTGGGTATTTCTTTTGAACGGTGGAGCAGTGACTTGGAAAAGTTCCAAGCAAGAAACAGTGGCTGATTCTACGTGCGAATCAGAGTACATAGCAGCAAGTGAAGCGTCAAAGGAAGCGGCTTGGCTGAAGAACTTTATCGGTGACCTTGGAGTAGTCCCGAGTATTCAGGAGCCCTTGGAACTGTTCTGCGATAATGAAGGTGCGGTCGCCTTGACAAAGGAACCGCGAGATCATGGAAAGTCCAGACATATCGACAGAAAGTACCACTACATCAGGCATAGGGTAGAAGAAGGTCACCTCTTTGTAAAGAGGGTATCATCGGAAGATAATCCTGCAGATCCCTTGACAAAGGCTCTGAGTAGGATTAAGCATAATCAGCATGCTAGGAGCATTGGATTAAGAGATGATATAAGTTTTAGTAATTAGATAGGTTCGAAACTTGTAACAATGTATTGTATTTGACTCTTGTGATTTAATAATAGAGATTTATTATGGTTTACTACTCTTGTCAGTACTTTATCATTGTGTTTCATTTTGCATGTTTTACTTCCTGAATAATTGGATTATTCAAATATCCACAGTCGATTACACTTTAAGGGAGTAAGTGTGAAGTAAGACTGTCATGAATTGGTAATAGATTGTCTAAGGAGTTAGACATTGCAATTGGATTGCTGAACCATTCGTGAGTACTTGGAAATGGAGATTTGAGTATTGGATAAACCCGCGCTCAATGGATTGCTTCATGGATTACATCACGAGCAATGTTGAGACGATAATATCTTTTGATCTTTAAGCTAAGACATATGAGTTATGATTTATTAGACGGTTGTTCATTGATAATATGAAAACGCATCGGTAACTCGATGTTATAAAACGTATTGTTGTGAGTGATTTGTCTGGTAAAAGACATAAGTATATGAGTCGAAGTTTATTCGTCCCTTGACCCTAACGGGAAACAGATATCTGTAGGCCTCTCGATGATTTTGAAGTTGACTAAAATGGTTGGCCAACCGGGACTAAATTGGTAGTCTAAGAGTCATATGCAAATCGGAAATCGAGGAACAGTGAATCAGACCAGATTGATTTTATCCATGTCTTGAGTCTGAAAAATATCTTGTTGGACGGAGGATCATCAGATCACTTATCTTTGGACAGAACTGACTGGGTCAGAGTTCAGACAATTAAAGTCATAGACTTATCCAAGTGGGAGACTGTTGGATTAGGTGTCTAAGCCATGACTTGTAATTGAACTTTTATCTTATGGTTAAAAGCAAAGTCCATTTGGGTTGCCCTCATGGGTGGAGGAAAGATAGTTCAGTAGAGAGAATAGTTGATTTATTAATTGTATAATAAATCAATAGAATATATATATATGGTTTATTAATATATTTAAATGCTAATATATTAATTAGAAACTATATTAATTAATTGAGATTTAATCTAGAATTAATTAGATTTAATTTGGAGATTAAATTAATTAATTAAAAGGTGCAGGGACTGGTTTGGTATTTATTCAATAGTTGAATAACTGGCCAGGAAAACCAGGGACCAAAAGTGGCGCCACCTTGGAGGCTTCTCCAAGGGTTTGGCGAAACCCTAATTAGGGTTTTGGTAAGCCTGGTCCAAGTGGTCAAAAGCCTTGTCCAATTGGAGGCTCCTTAGGGTTTCAGGTGTAACCCTAGGAGGCTATAAAAGGAACCCCCTGGCACCTCATTCTTCACGCCACCTCTCTCTGGATTTACTCTGCTGGACTGATTCTTCCATCCCCTGGGTGTGACTTTCATCTGAGGCAGGATACTTTTGCTGCTGCTTAAAAGGATCATAAGATCAAAGGTTGGTTTTTCTTGATTCTTCTTTAGAATTAAATTGTATCCTTTAGGTTCTTAGTTCTAATCTTCATAGAAGAAAACATAGATCAATATTAGGGTTGCATGTGAACCTTAGGTTATTTTGTGTTCATTGATTGCATAGAAACCCTTCAGTTCGGGGGATGTCAACACTGAAATTCGACAATGACACTCTATGTGCTACGTGTGAACATGGAAAACAAAAACGTCAAGCTCATCTGATTACAATTGACTCAAATATAACAAAACCACTTAAACTTCTTCATATTGATCTATGTGGACCTTCCACTATAGAGTCTCTTGGTGGCAAGAATATACATACTAGTAATCGTGGATGACTTTTCTCGGTTCACATGGGTGATCTTCTTACGGAAAAAATCTAATACTCCGGCTGAGCTTATTGAATTCATCAAACAGATAGAATTTCATCTCAAGAAACCAGTAAGGGTGATCAGAAGTGACAACGAAACCGAATTCAAGAATCAGATGATTGTCTCGTTCCTGAAACAGAAGGGCATCACTCATAACTTTTCTGCCCCATACACTCCATAACAAAATGGAGTTGTTGAACAAAGTAACAAGTCACTACGCGAGGCAGCCAGAACAATGCTTTATTATGCAAATCTACCAATGTACTTCTGGGCCAAAGTCGTTTCCACTGCTTGCTTTACACAAAAGTGCCCATTCAGTCTTCGTCGCTTCAACATCACACTATATGAAGTTATAAACAAGCAAAAGCCAAATGTCAACTTCTTTCATGTATTCGGGTGCAGATGTTTCATCATGAAACTAAAAGACGGATCAACAAAGTTCGCATCAAAATCTGAGGATGGCGTCTTTCTTGGCTACTCTCACTCAACTAAAGTATACCGTGTTCTTAACAAAACCACAAGGAAAATAGAAGAGACATTCAATCTGACCTTCGGCGATCATCATATCAAGAAATCATAAACAAATTTTCCTCGTTCCTCTATTTGTCTAGATTCTCCAACTGAAGTTATTCCTCTTGACTCATTTAATCTTGATTTTTCATTTTTATTTGACAGTCCTGAACGTGCCATTAAATATGAATCCAATGCGAAGGACAACAACATACCCGAAATTCTCAAGCTAAATGATGTTCATCCAACTGCTGCATCTTATGGGAAAACAACAACTTTTGTTGACGAGGAGCATCATGAATCGAATCCAAATGCCACTTTTGTTGAGGGGGACTCAAATCAATCTTCATCCGATCCACCCTCAGTTACAACTGCACCTGTGCCATCTTTCGAGGGGGAGCTGGTAAATACTTCACATGTTGATCTTCCTGGTCCAGTCAAAGGGGAGCAACCGAATTCAGTCACTCAAAAAGAAGATAACTAGTCAACTTGAGATTATCCATCAGATACTGAAGAGGTGTAAGCAGAAACGCTACCGGAATATGATCCTAAGTATCTACCTCTTGAGAAGTGGGCTCGTGATCATCCGAAAACTCAGGTACTTGGTAATCCAGGTGAAAAGGTACTCACATGTGCACAACAACGAGAAAAACAACAAGAATTAAACAAACGATTAGACTATCGAATGTTCAATGTTTTTATTTCCAAAATTGAACCTAAAAATGTGAAAGATGCTTTTTAACATTCTGATTGGGTTGAGGCCATGTAGAGTGAGTTAGCTGAATTTGAAAGAAACAAAGTTTGGCGGTTAATTCCTAAACCTTCTAACTCCTCTGTTGTTGGTCTTAAATGGTTTTTTGGAAATAAACTTGATACTCAAGGTAAAATTGTCCAAAACAAAGCAAGACTACTTGTTCAAGGATATTGTTAACAGTAGGGAATCGATCATGATGAGACCTTCGCTCCTGTTGCCAGACTCGAGTTCGTCCGAATATTTTTGGCATTTGCTGGCTGTTGTCGCCAAATATTTTAAGTAACTGCGAAAATGAAGATTGCGGAATGTAAAGATCCAAAATGTAAGTTTCGGAGGGACAAGTCCTGAGACTTGAGACGGACAAGTGCGAAGACTTGATGAGGTTGCGGAATTATAAGGATTAATACTTAGAATAGATCTTAATAGCTTAACAATAAATAATAAAGACTAGCAGTTATATATCTTGGAAATATAAGGACTAGAATTGAAGAGTGCAAGAAATGTTAGAACAGTAAGAGATGCAGATGAGAGAATAAGAGTTGATGGAATGAGAGATTTTATTGATAAGTGAAAGTGTTACATAAAGTCTCTCAAAACCATGAGGACTGAAGATGGACTTGGTCTCCCTTTTATAGACTAAGGGAGGACCTTAAGATAATAACCTATGGACTGAAGAGGAGACAACATGTCTCTCTTCAGTCAGATAAGAAAGGTAAAATTAATATAAAAATACAATGTCAGACTAGGGTGGCTTGTCCATAATATAATAATGCTCTAAAGTACAACAGACATGCTTCTAGATGACCACGCTTGATCTAGTCTAATTATATCCTATAATTTGAGGTGCTTATCCCTTGCCTTATCTTCTAGATATTCTTTAGTCTTCAGTGTCCTTTATTGAATGTTTAAGTGTGATATTTCCATTGATATGTTGATATTGATAGTCCGAAATCCTGAATGGATTTCGGAGTCCTAGCTGGTTTGATCAGAGTGTCTTTGGAAATATAGTTGAGGATGTCTTGATCTTCTAAGTTAGTTCGGAGGATGATCTTCAGAACTCTTTCTTCTGAATGTGATACTTGCTGATTCTGATTCCTTTGATGGTCCGAAATCCAATACTAGATTTCGAATAGTTACAATATTATCAGAACACAATATACACAAGACATAAGTATTACTTAAAACATTCATGCAAAAGTAATTTCATTCCATCAAAATAAGAAGTTTGATAATACAATCCTAACATATCAAACTACGAGTTGGTCAATGATTTGAGTTTTAGTTCTAACAATTCCCCCTTCGGTGACCAATCGAGGGGTTTGAGTCATTTTTACCGTTGATCCAATATTCATTGTTTTACAGCACATTCCCAGAAATTCCTGATTGCCAGTAGCCACTTCATTCTGATAAGTAGTTCTTTCTTGGCTTCAGGATCTGATGATGTTGACTTTTCCACGGCTTTGATGTACTCCTTTAGTATACTATTAGCAAATCTTCTGAGATGATCAGCACGACGGAAAAGAAAAGATCCTTTCTCTTTGGGATTCTTGTAAACTAAGCCAAGTTCTGGATCGAAGGTTGCACCTTTATTCCAGTTATCTCGATTGTCTGGCATAGATAAGTCAGGTTTGGGAATGATCTGCAGTTCAGGATGATCTTTGAGGATTTTATACATTTCGACATCATTGTAGCATAATTCCTCTACTAGACGATGTAGGAATCTCCTTGCTGCGACATAAGCTTCTCTAGCATTTTGACTTTCTTTGTGAGATAGATTTACGGTTATTGAGAAGATGTCAGTAGGATTCATGTTTCGGAAGTCTGCTTCTGTGATCAGAGTCGTGTTGTTGTAGTCACCGTTTCTGACTAGCTCGTATTCGAAGTAATCTGCTTTCTGAAACTTTTTTCTTTTGATACTTAGAACAGCTGTTACTACTTCATTTGACCATGTTTCTTCTTGAGGTTTGGTCCATTTCTTGAGGAATTGCAGATTCCTGTAGTAAGCAGCTAGCTCTTTGTCAGGACCTGATGCAGCTGAGAGGTTAGGAGTGTATCGGTATTTTTCTCCATTAGGTTGTAGAGGTATGTCCCAGTTGTATTGGGACGAAGAGGTAGGATTGTATGTCTTGAATGGTTGGAAATCCAGATCGGTCAGTGGTCGATAAGTGGTGAAACTTGAAAAGATGGATCTGCTGGGGCCGGCTGGGTCAGCTTGGTTCTGATCAGGTTCTGACTCTGTGCTGAAATGTTCAGCATGTTTGTTGGCTTGAGAGTCAAAGAACTTTGATTTCTTTTCTTTGACCTCTGGAGGATCAGATACTTTGATCGGCAGGTATACGAAAATCTCGTCGTCATCTGAGTGATCCTTATCAGAAGGAGATTTTGGGGGAGGAGGAATCGGAGGAGGGGATTTTTGAGAAGGAGATTTCTGAGGAGAGATTTTTAGAGGAGAGGGGGATTTCTAAGGAGAAGGGGATTCGGAGAGGGAGATGATTTCTGAGGAGGGGATTTCTGAGTTGGAGAAGGAAATTTTGGAGAGGAATTGATGAGTTCTGATTCCTTGTTGGATTCTGATTCCTTGTTCTGATTTGCGTCCTCATTGGTTTCTTTATCAGCAATTGTTTCATTTGTTTCTTCTTGCTGAATGTTTCCTTGGTCTTTTGTTCCACTTGGACCAGCACTGGAATCTATTAACATATCAGTCGTTTGGTCAAGTTCTGCATTGTCATCCGCCTTTCCCCCTCCTGGGGCACCTGTAGGAACGGAAGGGGTCACAGGCAGGCGGTCCATAATGGTATCAAGTTTGTTGGAGACGATGGTGACTTCCTTCTTGATGCAATCAGGAAGTGGCGTGTCGTACATGGTTTGGAGGGCCTCCATGACTTCCATATTCAGCTTGGTGCAAAGCTTGATCTGTTCAATAGGACCAGACATAGTGCCGGTTATATTTTGCATGGTTTGAGTAACCATCTGAAGAAGGACAGCATTGGTTCTCTTGAGAGAAAAATTTTCAGCCAAAACACCATTCAGGTAGCTGGCCATATTGTCCATGGATTCCTTGAGTTTGGCTTGCACATCGGTCAGGAGCTCTGGAACTTGTTGTTGGTATTTTTCTACTTCAATGAGCATCTTTTGTGCGGTCTTCATCATGTTGGCTGCATCGGATTCTCGGTTAGCATCAATGGTTGCAATCCCATCATGGATGATCTGTTCAGCCTGAGCATCGCAACGGAGAATAATGTCTTTGTCTTTCTTCTCAAGTGTAGCTACGCGTTCTTTGATTTCTGCTAGTTCTTTGATCAGAGCCTCCCGATTTTGTGATGATTTGAGGTTAGTCAGGAGGGTTGTCAAAGCTTCAGCTTTCTGATGAAGAGAATCATCCTTGAGTAAGGAGTTGACTGATGGAGCCGGATTCTCTTTGGCTGCTTTGTTGGAGGATGAGTTAGTGTCACTTAGATCGACCAAGTGCATTTGGGATAATGAGGTTTTATCTACTTCTTGATGAACACCAATGAGAGAGGTGTCAATCGGGATAGATTGAGTTTCAGATATTAAGACTCTGGAGCCGGACTCAACAGATTGTTCCACTAGGTGCTTTTGGTGAGTCTTTTTCTGGAGATCTACTTTACAAAATCTATCCCAGGTGAGAGGGATGATTGCTGAGGCAATCTTGGACCAGTCGGTTTCGGTGGTGTCGAAGAGGTAGAGTGAGGAGTCTACCAGTTTTTCAAGAGAGGAATAAAGGAGGGAATCAAACTGTTGAGTGAGTGCATTGATTCGTTTTCTTTCGGACTTGACATAGTCGGAGTCCTTGTCGGATGGGGGACCAAATACGAATAGAGTTTGTAGCTTCTTCTGTTTATGCTCGAATTGATTTTGAAGACGTTCAACCAATGCCTCTTGTTCTTGAACTGCTGTCTTGAACTTCCATTTAGCAAATTCAGATGCATCAGGAGGAGGTTGAGTGAGTTTTGGGATGAAGTTAAAATTAGGGTTCACTTTGGTGATAGGTGATTTCTTTTTAGGGGGAGAGTTCTGTTTTTCCTCCATTAGTGTATCCTACAAGGTATCTTCCGATTCTGGAGAGCTCTGTTTTTCCTCCATTAGTCTTTCCTCCAAATGTTCTGACTCAGAATCTTTTGAAGAGGGTTCAGAAGTCTAACATGAAAGAATACAGGTTAGATAACATGTGTGTGCACTAGATTCAATACATATCCTAGTGAATCAAAATTGATTTGAATGCACAGTGTTATAGATGAGTAAATAACCAATTGTTGTTTTTGGTGTTCTGTTAAATGAGTATGGTGATTCGTGACCTTTGTGGACAAAGTGTTTTTGTCAAGATGCTAATCAGATGGTGAAGTGAAATAAAAATTTTCTGACAGAAGGGAGGGGAAAACTCAGAAGTAAGAAACTTCTGATAAAGAGAAAGAAAATGGGGTATTAGAAGTAGGATACTTCTGATAAAGAGAAGAAGAGGGGTATCAGAAGAAGGAGAATTCTAATAAGAAAAAGATAAAGAAGGAATATCGGAAGTAAGGTACTTCTGACAATTAGAAGAAGGGGGAGCATCAGAAGTAGGAGACTTCTGATAAGAAAAAGTTAAAGAAAGAGATACCGTTTTGGTTTTTCGTTGCTTCTTCATGGGTGGTTGCTTGGACAGAGAAGACTCAGAAGCTTTCTTCTTAAGTTTCTTGGGGGCCTCACATTGGTTGAGAGAGTGAGGTGGATAATCATCAACTCCTTCTGTAGAAGTGATGTGATATATGACAGCAGGGTTTGTTGAATTAGCTAACTTCAGAAGGGCTTCAAGCAATCTGCGTATTTTCCCAAATATAGGGTCCGTTTTGGCAGTGTAAGGTTTGGCTTTGATCATGACCAATTTATCGTCTTCTGATCTTGGATCAGGAATGGAGATATGAAGACTCTGATAGATGTTCCTGATGCATATGGCCCAGAAGCGGGCAGAGTGGATTTGACCTGTTGGTTTTAGGGAGGAAGGTATGTAGTGGAGGAAATCGTCAAACAAAATTCCTGCGTAATTGACTTCACGACTAGAGTAGAGGCTCCAATGAAGTCCCATAAGACGTTTGTTTAACTGGTCTGTACCACCCAGTTTGCCAGTTAAGCACTTTATGATATAGTGTATGAGACATTGCCATAGGGGTGAGATGTGTCCTTTAGACATGTGAAATAGCTTCGGGAAATCATACATGTAACCCATATTGTATATCATGGACTTAAGATCACCATCGGTTGGTTGGTCCAAGGTGGAGGTGTGGTAGGGAAGGTTTAGGGCTTCTGCAAAGGTTTTCTTATCGATGACACGGTGATCGTTGTGCAGTGCTATGGTATAACCGTTGGGACACTTAGTGGCGGAGAAGACAACCTTCTGTAGAAGAAAGACTGGTATTGAAAGGGGTGGATGAAAGAAAGCTTTTGCCAGGGTGTGTCTTGAGAGTACGTGAATGAGAACTCGTAGGTGTTGTTTGTAGGCTTTGAGATCATCTGAAAGTTTGAGATTAGAGATGGCAATATTGACAGTGTCAGTATCGCTCCTAGATTGGGAAGCCATTGAAGAGATTTGAAGGTTGAGGGAGAAGAGAAGTTCTGTGAATTTTTAGGGTTGAGAGGTTAGAGACGGCGGTGAGAAGGAATTAGAAGAAAATAGGGGTTTGTATAAGGAGTGTGAGAAATTAAAAAGAAAGGGGAACGGTTATAACAATTTGAAAAAGTGTAAGAAACCGCCGGGTTGCGGAAATGAAGGGACGTGTGAACAGTTGTGTCAGAAAAGAGTTTGCTTGGCATTAAATGCTAAAAAATGATGAAAAAGGATGGTCCATTAAAGGACGGACATGTGTGACAGAGAGAGAATGTCTGTTGGGGAAAAATGGATCGTGTGAATTCTAATAAATGGGTATTAAATGTTTTTCGTATTTAATTCACATTCCATTATTAAATATGTTTTGGTGAGGTGATAGAAGTACGGATAGTGAAGTTCTGACTTATTCAGAGATAAATAGTGGGGTTCTGACTATATATATATATATATATATATATATATATATATATATATATATATATATATATATATATATATATATATATATATATATATATATATATATATGTCCGAACTTGTGGGATTGGGTTTTCTGAGAAACTGAGAGCTACAGACTCGGAGAGTGATTTGAAATATAAAAGAAAAGGGGGATATTGGGAGTGAGGTACCGAAGTGGTAAGTTCTGAGAAGAGAATGAGAGTCAGAATTATTAGGTTTGGAGTCCGAAATAGAGAGTTCGGAGAGAACAAAATCAGAGGTTTGGGTAAGATTTGCTTAATGGATAACTGAAGAGTAGTCACGTCAGTTCTATAGAGATAATCAAAGGCGTCGTCTGTCTGTGGTAACCAGTCAAATCATGTAGCATATCTCTATGTATCTCGAAGTGATGATGTGTCGTGAAATGGTGAAGTGTGATTGGCTATAAATGAAGGAGTTGTGGTGAAGCAAGTAAGTCATTCGATTGGAAGATTAGATGTTAGAAATGGCAGGGAGACGTCCATTTAGCCGTGATGAGAAGGTTGAGGTGAAGATGCAGGATGGAGAATTTGCGGGTGCTGTTTATGGAGGGTTGATCAAGTCGGTATGGAATCACCGTTATGAGGTAAAGATGACAACGTTGACTGATGGAGCCAATGGTGGCCCATTGAACATGCATGTTGATTTTGCATATCTTCAACCTGTGCCTCCTAAGGTTTTGGTGGAGTTCAAGCAGTATGATTTCGTGGAGGTATGGTATCGTCGTGGATGGTGGCCGGCTGCTATTTCGAGGAAGACTCCATTCAGCCACTTTCATGTGTTGTTGGTGGATGGAACTAGGTTGTTTGTGGATAAGTCCGAACTTAAGATTCATCAGAGGTACCATCTCGGAGAGACTCCGATGTGGCAGTACTATAAGCTCTGATGAAGGGGGAAAATGTTGGGTGATTTGGTAGGTTAACTATTGTGTAAGAACTTATGTTTGTTTCTTCTTAGATCTGTGTATGTCTTGCTTGGATCGTGTTTTGTAATCTTCTGAATGTTATGAATGAAAGATTGTTTTGTGATTTTATTGGTTTCTAGATTATGAATCACACTTTAGAACTTTTGTTTTCTGAGGATATTTAGGGAGAATTCTGAGAGTGAGAGAGAGAGAGAGAGAGAGAGAGAGAGAGAGAAGGTTTTGTCGTCTATCGATGAGAGAAAGAGGGAGATAGAACGAGAGGGTTAGGTAAGTGTGTCAGTTCTCGGAAATCGATGAAAGTCTGTAGGGAATGGGGAGAGGTTTATCCATTACGTCGTCTAAGTTACCAAACCGTCTTATCAATTGTTTATGCCATGATGCTGATGTGACGGATGCATTAACTGCCCACTAGGGTCATTATGACCTCTAAGTAAATGGATTAGAGAAAGCGAATGGTTATGCTGGTTGGTTATAAAAAGGGTTTTCGTCCAAGTGTTTAACCACGCAAACATAACGAGGAAATTAGCTTAACTATTTGTGCTTTCAATCATGGCTCGTTTCTTCTTCAATTGTTTTGATGAGGTGGAAGTGAAGTTAACTCAAGGAGACTTCGCTGGAGGGTTCTATGAAGGGGTGATTACCAAAACTTGGAAAAGACGGTGTGAAGTGCAGTTGCGATGTCTTCTGGACAACACCACGGGGAAGATGATGATTGTAAGGGTGAAGTATGGTCTTCTTCGTCCTATTCCACCGACTGTGATAGTGGAATACAAGGTTGGTGATTATGTCGATGCATGGGATCGACAGGGATGGTGGTGCGGCGTTGTCGACGATGTGATCGGTGATGATGTATACGATGTGGTATTGTTAGGTGGGAAGAGTGTGCGAGTTTGTGACATGCCTGTGCGAATCTCACAGACTTTCACTTATGGCAATCCTCCCAAATGGCAATACAACAAGCATTGAGGATAGGGGGAGAAGAAGGAAGTGGAGATCTTGTGTTTTTGATGTTTTTCTTAGCTTGTAAAAGGTCTTAAGTCATACATTTTGTGATATTTTTTGTTTGTGTTATGACTTAATGGATCCAGACTATGTAATTTCCTTTTTAGAAATGAAAGTTTGTTTGTTCTTTTTGTGTGTTTAAAAATAATTGTTATTGGTGAGACAAAATATCTAAGACTGTTTATGAGAGAAGTCAGAAGATTCAAGTTGCTGAGAATTTAGTCAGAGATTGCTAAGACAAGTCAGAACTGACTGATCTGCTGAGAGAATGTTGGTCAGAGCTTAACGATCATTCTCTGAAGAAGTCAGAATCAGGATTCAACATACCTAACTTATCCATAAAATTGTTGAATTTGGTAGAGTCTAAGGCTTTTGTGAAGACGTCGGCCACTTGGTCATCAGTAGGAATGAAATAGAGTTCTATGTTACCTTCTAGGATTTGATCTTTGATGAAGTGATATCTTAGATCAATGTGCTTTGTCATAGAGTGCTGAATGGGATTATGAGAGATAGCTATGGCACTCTTGGAGTCACAATAGATGGGTACTTGAAGGAATCGGTAGCCATAATCCATTAGCTGAGTTTTCATCTAGAGGACTTGTGAGCAGCAAGTGGATGCAGCGACGTATTCTGCTTCTGCTGATGATAGTGCGACACAGTTTTGTTTCTTAGAAGACCAACTGACTAATCTTCCTCCAAGGAATTGACAACCTCCGGATGTGCTTTTCCGATCTAATTTGCATCTGGCATGGTCCGAATCGGTATGCTTGGAGTTTGAAGTTGTCTCCGATAGGATACCATAGTCCCATTGCCTTAGTCCCTTTCAGATATTTGAATATTTGTTTAACTGCTGTGAGATGTGATGCTTTCGGAGCAACTTGATATCTCGCACACAGGCAAGTTGAAAACATAATATCGGGCCTACTTGCAGTTAAGTATAATAGTGAGCCTATCATTCCTCGATATAACTTGTGATCTACTGGCTTGCCTTAGGGGTCTACAAAGAGTTTGTGATTCGTGGAAATTGGAACCTTGGCAGTAGAGCAATTTTCAAGAGAAATTTTCTTCAGAAGTTCATTTGTGTATTTTTCTTGATGTATGAAGATTCCTCTATTTGTTTGTTTGATTTGAAGGCCTAGGAAGAAGTTTATCTCTCGATTCATGCCCATGTGGAATTTGTCAGTCATTACTCTTGCGAATTCATCAACCATTGCTTGATTAGTTGATCCGATGATGATATCGTCTACATAGACTTGTACGATCATAATGTGATTTTGATGGGATCGGACGAAGAATGTCGGATCAATGACTCCTCTTTGGTAGCCTGATGAGACTAAAAAGGTAGATAGTGTCTCATACCAAGCTCTAGGTGATTGTTATGAATGTTATGAATGAAAGATTGTTTTGTGATTTTATTGGTTTCTAGATTATGAATGTTATGAATGAAAGATTGTTTTGTAATCTTCTGAATGTTATGAATGAAAGATTGTTTTGTGATTTTATTGGTTTCTAGATTATGAATCACACTTTAGAACTTTTGTTTTCTGAGGATATTTAGGGAGAATTCTGAGCGTGAGAGAGAGAGAGAGAGAGAGAGAGAGAGAGAGAGAAGGTTTTGTCGTCTATCGATGAGAGAAAGAGGGAGATAGAACGAGAGGGTTAGGTAAGTGTGTCAGTTCTCGGAAATCGATGAAAGTCTGCAGGGAATGGGGAGAGGTTTATCCATTACGTCGTCTAAGTTACCAAACCGTCTTATCAATTGTTTATGCCATGATGCTGATGTGACGGATGCATTAACTGCCCACTAGGGTCATTATGACCTCTAAGTAAATGGATTAGAGAAAGCGAATGGTTATGCTGGTTGGTTATAAAAAGGGTTTTCGTCCAAGTGTTTAACCACGCAAACATAACGAGGAAATTAGCTTAACTCTTTGTGCTTTCAATCATGGCTCGTTTCTTCTTCAATTGTTTTGATGAGGTGGAAGTGAAGTTAACTCAAGGAGACTTCGCTGGAGGGTTCTATGAAGGGGTGATTACCAAAACTTGGAAAAGACGGTGTGAAGTGCAGTTGCGATGTCTTCTGGACAACACCACGGGGAAGATGATGATTGTAAGGGTGAAGTATGGTCTTCTTCGTCCTATTCCACCGACTGTGATAGTGGAATACAAGGTTGGTGATTATGTCGATGCATGGGATCGACAGGGATGGTGGTGCGGCGTTGTCGACGATGTGATCGGTGATGATGTATACGATGTGGTATTGTTAGGTGGGAAGAGTGTGCGAGTTTGTGACATGCCTGTGCGAATCTCACAGACTTTCACTTATGGCAATCCTCCCAAATGGCAATACAACAAGCATTGAGGATAGGGGGAGAAGAAGGAAGTGGAGATCTTGTGTTTTTGATGTTTTTCTTAGCTTGTAAAAGGTCTTAAGTCATACATTTTGTGATATTTTTTGTTTGTGTTATGACTTAATGGATCCAGACTATGTAATTTCCTTTTTAGAAATGAAAGTTTGTTTGTTCTTTTTGTGTGTTTAAAAATAATTGTTATTGGTGAGACAAAATATCTAAGACTGTTTATGAGAGAAGTCAGAAGATTCAAGTTGCTGAGAATTTAGTCAGAGATTGCTAAGACAAGTCAGAACTGACTGATCTGCTGAGAGAATGTTGGTCAGAGCTTAACGATCATTCTCTGAAGAAGTCAGAATCAGGATTCAACATACCTAACTTATCCATAAAATTGTTGAATTTGGTAGAGTCTAAGGCTTTTGTGAAGACGTCGGCCACTTGGTCATCAGTAGGAATGAAATAGAGTTCTATGTTACCTTCTAGGATTTGATCTTTGATGAAGTGATATCTTAGATCAATGTGCTTTGTCATAGAGTGCTGAATGGGATTATGAGAGATAGCTATGGCACTCTTGGAGTCACAATAGATGGGTACTTGAAGGAATCGGTAGCCATAATCCATTAGCTGAGTTTTCATCTAGAGGACTTGTGAGCAGCAAGTGGATGCAGCGACGTATTCTGCTTCTGCTGATGATAGTGCGACACAGTTTTGTTTCTTAGAAGACCAACTGACTAATCTTCCTCCAAGGAATTGACAACCTCCGGATGTGCTTTTCCGATCTAATTTGCATCTGGCATGGTCCGAATCGGTATGCTTGGAGTTTGAAGTTGTCTCCGATAGGATACCATAGTCCCATTGCCTTAGTCCCTTTCAGATATTTGAATATTTGTTTAACTGCTGTGAGATGTGATGCTTTCGGAGCAGCTTGATATCTCGCACACAGGCAAGTTGAAAACATAATATCGGGCCTACTTGCAGTTAAGTATAATAGTGAGCCTATCATTCCTCGATATAACTTGTGATCTACTGGCTTGCCTTCGGGGTCTACAAAGAGTTTGTGATTCGTGGAAATTGGAACCTTGGCAGTAGAGCAATTTTCAAGAGAAATTTTCTTCAGAAGTTCATTTGTGTATTTTTCTTGATGTATGAAGATTCCTCTATTTGTTTGTTTGATTTGAAGGCCTAGGAAGAAGTTTATCTCTCGATTCATGCCCATGTGGAATTTGTCAGTCATTACTCTTGCGAATTCATCAACCATTGCTTGATTAGTTGATCCGATGATGATATCGTCTACATAGACTTGTACGATCATAATGTGATTTTGATGGGATCGGACGAAGAATGTCGGATCAATGACTCCTCTTTGGTAGCCTGATGAGACTAAAAAGGTAGATAGTGTCTCATACCAAGCTCTAGGTGATTGTTATGAATGTTATGAATGAAAGATTGTTTTGTGATTTTATTGGTTTCTAGATTATGAATGTTATGAATGAAAGATTGTTTTGTAATCTTCTGAATGTTATGAATGAAAGATTGTTTTGTGATTTTATTGGTTTCTAGATTATGAATCACACTTTAGAACTTTTGTTTTCTGAGGATATTTAGGGAGAATTCTGAGAGTGAGAGAGAGAGAGAGAGAGAGAGAGAGAGAGAGAGAGAGAAGGTTTTGTCGTCTATCGATGAGAGAAAGAGGGAGATAGAACGAGAGGGTTAGGTAAGTGTGTCAGTTCTCGGAAATCGATGAAAGTCTGCAGGGAATGGGGAGAGGTTTATCCATTACGTCGTCTAAGTTACCAAACCGTCTTATCAATTGTTTATGCCATGATGCTGATGTGACGGATGCATTAACTGCCCACTAGGGTCATTATGACCTCTAAGTAAATGGATTAGAGAAAGCGAATGGTTATGCTGGTTGGTTATAAAAAGGGTTTTCGTCCAAGTGTTTAACCACGCAAACATAACGAGGAAATTAGCTTAACTCTTTGTGCTTTCAATCATGGCTCGTTTCTTCTTCAATTGTTTTGATGAGGTGGAAGTGAAGTTAACTCAAGGAGACTTCGCTGGAGGGTTCTATGAAGGGGTGATTACCAAAACTTGGAAAAGACGGTGTGAAGTGCAGTTGCGATGTCTTCTGGACAACACCACGGGGAAGATGATGATTGTAAGGGTGAAGTATGGTCTTCTTCGTCCTATTCCACCGACTGTGATAGTGGAATACAAGGTTGGTGATTATGTCGATGCATGGGATCGACAGGGATGGTGGTGCGGCGTTGTCGACGATGTGATCGGTGATGATGTATACGATGTGGTATTGTTAGGTGGGAAGAGTGTGCGAGTTTGTGACATGCCTGTGCGAATCTCACAGACTTTCACTTATGGCAATCCTCCCAAATGGCAATACAACAAGCATTGAGGATAGGGGGAGAAGAAGGAAGTGGAGATCTTGTGTTTTTGATGTTTTTCTTAGCTTGTAAAAGGTCTTAAGTCATACATTTTGTGATATTTTTTGTTTGTGTTATGACTTAATGGATCCAGACTATGTAATTTCCTTTTTAGAAATGAAAGTTTGTTTGTTCTTTTTGTGTGTTTAAAAATAATTGTTATTGGTGAGACAAAATATCTAAGACTGTTTATGAGAGAAGTCAGAAGATTCAAGTTGCTGAGAATTTAGTCAGAGATTGCTAAGACAAGTCAGAACTGACTGATCTGCTGAGAGAATGTTGGTCAGAGCTTAACGATCATTCTCTGAAGAAGTCAGAATCAGGATTCAACATACCTAACTTATCCATAAAATTGTTGAATTTGGTAGAGTCTAAGGCTTTTGTGAAGACGTCGGCCACTTGGTCATCAGTAGGAATGAAATAGAGTTCTATGTTACCTTCTAGGATTTGATCTTTGATGAAGTGATATCTTAGATCAATGTGCTTTGTCATAGAGTGCTGAATGGGATTATGAGAGATAGCTATGGCACTCTTGGAGTCACAATAGATGGGTACTTGAAGGAATCGGTAGCCATAATCCATTAGCTGAGTTTTCATCTAGAGGACTTGTGAGCAGCAAGTGGATGCAGCGACGTATTCTGCTTCTGCTGATGATAGTGCGACACAGTTTTGTTTCTTAGAAGACCAACTGACTAATCTTCCTCCAAGGAATTGACAACCTCCGGATGTGCTTTTCCGATCTAATTTGCATCTGGCATGGTCCGAATCGGTATGCTTGGAGTTTGAAGTTGTCTCCGATAGGATACCATAGTCCCATTGCCTTAGTCCCTTTCAGATATTTGAATATTTGTTTAACTGCTGTGAGATGTGATGCTTTCGGAGCAACTTGATATCTCGCACACAGGCAAGTTGAAAACATAATATCGGGCCTACTTGCAGTTAAGTATAATAGTGAGCCTATCATTCCTCGATATAACTTGTGATCTACTGGCTTGCCTTCGGGGTCTACAAAGAGTTTGTGATTCGTGGAAATTGGAACCTTGGCAGTAGAGCAATTTTCAAGAGAAATTTTCTTCAGAAGTTCATTTGTGTATTTTTCTTGATGTATGAAGATTCCTCTATTTGTTTGTTTGATTTGAAGGCCTAAGAAGAAGTTTATCTCTCGATTCATGCCCATGTGGAATTTGTCAGTCATTACTCTTGCGAATTCATCAACCATTGCTTGATTAGTTGATCCGATGATGATATCGTCTACATAGACTTGTACGATCATAATGTGATTTTGATGGGATCGGACGAAGAATGTCGGATCAATGACTCCTCTTTGGTAGCCTGATGAGACTAAAAAGGTAGATAGTGTCTCATACCAAGCTCTAGGTGATTGTTATGAATGTTATGAATGAAAGATTGTTTTGTGATTTTATTGGTTTCTAGATTATGAATGTTATGAATGAAAGATTGTTTTGTAATCTTCTGAATGTTATGAATGAAAGATTGTTTTGTGATTTTATTGGTTTCTAGATTATGAATCACACTTTAGAACTTTTGTTTTCTGAGGATATTTAGGGAGAATTCTGAGAGTGAGAGAGAGAGAGAGAGAGAGAGAGAGAGAGAGAAGGTTTTGTCGTCTATCGATGAGAGAAAGAGGGAGATAGAACGAGAGGGTTAGGTAAGTGTGTCAGTTCTCGGAAATCGATGAAAGTCTGCAGGGAATGGGGAGAGGTTTATCCATTACGTCGTCTAAGTTACCAAACCGTCTTATCAATTGTTTATGCCATGATGCTGATGTGACGGATGCATTAACTGCCCACTAGGGTCATTATGACCTCTAAGTAAATGGATTAGAGAAAGCGAATGGTTATGCTGGTTGGTTATAAAAAGGGTTTTCGTCCAAGTGTTTAACCACGCAAACATAACGAGGAAATTAGCTTAACTCTTTGTGCTTTCAATCATGGCTCGTTTCTTCTTCAATTGTTTTGATGAGGTGGAAGTGAAGTTAACTCAAGGAGACTTCGCTGGAGGGTTCTATGAAGGGGTGATTACCAAAACTTGGAAAAGACGGTGTGAAGTGCAGTTGCGATGTCTTCTGGACAACACCACGGGGAAGATGATGATTGTAAGGGTGAAGTATGGTCTTCTTCGTCCTATTCCACCGACTGTGATAGTGGAATACAAGGTTGGTGATTATGTCGATGCATGGGATCGACAGGGATGGTGGTGCGGCGTTGTCGACGATGTGATCGGTGATGATGTATACGATGTGGTATTGTTAGGTGGGAAGAGTGTGCGAGTTTGTGACATGCCTGTGCGAATCTCACAGACTTTCACTTATGGCAATCCTCCCAAATGGCAATACAACAAGCATTGAGGATAGGGGGAGAAGAAGGAAGTGGAGATCTTGTGTTTTTGATGTTTTTCTTAGCTTGTAAAAGGTCTTAAGTCATACATTTTGTGATATTTTTTGTTTGTGTTATGACTTAATGGATCCAGACTATGTAATTTCCTTTTTAGAAATGAAAGTTTGTTTGTTCTTTTTGTGTGTTTAAAAATAATTGTTATTGGTGAGACAAAATATCTAAGACTGTTTATGAGAGAAGTCAGAAGATTCAAGTTGCTGAGAATTTAGTCAGAGATTGCTAAGACAAGTCAGAACTGACTGATCTGCTGAGAGAATGTTGGTCAGAGCTTAACGATCATTCTCTGAAGAAGTCAGAATCAGGATTCAACATACCTAACTTATCCATAAAATTGTTGAATTTGGTAGAGTCTAAGGCTTTTGTGAAGACGTCGGCCACTTGGTCATCAGTAGGAATGAAATAGAGTTCTATGTTACCTTCTAGGATTTGATCTTTGATGAAGTGATATCTTAGATCAATGTGCTTTGTCATAGAGTGCTGAATGGGATTATGAGAGATAGCTATGGCACTCTTGGAGTCACAATAGATGGGTACTTGAAGGAATCGGTAGCCATAATCCATTAGCTGAGTTTTCATCTAGAGGACTTGTGAGCAGCAAGTGGATGCAGCGACGTATTCTGCTTCTGCTGATGATAGTGCGACACAGTTTTGTTTCTTAGAAGACCAACTGACTAATCTTCCTCCAAGGAATTGACAACCTCCGGATGTGCTTTTCCGATCTAATTTGCATCTGGCATGGTCCGAATCGGTATGCTTGGAGTTTGAAGTTGTCTCCGATAGGATACCATAGTCCCATTGCCTTAGTCCCTTTCAGATATTTGAATATTTGTTTAACTGCTGTGAGATGTGATGCTTTCGGAGCAGCTTGATATCTCGCACACAGGCAAGTTGAAAACATAATATCGGGCCTACTTGCAGTTAAGTATAATAGTGAGCCTATCATTCCTCGATATAACTTGTGATCTACTGGCTTGCCTTCGGGGTCTACAAAGAGTTTGTGATTCGTGGAAATTGGAACCTTGGCAGTAGAGCAATTTTCAAGAGAAATTTTCTTCAGAAGTTCATTTGTGTATTTTTCTTGATGTATGAAGATTCCTCTATTTGTTTGTTTGATTTGAAGGCCTAGGAAGAAGTTTATCTCTCGATTCATGCCCATGTGGAATTTGTCAGTCATTACTCTTGCGAATTCATCAACCATTGCTTGATTAGTTGATCCGATGATGATATCGTCTACATAGACTTGTACGATCATAATGTGATTTTGATGGGATCGGACGAAGAATGTCGGATCAATGACTCCTCTTTGGTAGCCTGATGAGACTAAAAAGGTAGATAGTGTCTCATACCAAGCTCTAGGTGATTGTTTTAAACCGTATACTGCCTTATTCAAACGATACACATGGTTGGGTCGAGATAGATCTTCAAAACCAGGAGGCTGTTGAAGATAGACTGTTTCTTGGAGATCACCTTGAAGAAATGCACTTTTAACATCCATCTGATGTACAATGATGTTTTTATGTCTTGCATAGGCTAGGAAGATCCGAATGGCTTCTAGTCTGGCTACTGGTGCATACGTCTCATCATAGTCAAATCCTTCGATCTGACTATAACCTTTTGCCACTAATCTGGCTTTGTTTCTGACTACAGTGCCCATGTCATCAAGTTTGTTTCGGAAGACCCATCTAGTACCTATGACTCTGTGATTGGAGGGTCTTGGAACAAGATCCCAAACGTTATTTCTCTTGAATTTTGATAGTTCTTCTTGCATGGCTTTGATCCAATCGTCATCGCATAAAGCATCAAGGACTGTCTTGGGTTCGATTTTGCTGATATATGTGGCGTAGTGGCATTCATCCTGAATTGATTTCTTTTATCTTGTCTGAACTTTGGATGATGGATTTCCAATGATTTGTTTGGAGGATGATTCCGAGTCCATTTGTGAGACATCTTGAATGAAAGTAGTGTCGTCTGAAGATGTGTTTTGGATTTGCGATTCTTCGGCTGATGTGTTCTCATCGGCTTCAAATGTAACTACCGGAGGATTGTTGATCATGACTTCGGAGGAGTGGGCTATGACATTTTCTGATGGGGTATCTGTTGACAAGGTATCTTCTAAGTGTTGATGGTCCCCCTCGGATTGGGGAATCCCATCAACATGTGTAGGGAGTCTAGACTCCCCCTCAGAAGCTGCTGGGTGTAAGGGTTCCTTCTGATTTTGATGATTGGGAGAAGGGAGCAGAGGCTCCCCCTCGATTGTTGGAGTATTTATGGGAAGGTCTGTTTAATTTTCGGAGGTGGTTGGTTCAGAGGAAGTGGTTGGTCCTGATGCTGAGATGATTTGCTAAATTGCATCAGGAGAGTGAACGATTTCGGCTTCTTTTGTTGTTTCTGATGGATCAAAGAGTAGGTCGTAATCAATTTCAACTGTATGAATGGGTCGATGTCCTACTGGAACATCATTTTCCATTACATATAGAATATCTTGATTCTTCTTTCTCCATTGGTATTCATCATTGAATTCTATATCAAAACTTTGTTCTATTACTTGTGTTCTCTTGTTTAGAACACGATAGGCTACTGATTTTGATTAGTATCCCATGAATATTGCTTCATCGCTTTTGGGTGCAAATTTTTCCAAATAATCTTTGTTATTTTTAATGAAGCATCGGCAGCCAAATATATGAAAGAATTTGACATTTGGTTTTCTTCCGTTTAATAAATCATAGGGAGTCATTTGTAATCTTTTGTTGACAATTGATCGATTTTGAACAAAGCATGCAGTAGCTATTGCTTCTGCCCAGAAGGTTAGAGGAAGATTTGCAAAGTTCAGCATTGATCGGGGTGCTTCTACTAAAGTTCTGTTTCTTCTTTCGACGACCCCATTTTGCTGAGGTGTATATGGTGCTGAGAAGTTGTGCTATATTCCTTTGGATGTCAGAAATTCTTCAATGTGCTTGTTGTTGAACTCATTTCCGTTGTCACTTCGGGTTCGTCTTACTGGAAGTTGAATCTTGAGTTCGATTGATGTAATAAAATTTCTGAGTTCTGGGAAGGTGTCTGATTTTAATCTTAAGAAAAACACCCAGGTGAATCGAGAGTAGTCGTCCACGATAACTAGGATATACTTCTTGTGATTTATACTAGCAACTGTCGAAGGATCATAGAGGTCTATATGAAGAAGTTCTAGTGGACGGGTGATGCCTGAGTCTGTGATTGATTTGTGAGGTTTCTTCTTTTGCTTGCCATAAGTTGTCATTGTCAAACCTTAAAAGTGGCATTCCTCTGACCATTTCCCCTGTTACCAATTGATTCATGTATCGAAAGTTGAGATGAGCAAGTTTCCGATGCCATAACCAACTGATTTTGGAATGTGCTTTTGACAGTAAGCAAAGTCTTGGTTTTCCGGGAAACATAGTGATGTCTAGAGGGAACATATTGATTTTCCTTGGCGATCGAATTAGACATCTGTCTCTGTTGCCGGTCATAATCTAGCTGAATTCATTATCGAATTTAACTCTGAGACCTGTACTGACTAGTTGGCCAACACTTATGAGATTATGCTTAAGTCCGAGAACGTAGGCAACTTTTTGAATGGTAAAGTTTCCGTTTGTCAGTACATCATAGCCTTTGATGATGCCGTTTGCGTCATTTCCGAATGTGACGTATCCTCCAAAATTGATTTCTCTGTAATCTCTTAGAAACTCCAATATTCCGGTCA
Source organism: Cichorium intybus (assembly GCA_023525715.1). Taxonomy (NCBI): domain Eukaryota; kingdom Viridiplantae; phylum Streptophyta; class Magnoliopsida; order Asterales; family Asteraceae; genus Cichorium; species Cichorium intybus. Next base: position 90,966,426 of record CM042014.1, on the reverse strand, counting down.
TGTGTATTTAGCAGGCACTATCTATTAACCATTCGTCATCCTACTCTTCTGTGCTAAATGCCTGAAAAATTAGACAGTTATTTTGGGCATCCAAACTTGTTTGGTCCCATTTGTTTTTATAGGCGAGGAAGATTTGGTTTTACTTACTGATTTGGTGGGAGTTTCTATTTCAGGAGATAAATTTGATTCAAAAGTGGGATTTTACAACCCATTTTTGAATAAATTTTCTTGAAGGTTTTGAGAAGTAATTATTTGTCGTAGGTTTGACAGTTTTTGAATTACTAGCAATGATTGTGTTAGAATGGTGTTTGCAACAATGACAACATGTGTTGTTTTGCTGTCGTTTTAACATCTTCGGAGTGAGTTCAGAACGATTGTAGTTCTGAGGCTTGGTTCCGATAACATTTGAAGTTTGTTTGTTGCTTCTGATGATTTTATAAAAAGATGTTTTTGGTTCCAAGAATTTGTTCACAGATTGCTTATAAGTAGATGAACTGTTTTGGGCTATTCTTGAATTTCTTGTTGGTTTTGGTAATTCGGAGTAGTAATCTGAATTTATGATATTGTGAAATTGTTGAATGGGTTTGATTTTTGGAGTCGGAAGTAATCCTTTATGAATATACTTTCTGATTGTGGAAGGAGTAGATTTCTGAGTATGACTTGGAGTGTTGAGAGTTGAATTGGCTTCTGATAGCTTCTTGGTGTAGAAGCATTTCTATTGTTCAAATCGGGCATGCGATCGAGGTGATTGTAGATCTTTTCTGTTTAGTGTTGGTTTTACTCCTTGTTTAGTTAAATTCTTTCTTTTTCCTTTTTGAAAAATTTCTCTTGGGAAGAGTTAGATAAAGAATCATTTAGAGAGTCTATCTCTTCATGATTAACTTTAAGAGTTTTGAGCGAGATTTCTAATTCTGATTTTGTCAAAGTTTTTATTTATGATGATATTGCTTGGGAACTTTTCCATTTCAATTTTCTCATCAACTTTCTCTTTATTTAAATTTTCCAAATTCTTAGAATCTGGAGTGCATTCTGGAAAAGAGTGTTGCCGAGAGTTTGATAAAGGACAGTTTGTGACCGTGACCACATGTCTAGGCATGAATGGGACAGAAGCTGTAGACAATTTGCTGATTTCGACAGTGTCTGCTTCTGAGAAATATGAGAAGGGAATGTTAACTCCTATTTTTGATTCAGAAATGGCATTTTCTGATTCAATATTTGGAGTGTCAAAAAAGTTCATAGTTGTGTCTTTATTGTGTTTATCATCATATTCATTTGAAGGGTATTGAAAGAATGGAGTTTTTCTGTTATATATAGGATAATTTTTGTTTGTGGTTTTTCTTGCCCATCCCCAATTGAAAGTGTTTTCTAAAGAGTTAATATTAGCCGTAGATTTGAAAACTTCAGTTGCATGATACAACTGATCTATTAATTTGTTTAATCTTACATTATCACTTCGGGCTAAATCCCTTTGTGATGTCAAAAGTTGATTTGTGTTTTCTAACAAAGTCCTAGAAGTTTGTTCGATCTTCAAATCAGCAGTTAGCTTGTCACAAAATAACTTTTTATCTTCTAGTCTACTTTTCAATTTAACACTTCGTCATACCCATCATCTCTTTCTTCTAGAACCCGCTGGTATGCAGCTAAGGCATCTGCACAAGTGTTAGATATATTTTCTAGAGTAGGTTCCAGATTATTAGAGTAAATTTGATGTGTATGGAGCATGTTACACACCTGTTCGACGATACTTACACCTTTACATGTCTTGTGATTGACCATGAAGGCATAGTTCTTTGGCGTGTAGGAAGATGAGGATTCAGTGATGTTCTCAGAATGTTTAGTACTTGCGAGACCTAGGATTGGAGTTTCTCGATTTCCATGTACCATCATGCATTCTCCAAATCCTTTTCCTCGTTTTCTCTTGTTTTCAAACTGCTCATCATCATCTCCTGAGGACCAGATCTCGACATTTCTGGAAGCTACGAATGGTTTGGCCTATTCTTCTTCTTTTGCCTTTGAATAGTTTCTTGTTGCTCGGCAGTCAGCAACATAGTGCCATAGACCTCCGTAGTTGTGACATCTAATCACATCTGATTCCTTCTTTTCAGGAGTTGGAGCTGGATTTGTGTTGATAGCTGGATCTGTCTTTGTTTTTTCTTGTTGTTGATTTTCGGGCTTCTGGTAATAACGATTTTGACTGGAGTTCTGATGTCCTCTGTGATAGTTTTTTTGGGTTGAGATCCTCCGTTTTGGTTGGAGGGACGATAGTTCTTTTTGGTGCCAGAGTAGGAGGGTATCCTATTAAATTTTTGAGTAATCAATGCGATCTCATGTTGATATGCTGCTTCTTCAGCTTCGTCGTATTCTGAGTAGTGTGAGTCAGAAGTTTGCACTGGAGCTGGTAGTTCAAGGGTAGGAGATTTGGACTGAATGGATGGTTGTGAGATTGATAAGGATTGGTATTGTTTTGTTGGAGTTGGATAGTTTGAAGGGTAAGAAATTTGAGGTTGAGAGGGATGGTATGATGGTATGGAGTTTGTCTGTTGAGACTGAGGTGAATTCTGAGTTAGGATGATCTGAGGGCTAGTGGTGTTTGGATTGGCTTGTTGCTGAGTTGTTTGCTGATAATGAACCAGTTGCTGAGAAGTGTTGTCCATCGTCTGATAGTTGTGCTCAACAACTAAGGCTAGAGGTCCACCAAGTTGAAGTTGCTGATTGCCCTTGATATCCCATTCTTGTCCGATGAGATTGTTGTATAGTCGGTACATGTTGAATGTTTTTAGTTTGCCAGAATCCTGAAGAATCATTTTGACAAGTACCCAGTCTTTTCTGAGCCCTTCAAGAAATCGAAGATTGATTTCTTGATTGGTTCTTTCTGCTCCTGAACTTAGGAGTCTGGTGACGATTATGGAGAACCGGGTGAAAGCTTGACTTAATGATTCTCCCGCAAATGTTGAGAAGTGCGTATAGTCTGACACACTTGACACCAACTTTTGATCTTTTGCCTCTTCTAATCCTAAGAACATGTTTTGTAGAAGAACCCAGATCCGTTGAGCTGTTGTACAGTTTTGTATGAGATCGAATAGTTCTGGAGGTATTCCACATTGGATTTCAGTGAACGCAATTTAGTCATTGTCCATTTTCTCAATGTCCAAGGGTGTTAGCCTTGGTTGAGAAGTGCCATCTAGTGCTTCTTCAGCCGTGTTGGGTCTAGGAGTGAACGTTGGAAGGTGAGGTCCTTCTTCAACCGAACGCCAAATGTCTTTGCCTTTGGTTTTGAGGTAGTTGCGCATACGAGATGCCCAGCCATTGTACTCAATAGGAATGAGTATAGGAGCTCGATTAGAGCCTCCAACGCCGTTAGCAACATTCAGAGAGTAGTTAATCTGCATGATGAGAGAAAAGAAGATTCCGAACTGTTTTGAAACGTAAGAGATAATATGAAGAGTGTGAGCTATAATAGCATGCAATGATCTATAAAGGATTCTAAGGTTGTCGCTTCAGCCAGGGTTTTGAGCAAACTAGACACTTATAATCTTATAGATAGCTATTCAGGGTCTGAAACCAATTATTGTCGCCAAATATTCTAAGTAAGTGCGGAAATGAAGATTGCGGAATGTAAAGATCCGAAATGTAAGTTTCGAAGGGACAAGTCCTGAGACTTGAGATGGACAAGTCCGAAGACTTGATGAGGTTGCGCAATTATAAGGATTAATACTTACAATATATCTTAATAGCTCAACAATAAATAATAAAGACTAGCAGTTATATAACTTGGAAATATAAGGACTAGAATTGATGAGTGTAAGAAATATAAGAACAGTAAGAGATGCATATGAGAGAATAAGAGTTGATGGTTGATAAGTGAAAGTGTTACATAAAGTCTCTCAAAACCATGAGGACTGAAGATGGACTTGGTCTCCCTTTTATAGACTAAGGGAGGACCTTCGGATAATAACCTATGGACTAAGAGGAGACAACACGTCTCTCTTCAGTTAGATAAGAAAGGTAAAATTAATATAAAAATACAATGTCAGACTAGGGTGGCTTGTCCATAATATAATAATGCTCTAAAGTACAACAGACATGCTTCTAGATGACCATGCTTGATCTAGTCTAATTATATCCTATAAGTTGAGGTGCTTATCCCTTGCCTTATCTTCTAGATATTCTTTAGTCTTCAGTCTTCTTTATTGAATGTTTAAGTGTGATATTTCCATTGATATGTTGATATTGATAGTCCGAAATCCTAAATGGATTTCGGAGTCCTGGCTGGTTTGATCAGAGTGTCTTTGGAAATATAGTTGAGGATGTCTTGATCTTCTGAGTTAGTTCGGAGGATGATCTTCATAACTCTTTCTTCTGAATGTGATACTTGTTGATTCTGATTCCTTTGATGGTCCGAAATCCAATACTAGATTTCGGATAGTTACAATATTATCATAACACATATACACAAGACATAAGTATTACTTAAAACATTCATGCAAAAGTAATTTCATTCCATCAAAATAAGAAGTTTGATAATACAATCCTAACATATCAAACTACGAGTTGGTCAACGATTTGACTTTTAGTTCTAACACTGCCCATAAAAACTTTGATATCTTTCAAATGGATGTCAAATGTGCTATTCTAAATAAAGAACTTGAGGAAATGGTGTATGTGGAATGTAAGTCCTTTAAACATGCGGATCTATCACACAATATCAATCTGATCACTCGATTAATGCGGAATCCTAATGGAACAATCAATTTACGAAACAATTAAAATAGATCCAAAATACGATTAATTTCAATGCACACAATTATATTGATAATTGTCAAATGCATAAGATGCTATGAATTCTCTCTTGACTGATCTCTTTCTCTGTTTGCTCTCTCTCCATTCACGGCTTACACACATGATCGATTCTCAAAAACACACGGCAACATACAAATTATATACTAAACCCAATGACACGCCTAGGTCGTCGTGCGGTCAAAAATAAGAAAACCCTAACACACACACTAGCACAGTGGTAGTCAGGGTCGATCTGCAGGAGCTACGTGGTCAGTTCAGATGACAGATTACCAACTATAGTGTCACGTTATAGTAGGAGGACTTTAGTTTCCAAACCCTTGCCACTAAAACTCAGAAATACTAAACTAAACAATCCCAAAATAAGCATAGACTAAGCTAAGCTTCAACCCAAACCTAGTTACATTCTGAAATCAGAAGTGCATCTCTAATTCAGAAGTAAACAAAGGCATCCAACAATCCAAACATAAACCAAAACAAGGCATAAACTACACCAATAACCGAGATTCAATGGGACAGTCACTGGCTAAAGTGCAAAACTAACAAGCTAACCTAATTGGTTACTGAAATCAGCGAATGAAAACAGTCCAACAAGGTCAAAACAATCATCCAAACACAATTCAAACACAATCCAAGCATTCAAAACCAACACAAGCATCAAAACACCGAAAAACCAATGTTACTTGTAATCAAATGATTATTATAAACTCAAACTGAATTCCAATCATCCAATACAGTAACAAAGACTGAAAAACAGTAACTAAAATGCTCAAGGTCAGTGGTTGTCACTCCCAAAGACCCTAGCCACTAAAGCTAACTATTAAACTAAAAGAAATTAAACATAAAAACCTGAAATGCCAAAAGGGAATTGCTGAAAACGAATTCTTGGAGTCAAAGAGCTTCTACGGTCGATTTTTCACCAGGGTTTTGCTCAGGGTTTCGGCTGTAAATGGCTCTATTTATAGTTGAAATTTCCCGCAGCTGCGCCACGCATTTAAGTGAACCGCGGCGCGCGTACTTATCTTCTCCCGTTTTCTTGGCCTTTGAATTTAGTTCACCGCCTCAAAGCCGCGTCGCGCCTTCTTGATTCCGCGGCGCGCATACGTGTTTTCCTGATTTTATCTTCTTCTCCAAACTTTCTCCAATTTGTACGCTTTTGGTCCCTGTTTTCATTATTTTCTTCTAAACAAGTACTGGCACGAAAAGTGAGAATACCACGAGATATATAATATAATTTCACTAAGAATAGGGCTCAACAACGACTAAAATATGTAATATCACTAGGCGTTGTCACCCAACACATAGGCTCACTGAAATCTTTAGCCCAAACATAAAACCCACTGAAATCACTTGGTGATTTTGATCCAAGTCCACCGAGAACTCAGTGTTTTTGATCCTAAACCGAAAATGCCTCTTTGTCTTCTAAAACCAAATTAAGCCTTCTAAATGCAAAGAATAAACCACAACTTATGTTCCAAGAATCTTCCCCTTGGTTTATTGCTTTCTTTTCTTTTCAAACTTCCCGTTGTTCATGGCTTTCTGTTCTTTCCTCAATCTCTTAACGACTTGACTACGAGATATACAGATGAATCTTCTGCAAGTACAACTTCATGTTCAGTAGTTGGACTTTCTTCAAAATTTTGACTTTGAACGCTCATTGGCTGTAGATGCTTCTTGTATTGGTTCTTAAATCAGGAAATCCAACTTTGAATTTCTTCCATGATAGCTAGCAACAAAATTGATTGAGGAGGCTTCAATGCAATTCGTCACAAAACTTCAGTTATAGCTTCACCTTGCTTCGGGGTTGAAATATTGTGTTGAAAGATAATCTTCACTTCTCGTTCCATCACTTGATTGTATTCATTTGATTGGCTTCGTCTATCACAGGCGCTTCTTGAAAAGTGATCATGACTAAAAAGTCCCTGTGTGGCACAGAGTCATAAAGACACTTCTCGCCACAGTTGTTCAAGGACCAAGCCTTGGCTCTGGAGGAGACTACTCGCAGTATATGTGTGAACACGGAGGAATGCACTGTGATTTGTTGAGTATCAGAGAACTACTCGCGGCTGTTTTGATTTTTGCCTCTGCACATCCTTGATCAAAGATCTCAAAGCAGTTAACAAGTTAACTTGGCCCTAGGCGAGACGTTCGATGGTATCTGTATCTCTACGGAGTGTACCATCCTGATGCCAGTGAGAGTTCCAGTGGTATAAGGGTCTCACATCTGTTGTGGTAGTCAACAGCGATCATTGACACAGAGTTTCGACGTTTTCAACAATGCGAGGTAAAGCCCCATTGAATCATTTACATCTTTTATTAGACGAAAATTGGGGTTGCGAATGGTATGAGCATGTAATACCTCTCGGTACGAGATATACTCATCGGCTAGAGTTATGAATTGTTATCAGTGTATGGTATTGCATAATGAATCGCAATTCAAAATTAGAAGACTGGTAGGTAAGAAAGGTTGTTGATGCCTCAATTTTACTACTGGTGTTGTAGCAAAGATCATAGGCATAGAGTTTCGAAATATTATCAACATTTGGTTTTAAATGGTGAATCGTCTATTTCTTGTATCAAAATATAGAGTGGTTAAGAATGGATTGGTGCGTGTGATAGACAATGGTACATAATCTAACCATCGCCATAGAATTTCTAACTCTCGACAATGAGTGGTTCGACTCAAAGTATGATTAAGTTATGTTTTAGAAGTCTTGAGGTTAAGAAAGGTTGTTAGTGCTTCATACTCATTGTGGTGTACCAATGAGAATCCTCAGCACATGATATTTATCTCAGCAGTGAGTGGTATAGCTTGGTGCGTCCTCGATAGATAGGGTAAGACAATGTCTTAGTGAATCACGGTAATAGCGAGACACATCATTGACATAAGGGATTGGATCTGCATTCCTGATTGGTATAAATCAAGAACATTGACGATTGTGCTAGATTTGTGCGTACTTTGATTTTAATTTATTTTTTTTATTAAACAAAATAAAAACAAACTAAAATAATTTACAAGAAAAACATATTTTTGGAATTTTGAAATTTTATAATTTTTGTTTAGTTTTAATTCTCCCTTTAAATTTGTGCACAGAGAAGAAGTAATGAAAAATATGAACAAATTTAACTAGCAATAGAAATTACAAATTTTACAAAAATTGATTTTTCAGTCATTACACATCAAAACGAGCTTTTCTAAAAGGTTTTGTAAACAAATCTGCCACATTGTTATCTGTGTGGACTTGCTCCAAATGAATGAGTTTATGCTCAAAACAGTCTCGAATAAAATGAATTTTAATATCAATATGCATGGTTTTAGAATGTTGAATCGGATTTTTAACAATTTAAATTGCAGCGTCATTATCACAGAAAATAGGAGTATCAAGAAAATTCAAACAGTAATCCAACAATTGATGCTGCATCCAGATGACCTAAGAACAGCAAGCCGATGCAGCAACGTATTCAGCCTCAGCTGTGGAAGTCGACACGGTTTGTTGTTTCTTGTACTGCCACGACATCAGTCTGTCTCCCAAAATTTGACATCCAACACTGGTAGATTTCCTATCAATATCACAACCTCCATAATTGCTGTCACCAAAAGCATACAAATCAAATTCACGGTTCTTAGGATACCAGAGACCCAATTTAGGTCTCCCTTTTAAGGTACCTAAAAATCCGTTTAACAACAATTAAGAAGGAAAGTTTAGGATTAGCCTGATGACGTGCACATTGGTAGACTGCGCAAAGTATATCACGTCTGCTAGCAGTCAGATACATGAGAGAACCAATCATTGATCGATAAAGAGTTTGATCAGCAGATTCTCCATCTGGATCTGATGTCAGAAGAGGTCTTTCAACCATTGGAGTAGCAACAACTTTCGCATCTTGAAACCCGAACTTCTCCTAAATATCATCGACGTACTTTCCTTGATGCAGCAATATACCTGAGGAGCTTTGACGAACTTGTAACACTAGAAACATTTTCATTTCTCCCAGAGAACTCAATTTTTTTGGTCCTAAACCGAAAATGCCTCTGTGTCTTCTAAAACCAAATTTAGCCTTCTAAATGCAAAGCATAAACCATAAATTATGTCCCAACATGGAACAACCCCCAGGTTTCGTAAATAAAAAGTTCCCTTGATCACTTTTATATTCTTGAAAAGGTAGTCTATGGGTTAAAGCAAGCACCATGTGCATGGTATGAAACTTTAACTTGGTTTTTAAAAGAATCAAACTTCAAACAAGGATCTGTTGACCCCACCATGTTTTGAAGGAAAGTTGGTTCTCATCTCATGCTAGTTTAAATCTACGTGGATGATATCAACTTCGTTTCAACAGATCCCATGCTTTCAAAAGAATTCAAAACTCTAATGAGAAGTAAATTTCAAATGAGCATCATGGAGAAGATCAATTTCTTTCTCGGATTGCAAGTCAAACAAACTCCAGAAGGCAAAAATACACAAGAAGCCTTCTTGAGAAATTTGGTATGGAACATTGTTTAAATGTGAAGGTTCCCATGGCTGCTGGTACACAACTAACTCTTTCGCTTAAGAAACCGGCAGTTGATCAGAAGGTCTACAGAAGCATGATCGGATCCTTACTTTATTTGACTGCAAGTCGACCAGACATCATGTTCTTTGTCTGCAACTGTGCAAGATACCAGGCAAATCCAAGGGAACCACACTTGGCTGCTGTTAAGACTATCTTTCGTTATGTCGATCGCACACCTTCTCTTGGACTATGATACCCTGCCAACTCAACTTTCTTCCTTCAAGCCTATTCTGATGCTGATCTTGTGGATGTACTATTGATCGGAAAAGCACTTCGGGTGGATGCCAATTTCTCGATGGCAAACTAATAAGGTGGCAATTGACAACGCCTAGTGATATCAAGTATTTTAGGCGTTGTTGAGCCCTGTTCTTGATAAAATTATATCAAATATGTCTGGGTATTCTCACTTTTCGTGCCAGGACTTGTTTAGAGAAAAAGAATGGAAACAGGGACTAAAAGCATGCAAAAGGAAGAAGTTGGAAAAGAATGAAAAATCAAGGAAACTCGTACGCGCGCCGCGGGCTTGAGGCGGTGGAACACATTCAAATACCGAAGAAACAGGAAAAGATTAGTACGCGCGCCGCGGATTTCACTTCTGCGTGGCGCGGTTGCGGTAAATTTGCAAGTATAAATAGATGCATTTCCAGCCGAAAACCCTAGCAAAGACCGGGTGTAAAATCGACCTTGAAGCTCTTTGACTCCAAGATTTCGTTCCAGAAGACTCTCATTTGGTATTGGTTAGTTTTAGATTTTATTTGTAATTAATTAGTTTGGATTAAGCTTGGTTTTCTATCTTTGGGAGTGACAACCATTGATATTAATCTTTGGCTTCTGTTTTTGGATCATTTAGTTACTGTTTTTATGTTGGATTCAGATTTGGTGAATGAGAAGCATTTGGTAACATTTAATCTTAGCTTTTTGGTGTTTTTATGCTTGTGTTTGGTTTTGATTGATTGGTTTGTGTTTTGATATTGTTTTGACCTTGTTGGGACTCTTTTCTTTGCTGAAATCAGTATCTAATTAGGTTAGTTTTTAGGCATTAAACTTAGGCTAGTAACTGTTCAGTAGAACTTTAGTTAGTGGCTAGTTTATGCTTTGCTTGGTTTTGCTAGTTTGGATGCCTTTGATTGCTTCTGATTCAGAGATGTACTTCTGATTTCAGAAAGTGACTAGGTTATTTAAGCTTAGATTAGCTTGGCTTGAGTGTGATTGCTCATTGCTTTCGTTTGCTAGTGATTAGGAAGGTAGAAACTAGATCCTTCGACTGTAGCAGTGACACTACTAGTTGGTAATCTCTCATCTAGTCTAACCACGAAGCTCCTGCGATCGACCCTGACTACCACTGTGCTAGTGTGTGTTAGGTTTTCTCTTTATTTTTTACCGCACGACGACCGCTGCGCTGTCAGCAATCCAATAAGAAAACCTGTGTCTCAATCTCTACAGCCGAAGCTGAGTGTATTGCAGCTGCTGCTTGCACTTCTCAGATTGTAAGTCCAAAACAGTCCTAGATCTATCAAGGTATCAAATCAATCACTCAAAAGTGTAGAATCCAATTGAGTGATGAGTCCGAAACAATAAAGAATGCGTTATAAATCTTCAATGCACGCTTTGATTAACAAAAGTCAGGTACATAAGATTGCTTGATCGATGAACAGAATATCAATATTGACTAAGCTCCTAATTCGACCAAGACTACTAATGACAAGCTAATTATTTATACATTGCCTAATGATGTAAGCCCACCGTCATACAACCCAACTGAGAATGCCAAACCCAGCCCGTCGAAAACCCACTGATTTCGGTCATGTCCACCGAGAACCAGGTAGTTTTCGGTCCCATACCGAAAACACCAATCTGCCCAATAATTACGAATTTAGTCCTTTTAAATGATATGCATAAACCATTAATATTATTTCCCAATAATCTGCGCATTGGTTTAATGCTTTCATTGACCTTCAAGCTTTTCTTGATCTTGGCTTTCAGTTCATTGCTCGATCATGACATGGCTGCGAGGTATAGTTTGGCTTTCTTCAGATTTGACGTTGAACGCTCTTTAGGTGTATAGGTCTAGAAATCAGCACATCCAGCTTTGAATTTGACTTTGACTAGTACTTAGAGTCTTATTCTTTTTCTTCACTTCTTGATCACTTGAGGTACAAATGTAGCAAGAGAAACTATTTGAGAAAGAATTCAACATAGCCTGTCGCATGGAATTACGCTTCACCTTTCTTTGGGGTTAGGATGTTGTGTTGAAAACTTTTAAACTTTACTTCTCGAACCATCACATGAAAATCTTCATTTAAGTGTCTTTTCTGATAACTGGCGCTTCAGAAAACGAACGATGACCAAAAATCCTATGGGTCACAGAGTCATAACAACCCTTCTCAGCACAGTTGTTCAAGGACCGAGCCTTGGCTCAGGAGGAGACTACTCGCAGTATCCGTGTAAACCTGGAGGAACGCACTGCGATTGATTGAGTATCCAGAGAACTACTCACGGCCATTTTTAATTTTGACCCCTGCAATTCCTTGATCAAAGATCTCAATGCAGTTAACAAGTCAACTTGGCTCTTGGCAAGACGGTCAATGGTATCTAATTCTCTACGGAGTGTACCATCCTGGTGCAAATTAGGGTTCTCGTGAAGTGATGGGGTCTCACAACTATTTTGGTGATTAAGAGCGATCACTGATCCAGAGCTTCAATGTTTCATCAATGCGAGGTAAAACCACATTGAATCACGAACATCTTTATTAGAAGAAATATAGGTCAAGAATGATATCAGCGTGTAATATATCTTGGTGCGAGATATACCGATCGGCTAGACTTGCGAATTGTTATCAATGCATGGTATTTAACACTGAATCATCAAACTCTTAGAATAGAAGACTTGTAGGTAAGAATGGTTGTTGATGCCTCACATATTACTACTGGTGTTGTAGCAAATATCACAGGCATAGAGTTTCAAAATATCATCAACATTTGGTTTTAAATGATGAATCGTCTATTTCTTGTATGAAAAATATAGAATGGGTAAGAATGGATTGGTGCGTGTGATAGACTACCATACGCAATTTAACCATCGGCACAGAATTTGTAACTCTCGACTCTGAGTGGCTTAACTCAAAGTGTTTAGAAGTTGAGTTTTAGAATACTTGAGGTTAGGTTAAGAAAGGTTGTTAGAGCTTCATACTCAATGTGGTGTAAGTGAAAACCTTCATTGACACATTAGATTTGTCTCGGCAGTGAGTGGTAGAGCTTAGTGTGTCGTCGACTGATGTAGAGTTGGACAGTGTCTTAGGAAATCATGGTGAAAGTGAAAACCTTCATTGACACATTAGATTTGGTTCTGTATTTCTGATTGGTATAGATCAGAAACATTGATGATCGTGCAATATTTATGCGAATTTAAAATAAAATTAACTAAAGGAATTAAAATGATGTATTTTTCGATTTTTTGAATTTTATAATTTTTTGTTTTTAATTCTCCCCCTAAATTTGTGCATGGAAGAGAATTAGTGAAAATAAAAACATGAACAAATTTAACTATCAAAAAAATTACGAAATGTACAAGAACTGATTTGTCAGTCATCGAACCAAATCATCTTTAAAAATCCAACAAGCACATCGAACCGAGATTTTACAGAAGGTTTTGTAAACAAATCTGCCACATTGTTATCTATGTGAATTTGCTCTAAATGGATAAGTTTACGCTCTTAGCAATCTTGAAAAAATGAACTTTAATGTCGATATGCTTCGTTTTAGATTACTGAACAAGGTTTTTTACAATTTGGATAGCTGCATCATTGTCACAAATGATGGGAGTGTCGAGAAAATTCAAACCATAATCAAGCAGTTGATGTTGCATCCAGATGACCTGAGAACAGCAAGCCGATGCAGCAACATATTCAGCCTCAGCTGTGGAAGTTGACACGGTCTGCTGTTTCTTGCACTGCCATGAGATCAGCCTATCTCCAAAAAATTAACACCCGGTACTTGTTGATTTCCTGTCAATATCACATCCTCCATAATTGCTGTAAGAAAATCCATATAAATCTAATTCACGGTTCTTAGGATACCAGAGACCCAATTTCGGTCTTCCTTTAAGGTACCTAAATATCCATTTAACAACAATTAAATGGGAAAGTTTAGGATTAGCCTAATGACGTGCACATTGGAAGACTGCAAAGACGATGTCCGGTCCGTCAGATATATCAAAGAGCCAATCATTGATCTATACATGGTTGATCAACAGATTCGCCATTTGGATCTGAGGTCAGCAGAGGTCGCTCAGCCATTGGAGTAGTAGCAACTTTTGCATCTTTAAATCTAAACTTCTCCACAATGTCATCAACGTACTTTCCTTGATGCAGCAATATACCCTTTGAGCTTTGACGAACTTGCAATCCTAAAAACATCATCATCTCTCCCAGAGAACTCATCTCGAACCTCTTTTTCATCACTTGCTGAAAGTCTTTGCGTAGAGTCTCGGTTGTAGATCCAAAGATAATATCATCCATATAAATCTGGACGACAATTAGATACGTCTTCTCTCTTTTAATGAACAACATCTGGTCAATCGTCCCTCTTGTATAATCGTGTTGTAATAGATGTTTGGTCAGAGTAGCATACCAAGCTCCAGGAGCCTGATGAAGACCGTAATGTGCCTTATCCAACTTGTAGACATGGTTGGGAAACTTTGAGTTGACAAAAACCAGACGTTGATCAACGTAGATTTCCCCTTTGAGATCTCTGTACTGGAAGGCTGTCTTGACGTCCATCTAATAAACGGTAAAACCCATATAAGAAGCATAGGCCAAGGAGATATGAAGCGCCTCCAATCGTGCCACGGGAGCGTACACCTCTGTGTAATCGAGACCTTCTATCTTCCTGAACCAGCAAACAACTTGACGTGCCTTATTTCACTTAATCACCCCATTGTCGTCATGTTTGTTGCGAAATACCCATCTAGTGTAGGTCTCAAACACTCACAAAACTATAACGGTATCAATCACAAACATGTATGGTGCGGAATCCCAAAAGTGTTAACATTCAAAACAGTAAGAACAAAGGAGATTCAATCTTTAATACACACCTTAGATTACACAAGGTCAGGTACATAAGATTCTTAATTGCTTGAATGTAAGAATATTCTCTCTCTACTTAGCACACTCTCCAAGACAATCCATCAACTAAAATGATGGCTACGTGAACATTAAATACTCACACCTAAAACCTAGGAAACCCTAAGTCCATACCAGCAAGGCCCACCGCAAACCATGAAGGCCCAACCAAAATCCATGGGGATTGCGGTCCATCACACCGAAAACCATGGGTGATTTCGGTCCTTACCGAAATTACAAAATCAGCCCATAAGAATTGATTTTATCATTTTAATGCCAAGCATAAACCATCAATTTTAGGTCCTAACAATCTCCCCCTTGGTTTACTGCTTGCATTGATCTTCAGGCTTCTCTTGATCATGGCACTAAGTTGAACACTGCAGCAACATTCTAACAATCTTCCCTACACATGTAACTGGTGTAGATGTTAATATCTTCCAGCACGTTACAGAGACAACTTCATCTTCGGATTGGACTGTGTTTAGATTTATCTTTGAAAGTACATTTGGTACAGGCTTCAGCATAGGTCATGAATCAGCACATACAACTTTTGATTTGAATTTGACTGAAACTAGAGTCTGACTCTTCACTTCTCTTCCTGGTCACAAAAGGTGTAAAAGTAGCAACGAACTGATTGAGGAGGAATTCAACGCATCTCGTCACGTGGAGTTATGCTTCACCTTTCTTCTAGGGATACAAATGTTGTGTTGAGACTGTCGAACTTCACTTTTACTGGCGTTTCTTGATTGGGACGATGACCGCAAGTCTTGTGGGTCATGGAGTTATAAAACTTTCACCACAGTTGTTCAAGGACCCAACCTTGGCTTAGGACGAGACTTCTCGCAGTATCTGTGTGAACCCGGAGGAACGCACTGTGATTGTTTGAGTATCGGAGAAATACTCGTGGCTGTTTTGATTTTGGCCCTGCATATCCTTGATCAAAGATCTCAATGTAGTTTTCAAGTCAAAAAGTTGACTTAGCTCTTGGCAGGACGTTCAATGGTATCCAAACTCTGCGGAGTGTACCATCCTAGTGCCAATTTTAGTTCTGGTGAAGTTGTTGGGATCTCACAACTATTGTGGTATTCAACAGCGATCACTAACCCAGAGTTCTGATGTTTCATTAATGTGAGGTAAAATTACATTGAATCACGAACATCTTTGTTAGAAGAAAGTTAACGTCAAGAGTGGTGTTAGCGTGTAATATATATTGGTTACTAGATATACCTATCGGCTAGACATTCAAATTGTCGTCAATGTATGTTTTATTACACTGAATCATCCAACTCTTGAATTAGAAGACTTGTAGGTAAGATTGGTTGTTGATGCCTCACATCTGCTACTGGTGTTGTAGCAGAGATCACCGACATAGAGTTTCAAAATATCATCACCACTTGGTCTTTAAGTGATGAATCTTCTATTTGTTGCAACAGAAAGATAAGGTGATTGAGAGTGGATTGGAGCATGTGATAGATTACGTTATGCAATCTAACCATCAGCATAGAATTTGTAACTCTCGACTCTAGGTGGCTTAACTCGAAGTATCTAGAAGTTTGTGTTGCAGAAAAATTTGAGTTTGGTCAGAGAGAAAACTTGTTAGTGCTTCATACTCATAGTGGTGTACCAATGAGAATCATCAGCACATTGAATTTGTCTCAGCAGTGAGTGGTATAACTGAGTGTGTTGTCGACTGGTAAGGAATGTCTCAGTGAATCACAGTGATAATGAAACACATCGTTGACATGAAGTTTTGATTTGTATTCCTGATTGGTATGTATCAAGAACATTGGCGATCGTGCAAACTGTGTAAAAAAATATTTTTGGATTTTTTTAATTTTCTGAAAAAAAATAAAGGCATAAAGGAAAAACGATGAACAAATTTAAGTAAAAAAAGATAAGGTGATTTTTTTATTTTGTTTGTTTTTAATTCTCCCCCTAAATTTGTGCATGGAAGAGAATTGAGAAAGTAAAACCATGAACAAATTTAAGTAAAAAAATGTACAAAATATACATGAACTGATTTAACAGTCCTCAAAGTGAATCATTTTCAAAATTTCAACAAGCACATCGAACCGAGCTTTTGCAAAAGGTATTGTGAACAAATCCGCCACATTGGTATCTATGTGGATTGGTTCCAAATGAATCAATTTACACTCATAGCAGTCTCGAATAAAATGAATTTTGATGTCGATATGCTTGGTTTTTGAATGTTAGACACGGTTTTTAACAATTTGGATAGTTGCATCGTTAACACAAAAGATGGGAGTATCGAGAAAGTTCATTCCATAATCAAGAAGTTGATGATGCATCCAAATGACTTAAATATTCAGCTTCTGCTATAGACGTTGACACAGTTTGCTGCTTCTTGCATTGCCAAGAGATCAACCTATCTCCCAAGAATTGACATCCAGCGCTTGTGGACTGTCTGAAAATGCATACAGATCAAATTCACGATTTTTTGGATACCAGAGACCCAATTTTGGTTTCCCTTTAAGGTATCTAAAGATCCGCTTAACAGTAGTTAAATGAGAAAGTTTAGGATTAGCCTGATGTCGAGCACATTGGCAGACTACAAAGACGATATCCGGTCTGCTTTACGTCAGATACATCAGAGATCCAATCATTGAATGATAATATTTCTGATCAATAGATAGGCCATCTGCTTATGAAGTCAGCAGAGGTCGTTCAGCCATCGGAGTGTTAGCAACTTTAGCATCCTTGAAGTTGAACTTCTCAATAATGTCTTCCACATACTTCCCTTGATGGAGCAGAATACCCGTTGAGCTTTGCTTTACTTGCAACCCCAAGAACATCGTCATTTCACCCAGCGAACTCATTTCGAATCGTTTCTTCAACACTTGGTCGAACTCCTTGCACAAAGCTTCGCTAGTTAAACCAAAAATAATATCGTCCACATAGATTTGAACGACAATTTGGTATAACTTGACGCGCTTGATGAAAAGAGTCTGATCAATCGTGCCTCGAGAATAGCCATGATGTAACAGATGATCAGTCAATGTAGCATACCAAGCACGGGGAGCTTGATGAAGACCATAAAGAGCCTTATCCAACTTACAGACATGGTTAGGAAATTTGGAGTTGACGAAAGCAGGAGGTTGATCAACATAAATCTCCTCCTTCACCTCACCGTACAGGAACACTGTCTTAACATCCATCTAATATACAGTAAATTTCATATATGAAGCATATGCAAGAAAAATCCGAATCGCTTCCAATCTTGCCACCGAACAATAGACTTTTGTATAGTCAAGACCTCCAATCTGTCGAAAACCACGGACGACCAGGCGTGCCTTATTGCGCACTATCACTCCAAAATCATCCTACTTGTTGCGAAACACCCATATCGTGTCAAGAGACTTTTTGCCCTTGGGTAATTCCACCAACTGCCAAACGTTCAGCTTCTCGAATTGATTAAGCTCTTCATGCATAGCATCCACCCAACTTGGTTCATTCAATGCCTTCTCCACATTCTTTGGCTCTATTTGAGAAATGAAGCATGAGTAGAGACACTCATTGACATGACCGCTCTGGCTTCTGGTTTGAACCCCATCGTCCAGAGAGCCAATAACATTATCAATCGGGTGATCGCGTTGTACTCTTGAAGGAATGGGATGCTCGAGCATAGATGAGGAAACTGGAAGATGCATTATATTTTCAACTCTACCTGAACCTGAAGTACCTTCATCAGATGTTCTGAAGTCGTAGGAGGTACTGACTACATACTCATCAGGAATTCGTTCTGGAAAGACAGAATCCATGAGAGTGGAATTGAACAAATCAGCAGGTTCAAATTTGATAATTTCTTCTTGAGAGGCAGATACTTCAGCAACTGGTGGTTTGTCAACAATCTGGGAAGATTCAACATGAGCGTCATCAGTTAAAGTAGTGGAAATAGGAGATGCACTGTCATTCAGAATGGGATCTTCAAAAATCACGGACGGTTTGATAGGATCAGCAATGATTTCCGTATCGTCATCTCTGGTGAGTCCATTAGGACTTGGCTGTGTGCCTGAGACATCATTAGAAAATATATTGAAAGATTTAAACAATTCAGCATAATTAAACAGCCAGTCGGGTCCAACACGGGCAACCGTTAAATTCTCCTCTAGCCACCGCACGTCGAACGATTCCACTATCTGTTTGCTAACCTTGTTATACACCCGATAAGCAGTTTTACCCGCATACCCAATGAAGTAGCAATCATCTGCGTTAGAGTTGAACTTCGGAGTAGCTTCAAGATGAAGTAAGGTGCAAGGACAACCAAAAGAACGGAAATGTGCAACAGTTGGTTTATAGCCATAGAGAACTTCATACGGTGTCTTCATTTGATTCTTGTTGATAATGACCCGATTCTGAACATAACAAGTTGTATTAATTTTTCAGCCCAAAAGAACACTGGTAGTTTGGAATCATACAGGATGGTACGTGCAGCATCAATTAACGTTCTGTTTCGGCGCTCAGCAACACCATTTTGTTGAGGTGTACGAGCAACACTATACTAATGTTGCATTCCCTTATCTGCACAAAATTTATCCAAAAAAACATTCTTTAATTCAGTCCTATTGTCTCATCGTATACCTTTCACCTTTTTGTTCGTTTGATTTTTAATAAGCATTATGAATCTTTTGACTAGTTCTGTAGTCTCACTCTTCTGCTTAAAAAAAACCCAAGTAAAACGTAAGTAATCATCAATAATAACTAAGCAGTAAGAGCTCTTGTTGATAGTAAGAACGTTGATAGGCCCGAGAAGATCCATATGAATAAGTTGAAGGAGCAAATCAATGGAGTTGACCAATTTAGGCTTGTGTGTCTTCTGACGATGTTTTCCTTGAGCACAAGCAACACACTTTTCAAATGTGATGAAGTCTTTAACAAGAAGCCCCCGGACAATAACGTTTTTAGCGAGGCGATTCAAATTCTTCGCATTGGCTTGACCAAGACGACGATGCCATAACATGGCAATATGTTCAGAAACCTTCGAGAACAAGCAAGTGACGTTTTCAGGAGTGTTGTGATTCATATCAATGATGTATGCGTTACTTTTGCATTCATATATGACAAGAATCCACTCCTCAGGAATGACAACATTGGGTTTCAAAATCAGACATTCTTTCTTTGTAAAGTGGGTTGAAAAACCTCTATTACAAATTCGCGAAACGCTCAGCAGACTATGCTTAAGCTCCGGAACAAAGTTTACATTCTCGAATATCAACACGCCATTACTCACGGTCCCCTTTTTAGTGACCTTTCCCTTTTCACCTCCCGTGAAGGAAACATATCCACCATTAAAATTTTCAATATCATGTAGCTGGGACATGTCTCCTATCATGTGCCTGGAACAACCACTATCAACATACCAGGGTCTGCTGATATTCCTGCATAGCTATTCCTGCACAAGATGCAGGATCAATTACATCTGGGAACGCAGTCCATACGGAAACTGGGTTGACCCTTACTATCAACAGATCTAACAAACTCTAAAATCATGTATTGATTATCAAATAAATGTGAAATTTTAGAAGTCTTTGGAATCCTACCTTTAGGAACCCATCTGTAATTGGATTTGAATCTTTTGTCTTTAGACCAAATGGGAACGTTCGCATTGGATTTAGAATCAGGACTACTATTTGAAACAGTCCTATTGTCCTGGGCAGTCTTTCTCTGGTCCTTTGATATAGTCTGATTTTTATTTTGAGAACGTGACCTCGAGGCTTTTCATGATGATGAGCATACAAAATTTGGGGAGAATTTATGGCAATATGACCAGCAATTCCACAATTAAAATAGGTCTGTCTTTTTCAGGGGAGCATGCACAGTATTTCCACAAGCACACACGCATGCAACAGAATTATTAACAAAATTCTTAGACCTAAATTTTTGAAAATTAACAGCATCACGAATTTTCAAAACATTAACAGTTTTACTCTCTGGTCGCACACAATCATTAAGGACAGACAAATCAAAAACATTAGTCTTTAAACAGTTTTTATCAAAAATAAAAGTACGCTTGTCTTCCTCGTCCTCATCCTTCTCATTTACTGTATCTGCACATGAGGTAGAAGCATTACAAACATTCATTTCAGTACTCTCAGTGGTGCCAGATGTATCATTCTGAACAGAATAGGATACAATGGGTTGCTTAAACTCTTCGGTCTCAAGGGGTGGGATAAAGTTATGATTAAATGGAGGTGGAACATTTTTGTATCCCAGACCTTCACCATATTTATTTCTCCACTTAGTTTGGTGTTCGATTATAGATTCAACTACCTCACTTGACACATCGAACTTTTTAAAGTTGAATTCAGCATCTTGAAATCTTGATTTCAATGCATCAAGTTCAGCAGTTAATATGGCAATATCCTCATTAGCAAATCTAAGGTGATAACATTTTATGCTATACTCTTCTTGCAATTTAATAAAATCCGAAATTTTAGCATCTAACGTTTCTTGAAGAGGTCTCAGTTTCTTTTTAGTATTGTAAACCAAAATTTCAAGATCAAGTATTTCTCGAACTAATTTTGCATTTAGTTCACTGTATTTGGCAATCTTATCATCACAAGAATGCGAGTGACCATACCCATAACATAATCCAGATCAGAATGCATAGTGGTAGTGCCTAATTCAATTGAAAAAGACGAAAAATAAAGTCCTGATGAAAAAAAATCCCAAAAAAATATCATGGACCGAAAACCAAGCAAATCTGGACCGAAAAGAGGAACGTTTGACCGAAAACCACCACCCTTAACTTAAAGTTGACCGAAAACCTTCAGTTTTCACTTAATGTTGACCGAAATCAGGAGGTTTGACCAAATCTTGAACGAAAACTTCAAACTTGATCTAAAGCTTAACCGAAAACAGGAACCAGAAACAATGTCTAAACAAAAACCTCAAGCTGGAATTAGGATTTGACCGAAAACCTGTTTCTTTCACCGAAAACTCTATTGGGCTGGCCCAAGTTCAGAAACCCTAACCAAAAACCATAGAAAACTTACCGAAATCGCAACAAAACCTAGCTGATAACGACGTTTTAGATAAAAAAAAATAGCGTTTTTGAGGCTTTTTCACTTGAATATGCCAAGAACAATGAAGAACACCAAGAACACTAACACCCAAAATCGATCAAAAGGTCCAAAAACACCCTAAAACATCCAAATCTCCAATATCCAAGAAAAAATCTCTAAAAGATTGATACCAAAACACTCAAAATTTGAGTTTTGAGGCTCTGATACAAATTGTAAGTCCCAAACACTCATAGATCTATAACGGTATCAATCACAAACCCGTATGGTGCGGAATCCCAAACGTGTTAACAATCAAAACAGTAAGAACAAAGGAGATTCAATCTTCAATGAACACCTTATATTAAACAAGGTCAGGTACATAAGATTCTTGATTGCTTGAATGCAAGAATATTCTCTCTCTACTTAGCACACTCTCCAAGACAATCCATCAACTAAAATGACGGCTACGTCAACATTAATCACTCACACGTAAAATCTAGCAAACCCTAAGCCCGTAACAGCAAGGCCCACTGAAAACCATGAAGGCCCAACCGAAATCCATGGGGATTCATCACACCGAAAACCAAGGGTGATTTCGGTCCTGACCGAAATCACAAAATCAGCCCATAAAACTTGATTTTATCATTTTAATGCCAAGCATAAACCATCAATTTTAGGCCCTAACATCTAGTATCCAGTGATTTCTTGTCTTCGGGTAGTTCCACCAACTGCCAAACCTTAAGTTTTTCAAACTGGGTCAGCTCTTCATGCATTGCGTCAACCCAGCTTAGTTCATTGAGTGCCATCTCTACATTCTTTGGCTCGATCTGCGAAATGAAATACGAATACAGACACTCGTTAACATAATGTTAATCCGCTCTAACTTCTGGTCTGGACCCCATCCTTCAGAGAACCGATGACATTTTCAACTAGGTGATCGCGTTGAATTCTTGAAGGAATAGCATGCTCGAGCACATCTGAAGAAATTGGAAGATTTGAAATATTCTCAACTCTACCTGCGGCCGACTAACCTCTATCAGTTGTTTTGAAGTAGTACGAGGTGCTTGCGACATACTTATTGGGAATTCTCTTGGGAAGAGAGAATTCATGAGTCTAGAATTGAACAGTTCTGTAGAGTCAGAGTTGATATTTCCTTCTTGAATGACAGTTTCTTCAACAGCTAATGTTTTGACAACAGTCTTTGGAGACTCAGCAGGAGAGTCATCATTCACCATAGGAGGATCAAAAGATGTACCATCGTTCAAAATAATAGGATCATCAATTATCAAGGACGGTTTGATCGGTTTAGCAAGAATTTCTTCAGCCTGGTTTTGGTTAGTTCTACTCGGGCCTAGCTATGTACCTGAAACATCATCAAAAAGCACAAGAAAAGGTTTAAACAATCCAGCATACTTAAACAGCCAGTTAGGTCCAACTCGGGCATCCGTTTCATTTTCCTCCAGCCAACGCACATTAAAGGATTCCACAATCTGCTTGGTGACCTTATTGTACACCCGATAAGTAGTGCGACCAGCATACCCTACAAAATAAGAATCATCGGCCTTTGATTTAAACTTCAGAGTGGCTTTTAGATGAAGGAGGGTGCATGGTCATCCAAAGGTGCAGAAATGTGCAACGGCTGGTTTGTGGTTGTAGAGGATTTCATACGGAGTCTTCAGGTTGTTCTTGTTGATGATAACCCGATTCTGTACATAGCACGCCGTCTTGATGTCTTCTGCCCAAAAACACACTGGCAACTTGGAATCACATAACATGGTTCGATCATAATCAATTAATGTTCGATTTATGCGCTCAGCCACACTGTTTTGTTGAGGTGTACAAACAACACTGTATTGACGATGCACTCCTTTTTCAGCACAGAATTGATCCAAGATGTCGTTCTTAAACTCAATCCCATTGTCGCATCTTATTCCCTTCACCTTCTGATTTGTTTCATTTTCAATAAGAATAATGAACCTCTTGATCAGTTCTACAGTTTCACTCTTATGTTTCAAAAAGAAAACTCAAGTAAAACATGAGTAATCATCTATAATAACCAAACAATAAGAGTTTTTGTTGATACTCAAAACATTGACAGGGCCAAAGAGATCCATGTGAAGCAGTTGAAGGAGAGAGTCAATGGAGTTGACCAGTTTGGGCTTGTGCGGCTTCCGATGATGCTTTCCTTGAGCACAGGCTACACATTTCTCGAAGATGATGAAGTCTTTGATTGGTAGCCCCTGGACGAGATCGTTCTTGGCAAGACGGTTTAGATTCATGGCGTTAGCATGACCAAGGCGACGATGCCAGAGCATGGCATTCTGTTCAGAGACTTTGGAGAACATGCAAGTGACGTTCTCCGAAATGTTGTGGTTCATATCAATGATGTAGGTGTTGCTTCTTCGTTCAGACCGCAACAGAATCCAATCTTCTGGTATGATGACACTAGGCTTCAGAATCAGACATTCTTTCTTAGTGAAGTGGGTCGAAAAACCTCTATCGCAAATATGAGAAATGCTCAGCAGACTTCGTTTCAGTTTCGGAACGAAGTTGATGTTTTCGAATTTCAACACACTATGACACAGTCCCCATTTGAGCGATCTTCCCTCTCTCTCTCCTCCCGCAAAGGACACATATCCTCCATAGATGTTTTGAATGTCGTGCAATTGAGAGATTTCTCCTGTCATGTGCCTGGAACAGCCACTATCAACGTACCAAGATCTGATGATATTCCTCCATAGTTGCTCCTGCACAAGATGCAGTATTAATTAGATTTGGGAACCCAGTCCATTCTGAAACTCGGTTAACCCCTACTATCGACACATTTAACTGGCTCCAAACTCATATCTTGCATGTCAAATAATGATGAGTTTACAGAAGTCTTTGGAATGTTGCCTTTGGGAACCCATCTGTAATTAGATTTAAATCTTTTATCAATTGACCAGATGGTAACGTTAACACTGGATTTAGAATCAGGAGTACCCTTTTTTAGGTTTATTTTTCAAGCGAGGGCTAGAGGATGATCCTTGAGATGACTTTGACCGCACCGATTTTGATTTGGCAGAGTTAACTCTCGAAGCAGTCCCTTTGTCCTTAGGAGTCCGATTCTTGGTCTTGGCATTATTCTAGTCACCATTTTGTGAAGGTGACCTCGAGGATTTTCTTTTATAAGATCTGCCTCTTGGCACGTTCTGCAAATTTTGTTCATGGTGGGGAATACAAAGGTGTTGAGGACAGTTTCTGGCAATGTGAGATGGAGGCCCCCAGTTAAAGCATGTTTTTCTTTTCAAAGGGGCCTGAGTGGGACTTGGTCCTGGTCTAGATTGTTTTGAAGAATTTCCACAAGCACACACACATGCAATAAATTGTTTAACAAATGTTTGTGGTTTAAAACTCTTAAAAGTAACATCACCACGAATTTTGGAAAGATTAACAGTATTAATGTCTTGTTTCACACAATTAAAAACAAAAGAAACTGAAATATGAACCGTGCTTTTCCTCAAAGTTCCCATCCTCCACTTTCATTTTATCTGCACACGAGGTAGAAGCATCAATATTGTTCACCTTAACACTCTCAGTGATGCTGGATGGATTATTCTGAATTAAACTGGTTTCAGTGGGCTGCCATGTTTCTTGGGTTTCCAGGGAAGGAGTATAGTTATCATTGAAAGGGGGTGGAACACTTTTATACCCTAAACCCTCACCATGTTTGTTTTACCACTTTAACTGATGTTCAATCCTAGATTCAATAGTCGTACTTGACACATCAAATTTCTTGAAAGTAAAATCAGCATTTTAAAATTTTTCTTTTAATGTGTTAAGTTTGGCAGTTAAATTGGCAATTTTCTATTTGGCAAACAGATGGTGACAGCATTTTTCACTGTATTATTGTTTAAGTTTCATTAGATCCTTTGTTTGAGCTTCTACATTTTCTATCAAGGGTTTCTGTTTCTTTTTAAGGTTATAAATTTCGTTTTTAAGGTCAAAAACCTCTCTAACTAAATTATCATTATGCTCACGATATTTATTAACCTTATCTATGCAAGATTGAGAGAAAGAAACTTCACTAACCTCTTTGGTGGCAGGAGTGGTGGAATGAATGCAAAC
Source organism: Cichorium intybus (assembly GCA_023525715.1). Classification (NCBI taxonomy): domain Eukaryota; kingdom Viridiplantae; phylum Streptophyta; class Magnoliopsida; order Asterales; family Asteraceae; genus Cichorium; species Cichorium intybus. The sequence continues at coordinate 90,940,829 of CM042014.1, read as the reverse complement.
TGCAACTCTATCATCTTTTCTTCAGCCAATTCTGCATCCTTATCAGCTTCAATCTGGGCTAGGTGAGCTCCTCCATCTTCAGTTTGTTCAGTGCTTGCATCTGATCCTCCCAAGAGAATTGTTGAGCCACCATAGCACACTTAGTATTTTAAGGACCTTCTCTGTTGACTCCAGTTGGCACCAGGCTCCTCTCGGCATTTTTGTTCTCCACTCTTGGCTTGGTGCACTCACGAGCAAAATGTCATGGCTCGTGACAGTTGCAACACCTCAACTTACTCTTATTAAAGCCCACTTTCTTTTCCACGTTCATTCCCCAGTTGTTCCTCCCTGTTCGCTGAGAAAACTTCTTTGCTCTGAAGACTGCCATTGCTATTTGCCATGAAATGTCTATTTCCTCAACATCTTCAGGATTGATTTGGTCAAGTTCTCCAATCATGACTGGAGGAACCAATTCTCCAGCAACAAAGGCATTGTAGCAGTTGACAACGCCTAGTAATATCAAGTATTTTAGTCGTTGTTGAGCCCTATTATTGGTGAATCATATCATATATGCTGTGGTATTCTCACTTTTTGTGTCAGTGCTTGTTTGGAAAGAAAGGATGTAAACAGGGGTTAAATGCATACAAAATGGAAGAAGTTTGGAGATACAGACAAAAAGAGCCGAATAAGCACGCGCGCCGCAGATATGTACAAGGGTGCGACGTGCTGAGTCAGAGTTGAGGCGGTGAGAAGAATTCAAATGCCGAAAAAATGGGGATAAACTCGTACGCGCGCCGCGGATTCTAAGTGCGCGTGACGCGGCCTCTTATTTTCTAAAACTATAAATAGAGGGTTCTAGGTCGAAATCAGCAGCAAGAATTGGCAAAGGAACGACACCCAAGGCTTCTTTGACTCAGAGTTTCAGTTTTCAGTCGCCATACGTGGTATTGATTGTTTTCTCATTTAATTTTCAAGTAGTTTAGTAGTTTTCATAGTTTTGCTTGGTGTTAGTGGGTCTGACAACCATTAGCATTAGGTTTTAAGTTTTTAAAATATTATGTTTACTGTTTTGAACAAGTTTGGATCTGAGTTTTTATATAGTAATCATTCGGTTATGTTTAATTGCTCCTTTTACCTTTTTAATGCTTGGAATGAGTTTGGATGTTTGATTGTTTTGGCTTGATCTCTATTACTTTTGTTTCTGGATTGCATTTCTGATTTCAGTAAGTAATTGGATTGAGTTTTGGTTTTGATTTTAGTTTGAGTTTATGTTTGAATTTGGATTTGTTGGATTTTATGATTTTTTACTGTTTTCGGTAAAATTTGGAAACTAGATCCTCTGGTTGTAGAGTGACACTACAATTGGTAATTTGTTGCCTACCTTGACCACGTAACTCCTGTGGATCGACCCTGACTACCACTGTACTATTGAGAGTGAGGTATTTTACTATTTTTGACCACATTACGACCTAGGCGTGTCAAATTTTGGCACCGTTGTCGGGGAGTTGTGAGCTTGAGAGTAGGCGATCTGTAGGACTTTAGTTTCTGATTTTTGGTTTTAGTATTGAGATTTTCAGTTGGTAGTATTTCATTCTTTGTTTTGGCTGGCGTGTTGCACTAGTGCATGCGTACCCGTCAGGGTGGGCAGTTATCACCCTTGCGTTTTGACTCGGAAATCGAACGAACTGCACGCAAGAACTGTGCACGTAGGCGTTTGAATAAGATGAGTTTTAGTAATTTTAGTAGTAGTTTAGAGGATGTTACCCAAGAAACTACGGGTGAGGTAACGGGGGGAATGCCATTTATACCCCCAGTTTCAGAATTCCAGTTTGGGAGCACGAGTGCTACTGGTGGTGCTGTTTCAGCCCCCGCATCAATACCATCATGCACTCTGCCTTCTGTTCCACAATTTCAACCACAATCTACAAACCCTTTTACATCTGCTATGTCTTGGGGAGCGCCGACCCATGATGGCACCCCAATGCCTAGGCAGCACACTACCATTTCTCAACCACAACAATAACAACCATTACAACCACCATTATTTAAACCACAAACCACTTTTCAAACCATACCACAACAACAATATCAACCGCAGCCTCCGCAGCAGCAATACCAGTACCAGGAGGTTGAGCTGAGATACAATTACGAGGAAAAAGGATGGGTTCCACAGCAACCACAGCAACCATGGAACCGAGGTCGGGGACCTCCGCGAAGAGCACCACAACAACAACAACCGCAATGTCAGCAAGGTTACAACAATGATCATCATTATAATTATAATTTGGTTCAACCTTTGTACTTTTCACAACAGAGAGGGCAGTCGGTTGCATCGCATTTCCAACTGCGGGAGTACGATGATTCATCGCCTATTTATATGCTAGAAAATGTAGACGCTCAGGTAGAGATTATACCACAGCTTTTAGGAATACTGCCTGAATTTAGGTGTTATAAATAGGATGATCCATACAATCATTTGTATGAGTTCATAGCGATAGCAAACGCCAATACCCCTAGGAACACGAATAAGAATATCTTTAGATTAAGGTTGTTCCCGTTTACTTTGAAATATAAGGCCAAGTATTGGTTTACGTCTCTTCAGTCCAATAGTATTTCCACATGGGACCAACTTAAGGCTAAATTCTTGCAAGAGTTCTATCCGGCAAGTAAGACAACAGAGATTAGGAGAGCCATCCAGGATTTTCAACAGAAGCCTGGAGAAGCATTTCATGAAGCTTGGGATCGTCTGAAGGAGCTGATGAAGTCGTTCCCTCATCACGATATTCCGAAGTGGCAATTGGTCATACTTTTCTTCGAAGGGGCAAGCGAGACTAATCAGGCAATGATCAACCCATCGTCCAGTGGCACTATCATGATGCAAGATCCTGATGAGGCTTGGCAGTTTTTGGAACAGTTAAGTAACAGATCTAAAACAAATTACTCTACTAGGAAGACGGTAGGCACAGCTGCACCATTAGGAGCTGATGCAGATTAGAGAAAAGAGGTTAATAAGGAAGTCAGTGAGCTAAACAAGAAGTTTGATAGACTGATGTCTACTTTACAGAACGAACAAATCAGGTTTATGGTCAGGGTCAAGAGGAAAATCAGGTTTATGGTCAGGGTCAAGGTCAATACAATAATGGACGACCTTATAGACCATCCAACCAGCGTCCACAGAATTTCAACAACCAAAGCCAGAACAATTATTAGGGACAGTCGTCTAATCAGCCCAGGCAATATCAACCAGCAAACAACAATGGCAATGCAAGTGGGAGCGGTAACAACAACAACAACAGGGGGTCGAATAACGCTAACAACAGCAATGCCCCAGGAACTCAGGAAGACTTGACTACAAAGATGTAAGTGATGTTCAACACTACTCAGTAGTAGTCTCAGGCTAATGACAAGGCCATCACCAACATGGAGAGGTAGATCGCTCAGATGGCCGAGGACCAAAGAAAGAGAGACAATGGTAATTTACCTAGCACTACGGAAATCAACCCAACCCATGCTCAGCGGGCGGGAAAGGAACATGTCAATGCCATTGAGGCTGAGTGGAGGAAGGTGACCGTAGAAGATTTGCTAGGTTATGAAAGTGAAGTGGAGGGACGAAATGAAGAGAAGGAAGTTAAGGTTGAAAGTGAAAGCAAGAATGAGGAAGAAATTAAAGTTGAGACTGAAGTTGAAAGGAAAGAATAAGAGGAAGAAATTCATGTTGAGAAGGAACCTCAACTAAAAGAGGACAAGGACGTCCAAAAGGAGGATCAGTCAATGGTTGCTGGAATTAAACAGAGGAAAAAGGATAAGAAGGAAAAAGCAGGAGGTGCCAATTAAGTCAGCTGGATCCTCAATCAATCAACCTCTGTGGGACGAATTAAAGGATGCTCCTGAAGATACTAAGATTCTTCAAGAGACGTGAGGTTAACTATGAAGGCTAGTGAGGCACTGTTGGGTACATTGCCTAAGAAGGAGAGGGACCCCGGTTCACCATTGATTACTGTCACGATAGGGGATGTGGTCATCAAGAACACATTGCTGGATTTAGGAGCAAGTGTTAATATATTGTCAGGATACTTGTATGACAAGTATAAAAATGAGGAACTAGAGCCTGCTAAAACAGTGTTACAGCTGGCTGACCAGTCGACCAAGGTTTCCCGAGGCAAGTTGACCAATGTGATAGTTAAGGTTGGTGATTTTTTCTATCCCGTTGACTTTTTGGTAATGGAATACGAAAGCTTAGAGGATGCACCGTCATTAATTTTGGGATGCCTATTTTTAGCCACAGTTGGGGCTATCATGGACTGCAAGACAGGAGACTTGTATATCTCCTTTGGAACAAGGAAGCGCAGGCTAAACATGTTTGGATGTCCGATATCAGTGCCATCAGGGCATAATGATAAGTACCCAAGTAACAATCCTCTTATGGCACCAGGTACTAAGGACAGAGGGAAACAATGGACAAGAGTAGGTGAAGGTGCGAAGGAATAAATTTTATGGGAGGCGAAACAACATCCTTTGTCAACCATTGACAAAGTGCAGCTGCTTGATATGATGGATTAATGGAATTAAAGCACCAACCATACGAGAAGGATGCACGATGCAGGGAGGCTAAGGTATTCCAACTCCTGGATGCTCAGCAGCAGTGGATTAGCCAGGTTAGCGATAGGATGACACAGTTGACATCATTGCTCACGACGGTAGTCCACAATATTGCGCCAGAAACAAAGAAGATGATGCCCTAGGAAGAATCGGAAGAATAATGAATAGTTCGTCTGGCTGAAGACGTTAAACTTAGCGCTTGTTGGGAGGCAACCCATCTTTATAGGTTAGGTACTGTATTTCTTAGGAGTAATTAGGAAAATATTATCATCATCATCATTGCAGGTGTTATTGGTTTGAGGCAAGTGTGGGGTCATAAGAAGGAATTTGAAAAATGGAAGACCTCGCTGCGATATGGCGTTTTGCGCCGCGGGATCGCAGACCAAGCCGATGCGCAGGGGTTGATTTGGGAACACGTGCGCCGCGGTTTGCTCATATCCACACCGTAGGAAACGATCGGTCGAATTTCTCTTTATAAGGTACGTCGCTTTTCACTATTACACACACAAAAACCCACGCCGCGCCTTAGAGCTCCGATCAACCCACGTTTTTCTCTCATTTATTTTATTCCTAGAATTGAGGTATGTCATTCTAACTTGTTTTACTCGTTAGAACAAGCGATTAGGCCGTGAAATTGAGTGATTTCTCCAAAAACAAAAAAACTTAGAAATATGCAATGCTGACTCGTAGGGTGTTTTGTTTGCCAAATAATCACCCTAAAGGGGCTAGTCGGTGCTTATGATACCTTGTAGTGGGTTTAGATTGAGTTAACAGGTGAAAATCAGTGAATTTTGGGTTGGAATTCGAAACAGCCACTCCCCACACAGCGCCCTGGTTCTTGGGCCTCGCCGCAGTTCAGTGGGGAAGATAAGGACTTATTTTGCAAAAAAATTTGTGGTTGGTTTGTGCAGATGTCTTTCAGGTGCAACCATCCTTTTCTCCAGTTTCCTGACGATCTAGAGAGTTCGGTCGAGTACATACAGCGGAGCGACGCACTTATTGGTCGCCGGGTTCTTGATGTGACGAATTTGGATCGGGATATTCTTAGGGCGGCCGGGCTCTGGGCCGAGATCGAGCCCTTCCTTCATCGCACTTGGTCCCATGGAGAGTCTACATTTACATGTCGTGGTTGGGATAGGCTTATGGCCACCAGAACGATGTCGTCTATACGGAGCTTCTTTTAGAGTTCCTCTCCACGGTCCACTACGTGCCAGCCTCGCCGGAGGCCGATCCAGGCTGGTTAGATTTCGACTGTGGGAAGTCCGCATGGAGTGCAATCTTCTGGAGTTTGGGAGAGGCACAGGTATATATACAGAGGAGGAGCTCCAGAGTCACCATTTCACACCATTTTTGAGGCCGTGTGTCCAGGGGCAGCCCGCACGGGATGCCAATGCAGTCATTTAGGCCCCGTTGTCTAATGTCTTCTTCGAGACAGGGTCGGCTAGGGAGAGCCAGCTCCGCAACCCGCTTCACCGGCTCATGCACCGCATCTTCACCACTTCCATTATACAGAGGGAGGGGGTGAGAAGGTGTCCGGTGAGGACATGACGTACATGTGGGTGCTCCTTGACGCCACCAGATTCCTCCACCTACCATACGCTCTGGCGATCTCCGTATCCACACGAGCAGTGGGTGTGTCTGCCAGCAGTCCTTTGACCAGTGGGCATTACATTACCTGCTTGTCCCGATCTTATAGGTTGCTCAGTGCTGCGACCATGGATTCCCTAACGGCGATACCTCCTGTTCACACATCGGCGCGAGCTTTGGAGAACATGCACATGATCCATCAGCCACAGGCAGGGCGATTTTTAAGGGTGGTGACGGAGGCGCCAAAGGCACCGCGACCAGCCCATGAGGAGGGACCGCCAAGGCGTTGTCAGAGAGTTGCACCACCAGTTCCACCACCACAGCCACAGGAGGAGGAGACACCAGCCATCTGCCGATTGGAGGATCGGGTGGCTAGGATTGAGGATCAGTTGGAGTGGATCTGGGTGGTACTTTGGCGAATAGCCTCTCACCAGGGACAACGCCCCTGACCATTCCCGGCCCGAGCTCATGATCACGAGGCAGGTCCTTACAGACCACCCAGGGGCAATTGATCTATTTTTCTTTTCTTTATTGGGATATATGTATTGTACCTATGATACTACTTTTTTTTTGCTTGTTTATATTTAGTGTTTGTTTTTTCTGTTTGCATTTAATGTTTTTGTGAGTGATGCATGTAATACCAAATGGAAATTCTGTGGAGGAGTTGTTTCAGGCAACTGTGGGGTCACCGTGCCCCATCCACTTGCCATGATCACTGGCGTGTTTTACTGTTGTGCTACAACTCCTGAATTCTGAATCGAGGAAGTGTTCGTGTTTTTGTACCTGTGACAACCAAGTACCATCAAGCAATCTACCGTCTAAGGGGTAGATTGTTTGAGTCTTAGTTAGAATTTGTTAAAAACTCTCTTGCTTGGGGACAAGCAAGGCACAAGTGTGGGGTGTTTGACAACGCCTAGTAATATCAAGTATTTTAGTCGTTGTTGAGCCCTATTCTTGGTGAATTTATATCATATATGTTGTGGTATTCTCACTTTTTGTGTGAGTGCTTGTTTGGAAACAAAAGATGTAAACAGGGGCTAAATGGGTACAAAATGGAAGAAGTTTGGAGATAAAGCCAAAAAGAGTCGAAGAAGCACGCGCGCCGCGGATATGTACAAGGGCGCGACGCGCTGAGTTAGAGTTGAAGTGGTAAGAAGAATTAAAATGCCGAAAAAATGGGGATAAACTTGTACGCACGCCGCGGATTCTAAGTGCGCGCGACGCGGCCTCTTATTTTCTAAAACTATAAATAGAGGGTTCTAGGTCGAAATCAGCAGCAAAGAATTGGCAAAGGAACGACACCCAATGCTTCTTTGACTCAGAGTTTCAGTTTTCAGTCGCCATACGTGGTATTTATTGTTTTCTCATTTAATTTTCAAGTAGTTTAGTAGTTTTCATAGTTTGGCTTGGTGTTATTGGGTGTGACAACCATTAGCATTAGGTTTTAAGTTTCTGGAATTTTATGTTTACTGTTTTGAACAAGTTTGGATCTGAGTTTTTATATAGTAATCATTCAGTTATGTTTAATTGCTCTTTTTACGATTTTAAGAGTTGACATTATTTATCTTGCGCTGCTTGTCATCTATGTCACAAGCTTTGATGACTGCCATAACTTCAGCCATGATTTGTACTCCCTGAATCCTTATGCAATATCTGGTGACAATGCCATGATAATATTGGCAACAGCTTTATCATCATCCTCAACCTTCTCAAACTCTTCATCCGTGTAGGTTTCGATTGGCTTGTCAACCACAGTCTTTGCCTCATCTTCTAGAGTAAGTGCGATTCTAACGGGACCTCTCAAAATGCTTCTCCACACCTTAATTTCCTTCATTTTGACATATTTTTCAAACCTGAACTTCCATTCAGGTAACCCGTCAACAGACAGCAGACGTTGAATTCGTGTGACAGTCCCCATGATGGAGTGCAAATCCGAATGCATTGTGGTAGTCAACTCCATTGACAACTGAAAACAGAGAAAATGCCAAGTTTCTGGACCAAAAACAGCAAGGATTTGACCGAAAACCCTGAAATTCGAAAACACCTGGCCGAAAACACCTTAAACCAAAAACCAAAGCTGACCGAAAGCAATGACCGAAAACTCTGAGGACTTCGGTCTTGGCCTAATAACGACCGAGAACAGACCAGCCGCCGAAAAGGTTTAAAAAAACCCTAGCCAAAATCGTTTGACTGCCGCCGAATTCATTTAACCCTAACAGAGAACCACTAACAGCTGCTGAAAACTCTTAATGCCCTAACCAAAAATGCTTTTCAGCCGCTGAACACTCTAAATCATATCTGAAAAACACGATTTTGATCGAAATTTCAAAATTTTAAGGATTTAAACACTTGATTTTATCGAAACATGATGAACACGAAGAACACCAATGACAAAATTCATCCAAAAACTGTCCATAACCCCAAAACTTCCAAAAAACAGTTGATTGTTTCGAAAAATTAATACCAAAACAGCCAAAAACTCAAGTTTTATAGCTCTGATACCACTTGTAAGTCCCAAACAGTCCTAGATCTATCTAGGTATCAAATGAATCACTCAAAAGTGCGGAATCCAATTGAGTGATGAGTCTGAAACAATAAAGAACGCGGTATAAATCTTCAATTCACACTTTGATTAACAAAAGTCGGGTACATAAGATTGCTTGATCGATGAACAGAATATCAATATTGGCTAAGCTCCCAATTCGACCAACACTACTAATGACAAGCTAAAAAACTATTTATACATTGCCTAATGAGCTAAGCCCACCGTCATATAGCCCAACCAAGAATGCCAAGCCTAGCCTACCGAAAACCCACTGATTTCGGTTATGTCCACCAAGAACCAGGTAGTTTTCGGTCCCTGACCGAAAACACCAATCTGCCCAATAATTACGAATTTAGTCCTTTTAAATGATAAGCATAAACCATTAATATTATGTCCAAACACAGACGATCTGGATCCAAAGCCAGCTTCATGACTATCTGTTGGGAATATTTGTGATGAAGTGCTGATGTATCCGAAGTTCTATCAGAAGAGCTTTTTGATGAAAAACACCGAAGTAATAAAGCAATAGAAGACCCCGAAGTCTGAAGACTCCGAAGGGTATCACCTGGAGGATCCGAAGACTTCACAGCTGTCAAACCCTGGTGCACGCGTGGTTGCAGAGTACGTGTTGCATGACTCCATCATTCTATTGGATAGTACATCTGATAGAATATTCTCTGATAAAGTATTGTACTATGCGTATCACTGATTCAGTATAAATATCAGTGATACCATACCGTGTAAAAGGAGAGATGGTAAAACCCTATTGTAAAACCGTACATTATAATTAAGCATTCGGCACAAGTTATCCATTTCACTTTGATCATTCACTGCTTTATATTATTCTTGTGTGATTGTTAATCTCTTGAGTAATTGCTAGATCCTTAGTCATTATTCGACTATTAATTGATTTCAACACCCAACAAGTGGTATTAGAGCAAGTCAGCTCAAAAACCTGTTAGTAGAGCTTTTATTCCATTGCTTCAGTTCTAGATTTGAATTGTTTCTCAGATCTAGCTTCCGCAACTGTTGCGAGTCTCTATTACTTGTTTTTACTGCAAAGATCCCGTAGAAATCTCTCAAGATGACTGATTACACAGCAACTTATGCCAATATGCTCAACTATGCAAACCTCATTGGTTCTGCAACCAAAGCCCCCGTTCTAGTAACCTCTTACTATGATTATTGGGCTGGAAGAAAGAAGGACTATCTTATCGGGCTTGATAAAGACTTATGGAGGTCTGTGACTGATGGTCCTCATACAGACATTGCTGGTCGTTTTGTTGTCCCCGATGGAGAAGAAGCTGTAGTTCTTAATGCAGCAGATATGAAGAAACTTGAAAACCATGAAAGGGCCATGCGTGAACTACGAAGTGGTTTGGGTCCTAATGTCAGCCATCATATTGCTGATGCGAAGTCTGCCAAAGAGATGTGGGATAATCTCGCACTTCGTTTTGGAGGGGATAAGATTCTTCACACCAGCAAGGTTCAAGAAATTCTTGCAGACTTCGGGAACTTCAAACATGAAGAAAATGAGTCCTTAGAAGCTTGTTATGAATGTCTCAGCAACATGATTTACATCCTAGACAAGTACGGGGAAACGCGAAGCCAAAAGGAAATCAATATTAAATTTCTTTACAGTCTTCGCAAGGAATAGAGACCAATCATGCTCATGGTAAAATCTTATGAAAATATTGAGAAGTACAAGTTGGCTGCTCTGTAGAATCTACTAAAATCACATGAACCAGATGTTGTGGGTCGTAGAAGTGAAATGGCTGGTTCTGGTCCACTTGCCCTTGTTTCAAAAGTGTATGAAGAAACAAGTGATGAAGACATTACTGCCTACATGGTAGATGATAATGGTGAAATTGTTGCTCTTTATACCGCTAACAATCATAGATTCAAGAAACCATTCTTTAAAAACACCTCTGGGAAGCCTTTTGTCAAGAACTTCAACAAATCAAACTTTAATTCCAAACCCAAACAATAAATATTCACTCCGAAGGATGAAAATTCAAAATCTCCAACCCGGAGGCCATCTGAAAAACAGGCTTCTGAGTCATCCAAAGAGAAAATCAAAGAGAAAAAGGTCTCCGATGATTCAGGCTATGACTGCAACTACTGTCATGGTAAGAATCATTTTGCAAAGGATTGTATGCTTCGCAAACAAAATGAGAAGAAACCACAAGTGAAGGACGAAGCATCCTACGCAAGAAAAATGGAGGAAGTTAGAGTGAGGACCAAAGACCTAGCCCTAATGGCTGCTGATGATCATCAAGGATCTTATCAAGTTTGGTCTTCGGACTCGGATGATGATGAAGTGAGAAAGCCAACTCATAGTGCTTTCATGGCCTATGATGTCGGTAAGAGCTTTCTAAAAGGCACTTCTGAGAAGATGGATGAAGAAAAGAACCTGGAGGTTGAAACAACTGCTGGTCTTGGTCTCGTGACTTCGGAGGTACATGAAATGATTGCTGCTAGGAATCCGAAGACCTGGTCTGATGACTCTTCGGATGATGATGAGGAAGTATGCTTGATGGCAAATGACACACGCCTAACCATTCCAGAACAGGTATCTAAACTCCTCTCATCTTTTAAAATTCCTATTTCTCAATCTACTCCTATTATTAATGAAATAACTCGTGATTGCTCTGTTATGCATAAATTACTTGGTGATGCTAAAAATAGGGAGGTAGTCACTGAGCAGGAGGTTCTCAGCTTGAGGGGGAGAGTTGAGAGTTTGAAGCTAGCTCTAGAAAAGTCCAATCTAAGAATCTCACTGCTAGAAGAAAATAGAGAAATTTTTTTGAACAATCATGATGTAATCCTGAAACAACGAAACATATTTTGTGAAACTCCAAAACAGTTATATGCTCATATTACATGAATTTATCATTTAGCTGATGTGTGCAATGTACAACATAGAAAACTATTGCCTTTTATTGAGTTTAAACTTAAGGAAGACGATAGTGTTGGAATACGATAACATAAAACAAATGCAGCGGAAACAGAAATGTAAATCGTATTCAACCAAGATCACATAATCATGCACACTTTTGTAATTGTAAAATCAAGAGGGTTCAAGACATACCTTTTAAATCTCAGATCTGATTTTGTTAGGATGACGAGAGCCCAAAGTAGAACTCCTCTAATGTAATCGCACCCAAGACAACGATCCAGCACCCGTTGATGTAGTATATACCTTTGCTTGACGTTTTAGCATGTAATACTTAGGGTTTTGAAAGAAATCGGCCGTATACCGAGGGTTGGGAGGAGGGTGACGAAAATTAGGGTTTTTGGCAGCCCTTACAACTCAGATCTAGGGTTGTATTTATAGTGCTCCTCATCCTTATCCCCTCCTTTGTGGATATTTCACTTTAGTCCTTTATCCTTATTAAGTTTCTAATTAATATACCTTTACTTTGGTATATTAATAAACTTAATCATTAAGTTTCTAATTAATATACCTTTACTTTGGTATATTAATAAACTTAACCCCTCAAGTTTATTTTCGATCTCTTTTAGCTAAATCGTCTCTTGCGTGTAACCCAAAAGGACCCTACTATTTATAATAATATTACCAACTTGTTATAACGATGGGCATATAACCAACTGTCTCCCACTTGCACTTGTTATAACAACTGTATGATCTAATATTCATTAACCTAGTAAGGTGTATGTCATCCTAGACAAGTACCGTGTTCATCTCATGAAACAGCCCTTAGGCAAGTGATCAAATATTCCTTTGTTCTACAAGATATCCATATGAACGTCTGACATGGAATTCTGTCAGTCTCAAACATTCAAGATTATGTTTCCCGATAGAGATTTGTGATGACCACAATAAACTGCACTTATTGATTCTATATCAATGCAGTTCGAGTACGGCCGTACATTTGCTGTCAACACCAAATCATCGAGGGGCCCACGGATATCGCTTCTCCTGTTAGGGCAGAAGGAACAAATAAACTTTGACTACACGGATCTCGCCCACTCATCATGTCATATATGGACATTCCCTGTATGGCTGCCAGTTACGGACAACGTTGGAGAAAACCAAGACATAACAGACTGCAGGACTAAGAATCAATGCATCTCTGCTTGAAGAATATAAGATATTACCATCTTAGAATTACTCGTGACACATTCCATGAAGTAATCTCTAAGTACAGGTTACTCCAATACTTAATCCCTATTAAATACACATGAGAATTAGCGCATCTCTATGCTATGTCCATCTCTATGGACAATTTACTAATTCCTCATGTCAGCCTTGAATCAATACTTACTCCCAAAAGTATGACCGACTGTGGACGTTTTGAATAATAAAATAATTATTCAGGAAGTCAATAAAACATGCAAAATTGGAACACAATGATAAACTAATGAAATGACTGCCTTCATGCATATATTAGGTTCTCCACATAATAATCTTCAAAACAAATAGAGTTTCACGTTGCTTGAGTTCCAAACACATATCAAACTAAATTAAATACACTTAAACCAACTCATTTGCAAATCTAAAGCCCATCGACCTAGTATGAGAATCCTGCTTGGTCTGAGATAACGGTTTAGTGAATGGATCAGCAAGATTATCTTAAAATGTAACTCTACTAATCGTGATGTCTCCTTCTTCACTGAGCCTCCGGATATAATGGTACTTCCGGTGTACATGCTTTGTGCGCTTGTGAGCTCTGGGTTCTTTCGCCAAGGCGACTGCACCCTCATTGTCACAGAAGATCTCAACTGGACCATCAATGCTAGGAACAACATCGAGATCCCTGATGAACTTCTACATCAACATGGCTTCCTTTGCAGCTTCATTAACTGTAATATACCCAGCCTCCGTTGTCGAATCAGCTACTGTCTCCTGCTTGGTACTCTTCCAAGTTACTGCCCCACCATTCAGTAAGAACACGAATCCTGACTGCGAATAGGAGTCGTCTCTGTCGGTTTGGAAGCAAGCATCACTATAACTACTTACAGTGAGTTCTTCCATGCCCCCATAGACCAAGAACACTTCCTTCGTCCTCCGAAGATACTTAAGAATGTTCTTTACTGCGGTCCAATGATTTTCACCAGGATTGGCCTGATAACGACTCGTCATACTCAAGGCACAAGAGACGTCAGGCCTTGTACATGACATGGCATACATGATCGATCCCATTGCTAAAGCATATGGGATTCGACTCATTCTTTCTCGTTCATCACTAGAACTAGGATATTGGTCTCTACTCAATGTCATACCACGTTGCATAGGCACGAATCCTTTCTTGGAATCCTGCATCTTGAACCTTTTCAAGATTTTGTATATGTATGTACTCTGGCTTAAACCAATAAGTCGCCTAGATCTATTTCTATAGATTTTATACCAAGTATGTATGCCGCTTCTCCCAAGTCTTTTATAGCGAAACAATCCCCAAGCCAAGTTTTAACACTTTGCAACATTGGGACATTGTTTCCTATGAGTAGTATGTCATCAACATACAGCACAACGAAGACAACAGTACTCCCACTAGCTCTGACATATACACATGGCTCATCTTCACTTCTCGAAAATCCAAACTCTTTGATTTTCTCATCGAAGCAGAGATTCCAGCTGCGAGATGCTTGTTTGAGTCCATAAATCCACTTCACAAGTTTACACACTCTATTGGGATATTTGGACTGTACAAAACCCTCTCGTTGTGTCATATACACATCCTCTGAAAGTTTTCCGTTAAGGAAAGCGGTTTTTACATCCATTTGCCATATTTCGTAGTCATAAAATGTTGCGATGGCAAACAATATCCTGATAGATTTAATCATTGCCACTGGTGAAAAAGTTTCCTCATAATCAATCCCTTGGGTTTGAGTATAACCCTTTGCCACTAGTCTGGCTTTATATGTGTGTACTTTTCCATCCATGTCTGTATTCTTTTTGAAGACCCATTTACACCCAACTGTTTTAAGGCCATGTGTTTGATCAACCAGGTTCCAAACTTGGTTATCATGCATGGATTTCATCTCGCTCTCCATAGCCTCCTTCCATTTGGCAGCATCTGGGTCTGCCATTGCTTCCTGATAGCTGGTAGGTTCATCGTCATCTACCATTGCTCATCACCTTCAGTAATATGTAAACCATAAAATTCTGGTGCATGACGTACTCTATCAGATATCCGGACAGGAGGTGGAGGTATGTCAGATTCCTCAGCTGTACTTGGCTGAGGCTCAACAGGTTTTTCAACCTCTGATTGAGAGCTAGTGCCAACATCAGGTCCTTTATTGGTTGGTTCTTGAATCTCCTCAAGATCAATTTGGCTCCCACTGGCCTCTTGGTGTATCAGCTCCCTCTCTCGGAAGACTGCTCTTCGTGCAACAATCACCTTGTTTTCAGAAGGTTTGTAAAACAAATACCCAAAAGAACTAGCAGGATAACCAATAAAGTAACACCTCTCTGATCTGGGTTCTAGTTTGTCGATGGCTTCACGACAGACGTAAGCCTCACAACCCCAGACTTTCAAATGCGCCAACGAGGGTTTAGTCCCATTCCATATTTTAGAGGGTGTCTTGCTGACCTTCTTAGTTGGTACAAGGTTCAGGACTTTTGCTGCAGTCTCCAAGGCATAGCCCCAGAAACTGATTGGAAGCGTAGCACAACTCATCATGGACCGAACCATATCAAGTAATGTTCGGTTCCTCCTCTCAGCTACACCGTTATGTTGTGGAGTACCGGGAGGAGTCAACTGTGAAACAATTCCACAGTTCCCCAGATGATCGTAGAATTCTTACTAAGATATTCTCCACCCCTGTTGGATCGGAGGATCTTAATCCTTTTGCCCCGTTGATTCTCTACTTCGTTCTGAAACCTTTTGAACACCTCGAAGCTTTCAGATTTATGTTTAATCAAATAAACATACCCATATCTGCTGAAGTCATCAGTAAATGTGACGAAGTACCTTTCTCCATGTATTGTGGCTGACCTGAACGGTCCACACACATCAGTGTGTATGAGGTCCAACAGATCCTTGCCTCTTTCAAAGTTCCCTGTATGGTGCTTTTGTCATCTTGCCTAATAAATAAGACTCACATACATCATCAGACTTGAGGTCGAATGATTCCAAAATCCCATCCTTTTGGAGTTTGGCGATGCGTTTCTTGTTTATATGGCCAAGTCGACAATGCCATAGACATGATTTATCCAATACACTTTTGGATGTATCTGAATCAACATTTAAGATTAAGCTATTATTTCTTCTAATGCTCACGATAGTTTCATAAATACCATTTGTAGGACATGCTTTAAAGTAAAGACAATCATTTTTGAAAACTAAATTATTTCCATTATCAGAACCAAAATCAAAACCGTCTCGATACAAAGCACTAAAAGAAATAATGTTTCTAGCCATTTCTGGCGAATAGCAACAATCTAATAAATTAATAAAAAATCCAGTAGAAAGCACGAGCTCGTAATCCCCAATCCTCTTGACAGCAGCCGTATGTCTGTTGCACATGATCATGTCAAGCTCCCCATTCCTTAACTTCTTACTTCTTCTTAGTCCCTGCACATCAGAGCAAATGTGAGTACCACATCCTGTGTCTAGGACCCATGAATTAGTAGTAGAAGTATTATGGAGTTCTATCATGTATATACCTGAGGTACCAGACACTTTGGGCTTGATCTTCTTGATCTCCTCCATGTATTTAGAGCAGGTTCGCTTCCAGTGTCCCTTTTCTCTGCAGTGGAAACAAATGGCCTCATCAGGGTTTGGTGACGGCACTATCATAGAACCAGCCTTGCCCTTGTTGCTAGGGTTGGAGTTGGGGTTACCAACTTGACCCTTCCCTTTGCCTTTAGGCTTCTTGGCTTTCCTTTTCTTGATTGCCCCTTCCCTGATTGCCAATACCGGAGCCGTGGAGCTGGAGTTCTTAGATTTAGACATATTTGCCTCGGCAGTTTTTAACATGCCGTGTAACTCCATTATGGTCTTTTCGAATCCATTCATATTAAAATTCAGTGTGAACTGACTGAATGTACTGCTCAGCGAGTGGAGGATGATATACGTAACCAATTGCTGAGCGATCGGAAATCCAAGTCGCTCCAATCTGTCAACATACGCTTTCATCTTAAGCACGTGTGAACTGACAGCGGTTCCCTCCTGCTGCTTGCAATCTAGTAGGGAGATCATAGTGTCATATCGTTCCTGTCTAGCCTGCTCTTGGAACATTTCCTTGAGCTAGTCTGTTGAGAAATTTTGTGATGAAGTGTTGACATATCCGAAGTCCAATCCATGAAGAAAACCCCGAAGTAAATAAACAAGAGAAGACTCCGAAGTCTGAAGACTCCAAAGTGCAATGCATAGAGGATCCGAAGACCTTACAGTCTGTCATCTTGTCTTTTGTGTGCACGCGTATAGTACAATACGTGTTGCATGAATCTTCTATCCTATTGGCTAGTACACTGATAGGATATTCTCTATAAAAGATGTACTATTGGTATCACTGATTCAGTATAAATATCAGTGATACCATACCGTGTCGATGGAGAGATTACAAGATTAACTTACGAGAATTGTATATCTCCAAGATAGAAAACCCCATTGTAAAACCAAGTTCTAATCAAATCATTCGGCACATGTTATTCATATTACTTTGTTCAATCAGCTTTGTTGCATTCTAATCGTGTGATTGATTGTGCTATTGATTGAATATCTATATTAGTTCATCTAATTTCATATTTCAACACCCAACAAGTGGTATCAGAGCAAGTCAGCTCAAAAACCTGTTGATAGAGTTCAAATTCGTTTGCTTCAGCTCTAAATCTGAATCGATTCTCAGATTTAGTCTTCCGCATCTGTTGCAAATCTCTACCACCCGTTTTTACTGAAAAGATCCTGTTGAAATACATCAAGATGACTGATTCCACAGCAACTTATGCTAATATGCTTAACTATGCCAACCTCATCGGTTCAGCAACGAAAGCCCCTGTTCTTGTAACTTCTTACTACGATTATTGGGCTGGTCGAATGAAGGATTACCTTATCGGACTGGACAAAGATCTATGGAGATCTGTGACTGAAGGTCCACACACTGACATTGCTGGTCGATTTGTTGTTCCTGATAGAGAAGAAGCTGTTGTTCTTAACGCTGCAGATATGAAAAAGCTCGAAAACGACGAGAGAGCCATGCGCGAACTGAGAAGTGGCTTGGGTCCCGATGTCAGCCACCACATTGCTGATGCTAAATCTGCAAAAGAGATGTGGGACAATCTCAAACTCCGCTTCGGAGGAGATAAAATTCTTCATACCAGCAAAGTTCAAGAGATTCTTGCAGACTTCGGTAACTTTAAGCAAGAAGAAAATGAGTCCTTGGAAGCTTGCTATGAACGTTTGAGCAACATGATTTACACACTCGATAAATATGGAGAAACAAGAAGCCAACAAGAGATAAATATCAAATTTCTCTACAGTCTTCGCAAGGAATGGAGACCAATCATGCTCATGGTCAAATCCTATGAGAATATTGAGAAATACAATCTGGCTGCCCTATACAATCTATTAAAATCACATGAACCCGATGTGGTAGGTCGAAGAAGTGAAATGGCTAGTTATGGACCACTAGCTCTCGTATCAAAAGAAGAGGAAGACTCAAGTGATGAAGACATTGCTGCCTACATGGTAGATGATAATGGAGACACTGTTGCTCTCTATGCCGCCAACAATCGAAGATTCAAGAAACAATTCATCAAAAACAATTCTGGAAAGCCATTTGTGAAAAACTTTAACAAGTCAAACTTCAACTCCAAGCCCAAACCTGAAATATACACTCCGAAGGAGAATAACTTGAAACTGTCAACCCCGAAGCCATCTGAAAAACCGGCTTCGGAATTATCTAAAGAGAAGTCCGAAGAGAATAAAATCTCAGGTGATTCTGGTTATGATTGCAATTATTGTCATGGCAAGAATCATTTTGCAAAGGACTGCATGCTTCGGAAGCAAAACGAAAAGAAACCACAGATAAAGGACGAGGCCTATTACGCAAGAAAAATGGAGGAAGTTAGAGTGAGGACCAAAGACCTAGCCTTAATGGCTGCTGATGATCGTCAAGGATCATATCAAGTTTGGTCCTCTGATTCAGATGATGACGAAGTGAGAAAGCCATCTCATAGTGCTTTCATGGCCTATGATGTTGATAAGAGCTTTCTACAAGACACTTCGGAGAAGTTGAATGAAGAGAAGTGGATGCAGACTGAAGCAACTGTGGGTCTTCGGTTTGTGACTTCGGAGGGACTGGAAATAACTGTTGCTGATACTCCGAAGACTTGGGATGAAGATTCCTCTGATGATGATGAGGAAGTGTGCTTGATGGCTAATGACAACCGGTTGACAATCCCAGAACAGGTATCAAAACTTCTTTCATCTTTTAAAATTCCTACGTCTCAATCTGCTCCTATTATAAATGAAATAACTCGTGATTGTTCTGTCATGCATAAATTACTCATTGATGCCAAAAATAGGGAAATACTCAGTGAACAGGAGCTTCTAAGCTGAAGGGGGAGAGTAGAAAACCTGAAGCTAGCATTAGAGAAATCTAATCTTAGAATCTCCTTGTTAGAAGAGAATAGAGAAAAATTTTTAAACAATCATGATGTAATCTTAAGACAGAGAAACATATTTTGTGAAACAGCCAAACGATTATATGCGCATATTACGAGAATTTATCATTCAGCCGATGTTTGTAATATCCAACATAGACAACTATTACCTTTTATTGAGTTTAAATTAAAATAAGTTGATAGTATATCTTATGAATGCGAATCTATAGTATCAGGCTCCGAAGTTACTAACCCATCATATAAACATGGCCCGATATCTGTGGAAAAACATCTAACTGCTGATAAATTGTTGAAAATTTTGCCTCAAGAAATTCCAATCCTGAATAAGGCTGTACCTCAAATTGAAAAGGATTCTGAAAGTGATTCGGACATGGAGGAGATTGACTGTTCATCTTTGATTTTGTTAAAATCATCCTCCATATCCGAATCAACCTCGGAAAACATCTCACAAAAGTCTTTGGTGGACAAAGGAAAAACAAAAATGATTTGTGAATCAAAAACTCTTGAAACCAAAGAAACTTCAAATCACAGATGAATCTGTTTCTTACGATCAATATCTCAAGGATAATTCAAAAAGACTAGTCCATTTGGCTTGTATCTATCCTAAAGTTTCTTACTTCAAAAACTCAATCTTTGTAACACCCAGTGGATTATCCTTAATTGATAACAAATTGCAAAAACTTCTTGAAAAGGATAACTCTACAGTTACAAATGAAGGATTTTTCTCATCATCCAAAATGGTTGAAAATGAAATAAATGAGAAAATGGAAGTAAAAGTGAATATAAGGAAACAAGAACTATACGGCCACAACGTATATAATCGTCTTTGTTTTGAAAAGGAGAAAGTGCCCGAAAATTTGTCACACTTGCTAAACCTCAAAAATGACGATCACATTTACATTAATCGAAACTACAAACAAATTCAAGTTGTGGAAAAACCCACAGTTCCGAAAATGGATGTATTGGAATTAATGGAATCTTGTGAAAGTGTTCCTTTTTCACTTAATCCTGAAAAAGAAATTTCAAAATCAGAAGTTTCGTATTTCAAAACTTTGACACAAAAACCCCAAATTTTGAAAAGACCACAAGTTTTACAAAAACCAAAATCAGCAGTGGTGATTTCAAAACCAACTCAAAAACCTACTGTTAAAAATTCAAAAACCAAGCTACCTCTAAATCTTGTGAAAAGAAAAACTCCTTTTAGTGATTTGAAACAAAATGAAGCAATCGCTTCTACTTCTGGAACAAAGCCTGTTTGCACAAAAATCTCAGAAGTTAAAAATCACAATGAAAAACCAATCTTTACACCAACAAAACCTAACTTTCCAAATCCTAAATTTCAAAAACCGACGAAGAAAACATTTTCAAAAGGAAACAATCTGATAGATACATTCCACAAATGGCTGGACAACAATTTGGAAATGTTCAAGGATAAGGATCTCTCATTAAATGACTTCAAATTGGCATACGAGGAGTATCTTTGTACCTCTACGCTGTGTAGCTCAATTTCAACAAAGTCAAAAACGGAAAAACTAAAACAAAATTGGAAAAGAAATGACTTGAAAGAAAACTTAACTGCAAAAACAAAAACTTCAAAATCTTCCAATTCCTCTAAATCAAAATACTCCATTCGAAAATGGGTTCCGAAGTCTGTCATTTTGTCAGTCACTTCGGACTCATCATTTTTAGCTACAAACTCTTTGGAATCCTGCTCAAACACTTCGGAATCATGCTCATCACATGAGGCTTCGGAGAATTTGATTAATTTAAATGCAAATGAAATTTCTGAAGAGGCCGTAGAAAAATGGATTCAAGAATCCTTTGCTTACCCTGAGGACCCAAGATTGATTGGGTACCAACTCCTTCTTGATTGATTGCAGGTTATGTCTGATGAGCGGTATGACTCAAAATGGTACATGGACAGTGGCTGCTCAAGACATATGACAGGGAGAAAGGAATATCTCAGAGATTACAGGAATTTGGATGATGCTGGAAACGTACGCTTTGGTAATAATGAAACATGTCCAATTCGGGGATATGGAAAAATAACAAATGGCCAATTCACTATCAACCGAGTGGCATTTGTTGAAGGACTAAAACATAATCTCGTGAGTATATCTCAATTGGTGGTTGGAACAGGAAACGCTGTAACGTTCAACAACCAAGGCAGTATAATCACCAAAGAAGCAACAAACGAAGTCTTACTAAAATCAGAAAGGAAGGGATCCATGTTTCCCTTAAATCTGAAGCCAGTAACAGGTGGGCAATCTCTATGTCTTCTCTCCAAAGCCAACTCCGATGTCAGCTGGTTATGGCAACGAAGAGTTGCCCATCTGAACTTCAAAGATCTGAACAAGTTGGTGGCCATGGATCTGGTTTGAGGGATGCCAGCTCTCAAATTTGACAATGATTCTCTTTGCTCTGCATGTGAACATGGCAAGCAGACAAAACAAAGACATCCTACAGTGATCAACCCCAAAATCACCGAACCGCTTTCTGTTCTATATATAGACTTGTGTGGACCATCTGCAATAGAATCAATAGGAAAGAAGAAGTACATTCTGGTTATTGTTGATGACTATTCAAGGTTTACTTGGGTGATATTCCTCCGGAACAAGTCCGATGCAGCTGAAGAAATCATCAACTTTCTAAAGAAAATGGAATTGATGCTTAACAAGAAAGTCTGAACTGTGCACAGTGACAATGGCTCGGAGTTCAAAAATCAGACTCTTGATGGATTCTTGAAAACAAAGGGGATTAACCACAACTTCTCAGCACCCTACACTCCTCAACAAAACGGTGTTGTAGAAAGAAGAAATCGCTCCCTGTGTGAAGCTGCAAGAACAATGCTCAACTTTGCAAATTTGCCCATGTACTTCTGGGCCGAAGCAATTTCTACTGCATGCTTTACTCAAAACATATCCTATATTCACAAAAGATTCCATATAACACCTTACGAAGTACTCAACCGAAGAAAGCCAAATGTCAAATTCCTTCACATCTTTGGTTGTCGGTTTTTTATCTTGAACATGAAGGATCACTTAACTAAGTTCGATAACAAATGAGAAGAAGGCATCTTTCTTGGTTACTCTCAAGACTCAAAAGCCTACAGAGTCATGAACAAGAAAACTCGCAAAATCGAAGAAACCTTTAATCTAAGGTTTGATGACTACTACATCAAGAAGTCTCTGCATCCTTTTCTTATGTCTTCAATCTTTCCAAACCCTGCTGCAGAAGCTGCTCAAATCACAACGTTCGACACAGACTTCTCACTTTTATTTGACCAACCTGAAAGAGCTGCAGACTCCGAAGTCAGAGCACCAGACAACCATGAGTCCGAACTCTCCAAGCTCACAGACGGACCCGATGACTCTTCTACAAGAAGCATACAAAGACCATCTTCTATTGAGGAAGAGTCATCTAATCAAAGTTTGGAAAATGTAAGTATTGAGGGGGAGCCATCAAACCGAAGTGCTGGAAATTTAAGGACTAATGATGCAACAACCAACAGTCCAAGAGGTTCCAACACTCTTGTTTCTACTCCCCAGTCAATTTCAAATATCATATCCATGTATCCAACAATCCAGGGGGAGCCAGAAATTGCGACTCCAAATTCAGCCACAACAACTGCTTCGGATAAAGCTACAACTTCTCCAACTCCAACAAATGTCCAGGGGGAGCACATATCAAACTCAACCTCACAATTACACACACTACAAACCAACACAGATTCAAATAATCACTTGCTAATGGATGATTTTCCCTCCACTTCGGGATATCCTTCAGACATTGAGGACATCGATGCTGAAGGACCTCCTGACTTTGATCCAAACTATCCTCCTTTGGACAAATGGACGAAAAATCATCCTCCATCACTTGTCATTGGTGATGTTCGAGATAAAGTACTGACTCGTGCACAACTTCACCAAAAGCAATTAGATCTCAACAAAAATTCAGAGTTGTGCATGTTCAATGTATTTATCTCTAAGGTAGAACCTAAGAACGTCAAAGATGCATTTGATCACTCAGACTGGATTGAAGCAATGCAATTGGAATTAGAAGAATTTGAAAGAAACAAAGTCTGGATGCTAATTCCAAAACCTGCAAATGCCTCAATTGTCGGTCTCAAATGGGTGTATCGTAACAAACTAGACACCGAAGGCAACGTAGTTCGAAACAAAGCTAGGTTGGTTGTCAAGGGTTACTGTCAACAGGAGGGGATTGATTATGAAGAAACTTTCGCCCCTGTTGCCAGACTCGAATCCGTTCGGATATTTTTAGCTTATGCTGCACACAAAAATTTTGATGTCTATCAAATGGACGTTAAATGTGCTTTTCTGAATGGTGATCTCGAGGAAACCGTTTTTGTTGAACAACCACCAGGTTTTGAAAGTAAAACTCATCCAAATTATTGTTATGTGCTAGACAAAGCAGTCTATGGTTTAAAACAAGCTCCAAGAGCTTGGTATGAAACCTTGACCAAATTTTTAAAAGAATCAAACTTCAAACATGGATCAGTAGATCCAACACTTTTTAGAAAGAAAGTTGGATCTCACTTGATGTTAGTCCAAATTTATGTAGATGACATAATATTTGGATCTACTGACCCCAATTTATCAAAAGAGGGGAAAAATAAACTTCTTTCTTGGTTTACAAATCAAACAATCTAAGGAGGGGATATTCATCAATCAACAAAAATATACGAAGAGTCTGCTTGAACGCTTCGGAATGACTAACTGCTCCAAAGCAAAAGTTCCTCTGCCTTCAGGTACAAGGTTAAATCCATCATTGGACAAACCAAAGACCGACATACAGCAATACCGAAGCATGATTGGATCATTGCTCTATCTTACAGCCAGTCGTCCTGACATCATGTTTGCAGTCTGCAATTGTGCAAGATATCAGGCTGATCCAAGGGAACCTCACTTGGCTGCTGTTAAGACAATATTCTGATATCTTCATGGAACTACTGCTTATGGTCTATGGTATCCAGCAAATTCTGGTTTCTACATTCAAGCATACTCAGACTCTGATCTTGGTGGATGCTCTATTGATCGCAAGAGTACTTCGGGAGGTTGTCAATTCTTAGATGGAAAACTTATCAGCTGACAATCCAAGAAACAAACGTGTGTCTCTATCTCCACCGCAGAGGCTGAATATGTAGCAGCTGCTGCATGCACTTCTCAGATCATTTGGATTCAGAGTCAATTGAAAGACTATGCCATCAATATGAGAAAAATTCCTATGTTATGTGACTCTCAAAGTGCAATTCGTATATGCCACAATCCAGTTCAACATTCCAAGACGAAGCATATAGCTCTTCGCTATCACTTCATCAAAAGTCATGTTGAGGAGGGGAATATTGAGGTGCACTTTGTTCACACTACAGAACAATTGGCAGATATCTTCACAAAGGCTCTAAATGAAGAAGCATTCACAAGAATCGTTCGAGGACTTGGAATGATAGATGGATCAACCCTTCAATAATTCTCAGATTTGTTCACTCTTACTCTGTTCTAAAATTTCATAAAAATAGACTCCGCAGATCCCTGAAGTCAATTCTGGCTTCGGAGGTCATCGGAGAAAAACAAGCAAAAATACTTGCCATTTCCCCGCAGTACTCCGAAGTAAAATATCACTTCGGAGGTCTGCGGAACAAACTCTCCTTCAAAATAAATCCTTCAAAATTTGAAAACCACTTGAACAAATGCTAACTTCATAAAAATAAAGAGTTCTTTTAAGACTAAGAAAATTCAAAAACAAGAAAAACTTATATCAAACGAAAAGAAAACTCTGATGTAAATGACAAAATTTAACTCTACTCTCATGAATTAACCAAGTAAAGGACAAAACTTTGATTTTAGATTCTGAAAATCATACCTTATTGCACTAAAAGGTATTTGGGAATCGACTTGAAACATTGGTAATAAAACAGACTTCGAAATGAGGTCAAGGCTATTTTACACTTTGAAGCCCTGTCTGATTTCAATAACCTCAACATAATGTCTATTTCTAACCACCCCTCGAAACTTGACTCGCTTCAACTTCAATTAATCATGTAGCCTCAAAACTACAAAGGATAATTCAAAGTGTTCCGAAGTTTTAATCAAAAATTGAACCAACATCGTTTGATATGTAAATTTAAATCTCTTTTCATTAAATGATACAAAATTGAACTATATGAAGATTTTCACTCACAGGGATTGTTTAAAACAAAAACAAAAGCATCAAAGAAAGAAACCAAATGGTGATGATCTATGTCTTCGTATAAACAAATTCGTAAAAGAAAACAAGAAAGAAAAATATAAAACACTTGTTAAAAGAAACAAAGACAAACAAAAAATCAAAAGATAACCAAGGGAATGCAAAAGGAAAATCAGCATTCAAAAGCTTATTCTTCTGTTTTAAATAACAATACAAGGAGCTCCTATAACATAGTCGAGTACCTTTTAGAAGAATATGAACATTTCAAGTAGTCTGTCTTAAATGATAAAGTAGGAGTGGTGTACGAAGCTCAAAGGCTTGTCATCTAAGCTTAGTATCCAAACACTTCAACTAATGAAATGGAATAAATTTTTCAAATAAATCTTCAAAACAATCCAATCAAATCTTCTGAAACACTTCTGACGTTCAATCCATGGATGAAAATTTCTTTAAATTTCAAATACAAAGGATGTTATCTTCATTATATTTGAAAACTTTGAAGCAAATAAGCACAACACAAAACATGTTTCCTAATGTGAAATCAAGTAAATGATGGGGTGATTAGACTTAAAAATTCATGATTGATATTGAATCAAACAAACTTCCAATTGAAAAATGGACTTCCAACATGATTCGAACGACTCTGAACCTTAATTCATTAAAACTTCTTTTCATAATATTCATGAAAACTATAGTTAAACGAAATACTGCATCAGTAAAAAGGAAAATCAAAAACTTATAGAAAAACATATGGACTTTGTTACACTGGTGAACACTTTTCAATCGCTTGTTAATCACCGAAGTAACAGAACTCTCTTCGGAGTCCATCACAAAAACACCGAAGTGAGGAACTTTATGCTCCGAAGCACAATCTCAACGGTCATAATTTTTCATAACTACGAAGTCAATTAAATGTTCAAATGATTTTCACATTTATGATAAACAACAAAGACAAACATTCACTGAGTTTTTAACTGTTTACATACAGCTGTCAATAAAAATTAAATGAAAACATTATTCATAATGACGTCTCAAAAAGTTAAACGGTTCAAATTTTGAATCATTGTAACTGACAGCCGTATATTTCTTCTTTTGCAGAGAAAGTGGGACGGGCATGTGATGAGGTGTCCACACACTACTGGACCATTTCAAACGTGCATTAAATGGCATTGGGACCACGAATACTATATAAACTTTGCATCTCTTCCATCACACTCTTTACGCAAACCTTACACTCTAATTCTCTTTGCAAAACACAATATACTTCATCTTCTTCATCAAACCTGCAACAATGGCCGCTGAAGGATCTTCTCAAACCACTGAAGCTATTTCAGTACCTGTTCTCAAAAGCCAGTCAGCAAATCTAGTACTACGCACCAACATTCAACTCTACCCTAAGCCCATCGATGCTCTTGTTGAATGCTTGAAGAGATCGATTCTTGGCTACGCCCTAACCTGCACACCATCGATTCCAGCAACACTTGTTCACAGGGCACATTACACCTCGAATGCCATGTTCGATACGAACAATCACGTAAAAGCCGTATTCTTCGAAACCATAGATATAAAAGGAAAAACTAAGAAAGTGCAACTGACCAAGGAGAAATTTGCTGAGGTCCTTCATCTTCCTATCTACGATCCTAAGGAGATTGTGACTCCTTCTGCTGAGCAACTCGTCGAGATGTTCAATGAAATGGGGTACTTTCCCCAACTCGAAAAGATCAGCTTATTTAAGAAGAACCAATTGCCAGATCTGTGGAGATACTTCTTTAGTATCTTCCTCAGATGTTTGTCTGGAAGAACTTCAGGATTAGATTCTGCAAGTGTGGCGTTTCAGAGCATGCTCTTCGGAATCTACTATGATGTCAAAGTCGATTACGCCTCTATTCTGTGGGCTGACTTCTGTTCACACATCAATCATAGTCTGAAAGGGACTGAAATTTCAAATGCGAGATTCTGGGCAATTGTTGTTCATGCCCATTATCAAAAGACTGGATATGTGGCAGACGTCTCTCTCCCCGAAATGAGGTATACTCCAATCACTATATCGCCTTTGGACAATGAACCAGCAGCCTACTATGCACAAATACCAATTGCCATGCTCTCCAAGGTTCCCATGGAATGTATTGAAGTAAGCTCTTACCGCAACACCTTGGTGATCCTTTATCCCACTCGTGATCCAAGCAAGGAGCCTTCTGTGAAAGAAATCCCTAAACAAAAAGGGAAGAGGAAAATGGCTGGTGGACCCAGTGGTCCTAAAAAGGAAGAGAAGAAAAGAAAAACTTCGGTGAAAACCACACCGAAGAGGAAACAGCCCAAGAGGCAAAGAAAGATTATGGTTGTGGATGAGTCTTCGGACTCAGAAAGGACTCCATCCACTGTCCATGAAGAAGAACAAGAAGAAAAAATACTTGGTGATCAACCTTCTTCTCCTACATCACCACCACATACAACTGTCCCTCCTTCACCAGCAAAAACAACTAAACCTCCTTCACCACCAAAAACAACTAAACCACCTACACCACCACAAACAACTGTCCCTCCTTCACCACCAAAATCAACCAGACCTGAAACACCTCCACATAGAATTCCTTTTTCACCTCCACCAACAACAGCTCCCCCATCTTCCGAAATACCTGTCACTGGTATCGACTTCTCTTTACCAGAGTTTGATTTACCCATATCACCAACAAGACAGAACCCCACTTCGGCAGCACTCTTCGAAGCTTTTCATATGGCTCCCTTGAGTGTTGAAGGAGCATCAGAAGAAGACCTGCCAGATGAAAGCTTTGTACTAATGAAACAATACAAAGTCCTCAACTCCAATCTTGACACGCTTATTCAAGCACAAACAGGATTTGACCCCACAAAGCCGACCATTGGGGATATCTCTAAAGGGATAGAGTCCTTGGAGTTCACTCTATCCAAAGGAATAAAGGAGTCTGTTGATAGTCTTGAGAAGAAGCTCTTGGATGAACAAAATAAGATCCAATCTTCCTTCGAAAAGAAGCTGGAATCCACTATCACCTCCATCAACAAGAAGGTTGATCCTTTCATTGAGAAAACCGACAAAACGAACTCCGAAGTCATGAAAACCTTGTAAGGACTTTGGAGTGAAATCCAGCAAAGTACCAAGCTTTTGAAAAACAGCTTGATGAGGCCAGAGCAAAAATTGAAGAACTCACCGCCGCCCAAACCTCTTCGGATGTCACCAAATTTACAGAGGAACTGAAACGAACAAATGCAGCTCTCACACAAGATTTGATTACAAAGTTGAGAGTTGCACTTCAGCCTCTGATAAATTTCTCTGACAGATTGTCTAGGCCACAGGGTGTGCCTAGACAGATCCCTGCAGCCACTGCAGGTCCTACTACCTCAACTGTCACAACCACTGGCATAGGTGCTAGTGGATCGGCTGGTGTTGGAAGTTCAACTAACCGATCACTAGAGAGCATCATTGCTCCACACATGGAAGAGATTTACAAGGCCAGAAGAGCAGACTACGATTTGATGATCAAAATAAATGAATTTGCTCGAAATAATGGTGAGTGGACGGTTGAGACAATAAAGCTGTTTGGATTTCAAAATCCAAATGTACTCAATAGACTTCCTCTTCGGAGTTTCACAATTGTTGACTCCGAAGACATCCAGCTTGACATTCCATTCAATCCAAAGACTTTTGCTTTCCTTCAATTCGTCACTTCGGTGCCAGAGGATCAGAAGGCAAGTTTTTGGACGAATAAAATAAACTTTCATGCCAAATACATTCAAAGGCAAAGCTATGTTTGGAGCCTAAACAAGATCAAGAAAATCATTTCAATCAAAGAAGCTGAAAAGTACTTGGGCTTCAGAAATTATGAATTTCTTATGCTTAGGGGGGCAGATGACGTTGAATCAAGGTTTTCAATAGCAGACTTCCCCATCATGAATCCTATGGACTTCATCCAGATTCTTGATCTTCTGATAACCGGGGGTCCTGCTCATGCTGAAATGTCTACCATTGCTATCAAAAATCACCTTTTGGGCTTCCTCAACAATTATCTTCTCCGATTTGCTAAGCATGACCTGGAGCTATGTTCCTACTACAGACAACCCTTGAATACTCCTCCTGTTGTAGTTTGGAACATTGCTAGATTCAAAACTGGAGAGATCTTAGACGAACCTTATGGCGTAGTTTTCAAAGGACTTCGAAATGAAACCGAAGTCGCAATCAAGTTCTTTGAAATTGACTACATAGGCCTCTATCCCTCCTCCTTCATCTCAAGAATGATTTCTCATGTGAACGCCTACCATGCAAATTCAACTGAGAAGAAGAAGAAGTTCATAGACCATATGAACTGGTATCTCGCTGTGAGAAAGACTCTGAAGCGAGCTTACAAAAGAAACTTTCAAGTATAGACTTCGGAGACACTTCACACAAAGGGGGAGATTGTTGAGAAATTTTGTGATGAAGTGTTGAGATATCCGAAGTCCAATCCATGAAGAAAATCCCAAAGTAAATAAACAAGAAAAGACTCCGAAGTCTGAAGACTCCGAAGTGCAATGCATAGAGGATCCGAAGACCTTACAGTCTGTCATCTTGTCTTTTGTGTGCACGCGTATAGTACAATACGTGTTGCATGAATCTTCTATCCTATTGGCTAGTACACTGATAGGATATTCTCTGTAAAAGATGTACTATTGGTATCACTGATTCAGTATAAATATCAGTGATAGCATACCGTGTCGATTGAGAGATTATAAGATTAACTTACGAGAATTGTATATCTCCAAGATAGAAAACCCCATTGTAAAACCAAGTTCTAATCAAATCATTCGGCACATGTTATTCATATTACTTTGTTCAATCAGCTTTGTTGCATTCTAATCGTGTGATTGATTGTGCTATTGATTGAATATCTATATTAGTTCATCTAATTTCATATTTCAACACCCAACATAGTCGGCCATGTCGAACGCCCCAGCAGTCTCGAAACTCTTTTGGAGTTCTGGAACCATGGTCGCCAACATGAGACAAGCAACCTCATCCGACTGATCTTTATGCTTTTGCCAAGCATCCCTAACAGTTCTAATTGCCTCATCAGCTGGAGCATCAGGAAGTTCTGTGTCCAGGACCCATTCTTTCTTATCATACCAGAGGGCGATCCGAAGGGAACGCATCCAGTCCAAGTAGTTGGATCCGGTCAGCTTATCCTTGGAGAGGAGTTGCATTAGTGAGATATTTGTAGCCGAATTCGAATTTGCATTTGTGTTTGGAGCCATCTATATCAAAAGTAGATTTTAATTAGTTTGATTAATCCTTAAAAAATTAATTATCCAAAACAATAATTTTACTTAAGGCTAGAATCCATATTTCACTTCTGGTGGTGAAGAGGTATGCCGTAGTCACCCCCAAAAGTTATTTAGGTAGGCAATACTCTTTGCCAACTTCAATCTCTATGAAGCTTCTAGATCTCTCGGGATTCATTGAATCTAATCAATGACATGTTTAATCCCATCATGCTCATCCTCTCTCCCGTGACGGGTATGCCGCGGATCACGGGTTTGGATGGTAAATCGACCACGAAGGACCCACATGATACCCGGCCCATGATTCATGAGTTATCGCGAGTATCACATCATTTTGGCCGAGTCCAATCCAACGCGTTGGCTATAGAACTTCCCACGCCGGAAAGGCCTGGTTAAATGTGTGGTTCTTTGTGGGTAGCATGAGATTTACATTTTCATAAAACGGGATTTTGTTTCATTTTTGTTAAAACACTTTGACCTTTTAATTGGCATAAGGGTCAATTTAAACTTTTAAAACCGGTTTGAACTTGCTAATTTGACTTTTGAAAAAACTATTAACTTTTAACAAATTTTTCTTACTTGTGAATTTTCAGTAATACTTTTATCTTGAAACACTATTCTATCAAACTCTTTCGGTAACCCCACTCAATAAAATGTGACAGGCGGTGAGGGTGGTAAGCAATGAATGCTATTTAAAAACCGACCTCATTAGGAATCAAAGAGACCTCCTTCAACCTTCTACACATTTAGAGTAGGTGAGCCTAGTCACGGTCTGACCAATGTTTTTATTTTAAGTTATACATATAGATACAATTCTAATATATATATCATTTAAAATTTTAAGTATTCTTTGAAAATTATGTTTAACTATTAATTCTATTAAACACGCAAGGATGCAGTGTTAATAATTAATATAAACAATCATCCATTAAATTTTGAAGCATTTTAAACTTTGTCTTTAGCTATTAATCCTATTGAGCAAGCAAGCATTCTATGTCAATGATTAATCTAATCAATCATACAATACTAAAATCACCATTTTATAACAATAAATCTGATTTCAGAAAATAAAACATCACGACCGTCGCGATGCGGATCACGAGAAAACGCGACGCGGTAATCAAAAGAAACCGATCATGACAAGAACGATGCGGCGCGGAACACTAGGAAACGCGACGCGGCAAAACCCTAATGATCTTAACTTTAGAAAAACCCACGACGCGATATTTCAAGTACCGCGGCGCGGACGTCGATCAGATTTGATAAATCAGAAAAAGCGGCTCTGATACCACTGTTGGAATACGATAACATAAAACAAACGCAGCGGAAACAGAAATCTAAATCGTATTCAACCAAGATCACAGAATCATGCACACTTTTGTAACTGTAAATCAAGAGGGTTCAAGACATCATACCTTTTAAATCTCAGATCTGATTTTGTTAGGATGACGAGAGCCCAAATAGAACTCCTCTAATGTAATCGCACCCAAGACAACGATCCAGCACCCGTTGATGTAGTATATACCTTTGCTTGAAGTTTTAGCACGTAATACTTAGGGTTTTGAAAGAAATCGGCCGTATACCGAGGGTTGGGAGGAGGGTGACGAAAATTAGGGTTTTTGGTAGCCCTTACAACTCAGATCTAGGGTTGTATTTATAGTGCTCCTCATCCTTATCCCCTCCTTTGTGGATATTTCACTTTAGTCCTTTATCCTTATTAAGTTTCTAATTAATATACCTTTACTTTGGTATATTAATAAACTTAATCATTAAGTTTCTAATTAATATACCTTTACTTTGGTATATTAATAAACTTAACCCCTCAAGTTTATTTTCAATCTCTTTTAGCTAAATCGTCTCTTGCGTGTAACCCAAAAGGACCCTACTATTTATAATAATATTATCAACTTGTTATAACGATGGGCATATAACCAACAGATAGTATATCCTATGAATGTGAATCTATAGTGTCTGGGTCCGAAGTCACAAATCCCTCATACAAACATGGCTTAATATCTGTAGAAAAACATCTCACTGCTGATAATTTGTTGAAAATCTTACCACAAGAAATTCCAATCTTGAAAACGGCCGTACCTCAAATTGAATCCAAAGAAAAAGAAATTGTTAATAACATGTCTGAAAAGGATTCTGAAAGCGATTCAGACATGGAGGAAATTGATTATTCCTCCTTGACATTTTTAAAATCATCCTCTGTATTTGAATCACCCTCCAAAGACATCTCACAACTGTTTTCGGTGGACAAAGGAAAAACAAAAATGGTTTGTGAATCAAAAACAATTAAAAACAAAGAAACTTCAAAGCCTAAATTACAAATCTCAGATGAATGTGCTTCTTATGATCAATATCTTAAGGACGATTCAAAAAGACTAGTCAATGTGGCATGTATCTATCCAAAGATTTCTTACTTCAAAAACGCAATTTTTGTAAAACCTGGTGGATTACCCTTGATTGAACACGATTTAGAAAAACTTCTTGAAAAGGACAACTCCACAGTTACAAACGAAGGATTCTTCTCATCTTCCAAAATGGTTGAAAACGAAATGAATGAGAGAATGGAAGTGAAAATCAACATAACAAAACAAGACTTGTATGACCACAACGTTTATAATCGTCTTTGTTATGAGAAAGAGAAGATACCTAAAAACATGTCACACCTTTTACATCTCAAAAATGATAATCACATCTACACTAATTGTAATTACAAACAAATTCAAGTTGTGGAAAAACCCACAGGTCCGAAGATGGATGTTTTTCAATTAATGGAATCTTGTGAGTGTGTACCTTTGTCACAAACATCAGAAATTGTTGCTTCAAAACCAAGAGTCTTTACCAACAAAACTTCGGTACAAAAACCTCAAATTTTGAAAAGACCACAAATTCTACAAAAATCAAAACCAACAATAGTGATTACAAAACCAACTCAGAAACCTATTGTTGCAAACTTGAAAACGAAGCAAACTTTGAATCTTGTGAAAACAAAAAACTCCCTTCAGAGATTTGAAACAAAATGAAGCAACTGCTTCAACTTCTGGAACAAAACCCTTTAACTCGAAGGTCTCAGAAGTCAAAAGTCAAAATGACAAACCAATTTTCACACCTACAAATCCTAACTTTCTCAATCCAAAATTCTAAAAACCCACGAAGAAAACATTTTCAAAAAGAAACAATTTGATGGATACATTTCACCAGTGGCTAGACAAAAATTTGGATATGTTTAAGGATAAGAATCTTTCACTAAACGACTTCAAAATGGCATACGAAGAGTACCTCTGTACCTCTACGCTATGCAGTTCAATTTCAAAGAAGTCAACAATTGAAAAATCCAAACGAAATTGGAAAAGGAACGATTTGAAAGAAAACTTAACTGCAAAATCAAAAACTTCAAAATCATCAATCAATTCAAAATTTTCAAGTAAAAAGAAAGCATCAAAATCCTCAAAGTCAATATCATCCAAACAAAAATGGGTTTCGAAGACTTGTATTCTATCAGTCACTTTGGACTCATCTGATTTGACAAAAAGCTCTTCAGAATCATGCTCAGATACTTTGGAATCATGTTCATCACATGAGGCTTCAGAGAATCTGATCAATTTAAATGCTAATGAAATTTTTGAAGAGGCCGTAGAAAAATGGATTCAAGAATCCTTTGCTTACCCTTCGGACCCAAGATTGATTGGGTACCAACTCCTTCTTGATTAATTGCAGGTTATGTCAAATAAGTGGTATGACTCTAAATGGTACATGGATAGTGGTTGCTCAAGACACATGACTAGGAAGAAGGAATATCTCAGGGACTACAGGACTTTGGATGATGCTGGAAATGTTCGTTTCGGTAATAACGAAACGTGTCCAATTCGGGGATATGGCAAAATAACAAATGGCCAATTCACAATCAGCCGAGTTGCATTTGTTGAAGGGTTAAAACACAATCTTGTGAGCATATCTCAATTGGTGGTTGGAACGGGCAATGCTGTTACATTCAACAACCAAGGGAGTGTAATCACAAATGAAGAAACAAAAGAATTCTTGCTGAAATCTGAAAGGAAGGGATCGATGTTTCCCTTGAATCTAAAGCCTGTAACTGGTGGGCAATCTTTGTGTCTTCTCTCAAAAGCCAACTCCGATGTCAGCTGGCTATGGCACCGAAGACTTGCTCATCTGAACTTCAAAGACTTAAACAAGTTAGTGCCTATGGATTTGGTTCGAGGAATGCCTGCTCTCAAGTTTGATAATGACTCTCTTTGTTCTGCTTGTGAGCATGGCAAGCAAACAAAACAAATGCATCCAACAGTGATCAATCCCAAAATCACGGAACCTCTTTCTCTTCTCTACATGGATTTGTGTGGACCATCTGCAGTTGAGTCAATTGGAAAGAATAAATACATTCTTATGATAGTTGATGACTATTCAACGTTTACTTAGGTATTATTCCTAAGAAACAAATTAGATGCTGCTGAAGAAATCATTAACTTCATAAAGAAAATGGAAAGTCCGAACTGTGCACATTGACAACGGTTCGGAGTTCAAGAACCAAACTTTGGATGGGTTCTTGAAAACAAGAGGAATTAGTCATAACTTCTCTGCACGTTATACTCCTCAACAAAATAGTGTTGTGGAAAGGAGAAATCGTTCTTTGTGTGAAGCAGCTAGAACTATGCTAAATTTTGCAAATTTGCCCATGTACTTCTGGGCCGAAGCCATCTCTACTGTGTGCTTTACTCAAAACAGATCTTACATTCACAAGCGATTTCATATCACACCTTACGAAGTACTCAACCGAAGAAAACCAAATGTCAAATTTCTTCATATCTTCGGTTGTAGGTGTTTTATCTTGAACTTAAAAGATCACTTGACCAAGTTCAATGATAAGTCAGAAGAAGGTATCTTTCTTGGTTATTATCAAGACTCAAAAGCCTACAGAGTCATGAACAAGAGGACAAGAAGGATTGAGGAAACATTCAACCTCACCTTTGATGACTACTAAATCAAGAAGTCCTTGCATCCATTCCCCATGTCATCTATCTTTCCAAAGGCTACTGTGGATGTTGTTCCACTCACAACATTTGACACAGACTTCACACTTCTATTGGATCCACCTATGAGAGCTGTGGACTCCGAAGCCAGGGCACCTGATAATCATGAGTCCGAACTGTCCAAGCTCACAGATGGACCTGATGACTCCTCTACAAGTAGTGTACAAATACCATCATCTGTTGACGGGGAGCCATCTAACCGAAGTGAAGGCAATGCTAGTGTAGAAGGAGAACCAAACAACAGTCCAAGAGGAGCCAACACTCCTATCACACCTCCTCATGCAATCTCAAATATCATGTCCATGTATCCAACAGTCTAGGGGAGCCAGAGATTACCACTCCGAACTCAGCTACTTCAATCGCTTCGGATAGAGCTACCACTTCCTCAACACCAACACTTTTCGAGGGGGAGAACACTCTAAAATCTACTTCACAAATGCACACACCACAATCTAACACAACAAACTCAAACAATCATTTAATAATGGGTGATTTCCAATCCACTTTGGGGTATCCCTCAGATATCGAAGACATCGATGCTGAAGGACCTCCTGACTTTGATCCAAATTATCCTCCTTTGGACAAATGGACGAGAAATCATCCTCCATCACTTGTCATCGGAGTTGTGCATGTTCAATGTCTTTATTGACTCGTGCACAACTTCACCAAAGGCAAGTAGATATTAACAAAACTTCGGAGTTGTGCATGTTCAATGTCTTTATTTGTAAGGTAGAACCTAAGAATGTCAAAGATGCATTTGATCACCCTGACTGGATTGAAGCAATGCAGTTGAATTAGAAGAATTTGAAAGAAACAAAGTTTGGAGGCTAATTCCAAAACCTACAAATGCCTCAATCGTTGGTCTCAAATAGGTATACAGGAACAAGCTAGACACCGAAGGCAATGTGGTTCGGAACAAGGCTAGGCTGGTTGTCAAGGGTTATTGTCAACAGGAGGGGATTGACTACGAAGAAACATTTTCTCCTGTTGCCAGACTCGAATCAGTTCAAATATTTTTTGGCTTATGTTGCACATAAAAACTTTGATGTCTATCAAATGGATGTCAAATCTGCCTTTCTGAATGGTGATCTCGAGGAAACCATTTTTGTTGAACAACCACCTGGTTTTGAAAGTAAAATTCACCCAAATCATTGCTATGTGCTAGACAAGGCAGTCTATGGTTTAAAACAAGCTCCAAGAGCTTGGTATGAGACCTTGACAAAATTTTTAAAAGAATCAAACTTTAAACAAGGCCCAGTGGATCCAACACTTTTTAGAAATAAAGTTGGATCTCATTTGATGTTAGTCCAAATCTATGTGGATGACATAATCTTCGGATCCACTGACCCCAACTTGTCAAAATAATTTGAAAATTAGTGAAAAGCAAATTTCAGATGAGTATGATGGGAAAGATTAACTTCTTTCTTGTATTACAAATAAAACAATCCAAGGAGGGGATATTCATCAATTAACAAAAGTACACGAAGAGTTTGCTCGAACGCTTTGGAATGACTAACTGCTCCAAAGAAAATTTTCCATTGCCTGCAGGTACAAGGTTGAATCCTTCATTGGACAAACCAAAGACAGACATACAACAATACCGAAGTATGATTGGTTCCCTGCTCTATCTCACTGCCAGTCGCCCTAATATCATGTTTGCAGTTTGCAATTGTGCAAGATATCAGGCTGACCCAAGAGAACCTCATTTGGTTGCGGTTAAGACTATCTTTCGATATCTTCATGGCACACCTGCTCATGGCCTGTGGTACCCAGCAAACTCCGGCTTCTACATACAAGCTTACTCTGACTCAGATCTAGGTGGATGCTCTATTGATCGCAAGAGCACTTCGGGGGGTTGTCAATTCTTAGATGGAAAGCTAATTAGCTGGCAATCCAATAAGCAAACTTGTGTCTCTATCTCCACAGCAGAAGCAGAATATGTAGCAGCCGCAGCATGTACCTCACAAATCATTTGGATCCAAAGCCAATTGAAAGATTATGCCATCAACATGAGAAAAATCCCTTTGTTCTGTGACTCCCAAAGTGCAATTCGTATATGCCACAATCCAGTTCTACATTCCAAGACGAAGCATATAGCTCTTCGTTATTACTTCATCAAGTGTCATGTTGAGGAGGGGAATATTGAGGTGCACTTTGTTCACACTACAGAACAACTAGCAGATATCTTCACAAAGGCTCTGAATGAAGAGGCTTTCACAAGAATAGTTCGTGGACTTGGAATGATAGATGGATGCACTCTTCAATAAATCTCAGATTTGCTCACTCTACTCTTTTCTTTAGTTCGAAAATTTGCAAAATCACAATACCCCGTAGC
This sequence comes from Cichorium intybus, assembly GCA_023525715.1. Classification (NCBI taxonomy): domain Eukaryota; kingdom Viridiplantae; phylum Streptophyta; class Magnoliopsida; order Asterales; family Asteraceae; genus Cichorium; species Cichorium intybus. The sequence goes on along the minus strand of CM042014.1, from coordinate 90,902,643 downwards.
ACTCCGAAGTAAATTATTACTTCGGATCTCATCAGAGTAAAACAAGAAAAATCACTTAGAATTGCACCGCAGCACTCCGAAGTAAAACTTCACTCTGCGGAACAAAATTTTCTATCAAGATAAACTCTTGAAAATTGAAAAATCACTTAAACATATTTTGACTTCGCTTCTTAAGGATAAAAATAAAAAGCTTTTAAGTCAAAGAAAATTCCAAAACAAGAAAAATAAAGTTTTCATGCATTCACACTGTGTTTTGAGAAAAGTCTGAGGCACAATGACAAAATTTAATCTTACTTTCATGAATTAACCAAGTAAAGGATAAAACTTTGATTTTAGATTCTGATAATCATACCTTATTGCACTAAAACGTATTTGAGAATCGACTTGAAACATTGGTAAGAAAACAGACTTCGAAGTGAGGTTAAGGCTATTTTACAAATTGAAACCTTGTTTGATTCCAAAATCTTTAACATAATGTCTATTTCTAACCTCCCTTCTGAACTTGATTCGCTTCAACTTCAAATTAATCATGTAGTCTCAAAGCTACACAGGATAACTCAAGTGTTCCGAAGCTTTCTTCAAAAATAATACCAACATTGTCTGATAAGCAAATTTAAATCTCTTTTCATTAATGGTACAAAATTGAACTAAAAGAAGATTTTAACACTCAAGGATTGTATAAAACAAAGCCAAAAGCACCAAAGAAAGAAACTAAATGGTGATGTTTTTGTATCTTCAGATAAGGAAATCTAAAATAGAAAAGATAAAAAGGAAAAATTGAAAATCATCAAAAAGAAAAACGGGAAAACAAATTGTCAAAAGAATCAAAGACAACAAACAAAGACAAAAAGATAAACAAGAGAATGCAAAAGAAAGAAAAATCAGCATTCAAAGGCTTATTCTTCTGTTTTAAATAACAATACAAGGAACTCCTATAACATAGTCGAGTACTTTGTAGAAAATATGAACATTTCAAGTAGTCTATCTTAAATGATAAAGTTGGAGTGGTGTACGAAGCTCAAAAGCTTGTCATCAGAGCCTAGTATCCAAACATTTCAATTGATGAAAGGGAATAGATTTTTCAAAAGGATCTTCAAAAATAATCCAATTTCTAAAAACACTTATGATGTTCAATTCAAAAATGAAAATTTCTTTAAATTTCAAATGCAAAGGATGTTATCATTATTATGTATGAAAAATTTAAAGCACAAAAGTACAAATCAAAACATGTTTCCAAATGCGAAATCAAGTTAGTGATGGGGTGATTAGACTTATACATTCATGACTGATATTGAATCAAACAAACTTCGAAATGAAAAATGGACTTCCAACATGATTCGAATGATTCTGAACATTAACTTGTTAAATCTTCTTTTCATAATATTCCAGGAAGTTAAGGATAAAGGTCATATTGCATCACTCAAAAGTAAAACCAAAGATTCATAGAAAAACCAAGAGAAAACCAATGAACTTCGGTGTCCTAACAGATACTTCACAAACACATGTTATCCACCAAAGTGAAAATAACACACTTCGGAGTTAATCATAACCTTATGACTTCACTCCGAAGAGCATTTATAATGGTCATAATTTTCCTCAGAGATCCGAAGTCAATTTATTGTTCAAGTGATTTCCACATTTATGATAACTCTCAAAGACAAACATTTCTTAGAAATAAATGACCGTTTATTCTTTTACAGCTGTCAATGAGAATTTAAAGGAAAATCTTAACAAAAAGATCCCACAAAAAGGGCGGTTCAAATTTTAAATTATTGCAACTGACAGCCGTACATTTCTCATTTTTGCAGGGTTAGTGGGACACGCAGGTGCTGAGGTGTCCGGTTATTACAGGACCATTTTAATCGTGCATTAAATGACCTAGGGACCACGAATACTATATAAACCTCTTACCGTTTCAGTTATTCTCTTTACGCGAACATAACTTTCAAACTCTCTCTGCAAACTTCTTCTCAAAGAAACCCTAAACTCCTTTCATCTTCTTCCTTTTGTCAACAATGGCAGCTGAAGCTTCATCTCATACCACTGAAGCCATTTCAATCCCAAACCTCAAGAGCCAGTCTTCTAATTTGGTTCTTCGCAACAACCTACAACTCTACCCTCAACCAATCGATGCCCTGGTTGAATGCTTGAAGAGATCAGTTCTTGGCTATGCCCTAACCTACACTCCTACGATTCCAGCAACCGTTGTTCACAGAGCCCACTACACATCGAATGCTCTGTTTGATCCCAACAATCTTGTGAAATCGGTGTTCTATGAGGCCATCGACTCAAAAGGAAAAACCAAGAAGGTACAGTTAACCAAAGAAAAGTTCGTTGATGCCCTCCATCTCCCTATTTACAACTCCAAAGAAATGGTTGTTCCCTCTGCTGAACAACTGGTTAAAATGTTCAATGAGATGGGATACTCACCCCCTCTTGAAAAGATTAGCACATTCAAGAAGAACCAACTACCTTATCAGTGGAGATACTACTTCAGCATCTTCCTCAGATGTCTCTCAGGAAGAACTTCGGGATTAGACACTGCAAGTGTCTCATTCCAAACCATGCTCTACGGAATATACTATGACGTCAAGGTAGATTACGCAACCATTATTTGGACTGACTTCTGTTCGCATATCAATCATAACTTGAACAGGACAGAAATTTCTAATGCAAGATTTTGGGCGATTGTTGTTCACACCCATTACCAACAAGCTGGATATATTCTTGACGTTTCTCTTCCAGAATTACTATACACTACCATTGCCATCCTACCGCTGGATGATGAACCAGCACCCTTATGTGCTTAAATTCCACAAGTCATGCATTCCAAAGTGCCCAAGGAGTGCAATGAGGTAAACACCTATCGTAACACCCTTGTTATGAAGGGTTTCTATGCAAACAATGAACACAAAAATTCCTATGGTTCACATGCAACCCTAATATGATCTATGTTTTCTTCTATGAAGATTAGAACTAAAAACCTAAAGGATGCAATTCAATTCTAAAGTAGAATTACGAAAACCAACCTTTGATCTTATGATCCTTCAAGCAAGCAGCAAAGAGATCCTGCCTCAAATGCAAGTCACACCCAAATGATGGAAGAATCAGTCCAGCAAAGTAATCAAAGAGAGATGGAGGCGTGGGATTTAGGGCACCCAGGGGGTTCCTTATATAGCCTCCTAGGGTTACACCTGAAACCCTAGAAAGCTTCCAAGTGGACAAGGCTTTTGGCCACTTGGACCAGACTTCCCAAACCCTAATTTGGGTTTCGCCAAAACCCTGGAGGAGCCTCCAGGGTGGTGCCAACTTTGCCCCAGGTTTTTACCTGGCCAGATATTCAACTATCGAATAAATTCCAAACCAGTCCCTCCCTTAAAAACTTGAATAAAGATAAAAGGAAGGGGTATGAACTCACCTTAATGTCGATGATGATCTTATCACCAATTGTTGTTAGATCGCCCGACTCTTACTGCTTCTAACTCGAACTCGCTATATTTATAAATGAAATATCTACTTCTAACGCTCATTCTTCGTATATCTCTCTATACGTATCGAAGAACTTGTTTGTATGATTTGAATGACTAGAATGACGCTATATTTATAGTAGATTTATTTTCGTATTGCAGCCCTCAAGATACAGATATATGACTTTTATGGCTTTTAGAATTTGATTATGACAAAACATACCCTTAAAATAATCTTTAAATAGATTTAATAGTTTTTATATAAAATGAATGATTTTTGTTTATAGAAATATGATCTACAAAAATCGTAGTTTAATAATATCAACTTTTTAACTAAAAGTCTTTAACGAATTAACGAAAGGGTATTAATTGTAAGTTTAATAAAAATATAGGGTTTAAATGTAAATACAATTTAATTTTAAAGAAAAACAAAATATTAAATATAAAACTAATATCAATAATATTAAATTTTGAAGTCAGATTGTTCGTATTGACGATACCGTTTTGACGGTAAATTTTCCGTTTTATAAAACGTTATAATATTATTGATAAACTTAAAAATACGTATTGAATACGTAGTGTTCGAAATGAAAATACGAATTCTTTGAGGGTAAAATGTGTAAAATTTATTAAATAATGAAATGGGGCCCACTTTATATAAAATAAAATTAAAATAAAAAACATTTTCAAACTTTAAATTTCAAATCTCCACCTACTTTTTTTTTATAAATAAATAAATATATTATAATAATTAAACGTTTCTTTCAAGTTAAATTAAATGTTTTTCTATCATAACTTTTTATATATAACGTTTGGTAAAAATATAAATATATATTTGGAATCGTCGTAATTTTATCTACGTTTCGATATAAAATTTGTAATATTTCGAATAGTTTTATATTTTTACCGTTTTTATATCATAATTTTTTATATATAACGTTTGGTAAAAATATAAATACATATTCGGATCCGTTATATTTTTATCTACGTTTCGATATAAAATTTATAACATTCCGAAGAGTTTTGACTTTTACCGTTTACTATTCACGTCGGATACTATTCATGCCGGATCACTATTCACGATGTAATTTTTTTTTAAACATCAAGCTCAACAGGGTTTGCTCGTATAATTAATTTGAATTAGCGTACGTAGTATTATAATATCCAATAATATATCGTATAGGTTATGAAATTTACATTTCACATATTAACTTTAACGTACGCTTTGGTTGACTTAAGTTGACTTTCGTTGACTAATTTGACAGTTGTCACAGAATAAGTGGTCATCTACCACTCGCACAGAATGAGGGATGTGGTTGACACATTGTATACATAGACATGGAATTTTTATGGTTTTTTTGGCATGTAAAGGATCGATGTTTTTACTAATATAGTAATTGTTTACTGCATATTCCAAGAATGCTTTAACTCCACTTATATAACGTGATGTGTTTCTTTTGGCTCCTATCCAAGACTTGTCCATCATGATGCCTCAAACTACTACTATCATCGATTCACAGAAAGTGATAAGAAAACGTAAATTGAGTTAGATATACAATACATCAGGTGCTTTAAATAAACCCATTAACTGATATCATAGTTGTTGAATGTATCATTTGTTTTTCTTTATGCATTGTTAAAAGAGGCGTTCTGTCGAGTAGTTGGTGTGCATACACAAACCAATTGTAAACAATTAAATGAATGATATGTAACTGTAATCCACGTTTAATTTGAATAAAGCGTGTACATAAGTTTCTGAATAATCACCAATTACATACATTTGTGTGTTGCCGGTTAATTGTAAATGTATTTCCAATAGTGTAGTTAGTCTAGTTAAACGAAATTGCATATGGGAGAGGTTTACCTGTTGCAATAAAATTTCCAGATGCAATTGTATTCGAAACGTCCTACGACGATGATTAAAGGAGAATCCTTGGAGTACAATGAAATAAGTGTGGACAAGGGATTACGAACATAGTATTCAGTTAGGTTTAGATCATTGCAATGTTTATTTGAAAAGGGGGAGGCTAACGTATGCATGTGTAATCTTACCATAGGTCGCGGGTTCGAGCCTGCCTTCACGTATTTTTTTTTGAAGTCTACTACATGGCGCCTTCCGTTTTTTAATTATTCTTATGAACTTTGTTTAATTTTTTACAACTTTAGCTATTACCATATTATATTTTCAAATTAGGTCCACAATTGTTTTCAAATTAGGTCCACAATTGTATCATCATGTATAGATTTGATGATACTATATATTGTGTTATAACTATTCCGTATCTCATATATTATGCTTATGTCGATGTTCATTGTTAATTTGATGTTTGATTGTATACAAACGTTATTCTCGATGTTTGATCTTTTTCATTAACAAATTTCTTAAAGAAAAATGGGGTAAGGCAATCAGCCGCAGGGCACAATGCATACGTATGGAATACGATCAGTATGAATTCCTTAAGGACCAATTTTGTTACAAATATAAGTTGTGATATAAGTTAAAATATGCAAACATGGACTGAAATTAACATATTCGGGCCTACAATGGACCAAACATGTTAAATGCAACTCAAATCTACTAAAAGATATAAAAACAGGGACCAAATATGTTAAAATATGCAAACATGGACTGAAATTAACATATTCGAGCCTACAATGGACCAAACATGTTAAATGCAACTCAAATCTACTAAAAGATATAAAAACAGGGACCAAATATGTTAAAATATGCAAACATGGACTGAAATTAACATATTCGGGCCAACAATGGACCAAACATGTTAAATGCAACTCAAATCTACTAAAAGATATAAAAACAGGGACCAAATATGTTAAAATATGCAAACATGGAATGAAATTAACATATTCGGGCCTACCTGGTTGACCATAACCCATCACAACCCTACCTGGTTGACCATAACCCATCACAACCCTACCTGGTTGACCATAACCCATCACAACCCTTCATGGTTGACCATAACCCATCACAACCCTACCTGGTTGACCATAACCCATCACAACCCTACATGGTTGACCATAACCCATCACAACCCTTCATGGTTGACCATAACCCATCACAACCCTACATGGTTGACCATAACCCATCACAACCCTACCTGGTTGACCATAACCCATCACAACCCTACCTGGTTGACCATAACCCATCACAACCCTATCTGGTTGACCATAACCCATCACAACCCTTCTTTCTGGCGAATTTGGCTTCATACTTATTTTATCGGGTAATTCCTGCTCTCAATCTGCTGTAAGTGTAATATTTTCTTATATTAACTATTTCTTTTGTTTATAATGTGAATCTTTCTTATTGCTATGATTGGCGATTCTCACAAATTGCATGTTTTTTTACATAAAGAATAAGTGGGCTTGTTGCACACTAACTGTTTGTTGAAATGCTACTGAAAAAAACACAACTTTTTACCATACGTTGATCATGTTGATCTCCAACTGTTTGATGAAATGCTAATGGCTATTTTCTATGTGTATTTACAATTACCTTAATACTGGTCATTTACTAATGAATTTCATGATTTTAATTGCATGTTAACTGAAGCGAAATGGATGTCAACAACTTAGTGCCTGAAGATACACATCATTTTGATGATAAACTTCATCATGATGATGAGGAATTCATTTATCATTCTGAACAAGAAGGTGGAGAAGAATACACTACGGACTCTAATGGTGGAGAAGACAACAACACTCTCCCTGAAGTTGGAGAAGGGATGGATGTAGACCATGATGTTGGATCGGATAGCAGTGCTGACTATAATAGCAACACAGACTCTGAGAATGAAATCCAACTCCCACGTCCTCCAAGGCCAGATAGGAAGAGGGGCATGACACGATTGCTAGAGCTACGCACAGAGTACAGCAGATCTGGTAGGAAAAGAAAACATGTAAAGTTTAATGCAATGGGTAGGTTATATGGGAGGAATAGGCAATTGTTTGTTAGCTACTTGGGAGATCTTGTCCAACAGAAGGTGGGAATAAGTGTCTATTTGTGGAAGGATGTAACCCCAGAAGTCTGGAACAAATTATCTTACTTACTTTATATTTGATATACTACTTTTTTATCCCTCCTAATGATTTATATCCACCACTAACAATATGTACCTACTCATTGTAGCGTTTTTTTGATGTTGAGGAGACTCGAAGAAACTTTGTGATGGATAGGATGGGTATGCTTCTACGAAATTTCAGAAGGAAACTGTATGCAAACTACATAAACCTAACTTACAAAATCCTAGGAAGCTAGCAAAAATCCCCAACTGTTATCGTACCCTAATAAAGGAACAAGATGCTTGGGACAACTTCGTTAATCACACACAATCTGAAAACTTTAATGTTAAACTCCTATACCTTTTATTATACATCTAATTATCCTTTACTTTCCAAGTATGCTAATTATATCATATAGCAAAAATTGTTACTTGCAGGATTTGTCACAAAGGACGACTGAAGCACGAAAGAATTCCAAATATACTCATCGGATGGGAAGAGGGGGATATACCACATTAAGAGAGAAGCTGGTAAGGTACATCTTTTATACATATATGTTATGGTAGGGTACACAAGTATTGGTAAATATTGTTTATAACATAAAATTTATTTCTTCACCAAGGTTGCAAACAATGTCATTGCAAAAGATGAAGAGCCCCCAAGATCATTAATGTTGCGTAAAGGTCGTGAAGATAAAAAAGGCGAAATTTCGGATGATAACATGAAGGAGAAGGCGGATCAACTAGTAAGTTTTATATTTTTTATGATACTTATAGTATTTTAATTTCTGTCATCTATATTATAATTACTTTATGTATACAAATTTTGTCTTCAGATGGAACATGAAAAGGAGATAAAAGATGGAAATGTAATCCTTGAACCGTGTACAGATGCGATGACCTTAGTTTTTGGCTTAGAAAAGGGTCGCTTTTTAAAGGGTGTGGGAACGGGAGTGACTGGCACTACATATTATAATGTTCCTCGCAACAAAGGATCTTCTAAGGAGGAAATTAAGAGCCTAAAAAATGCAGTGCATGCTGGGAAAATTGCAATTGAGAAGAAAGACGCTGAAGTCAAGGCTTTATATACAAAGGTTGATGAACAATCAAAACAAATGCAGCTTGTTTTAGCTGATCTTGCTGCCACAGGAGTCAAGCTTCCAGATCTGCCTAAACATCTGTAAGTCAACTCCCATAACTACATCAGTTTTCAATGTATTTTTAATCTCCTTTTGTCATATTAATTATCACTTTTACATAATCTTGCCTAGGATGTTTCAATTGACAATGTGGCTGAATCTCAAGTAACTGCTGACATAAATAGATCTCATCAACCAAGACATGAACCATTAACACCCGTATGCCATTAATCATCATTTTAACCCCATTATACACTTTGTCTATAACATTATTTATTAAATAATTTGGAACTTCTGTTTTTTCAACCAATTACAAAGACAAGTAAACAACCTAGCGAGAATAACGATATGTCTGCAATTGCTTATACACCATCACCAACTTCAACACCAGTATGTATCATATATCATGTACTATTTTGATTATCTTTGCCATATCTAACATAATTTGGTTTTTAGGCAATTCTTAAAAACACCAAAAGAGTTACTGCCCCAAAAAGTTCAACAACAAATCCTGAATTACCAGCAATTTCAAAAAATAATTCAATTTATGAGGTAATAAATTTTACAAATTGTCTACAATTCTGTTTTTTATTTACTAGTACTCATGTCAATAATTATTGCAGCCAATCAAGTGTTCTCTATCGTATCCTGATAAGAGGAACATTGTTGCTTGTGGTGAAATTCACTTATCAAAACAACCACAAACAATTCATGGAGTGCCTTTGCAACAAGACTGTTACAAAGTGTCGATTTTAGAAATGGTCAAAAAAGATTCATATTTACCTTATGAAACTGCTAACATGAAAATAGTTGAGGATGCATATAAATCTTTTGTCCCATAGCCAAAAGACCTTGTGAAACCTGCTGCAAAGGTTAGTTTATTCACTAAACTTGTTTGTATATTACTATACTATTTCCTTCATAAAATACTCTAATAAGTTCTTTACATAATCCGTTTTGTTACAATGTTGTTGATATAGGAACCAAATGTTTTTCCAGTTAAAGTTAATCTACCCGTTGTGCAACCATCTGAAGAGACAACTGTTTTGAAGTATGTTGTGAAAGAAGCTGCCAAAACAGATGACACACCAGCTCAAGATATACCAGTTGCCAAATATGTTGTCAAAAAGTCTTGCAAATCAGGTGTCAAACCAGATAAAGAGAATGTACTTCAAAGCTCACAAAAGAGAAAGAATTACATACCCAATGGGATGCTTGCCAAGAAAACAAGGATGCGTTCCCTCAACATGAAAGACTAGTTTCAATTAAGTATTTATTACAATGGTTGTTACAAACGCTTATGTTTAGTTATTTTATTTGGGTATCTAATGTACAGAATGTCATTTGAATTATTTATAATATCATATTCTTTTTTATTATCCTTTCCTTTTGGTTTATGGTTACTTTTAGTGGTATTGTATATATGTCTCTATAAACTAGTTTTGGTCACATTAGATATATTGTCTGTATGACTAGATGCTACCAAATTGTCACTTTTAAAATTACATACATGTCACCATTTAGTAAACATGGTCATGTTCATCGTAATTAATTGTCACCAAACATACCCAATGGTTGAAACGATGAATGAATGTGAAAGTCTCCTTCAAGTGTAAAAAGTAAGAACTAAATAGGATAACATACTTAGAATTTTGTTCAGTGTTTGACCATATTTAATTTCGTACTTTTTATTTTTGCGTATATGTATCATCATGTATAGATTTGATAATACTATATATTGTATTATAACTATTCCGTATCTCATATATTATGCTTATGTCGATGTTCATTGTTAATTTGATGTTTGATTGTATACAAACGTTATTCTCAATGTTTGATCTTTTTCATTAACAAATTTCTTAAAGAAAAATGGGGTAAGGCAATCAGCCGCAGGGCACAATGCATACGTATGGAATACGATCAGTATGAATTCCTTAAGGACCAATTTTGTTACAAATATAAGCTGTGATATAAGTTAAAATATGCAAACATGGACTGAAATTAACATATTCGGGCCTACAATGGACCAAAAATGTTAAATGCAACTCAAATCTACTAAAAGATATAAAAACAGGGACCAAATATGTTAAAATATGCAAACATGGACTGAAATTAACATATTCGGGCCTACAATGGACCAAACATGTTAAATGCAACTCAAATCTACTAAAAGATATAAAAACAGGGACCAAATATGTTAAAATATGCAAACATGGACTGAAATTAACATATTCGGGCCAACAATGGACCAAACATGTTAAATGCAACTCAAATCTACTAAAAGATATAAAAACAGGGACCAAATATGTTAAAATATGCAAACATGGAATGAAATTAACATATTCGGGCCTACCTGGTTGACCATAACTCATCACAACCCTACCTGGTTGACCATAACCCATCACAACCCTACCTGGTTGACCATAACCCATCACAACCCTTCATGGTTGACCATAACCCATCACAACCCTACCTGGTTGACCATAACCCATCACAACCCTACCTGGTTGACCATAACCCATCACAACCCGACCTGGTTGACCATAACCCATCACAACCCTTCATGGTTGACCATAACCCATCACAACCCTACCTGGTTGACCATAACCCATCACAACCCTACATGGTTGACCATAACCCATCACAACCCTTCATGGTTGACCATAACCCATCACAACCCTACCTGGTTGACCATAACCCATCACAACCCTACCTGGTTGACCATAACCCATCACAACCCTACCTGGTTGACCATAACCCATCACAACCCTTCTTTCTGGCGAATTTGGCTTCATACTTATTTTATCGGGTAATTCCTGCTCTCAATCTGCTGTAAGTGTAATGTTTTCTTATATTAACTATTTCTTTTGTTTATAATGTGAATCTTTCTTATTGCTATGATTGGCGATTCTCACAAATTGCATGTTTTTTTACATAAAGAATAAGTGGGCTTGTTGCACACTAACTGTTTGTTGAAATGCTACTGAAAAAAACACAACTTTTTACCATACGTTGATCATGTTGATCTCCAACTGTTTGATGAAATGCTAATGGTTATTTTCTATGTGTATTTACAATTACCTTAATACTGGTCATTTACTAATGAATTTCATGATTTTAATTGCATGTTAACTGAAGCAAAATGGATGTCAACAACTTAGTGCCTGAAGATACACATCATTTTGATGATAAACTTCATCATGATGATGAGGAATTCATTTATCATTCTGAACAAGAAGGTGGAGAAGAATACACTACGGACTCTAATGGTGGAGAAGACAACAACACTCTCCCTGAAGTTGGACAAGGGATGGATGCAGACCATGATGTTGGATCGGATAGCAGTGCTGACTATAATAGCAACACAGACTCTGAGAATGAAATCCAACTCCCACGTCCTCCAAGGCCAGATAGGAAGAGGGGCATGACACGATTGCTAGAGCTACGCACAGAGTACAGCAGATCTGGTAGGAAAAGAAAACATGTAAAGTTTGATGCAATGGGTAGGTTATATGGGAGGAATAGGCAATTGTTTGTTAGCTACTTGGGAGATCTTGTCCGACAGAAGGTGGGAATAAGTGTCTATTTGTGGAAGGATGTAACCCCAGAAGTCTGGAACAAATTATCTTACTTACTTTATATTTGATATACTACTTTTTTATCCCTCCTAATGATTTATATCCACCACTAACAATATGTACCTACTCATTGTAGCGTTTTTTTGATGTTGAGGAGACTCGAAGAAACTCTGTGATGGATAGGATGGGTATGCTTCTACGAAATTTCAGAAGGAAACTGTATGCAAACTACATAAACCTAACTTACAAAATCCTAGGAAGCTAGCAAAAATCCCCAGCTGTTATCGTACCCTAATAAAGGAACAAGATGCTTGGGACAACTTCGTTAATCACACACAATCTGAAAACTTTAATGTTAAACTCCTATACCTTTTATTATACATCTAATTATCCTTTACTTTCCAACTATGCTAATTATATCATATAGCAAAAATTGTTACTTGCAGGATTTGTCACAAAGGACGACTGAAGCACGAAAGAATTCCAAATATACTCATCGGATGGGAAGAGGGGGATATACCACGTTAAGAGAGAAGCTGGTAAGGTTCATCTTTTATACATATATGTTATGGTAGGGTACACAAGTATTGGTAAATATTGTTTATAACATAAAATTTATTTCTTCACCAAGGTTGCAAACAATGTCATTGCAAAAGATGAAGAGCCCCCAAGATCATTAATGTGGCGTAAAGGTCGTGAAGATAAAAAAGGCGAAATTTCGGATGATAACGTGAAGGAGAAGGCGGATCAACTAGTAAGTTTTATATTTTTTATGATACTTATAGTATTTTAATTTCTATCATCTATATTATAATTACTTTATGTATACAAATTTTGTCTTCAGATGGAACATGAAAAGGAGATAAAAGATGGAAATGTAATCCTTGAACCGGGTACAGATGCGATGACCTTAGTTTTTGGCTTAGAAAAGGGTCGCTTTTTAAAGGGTGTGGGAACGGGAGTGACTGGCACTACATATTATAATGTTCCTCGCAACAAAGGATCTTCTAAGGAGGAAATTAAGAGCCTAAAAAATGCAGTGCATGCTGGGAAAATTGCAATTGAGAAGAAAGACGCTGAAGTCAAGGCTTTATATACAAAGGTTGATGAACAATCAAAACAAATGCAGCTTGTTTTAGCTGATCTTGCTGCCACAGGAGTCAAGCTTCCAGATCTGCCTAAAACATCTGTAAGTCAACTCCCATAACTACATCAGTTTTCAATGTATTTTTAATCTCCTTTTGTCATATTAATTATCACTTTTACATAATCTTGCCTAGGATGTTTCAATTGACAATGTGGCTGAATCTCAAGTAACTGCTGACATAAATAGATCTCATCAACCAAGACATGAACCATTAACACCCGTATGCCATTAATCATCAATTTAACCCCATTATACACTTTGTCTGTAACATTATTTATTAAATAATTTGGAACTTCTGTTTTTTCAACCAATTACAAAGACAAGTAAACAACCTAGCGAGAATAACGATATGTCTGCAATTGCTTATACACCATCACCAACTTCAACACCAGTATGTATCATATATCATGTACTATTTTGATTATCTTTGCCATATCTAACATAATTTGGTTTTTAGGCAATTCTTAAAAACACCAAAAGAGTTACTGCCCCAAAAAGTTCAACAACAAATCCTGAATTACCAGCAATTTCAAAAAATAATTCAATTTATGAGGTAATAAATTTTACACATTGTCTACAATTCTGTTTTTTATTTACTAGTACTCATGTCAATAATTATTGCAGCCAATCAAGTGTTCTCTATCGTATCCTGATAAGAGGAACATTGTTGCTTGTGGTGAAATTCACTTATCAAAACAACCACAAACAATTCATGGAGTGCCTTTGCAACAAGACTGTTACAAAGTGTCGATTTTAGAAATGGTCCAAAAAGATTCATATTTACCTTATGAAACTGCTAACATGAAAATAGTTGAGGATGCATATAAATCTTTTGTCCCATAGCCAAAAGACCTTGTGAAACCTGCTGCAAAGGTTAGTTTATTCACTAAACTTGTTTGTATATTACTATACTATTTCCTTCATAAAATACTCTAATAAGTTCTTTACATAATCCGTTTTGTTACAATGTTGTTGATATAGGAACCAAATGTTTTTCCAGTTAAAGTTAATCTACCCGTTGTGCAACTATCTGAAGAGACAACTGTTTTGAAGTTTGTTGTGAAAGAAGCTGCCAAAACAGATGACACACCAGCTCAAGATATACCAGTTGCCAAATATGTTGTCAAAAAGTCTTGCAAATCAGGTGTCAAACCAGATAAAGAGAATGTACTTCAAAGCTCACAAAAGAGCAAGAATTACATACCCAATGGGATGCTTGCCAAGAAAACAAGGATGCGTTCCCTCAACATGAAAGACTAGTTTCAATTAAGTATTTATTACAATGGTTGTTACAAACGCTTATGTTTAGTTATTTTATTTGGGTATCTAATGTACAGAATGTCATTTGAATTATTTATAATATCATATTCTTTTTTATTATCCTTTCCTTTTGGTTTATGGTTACTTTTAGTGGTATTGTATATATGTCTCTATAAACTAGTTTTGGTCACATTAGATATATTGTCTGTATGACTAGATGCTACCAAATTGTCACTTTTAAAATTACATACATGTCACCATTTAGTAAACATGGTCATGTTCATCGTAATTAATTGTCACCAAACATACCCAATAGTCTTAACAATCCTTTAATTGTGTGACAAATTACTAGTATAACGTTTCATAGAATTTACTTGTATGTCACCATTCTTTATATATAGTCACTACAATATTGACATTGTATGTCTCTATAAACTTGTATTGGTCACATTATATATATTGTCTGTATGACTAGATGCTACAAAATTATCACTTTTAAAATTACATACATGACACCATTTAGTAAACATGGTCATGTTCATCGTAATTAATTGTCACCAAACATACCCAATAGTCTTAACAATCCTCTAATTGTGTGACAAATTACTAGTATAACGTTTCATAGAATTTACTTGTTTGTCACCATTCTTTATATATAATCACTACAATATTGACATTGTATGTCTCTATAAACTTGTATTGGTCACATTAGATATATTGTCTGTATGACTAGATGCTACCAAATTATCACTTTTAAAATTACATACATGTCACCATTTAGTAAACATGGTCATGTTCATCGTAATTAATTGTCACCAAACATACCCAATAGTCTTAACAATCCTCTAATTGTGTGACAAATTACTAGTATAACGTTTCATAGAATTTACTTGTATGTCACCATTTTTTATATATATTCACTACAATATTTAAATAGTGTGTCTCTATAAACTACAATTGGTCACATTACATGTATTGACTGTATGACTAGATGCTACCAAATTGTCACTTTTAAAATTACATACATGTCACAATTTAGTAAAAATGGTCATGTTCATGCTAAATAATTGTCTGCAAACATACCCAATAGTCTTAACAATCTTCTATTTGTGTGACAAATTGATACTATAACACTTCATTGAATGTACATGTATGTCACCATTCATTATAGACAGTCGCTACAATATTGTAATAGTGTGTCTCTATAAACTACTATTGGTCACATTACATATATTGTCTGTATGACTAGATGCTACCAAATTGTCACTTTTTAAATTACATACATGTCACCATTTAGTAAACATGGTCATGTTCTTGGTAAATATTTGTCACCAAACATAACCCAATAGTGTCAACAATCTTCTAATTGTGTGACCAATTGCTAGTATAATGCTTCATTGAATGTACTTGTATGTCACCATTTATTATATACAGTTACTACAATATTGAAATTGTGTGTCTACTTATGCTTTAACACGACAATATTAGACAAAATTGATTGGTTTTGGAACAAATTTGTTGAGTCAATGGTCACACTTGTATGATACTGCCACACTTTTTCATGGCATATGGACACAATATTATAAAGTGACCATATGAAACCTAATATCGCAAATCCTATGGCAACACTTTCAGTGGAAAAAAAAACTTGTCACCAAACGCATATGGTCACGTTTTTTCGATATGACCAATGTGTAATTTTGTACTAGTGAAAGATCTTGGTAGGAAGTGCCTTTGTGAAAAGATCTGCTGCATTGTTGCTAGATTGAACATATTTTAGTTCAATCTGTTGATTCTTTATACGCTCTTGAGTGTATTCAAAAAACTTTGGAGGAATATGTTTTGTCCTGTCGCTTTTGATGTACCCTTCTTTCATTTGAGCATGTTTTTAATGTACCCTTCTTTCATTTGAGCGACACATGCTGCATTATCTTCATAGATTAAGGTTGGAGATTTATCTTTATCTATTCCACAAGAAGTCAGGATAAGTTGTGTCATCGATCTTAACCATGTATATTCTCTACTAGCTTCATTTAGAGCAATTACTTCTGCATGATTTGAAGATGTGGCGACGAGTGTTTGCTTTTGAGAACGCCAAGATATTGCAGTACCTCCATTCATGAATACATATCCAGTTTGAGATCTAGCTTTATGAGGATCAGACAAGTAACATGCATCTGCATAACCAATCAAGCCTTGTTTTGAACTATTACGAAAAAGTAAACCTAAATCAATAGTTCTGCGAAGGTATCGTAATATGTGCTTGATTCCATTCCAGTGTCTTTTTGTTGGAGAGGAACTAAATCTTGCTAATAGATTTACTACAAAAGAAATGTCAGGTCTAGTACAGTTAGTAACATACATAAGAGCTCCAATTGCATTAAGATATGATACTTCTGGAGCAAGAATTTCTTCATTTTTCTCACAAGGGCGATATGGATCTTTGTCAATATTTAGTGATCTAACAATCATTAGAGAGCTTAAAGGTTTGGCTTTATCCATATTAAAACGTTTCAAGAACCTTTCTGTATAGTTCGATTGATGGACAAGTATCACATTTGGCATATGCTCAATCTGTAAACCAAGACAATATTTGGTTTTCCCAAGGTCTTTCATTCCAAATTCTTTCTTTAAAAATTCAATCACTTCAAGGATTTCTTTATTCGTCCCAATAATGTTCAAATCATCAACATAGACGGCTATAGTCACATATCCAGATGTTGTTTTCTTAATAAATACACACGGACAAGTAGTATTGTTTTTATAGCCTTTGCTTACTAAGTAATCGCTTAAATGATTGTACCACATATGTCCAGATTGCTATAACCCATTCAATGATCTTTGTAGTTTGATAAAATACATTTGTTTAGGTTTTGCACTTAATGCTTCTGGCATTTTAAATCCTTCGGGGATTTTCATATATATATCACTGTCAAGTGATCCATATAAGTAAGCAGTAACAACATCCATAAGATGCATATCTAAATTTTTAGAAACTGCTAGACTGATTAAATATCTGAAAGTCATTGCATCCATAACAGGAGAATATGTTTCTTCATAATCGATTCCCGACCTTTGTGAAAAACCCTGAGCAACTAGCCTGGCTTTGTATCTCACAATTTCATTTTTCTCATTTCTTTTTCATATAAAAATCCATCTATATCCCAATGGTTTCACAACTCCAGGTGTGAGTATAATAGGTCCAAAAACCTTTCTGTTATTGAGAGACGTTAATTCAGCTTGCATGGCCTCTTTCCATTTACCCCAATCCTGCCTATTTTGGCATTCAATGACAGATTGTGGTTCTGGATCCTCATTGATAATATTGCATGCAACTGAATAAGAAAATATTATATCTTCTAATTCATATTGGCTCCTTACTATTTTTATATGACCATAATTAATTTCAATCTCCTTATCATTTATTTCCTCAACTGGGGAATTAATGTTATTTTGTGTTTCCTCATGAACACTTTTATTATGCTCAAACATATTTTCCATTCCTCTTCTTTTTCTAGGATTTGCATCCTTAGAACCAAATGGCCTTCCACGCTTCAGGCATGCTTTGGATTCTTGAGTTACTTTTTCATCAGATTGTCTATCTAGGAGTTCAATTAGAGCTGGAGCATTAACAGCAGGTATATATGATTTAGTAACTCTTTTTGTATCAGTAAATGCATCACGTAATTGATTTGCAACTTCTTGCAAATGTATTATTTTTTGAACACCCATCTCACATTCTTGTGTGCGAGGATCAAGATATGATAAAGAAGGTTCATACCATTAAACATTCTTTTCTTGGGTTTTCATTTCTCCCCCAAGCATTGGGAAATTTTCTTCATTTAAATGGCAATCAGCAAGACGTGCTGTAAACATATCACCTGTCAAAGGTTCAAGATATCTTATTATTGAATTTGTTTCAAAACCAACATATATTCCCAACCTCCTTTGAGGACCCATTTTTGTACGTTGTCGTGGAGCAATAGGAACATATACTGCACTTCCAAAAAATTTAAGGTGGGATATATCTGGTTCTTTTCCAGAAACAAGTTGAAGGGGAGAATGTGTATGATATGCACTTGGTCTCATACGAATCAGTGATGCAGCATGTAAAATTGCATGACCCCATATGGAAACAGGAAGTTTTGTTCTCATTATTAATGGTCTAGCTATTAATTGGAGACGTTTAATCAGTGATTCTGCTAAACCATTTTGAGTGTGTACATGTGCAACTGGATGCTCAACAGTAATTCCTATAGACATACAATAATCATTAAATACTTGAGACGTAAACTCACCTGCATTATCAAGTCTCACTTTATTGATGTTATAATCAAGAAAATGTGCTCTCAGTTTAATAATCTGAGTTAGGAATTTTGCGAATGCCATGTTACGAGTTGATAATAGGCAAACATGAGACCATCTAGTTGATGCATCTATTAAGACTATAAAGTATTTAAATGGTCCAGAAGGTGGATGAATTGGTCCACATATGTCTCCTTGAATTCTTTCTAGAAATCTAGGCGATTCCCTTTCAACTTTCATTGGTGAAGGTCTTGTAATTAATTTCCCAAGGGAACAAGAAATACACGGGTTCTTATTACATATTTGAGGAAACTTTTGGTCCTTCAATGGATGCCCAAATGTATTTTCAATTATTCGGTACATGATTGTTAATCCTGGATGGCCCAGCCTATCATGCCACAAACTAAATATGCTAGGATCACAAAATTTTTCTTTAATCACCAAATTTGACTCAACTATATTTATAATGTAAACCAGAATCAAATTGTGGTAATTTCTCCAATATAAGGTTTTCATTTATTATAAACATATATTTCTTGTTTCCTATTGTTTTGGTGAATGTGTCATATCCGTTAAGATATATATCATTAAAACCCAATAAATTTCTGTTTGACTTTGGGGAAAATAACGCATTACTGATTACAAACTTCGTACCATTAGGTAACATGAAACAAGCATTTCCTGCTCCTACAATCAAGTCTACAGGACCTAATATTGTATTTATGTGCCCTTTTACGGGTTTTAGTGTGGAAAAATATTTTTTTGTTTTCAAGATGGTGTGTATGGTACCACAATCAATTATTAAGAGTTCGCCAAGATTTCCTTGGTTTTGTGCTCCGATTGAACTCATTTTGAACTTCATATAAGAAAAATAAATGATGAGTTATGAACACAATTTTAATAAAAGTGACTCGAAAAAACTTCATTAAGAAAGAAAAATATTACAATAAAAAATAAAAAACATGTTACAAAAGGAAACTAGTTTTCTAAGATGTCTAAATCATTGCAAAAGTCAATCGTGTTTAGTTCAATGTTTCCTAGATCAACACCATCGATGACGTTAACTTCTTTCCCCTTTCCTTTAATGGAATCTTGGTAAAGTTTACAAAGATGGGGATCTGTACGACAGGTCCTTGTCCAATGACAAGGACCTGTGCTACCACATCTATAACAAGAACCTCCAGGGTTCTGTGATGTTCCGGCATCATTTCTTTTTTCTTGTGGTTGGACATTATTTCCTTGTGGAGTGTGTTGATTATTGTTTCTTTGACCACGCCCACGGTTATAAGGATGAGCGCGTCCACGACCCTGAGTATAACCGCGCCCAAAATTTTGGTTTTGGTTAAAATGGTCTCAACCGCGACCACGGCCTCGTCCATATGAATTATTTCTAGGTTCATAAATGATAGTAGCATTTGCTTCAGGAAGTGCTACTGAACCTGTTGGACGGGACCGGTTGTTCTTTATTAATAGTTCATTATTTTGTTCAGCAACAAGGAGAAGTGTATTAAGCTCAGAATATTTTTTGAGCTTTTACATACGATATTGTTGTTGCAATGTCATATTTGATGCATGGAATGTAGAGAGAGTTTTCTCCAACATTGAAGCATCAGAAACCTCTTCCCCACAAAATTTTTGTTGTGAACATATTCGAAATAATGCGGAATTATACTCATGTACCTTTTTGAAGTCTTGAGACCTCAACGATAACCACTCAGCCCTAGCACTTGGAAGTATAACTTCCTTTTGGTGGTAAAATATTTCTTTTAAGCTTTTCCAAAGAGTGCTAGGATCGGTGGTATTAAGGTATTCATACCTCAACATTTCATCGATACGTTTGCGAAAGAAAATTATTGCACGTGTTTTATATTGCGACGTGCACTTATTTTTTTCTTTTATAGTTTCAAATAAATCCATGGACTCAAGATGCATCGTAACATCTATAGTCCAAGGCATGTAGTTCTTTCCGCTCACTTCAAGAGCGGTAAATTCAAGCTTTGCAATGTTTGACATATTGTAGTTCCTAATAAAAATAAAACTCATTAAATTTGTCGTTTAAAGGTGGGGATGAGTTTTACTATTTCTATTATGGTTACAAACATAATTAAATAGATGAATCTTCTCAAATTCCTTTTATTTTAAAATTTAAAATTTTATTTTTTAATCGGTTGCGCATAAATAAACGTTAGTATATATAAATAGATGTCGAGCATGAATAATAGTTAGTATACATAAATAAATGTTAGTGTGCGTAAATAAACGTTAGTTTATATAAATAAGCGTTAGTATACATAAATAAATGTTAGTATGCGTAAATAAATGTTAGTTTGCATAAATAAATGTTAGTTGCCGTAAATAAACGTTAGTTTACATAAATAAACGTTAGTTGTCGTAAATAAAAATTAGTATGCGATAACAAAAGTTAGTTTACAATAATAAATGTTAATGAAGCGTAAGTAAAGTTAGAATAAAAAATGAAGTTCCTTAGTAGTCATAACGTCAAGGATAAATAAGAAAAGAAATTTGTTAGTAGTCATAACGTCAATGATAAATAAGAAAAGAAATTTGTTAGTAGTCATAACTTCGAGAATAAAATATTGTTTTTTTATCGTTGTTGTTATTATTATTATTATTAATTAACATTCTAGTTTTGATGAAATTACATACCTTGATTAAGATCGATGTGTCTTTTAATCGCTTTCGTTAGAGCCTCGTGCTGATAACGTGTTATAAATTCAGCGTTACCACGATAATTATGAACAAACTAAAAACTAAAATATAGATGAAGAAAGAAAGAAAGCTTGAGAGCTTGGAGAGAGTAGAGAGAGTTTATATCATTTGTGAAAGAGTTGATATGAGATGCATTTTCTTCCTTACATTGATGGTCTATTTATACTACCAACTCTACTATTCAAATATAGTTGTTTAATTGGTAAATGCAAAGTATGACAAAGTGATAACATAATGTTGTCATTCACCAATTACTTGTAACAATATATATATATATATATATATATATATATATATATATATATATATATATATATATATATATATATATATATATATATATATATATATATATATATATATATATATATATATATATATTTCTTTGTTTCCCTTCAATTCAACAAAGTTTTTTTCTTTCTTTCTTCAAAAGGGAACTCATCACTATTCCAAGCTGAACCTTCGGATATCTTCGGTTCAAGTCTTCAAAAAGACATAATGTGTCATCTTTCTTTTAAACTCTTCAAATATGCATTACTGTACACATCTGAACCTTCGGTTCCCTTCTGATCATTGATTTTGTTAAAATGTGTATCGGAAATCTTAATTGTGCTTCCTTAGACATTCTTGCTTTTCTCATCCGAATCTTTCTTTGCAAAATCTATTAATGAACCTTAAATGACAAAACTTTGATTTTAGAATTTTTTAGTACATATTCCATTGCACTAAGGGATATTTGGGATTCGATTTACAACACTGGTAAAACTTCGGATGACCTGGTCATGGTTAATGAACTTCTTACACGCCCATTCTTTAGACATGATTGGCGTCTCTCTACTGTCATATCTTATATGCACCTGACGGTTCTTACCTTCGCTTCAATACATAACTAATCAAAAAGACTTGTTCTTTTCAGGATCATTGGTCTCAATTTTTCCTTGGTTTGTTACATCTGATACCTCTTGAAACGGAAAATAGTCATTACACTAGGTTAGACATTCAGCTAAATGGGATTACATACTTTTAAAAATGTGAAATGCTATCATGCCAGTTCCCGGTCCAAATAAGGGTGCCAAACACTTCTCTTGACAAAATGCCTTCAAAAGAATTTACAAAGAAGATTCCAAAATCACCCGGGAACTGTGCTGATCAATCATGTTGCAATCAAAATTATTAAATCTGGCTTACCTTTGGATGCCATAATTCTCAAGCACCATTGCTCGTAACATATGAGAAAATTCAAGGCTTACCCCCTGTCTTCAATGCAACAATTCGGATATCCTATAACATAGTTGAGAACCTGATTGAGGGTATGAACATCTCAGTAACCTGTCTTTTGTGACAAGGGTGGAGTAGTGCACGATTCCCAAAGGCTTGCCATCCGAGAAAAGTGTCCAAATACTCCATCTGGTGAAATGAGATATGAATTTTTTTTCAACTTTGTTTTTCACACAAATTAAAACCAGAAATGCCCTATTACTGAATCATTGTAGTGTAATGATCCGTATTCTTCAGATCGGGAGTTGTCATCTAAGTTCTTACCAAGTAACCATTTGAGATCTTAACTTGCACGACAATATTTTAATATGCAAAGGTGGAATAATGACACAGCGTTTAGATATCTTATGATTGGTAGGTCCACTATGTTATATTCAGGCATCGATGTGTAATTTGGACTTCCTAGAATCACAGCTCTCTTCCTCGAATCCAACACAAAACAAAGTTTACAAATATTAATTGGGATCATTTTCAACTTCGGATGCACCACAACTTGATGTTTTTAAAGCTTACCTTCGGGTTTCTAAACTCTTTGTTGCCATAAACTCAAAAATATTTTCTTTATTATTATTTTATTATTTTATTTTATTTTTTGGTTACCTACGTTAGTTGAGATTACACTGGATTTTAGGGATTCTAATTGATTTCCTATTTGAAAAAGGGATTTGTCATGAACCAATCAGAGCAAAGGCTAACGGTTACTTATGGGTGAAGCAGCTATCACACGATCAAAGAGGAAACGTCCCCTCATCTCTCGGATGACGTGGCCTCACCCCATTTGACCCTTCAAACCTTGCATTTAATGCACTCTTTCTCTCTCCACTCATCACGCCACTATAAAAACCTACATACCCCTTCATTCATCCCTTCCGTTTCCACAAACTCTAAACCTGCAACTCCTCTCAAAATTCCTCAAAAGTTCAACCTCGACCATCATCATGTCTGCAGATGCCATCCCATTCTCTCCGGCGAAAGCTGATTCCATGCCGGATCTTAAGCCCATGTCTACAAATCACATCGTGAACTTGTATACCGAAGCCTACTCCTCCACCATGGCAATACTTGTAGTTTGTCTCCGACACACCCCTCTGCATTTTGCCATGACTACTAACCCTAGAGTTCCAAAACTCTGGGTTAATCGAGCACATCACACTGCCATGATGAATGTTGATGACCCAACGGTGGTATTCGACATTGTCACCGCCGACAACGCCAAGAAAACTATCACAATTTGGAAAGCCCAATTTACTAGGGTGCTAAGATTGCCAACGTCTATAACCTTTCAGATGGCTTCCCAATTAGAAATTCTGAACATGTTGAACGAAATGGGTCATACGCCTGTAACACGATCAATAAGCCACTTCAAAAAGAAGTGACTTCCTTCAGTCTGGGTATATTTTTTAGCATTCTTCTGAGGAGCCTCTCTAGCAGGACCTCTGGCTTAGACTCTATTTCCGATTCCTTCCTTCAGCTACACTATGGTATTCTCTACAACTCCCCTGTCGATTACGCTAACATTTTGTGGGCAGATTTCTTGTCCTCCATCAATCATGCAAAGTAAGCAACAGACATAGCCTCTACTCGCTTTTGGGCTCTCATCGTTCAAGCCGTATATGCTTATGAGAAGGTCCCTGTTCCTTCGGAACAACCATGCCACCATTTTGGAGATGTTCAAGTCCCCTCCTCTACTTCTTCGGATGAACACTTCGACTTCGTTGCTCAGATTCCAAAAGCCATGCTTTGCTTAGTGTCAGATGATAACCTGACCCTTATTTCGTATCGTCAAACCCTTACCCTTCCCTATTTGATGCGTACCTTTGAGCGTGTCACCGAATCTGAATTCCAAAAACCCAAGGGTAAACGCAAAGGTACTGCTGAACCATCCGAACCCCCAGCAAAGGATCCCAACTCCAAACGTCAGGCACAACCCAGCAAATCAAAGAAGAAAGCCTCCAATCATTCCTGCAGGCCGTCAACTCCTCATTCGGATGGCGAAACATCTCAGGTAGATGAACCAATCATAACTACAGTCGTCACGGAACCACCCACGACCACGGTACCACCTTCTGATCCTCTTTCAAACCTTTTTGAAATTCAGTGGTCTCTGGACATATGATCTCTGTCAAAACATCTAATGTGGAGACCAGCTATATTGAAACCCCTGTACACAAATCTAATGTGGACACAAGCTTCACACTTGATGATACAACATTTATAGTTCCTCCTTCACCACCAAAGACTTCTGATCCTCTCGACGACACTCCAACCGAAGGCCCCCTTAAGTCTGCCTTCTTCTCCGATGATCTGGCTAACTCACCATCCAATCATGGATCCAAAGATGATGGTGAAGATTACTTTGAGACTGCCCCTGTCATTCCTCATGTGCTATTTCGTATCATGTTTCTTATCCCACATTGCTTAACAAACAACATCAAAGGAAAATCAACATCACTAATACCATTTTCATCACACATCACTTAAGATAAAAAAAAAAGCAAGAGAAAGCAAACATTTATCAGTGAAGAGACTAAAATAGTTTATTTTATATCTTTGTTCTTATGTTCTATTAAATTTGACTCCTACATCAGTTGTAACAATCCATGAACCAGTGGTTCTCAGATGTGGGATCGAGTTAGTAAAATTTGGACGCGTACCCACCAATGCTAACTTATATTTTTTGCAATTCAAATTAATATGGTAAGAGATAAATATTTATCATGAACTACACTCATTAAATGACTTCTATGGTGGGACTCAATATCGTCAGTTTAGACCATCAATGTTAAGAAATAATTAAATGGATGAAATCTAAAAAAATCAATGATAATTGAGGGATGGTGTATGTATTTGCTATAGTTTTGCAAAGACTTTCATTGTCACTCAAATATTTTGAATAATATATTATTAATGATAAGAATAAAAACATGGTTTAATGATATTTATGGTGTGATATATAGTCAAAACTGCACATCGCACCACTTATGCGATTTGGGATTCTGAAAAGCCCAAACTATATCACAAAAAGTTAAAAATTTTGATGTGATATGTTGCATGCTATTTTGTGGAACTTCATGAAGGAATACATATTACATCTCGAGATTGACTTACTGTATTTTAAAGTTCGAACTCGTTAAAATAAAATTAATAAAACTTTTAACTATATATTTACTTGAACTTTAATATTTGAAAATGTTTCAACAATAAAAAAGCCTAATCATTTATATAATTATGTTACTTTGACGATGACCTTTATTTATAGAATAAATAAACGTATTAAGTTGGTTTATTATGATGATGTGGGATCAAACATTCTTTTATAGTATGCTATTTTGTGCAATTTTCTTATCCCACGTCATTTGAAAAATACAAGTAAAGTGAAATCAAAAATCTACAGGTAAAGGATTAATATATTTATTATCTCACATATCACATAGTTCAAGAGAAAGCAAGCCTTAATAAGTAGAGTGGATAAAACTATTTCGCTCTTATATTTGTTATTTTTTGTCATTGATTGAAACCGACTTAGACATTGATGAAAACATTCCATAACCTATTGGTTCGATCTTTAGACCCAATTTCGTAAAATATGGATGAGTACCCACCGGTGTCCACTTCTATTTTTTTAAAGTATTCAAATTAATATGTTACATAAAAAAATCCATCCACGTTGATTGAATAACCTCTCTTATAAGATTTATATAAATAAATATATTTGTTTAAACTTTGAACGATGTTCAAATATTTAATGTTTGAAATTTACATGTGTGTGTATATATATATATATATATATATATATATATATATATATATATATATATATATATATATATATATATATATATATATATCTTATTGAATCGAGAATATGTTATCTACGTTGTCACCAAATATTCAACCATGACACTGTGAACTTGCAACCTAATTATTTTTAATAGTTTTTAACCTAATTTAATATTCATTTATTTAGTTTCAATGCATTTGAAGCTAAAAAATAGTAGAATCTATTGAAACTTTGAAATAAAAATATGTTTTTATGATAAATTAACCATTAATTAACAATAGACTTTAGAAACCGTAGTATGATCAAGATTGAAGTATAAGCGAAACTAATGAGTGGTATCATATAAGAGAAATATTAAATGCTATATAAATATGCGAGGCAATCTAATACAAATAAAATACTTCAAATTAATGTGGTGAAAGCTAAATAATTTATATTGAAACATATTTTTTCGATCATATATATATATATATATATATATATATATATATATATATATATATATATATATATATATATATATATATATATATATATATATATATATATATATATATATATATATATATATATATATATATATATATATATATATATATATATATATATATATCACGGTAAATCTAAAAAAGTCAACATCGTCTTCATTTTTTTACTATGAAATACTTAAAACTTGTAATCTAAACAGTTTTAGTAATACTCAATTTTATTTTTGAGTTTTAATACTTTTGGAAGCCGAAACATCACCCTGAGGGAATGTGTTTCGAAGATAAAATGATAACTAATTAATAATAGACGTTAAAAGTCATATTATGATCAAGATTGATGAATAATAGAGTAAAATGAGTAGCATCATGTAGAGGAAAGATGAAATGTTAGATAGATGTGTGAAAAATGTGGGACAAAAAAATCAAAATAATGTGGTAAAATATAAATTATTAATGTTGAATCAAATTTTTTTGAATGATCAGTTTTATATAACATAGCTAAAACGTTCACAAATGAAAACTTTTATGTATGTACATAATCTTGAGTCGAAAATTGTTTATACTGATTCATTTTTTATAAACGACACAGTATAAACTTCCAACCTAATTGGGTTATTAAAAGTTTTGAGTAATTTTCGTTTTTATTCTTGAGTTTCAATACTTCTAGAAGTTTAAACTAAATAATAGGATACTTTAAAATATAAAAACATGATTTTATTATAAAATGATAACTAATTAATAGTAGACTTAAACTCATATTATTATCAAACTTGATGGATAGTGGAAGAAATAAGTGGTATTATATAAGAGGTCGAGAAAATGTGATATATGTGTGTGAATCGATGGGATAAAGACAAAAATATTCAAATTAACGTGGTAAAAGATAAATCAATTAAAACATATATGTATAATTTCACTACATATGTGATAAAAGATAATTTATTTAAAATATTGAATCACATTGATTTGAATAACCTACTTTATAAAATATAAATAAATAAATATAGATGGTTAGATTAGATAATTTTAAAAGATGTGTATAATTTCACTACATATTTTTATTATTTTCATATTTAATAGTAATTAATTAAATATTTTTAATCACATATATTTATCTAAAGTTTAACAGGATAATTTTTTTCTTGTATATGCAAAGCACGGGTGTTCACCAACTAGGAGTTGAACTAAAAGCCTGCATATTAATCACGATAAGTAACTGACGAGCACCTTTTTTTAGACGAGTGACACCTATATATAAAATAAATAAAAAATTTACTCTACGGGGTAAAATTTCAGGGGGGGGGGGGGGGAGGGGCAAGGGCATCCCCTAGGTCCGCCCCTGAATTGTTGTATATAAATACGTAATGTAAGGACTAAGTAGAATTTAAAAACATATTGTATTAAAACTAAATAGAATTAAAAACCGTGAACAGAGTTCGAATCTCGGCAATTTAAAGATTAAATAGAATTAAAAATTGTTTTTAGATGTTTTCATACATTTAAATAATTTTCTATATGTGTGTGTACGTATATCTGTATGTGTAACTACATTTAAATAAATTTTTATATATGTGTGTATGCCTACGTGTGTCGTCCTATTGAAAAAATATGTACTTATACACATTATAATGTTAAAGAACTAAACGAGTAATTACCTTTGAATGTGTACACGTTTGTATGTATATAAATATCATGTACAATTTGGGAAAAATAAACAACTAATGTATAATAAAGATGTAAACAACATGAAGCTGAAAAAACATCGTTTATGTCACAACCCCAAACCACGATGGCGGAATCGTCGGAGGGTGGAACGGCACATAGTATCACAACCATCGTATACAACCAAACATAAGTAAATAACATCCATCATGCATTATAATTGAAAAGTTACACAGTTTAGTATATTGTTTCGATTCAATTACATCATGACAACAAAAGTATTATCCGGAAACGTCTTCGCGTCTCGCCAAAAGCTTTTACGTGTTCTTGTTTAACGGTTGCCTGAGAATACAAGTAATTTTACAAGTGTCAACATTACGTTGGTGAGTTCATAAGAGTTTTTGTAGGGATAAAACCAAGTGATTTCTTCATGAAAATCATAGAGAAAGGGTGTAAACTTTCTTAGCGTAGTAGTGGAAATCTCATAGTGTAGTAGTGAAAAAGTTCTCTTAATAAGATAGCGATATTTGTTTCATATTGAAATAGTAAAAACTCTTGTTTGAAACCTTGAAAAGTGTCACACGTGTTTCACACTTAAGTGAAACCATTCGAATATATTTTCCCAAATATAGGACGTTCGTTGTTAATTTGTGAGTTATTATAACCTTGCTAAGACCTAGTGACCTGGCACGACGTTCTTCAGGCGTCGTAATAGTGAATACATTTGTCACCCTTGACCCGTCGGTCGTAGTTGTAGCGAACAACCATAGGTGGGGATTGTCAATCCCATATAGATCTATATACAACTATCCCGCTCATACATGATTAAGGTTATAATCCAGGATTTAATGTGTACACTTTTAGTACCGTGAAGCGATGTCTCACAATGTTACCCAACGCACATGTCATATCCTTATTTGTAGCATAATGAAAACCGTATTGTATTGATAATTACCAAATATATCCATGATAATTAGTATACTTAATAATTATATATTCATATAATTATTATTTTAACTTTTAGTGTACTTTATCGTTCGTTTCGCAAATTATTCCCTCAATAATTTATACAATTGTTTTCCGTCGTATCGGTATATTTAGATCTAAGTGTTGTCAATGAGTTGAAATGTATCATTTCTTACATCTAAACATTTAAACATGTGAATATCAAGATAGTTTTGGAAATCATGTAATAAGTCATAATGATGAGTTCATATAAGTCATTTTAGTAAAGTGATGGCAACGTATTTTCAAATCTCGTCGTATTTTGGAAATAATAGTAATCTTTCCCAAATGGCCTTTCTAGCACTTGTTACTATAATATGTTCCTCTTCATTTTGAAAACCCAAATTTTTATAAATAATAACCCCAAACTTACTTTGGTGTTAATCATTCAAGAAAAACTTAGTTACGTCGTAATAACGTTCTTTTTACTTATATAATAGTTTTGGAGTAAAAGTTGTGTCATCATGTGTACTTTGCTATTTCAACAAAACACTTATTTTTACATCTTTTGCCAAGTACTCACATGAACAACACATTTATGTCCATTTCCTCATAACTTAAACCATATAGCATCATTTGTAACAAATATGTGTAAAAGTCTAAATACTTGTTTCTTTAAGCTATAAATGTATAATAGTTTACTACAAGTATTTTGTTTGTGCCATTCACTTCATAATAAGATGACTAACATGGATCTCTTAGTATTTCAAGAATATAACATGTAAACATAGCATTTGCCAAGATTATATCATAAACTTTCAATAATACATCATTTTTATAGTTTAAACTTGTATTCTCCCCCTAAAACATGGATAAAAGTGAAAATGAAGGGTATGAACTCACCTTGAGTGGTAGATCTTAAGGTTTCTTGGTAGGAGAGTGAAGAATTGGGTTCTAGGACCCGGAGGACTCTTGGACAAAGCTATTATCCAATGGATCTCCGTGAGTATTTGTATGTAAAAGAGTAAATGAAGGTATTTAGAACTTTAACTACTAGATGATCATGACTTACCAAGAAGACTTGCAAGATTCTTGAAGATGATGAAGATTTGAGCTCAAGGACCTTTGGACAAAGCTAATATCCAATGGATTTTGGTGGATGTTAGTGTGTGTAAAAGAGATGAAATTGGTATGGAAAGTCTTAGAATCAAGAGAGGAGTGTCGCTTACCACTTAGAATGTTGCAAAATTTGATGAATCAAGGAGTTGGTCTTGATGGGGGGAGGCCGAGAGTGAGAGAGGAAGAGAGAAGAGAGAGTTGTGTTGGGAGATGGTGTTGGAAATGGGTTCTAATGAGATGACATTTTATCTTGAAGGATTTCCCCCTTGATTTCTTTTGATTAAAATACTCCTTAGCCTTTTTTAGCATCCTAGATTTGATTAGTGACATGGAGATCTTGTGGTGACATGATGGTGGCTTGTGGCTGCCGATGGGAGGGGGTAGGGGGTAGGGTTGGGTGGTTTTTAAATAAATAGCAATATACTTATAGAAATGGGTGATTTTTATAAAATCATAACACGTTTTAGTGAAATTTTATTAGTTTTTGGCGAAATGATGTTCTAAATAATTATTTCGTATAAAAACATTGTCAAGCATTTATTTTTGATTGAATTATAACTCGTTGGATTTCGAAATACGCGTTTAAGCGCGATATTTTTCCGATTTTGCGATTTTCGGCATTTTACCGGAAATTGAATTTGGTTTTGAAATTAAATACTAGATATTATTACGTTCCATAATATATGAATTGTTATTTCATAATTGATGTTTGAGACACCACATTTTGTATTTAGCGTCCAAACCCTGTGTACATTTATCCGTTCACAGCGGTTTAATCATTGTATCTTTCACATACGAACTCCGTTTTTGACGTTCTATATATCCACGTGTTCGTATTCACGACTACATCGTGTTATGAATATTATTTATATCCAAATAATATTTGGGTGTTTATCGAATTTCTACGCTGTCGTAATTTTATTTTACGTATTTATAGTGCTCATTCGATAACTGTTTCCAACTAGTGCGTGTAGTATTATAATATTCAGTTGTATAATACTAAGGTTATGAAACTTATATTACAACATGTTGACCCAATGTATGCCTCAGTTGACTTTGTTGACTTTCGTTGATCTTTGTTGACCCATTTTTGATGGTTGTCACATCATCCCCCCGTTAGAGGAAATTTCGTCCTGAAATTTAGTTTTAGGTATTGGTCGCAGGGCTCTCTGGGAACAGTTGTGGGTATTTCTGTTTCATCTGATCCTCGCACTCCAAGTAAACTCAGGTCCTCGCTTGGCGTTCCAGCGAACCTTTACTATCGGGATACGATTTTGTTTGGTTCTTTTGATTTCTCTATCCATGATCTCCATTGGTTCCTCTACGAAATGTAGGTTTTCATTGACTTCGATTTCGTCAAGAGGAATAATCAGGGTCTCATCAGATAAGCACTTTTTGAGATTTGACACATGGAAGGTGCTGTGTACCTTGCTCAACTCTTGGGGTAGCTGGAGTTTGTAGGCTACAGGACCGATCCTTGCTAGGATTTTGAATGGTCCAATGTACCTTGGGTTAAGTTTTCCTCTCTTGCCAAAGCGTACCATTCCTTTCCAAGGGAAGACCTTCAACATGACAAGGTCACCCACTTGGAATTCTAATGGCTTACGCCTTCTGTCTGCATAGCTCTTCTGTCAATCACGGGAGGCCTTCAATCGTTCCCAGATTTGGACGATCTTTTCCGTTGTTTCTAGAATGATTTTTGGCCCGGTGAGGGTGCTTTTTGTCACTTGACCTTTGACTAGCTTTGTGTCGCCGACCTCGGGCCAACACAAGGGTGATATGTACTTGCGCCCATACAATGCTTCGAATGGAGCGGCCTTGATGCTAGTGTGGTAACTGTTGTTGTAGGAGAATTCAATAAGTGGCAAGTGAACGTCCCATGCTTTGCCAAAGTCTATAACACAGGCACGAAGCATGTCTTCCGGTGTCTGGATGGTTCGTTCACTTTGGCCGTCTGTCTGCGAATGGTAAGCTGTACTCATATCGAGTCTGGTTCCCATGGTTTCTTGCAATGATTGCCATAAGCACGAAGTGAATCGGCTATCTCTATCCAAGATGATTGATATTGGCACACCATGCAATTTTACAATTTCTTTGAGGTAAACCCTCGTCAGCTTTTCCATCTTATCAGTCTCCTTGATTGGTAGAAAGTGCACAGATTTTGATAATCGATCTACAATCACCCAAATGGTGTCATGTCCACCAGTCGTTCTGGGTAATTTTGTTATGAAATCCATGGTGATCCGCTCCCACTTCCACTCGGGTATTTTCGGCTGTTGCAACAGACCCGAGGGCTTCTGGTATTCTACCTTGACCTTTACACAGGTCAAGCACTTGCTCACAAAGGTGGCTATTTCTGCTTTCATGTTAGGCCACCAGTAGAACTTCTTTAGGTCAAGATACATCTTATCCGACCCAGGATGGACGGAGTACTTTGTCTTGTAGGCTTCTTCCATAACAAACTGTCTGAACCCACCGAACCTTGGCGTCCAGATTCGGTTCATGAAATACGGTGTGCCATCCTCTCTGAGTTCGAAACTTTTGTCCATCCCACGAAGAGCCTCATGGGTGACGTTCTCTGGTTTCAGGGGTTCAAGCTGGGCATCCCTGATTTGAGTAGGGAGGTGTGAATGTATGGTGATTGTTGGCGACTTTACTCGACGTCCCGAGTACTCCTTCCGGCTCAAAGCATCTGCTACTACGTTTGCCTTTGCCCGGATGATAACAAATGTCGCACTCGTAATCACTGTAATTCGACCCATCTTCGTTGTCTCATGTTGAGCTCCTTCTGGTTGAGGATATGCTGCAGGCTTTTATGATTGGTGAATATCGTACACTTCGTTCCATAGAGGTAATGTCTCCATATCTTTAGTGCGAACACCACGGCTCCTAACTCGAGGTCGTGCGTGGTATAGTTGGCCTCATGCGACTTGAGTTGTCTGGAAGTGTAGGCAATAACTTTCTCTCTTTGCATGAGTACGCACCCTAAGCCTTGTTTTGACGCATCGCAGTATTCCACGAAGTCTTCCGTGCCCTTTGGAAGAGATAGGATTGGTGCGCTGCACAACATTTGCTTTAGTGTTTGGAATGCATTCTCTTGAGGGTCATCCCAGTCGAAGCGGGCACCTTTCTGCGTTAATGCTATGAGAGGCTTTGTTATTTTGGAGAAGTTCTTAATGAACCTTCGGTAGTAACCAGCAAGACCCAAAAACTGACGTATCTCCGTCGGGGTTCTTGGTATCTCCCAGTTTTCTATTGCTTTGATTTTGGATGGGTCGACATGGATCCCTTCTTGGCTAACCACATGGCCCAAGAAGTCTACTTTTCGTATCCAAAATTCGCATTTAGAAAATTTTGCATACAATTTCTCTTTTCTGAGTAGTTCCAAAATCAAACGTAGGTGTTGGCCGTGTTCTTCTTTGCTTCGTGAGTATATCAATATATCATCGATAAATACAATCAAGAATTTGTCTAAGAATGTCCTGCATACCCGATTCATAAGGTCCATGAATACAGCAGGGGCGTTGGTTAATCCGAATGGCATTACGATAAACTCATAATGACCATATCGGGTTCTCAACGCCGTCTTCAGGATGTCTTCTTCTTGAACTCTAAGTTGATGATACCCGGACCTCAAATCGATTTTCGAAAAGTAACTGGATCCCTGTAACTGATCGAATAAATCATCAATTCTTGGAAGTGGGTATCTATTCTTGACGGTCAACTTGTTCAACTCGCGGTAATCAATGCACATTCTAAAGGACCCATCTTTCTTCTTTACAAACAGAACCGACGCTCCCTATGGTGAGAAGCTCGGTCGGATGAATCCTTTTTCTAACAGTTCGTGAAGTTGACTAGACAGTTCTTGCATCTCGGCAGGGGCCAATCTGTATGGTGATTTTGCTATGGGACTGCTCCTGGAATCAGATCGATTTTGAATTCGACTTGACGTGTTGGTGGTACCCCCGGGAGATCTTCTGGGAACACGTCAGGAAAATCGCAGACTTCTGGTATGTCAGTGATTTCCTTCACCTTTTTCTTTTCATCTACAACATGGGTTAAGAAGGCGTAGTATTTCTTGTGCAAATACTTTTGGGCTTTCAGACATGAGACAATTTGAAGGTTCCTTCCTGATTTGACTCCATGTACTATGAGGGTTTCGTCGTTTGGAATGTTAAGTCGTATGGCTTTATCGTGGCACATAATCTCTGTGTGATGAGGATCTAACCAATCCATGCCAACAATTATGTCAAAGCTTTTAATGGTCATTGGCATGAGGTTAATATGGAAAGTATGTTCGTTCAAAGTTATAGAACAGTTTAGGTAAATTTCGTTAGTGCTTTCGGTTCTCCCATTTGCCATTTCTACCGTGTAGTTTTTGTTTAGCGGATGGGGGTTTTGTTTTAGTATTTGCGTGTATTCATGACTAACGAAACTCTTTTCTGCGCCACTATCGAAAAGTACATGTGCAAAGGAGTTATTAATGAGGAACGTACCGGTCACCACGGTGGGGTCTTGGATTGCCTCTTTCGTTCCCAAGGCCATAACTCTTCCTTGACCACCTCCGCCCGACCCCTTTGCCTTCGGGCAATCTTTCCTAAAATGTCCAGTTTCGCCACACCCATAACATGTGCGGCTTGCTCCTGAATTAGAAGCTTGATTGGTCCTCTGTTTTGGGACTTTACAGAAACGGGCCAAGTGACCTTTCTGGTTACAGTTGAAACAGGTTAGCTCTCGGCACGCGCCGTTGTGGTGAAAGGGGTACTTGGCACACTTTGGGAGGGGTCCGGCGTATTGCTTTGGTTGAGCCGGGACGACAGGAGTGGTAGCGGCGAAAACTGCCACAGTTTCTTGTCTCTTTTGTGATCCTTGCTGTTATTTTCCTTGCTTCTTGCCCCCAAATTTCCTTTTGTTCTCTCCCCCTCACGAAAGGTCAGTTCTCTGCGCCATGTTCCCCTGACGGATTGCTTGTTCGGTTAGTTGGTGTGCGATACGTTTGGCACTGTCGTAGGTGGTCGGTCTGGATGAAGTGACCATCCCTTGGATGTGTGGTGCCAACCCCCAAATGTATTTCTCTATCTTCACATATTCAGGGGTAACCATTCCGGGGCATAAGACAGCCAGCTCGTTGAAGCGATTTGTATAAGCTGCCACATCAGAACCCTTCATAGTTAGGTTCAACAATTCTTGTTCCAAGTTTTGAATCTCCGTTCTTGGGCAGTACTCTTCGAGCATCATTACTTTGAGTTCCTCCCAGCTCATAGCGTTAGCCGTTGCAAGGCCCATTGTCTTGACATGGCCGTTCCACCATGACAGCGTTGCATCCACAAAGGTCCATGCAGCGAACTTGACTTTTGATTCGTTAGGACAAGCACAAATCTCAAAGATTGACTCGGTATGTGCACGGACGAGGGTGCCCACGGCTTTCGCCTTGGGAGCTGTTAGTCCCCTGTCCCGATCCTTCTTGTCTGGTCGCGCTGTGGTTTGCCAGTGCGGCTGCCACTCTTTCTGCGATCATTGATTCATTGGCAGCCGCGTCCAAAGGTGGGGGTGGCGCCACTGGTGTTCCTGCGGCTCTTGCGCTGGCTCTTGTATTCCTCATGGGTGGCATGGTTCTGTCTTAAGGATGGATGAACTTCGTGAGTAGTTGCGGTTAATACAAAACGCATAAGTAAGTACGATATTAACATAGAATTTAAATCGTCACAACCAATCATTCGTCAATGCAAACTGAAAATTTTAATATATTATCCGCAAGGTTTTTCGGTACATTACATTAACAAAATAGGCGTTCATCGACGCATCCTACTACATCATATCTAGATAAGGGAAAATATGAAGAAATAATTCGTCCTAATAGCCGAGTCGAGAAATCTTTTGTCTCAACATCCATCCATCAGATGCCACAAAGTTTGGTGAATTGCTCGACATCTCCCATGCCAGAAGAGAGGCCTGGTCTGCCCGCTTTCAGCAGCCGTCGTGCGCTGCTCAGCGGCTGCCGCACGCTGCTCGGCGGCTGCCGTCCTGTCCAGGGAATCCTTGTATCCCTGTTCCAAAACAGCCATCCTTTCTTCCATGGAGGCAATACGGGTGGTTGTGTTCTCTTGTTCCTTTTTTATGGTCGTGATCTCTCCATGGTTCTGAAGTTGTTGTTGGCCTACCATCATCACTCTCCCGGCAACATCTCTTACCTTGCTTGCGGTCTCTCTCGCTACTTGGTGTAATGACCGAAAACGGGCATCGAGGTGGTACACATAGGGCACCAAAACCGGGAGGACTCGATCTCCCACCGCGCGGAGTCTCGGAGAGAGGAATGGATGATAACGACCGAATAGGGAAGGCACTCCTCCTTCGATGGCCCAGTCATGTATGATGGCACCCCAACTAGGGGAGGCTCCATGATAGATGTGTAGGGGTGTGGTCTCGTCCCTAGGACGTCCCCCGTTGACCACATCTCCTGCGTGGTCCTCCACTTCGGCTTCTTCTTTCGAGTCCTCTTCACTCCAATCGTGCTCTTCATGCACCGGATGCTGTGCGTTCTCCATTGAAAGCGTTCTCCATAACTAGGAAAAATAAAGAAAATAATGTATATAAATACGTAGATTATAACAATTCTACATGTTACGACTTTTTGGTATAACTCCCGAGTTTTGATTTCGTTGTCCATTATACTCACACTTAGTTATATGTCGGTCAAACCGTAGTTAAATGTAGTTGATCAGGCTACGTCTTCCCATGATTTGATAACATATGATGCTAAGTCTGATCATAATTTTCAACTTAACTCTAACGTTCTTGTTTTGTGATACTATCTCTGTTTGTATATGTATACTTTTATAAGAATATTATTATTATATTCTAAAAGTATTATTGTATGCTTTAGAATTTTATTTTATCAGAGGTATAAGTCCCCCAAACCACGATGGCGGAATCGTCGGATGGTGGAACGGCACATAGTATCACAACCATCGTATACAACCAAACATAAGTAAATAACATCCATCATGCATTATAATTGAAAAGTTACACAGTTTAGTATATTGTTTCGATTCAATTACATCATGACAACAAAAGTATTGTCTGGAAACGTCTTCGCGTCTTGCCAAAAGATTTTACGTGTTTTTGTTTAACGGTTAACTGAGAATACAAGTAATTTTACAAGTGTCAACATTACGTTGGTGAGTTCATACGAGTTTTTGTAGTGATAAAACCAAGTGATTTCTTCATGAAAATCGTAGAGAAAGGGTGTAAACTTTCTTAGCGTAGTAGTGGAAATCTCATAGTGTAGTAGTGAAAAAGTTCTCTTAATATGATAGCGATATTTGTTTCATAGTGAAATAGTAAAAACTCTTGTTTGATGAAAAGTGTCACACGTGTTTCACACTTAAGTGAAACCATTCGAAGATATTTTCCCAAATATAGGACGTTCGTTGTTAATTTGTGAGTTATTATAACCTTGCTAAGACCTAGTGACCTGGCACGACGTTCTTCAGGCGTCGTAATAGTGAAGACATTTGTCACCCTTGACCCATCGGTCGTAGTTGTAGCGAACAACCATAGGTGGGGATTGTCAATCCCATATAGATCTATATACAATTATCCCGCTCATACATGATTAAGGTTATAATCCAGGATTTAATGTGTACACTTTTAGTACCGTGAAGCGATCTCTCACAATGTTACCCAACGCACATGTCATATCCTTATTTGTAGCGTAATAAAAACCGTTTTGTATTGATAATTACCAAATATATACATGATAATTAGTATACTTAATAATTATGTATTCATATAATTATTATTATAACTTTTAGTGTAATTTATCGTTCGTTTTGCAAATTATTCCCTTAATAATTTATACAATTGTTTTCCGTCGTATCGGTATATTTAGATCTAAGTGTTGTCAATGAGTTGAAATATATCATTTCTTACATCTAAACATCTAAACATGTGAATATCAAGATAGTTTTGGAAATCATGTAATAAGTCATAATGATGAGTTCATATAAATCATTTTAGTAAAGTGATGGCAACGTATTTTCAAATCTCGTCGTATTTTGGAAATAATAGTAATTTTTCCCAAATGGCCTTTCTAGCACTTGTTACTATAATATGTTCCTCTTCATTTTGAAAACCCAAATTTTTGTAAATAATAACCCCAAACTTACTTTGGTGTTAATCATTCAAGAAAAACTTAGTTACGTCGTAATAACGTTCTTTTTACTTATATAATAGTTTTGGAGTAAAAGTTGTGTCATCATGTGTACTTGGCTATTTCAACAAAACACTTATTTTTACATCTTTTGCCAAGTACTCACATGAACAACACATTTATGTCCATTTCCTCATAACTTAAACCATATAGCATCATTTATAACAAATATGTGTAAAAGTCTAAATACTTGTTTCTTTAAGCTACAAATGTATAATAGTTTAGTAATAAGATGACTAACATGGATCTCTTAGTATTTCAAGAATATAACATGTAAACATAGCATTTGCCAATATTATATCATAAAGTTTCAATAATACATCATTTTTATAGTTTAAACTTGTATTCTCCCCCTAAAACATGGATAAAAGTGAAAATGAGGGGTATGAACTCACCTTGAGTGGTAGATCTTAAGGTTTCTTGGTAGGAGAGTGAAGAATTGGGTTCCAGGACCCGGAGGACTCTTGGACAAAGCTATTATCCAATGGATCTCCGTGAGTATTTGTGTGTAAAAGAGTAAATGAAGGTATTTAGAACTTTAACTACTAGATGATCATGACTTACCAAGAAGACTTGCAAGATTCTTGAAGATGATGAAGATTTGAGCTCAAGGACCTTTGGACAAAGCTAATATCCAATGGATTTTGGTGGATGTTAGTGTGTGTCAAAGAGATGAAATTGGTATGGAAAGTCTTAGAATCAAGATAGGAGTGTAGCTTACCACTTAGAATGTTGCAAAACTTGATGAATCAAGGAGTTGGTCTTGATGGGGGGAGGCCGAGAGTGAGAGAGGAAGAGAGAAGAGAGAGTTGTGTTGGGAGATGGTGTTGGAAATGGGTTCTAATGAGATGACATGTTATCTTGAAGGATTTCCCCCTTGATTTCTTTTGATTAAAATAGTCCTTAGCCTTTTTTACCATCCTAGATTTGATTAGTGACATGGAGATCTTGTGGTGACATGATGGTGGCTTGTGGCTGCCGATGGGAGGGGGTAGGGGGGGTAGGGTTGGGTGGTTTTTAAATAAATAGCAATATACTTATAAAAATGGGTGATTTTTATAAAATCGTAACACGTTTTAGTGAAATTTTATTAGTTTTTGGCGAAATGATGTTCTAAATAATTATTTCATATAAAAACATTGTCAAGCATTTATTTTTGATTGAATTATAACTCGTTGGATGTCGAAATACGCGTTTAAGCGCGGTATTCTTCCGATTTTGCGATTTTCGGCATTTTACCGGAAATTGAATTTGGTTTTGAAATTAAATACTAGATATTATTACGTTCCATAATATATGAATTGTTATTTCATAATTGATGTTTGAGACACCACATTTTGTATTTGGCGTCCAAACCCTGTGTACATTTATCCGTTCACATCGGATTAATCATTGTATCTTTCACATACGAACTCCGTTTTTGACGTTCTATATATCCACGGGTTCGTATTCACGACTACATCGTGTTATGAATATTATTTATATCCAAATGATATTTGTGTGTTTATCGGATTTCTACACTGCCGTAATTTTATTTTACGTATTTATAGTGCTCATTCGATAACTGTTTCCAACTAGTGCGTGTAGTATTATAATATTCAGTTGTATAATACTAAGGTTATGAAACTTATATTACAACATGTTGGCCCAATGTACGCGCAGTTGACTTTGTTGACTTTTGTTGATCTTTGTTGACCCATTTTTGACGGTTGTCACAGTTTAGGCCTCGAAAAATAAGAAATAACAAACTTTGGTAGGTAATCCGTCACTGATAAGTGACGGATTACTTACCTTTTAGTGACAACTAGGAACTTTCGTCAGTATTCCGTAGGAAATACCGACTAAATACCGACCAAAAAGCTCATCCGTCACTATTCAGTTGGAAATCTTGTGATGGATTACCTACCAAAGTTTGTTATTTTTTATTTTTCGATGACTAAACGAAGTTTTTGTAGCTTCATTTTTTTAACATCTATATTATACACTAGTTACTTCATTTTCCCCAAATTATACATAATATATATATATATATATATATATATATATATATATATATATATATATATATATATATATATATATGTATAAACATTTACACGTTCGAAGGTAATCACTCGTTTAGTCCTTTAACATTATAATGTGTACAAGTACATGATGTTTTGAATAAGCTGACACATGTAGGCACACACATGTGTACATACATACACATACATGTATAATAAAGATGTTAAAAAAATTAAGGTGAAAAAACATCGTTTAGGCCTCAAAAAATAAGAAAAAAACAAAATTTGGTAGGTAATTCGTCACTGATTACCAACGAATTACTTACCCTTTAGTGACAACAGAGAATTTTCGTCGGTATTCCGTAGGAAATACCGACTAAATACCCACCAAAAAGCACATCGGTTACTATTCGGTTGGTAATCGGTTGGTAATCAGTGACGGATTACCTACCAAAGTTTGTTATTTTTTATTTTTCGATGACTAAACGATGATTTTTTAGCTTCATTTTCTTAACATTTATATTATACATCAGTTACTTCATTTTCCCAAATTATACACAATATCTATATACGTATAAACATTTACATGTTCGAATGTAATCACTCATTTAGTCATTTAACATTATAATGTGTATAAGTACATGACATTTTGATAGGCTGACACATGTAGGCACACATACATGTGTACATACATACACATACATGTATAATAAAGATGTTATAAAAATGAAGTTGAAAAAACATTGTTTAGGCCTCGAAAAATAAGAAATAACAAACTTTGGTAGGTAATCCGTCACTGATGACCGACGGATTACTTACCATTTAGTGACAACCTGGAATTTTCGTAGGTATTCCGTAGGAAATACCGACTAAATACCGACCACTTAGACTTTCGTCGCTAAACCGTTGGTACTTCGTCTGTGATATTAGGGTTGGAGACTATCGTCACGATTCCGTCGGAAAACAGTAGGTAATTTCCTACCGAAAAATTTCCGTCACTAATTCTGGTAGGTATTAACCCCCTTTTCTAGTAGTGTATATACAAATTAAGTGCACAGCTAAAATCATATATGTGCGTCCATGGATTTAGACACGCGACATT
Source organism: Cichorium intybus (assembly GCA_023525715.1). Taxonomy (NCBI): domain Eukaryota; kingdom Viridiplantae; phylum Streptophyta; class Magnoliopsida; order Asterales; family Asteraceae; genus Cichorium; species Cichorium intybus. Next base: position 90,860,408 of record CM042014.1, on the reverse strand, counting down.
CCGTAACAAAAAGATTATATCTGCCATCTCATCGACAAGAAGATGATTTTTGTAAAATGTGAGTTTACATATTTACTTGTGCATGGCCCCTGGAGGGTCCAGCTAGCCCCACCCATTGCGCTGGACCTATGTGGCCAATTATTATAAAACCAAACAATTGAAGTAGTGTATACAACAAAAAAACCAATTCACAAAGAAGGTAACCCGGTTACTCATAGGTGTTGTATCTTTTTTAATATGGTTTCTTTAATCATGTATACATTGTTATTCGCTAACCGTTCGTCTAATTGATTCATTACAGAGGGAATTTAGCTAATACTTTGAATGGCAAATAACGATGTTGAGCTTGGAGCAGGGGATAACACTGGTCAAAGTGTTCAATTTCTACTTGAATGTAATGAAAAAGGACGGGATCTTTGGAATCAACTTCCACCATCAATTTTCATGGTTCCTAGTGTGTGGCGAGATCTGAGTCCAACATCTTTCACTCCTAAGGTGGTCTCTATTGGACCTCTTCATAAACAAAATAAAAAGTTACAACGCTTTGAAGATAATAAAATGGCTTATCTACATCAATTGTTGAATCGTTCTTGTTCCAGCCCAGAGCAAACGTTACAAGAATGTATGGACAAGGTGAGTAGTAAAATGAATCTAATCAAGGCGTGTTATCCAAAGTCAATGACCTGCAACAATGCGGAACTTGCTAGAATGATGGTAATAGATGGTTGTTTTATACTACAGTTCATTCATCTTCGTAATAATTGCCGACTTCCATCTCATGCATGGCCGCTTGCCAAGTATATTGTTAATGACCTGGTGCTGATAGAGAACCAAATCCCGTTTTGTGTTCTTACAGACATCTTTGAGTCTATTTTTCAGCTATCTGAACCTGACGCCTCTCTTACGGATGATATCCAACAACTTATTGCTGGCTACGACATTTTTCAAACCAATATCAGTAATGTAGATGCCAGTGCAGATCATATTCTTGGCATTCTGCACAAATCTCTCCAGCCTGTTGATAAAATCCCATCATCTGCAACTACAACTCCAACTCCAAAGGAGCACTCGGACATGGAACTGGATCGGGCAGGGGTGAACTTTAGGCCTAATAAAGATGCAAACTGGGCAACGGCCATGAAACTGGAACTACCTAGATTTTCATACTTCCCATGGTGTTGGAATAAACCTACTCTGAAGATGCCAATGTTGCTTGTTGATGATAACACCGAAACAATTCTTAGGAACCTCATTGTATACGAGCAGTCTTCTACAGATTTTCAGTACATTACAGCATATGCCTGGGCCATGGATACCCTAATCGATACTGCAGAGGATGTTGCCAAGTTGGTAAAATCAGGGGTCCTTGTTAACATTTTAGTATCCAACCAGATGGCTGCAAATATGATAAACAACATATGCAAAGATATCTACTTGGCTGATTCCTATTATCATCAAGAGTGTGAAAAATTGGATAGGTACTACAATAGTTACTGGCCCAATGCTGCTGCAGGGTTGAAGCGTACATATTTCAGTAGTCCGTGGAGTGTGATTGCTCTATTTGTTGCAATTGTTTTGTTTGTTCTCACGGTGATTCAGACCATCTTTCAAATCAAGGCCGCATGATTATAACAAAACAATAGATTTTTATTGTGATTTTCGTTCTTCCGTTGAATACGCTTTCCTTCTATGTTTTCTGTTTTCTATTCCCCTGTTTGTAAGTCAACTATATTTATTATTCGACATCAGTTTCACTATATTCTTCATATTTTAGCATCGAACAAGGCTTTACTTCTATGTTTTTTGTTTTCTATTCCTCTCTGTTTGTAAGTCGCCTATATTTATTATACAACATCAGTTTCACTATATTGTTCATATTTTAGCATTGAACTAGGTTTCAGGCCGACTTTCACTATTTCGATTTGAGCTTCTGTTTCTTTATTTTGAGAAAGGTCCTTTGAGTATTGTATTTTTTTATAAAGTATTCCAATGTGATGTAAAGTTCTGTCGCTGATAACCTTCAGCAACCAATCAGTTACAGAAGTATTATGCGATTCATATATCTCCAAGTGCCGATGCTCTCAAAATGAAATGGAAGGAGTACTACAATCATTAGTCCAATTAGGATTTAGATTTGTATATTGATATTGGGCATCTTACTTGAAATAATTCAGGTCCATTTTGGTATTCATAATGATACGGATATGAATGAAGGGACCACAAGTGATGACACACAAAAATTGTTATTGGTTTATTCTAGAAAGAGGATGAGGGAAAAAGGGGAAATAGACTAATGAGTTTGTTACACCAGAAAAAATAGTAAAAGAGGAGGGGAATCATTCGAGATAGGCATGATGTCATTTACTAATTTTGTATGAGATTTATTTGCAGTGAGAGAGGGACGTTTCCTTGGAAATCTCCATAATAATTTAATTAATACAAACATTCCTCTTGTTCATTTAATCATCCGTTTATTTCCTTCTACTTTTTCTGCCTCTTTACTTCATCCCTTGATGTATTATATATCACTGACCTGCCTTCCTTGCTGCTATGGCTGCCACTCGCTCCACTACTCAACGCCTGGAAGATCATGAAGTGTTACTTTCTCAGCTTCAAACGGAAATGGGAGAGGTGAAACTTCAAATGGATAATTTGCATTCTTCTGTGCAGAACTCTGAGTTTCGGAGGACTGTACTAGCGTGGATGAAGTCTCGAGAGAATCAACCCATTCCGGACGGTTCTGGGGATTCTGGATCTTGGGTTTTCTTTCCTCCACCAACCTCGCTGCCATTTTGTCCAAGTTTTACTCCAGTGGGCGGTGCCCCTTATCCTCCGGGTTTTGCGCCTCCACCCCCTCTGGGTTGCCGTGGACAATGAAGAAGATTAGATAAAAGACAAAAAAAAAAAACAAAAAACTAAAAAGTAGATCAGGGGGATACAATTAGATAGTAGGGATATATATATATATATATATATATATATATATATATATATATATATATATATATATATATATATATATATATATATATATATATATATATATATATATATATATATATATATGGGTTATTGTTATAATAGCCCAACAAAGTTTCATAGAAATTTTTAAAATATCTCTCAACTATATTTTGTTATTTTGGAAACCTCAAACTCACTTTTGACCTACCAATTAAGGTAACTTATGAAATTGATACCGGTTACCCTGTTTTTTACTTTTCCTCTGTAATTATGTGGATAAAAAATATCAAATCAGAGCCACGTTGGCTCCAATTTGACTTCCCAGAACAACTTCTTGATAAAATCCTGTGATAAAAAGCGATGATTGGAAGGTTGTTAATGCTTTATCTTTACATTCTCTGTGGCAAATCGTTGTTAATGGGTGTTTGAAGCCCTAATTTTGTTTCCAATGGATCTCGTTGGAGCGGTAGTTCCGTTAGGAATCCCCTTCAAAATCTCCAACACATTCACCCCTTTGAACAGCACGTCCTATTTTGGAATCGTTACCGAGAATTCATGGTTTGGAATATTGGTTGGTGTTCTGGGTTGTGTTTTCGATTTTGGAACTGTTGTCGCATTCTAATCTGATGCTCCGTCGTACATTAGGCGTTGAAGAGATCCCACCACCACCGACGAATAACATTAGGGTTGATCTTCTTGATCTACTAACCCTTTTGGTCCATGAATCCAAGTGTGCTAAATTGGGTGGGTGGAATGATGTGAGGTAAGGGATTGATTTTTCTTGCCAAGGGTAAGCTCTTGATTCTAAAGTTAATTTGATGATGTTGAAAAACTCCGGCCCAGAAACTCCTCTCGTTTTTGGACATCCCGACAGGTGGTGGGAGTGTAAGCGGCCTCGCACCATTGTCGACGACTAGTTCATCCAAATCGGTGGTTTTATACTGCTCCTTGCAACCGAGCAGATTCCATCTCCGGCCTTTATGGCATCCATGTAACAATCTCTACATATCTTAAAATCGCATTCGCATGGAAGAATTTCTGCTCCCCGTTCATCGCTCATAACCTTCGCATCACATCAGGAACAGAGCAGGAAGATCCTTTCGCGCCCGCCATTTGAGGATGGTTGATTTTAGAGTCGATTACCTTGTCCATGATATGGGCGCGAGTAACAGCATTGAATCCGCCGGTGAAAAGCGAACTTGAAACATACTGTTCTTCAACCTTCTGCGAAATTGCATCCATCGGCTGGTTGTCGGGAGTCGGCGGCAGGTGGACCGTGTAGTTCATGTAATCTTGACTTCCGAGTTCACTATCCAGATCGTGTCTCTTGAATAATTTACATATCTTCGGCGAGCGAATGTGACGTGTGGTGGTAATGGAGGTTTGGCAGGAAATGGTCAAAGCAATATGGTATGGGCCCTTTTAATCGGCTAGTTATGCCTTGAGCTAGTCACACAGGTGAATTATAAAATTTTTTTTTATTATTTTTAATCCATGTCAGCACATTGCAACCGGCTGAGCCATTTACACTTCCAAAAAGGGTTCAAATAACACGTTTTTAGTGAGTTTAGGGTCCAGAAATAACGAAATATAATTGAAGGACATTTTAAAATTTTCTATAGAACTTTGTTGGACCATTCTAACAATAACCTATATATATATATATATATATATATATATATATATATATATATATATATATATATATATATATATATATATATATATATATATATATATATATATATATATATATATATATATATATATATATACTATAAACCATATATAAGTTACAATCATTTAAAGCATAACGTCTTAAAATTAAGACTTGGTACAAACCATTGCTGCACATCAGCTTATCACCGGGTGAAGAAACACAAAACACAGTGGATCGCCAGCATGTCACCCGGATTGACATGCTCCATCTGCTCTCCCTCAACCTGATATCTCTATAAAATCCCTAAGTTTTCTCCTCCTCTCCATCTCATTGCCACTGCAATCGGTTCTTCCTCCTTGTTACGCCTTCCACGACAATCGCCTACCACAATCGACTGCAACCAGAATCGATCAACAACAAACGGTAGTCTCTAAAATGACAAACACCACAATCGTTCTCTCTTTCTTAGATCTCACCGCCTCCCCTTCGCAGTTCTCTAAACAACCCTCATCCGTCAGATGGAATCAGTCGCTCCACTGCAACAACTCCGCCATGACCACATTCCACCATCTTCTCCGTCAGTCGCTTCCTTCCACCATCACAAAAAACCCACCCCACCATAGAATACATAAAGCCCTAAATCTAAACCATCACAAAAAACCCACGATAATCACCTACCGTAGTCCCTCTCTTTCTCTGTCTACAAGGCACCATAAATCCCTAAATCTAAACCATCCACCGAAGCCATCAACCAACAACGGCTCCATGTCTCTCTTTCTGGTATGTGTTCACAAATAAACATACATGTTTTCCTCTTCATTTTTTTTTGTAACTTAGAGGCAGGAGATTTGGTTGATAAGAAACCCTTTGGTTTGATCAGAGTTCGGATGTTTGGGTTAGCGTGCAAAATCTTAAGGTATGTTCTGGGTTGGAATTGAAAATCTGGGAATCGAATGCATGCTTAATCTCCGTTAAAATTTTCAATTTCAATCTTCACATGAACCACCGTCATCTCCCCATTCACCACTAAATCAAATTTTTTTTGTTTATCAATGATACTTGTAATTTTTTAAGGGTACTGATGAATGTGAGATTCTGTTATGCAGGAATCGTGACTCTATGACTATGAGCTTGCCCATCTAGCTACCGGTGCCTCTTCCAAGCAGCCAAGCTAGCAAACCAAAAATTGCAAATTGGCATCTCCATCCGATTACCAAATCGCAAATCGTAAGGTCTGATTGAATGAAATACAATGTTATAACTACTTTCTCTCTTTTTATATGTACACCAAATGTTTGCTTAAATGCTTGAATGAAATACACCATTCTTGTCGAATGAATGTATTTTGAAAATCTCTGTAAAATTCAAATAAAATGCTTTCTTGTAAAGTCCAAAATTACAGGTCTGATACAGTCAAAACATTTCATCGCTGCCAGCAATAGTTTCTCCGGTGAGATCTTGTTTGAAGCGTATAAATGATGGAGTTTAGAAGCTTCCTGGAAACAATTCGCACCAGGAATAGATTGTAACCACTATTAGATCTAATAATATAAAGGTTTCTATAGTTATTTCAAATTTGTAGTTCTGTGTCTCTTTCTGGATATGTGTGTGGGGTTTTGTGTATGGCTCTCTCTGTGTGTTGACTGTGTGTGAGTGAGTGTTCTATGTATGTGGGCGTTGTGTCTCATTTTTGCAATTCTGGTTACGTGTGTGGGGGTTGTGTCCGGTTGCAATGAAGTCTTTGGAACAACATTGTAGAAGGAAGACCCTCCAGATAGTGTAATTTCTTACATATACAATGTTCTACAAGGTTCATATTTTTACATATTGACATGCTACAGACCTGCAGATATTATGAGTTTACATTGAGTTTGGGTGGTGAGGATTGCACGCCACCTCTTTGTTAAAATGCTTCAACCATAACTCAACCCTATTTTTGCAATTCTGTGTCTCTTTCTGGATATGTGTGTGGGGTTTTGTGTATGGCTCTCTCTGTGTGTTGACTGTGTGTGAGTGAGTGTTCTATGTGTGTGGGCGTTGTGTCTCATTTTTGCAATTTTGGTTACGTGTGTGGGGGTTGTGTCCGGTTGCAATGAAGTCTTTGGAAGAACATTGTAGAAGGAAGACCCTCCAGATAGTGTAATTTCTTACATATACAATGTTCTACAAGGTTCATATTTTTACATATTGACATGCTACAGACCTGCAGATATTATGAGTTTACATTGAGTTTGGGTGGTGAGGATTGCACGCCACCTCTTTGTTAAAATGCTTCAACCATAACTCAACGCTATTTTGTTGCAGGTATTCATAATTGCTGAGTGGATTATGATTAAGTAAACGCGCAGTCTCTACAATTTGTTTTAACTATAACATTTTGGTTTAGGATTTAAAGTTCAAATCTCGGTTGTGGTAGTGTACACGTTATACTTGCCAACCAAGGGGCAGATGTAAGTCAAGGATGGATTGGCGATGTAATATAAGGTGAATGTATATTTAAACTTTATTCTTAATATATTTGGTGGGTTAATCTACCCCGGCAAACCCACTGTGTAAATCTGCATTTCCCTATCCTTCTATCAGAGGTTTGCGACTCTAATATATGTCTTTTGTTAGCATTTCAGGTCGTTTCAATTTCAGACGTAGTTTATAAATTATCAGATGCTTGTTGGTTCATGTATCAGATCTGTATTCCCCCACTAAGAATCGATGCCTGTTGATTTACTTGTTTTCAGATCTGTATTCCCCCTCATAAGATTCGATGCACGTTGATTTCCTTGTTGACTAAAAGGCTAAACAAGAACAAGTCTCAAACCGATATCTTTTGAACGTTGCATTTTGTTGTCCTTTTCTCTTCTTTAGTTAGACCTAAAATGGCAACATACTTTGTTCTTTTCTCTTCTTTAGTTAGACCTAATAGTAATAACTAAAAGTTTGAAATTTATGAACGTTTGAAAAGTTTGAATAATTTGAAAAGTATAAAATTTTGAAAATTTAGTAAATTTGAATAATTTGAAAATTTTGAAAAAGTTTAAAAATTGAAATTTTTGGAAATTTGAAAAAGTATGAAAATTTGAATGATTTTAAAAAGTTTGAAAATTTTGAATCATTTGAAAATTTTTAAAATTGAATAATCTTAAAAGTTTGAAAATTTTGAATATTTTGAAAATTCTGAAAATTTGAAGGATTTTGAAATTTTTTAAAAGTTTGAATAATTTAAAATTTTTGGAATTTGAAAATATTCAATTTTTCTAAATTTTCAAATTTGAAATTTTTGAATAATTTAAAAAGTTTGAAAATTTCAATAATTTGAATAATTTCAAAAGTTAGAAAATTTTAAAATTGAAAAGTTTGAAAATTTTGAATAATTTGAATTTTTTTTGAAAATTTTCCATAATACTATATAATTTTGATTTTAAATACTATATTATATATATATATATATATATATATATATATATATATATATATATATATATATATATATATATATATATATAATAGTAAATGAATTGCTTCAAAGCTCCATTGGGTAAAAGTAACAGCTGAGAAAAGCATATGCTTACCACTGCTATGGATGGATAGGCGAAATCGACCTGAATAAGCAAATTAGGTTGTAAGTTTTTGGTTTTGATTGTGCTCATGTTTTACCCTTTTAAACATCTATGGTTGTTTTCACGGTAACTTTCACATGTAATCTGGTTTAGTTTAACTGTACAGATCTTAGTCATTTGCATAAGTACAGCTCTTGGGTCACATATCTTGATATTCATGAGTACAACTCTTGGGTCTAGAGCTCACAGATCTTTACAAAGACACAGATCTTTGCTAATTTGTTGTTTAGAAAATAATTACAAAGCGTATTTTAGATAATTAAAGACTTCTACAAAATCATAAATCCATTTATGTTTATAGTTGAGGTGGTGTTTGTATGCAGGCCAATGAAGTGAACAAAGGGAGAATAACACCTTCTTAAGCCCTCTGTAAAGGGTATTTTAGGTGACAATTGTCAGGTTAATAGTTGAAGTAAATACTTTACGGTAGTTGTTTATCTATTTTGCAATGAAATATTTAAACTAAAATTCCACAACGAGGTACTTGGATAACTGGTTTCAAAATTTCCAAAATCTCAAGGATTGATGTAACTTTGGTTTCGGTTTCTGTTATGGTTCTAACATCTAAGGAACTAACTCATGGTAATTAGACCTGGGACGTGCATATGCTCATTGCTAATCGTATTGACCTAATCTTTTACGATTAAAAATTTTATTTGTCACATCCATAAGATTCCTACTTTTAAACCATTATACTTGGTTATTGTATATAAAAATGATCAGATTACCATATTGTCAACAATCATACTGGAAAGAGAGACAACATCTATTTGAGCAGACTGACTATTTTAAATTATAGGTTGTATAGTTTGGTTTAAAGATCCGTATACCAAAATTTATATAAAATAATGCAATATGAACCAAAACTAATAATAAAAATCTTTTTTGACCTAAACCAAACAAAATTAAATACCACACGACCAAATTTGTAATTTACTCATGAAAATGTATAGTTCCCCGCATCTAATTACCATTCAAAGGATATTAACAATCTTATTCATGATAGAAAAACGTGAACTCAATTTTAAGTTTTAAAATGTATTTGAAAACGTTTGACTTCTATAATTATTTTGATGAATATTTGGTTGTTTCAATTAGAAAAATTAAAATGAAATACAAACACTATAACAACAAATAATAAATTTTATACTAAAATAAAACTAAAACTAAACAAATATACTAATGAGCTGTAACATATCATAAAAAACCTTTTAAACTAAAATTATCAAAGGTGATGGCTATAGTAACTTTTATGTAAAAGACTCGCAAAGTGAAGTCATATGTAACGAAAAAGATTGTTGAAGAAAAACTACCTGACAAAGCCTGCTAAAGGATAACTAATCGCCAAAATGAAAATATCCGCCGCATTGCACGGGTACGCACCGAATAACTCATATACAAAGGAAACTAACCGTGTAAAATAAAATTATCACCGAACCTTGCTCCCCCCTCCCCCCAAACCAAGTGAATATATTGTTGTTATATATATAAACTTTCTTATTAAACTCATGATAGGACATGTGTTATGTGTGTACCGTCTATTTTCTTATACTATTGATGGTTTCTATGGACTTACCTCAACTGAAATCACGTGTAAAAGTTCATTTTATGGATCTAAACTTGATATTAGAACTACAACCATTGTAGAAGGGGTTTTTAATAGAGACATAATATGTCAAAACAGCATGCTAAGTTAAGGGAAAAAAAGGCTAAAAAAGATCAATTAATCCGATTGCATAAAATTCTCAAGGTTAACTCACTGTGGTTCCAAATGTTATTTTACTCATTTATGACAAGATCAATTCTTGAATAGGATCGAAAAAACCGAACCGAACCAGAAAAATAAAATTCATAGAATCGAAACCGAATTGCTTAATCGTTTTCGAGACGGTTCCGGTTTACAACATAACAGATACGTTTCACCGCTAGAAACAAAAACGTACTTATATTTTCATACCGAAAATTATTCTTCAAAATGAAACTAATGTTCGCCACCGATAGTAATTAATCGCCAAAAAAAACTATTCTCCGCCGCCGCATTGCGCGGGTACGCAGCTAGTATATATATATATATATATATATATATATATATATATATATATATATATATATATATATATATATATATATATATATATATATATATATATATATATATATATATATAATACATATATAAAGTACAACCATCTTAATGCATCAAAGTCTTAAAAATTAAGACTGTACAACCCTCTTATGCATTTGAAGATTACCAGCTTTGGACGGGGATTGCTTATTCAATTTGAATTTGAATGAAAGCTAATGGGCGGCTAAATGAAAAAAAGGACTTTTCAATTTTCAAAATATGTATAAAGTCAGAGAACTAGCCATCATGGCTACTAACGTTGAAAGTTGAAACCCATCTCTCTAAACCATTTCTCTCCTACATCAAATGGTAAACCCAAAATGTCAGTCTCATCAAGTGCCGGTGTCTACATCCATCGCCACCACCATCCTCGGCTACTACCGCTGCACCCTTGGAACAACCATCTCCCTCTTCTATCCATACGTAACTAGCTGCCACCGTACCACAACAACTCTTCTAGCCGGTTGATACAAATCACCACCACCACCAATAAAAAAACCCTAGCTCTAGATATGCAAGTAGTCACCACCGTAACCATTGCACCACCAAAACGACAACCGCAACATCTCTGTATTTCTGGTTTGTGACCACCGCAACACACACACACACACACATCTCTGTCTGGTTCACGATAAGAGTCACACACACATTACAATTTTAGGTTTTTTCTTTTCTTCTTTGGATTTGTTACTCGCATCACGATTTCTTTTATATAATTTTGATACTTACTGATCATGGAGGAATTTAAGGTTTTGATTTTAGTTTTGTGTGTGTGTTTATCAGATGAACTGAAATGGGAGCCTTGAAGAAGTTTGGAGATGACGACAGTAAAAATCTGCATAAAACAATTACCACCATCGCACCTCTTTTCCACATCGATCATCAGAACCAATATGCAAGGGTTTAAGTATTAGCTCTTACACTAAACCATCACCCTGATGGCCTAGTGGATAAGGCTTAGGACTCTTTCTCTTCCCCTATAAAGAGGTTCCAAGTTCTAATCTCACTCCCTCCCTTTCCCCATAGGGAGTGTTAGGTTTCAATCAGGGGATGGCCACCGGCCACCTCTCTACCCCCGTAGGTGATTGACCCGGACCACCCTGCTGCCAGGTGTGCGTGGGCCCCGAGGTTGCTTCATCAGGGTCATCCAAAGGATGGGTCGGGTAGGGTCCTCGGTTACCAAAAAAAAAAAAAAGTATTAGCTCTTACACTACTAGAAATGTGGGTTTCAGAGACGGATTAGAGACGGAAATATTTCCGTAGCAAAACAGAGAGGGAATAGAGAGGGATCGGCGACGGAATTCCTTAGAGTTAGAAAATTGGACTTTTTGCAACTTTACCGAGGGATTAGAGAGGGAATAGAGATGGATCAGCGACTGAAAACGGCCCTCTCCAATTCGTCGCAGATTTTAGACAACGCTTACTTATCCAACGAGGAATCAGCGAGGGATGCAAGTTTTATTTCTTCTAATATCCAAGGTTTCGCTGAATCCCTCTCCAAATCCGTCGATGAATATGGCGCAAATATTTCGATTCCCAATTTTACAAAAACCTTTTCGTTCCCTCCAACATTTCAGACAAAGCTTTTCAATTCGTTCCCCTAAATCATTTCGTTCCCCCCAAATCACCCAAATCATTTCGTTCCCCTCAAATCAGCGATGGTTCCTTAGCCTAATTTCTCCCCAAATCAGCAACACGAACATATGAAGTGAGGAAGACGATGAAGAGAAACTCAACAACAAATGGAAGTCGATCTACAAAGCTATCGTCTTCGTCATCGTAGTTCGTCAAACATCGTCATCGTCAAGAAGGTATAATATGTTCTTACCATCTGTTCATAAGAGAAACTCCATTTGTTTCATGTTTTTTGCTTCATCCTTGGAACCATTAATTATGTATTGATACCTAGTTTCTAGTAGTGTTTTGCTTATTCCTTTGAACGATCCTTTTGGTGTATTCTGAAACCTTTTGTATCAGGAATCGGTACTCACACTGCTGTAACGAAATTTGTGTGTGATGAATGTGTGATTTGATAACTTGTGTTTCATCCTTTTTGCTCTCATACAACAGTTCATCAGGGCTCTGTTTGATGAATGTGATAATTTGTGTTTTTATCTAGGGCTTTGTTTGATGAATGCGTAATTTGATAATTTTTGTTCCTGTATAGGGTTTCGATGTATGTATATTGTGGTTCTGATTACATATGGGATATATAATCATTTTCTTGAGCAATTGATTAATATTGTCGTGAATGCTATAGTACTTATTTTACAACTTAATGTCCACAAAGATGCTCCATATAGGTATGGTATTGTTTGGTACCTGTCAAGGGCTTATTTGTCAAAACTTTATACAAAATCATCCATGTCAAGCTAACAATGTTTTCTACGTGTTTAAGTAAGCTCATCGTTCTTAACAAACAAGTGGGAATTACTATAGAGTAATCCATGTCAAGCTAACAATGTTATACTATATGCATTGTTTGTTGTACACTGCCATTAGTTTGGTGGGAATTTTTAATTCCTAATAGCTCGAATCTCGGATGGAGCTTTTAATTCCTAATAGCTCCAACCTCATTTGATTGTATAGAGGAAAAGTAATACCACCAAAAAAATGCCTAAGATAGCAACTAACCTCATTTGATTGATGGTTATGCAGCTTTCTCAAAGTACCCTCCCATGAAGGTTGGTATTACTATTTTTTATTTTGGTTTAAATTTACACCCTTTTTTGGCTTTTGTGTCACAGGTCTTGTTGATGACCATTCAAAATGCGCCATCTGGACTTGATAACGACCAAGATAAATGGTTTTCTAATGTTACATTCTCTCTTTATTACATGTTTTTTTACATTGATGACTAATAAATTTCATTTGTGAACAGTCTTTTAAAGAAATGGTAGCAATGTGCTTGGTGAAAGATCAAACAAAACGGCCAACTGCTCAAAAGTTATTAAAACAATCATTTTTAAACAAGCTAATGCTCCAGAGCTCTCTGTTAAGAAACTTTTTTTGGTGACTTGTCGCCAGGCATCGTGTGAAAGCCATCCAAGTATATTCTTATGTGTATGTATAATTTATAAAATTTTATTTTAATGTCCAGCTTAAAGATACTGCTCAACTCGCTCTTAAAAAGATGCCCTCAGTCGCACAAGAAGCCATATCACAGGTTCAATTTTAATTTATATTTTATTTCAAAATATAATTTTGTGTGTATCTATTTTTTACTTTTATATTTTTGTTGATGATAAACAGAGTGAGTACCAATGAGGTGTTAGTGCTTGTAACTTTGACTTTGAGGATTTAAAATTTAAAGCATCTTTGGAAACTTTAGAACCATGACATTCTGCTTCAAGTACTTAATAATTTTCTATAACTAAAACTTTCATTTTCATTTTCACCGGAGGTGCAAAATGATGACAATAAAGAAAATAATCCTTTCTTTCTACTTTTAAAAGAATTGGACTCGATCCTTACTTAACTAACCCTATGTCATTGTGGTTTAATGATGATGCCATGTATACCAGGCATGTCATTTGTCAATTCTTGGAGATCTTATACTTGGCCGGAGGGTAATTTAGCCCTGGTTTTTCCACTTTGACCCATCAGATATCTCTTTCTTGGCAACAAGGCTTTGTATGTTCTTAGTTAATCATTATGATTTTATGTTGTTTATAATTATTATTATTTAGCATTGGATCTTCATTTTGACTTGCTTCTTTATTTCTCACATATTCCTTGATTTCCTTTTATATGTATAAATTAAGTGTTTTTTTAGGTTTTAGATGTGTCTTAATATTATTTTTGTTTATCGCTGATGAGCAGACGATGGAGCTTCATCCAGACACTTGGAAGCAATTTGGGATACACCAATATGGCCAAAACATGCAATTTTCGGATAGACATGGTTGCCAAACCAGTACTTGCACTTGCTGTACATGTTTTAATCTCTACCAGATAAACTTATCTTTGTGTTTTTTTCGTATTAAGTTTTTTATTGCTTTAAAAGTATGTACCACACCATTGTTCTTTATGTTGTGGTAGGATTTGATATCTGAAAAATGTAAATGCCCCTTATGCATCTATCCCTTGTATAATAAAGAGAATTATTACCATTCTCCTCAAACGTTTCTGATGTGTTGCAAGTTCTCTGTTTATAAACAGCTTCTTAACGATTTCTGCTATGGTTTTTGGTGTCTATGACAAATTAGTGACGGAAAAAATTGGTTTTCTGACGGGATTGCTGACAGAAATTTGATATATAAAAATGGTGTTCAGCTAGGGATTAGAGACGGAAAAATCCGTCGCTAAATGGTCGCATATATGCATACTGAACTAAGGTATTGGCTGCTTGCGAGGGATATACCGTCGCTAAATCCTTCGCTAAATCTGTCGAAGTCCATCGCTACATCCGTCGCTAATTGAAAAGAGTCCGTCGCTAAATCTGTCATTCACAAATTAGACGGCTTATTTTTTGCTAAGGAGTTCTTCCGTCGCTAGTCCGTCGCAATGCTCCTGTTTCTTGTAGTGTTAGTTGGATACGAATTCAAATATTGAAAACATATTGTTTCCGTTTTTTGTGTCTGGCAAGGGTTTTAGATCGGGTATGAAGACAATAATGAACATAGTGCTACATTTTGGAATCGCAACGATTGTCTTTCCACTATATTGATTTTGTGGATATGGATTTAGATACATACACTGCCATCATCAATTTTCTGTTTTTTATTTATTTATGTTTTTTGCTCAATTGCAGGTAAAGACTTGATAATCGTAAGTAAGCAAGCTACATTATTGTTTATTTTGACTTAGTAGTGTTTGATTGGTTATGTTATAAAACATTGATGAAGTGTATGTTTTTGGCAGTTATCAAAGCATGGCATCGATCCTTGAGAAGAAAAAGATAAGTCAATTCTAACATAAGATATTTACAAGTAGGTTACAGAGCATGTAATTTATGGTAAATTTAACATAAGATATTTACAAGTAGGTTCAAACTTTTCCATTTCTCCTTTAAACCAACAATATTTTGACTTATGCTCTCTCCTAAAGGTTTTAACTCATCTCCTGCTGTCAAACATTCTATGTTCTTCATTAAGACTTTTAATTAACTGATAGTGTTTTGATGGTCACAGACGGGCTTGCTGTTCGTAAGTTATGATAAGATTTATCATCCTACAGTTTTCTATATCTATACTCCTTTTGTTTTGCATCCACTTCTTCAAATAAGGGTATGATCTGATTTACTATTTTGTAATTAATGTTAGGAATCGGACAGGGTACACGCAGCGGAAACACTATCACACACATACGAAAGCAGAAAATAAAGCAAAAGATAACACAAGGATTTTACGTGGTTCGGATTCGGTGTCAATCCTACATCCACGGGCTGCAACTGAGTTTTCATATATTCACTCTATGAAGATTACAAATTACAATTGTTTGTGCAATTTACAAATGAAGAAAACAATCCTATTTATAGGATTTTAGAGCCGTATAACATTCTTTTTTCTTCTTTCGTTCACATGTGGTAGGCCATTTGCTTTTTCACCAAACACACGGCACAAGACATAACAATTCAATTGCAAATTGAATTGTAAACTAATTTACAATATTTACCCATGAACTTTAATCTTCTTGTCACATAGCTCCACAAAACTTAACAGTCTCCCATTTAGAGACATGAACAATACAGTAACTCCAGTAATCTTCAACCAATCAGTCTTTCAAGCTTCCAGTTCCCAAGAACAAGCTAGACTCAATCAAATTTCCTTAGTTGCAGCCGCCCCTCATCTTAAGGTACTAGAAAGGCCAGTTGAAGCTCCCACTAGCTCCAACTCAGCTGTGGCTAATCCCACCACCGACTCATCCTCTGTCTCAACCGATTTGGACACTCCACCAGCTCCAGAGATACACCGAAGACCACTAACACTCTCCAAACTTTGCAAACTTCCAACAAGAGAGAATTTTACAGTCTTAGTCTTTAAAACCCAACGGCTCTTTGTAACTGTACCAGGAACACACCCCGTGCTCCCACTGTCACAAAATCCCCTGAATGGTTTAGACTTTCCGACTCGTTCATCTAACATCCCCTTGGCTCCAGAATTCATGTTTGCAAAATAAACTCTCTTAGCACTAGATTTAGCGAACCAGATTTTGTCATGCTTAATGGGGACGGTCATACTTCCCTAGCAGGTACCTCAACCATATACAATGACCCACGCTTCATACCTTGAGCAATCACCGAATTTCCATTGACCACCCTCCATTTACCACCACCAAACCTTACTTCCAGTCCTTGTTTATCTAGCTGACCAACAGAAATCAATTTCTTCTTCAGTTCCGGAATCACCCTGACATTCTTCAGGTTCCATTTACTTTTCAATGAAGTAACCAGATCAATATCTCCCATGCTCGTTACTTGAAGCATCTCGTCATTTGCTAACCATACCTTCCCAAAATCTCCTTTTTTTAGATTCACCATCGTTTCTCCGTTGTCCATGGCGTGAAACGAAGCCCCTGAATCCATGACCCAAGAGTCTACACAGTTTTCCATACTGAGTATCAATGCATCTTCCTGATAAGCATTCTCAGCACCAACACTGTTTAATTCTTTCTTTGGACATTGACTCTTAACATGTCCCACCTCTTGGCAGTTCCAGCACTTCACATTCTTCCAAGTTCTAGCCGAACTTCTTTCCCGACTCCCACTGCTCCCATCGTTTTCCCTCTACCTCTTCCGATATTTGATAACTCATAAGAAGACGAGCCACCTTGATTCTTACGTCTGGTATCCTCGCCTAGAACCAAATCTCAAACCCCTTCAAACGTCATACCACTGGTCCCCACGGAACTCGTAACAGCAATAACTGTTCCTGACCAGCTATCAGGTAGTGAAGCTAGTAGCAGTGAAGCTTGAGTCTCATTATCAAATTTAATTCCCACAAATGATAATCTGGACAGAATTGAATTTAGATTGTTAATGTGAACCGTAATTGAGCTGTCTTCATTCATCCTTGTCGTGAACAATTCCCTCATCAAGAACACCTTGTTAGCCGCCGACGGTTTCTCATACATGTTCCTCAGAGCATCCATCATACCACGCGTCGTGGTTTCCTTCATGATGTTGAAAGCGACGCTCCTTTCCAACGACAATGTAATAACCGCCTTAGCTTTCTTGTCCTTTGAGTTCCACGCATCTTCAGCAGCTTTTTCCATTTTCTCTGGTTTGTCTTCAAGTACTACGTCCAAATCTTTCTGACATAGCAATGCTTCTAATTGCATTTTCCACCGGCTAAAGTCAGAACCGTTTAACTTCTGAATTACAACCTTGTCTTCAGCCATTACGACAAACAGGAAACAAATTGAGACAACGAAACAGACACAACAATGGCACGGACCTGACCGGTTCGTTCAGTGTACTCGTGTGTGACAGAACAGTACCCTTCAAAGTACCAAGACACCTTTAATACGATTAATAAAAATTAGTTTCTGATGTGTAAGATCAGACAAAACTGCAACCACAGAGCATACTCTAATTTCTAAAATCGAGACCTCCTCCAAAACCCGAAGCTCTGATACCAGTTGTTAGGAATCGGACAGGGTACACGCAGCGGAAACACTATCACACACACACGAAAGCAGAAAATAAAGCACAAGATAACACAAGGATTTTACGTGGTTCGGATTCGGTGTCAATCCTACATCCACGGGCTGCAACTGAGTTTTCTTATATTCACTCTATAAAGATTACAAATTACAATTGTTGGTGCAATTTAAAAATAAAGAAAATAATCCTATTTATAGGATTTTAGTGCCGTATAACATTTCTTTTACTTTTTTCGTTCACATGTGGTAGGCCATTTGCTTTTTCACCAAACACACGTCACAAGACATAACAATTCAATTACAAATTGAATTGTAAACTAATTTACAATATTTACCCTTGAACTTTAATCTTCTTGTCACATGCATGGCTCCACAAAACTTAACAATTAAATGCAGAAATAAGTGGTTGGGACTACATCGTGATAACTAAATATAAGTTGTGCAAAGAGCTCTGTGCTTGTCATTATCTTCACTTTTAAACGTATCAATTTTTCTAAGGTTGTCAAATTTCTCCATATTTCTTCTCTAAATATCAGAATATCATCTCCTATACTTTACGGATTCATCTGTCTGATTCTGGCTTTTGGATCTATTGTGCTTTTATTTCATTTGAAATGTTACTTAATTGTTGCTCCATTGTTCTTTTAACTTGTTTATATAATTCAGTTAAGAGATAGGGGCTCTAATTTGGATTTATAGAATATTTTGTTTTGATCAGATTAGTTAGAGTTTGATAATAAGGTCTCTCTTTTTTACTTAATATAACTTCTACTCTTTGGTGTAGTGCTCCATTTTTTTTTTTCATATTTTGTGTGGCTGCTTCTTACTTTTAGTGTACAAAATGGTGACTGAAAAGTACAACGGTTACTCTGCTTTGGGAAACTTTGGAATTAAATATAAGATTGTTTCATTAGATATTTTGTTTTCTTTAATCAAATTTATATTCAACAAAATTGAATATTAAGGGAATAATTAGGTCATGTTCTTTGGTATATTCTATGAGGTTAATGTATATTGTATCAATTGGTTGATACATGGTAATGAAGTTTATAGTTTGTATATAAATATTCAAACTTTTTAATTTGATGTTCGTTTGTTTTTTTTTAAACCGGAATGAACACGACATACCAAACCTTATTTTAATATTAAGAGACTGTACAAAATAATATATGTTTAAAAATTGCAAGATTGGGTTCCAGGTAATATCATTAAGTTGAGATAAGCACGACGGCAAGCCAGAGAGACACATGCGACAAGGCTGAGCATATCGAGGTCGTGAGTAGGAGTGGGCATGGGAGAGAACTGAAAGGTGAAAACTCAAAAAATAAGTTTCTTGAGGAAATTTTCAAATATTTTTAATAAATATAAAATGATAAAACTGTAATTTTATAAAACTCGATTAAGATCACTACCTTTATGAACCGAGTATTTTAGTTCTCAAGTTTGGCACCATAAGGTACTCGAGTAGCTCAAGCTCAAGCTCAAGCTCAAGCTCAAGCTCAAGCTCAAACTCAAGCTCAAGCTCAAGCTCAAGCCTAAGCTTGGATTGACTAAAATCGAATCGATTTCAAATATTTTTAGAGCATGTGCCGAGTTTCTCATGAGTTGAATAACCTCACTTACATCCTTGGTTGGATGAAGCTAATGGCAAAAACTAGCGACTTTTGAATTTTAAAGGTTATGGGTTATGCTAATGGTGTGTGAAAATGACGGTCATGGATTTGACGGTTTGGATACCACATGTTTGAATCCTAGAATATTCATCATTGTAATTGAAGGCAAAGATACAATAATCATAGTATGAAAGAGATTATTGAAAGAATTTATTAGAAAAAAGATTCGCAACTCGCTTGTGACAAACTCCATGTACTATTCAGCCAAATGCAAATAATAGCATCGAAACTGACTTAATATTTTTAAATCAAACGTAACGTTGATTTATTTGTAGAATCGAAACTGACATTGGTATAGCTTCTTATTTACCATGTTAAAATATGGATTTTTGTTATGTAACTAAAGGTATAGCTTCTTATTTACCATGTTAAAATATGGATTTTTGTTATGCAACTAAATGCATTGCTAAGAGAATTTTGGCTCAACTTTGAAATTCAAGAGATGGTTGTAAACTTCTAGATGCATGCGTATGTAACATTGATGATCCATTAGTCATATATGTAGGATTCACATTTAATTATGTACAATGTGATAAAGGGTAGTTGAAAAAAAATAGAATATTGCTGGAAACAACTTAAATAAATACATCAATTTAACAAATTATATAAAATGCAACGATACTTTACTAATCATGTAATTATTTTCTTAAGATTAAATGTATGTTAAACTTGATAATTTGCGAAAACAAACATATATGGTAATTCTTTAAAAACTTTAAAATATATATTAAGGTACCTTATCAACAATTATCGTAGAATTTGAAAAATGCAGACGAATATAATAAGAAAAGAAAATAAATATTAACATACAATGTCTATTTATAACTGTATCCAAAAATTTGTTATTATCATCAACAATTAAAATTTTAAAATATACGTATGAATAATTGCTTATCTTTTATAAAAAGACTTCAAAATATATTATAAATATGATATGCAATAATAGTAATGTTGTCCAAGTACAAAACATTTTTGAGTGCTTTAAAGGGATAGAATGTTGAAAATGTAATTAATTTGTAACGAAGAAGATACTTGTACTATCCATTCTAATTCAATTAGATATAATCAATTAATTTTTGGATCGATTGACAATATCCAACATTTAATGACAATTCGAGCAAAACGTTTATTTTTCACAGAACATATCGACTTAAACGTAAAAACCAATACTTTCAAAATGTTTGCCCTCAATCAACCGACACGTTGAATGTTATTTGAAAAATGATTTCGAAAGAAAACAGTTCATCAAAGCTTGCCGAATGAAAACTAATTGGCAAAATATCACATTTCGACATCTCGCCCGTCGTATTGCACAGATACGCCAAAAACATCAATATACATCGAATTTTAACCAACAACTCGCAGAAAGCCAATTAATTGACATCCGAAAACCATTTGTCAAAATAAAATTAATCGCCACCTCACAAACTATTCATCGAAACGGACTATTTGCCGCCGCCGTATTGCGCGGGTACGCACCTAATATATATATATATATATATATATATATATATATATATATATATATATATATATATATATATATATATATATATATATATATATATATATATATATATATATATATATATATATATATATATATATATATACTTCTAAAACCGTGAAGATACATATTTAGGCATCTAAACAATGTATATATATACTTCTAAAAATATAAAAATACATATTTTCTTCTTGAATACGTATAATTAAAAAAATACTTAAACTAAAAACGTAAATAAAATTGGAAACTTTAGAGTTTTTTTTGTGCGAATTTTTTTATCATGCTAACCTATAAAACTGTGATAATAGATAAAAACGGTAAAAGTTGAAAAAAAAAAAACTTGCAATTATTAGACATAAACGAATAGGAAATTGTATAAACGGTATAATCGATAACTTAAAGACTTTCATGTCAAATGCTCAAAGTTTTAATGTAAACATAGCAAGAATAAGTTAGATAACAATCAAAATTATTCAAGCTAATTCAACATTTATATAAATAAGCTAGATCACCATGTAGCATGATATCTTAAAACTACAAAGTTTGGAGTTCCATGTAAATTTTGCATCATCATGATCGAGGAGAAAAACAACTAGATTTTGATCATAATATACACGATGCATTCGTGTATATATATGTGTATCTGGTTTTCCGTTACTTCTCTACAACCAAAAATAAAATCCCTCCGAGTTTAGTAGAAAACATTGTCACCACTTAATTTGTCTAAATGGACCTATGGCCCATATGACAATGAAATCAAATCGGTTTTGACGATCCGTACATATATTCACCCTGTACGGAAAGAAGTCATGACTTTAATGGAATGTGAAACATCATCTAGACAGAGAAGTAACCCTATACCTAAATATGCTCTATCTTTTTTTTTTAAAGTACCTGGTTTCTTTAGTTACATATACTCTATTTCCCTATAAACTTCCCTCTTAGGCTTCACGGAGTGGGACTCGCCAAGAGGGTCGCCAAGCCCCTTGGCGAGTGGCCATCCCCACTGCCGCCCAATTCGCCATGCTACTCGCTATCTTCCCTCGCCATTTGCTCGGCGAGATGCCAACGGCCAAAAACAGCATTTTTCTTTTTTTTTTAATTAAAAAAAATCTCTTTGGCCATTGGCCACCACTGCCTACAAAATGGCCAACGGCTGCCAACCCACAAAAACTTGTTGGCCATTCGTTGGCCATTGGCCACCACTCCGTGTAGTCTTACTACTGACTTGTTACAATGGAAATAAAGCTAACTAATATTTTGAATGTCAAATAGCGATGTTTAGATTGGACACTACTAGAAAATAAGGGGGTTAGCCACGCAGTTTTGCATGGCTGTTGTGTGGTAAAAGCCGAATAGACACGCAATAGCCACGAAAACTGACCTGTGGGAAAACCCTTTGTGTCTAAATTGTAGCAACGCATTAGCCACGCAAATTTGCCACGCAACAGCCACGTACAGTTTACCACGCATTAGCCACTCCTTTTTACGTTGTGCATTAGCCACGCCATAAACACGCATGTTTACCACGCAATAGCCACGAGGATTTTACCACGCAATAACCACCCAATATTAGCCACGCAATAAACACGGAGGTTTTAACACGCAATAGCCACGCAAAGCATTAGCCACGCAATAGCCACGAGGATTTGGATTATAGCATGCACAGTGCGTTTGTGTATATGTGTATATGATTTTTCCTCGACTTCTCCACAAGCAGAAATAAAGTCCCACCAATCTTAGCAGAAAAAATTGTGACTACTTATTTTGTATGTCTGCTATTGACCGAGGGACAATCACATATCTTGGTATTGGAAAAATGAACCAATATATGTTTCTGTTCATACTTGACTTTTTTAGAGTATGCCTCCTTCTGGATGATTCGGAATTATATCAAGATGAGGATCTGGAATAGGTAATTCAACATTTTGAGTGTTATATAGTCTTGCAATTCGAACATCTTCACGGCTGAATATCTCGAGATAATAAAAAAGTATGCACTTAACCTTTCCATACATCCTTTCTATGTCAAAGAACTATGTTATACATTCATAGTCTACAGGATTCATATTTGGCAGATCAGCATTGTTAAAAGTTGGGATCTTCCATTCACTACATAAAAAAAAGCCATTTAGTGACACACATTTTTAGTGGCATTTTGCTTTTGTGCCACTAATTTATATTTTTAGTGGCACTTTACATATGCCATAAAATACTAAATAATTTTAATGACACATTATATTTATATGATTAATATGCAAAATTAATAATATATTAATTTTATGTTATTCCTAAAAAAATGCTATAAATCAATAACTAAAATGTTGTAAATCATACGTTATTGTTTTAAAAATATATTAATATCCACTTTAATTTAATTAGTCTTCCCAAATAATTAATCATGTTAGACAACGTAATAAACCTGCTTATAGAATTAATATCATATAGAATTATAAGACAACCTCCATAAAGAATTAATATCATGATAGAATTAATATCCACGTTAGATTCAACCTCCATAAAGAATTATTATCTTTATATCCTTTAATGAACCTCCATAAAGCAGATATCACAACACCACAACGCGGGATTCTTAAATCGCCTGATTCCACGAAATTTTTTAGAGACCCGATTCCCTTTCCCTCCAAGATCCAGCGAAAATATTTGGTTCCCTCCAATCGAATGCTGAAATCAATCCCGCTATTCATCCCGCCACTGAATACTTTCTCCAAAATTATCGAATTATTACTGCTTCCCTCTAGTTCCAAAGATTTCAAAACCCTAACTCACCGGTGGAACATTAGCTACGCATCGTCGCCAGTCAAAGGTCAACGAACACCAAACATCAGGTCTGTTCTTTTCTACTAATTTCATTTTTGTTCTTCTCTACCAATATTTGTGGTGAGCGATTTGGGTTTCTGGTTGTGTGGTACGGTTTCTGATGTAGGGTGCGATTTTGCTTTCTGGATGTGGTGTGCGCTTTTGTTCTTCGTTAATTTCTGTTCTTATGTGATTAAATTTTTGCTTCTAATTATGAAGCACATATCACATATTGCTGATTTATGTACTTCAAATTCATAACTGTGGTGTGCGATTTTGGTTTTTGTATGATTCTTATATTCTATTTTAATAAGGATTCTACATAAATTTTGATTATATAAAACTTCTCCCTGAATTTCTGCTTCAAATAGACTCTCTGTAGCTGTATGTATGTTTTTAGAAGAGCTTATTTTAGAATTTTAAGTATTCGCAGAATCACAGTTTTGTTTTAGCCAGGAACACATTACAGATAGTTGTCTTATTTGAATTTTCGTGAAGGTATAAAGCCTTTTGTATTCACTCGTGAAGGTATATGTTTATTATAAAATTTCATATGTTTTCACTTGTTTAGATATGAAGTGTATGTTCGATTAGTTGGAAGGATGCCGACTGCAAAAAAGAATGGTGAATCTTCAACGGATTCAGAAACTATTAAGCAACTAAAGAGTGTTGTTAATGTTATGTTGAACATTATCCAAGAACATATCCCCAATGCAAACTTGCCTGCAGTTCTTAGCAATATGAACATGGAGGTATTTACATGCACAACTACTTTATCTTTTACAATTACATATCTATGTATTAACAACATTTTTTCATTAATATGTTTTAGGTCCCTGGTATTTCTTCGGTCAATAACAACTCGGTATCAGTTAACCAAATATCACCTTCAAGAAGTCATGATAATAATGGTAATTACTTTTTTGTTTCCACTTTTCACATTCGTTATGGATAATATTTTAGTACTTGCATATAAAATAGTGTCTTTATTGTTTGCTTGAAATGCATTTATTTCTTTAACAGGTAACCGCTAGTACCATTTCTTAGAAATAGTTAACACGGGGATCTTTTTACTCACATGAATGTTTTAAGAGGTACAAGAGCGCAATGAAGTTTGGAGTTCTTATTCAAACATTTATTAGTTTTACATTTAGTATTTTTTTTATTTTTAGACTTAAATTGACACTTATGCGACAGTAGTATCCAAACGTTTGGAATATTTTTGTAAGATGAATGAACTTTTATTTGAAGCGATGATATTATGATTTCTACATTTTATAGTATTGTGGCAAAAATTATGTGCCACTAAAAATAGTTTAGATCTTCAACTAACAAAAGTTTTTACCGACACAAAAGTTGTGCCACAAAAGCCTTTTTTTCATATTGTGACAAAAATTATGTGCCACTAAAAGTAATAAGGATTTTCAAAAAACAATAGTTTTTACCGGCACAAAACATGTGCTACAAAATCTTTTTTTATATTATGGCAAAAAAAAAGTGCTACTAAAAGCCTAATATTTTGTAGTGGCAAACAAAAAATTGCCACTAAAAGGCTTTAGTGGTAGCGCTTCTAGTGGCATTTTTTTTGTGTGCCGCCGATTTCCACAGGGGTCTTTAGTGACACTTTTTTAGTTTTTTGTGGCACTTTTTGTGTGCCACTAAATGACATTTTTTTTGTAGTGATTATTTTTTACTAGCTTGTACTCATAGAATTCAAAATTTCTTTCAAATGTTCTTTTCTCGCAATCTTGAACATGATCAGCAATTGAACATTTGACCAAACATATTGTTTTTCTTGAGTAAAATTCTTACTGAATCTGTCTGTCTTCCTTTCATAAACATCCCAGCTTCTTGTGCTCTTAGGAGTAGTTGCATGTAATCTTGAAAAACCTTCTAGAACGACAAAAACTGGGAATATATTTGTCATCGCATCCGAATATCTGTCTAAAGAATGTTTGAGTTTTTAACTTTCTTTTGAGAAGATGATCTCGCTTGAATATCTGTCAGTTTCTATTTTGGAGTAATATCTTCAATTTCATCTTGTTGTTCTTTTTTAGGTGAATTTGGAATTGGTGCAGCTGAAACTGATGTGGAGTTGGATCTGGAATCATCTTACGAATCATCTTACGAATATCCTTAATTAAGGCATTTGCAGCTTCAGTTTGAGCTTTATGAGTTTTAGTCTCTTTGTACTTCCTTGCATCCAAAATATGTTGACTCATAGTTAAAGGCTTTGCTGGAAAACTTGAGAACCTCTTGTGACATCTTTTGTAACATCAAGCATCTGTCAAATAATGGGTGCAAATACCATCAACCAACTGTGGTTGACTTTGGTTAAACCAAATTGGAGATCATAACAGAATGACATATCGATGGGATGCGTACCTGTGTTCCTAATGTCCCAGCAACAAGCAAACCAGTAATCTGAAGCAGATACCATTCAATTTGAAAAGTTTACAAAAGTCGAACTTGTCACTTTCACTATGAACATAAAGAGTCTGATGTCTACCTGAAATGGAAGGTAATTGATTTAGTTCATTATTTCGGCTCCAACTTGTCCACTTGGAAGTGTCAAAAAAATATCTGATTGTTGCTTGAATTCAATGCCCTGAAGTCACAGAAAACCTTCAACAAGTATAAGATTTTGTCAATTTTTTGACAGTTAGGCTGTAGCGGCAGTGCCATGGAAGGGGACAGAGGCATTAGACATTAGTCGTCGAGAATGGAAAGACGATGATGGGAGAGAGGTGGTCTGTTGTGGTGGTCGGTGGTGAATAAAGGCCGGGGTGGGACCACCGGTGCGCAGCCGAGGGTATGGAGTTGGGTTAGAGTGAACAGGTGTCGGTGTTTGTGGAGAGATGGCGGACGAGAGAAAATTGAAAAGTTTTGTACATGAAGATGGTAATTTAAAAATATATTTGTCGAAGGGCGTGTTCGGCACACAGCGTTTGAGAGCTTTTGGGAGCGTTTAGCGTTTAGCTTTTAGGAAAACGCTCGAAAAAATGAAAAAACCTCGTTCGGCAGCAAGAGCTTTTAGCTTTTACTTTTAACAAAACGTTCATAATCCAAAAGCTATTTCATGTAGCTTTTGAAAGCGTTTAGCGTTTGGTTTTTGATTTTTATATTATTTTACATTTCTAAAAGCTAACAGTTGCTTTTGCCGAACACTTCTGCAGTAATTAAAGTCAAAAGCTACCAGCTAACCGCTACCAGCTACCAGCAAACCGCTAACCGCTAACCGCTTACAGCTAACCACTACCAGCTACTAGCTAATTTTGCCGAACACGCTCGTTTATTTACAAAGAGGTTGTTTTTAACGTGGGCCCCATATATTGTATCAAGAAATAAAACTAAGACTCCGATATCCCCACCTTTCTATTTGCCGGAGACGATCATAATCGCCGGAAAACGATAAAGCGTCGTATTCTTCATGCTAGGTAAGTACTATGTTATAATTTACAAAGGTATATATATATATATATATATATAAATAGATAATTGATTAATTGATACACTAAGTTTGGCGATACGTTTGAATCTCGAAATAAAAAAACTGGTTGTATGCACTCTAGATTGATGTTAATAAATCATTACTCAATGGAGACAGAATTCAATAACAATCGTGTACTTACATCATCTGAGTCCACCCATGAAGCATGTTATATACTGAATTTACAATAAAAAGATATTCGGTTCTGTTTGGATTTCCAGAAAATGCAGCAAAAATAGCAAAAATTCACCGGAAACGATTTCTCATGCTGTATCGATAATACAGAGAAGAACAGCAATCGGTCAAAACGGAGTGATTTTTTTGATAATTTTCTTTCATATTAAAAATAGTAAATATTGTAAAATACTACATTTTCGTAAAATTTTTTATCCTAATTAATATGTTTTAGTAAAAAAAAAGTCAAAATTGATAATACCTTATGCTAGTATGACATATATATTCCTTAGCGGCCCCATATTACTGCATATTTTTTTTCTTTAAAAATGGCATATCTTTCTGACATCTCCAACTTATTTTCTTTTAATTTTTAAATCTAACTATTTTAAAACAATTAAAACAATTTAAAAACTTTAAATATTAAATAAAACATAACATTTTTATTGAAAATTAAAGTGAACGATATCACATAAATGAAAGTTAAATAAAACATAAACCTCGATTTGACTAATAAAAAAGAACCGGTGTTGATCTTGGTAAATTCCTAAAAATATTTCAGTTTTAATTTGCCTAAAAGATACCCCGTTGTTTGTAAAATGGTATTTCTTAAGAGCTCTATTGATGATATCATAATTATTTTTTCATGTTTTCTCGAGTCGCCGATAGATTCTTCGACATGTTGCCAAATTTGGACACATTTGCGTTCAAATATATTAGGGTGCAAAGTTCTTCATATGCGGAGTTGGCATGGTGGCATAGAAGATACACTTGTGCATGTGGTGTTGTACATTATGCTTTGTATTGTAGCTCTTCTATAATTATTGTTTTTATCATTTGTAGAGGAACAGAGCTCATCATTAGATGGCAAATTTTAGTGAAGACTATTGTGCTTAATACCGTTGTTCGGTTCTCACATCTTAGGAGCATGATCTTTATACTTATAACTAATTATGGAATCATTTAGCTCTTTATGTTCTTGATTGATGTGTTGTTCTTAATTCTGCATGTTAAATCTAACTTTACAAGTGGTAGCGCAGAGCGGGTTTGCAGTTCTTATTACTTTAAGGATTTTATATTCGTTTTCAGTTCTCAGATCTGGATTGTTTCCCGAATCTGTATTCCGCATATTGAAATTTTATTCTTAATCAACTCTTGTTTTGATTCAATGGCAAATTACAACAATAATACCTTGATGTTGAATTACGCAAACCATTCGGGTTCTGCAACCAACACTTCTATGTTGATACCTGAACATTATGATCAATGGACAGATCGTATGGAGGACTATCTAACCGGAATCGATGGAGATCTTTGGTGTTCAAGGATGTTTTGTACTTTGTGAAGCAATTATTGTTTACCTAGTGGTCTTCCACCAATTGTTTACAATCATGTCCAACGATCGAAGTCTGCCAAAAGGAAATTTGGGATAAGTTGAAGATCAGATATGAAGGAACGGAGAAGATGAAGAAAAGTGTCATCACCAATACCCTATCAGATTTTAGTAAATTCCACTAGAAAGAGAACGAGTTAATTGATAAGAATTATGAAAGGTATAGTGATCTACTGTATCGTCTTGACAAATTTGGTGTTGACAAAAGTTCTCATGAAGTGAACGTGAAATTTATGAAGAGGCTTCTAAGAGAGCGGAAAGGAATCACGATAATGCTAAAGTTCCATTGAATCGAATTAATCTTGGTGTTTCGTCCAATACGTTTCGACGTCGATTAGTATGTTGAATTTAACCTTATCAAGACTCCAAATGTTATTAGCTTTTCGTGAATTGGTAGGTTGTCAGTGATGTGAATGTAAGCGGTTGTCAACGCCGCTTTTTCCTTTGGAATCCACTTCTAACGTCCCAATTTTAATGCCAAAATTTTCATTTTTAAATAAGAGTGTAAATGTAAAAATAACATTAATTTCCATAAAATATCCATTCAATGTTAATAAAACAACATGTCTAAAATCCATAGTGTCAAGTCCAATACAAATCATAAAACAACGGAAGTCTCAAATAATATGTCGATGCGATGCGATCATGACGGGCCCTTCCCTTTATCAAATAAGTACCTGAAAAAAATTTAACTAGAAAGTGTAAGCACAAAGCTTAGTGAGTTACCAAAAATACCATACATTCCATCACATCAAAATATACACATAATCCTACCATAGCATGTATAAGGAACTGACCTACCCTTGTGGGTATCAGGAAAACATAATCCCACCCAACTAGCCATTAGGAGAACACAACCATATCCTAAGACTAGACCTAACAAACATGTCGTGTCGGGTTTGTGTCGAGTCAAAATATTAAACGGCTTGAAAGAACTTCCCTAACCCGACCCGTTTAATAAATGTGTCGTGTCGTGTCAACCTGTTTATTTTTGTGTCTAGTTTGTGTCGGGTTAGCAGGTTTATGGGTTAGATACTGTAAATGTGTAATGTCGTTGACACATCGCAGTCGTTGATGCTGTCAAAAATACTAAATAAAAACTTGACAGCTCACTAGCTAGCGGCAAGTAAGGGTCGAACCGTGGAATCCGTGGTTGGCACTTTGTGTCATAAAGTATTAGCAATCTATAGTGTCACTCTATAGACGGTGGATATCCATACACTTGACCTGAAACTAACTCGAAACGCAAAACCAAAACTAATGAATCTATACTGAAACAATATATCACACTCAACTACACTAAACTAATCTCGATCCCGAGAGCTATCCCAGAAAATCAAATTCAAACCACAACCAAAACAATAAATTAAAAGCAACTATTATAAACTAAAGTAAATTTGCAATCAATAAACCAAAACTCAACATGCATTCATAAACCAAACCCGACCAAACGCGAATCAGAGTCGAATGCTTCTTTCAGGAACCAATCCACTTCTATGTGATCAAAGGCATTCTACAATTCAGAATCCTTGATTGCACAAGAGTTCAATGATAAACAATAAATGAAAATAAACGCAAACGATCCAATTATTGAAACTAACTTTAAACCTACGAAATTCTGAGTCAAAGAAGCATGACTTACACTCAAAGGGTTAATCTTTTCTCTCCAAAACCCGACATGGGAGCCTTTATTTATAGTTGGAAATATTGGCTCTACGCGCCGCGTATAGGCGTAGTATGCACCCCGGGTCAACCTTATCCCCCCGTTTCTTTGCATTTTGAATTTCAAACTCTTCCAGATTGGATTTCATCTGCATGTCCACGTCGCGTGCCGCTTTTCTCCGTGTCGTGTGTATCATTTTGACTGGAAGTTAAGACTTCACCAATTTTACGTAAAAACCCCTGCATTTGCACTAAAACACAAAAAATCCATCGGTACTAAAAGTGAGTGATATTAGTAATTTTAGAAAGATAAACTAACTAATACAAGGATCAATAACACCTAAAATGTATAACATTGCTAGGTACAGTTGTGCCTTACTTGTCCCTAAGAAAGTAGAATTTTAAGAAATACTAACAAAGACCCAAACACTTTTGAACATCCTTAGTTTCAAATTTTATTGCAGTTCAGAAAAGTCAAATAAAAACAATTTTCATAAAAATGACCAAAATACCCTTTGGGAATCTCGACTTTCTAAAGAACCCTTGATTACAAATTTTTAGTTTACAACTGTGCAAACTTAATCCTCCAGATTCTAAAGGTCGTTAAGGAAATTTCCATGGATTTCTATGTTGTTTGTGTAACGAGCTTTCAAAAACACTATCACAGACCATTTGATCTTAGGTAGTGAGGTTCATAAGTGTCCTACGGGCACCTGTTTTAGATTTGCTGCAAACAACAAAGGCCAATGATTGAAATTCCTTCCCGAATCCCAATCCTAAGATATTCTAAATCCAAAATTTTCTAACTACTCAACTTATTTTAACTAAATTAGCATGCTTACAACTAAACAGGATTCCTTGAAAAATACCACAATGCTAAAGAAGTTCAAAACTATCCATTTCCAAGTTACAACTTCTTAAAAAATTTGAAAATGCTAAATTTTTTGAAAAATATGACTTTTTTTGCAAAAAATTTCAAACTACTTCTTCGACCGTCCCACCCCACACTTTAAACCGTACAACGTCCGCATTGTACAAAACAAAAAATTAAAACATGGGAGAAAAAGTGTTACCCCTTAGGACGACGAATGCTTGTATATCGGGATAGAACTGTAGCTTGGGTTGATCGTTCAAACCATTCTTGATGAAGTTCTGGGAGTCAGGGCGCAGTAGTGATCACGCCGGCATAACACAAGTGCAGGGGTACAGGGACCCCACACTTGCGTTATGCAAGTCCCTTGGTTGGTTTCTCAGTCACATTCATAGTCGGATCATGCACACTCAAACAAAAAACATTAAGAGAAAAACATGAAATATACT
Source organism: Cichorium intybus (assembly GCA_023525715.1). NCBI lineage: Eukaryota > Viridiplantae > Streptophyta > Magnoliopsida > Asterales > Asteraceae > Cichorium > Cichorium intybus. Next base: position 90,828,404 of record CM042014.1, on the reverse strand, counting down.
AAAATTTGAAATTATACAAAAGTTGCTACTACATCAAAAGAAAATAAAAAATTACTATCACTCCTTGTCATCATCGCCATGCTGGGTGCCTGATGGTCCAGCATCATCAGCTCCTGTCGAGGGGAATGGTGGTATATCCCCTATACCCAAGTGTAACAAAATCAACCGCTGGGTCTCTGCTAACTATGTCTGTTGTACCTCAATCTCGCCTAACTGGTCACCAAGGATCTCAGTGGCCTGGACGTCTGTAGGCTGCTGCTCAGCTTGTGGTGGTGGCTGAACTGGCGACGACTCTTCCACTCTCCTCCTCCTCCTCTACAGGCTGGCTGTAGGGTGCCTCGGCCTCCTCAGCTCTGGGTGAACCGGTGGAATCACTGGTGCTACCTCTTATTCACCCAGGATCGACATCTATACCAACCTATAGCCTCTAAAAAATGTGCCTCCGCTCAACAGGGTGCCTGTGGCCTCAAGCCTATAACCGTGGGGTTGAGAATCCATAGGATCTGGCGATCCTCGTGATGTAGTGCCCTTTGTCATCGAACTCCTAGCCTTAGGACCCTTGGCCTTGCACGTTAAAAATACTGCCAAAGTGTGTGGCATGTTTAGGAAGCGTGTCGGCTTGGTGAGAACCTACAAGAAAAACATATTCTCGCGTGGCACCTTTTCACCACCCTTTCGATGAGCAATCGTTGAGGCGATGATCCGGTGAAGGACCAGGTGAAGCGGAGAGCCTAGATGAATCTCCTTGGTAGCTCCCGCAACATATCGGTCGTTGGACATCTGTGCCCAAACGACCTCATCGATGTCCCATTCGGGATGATCCCGCATGCACCCCTCTAAGAAGGCAGAAAAATATATGAAGTCAACCTCCTCCCGGGTATATATTTTGGTGTATTGAGCAAACTTGCAAAAGGTGCACTGTTAATTCTGCCCACCCAAGCGGAATGCGATATGGTGGGCAACATGGTCTTCTGAAGCTGGCTAGTGATGGCAGGTCAAGAATAACTTCAGCATGAGCTCTCTGTAGGAAATGTTGTTCTTCCGACCCATCAACCTCTCCTATCCTCAACATATGAAGGTGGAGACCCCATCTAGGTATGTCCATGTCCGGTGAAGGAATGGTAGGAGCTGATCTCAAAGCCCGATCTGGGAGATGAACTCCCGATCGAAGTAGAGTGCTAGCTCAAAAACCCGAGTGATAATATCCTTCAGCGTCGGTGTGTAACCCCGGTCTCCTCTAAAGCTGGTGGGAATCTGAGAAAATCATCCTTTGGGAACATGCCTATCCCGACATGGCTGAGCCATCTGCACAACTTTGGAAGATTATAAATAATTTTTACAAAAACGGTCCTAATACCGATGCAGTCCTCTGGGCCCGAGGCACGTGCTCTTTCATTCAAATGCTGTGTCGTGTGTGTTTATGTCCCGTGTCTCGGCGAAGCGACTATAAAATTCCCTTGGGTGTTCATTTTGCAAAAAGAACACCCGAGGGCTTGATAACACCTAGTAATGTTGAATTACATTCTTAATATTATCGATATCACTCACTTTTGTGCCAAGGGCTATTTCATGCTTTAGGGTAATTACAGGGTAAAAAGTGTACAAATTCGCAACGTTGGAATTTCAAAGTGATAAGATCGGGGGATAAGGTTGACCCGCGACTATAAATAGAGGCTCTCATTTCGTGATTCGGGAGCGAAGATCAGACCTTTGAGAGACATTCAGGCATCTTTGACTCGAAATTTCATAGCTTTGTCATTAGATTCAATAGTTGGGTAGTTTTCGTTACTTTATTTGTTTTCCGATTATCATTCATTGTGTGCGATCGAGGGTTCTGCTTTGTAGAACACCATCAACCACCTGGATTGGTTTAGTATATTTAATCAGAAGCATTTGGCTTTGATTAGATTCAGTTTAATGCAACTTCATGTTTAAGATCATTTTATTACAATTTCACGTTTTCGGTTCAATCGTAGTTCGTTAGTTTATTATTTCTGATTCGAATTGCTTCTTATTTCCTGGGTTTGATCTCATAATCAGATTAGTTAGGTGTGGATCGATAGAATTAGTTTTCGGTTTTCGTGTCGTTTTCGGAATCAAGTGTAAGAATAGAAGTCGTCTATAGAGTGACAGTATAGATAGGTTATATTTGACACAAAGTGCCAACCACGAACTCCTTGGTTCGACCCTTAATTGCCGCTAGCTAGTGAGCCGTAAGGTTTATTTAGTCTTTTTGACCGCATCAACGACAGCGACGTGTCAAATCTTTGCGCCGTTTCCGGGGAGTTGTGCGCTTGACACTCTGTGTCAATTTTTATTTTTCTTTTGATTATTGATTTTTAGTTTTTGTATGTGTACGTTCTCACGATGGACGGTTACATGTACACGGATCAAGAAGTATATTTGGAATATGAAAACCGACTTACAACTATTACAAGGAGGAATTCTGCAATGGATCATTTAATGATAATGAGTTCTCGGCCGAGGATCCGACTCAGTTCGAAAATTTCGACGAGTCGTGTTTTGTGAACGACCAAGATCTGGACCCTTTTGGCAATGGATTTGTTGGATCAGGCCTTGGATTTGTTGGCTGAAAACCGCCGCATGAATGAAAATCAGGCCAATGCCCTTTTGGCAATGACAAATCGACTTAATCATCCGTTCAGCTGACGCAACAGCCACACTCGCCAAAAACTGAGGTGAGTGATTTTTGTACCAATGAGGTTGTCAATGAACCTGCGTCACGTGAATTTGTGATGGAAGGTAATACACCTTGGGAGATTCAAGAGACCATTGAGATGGTCGAAATGTTTGTTGAGGGAGGGGGCATAGATGACAATACCACCCCTTACTCAGCAACTTTTTAAAATTTTGAAATTTTTGATAGTCAATATCTGGTGATCGTGTTGGACGATGACCAAGAAGATGATGGCGACGACGCGGTTTTTGAAAACGAGAAACATAATTTTCTAGTCACTCACTAATGAATTAGATGTGATTATTAACTCAATCTAGGAGGACATTCGAGAGCATACCGATATTATGCTCTTCAATCCCATCGGATTGAAGATTTTTTCGTTGTACTGTGGGACGGAACCCAAATTGCATACATCATTCAGCATGCGGACCAAAGATGCACAACAAAACTGAGAGCGGTACTGGATGCGCTCCACCACAAGCCGGTGATAATGAATCAATACCGACGGAATGATCGAGCTTGGAGGTTCAGAACAACCTTCAATCATTTGCACAAAATAATTAGAAGACGGCGGCCGGACAGCAGCAGAAGAACCGACAGTTCATTCGATCCAGGAAAATTGGAGGGGCATTGGTTCGACGAAGGGACGGTGAGGTCTGAAAATCAGTGGAGTCAGAAGGCGTATGACCCACCATATCCGTTGAAGGACGGTCCAGCTAAATGACCGTCGGGAGGCAACCCGACAATTTCGATAAGTATTTTGATTTTTTTTCTAATTTTTATTTTTATTCTGTTGAAATATCACTAGGAAACATTCTCAAACACGACACGGGATGGCCCAAGGGTGGGGTGGTCGAATGGTTTTTAAAATAATTGCAAATTTCAGAAAAAGGAAAATTTAAAGATAGCGCCGCTAACTTTTAGGTTAGCGACGCTAACCTCAGTTGACGCATTTCCACTTTAAAACATGATTATCGTCGCTAATATTTGAAACCCACACCCCCACTTCGCAACTGTGACGCCGATTAAGACCCAACCGACCGGATTTCGTCGATTTCGAGCATATCTCTTCGATTAAACTTCGATTAAAGACCTACGGTACGTATCTGAACACTTATCTGCCTGTCTTATCACATCATTTATTCCGAATCACGGGTTTAGGTCTCAGTTGGGGTATTTGGTAAACCCGATGGTTTTGACCCCAATTTGAGCAAATGTAGGCCGTTTTTCATGAAATCAACCCCTAAGGTTTCTTAATTGGGACTTAGCATCAAATAGGCATGTTGAATTTGATGAAAACTTGTAGAAATCGAGTTTTGGAAGATTAGGGCTCGGTTTTGGGGTTTTTACCCAACCGAGGAATTGATGCAATTTTAGCTCATTTTTTCTTGAAATTAACCATAGGGCTTTTGTTCATCGCTAGTTTAGGATACTATTGGTATAATGAATTTGATGAAAACAGCTAAAATCAAAAATAGAAAAATTTAGGGGTAGTGTTCATCATTAGCGACTTTAATCTTAGGATTAGACGCGCTAATGAGGCCAGGGATCATTTATGAAAATTTTTCTCACCTTTATGACTTTATGACTGGGGTTATCTGTGGTCATTTTTTTCAGATGGCACATCGCTCGAGACCTATTATTGCACTTTCGGACATGTCGGATCACTCGTTTTTACGATTTCTTGAGGGAGCGTCCGGGTCCGATGGACGCCAGGGAACGACTTACCATATTGGCCGGTCGGGAGGTGGAGGTGACGCCATCACTGGACCAAGCACTAGCCACAGATTCTGGCATCACGCCTCGACTGGAGCAACACATGGTTCGTACGCGGACCAGTGACGACGGAGACCATCACTTTAGGTGCCGTGGCTGGACCGTCTCATCGCGGCAAACGAGACTTGATACAAAGAGCTTATCCTAGAGTTTTGCTCCACCTGCATATGGGGATTAAGCGGTGTTGGGCCCTATTTTGGTGGTTTATGCTTTCATTATGTGGTCTGTAGACGTTTTGGGCTTGTTAGGCTAGATGTGGGTCTGGGCTACACATGTAATGGGCTTAGTTGGCTATGTTAGTATAAATAGTCTTTGTGTAGGCGTGTTTAGTGTTGTTGGTCGAAATCTAGTAGTGGGTGTCGAGTTCTACATGGTTGTGATCTTTTGTATCAATTATTTGACAAGTTAATGTGAATGAATACATTTTGATCTCTACTTCATATTGTTATTATTCTTGAATACTGTTCAATTGGATTTCCACACCAATTGAATGATTATATGATTGATATCGTTTTTGAGTGATTTCGGGACTAACAATTGGTATCAGAACTTGAAATTTTTTTTTGTTTCGGTATCAATCAAGTATTTTCTCAAGAAAATTAAGGATTTTTGGAGTTTTGGTTGCGTTGTTGTTCATCGAATTCTTTTAGGGTTCATAGAACCTTCATCGTGTTCATCGGGATTATTTTTGGAATCAAATTGAAAAAAATTTGAAAACCACGAAAATTAAGCAACTTCCCACCTTTTTGGTCGATTTCAGTGGTTTAAAAGAGGGATTTCGATGGCAAGAGGAGCATTTCGGTCAAACATTTAGGTCAAAGTCTGGTTATCTGTCATCATTTAATCAAAAGTAAAGTTTTCGGTCAAACCTTGGTCAACAGGAGAAGATTTCGGTCAACATCAACTGAAAAGGTGTGGTTTTCGGTCATTTCAAAGCGAAATCATAGGATTTCGTTCAACACTGGTCAAACTTCAAGGATTTCGGTCAACATTGGTCAAACTTCAAGGATTTCTGTCAAACTTTAGGTTTTCGGCCAAAAGTTGGAGTTTTGAATGATTTCATTAATTCTTAAAAAAAAATTTAAATTGTTTTAATCTAAAACACTTAAAATGACCACCGTAATCCAAGATTCGTGCAAAAACATGTTGTTCAGACTGTGAAAATAATAAATATCGTGAATTAAACGATAATCTAGTCAAACAAATGTTCGATCTTGAAAATGTTGTTTACAACACTAAGAAGAAAGTAAAACCTCTTCAAGAAGCGTTAGACTTTAAAAGAAATGATTTTAATAAACTGTAAGAAGACTATAGTGTAAAAACTTGTCAGCTTGACTTTGCTAATAAGGAAGTTGTCAGATTGACTGCCGAGCTTGATTCCTTGAAGGCAAAAATTCAAAATTCAGAATTTATTTTCAAAAAATTTGAAGGATCAAGCGCAACAGTTGAATCGATGATTCAACATCAACTCAAATGGGATGACAACCACGATCTTGGATACAAGAATGTTCCGCCTCCCTTTAATTATAAATGTACCCCACCCCTCAATTTAGATGATGTGTTTGTTGCTGCAAAATCCAGCCAGGCTGAGAAGGATGTGTTGAAAAATCCAAACAAGATGATGAACACCTTGATTTTAGAAAACCTTCCTCTGCTACACCATCTAACATAGAAACAGATGAAAATCAAAAGGCTGAATCTGCTACCTACTCCACAAGAAGTGATGATGATACTAAGAGTACAAATGCTCAGGCAATTGACAAGTTTAAGTTAATGAAACCTGGGTTGCAAACATCAACTTGTATTTGCATGTGTGGACATTCTCAGAAGCCATCCACCTCTGGATCAGGATGCACTTCAAGTCGTGTTGTTCATAAAAGACTGACGTGCTACAGCTATGGAGCTCCTGGACACATAGCCAGGAATTGTCCTCAACACGTTCACAATAAAAAAGAGATGCAAAGAGGGAGATCCATCAAAAGACATCCTTTAAGGTCTCACTCAAGAGATGGTGACTGGAATGTTGCCAAAGCTATGAGAAATGCACAAGAGGGCAAAGGAATCAACCTTAGAGATGTTTCTGCTAAGTCAAATTTCACTAAACCAATGTCAGGGCTCTTCCTCCAACTTACTCTGGAAATATTGGCCACAAACTAAAGCCAGATCGTTTCGTCAGTCAAATAATGGATCACCTATTCGTGCAATCTAAAGAAGATCAAAGCCTAATTACCAATGGTTTCCTAAGGGAAGTATTTTTAAACCTTCAAACTGTTCTGTTAACACTTCAGACACTATTCTTGACAATCAGGACATGGCATGGGAACAAGTAAAATGCACGGATAGCAGTGGTAGACCCAGTCACAAAATGGACTGGGTTCCTAAGTGCAACTAATTCTGCATTGTATATAGGAGTGGCCATGGAGGCATATCATCAAACCTTGGTTTGTTGATAATGGTTGCTTCATGCACACAATAGGTGACACTTCTCTATTGTCGTCAACTCAAATTTTTATAGAGAGTATGTGTCCGTTACTGGAAAGGGAAATAGTGCTCTCTAAATAGAAACTTCGTCAAGGCTCTTCAATTGCAGATATACAGTTTGATCTCTCTGATCTCTTCTTTCTGATCTTTGTTTGAGGTGCTTATAGAATGTTTTTGATTCTTGTTTTGTGACAAACCTTAGATTGCTCAGTTTTATCTCTTCTCCATGCTTAATTTTAGGGGGAGAGTTATTTTTATATAAAAGCCATAAAAATTATAAAACCCAAAATAAAAAATTAATGTATGTACATGTTTTTAAAATTAATGGAATTTTAAAAAATTAGAAAAATAAATGTATGAGCCTGTGTTCTTCAAATGTCCAACCTTGCCTTAATTGTCAGTTTTTCCTGTTTGGAAATGATATACGTGTAGATAACTATAGTTGTTTTCAAGTCAAACAGAATTCACATCTGTTGCAAAATAAGATAATTGGAATAGAAATGATGAATAAAATGTTTATTGTTTGTTTAAGAATTATAAATGTTTATTATGGTCGCCTATCTGGTTTATGTACTATCACCATGAACTTAAAGTTCATTAAACTTCAACTTGTAGTGAAAGCGTCTTGTCTGAGAATCGGTGTCTATTTAATTTCCTCTACATACATGGTTTATCAATCCTGGCTTACCCAACGATTGGTTATGAGAGAAACTTTTAGTATACTATCTTGGTCTACTGAGTGTGTCCAAATTGTCACAACCCACACTAAAGTAGTGTGTGGTTAGGCTAAAAGAGGCCAATGCGTCCACATGTCAAAAGGGTCATTAAGATTATATGAAAAGAGGCACAAAATCAGCCCATATAGAGACCCTAAAAGAGGTCAATGTGCTCACATGTTTACAGCCTAAGGAACATAAATGTAAATTGTATAATAAATACTCGAAAAGATGCCAATGATGCACAAAAGAAGCAGCAATGAAATTGCTTAAAACTTCTTAAAAGATGCCAATATTGCACAAGGCAAAAGAGTAAGGAAAACATGTAAGAGTTATGACTAAAAAGGAACATAGAATTAGGAAAAGGAGCCGGTTACCAAATAGTTTCTCGATTAGGAAGGGGAGATAACTGGTGTATGTTATGGAAATTCTATTTGAGAGATTGATTCTCGAGATAAAGCCTTTCATTCAAAGTGAAGAAACTGGAAAATTGCTTCGAAATGAAACAAATTTTAAAGATAAATATTTGGGTTGGTGATTCTCTAAGACACAAGAACTGTTCGTATTCTTTTATAAATTCTAAATTCTATATTCACTATTTTGACAAAAGTTTTATTGTGATGAAATTGTGTGAGTTTTGCTTGAAAACGTAAGCTTATTCTGAAAATATCAAACAAACGTGGAACTAACTTAAACTTTGGTAGGAATAATTGGATTTTTGTCTGCACAGTCATCAAAATTAATTTGCGTTCGTTATAGTTTAATCTTTATTTACACTTTAACTTTTTTGAAAATCAAAAATTTCTGTAAATCTTTGATTTAGGGGGAGAAATTGTGAAATCAAATAAAAATTAGAAATTGCGAGAAATCAAATAAAAAATAATACAACGAAAATAAAATAAAATAAAATCTTGTTTATTTATTTTGATTGTTTAAAACTTGTGTGAATTTAATTCTAATCCATTTTATATTAATTTTATTTTTATTTTTATTTTTTCGTCACGAAATTGAATTCAAAATCATTTTGGGCCGAAATTGTTTTTTGGGCGGGAGTTCGATGTTCGGTGGGCCATGGGCCGAAATCCCCAAAACCCATTAGGGTTTTTCGGGGTACTTAAACCCTCCACCGGCTCTTTCTTTCTCTTTTCTCGCAAACCCTAACTCGCCGTTCCCTTTCTCTCTCGAACTCTCGTATCTACTCCGTCTCTTTCTCTCGTTCATGTTTTCACCTTCAAAAGGTGAAATTCTTGTTGCAAATCATGCGATTGACCTTATTAATATGTTTGTGTGGATCTAATTTTTGGTTTTTGCAGGTTTTCGGGGTCAATTTTGAGTTTTCGTTACCAAAAACGAGGGTTTTCGCCCACTGTGACGTCAGCAATCGATCCAGGTTGTCGGTTGGATTAGGGTCGGACCGAAAAGGTCCTATGACCCGATCCATGTCGACTAAATACCTGCATGCGGACCGAAATCCTCATTCATCCAACTTGCTCCATCCGAATTCGCTGCGACCGGACCCGTCTTGAACTGAAATGGTTCTAGTGGATCGAAATCCTGATTGACCCGCGCCTTTTTCGTTCGGATTAGAGGAACCCGACCCGATCTGGACCGAAATCGATCCCAATGGACCGAAGTCCACCTGATGGACTGAAATTGTCCAAATTTGGGCCAATTTAATCCACTGGACCTTGTTCTCGTGTGCAATGGACCCTTTTAGTGTGTTCTGGACGAATTTCAAGCAAGAATTAGATAATTAATTTGAATTTAAATTATTAAAATTAATTTGCATTTGAATTTAATTATGAAAATTAGATAATCCTTTAATTAATTCACCATTCTATCTAAAGGAAATTATTTTTCAAGGAAATGCGAGTTAATTTAAATTATGCAAGTTATTTTCTTACTTGGATAGCTTGGTGCAGATAAATGGCTGCTACTGCAAATTACTTGAAAAGGTGGACTTCCACAACATTCCCGGCTATCTGATGGATCCACCTGAGGCACACAAGGAAGATTTTGAATCCATGATCAACGGTTTAAACAACTGCCGCATCTCTCATGCGTTACGTGTAAATCCAGTCATTTGCAAAGATCTTATAAATGATTTTTGGAAAGGTGCCGCTATCAGCAAAGAAGGAGAAGGTGCTATGACCATCAAATCTATTGTGCAAGGAGTGGAGATTGTTATTTCTGAGCAAGTGATTCGGGAAGTTCTCGAATTTAGTGACAAACCAGGGCCCCGTTGAAAAGATGAAAACTGGATTGGTTGAAATGTGCTACGAAGGGAGTTACCCACCCATTCTCAAAAAGATGCTTCCTCGTTTCTGGAGATTCCTTCCACATACTTTTGTGCTCTATGTTTTTGGAAGAAAAGGAGGGTCTGATGAGATCAGCCGTGTTACCTCTGCTGTTATTGTCTCACTTGCTCTGGACTGGGAGTACAACTACTCTCGTTATGTGTTTGAGGCAATGTAGAACAACCTGAAGCGACTGAAGAAAGATATTTTCTTGATGTACCCGTGCTTTCTACATGAGGTCTTCAACCAGAAATATCCCCAGCTCCAAAGAACTACAAACAAGCTTGATCTGAAGCTTCTGGGTCTTAACACCTTTATTATGATGAAGCAAGTAAGAAAGAACTCAGATGGTTACAAGGGTTTGTGAAAGCTAGTATATTTGGTAGATTTGCTGATGTCGAAGAGAATCCTGAAGTAGCAGTTGCACCTGCTGCTGATGTCGATAAAATTCCTGAAGTACCGTTGCACCTAGTACTGATGTTGAGAGAGTCAGAGCCAGTCTGGTATTTGGTTATGAACAACTTATCGAAAATGTTAATGATGATGAGGAGAAAGAAGAAGAGACCCAAGATGAAGAAGATAACGAGCTTACAACAAAAGAGCTCGATGATTTGATGGAGAGTGTTTTTGGCCCCTTTGGTAATGAAAAGGAAGTTGAGACAGAAGTTCCCCAGCCATCTGTATTGATACCTCCTCAACAAGATGTTGCTGCTACGGCTTAGCCTGAAGAAGATGATCACGAAGACCCCACTGTCAACCTAGTTCAAATCAAAAGAAGACGAGTGGATCCACGACCAGGAGTCTATCGTCCGGAGACCTTCGAAGATATTCCTGCAACAACATCTATCACACACATTGAAACTGATCCAAGCCCTTCTGTTCAAGAATAACCGAGCCCAGAATTTCCTGAGGTCCGTAGTCCAATGTTCGATTCTAATCCAATGGACTTGGACGATCAAAGCCCAATTCGGGAAACTGCTTATAAGCCCGTTGTCGAAGAAGTGTTAATGCCAACTACGGAATTTCAAGCAGGTGGAAGCTCTTCTAATCCACCCCATGTCGACATATCAAAAGGCAAGAACGTAATGCTCGAATCAGAGTTTGTTGACATGGACTCCCTTCAAAATCGAGTCTTTGAGCTCGAACAACAATCCTTTGCGAAAGACTTGCTAATCAGCAATCAAGAATTGCTGATTGGATATCTTGATGTAAGATTAAGAGAGGTTGAAAAGGAAAATGCTGCCAAAGCTCTGAAGATCACCCAATTTGAAGCAAACCTTGGTGGAATGTCTGCACTATTCATTGATGTGAGGGAGCGGCTGTCTCAAAAGTTTGGAGTTGATTTCTTTGCTTCAGATGCAGAAGAAAACAGAGCTACTGGTACTTCTCGTTCCAAACCTTATACTCCTGCCTCTAGTGTGAATATTGATCAGTACATGGCCACTAGGCCACACACTGCAGAAGATAGGACTGAAGAATAGAGACAGAGAGAGGTTCAAAAGGCCAAAAGAGGAGACACTCTTGTCCGAGTCAACATTGATCAGCATGCCCGTGACAATGACGAACCAGTGATATTTGTTGCTGATTTGAAGAAACGGTTCTCTGACAAGTATGGAGACCGTTCAGGCATAAAGTGTTCGGGATATGATGAGAAAAAGAAGATGTGGTAGGTGAAGAGGAATTCCAACAACATTGAATACTATGACAAGCCCCATAGTTCACTTTATGGACTAGGGTAGACTTGATGGAGTTGTCCAAGGCTTCATTCCACAATCCGTCTGCAGATCTAGTGGCCTGGAGATTTTATAGATTCTTGGATATTCAAGTGCACAATGACTTCAGGGGAATGTCAACTGCCAAATCCTTTACCAAAAAGGTCAGAGGTGTTAGAGACCCTTCAGGCAAACGGATCAAGAACGTTTTCCGGCATGCCACCGACAAACTTAAGACCATTCCAATTGCCAAACCGCTTACAGAACATTCGCTTTACGATATGGAGTTTTGGGCATTTGACCTCGCGTCTCACACTACAGTGATAAAGATCAAAGATAATCAGATTCGTCTGATCGAGCCTAAGGATTTATTGATGTTTGGCGAACATGACATCAAAAAGCTTGCTCGCACGCAAATATTGTGTGAAATCCTCTCCTGGAAGAAACCGCCAAACCATTCAAAATAATTGCCATTAGAATCGCTGAAAGAGGTTACTAGGCTGGAGGATTGGGTCGCGCTGATATGAGTCTACTAGATCGTTAGCTTTAAAAGGAGTAGAAAGCAATAAACCAAGGGGGAGATTGTTGGGCCCTATTTTAGTGTTGTTGGTCAAAATCTAGTAGTGGGTCTCGAGTTCTACATGGTTGTGATCTTATGTATGTTATTTGAAAAGTTAATGTGAATGAATACATTTTGATCTCTACTTCATCTTGTTATTATTCTTGAATACTATTCAATTGGATTTCTGCACCAATTGAATGATTATATGATCGATATCGTTTTTGAGTGATTTCGGGACTAGCACGCGGTGACGACCGTTCTCAACAGACGATCCGATTTCGACTAGGAGGCGTGCACCAGGAGTGCACCGATGCGGAGCTTGCATGGCGAGCAGGCATTTACACTGAAGAGGAGACTGCCAACTTGCATTTCTTGCCCTTCCTTGCTACATGGACCACCCATCTTCGCGATGGAGTGATGGAGGCAGCTATTTAGGATGAGATCCGCGATGTTGTATTTACTATGTCCGGTACCTCCTGCACTATACCATCTCCGATACACCGACTACTACATAGGATTGTCGCCTACACCCTTACTGAGCGCAAGGGTGGCAACAAGGTACCCAAGAGTGACCTACCATTTATGTGGGCACTCCTCCGAGCTGACAGGTTCTATCACCTTCCTTACCTTTTAGCTCAGTTCTTGGTTGATAGGGCCGCACAGCCCAGATCGGCTGGCCCCTTGGCCCGATAATATGACCTTTTGCCGATCGAGGTTACGCGACAGTTGACTCCATTTCATCCGAGACCGATAGGGACTGCCTTCTTGATGGCGATGGAGGTTGTTTAGCCCTTTGGTCAAGGTCGCTACTTGTTAACTGGCGCGCCTGAGCCAGCTCAGGCTTAGGATGTGGAGATGGATGGAGCTGAGATACCGGCTGTATAGTCGGAGTTTCACATTTAGCGACGATAGAGGCGTATGAGAGATCCGGCACCACAGGCTCTTCAGGATCAGGGGCCGGTAGACAGGAAAGAGTGATTTGATGCGAGGCTCGCGAGAGTAGAGATGGCCAAGGTCAGGATAGAGACCACTCAGGATGCATTAATGGTCGGTCAGACAGAGATTCTAGCCGAGTTGCGCCTTATCAGGAGACATTTGAACATACCATCACCACCGACTGGTGGAGGCGACGGGGCAGGTCCATCTAGCACTCAGCACGATGATGAGGACATTGAGTGATATTTCTTGTACATTTTTATTTTATTTCTTTATTTTTATTTTTATTTTTAGTTATAGTTTTCTGTATTTGAACCTATGCCTGTAATTAAACATGAACATCCTTTGCATGAGCTGATATTGTTAGTAGATTACCAATATATGTCGAACTGTGATTGTGCTCCAAATGTCTGGAGTTGCATAACGCAAGTGTGGGGTCACCGTACACCTGCACTTGTGTTATGCCTACGTGTTTACTGCAGCGACCCGACTCCCCAGAAACTGTACCAAGGATGCATCCTGTACGTACGATCCCGTGATGCAAGCATTTCAACGTTCCTAAGGTGTAGCTCTTTTCTCCCTTGTTTTGATTTTGTTTTGTACAACGAGTTTGTTGTACGGTTTATAGTGTGGGGTGGGGACAGTTGAAAAGAGTTTTTTTTAGAAAAATTCACAATTTTCAATTTATAGTAAATTTAAAAATTTTAAGAAATTGTAACTTAGAAACGAATAGGTTTTGAATATTGTAGCATTATGGTATTTTTCAAGAAATACTCTTTAATTGTCATCATGCGTTTTTAGATAAAATAAGTTGAGTATTTAGGAAGTTAGAAAATTCTGGACTTGGAATATCTTAAGATTCGTATTCATTATGGGATTGTCAATCAGTAGCCTTCGTTGTTTGAGTCGGTAGGATCGAAAAGGGTGGCCTGTATGGCATTTATGCACCTGAATACCTAAGATCGTTTGGTATGGGATAGTGTTTTCGAAAGCTCGTTACACAGACAACATCGAAAGTCATAACGGCCTTTAGAATCTAAATAAGTATGTTTGCACAATTGTAAACTGAAATTTTCTAATCAGTGGTTCTTTTGAAAGTCGTGATTCCCAAGAGGTATTTTGGTCAATTTTCCAAAAATCATTTTTATCTAACTCCCCGAATATAATAAACTTTGAAAGTAAAAATATTCAAAAATGTTTGAGTATTTGTTAGAAGTTCTTAAAAACTCTACTTGCTTGGGACAACCAAGGCACACGTGTGAGGTGTTTGATGACGCCTAGTAATGTTAAGCATTATAGTCGTTATTGAGCCAGGATTTAGCTGAATTACACTCTTAATACTATCGATATCACTCACTTTTGTGCCAAGGGCTTGTTTCGTGTTTTAGTTTAACTACAAGGTAAAAAGTGTACAAATTGGCAAACTTGGAATCAAAGCTGAATTCAAATCTAAATGACACGCGTGGCACGTACAAAGTAGAGATGCGACGCTGACACGTGTCTAACCCGGGTGAAGGTTCAAAATTTCAAAGTGCGAACATCGGGGGATAAGGTTGACATGCGCAGTGTAGAAGACCATCCCACGACGCGTATATGCCAAATCCGTAACTATAAATAGAGAGACACTCATGCATCTTTAACTCGAAATTTCATAGCTTTGTCGTTAGATTCAATAGTTGGCTAGTTTTTGTTACTTTATTTGTTTTTCGATTATCGTTCATTGTGTGCGATCGATGGTTCTGATATGTAGAAAAACATTGACCACCTGGATTGGTTTAGTATCTATAATCAAAAGCATTTAGCTCTGATTGGATTCGGTTTAATGCAAGTTCATGTTGAAATCATTTTATTACAATTTGACGTTTTCGGTATCAATCGTAGTTCTTTAGTTTATTTTTTCTGATTCAAATTGCTTCTGATTTCCCGAGTCTGATCTCGGAGTCAGATTAGTTTTGTTTGGTTGATTATGATCTATTACTTCGGTGTGGATCGATAGAATTAGTTTCCGATTTTCGTGTTGTTTTTGGAATCAAGTGTAAGAATAGAAGTCGTCTATAGAGTGACACTATAGATCGGTCATATTTGACACAAAGTGTCAACCACGAACTCCTTGGTTCGACCCTTACTTGCCGCTAGCTAGCGAGCCATATGGTTTTATTTAGTATTTTTGACTGCATCAATGACACATCGCGGTCGTTGATACGGTTAAAAATACAAAATAAAACCTTACAGTCTACTAGTAGCGGTAAGTAAGGGTCGTAACAACGAGTTCGTGGTTGGCGCTTTGTATCAAAATATGATCAATCTATAATGTCAATCTATAGACGCTTTCTATTCATACACTTGTTTCTGAAAGAACTCAAAAGTACGAAAATGAAATTTAATCTAACAGTCAAACTAACCACGCTATTCTGATCTGGGGACCAACTCAAAAAATCAGAATCAAAGCAAATCAAAAACGATCAAAACGAAGAACAATAAACAATACCAAAATCATAGCTTGTAAGAAAATGCAATCAACTATAAATTGCATTAAACCAAAACCCGAATCAGAGCTAAATGCTTCAGAAGACACAGGAACCAATTCATATTAACGTGGTCAATGGTGTTCTATAATACAGAACCCTGATCACACCTACCAACGAAAAACCGAAAAACGATAAAATAACTAAAAGCTAACCAACTATGAGATATACTACTAAAGCTACGAATTTCTGAGTCAAAGAAGTCTGAGTGTCTCTCAAAGGTGCAATCTTCGCTCCCAAATCATGAACCTTGGCTCTCTATTTATAGTTGCAGATTTGGCATGTATGCGTCGCGACATAGCCTTGTATGCGGCGTGGGTCAACCTTATCCCCCATTTCTTCGCACTTTGAATTTCGAATCTTCACCTGGTGAAACAGCTCACAGTGTCGCGTCACTCCTTGATACGCGGCGCACGTGTTACATCGACTTGGAACCAGCTTGGCTTCCAACTTTGGCAAAAATATGCACTTTTTACCCTGTATTATTATAAAATACCATAGAAGCCTGACAACGCCTAGTGATATTACATATTTTAGTCGTTGTTGAGCCCTATTCTTAGTGAATTTATATCATATATATCGTGGAGGAAAATAATGAAAACAGGGACCAAAAGCGTGCAAATTGGAGAAAGTTTGGAGAAGAAGCAGAAATCAGGAAAATACGTACGCACGCCGCAGGTTTCACAAAGGCGCGACGCGGCTTCAAGGCGGTGGAACAAATTCAAATGCCGAGAAAACGGGAGAAGATTAGTACGCATGCCGCGGTTTACTTAATTGTGCGGCGCGGCTGCGGGAAAATTGCAACTATAAATAGAGCCATTTACAGCCGAAAACCCTAGCAAAGACCCGGTGGAAAAACGACCTAAAGGCTCTTTGACTCCGTGATTAAGCATCAGCAACCTCTTATTTGGTATTTCTTTGTGTTAGAATTTATTTTCATTTAGCTAGATAGTTAGTAATTGTTAGCTAGTATCTTTGGGAGTGACAACCACTGATATTAAGCTTTAGTTTATGTTTTTGAATCATTTGGTTACTGTTTGTACCTGTGGAATTCGTTTTAGTTAATGAGAATCATTTGGTTACAAGTGATCTTGGTTTTTCGGTGTTTTGATGATTGATATTGATTGTGTGTGTTTGGATTGTGATTGGATGATTGTTTTGACCTTGTTGGACTGTTTTCCTTTGCTGATTTCAGTAGCCAATTAGGTTAGTCTTTTAGGTTTGAACTTTAGCCAATGACTGTCCCATTGGATTTTAGTTATTGGTTTAGTTTATGCCTTGTTTCGGTTTGTGTTTGGATTGTTTGATGCCTTTGTTTACTTCTGAATTAGAGATGCACTTCTGATTTCAGAAAGTAACTAGGTTTGGTTTGAAGCTTAGCTTACTCTATGCTTAGTTTGGGATTGTTCAGTTTAGATTTTCTGAGTTTTAATAGCAAGGGTTTAGAAACTAAAAGTCCTCCGACTATAGCGTGACACTATAGTTGGTAATCTGTCATCTGGTCTGACCACGTAGCTCCTGCGGATCGACCCTGACTTCCACTGTGCTAGTGTGTGTTAGGTTATTTTCTTATTTTTGACCGCACGACGACCTAGGCGTGTCAAATTTTGGCGCCGTTGCCGGGGAGCTGTGAGCTTAGATTAGGTGATTAGTAGGAATTTTTGTTTCTTGATTTTCTTTGAGTTTCATTTGGTTAGTTTTTGATTTTTGATTTTTCGGGCGTGTTGCATTAGTGCATGCGTACCCGCAGGGGTGAGCAATTATCCCCTTTGCATTTTGACTCAGAGATTGAGCGAACTGCGCGCAAAAACCGTGCACGCAGGCGTTTAAATACAATGAGTTTCAGTCATGTCAGTAGTAGTACAGTAAGTGTTGCCCAGGAACCATCGGGTGAGGCAACGTGGATGGCTTTTATTCCCCCAGTTTCGGAGTTTCAATTCGGGAGCACGAGTGCTTCTGGTGGTGCAGTTTCAGCCCCTGTACCCATACCATCATGCACTCCTCCATCGATTCCACCATTTCCACAATCCACCAACCCATTCACCTCTGCAATGTCTTGGGGAGAGCCGACCCATGATGGCACCCCAGTCTCTAGACAGCAGACACCAACTTCTCAACCATTTTCACAACCACAACCAGTACTATTTAAACCTCAACCCACATTCCAACCTACACAACCACAACCATACCAGCCACCTCTTCAGCAACAGTACCAGTATCCAGAGGAAAAAGAGAGATATGATGAAGAAGATGAAGGATGGGTGCCACCAGCACCACAGCAACTAAGGATTCGAGGTCGAGGACCTCTGTGAAGAGCACCGCAGTATCAACCACCACAATGTCAGCAGGAATACAATGATCATCATCCTTACGGTAATCCTGCCCAACCTTTATATTTTGCACAACCGAGAAGGCAATCGGTTGCATCACATTTCCAGCCACGGGAGTATGATGACTCATCGCCCATCTATATTCCTGATGATGTAGAACACTATGTAGAAATTAGGCCTCAGCTGATAGGAATATTAACTCAATTCAGAGGATATAAAACTGACGACCCATACAATCATATGTATGAGTTCATATCTATCGCGAATGCTAATACTCCTAGAAATGCCAATAGGGATGCTTTTAGATTAAGATTATTTCCTTTCACATTAAAGGATAAGGCCAAATATTGGTTCACTTCTCTTCCATCTAATAGTATCACTAGTTGGGATCAACTCAAGGCGAAATTTTTACAAGAATTCTACCCAGATAGTAAAACCACAGAGGTCAGACGAGAAATTCAAAACTTTTAGCAGCAGCCTGGAGAGGCTTTCCACGAAGCGTTTGATAGGTTGAAGGAGTTATTGTGATCCTGCCCGCACCATGAAGTTCCCAAATGGCAGTTAGTGAAGTTGTTCTTCGAAGCAGTCAGCAAAACACATCAAGCTATGATAAATGCCTCGTCAAGTGGGACATTTATGTGGCAAGAGCCAGAAGACGCTTGGAGATTCCTGGAGCAATTGAGCTTAGGATCGAAGGTTAGCGGAACCATGAAAGATAATACAGTTTATGTAGAAAATATGGAAGCGGAAAGCATGTGGAAGACAGAAATTCAGAAGGAGCTCAGTGCTGTGAGTAAGAAGTTTAATCAAATGCTCGTGAGGTTTCAGCAAGAGAAAGGAGCATATGTGTTGCATGGGAAAGTTATATGTAACACATGCGGGGGTATAGGACATAATCACAATGAATGCTAGATGACTCATGAGGATATTAGTCAAGTACACGTGTATGGTCAATTTCACAATGCACCAAGACCATTCCGAAGTAATCAACAACGGGAAGTAAGGGAACAACCAATGAGGCAGCAGCAGATGCAACCTCCATCGCCAGTGGGAGGTATGAACATTGGTATACAGGAAATCTTTGGGATGTTAGTCAAGCTTCAAGAAGTGGAGAAGTCTCATTCAGAAGCAATTCTGAAGTTAGGAGAATTGATTATTAAGATGGAAGAGGATAGAACTCAGGAAAGGGCGCAGGCGTCAAAGGTACAAGAAAATGAGGTGATCACGCTTAGGAGCGGGAAGAAACTGGATAATAAAGTCACAGCCCCGCCTATGGATGAAGATAGTGATGTAGAGATAATCTTTGATGAAAAAGAAGAGATGGAGAAAGAAGAAAAGAAAGAAAGAAGAAAAGAAAGATAAGGAGGAACAAGCGAAGAAGAAGAAGCAAACAAGTACATGGGAGAAAGAAGAATCAAGTGGGACAGTTCCTTTTCCTACAGCTTTGGAAAAGCCAGAGAAAATACCATATGGGAAAAAGGGGCCACAGGCAGAAGATATGTGGGAACTGTTTAGTCAGATTAATGTTAACATTCCATTAGTTAAACTCATTAAGGAAGTTCCCACGTATGGTAAGTTTCTTAAGGATATGTGCATACATAAGAAACATAAGGACTTTGGAATCACTTGACTTAGGATCACTTGATGAGTTGAGTTCTTAATGTGTCAAAAAATGAATCACCCAAAGATCCAGTTGGACAGGACCTTGGAATCATTTGACTTAGAGTCGGATGATGATTAAGTTCTTTATAAAGCACATGTGGCAAGAAATAAATCACCCAAAGATCCAGAGGATAGGATTTTGGAATCAATTGACTTAGAGTCAACTGAAGATTGCAAGCCTTGAACAGAATTAACAAAGTCATAAGTTTACATAGAGATGTAAAAGACATTGAGATTAGGAGCAGCGAACACATCAGTTGCTGTGTATTGCTCGAATCTTCAAAATTGAACACAATTGTTTGTACTTCACGATATTTGTCATTCGGTATGACGAATATGACTTCGCTTATCAGAATAAGCGATTGGATTGAAACCTTGAACAGTTCAAGGACTTCAAAGGAAGTACAAGACCCACAGAACCTGAGTGACAACATAAACTGGGAAAATGTTTCACAGTTATTCTCTTCCACGAACATTAATAGTTATAATGTGTCTTAGGGAAGATGATTGAGCATTGGTCGGAACAGTTCGATCCTCAATGTATGAGATACATTGTCAATTAGTTTTCGATACATTGAATACTATACCAGTCAGACCATATAAACCATATTCCAACCACATCCTTCGACTAAGTAGGTTTTGCAGACACTGTCTGAAATGTAAAGCTGGGATTGTCCCACTTGTACATAAAAAGTTCAGGGTCTTGTAGTGTTCGTCCGAACCTCATGACTAGCCTGAACCTAATCAGAAATGTCGTTTCACTGGCTATCCCACTGTACCTGTAAAAGAAGAGCTCCTTTAGAAAGAACTCATGTTCTAAGGAAACAGTGGGAGTTGGGACAGTCCTGAATGAGTTCAGGATTAGCCAAGTGAAACAACCTTTAGTCATCACTAGGCTTAGAGCATAAATCAGATTTTTGTTCTAATACTGACATAATCTTCTCTTCACCGGTAGTATTGATCACTGTCATAAGTAGTTATGATCGGGGTGACATACCGAATAGTGGTAAAACACTATAGTTGGTACGGATTTACAATCATACTACTTGGAAGCATTGGTGAGCCCGGTTGCTGCCAATTGAGAGAATCTTAGGACGAGATACAGTCTATGTGACAGTTTCATGGATTTTATAACTGGTCTTAAAACCAGTGGGAGTAATCATCAAAAGAAACCAACATGGACAGAAACATATCTTCAGAACATCTGGTTGAGTGAGACGATACTCAGAGTCAAGTAATTGACTCCGGGAGAAGCACTCTCAATAGAAGATGAAATCTGAAAGGATACTGCATAATGTAAGTCGTTAGTGGAGCGCGTGTGGATCACCGGCACACTAATAGGGACTCACAAATAATATCCCAGTATAAAGGTACATGGGCCCGTGATTTCCCCGCGGGCATCTCGCAAGAAAGGATATTCAGATTCTCAAAATATGCCAAATGATTGGATTTTGAGAAAGGGCTGAAAGATATCCATTAAGATGTCAAAAAGGTTTGGATTCTCAAAATATGCCATAAGCTCTGGATTTTGTGAATAGTCCATAACCGTGTCAAAGCCAGTGGGAGTGTTGCTGTTATCTATCTCCATATGTGTGTTACATAATGTTTCTAGGAAACATCTCTTTTCATTACAAAGTGTAATGACTTGGTGTTAAGAGTCGGATCGCTATGAAAGACCTAATAGAGATACGACATACTCAGGTGGTTGTAAACATCTATGAGATAGATCGAAACTCTGCCAAAATGATCTTGATGAGACTCAAGATTCATTGCCCTAGGAAATAGTTTCCTGTCATTGCAAAGTGTGATGGTTTGGCATGAGAGGTATGAAAGGAGCAACGTACTCACATAATCCATTGACATATATCAGATAGATGTTGTCATCAGTATAGAACTGGCCATAGTAAGCATGATCTTGATAAGATTCAAGATGCATGAAAAAAGGTCTTCGAAAGGATATAGTTATTAAAGGTCGTGACACAAGGATTATGAGTAATCCTAAGATTCCAAAAGGGTTTGGAATAGGACTAGATCGAATCCAACAAGTTTCTTGGATCGATCAGAAGTGTCATGAACATGTCTTGATGACTTAATGCTTAGAGCATAGTGAGTCAGATTCAGGATATGACCTGGCTGGGAATACTTAATGGATTTGGTACATACGTGAGAAATCATTCGAAAATTATTAGGGGTGAATGTTGAAAACAATTTGAAAAGAGGTTTCAAATAAGGACTTAATGGTTAAAGAATTTCGTTGGCATTCCGATGGAGCGCGTGTGGCTCACCGGCACATCGTAACACCTCGAAATAGTCTTAGGGTGCAGTCATGTGGACTAAAGATCCCGAGAACCATGGAAAGTCACAATACATAGAATGGAGCTGTTAGTGAGAATGACGGTATGACCAAAATTGAAATATCATCGGAAGGATATCCGATCGGATGAAGTGTATCAATGTATAACATTTGAATACATAAAAAGAGTAAAAGGTCAAGTAGACATAGATACATAACACGAATTAAATAGTTTAAAAGGAATCTAGAAACCGATAATAGTTTTATGTAAAATCCGACTTGGTAATTAGGCAAGAGTAGCCATCAGTCAGATTTTATGTTTCAATATGGCATGTTTCACTTCCCGAATAATTTGATTATTCAAAAGTCTACAGTCGCTCATACTTTTCGGGAGTAAGTATGAATGAAGACTATCGTGAATTGGTTTGTAGATTGTCTAAGGAGTTAGACATTGCAGTAAGACTGCTACAACATTCACGAGTACTTAGAAATAGAGATTTGAGTATTGGATAAACCTGCGCTCAATAGATTGCTTCATGGATTACATCACGAGCAATGTTGAGACGATAATATCATATGATCTTGAAGCGGAGACATATGAGTTGAAATTTACAAGTCAGTTGTGCATTGATAATGCGAAAATGCATCAGTAACTCGATGTTACAAAATGCATTGTTGTGTACGATTTGATAAGTAAAAGACACAACCATATGAGTCAAAGCTTATTCGTTCCTTGACCCAGATAGGGAAACAGATATCTGTAGGCCTCTCGATGATTTTGAAGTTGACTAAAGTGCTGGCCAGCCGGGACTAACTTGATGTGTTCAATTAGAATTCTGGAAGTCATAAGCAGAATCGGAAATCGGGAAACAGAGTATCGGACAGAGATTGATCTCGTTCCATGTCTCGTGTCTGAAAATATCTTGTTGGACAAAGGATCATATGATCACTTATCTATGGACAGAACTGACTGGGTCAGAGTTCGGCAGCAGTTTCTTGGAAGCTGCAGGTTGTTTATTAATCATAAGATAAATTAAAGTCATAGACTTATCCAAGTGGGAGACTGTTGGATTAGGTGTCTAAGCCATGACTTTACATTTATATTTATCTTGTTAATTGAAGCAAAGTCCATTTGGGTTGCCCTCATAGCTGGAGGTTAGGATAGAGTTCAGAAGAGTAAAAGGTTGATTTATTAATTGTTTAATAAATCAATAGAATTAATTAAATGGTTTATTAATATATTTAAGTGCTAATATATTAATTAGAAACTATAATAATTAATTGAGATTTAATCTAGAATTAATTGGATTTAATTTAGTGATTAAATTAATTAATTAAAGTGCAGGGGCTGACTTGTATTTATTCAATAATTGAATAACTGGCAAGAGATAAGCCAGGGGCCAAAATGGCGCCACCTTGGAGGCTTCTCCTAGGGTTGTCGAAAACCCTAATAGGGTTTAAGGAAGCCTGGTCCAATTGGCCAACAGGCTTGCCCACCTTGGAGGCTCCTTAGGGTTTCAGGTGTAACCCTTTGGAGGCTATAAAAGGATCCTCTAGCACCCTTATTCTCTGCGCTACTTTACCCAGATAAACTATGCTGGACTGTCTTCTCCATTGCTTTGGGTGTGACTTGCATTTGAGGCAGGACACTTGTGCTGCTAGCTTCAAGAACAAGATCAAAAGGTTGGTTTTCTCAGTTTTGATCTTTAGTAATTATTGTTGGCCTTTAGGTTTTAGTTTATTATCTTCATAGAAGAAAACATAGATCTTTCTAGGGTTGCATTTGAACCATAGGAATTATTTGTTCATTGATTGCATAGAAAACCCTTCAAAACGGTGGATGATTCTACATGCGAATCAGAGTACATAGCAGCGAGTGAAGCGGCAAAGGAAGCGGCGTGGCTGAAAAACTTTATCGGTGACCTTGGAGTAGTCCCGAGTATTCAGGAGCCCGTGGAACTATTCTACGACAACGAAGGAGCGGTTGCTTTGACAAAGGAACCAAGAGACCATGGAAAGTCCAGGCACATCGACAGAAAGTACCACTACATAAGACATAGAGTAGAAGACGGTCACCTCCTTGTAAAGAGGGTATCATCAGAAGATAATCCTGTAGATCCCTTGACAAAGGCTCTGAGTAGGATCAAGCATAATCAGCATGCGAAGAGCATATGATTAAGAGATGATATTAGTTTTTGTAATTAGATAGGATTTTAAACTTATTGCAATCTAAATGTAATTGACTTTGGTGATTTAATAATATAGTTTTGTTGATGAGTATTTGATACTGCCTTTTGTCAATTGTTTAATATTGTGTTTCATTTTGCATGTTTACTTCCTGAGTAATTTTGATTATTCAAATGTTCATAGTCGCTCATACTTTTAGGGAGTAAGTATGAACGAAGGCTGTCATGAATTGGTTTGTAGATTGTCTAAGGAGTTAGACATAGCAATATGATTGCTACAACTTTCATGAGTACTTAGAAATAGAGATTTGAGTATTAGATAAACCCACGCTCAATAGATTACTTCATGGATTACATCATGAGCAATGTTGAGACAATAATATCTTTTGATCTTTAAGTAGAGACATATGAGTTATGTTTTACCAGGAGGTTGTTCGTTGACAATGTGAAAACGCATCGGTAACTCGATGTTATAAAACGTGTTGTTGTGACTGATTTGACTAGTAAAAGACATAAGTATATGAGTCAAAGCTTATTCATCCCTTGACCTTGTCGGGAAACAAATATATATAGGCCTCTCGATGAATTTGAAGTTGACTAAAAGGGTTGGCCAACCAAGACTAAATTGATATGGTCGATTAGTAGTCTTAAAGTCATATGCAAATCAGAAATCGGGAAACAGAGAATCAGACCAGGATTGATATTAATCCATGTCTTGAGTCTGAAAATATCTTGTTGGACGGAGGATCATCTGATCACTTATCTATGGACAGAACTGACTAGGTCAGGGTTCGGCAGCGGTTTCTAGGAAGCTACAATTGCTTATTAATTAGAGGTTAAATTAGTAATTATAGTCATAGGCTTATCCAAGTGGGAGACTGTTGGATTAGGTGTCTAAGCCATGACTAATAATTAGTATTTACCTAATTAATAGTAGCATAGTCTATTTAGGTTGCCCTCATAGCTGGAGGTTTGGTAGAAAGTCTAGGAGAGAGAAACATTGATTTATTATATGATTAATAAATCAATAGAAATTAAATAAATAGTTTATTAATATATTAAAGTGATAATATATTAATTAGAAACTATATTAATTAATTAGAAATTAATCTGGAATTAATTGGAATTAATTTGGTGATTAATTTAATTAATTAAAGGTGTAGGGACTAGAATTGTAATTGTAATTATTCAATAGTTGAGTAAGTGACAATTATGGTAAGTGAATAAACCAACAAAATTTATATATGAAAATATATCATTTAGATTTTGATAAATAGGAGATAAATATGTTTGAATTATTAAGATAAAGGCTTATCTTAATTTGAATTCAAAAAGGCTTATCTCTAAAGGTTTATATGCTTATCATTTGATACCTATAAATATGGAGCCCCATAGCCTCCAAATTTCGTGATTCTCTCCTCCCCAACTCTCTCTGGATTTGGCCAACTTCATAGCCTGGGTGTGACTTCATTTGAGGCAACAAATATTTGTTGTTTTGCTTCCAAGAAACACTAAAAGGTTAGTTTTTCTGTTTTTATTCTTTTAGTTTATTTCTTTTGGCCTTTAGGATTTTGTTATATGTTTAATTAGAAGAAAACATAGATCCTTATAGGTTGCATGTGAACTTAGTGTTTTAGTTCATAGATTTACAGAAAACCTTTCATATATATCTCTCAATCTCAAACATATTATTAGGCGAAAACACGAAAATTCAAGAAGAAAAATTGCTGATAAGGGAATAGTAGTCGATGGATTCATCTCAATAGGTTTATAGTGGTGGAGTTTTCAATTAGGAACATGCTCAAACCTACTATCAGGTTTGTTTTTGTTACTTTTATAATGTTCTAAATTTTATATATTTATGACTTTTACATGCTTCTTGATTTTTAATATTTTGAAGTATGTTGGCTTTCATTTAAGGTCCGCCATCTTGATATATCTAATGTATGGTGATGGTTTATGACTTGTCTTGCATGTATCGAATGAAAGTACCTCTGAAGATGTTTCTTGTAAAAGGGATCATACATGGAAAGTTGTTGGGAGAGAGTGTCAAGCAACTCACATAAGTAGTAACGACGTCTTGCACTACTCGATCCTAGGGCATGAAATTAGTTGTTAAAAGGTAATTGGATCAACCCAATTTTAACATTCTACTGTAAGTTTTTCCCTAAAAAAAGGGGAGTGGACTTGAAAAATCTATTTATTTTATAGCATCGTAATTTTGCAATTATCTTGAATCACTGGTGTAGATAAAGGCGTTTTAAGGATCTACAATATGATGTTACAAAAAGGAATTATCACAACTAATGGATTACTCATATACACAATTTTTTTCATTACTCGATTGTGAGTGTGTTTTGCTGTTCATAGTTATTCATTAATATCTTTTAATCTCCATTTATTTCATATCATCATTTGATCATATTTGTTATTTTTATAGGAAATGTGCACCTCAAGTTACAAATATTGGTCTCCTGTAGAGAATCTGATTGAACGAAGTACAAAAGTTGAGAAGACTTGATGTGTGTTTTCATTATGGACTCCTTTTCATGCGTTGATGTCTATGATAATTCCATGGTCTTTTGAGATTAAATTCCATGTATACTTTGATATGAACTTATGCCCATGGATAAAGTGTTCACCCAATTAGGGGTTTTGTAACGTCCCAGATTCCATAATAAAATTTTCATTTTAAAAGCGATTGAAATACATAAAAAGCTTTGCCAACCAAAACCATTCAAATTAAAACTTAGTGTTTAAGCATATAAAACGTATTTATTAAAACATTTGCAAACATCACCCAGCGGAAGACTTTAATCATTGAAATCCTCAGATGCGGTACAGTCGTACCGTGCTCCAAGCTCAAGCCAGTATTTACCTGAAAAACATTTAGGGTAAAAGGGTAAGCACAAACCTTAGTGAGTTTTCCAAAAATACCACACGATCCATCACATAAACATCGTCATCGGTTCTCGGGCTTGCCCCAATCTGCCGGCAATCATCGTCATCGGCTTTCACCGGCAATCATCATCATCGGCTTTTGCCGGCAAACATCATCATAGGATTGCGCCGGCAAACATCATCATCGGCACTCAAGCCGGCACTGTCGTCCCATAGTCCGACAGCCTTCGACTTTCGTCGGCAAACACATAAAGCACAAATAATCACATTATTAGACAAAGTAATAAAGACTATCTACACATGTGACATCACCCATAGTATAGTGAGAAGACTCACCTTGTTCGCGACCATAAGCTAGACAGCACCCCACGTGGGTGCCCGCCGATCCCGACAATACGCACTTCCAAACAAGGAAAAACCTCACTTAGAACTTTCTAAATCTCGAACGAAATAATCCTATAAGACCAGCATCCAAAGCCCTCAAGTTTGACTAAAAGTCAAACTTGTCAAAAAGTCAACGTTCAACAAAAGTCAACATCTGGTCAAACAGACAGATCACGCCGCTATCTTCAAAGATAGCGCCGCTATCTATACTGTTCAGCCCTTTTTCTTCATTAAGTGCTTAATCCGTTTAGACAAAAGCTCCAACTTTCAGGATTTGTCCAAATCAGTCCCTTAACTCATGAAAACGTGGATTCCATCCACCAATCCTTGCCAAACAAGCTCATGGTGACAAAACTAGTTCCAAAATGATGATTAACAAACTTGAACTTCTTACAAAACCATAATAAGACTAGGCTAAGGTTTTTCTCATGGATTTAGAAGCTAAAGGAAGAAGAACTCATTCCTTAGTTCCTAGATCCCACCTTAGTCCAAGAAATGGAGCCATCATCGTCTCAAGAAGTTCTTACAGGCATCATAACACCAATATCACCCAATATACACAATGATACAAACATTAAACACTTACAATGGTCCAAAGCACTAAAGAAATCAGATCTCCTTGTTCACACTAGCTTCCTTAGCACCTTGCTTCTTCTTCACTCCCAAACATCCTCCAAAACTCCATAATACGAACCAAGAACACAAGGGAAGGCTTGAGAGAGTTTCTATGGTGTTTCCAAAGGTTCTAGAGATAAAATGGCGGACCCTTGACAACGCCTAGTGATATTACATATTTTAGTCGTTTTTGAGCCCTATTCTTAGTGAAAATATATCATATATCTCGTGGTATTCTCACTTTTCGTGCCAGTACTTGTTTGGAAGAAAATAACGAAAACAGGGACCAAAAGCGTACAAATTGGAGAAGGTTTGGAAAAGAAGATAAAATCAGGAAAACACGTACGCGTGCCGCGGAATCAAGCACGCGCGACGCGGATTCAAGGCGGTGAACCAAATTCAAAGGCCGAAGAAAACGGGAGAAGATAAGTACGCGCGTCGCGGTTCACTTAAATGCGCGGCGCGGCTACGGGAAATTTCAACTATAAATAGAGGCATTTACAGCCGAAACCCTGAGCAAAACCCTGGTGAAAAATCGACCGTAGAGGTTCTTTGACTCCAAGAATTCGTTTTCAGCAACCATCTTTTGGCATTTCAGGTTTTATAATTTAATTTCCTTTTGGTAGTAAGTAGCATTTGTAGCTAAAGTCTTTGGGAGTGACAACCACTGACTTTGAACATTTTAGTTTTCTGTTTCATATCATTAGTTACTGTATTTGACCACTGGAATTCAGTTTTGGTTAATGAAAATCATTTGGTTACAATTAATCTTAGTTTTTTGGTGTTTTGATGCTTATGTTTGATTGAGCTTGTTTGGATTGTGTTTGGATGTTATTTTGACCTTGTTTGGGACTGTTTCCCTTGCTGAAATCAGTAGCCAACTAGGTTAGTTTTTAGGGTTTGAACCTTGGCCAGTAACTGTTCAGTTGGACTGTAGCTATTGGTTTAGGTTATTCCTTGATTTGGGTTATGTTTGGATTGTTGAATGCCTTTGTTTACTTCTGAATTAGATATGCACTTCTGATTTCAGAAAGTAACTAGGTTTAGGTTAACGCTTAGCTTAGTCTATGCTTGTTTTGGAATTGTCTAATCTAGGTTTATGAGTTTTTGTGACAAGGCTTTGGAAACAAAAGTCCTCCGACTATAGCGTGACACTATAGTTGGTAATCTGTCATCTAGTCTGACCATGTAGCTCCTGCGGATCGACCCTGACAACCACTGTGCTAGTGTGTGTGTTAGGTTTTTCTTATTTTTGACCGCACGACGACCTAGGCGTGTCAAATTTTAGCGTCGTTGCCGGGGAGCTCTGAGCTTAGTATAGGTTATTAGTAGGAACTTTTTGTTTCTTGATTTTCTTGAGTTTCATTTGGTTAGTTTCTGGTTTTTGATTTTGCGGGCGTGTTGCATTAGTGCATGCGTACCCACAGGGGTGAGCAATTATCCGTGCCTGTAGGTGTTTGAATATCATGAATTCCAGTCAAGTTAGTAGTAGTACAGTCGGTGTTGCCCATGAACCATCAGGTGAGGCAACGGGGATGTCTTTTATTCCCCCAGTTTCAGAGTTTCAGTTCGGGAGCACGAGTGCTTCTGGTGGTGCAGTTTCAGCCCCTGCACCCATACCATCATGCACTCCGCCATTGATTCCACCATTTTCACCAGTATCACAACCACAATCCACCAATCCATTTACCTCTACAATGTCTTGGAGAGAGCCGACCCGTGATGGCACCCCAGTTTCTAGACAGCAGTCACCAACCTCTCAACCATTTTCTCAACCACAACCAGTATTTTTCAAACGTCAACTTACTCAACCACAACAATATCAACAACCTCCTCAGCCACAGTACCAGTATCTAGAGGAGGAGGAGAGATATGATGAGGAAGGCGAAGGATGGGTGCCACCAGCACCTCAGCAACCAAGGAACCGAGGTCGAGGACCTCTGAGAAGAGCACCACAGTATCCACCACCACAAGGTCAGGAGAAATATAATGATCATCTTTACGGTAATCCTGCTCAACCTTTATATTTTGCACAACCGAGAAGGCAATCGGTTTCATCACATTTCCAGCCACGGGAATATGATGATTCGTCACCAATTTATATTCTTGACAATATTGAATCTCAAGTAGAAATAAGGCCTTAGTTGTTAGGGATATTGCCAGAGTTTAAAGGGTACAAGCAGGATGACCCGTACAATCACTTATATGAATTTATAGCAATTGCCAATGCTAATACCCCTAGGAATGTCAATAGGAACATCTTTAGGCTTAGGTTATTCCCATTCACTCTTAAAGACAAAGCCAAATATTGGTTTACGTCTTTACCATCAAACAGCATTACCACATGGGATCAGCTCAAGGCCAAGTTCCTACAAGAAGTTTATCCGACAAGCAAAACAACGGAGATCAGGAGGGTCATTCAGGACTTCCAGCAAAAACCAGGATAAGCTTTCACGAAACTTTTGATAGGTTGAAGGAATTGTTACGATCCAGCCCGCATTATGAGATTCCTAAATGGCAGTTAGTGAAGTTGTTCTTTGAAGGAGTCAGTGAAACACATCAGGCTATGATAAATGCCTCGTCAAGCGGGACATTTATGTGGCAAGATCCAGAGGAAGCTTGCCAGTTCTTGGAGCAGTTAAGCAATGGCTCCAAAGCAAACTTTTCTACGAGAAAGACTGTAGGCACAGCAGTAGCAGTGGGAGCTGATGCTGATTGGAAGAAAGAAGTAAAAAAGGAAATAAGTGACTTGAATAAGAAGTTTGACAGGCTCATGTCGACGCTGCAGAATGGACCGCAGGGTCAATCACAAGGAGGTCAATGAGGACTGAAAGTTCAGGAGGCAAACCAAGTTCATGGCCAGGGTCATGGTCAGTACAACAATGGACGACCCTACAGACCATATAATCAAGGGCTGCAGCAGAATTTCAACAACCAGAGGCAGAATAATTACCAAGGTCAATCATCTAATCAGCCTAGGTCATACCAGTCTACAAACAATAATGGAAATGCAAGTGGGAGTAGCAGCAATAATAATAGGGGGCCCAACAATGCTGTCAACAATTCCCCAGGAACTCAAGAAGAGATGATTGCAAAAATGTATGAAATGTTCAGTGCTACTCAGCAGCAGTCCCAGGCCAATGCAAAAGCTATCGCAAACATGGAAAGGCAAATTGGACAAATAGCCGAGGATCAGCAAAAAAGGGACAATGGGAAGTTGCCAAGTACTACGGAGGTTAATCTGACCCACAATCAGCGAGCCGGGAAAGAGCACGTGAATACTGTTGAGGCTGAATGGAGAAAAGTGACTTTAGAGGACTTATTAGATTCAGGAAGTAAGGCAGAGTTTGAAAAAGGAGAAACAGTTCAGGAAAAGGAGGAGACTAAGGAGATTAAAGAGGAAAGTAAGGAAAAAGAAATTCCTATTGAGGACGGAACTCAACCAGAGGAGGACACGGAGGTTTAGGAAGAAGAGTAGTCGACGGTGGCAGGAATCAAGCAGAAGAAGAAAGATAAGAAAGGGAAGAAGAAACAAGAAGCACCCAAACCAAGAGGGCCTTTGATAAACCAACCGCTGTGGGATGAACTTAAGGATGCTCCTGAGGATACAAGAATCCTTCAGGAGATGTGTGAAAGAAATGAAAAAAGTAAGATTCCCACACCAGACACCGTTAGATTGACGATTAAAGCAGTGAGGCACTGTTGGGAGCACTGCCCAAAAAGGAGAGGGATCCTGGATCGCCATAGATCACTACTACTGTAGGAGATGTGGTCATTCGGAACACCTTGCTAGACTTGGGAGCAAGTGTAAATGTGCTGTCAGGATACTTGTATGATAAGTACAAGAATGAAGAAATAGAGCCAGCAAAAGTTGTAGTACAGCTGGCTGACCAGTCAACAAAGGTATCCCGGGGAAAATTGACTAATGTCATAGTCAAGGTTGGAGACTTCTTCTATCCGGTAGACTTCTTAGTCATGGAGTATGAAAGCTTGGACTACGCGCCTGTGCTCATTTTAGGACGCCTATTTTTAGCTATGGCTGGCACGGTAATTGACTGCAAGACGGAGGATGTGGACATCTCCTTTGGGATGCGAAAGAGAAGGCTGAATGTGTTCGGAAATCCTTTATCTTTACCGTCATAAAATGATGGCAAACAACTGGACAAAAGTGTGTTAATGGAGCCAGGGATTAGGAGCAAAGAAAAAATCTGGACGCGAACGGGGGAAGGAGGAAGGGAAGAGATTTTGAAGGAAACAATGAACCACCCGTTGGCCACTATTGATAAGGAGCAGTTACTGGATATGATGGAGATGCTAGAAGCGAGACACCAGCAATATGAGAAAGAATCAAGAGAATGGGAAGCAAAAGTTTTCAAGCTTCTGGAATCGCAACAGCAATGGATTAGTGGAGTGAGCGATAGAAGGACTCAGCTCACATCCCTAATGTCGATGATGGCCCATAATTTCATACCTGGGTTTAAGCAGATGCCATCAGAAGTTCCAGCAGAGGAAGAATAGAAGGAGGAGTTCTACGTCTGGCTGAAGACGTTAAACTTAGCGCTTGTTGGGAGGCAACCCATCGTGTCATAGGTTAGGTTCTGTACTTCATAGAAATAATTAGGAAAAATATTATCATTAATTGCAGGTACCAGTGGTCCAAAGCAAGTGTGGGGTCGTGTGAAGAGATTTGAAATTTTAATGACCGCGCCGCGGTTTTCTTACTTACGCGACGCGAGGTCCTAAACCAACCCGATGCGCAGGGGTTGTTTTGGTGACACGCGCACCGCAGGTCTTGCAATTGCGCGACGCGGGAATCGATCGGTCGATTTTCTCCTATATTAAGGTAAGCCGCGGCACTATTCACACACACCACAACTCGGAGCTCTGATCACCAAAAATTCTCGCGTTTTTTCTTGCTCATTTCCTTGCCACTACTACGGTATGTCATTCTAACTAGCTATTACTCATTTAAACTAGTGATTAGGTAGTTAATTTGAGTGATTGGTTCAAAAAGTTCAAAACTTAGAAATCGACAATGTTGACTCATAGGGTATTTGTTTCGCCAAATAGATACCCTAGATGAGTTAGTCGGCACTTAGGCTACCCTGAGGTGTATTTGGATTGAGTTTAAACATGTTAAAATTTGATTTGGGGTTGGTTTTTAGAAACAGCCGCCCGCCGCGCCACGCCCTTACTCTTGGGCCGCGCCGTGGTGCGGTGGAGAAGATGAAGGACTTATTTTGAAAAAAAATTTCTTTTGTGCAGATCACGTTCAGACTAAACGACGACTTCCTCCAGTTTCCAGAGGGGCCAGGGGTCGCTACTGAGTACAGATCGCTGAGAGACGCGTTGACGAGTCGCCGGGTTCTTGAGGCGACCGTTATTGACAGGGCCATCCTCGGGGAGGCCGGGTTATGGGGTGAGATAGAGCCATTTTACATCGCACCTGGACCCATGGGGATGTATCCTTCACATATCGGGGCTGGGACAGGATCATAGCCACCGACGAGGATGTCGTATACACGGAGCTCCTCCTGGAGTTCCTTTCCACCATTGAGTACGCGCCGAGGGCGACGGACCCGCGGGCGAGGTTGATCCGATTTAGGTTGGGAGGCATGCACCAGGAGTGCAGCCTTCGGGAGTTCGCCAGACGCACAGGGATATACGTGGAGGCGGATTTCCAGCACCGCCATTTTCCCTAGTTCTTCGAGTCATGTATTCAGGGGTAGCCGGAGCGGGCTGCCAACATGGAGGCTTGGGCACCGTTTTCCAACGTTATCTATGAGGCAGGGACCTCCCGGGAGAGCCACCTCCGCGACCCACTCCACCGCCTCATGCACCGCATCGTCTCTACCTCCATCATGCAGCGGTAGGCGGTGAGAAGGTGTCTGGGGAGCACATGACGTTTCTCTGGGTTCTCCTCGACCCCTCCAGGTTCATCCACCTTCCCTTCGCCTTATCAGTCGCCCTATCGACCCGTGCGACGGGTGCCTCCGCCAACAGCCCTTTGGGCCGGGGATACTTCATCACCCGCCTGGCCCGATCATACCGGATCCTCACTGCCAGGACTGTTGCCACCTTGACTGCTTTACCTCCATCTCGCACTACTGCACGAGCTCTAGAGAAGATGGGGCTGATCGAGCAGCGGCGCCCGGGACAGTTCATCCGGGCACTGACAGAGCCACCCCAGGACCCCAGCCAGCATACGCTCAGCCTAGCAGGAGACGCCGGAGAGCACCCGCACCTGAGCCAGCGCCAGCAGAGCCACAGCCATAGGAGGACTCAGTGGCCATCCACCGACTGGAGGTCAGAGTCACGAGGATTGAGGACAAGCTTGAGTGGATCGGGGAGGTACTTTTACAGATCGCATCAGCGCAGGGTCAGTGCCCCCGACCATTCCCAGCCAGAGCCCACGATCACGAGGCTGGATCCTCCAGGCCACCAGGTGGCAGTTGATGTCTTTTTCTTTTTCTTTTATTTTTGGGATATATGTACTTAATCTATGACACACCTTTATATTTTGTCTGTTTATATTTTATTTTCTATGTTGCTTTTAATGTTTTGTTGAGTCATGCATGTTATGTCAATTGGGAAGGAGTTGTCTCACACAAGTGTGGGATCACCGTGCCCCCTCCACTTGTCTTGACCACCGGCGTGTTCACTGTTGCGCCACAACTCTAGAATGCGAAAATCAAGAATTCTGTTTGTTCGAATTTGTACCTGTGATACCGAGTACCAACCAAGCAGTCTACCGTCCAAAGGGGTAACTCTTTCTCCCTTGTTCCAAATATTATTTTTCTGTACAACGGGGACGTTGTACGGTTTTAAGTGTAGGGTGTGGACGGTCGAAAGAGTAGTTTTTTTTTTGAAATTTTTGCAGAAATGACCAATTTTCAAATTTTTAGCAACTTTTTCAAATTTTTTTACTAAGTTGTAATTTTGAAACGAATGGTTTGTGATTGTGATAGCACTGAAAAATACTGTTTATTTGTGAGCATGCTATTACTTAGTCAAACTAGCTGAGTTTTAGGAGTTAGACGATTGGTTTGTTTTAGGATTGGAATTTAGGAAGGAAATTTCAATCTGTGACCTTTGTTGTTCGAGCCGGTAGGTCTAAAATGGGTGGGGCTTATGCACCTTGCCACCTAAGATCGTCCGGTTTGGGATGGTATTTCCGAAAGCTCGTTACACGGACAACATCGAAAGTCATGGACAATTCCTTAGTGGCCTTTAGAATCTGAATGAGTAAGTACACTTTATTGTGGACTGAAAGTTTGTAATCAAGGATTCTCTAGAAAGCCATGAATTCCAAAGAACATTCTGATTAGGTTCTCGCGAACTATTTCACTCTAACTCTTGGGGCAATAAGCTTTGAAACTAAACACACTCAAAAAAATTGTTTGAGTTTTAGTTAGAATTTAGTAAAAACTCTCTTGCTTGGGGACAAGCAAGGCACAAGTGTGGGGTGTTTGACAATGCCTAGTGATATTACATATTTTAGTCGTTGTTGAGCCCTATTCTTAGTGAAATTATATCATATATCTCGTGGTATTCTCACTTTTCGTGTCAGTACTTGTTTGGAAGAAAATAATGAAAACAGGGACCAAAAGCGTACAAATTGGAGAAGGTTTGGAAAAGAAGATAAAATCAGGAAAACACGCACGCGCGACGCGGATTCAAGGAGGTGAACCAAATTCAAAGGCCGAAGAAAATGGGAGAATATAAGTACGCGCGCCGCGGTTCACTTAAATGCGCGGCGCGGCTGTGGGAAATTTCAACTATAAATAGAGGCATTTACAGCCGAAACCCTAAGCAAAACCCTAGTGAAAAATCGACCGTAGAGGCTCTTTGACTCCAAGAATTCGTTTTCAGCAACCATCTTTTGGCATTTCAGGTTATATATTTTTATTTCCTTTTGGTAGTAAGTAGCATTTGTAGCTAAAGTCTTTGGGAGTGACAACCACTGACTTTGAGTACTTTAGTTTTATGTTTCATATCATTGGTTACTGTATTGGACCACTGGAATTCAGTTTTGGTTAATGAAAATCATTTGGTTACAATTAATCTTAGTTTTTCGGTGTTTTGATGCTTATGTTTGATTGTGCTTGTTTGGATTGTGTTTGGATGTTATTTTGACATTGTTTGGGACTGTTTCCCTTGCTGAAATCAGTAGCCAACTAGGTAAGTTTTAGGGTTTGAACCTTGGCCAGTAACTGTTCAATTTGATTGTAGCTATTGGTTTAGGTTATACCTTGATTTGGGTTATGTTTGGATTGTTGAATGCCTTTGTTTACTTCTGAATTAGAGATGCACTTCTGATTTCAGAAAGTAACTAGGTTTGGGTTAAAGCTTAGCTTAGTCTATGCTTGTTTTGGAATTGTCTAATCTAGGTTTATGAGTTTTTGTGACAAGGGTTTGGAAACAAAAGTCCTCCGACTATAGCGTGACACTATAGTTGGTAATCTGTCATCTAATCTGACCATGTAGCTCCTGCGGATCGACCCTGACTACCACTGTGCTAGTGTGTGTGTGTGTTAGGTTTTTCTTATTTTTGACCGCACGACAACCTAGGCGTGTCAACCCTCAATGAGTTGTGGACTTCAAAATGACTTAAAATCACGAAATAAACAATATTTCCTGCTTAGACGAGATATCGTCGCTATCTACAGATTTCTGCATGGTCAACGTCGTGAACAGACTGACTCAGCGACTGATACGGGATTTGGCGAGATACCGCCGCTATCTCTATAGATAGCACCGCTATCTATCAAATTCCACCATTTGTCTTATTTTGTCTTTATTAAATGTCAATCTCTCGAAACTTGATTCCGGGTTTTACACTTTGAGTCATTAAGACTTGGAACTTGACTTTCCGGGATTAGGTCTTACAGGTTCATTATATTGATCTCACTATTTTCATGAAGGATTAGGTTGTATTGGCATATGCGTACCTCAACCCGAGCTTCAAGGGTTAAGTCCATTTTCTCATTTTCCTTTTGCGTTTCAAGTTATTTGAAAATTTGTAATTTATGTACATAGAATCGGTTGACTAGTTCAAGATTTAGAAAAAAAAATTTATTTTTATTCCAAAAATAAGTATTTTATCATTTTGACTGCACCTATTTTACAATTTTTGCTATAAAACAAATAAACTTCATCAATGGTGTATTCCTTTATATACATTGATATTTCAAGGTTAAAAAAAGAAAATTATCACCTTACACTAGGATCAGCTTCAATGGAGAAGGTTAACCAAGCTATTATGGCCTGTTTTCAATTTCGTAATATATATATATATATATATATATATATATATATATATATATATATATATATATATATATATATATATATATATATATATATATATATATATATATATATCATATATAAATTACAACCCCTCTAAACATATTAGTCTTAATTTTTAAGACAGTACAAGTATCCAATGCATTCCTTCTATACCCGTATACTTTTGCGTTTGACACGTAACTCCACAAAATGCAACCCATACGGATTGCCAGCATGTCATTGTTTATTTCTGTATAATCCAACGAATGAAAAGAACTTGGTATGAATCCAACGGACATAAAAATTTGCGATAAAGAGACTTATCCCTCTTTCCCATCTAATTTCTTTAATTTGTTTCAAAATATCATAAAAGTAGAACCCGTCTTTTAAAAAGCCAGGTCTTCCGGCTTTTCTCATACCACCAGTCTTTTAAAAAGCCAGGTCTTCCGGCTTTTATCATACCCACGCGGATAAAGTTTTTGTTTTCTATGTTTTAAAACGAAAAGCATTCGGAAAAGCTACAAGCCATCTTTCGCTATGAAGCCGGATCATACCCGCAAGCTAATAATGAAACCCCTCTTTCGGAAAAGCTAGAAGCCGTCTCATACCCACAAGGAAAATGAAGAAGGCGGTGCTACTCTTGATCGGGATCGCTATGAAGCTCCGGCGGTGCTACTCTTGATCGGAATCGCTATGAAGCTCCGCCGTTTTCTCCTCCTTCTTCCCCCTTCAACCACTGTAATCTGTGTCCGTGATTTCTCCTTCTTCCGTCTTCAACCATGATTCCTCAAACCGTATTCGTGCCGATGTCTGATTGCCACTTGATTTTCTGATTTGGTACTCTGTTTCAATCGGGGGCGGGACCGGCCTCCTCCATCGCCAGTTCCACTCTCTTCTATCGGTGAGAAACATCCAGTGCCACTCTCTTCTATCAGTAAATGAAGCGATAGTTTGATAACTGATATTTGCTGATGCCTAACAGGTGCTTGATGAAATGCCTAAGTGGGATCATGTTGGCATGGAGCTAAGGTTATGTGAACAAGAAGATACATGTATCTGGTAGTTTTCTTATTTAAATCCATCATGAAAGTTGGTAAGGCAATAATAGCACTCTCTCATGTAGTTGTTGATAGAGCATTTCCTTCCAAACTGGTGACATAAACCATTTCAGGTTTGGGATTTTTCTACATAGAACATAAATGTTGTAGTTTTGTTTTTGTAGAGATATTCCGACTGTTTAGCTTTCTTGTGATCGCAGAATCTACATCCAATAGTGCGCCGATTGATCTCTTTTTATTCCACATTTTGATCATCTATGGAACAGAGGTTGGAACCTAAACCATGGACCCCACACCAATGAGGTTGGACTGCAATGGTATACTTTCTAAAAAATCATCATCGATACCAATCCCGACATTGGTATACTTTGTTTATTCGTTACTCATATGTATTTGCAATTTGATTTAGCTCAATTATATGCTTGATGAAGTTTAATGTTGTAGTTGAATCTGCTTTAGTTTTATTCAGTTTAGTCTAGCTTACACCAAGTTCATAATATAATTCTACTACTGATTAAACCAAGGTGTGTTTTAATGACAACAGCTGCTTAATCAACAATAATTAATTTCACAGTGATTCTTCTACAAATGCTAAACATTAACAGGCCAAGAACTCAACCAAAGCCTAACAGGTAATCTTATTAACAAATTCACTATAAAATCTAACTTTTACAGAATTTGAAGTTGTTTTTCGTTTTTATCCTTACAGGTGTGGATCATACAGAGCCATACAAGAAGAAAGACTTTTGTAAAAAAGATATTTTTTGCTTCATGCCTCATAATATTAATGCATTTTCATGCTCAAAACAATCCCCATCTTTCAGAGGCCATAGCCCAGTAAGTAAACAGACCCTTTTCGTTCATTAATATGTATTTCTTTATTTTTTGAGTTAATTTTAATTTCTGCTTTGAAGTTCTTTATGCACAAAACAGAAGTTACTCATGTCT
Organism: Cichorium intybus; assembly: GCA_023525715.1. Taxonomy (NCBI): domain Eukaryota; kingdom Viridiplantae; phylum Streptophyta; class Magnoliopsida; order Asterales; family Asteraceae; genus Cichorium; species Cichorium intybus. The sequence goes on along the minus strand of CM042014.1, from coordinate 90,789,033 downwards.
TAGTAACCGGAGGTGCCGGTTACATTGGTTCTCATGCTACATTACGCCTACTGAAAGACTCTTATTGTGTAACTATATTGGTATATGTTATATAATATATGATCTCTCTCATTCGGTTGGAGGTTTAATTGGTATTAGTAAGGTAATTGGTATCTTTTTGGAAAAAATTGTTATATTAAAGCTACCATCTCTAAGGAATGTATTTTCATTTTTTATTATTACAACTTCTTGTTAAAACGTTGATAGTAATTTCATTTTTATTATTTAACTTTTGGTTAAAACATTGATAGTATGTTGCTATAGCTCGAATATTTGATGAAGTATGTTTCTATTAGACAGACTTTTCTTAGTATAACTTCTGGTTAAATTGTTTATTGTAATTTCATTTTTTATTATTACAACTTCCAGGTTGTATTTGTCTTTCATGTTGGTAAAACGCTGATTTAGGAGTGGTGGGGGCGGTGATGAAAGTGGATGACTTGGTTGAAGATATCAAAATTGTTAAAAGAGTTATTTGTTATTATGTTATTCTTTTCGGTAAATTACACTTTGATTATTCTACTAAACCTCTCTTTTACAGTCACATTTAAGATTTATGGTTCTGGTGGCAATGATTTTGAAAATTTTCGAAATTTGAAAATTTTGTAAATTTGAAAATTTTATAAAGTTTTAAAATTGAATAATTTTAAAAGTTTAAATTTTTTAATAATTTTAAAAGTTTGTAAAGTTTGAAAATTTGAATGATTTTTAAAAGGCTGAAAAGTTTGAATAATTCAAAATTTGAAATTTTCAAAATTTTGAATAATATGAATAAATTGAAATATTTAAAATTTTGAAAAGTTTTAAAATTGAATAATTTTAACATTTTAAAAAGTTTTAAAATTGAATAATATTAAAAGTTTGAAAAGTCTAAATGTTTGAATGATTTTTAAAAAGTCTGAAAATTTGAATAATTTTAAAATTTGAATAATTAGTTTATTTCGATTTTGAATGAAATTCAAATTTGAATGATTTTAAAATTCAAATTTGATAAATTTGAAAATTTGAATGATTTTGAAATTTTAAATTTGAATAATTAGTTTATTTCAATTTGAATAATCTGAATAAACCACCAGCTGCTTCCTTAGCTCGGGGGTATTTTTAACCAAACTACTCCAAAAAGTCAGTGTCAGCTTATGAATCCAGGGGTAAATCCGTCCATAAACCACAAATAGAGGAATACGTCTCCTAATTGCCAAGTCTTGGTCTATATGTATCTGTGTGTGCAAGCTTATGAAACTCTGTTTGTATTTTAGGGAAAGCTGAAAACAGTAGCTGCGAAATACCTAGAAGTGAAGTAAGAGTGCTGTCAATAATTATAGAGTTTAGAATTATAGTTGTCTGAGCTAAAAGCAAATGTGGTGTATAGTTGAGCATTATTTTTAAAATAATGGTTTAAGTTATTGTAATCTCTATTATTCTATACGTAAAGGATCCTTTTTACTTTTTAGAATATATGTCATTTGATTTGTTTTGTAATAAAATATGGTTGATTTGTTTTGTAGACAATTTTGAATTTATTTGGGTGTTTTTGTGTTGATTTTTTTTATAGATCCGACAATCCGTGACGAACATATGCCATCGTCATCATTATTTTGAAAATTTTGAATAATTTAAAAATTTTAAAATTTTAAAATTTGAAATTTTTTGAATTTTAAAAATTTAAAAATTGAATAATTTTAAAAGTTTGAGAATTTTGAATAATTTGAAAAGTCTGAAAATTTGAATGATTTTAAAAAGTTTGAATAATTTAAAATTTTCCAAATTTGAAAATTTGAAAATTTTGAATAATTTGAAAATTTTCAAAATGACTGGTTAGATGCCTACGTGGACTCGAGGTCAGCTTCAAATTGCAAATAAGAAGGATAAAATCGTTATTTATCAAAGTCACAAATATAAGCTGTAATCCCAAAAAGGTAGTAAACCCTAACCCTCCAACTCGAAGACTTCAAACAGAAAACCCTCTGAATCGGCGTCAACTTGTTCATAAGCAGTTGTAACGTACATTTCATTTTATCTATATTTTGTCAAAGAATGTAATCTTGCAGCTTAATGTAATGTTCCAATGGCTTTTTTTATATATTTTGGTTCAGAATGTAAGTAATATTCCATTTCATTGCAGCTTAATGTAATGCTCCAATGCATTTTATCTAATGTAATATTCCATTTCATTGCCAATTATAGCATATGACGAAATCGCGAGGAGACAATGAAAGTTTACAATCAGATTATTCTTTTATAATCGAATATATTCATATAATTTGTTTAAATTGTTTCTATTATACAGTGGTTTTTATGATTGTAGGTGTCCACGTGGATCACCTGTAGATCACACCGATATGTGCAATATAGCATTCCACTTCTATTATTGTTGTTATTATAGCATTGTACTTTCCTTAAATGAGAGTTCTGCCCAAACAAAGCATTTACTTTGCTTTATTTTTTGCGGATTATAGTATTGTACTTTCCTTTTTCGGTTTAAAAATTCATGAACACACATCCCCTGCACACACATAAACTTTAGTACATTGCTATTTATGTGATGGATTCTTTCACTTTTTCATTTTTTTAAAATTTATTACACTGGAAATGTTTACTTTGGCAGATTATGGCATTGCATTTTATTTAAATGCGAGTTCTCCCCAAACGAAATGTTTACTTTGTCTATTTTTTTGGGATTATAACATTGCACTTCTATTATTGTTGTTATTATTGCATTGTACTTTCCTCTCGGGTATTTACCATCCCCTATATCGTTGGAAAGGTAATCAATCGCCCTAAAAGAAATTAATCACTCTCATATTCGCCAACTCCCCCTCTCATCTGCAACCTAAAACCTAAAAAGTAATTGCCGAAACAAAACTATTTGCCGCCGCCGCATTGCGCGGGTACGCAGCTAGTATATTATAATACATATATAATATGTACAAATATTTTAAGCACAAGTGTCTTAAATTTAAGAGGTATAAGACTTTAATGCATGGTAATAATTGGGCGGGCATTTGAGATTTGAAATATATTGAAAGATATAAAGGTGTAGTCCCAGTCCAGCTGTGTATCATGCGGATCGGCATGTTTGTATAAGAATCGTTGATATATGCTTCAATCCAACGGCTGAACTGCGTCTAAACTTCCCAATGAAGTCTATATTTAGTCGCCATGGAAGAAGTACTATATTGGTCTTCTGATCAAGACTTCTCACACCCCCGTTTCTCCACTTTTATGTACGCCCCTCTCCATTGCCACGTATCATCGTTGCTGGATCTAAGTCGCTGAACTGTCCACCACTCACAGCCACTTCAAAACCTTAATTTGTCCTCCTTCACTAATCCACATCCCCTGGTACACCGATTAATAAACACCACCACTGTATAAGCCATTATTCATCGCCACACCCCTCCACTGCTCTATCCCAATACCCCGCCTCTGCTACATTCACCACAAACCATAACGCATCGATTTAGAAACCTACTATCGCACAACGAACCAGCACCAGAGAAATAAACTTAAGATTTTTGAAAGAAAACAAGAAAAACATAGGTTTTGCTTGACGGGTAATAAAATTCGAGTTCAGTTTTATTAACATTATTGCAAACTTAAATGATTCATTCTTAAGTATACGTGCTATTCTCGCCGTCGATGTTTTTATTACATGATGAAAGCTGATTTATGCCCTATTTAACGTATTTATTCTTCGGTAATTTATGACAAATCATGTTTTGTCTCTTCACATGGTGTGAATTTTTTTCTACCAACTCTCAAGGTTTTCTCTTAAATTTTTGGAATATGTGTGTGATTTTGGACATTTGATAATAAATGTGGTGAGATGCACATAAATGTTTGGTGAAATGCCCGGTGAGATGTTTTTTTAATTTTCAAAGACAATTCTTTATACTTTTGCCTACTCACAAAGCCAATTTCCTCAACTCACAAATATCGTTTGTATAATTTTTTCAACAGGGGAATTTGTTTTTCTCATTGGATATGAGATATCTTTACTTGATAACTTTTTTGACCATGTGCCCTTTTTGTTTTAGTTGATAACTTTTTTTGACCATTTACCCTTTTTGTTTAGGGTCATGCAGAACGACACCAAATTAACCAGATTATCATTCCCCTGTATTTATGTTTTAAATAGCTGTTGTGTGTATGCGGTTCTGTGGATACTTTTTTGATTTTTTTTATGTACATGTTTTCACATGGGTCACTTTCGTGGACATTGGGTCTATACACAAATTGAAAGCACTATTGATGTTTTGTACTGTGTCGATAGTGAATTGTGTTGGAATTCAAAGTCATCAAGTTTGAAGATGGCTACCATCCAAGTTGGAAATGTTGTTCTAAATTGATGGCTATTAGAAGATCAATTCTAGTTTTGATTCTAATCACAAGTTGGTAGATTAGAGCTATAAATACATCAATTGTTTATCATATTAGACACAATAAATAGAGTATGAAACAATTGTAAGGATTGAGTTTTAGAGTTATATTTCTCAATTAAAATATCAAAGAGTTATTTTGATAATTTTGTTTCTATTATCGATTCTATAATCTTGAATTGGTATCAGAGCTGGTGATTAAGGAGCTGTGATATCATACCCGTAAGAGATGTCAGATGTCGATGATACTGGAGGTGCTACTCCTCAGGTGAGGGAGAAGTTGATCGGTTCATCCAATGTCACATGTCCGATGCTCACACCCACAAATTACACTGTGTGGGCGATGAGAATGAAGGTTGTGCTTCGAATCCACAAGGTCTGGATCATGATCGATCCAGGAACTGACCAAAATGGAGAAAAAGATTGCTTAGCCATGGGACTGCTATATCAATCCTTGCCAGAAAACCTGATAATGCAAATCGGTGAACAAGAATCAGCAAAGAAACTCTGGGATGCAATTAAATCAAGAAACGTAGGGGCTGAAAGAGTGAAAGAAGCAAGGCTACAAACCTTAATGACGGATTTTGATCGGCTCAAAATGACAGAGTCCGAATCGATAGACTCCTACGCCGGAAAGTTGTCCGGTATCGCCTCCAAATCAGCAGCCCTCGGAGAAACGATAGAAGAGTCTAAACTCGTCAAGAAGTTCTTGAAAACACTGCCACGATCGAAGTTTATTCAGATCGTTGCCTCGTTGGAGCAGGTACTCGATCTGAAGTCGGTGGGGTTCGAAGATATCGTGGGCCGTTTGAAAGCTTACGAAGAGAGGATTCGGGGAGAAGAGGGTGGAGAAGAGCAGCAACGGGTTTTGTTCACCCGTATGAATGGCGGTGGTGGCTCGACCGGAGGCGCCGACGGCTCAAGAGGTGGAGGCGGCGGAAGAAATCACGAAGGGGATGGAAACCGTAGGCAGGAATGGGGAAAAAATCAATCTACGCCTAATTTTAATCAAACCGGGTCGGGTAGGTCTGGGTCGGGCGGGTCGGGTGGATCCGGGTCGACTAGTGGGCATTGGTCCAATTCAAACAAATCCAAGCCCAATACAAATAAAACCAAACCCAAAAATCAGCCCAATTCGACTTCGGGCTCAAACCAAAACGCGAAAAAGGATTTATCAAAAATTATTTGCTACCGATGCGATAAATAAGGCCATTACGCGTCTAAATGTCCGGAAAGAATTCAAAAATTCCAAGAAATGCATTTTACCGAACAAGACGATGCCGATGAAACCGTATTTTTTCACGAGACCGTATTTTTGAACGAAGCGAAGGTGATACCATCTAAATACAATTCACAAGACAACGATGTGTGGTATTTGGATAACGGAGCGAGTAATCACATGACGGGAAATCACTCATTTTTCTCCGAACTCAACGAAAGAATAACCGGTAAAGTTAAATTTGGCGATAATTCGAGTGTCGAAATCAAAGGGAAAGGCTCAATAATTTTCCAAGGAAAATCAGGTCAACAAAGATTGATGACGGAGATCTATTTCATACCGGATTTGAAAAATAATATTTTCAGTCTCGGACAAGCTACTGAAGCCGGGTGCGATATTCGGATGAAAGACGACTATTTGACGATGCATGATGCCGACAACTGGTTATTAATGAAGGTACAAAGAACTCCAAACCGCCTTTATAAAATAAAATTGAATATTGGAGAACCAATTTGCCTTCATTCGAGACTAAATGAAGACACATGGCGCTGGCATGCAAGACTTGGGCACATCAATTTCGAGTCATTGAAAAAGATGTCCAAGAAAAATCTAGTCAAAGGGTTACCACACCTTGACAGTGACAATCAATTATGTGAATCTTGTTTGGTGGGCAAACAAACAAGAAAGTCATTTCCATTAATGACGACGTACAAAGCGACACAACCTTTGGAGCTCGTTCACGGTGACTTATGCGGTTCGATCACACCGTCAACGATAGGTCAAAATCGGTACATTTTCACATTAATTGATGATTTTCAAGGTATATGTGGATTTTTCTCTTAAAAGAGAAAAGTGAGGCGTTTTTACACTTCAAGAAATTCAAAGCTTTGGCGGAGAATGAGCTCGGAAAGTCTTTGAAGGTGTTTCGAAGTGATCGAGGAGGTGAGTTTACTTCGCTCGAGTTTAATTCCTTTTGTGATATAAATGGAATCAAACGCCATCTTACCGCCCCATATTCACCACAACAAAACGGTATTGTGGAACGAAGAAACCGAACACTCATGGACATGACACGAAGTATCATGAAGGCGATGCATGTTCCAAATAATTTATGGGGAGAAGCGGTAAAACACTCCACAAATCTGATCAACCGTGTTTACACAAGAGTCCTTGGTGATACAACTCCTTACGAGAAGTTGTATAAAAGAAAACCGAATCTAGAGAATGTTCGTATCTTTGGGTGTCTAACATATGCAAAAGTTGAACCAGTGAATCTCAAGAAGTTGGATGCAAGATCAAGACCACTAGTACATTTTGGTTCTGAACCGGGTACGAAAGCCTATCGACTTTTTAACCCGGCTACACAAAAAATTATCGTAAGTCGAGACGTTATTTTTGACGAAACAAAATGGTGGGACTGGGTCAAAGAAACAAGTACGAAGAATGAAGAACCAGGGTCATTCATAGTTCTATGGGAATATCCGGAGAATAAAACGAACAATGATGTAAACAATGATCAAACAGAATCGATTGAATCAGACCACGAAATTGAAGATGGAGTGCAGGCTCAAGAAGATGAGCAACCAAGTCCGCTCAACAACAACGTGAATAATGTCCAACACCGAAGGTCTTCGAGACAAAGGAATCTTCCAGCTCGACTTCAAGATTATGTGCTTAATCTTAATAACCTGGAAGAACTTCTCCTAACAACTAATGACGAACCAGTATCGGTTGAAGAGGCGAAGAAAGAACCGGAGTGGGTTAAAGCCATGAATGCGGAAATCAGTTCAATCAACAAGAATAATACGTGGACTCTCGTGAACAAGCCTATAGGGGTGAAGCCAATTGGACTCAAATGGGTGTTCAAGCTGAAGAAAAATGCAGATGGCACCATAAACAAACACAAAGCAAGGTTGGTTGCTAAAGGGTACGTGCAACAACCTGGCATTGATTTCCAAGAAGTATTTGCTCCGGTAGCTCGAATTGAAACCATAAGGTTTCTTATAGCCTTAGCCGCTACTAATGGGTGGGAACTTCACCACTTGGATGTCAAAACGGCTTTCTTGTATGGAGAGTTAAAAGAAACCGTTTATGTGTACCAAACGGAAGGATACGTAAAGAGAGGCAACGAGCATAAAGTGTATCGCCTTACAAAAGCACTATATGGTCTAAGACAAGCACCTCGAGCATGGAACACGAAGCTTGACGGTATCTTGAAGAACATGAGATTTCATAAGTGCATGAAAGAACCATCAGTGTATCGAAAAAACAAGGGAGATAACTTGCTAATCTTAGCAATTTATGTTGATGATTTATTTGTCACAGGTTCAAATTTGAACATGATCAAAAGGTTCAAATCTGAGATGTCCAAGAACTTTGAGATGTCAGATCTTGGAAAATTAACTTACTATCTTGGCATAGAAGTTAAACAAGAAGAAACAGGGATTACTATAAATCAAGAAGCATACGCACGACGCATTCTAAAAGAAGCTGGTTTACATGAGTGCAATCCGACCCACATACCAATGAACCCAGGAACAAAATTGTCAAAGGCCGAAGATGAAACCGAAATCGACCCAACACAATATCAAAAGGTGGTAGGATGCCTTAGATATCTCTTGCAAACAAGACCCGATATGGCATACGCGGTTGGAGTTATTAGCCGATACATGCAAAGTCCAAGGGAATCACATGGCAATGCAATCAAACACATTCTAAGGTACTTACGTGGAACAACAGGATACGAAATCAAGTACGAGAGGATGGGACAAAAAAGACTTATTGGTTACAGTGATAGTAGTCACAATGTTGATCCAGATGACGGAAGAAGCACAACTGGTCACATTTTCTACTATGGGTCATCGCCGATAACCTGGTGTTCGCAAAAGCAAGATACTGTTGCTTTATCGTCTTGCGAGGCAGAGTTCATGGCAGCCACCGCAGCTGCATGTCAAGCAATATGGCTTCAAGATTTGCTAGGAGAAGTCATGAACAAGGCGCAAGAGAAGGTGGTTTTAAGAATTGATAACAAGTCAGCTATCGAACTCACGAAAAATCCCGTTTTTCATGGACGAAGTAAGCATATTCATACAAGGTACCACTTCATTCGCAATTGTGTGGAGAATGAATTGGTGGAGGTTGAATATGTACCCGGTGACAAGCAAAAGGCGGATATACTTACAAAGCCGTTGGCTCGAACCAAGTTCAAGGAGATGCGGAGCTTGATTGGAGTCAAAGATGTTTCTAAGATGACTTAGAAATTCGGGGGTGATTGTTGGAATTCAAAGTCATCAAGTTTGAAGATGGCTACCATCCAAGTTGGAAATGTTGTTCTAAATTGATGGCTATTAGAAGACCAATTCTAGTTTTGATTCTAATCACAAGTTGGTAGATTAGAGCTATAAATACATCAATTGTTTATCATATTAGACACAAGAAATAGAGTATGAAACAATTGTAAGGATTGAGTTTTAGAGTTATATTTCTCAATTAAAATATCAAAGAGTTATTTTGATAATTTTGTTTCTATTATCGATTCTATAATCTTGAAATTGAACATAAAGGGGTTACTAATGGAATTTTTTGTGAAGTCAGTTGAAATGCAGAGTGTTGCAACTTCAAAGGTTGATTTAGTCTGATTATCCACATAAAAAGTAGGCTTTTCAAATATATTTAAATATGTTTTTTTGATAAATTTTATTGATTTTGGTATAATATTGATATGTTATTATATAATTCAATGGTTTGATAGTTTATAATTTGGATCTATATACATAGTAAAAACCATTCTGTATTTAGATTGTATTCCTATAATATGGTTAATTTTTTATAATACAATGATGTAATTAGATTATGCTACATAGTTGAATATATATTCTAACTTTAATAAACACAAATATAAAAAAAACTAAAAATGGAATGATTAATTAACAAATTAGTTAAACTATGCTGTTATATTACATACGCAATATTAACTTAGTAAAAATAAAATACACGGGCTAAGATAAAAAGTACTAGAAAAAAGATGGAGGAAACAAGGACCATGTCATGGCTCCTAAGTCCTAACGTGACTTTCTTTGAAGTGAGAGTCAATACATAAAATTAAACATTTAATAATTGAAGAGCCATCATATTTTTTTTTGGAACCAGCGAATAGATATATGGTTTCATCTGAGGGTAATCAGCCCCGCAACCCAGGGCGGTTGGCGATTACCTAAGGCGCAAAGGCCTTTCTCCTCCACCGAATTCGCCTTTCCAGGAAAATCCTCCACATGGGGTTAGTCGGAGTCGAACTCCAGACCTCCCACCACATGGGTATATAACCCGGGTACATCCACCCAGCTAGGCTGGACTTCACTTGCAAGAGCCATCATATATATAACATTTCTTTTCTTTCTTATACATGATTATACAAAATTGTGTCGGAATACGTATACATCAAGAAATATTTTTAACTAAAAATAATAGCATACATATATTTTTAAACCAAAACGAAAACATGTTTTTCTAAAAACCAACCCCAAATCAAATTTTAACATGTTTAAAATATTTGTACCCGAGTTATATACCCATGTGCTGGGTGGATGTACCCGGGTTATACCTCTTAAATTTAAGACACTTGTGCTTAAAATATTTGTACATATTATTTATGTATTATAATATAGATATATAGAGTCCGGATCAAATGAGAACTATTATTTCCTAGGAACTTAGGAACCTTTTGACTGCATTTGTTTTTTCAAAAAATAAATGACATATTACACATAGTCGCTTATATTTAAGACTTTTTGTCAAAAAAAAAATTTGAAAAATAATATGTATACACAAAATGTGCACATATGCACTTTTTTCGCAAATGTGTATATGATCATGTTTCGTGCATATGTGCACATTTCGTATATATATATTATATATATATATATATATATATATATATATATATATATATATATATATATATATATATATATATATATATATATATATATATATATATATATATATATTCAAATTTTTTTTACAAAATGTCTTAAATATAAGCGATTAAGTGTATTATGTCATTTTTTGAGAAAACAATTTTAGTCAAAAGGTTCCTAAGTTCCTAGAAAAAAATGGTTCCCATTTGAACTATATATATATATATATATATATATATATATATATATATATATATATATATATATATATATATATATATATATATATATATATACTAGTTGTGAGACCCGTGTATTACACGGGATGATACAAAAAAATTATTAATTAATAATATCTAAACATTAATAATTTTACATAAGAAATTTGTTTGTGTATCGTGACATCTTGCTTTTGATTTTTACTATTACGACTTTGTATTTTGATAAATATAATTGATTATGAGAATGTCACCGGTACTTAAATCAAATTCACTATTATGATTGGAATCGTTCTTCAAAATATTATGACGTTAGTTGTCTCCCAAATCATTGTACACATTAAAAATAATATGATATTAACAAACAATTAATTTTGAAATTGAATGAGAACAATTAATTATTAAATGAATGATAATTAAACCGATCATTAAGGAGTTAGAAACATTTCAAACCAATTAGTTTTTTTAATTTAAAGTTATGAGAAAATAACATGTGGCAAATTCAATGAGGAGATGACATATGGCTTTGAGTTAATTATTTATTAGGATAGAATATATATATATATATATATATATATATATATATATATATATATATATATATATATATATATATATATATATATATATATATATATATATATATATATATATATATATATATATATACATACTTCTGAAAATATAAAGATAGGTATTTAGGCTTCTAATCAATGTATATATACTTCTAAAAATATAAAAATACATATTTTTATTCTTGAATACGTATAATTAAAAAATATATATACTTAAACTAAAAACGTAAAGTAATTGCAAACTTTAGAGTTTTTTTGTGCGAATTTTTTTATCATGATAACTTGTAAAACTGTGATAATAGATAACGGTAAAAGTTGCATAAAAAACTTTCAAATATAACAAATAGGAAATTGTATAAACGGTATAATCGATAACTTTTTGACATTCATGTCAAATGCTCAAAGTAAGCTAATTCAACATTTATATAAAAAAGCTAGATCACCATGTAGCATGATATCTTAAAACTACAAAGTTTTGAGTTCCAAGTAAATTGCATTATCATGATCGAGGAGAAAAACAACTAGATTTTGAACATAATATGCACGGTGCATTCGTGTATATGTGTTCTGGTTTTCCGTTACTTCTCTAGAACCAAAAATAAAGTACCTCCGAGTTTAGTAGAAAACATTGTCACACTTATTTTGTATAATTGGACCTATGGCCCATTTGATATTGAAATCAAATCGGTTTTGACGATCCGTACATATATCCACCCTGGACGGAAAGAAGTCATGCCTTTAATGGAATGTGAAACATCATCTAGACAGAGAAGGTAACCGTATACCTAAATATGCTCTATCCTTTTTTTTTTTTTTAAAAAGTACCCGGTTTCTTTAGTTACATATACTCTATTTCCCTATAAACTTCCCTCTTACTACTGACTTGTTACAATTACAATGGAAATAAAGCTAATTAATATTTTGAATGTCAAATAGCGATGTTGAGATTGGAACAGGGGGTAGCATTGGGCAAGGTGTCCAATTTCTATTTGATTGTAATAAAAAAGCACGGGATTTTTACAATCAACGTCCACCATCAATTTTCCCCAATGGGAAGATACATTACCAATCGATAACAAGGTTTTTGTGCGATTTTATTTGGATTTGGACATAATACTTTTTTGTGATAAATATTTAAATAAGAAAACAAATAAAGGGTCAGATGGAGTAGTATGAGTCTATGAGATTGTATGTATCCGAAAAGTTCAAAGGATAAGTTTCATCCAAGTGGAATGGCGAGTTTTTGAGGTACTAGTAAAATTCTTTTTTCTTTGACATGTATTTTGAGGTTTAAAAAATCATACACTTCACTTTAAAGACTCCAAATCGCTATATGCCTCGCTGAAATTGCAAGAATACGGCATGGAATGTATTTCAAAGGCATCACTTTGAACAGCGTCTGATGATTTTTTATCAATTTGGAAGTTTTTGATTATTTAGTGTCGCATTTCTTTGACGTCATTTGCTTTTCTTGGGATTTGTTCCACTATAATATCTGTCGGTTTATATTTTAATCTATCTATAGATGCAAACTCGTGCAAGCGAAATGACATGTTTGAAGGCTGATGCTCTTATAAAGGTATCGACTTTTATTTTTAAATTTTGTAATTTGTTTTCTTAAGTAATGCTTTCAAGTGAAACATATCTAGACAGAGAAGGGACCCATAACTAAATATGCTCCATCTTTTTTAAAGTGGTTTCTTTAATCACAAGTATACTCTATATCCCTATAAACTTCCCTTTTACTGACTTGTTACAATGGAATTGAAGCTAATTAATATTTTGAATGGCAAATAGCGATGTTGAGCTTGGAGCAGGGGATAGCATTGCGCAAAGTGTCCAATTTCTAGTTGATTGTAAGAAAAAAGGACGGGATCTTTGTGATCAACCTTCACCGTCAATTTTCATGGTTCTTAGTGCGTGGCGAGATCTGAGTCCAACATCTTTCACTCCTACTATGGTCTCTATTGGACCTCTTCATAAACAAAATAAACTATTACAAGGCTTTGAAGATAATAAAATGGTTTATTTACATCAATTATTGAATCGTTCAGGTTCCAGCCCAGAGCAAACGTTTCAAGTATGTATGGAGAAGGTGAGTAGTAAAATTACTCAAATTAAGGAGTGTTATCCAAAGTCAATGACCTACAACGATACAGAGCTTGCTAGAATGATGGTAATAGATGGTTGCTTCATACTTAATTTCATTCATCTTCTTAGAAACAGCCAAATCCCATTTCGTGACCGGCCACATGCCGGATATATAATTGGTGACCTGGTGCTGCTAGAGAACCAAATCCCGTTTTTTGTTCTTAAAGATATCTTTGACTCCATTGTTCTGCTATTTGAGCCAAATTCCTCTCTTACCAATTATATCGATGTTCTTATCCAAATCTACAATATCTTTAAAGTGGATCTCTTAGTAAATGCCACAGGTGATCATATTCTTGGCGTTCTACACAATGCTCTCCAGCCTGTGCATGAAATCCCATCAGCTACAGCAAACCCAAAGAAGCACTCAGCCATGGAACTGGATAGGGCAGGGGTGAACTTTAGGCCTAATGAAGACGAAAACTGGGCAATGGCCATGAAACTGGAACTGCCTAGGTTTTCATGCTTCCCATGGTTTTGCAGTAAGCCTACTCTAAAGATGCCAATATTAGATGTTCATGATACCACTGAATTGGTTCTTAGGAACCTCATTATATACGAGCAGTCTACTCCAGGTTCTGACTACATTACAGCATATGCCTGGGCCGTGGATATGTTAATTGATACTCCAGAGGATGTTGCCATTTTGGAAAAATCAGGGGTCCTTGTCAATGGTTTAGGCTCGAACGAGAACGCTGCAAATATGATCAACAACATATGTAAAGATGTTGTCTTGATTGATTTCTTTTATCATCAAGAGTGGAAAGATTTGGATACCTACTACAATAGTTACTGGCCCAATGCTGTTGCAGGGTTGAAGCGTACATATTTTAGTAGTCCATGGAGTGTGATTGCCCTATTTGCTGGAATTTTTTTGTTTGTTCTCACTGTCATTCAGACAATCTTTCAAATAAGGCCACAAGTCCCATAACTGTAACTAAACAATACATTATTATTGTTTTTTTCCTTCTTCTGTTGTTTACGATTTACTTCTATGTTTTTTTATTTTCTCTTCCTCTCTGTTTGTAAGTCACCGTATTTTTATTATTCAACATCAGTTTCACTATATTGTTCATATTTTAGCATCGATCTAGGTTTTGGGCCGACTTTCACTCTTTTGTTTTGAGCTTAAGATTATTTATTTGAGAAACGTCATTTGGTCTGGTCTTCTTTTATCAAGTATTCCAATGTGATTTAAAGTTCTGTCCCTGATAACCTTCAGCAACATATCAGTTACAGAAGTATTATGCTATAGTCTCGAAATGAAATGGGAAGAGTACAATTATTAGTCCAATTAGGATTTAAAACTTGTATATTGACATTGGGTGTTTGACTTGATAATTCAGGTCCATTTTGGTATTCACAATCATCACCGCCAGCAGTGCATTGGAGATAACTTGGAAATATCTAGTTGCAAACGGATAGCAGTATAAGAATCAGAGTCATACCCATTATACCCTAAAACTTGATTTACTCATTGTATGTTATGAACCCTGACAAAATAAGCCTACTTATACAAAACAATTCAACATTTTATCTCTCTATATCAATATGTTAATATTAACATACCAACAATAAGTTAGATAATATTTTAATATAAAGTTGAGATCTTCCATTATTTATGACCAGCTTGTACTCATAGAATTCAAACTTTGTTTCAAGTGTTAATTTCTCCCAATCATGAACATGAGCAACTGAAACATTTGACCAAACATATTGTTGTTCCACTAGTACATAATACGTTTGATGCTGCTGTTAAAATCGTTCACTGGTGCGGTTATACAACCGTACCCAAAAATTGCGCATCATTAAATACCAACATTTAATAGTGCGGTGTACAAAACTGCACCAACAATGAATAGAACCGCATCAAATAAGCCTTCCTAAAAGAATAGAACACCGCACTAAATACATATAACCCGCATCATTAAAATAATGCATAAAAAATTTCTAACCGAATCATCAAGAGGTGCGACCCGGATTATACATGGGCTTATTTTGCCATATGGGCTTAGACCTACCAAGTAGATTTGGCCCATGATACAAAAAAGACCCATATTATGCATGGGCTTAGCCTGCCATATGGACTTAGGCTTACCAAGAAGCTGTGTCCCATGATACAAAAAAGACCCATATTATACATGGGCTTTGCCTGCCATATATGGGCTTAGGCCTACCAAGTAACTGTGGCCCATGATACAAAAACGACCCGAATTGCACCAATAATTAATTTTGGACCATTAAAAATTACGCACTATAAACGTTAAAATCTCCATCAATAATTAGTTTCAGACCATTATACAAATTACATATTTGTTCCACTTACCAACATTTACAATTATACAATTTACATATTTGTTCTGGTTGAAATAACATTCAAGATGCAATAAATTAAATTCACATATTTGTCCAAGTACAATGCATTAAAAATTAGTATCTTATCGAGTAATCTCCAGGCGGCCTTCAATCTCCTTGCCAACTAAGTTTGGAATTAGATTTAATATCATTTTCTCAATATGTCAGCTTCTCCTGGCGGGCTTTAATCTTCTCAAGTAAAATTATTACTGAATCGTTCATTCTTCCTTTCATAAACATGCCAACTTCTCTTGCTCTTAGGTCTAGTTGCATGTAATCTTGAAAATTTTCTAGAATGAAAAAAACTGGGAATAGCTTCATTACATCGGGAATATCTTGATGGGTTTTATGCAAACAATGAGTTTAAAATCGTAAGTTCACATGCACCCTAATAAAGGATCTATGTTTTGTCTATTGAACCTATAACTAAGAACATAAGGTATATAATTAAAATTATATTCTAAAAACAATTTAGAATTTCATACCTTTAATGCTTTGGAAGCAAACACCACAAGTGTCGTGCCTCTAATGGTTCACACCCAGAACCAAGCATGCAAGAAAACAAGAGAGAAGGAAGGAGAGAACTCCTTTTAGGCGTGACTTTAAGGGGTTATGGGGGGGCCTCTATTTATAACCCAAAACTGATAAGTCATATAGCATATAACTGTCATATTTGAACTCTTGATATGATAACCCTTTTATCATACAATTCAATTTATTTATCATTACCATAAGTAACAATATACCCATATATATATATATATATATATATATATATATATATATATATATATATATATATATATATATATATATATATATATATATATATATATATATATATATATATATATATATATATATATATATATATATATATATATATATTTCATCCAAATATATATACTATATATTTATTTAATTTCTCAACTATTGAACAATTATAATTCAGCCCATGTACTTTTAATTAATCCAATTAATCCCAAAATTAATTCCAAATTAATTTCTAATTAATAATTAACTAAATATTATGATTTCTAATTAATATATTATCCTCATAATATATTAACAAATCATATTTCTCTCTCTCTTTAAGCTATCTTGTCCTCTGCTAGGTTTTGAGGGCAAACCAAAAGGACTGTGCTGCTGTCAATCAAGTATATTCCTAAATTATAGTCATGGCTTAGACACCTAATCCAACAGTCTCCCACTTGGATAAATCTATGACTATAATTCAATATAGTTTCTAAATTGAACAACAAATTGTAGCTTCCAAAAGAATGCTGCCGAACTCTGACCCAGTGAGTTTAGTGTCCTAAGATAAGTGATCATATGTATTAGAATCAATCTCAATCCAATACTATGTTTCTCGGTTCCTGATTTGGGATGATATTGGACTTCTAATTGAACACATCAATGCAGTCCTGGCTAGGCCTAGCACTTATAAGTCAATCACCAAATCACCGAGGGGACCACATATATCGCGTTTCTCGTTAGCGAAAATGGAACGAATAAACTTCGACTCACATGCTTGTGTCTTTTACTCATCAAATCGCGCACAACAATACGTTTCATAACATCGAGTTACCGATGCGTTTACGCATTATCAATTTCAACTCATATGTCACTGTTTCAAGACCATAAGATATTATCGTCTTAGAATTACTCGTGATATAATCCATGGAGTAATTCTCTGAGCGTGGGTTGGTCCAATACTCAAATCTCCATTTGTATGTACTCATGAAGATTGCAGCAATTGTATTGTTATGTCTAACTCTTTAGACAATCTACAACTCAATTCATGATAATCTTAATTCACTACTTACTTCCAAAAGTATGATTGACTGTGGACTTTTGAATAATCAAATTATTCAGGAAGTAAAACATGCAAAAGCGAAACATAAAGATCTGACATGTAGCTACTCCTGCTTATTACCAAGTCTCCACAAGGTAATCACCAAATCAGATCTGTTATATTAATGTTAACTATTTTTTGGTTTCTATTAAACTTTCAATTAAGATTTATATGTCCATAACCCTCACTCTTTCTATGTATCTACATTGATACACATCATTGCATATAATCTTATCGAACACCCATCCGACGATATCTCAATATGTCATCTTGTCTTTCTCTCTCTCCTAATTCCATTCCAGAAATGGTGGTGTGTACTGTGACTTCTCATGATTCCCGAGATCTTTAGTTTAGATGACTGTACCCTAAGATGATTTCAAGGTGTTATGATGTGCCGGTGAACCACACGCGCTCCATCAATATACCAATGAAACTCTTTAACCATGAAGTCCTTTAGCACCACATACTGATGTAAATAATTACAGATTCGAAACTCCTTTCAAATTATTATTACATTCACCTCAATCATTTCTTAATGGTTTCTCACATGTGTTCAAATAATTCGTCCAGTATTCTAAACCATGTTGTATCCTGAATCCAACTTACCATGCTCTTAGAATTAAGTCATCAGGATAAGTCCATGACACTTATGACCGATCCAATTTATGGAAGCTCATGGGATCAGATCTATTCTCTTTCGAACAGTTTCGGAATCTAAGGATTATTTATAATTCCTGTGTCATGACTTTCAGAGACTCTTTCCCATGCATCTTGAATCTTATCAATATCATATTCATAATTGCTAGGTCTATACTGATGATTTCATCTATCTGATAGATTTTTGTAACTACGTGAATATTTTGTATCTCCTTTAGATCATGCCAGTTCATTACACTTTGTAATGACAAGAGAGTCTTTTCCCGAAGTCATGCATCTTGAATCTTATCAAGATCACACTTACATTGGCAGGGTCTAAACTGATGATGTCATATATCTGATAGATACTTCTGACCACCTGAGTATATTGTATTTGTTCTAGACTTTTCATAGCGAATCATCTCTTAGTGCCAAGTCATTAAACTTTGTAATGATAAGAGATGTTTCCTAGAAATGGTGTGTAACTGACATACATTGATAGACAGATCATAATGACACTCCCAGTGGGTTTGACATGGTTATAGGACTCTTTTAGACTATCAGAAAATCAAAACCTCTCTGACATGATTAGAGGATTCTTTTAGGCTATTCACAAAATCCAATCATTTGGCAAATTTTGAGAATCTAAATACCCTATCTTGCAAGGTGCCCATAAGATGAATCTCGGGGCTTTGTACCTTTCTGTCTGGATATATCGGCATGTTTTAAACCCCTTTGGTTGTGTCTCACATGCTATGACTCACGAAGTATCGTTATAGCAGACAATATCCTTTCAGATTTATTTGAGTTATGTTGAGAGCGTTTCTCTCAAAATCAATCATATGACTTTGAGTTTTCGCTTCAGTCAACTCATTCTTGCTTAGAATGTAGGTACAATTCAATCTATGTTGCCTCATTTTGACGATTCAATTACTCCCACTGGTTCTTAGGCCAGGTGTAACATCAATCAAATTGTCACATAGATTGAGTCTCGCCCTTAGGTTCTCTTATTTGGCAGCAATCGAGCTCACGAATGCTTCTAAGTAGTAGGATTGCTTATACAACTTAGTGTTTTACCACTAATCGGTATGTCACCGAGATAATAACACCTTCTGATGGTGACTAATACTACTGGCATGCAAAGAGAAGAGTATGTCAGGTTCAACAAAAATCCGATTCCTGGTCAAGCCCTAGTGACGACTACAAGTTCTTTCACTTAGCTGATCACTACTTCAGGGATCACTCTTGCTCCCACTATTTCCTTAGAATGTGAGTCCTTTCTAAAAGAACTTTTCTTTCATAAGTACCGGAAGGAAGAGCAATGAAGTGACACTGCTGATCAGTTTCAGGCTAGTCATGAGGTTTGTACGGACGCTACATGACCTTGGACCCTCTATGTACCAGTAGGGTGAATCCCGCTTTACACTTCAGACGGTGTCTTAGTCTAAGATGTGGTAGGAATATGGTTTTTATGGTCTGACTGGTTGAATATTTAGTTTATCTAAACTTATTGGAAGTGTATCTAATACATCAAGAATCGAACTGTTTCGACCAATGCTCAATTTTATTCCCTAAGACACATTATAACCATTAATGTTCTTGGAAGAGGATGAAATGTGAAACATTTTCTCGGTTTATGTTTTTTCACTCAGACTATGTTGATCTTTATACTTCCTTTGAAGTCCTTGAACAGTTCAAGGTTTCAATCAATCACTTATTCTGATAAGTGAAGTCATATTTGTCATACCGATTGGCAAATATCATGAACTATAATTAATTGTGTTTTATTTCTAGATTCGAGCAATTTACTAATGTGAACGTTGCTCATAATCTTGATGTATTTTACATCTACATGTAAATCTATGACTTTGTTAATTTGTTCAAGATATGCATTCTTCGTTTGACTCTAATTCAGCCGATTCTAAAATCCTATCCATTGGATATTTGGCTGATACATTTCTTGCAACAATCCATTTTATTAAGAACTCACTTCATCATTTGACTCTAAGTCAAATGATTCCAATGTCATGTCCATCTGGACCTTTGGTTGAAGCGATTCTTATAAAAGTTTACTTTAACAATCATAGAAAACACAATTTATAAATTCAATACACTTTGGACACAAGTTATTACCA
This sequence comes from Cichorium intybus, assembly GCA_023525715.1. NCBI lineage: Eukaryota > Viridiplantae > Streptophyta > Magnoliopsida > Asterales > Asteraceae > Cichorium > Cichorium intybus. The sequence continues at coordinate 90,768,555 of CM042014.1, read as the reverse complement.
TTTATTCTTTCAACACATTCATACAACATTTCAAGGATAATTTAAAGAAAATCGACATTTTATTAAATCAAAAAATCCTTGAACAATGTACTATATGATAACAATGTCATACGCATCTACAAGCTAATAACAAGATCAAATATCTAACTAAACTTCAAAACCGTATGAGCTCGTGATCCAATCTGAATGTGCTCATATGCATCAATTGTCATGCATCCTACCGAATCCCTGCATACAAAGCAAATGTGACAATCACATTCTGTATCAAGGAATTAAGGATCAGGAGTTTTGAGTTTTAGATATATCTGAGTTGCCAAACAATTTGGCTTTGGAGAATCTTCCAATCGTTCTTTGACTGTATCCCACCCTATGGATTCCCAGTTTGAGACATCTCAGAACTGGTCCAGACGATCTGGATCGTTTCTTAATGTGTCTCATATCTGTACTCAATCCCGAAGTAGCTGGCTTAGTGGAACTATGCATCTTTATGAATGACTCGTATAGAGTCAAAATTGAATGCATTTCCATGATATTCTTGTCCTGGTTCCCTTTCCGGTACATCTGGATAAACAGATCGTACTGGCTAGTCGAGTTAATGCTCAACTTCTGATTAATAGGGGTGACCAAGTTTATACGATTCGCATATGTGTCTCTCAATCATGAGAATATGCGGATCGACGCTACTACTTCAAGCTTGCACACTTCAAGCTCTTTGAAGATCCCAGTTCGTTCCTTTTTCAACCGGTTCTCGGAACATTTCCTTAACCAGTCGTGCTAACTCATATGACCTCAGGAATTCAAAATTCCTGCGGATGTCGGGGTCAATGGTCAATTAGCATGAGGCTACGAACTTCGATAGAATGTGGAGCGAATACTTAATCAGATATGGCTTGCCAGCAAAACTGAGAACCATTCTCCATTTGTGAAGCCATTCTACATAGTTCAGGCCAAGTCAACCTTTTCATATTCAATAGATACTTTCTGAAACTCTCAGAAATGGGTGTTGGAGGAGGAGTAGGAGAGTTGAGCTAAGTCTAGAAATCAATCAAAATTCATTAGTTTAATTTTAATGCTCTTTTAAATAATTACCCAATTGTTATCTAACAGGACTAGGACCCAAAATGCCCCAACTATGGTGTGAAGAGGGATGCCTTAATCACAACATAATGGTCACTAAGGTAGATATACTTTTATCAATTTCAATCTCCATGAAACTCCTAGATCTGTGAGATTCATCGACCGAGGTCAATGGCATGTTTAATCTTGGATTATGCTATTTGATTTATGACTGGGATACCGAGGATCGCAAACAAGATGTGAATAACCATGAAAACCGCTTGGTAACCTAAATGTCATTTATCATCTCACATTGATGTGCCGGTTAACCACACACGCTCCATCAACAACGATAAATCATGAGATACCCATTACCACTCTTTATAAACCCTATTAGTGTGCCGGTAAACCACACACGCTCCACTAATGTCTCATAAAGTGTAATGTGCAACTTCATGGGTTAACATACTTTTCACATTTTCCTAAAGTAACTAGATTGTGATTAGGGTTCTAGTACTTTTGTCTAATAACATTATACTTTTAATGAGATTAGGTTCGTCCTATCAAATCCGTTCTGCTAGCGACACTCAACTGATCAAGGAAGCGGTGGGTGAGGGTGGACACCCATTCAACTGCCATTTTATAGGCAGTTTCCTTATACCCCCTTATAGACCAGTTTCGTGAATGAGGCATACTAGCGATTCGAATGACTTAATCTTATATATATATATATATATATATATATATATATATATATATATATATATATATATATATATATATATATATATATATATATATATATATATATATATAAACTTTTAATATTAATATATATAAGATATTTTAAACATTTTAAAATATTTAGGTTTATCCTTTAAATTTTCAAAATTTAAACAATTTTAATTAAAATTTAAATTAAACCTAAAGTGATTTAATGGTTGTCTTTTAATTTACAATTAATTAAATTAATTAAATCACAAAAGGATTAAAAAATTAAACAATTTAATTTAATCTTATTCCTTGCCCACTAAGTTTTCAAAAACAAAAGCAAAGGGTTTCCATTTATTAAATAATCATATTTACCATAAATTGAAAAACCTTATGGAGGCATGCTATTTTCGAAAACTACAAGGGTGGAGGCTAGGGTTGCTAAAACCCTAGCTAGAAGTCGACACCTTGAGGACAAGGGTTTAAATCCAATAAAACCTAATAACAGTACTTCTATTACAGCTATTAAACAGAAAACATATATAGCTCTAATACCACTGATGGGTTTTATGCAAACAATGAGCTTAAAATCTAAAGTTCACATGCACCCAAATAAAGGATCTATGTTTTCTCTATTGAACCTATAACTAAGAACATAAGGTATATCATCAAAAGTATATTCTAAAAACAATTTAGAATTTCATACTGTTAATGCTTTGGAAGCAAGCACCACAACTGTCATGCCTCTAGTGGTTCACACCCAGAACCAAGCAAACAAGAAAACAAGAGAGGAGGAATGAGAGAACTCCTTTTAGACGTGACTTTAAGGGGTTATGGGGGCCTCTATTTATAGCCCAAAATTGATAAGTCATATGGCATATAATTGCCATATTTGAACTCTTGATAGGATAACCCTTTTATCATACAATTCAATTGACTTATCATTACCATCATTAACAATATACCCATATATATATATATATATATATATATATATATATATATATATATATATATATATATATATATATATATATATATATATATATATATATCAATATATATATATATATATATATATGTATATATATGTATGTGTGTGTGTGTGTGTATATATATATATATATATATATATATATATATATATATATATATATATATATATAAATATATATATATATATATATATATATATATATATATATATATATATATATATATATATATATATATATATGTATATATATTTCGTCCAAATATATATACTATATATTAATTTAATTTCTCAATTATTGAATAATTATAATTCAACCCCTGTACTTTTAATTAATCCAATTAATCCCAAAATTAATTCCAAATTAGTTTCTGATTAATCATTAATTAAATATTATGATTTCTAATTAATATATTATCTTTACAATATATTAATAAATCATATTTCTTATATTATCCTTTACTAGGTTTTGAGGGCAACCCAAAAGGACTGTGCTGTTGCTAATCAAGTATATTCCTAAATTATAGTCATGGCTTAGACACCTAATCTGACATATCTGTCTAAAGAATGTTTGACTTTTTAACTTTCTTTTAAGAAGACGATCCTTATTAAATATCTATTAGTTTCTATTTTGAAGTAATATCTTCAATTTTATCATTTTTGTTCTCTTTAGGTGACTTTGGAACTGGTGCAGCTAAAACCGATGTAGAAGCTAGATCTGGAATCATCTTAAGAATATCCTAAAATCAGGCATTTGCAGCTTCAGTTTGAGCTTTATGACTTATAGTCTCTTTGTACTTTCTTGCATCCAAAATATGTTGACCCATAGTTAAAGGCTTTGCTGGAAAAAATGAGAACCATTTTTGACATCTTTTGTAACATCAAGCATCTGTCAAAAAATGGGTGCAAGTACCAACAACCAACCTGGCCTAATGGTGATCACTTCATACGAACACTCCAAATTGGAGGGGTAGTCATATTAACACGAAAAAAATTCGTGTATTAATAAAGGATATGACAGTTTGATATGACTAATAAAATTTTTAAATAATGATACACATGATAAGGAGTATTCATTCGGTCACGCTCCTATTTTCCTTGTTCTTACCCACTCGCCGTCCACTTATATATATATATATATATATATATATATATATATATATATATATATATATATATATATATATATATATATATATATATATATATATATATATATATATATATAGGGGTGGGTTCAATGCAGAACCAAATATATATATCAGCTAACCACAGAACCGCTTTTATAACCGTAGGATTAGATTGAGCGCTAAAGGGTATGATAGTCCAATTAAATCAAATGCCCAAAAAACTAGGAGCGTAACAAACGAAACACGATTTCCAGAAATTGCGACCCAAATCACAACTTTGCATAGGAGATCAATCCAAAGGATTTCAAAACCGATTTCAACAAATCTGATCAACAGACAAAATAATATTGATACTTCCAAAAGTTGAACAACCCAATTTTGATTTGGTTATTGTGTTACAGCGTATTGATAACATATGTTCATCAATGAACATATGTTCATCAATGAACATATGTTCATCAATGAACATATCATACCAGTTTCTATTTTCCATGACAGTATGAGGATATGAGAAAAAGCAAGAGACCGAATGAAATTGGAATTAAGTAATAACCATCCAAACTAAAATGTAGATGAATAAATCAATTACATTATCTAATTGAACATAAAGGAGCATATTAGAATGTGTAGATTCGCATTTCAACATTGATTTGAGCATCATATGTTCATGAATGAACATATGTTCATAGATGAACACATGTTCATAGATGAACACATGTTCATAAATGAACACATGTTCATGAATGAACATATATTCGTTCTGAGTACAGTGATTTTGGGGAACAAGATATAAGAACTTTGTAAAAATCAATAAATGATACAACATACATTGTACTAAAATTAAAGATCATGAAAACAGAGCATATTCAGATTCACCTTAATATGATCATGTGTTTATAAATGAACATATGTTCATCTATGAACATATAACCAACTAAACAAAATAGATACTAAAAGCAGAATAGATATCGTAAATCATGAAAGAAATAACAAATTAATGTGATGATATATTCATGAACATACATTCATTTATGAACATTTTATCCAAAATAACATTCATATCGAACAAGTTATTCAAACCAATGTAAAATAATAATCCACTGTGATCAAATGTTCATATATGAACTTATGTTCATGGATGAACATATGTTCATTTATGAACATATGTTCATTTATGAACATCCTACATAAAATATATTAGAGAACAAGAATTTTTTCCAGTATTCGAACCAAAATCTATCCAATATTGAAAGGAATTCCTATCAAATAGCAATCAAACCAATTATTAGAACCAAAATCTATGATCGATATTGAAAACAAACCAAAAGTCATACTAGCCAAGTCATAATGAACGTAATTCCAAGTTTTAGGGAATAAAGGCTACGATCTAAAATTATAACAGCACTCAAAACGAACCAAAATTGAAAAAAAAGAACCACATTACGAACCAAAATTGAAAACAAAAACACACGACTTACTCCTTGATTTAGTCTGTTGCGTAGAATTGAACTATGGCAACAAGATTGAAACCCTCTGACAGTAGTGTAGGGTTATGTGGGGGTTTTGATTGTGCAGTAGAAATTCAACAATTCCAGGTCCAATTTCTCAATAACGAGCTTGTTTATTTAGTCTCTTGCATAGGATTGAACGAGTAGAATTGTGGAACTAGTTGATTTGGGAATGGGTAGTTGTGACAACCACTACATCTGCTATGATACACCGTCTTCTTCGATTCATATAGCTATTAAATCTTCCTTTGATAGCGTTTGAACTCGCCCTATCAGACGATATTAGGAGTTTATAGGAGGAATCATGAGGGTTTCTCTAGAAGGGAAGCTTTTTAGATTAACGCTCGAGATCCCAATTGAAGATGTGATAATCGCTTTATCAAGTTGATTTTGGTGGAGAATGGAATGACGATAGATGGTTATGAGGTAGTGAACATACAAATCCCCATTGTACCCTTGCCTGGACGTATTCCCCTGAACAAGCATGTATAATCTTATTGTGTACCCTTTTAATCCAATCCCTTGATATAATAATCGTAGGGTTATAAAGGTGGTTCTGTGGTTAGCCGATATATATTTGGTTCTGCATTGAACCTTCCTATATATATATATATATATATATATATATATATATATATATATATATATATATATATATATATATATATATATATATATATATATATATATATATATATATATATATATATATATATATATATATATATATATATATATATATATATATATATATATATATATATATATATATATATATATATATATATATATATATCGTCTCGTAATTTTCACAAAACCTGATCCAACATATATATTAAAAATGATTCACTACATCAATTATAAAACAATTTTTCGATCGGTCTATGGCATAAGAATCTTATTTCAAACCAAGCCAATGTGTCTGACAACGCCTATCAATATCAAGTATTTTATTCGTTATTAGGCCCTATTCTTGGTGAATTTATATCATAGATGTATTGGTATTTCCCACTTTTTGTTCTAGTGCTTGTGTGCAACAAAATGTTGAAAACAGGGACTAAACATGGACAAAATGAAAGAAGTTTGGATCAAAGGCAAATCAGTCCAATTCATACGTGCGCCGTGGGAAGGAAGCATGCGCGTCGCGCCACGTCAAAGGTCAAACGATTCAAAAAGTGAAAAAATGGGGATAAGGCAACAAGCGCGTCGCGGATTCATGTCTTGCGCATCACGGATCAACAGATTTTACAAGTATATATAGAGGTCATTATGATGAAAATTATAGGCGAAGAACGAACCCTAAGGTGGACTTAAGGCTTCTTTCACTCAATGATTCGGAATTCGAGCAGCACCTTTGGTATTTTTTATGTTTTCACTTTTAGTTTAATGTTCTTTAGTTTAGTTTAGCCTTTAGTCTATTGTTTCTGGATTGTTCAGATCAGTAGCAGTGGTCTAGGGTTGTTTAATTTCGAATTTCAGTACCTTGGATCTTCTGTTTTGGTTTTTAATTGAAGTAATCATTTGGTTTATGGTTTTATTGCACCTTTTAGTATTAATTGTGTTTGGATGCTTGTTTAGTTTGATTGGATTGATTGTTTGCTTCTGGATTTTGAACTTAGCTTCTGATTTCAGTAAGTAACCTTAGTCTAAGATTGGATTTGGTTTAATTTAGTTCATGCTTAAGTTAGTTTTTGGAATTGTGTTTTTGTTTAATTTTTGGAAAAGTATAGTTAGTCCCTCTGGCTGTAGCGCGACACTACAGTTGGTAAGCTATCGTCCTATCTTGACCACCAAACTCTCGTGGATCAACCCTTGTTACCGCTATACTAGTAAGTCTATGAGGTATTTTTCTTATTTTTGACCGCATAACGACCTAGGCGTGTCAAATTTTGGCGCCGTGGGAGTTGTGAGCTTAGGATAAGACGATCTGTAGGGAGTTGTTTTCTGATTTTTTGATTTAGTTTTGGTAATTGAGTTTAGTTTGTAATTTCATTTTGGTCTTGGTGGTCTTTTTGTACTAGTGCATGCGTATGCGTCAGGGTGGGCATACATCACCCTTGTTATATGACTCTGAAATTGAGTGAACCGCGCGCAATAACCGTGTGCATAGGCGTTTTCTTAGTATGAGTCCTAGTAGTGTAGTCATAGAGGATGTTACCAATGAGCCCTTGGGCGAGGTAATGGGGGGGAGCACTAATTATACCCCCAGTTTTTGAATTTCATGTAGGAAGCACAAGTGCTAGTGCTGGTGCAGGGGCCCCTGCACCAGTACCATCATGTACTCACCTTTAGTCCAACCTTTAGGTCAACCTATTACCAACCCGTTAGGAAATCATGTGTCTGCTGCGATGGCTTGGGGAGCGCCGACCCGTGATGGAAGCCACTGCCGTGACAGCAGGTACCAGTTTCTCAACCACAACCTTCACAACCATTACCATCACAATACCAGCTACCTATCATTTTTAAACCACAACCAGTCATTCAACCTATACCACCACAAACCCAAACCCAACCACAACCTCAAATTCATCCTCGGCAATCACATAACCAGTACCAGGAGGCAGACCCAATTTATGATGAGGAAGACGAAGGATGGATGCCATATCATCCAATCCAGCAACAACATCGATGGAACCGAGGTCAGGGACCTCCAAGGAGATTTCAACAACCACAGCAACAACAACAGGGGCAGAAATTTTACAACAACGAGCATCATAATAGTAATTTTGTTCCACCTCTGTATTTTGCTCAACCGAGGGGGCAGTCGGTTGCATCACACTTCCAACCCAGGGAGTATGATGATGCTTCACTCATATATTTTCCTAAAAATATAGATAATCAAGTAGAAATTAGACCCCAATTGTTAGGAGTGTTAACATGGTTTAGAGGATATAACACTGATGATCCATATAATCATTTATATGAATTTTTAGCAATATCAAAAGCCAATACTCCTAGAAACATCAATAGGAATACCTTTAGGTTGAGATTATTTCCCTTTACTTTAAAGGACAAGGCCAAATATTTGTTTACTTCATTACAACCTAATAGTATTACTACTTGGGAGCAATTGAAAGCCAAATTTCTTCAAGAATTCTATCCGGCTAGCAAGACCACGGAGATCAGGCTAGCCATTTAGGACTTCCAGTAGAAGCCAGGCGAGGCATTCCATGATGCGTTCGAGCGATTAAAAGAATTGATGCGTTTTTGCCCACAGCATGACATTCCACGATGGCAGATGGTGAAGTTATTTTTTGATGGGATGGATGAAACGAATCGAGCGATGATCAATGCTTCATCCAGTGAACTTTTATGTGGCAAAAACCAGAAGATGCGTGGAAATTTCTAGAGTAGTTTAGTTTAGCTTCAAAAGTCAGTGGATCTATGAAGGACAACACATTATATGTGGCAAGCATGGAGGCTGAAAACAAATGGAAGAAGGAGATTCAAAGTGAATTAAGTGCTATCAGCAAGAAGTTTAATCAGATGCTTGCAAGATTTCAGAAAGAAAAAGGAGCTTATGTGTTACATGGTCAAGTCATTTGTAATACATGTGGTGACATAGGTCACAACCACAGCGAGTGTTCGATGAAACATGAGGAGATCAGTCAAGTTCATGGATATGGTCAGTTCCATAACACGCCACGACCATCAGGAGCAACCAGCAGAGAGATGCGAGGCAACCACAAGTGAGGTAGAAGAATGTGCAACTAGCACCACAAGGAGGAAGTACAAACATTGGCATGAAGGAAATTTATGAAATTTTGCTCAAACTCAAGGAAGCTGAAGACGCAAATACTCAAGCAATCTTAAGACTAGGGAATCAGCTTATGAAGATGGAGAAGGAGAGAGAACAAGAGAATATACAACCTCAAAAGCCACGGGTAAATGAAGTCATTATGCTTAGAAGTGGAAAGAAAGTAGATAATAAGGTTACGGCTCCAATTGTTGAAGAAGATAGTGATGTGGAGATCGTGTTCGATGAAAAAGAGGAATTAGAAAGGGAGGAGAAGAAAGAAAAAGAAAAACAAGAGCAAAAAAAGGAACCTGCAAGCAAATGGGAGAAGGGGGAGGCTAGTGGAACAGCTCCTTTTCTTACGGCTTTGGAAAAGCCAGAGAAGAGACCATATGGAAAGAAAGGACCGCAAGCAGAGGAGATGTGGGAGCTGTTCAGCCAAATTAAAGTCAATATTCCACTAGTCAAGCTTATCAAGGAAGTTCGTGCTTATGCAAAACTTTTGAAAGATATGTGCATTCACAAGAAACGTATCTTCTCACACCTTCCTAAGAAGATTGAATTGACTGAGTATGTCAGTTCAATAATTATGGACACGTTACCTCCGAAAACGAAGGACCCAGGAGCTCCTCTCATTTCTGTTGACTTGGGGGATGTGCACATTAAGAAGGCTTTGTTAGATTTAGGTGCAAGCGTGAACATTTTGTCATGACAGCTTTTTGACAAACACGAGTTTCGTACATTAAGACCCACGGATGTCATTTTGCAACTCGCTGATAAATCTACGAAAATTCTGAGGGGAGTACTTTCAGATGGTATTATCAAAGTTGGAAACTTCTATTACCCAGCAGACTTCTTGGTCCTGGACACTCGTCAGGCGGCCAATGGGGAGCAACGTACAATCATCCTCGGGCGACCATTTTTAGCCACAGCCAATGCAAATATTGACTGTCGCATGGGAGAAATAGGAATCTCCTTCCGGCACCAACAAACCAAGATCAACATTTTCAATGCAAAGGGGAGCACGATAGAAGAAGAGGAATGATATCAGGTTGATATTATAGATGAATTAGTTCAGCAATATACGCCTGAAGTATTGCAACAAGAAGCGGTGGAATTTCCCGAAGAGGCAGAAGGTGCTAATAAGGAAGATAATCAGGAAGAAGGTAAGGAGAAGGGATCAAAATCTGAAGAGTGCTTGCACATCGAGAAGCTGCCAACGGAAATTTCTAAAACATTGAAGCCACCATTACCAACTCATCTTAATTATGCATTTTTAGGAGAAAAGGAGACTCTGCCAGTGATTTTTCAGCTGACTTGACAACGGAGCAAGAGAAGGCATTGCTTGAGGTTATGTCTAAGCGCAAGGAAGCTATTGGTTGGACAATTGCGGACTTGAAAAGGATCAGTCCCACGACGTGCATGCATAGTATCATCACCGAAGAAGGAGCCAAACCCGCAAGAGACACGCAGCGTAGGAAGAACCCGAATTTGAAAGAAGTCATCAATAAGGAGGTGTTAAAATGGTTTGATGCTGGAATCATATATCTAATCTCCGACAGTGAATAGGTGAGTCCGACACAAACTGTGCCGAAGAAATATGGAATCACCGTGGTGGACACTAAGGATGGTGACAAAGTGTTCACAAGACCCGTAACTAGGTGGAGAGTGAGTATTGACTATATGAAGCTTAACTTTGCAACTTCTAAGGACCATTTTCCGTTGCCATTCATCGACCAGATAGTTGGGAAATTAGCCGGGCAGAAATACTGCTGTTTCTTAGATAAATACTCAAGTTACAATCAGATTGCTATTCACCCGGAGGATCAAGCAAAAACCACGTTCACATGTCCCTATGGCACTTTCGCGTTTCGAAGGATGCCATTCGGCCTGTGTAATGCTCTAGCAACCTTCCAAAGGTGTATGATGGCGATATTCTCGTATATGATTGGCGATGCGTTGGAGATTTTTATGGACGACTTCTCCATTTTTGGTTCATCATTCGATGCGTGCTTGAATCAGTTGGAATAGGTCTTAAAGCGATGTGTGGATTCAAACCTGGTGCTCAGTTGGGAGAAAAGCCATTTCATAGTCAAGGAAGGGATTGTCTTAGGACATGTAGTTTCAGAAAGGGGATTCGAAGTAGATCGAGCGAAGGTCAAGGTAATTTCTACACTGCCGCCTCCGACATCAGTGAAAGGGGTGAGATCATTCTTAGGACATGCATGATTCTACAGAATGTTTATCAAAGACTTTAGCACCATTTCCAAACCTCTTTGCATTCTGTTATTAAAGGACACACCATTTATTTTCGATGAAGAGTATGTCAAAGCATTCAACATCTTGAAAAATAAACTGGTCGAAGCTCCCATCCTGAAACCTCCCGATTGGACCCAGCCCTTTGAAGTTATGTGTGATGCAAGAGATTATGCCGCTGGTGCGGTGTTAGGCCAAAGAATTGCCAAGAAACCAGTAGTGATCTATTATGCTATCAAAACCTTCTCCGAAGCCCAATTGAATTACACCACAACAGAAAAAGAATTGATTGCCGTAGTTTTTGCTTTGGATAAGTTTAGATCTTACATATGGGGATCGAAGGTGGTGGTTTACACTAACCACATTGTTGTTCGCCATTTACTCGCGAAAAAGGAATCGAAGCCAAGGATGATAAGATGGATACTGTTGCTCCAAGAATTCGATGTGGAGATAAAAGACAAGAAAGGAACGGAGAACGTGGTAGCTGATCACGTATCCAGATTGCCAGCAGAAGCATTGGAAGCAGGGATAAAAGACACTTCCCCGATGAGAAACTGTTAGAACTTATTGGTGCACCATGGTATGCGAACTACGTCAATTTTCTAGCCACGGGTGCAATGCCGGCACGCTGGACGAAGATAAAGGCAGAAGCAGTTCTGTACCTATGCCAAGAGGTTTATCTGGGACGATCCTGACCTTTTTAAAGTCGGGGAGGATCAAATCATTTATCGTTGCGTTCCTGATAGCGAAATTTCTGAAGATAAAGGCAGAAGCAGTTCCGTACCTATGCCAAGAGGTTTATCTTGGTAGCTGTTGACTATGTCTCCAAGTGGATCGAAGCTGAAGCGACTCGCCCAAATGATTATCACGTGGTCTGCAAGTTCGTCAAAAAGAACATATTCACTCGCCATGGAGTTCCACGGGTAATCATCAGTGACGGGGGATCACATTTCAATAATTTCAAGTTTGGACGGCTATTGAAGCACTACGAGGTCAATCATGATATCGCAACACCATACCATCCACAGACAAGCAGCTAGGAGGAAGACGGTCAAGACAGACAGAAAGGACTGGTCACAACGGTTAGATGATGCGCTTTGGGCATACAGAACTGCCTATAGGACACCGATCGGGACTACACCTTATCGGTTGGTTTATGGGAAGGGATGTCACTTACCCGTGGAGTTAGCTTATCGAGCGTTGTGGGCAACTAAGTAGGTTAACATGGATTATGACGAAGCCGGGATGGAGAAGAAACTGCAGTTATCTGAGTTGGAGGAGCTGTGTGATGAGGCTTATGAAAATGCTGCTATATACAAATCCAAGATGAAGCGGTACCACGATGCTAAGCTCAAACTGAAAACCTTCGTAGTGGGGCAGAAAGTGTGGCTCTATAATTCAAGGCTAAAGATGTTCCTCGGAAACTAAGGAGCAAATGGAATGGACCATATGAAGTTGTTAGTGTTATGGAAAACGGTGCTGTGGAAATCTGTGACTTCAAGGGAGGGCCACCATTTAAAGTCAACGGGCATAGGTTAAAACCTTATGTCACTTCGGGCACTTTTCAGAAGTTGGAGGTGGAGACAACCGAGTTTGTAACCAACATTCCAGAATACGTGCACTAGTCAGGTAAGTATACGTCTGGCTGAAGACGTTAAACTTAGCGCTCATCGGGAGGCAACCCGTTCATGTGTAAATTTTGCATTTTAGTTTTTAATTTTGTCTAATCAATCACGGTAAGAAAAGAGCAAGTGTAGGGTCATTTTGGGGATTTTTATAAACACGCGACGCCGGATCTTTGAATCCGCGCTGCGCGTGAATGTGTTTTCGCGATTGTCAATAAGCTTGATTCAGATACTTGTGACGCGGGGATCATTAATCCATTCCGCGGTCTTATCGGAGTTCGAATTAGAGATAATCACCAAAACAGAGTTGAACACAAAACCAAATGCCTCCACAATTGTATAAAAATCAAAGCGCAAATTCTTTTCGGTTTCTTACCGTAATTCGACCCTCTACAATCCGTGATCATATCTTCGTCATTCTCCTAATCAACAGATCAAGTAAGTACTCTAAATTCTTCTCTTTTTCTTCAAGTTCTTGAAAAGTCATGGAATCAACTGTCAACTGCAATGTAGTGTTTCTAGGAACAAATTGACGATGTCAAATAGTTTAGGACACTGAATGCGACATAACCCAATAGCTTGAATTGATAAATTGGCCTTTTGTAATGTTAATTAGTTGATTCTGGTCTGATTTTCATACGCCGTGCCGCGTATGTTGATACGGTGCGACGTGGTGGATAAACATTCAAAAGTTGCGACGCGTGGAGTAAATTTCTGTGCCGCGGTTGACGCTGAACAGTCCTTAATTTCGAAAATTTTGGGTATTTTTGTGCAGAAAAATGTCTTCATACGCTAGCAATGATGATATCGATTGGAATTCTCTTCCAACAGCCATATCGGACTATGATCGGCAACAATTCCAAGATCGAAGTCGCGTGTTTCGCCAAAAACGCATTTTACCGGCTCAATCGGTCAACTGGGAGTTGACCCGCGAGTCACGCATCATGGAGCACTTGGAACGTTGGCTGGTTCAGGAAGGGTATGAGGCGAACGACCTAACTTACACTTACCGGGCGGTTGAGGCTGTTTTCCGAATGGAAGAACCCGTGTATAACGAGGTTCTCCTCCGGTTCCTAGCAACTTTCGATTTCGACCACAAGCCACTGGGCATGGAGGATGGCGATGCCATCAATTTCCGCCTTGGAAATGCAAACTGGAATTGCAGCTTATGAGAATTCGGGTTCCGTGTGGGATTGTATACTCAGGAGGAGTCCGAGACTGATGGGTTCGAGTTATTTCACCGACGAGCCAATTATGCCCCGAATGATTCGTTTTCATATGCCGATTACTGGGCGACTATCTCATCCACCCGATATCACAAAAACACGATCTCGGAGAATCAAATGCATTTGCCTTCACACCGGATGCTTCACCGGTTAATTTCCACGATGTTTTGGTCGCACGCCGACACGGACCGAGTCTTGCCCCACGATCTCTACCTTATGTGGGCATTGAGCAGGAAATTAGAGACATGCAACATGCCATACATGATCACTAATGCGCCTTTGAAGTATGTTGCAGTCGGTGGGGGCACTTCGTTACTCGATTAGCGCGTTCCTACTGGCTGCTGACACCATACAACACCCGTCACTTGGAGGCTATCCCTCCCATTCCATTCAGTCCACTGACTATGACCTCACGAGAGGTTATATACCACGATGGCGGTGTCACTTCAGTTCTCCGATCACCATTCTCGACTCTTCACAACAAGCCATCGACATCAAGGAAAAGACCACTAGCACAGGATAGTTTGCTGGTTCGCATCACCCCTGCGACTTTGGATTCACGATTTTTGATGGATGAAATAAAGTCAGTTCACAGGACGATACACAGCCAGCAGCTTGAGCATAATGCACTATCGGTGCAAGTTCGGGAAACAGATCGTCGCTCGCAAAATATCCAAACCCAACTCTTGTGGCTCGCGAAATGCATCATAAAGTTCTACGACGACTTCAAATGTGATGTACCGCGTACTCAACCTCCTTTGATTGAGGACGAAGAAGAAGAAGAACTGATGGAAGAGGAGCCAATAGAAGAAGAAGAGGCGGACATAGCTCATAGCTGAAAAAGGGGGTCTTTTAATTATTTTTTTCTCATTTTTTGCATTTTTAGGGCTAGTTCTATTTTTAGGACAATGTGTTGATAGTTTTAGGATATAAGTGTTTAGAATGGTGAATAAGCCTAAGGGCAGTAATAAAGTGAAGTAATTTAGCTAAAGGTGTTTTGGAAAAAGTTTATGAGTGTTTAAAATTGGTATAAAATTCTGAAATTATCTCGTCGCGGCACTGCACTGGAACGCGATGCGGTTATTTCCAAACATGACGTAAACTTAAGCATCTCGTAATTACCAGGACGCACGCATTACAATCACGCGCCACGGTCATCCGAAACTCATTTGTAGAATTTGTATTTCATTTTCATTATTTGTTCTTTTTGCATTTAATTTGTTTGTGAGTGTTGCATGTAAAGACCAATGGAGTCTACTGCGGAGTTGTTTCAAGCAAGTGTGGGGTCATTGTACCCCTACACTTGCCATTTCACCGGCGTGTTCACTGTTGCACCACAACTCCTGGAAATCTGAATCATGAGGAGTTCGTGTTTTTGTATCATGTGACAATCGAGTTCAAACAAGCAATCTACCGTCTAAAGGGGGTATCTCTTTATCCCTTATTCTAGAATAATTTTTATGTACAACGGGGACGTTGTACGGTTTTAAGTGTGGGGTGTGGATGGTCGAAAGAGTGTTTTTGAAATTTTTGCGGGAAATGAATAAATTTTAAAATTTTTAGCAGTTTTTCAAAAATTTTAATAGATTGTAATTTTGAAACGAATATTTTTTTGAGTGTTATCATTGGTATTTTTCAAGAAATACTGTTTAGTTGTTATCATGCAATCTGTTTAATCAAATAAGTGAGTTTTCGGAGTTAGAAAAATTTTAGATTTAGAGTATTTCAGGATTGGAATTTAGGAGGGAAATGTCAATCAGTGGCCTTTGTTGTTCGAGCCGATAGGGTCTGAAACGGGTGGCCTCGAAAAAGGCACTATGCACCTTACTACCTAAGATCGTCTGGTTTGGGATGGTATTTCTGAAAGCTCGTTACACGGACAACATTGAAAGTCATGGACAATTCTTTAATGGCCTTTAGAATCTGAATGAGTACGTACACTTTTTGTGGACAGAAAATTTGTAATCAAGGGTTCTTTAGAAAAGTCATGAATTTCAAAGGATATTCTGGTCAGTTTTATCAAAACCATTTTCAATCTAATTTTGGAAACAATAAACTTTGAAATTGAACACATTCAAAAATGTTTGAGTCTTAGTTAAAATCTGTTAAAAACTCTCTTGCTTGGGGACAAGCAAGGCACAAGTGTGCGGTGTTTGACAACACCT
Source organism: Cichorium intybus (assembly GCA_023525715.1). Classification (NCBI taxonomy): domain Eukaryota; kingdom Viridiplantae; phylum Streptophyta; class Magnoliopsida; order Asterales; family Asteraceae; genus Cichorium; species Cichorium intybus. The sequence goes on along the minus strand of CM042014.1, from coordinate 90,752,148 downwards.
ATCAATATCAAGTATTTTAGTCGTTGTTAGGCCCTATTCTTGGTGAATTTATATCGTAGATGTATTGGTATTTCTCACTTTTTGTGCTACTTCTTGTGTGCAAGAAAATGTTGAAAACAGGGGCTAAACATGGAAAAAATAAAAGAAGTTTGGATCAAAGGCAAATCAGTCGAATTGATACGCGCGCCTTGGGAAGGAAGCATGCGCATCACGCCACGTCAAGGGTCAAATGATTTAAAAAGCAAAAAAACGGGGATAAGGCAACACGCACGTCGCAGATTCATGTCTTGCGCGTCGCAGATTGACAGATTTTACAAGTATAAATAGAGGTCATGAGGTCGAAAATTGTAGGTGAAGAACGAACCCTAAGGTGGACTTAAGGCTTCTTTGACTCAAGGATTCGGAATTCCAGCAGCACTTTTGGTATTTTTTTTTATGTTTTCACTTTTAGTTTAATGTTCTTTAGTTTAGTTTAGCCTTTAGTCTATTGTTTCTAGATTGTTCAGATCAGTAGCAGTAGTCTAGGGTTGTTTAATTTCGAGTTTTAGTACCTTGGATCTTCTGTTTTGGTTTTTAATTGAAGTAATCATTTGGTTTATGGTTTTATTGCACTTTTTGGTATTAATTGTGTTTGGATGCTTGTTTGTTTTGATTGGATTGATTGTTTGCTTCTGGATTTTGAACTTAGCTTCTGATTTCAGTAAGTAACCTTAGTCTAGGATTGGATTTGGTTTAATTTAGTTCATGCTTGAGTTAGTTTTTCGAATTGGTTTTGGAATTGTGTTTTTGTTTAATTTTTGGAAAAGTAGAGTTAGTCCCTCTGGCTCTAGCGTGACACTAGAGTTGGTAAGCTATCGTCCTATCTTGACCACCAAACTCCCGTGGATCGACCCTTGCGACCGCTATACTAGTGAGTCTGTGAGGTATTTTTCTTATTTTTGACCGCATAACGACCTAGGCGTGTTAGTGTCCAAATTCCAAAATGGCATAAGTAAATATATACGTTTTTTTCGAAATATCAAAGCGATTTGTATATGACATCAAAGTTTTTCTCAAAATACGTACCAATAATTTATATACGTTTATCCATCTAGGTTTGTGTGCCAATAATATTTTTCGTCTGGGAACTATAATGTTTGTGTATATATAGACGATCAAAGTTTCATATTTTCATATTGAATGTATTTTTCATCAAAATTTAGAAAACCACTATTTTATAGATAGTGTAATATATATGTTTTAAATAGAGACTTTGAACAAATGGCAAATTGGTATTGGAAAGAATAGACGGATGAAACATATTATCAGGTATTTTTACTTGCTATTTATTTTTTGAATTTTTTTTATTAAATGTTGGTTTGTGTACATGTTTTATTTAGGCGGACATCTGTACGACGAACATAATTTAATTGGATGAAGATACATGTTTGAAGGAAATTGATTATTTTGTCGACGACACATCAACGTTCGAAACAGATATGGTATAAGTTCATTATTATACTATTTTAGTATCGTTATTATCGAAAAAACTTCTTTGTTTTTAACAATCATATAATTTTCAGGTGTTTAAATCTCGTCAAGAATTGGTATATTGGGTGCAAAATGTGGGTCGTACTCTTGGTTACGTTATCGTTATAAAAAATTCTAAACATAAGCATAATGTTTTATTTCAATGTGATTATGGTGGTGTATACAAAAGTAAGGAAATCTCGACAAGGAATACTGTCACAAAGAAAATCGACTGTCCATTCAGACTAGAAGGAAAATATATGTCAGGAGATTATTCTTGGAAGTTAAAGATGATATGTGAAATACATAACAATCAACCGTCGTTATATTTCGAAGGTCATCCTTATCCAATACGACTGACTAAAAATGAAAGTCGAATTGTGGAGGATTTGTTGAAAAAAATGTAAAATTAAAAGATATATTATCTACGCTAAAAAAATTAAATGCGAATAATGTATCTACTATCAAAACTATCTAAACCAAGATCCACCAACTCAAAACACAATCAAGAGCTGTTAAGTTGAGTTTGGTAACGAAGTTAAAGAACATAATTGAGCCATTAACAACGTCATTCTGTGAACCTGCTACTCACAAAAGTACTTGTGGGCATCCTTCCTTTAAGAAAAAGCTTTTTAGAAAAGCACATGTTGATTTAAACCAAGATTCACCAAATCAAGATCCACCGACTCAAGATCCACCGACTCAATATCCACCGACTCGATATCCACCAATTCAAGATTATATGGGGTCTAATTTGTTTGATCTAAACCAAGAACCAGAGAGTTGTCTCTCTCTCTCTCTCAAAGATCATCGTAGACGTAGTATTTCTATGTATACATTAGATTATATGGGGTGTAATTTGTTTGATCTAAACAAAGAACCAAAGAGACACAGCACGTACTCGTTTAGAGAACCTCCAATGTACAACTCATTTTTTAACGAGGAACAATCAACAAATAGCTCATACTTCAACCAAGAACAACCAATATATAATTTATATCCACTTATGTATGAAATTCAAAATGAATTTCATCCATATGTCACACACATAGAAGATGTAGTGGGAGATGGAAATTGTGGATTCCGGGCAATAGCTATCTCTCTCGGTTATAGTCAAGAAAAGTGGCATCAAATTCGGGCAGAACCACACCAAGAGTTATTGATCACCCCCAAGAGTATGCATTAATGATTTATGATTATGATTTAAACAACATAAACGACTCGTTGAATTTCTATGGATAAGGATTTGTGCCAACTCAAAATTGGCTGATTATGTCGGCCACTGGTTTTCTAATTGCTAACAAGTATCGTCTAATCGTTCATTTTCTAAGCAAACAAGGTTCATCGACATGTTTTCCAATGTGGCTATGTCCACAAGACATCCCAGATCATGGAGTTATTACCATCGCTCACATTTACGGTGAACATTATGTAAAAGTTGATTTAAAAGGATCGTATCGAATGCCCACTATTTTGCCACTTTGGCGTCACTACAGATCAAACCGTTCTGGTGGATGGGAGACCCAATATAGTGCTCGACTAGTACTCGACTAAATGCCTACATCCCTCCAAATGCACCGCGCAATAATATTAATATTCCAAGAGTTGATTTATCTGATGATTAATCGGCAAGAGTTGATCAAACCGTTTTGCATTTTAATTCTATTTGTTATAATAATATCTTTGGTTTGATGTTATTTAATTTTATTTTTAATTAAGAATTTTACAAACGTAGACATCATTTATGGATATAGTGCTTTATACGTACTATATATATTACAAATTAACATACTATCATATTTATTAAAGTTAACTAATTTAAATAAATAAATTGCAAGCATTGAAGTACGTGATTGACAATTTTATTGTTTTTATAATTTAATTCTGCTAGTGACCGAGACTAAAAGACGATGTTGAGATTATATAATTACGCTTTACGTTGAGATAATATATTTTTTTAAATCATACATCTTTTAAATATAATAGGGGTGAGCATTTGGACCGAAAAACTGAACCGGATATGGGAAGTTCGGTCCGGTACTCGATTTATTGTTTATTCGGTTACCGATTATTTCGGTTCCATATCTAAGGACGAACATTTAAACTAAAAAACCGAACCGGAACCAGTTAGTCTAACTGAATAGGAAGAATTCGGTCCGGTTTCGATACTCGATTTATTGTTTATAAGGTTACCTATTATTTCGGTTCCAATCCGGTTCCAAAACCTGTTATATTCCTAGATTATATATATATATATATATATATATATATATATATATATATATATATATATATATATATATATATATATATATATATATATATATATATATATATATATATATAACTTTAGGTTGAATTTTTGGAATTGTCCACTTCAAAAAATATTTTAATTGAAGAAGTTATATGTCATGAGTTTCTTCAGGCTCTAGTTGTGGTAAAAATTCATTTTTAAAATTTCATTATTAACCTTATATTCTCTTTTATTCTCTTTTGCAGGTGATCCTTTATCAAAACTAATTTTTTCTTTATTCATATTGAAAAATTCATTTTATATCCTGTTATTTCATGTGGAGATTGTATAGTTGCAGCAATCTCATCTATCTGAATTTGCCAATATCATGATTTTGTCTTATCAAATCTTCAGAAGATTTTATTAATTTTCTTAATAATTTGTTTTTTATCTTTTCTAAATTTCTTCTTTTTCTAATTCAGAAATATCCGAATCACTTGTATTACTTTCTTTATTTAGAGTATTTATATTTAATCCTCTTAATTTGTTAGTTATTTTTTCAACCTTTTTTTCTAATAATTTTTCTTGTTGAGTCAGCAGTAAAATATACTTACTGGGATTATGTTGAAAGATAGAAACATGATCTTTCTTACTATCTATCAGTATTGTCTTATGTACGAGCGTTGTTATACCAGAAGTTTCTGCCGGCCAGGGCACAGGTTACGGGTTTCCAGCTCGTAAATATTCAATCAGTTATAGAGTTAAAGGATTTACTATGTTTTACAATTCCTCTAATCTAAAATATCGTTACGAGTGATCGAGTCAATGTACTAGCCCTTAAAACGCCTTTCATGCGGCTATGATTGGCATAATCACGACTTATGATCTTAGTAACAATATGTTTAGATTAGATTATAAACATTTACCTCAACTTTTATAACCTGATACACAGTAAGTTTGATTATGCCATCTTTCCTTTTATGAAATATTGGACTATTTTACATATAACCTGATACACAGTAAGTTTGATTATGCCATCTTTCCTTTTATGAAATATTGGACTATTTTACACTCATGCGTTTTTAGCCTATCATTAGGCTATACACAATAATACAAATAAAATATAAATATGAAATAACAAAAGTTACGATGTAGGTTATGGAGGAATTTTAAAACAATTAAATCCAAATGATAAACAAAACGAATAATGAAACTATTCTAATAGAAAGTAATTTTGAGATGTCTCATAGAAACAGGATCTTTCTTACTATCTATCAGTATTGTCTTATGTACGAGCATTGTTATACCAGAAGTTTCTGCCGGCCAGGGCAGAGGTTACGGGTTTCCAGCTCGTAAATATACAATCAGTTATAGAGTTAAAGGATTTACTATGTTTTACAATTCCTCTAATCTAAAATATCGATACGAGTGATCGAGTCAATGTACTAGCCCTTAAAACGACTTTCATGCGGCTATGACGGGCATAATCACGACTTATGATCTTAGTAACAACTTTTGAAGAATTAGGGTTTATTCAGTCAGTAAAAACTAGTGAAGAAACCATATCAATGAATAATAATGAAATGATAATAAAATTATTAAATATTCAAGATATATTTAGATATCAGAGAAATTATAATTTCATAAATATTGGCTTAGTACAAATTGCATATATATATATATATATATATATATATATATATATATATATATATATATATATATATATATATATATATATATATATATATATATATATATATATATATATATATATATATATATATGTAGATGGGTTCAATACAGAACCAAAATTAAATCACCTAACCGCAGAACCATCCTTAAAACCCTTGGATCATTATATCAGCGTCTTAGATTAAAAGGATACACCATAAAATTATACACCTTGTGCAGGGGATTATTCCTAGGTAAGGGTATATTGGGTTTTTAACCCAATTGATCACCATCTTCACCCGTGTTCATCTTAAGTGATAAACCTAACGACTCATACCCTAAACCTTAATCGATTGCATCGGCTCTCATTATCAAGATGAACCAGTCCAGTGAGGTTACCAAACCCATCTCCGGGGATCTCACCCACCAACGAATTCATGGAGACGACGTATTGTCACATGTCGTTGAACAACCCGCCACAGTAGTCCAATTCTCCATTATCACAGCACTGCCACACCCCTCGGCGACAAACATGTTATCTGATTCGGAAAATCGGAATGGACTTTTGCTTAGGTCAAGATTGCTATTCTGGAGTGGATACTCACAATAAGAAATCATGGGAAGATTAACGGTCAACGTTTCATTCTCCGAACTTACACGCAAGACCTCCACATTGTGACTGCATATAAATAAGGTTTCGAGGAGTTACAATCAACTTTGAATCAATCGGTCTTTGAACAATTTCTTTCAATCCCGAAAGGGTACGTAATAGGAACCTCCCCACATGTCTCGTTGTATCTTGTTGAATTAACATTGAATGTTTTATTCTACGAAAGTGTTATAGGAACAAAAGCTTGGTCCTAGCCAAATGACGAAGGAGCAAAAGTGTACTCAATGCCGTTGTAATCATCCATTCCTGTGCGATTTCTCCCCATCCGGTATGTTTTGATTTAAATTCTATTTCGGGATTATCGTCTAAAAGTAAGGTTTGGGTTTTATTTTGATGTGTTAACTTTTAAGCGATAAAGTTTTGCCTAGTTCGTGTTATACTTAATTGTACTCTTCTAGGGTTTCAAATATCGATTGAAAAGTGTCTATGGGTGTTAACACTTGCTCGTTTCATCGAGTAACCTTCATTTTGGTGTGTGATTTCAGTTTTTTCTTCCTGAACATCATATGTTCGATAAAATGCCATGACATATTCAAGAATGGATAAAGTTACTTAAACCAAGCATGATGACTAAAATGCATTGCTTGACAGATTAATAGAATAAAACAAACAATTATAGTTCAAGGTACATAACTTATCTTCTTCTTCTTGATGTGATCGAGGGTATACACAGCGATTAGCTTTCTCATTTTTGGTATATTCATAAACGAACCTATGTTCACCAACGAACATATGTTCATCAGTGAACTATGAACATCAATCAGCAGATTACGACGCAGTGGTTAGCTATCTCATTTCAATTAGTTAATTTACAGGTTGTAGAAGATGCAAATGCTTTGATATTGCAATGAGAATCAGAGGAATCAAAAAAACTAGAAATACTGGTTGCAGGAGATATTTATGTTCATCGATGAACATATGTTCATCGACGAACATATGTTCATCGACGAACATATGTTCATCGATGAACATATGATATGTTCATCGATGAACATATGTTCATCAATGAACATATTTTGATTTGATACCTTGATACTGAATCGTGATATGTTCTTATTCTTTTAACTTTGCTCATGTAATTGTTTAAGACTTTGATCAATGTAATGGTTGATATTATTGGGATTGAAGTTTTCTTTGTATTTTGATCAAAGGGATAGAGAACACGGAACCTTGCTCATGTAAATTACTCATGTAATTTACATGTGTTCATTGATGAACATATGAACTGACGCAATTTTATATAGGATACGTATTGTTAATTGGACCATCATACCATTTATCATCAAAACTAGATCAACGATGAAAAATATGGTTCTGCAGTTAGGCAATATATTTTGGTTCTTCATTGAACCCATCTTTATATATATATATATATATATATATATATATATATATATATATATATATATATATATATATATATATATATATATATATATATATATATATATATATATACAATATTATAATACATATATAATATGTATAAACAAATTAAGCACAAATGTCTTAAAATTAAGAGGTACAAGCTAATAAAGCAAAGATCTATGATTTTTCTATTTAATTTAAATACTTAATCCAAAAAAATATGGACCATAGATGACTCCAAATCAATCAATGGCTTACAACAAACCTAACAACTTCACATGAATAGCTATTTCAAACCATCAAATCCCTCCAAAAATTACACTATAAAATATGAAGCTCCATACACAACTCTTTACTCCATCTTTTCTTTCTCCATTAGGTTTCTACTTTCTTTATATATTTACTCTATCTTTTCTTTCTCCATCAGCTTTCTGCGTACATATTTCAATTTCTGCACATAAACACAATTATTTATAAAAATATATTTTGCTGCATGTTATTTGAATAAACTAACTATTGATGTTGTTGGTGTTTGAGGTTATGAACCAATATATGGAAGCATTATTGATGCTGCTGGTGTTCAAAATTGAATGAATCGTAAGCTGTAATTGAATGATTATCTGTAATTGAATGATTATCGACAAAATAATACAAATCCCCTGCCTTTTGAGAGGACAGGCTCTCCCAAATCTCCACTACTGGAACAAAAGACTCGATACCTAACCAACAATTGAAACTTACGTCTTATACCTACAATTCACTGACTCCACATTAGAAAGGCAAGAATACCCTTACTACTAAGGGTTTATTACACAAGCTAACTAAAATAGCACACATCAACAAAGAAAGTCCCAGTCACAGTCAAACAGAAAGTCAACTTCACTTATTCAGACCTTCTCCTCCTGGTATACATGAACCTCACAGGAGGCTTAAAAATACCTCCCCCATAAAGTCTCACCTTGTCCTCAAGGTGAGCATCCGGAAATTGGTCCTTCAAAGATTCGAAATTTTCCTAAGAAGCCTCTATATCAGACAATCCTTTCCATTTAACCAACACTTCCAGTTGACCCGCCCTACCTTGTACGCCATTCCGGATGTCAAGAATGTCTTCTGGTACCACTTGCAATACCAATTCATCAGTTAATTGAGATGGTATTACCGGTGACGAAATATTTTGACCAATCGCATGTCGTAATTGAGATCATGAAATACGGGGTGAATGGTGGCTGTAGCTGGCAGTTCCAATCGGTAAGCCACTTTCCCAATGCGTTCCATCACCTTATAAGGTCTATAGAACCTAGCCGCCAGTTTCGGAGTGTTGTGTACCACCAAAGACCTTTGTCGATATGGGCCAAATTTCAAGAAGACAAAAATCGTAAACTTTGTTGATCCAACAGAAATCATAAACTTTGTTGATCACTTCGTATTAAAAATGTTTGTCCCAGAAGATAAGGCCTCCATTTCTTAACTGCTAACACCACTTCCATGAGTTCCTTCTCGTATACTGACTTCAACTTTGCCTGTTAGCCCAGTTGTTGACTGAAATAAGCAATTGGTTTCTCCTCCTGTATCAATATTGCACCCAAACCGAAACCAGAAGCATCAGTTTCCACAACAAATTGCTTCGAAAAATCAGGCAAACGAAGTACCGGGGCCATTGTTAATGCTCTTTTTAACATTTCAAACGCCTTTTGGGCTTCCGGATTCCATAAAAACTGATTCTTTTTAAGTAAATCAGTCAATGGCGATGCAATTAATCCATAATGACGAATAAATTTTCGATAATAACCCGATAGCCCCAAAAAACCTCTCAAATCAGACACCATTCTCGGTATTGGCCAAACATAGCTTTAACTTTTTCCTGGTCCATTTCAACCCCTTGTTCTGAAATTACATGCCCTAAATACCCAAGACGATGCTTTCTGAATTCACACTTCTTTCGGTTCGCATAAAGATGATTAGCCATTAACACTTCAAAAACTTTTGTCAAGTGTTCCAAATGCTCATTATTTGACTTGCTGCAAACTAAAATGTCATAAAAAACTAGCACAAACTTTCTTAGAAATGGCTTGAAAATCTCATTCATTAAGCTTTGGAAAGTTGCTGGCGCATTTACCAATCCAAAGGGCATTACTAAAAATTCGTAATGTCCCTCGTGCATTCTAAATGTTGGCTTTGGCACATCGTTTTTCTCCATTCTGATATGATGATAGCCTGACTTCAAATCCAACTTTGAAAACACTTTAGCCCCATGAAGCTCATCGAGTAGTTCATCAATTACCGGTATTGGGAACTTGTCCAAGATTGTATTTTTATTAACAGCTCTATAATCGATGCAAAATCTCCAACTCCCATCTTTCTTTTTCACGAGTAAAATCGGGCTTGAAAATGGACTCTTACTTGGCCTAATAATTCCAGATTCCAGCATTTCTCTGATCAACTTTTCTATTTCATCCTTTTGGTAATGTGGATACCTATAAGGACGAACATTGATTGGTTCACACCCTTCTTTAAGCATGATACCGTGTTCATGTCCTCGCACAGGAGGTAATTCATTTGGCATCTGAAAAACTTAAACAAATTTTTCCAAAACACACTGCCATTCGTCTAGAACAGGTTCTCCTGATTCAGTTTCGCTTGGCAACATATCCAATCCACCCAATTCAACTAATACACCATGATTTTCTTGGCCAAATGTCTTACTAATGGATTTCAATGACCATACTTCTTCCCAAGGACGGATCTCCCCTTAAAGTAACCATGTCATTCGCCACCTGAATTTTCATGATTTGTTTCTTCTAGTTCGTGTGAGTTGTACCCAATGTTATTAGTCATTGCATACCTAAAATCACATCCGAGTTTCCTAATTTCAAAGGCAAAAACTCCTACACAACTTCCATTCCTTGAATCTCTAGCTTAAATCCTTTGCAAACACCTTGTCCATCGACTTCCATACCGGTTCCCATGGCAATTGGATATGCTTCAGTTCTATCTATTTGTAATTGGAGCTTATCCACGGTTTCATGTGATATGAAATTATGGGTCGCCCTACAGTCAATCAAAACCACGACTCTTTGATCTTTAATTTTCCTTCTAACTTCATAGTTTTTGGATTAGACAAACCAATCACCGAATTTAGATGGACTTCTACTCTTCCTTCTACATCTATAGCTTCTTCACTACTATCCACATCAGTTTGTACTTCAACTATTTCTGTAGTTTCATCCATCACTTGTTGAGTAACTAAAACACTAAGCTCCTTACGTTTACACTTATGTCATGGTCCAAACTTCTCATCACACTTGAAACATAAACCTTGGGACCTTTTCAATTGTAACTCAGCATCAGGTAGTCTTCTAAATTCCTTAATTGGCTTCTCAATAAGTGATGTGAATGAATTTGAGTTCGGTACCTTAGCATCTGTAAAATTGCTCTGAAAACGTTTATTGTAGCTTGAAACTCCCGTTGTCTTGAGTCGATTAACCACCCTATTCTTCTCCTCAATTTTAGCAGCACAATCCATTGCACATCGTAACGTGATTGGAGACATTACACAAACTTCGGCTTTAATCGCAGGTTCTAAGCCATTGATAAATTGGCTTTATTATAATTATTAGGTAATTCCTTCCAACGGTGCAGCTAAAGAAACGAATTGTCTTTGATAATCGGCAATTGATCCAGTTTGTTTTAGGGCTAAAAATTGTTCGCAGAGGGATCCAGTGGTTACCGAACGAAATTGCTTTAGCAACATCATCTTCAATTCCTTCCAGCATGTGATCGGCCATCGTTTGTGCTCCCATTGGAACCACGTGAGTGCATCTCCTTCAAAAGAGATGATCGATACTTCCAATTGCTCTTCATCATTTAACCGATTTAGCAAAAAATAACGTTCAGCCCGCATAATCCAACCATCCGGATCGTTACCGTCAAACACCGACAATTCCAATTTTCTTCCCTTGATTGCAAAAAATCTATTCCGTCATGATTACTTCTGAAATTCAACCGTTCTCTATCGTTATTAGCTTCCAATCCTTCCGAATTAGAAGGAGAAAGTGGCTTCAGTGGTGAATCTTCGCGTTGCTTTAATAATGCTTCCAACATCTTCTTCAGTGATCCGATCTCGCTTTGGAAGTTCTCCTTTAGTGAACCGATTTCAGATTGGATTACGCCTAAGCTTCCTTCCATGTCTTCTACCCGAGAAGAAATCGATCTCATCATGATTCAGGCACGCAACCTGCTCTGATACCAATTTGTTGTAGTCTAGATCAAAATTGAATGAATCGTAAGCTGTAATTGAATGATTATCTGTAATTGAATGATTATCGACAAAAGAATACAAATCCCCTGCCTTTTGAAAGGACAGGATGGAACAAAAGACTCGATACCCTAACCAACAATTGAAACTTACCTCTTATACCTACAATTCACCGACTCCACACTAGAAAGACAAAAATACCCTTACTACTAAGGGTTTATTACACAAGCAAACTAAAACACCACACGTCAACAAAGAAAGTCCCAGTCACAGTCAAACAGAAAGTCAACTTCACTTATTCAGACCTTCTCCTCCTGGTATACGTGAACCTCACAGGAGGCTTAACAGTGTTTGAGGGATTGAATATCTAGAAAATCATAAAAATCCTTCACGGTAACCAAAGTTTAAACAATGCGTGTTTTATATGTGTCTACTGATGTGTGTGTATGTATGTCTAGATGTGTGTGTTGTTGTGTGTATTGTAATTTCCGATTTCTGGGTTATATGTATGTGTTTGGAAAAACAATGTACTTTGGATTTTTGTTTGTTAATAACAAAGCACTAAATTCAGTATAACTCTATATTTTGGTTTTAAACCAAAGTATGCTGCAGTATCAAACTACATCAGAACATAATACCAGAAACTACATTAAAAGGTCGGTGAACGATTTTGACAAATATCTGAGGATTGAGTGAAGCTTGAACAAGATCTAAATCGCCATTCCAAATCTAAACTGTTAACTAAACAAAGAACATGGAAAGTTTGATATACCTGAAAGATTTACATGCGAGAAAGTGTAAAAGGTTATGAAAATCTGAATAAGCCTTTGCTATCAAGATGAAAACTTGAAATTTTTAAATGCATGTGTCGAACTAACTTCTTAATTTACGTAAACAAACAGCAAGAGAAAAATTCAAACATATGCATAATAGTACTTGCCTTTTCGATCTATACCAAATATCCCATTGGCTTTCAAAAAACAATAGATTGAACAGGATCCTTCATGGATTAGGAACATCTGCAGTAAAAGAAAAAAACCATATTATCAAAACATCAAAAATGAACAACATTATCTTAGACATAAACCGACTTTAAAGTATAATCAACCAGATCTGCAATGTTTCTGTTAGGATCGAGACACTTAGCATACGAACACGAAACTCACACACTCAGCTCACAAATTAAGAACACAAGGATTTTACGTGGTTCGGATTCGGTGTCAATCCTACATCCACGGGCACAACTAGATTTTATTTGAATGAGGAGATTACAAGAGATACACACTCAATCTTTGCATGTATTGTGTGTTGTGGTGCATGTTGTTCTTCAACTAATGACCTATTTATACATGTAAGAAGTTAATGTGAAATGAAGAACTTGGAATGAGGCTACCAAACTTATTAGGCTACCAACCATTCACCAACCTTTGAATAAATCTTCAAAATATTTACATTCACCTAACAATCTCCCACATGAAGATTTTGAACATCATTCATTAATCTCCAAACATGACAAGTCTTCCAAGCTTCCAGTTCCTAAGAACAAGCTAAAACTTAGTCAAATTTTCCTAGTTGCAGCCGCCCCTCATCTTCAAGTACTAGAAGGGCCAGTTGAAGCTCCCACTAGCTCCAACTCAGCCGTGGCTAATCCCACCACCGACTCATCCTCTGTCTCAACCGGTTTGGACACTCCACCAGCTCCAGAGATACACCGAGGACCACTAACACTCTCCAAACTTTGCAAACTTCCAACAGGAGAGAATTTTTTAGTCTTAGTCTTCAAAACCCAACGGCTCTTTATAACTGTACCAGGAACACACCCCGTGCTCCCACTGTCACAAAATCCCCTGAATGGTTTAGACTTTCTGACTCGTTCAACTAACATCCCCTTGGCTCCAGAATTCATGTTTGCAAAATGAACTCTCTTAGCACTAGATTTAGCGAACCAGATTTTGTCATGCTTAACGGGGACGGTCATACTTCCCTCAGCAGGTACCTCAACCATATACAATGACCCACGCTTCATACCTTGAGCAATCACCGAATTACCATTAACCACCCTCCATTTACCACCACCAAACCTTACTTCCAGTCCTTGTTATCCAGCTGACCAACAGAAATCAATTTCTTCTTCAGCTCCGGAATCACCCTGACATTCTTCAGGTTCCATGTAGTTCCCAAAGAAGTAACCAGATCAATATCTCCTATGCCCGTTACTTGAATCATCTCGTCATTTGCTAACCGTACCTTCCTAAAATCTCCTTCTTTTAGATTCACCATCGTTTCTCCGTTGTCCATGGCATGAAACGAAGCCCCTAAATCCATGACCCAAGAGTCTACAGAACTTTTCACATTGAGTCACAATGCATCATCCTTAACCATCACCCTGATGGCCTAGTGGATAAGGCTTAGGACTCTTTCTCTTCCCCCATAAAGAGGTTCCAAGTTCTAATCTCACTCCCTCCCTTTCCCCATAGGGAGTGTTAGGTTTCAATCAGGGGATGGCCACTGGCCACCTCTCTACCCCCGTAGGTGATTGACCCGGACCACCCTGCTGCCAGGTGTGCGTGGGCCCCGAGGTTGCTTCATCAGGGTCATCCAAAGGATGGGTAGGGTGGGGTCCTCGGTTACCCAAAAAAAAAAAAAAAAAAAAAAATGCATCATCCTTAGAAACATTCTCAGAACCAGCAATGTTCAGTTCTTTCTTTGGACATTGACTCTTAACATGTCCCACCTCTTGGCAGTTCCAACACTTCACATTCTTCCTAGTTCTAGAAGAACTTCTTCCTCGGCTCCCACTGATCCTGCTATTCCTTCTACCTTTGTCCATATTCAATAACGCAGAAGAAGATGATCCACCTTGATTTTTGCGTCTAATATCCTCGCCCAAAACCAAGTCTCTAACCCCTTCAAAAGTCATACCACTAGCTCCCACGGAGCTAGTAACAGCCGTAACTGTTCCGGACCAACTATCAGGTAGTGAAGCTAGCAGCAGTGCAGCTTGAGTTTCATTATCAAATTTAGTTCCTATAGATGATAATCTGGACAGAATTGAATTTATATTGTTAATGTGAACCGTAACAGAACTTTCCTCATTCATCCTTGTAGTGAATAACTCCCTCATCAAGAACACCTTGTTAGCCGCCGACGGTTTCTCATACATGTTATACAGAGCATCCATCATACCATGCGCCGTGGTTTCCTTCATGATGTTGAAAGCAACGCTCCTTTCCAACGACAATGTAATAACCGCCTTAGCTTTCTTGTCCTTTGAGTTCCACGCATCTTCAGCAGCTTTTTCCAGTTTCTCCGGTTTGTCTCCAAGTACCACGTCCAAATCTTTCTGACATAGCAATGCTTCTAATTGCAATTTCCACCAGCTAAAGTCAGAACCGTTGAACTTCTCGATTACAACCTTGTCTTCAGCATTACGACAAACAAGAAACAACTCGAGACAATTTTGCAATTTTTTTGAGACTTCAGGGACCTGTCTTGCAATTTCCTGGAAGTTCAGGGACTTGTTTTGCAATTTTCTGAAAAAATATGCTACAGTACTGCTACAGGAACCGCTACAGTGAACTGCTACAGGAACGCTACAGTGAACTGCTACAGTGTCGTCTTCTCTGGCGGACTCCGGCGCTACAGTGTCGTCTTCTCCGGCGATCTGGTTTCTCAGGTCACTATTCCGGCAAACGTTTGGCCGGCGATTTGGATGTCTTCCGGTGGTCGAAAAAAATCCAAAAAATTATATTTTCGGAATCTACGGAACGAGACCTTTCCAACGGTGTACACCAAAATCGTTTTTGAGACAAAAATTTTCGACCAAAAAACAGAAAATCACCCTCTGGAGCTAAACCAAGGCTCTGATACCACTTCTTAGGATCGAGACACTTAGCATACGAACACGAAACTCACACACTCAGCTCACAAATTAAGAACACAAGGATTTTACGTGGTTCGGATTCGGTGTCAATCCTACATCCACGGGCACAACTAGATTGTATTTGAATGAGGAGATTACAAGAGATACACACTCAATCTTTGTATGTATTGTGTGTTGTGGTGCATGTTGTTGAAGTCAACTAATGACCTATTTATACATGTAAGAAGTTAAAGTGAAATGAAGAACTTGGAATGAGGTTACCAAACTTATTAGGCTACCAACCATTCACCAACCTTTGAATAAATCTTCCAAATATTCACATTCACCTAACAGTTTCTTAATACTTTAGCCATTTTCTTCACCATGTAGACGAGAGTTCATTCAAGAATCAAGATCGTAAATTCAAACACCTGGTCGGTGATCCGTAGGAGAAGAAGATTGATGCAAACGGGAGCAAAGATCGGTGATCCGACAGACCCATCCCATGTAGACGGTTCTGTGTTTATTTCGTTTTTTAGATTTGTAGGATAAGAAGATTGATGCAAACGGGAGCAAAGATCAGTGATCCGGGACTCCACCTAGTCGAAGGGGAGGCGTAGGTTGGGAGGGATGTGATGGAACCGAGAGCAAAGATCGGTGTGGGATGTGTCTGTCCGTCTGGTCGGAGAAGCTTAAGGTGGTGCTCATGGTCTAGGCAGTCGGTGAAGCTTTAACCAGATCGGAGGTGGGATGTGTCTGTCGGTGAAGCAGATCGGAGGCGTGAATGGCTACGAAGGAGATCACCATCCCGATCCAATCGGAACCAGTTTGTTGTCCGATCTCATCAGATCTGATCTGTTCTCGATTAATCGTTTCAGAATTATTTCAGAAATCATTCTTTACCTTTGAGTTCCTGCCCAAAAACCCGAAATTACAAGCTGATAGTTAGTTTTCTGCACCAATCGAGCCTTCACAGCCCTTCATTGCCGCTCACGGCTGATTCCCATCGCACACGACCACCGTCGCACCGGCAGCAGCGCTTTTGATCGCCGGGTTTGCGTTTTCTGTTGATGCCGACCCCCACAACACCCTTGGTTGTTTCCCTTCAGCATCTACTTCATGCTTCTGCTCTCTCTATCTCTCTCTCTCGCAATTTCAGATTGATGCAAACACACCAGGCGAAGGGCAGAGGTAGGTGCGTGAAATACTGATTTTTTTTTAACGGCAGCAATTTATTAAATGGGCAAGCAAGAAGCTAAAACCCAAGCAAACATACAAAAATTCAGATTTTACATTAAGCAATTACAAGGGAATTATGTAACTCAGTCACCGGGTCTTTAATCCAACCATCCCAAGATAACTTCCAGCCTTTGATCTTCCTTGCATTGACCCATAGATGGCCAAGGATTTGCATTTCGGTTGCCAGTTCTAGTTCCGTCTTTGTTGTCTTCGTGAAAATGCCTTTGTTCCGAAACATCCACATCACCCAAACATACACTAAACAAATCGCCTCATTTACATCAGCAA
The DNA here is from genome assembly GCA_023525715.1 of Cichorium intybus. Classification (NCBI taxonomy): domain Eukaryota; kingdom Viridiplantae; phylum Streptophyta; class Magnoliopsida; order Asterales; family Asteraceae; genus Cichorium; species Cichorium intybus. The sequence continues at coordinate 90,735,050 of CM042014.1, read as the reverse complement.
GCCAACCTGGTCCCGTAAAATCCTTTCTGGAATTGATGAGGTCCAGACATGACATCGGATCAGGCCCGAGGCAGTACCACCATTTCCGTGTTTCGCACCAGACCTGTTTCGCCAATGAGCAGTGGACAAAGATGTGATCTTCATTCTCTGGGCTACCATTGGAAACTTTACATCTTGAGTGAGCATCTACTCCGATTTTCTTAAGGTTTTCCAAAGTTGACAGTTTGGCGTTAAGAGCTCTCCACGCTAGCATATTTACCTTCTGGGGGACAAGCTTATTCCAATCCCATCTCGGACCACACTCGGGTAGCCAATGATTATCAAAGTACCTGGAATAAGAGTTCACCCTCTAGCCGTTCGACTTATCAAGTTCCCAGGAGACCATGTGGTTCCGATTGTCATCTTGAGATACGCCAAAGAATTCAGAAAATTGAAGATTGATTTGCTTGGGAGAGATGAAATGACCCCCCAGCAACTCGGTTTAGTTCTGGTAGCATCATTTAGCGAACCTTGGATCCCGTGTATCGATCGTATCACCTTCTTCCATAGATAATGCTTAAGGTCTTTGAATTTCCATCACCACTTCCCTAATAGTGCCCCGTTTTGCGCTTTTAAACTTCCAATGCCCAGCCCCCCTTTCTCCTTCGGACTTAGAATTTTTTTCCACCCGATCCATGCAATTTTCCTCTTCTCGGTACCTCCACCCCAAAAGAAACGCATTCTCAATCTTTCTAGCTCGTCCAATACTTTCTCTGGTGCTTTATACAATGAGAAATGATAAGACCCTTTACTCGATCTTTCTTTTTCTGATTTCTTTGATTCGCGTGACCTTGAAAAGTAAAGCCTAGCCCACAGGAAACCAAATACGTTGTTTGGATTATCATCTGGTTTCAATTTACCCCAGATCTGGAAAATGACCAAATAGCCCCTCTAGTTATAACTTAGAAAAAATTTCAGGTTTTCCTTATGGGTTTTCTCAAGCTTCACACGACCTTATAAAGTAAATATTGTTGGGATTGGAAAATTTTTCTATTCAACACTAGAACAGAATTACAATAGGAGGAGCAACTCTCACACTCGACTATTACAAAAACCAACCCTCTATCTAACACTTACACTCTAAGTGTTATGCTCACTAACTCTATGTGTTTGTGATGTTTGGGATGTCTAAGAACTGAAACTTAAGCCTCTATTTATAGCTAAACTAGCCACTAAATCTATAGTATATGAACACATTGAATTCTTGGAAGAGAAGATCAAATTTGTCACCTTAAGCTTTGACAACAATGGTGGCATCTAGAATGGAGGCTGGAAATCAACAAATCTCCCCCTCCAGCCTCTGTTGAACAATCCTTAGCCCAACTATTTCAGCACATAGTTTGTGTTTGTCTTGTGTCACCACCTTGGTCAACATGTCTGCAGGATTGTCATTTGTGTTGATCTTTGACAACTTTAATTCTCCTCTCTCGATTGCTTCTTTAAACCAATGATAACGGATATCGATATGCTTAGTGCGAGAATGGTACATCGAATTCTTGCTCAGGTCCATAGCACTCTGACTGTCGCAATGACCGATGTATTCTACTTGGGGAAACCCCATTTCTTGAAGAAACCGTTTTAACCATATAAGTTCCTTCCCAGCTTCAACAGCAGCAATGTACTCGGCTTCTGTTGTTGATAGTGCTACACACTTCTGTAACTTGGATTGCCATGAGATAGCTCCCCCTGCCAAAGTGAAAACATAACTTGATGTAGATTTCCTATTATCAAGATCTCCTGCCATATCGGCATCTGTATAACCTTTCACGATTGGCTTTACTCCCCCGTAGCATAAACATAATTTTGAACTACCCTTCGGGTATCGCAGTATCCACTTTACTGCTTCCCAATGATCCTTTCCTGGATTTGCTAGATATCTATTCACAACACCAACAGCATGAGCAATATCTGGTCTTGTGCATACCATTGCATACATAAGACTTCCTACGGCTGAGGAATAAGGGATTGTCTTCATCTCTTCTTTCTCTTTATCAGAAGAAGGGGAATTTTTCTCACTTAACTTGAAGTGATTTGCCAACGGAGTGCCAACAGGCTTGGCGTTGTCCATGTTGAACCTTTTGATCACACGTTCAACATACTCCTCCTGTGACAAGAACAATTTTCTTGATTCTCTATCACGGATAATTTTCATGCCCAATATCTGTTGAGCTGGGCCTAAGTCCTTCATATCTAAGAACTTAGACAAATCTTTCTTCAAGTTGTTGATCATGGTTGCATCTTGACCAACTATTAGCATATCATCCACATAGAGCAAAAGGATGACAAATTTCCCATCTGGAAACTTCTTCAAGTACACGCAGTGGTCTGCAACAGTTCTTTTGTATTCGTGACTTACCATGAACGAGTCAAACTTCTTGTACCACTGTCTTGGGGCTTGCTTAAGACCATAAAGGCTCTTCTTCAACTTGCAGACGAGATGCTCTTTCTTTGGGACTTTAAACCCATCGGGCTGATCCATGTATATTTCTTCATCTAAATCACCATGGAGAAAAGCTGTTTTTACATCCACCTGCTCAAGTTCAAGATCTAGACTGGCAACCAATCCGAGTACGACTCGAATCGACATCATCTTCACAACCAGTGAAAAAATCTCATCAAAGTCAATTCCTTCCTTTTGTTGGAATCCTTTGACAACGAGTGTTGCCTTATACTTCACAATGTTTCCTTTTCCGTCTTTTTTCAACTTGAAAATCCACTTGTTTTTCAAGGCTTTCTTTCCTTTGGGAAGTTTCACCAACTCATATGTTTGATTTTTGTGCAAAGAATTCATTTCGTCTTCCATGGCCTTCTGCCAATTGGCTTTGTTAATATGAGATTGAGATTCCTGGAAGCTCTCTGGCTCCCCCTCGCTGGTAAGAAGGATGTAGTTCAAAGTTGGGTATCTTGAGGAAGGAACACGAACTCGATCTGATCGTCGAACTTGAGTTTCTTCATTAGAAACATCTGGCAATGACTCTGAATTATCAAGAGGTGGAAGCTCCCCCTGCTCAACACCTCCTTGATCTTCATCATCAACTTCATTATTCTGTTCATCGGTCGGAACATCATCTTTTGTTTTAGATATCATTTCTGGAACTTTGAAGCTTTGTTGCTCATTAATCGATGCCTTGAAATCATAATACTGGTCTTCATAGAAAACAACATCTCTGCTTCGAATAACCTTCTTTAGTTCTGGGTCCCATAGCCTGTACCCGAACTCTTCATCTCCATATCCAATAAAGATGCATGGAGTGGATTTGAGGTCCAACTTCTTCCGCAATTGACTTGACACATGTGCAAACGCCTTGCACCCAAATACTCTCAATTGAGAATATGTTATGTCTTTACCCGTCCATATCTTTTCTGGAACTTCAAAATTCAATGGAACTGAAGGTGACCTATTCATAAGGTAACAAGCTGGCAATACAGCTTCACCCAGAATGGCTTTGGTAGTTTAGTCGCACTGATCATACATCGGACCTTTTCAACAATGGTACGATTCATTCGTTCTGCTACACCGTTATGCTGTGGGGTACGTGGGACAGTCTTTACATGCCTGATACCATATTTTGTGCAATATGTGGAGAACTCACGAGAATAGTACTCACCTCCATTATCTGATCTGAGACATTTCAACTGCTTGCCAGTTTGTCTTTCCACCATTACATAAAAAGCTTTAAAACGATCAAATACTTGATCCTTCGACCTGAGACAATAAACCCATACTTTTCGTGATGCATCGTCGATGAATGTCATAAAATACTTGTTTCCACCAAGGGTTCTACTTCAATGGGTCCACATACGTCGGAGTGGACAAGGCTCAATAACTCAGAGCGCTTATTTCTTATGGAGCTAAAGGAAACTCTGTGTTGTTTCCCAAATAAGCAGTATTCAAAAGGATCTAGGGCAACATCTTTTTCCATGGAAATGGACTTCTTCTTTTCAAGAGTTGTTAACCCTTTCACAGTCATGTGGCCTAGTCTTCTATGCCACAGATTTGGTGATGTCTCTTCTTCTACTGCATTGAGACTTGGTTGAATCAACTTTGCATATGACTTATAAATAGTACCACAAAGCTTTCCCCTTGCAATGACCATTATGCCTTTTAACAACTTCCAGTTGCCATTTCCGAAGTGGTTGTCATAGCCCTGAAGGTCAAGAGCTCAAATTGAGATAAGATTCATTTTTAGCTCCGAAACATGTCGAACATCTTTCAACACCAATGTACACCCTACATTGGTATTTATATGTACATCACCGATACCAACAATGTTAGAGGAACTGGTGTTTCCCATCCTCACGGTACCATGGTTTACGGATTTATATGTTGCAAATAAATCCTGGTCCGGAGTGGAATGATATGATGCAGCGGTATTAATCACCCACTCGTCATCACGAGCGCCTACGTGTAGGCATGCATCCTCCTCGCATGCAACAAGGGCAATGTCTTGTGAAATGTTGACCATGGTCTCACCATCCTCCTTGCTTGAACTAGTACTCGTTTCAGCCTATTCTCGTAGAAACTTTCGACAATCGCTCTTTTTGTGGCCATAATGATTGCAGTAGTTGCAGTGGCCTTCAAACCATGTACTTGAAGACTTTGTCCTTTCTTTTGATCTTCCTCTAACTTGAGAAATTCCTCTACTTTGACCACGTCTGCCTCTACCTCGACCTCTTCCTCTGCCACCAGTTCTACCTCCGCCTCTTTCTTTGTTTTCTGTTACGAGGGCAAATGACTGGTCTGTACCAGCTTCTTTTCTCCTGGCTTCCTCGTTCATAAGAGCGTCCGTGACCATCTCCATTGTCACTTTGCCACCGGGGGAAGAATTACTGAGAGTAACAACAAGTGTTTCCCAATGATCAGGTAGAGAACTTAGCAACAATATTGCTTGCTCCTCATCTTTGAGAACCCATTCGGCAGAACTAAGCTGATTTACGAGATCTTGGAACTGACTCGTATGCTCGGCTATGGATGTACCACTTCGTAACTTGTGATTTACTAGGCGCCTCATTAGTAGGGTCTTGTTGCGTGCAGTCTTTGCTTGATACATACTCTTAAGCTTTTCCCAGAGTTTGTATGCGTCTGTTTCTTGAGAAACATGATGAAAAAAACTGTGGTCAATCCATTGTCCAATTTGTGCCACAGTTTTCTTATTCATTCTCGTCCAGACGTCGACTGTTGTCTTTTCAGGTTTTATGCCCTTGGTTTCTAAAGGTTCTGCTAGATCCTTTAGATTCAACAAATCTTCCATCCTCGGCTTCCACATATTATAATTTGTGGGCGTAAGTCGGACCATTATATCCGAACTTGTAGATTCCATGAGAAATACTTCGTAGTTTGTGTTTTGTGAAATTTTGGGATGGAATTAGGCAAAACTGAGATCATGGTTATTTCCGAAAGGGTCGAAATAGGTGGGATATGTTTTTTCAGACTAAAATGAACTTCTGAAAAAATTATGGGCCAATTTGAAATGTTTAAGAAGTATAGGGCCAATCTGTAATTTGTGGAATTACAGGGACCAAACTGGAAAGTTTTGAAACATAGGGACCTTTCTGAAACTTTTCAGAAGTATAAGGACCAAAATTGTAATTTTCAGAAAAAAACTGGGACCAAAACGGAGTTTTATAGAATTAGAGGGACCTGTTTGCAACTTTCTGGAATTTCAGTGGGCCAAAATGCAGTTTTCTGAAACTTGCTACAGTGTTGTTACAGTATCGTCTTCTCCGGCGAGTTTTCCGGCGAACTGGTTTTTCCGGCCACTATTCCAGCAAACCTTTGACCGGATTTTTGGAGGTCTTCCGGTGGTCGAAAAATTCCGAAAAAAATATTTTCGGAATCGTGGGAAGGAGTACTTTACAATGGTGTGCCTGGAAATCGATTTTGAGAAAAAAAACATTTCGACCCAAAAAACGATCGGTACCGAAACGAGGTTCTGATACCACTTGTTGGGATTGGAAAATTCTTCTATTCAACACTAGAACAGAATTACAATAGGAGGAGCAACTCTCACACTCGACTATTACAAAAAACCAACCCTCTATCTAACACTTACACTCTAAGTGTTATGCTCACTAACTCTATGTGTTTGTGATGTTTGGGATGTCTAAGAACTGAAACTTAAGCCTCTATTTATAGCTAAACTAGCCACTAAATCTATAGTATATAAACACATTGAATTCTTGGAAGAGAAGATCAAATTTGCCACCTTAAGATTTGTCAACAATGGTGGCATCTAGAATGAAGGCTGGAAATCAACAAATATTACCAAAATATATAATTTATTCTAGATTTATGTTATAAGGAAATTTGAAAATAGTAAGTAGGTACATAAATATTATAATATTTAGAAATAATATTATTTATGCATTATAATATAGTATATATTATCTATTAAAAATCCATTTAATAATCTAATTTAAAATATATATAGTAGCGATCATTAGAATCGAAAAAAATTTGAGGTTTCAAATACCACTAAATCGAAGAAGCAACGATACATATAGTATTGATACACTTAATTGAATCGACAACATTCCATATTTCATAGCGAAAAATTCCATATTTAATCGCAAAAAACCCAAATTTCATACACATAACAACAAATTCAGCTAGCCATATATACACTCAATTCCATACAAATATAAATACACACAGATCCAGATAAATACATACAAATATATACATATACTCATTTCCTACTATCATTATCGGTGAAAGTCAAAGTCATGTTGTTCCTTCTTGAAAGCCAATACGAACTAATAGCCGCTCAGAAATTATTCATCGCTACGAACTAATCGTCAACGCCGCATCGCGCGGGTACGCTGCTAGTATGTATATATATATATATATATATATATATATATATATATATATATATATATATATATATATATATATATATATATATATATATACACACACACACACGATCCAAATACTCTTATAGATAGTAGTCCTGTCATTAACGAGTTGATCCAATTCAATCAACACCTGTAATTGATTCTCTAACTCAAGATGAAACTCCTAACAACGTACAAGAAGAAGTTCAGTTGGTCGGTCGAAAGAGGAAACCAAGATCAATTTTGTGGAATCACTTTAAGAAGATAAAAGTGAATAACCAAGAGAAAGCAGAATGTAACTACTGCAAGAAAAAGTTGGGAGCGTCTAGTAAAAACAGTACACACCATTTACATCATCACTTCAAAGGTTGTGTAAGACGTTCGGTTCGAGTCGATAAATTGTTTCTTTAGCATCGTGGTTTGAGACATTTAGTATTATCGTGTAACTATGATGATGCTTGAGACATTCACTATTGTGATTTTAATTATGTAATTGTACTTGCTGGTTTGATGATGTTTGAGACATCTACTATTTCTCAATTTAATCCGTTAGTTTGATGATATTTAAGACTTGTTATATTATTATTTGGAATTTGTCTAATATTCTTCTTGTTTTTTCTTATAATTTGGCTTAAGCTATCATTTTTGAAACTCTAATTTTATTATAATATGGGTCGGTTTCGGTGAATACCATTATAGATCGAGTAATACAAACAAGAATACACTTATCGGGTTACCCAATGGTGAACGGGGAAAACTGCATACCCCGATGGGGATCCCCATTAAGATCCCCGCTAGGGATCGGGACTATTTTGGGGGGTAAAAAGCTTATTGTTTTCGGGACTGGGGATACCAAAAACCGTACCGAAACCGTCCCGTTCCCCTTCCTAATTTTGTGTACGATTTGGTTCTCGGTTTTTTAAAAATCTATTATGGGTTTCGGTTATTTGGTTCATTAACCAAGCTCATCTCAATTGAGCAAAAAATCATTGGAACTGAACCAATTTTGTTTATATAAGTTTAATTAATATATTATTTGTTAATTTCAAAAAAGAGACCGTGTTTTCAGAAAATTTCGATTTTGACACTCTGTTATTGTTATTTTAATTAAGTCACTAACTTTTTAATTTCTTCCAATTAAGTTACTATGTTTTCAATTTTGTTTAAATTTTGACACATTGGTGCCACGTCAGCTTGTCATGTCAGCGCCACACCATCAAGACTGACACGTCTTCTTGCCACGTCAGCTGACAGCTGTCAAAAATGAAACAAAATTGAAAACATAGTGACTTAATTGAGAAAAATTAAAAAGTTAGTAACTTCATTGAATAAAAAAATAACACAGTGTCAAAATCGAACTTTTTTTAAAACTTAGTGCTGACGTTCACGCAGAGGTCGTCATGCGGTCAAAAATAAGAAATAACCTAACATACACTAGTATAGTGGAGTCAGGGTCGATCCACAGGAGCTACGTGGTTAGCCTAGATGAGAGATTACCAACTAATAGTGTCACAGCTATAGTCGGAGGAATTAATTTCTATCTTTCTACCTGGAAACAATATTCAAATACCCAAGCCAAGCTTAGCTATGTCCAAATAACCTAGTTACTTTCTGAACTCAGAAGTACATCTCTGGATCAGAAGCAATTGAAGGCATCCAAACTAGCAAAACCAAGCACAGCATAAACTAGCTAATAACTACAATTCTATGGGACAGTTAAGAGCTAAGGTTTAATGCCTAACCTAACCAAGTTAGCTACTGTTTTCAGCAAAGGAAAACAGTCCCAACCAAGTCACAAACAATTTCAATCACAATCAAACAACCAAATAACAAACTAACATCCAAAACACCGAAAAATCAATATTAACATTAACCGAATGATTGCATTTACTCAAACCAATATCAAACATCAAAATCAGTAGCTAAACACTACTAAAAACAGAACCCTAAGCTGGAGATCAATGGTTGTCACACCCAAAGATTCAACTCAAGCTTACAAATGTTTAACTAAAATGAAATAAAATCTAAAAACATGAAAATACCAAATTATAGCTTCTGAAATGGATTCCTCGAGTCAAAGAGCTTCTAGGTCAATGTTTACACCAAGTCTTTGCTAGGGTTTTCGGCCGGAAATGCCTCTATTTATAGTTGCAAATTTCCCGTGACCGCGCCGCGCAAATGTGAAATCCGCGGCGCGCGTACTTATCCGTTCCCCGTTTTTTCGTCATTTAAATGTGTTCCACCGCCTTACATCCGCGTCGCGCAGGAGGTAAATCCGCGGCGCGCGTGCGTCTTCTCTTGATTTTGCATTCTTTCCACACTTTTTCCTTTTTGTGCACTTTTAGTCCCTGTTTATGTTCTTTTTCTCCAGACAAGTCCTGACACGAAAAGTGAGAATACCCATGCATATATGATATAATTTTACCAAGAACAGGGCTCAACAACGCCTAAAATACTTGATATCACTAGGCGTTGTCAAACACCCCACACTTGTGCCTTGCTTGTCCCCAAGCAAGAGAGTTTTTAACAAATTATAATAGAGAATCGAACAATTTTTGAATGTGTTTAGTTTCAAAGCTTATTGCTCTTCGAGTTAGAATGGAATAGTTTGTGAAAACATAATTGAGTTGTTCTTTGGAATTCATGGCTTTCTAGAGAACCCTTGATTACAAACTTTCTGTCCACAATGAAGTGTACTTACTTATTCAGATTCTAAAGGCCATTAAGGAATTGTCCATGACTTTCGATGTTGTCCGTGTAACGAGCTTTCAGAAATACCATCCCAGACCAGACGATCTTAGGTGGTAAGGTGCATAAGGCCCACCCATTTTAGACCTACCGGCTCGAACAACAAAGGCCACAGATTGACTTTTCCTTCCTAAATTCCAATCCTAAAACGGCTCAATCTTCTAAACTCATAAAACTCAACTTATTTGACTAACTAATAGCATGATCACAAATAAATAGTATTTCTTGAAAAATACTAATGCTATCACAATCACAAACCATTCATTTCAAAATTGCAATTCATTAAAAATTTTGAAAAATATTGCTAAAAATTGAAAAATTGATTATTTCTGCAAAAATTTTCAAAAAATATCTCTTTCGACCGTCCACACCCCACACTTAAAACCGTACAACGTCCCCGTTGTACAAAAATTAGTTTCAAAACAAGGGAGAAAGAGTTACCCCTTTTTGGACGGTAGACTGCTTGGTGCTCAATATCACAGGTATAATGCGTACAAAAAGATCCTCGATTCATATTCTGCTGGAGTTGTAGCGCTACAGTTGGACACGCTGGTGGTCGAGACAAGTGGAGGGGGCACGGTGACCCCACGCTTGTCTGAGACAACTCCCTCTCAATTTGGTATATCATGCACACTTAACAATAAATTAAAACACACATGACAGAAAAATAAAATAATATACAGGCAAATGTGTCATACGTTTATACATATAAAAAGAAAATGAAAGAAAGAAAGAAAGAAAAATAAATACATCAATCACTACCAGGCGGCCTGGAGGATCCAGCCTCATGATCGTGAGACCGGGCTGGGAATGGTTGGGGGCGCTGACCCTGCGCAGATGCAGTCTGAATAAGTACCTCCCCAATCCACTCGAGCTGGTCCAAGACTCTCGTGAGCTGACCCTCAATCCGCGTGACTCTGGCCTCCAGCCGGCTGAGGGCTGGTGAGTCATCCTGCTGTGGCTGCGGCTGTGCAGGCTCTGGTGCTGGCGGCTCTGGCCTCCGGCGTCTCCTGCCGGGCTGGGCGTATGCAGGCTGAGGTGCCTGAGGAGGCTCGATCGGAGCCCGGATGTACTGCCCTGGTCGCTGCTGCTCAATGAGCAACATCCTCTCCAAAGTGCGTGCTGGCGTGCGCGATGGAGGCAGAGCAGTCAAAGAGGCAGCTATTGGGGCAGTAAGGATGCCATATGAACGGGCCAGGCGGGTAATGAAGTACCCCCTGGCTAATGGGCTGCTGGAGGAGGCGCCGGTCGCGTGGGTGGAGAGAGCGATCGCGAGGGCAAAGGGAAGATGGAGGAATCGGGACGGGTCGAGGAGAACCCACAAAAATGTCATATCATCGCCCGACACCTTCTCGCCCCCCCTCCCGATGCATGATGGAGGTGGAGACGATACGGTGCATGAGGCGATGAAGAGGATCACGTAAGTGGCTCTCCCTCGAGGTCCCTGCCTCATACCTGACGTTGGACAGCGGTGCCCAAACCTCCATGTTGGGGGGGCGCTCCGGCTCCCCCTGAGTGCATGACCCGAAGAACCGGGTGAAGAAACGGTGCTGGAGGTCCGCTGGCGTGTAAATGCCCGTGCGTCTCCCGAACTCCCGGAGGTTGCACTCCCGGTGCACACCTCCCAAGCGAAAACATACCATCCTGGAGCGTGGGTCTCCACCCTGGGAGCGAAATGGACAGTGGAGATGAACTCCAGTAGCAGCTCCGTGTAGACCATGTCCTCGTCCGTGGCCATAATCTTGTCCCAGCCACGGCATGTGAATGATGCCTCCTCGTGGGTCCAGGTGCGATGTAGGAATGGCTCAATCGCACCCCAGAGCCCAGCGTCCCTCAAGATGTCTCGGTCTATAACCATCGCCTCAAGAACCCGGCGATGAATCAAAGCGTCCCTCCGCGAGGTATACTCCACCGAAGTGTCAAGCTCTGCGGGAAACTGAAGGAAGGCATGGTCCAGTCTGAACATCATCTGCAAAAGAAAAATATAGCCATAAAACAATTTTTTTTTTTTGCAAAATCAGTCCTTTTCCTTCCCCACCGTACCGCGGCGCGGCCCAAGAGCAAGGGCGCGGCGCGGCGTACGCCTGTTTGCAAACCCGGGATCAAATCCCCATTTTAACCTGCTAAATCTCAATTTAATGATATCACAAGGTAGCCTAGGTTCCGATTAGCTCATCTAGGGTGTCCATTTGGCAAAATAAACACTCTATGGGCTAGCATTAGTGATTCTAAGTTTTTGAACTTTTTGGAATAAAACCCTAAAATTAACTACCTAATAACTACTTTAAACAGCTAATAGATAGTTAAAAGAGCGTACCTTGGTAGTAGAAACACAATAAGCAAGAAAAAAATGCAAGAAATTTTTGATCACCAGAGCTCCGAGTCGTGTGATTTGAGTTGTGAGCCGCGGCTCACCGGATAAAGGCGAAAACCGTCCGATCGTTTCCCGCGGCGCGCATTTCCCTGTTCCGCGGCGCGCGTGTCGCCAATTCAACCCCTGCGCATCGGGTTGAGTTCCGACCCCACGTCGCGCAATACAAAAATCCGCGGCGCGGTCTTAAAGATTTCAAAAACCTTTTCACACGACCCCACACTTGCTTCAACCCACTAATACCTGCAAATGATTGATGTATTTCCTAAATTAATCCTAAGAAATATAAAGCCTACTTATGACACGATGGGTTGCCTCCCAACAAGCGCTAAGTTTAACGTCTTCAGCCAGACGTGCAGCTCCTAAGCTGACCCTTCTTCTTCTTCTTGGCTTCTTGATGACAATTGCTGATATTCTGGCATGAAATTATTAGCCATCATTGTCATAAGGGATGTGAGTTGGGTCATCCGATCACTCACACCACTGATCCATTGTTGTTGAGATTTCAGTAGCTCAAAAACATTCGCCTCTCGTTTTCTGGATTCCCTTTCGTATTGCTGATGCCTTGCTTCCATCATCTCTATCATTTCCAGCAGTTGTTCCTTGTCGATGGCGGACAGTGGGTGGTTTTTGGTCTCCTTTAGAACTTCTTCCTTTCCACCTTCCCCCGTACGTGTCCATATCTTTTCTTTGCTTCTGGTTCCTGGCTCCATTAATGTTTTTCTGTCTGCTGGTTTGCCATTTTCTTCCAAAGGTAACGAAATTGGATTCCCAAACATATTCAATCTCCTTTTCCTGGTCCCGAAGAAAATATCCATGTCTCCAGTCTTGCAGTCGATCACTGAACCAGCAGTAGCTAGGAATGGCCGTCCTAAGATAAGCGCAGGCGCATCATCCGGACTTTCATATTCCATCACCAGAAAATCCACGGGGTAGAAAAAGTCGCCAACTTTGACTATGACATTGGTTAGCTTTCCCCTAGATACCTTAGTTGATTGGTCAGCCAACTGCAGTACAACTTCAGCTGGCTCGATTTCTTCATTCTTGTATTTGTCATACAGATATCCTGGCAAGATGTTAACACTTGCTCCCAAATCTAGTAAAGTGTTTCGAATAACCACGTACCCTACAGTTGTAGTGATCAATGGTGATCCGGGGTCCTTCTCCTTTTTGGGTAGTGTTCCTAATAATGCCTCGCTAGCCCTCACAGTCAATCTCACCGTTTTCGGTGTAGGTGCCTTGTTCTTCCCATTTTGTTCGCACATTTCTTGTAAAATCCTGGTGTCCTCGGGAGCATCCTTAAGCTCATCCCATAAGAGCTGATTCATTAAGGGTCCCGTTGGTTTAGTTGCTTCCTGCTTCTTCTTTTCTTTCTTATTCTTCTTCTTTTGCTTAATCCCTGCGATCTTTGGTTGCTCTTCCTTTTGGACCTTTTCATCTATTTCGGGTTGAGTGCTATTCTCAACCGGATCTCCTCCTTCTTTACCTTCCTCGCTCTTAAAAACCTTTCCTTCTTCCCCTGGTTCCACTTCATTCCCTACCTCAAATAGATCCTCCAGAGTGACCTTTCGCCATCCTGATTCAACAGTATTGACTTGTTCCTTCCCTGGACGTTGATTATGTGTAGGGTTGACTTCAGTAGCACTAGGCAATTTGCCATTATCTCTCTTTTGTTGGTCTGCAGCCATTTGACCTATTTGTCTTTCCATATTTGCGATGGCCTTTGCGTTCGCTTGAGATTGTTGTTGTGTTGCTGTGACCATATCATACATCTTTGATATCATCTCTTCTTGGGTCCCTGGAGCATTGTTGGTAGCGTTGATGGGTCCCCTGTTGTTGTTGTTTCCATTGTTTGCAGGCTGCTGGTTTCTAGGCTGACTATTTGATTGATTCTGATAATTGTTCTGCCTGAAATTTTGTTGTTGTCCTTGGTTGTATGGCCTATAGGGTCGTCCATTATTGTGTTGACCTTGACCCTGACCATAAACTTGATTAGCTTCCTGCGTCCTAGGTCCTCCTTGACCTTCTTGCGATGAATTTGGCGGTCCATTTTGTAATGTTGCCATAAGCCTATCAAACTTTCTGTTCAATTCACTGATTTCCTTTTTCACTTTCTTTTACCAATCAGCATCAACTCCTACTGCTGCCGCCGTACTTGTAGTCTTCCTGGTGGAGAAGTTTGCTTTGGAGCCATTACTCAACTGCTCCAAAAATCTCCAGGCTTCTTCTGGATCTTGCCACATAAATGTCTCACTGGAGGAGGCATTTATCATGGCTTGGTGTGTTTCGCTGACTCCCTCAAAGAATAACTTGACCAACTGCCATCTGGGAATCTCATGATGCGGACAAGATCGCAACAGCTCCTTCAATCTGTCAAAAGCTTCATGAAAAGCCTCTCCAGGCTTTTGCTGAAAATCCTAGATAACTCTTCTGATTTCAGTTGTTTTGCTTGCTGGATAAAATTCTTGAAGGAACTTCGCCTTGAGCTGGTCCCACGTAGTGATACTGTTTGATGGTAACGACGTGAACCAATACTTGGCTTTATCCTTAAGAGTGAACGGAAACAGTCTAAGCCTAAAAATATTTCTATTTGTGTTTCTGGGGTTGTTAGCATTAGCGATCGCTAAAAATTCATATAAATGATTATAGGGATCATCCTGCTTATACCCTCTGAATTCTGGTAATATTCCTAATAACTGGGGTCTAATCTCTACTTGTGAATCTATGTTATCAGGAATATAGATCGGCGACGAATCATCATATTCCCGCGGTTGGAAATGTGACGCAACCGATTGCCGTCTCGGTTGTGCAAAATGTAAGGGTTGAGCGGGGTTACCGTAAAGATGATCATTGTACTCCCGCTGACCTGGTGGTTGGTATGGTGGTGCTCGCCTGGGAGGTCCCCGACCTCGGTTCCATTGCGGTTGCGGTGCCGGTGGCACCCATCCTTCATCTTCTTCATCGTACACTTCCTCCGTCTCTGGGTATTGGTATTGCTATTGAGGCGGTGGTTGAAAGTGTATAGGTTGTGTTGGTTGGTATGTAGGTTGAGGTTTAAAGAGGGCTGGTTGTGGTTGTGATGTTGGTGTATACTGTCTAGGAGTTGGGGTGCCATCTCGGGTCGGCTCTCTCCAAGTCATAGCAGATGTAAAGGGATTGGTGGATTGTGGTTGAGAAGCGGGTAAAAATGGTGGAATAGATGGTGGAGTGCATGATGGTATGGGTGTAGGGGCTGAAACTACACCACCAGACGCACTCGAACTTCCAAATTGGAACTCTGATAATGGGGGAATAGAAAACCTCCCCGTTGCCTCTCCAGACATGTCACCTTGCCACGTCAGCTGACAGCTGTCAAAAATGAAACAAAATTGAAAACATAGTGACTCAATTGAGAAAAATTAAAAAGTTAGTAACTTCATTGAATAAAAAAATAACACAGTGTCAAAATCGAACTTTTTTTAAAACTTAGTGCTGACGTTCACGCAGAGGTCGTCATGCGGTCAAAAATAAGAAATAACCTAACATACACTAGTATAGTGGAGTCAGGGTCGATCCACAGGAGCTACGTGGTTAGCCTAGATGAGAGATTACCAACTAATAGTGTCACAGCTATAGTCGGAGGAATTAATTTCTATCTTTCTACCTAGAAACAATATTCAAATACCCAAGCCAAGCTTAGCTATGTCCAAATAACCTAGTTACTTTCTGAACTCAGAAGTACATCTCTGGATCAGAAGCAATTGAAGGCATCCAAACTAGCAAAACCAAGCACAGCATAAACTAGCTAATAACTACAATTCTATGGGACAGTTAAGAGCTAAGGTTTAATGCCTAACCTAACCAAGTTAGCTACTGTTTTCATTAAAGGAAAACAGTCCCAACCAAGTCACAAACAATTTCAATCACAATCAAACAACCAAATAACAAACTAACATCCAAAACACCGAAAAATCAATATTAACATTAACCGAATGATTGCATTTACTCAAACCAATATCAAACATCAAAATCAGTAGCTAAACACTACTAAAAACAGAACCCTAAGCTGGAGATCAATGGTTGTCACACCCAAAGATTCAACTCAAGCTTACAAATGTTTAACTAAAATGAAATAAAATCTAAAAACATGAAAATACCAAATTATAGCTTCTGAAATGGATTCCTCGAGTCAAAGAGCTTCTAGGTCGATGTTTACACCAAGTCTTTGCTAGGGTTTTCGGCCGGAAATGCCTCTATTTATAGTTGCAAATTTCCCGTGACCGCGCCGCGCAAATGTGAAATCCGCGGCGCGCGTACTTATCCGTTCCCCGTTTTTTCGTCATTTAAATGTGTTCCACCGCCTTACATCCGCGTCGCGCAGGAGGTAAATCCGCGGCGCGCGTGCGTCTTCTCTTGATTTTGCATTCTTTCCACACTTTTTCCTTTTTGTGCACTTTTAGTCCCTGTTTATGTTCTTTTTCTCCAGACAAGTCCTGACACGAAAAGTGAGAATACCCATGCATATATGATATAATTTTACCAAGAACAGGGCTCAACAACGCCTAAAATACTTGATATCACTAGGCGTTGTCAAGTGCTTTTTTGGAATTTATCAAAAAAATGAGGTTATAAAAGCTAATTCTAAAAAACATGTAAAAACAAAATAAAAAAACAAACTTATAAAAATGAATTGAAAAATATATAAAAACAAAATAGAAAACAAAGTTGTAAAAACAAGTTGTGAAAAAACATATAAAATCGAATGAGCATAATTTGAAACTTTTAGTGACTAATTAAAACAAATAAAAAAACTTTAAAGATCTTAGATAGCAAAAATAAAAAAATTATAGAAACTTAAAACAAGTTAAATATTCAAATAAATTTAAAACCAAAAATAAATGATCCTATATGACTTCTTTAAACTAAAAAGTAAAAGTAAACGCTGATAATTGGACATTCATAAGCCTAGACGCGAAGCCGACCCTGAATCGTCGTGGTCGATCCGTGAATAGTGGAGGTGTCGCATTTCCTCAACTCAGAAGGAAGACTGAAGAAGTTGACTTAATTTCCTCAAATCTCTTGCAAATTGGGAACGGGGTGTGCTTTATTGCAAATGGTGTGCTCTCTTTTGGATACGGTTGTTTATGTAATGTGCTCTATTACAAATGGTGTGCTCTATTGCAAATTATTATCATTATTAATAGAATACAGCTAAATCCACATCAAACCATATAACCATCAAAATATAACCAATGCACCTACTATAATAACATAAACAACTAGCAATATATACCAAGAATAACAAAATGTTAATACTTTAATATTGCACAGTAACAAAAGACAAATTCAATAAAATATTTTGTTATGTTCAACAAAAATTATTTACATTTGTTTATCTTTTTCCATACCTAAATCTCATCTTTTGTATAGCCCTTGAGGTCACCTCTTTTGTATAGCCCTTGAGGTCACCTTAGTTGATCAACCAACAGAACACATTGCAAACAAGCTATGAACCAAGAACAATATTAATCTAACTATTAAATAACAAAATACTAACTATTAGAAAATAAAGTTAACATGCATAATATAAGTTGTTATGTCAATAATAACAAGTTACCTTGAAACACGACTTCACTTCAAACAATTCTTAAAAAATGATGACATCCACAACTCAACAAAATTGTCCAAGTCCGTGGCCGAAAATGGTGATATGTCGTTCCATAGGTTCTAGATGCAAAGTAATTAAAAAACATTATTTAATAAAAATTAAGTTTTAATTAACAAAATGAGAAAAAAAAAACAACTACTTACTCTTGGAAATCCTTGTTGTCGGTACAACACGAATTCACGCATCCAGATACAGACATAATAACTGCACTCCCAATTCGACTTTTGTTGGTTGCACTAAAAAATATACACGAGGGTGTTATACACACACACACACACACACACACACATATATATATATATATATATATATATATATATATATATATATATATATATATATATATATATATATATATATATACACATATATATATATATATATATATATATATATATATATATATATACATATATATATATATATATATATATATATAATTTGACAGGATCCGTTACCTTGGCGATCGTCCAAGTCATTGCAGGTGATGTCGAACTCTTATTAACCGTTGCAACAGCTCTAAAAAACAAGCAATAATGTATTCTTAAAATCTATAGAAAAAAGAATGACCAAAAATACAAAAATAGGAAATTCCGTACTCTTCTACATGTTTTACAACATCGTAGTCTTCCGGCGTCTTAAAACTTTGACATGAATCCAAAATGTAGCCCATACGTTGACGCGGACAAATTTCAAATAACATAAAGTATAACCTGGTAAAATTTAACATATTAACGTAAATTATTTATAAACATATAAAACTTATAACAATAAAATTTCCCGAATATGATACCCTTGCAAATACGGTGCTAGAAAAATATCATTTTTCTTGATGAAAGCACATCATGTCAAAAAACACTTTTGTGACACTATTAGTTTGCAAATCCACATCTAATCCGCATTGAAAAGATGTGATTTTGTTTGGGTCAATAAAAATGCATTTATTATCGATGGTAACATCAGATGTAGCATCCTGAAAAAAAACAAAACAGTAACACATATTATAAAGTTAAACTAAGAAATATTAGTAATGTAAATGTTAACATACTTACATTTGAAAGTAAAAAATTGAATGAATATTGAGTGTCTTGTTTGTCATAATCTCTTGAACCATATCTGTATAAATTGTCACTTCATGCCTCACATCTACAAACATTCCCGGTTCGCTTTTAACAAGAACCGGGAATTCAATTTCGCGGGTCATTAAATTTTTATACATAAGACTGATCGTTGGCCTTCCTTTTAGTTCTTTTGGCATCACAAATTTACGTATTGGCATCTTAGATGGTAAACTCTGGGTCTCATGATATTTTCTTTTTAGTTGTGTCTACATTAAAAATCATTTAATCATTAATAACTTTTAAACATTGACAATAAGTTTAAGGTACTACAAAAAGTTTAAGTTACAACCTGATCACCTGGAGGATTATGGACAGTCTTAGTCGATGTCGGAGATGGTTTCACTATCGGTGTTGTTTTCTATGTCGGATGTCGATGTCGGTGTATATAGAGGTCTTTGATCTTTTTGCACAGTTGGCGTGGACTGAAGGTTTAGTAATTGTTACATTTTAATGTCATCAGATACTACTAAAATATTAAAATATGGAAAGTAATTTATATTTACCTTAATTAGAGAAATTGAATTTCTCGGCCACTGAATAAAACTATAAAGTGCAGTCTCCAGGTTATATGCTTCTTCCGTCGGCACAGGAAGAGGGAACGATTTACAATATTCATAGACCTTTCGTACGGATACCTTTAAATGATTTTCTCTGAGAGGTATCCCATGTAAAACCCCATTTTCATATGGGGTGAACTTTCCCAGCAGTTATTGCTTGATGCTCCGTATCTGATGGTCGCAGCAACTCACAGTCCATGGGAACCTACAAACACGTACACACGGTCATAGTCACACACACACACACACACACACACACACATATATATATATATATATAGATATATATATATATATATATATATATATATATATATATATATATATATATATATATATATATATATATATAACATGTACTTAATTAGTGTGTTTATGTATGTTTGTATGGAGTTTATATGAATAAAAATACATACATTTATATTATCTAATTCACCCAATATTGGCGATGCAACACCAGTTTTCTTTATGTTCGAGCTCCTCACTTCTATCTCTTCGTTGTTACCCGCACCATCTTGTGGCATCATAGTAGGATTCACCCTACTACCATCCATGGAGTCGACCACGTCCTTTTCGGTATCCATCCCCTTAGCCATCGTATTAGGCACCATATCAGCCATCAACTTTGCATATATTTTGTCATATATTCTTTGAAACAATCTATCCTCTAATTTTTTTCACCAAATCTTCAATATCTGGTAACTCGTGTTCTTTCCTGTTTCTCTGGTTTTTCCTCGATTCTTTTAAACTAACATTGTACCCCACCGCCCTCATGCGACCAGGGTGCTCTGGTCCTAAAACCTCTTTCATCAAATCAACTCCATCTTTATCCTTCTCTATCTGTAAATGCAAACCATGTGATTGTATTAACACGTGCTAATCAAACAACATCATTTGGAGATGATAAATTAAAAAATACACTTACAAACTCATTTGCTAATGCATCACTCTCAGGCGCTACAATGTATTCCCCTGAGATAGTGCGTTTTACCCTAGCAAATATATAATCTCGAGCCTGCTCGTATGATATTTGATGCCCTTTTATTGTTGCACCTAACTCGATATCTTTATCCCACCTCTCTTTGTTCCCACGATACCCCTATGGGCCTAAGTGGGATGGATTTTTGTTCATCTTCGCAGTCTCTGTTGCTTTGTTACTTATTTCCTTTACAAATAAACACAATTAGAAATTATAGGATAAAAGACATTATTGAGTAAAGTCCAACCAATCTGAAACTCTTCAGTAGATTTTAGCTTAACAAATTCTTCCCATTTTTTTTGTCAAGAACGGGTACTTTTTTGGTGCATCAACACCCGCGCGCATTAATCCAACCAGCGCCGACTTGTGTTTCCTCCATGCCTGGTTACATACCGAAAGAGTTCTTTTTTTGGCATTGTCGTTTGGTATATGCCAATGATTCTATTTTTTTTAATTTAAAGTATAAAAGTATTAGTAACAATTATTAATTAAAAACATATGTAACAAGTCTTAAATACCACACCTTAATTTCCAACCATAAATCATCAATCTGTGACTTGGGCACTTTATCCCAAATCTCTATAAGGCTAGAAATCCTTGTCCTATCAATGTCTCCACAATAAGATCCGAATCCAGGTTGAGTGGCTCCAATAGCTCGATTCTTATGATCAAAATCAACATGAAAACTTTGTAATTTTTCTTTAGACTTTTCCCTTATCAAAGTGACGCTTATTTTTTTCTTTATTGGCTTCTCCATTGTTTGGTGCCTACAAAGCAAGGCATGTGTAAGTGATTGTGTAAACAATGTTCTTTTGAATTCAATATTTTCAAGACCAACGTTTTTAGTGGTTTCATTTTACTTCTATGTTCAACAAGCTTCAATTCCTAAGATAACCTTCAAAATAACAAGGGATGAAGAGTATTGTAGCATTTTATACTTTCATGCATTTATTTAAAAAATATTGGTTAATTTATATTGAAAAGATCATGTAAGGTTATTTGAAAACCTAAGATGAAAGCAACGAAAATGCCATAATAATTGATCTTAGTTACAAAATGGTGAAATCTGAGATAAAACATTGTTTAAACATCGATATAAAATATGTGTTCAAACATTTGAGTAGTTGTGGTTATTATGAAACTTTTGAATCTTCATATTGTAAAAACATAATAGATAATGAATGTAGATGATCGATGATATAAAACGAGTTTAGATCAAATATAACATGATAATGAGCTATGAAGATTAAACCGAACCCGTTTAACCCGAACCTGAATAACCCAAAAACCTATTAACCCGAAGTTAATACGGTATCGGTCGGTTTGGCGACTAACACCAAACCATTCTAACATAATAGAGAATCAAAGAATAGATAATTAGACATCATCAATTTTAGAATAACAAGTGTACATCATCATACTCAGAATAACAATTGAACATCATCAATTTCAGAATAACAAGTGAACTAGTCGATAAGTGAATGTCAATCATATAAATTGATAAGGAACATACGAAATTGTTACTCATTAGAGAGACAGAAACTGAACAAGTGAACATACAAATAGAATATACAAATAGAATGAAACGGAGATTTCAAAGTTCATCAGTTCAGAGCCCCACAATCATATAATCAAAACCATGAATGCAACCTGAAATTAGCAAACAGAAGCATACATTGTCGTCTGTCGAGTAGGTGATGCCGATTGGTCGAGTTGCTGATGTCGATTGGTCGAAGATGTCTACTCGTCGCAAGGGTTTAGGGTTGAATTGCGTATTGCCGTGTTCGGCAATGCGAAAGAGAAACAGAGACGGATTTTTTTTTCCCGCCGTTATCCTTCGTACTTGGTTTGAATAAGGTCAAACGCGAAAATAGTAGCTATAATATTATTTTAAATAATATATTACCCCTAGTTGGTAACAAATAAGAAAATCATTGGAAGTCTAAAATAAAAAGAAGGCGGAAATAACGTCAAAATAGGGGAATAAAAAGGAAACTGGAAATTGAATTGTCCACACGATCCTATAAAAAGATTATGTAATTGTTTATGTTCTTATACGTGGCCTTCAAAATTTCTATTTAATTGTTTCTTTATTTGTGTTTTTACATCTCCATTTTGAACTAATAGATTATGTAGGGTTCAAATTTTTAAGAAAACGTAACCATTTAAATTGTGCAATGTTTCAGGATATCTAAATTTACTTCCCCTTTTGTTATATTTCATATATGACATTGTTATTACTTCATTATTTTAATACTATTGGAATTTGATAGTCTGATCAATGTGATACAGTAAGAAAACAAAGTCGATAAGCCGAAATACGATATACTTAATGAAACAGAGTAAATAAACTGAAATATCTTTTGCAACAGATGTCTTCATAATTTAATGTCATTTTGTATTCCTGTAAACAAACAAAATATAGTAATTAAATAGTGTCATCAATTTGTTTTGTGTCAATATAACAATCTAATTTCTTTTAATACTTATATGTTTTTTAATCCAAATAAATAACATGTTACCTGTATGTCTTCTGGGATTCAACAACAACTCCTTCATTATGGTCTGATCTTAAATAAGCCACATCATTAATAGTCACATTTGAAGATGGGATACTGATAGAAAATGGAGGTAGCTCGTCAAATTGGTCGTATTCTTCCTCGTCGACAACATTTTCAACACCAAGTATACGTCGTTTACCATGTAGGACGATGTGCCAACTCGAATTTGATGGGTCTTCAATAAAGAATACCTGGTTAACTTGTTTGGCTAGAATAAATGGTTCAGATACATAGCCGTGTGTAGAAAGGTTGACAAGTGTGAAACCATCTTTGTCAACTTTAACACCTCCTTTGTTCTTGACCCAGTTACACTTGAATAGAGGTACTATAGTTGAGGAATCATATTTCAATTCCCAAATTTCCTGAATGCATAATATGAATCTTTGGCTATAATTGACCTTGCCTCATGATCTACATTAGAGTATGCAATTGATGTTGCTATTAACGTCACTCCACTATTTTGCAATGTACTCTTTCTATCTTGTGTAGCAGTGTAAAATGTATACCCGTTAATGTCATAGCTTTGGTAAGTTGATACGACGTTTCTCGGACCATACCCTAATAGTTTGACTAAAGGATCAAGGTTTTCTCTACCTAAGTTTTCTTTCACTTTTACTTTCAACCATTCAGGAAATGTTCTAATTTGTTCCTTAACCAACCATTTTTCAGACCTATTTTTTATCGTAATATTGACATGTGGTCATTAATGTATGGAGCAACAACTGTCATGTGTTGTAATACTGTAAAATGTGCGAGGTTGAATTCATCACGATCAGGTATGATCGCTTTCAATCCAGCTATACCAATCCCTTGAAGTCTACCTTCATGTCGTGATTCTGGAATCCCAATAGTGGCAACACCTTTTAGATAGCATGTACAAAATTAAATCACCTCTTCTGAAGCGTATCCTTTGACAATACTTCCCTCAGGTCTATGTCGATTCCTTACGTACCCTTTTAAAAAACCCATATATCTCTCGAATGGGTACATGTATTGCAGATATACCGGACCACAAACCTTTATTTCTCTTACAATATGGGATACAAGGTGAACCATTACATCAAAAAAAGAAGGTGGAAAGTACATTTCAACCTGGCATAGAGTGATGATAATATTGCGTTGCCATGAATCCAACACTTCGGGATCAATAACTTTTGAATGGATCATGTTGAAAAACAAGCATAACTTTGTGATTGTGTGACGGATATCGTCCGGTAGTATTCCACGTATTGCAATGGGAATCATATGTGTGATTAGAACATGGCAATTGTGCGACTTCATACCAATTAGTTTTAGATCTTTCATCGACACCAATTTCTTGATGTTTGCGGAATAACCAGATGGAACCTTCACACCATGAAGACATTTACAAAATTTTGTTTTCTCTTCTTTAAACATTGTATAACAAGCTGGTGGTAAATAAAAATGCTTTCCATCTCTTTCAACGGGGGCAAGCTGTTTTCGTATTCCCATGTTAACCATGTCCTTTCGAATAGGGAGCCCGTCCTTTGATTTCCCAGAAATGTTTAACAACAATCCTATCAAGCTTTCACAAACGTTCTTCTCAATATACATAACATCAAGGCAATGTCGAATCTCTAAACTTTCCCAGTATGGTAATTCCCAAAAGATAGACCTTTTTCTCCAATTAGTTTGTTGATTATTTTTTTGACATTTTCCAAATACAATGTTTAAATTTTGAACTCGGGAAAAAGTGGTTTTCCCATCCATTGGGTTAGGCATACCTCCCTTCTCAGTTTTTCCATCAAACAAGTTTCCTTTAAGACGATAAAAGTGGTTCTTTGGAAGCGATCGTCGATGTCCCATGTATACATTTTTGTGACAATTTTCCAACCATAACCACCGTGTGTTCTTATCACAAACCAGACACACCTTCCTTCCTTTTGTAATATATCTAGACAAATTTGCATGAGCTGGAAAATCACTAATAGTGCAAAAAAATCATGGCACATAGTTGGAAATACTCTCTCTTATATGCATCATATACTTTAACACCCGGATTCCATAAGATTTTCATTTCCTCAATTAATGGAGCCAAAAACACATCAATGTCGTTACCTGGTTGTTTCGGACCTTGGATTAGCAATGACATCATGATGTATTTTCTTTTCATGCATAACCAAGGTGGAAGATTATAAATGCATAGGATTATAAATGCATAGGAGAACTGGCCATGTGCTATGACGACTGATCATATTTCCAAACGGATTGATTCCATCTGAACTAACTCCAAAACGAATATTTCTAATCTCACAACCAAATTCTGTAAATTCGGAATCAATATTCTCCCATTGAGGAGATCGGCCACATGTCTCATCTTTCCGTCTCTTTTACGCTATCAGCATGCCAACATATCAATTTTGCATCTTTGTCGTTTGCAAATAATCGCTTCAATCTTGGTACGACAGGCAAATACCATAATAATTTAGCAGGAGGGCCGTTCTTTGTCACATCACTGTTTACTTTTGTTCCTTTTTTTGCATATATCGCGACGTTCCACAAGTGATACATTCATGTAGATTAGCTCGTTTCTATATACCATACAATCATTTGGACATGCATGTATTCTTTCGATTTCCAAATCCATCGGGCACATTAGTTTTTGTGCTTCGTATAATGAAATAGGTAACTCATTATTTTCGGGAAGCATTTGATGTAAAAGCTCTAGCAAGTCTGTGAAACTTTTATCACTCCAACCGTTGATTGCTTTTAAATTAAATAGTTTTAGCACGGCAGTCATTTTGGTGAATTTGTTGCAACCAACATACAATGGTTTTTCAGCTTCCTCAAACAGTTGTTGAAATTTTTCATAACCTTTCTCGGAAACATTATCTTCAATGTCATGTAACATGTCATCTATTTTATCACAAGTGTCATTGTGTAAATCATCACCATTATTTTCAGTGTCAACGGTGCTATGATCGATTAATGTTTCACCATGTCGTGTCAACGTGTATACCCATTCATAAACCCATTACATATTAGATATCCTTGTATTACTTTTATGTCACTAAAGTTTTTACAATTATGACGTTTTTACAAGGACACCAAATATGAGTCTCTCCTTCATTCACCTGATGGTCAACAGCAACTTCAAGAAAAATGTTCAGGTGGTCCAAATATTCATTACTAGCACGTCACAGTTCATACATCCAAGTTTCACGATCCATCTGTAATTTAAAAAATCAATATTTAATAAATTAAATGTAAACTCGTAGGACAAAGAAAAAATATCTACCAATATTTTTCTTAAATAATAAATATGTCAATACAAATTGACATGCTAAATGAGACAGCCTATTCAAAAACCAGTCCCAAAACAAGGACTATAAAAAGTTAACATCTATTAAATTAATCTTGAACGGGTATGCCTAATAGACTCTGCAAAAAAAAAAAAAAAAAGTCATTTAGTGGCACTTTACTGCTCGTGACACGATTTCTCTGTCTATTGGTGTTACTATTTTATGACACTAATTTCCCTATATAAAATTAAAATACCACGACTAAAAATTTTATATATTATATACTAAAAAAACCAGTTAATGAAATCTTTTGTAAAATCCCAAATGAAATTAACTTGGAAAATATATTGAATGTCCCCCTTCGTTTAGGTATCACAAAATTCTGGAATTTTACCCCTCTTAAATCTAGCGAGAAACGAAAAATTTACAATTATCATATATATAATAATATTTTACTTTTTATGATACTAATTTTCACAGTTATTAGATGAATAATAATTTAACATGTTATTAATAATGATAAAAATTATACATTATATTTAATTTTTAATAAAAAATATATATCAAGATGAAAATGTTTAAAAAGAAAAAAACGTATAACACAAAATTTATATATCATATTTAATTTTTAATAGAAAAACCGGTTAATGAAATATTTTGTTAAATCCCGCTTCGTTTAAGGTTCCGAATTTCTAAGGCGGTTCCAATAGAGGGAAACTAAAAGTTTTATGAAATCAAAACAAAATTCCCGCTACTTCGGTAATTCCCTCACTCGATCGGGTCTCTTCCGTGTCTGCTACGCTGGTTTGCTAATTCCGTCGTTCGATCGTAGCTTTTGGAACGAATCTCCTCTCCTCTCTTCTATATTTGTTTCCCAAATCAAACCCTAATCTGACTTAGTCACCTTCAGAGCTGTAATCGCTTGCCTAGAAGAACAAAGTTGTAGATCTGTGTGTTTTGGGGTTCGTATTCTTGAATCAGATATTGGTAAGAATATGAAACATTTCACTCTCCACCGTGAGATCTGCATTTTTTATTTCTTATGACGTCTATGAGTTTGTTCATTTGCGTAGCTTCAAGATCTCTACAGTTCGTGACCCATGTTTTGTAATACGGAAAGTGGCTCAAGGAAGCTACTTGTGCTGGTAATTTTTCTTAATATTCCTAGCGTTCCAATTTAAGCATGCTGTTAGCGATACACACATCCTATAAGCCCTAGTTATTTTGCACGTATATTTTCTTTTATGTTATATAGACCCTCGCTTAATTAAACTAGGTTAAGCATGCTGTTAGCGATAACACATCCTATAACAACAATCAACCGTTCATGTTATCCATATCCACCCAGTGAGTTGATATTTGAGAGTGTAGATATGCAGACTTTGCAACAGAAGGCTTCAAAGTTGAGTGGGACCAGGAGAAGCCTTCACTATTGACGAGGTTAATCTTTGTAAGACGCTAAGGATCTAGGCATTCATTAATCTCTCTACTGATTTCTACACAAGGTACCTATTTTCAGAATTTCTATTTGTTATTTGGGGAAAATGAGATTCGTGTTTAATTGACAGGTTTTCGGTTAAATTCTTAATGATTCATAGTTTTGTTTCTAAAATCATTGTTTTACATGTTATTTCACTTATTTGGGGTATTTGCTAATTCAAACAATTGGTGTTTGAGAATTTTGATCGTCGCCCTTAAATATTGGTTTTTTAGGTAACTAATTTACTTCTGCATTAAACTAAATATTACTACCTTTGATATTATGTAAACTTCTTTATTCTTTGTGGGGATCTTTGAGTAAAACGTTTAATTAATCTATGAAAGATACTAAAAGGGAAACTTTTTAGTGTTGAGTTAGTATCAAAATGCGTATTAATTTAAAATTTGAGAAATTGACCTACAATAATAAAAAATGAGAACACGTAGTACATTTCTTTTAAATGAAGATAGACATTGTGACTTAAGGTAATAATCTAACACAATTTGCATAAAGTAATTCAAAGAATATAAATATGTAAACACTTTTGATGACACGTTTGGCTTATTTAATACTTAGGTAAACACTTCTGATGTCAAACTCTATCGCTCATAGTATTCTTGAATTGTATTTTTTTAACAATTTTTAATGTTTTATATATCAGGTTTTGGAGGAACTTAAACTTACAATGGATCAATTTATTGATTTGTGCATTTTTGTGGTTGTGGTTATTGTGACATCATTAGAGAAAATAAAATCTTCCAAGAACAAGCCCCCACAAAATTGGGTCAGACTCTGCAGAGTCCTGGTTTTCTTATTGTTCAGAACATGCAAAATGTACCAACTCTCAAATTGTACAAGTGTCTTGGTTTTCTATTACTTATATGTTGATTTATTACTCATTCAATTTATTAGTGTTTATGTTAGGTTGTTTGTTATCGGATTTAACATCAAATGCTCTTACTTTTTTTTTAGAACGGCAAATATATCCTACTCCTAAATTACTCATTGTTATGTTAGTGCCAGGGTTTGAACCTTGGATCTCCATGTTAGTAACACTCCTTGTTAGCCAAGTGGGTTAGCCCGAACTTGTTCTTACTTTTATCTAAGTTAATTTCTCTCTTCATACAGGGTAATCTAATAGGCCAATGTGTTGTAAATTTCTTGATGGCGAACCTCACGCAAGTAAAATGGATATGGCAGTGGAAGATGTAAATGTTTGGCAGTCCAAGATGGATATTGTTGAGAAATATAGGTTAGAAAGTTAGCATGACAGAACTTACATTACAATAGAGGTTAGAATGTTAGTATGAGAGAATTTACATTAGAATGGCAAATTATGTTACTTTTGTAAATTTTATATTACAACATTAGTTTGAACAATATAATATCAACCGGTAATCAAATAAAACTACTTTAATTTATATGTATGTTCTAATTATATAGAAAATTCTTTAAAAAAAACATAGCTGAGAAAAACATATACGGATGGTTGGATGGTTGGAAATATAACAGCGTTGGAAGCAAGTATATTGCAAAGTGTTGAATGATGTTGGAAGCAATTATATAGCAAAGTGTTGAATGATATTATATAGTCAATTGGAAGCAATTATATACTGAAGCTTTGAAACAAATTATATAATCGATGGCAATTATATAGTCGACCTGAAACAATAGGATAAAGATTGAAATTCAAATTACGGATAACTTTTTTTTACAATAGGATACATACAAATACTATAGGAAACACAAATCCCAAAACAATAGGATAAAGATTGAAATTACGGATAAATTGTTATAAGATAAAACACAGTTATCATCAAATAGAGCACACAAATCGTGATAAAACACAGTTATCATCAAATAGAGCACACAAATCGTGATATGACTAGGATACGATACGATTACAAGAAACTAGACACGGTTATCATCTAATAGGATACACTACACACAAAATAAGACGCCATAACTAATATGACACATCAATAGGATACGGTTATTAGTCAAATGTATCCTATTTCTCCATATACACATCAATAGAACACATTAAACCAATATGGCACACAAAATAGCACACAAAATAGGACACATTCTCAAAACAAATCATCAAATAGGATACACTAAACTAATAGGACACACAAAATAAAACAAATAGGATACGTATCATCAAATAGGACACACTAAACTAATAGGACACACAAAATAAAACAAATAGGATACTGTTATTTTTAATAGTTATTGTCGATGGATCCTATTCCTCAATATACCAAATAGGACACAGTTGTTTGGATGCTCCGTGTTCTATTTGGTGTTCCCTATTTATCCTTTTCTAGTAGTGGCGTTTCTCTAACTGATTCATTACAGAGGGAATTAAGGTAATACTTTGAATGGCAAACAGCGATATTGAGCTTGGAGCAGCGGATAGGATTGGGCAAAGTGTCCAATTTCTACTTGATTGTAATAAAAAAGGACGGGATATTTGGAATCAACCTCCACCGTCAATTTTCATGGTTCCTAGTGTGTGGCGAGATCTGAGTCCAACATCTTTCATTCCTAAAGTAGTCTGTAGTGGACCTCTTCATAAACAAAATAAAAAATTACAAGGCTTTGAAGATAATAAAATCGCTTATTTACATCAATTGTTGAATCGTTCAGGTTCCAGCCCTGAGCAAACGTTACAGTTCGTATGGACAAGGTGAGTAGTAAAATTACTCAAATTAAGGCGTGTTATCCAAAGTCAATGACCTACAACGATGAGGAACTTGCTAGAATGATGGTAATAGATGGTTGCTTCATACTTAATTTCATTCATCTTTATAAAAATGACGAAATCCCATCTCATGACTGGCCGCTTATGGAATATATAATTGGTGACATGATGCTGATAGAGAACCAAATCCCGTTTTGTGTTCTTAAGGAAATTTTTTAGTCTACTTTTCTGCTATCCGAACCTAACGCCTCTCTTCCCGACGATATCAATGACCTTATTGCAAACAACTAAAATATCTTTCAAACGAATATCAGTGTAAATGCCAGTGCAGTTCGTATTCTTGGCATTCTTCACAATTCTCTCCAGCCTGTTAAAAAAATATACAATCACCGACAACTACCACTCCAAAGAAGCACTCAGCCATGGAACTGGATAGGGCAGGTGTCAAGTTTAGGCGTAACAAAGATGCAAACTGGGCAATGGCCATGAAACTGGAACTACCTAGGGTTTCATGCATCCCATGGTTTTGGAGTAGGCCTACTCTGAAGATGCCATTGTTGCTTATTAATGATAGCACCGAAATGATTCTTAGGAACCTCATTGTGAATATATGACTTCAAATGTTCTAGATTAGCTGCATTCAACATTCAACATTCAACATTCAACACAAGGATTTTTCTTCTTCAACATTTGCAACTTCAATATAGTCTTGATTCACATTTCTTGATTCACACCTCAAGAAATCCTATATAAAGGATCAAACACACAACTCACAACACACCTCAAATTACATCTTCATCTTTCTCTCATATTCATACAAATATATATTTGATATATTTGTTTTCTTTCCTCTATCTCTGTAAACACTGAATATTATAGTGAATTGGTTCTCGGTTTCCTCCGCCCGTGGTTTTTCCCAATTTGGGTTTCCACGTAAATATCTTGTATTCTTTCTTTTACCGTTCGATCTATTCTTGGTTGATTATTCAATAGTTTTATATTCCGTTGAATCATTATCGTGATATTTGGGTTTTATACTTCGATCTTGAAGTTAATCGATTATTTATTGAAGTCGATTTTGTCTACAATTGGTATCAGAGCTATCCAGGTTTTCCGATAACGATTCGTAAAAAGTATTTTCAACTATGTCATCGATGAAGTATGATATCGCTTTACTTGACAGAAACATAAGATTCCCTCTTTGTCAAGTAAAGATGAGAGATGTGTTGATCCAGATGGATCTCCACAGAGCACTGTTAGGAATGGAGAGAATGCCGGCAACTTGGTCGACTAAGGAAAAGGAAATGAAGGATTTGAAGGCGTCGTCGCAAATCCGTCTACATCTATCCAACGACGTTCTCCAAGATGTACTGAAAGAGACATCTGCGACGGCTCTCTGGCTAAAGCTCGAACAGCTACTAATGACGAAAAGCTTGCCAAACAAGCTACACCTGAAGCAACGACTCTTCAACCTCAAGATGGGTGAGGGAAGTTCTTTATCTGATCACCTCTCTACTTTTAAAGAGCTTGTAGGAAATCTGGAAAATATAGACGTCAAATATGAAGATGAAGATTTGGCGCTATTTTTATTATCATCACTCCCAGATTCCTATGATCACTTTCGTGATACCATTATCTATAGTCGAGACACTCTTGTCTTGGATGAGATAATGACCACTCTTGATTCAAAAGAAAAGATGAAGCAGATTATTAGTGGCAGCAGCAACGATTCAAAAGCCGAAGGTCTCAACATTAGAGGGAGACCCAACGAGAGAGGTAATTCTTCACAAAACCGATCTAGATCTAAGTCCAAAGGCAAGCGCAAGTATTGTAATTATTGTCATAAAAAGGGACATCTGATCGATGAATGCTACAAGTTGAAAAACAAGGAGAAGGAGAAGGCAACAATGAATGGTAAACTAGCAGGTACTATCGTAGAAGCTGATGTAGCCGAAACCGGTTCCGATAGCGAGCTTCTATCCGTTTCGGACTTCGGTTTAATTACCATGAGCGAATGGGTTCTTGATTCAGCATGTACTTTTCATATGAGCTCCAACCGGAGTATTTTTCATACATATGAAAATGTTAACCAAGGACATGTCTTGATGGGCAACGATACTTCGTGCCATATTATTGGACATGGTACAGTCAGGTTCCGCATGTTCGATGGTGTTGTTCGAACAATTGAAGATGTGAAGCATGTCTCCGGTCTTAGGCGAAATTTACTATCTCTCGGTACTTCTGAGAAAAAAGGTTACGAGTTTGTCGGCAAACACGGGAAGGTCCATATTTTGAAAGACGGTTCGACTATCATCCAAGGAGTTCGGAGATCCGCAAACCTTTACATTATGGACGGACAAGTTATTTCTAGCGAAGCCTCGGTTAGTTCTAAATCCCTCTCCAATGTTGATCGTTCTCGCCTATGGCATCTCAGGCTCGGTCATATGTCATACCACGGTATGAGTGAACTAAGCCGAAGGGGGTTACTTGGGGAGCATAAATCAACTGAGCTTGAATTCTGTGAAGATTGTGTGTTCAGAAAGCAGAAGCGAGTAAGTTTTATCAGTGGCAAACATACGACAAAATGACCACTCGACTACATCCACTCGGATTTATGGGGACCAGCAAAGGTTACATCGAAAGGTGGAGCCTCTTATATGCTCACTATTATTGACGACTTCTCCAGGAAGGTATGGTCGTTCTTCTTAAAGACAAAGGGAGAAGTATTTTCAACATTTAGGGATTGGAAAGTGTTAGTTGAAAAACAATCTGGTTTTAAAGTAAAATACCTTTGCACCGATAACGGACTGGAATTCTGCTCAGAAGAATTCAACTCCTATTGCCATAAGGAAGGGATTACACGTCACCGTACTGTAGTCCACACACCACAGCAGAACGGCGTTGCGGAAAGAATGAACCGCACCATCATGGAGAAGGTCCGATGCATGCTCTCTCACTCGAAGCTACCAAAGTCTTTTTGGGCCGAAGCAGCTTCCACCGCATGCTATATTATCAACCGCTCCCCCTCGTGTACTATTGGAAAGAAGACTCCGTTTGAGCTATGGTCTGGTAAGCCTGCTGACTACACAAAATTAATACCGTTTGGATGTCCAGCATATGCACGGGTTGATAATGGCAAATTAGAACCAAGAGCCATTAAGTGCATTTTTATTGGATACAAGACAGGAGTGAAAGGGTTCAAATTGTGGAGCCTAGAGCTTATGAAAGTGTAACACCCGACTTATTAACAAAAACACCCCAAAAATTTTTATTTTTCAAACCAAATGTTTTACAAATAAAATCATAAATAAGGGGGTTTAGTCAATACATTACGAGTACAAGAGTATCACGAAGTACAATACATAAATATTATACATTCTTAAGCCGGGTCATCAACTCAACATTAAGTCCTCAGTCACGGACTTTATCTTTTCCTTTAGCAGGGTCACGCTCACCTGCAGGGACATATCAACAAACTGTGAGCTATAAAGCCCAATGAGTAATCAAGCAATCAAATACACATATACAAGAGAATAACAACAATTAAACTCTTAAACAATTTCTGTCCCAAAAGTCATGGTCATTATTGACCGCACCGTAATCATAGCCATAAAGGCCGCACCGAATATCATAGCCCGAAGGCCGTACCAAAATCATAGCCAGAAGGCCGCACCAAAATCATAGCCCGAAGGCCGCACCAAAATCATAGCCCGAAGGCCGCACCAAAATCATATTCAACTCCGAAACTACTATAAGTTATAAGAGTCCAACCATCAAATATCACATTTGATATAAGTGAGATTACTCACCTGAAGGATTGCTACAACTAGCTTTTGTTGTTCCTTGCTTTCCAATGTGATCCGTAGAATCTTGTCCCGTACCTATAATTCCGTTTATTATCAGAATGATTATAGGTTAATAACCTTTTCAATTAACTCTAATGCAATAGAGTTCGATACAATATTGTTATAAACAATGCCTAGTTAATAAACTTCCCGTTTACTAACTTTATATGAATTTTACTATTCACCGAGGCATTCGGATCGGTCTACAGTGCCCCCGAGGGGTCGGAAACTCAATATAAAAATTTTCCCAAACTTTTCAGACCATAACGAGCCTACGGTTCAAGTTTGAGCTTAATCGGACAAGCCAAACAAAAGATAGCATTTCAAAGTTTCTGCCTGGACTCTGCCTATAGGCGCACTGCGCCCAGCGCCTGTGCAGGCCTCCTGTCCAGTCGCGAATTGTGCACTGTAGCTTGCTGTTTTGTCCTTTAAGTCCTTAATGGCGTTCTTAATTGTTTGGGGTTTGTTCCTAGGCTAAAACCTTACATTTTAACAAGGTTTTTAACCATCAAAACACCCTCAATCAATCATATGAAGAATTAGGGTTCTTAGTTCTAACAACCCCAATCTTCAAATTCATCAATTATAATAACCTACTTCCATTTTCTTTAGTTAAATCCTTATTAACATGACTTAATGGAAGTATTGCATCAACTTAACAACATAATCGTGACTGCAAATGCAGTTTTTGAGTTCCACAAAACCCATCAAGAACAACTAGCCAAGAGTTTGGAAACTTACCTCTAAACTTCCAATTATACCCTTGTAAATGCTATAATCCAATTTGCAAGCTTTGATTCTTCAAGAACCTTCAAAATTCTGCAACTCCCACACAAAGAATTCTTCCCGTAAACACTCCAATTTTCTGCACAAAATGGAAGAAGCTTCCAAGCTTTTATACTTCCAGAAATTACAGTTTGGTCCCTAGAGTTGCATATTTAGGACTTTTGCCACAATCTTCAAACATTATGACACAAATTCAGTTTTTAATAACATTTTAAGTCCAAACTCAAAATATTATTACAAAACAAGTCCTTTTCTGTCCAAAAGACCAAATTACCCTTTTGAGGTAAAATGACCATTTTACCATTTTTATTATAATTATATAATAAACATGTTTTTAGCGTTACAAATTCTCCCCTCCTTTAAGAGATTTCGTCCCCGAAATCATACAAAGAGTTGAGGGTATTTTTCCCTCATTTCACTTTCGGTTTCCCACGTCATGTCGGAACCTTTGTGATGACGCCAAAGTACTTTCACCATGCTGATCTTCTTGTTTCTAAGCTGCCTTATCTGGCAGTCTAGCACCCGCTCGGGTTGTTCCGGGTATTTCAGCTTTTCATCCACCTCAATTTCAGCCAGAGGTATATGTTGAGACTTATCAAACAACGTTTTCCGCAAATGGGACACATGGAATACATCATGTATGCCATGAAGTTCATCAGGTAACTCCAATCTATACGCCACGGCTCCAACTCTTTGGGATATACGGAAAGGTCCAATAAAACGAGGACTCAACTTCCCTTTCTTCCCAAAACGAATTAAGCCTTTCCAAGGGGATACTTTGAGCATAACCATATCTCCTACTTGGAATTCTATCGGTTTCACCCGCTTGTCTGCATACTGTTTCTGCCGATTCTGAGCTACCTTCAAGTTTTCATGTATCAGTTTGATCTTTTCTTCAGTCTGTGCTACAATTTCGGGTCCAGCCAACAGCTTTTCCCCAACTTCAGTCCAGCAGGTCAGAGTACGGCATGGTGCTCCATACAAGGCTTCATACGGGGCCATCTGAATGCTGGAATGATAGCTGTTATTGTACGCGAATTCCACTAAAGGCAAATGATCTTCCCAGCTTCCACCGAAGTCTATGACACAAGTTCTCAACATATCTTCCAAAGTTTGGATCGTTCTTTCACTCTAACCATCGGTCTGCGGGTGATATGCGGTACTCATAAGTACTTTTGTACCCAGTTGCTCTTGAAGACTCTGCCAAAAATGAGAAGTAAATCTACTATCTCGGTCCGATACTATCGATGCTAGAAATCCATGCCGACAAATCACCTCATCAATGTAGATTTTCGCTAGTTGATCTACCCTATATTTTTCTTTATATGGTATAAACTGTGCCGATTTGGTCAATCAATCAACAATCACCCATATAGAATCGTAACCTCGTGGTGTCCGTGGCAACTTTGTCACAAAATCCATGGTAATATGGTCCCATTTCTTCTCTGGAATCGGCAATGGCTGTATTTCTCCATACGATTTCTGATGGTTTGACTTAACTTGCAAACAAGTCAAACATTTTTCCACAAATCTTCCAACATCTTTTTTCATTCCAGGCCACCAATACATCGGTTTTAACGTCCGATACATCTTAGTGATGCCCGGATGAACTGCATATCTGCTATAATGGGCATCTTCCAGAAGTAATTTCCGCGCCTCTCCCTGTTTTGGGACCCACACACGTCCTCTGAATGTCTTCAATTTCTGAGCATTTTCTTCCAGATGCTTCAAGTATCCAACCATTCTTTCTCTTTTTACATTCTCCGGTCTACACGCCTCTTCTTGTGCCGAACGAATCAATTCTGGTAACCGACTTGCTATACTCATACACGCGGATGTAACTTTCAAAGGAGCTTCTTTTCTGCTTAGAGCATCTGCCACCACATTCGCCTTGCCAAGGTGGTACTGAATTTCACAATCAAAATCTTTAAGCAGATCCATCCACCTTTGCTGTCTCATACTAAGCTCTTTCTGGTCGAAGAGGTACTTCAAGCTCTTGTGATCAGTGTAAATAACAAACTTTACACCGTATAAATAATGCCTCCATAATTTCAATGCTAGAACCACCACAGCTAATTCCAAATCATGAACTGGATACTTCTTCTCGGCATCTTTTAATTGACGGGACGCATAGGCTATAACCCGACCTTTCTGCATTAGCACACACCCAAGACCAATTCTTGAGGCATCGCTGTAGATCACGTATTCTTCTCCGCTTTGCGGT
Source organism: Cichorium intybus (assembly GCA_023525715.1). Taxonomy (NCBI): domain Eukaryota; kingdom Viridiplantae; phylum Streptophyta; class Magnoliopsida; order Asterales; family Asteraceae; genus Cichorium; species Cichorium intybus. The sequence continues at coordinate 90,697,882 of CM042014.1, read as the reverse complement.
AGTACTAACACCAGTGCTTCACATAAAGCTTGTTTCAACTTCTGAAATGCTTCTTGCTGCTTCTCGGTCCACATGAACTTTTCACCTTTCTTGGTCAACTTGGTCAACGGGACAGCTATCGAAGAGAAATTCTCGACAAATCTTCTGTAATAGCCTGCCAAACCAAGAAAACTTCGTACCTCAGTGGGACTTTTAGGCGGTTCCCACTTCATCACGGCCTCAATCTTTGCTGGATCAACTTTCACTCCTTCGGCATTGATTACATGACCAAGAAATTGGACTTCTCTTAGCCAGAAATCACACTTGGAAAATTTCGCATACAGCTTTTCTCGGCTAAGTAACTCCAACACTTGTCGCAAGTGCACTTCATGTTCGGCTTGGCTGTGCGAATACACCAAGATGTCATCAATAAACACTATCACCGAGGTATCAAGGAACGGACGACACACTCGGTTCATGAGATCCATGAATACGGCTGGAGCATTGGTTAATCCAAAAGGCATCACCAAAAACTCATAATGATCGTATCTCGTTCGGAAAGCTGTCTTCGGAATATCGGACTCCCTTATCTTCAACTGGTGGTATCCTGACCTCAGGTCAATCTTGGAAAAGTAGGACGCGCCTTGCAGCTGGTCAAACAAATCGTCTATTCTGGGTAGCGGGTACTTGTTTTTCACCGTGATCTTGTTTAACTCCCGATAGTCAATGCACATGCGCATTGACCCATCTTTCTTCTTGACAAACAAGATAGGGGCTCCCCAAGGCGATGTACTCGGTCTGATGAAACCCCTGTCTAGCAATTCTTCTAGTTGCTTCCGCAGTTCCACCATCTCTGAAGGTGCTAAACGGTATGGAGCTCGAGCAACAGGTACAGCTCCCGGAACCAGTTCAATCATGAACTCAACCTGTCGATCTGGTGGCAACCCCGGAAGTTCGTATGGAAACACATCTGGGAATTCATTCACCACATTCACATTTGCTACCCCCACTTTAATCGGTTGAGCCACCGATACAAAAGCTAGATAAGACATCCCTCCTTTACTGACACAGCTTCGAGCTTGAGCAAAGGAAATAACTGGCATTCTCAACCGAGGTCGTTCACCCTGAATCTTTATCCATTTTCCATCCGGCGATAATACTGTGATGTTTTTATTTCTGCAATCCATATTAGCATAGTTCGTTGCTAACCAATCCATCCCCACAATCACACCAAATTCATTGGTAGTCATCGGCTTCAAATCTATAGGGAAAACGGTCCAGTAGATTTTAAGCTGAAAACCTTCCAGATGTTCAGAAACCCAAACATATCGGCCGTCCGCTATAGCCACTTCTAGACTTTCATCCATTGGGGTTAACGGTACATTCAGGCGAGGCAGCAAGGACTCCGATACAAAATAGTGTGTTGCTCCTGGATCAAATATAACATATACAGGTATGGTATTGAGAGTAAAGATACCTGTAATCACATCCGTCTTCTCACGGGCTTCCTCCACAGTCATTCGGAAAGCTCGCGAGGCCACTGGTCGTCCCCTATTCTTTGGCTCTTCTTTCTTTCCGCCTTGATCGATCCTGGGTCTATCACTGATCGCTACAGACTTCAATTCGGGACAGTTCAGACGAAGATGATCCGTAGCTCCACATTGGAAACACCTGCGTTCCGCCCGACAGTTGTTAGCATCATGCCCCGGTTTTCCACAATTTCGACAACTTGCGGATGTAGTGTTGACCCGGCAACTCCCGGAGTGCCATTTTCGACATTTTTCACACCACTTTCTATCGTCTCTCTGACTTTTACCCTTAGACCCGGATTGCTGTGACTTTTTCTGAGGCGTCCAAACTTGGTCTTCCGCCTTTCGTTTCGTTTCCAGAACTTTCTTTTCATCTTCCTGTCGCTTCAGTTCTGTTTCTCTTTCCGTGGCTCGATCCACCACTTGCCGGAAAGTAGTTAGTTTCAACGGTTGCACAATCTCTCTAATTCGGGTTGTCAACCCCCGGACATACTTGTCGATCTTTCTCTTTTCGGTGTAGATATGGTGTTCCGCAAACCGAGCTTTCTCCAGAAAGCTAAGAGTATATTCCTGAACGGATCGGGAACCCTGTTCCAAATGCAGGAATTCATCCTCCAGCTTCTGAATAGCTACTTCCGAGCAGTATTCTTCATTAAACTTTGTCTTGAATTGCTCCCATTGTATCGATTGGGATGAATCGAGATCCAGTGATTTATAGTAAGTTTGCCACCAATGTAGTGCACCGCTTGTAAGTTGGTTCGTCGCAAATTCCACTTTATCATCATCCGCACACTTGCTTACTCGGAACACCTTTTCCATATGCATGATCCATTCCATAGCTTTGACTGGATCATCTGTCCCCGAGAATTCCTTTGGTTTACAACCAAGAAAGGATTTATATGTACACCCAACTTTCTTTATCGAGGCTTCCCCACCTTGAGTTTCCTTTATAGCCCGGGCACGACTTTCTCCCTGGCTTTCATCTTCCGGCTGCCCGTCGTGAACGCTTTTTGCAGCCTCGTCAGTCGGATTAGGATTGGCACTCGGATTAGGATTGCCACTTAGGTTGGGATTATTTGATAATACAGGCATCATCTGCCTAACCACTTCTTCCACAATGGCTCGTATATCAGGTGGATTTTGTCCCACCGGTTCCCGTGCTGGTGCTCTTCGCCCATTAGAGCCGCGTGACCTAGCTGGTCCACTTCTTGCAGTTCCACGCAAATTCGCACCAGTGGGATTGCTTCGTGTATTTCTCATACTTCAAAATTTCAGCAAACCGTTAGAGTATATATATAATAACAATTTATATATATCTAACAGTCCATTATCTGTATTTCTCTCAAGGTTTAAGTCCAGGAATCTAATCTAAGACACCTAGTTCACTTAAACCACGGCTCTGATACCAACTTGTAACACCCGACTTATTAACAAAAACACCCCAAAAATTTTTATTTTTCAAACCAAATGTTTTACAAATAAAATCATAAATAAGGGGTTTTAGTCAATACATTACGAGTACAAGAGTATCACTAAGTACAATACATAAATATTATACATTCTTAAGCCGGGTCATCAACTCAACATTAAGTCCTCAGTCACAGACTTTATCTTTTCCTTTAGCAGGGTCACGCTCACATGCAGGGACATATCAACAAACTGTGAGCTATAAACCCAATGAGTAATCAAGCAATCAAATACACATATACAAGAGAATAACAACAATTAAACTCTTAAACAATTTCTGTCCCAAAAGTCATGGTCATTATTGACCGCACCGTAATCATAGCCATAAAGGCCGCACCGAATATCATAGCCCGAAGGCCGCACCAAAATCATAGCCCGAAGGCCGCACCAAAATCATAGCCCGAAGGTCGCACCAAAATCATAGCCCGAAGGCCGCACCAAAATCATAGCCCGAAGGCCGCACCAAAATCATATTCAACTCCGAAACTACTATAAGTTATAAGAGTCCAACCATCAAATATCACATTTGATATAAGTGAGATTACTCACCTGAAGGATTGCTACAACTAGCTTTTGTTGTTCCTTGCTTTCCAATGTGATCCGTAGAATCTTGTCCCGTACCTATAATTCAATTTATTATCAGAATGATTATAGGTTAATAACCTTTTCAATTAACTCTAATGCAATAGAGTTCGATACAATATTGTTATAAACAATGCCTAGTTAATAAACTTCCCGTTTACTAACTTTATATGAATTTTACTATTCACCGAGGCATTCGGATCGGTCTACAGTGCCCCTGAGGGGTCGGAAACTCAATATAAAAATTTTCCCAAACTTTTCAGACCATAACGAGCCTACGGTTCAAGTTTGAGCTTAATCGGACAAGCCAAACAAAAGATAGCATTTCAAAGTTTCTGCCTGGACTCTGCCTATAGGCGCACTGCGCCTGGATAGGGGCGCACTACGCCCAGCGCCTGTGCAGGCCTCCTGTCCAGTCGCGAATTGTGCACTGTAGCTTGCTGTTTTGTCCTTTAAGTCCTTAATGTCCTTCTTAATTGTTTGGGGTTTGTTCCTAGGCTAAAACCTTACATTTTAACAAGGTTTTTAACCATCAAAACACCCTCAATCAATCATATGAAGAATTAGGGTTCTTAGTTCTAACAACCCCAATCTTCAAATTCATCAATTATAACAACCTACTTCCATTTTCTTTAGTTAAATCCTTATTAACATGACTTAATGGAAGTATTGCATCAACTTAACAACATAATCGTGACTGCAAATGCAGTTTTTGAGTTCCACAAAACCCATCAAGAACAACTAGCCAAGAGTTTGGAAACTTACCTCTAAACTTCCAATTATACCCTTGTAAATGCTATAATCCAATTTGCAAGCTTTGATTCTTCAAGAACCTTCAAAATTCTGCAACTCCCACACAAAGAATTCTTCCCGTAAACACTCCAATTTTCTGCACAAAATAGAAGAAGCTTCCAAGCTTTTATACTTCCAGAAATTACAGTTTGGTCCCTAGAGTTGCATATTTAGGACTTTTGCCACAATCTTCAAACATTATGACACAAATTCAGTTTTTAATAACATTTTAAGTCCAAAGTCAAAATATTATTACAAAACAAGTCCTTTTCTGTCCAAAAGACCAAATTACCCTTTTGAGGTAAAATGACCATTTTACCCTTTTTATTATAATTATATAATAAACATGTTTTTAGCGTTACAGAAAGTCATTACATCAAGAGATGTGACCTTTGATGAAAAAGCTATGCTCCATTCAACAACCAACGTTCAGACCAAAGAAGATGAAAAATTGGGAGAAAAAGACAAAACGAAATTGGAGGTGGAGCTATCTTTTAACTCTTCCACCGATATGACTCATGAGGTTCCTGTAGTGTCTCAACCTTCAAGCAGTGAACATACTACTCTCCATGAGACCATTCCAACTCCATCTCAACCTCCGAGCCCATCCATTACAAGGGATAGACCATGTAGATAGATTGTACCTCCAAAGAGGTATGCTCAAGTAAATTCTGTCGCATATGCTCTTACCGTTGCAAGTGAAGTAGAATCTGTTTTGGAACCTATAAGCTACAACGAAGCCATACATTCTAAAAACTCGAATGAGTGGATGGTTGCCATGCACAATGAGATGGAATCTCTACAGAAAAATGGCACATGGGATCTCGTTGTGGCTCCAAAGGGTAAGAAGACAGTTAAATGTAAATGGGTTTACAAGTTGAAGGAGGCTATTCATCCCGGTGACAAACCGAGGTACAAAGCTCGTTTAGTAGCCAAGGGCTACAGTCAAATCCCAGGTATTGATTATACCGACATTTTCTCTCCAGTTGTGAAACACACGTCAATACGTGTCTTGTTGGGATTAGTTCCCTCTCGTTACTATGAGTTAGAACAACTTGATGTTACTACAGCATTCTTAAATGGTGTGCTTGAGGAAGAGATATATATGCAACAACCTGAAGGTTTTGTAGCTCCTGGCAAGGAAAGCTACGTGTGCAAATTGAAGAAATCTCTTTATGACCTAAACCAATCTCCGCGACAATGGTATAAAAGGTTTGACTCATTTATGACAAGTCACAAGCTGAAAAGGTGCACCTACGACAACTGCGTTTACTACAAGAAGTGTGACGATGGCTCAATGGTCTATCTACTTTTATACGTGGATGACATGTTAATTGCAGCGAAGAATATAAAAGAGATTCAAAAGATAAAAGACCAGTTGAATGCTGAGTTTGATATGAAGGACTTGGGTGCTGTCAAGAAAATTCTAGGAATGGAAATAGTGTGAGACCGCAGTGCAAGAACTCTATACCTTTCTCAACAAAGCTACATTGAGAAGGTTCTGCACCGTTTCAATATGCATGATGCAAAAGAAGTCAGCACTCCTTTCGCAGCCCACTTCAAGCTATCATCCGCCTTAAGTCCTACCACCGAAGAAGATATAACATACATGGCAAAGGCACCATACTCCAGCGCTGTAGGATCTCTTATGTATGCTATGATTTGTACACGTCCTGATTTGTCATATGCGGTAAGCATGGTGAGCAGATACATGGTGAATCCAGGAAAAGAGCATTGGGCTGCTGTTAAATGGATTTTTCGGTACTTGCGAGGTACTTCCTCTTTATGTCTGCGGTTTGGCAAAACCGATAGTGGAGTACTTGGTTATGTGGATTCCGATTATGTAAAAGACTTGGATAAAAGACGATCGATTACAGGGTACGTGTTTACTTTGGGTGATTGCGCAATTAGCTGGAAAGCGCAATTACAGTCCACCGTAGCATTATCCACCACCGAAGCCGAATACATGGCTACTACGGAAGCAGTGAAAGAAGCCCTCTGGTTGAAACGGTTGATAGGTGAGCTTTCAAACAAGTTATCCGTTAAAACTGTTTTTTGTGACAATCAAAGTGCAATATTTCTGACAAAGGATCAAATGTTCCATGATCGAATGAAGCATATTGATGTTCGTTATCACTTCATCAGAGATGTTATTGCTAAAGGCGATATTACGGTAAACAAGATCAGCACCAATGATAATCCTGCTGATATGTTCACTAAAAGTCTTCCAATAGCCAAGTTCAAAACATGTTTGGATTTGGTGGGTGTTTCTGATCGCATTTGAGCCTGATAGACTCGTGGTGGAGGAAGCATACTTATTTTTCGAAATCAATTTTTTTTCCTATGGTGTTTGCAGATTCTTATAGAGATTTGGAGTATGATGAGCTGTTAATAAACTGTTTTGCAAGATCATTGTGCAAGTTAAAGTATGAAGAGTTGTTGGTTTTACCAAATGGATATACAACTTGTAAGACCCGTATCCTGATTATAACATATACTTAAAATAAGAGTGTTAGGAATTATATGATTTTTGGAAGTTATAAAGTTAAGAAAAACTTTAGTTACAATTTCATATAAAATCAGCATTTTGTGTCGTTTTTAGAAAAATCATAATTAATTCTAGGAAAATTGTTTGGACCTCAAACCAATGCAAAAAGTTTACAAATTGAGTCTAGTACAATTACCAAAAATAATAGTAAGCTTGAAAATGAGGTTATCTATGGTAAAAAATGCAATCTTTACTGATTAGTTCGGAATTGACAGATTAGATAGTCTGTTTTCAAAAATTCATAATAAATCATAGAAAAATCGTATAAATACGTAAAATACATCCCTGGAAAGGTATTGAGATGAATTTTCCGAATATCAAATAAAAACGTGAATTTAATGGGTTTAAGATCGGCTAAACCAGTCTTGAACAGACTGATTCTAGAAGGCCTTTAATTTCAACAAAATTATATTATTAAAATCTTTTGTCAAAAGTGTCATGCCATTTTTTATTCAAGAATTCAAGTATAAATACCCCCCCAAAACATCTCATAAACGACACCAACAAATCTCAATCCAATATATAGAGGTTTCTAAGCACTAGAGTGTAAGAAGTGAGCGGAAGGAAGCTCAAAAGCCTAGCGAAGAAGTTATAGGTTCCGACGACTGGTCATAAGTTAACGTTGAAGGAAATACAAAGCCGAGAAAGATAAACGATATAGTCAACTATAATCAGGTGAGTTTTCTCACTATACTATAGGTGATATTGCATGCGTAGGAAGGAAGATATGTTAGACTAAGGTGATCTTACCTATTATGATAATTGTATGAAGTATTGCTATGATAATGATTGTTTGTGGACGGAACGAGATAGCCCGCGAGCCAATAGGCGGAACGGGAATAGCCTGCGAGTCATTAGACGGAACGGGAAAAGCCTGCGAGTGATAAGATAGAACGGGAACTGCCCGTGAGTCTTCAGCGGAACAGGGATAGCCCGCGAGTCTCACAGACATATGAATGGTTATGATGTGTTGTATGTTATGTGATGGATCGTATGGTATTTTGAGGAACTCACTAAGCTCCGTGCTTACCCTTTCCCTATATAAACTACTGTTTCAGGTACATCAGGTACCATGGATGGCAAGGCGTGACATGTATACACTGTGCTGCTTCATTGGAGGACTGTTTTTGAATTAATATTCTGCTATATTGAGATTTCGTTAACTTCTGTAAATCCTGGGGTGTTTTCATTAAACTTATAAGTTATGGAATTTTTATGAAAATTAATTAAGTGGCTTTTCTTCTATTGAAGTTTTCGTTTAAAATTTTTTAAATTTACCCTAAAATTTTGGGATGTTACAAGTTGGTATCAGAGCCAGGTTGAGAGAATCAGGCTCACTTAGTGAGTTCTGGACTCAAGTTGAGGCTTAAGAGTTTTCTTAAAACATTTTTACGAAAGAAATATGTTTTATGAAAGGTGAACTGAAGACACAGTGTGTACCGCCAGCCGACGCCAGTATGAGAAAAGGGTTAAGTATTTAATATTGTGGATGTTAAAAAAAAACATATGGTATATGTTTGCTGAAATGCCTGGTAGAGATCACACATTGTTGTATTATTATCTGCTATTTGCTAATAGAACTATATGCTAGTGCCGATAGGTTGCTTATAGATTTCCACTAAGTTGTATACAATATGGACTGAATAGTCATAGAATGTGTGAGTTGACCTTATTGCATGTTCCTTGTTTGGTTGTTGCCTTAGGGAAGATTCTCTTATTTGAAAGACTGTTTAGTTCAATATTGTATACAACTACGTTCGCGAAACAATCTGTCATCACTGGAGGAAGTTCTGTCTTAGTTAGAATAGCAGGGTGGGGGTGGGATTCCAAGTATTCCTAGAAGGGTTGACATATGCCTTGTAAGGGCATATGTGTTAAAATTATCGGTGATAAGCGAATTGGATATTTCGAGACGGGTCTTGGAACGAACATGGATAGGTGTGGAAGGTAGTAGTAGAGCTCCTACTATCGAAAGCACATGATCTGCGTTTGAGTCGGGAGTTCGTCACGAAGGATCCAAGGAGCTGAGTATGTGAGTGTCTAGCATAGTTGACTTAAATACTAGTATAATGTGGTAAACCTTTATCCATTCGATTGTTGAATATTGATTGTGAGGTTCAGTAGGAACAATTAAGATGTGATCATACCAGTTTGGTTGGACCGATCATGCTTAAGTTGATTACTGAGCTTAAAGACTGTTTGAAAGGGAGAATGTCAAAATGCTATTGTGCTAGCTATTTTTCATGCAACTAATGGGCGCACAAGTCAGACAGGGATTAAAGGATGCAAGGGTGAGTTTTCCAACTCACAGTCAAAGAGGTGCAAGTGGCACCTAAGATGATAGCGGGTATTTTTGAGTCGACTCTGTGCATGCCTAGTGCTGTGTAATAGTGGGACTACCTACCCTTGTATTGATCTTGCTTGAGTGATTGATCAGGTCATGTGGGTTGAGAGTCTGGATCACTCGCTCGTGATTGAGGTAACTGACGATAGAGGTGTTGACTAGGGTCGCAAGCGGATGAGTAACATATGGTGGTTGATGTAAATATCTTTACATTATCGAAACATGTTTATTGAGATAGTGTTTGCCCCGATGCAAGTTGTTGGCTGAGCAGAGTGGGCTTGTTTTTCGTTCGAGAGAGTAAGGGCTCGTAAAAAAAATTATAAATCGAATAAACAGACTTGGACTTTAGTCCAAGTGGGGGAGGAATACGAAATTAAGGGAACAACATGAATATTATATTGAATCGATGAAATTATTAAAATTATAGTAACATGTCAATATATTTAATTCATTACTACAACTTTATATTAATACATTAAGAAAAGTTTACAGAACTACTAACCTAAACTGAAGAATCAGAAGGAAGCGAAAAAAGATCTTCTACAATCCACTCTTTGTCATCAGTAGGTCGACTTGTACCTTCTTGAGAATTTGGAAGGGGTATGTATTCAGTTATTGGAGGAGGAGCTCCAAGGTGTGGGGTCTCGATAGGGTTGGAACCCGTAACCCCATGATTATGGGCTAAAAACTGACTCGTTTGGGGAGTGTGTAAGTAGGGAAGTGATGAGGAAGGGTTCCAATTCGGAACCAGTTGGGGGTAGCTATAAGGAGGAAACCAGGCTAGGTTACCTACAGAGCCTCCAAAATTCCCCTCACTCACAGGCTCGAGTAAACCAGGATTAATACTACTCATACCAGAATTAGATGGCAGAGATTGCTGCTGTGTATGAGTTCTGGATGAAGTTTCCCCTTTTTCCAGAAATTTTCTTTTCTTATATTCAATCTTATGAGCAGCTTGTATCAGTTTCTTTGTGCCGTCTGTTAGACCCGATTGTGATCCTTCAATTATTGCTTCTTTCTCTCTTTTTAGGTTGGGTATTAAATCTTTCGATAATCCTGTTGCTCCACTAAACTCGTAACCAAATTCCCGTGACACAAATAACTTTAGTAATTACAACTTTACGATATAAAAAAATGTAATTCCTTACCTCAACACGATCAATAAGAGTTTGCAGACTCGTAAGTTGTCGTTGGGGCCAATGATTGATACCTAATTCTCTACAACGTTTTTTTAATTGTGTCGTTCCAATGTTGAGTTCCTCCGCAGCTTTCTCAATTGGTTCGTTAAAGTGTTCAGCTATTATTTCCCTACTTAATAAATGTCTGAAACCCCTTCCACTGCCACCTGCTATGTTTTCTGAACTAGAAGGTTCAAATCTAATTGTATTGTTATCATTCTAGATCATTTGAACATGATCCTGATTTTTTGACCCAAAGATGGACATTGATTCATCAAAATTAGTGGCCTCTATCGGTAATAATTGTTGGTTTTCAACTAAAATACCAGGATTTTGAAATCCTTCTAGGTTCCTCTGAATCACCTGAAGGTGATTTTGATATTGAAAACCAACCCCAAGTTCGGGATTCATTTCAATATTGATGTTATGAGTTGTTTGTAATTGACTTTCATTCTGAATGTCAGCCATGAATCCTTGATTCATGGGGGTAATCTCACTACTCGTTGAGGGTACGTCGATGAATGGATTGTAGTCAGATAGATCATCCACAAATGGGTCTACGAATAACAACTGTCAGATGATAAACAAAATTGAATATTCATAGAAGCAATCATTTAAAGAATTTAACCTGGTAGAAGGTATGGAGTCTGATCAAGTGCAAAGTCTAATGATGCATGCACCGGATCTTCTGAGTTAATGTTCAACTCGGGAAAAATTTCCGGCTCACCGTGGAGTTGCTCTATTGGTAGTATATCTGGAAGACTGTAACATAATTTAGAATCAAACAAAACATTAGAAATATAAACAAAATATGGATGATAGATTTCTAGAATGTTAAGTCACCGAACTCTATTAAGAATTCTTGGTTTGAAGTACCCTCTCCTTGTGGAAAACCAGGTCCAGGGTTCGACAGATCGCCCATTGAAGATCTGTTTTCCATGACTCGGCTTTAAATATGAGTTCGTTTATGAACAAACTAGTGATAAGAGAGGATGAGACTGAAAATGAATGTGGAAATGAATGATACTACATACCTGTATATATAGTATCTTGCAGCTGGAACCGAAAGGTCACACGGAACTGAAAGGACACCTCACGTTTTAATTACCGAAATTCAAACTAACTACAGTAGATGCGACTTTTCACTACCCCAAGTGACATTTTTTCAAAATTCCCTGCTTGACTCTGGTGAGAACGAGATAATAAAGAGACTCTTGAAATAAAACAAAATTTTGTGTCTCCATATAATGGAAATAGTTTAAAGAGTGTTCAGTACTTCAAAGAAAAAAAAAGAACTTACGAAAGATGATGTAAATTTTATATTTTTCGGTGAAACAAAATTTTTTGGAGATTTTACAAATATAGAATTATTTAGCCAAAAAGTATTTAAAAGAAAATATTGAATTGAGACAAATGTGTGTTGAAATATGAGAATTCATCTAAATACGAAATAGTGTTAAAAATTAGGTGTTGCAAGTTAACTAGGTTAACTATGTATACATGAAGATTAGAAAGTACTAAATATGTACTGTAGAAAGTAGCCGATCAAGTTGATGTGTGGGACTGTGAGAAACAGTTAGAGTTTTACATCTAGAGTAACTAGAAGAAAAGAAGTATGGAGTGAATGAGAATAATAGGACCTTAAGCATTATTACAGAGACATGTGAAAGTTGAAGGAAAAGATAATGAAACCTTGTAAAGGTTCGACAATAAGATGAGGAGGATTTTTGAAGAACATAAGGACTCGATGGGAAATACATAGAGGCGTTCGAGAATGCGGATTTCGGGACGAAATCCAAATAAGTGGGGGAGACTTGTAAGACCCGTATCCTGATTATAACATATACTTAAAATAAGAGTGTTAGGAATTATATGATTTTTGGTAGTTATAAAGTTAAGAAAAACTTTAGTTACAATTTCATATAAAATCAGCATTTTGTGTCGTTTTTGGAAAAATCATAATTAATTATAGGAAAATTGTTTGGACCTCAAACCAATGCACAAAGTTTACAAATTGAGTCTAGTACAATTACCAAAAATAATAGTAAGCTTGAAAATGAGGTTATCTATGGTAAAAAATGCAATCTTTACTGATTAGTTCGGAATTCACAGATTAGATAGTCTGTTTTCAAAAATTCATAATAAATCATAGAAAAATCGTATAAATACGTAAAATACATCCCTGGAAAGGTATTGAGATGAATTTTCTGATTATCAAATAAAAACGTGAATTTAATGGGTTTAAGATCGGCTAAACCAGTCTTGAACATACTGATTCTAGAAGGCCTTTAATTTCAACAAAATTATATTATTAAAATCTTTTGTCAAAAGTGTCATGCCATTTTTTATTCAAGAATTCAAGTATAAATACCCCCCCAAAACATCTCATAAACGACACCAACAAATATCAATCCAATATATAGAGGTTTCTAAGCACTAGAGTGTAAGAAGTGAGCGGAAGGAAGCTCAAAAGCCTAGCGAAGAAGTTATAGGTTCCGACGACTGGTCATAAGTTAAAGTTGAAGGAAATACAAAGCCGAGAAAGATAAACGATATAGTCAACTACAATCAGGTGAGTCTTCTCACTATACTATAGGTGATATTGCATGCGTAGGAAGGAAGATATGTTAGACTAAGGTGATCTTACCTATTATGATAATTGTATGAAGTATTGCTATGATAATGATTGTTTGTGGACGGAACGGGATAGCCCGCGAGCCAATAGGCGGAACGGGAATAGCCTGCGAGTCATTAGACGAAACGGGAAAAGCCTGCGAGTGATAAGACAGAACGGGAACTGCCCGTGAGTCTTCAGCGGAACAGGGATAGCCCGCGAGTCTCACAGACATATGAGTGGTTATGATGTGTTGTATGTTATGTGATGGATCGTATGGTATTTTGAGGAACTCACTAAGCTCCGTGCTTACCCTTTCCCTATATAAACTACTGTTTCAGGTACATCAGGTACCATGGATGGCAAGGCGTGACGTGTATACACTGTACTGCTTCATTGGAGGACTGTTTTTGAATTAATATTCCGCTATATTGAGATTTCGTTAACTTCTATAAATCCTGGGGTGTTTTCATTAAACTTATAAGTTATGGAATTTTTATGAAAATTAATTAAGTGGCTTTTCTTGTATTGAAGTTTTCATTTAAAATTTTTTAAATTTACCCTAAAATTTTGGGATGTTACACAAGTTTTGTTCCATTTTGAAGTCAAGGTGGAGATTGTGAATATATGACTTCAAATATTCTAGATTAGCTGCATTCAACATTCAACATTCAACACAATGATTTTTCTTCTTCAACATTTGCAACTTCAATATAGTCTTGATTCACATTTCTTGATTCACACCTCAAGAAATCCTATATAAAGGATCAAACACACAACTCACAACACACCTCAAATTACATCTTCATCTTTCTCTCATATTCATACAAATATATATTTGATATATTTGTTTTCTTTCCTCTATCTCTGTAAACACTGCATATTATAGTGAATTGGTTCTCGGCTTCCTCCGCCCGTGGGTTTTTCCCAATTTGGGTTTCCACGTAAATATCTTGTGTTCTTTCTTTTACCGTTCGATCTATTCTTGGTTGATTATTCAATAGTTTTATATTCCGTTGAATCATTATCGTGATATTTGGGTTTTATACTTCGATCTTGAAGTTAATCGATTATTTATTGAAGTCGATTTTGTCTACACTCATGATATACAACTGGTATTCTCCAGGTTCTGAATACATTACAGCATATGCATGGCCCATGGATATGATAATCGATACTGTAGAGGATGTTGCCAAGTTGGTAAAATTAGGGGTCCTTGTCAATGTTTTAGGCTCAAACGAGATGGCTGCAAATATGATAAACAATATATGCAAAGAGATCTCCATACCGGATTTCTTTTACTGTCAAGAGTGGGATGAATTGGATAGGTACTACATTAGTTACTGGCTGAATGTTGTTGCAGGGTTGAAGCGTATATAGGGACGACATTTGTCGTCCCTATAGACCTTAAAGTCGTCCCTATAGCCCCTTCCAACGATATGTCGTCGCTATAGCCTTTGTGCCTACAGATTCGTCGCTATAGACAAAAAAAATGTCGTCCGTATAGCCTTCGTCTCTATATCCCTGCTATAGAGATGACATTTCGTCCCTATAAAGTCGTTTCAAAAAAGTTTCGATTTCAAAATAACGGCTTTTAGTGACGACAAGTCGTCGCAATAGGTGGATCTAGAAACGACATGTCGTCCCTATAGATCCACCTATTGCGACGACTTGTCGGCACTAAAAGCCATCAGAAAATATTCGCATAATCTATTGGGACGACATGTCGTCCCTATAGCCTAGGCTTTAGAGACTAAATGTCGTCTCTATACTGTACACTGTGCAGGTTCTTTTTATATTTTCCAAAAAATGTCAAATTTTATATACATTAACAATTTAATTCTGCAAAATATAAAAACATGAATACTAAAACATTTAAAACAACATACCAATAACACATAATTATATAATTTATCCAAACACATAACATTAACATGTAAAATATTATCCAAAAGTTGTTCGTCAAAACATGAATACTAAAACATTTAAAAGTTTTAATCACTTTCACTTCCGGTTTCAACTACATTTCCGGCGTCATCTCCTTGAATATCATTCGCGGTTTCATCTTCATTTCCGGTTCCACCTCCTTGGTTGTTTGGAGTTTGAATTTGAATATTTTGTAGTTGTGTTGGATCGAATTGAAATGGTTGAAATGTATGTTATTTTGGGTGAAAATTGTTTGTAAGTGTCGATTAAATTGTTGTGTGAACTGCTGGGTAAACTGTCGGGTAAACTATTGGGTCATTTGGTTAAAGTTTTGGAATGATGTTGAAGCATCCGGTACGTGGTGGGCCGGGTATTTTTGATTTTTCTACCAACTCCCCGTGTATGGCCTGTTGTTCTCCAGGCGCACGTTGAAGGCATTTAACTTCATTAACCTTTGACTCGTCACCGTTAGCTTTGTCAAGCATGGTTTTGTACTCGACTTGTATTTTTTCCTACAATAAACAAAACAACAAACGTATGTTAGTTTTTATATCTAAAATTCGACAGCATAACTGCTATAAAATGGATAACCAACTTGTTTACCTATAAATAATAACAATAACAATTCTCATATTTCAATATATGCAATGATTTCCAATAGCAAAATAGACATTCTACACTAAATTGCATATCAATTTGTTACACAATAAAAAACATACTAAAAACATATATATAGCTAGAAATTTTACTTACCCAATCAGCTTGTGCTTTATCATTCACCCAGCCATGACCTTCTTTGAAGTGGCTTTTTCTCCACATTTCTATGTCGCTACTCTTGCCGGTTGCTTGGGCCTATAAATTAACAACAATAGTTAATATAATCTCATAGACTTATTAATAACTCCTCAAATACTTAAAAAATACTTAATTTTTTATGTCGTTTTTGGGCATATGATTCCGTCCCATGAGAACTTGTATAGGGTAGTTTTTCTCTGTTGCCTTTGTTTTTTTCTGAACGGATCATGTACTTATCTATGGTAAATAATTTGTCAATGAGTTTCCCCCACGCCCGGGGAGTCTGTGTAGGTGGGGGATGCGCCCTTGTCCTCTCAATATATGCGTAATCTCCTTGCTCATCAAAATATTCTTTCAAATCGAGTTTTCGTCGCTTGTATGCGTTGGCACAGTCGGCCTCTATTCCATGTACAACACCATTCCAATATCGTGTGTTCTTCCAATAATCAATATCAAAATAGTGCTGCAAAACAAAGAATTAGAAGACATTTAGAAATTATAAAATTGAAAGAAAATTAAAAGATTATATCATATACTTACATGAAGCGTCGGATAAATCTCTCTCTTGTGTTTGCTAGGCACAACATTCCAACTGGGATAGTGCATTGGCACTCTTCTACCAACCTCGTTTGATACCAATTGTATATACATCTGGTAGTTATCTCCGATCATTTTGAACTTTTGTCCCTCATCATTAACAAAAGAGGGAACGGTTTCTCATTATTTTTTGTGAACTCTTCAAGAAGATTTAAGCTTTTCCCTTTCCACGAGTCTTTTTGGGTTTGGCTTCATTGATACATGTAATCGACAAGTTAGTAAGTAAAACAATATATCCAATATAAACTCATACAGTAAATTGGAACAAGTTACTTACATGACTCGCAAGTCGAAAGAATCCTATCTGGGCCTCGTGGAGGCTCAGCCCCACCGTCTCCACCGTGACCTCTGGCAACACATGTTGCCATGCCTTCAATTGAAATAAATAACATACATATTTTTAACAAATACTATAAGCAACAATTTAATATAAGCAACACCATAGCAATTTAACAAAAATCATCCATTAAATATACAGAAAAACATTACATTACATTCAATCAGAGCCATCATTAGAATAACATGCATCTATATCATCATCATCGCTATCATCTGTATCAACAATGAGCTCGTCTACTGAAGGATACATGTCACCGTCCTCTTCATCATTGTCAATAAAATTTTCTTCCTTTGGAATAGGGTCATCATTTGATTCATCAACTACATCTAAACTTGCTTGCATACGCAAATAGCCTAAGTCAACATCCAAGTTACAATGAAATAATTGATCTTCCACAACAGGGGCGACAAATCTCTCAACAACCGTACTGGTTACCAGCATCGCCTATGTCGACAACCAAGTCATAATCAGACGATTGAGTGTCATGCAAGACATCTACATCATTAACAACAGGGATACTCGGATGATCCCAAAGTTTCCGATGGTGAACGTCTTCCACGACCCTCCAATTATTTGGGTTTCGAGAAAGATCTTGGAGATAAAACACTTGCTTTTCTTGTGTGGCTAAAATGTATTGTTGAGTATCGTACCATGCCTTACCGACATACCATTCACGGCTGATGTCGATAGCAACGATACCATTTTTATCAACCAATCGCCTCTTCCCCGATGTGTTGAACCATTTACAACGAAATAGTACAAGCGAGTAACCACTTAGATAGTTCAACTGTATTATATCCTCCAGTTGACCATAAAATGGTGTACCGTCTTCTCCTATTGTAACGACACCACTGTTTTGAGTAGTGCGTCAGAGATCGCTGCTGTGCACGACAAATCTAACACCGTTGACGATGCAAGCAGTGTAAGAAAATGCTCTCAACGGGCCATGTGCCAATGCCTTTAATTCATTGGTACAGTCCGGGGACATTTCTTTTTGTAGACGATAGACCTGGAGAAAAATATAAAATTGATAATTTATATAATATTATACTTTAGATTCATATATAATATCGTATAATGTATTCACCTTATCACTGAACCATGACCGGAATTTAGCTTTTTCATCAGTGTGAGGATGTTTAGCTTTATATTGGTTGTACACCGGAAAAATGTACAAATTAGTTTATGACAATACCAACAACCAAACTATAAAGAAATAAAATACTTACGATAAATAGTCTTTTACTTCATCATAGTTGTCTAGTGCAAACCAATGTAATGCTTTGTTGGACTCTCCGGAAAGAGCAATGATTTTCTTTTTGGACATTGGACGGCATTGTGATGAAAACACAGAAAACTGCCTCTTTGGCTTGCCATCATCCGTATTTCTATCAGGACGGTTGAATTTGGTTTGCATAGCCTCAAGATACATGGAGAAAAATGTCAATGCTTCTTCTGCAACATAACCCTCTGCTATCGAACCTTCAGGTTTGGCTTTGTTTCTAACATAGGCTTTTAGTTTTTTCATGTATCTCTCAAAAGGGTACATCCACCTCATATACACAGGCCCTCCATGAATAGCTTCTTCAGGTAAATGTAGAATTAGATGGACCATTATGTCAAAAAATGCAGGTGGATATATCAACTCCAAATTACATAATATCTTTATGACCTCATTATGTGCATCGTACATGTCTTTCACATTCACTGATCGTGCACAATTTTTTTTTAAAATGTACAAAGGTCAATGATAGCTATTGAAACATTTGAAGGCAGGCCAGCTCGGACCCCTATTGGTAGCAATCCTTGCATGAGTACCTGATGATCATGAGACTTTAAACCCATGACATTTGAAGCATTAGAAGGCACCTTATTCTTAAAGTTCGATCCAAAGCCATCGGGTAGTCTCACCTATTTAATGAACTGACAGAAACGTACACGATCGGTAGGTTTGAAAGAGTAAGGAGGATGTGGTTGATGTGTCTTGTTGTTTTTATGTTGCATCCATAGATCTTCGCGAATACCCAAATTTTCCAAATCTTTTTGTTGCTTTGTGAGTGTCTTTTGATTTGTCGTTCATCACCAACGTACCTAATAAGCTCTCAAATACGTTCTTCTCTATGTGCATGACATCCAGATTTTGTTTTAGTTCAAGAGAAGACCAATACTGAAGCTCGTAGAAGATACTCCATTTGCTCCAATTGTACAGTAGTTCAGTACGCTTTCTTTTCGGTTCCTTACCCCCAAAATTAGGACGTTTCCCTGGAAGACGGACCGATATGCACTTCAACTGCTTTAATATTGCTGCATTACTAAATCTTCTAGGAGGCCTTCTTGACTATTTTTGCCCATTAAACAACAGACTGTCCCTCCATTTATGGTTGCTATGTAAGAATCGTCTGTGACCAACATAAGCTATCTTATTGGTTATACGGATAGATGGAGTGTCCTTGTTGCAAGTGGAACATGCCTAATAACCTTGACCACTCCATCCAGACAAACTGCTACGAGCTGGATAATCGTTGATCGTCCACACCAATGCTGCATGCATCGTGAATAGAGTGTTGGTTGATGCATCTCTCATCAAGACTCCTTCGGTCCACAAAGTTTTCAACTCGTCCACTAGAGGCCTCAAAAACACATCAATGTCTTTCGTTGGTTATTTAAGGCCAGGGATTAACAATGTCAGCATGAAAAAAGACTCTTTCATACATAACCACGGCGGTGTGTTGTACGTTGTCAATACTACCGGCCACATACCGTAAGGCTGAGTCATGTTACTAAATGGATTAAAGCCATCAACAGCCAAACCCAAGCTGACATTCCTAGGTTCTTTGGCAAACTCAGGATATCTCTTGTCAAATTCTTGTCATGCCTTCCCATCAACTGGGTGACACATCATACCATCATCCGAACGCCCAGTGTTATGCCAAGTCATATCTTTTGTAGTGAATCAGGAACTATACCTTCGACGAAGCCTGGAAGTCAAAGGAAAGTAATGTAACACCTTATGAGGCACTTTCTTCCCTTTTGTGTTTTTGTCAACCCATCTACTCTCTGTACAGACAGGACAATTCTGCAATGAGGCATTCTCTTTCCAATACAGAGCACAATCATTAACACAAGCATGGATAGATTGATATCCCAATCCAATCTTTCTCAGCTTCTTCTTAGCTTCATAGTGGGAAGCTGGAATCTTATTTTCTTTCGGGAACACAACTCTAAGAAAATCTAAAAGTTGGTCAAATGAACTATCTGTCCATTTGTTGATAACTTTAATGTGCATCATTTTTGCTAGAAAGAGAAGACATCCAAGTACAGCCAGGGTATAACTCCGTATTGAGCTCTTCAAACAATGAATCAAATTCCGGGTCCGCACCACTTCCCTCTTCATTTCTATTTTCTTCAAATGTATCTTGCTCTGCCATAACAACTTCTATTTCCTCAAACATCTCATGCGTTGTTGTAGTACGTCTTCTTACAACCCAAAGTGTGTCTAAATCGGAAGCGGGATATTCCTCGCCGTGATAAGTCCATATCTTATATGTCTGTTGAAAGCCACAATCATGTATGTGGGTGTAAATCGTAGACATAACGTGCCAGTACGAATTAACACAATCTCTACATGGGCAAAACGCTTTCCCTTCATCGTCTACATGGTTCTTGGCAATCTCTATGAAGTTCCTTAGACCTTCCAAGAACTCTGGAGACCGCCGATTTTGCACTTAATCCAACTCTTATCAATTGTCATTATTGTTTCATTATTAAGACTTAGAACGTATGAATGCTAATTAGTTTGTGTTTAGTTGTAATAAGTTAGACTTTTTTTAGAATTTGTGTAAGTTGAGGCTGATTGGATGAATTCACTGTATGAACCTACTACATGTTTGTCTAAAGGTGGCTACCTAACCCACTTTTTAAATACTTTGTCTCATATGTGAATGAATATTATCAGATTGAGTATTTAAGAAAAAAACGACAGCATTTCCCCTTAACTCCCCAAGTATGCATTTGAAACGCAAACTCGTAGGATTAAAGAGAAATGTGTATTGATTTTTCCTTAGATACTCAATCTGTAATATTCATTCACATCCTATACGAGACAAAATATTTAAAAAGAAATCCCAAAACGGGGACTGCCCGAAATGAATTTCTAAATTCATTTCGTGCAAGGATACAACTAAGGTTAATGCAATGCATGTACACACACACACACACACACACACACACACACATATATATATATATATATATATATATATATATATATATAAATATATATATATATATATATATATATATATATATATATATATATATATATATATATATATATATATATATATATATATATAAAATAGGGACGTGCTAAGCAATTATAAACCTTAGTTGTAAAAACACATATACATATAAAAGATATCATTCTAAAAATAAATAAACAAATAATTAAAAACCTTAGTTAATATATATATATATATATATATATATATATATATATATATATATATATATATATATATATATATATATATATATATATATATATATATATATCAACTAAGGTTTTTAATTATTTGTTTATTTATTTTTAGAATGATATCTTTTATATGTATATGTGTTTTTACAACTAAGGTTTATAATTGCTTAGCACGTCCCTATTATATATATATATATATATATATATATATATATATATATATATATATATATATATATATATATATATATATATATATATATATATATATATATATATATATATATATATATATATATATATATAATGATATCTTTTATATGTATATGTGTTTTTACAACTAAAGTTTATAATTGCTTAGCACGACCCTAATTGTTATAATTGTTTATCTATTTATTTTTAGAAACTTGTGTTTTATATGTATATGTGTTTTTGGAACGATATTTATGAGTGTGAATTGGAAAAAACACAATAAGTTAGCAATCTCCAAGGGTTATTTTGAAACTTTGACATACATAGAAATTCGTTACAATATAGTCCTATTCAACCTCATAATAAGCAGTTAATGGACACTTTAAGAAGTTTGATCCGTACAAAATCCAACAAAAACCATGTACACACATAAAATGACAAGAATAGCTAATAAAATTCTGATTTGGAAATATTCAGCAAGTTACAAAGTGCAGGGGCAGTTTTGAAAAATATTTAGACTTTAAAAATTCTTACATAATGGTCCTAATTCCCATTATTAGCTGAATTTCAACACATATCACGCCACAGTACACAATTAAAGTTGCAAATACCATGTTTAACACATGATTTGTAGCTAATTTCTCATGCATATTTCAAAAATTCTTACAAAAAAGGTCCTAAAATTCTTTTTAACACCTCTTACGGGAACACACTACTCCCTAATTGAGTTATAAGCTAGTAATCAACACATAAACGATACATAAAGGCATATGCAGCTTGGTAAAATCAGAAAATCGGATTTACTAACCAAATTTGTTGATTTTCTGCTTTAAAATGAGAAACCGATAACCCCAAGCCTTCAACCTCCGGAAAATTAGAAAATCCGGCCACCACTCGAAGAGAATACGAACTGATACTTCAAGATTCCATAAAAATCGGACTTCATATCATCGATATTAACAGTGGAATATAGATACCGAGAGAAAAATAGAAAGAAAAATAACCAACCAGTAAATTCAAAGACTGATAACTTCGTTCACCACATCATCACCGGAGAAACCACCGAAGCAACCCACCGCCACCGGAGCAACCCACAGCCACCGTCTCCGGCTACTACAGTGATGAACACGCAAAATTAGGTAGTTATAATGCTTCTCGGTTGATATTAGGGACAATGCTTTACCTTACTTGGCCGAAAATTACTTTAATTGGGAATTAGTTTGGAAATTGCCAAAGAAGTGTAGAGAAAACAAACCAGGAAAGAATGAGGCGGAAGAGAAGTCGCGATGGCTTTAGGGTTCGCTAAAGGCTATAGAGACGTACGACGTCGTTTGGTTTAGTTGCTGAAATAATATAAAAAAATTTATTTGATTTATCTATTGTAACGAGATATCGTCCCTATAGATATTGAGAGAACCGCCAAAAATGTTTCAGTTCCCGCTTAAGGCTATTCGAACGACAGATCGTCGCTATAGATAAAATGGTCAAAGATTGACTTGGCACCCTATAGGGACGACATGTCGTCGCTATAGGTGTATTTATTGCGACTAAATCTCGTCGCTATAGTATTTCAGATACCGCCACATTTTTGGGTTCCCGCCTCCGTCTCTTGCGACGACAGGTCGTTGCTATAGCTAAACTGACCTTTGTCTCTACATGCTCAGTTTCTTGTAGTGATTGTTTTGTTTGTTCTTACCGTCATTCAGACCATCTTTCAAATCAAGGATGCATGATTCTGACAAAACAATAGATTCTTATTGTGTTTTTCCTCCTTCTGTTGTGTACGCTTTACTTCTATGTTTTTTATTTTCTATTCATCTCTGTCTGTATGTCGCCTATGTTTATTATTCAAGATCAGTTTTGTTACATTGTGATATTCGTTGCCCTCATAACACCAAAACACAGGATTATAAATACACCTAAACCCTAATAGACATTGGGCCAAGCCCAAACCCAATACACTAACATGCCCCCGCAGTTTTATCGGTAGGGACGATGAAACTGAAAACAACCGAAACAAAACAAAAATAAGAACAAAAAAAAATACGACATTACAACTGGAAAAGAAATATAACTCAGGGACTATAATTGAAACAATCTTAAGATTGCATCTCGTTTTGAACCCCAAAAATGAACTTGATGTGCCTGTAGAAGATCTGGGAAAAAGACGACGGGGTTTGCAGCGGAGGGTCACCGGTTGTCGGAACCGGCGGTGGTGCAGTGAGAACCGGTCAGTTAGGTGGTGAAAGCAAGAGTTGCATGCAGCCGGGGAGAAGGAAGGAGTTGCAGGTTTTGCCAGCGACCGGATGAGCAGATCACGAATCGGAGCGGGAGGAGAAATCGCGAACGAACGGGAGGTAAGGAAAAGGAAGAAGGTAACAGTCAGCAGGGAGGAGGGTTGAGGAGAGGAGCATGCGACCGGAGATGACCACGCGACCGGATAGAAGGTCGGAGAAGACGACCGGAAATGGTCGCCGGAGAAGAAGCGGCGGAAGAGAGGATGGTTAGGGTTTAGAGAAATGGCTCTGATACCATGTTACATTGTGATATTCGTTGCCCTCATAACACCAAAACACAGGATTATAAATAAACCTAAACCCTAATGGGCTTACCAAAACCCTAATGGGTATAACCCTAATCACTAACAAGTTTCACTATATTGTTCGTATTTTAGCATCGAACTAGGTTTCTGTAGGCCGACTATCGCTGTGTCATTTTGAACTTATGTTTTTTTATTTGAGAAAGGTCCTTTGCTATGGTATTTCTTTTATGAAGTATTCCAATATGTGATGTAAAGTGCTTTTGATGATAACCTTTAGCAACAGATCAGTGACATAAGTATTAGGCGGCTCATATTTCTGCAAGTGTTTATGGTCTCGAAATGAAATGGAAGGAGTATATTCTTTAGTCCAATTAGAAATTAGAGTTGTATGTGATAAATAATAATTCAGAAATTTAAATGGTTTCTAGATGCTTACATAAGTGCTTACCACATCTTGTGTTAGAATTCTGGAAGTTTGAAGTATTCAAAGTAAAATAAATGTTTTTAAATTAGTTGGTAGGTAATAAACTTGGCTATAAATAGCCATGCAACAACTTGAAACATTGTACCACTCCTCAGTTAATCAATAAACACTCCTCCTTCTTCCCAACACTTGGTATCATAGCAAATCTGGGCAGCCACTTGTTTTTTTTGGTCAAAATTTTTTTTGTCTCTAAATCAATTTCCGAGCACACCATTGGAAAGGTCTCGTTTCCAGGATTCGGAATACATTTTTTTGTGATTTTTCGACCACCGTAAAATTTGGCCGGAATAGTGACCGAATCCACCGGAAAAGACGATATTGTATCCACCGGAGACTGTAGCAGTTCGCTGGAGAAGACGATACTGTAGCAGTCCGATACTGTAGCAGTCCGATCCTATACTGTAGCAACCCGATCCGATACTGTAGCAGTCCGATCCGACACTGTAGCAGCCGGTCACTGTAGCAATCCAAGAAAGTTCATTTTAGCCCCTGAACTTCTAAAAAAGTTCATTTTAGACCCAGAACTTCTGTGAAAGTTCATTTTAGCCCCCGGACTTCTGAAAAGCTCATTTTAGACCTAGAACTTCTAAAAAAAGTTCATTTTAGCCCCAGAACTTCTGAAAAAGTTTAGTTTCAACCCCGAACTTCTGAAAAAGTTCATTCTACCTCCTAAAACTTCAGAAAATTGTCTTTTGGCCCCCATATTTTAAAAAAGACTATATTATTGTTTATGCCCAAGTACCAATCTCGAGAAAAGATGGCAGGAAACAATGTTGAAAAGGATGGACAGGTCACCCTCCACTATCCCATGTTGTCAAGAACGAATTATGCTGCATGGGCGATCAAGATGAAAGTGTTCATGCAAGCCCAAGGTGTGTGGGATGCTGTTGAGCCACGAACAACAAACACAGCAGTAGATGTGAAGAAAGACAAGATGGCTCTCGCGGCCATCTATCAGAGCATTCCAGAAGATTTGCTACTTGGATTGGCAGAAAAGAAAACATCCAAGGAAGCATGGGAAGCCTTGAAGACACAGTTTATGGGAGAAGAAAGAGTGAGGACCGCCAGAATTCAAACTCTAAAGGCTGAGTTTGAATCACTAAACATGAAGGAATCAGAAGGAGTGGATGAGTTCGCTGTAAAGGTGAACAATATCGTGAGTACCATGCGAGCATTGGGAGACACGGTGGAGGAGTCATATGTGGTAACGAAGTTGTTAAGGGCGGTACCAACAGATTTCTCCAAATCGCCTCAACACTTGAGCAATTTGGAGATCTAGACAATATGACAGTGGAAGAAGTGATCGGAAGGCTCAAAGCACATGAAGAACGAATGAGAGGCCATGGTGATAGTGATGATCGAAAACTTCTCTTGACACACCAAGAGTGGTCAGAGAGAAATAAGAAGAAGGGAGAAGGTGACTCCAAGTCTAAATCAAATCGTGGCGGATTTGGAGGTTTGCGAGGCAGAGGCAGAGGAAGAGGAGGAAACAGCAGTGGTCGTGGTGGTCGTAGTGGTCGTGGCAGAGGTGGATCATACTCCCAGAAAGATGGAGGCCGTAGCACTTTAAATAATCAAGATAAAAGTAGGGTCCAATGCTACAATTGTCAAGAATTCGGCCACTATGCAGCAGAATGTACAAACCCAAGACGTGAAAGAAGACAAGAAAACAACTTGATTCGCGAACAAGATGTCAATGAGCCAGCACTATTGTTAGCTTCGTTTGACAATGGTGAAGTTTCCTTAAATGAAGAAAATGTATTCCCAGAGTTGAGAAAACGGGATGATGAGGTGAAGCGATCAAGTATCTGGTATCTCGACACAGGAGCCAGTAATCACATGACCGGTGATAAAGATAAGTTTCGTGACTTGAATCAGACTGTTCATGGCTACGTGAAGTTTGGAAACGAATCTAAGGTAAAAATCGAAGGCAAAGGTTCCGTCGTATTTCAATGTAAGAATGGTGAACATCGAAAGCTTAATGAAGTCTATTACATTTCAGACTTATGTAGCAACATCATAAGTTTGGGACAGTTAGCAGAGGGTGGTGATGAAATCACGATCAAAGATCCATTCTTATGGGTCCGTGAAGCAACAGGGAAGTTGTTGATGAAGGTTAGAAGATCTCCAAATCGACTGTACAAGATAGAGTTGGAAGAAGTCAATTCGATGTGTCTAACCGCTCGAATAGGTGATCCAACGTGGTTGTGGCATATGAGAATGGGTCATATAAATTTTAATTCAATAAAATACATGGCGGAGAAGAAGCTGGTTGAAGGAATGCCAAAATTAAACATTCCTCAACAACCTTGTGAAGGGTGCCTCGTAGGAAAACAGACAAGGAGTCCATTCCCTACACACACGAATTATAGAGCAAAGAAGAAGCTTGAACTAATTCATGGCGATTTGTGCGGCCCAGTATCACCCCCTACACCATCTGGCAATAGGTACTTTATGTTGTTAGTTGATGACTATAGCAGAGTTATGTGGGTTTATCTGCTAAAGACAAAAGATGAAGCTCTTCAAGTCTTTAAGAACTTCAGGAGCTTAGTAGAAGTTGAAACCGGGGAGAAGATGAAAGTTTTCAGAACTGATCGTGGTGGTGAATTTCTATCGAAAGAATTCACCACATACTGCAGGGAAACAGGGTTGGAAAGACATTACACATCCCCATATTCTCCACAGCAAAATGGGGTGGTGGAGAGAAGAAATCGAACGGTATTGGAGATGGTTAGGTGTAATTTGAAAACCATGAAAATGCCTGACACGTTATGGGGTGAAGCTGTGAATCACTATGTTTATGTTCTAAACAGAGCTCACACGAAAGCATTGAAAGACACAACTCCATACGAAATGTGGACAGGGAGAAAGCCACATGTAGAACATCTTAGGGTGTTTGGTTGTGTTGCACATATGAAAGTCTCCAAAGGCCACCTGACAAAACTAGATGAAAGAAGTAAGCGATTGGTTCATCTGGGAGTTGAGAAGGGATCAAAGGCATATAGATTGGTTGACCCGGACACCGGAAATATATATGTGAGTAAAGATGTGGTTTTTGAAGAACAAGAAGGTTGGGTGTGGGAGAAGAGTTCAAAAATTAAAGCCACACCAGGTATAGCTTCACCGTCGAAGGTTTTAACCTAGACGACTTGTACAATGAAGATTCTGAGTCAGAACCACGAACACCGGAACAAAATCTTGGGTCTCCACAAAGTGACAGTGATCAGACCGAAGAAAGTTTCCAGCCCATAAACTCTCCACAAGACTCCCCGATAAACTCACAAAATATACCCATCAACTTATCGGATACACCCAATTCACCGATCACCCAAAATTCCCCAATTTCGTCTCCAAGCTCCGCCTCAAGCTCCACAGGCGGTGGTGCTCCCAAACGATTCCGCTTATTCACAGAATTATACGACCAAACTGAAGAAATTGAAGAATTAATGATGATTCACAATGATGACGAGCTAGTCTCGTACACGGAAGCAAGCAAGAGAAAAGTGCGGATTGAAGCTATGAATGCTGAATTAGCATCAATTGAGAAGAACAAGACTTGGAGTTTGGTCGATCTCCCTAAGGATCGCAAAGCTATAGGGTTAAAATGGGTGTACAAAGTGAAACGAGATCCAAGCGGAAAGATTGTGAAGTATAAAGCGAGGCTTGTGGCAAAAGGGTACGTCCAAAAACGAGGAGTTGATTATGACGAAGTCTATGCACCAGTGGCCAGGATCGAAACTGTACGCGTCATCCTAGCTCTCGCAGGCTCAAATGGATGGCGTGTACATCATCTTGATGTGAAATCAGCTTTTCTAAATGGCACTCTGGAAGAAGAGGTGTATGTGTCTCAACCTGAAGGGTACACGAAGAAGGATGAAATCAACAAAGTGTACAAACTATCAAAAGCATTGTACGGTCTAAAACAAGCACCAAGGGCATGGAATGCTTGCTTAGATAAGTATTTGAAAAGCTTGGGGTTTTCCAGATGTGCTCAAGAATACTCTGTTTACACGAAGAAGGAAGGTGAAAATGTCTTAATCATCGGAGTTTATGTTGATGATTTATTAGTAACTGGAAGTTGTCACAAGAGTATTCAAGCTTTCAAAACAGATATGAAAGCCAAGTTTGAGATGAGTGATCTTGGACTTCTAACCTATTATTTGGGAATTGAAGTAAGTCAAAAGGAAACAGGTATAACACTGAAGCAAGAAGCTTATGCCAAAAGCATCTTAAAGAAGACTCGAATGATGGACTGCAACCCCACTAAGAGTCCTATGGAGCACAAACTGAAGCTCACCAAAGAAGGAGAAGGAGAATT
Source organism: Cichorium intybus (assembly GCA_023525715.1). NCBI lineage: Eukaryota > Viridiplantae > Streptophyta > Magnoliopsida > Asterales > Asteraceae > Cichorium > Cichorium intybus. The sequence continues at coordinate 90,669,178 of CM042014.1, read as the reverse complement.
AGTGAACCCCACCGAGTATAGAAGTATAGTTGGAGGTTTAAGATACTTGACTCATACACGTCCTGATATCTCATTTGCAGTCGGAGTAGTTAGTCGGTTCATGGAGAAGCCAACTGAACAGCATCTACAAGCAGTAAAGGGAATACTAAGATATGTGAAAGGAACTCTCGATCATGGTTTGACTTACACGAAAGGAGAAAGTAGAGTAAAACTCACAGGTTACTCAGATAGCGATCTAGCAAACGATGTGAATGACAGGAAAAGCATAGGAGGAATGGCATTCTATGTGAATGGTAATTTGGTCGCGTGGGCATCTCAGAAACAGAGAGTTGTGGCATTGTCCTCATGTGAAGCAGAATTTATGGCTGCAACTCAGGCAGCTTGTGAAGGTATCTGGTTGTGCCGACTCCTGACTGAGATAACAAAACAAAAGGTACCACCTTTTACTTTGTTTGTTGACAATCAATCAGCATTAGATCTGATGAAGAATCCAGTGTTCCATGGGCGTAGCAAACATATAGATATACGTTATCACTTCATTAGAGAATGTGTTGAAAATGGAGAGATTACAGTACATCATGTTTGTAGTAAGGAGCAAAAGGCAGATATCCTTACCAAAGCATTAGCGAAGACAAAACACGAAGAGATGAGAATTTTGATTGGAGTCAAGAAGGTTTGAAGATTCTGAATTAAGGTGGAAAATGATAAATAATAATTCAGAAATTTAAATGGTTTCTAGATGCTTACATAAGTGCTTACCACATCTTGTATTAGAATTCTGGAAGTTTGAAGTATTCAAAGTCAAATAAATGTTTTTAAATTAGTTGGTAGGTAATAAACTTGGCTATAAATAGCCATGCAAGAACTTGAAACATCGTACCACTCCTCAGTTAATCAATAAACACTCCTCCTTCTTCCCAACAGTATGTTGACATGGGGTATTTGCCTTGATAATTCAGGTCCAATTTGATATTCATAAAATCAGAATCTTACGTACACCTATGACCTTAAAACTTAATTTACTCAATTTCTGTCATAAACCCTGGCACTTATATAGAATTGTTCAACATGTTATCAGTTTAATTCAACATTTTAATATTAACATACCAACAATAACTTGGATAATATTTACTATTAACAAAACAACAATAAGCTTGATAACCATCAAAATGGTACAGGCTGATTCAACATTTTAATATCATCATAACAACAATAAGCTAGATGGCCATCTTGCATGATATATTATGCACAACAGAAAGTTTGGACTTTCAAGTAAATTGCATTACCATGCTCAAGGAGAAAAACTAGATTTCGATTATAGTATGCACAGTGCGTTTGTGTATATGTGCATCTGTTTTTTCCTTGACTTCTCCACATGCAGAAATAAAGTCCCACCAATCTTAGCAGAAAAAATTGTGACTACTTATTTTGTATGTCTGCTATTGAAGGAGGGACAATCGCATATATTGGTTTTGGAAAAATGAACCAATATATGTTTCTGTCCAGCATCATTTTCACGTGAGCATCCCTGTATCTTCTCATCTCAGATAGTCTAGAAAATGTTTCTGTTCATTCTTACTGAAACTTTCTTTCTTCCTTTCATAAACATGCTAGCACTTTTGCTCATAGGTGTACAGGCATGTAATCTTGAAAAACTTTCTAGAACGACAATAAGTGGGAATAACTTTGTCATGGCATCGGGAATATCTGTCTAAAGAATGTTTCACTTTTAACTTTCTTTTGCGAAGATGATCTCGCTTGAATATCTGTCAGTTTCTATTTTTGAGCAATATCTTCAATTTCATCATGTTTTACTTTTTTAGGTGACTTTAGAACTGGTGCAGCTGATACTGATATGGAAGCTGGATCTGGAATCACCTTAAGAATATCCTTAATTAAGGCATTTGCAGCTTCAGTTTGAGCTTTATGACTTTTAGTCTCTTTGTACTCCCTTGCATCCCAAATATGTTGACATCTTTTGTAACATCAAGCATCTGTCAAAAAATGGGTGCAAATACCATCCACCAGAGTGGCCTAGTGGTGATCACTTCATATGAAACACTCCAACATGGAGTAGACCCAGGTTTGAAACCCCGCAAAGTCAACTGTGGTTGACTTCGGTCAAACCAAAATAGACATCATGACTGATGATAGAATGACAAATCGATTGGATGCGCACCAGTGTTCCTAATGACCTAATGTCCGACAGAATATAGAATTGCTTGATATTAATATTGAGGGTTTAACCCCATATAAATAGGGATACAAAATGGGGGATCATGGCCAAACCTAAACCCTAATGGGCTTACCAAAACCCTAATGGGTATAACCCTAATCACTAACATCCCCCCGCAGTTTGATTGGAAAGAGACGATTAAACTGAAAAAATAAACAAAACATAAAAGAAAACATAATTGAAAAACAGCGGCAGCGGTGGCAGAGCTCTGACGATGGCGGCTTATAATAACTGCTCGTCGGAGAAGAAGAGAGGAGGAGTGGCGGCCAGAGGCAGATCCGTTGAAGAAGAAGGGAGAGCCGTGACAGTGATCATGGAGCCGACGGCGGAAGAGTCCGGAGAAAGGCAGCGAGCAAAGAAAGAGGACTCGAGCTGCGGCGGACGGCACCAATTTTGGTGAGATCGACGACTACAGTCATGACAGAGGAGAGAAAGACGACTGCAAATCGGAGGCTTCCCGACGAAGAATGTCCGAAGAAGAAGATGTCATCCAAGGAGAGGGGCCGAAGTAGATGATGCAGTAGAAGAAACCGATGACGGAGCTCTGGTTTGATGCCGGCGGCTGTATTATTATTTATGAGAAAAAAAAAAAGAAAGGGAAAAATATTGAAGGCACCTCCGACGACTAGGTCGCCGGAGGTGGAGGTCGGCGGCGGGGGGTTGTGGTCAGCAGTAGGATTTTAACCTAGAGCTCTGGTACCATGACAGAATATAGAATTGCTTGATATTAATATTGAGGGTTTAACCCCATATAAATAGGGATACAAAATGGGGGATCATGGCCAAACCTAAACCCTAATGGGCTTACCAAAACCCTAATGGGTATAACCCTAATCACTAACAATGTCAATATACAAGTCTATACATTACATCATTAAGGATTTAGACTTGTATATTGACATTGGGTATTCGACCTGATAAAGATCAGGTCCATTTTGGTATTCATAATCTTTACCGCCAGCGGTGCCTTGGAAATAACTTCGAAATAGTCCCACCAATATTAATAGAAAAAAAATTGTCATTACTTATTTTGTATGTCTCCTATTGAAGGAGGGACAATCACATATATTGGTTTTGGAAAAATGTACCAAATATATGTTTCTGTCCAGCATCATTTTCATGTTAGAGCATCACTGTAGTTACATGTAATCTTGAAAAACTTTCTAGAACGACAAAAACTGCATATAACTTGGTCATCGCATCGGGAATATCTGTCTAAAGCATGTTTGACTTTTTAACTTTCTTTTGAGAAGATGATCCCACTTGAATATCTATCAGTTTCTAGTAATGTCTTCAATTTCATCTTAAGTTAAGAATATCCTCAATCAAGGCATTTGCAGCTTCAGTTTGAGCTTTATGACTTTTGGTCTATACATTACATCATATGTGTATGTCATGGATATGCTAATCGATACTGCAGAGAAAATGGCCAAGTTGGGAAAATCAGGGGTCCTTTTCAAGGTTTTAGGCTCCAATGAGATGGCTGCAAATATGATAAACAACATATGCAAAGATGTTATCTTAGCGGATTTCTTTTACAATCAAGAGTGGCAAGATTTGGATACCTACTACAATAGTTGCTGCCACAGGCTGCTGCAGGGTTGAAGCGTAAATATTTTAGTAGTCCATGGAGTGTGATTGCTCTATTTGTTGGACTTGTTTTTTTTTTTTGTTCTCACCATCATTCAGACAATCTTTCAAATAAGGCCACAAGTCCCACTACTAGAAAATGAGTCTTTAATGACTGACGAATTATGACATACAAAATGTCTGTCATAAAATTCTGTCATATTTTATAAATTATGACAGACAAAATTGTATGTCATAAAACTCAGTCATCTATCCTGAAAATTCATGACTTACAAAATACGGGTCATAAATTACCGTCAAAACTGAAAAAAATCAAATGAAAAAGACGCGGTGGAATTTCCCTCTTGTTTCCCCCAAAATACTAATTTGGATTCTCCTTTATTTTCCTTTTCCTTTTCTCATCGGCCTGTAACCTCGTTTATTTCCCCCAAAATACTAGGGTTAGAGTTCATTTTCATCTTCAACTCGATTTCAAATCAAATGTGATGTTACTGGAGATGTCGACTGGACGAATCAGACATTTTCCCTTTCTTTAGGAACTTGCTTCATGTGTTCTTCAGGTACTCGTTTCACTTATCTCCCTTATTGATTGGATTTCGTTTTCTGACCCACCTATGTCGGTCGTTTGGTGACAGTGAGAACCATTTATGGCTAACGGTTGTATAGAGACTGATGCAGTTGTGCGTGGGTTTGTTCGATCGGGAAACAAAGAAAAAAGATTGAGATATCGATAGTTTGGAGAGGGAAGGTAGGATAGAGAGATATATCAATCACACAGAGAGGACTTGGGACTGCAACTACGAGAGTCTACAGTTGAATTTCATTCAAGGGATTGGAAAATCGATAGATGGTCGGCTAGGGTTCTTGTGGTTCGTGCTACTTTAGCCATGTCTCAGACCACACGAATTTTGAAGGCTGGAGCATGACTTGCTGGAAGCGTTCATGGTTTGTAGAGAATAGACCTCAAAACATACGCAATTAGAATTGTTGTTCTTCTACTCTAGTTTCTGGGGTTCTTTCCTGAAATCAGTCACAATTCTAAGGTATGTGTTCCTTTTATCCTTCACATGAGCAAGTGTATACTATGTTTTTCTTAGCACACTTGTAGATTGTTTAGCAAACTGGTTATATTTAAAAATAAATTAATATGTTTTGCTTTGTTTAAACTTGAAACAATTTGTTACGGGTTTGAACAATCCTACAAATTACTCATTTTAGTTTTTGTATTGCAGACTCAACAATATGAAAGAGTTGTAGAGGAGTACAAAGAACAATATCATTGGATTGGCTGATGAACTCTGATGGTAATCACCCTTATTCTAACAGTTGCTCCTGTAAAATAAACTTATTTTAATGATCATGCTACTAATAGTTGTATATAGAAGAATTTGGAATAATATTTTCTGTTTGACTGAATATTGTTAGAAAAGAGCATTGAATTCGCTGAACCAATACAGTTGCTGTCATTTCTCTTGCAATAGTGATACCCGGCTTAACAAGTGATTTCTGCTTTCCCTGTGAGTTTCTTGATATTTTGAAGAAATTCTTAAATGGTTTCCTTCACCCAATCTATCTTTTTTCCATATAAAGTTTTAGTTTCATCAACTTTTTAGTGAAAACTTTTGACTAAGGCACAACTTATATATATAACAGTTGATCTTGCAGGTAAAATATCTTGGCGAGGAAGGGATGATGTACCTCTTGTTGGGGCTGCATCTGTCAGTAATCCTTAGTACCTTTTGGTTTGTGCTTTGATGAATTACAATTTAAAGAATTTATAGAAAGGTAATCTTTGGTTAGTATTTACTTTTGTGTTTGTTGTAGGCACCAGGAAGTTTATGCTCGCCTTTCAAATTAGTAACACAAATTATATGTTTGATATTAACTACTTATGCTTTGTTCGCCATTACAGGATGACCGCCAATTTTCAAAAAGTCTTGGAGAGGTTGCATATGGAACAAATGATCGGCTTACACATGCCCTTCAGTTAATTCACAAAATGATTGATTGGAGGCGGCAATGATAAATATACAAATCGATGATCTTTGTGAAGAATGTGTCTTTTGTGACGAGCTTTATTTATAATGATAATTTTTGTATCGACAAATTTTGACAACTTTGAAATACTCCTTAGTATGTGACATGACATTATTGTATGTAACTGATTGTTTTTATATATTGAGATTTTATTTTGTATTAGCATTAAAAGTGATTTAATTTGAATATTACTAAATTGACAAAAAAATATTTTTTTCTACAAAACGTAAAATTATGACATACATTTACGACTTACTTTTATGACTTACTTTTACGACTTACATTTATGACAGACAAATGCCAGTCATATTTTATTTATGACTGGGCTTTCAATGACAGACATTTGTCAGTCATCTATACCCTTTAATGACTGACAATGTCAGTCATTAAAGACTGTTTTTCTAGTAGTGGATCCCATATATTGTAACCAAAGAATAGATTTTTATTGTGTTTTTCCTTCTTCCGATGTTCACGCTCTACTTCTATGTTTTTTGTTTTCTCTTCCTCCTAAGTTACCTATATCCTTGGATCATCGATGTTTTCGTTACCCGAATTTTCAAGGTATTCAAAACTTCGAAAAATAGTGTAAACATGTTAGAAAATCAAACGCGAAAGCATACCTTGGATCGATCTCTGAACCTGTGTTTCACCCTTTGAAATCAGAACAAATTATGTTTCATGTGTGAATTTTGTACTTGTAACCTTGATTACTTCAGTTTCACCATGCTAAATGATAGAACTTCTTCGTTCCACCTTAATCACATATCTAGCAAGGGTACTCGACATAACATCAAATTTTACAATGAAAATGAAGGATTGAAGTTGATTCCGAGTTATTGAGTCGCAAAAAGCCCAGGCTTCATCCCTCACTGTTTCTTGAAATTTTATGGCATAAAAACGAGGTAATCTACAAGATTTAGGGCTTCATCTCCGATTACCTTGAGGTACAACACACAAAGTTGCCTCCAAAGTAGGGAACTCCTGGCTGAGCTTTGTTAAGACAAATATATATGTAGTTTTAATTTTTATAAGGAATTGAAGTAATGTTTAAAGTTTACAAGGCTATTAATGAAATTCTCCTACAATTGGATTTTATCACATATTTTTATTATTTTCATATCTAATAATACGTAATTAACTTCTTTAGCAACATTTATTTTTGTAAAGTTTAACGATATAATATTTGTTTTACCGTTGTCCGCCCGTCCATATTGATTTTCTTGATACCAAACTCTTTTCTTATACCAGACGGTCAATCATGTTTTCACACATCAAGTTCTCTAAAACGTTGATTTCCATGTACCTATTAACATTGATTTAAAAAAGTATTGATGAATAGAGTCAAGAAGTCACCATGTGTCGTTTCTTTAGTTAGCTGTAGGTATACTCCACTACTAAACTTGCTATCCAAACATCGAGTCTTCCAGTATTTCAAAATTAGATCCCCTGTCGCATGATTCTGTAAATTGAATTCCCTACCCTTATTCCGCTGTACATTGTAATTTCCAGTGTGAATATTTTTCAATATCAAACAATTTGTTGTTGAGTCACGGTGATCTAACAACTAGCAATTAAGTTTTTTTTTTGTAGCTTTAATTTGTATATTACTAGTCAACAACCCATATTCTATTTTTTCAGCAAATTTAATTTGTTCCGGTGTTAGGGATTGAACTGTAAGATTCATCTTTCCACGTGTGGATTTAACCTGCGCATTCCAGCTCCATAATCAGTACACCTATTTTCATTTGCTTTCCCTTACCGTTCTTATTTTTGTGTTTGAGGTGTTTGGTATATCAATATTCCCCATTTTTATCCATAGATTGGTTGTCCTCTATTTTTTAATAGTGCGACGTCAAACTTTCTCTTCGACTTTATCTTGTTTTCAACGTCGTTGCCCCGTTTGTGTTTACAACACGTGATCCCCGCCAAGGTTGAAGATGGAATCAGTGCTGCATCGTTTGTATTCCACAAAATAAAATAGGGGTTTTCTGTCATTCTAATTTATTCCTTATATTTGTAATAATTTTAAATTACAAAAATTATTTAAAAATATTTAAAAAACCAAATTGGACAAATATGATATTTTGAAAACTGATTTAGGGTGTATATATATATATATATATATATATATATATATATATATATATATATATATATATATATATATATATATATATATATATATATATATATATATATATATATATATATATATATATATATATATATATATATATATATATATATATATATATATATATATATATATATATATATATATATATATATATATATATATATATATATATATATATATATATATAGTCCGTTTCAAGAGAGAACCATTATTTTCCTAGGAACCTAGGAATCTTTTGACTGAAAAAAAAATTTTCAAAAAAAATGACATAATACACCTAGTCGCTTATATTTAAGACTTTTTGTCAAAAAAAATTTGAAAAATAATATGTATACACAAAATGTGCACATATGCATTTTTTTCGCAAATGTGTATATGATCAGGTCTCGTGCATATGTGCACATTTCGTGTATACATATTCTTTTTCAAATTTTTTTTTTACAAAAGGTCTTAAATATAAACGATTAGGTGTATTATGTTATTCTTTTTGAAAAAAAAATTATCAGTCAAAAGGTTCCTAGCTTCCTAGGAAAAAAATGGTTCCTATTTGATAATTAGTCTATATATATATATATATATATATATATATATATATATATATATATATATATATATATATATATATATATATATATATATATATATATATATATATATATATATATATATATATATATATATATATATATATATATATATATATATATATATATATATATATATATATATATATATATATATATATATATATATATATATATATGATATTTAGAGTTTAGATTGGGTAAATATGATATTTTAGTGTTTATTTAGAACATATATGAAATTCTCCCAAAAAATATTTACCATCAAAACTTTATATTGGGTCTTCTAAATAAATAAATAATAAATTTTCTAAAAAGGTTCGGCTAACGAAATGGCGTGGATCTTTTGAAGAATAGAAATGATATCATATTCAGCGGCAAGTTGAGAAGTAGTAAAGATATGGCTAACGAGATTATTCGTACGGTTTACACATTAATCAAAATCAGGGGAACTAGGGAACACTCTCTAGATTGGTCGGTTAGGTGTAAGGCTCCTAATTCTGTTTGTTTTACTCTTTTGTAACTTCTAACATCTCTCTAGTTTTTCTCTTTTAATGATATCCTTTGCTATTAAAAAAAAAAGGATAACTTAAAAACTAGAAATTTAATTGGAGGGAAAGCCATTGAAAATTGGCATCTCAACCAACTAAAGTAGATTTAACTATAGATCTAGATTTGTCTAAAATGAATATTACTAAATTCAAAAAAAAAAAAAAAAAAAAAAAAAAAAACATTCGAGCTAGGAGTTGAACTGAAAGCATAAAGATGCATATATACAAAGTCCACGGCTAAGATCAAATATGTGCACCCATATTCTCATCCACTTGAAGATTTTTTTCTTAGAATGCGAGTTTTCATATTTAGAATATAAATATATTAAGAGATTTTTGGGCTCGTAACTGTGCATGGCCCTTGAGGGGCCAGCTTGCCCAATCCGTTGGACCGACCATATCATCTATATCGTAGCCAAGTAGCCAACTACAAAACTCAGCCACAAATAACAAATTACAGAACCAAACAAATTTGTGTATCTTAGCGACATGCAACTATGCTTAAGCCATTAATAATAAAACCAAACAATTGAAGTAGTGTATACAATAAAAAACCATTTCACAAAGAAGGTAACCCTGTTGCTCATAGGTACTGTATCTTTTTTAATGTGGTTTCTTTAATCATGTATACTTTGTTATTCTCTAAAGTTGGTCTTAACTGTTTCATTACAGAGGGAAATAAGGTAATATTTTGAATGGCCGATAGCGATGTTGAGCTTGGAGCAGGGGATAGCATTGGGCAAAGTGTCCAATTTCTACTTGATTGTAACAAAAAAGGACGGGATCTTTGTGATCAACCTTCACCGTCAATTTTCATGGTTCCTAGTGCGTGGCGAGATCTGAGTCCAACATCTTTCACTCCTAGGGTGGTCTCTATTGGACCTCTTCATAGAAAAAATGAAAGATTAAAAGGCTTTGAAAATAATAAAATGGCTTATTTACATCGATTATTGAATCGTTCAGGTTCCAGCCCAGAGCAAACGTTACAAGAATGTATGGACAAGGTGAGTAGTAATATGAATCTAATCAAGGCATGTTATCCAAAGTCAATGGCGTACAACGATGCGGAACTTGCTAGAATGATGGTAATAGATGGTTGCTTCTTACTTAATTTCATTCATCTTAGTAAAAACGGCCAAATCCCATCTCATGACTGGCGTTTTGCTGGGTATATAGTGAGTGACCTGGTGCTGATAGAGAACCAAATTCCGTTTTGTGTTGTTAAAGACATCTTTGAGTCTACATTTATGCTATTTGAACCAAATTCCTCTCTTACCAACCATATCGATAGTTTTATCAAAGAATACAATATCTTTGAAGCAGATGTCATAGTAAATGCCACTGGTGATCATATTCTTGGTGTTCTACACAAATCTCTCCAGCCTGTGCATAAAATCCCATCATCTACAGCAAATCCAAAGAAGCACTCAGCCATGGAACTGGATAGGGCAGGGGTGAAGTTTAGGCATAATGAAGATGCAAACTGGGCAATGGCCATGAAACTGGAACCGCCTAGGTTTTCATGGTTCCCAACGTTTTGGAATAAGCCTACTCTGAAGATGCCAATATTGCATCTTCATGATGGCACCGAAATTCTTCTTAGAAACCTCATGATATACGAACAGTCTACTCCAGATTTTGAATACATTACAGCATATGCCTCTGCCATGGATATGCTAATCGATACTGCAGAGGATGTTGACAAGTTAGAAAAATCAGGGGTCCTTCTCAACGATTTAGGCTCCAACGAGATGGCTGCAAATATGATAAACAACATATGCAAAGAGATCTCCGTACCGGATTTCTTTTATCATCAAGAGTGGGAAGAATTGGATAGGTATTACAATAGTTACTGGCCCAATGCTGTTGCAGGGTTGAAGCGTACATATTTCAGTAGTCCATGGAGTGTGATTGCTCTATTTGCTGGAATTGTTTTGTTTGTTCTCACCGTGATTCAGACCATCTATCAAATCAAGGCCGCGAATCCCATAATTGTAACTAAACAATAGATTATTATTGTTTTTTGTTCTCTTCCTTCTTCCGTTGTTGACCGTGATTCAGACCATCTTTCATATTTTGGGTTCGAAATATGTTTTAGGCCGACTTCCACTGTTTCGTTCTGACTTTTGAGCTTTTGTTTCTTTATCTTGGAAAGGTCCTTTTGTATGGAATTTTTCTGCAAAGTATTCCAATGTGATATAAAGTTGTCAATGATAACCTTAGCAACAGATCAGTGACAGAAGGATAAGGCGGATCATATTTCTCCAAGTGTCGACGTTGTGGAAATGAAATGGAAGGATTACACTTATTCATCCAATTAGGATTTAGACTTGTATATTGACATTGGGTATTTGACTTGATAATTCAGGTCCATTTTGGTATTCACAATCATCACCGCCAGCAGTGCCTTGGAGATAACTTGGAAATATCTAGTTGCAAACGGATATCAGTATACGAATCAGAGTCATACCCATTTGACACTAAAACTTGATTTACTCATTGTATGTTATGAATCCTGACAAAAATAAGCCTACTTATACAAAACAATTCAACATTTTATCTCTCTAAATCAACATGTTAATATTAACATACCAACAATAAGTTAGATAATATTTTAATATAAAGTTGAGATCTTCCATTATTTATGACCAGCTTGTACTCATAGAATTCAAACGTTGTTTCAAGTGTTCGTTTCTCCCAATCATGAACATGAGCAACTGAAACATTTGACCAAAGACATCGTTTTTCTTGAGTAAAATTCTTACTGAATCTTTCTTTCTTCATTTCATAAAGGCATTTGCAGCTTCAGTTTGAGCTTTATGAGTTATAGTCTCTTTGTACTTCCTTGCATCCAAAATCTGTTGACCCATAGTTAAAGGCTTAATTTGCTGGAAAACTTGAGAACCATTTCTGACATCTTTTGTAACATCAAGCATCTGTCAAAAAATGGGTGCAAATACCGTCAACCAACGTGGCCTAGTGGTGATCACTTCATATGAAACACTCCATTTTGGAGTAGACCAGGTTCGAAACCCCACAAAGTCAACTATGGTTGACTTTGGTCAAACCAAATTGGAGATCATGACAGAATGACATATCGATGGGGATCGTACCAGTGTTCCTAATGTCCCAGCAACAAGCAAACCGGTAATTTGAAGCAGATACCATTCAATTTGAAAAGTTAGCAAAAGTCGAAATTGTGACTTTCATTATGAATCGTAAAGAGTCTGATGTCTACCTGAATCAAATGTAATTGATTTAGATCATTATTTCGGCTCCAACTTGTCCACATGGAAGTGTCAAAAAAATTTCTGAGTGTTGCTTGAATTCAATGCTCCTGAAGTCACAAAAACCTTCAACATGTCTAAGATTTTGTCAAAATTTTGACAGTTAGCTGCAGATGGAAGTGAGATTTTTATTTCGGGCATTTTGTGGTGTCACCGTAACAGGCAAAATGTGTTGGTAGCTACTTCTTAGAGACAGTGTTCTGGCATTTTACCCGGCGAGGGTTGGGTTACCAGCGAAAGGTTAGAGGGGAGAAGAGTGAGTGACGGCGGTGGGTAGTCACGAAGGTTGAGGGCGATCAACACTACAAGAATTAGTGGTTTTAGCGGCGACCCCTTTAGGGGCGACACCAAGCCTGACGAGCCGAGTGTCGCCGCTAAAGCTTATGTCGCCCCTAAAGGCGTCGCCGCTAATTTCACCATCCGAGTTTCCCCACCGTTTGGAATCCTAGCCATCCAAAACCCAGCCAATCGGACGGTCAAAAATCAGGCGGGACATTTTCCCTCCGTGTGAAATCATGTGTCGCCCCTAAAGCTGAAGGGCGACGACTAATGTCGTCGCCCCTAATACCACTATCCGCCCCTCCCCACTCGTTTCAATCGTGTCCATTGAAACATCCTTTAATCGGACGGCCCAAAAAAAAGCGGGATGTTTCCCTCCAAGACGTCGCCCCTAAAGCTCCAGGTCGCCCGTAAAGGGTGTCGCCCCTAAATTGTCGAACAGCAAAACCCACAGGAGGCTTTCTTTTCTCGCATTTTTCACCAAAGAACCCTCAAAATCCTCTCAAGAAGCTGCGATTTTGGCCGGAAATTTCAAGGATTGAAGCTTGTTTTCGTGGAACATTCATCTCCTACAACATTGTTTGTGTAATTTTCAACTAAAAGATGTAACTTTTATTATGTATATGGATTTTATGATAAGCACATTGAATACATTTTGTGCTAATTTTTATAGATTTAATGTATATGGACTTTATGATATACATGATTGAATTTGTATGAAATTGCTAATGGGATGTATGATATGTTTGATATTTGTTGATTTCTATTATTACTTTTTATTTATCTAACTTTTTTTATTTGTAGACATATTTTGATTTTGATTCGCTTCAAAATGATCCCGATGGAAGAGCTTTATGGAAGGGCATTGAATATCAAGTAGGAAAGCGTTATAGAGGCCGTAAATCCAAAGCGAATGAGTATTTTGGTAAAAATGGAGGGGTGCATGATGTGGAGAGAGCAAGGGCTAATCCCCTCGGGGTATGAATCCACAAAACTGGGACAGTGCGGTTGATCTTTTCACGAGTCCTAAATTTCTTGAGCGCTCTCAACAAAATAGTGGTAATCGTGCCAAACAAACAGTAAAGAACCGCGGAGGGACAAGTACCTACAGTAACGCTGCATTCAAGAAAGTAAGTTATAATTATATGTGTTAGTTTTAGAGTATAATCTAATTTCTAATGTGAAACAGGGCATTACCAGAATTGAAGCCTATCATGAAGCACATACTGATAAAGAAGGGATGTTTGATAGCCCAGATGTTGAGGAAAAATATGTAAGTACATTGGTGTTTTTTGTTTATAGTTATATGTATATTATTGTTTTTTTACTTTAAATAAGAAGTATACTGATCTATGTTAATCATCATTGTAAATTACAGAATGATTTACTTCGTGAGTTTAACGAGCAATACGCAATATGTAACCCCACAAACACTCCAGTAGACGAGGTGGCTATATTTGAAAAAGTGCTCGGTACTCGACGAGGACACATAAGAGGGATCCGACGTAAACCGTCTAGAAAACAAAGTTCCAAGAATCCTTCTTTTATGGAGGGCCAATCATCACAACCACCACAGAGTACTCAGGTTAGTTGTGACTTATTTGATAATGACTTAATACATTTGTTGTGTACTTTATAGTTTGGCTATCATTTCTTAGTAATTTGTTGTGTACTTAATACATTTGTTGTGTACTTTGTTGGCTCTATAGAGTTATTCTTCCACCAACTAATATATATCCAGTGTTAAATAGTGAATTGGGAATTAAAACTCGTATGAATTGTAAACACGCGCGCCGCGGCCCATTAAGTGTCCGCGTCGCGTGGGCCGTGAACAGCTAGGGTACGACTAGGGTTTCTTTTAATGCCTATAAATATAAAGGCTGGTCATTAGGGTTTAGTGTTGTCAGTTGTCAAGTCTGAAGTAAGTAGTCAGAAGAGGTCGATTTACTAGCAATCTAGGTACGCTCTGTAACACCTGTATTTAGCTCTGGAATAAAGAATACTCTCTCCTACCCGTGGACGTAGGTCATCTTGGACCGAACCACGTAAATCTCTGTGTCGATACTTTGTGTTTACATTTCCGCATTTATATTCTCGTTATTATTCCTGGGCAATAGGTTATAGATTTATGTCTATTTCCTAACAAGTGGTATCAGAGCCGCAGTTTCAGATCTGTAGTGTTATAGATCTGTGGTTATTTGCGGTTTTAGGTCTGCGTGTTTTAGATCTGGTTGTAGTTCTGGTTGATTGAAATCGGTAGTAGATCTAGGGTTTACGGCTTCGCCACGTAGCGTCTGTTGAAAGACCACGTCGCGCTTGTTGAAGGATCGCGTCTGTTGCACCACGTCTGTTCAAGCCCGCATCGTGCCTTGTTGAAGTCCGCGCCACGGCGACGACGAGCAGTAAGCAGTTTTGGATTTACTTCCTTATCAAAGACTAGAAGGATCGGTTGATTGAAGATGTCATCTCACAAGTTTGATTTGGAGAAGTTCAATGGCTCGAATGATTTCACTTTGTGGAAGGTTAAGATGAAGGCTCTTCTGGTTCAACAAGGATGCGCAGTTGCAGTGGAAGGAGAATATGCAAAGGACACGACAGATGCTGTGAAGAAGGAGATCGAGGGGAAAGCACATAGTGCTATTCTTTTGAGCTTGACGGATGAGGTGTTGAGGGAAGTTGTTGATCAACCCACTGCTGCCGGTATTTGGAAGAAGCTATGTGATACGTATCAGAACAGTTCTTTGACAAATAGGCTGTATCAGAAGCAACGGTTGTACACTTTCCAGATGGCAGAAGGTACTCAAGTAAAAGACCATCTTGATTCTTTCAATCGTATTATTCTAGATCTTCAAGGAGTAGGAGTAAAGATTGATGATGAAGATCAAGCCCTTATTTTGTTATGTTCACTGCCGAATTCACATGAGAATTTTGTTGATACTATGTTGTATGGAAGAACAACAATTAATGTGAATGATGTGAAGGATTCCATACTGTCCAATGAGCTCAAACGTAGAGTTTCTAGGAATGAGGAGACATCCGGTTCAGGTCTGTTCGTTGGCAGAGGAAGGACATCGGATAAGAAAGATGGTGGAAATCGGAGTAAGTCACGTTCAAAATCGAAAGTTTCTGCAAAAGTCAAGTGTTATAACTGCAAGGAGAAGAGTCACTTTAAGAGAAATTATCCATTGCTGAAAGGGGGGAAGGGAGAAAATAGCAACAATGGCAGTGCGGCTATTGTTCAGGATGGTTCTGAAGAAGAAGACATAGGCGATGTGTTGACTGTTTGTACATCTAGTTCTATTGATGCTTGCGTCTTGGATACTGGGGCATCTTATCATATGACTTTCCATCATGACTGGTTCGAATCTTTTAGAGACTTGAAAGGAACGGTGAAGTTGGGTGATGATTGGGTTGCTCAGGTCAAAGGAAGCGGTACGGTACAGATTATGATGCACGATGGTATGGTCAGAAAGCTTGATTGCTGGTATGTTCCGGATCTTCATAAGAACTTAATTTCTCTTACTACTTTAGCAAAGAATGGGTTGAAATACTCTGGTGAAGATGACTGGGTGAAGGTCACCAAGGGCTCTCTAATAGTTATGAAAGGAAAAGTGCAGAAGAGTGGGGTTCCTGTCTTAGAAGGAAATTCGGTTAGGGGAACAATGGGGATTAGTCAATCCTTAGAGAGTAGTAATGATAAGACAGAGTTGTGGCATAGAAGGTTGGGACATATGAGTGAGAATGGTATGTCAATTCTGAGCAAACAGGGGTTGTTTGGTGGTGAGCTAACGGGAAAACTCAAGTTTTGTGAAGCTTGTGTCAAAGGCAAGCAACGCAGGGTGAAGTTTAGTTCAGGTAAACACACAAGCAAAGAAATCCTGGAGTACATTCATTCAGATTTGTGGGGTCCCTCTCCAGTCGAGTCTCATAAAGGTCATCGATACTTTGTGACTTTCATTGATGACTACTCAAAGAAGGTTTGGATATATTTTCTGAAAGACTAAAGACGAAGTGTTTGGGAAGTTCAAGGAGTGGAAGACGATGATTGAAAAACGGACCGGAAAATCTGTCAAGACACTCAGAACTGACAATGGGTTGGAGTTCTGCAATGCCCCGTTTGACAACTTCTGCAAGGCGGAAGGTATAGCGAGGCATCACACCATACGACACACACCACAGCAAAACGGAGTGGCGGAACGGATGAACCAAACACTTTTAGCGCGTGCTAGAAGCATACGGCTATATGCTGATTTATCAAAGAAATTCTGGGCGGAAGCGGTTAATACTGCTTGCTATCTGGTGAACAGATCACCATCAACTGCAATCGACTTTAAGACTCCTCAAGAGGTATGGTCTAGAAAACCCTCTGATTATTCTGGTTTACGTATATTTGGTTGTCCGGCTTATGCTCATGTTAATGATGGTAAACTTGAGGCGAGGGCAATGAAGTGCATATTTCTAGGGTATGCACATGGAGTGAAAGGTTATCTTCTGTGTGTATAGAAGAAGGGAGAACTCCAAAATTTATTAATAGCATAGATGTGACCTTTAATGAATCTGCTATGGTGAACCAAAGAGGAGGTGATACAAGTCATGTAGGGAAAGATCAGGGTGCCAACCAGAAGGTGGAGTTTGTCACATAAATTCCAGACAGAATGGTGATAAATGAAGAACAGCATGTCGGTGATGATCAGCATAGACGTGATGAAACTTATGAACAGCCCAATGAGGATCAGTCTGGTGATGCCGATGCCGATGGAGAAAACGATGAGGATGAATCTATAGCAAGGAGAAGAGAGAAAAGGAACACGAAGAAACCAGCTAGATATGATGCATGTATCACCAATGGTGATATTGGTTCTGTTGCATATGCACTAGCGGTTGGTGAAAACATTGGTACTGATGAGCCTCGGTCCTACAAAGAGGCGGTGGCAAGTAAAGAAGGATCAAGCTGGTTGATGGCAATGAATGAAGAGATGCAATCTCTTGAGAAGAATGAAATGTGGGATCTTGTTCCATTACCAAAAGGAGTCAAACCGGTTGGATGCAAATGGGTCTTTAAGAAGAAGGAAGGAATTCCAGGGGTTGAACCCTCAAGGTTCAAGGCACGGTTAGTGGCGAAGGGATTTTCTCAAAAGGAAGGAATCGACTATCATGAGGTTTTCTCACCGGTCGTGAAGCACAAGTCAATTCGGGTTCTTTTGGCTATGGTGAGTGTGTTTAATCTGGAGCTTGAGCAGCTCGATGTCAAAACTGCATTTCTTCATGGAAGCTTGGAGGAGAAGATATATATATGTCACAGCCCGAAGGTTTTCTGGGTTCTAATAAGGATCATGTGTGTCTGTTGAAGAAATCTCTTTATGGTTTGAAGTAGTCTCCTAGACAGTGGTATAAGAGATTTGATTCGTTTGTGACTTCGCATGGCTACATTCAGAATCAGTTTGATAATTGTGTCTACTTGAAGCAATTGTCCAATGGGTCCTTTGTTTATCTGTTGTTATATGTTGATGATATGCTCATTGCAGCCAAGGAGATGGCTGAAATTAATAACTTGAAGAAGCTTTTGGCAAGTGAGTTTGAAATGAAGGATTTGGGTGCAGCAAAGAAGATATTGGGGATGGAGATTCAGAGAGACTGGAAAGCGGGGTTTTTATATGTTTCTCAGCAGAAATATATTGAGAAAGTCTTGCAGTCTTTCGGTATGGATAAGTCAAAACCAGTTGGAACTCCTTTGGCAGCGCATTTTAAATTAAACAGAAGTACTATACCAACTACGGATGAGGAAAAAGTCTATATGAGTAGAGTTCCATACTCAAGTGCAGTTGGAAGCCTTATGTATGCTATGGTCTGTACTAGACCTGATTTACCACATGCAGTTAGTGTGGTTAGTAGGTTTATGAGTAATCCTGGGAAAGCTCACTGGGAAGCGGTCATGTGGATACTGCGATACTTGAAGGGGACTAAGGATGTTTGTTTGGTTTATGATGGTAATACTCATAGCAACTTGGTGGGATATGCAGACTCAGACTATGGTGGCGACTTGGTGAAAAGGAGATCGCTCACGTGTTATATATTCACTTTGTTTGGATGTGCAGTCAGTTGGAAGTCAACCTTACAGCCTACTGTTGCCTTGTCAACAACTGAAGCGGAATAAATGTCAATGACCGAAGGTATAAAGGAGTGTATCTGGCTACATGGTTTGGTGGAGAGTCTGGGGTTGAAGGTGGAGAAGCCTGTCTTGAACTGTGATAGTGAAAGCGCTTTGTGTCTAGCGAGGAATCCGGTTTATCATGAAAAGACAAAGCATATTGATATCCGGTTAAATTTCATTCGTGACATAGTTGAAGAAGACAAGTTCTCAATCTTGAAGAACGATACCAAGGTGAATCCGGCAGATATGTTGACGAAGTCGTTACCCAATGAGAAGTTCGAGCTATGCTGGAACTTGGTTGATGTTCGCAGGAGGTAAGTCCCTACGGGGCAAGCTGGCAGGAGACGAGAGGAAGTTTTTGGTTTCTAGAGCGAGGTGGAGCTATGTTGAATTCGCAATTCAAGGTGGAGATTGTTAAATAGTGAATTGGGAATTAAAACCCGTATGAATTGTAAACACGCGTGCCGCGTACACTTAACAGTTGTCAAGTCTGAAGTCAGTAGTCAGAAGAGGCCGATTTACTAGCAATCTAGGTACACTCTGTAACACCTGTATTTAGCTCTGGAATAAAGAATACTCTCTCCTGCCCGTGGACGTAGGTCATCTTGGACCGAACCACGTAAATCTCTGTGTCGATACTTTGTGTTTATATTTCCGCATTTATATATTCTCGTTATTATTCCTGGGCAATAGGTTATAGATTTAGGTCTATTTCCTAACATCCAGCATACAAATATTTATAGGTTCATATGTATAATTTTACTCTCTCGATCTTTAATTTTAGGGTATGTAGTTTTGGTTTTTATCCTTCTTGTTTTTAAGACTTGAAAGTCGTTTTCAATTTGAATATAGGAGTTCCGTTGTTTCAAAAGCTTTAGGTGGCCAAATACAGACCAAAATCCGCAGGCAAGGTTCTTTACATAGAAATTGGTACGCTATTTAACTTTCCGAATTCGATGTTTATCCCCAAAGTGATGGTTTCTCATAAGAACGTATTAAGGATCCCTATAAATCTGTTATAGTTGAGCATGATCCATGAATCGCTGAGTTTGATTTCCTAGATTATTGAATTATGAAAATGCGTAAGGTAAATGGAAGCAATTTTTTACAAAACGTTGACTTATATTTTAGTGAAAACCAAATCAAATTTCCCGAAATGGTTTCCTTGAAGGTTCATATGGTGGACGTTCACTGCCCCGATAGATCGGAGAATATGGTGTGATTTGACTACAAGGACGCCAAAACTGAGTTTACTGCTTTGTTTGTCGCCATTCATACCGGAAATGCGACTCTCATCAGAAAATTACTGGTATGAAATTTTGGAACTCTGTTTCATCAAAAATTTATTTAAAATTTTAAATTGAGCTCAAGTTCTTAAGTGTATAAATTAGCTCATTGTATTCAAACATTTTAAACTCCGCATTAAATGCTCTTGGATATTTCGAATTACGCTACTTAATTTCCTAGATGCGACTATCTATTTGCATTCCTGAAAAATTCAATTTACTAAAGTACTTCGTTAAGTCACATGTTGCGACCTGCGTTAGTAAATACAAAACAATTAAAGCAAATTATATGGTTGTGATACTTTGTATAGTTCATTGGTTCTTTAGATACTAAACACTGTAATCTAATGGATTCATTGTCGCTGTTGATTATCTAATTAAGAAAAGAATTCATGGGAGCATTTGTACAACTATTTACAACTAACCACACACAATTTTTTTTTTTTAAATCTTACATAGGCATCTGTTTTCTTCAACTTGCAAGTTGGAGGTTGCTAAAAGGGTCAAGAAAAAGACTTCTTTTTATGCATCAATCACCATTCCAACACCATATTCACCGGTCACACTACTAGAAAAAAGGCCTTTAATGACACGCATTGCATGTCATTAAAATGTACAGATAACACGCAAATGTATGTCAAGGAAGCCCCTGTCATAAATGACAGATGACACACATTTGTGTGTCATAAATTTATGACATACATTAATGACAAACCTTTATGACTTACAATGTAAGTCATAATTTTTTTTTAAACAAATAATCTCTCTCTCTCTCTCTCTCTCTCTATATATATATATATATATATATATATATATATATATATATATATATATATATATATATATATTAAATTTAGTAGCAATAAAATTAAATCACACATTCAATTTAATGTCTCATAATATAAAACAAAATATTATTAATACAAATATAATCCTTTACCACATTATTACAATGCAGTATGTCAAATACAAAATAACAACATCAAAAAAATTCTAACTAATACCCGACCCTAAAGACATTTCGGGTGTTCAGGTGGGTCGGTTATATCTACGAATACCCGAATTCCACAAGCATTGTTGTATTCCATGCATCAAAGTTGTACACTGATCTGGAATTAGTAATATGTGACTTGCTATTTTGCCATGAGTGTATATATTACAAGTTGACTTGCCATACTCAAAATAAGACTTTACTTGTTTAAGAATTCCAGCTGACACCTCAGAACCATCCGCCTGAAATCACACAAATATAACATCAAAAAAATCTATAAAACTTTTTCTGAAATATAAAACTTTGATCAGGTTTATTTATCTAATTCTGAATTTTCAGCAGATAGAATTACTTTCAAATGGCCATTTAAACAATCACTTTCAAATGGCCAAGAACGAGAACCAACTATAAAACAAAATCTAAATATACACTAACGTTATAGAAAACCTGCCCCAGACCGGTTCATTTACATCTTTGGTTTATCCAGGTGCATAAAACTTCAAGATACCTGCATGAGGGTAATTCGTCATTTGGTTGCAAAAGTAGCCAAAACAGTTAGATGAAGACTAATTTAGTAAAAATAATGAGAGTAATTTCATCATTGGGTTAAAATAGTTACCATTTACCATTACCGGTAACTCAACATCTAAGCAAGAACCTGAAAACAAGACAAATAAAAGAAAGAATGTGAAAAAGAACTCAAACTTTTAATTAATATGATAGTACATTGCTATTCATAACCCTTACCAACCTTTTGCAACTCATGTGATGTACCATCTGTAACCCTTACCTACAATAAAAAGCTGTTATGGCTGCAAGAGTGAAGTCGGGTTCTCTTGATAACAAACAATTGCTGAAATGAGATTGGGACTTAAGATTGCTAAATGATATTGTGACTTACAGAAAGAATGTCGGGATGCCACAAAATAGAAACATGTTAAGTCAAAAATACCATTCGACTGCCCTGCAAGCAATCGAAGCTAGTAAGATCATTAATCAACTGCCACTGCAATCAATTCGAAATTATGACTTACGATTAAAGCTTGAGATGCCACTAGCTTGTGACTAACGATTAACCCGTCAATTGAAGTTGGTAAGAAAATCAATCGATCAGTTGAAGCCCCGTGATGAGAATCAGACAAGGCCCCGTGATGAGAGAAGAACGAGATTCAACCGTCAATTGAAGCTGGTAAGAAAATCAATCGATCGGTTGAAGCTTGGGATGCCAATCGATCAAAGAATAGATAGAGAATAACGTGATTAGAGAAACGAGATTCAATCGATTAAGCAGTAATAGAGAAACCCTAAATCGAGTAACACCAAAAGATAAAAATCAGAAACAAACCTAATATCGTATTCAGAACCTGATATCATAATCAGAACCATAACTAAAACAAAAATAAAAAACAGAAACAAACCTGATATCATAATCAGAACCGATTTTGGAAGGAGGCTGTCGATAGGAGATGTTGAGAACAAATCGGAGGTGAAGGACCGTAGCGGTGGTATGGATGCCGACGTGGTGGTAGCAGGTGGTATGGACGCTGGTGAAGGACCGAAGCTTGGACGTCGACAGCACCGGTGCGAGGAGTCGGGATGATCGCTTCGCATATGGGAGTTGCAGAGAAGGGAGGCGGCACTATAACTGAGAAACCCTAGATCGGGATGGGAACGATGGAAAGAAAAATGGTTGAAGCGTGGAACATAAGTGAGACCCGTGAAACAGTTAAACAAAAAAGACGACACACTTTTTTATAAAACGACATTAAAGCGTCTCCCGTGTATTTTTTTTTCTCATTATGACATTAGAAGATGACATACATTTATGTATGTCATAATCATTATAAAAGATGACACAGATTTACGACATACAATTATGTATGTCATAAATTCTTCAGATTTTAATAAAGATGACACTTTATTAATGACATACGTTTTTGTGTGTCATAAAATTAGTGTGTGTCGTAATTCGTATGTCATTAAAAGCTATTTTTCTAGTAGTGTCACCGTTGACTGCAACCTTTTCTCTCTCACATATACTTGATCACTTCCTTCCTCTAATACCTCCATTCAAGAACCAAAAATGGCATTATAAAATATTGGTTCTAGAAATAGCGATGATGTCTTCTAGCATTACAAAATTCCTAAAATGATAATGACGATTAAAGGTTGTGCTAATGGCATCAAATGAAACATAGTCAACGGGACCCCTGACATTGCAAAACTCGTGCCTTTTCTCGAGAATTTTATAAAAAAATACATTAAGTGTTATGGATGTGGAAATCCAAAAACTGAAGTTTTAAGCATATAAACTCAAATGGTATAACCTAAAACTGTTGCTTATGGGTTCATTTTTGACATGAACATAAGAGATAAGCATTTAGGTTGATTTATTTGATTTTCATGGAAAGTTGTCTACATATAACTAAGCCGAGCGGTGATGATCATGATCTTCACAATCACAGGTTGGAAGAGAAAGCGAGCAAGAAGCATAACAATATATATATATATATATATATATATATATATATATATATATATATATATATATATATATATATATATATATATATATATATATATATATATATATATATATATATATAAGGAGTTGATGCTGGGATTTCTTATGTCGACAGCTTTCGGTTAGAAGTCTTTTGTCTGCTCAGGGGATCCATTTGTACTTTTGCTATTTTAGGGGCTGTCCTTTTGCTTGTGGGATTTGACTTGATCGGTCAGCAGATTTCAACCTAAATATTCTTAAATGTTTTATACTTTGTATCCTGAGATTTTTCTTCTCTCTGTCTTTGTCTATTCTTTTGTAGCAAGTGTTTCCTTTTTGTCGTGGTTATCTGTAGCATTGTATATTATTTACACTACTAGAAAACTGGGGGTTAGCCACGCACATTTGCGTGGCTGTTGTGTGGCAAAAGCCGAATAATGACGCAATAGCCACGAAAACTGACCTGTGGAAGAACCCTTTGTGTCTAAATTGTAGTGACGCTTTAGCCACGCAAATTTGCCACGCAACTACCACGCACAGTTTACCACGCATTAGCCACGCCATTTTAACACACAATAGCCACGCGCGTTATCCACGCCATAGCCACGTACAATTAGCCACGCAATAATCCGGAAAATTTTATATCGCAATTTGCACACAAATTTAGCCACGCAATTTCCACACACCGTTAGCCACGCAATTTCCACAAACATTTAGCCACGCAATTAACACACTAATTTAGCCACGCAATTGCCACACACAGTTAGCCACGCAATTACTACAAACTTTTAGCCACGCAATTGCCACACATAATTAGCAACGCAATTGCCACAAAAAATTAGCCACGCAATTTCCACACAATGTTTAGCCACGCAATTTCCACACAAAATTAGCCACGGAATTACCACAAAAAATTAGCCACGCAATTACAACGCATTACGTTTTTTTTTTTTAAAATACCAGAATATTATTTTTAATTCCAATTTTTTTTGTCATTAACCACATTTGACAAAACACACACACACACACACATATATATATATATATATATATATATATATATATATATATATATATATATATATATATATATATATATATATATATATATATATATATATATATATATATATATATATAACAATATATATAAACAACGAAACTAATTAAAACACAACTAATCAAATATTACGATAAAGTTTGTTTAACATTCTAAAAAAGTCAAATAAGAAATACCACGAACCACGTCTAATTGTTTCAAAAACATTCTAAAACGTCAACTTGTTTAAAAAACATACAATTAAGAAGGACCCGGACCACGTTGACTCATTTGTCGCATCATTTCTTCCAATTTTTTTTGAAACTCATCTTGCGACTGTTTTAGTCTTTGTTCCATTTGTTGTTGTTGTTGGAAATTATCGACCATTTGAGCTTGACTTTGTTGCAAATTTTCCACTTCTGCACGTAAGCTCATGATCTAAAAAATAATAACATATTATTAGTTTGATCTATAATAACAACATACAATCAATTTTAAACTACAAAAACACACTTTATATTGGCAATCCATAAGAGCAACATAGTTTTGGTCAAACATTTTGTTTTCATCCATAATAGCATTCTACTTTTTGTTTTCATCCATAATAGCATTCTACTTTTTGTTTTCATCCATAATAGCATTCTACTTTTTGTTTTCATCCATAATAACAACAAACCTTTAAATTACATAATAACAACAAACTTTTTCTTTTCATCCATAATAGCATTCTACTTTTTGTTTTCATCCATAATATCAACAAATAATAAGCGCTCCAGCCGGAGGTCGAGGTAGAGGAGGAGGATGAGGAGCCATTGGTGAGACCCACCAGGAGGAGGAGAGTAGAGCCAGATGTCCAGCAGCCACCAGAGTCACAGTTAGCACCGCAGCCTGTAGGTTGGAGGACCAGCAGCATTGGATGGGGTAGACTCAACGTTTGATCATGATGCAGCTCAATATATAGGAGACGATGATTGATAGTATTCTGTTCTTTTTGTTATCTGTACATAAACGTTTATGTTATGTAGTTGTTTTTGTTTTTAATGTTTTTGTTGAGTGTTTGTGTTTCAAGTACCAATGAGATCCATCGAGGAGTTGTATAACACAAGTGTGGGGTCATTGTACCCCTAGACTTGCAATATACCGGCGTGTCCACTGTTACACCACAACTCTAGACAAACAAACCAAGATATGCAATTGATATCCTGTTATAATCCCGACATCCGAGCGGACTGTTTTGGAAGAAATATCTTTTGATGTTCTTCGCGTTCATAAATTTTCTAGAAAATTTGCTGTTTTTGATCCTCAAAATCGAATTTTCGCACAAAAACGACGTTTTTTCAGTTCCGTGTGCTATTGCGGTCTAAAGCTGTTTTTTTCGGGCCAGCTCAGTTTTCGGTTTCAAGTGGTTTTCGGTCCAATTACTTTTTTGACGTTAAAATTTTAAATTAATTAATTTCAAATGGATTCATATAATAATTCACTCACAACCATGCAACATGATCTCGATTCCATTATGAGGACAACCACCCGCATTCCAAGGTTGCTATCTGCTGAAGGGTTTCCCGAGTGGAAATTCAGGTTCGAAAAGTATGTTAAGATGAAGGATGCTAAAGTGTGGAGAAAAATTAGATGAGGTCCGGTCAAAATTACCATCACTATTGGGGATCAAGAAAAGACTGAAATTGAGAAGCCAATCGAACAATACACAGATGATGACTTTGAAATAACTGAGCAAGATGATAGGGCACTTGCAACTCTTACTATGGTTCTGGCTCCCGATATTTCACAAGGCTTCAGGGAGTATACATCCGCCAAGGCTCTGTGGGAAGCCTTAACCGAAGTGTACGAGGGCAATGAAGACATGAAACAGAGCAGACAAGACTTGCTGCGAAAAAAGTTCATCATGTTTAATCATGTTCTCTGAGAGAGTCTATAGGCTCAATTACAACGGTTTATAACTCTCAACAAAGAAATGACTACTGCTGGTATTGTGTTGTCTCGCTCAGAGATAAACAAAAAGATGTTGAACTCCCTCCCGAAGCGCAGCGACATGAATGTTTCTGTTATTAAGAAAACTAAGAACCTAAATGAACTCTCCCTTGCCGAAGTTATGGCGATAATCAAGGCTTGTGACATGGACGACAAGCAGCACGAAATAAATCATGTCAATTCTTATTCCTCCGCCAATATGGGCGCTTATGCAAATAATGCCTTCTCCGCTCTTCCTGCACACCATGCTCCTAAACCTTCAAATCCTCTAATGGCATCTCTAGCACCTTCCGCTTCAAGCCCTGCTGCACAATCATCTATTCCAGCTCCTGCTGTTACGAAGGGAGCTAAAGAAAACATGGTATTGATGGCGGGCTTCATAAACTCTTACAACGCCTTTGTAGCTAGAGACTTGGTTCCTCCTATCATGATCGGTAAACTTGATCAAATTCACCAAGAAGACGTTGAAGAAATGGACATCTCTTGGAATAACTGGGGTGTGAATGTTTACAAGAAGGTAGGCTTCAATAAGAGCAAGCTAAGGTGCTACAACTACCACGAGCGTGGTCGTTTTGCTCGTGAGTGCACCAAACCGAGGGCTGAAAACAACAGTGATAAGAGGACTAAGGTGGAAGCTGGGAACAATAGAGATGCCCCTCAGAATTCTAAACGTGCAATGTTAGCACAACAGTTCTCTTGGGAAGACCAAATGCAAGCTTTGAATCTCTCTGAAGGCGGTGGAGCTCATCTTGCGCAGATTGAAGATGATGAGGATGCATGCAAAGCTAAGGAGGAAATTATGGATCTTCAATTTGCATTCATGGTCTCTACCACTCCCGAAACAAAAGAAGTTAGTAAACTTTCTTATTCTACATCCTGTGAAGATAAGATTAAAAAATATCGTGAGTATAATGATTCCTTGCTTTAACTGTGGGACTGCTGGTCATATTGCCAGAAACTGCCCTAAACATTTCTATGTTCCTTACCAAGCACAATGTTGGACAAATGCACCAAGAGGGAGATCTTACAAGAGAAAACCCTCAAGGTCACGTACTAGAAATGGAAACTGGAATGATACTAAGGCCAAAAATCAGGATTCGAAGAACAAAGGGACTGTTTCAGGAAATGACTCTGCCAAACTTAATTCTGCAAGGTCAAAGTCATCTCAAGAATCATCCTCTAGTTCAAATGTGCAAAATAGACCTAAATCAAAAGGAAGTCCTGATTCAAAATTCAGTGTAAATGTTCCCATCTGGTCTAACAACCACAAATTTAAATCTAACTACCGATGGGTTCCCAAAGGCAGCATTCCAAAATGTTCTGAAAACTCATCATGTCCTTTGTTTGATAAACGTGATATGAGTTTAGAACCAGTTAAATGTGTGGATAGTAAGGGTCAACCCAGTTTCCGAATGGACTGGGTCCCCAAATCTAACTAATCATGCATCTTGTGCAGGAGCAGCTATGGAGGAATATCATCAGACCCTGGTAAGTTGATAGTGACTGTTCCAGGCACATGACAGGAGACATATCCCAGCTGCACGACAGTCAAACCATTAACGACGAGTATTTTTCTTTTGCGGGAGGAGAGAAGGGAAAGATCATGCAAATGGGAACTGTTACGAACAGTGTGTTGAACTTCGAGAATGTAAACTTCGTTCCTAAGCTGAAACACAATCTGCTGAGTGTTTCCTAGATATGCGACAGAGGTTTCCCAACCCACTTCACTAAGAAAGAATGTCTTATTTTGAAGCCTGGTATCGTCATACCAGAAGAGTGGGTGTTAGTAAGGTCTGAGCGCAAAAGCAACGCGTACATCAGTGACATGAATCATAACATTCCAGAGAACGTCACTTGCCTATTCTCAAAAGTCTTCGAACAAAATGCCATGCCCTGACATCGTCGCATTGGTCATGCAAATGCAAAGAACTTGAATCGTCTCGCCAAAAGTGATCTCGTACGAGGGCTTCCAATTAAATACTTCATCACATTTGAGAAGTGTGTGGCCTGTGCTCAAGTGAAATATCATCGGAACCACACAAGCCCAAACTGGTCAATACCATTGATTCGCTCCTTCAACTGCTTCACATGGATCTCTTCGGCCCTGTCAATGTTCTAAGTATCAACAAGAGCTCTTACTGTCTGGTTATCATAAACGATTACTCACGTTACACCTTGGTTTTCTTTCTGAAAAAAAGAGCGAAACTGCAAAACTGGTCAAGAGATTCATCACTCTTATCGAGAATCAAACAAATCAGAAGGTAAAGGGAATTCGATGCGACAATGGGACCGCGTTCAAGAGTGACATCTTAGATTAATTTTGTGCTGAAAATGGAGTGCAACGTCAATACAGTGCTGCTCGTACACCTCAACAAAACGGTGATGCTGAGCGACGTAATCGAACGTTAATTGAAGCTGTACGAATTATGCTTTGTGACTCTAAGTTGACGGTGTTCTTCTGGGCTAAAGCTATAAAGACAGC
This sequence comes from Cichorium intybus, assembly GCA_023525715.1. Classification (NCBI taxonomy): domain Eukaryota; kingdom Viridiplantae; phylum Streptophyta; class Magnoliopsida; order Asterales; family Asteraceae; genus Cichorium; species Cichorium intybus. The sequence continues at coordinate 90,640,036 of CM042014.1, read as the reverse complement.
ATGCTATATACATAATCAGGTTCTCATCAACAAGAATAACATGAAAACCCCGTATGAAATCCTCTACGCCCACAAAGCGGATGGTTGAATCCTTTGATGTGTGTTGGCTAGAGGAAAACGAGACAGATGCCCAAGTCGGTCCGGACTGGTTGTTTGATTATGCCAATCTATTTAAACATTTTTATTTGTTTACTGATGAGGTTTCAAGGGCACAACCAGGTCCAGGTGGGATAAACAGAGACGACGATGAAGATATTCTCCCTGAGCCGATCAAACTGCCTATGACAGTTGTTAAGTCCTCAGTCTTAAATGATGGTGCATCTGCCGATCCCCCTAAGCCATGTGATGACTTTCCTGCTAATGCTCTATCGTTTGTTGTCAAAACACTAGCTATAGCTCAAACTGTTCCTCTTTCATAAGACTTTCACTTTGACTCTGCAGATCAGTTCATTCCTACACTCATAAATTCTCTCTTCCCAAAAATGAATTCCTGATGAGTATGTGGCGAGCACCTCACACGATTTCATAAATTTAGAAAGAGGTGAATCAGCCGTAGGCAGAGTGGAAAACATAACAAATCTTCTAGTTTCTTCTGACTCACTCGAGCATGCTATTCCTTCAAGAATTCAACGTGATCACCCAATTGAAAATGTCATCAGTTCATTGACGAATGGGGTCCAGACCAGAAGTCAGAGCGGATATATAAACGAATGTCTCTATTCATGTTTCATTTAGCAAATCGATCCAAGGAATGTCGAAATCGCTCTCAATGAACCGAGTTAGGTTGATGCAATGCATGAAGAGCTGAATCAATTTCATAAAATGAAGGTTTGGCAGCTGGTGGATTTACCCGAAGGCAAAAAGTCTCTGGACACAATATGAGTTTTTTGCAACAAACAGGACGACAACAGGGTAATTGTGCGAAACAAGGCACGATTGGTTGTACGTGGGTTCAGGCAGATTGAAGGTCTCGACTACACTGAAGTGTATGCACCCGTGGCGCGATTGGAGGTGATTCGAATCTTTCTAGCATATGCTTCTTACATGGGCTTCACAGTGTATCAGATGGATGTCAAGACAGCCTTCCTGTACGGAGAAGTCAAGGAGAAAATTTACGTTGATCAACCTCCGGGTTTTGTCGATGCAAAGTTTCCCAACCATGTCTACAAGCTAGATATGGCTCTTTACAGTCTTCATCAAGTTCCACATGCTTGGTATGCTACACTGACTGAACATCTATTACAGCATGGTTATACTCGAGGAACGATTGACCAGACTTTGTTCATTAAGCGCGAGTAGTCATATCAAATTGTCGTTTAAATCTATGTAGACGATATCATATTTGGTTCCACTAGCGAGGCTTTGTGCAAGGAGTTCGAGCAAGTGATGTAGAAAAGATTTGAAATGAGTTCGCTGGGGAAATGACGATGTTCTTGGGGTTGCAAGTGAAACAAAGCTCATCGAGTATTCTGTTACATCAAGGGAATTATGTGGCTGACATTATTGAGAGGTTCGGATTCAAAGATGCTAAAATTGCTAACACTCCAATGGCTGAGCGACGTCTGCTGACTTCAGATCCAGATGGACAGTTTGTCGATCAAACGTATTATCGTTTGATGATTGGCTCTCTAATGTATCTGACGGCCAGCAGACCGGATATTGTCTTCGCAGTTTGCCAATGTGCTCGACATTAGACTAATCCTAAACTCTCTCATTTAACTGCTGTTAAGCGGATCTTTCGAGATTCAGAGAGATTGTTGTTCTTCGGTCAATACCAAAACTTATGTACTGGTCGATTCCATTCATTATAATCGAGTACATTGAAGTTTACATTGTGTTTTCTTGCTTGTTTCTTGATATTCACACGATTAGATTCCGCATAATCGTGTGTTTGTGTGATACCGTGTTAGATAGACATTATTGGGACTTACAAGTTACATTTAACAATCAAAGAAGTATCATCACGATGGAAGCTACGAAGGAAGTGTTGTTGAAGTCAGAAAGGAAGGCATCAATGTTTCCCTTGAATCTAAAGCCAATAACATGAGCACCTTCATTGTGCCTGTTATCCAAAGCCAATTCGGACATAAGCTGGTTATGGCACCAAAGGTTGGCTCACTTAAACTTCAGAGCTATTAAAAAGTTAGTGGCTATGGATTTGGTTCGAGGAATTCCAGCACTCAAATTTGATAATGATACTCTATGCTCTGCTTGCGAACATGACAAATAAACTAAGCAGAAGCATCCAACAGTGATCAATCCGAAGATCACCGAACCTCTTTCTCTTTTGTATATTGATCTTTGTGGTCCATCAGCACTTAAACTTCAGATCACCGAACATCTCAAGATTTACCTGGATGATATTCTTAAGAAACACATCTGATGCTGCAAACGAAATCATCAATTTCATCAAGTCAATGGAATTAACGCTTCGAAAGACAGTCTGAATGGTGCATAGTGATAATGGTTCGGAGTTTAAAAATCAAACTCTTGATGGATTTCTGAAAAAGAAGGGGATTACACACAACTTCTCAGGTCCTTATACACCCCAACAAAACGGTGTTGTGGAACGTAGTAATCGCTCTTTATGTGAAGCAGCTCGAACAATGCTTAACTTTGCAAATCTGCCCTTGTAGTTCTGGGCCGAAGCTATTTCAAAGGCTTGCTTTAATCATAATAGATCATACATTCACAAGCGTTTTAACATAACACCTTACAAAGTTCTGAACTGAAGAAAACCAAAAGTCAAATTTCATTATATCTTCTGTTTCAGGTGTTTCATCTTAAACCTGAAAGATCACTTAAACAAGTTCAATGACAAGACAGACGAAGGAATCTTTCTTGGTTACTCTACAAATTCAAAAGCTTACAGGGTCATGAACAAAAGAACCCGCAAAATTGAAGAAACTTTCAATCTTTCGTTCGATGACTACTATATCAAGAAATCCCAACATGCCTTTCCAAGGTCCTCTATCTTTCCAAAATATGTTGTGGATGCACAGCCTATCGTGTCTTTAGATGCAGATTTCCAACTTCTTTTCCATCAATCGGTACGAGCTACGGAATCTAAAATAAATGCACCTGACAACAATGTGTCCGAACTTTCCAAGCTCACTGATGGTCCCAAAGACTCACCTTCAACTAGTGTATAAAAACCATCTTCGGTTGAGGGGAAGAATTCCAATGGCTCCGAAGAACGTTCTGGTTTCAAGGGGAGCACAACATTACAAATCATTACCCTCCTTCACATGAAATTTCGCACATCATGTCCCTGTATCCAAATGCTCATGGGAGCCAGAAGTCTCAATGCGAAATCTAGCAACTTCTTTAGATCATGGAGGAACAAATACTTCACCTACTGCTGACGAGGGGGAGCAAATTCTAAACTCTTCTTCCACTTCATCAAATAATAATTCTCTCAAAACAAATGCTACAAACGAGTCAACACAAGGAAACATAATAAATGATGATTTTCCATCCACTTCAGGATACCCTTCGGACACTGAGGAAATCATTGCCGAAGGTCAACCTGAATTTGATCCAAATTTTCCACCCTTGGAAAAGTGGACGAAAAAATCATCCCGAATCACTTGTCATTGGCAACATTCACGATAAGGTTCTAACACGTGCACAACTTCATCAAAAACAACAAGATTTAAACAAAACTTCATAGTTGTGCATGTTCAATGTTTTCATTTCAAAAATTGAACCTAAGAATGTAAAAGATGCATTTGATCACCCAGACTGGATCGAAGAAATGCAGATGGAATTGGAAGAATTTGAAAGAAATAAAGTTTGGAGACTTATTCCAAAACATGCAAATGCTTCGATTGTTGGTCTTAAATGGGTTTATAGAAACTAACTTGATACCGGAGGCAATGTTGTCAGGAAAAGCAAGGTTGGTTGTTAAAGGCTATTGTCAAGAGGAGGGAATTTACTACGAGGAAACCTTCGCTCCTGTTGCCATACTCGAATCTGTTCGGATCTTTTTGGCTTATGCCGCACATAAAAACTTTGATATCTATCAAATGGATGTCAAATGTGCATTTTTGAATGAATATCACGAGGAAACAGTCTTTGTGGAACAACCACCTGGTTTTATTAATAAAGATCATCCTGACCATTGTTATGTCTTAGATAAGGCTGTCTATGGTTTAAAACAAGCTCCTCGTGCTTGGTATGAAACATTGACAAAGTTTTTCAAAGAATCAAGTTTCAAACAAGGATCAGTGGATCCAACGCTCTTCTGAAGGAAAGTTGGATCACATGTGATGTTGGTCAAAATTTATGTGCATGACATAATCTTCAGATCTACTGACCCCAAGTTACCCAAAAGAATTTGAAAACTTAATAAAAAGCAAATTTCAGGTGAGCATGATGGGGAAAATTAACTTTTTCCTTGGATTGCAAGTCAAACGATCAAAATAAGGGATTTTCATCAATCAACAAAAATACACCAAAAGCCTCCTTGAAGGCTTCGGAATGACTAACTGTTCAAATGCAAAGGTACCTATGGCTGCAGGTACTCGGTTGAATCCTTCATTGGACAAACCAAAGGTAGATCTTTAGAACTACCGAAGCATGATCGGATCATTGCTTTATCTCATAGCCAGTTGACCAGACATCATGTTCGCTGTATGCAACTATGCACATTATCAATCTGATCCACGCAAACCTCATTTGTTTGTTGTGAAAACAATCTTATGATATTTTCATCACACACCTGCGTATATCCTATGGTATCCAGCAGACTCCGGCTTCTACATTCAAGCTTTGACAAAGTTTTTAAAAGAATCAAGTTTCAAACAAGGATCAGTGGATCCAACGCTCTTCTGAAGGAAAGTTGGATCACATGTGATGTTGGTCAAAATTTATGTGCATGACATAATCTTCAGATCTACTGACCCCAAGTTACCCAAAAGAATTTGAAAACTTAATAAAAAGCAAATTTCAGGTGAGCATGATGGGGAAAATTAACTTTTTCCTTGGATTGCAAGTCAAACGATCAAAATAAGGGATTTTCATCAATCAACAAAAATACACCAAAAGCCTCCTTGAAAGCTTCGGAATGACTAACTGTTCAAATGCAAAGGTACATATGGCTGCAGGTACTCGGTTGAATCCTTCATTGGAAAAACCAAAGGTAGATCTTTAGAACTACAGAAGCATGATCGGATCATTGCTTTATCTCATAGCCAGTTGACCAGACATCATGTTCGCTGTATGCAACTATGCACATTATCAATCTGATCCACGCAAACCTCATTTGTTTGTTGTGAAAACAATCTTATGATATTTTCATCACACACCTGCATATATCCTATGGTATCCAGCAGAATCCGGCTTCTACATTCAAGCTTACTCAGATTTAGACTTGGGTGGATGTTCTATCGATCGCAAGAGTACATCCGGAGGTTGTCAATTTCTAGATGGAAAACTCATCAGCTGGCAATCGAGGAAACAAACATGTGTATCTATATCCACAGGCGAAGCCGAATATGTAGCAGCTGCAGCTTGCACTTCGCAAATTATTTGGATTCAAAGTCAGTTGCGAGATTATGCCATCAATATGCGAAAAATACCCTTGTTCTGTGATTCACAAAGTGCTATCCGAGTAAGTCACAATCTCGTTCAACATTCCAAGACGAAGCATATAGCCCTTTGCTATCACTTCATCAAAAGTCATGTTGATGAGGGGAATATAGAAGTTCACTTTGTTAATACCACAGAACAAATGGCAGATATCTTCACAAAAGCGTTAAACAAAGTTTCATTCACTCGAATTGTTGGAGGGTTGGGAATGATTGATGGATCCACTCTAGCATGAACATCAGATTTGAATTTTCTTGCCGTATCCCTTTTACGCTTTCAAGATAAAGAATAATGCTTCTCCGAAGCATTTCGAACATTCAGAAGCCTTCGTAGCAGAACAAATTCGAAATTAATTGTCATAAATGTTATAAAATTCCTAGATAAAACAACTGTCTTCATATCGCTTAAAGATAAATTTTCAATCAAAGACATTATATTGTTAATAAGACATCGGTGAAGCAAAACAAAGATCATTCGAAGACCAAAAATCTGATTTGAGATGCAAATGACAAAAACATACACTCTTTCTTTCCTGAAAATTTTGATTAAAGGACAAAACTTTGATTTTAGATTCTGATAATCATATCCAATTGCACTAATGGGTATTTGGGAATCGAATTGCAACAAAGGTAAGCAAACAGACTTTAGAGTGAGGTTAAGACTGTTTCACAAATCAAAGAATTGTGTGATTTCAATATCCTTTACAACATGTCTATAACTAAACTCCCTGTTGGACTCCACTCCCTTCACTGTTAAATTAATCAAGTAGTTCGATACTACTCAGGATAAACATATGTTCTGACGCTTTCTTCACAAGTGAAACCTGCATTGACTAATAACGAAATTCTAAATGCTTTTTACCCCTATTTTCATAATTGAGCTATACGAAGTTTTTAAAAGAGATTGCACAAACATTCAAAAGGACCATCAAAAGTAAAATACGGTGAAATCTTCAAAGCATTTATCTTCGGATATATACAAGTTTGAAAAAAAAAACAACTATTTCCAACAAAGAAAATAGCAAAATCAAAAGTGTCAAAAGATTCACAGAAAACAACAAAAGAAAAACATAATACGAAGGAATGCAAAGAAAAAGCTAAATTATCACTCAAAAGCATACATCTCTTTCTTAAATGAAAATACAATGAGCTCCTATAACATAGTTGAGTACCTTCTAGAGAGTATGAACATCTCAAGTAATCTGTCTTAAATGACATTGTTGAGGTGGTGTATGGATCCTAAAAGCTTGTCATCAGGGAGACATATCCACACACCTTGACTGATGAAATGAGAGATTTTTCAAAAAGGATTTCAATGTTCAATCCAACACTTCAAACTTCAAATCACTTCTGATGCTCGATATACATCTAAAAATATTTTCAATTTTAACGTAGTGATTGGTTGCCTCCTTGAGATAGAAAATTTTGAATCATCAAATTGAAAAACAAACAATGATGCAAAATGCGAAATTGAGTTTAACTAAGGGTGGTTGGACTTAGCCATTACTTGACTAATGAGAGATCACACAACTTTCAGAATGAAAAATGTACTTCCAACATGATTCCAAATGATTCTGAAAATAAAATGTCAAATCCTGATTTTATACTCCACAAGGGAGAAAACGTCAAAGTCACAATGCATGCAAACAAGAGAAAACTTCTTCTTTAGCTTAATTCATGATCATTGGTGTTGTATTACCTTCCCTCACAAAATCTTTCTACATCCGAAGGAAATATACAATCTTCCGAAGATTTGTGTTACTCATGCAATATAAGCTGTTAAATGTCAAAGGTCTAATAAATATCTTGCGTGATCCGAAGATAGTTAATGCTCAATAATTTGAACATTTATGATAACTCAAAAGACAAACTTTCCTTTTAAACTAATTGACCGTTCAGAAGAGATACCTATAACTTATCAAATATCGCAAAATCATAAAAAAAATATTATATGTATAGCGGTTGAAATTTGAATTCATGATGACTGACACAGTGCCATTTCTGCTTTTATAGGGCTAGTGGAACGTTACGGTGCTGACGTGGATAAACCTAAGTGGACCCTTTCTACATGCGCATTAAATACCCTTGGGACCACAAACGGTATAAATACATCCACACCCATCTGTTCAAATCTTTATGCGAACAATACCTTCAAAATTCCCCTGCAACTTTTTTCTCAAACAATCACTATTCATCATCTTCTACGACAAATCATTTGTAATGGCAACTCATGCTAATGAAGGGTCATCCCAAAGTCCAGAAGGTATTTCAAACCATGTTCTTAAGAATCAATCGGCCAATTTCTTTCTTCGGTCAGACACCAAACTCTACCCTAAACATGTCGATGCCCTGGTTGAATGCCTTAAACATTCAGTCCTTGGGCATGCTCTTACTGCTACCCCATCAGTGCCGGCTACGCTTGTTCATAGAGCTCATTATACCTCTATTGTCGTCATCAAGGCTGAAAACGTGCTGGATTCAGTCTCATATGAGGTGTTGAATGTGGATAACACCATCAAACACATTCAGCTATCTAAATCTCGATTTACCAAAGCTCTTCAACTCCCCATCATAGAAAAACCCTTTGTACCATCCCAGAACAGATTGTGGAGATGTTCAATGCTATGGGATACGATCCTAAACTCTCCAGCATCGAAAGCTTTAAGAAGAAGCATCTGCTTAACTTTTGGAAGTTCTTCTTTGCGATATTTCTGAGGTGCTTATCTGGAAGAACCTCTAGGCTAGACTCTGCAAGTCACACATTCATGGGGCTTTTGTATCGAATCTACTACGATGTCCAGGTAGATTTCGCCTCCATTCTCTAGACTGATTTTTTTTCTCATATCAATCCTTCCATGAAGGGGTTGAGATTTAAAATGCTAGATTATGGGCGATCATTTTTCATGAACACTATCAAAAAGCCAGGTACATATATGATCCATCTCATACTGCCATGAAATACTCATACATCACGATACCATCCATGGACGAGAATGCTTCGGGGTTTAGTGCTCAAATACCCCATGAGATGCTTGCAAAAGTACCCCTACAGAATGATGTGGTTGATGCATATCAATCCACCTTGATCATGCCCTATCCCACTCATCCATCAATAGAAGAAGTTCCAACCAAAGTTCCCTCTAAGTTTAAGGGAAAAAAGAAACTGATAGGGGGACCGAGTGTTCCGAAGACAACTAAAAAGTATAAACCTTCGGAACAAACACCTGTCAAGAGAACCCATCCTAAACGCATAAAGAAGCAAACAGTTATTGAAGAATCTTCGGATTCGAATAGAACCATCTCCAAAGATATACACATAGAGGAAGAACAAGAACGCCAATACTCTCCCATCCAAGAAACTAGAATACCTTCTCCTCCACCAACCACTCAAGATGAAACCTTAACCACTTCTACTCCAATTACCACCACTATACAAACCACATCTTTGGATGTTCCTCCCCTCATCACATCTACTGAAACACCCATATTATCGACCTTTCAAACTTTAGAACGCATAATTACCTCCTCATATCCCCTGTACAATATTTCTTCTGCTGGTGTGAGTACTTCGTTGCCAGATTTTTATTTACCAAAAGGATTTGGATACTCTTCGTTTTCACCACAATAGCCACCTCCTGATCCTGCGGTTCATCCTTCGCAAGGGGGAGATGCTAGCAGATCTTTGTGTAGTGCCATTACGCCTATGGTATCAGCAAAGGAACAACAACAACAACAACAAAAGCAGCAATAGCAACAACATACCAACTGGTTACCTTGGGAAGGCCACCGTTCTTACCACCTCCTGAAACCAAAGGTATTGTGATTCACACTAAGTCTGTAGGTCCTACCTACATAATGATCACATCTATGGAGGCTGGTGGCTCAAGCTCCAAACCTGAACACAAGGAGACGCAGATTTCTCCACACATGGAGCAAATCCATAAGAAAAGAGAGGATGAGTTCAATAAAATGTTACAAATCAACTCTACAGCAGAAAACAATCAAATATGGACTGTTCAAACCATAGAAGCCATTGGATTTCATGACTTTGATGTTTTCAACAGGCTGCCTCTCAAGAGCTATGGAATAAACACCTATTTTGACCAACAACTTGACATTCCCTATAATTCAAAAACCTTTGCCTTCTTCCAATTTGTCTGAACCCTACCAGATGAGGAGGAACCAGCCTTTAAAGCAAAGAAGATAGCCTTTCATGCGAAGTACACACAAGAATAAAAGGTTGTATAGAGCTTGAAAATGATTGTCAGGCTGATATCCATCAAGTTGGGTGAAGTCTACGAAGGTTTTCAAAATTATGACTTCTTTGTTCTTCGTGGTTGGGATGAAGAGGAATCAAGATTCACAATCGCTGATTTCCAATCATGAATCCTCATGATTTCATAGTGATTCTTGACCTCATGAGAGATTCACGAGGCCACGCTATAGATTCAATGATCACCTTCAGCTGAGCACGAAATCATGTTTTGTCATTTCTTCAGAACTACATGCAGATCTTCGGCAAGTTTGATATGGAAGTGGTTGGATTCTTCGGGAAATCCCTTGCTCCTCCTGGCTGTAATGTTCAATACATTGACTAATTCAAAAATAGGCAAATACTTGAAAATCCATGGGGAATTGTGTTCAAAGGGATGTCAAAGGATGATACAGTGGTCACGAAGTTCTTTGAACTAGATCACAAAGGCCTCTAACCTTTCACATTGATAAACAACATCATGACTGCACTGAACACCTGTCAAGCCAACTCTTATGATGTGAAGGTGAAGATCAGGGAACATCTAGCATGGTGGCTAAGAGTTAGATATGCTTTAAAGCATGGCTTCAAGAAACATCTGGCACAATAGGCTTCAGATACACCACACACAAAGAGGGAGATTGTTGAAGTTTATTTCGTGCTGAAGTGTTTTTCCCATTCAAAGGTCTAAATCATGCGAAGCCTGAATCTCTCACCTGAAGGTCTGAAGGATTTATTCTGGAGGATCCGAAGGTTGACCAATAACAAACCTGATCCACTACACACGCCTTCTGCAGACTACGTGTTGCACATTGCTGCACTCTTATTGGATAGTACATATTTAGAATATTCTGTAAATCTTTTTGTACTACAGGTATCACTGATTACGTATAAATATTAGTGATTTCATCCGTGTCGAGTGTGCGCGTAATTCACCCCAATTGTAAAACCCTAATCGTAATACCAAAGCATTCGGGACTTGTTCTACTGAACCATCGTGTTGAATTTAGTTCCAACAAAGATAGTCAAGGAACTCGATACTAAGATACTCACCGCCTCTGTCGGATCTGAGCATCTTTATCTTCCTGCCTAATTGATTCTCGACTTCATGCTTGAAATCTTTGAACTTTTCACAGGTTTCTGACTTATGCTTGATTAAGTAGATATACCCATATCTGCAATAATCATCAGTAAAAATCACATAAAATCGATTGCATCTCTTGTGGTTGATTTGAAGGGTCCGCACACATCGGTGTGTATGAGATCCAATGGACCTTCACCTCTTTCACAAGCTTGCCCTTGTGAAAGGTAACTTTGTCATCTTTCCCAAAAGACAAGACACACATTCATCATTTGGCCTTAGGTCAAATGATTCCAACACTCCATCCTTTTGGAGTTGGGCGATGTGTTTCTTGTTAATGTGTCCAAGACGACAATACCACAAGCATGCTTTGTGTACACCGTTAGATGAATCAATTTGAAATACACTATTACCTAAGTTTTCTACACACATCACAGTTTCATACACACCATCACAAGATAAGGCATTAAAGATAAAGACACCATTCTTATATGTCGAAATAGATCCATTCATATTATCAAATGAATATCTATATCCTTGTCTAAACAATACGTGAAACGAAATAATGTTTCGAGCCATTTCTGGCGAGTAGCAACAATCAATTAAGTCTAAACAAACATCATTACTATGCATAAGGCTATAAACTCCAATCTTGGTGACAGGTGACAATCGCCTGTTCCCCATGATTAAGTTCATCCTTCCATGCTCCATCTCCTTACTTTCTTTTAGTCCTTGTACATCAGAACAAATGTGAAAACCACATCTTGTATCTAGGACCCAAGAATGAGAAGATGAGGAGTTATTAGAGATAGTGTATACACCTGTAGACGATGGCTTTACTTTTCCATCCTTGATGTCTTGCAGGTATTTAGGGTAGCTTCGTTTCCAGTGTCCCTTCTCATTGTAATAGAAACAATCGGCATCTTTGGGATTCGAGACGGGAGGAACATTGGAACCGGAATTTGCCCTTGAGCCATTGTTAGATGACCCGGCATGAGACTTTCCATTCCAGTATTGCTTTGCAGGACCTTTCCTCTTCTTCCCCTTTCCCTGTCCAATAACCAGAACGAGAGTGTTGCTTGAAGCGAAGGATACACCTTTACCCTTCATCCCAACTTCAGCAGTCTGTAGCATATTGTGTAACCGTGCAAGGTTAGTCTTACTGTTATTCAAATGATAAGCCAGGATAAACTGGTCATAACAACTGGGAAACGAGTTTAGGACTATGTCAATAGCCAATTCCTTGTCAAAATGCACGTTCAGTTTCACAAGGTGCTCCAGTATCTTTGCATCTTTTGCACGTGGCCGCAAACAGACTCTCCTCATTCATTTTGCAAGCCATGAGTGCCTTGACTACTTCATACTTTTCTTGACGAGCTCGCTTATGGAACTTTTTCATAAGGTCCTTGTGCATATCGTATGGCCAGTAGTCCTTATAGAACCTTTGCAATTCAGAGACCATAGTGGCGACCATGATGCACGCCACTTTGGTGGCATTGTCGTGGTGTTTCTTGAATGAGGCACATTCCTCAGGGATAGCAGTTTCCTGACCGATCTCGATGAGCTCCTTATCAAGAACATACTCTTTGTCCTTGAACCTGAGCGCTATCTTGATATTTTGCATCCAGTCATTATAGTTGGTGCCATCTAATGTCACAGCGAAAGGATCGATGAGAAGTTGGTGTTATGGTTGGAGTAGGGAGCGAATGGAGTAGCAGATGTTTTAGGAGTAGGCATCTATAAAAGAAGGTAGTTTCGATTAGATAGGGGGAATCCTTAATATTTAACCGAATGATAAATATCAAGGCTAGGATCCAACTATGTAATTTCAGAACTTAGAAAAGGGATGTCGTAATCTAATTGTAAAATCACATAAAGGTATGTAAATGAAGAATTACCAATTCCACCGCAGAAGATAATCATATTAAGTGAAATTCCTAGAGCTTTTGAGATTCATCGAAACAATCAATGAGATGTTTTATCTCGGATTATGCCCTTCCATTTTTGACTGGGAGGCCGAGGATCACAAACAAGGTGTGAATAACCATGCAAATCACTTGGCACTTGTGACAATTGTCATTTTGGTCAACAGAGGTCAAGTGTAGTCAAATGAAGCGTACGTTAATCCTTATGTTGAAAAGTAATTTTCCATGATTTTACGATGTATTATTAGATATTATAATATTACGTACGCTAATTCAAAACAATTATCGGGTAAACGGTGAAAATACGTATAATAAGCTACTGTAGCGTAAAAATTCGATAATTATACAAATATTATTTTGGGATTAATAATATGCATAAAATAATGTGTTATTGAATACGAACCTGTGGATATATAGAACGTCGAAAACAGGGTTCGTATGTGAAAGTTACAACAATTAAACCGTTGGGAACGGATAATTGTACACAGGGTTTGGACTCAAAATACAAAACGTGGTGCCTTAAATATCAAATATAGAATAACAAATCATATATTATGGAACGTAATACTATCTAGTATTTAATTTCAAAGCCAAATACAATTTTCGGTAAAATGCCGAAAATCGCGTAATCGGAAGAATACTGCGCTTAAACGCATATTTCATCGTCTAACGAGTTATAATTCAATCTAAATAAATGTTTAGCAATGTTTTTATACATATATTTATTTAGAAGATCATTTCCTCGAAAACTCATAAAATTTCGCTAAAACGTGTTACGATTTTATAAAAAACCACTTATTTTTATAAAAGGATGACATTGTTTTATAAAAACAACCCACCCCACCCCCACCCCCTACCCCCATCGGCTGGAGACAAGCCATCACACCATATCCATGGTGTCACTATTCCAAAATCTAGATTAAAAAAGGCTAGGAATAAAATAATGCAAAAAAAAATCCATTTAAATCCAATAAAAAGGGTAGAAAATCATCATTTGAACACAACTTCATCCAACACTTATCCCTCTGTCTCTATCAAGATCTGATCACCTCCATCCTCTTCATCATTTTCGTCTACCACCACAAACCACCGCCGACCACCACCTTCCACCACCACCATTCTTCGTTTTCAAGTGTTTTTCAAATCTTTTTGGTAAGTTAGCTTCCTTTAGTTATTTTAAACCTTATTACACCACTTTTATCTCATTTACACACACTAACATCTACTTAAACCCGTTGGATAATAGCTTTGTCCAATGGTCATTCGAGCTCCGAAGCTTAGATCTTGTCTTCTACCGTAAATCCTACAAGAACAACCTTGTTTTTAAGTAAAGCACGCATCTACGGTGAGTTCATACCCTTAATTTTCTTCTTTTCTAAACTTTAGGGGGAGAATACAAGTTTTTTTTTTTGTTATAAATAATGATTTACACAAGCTTATATGTGTTTATATACTATAAATAACGATTACACAAGTTTATAAAACTAGTTGTTGTGTAAAAACGTTTTTGACATGAAATATGTTTAGATCTATGTATTGTGAACATTATGATGTATTATGTATGTGTAAAAGTTACAAAACTATAAATATATTGTGTAAAAATGCTAGATCTTTTATATAAACGCCATAAAAACGAAAACTAGTAAAAACTACGTTTTTGTAACCGGAAACACTACTTTCTAACAAAAATGGTTATAACCAAGTTATTACACAATTTTTGTGTGAAATATCTTAAAAGATGTTGTTTATAATCACCTAAATAAGTTATTTCGTTTATGTTCGTAAAAATTATGTTTATTACGACAGAATTCTAAAAATAGACTATTATAGGAATAGTTTAGGGACACAAGGCTATTATGACATTTTTGAAGAACACAAATAATTATATAAAAATATATAATTATTATACATTACTATATTGTCATGGGAAAAATGATATGGACAAAAACGAGGGTTTTTCATAGACAAATTTTACGTAAACAAGTTGATATACATACATTTTTGTGAGACAAGTCTTCACAGTACTTTTATAAGTACCTACTATAAGTCCTAAATTTTATAACCAGAGTCTCGGTAAGAGGGTAAGAGAGCATGATATTTGTGTATAGATCTATACTGGATTGATAACCCCGCACCTAAGCTGTTAGCTACAGCTAGACCGGCAGGTCTGAGGTGACAAATGTCTAACATTTCAACGCCTGAAGAACGTCGCTGCAGGCCTACTAGTCACAGCATGGTTATAGGGTGTCTCACATGGGGAAATCAACTATACATTTTGTTTATGTGGAAAATATACACTTCAAATAGTTTTATACTATATTACAACTTACGTTATACATTTTTAGTCTTTGGACCTTTTAAGACTACAACACGTTTATAAGAAAATATTGGATTTTCTGGGTTACGATACTCTATTTTCCAAGGAAGTGGATTTCTCATACAAGTTTTATGGTATTAAAACTACATTCTAACAAGTTAAAAATATAAGTATAGTTTTACTTATACATACAAGTTTTATGGAAATTAAAACTACATTTTATCAAGATATAAATACAAGTACGGCTTACTTACACGTACGAGTTTTAATGTATTAAAAATACATTCTAACAAGTTACAAATATAAGTATGGTTTTACTTATACATACAAGTTTTATGGAATTTAAAACTACATTTTATATAGATATAAATACAAGTACGGTTTACTTACACGTACGAGTTTTATGGAATTAAAACTACAATTCAGTAAGATACAAATAAAAGTACGATTTTACTTACGCAAAGGTTTTACGGAATTAGATCTACAATTAATCTACGAAGAAAACATGTATTTAAATGGTTTGATACAAGAATAAGACTACGTAATACTATTTTCAAGTATATAAACACATATACATTTTCGGTCTTTGGGTTTTTAAGACTACGACTCACTTATATGAAAATATTTGATTTTCTGGTTTCAAACACTATCTCTTTACATGAAAAAAAAGGACTATGAATTTTCTCATACAAAGATCTTATGAACTCACCAATGTAATGTTGACACTCTTTCAAATTACTTGTATTCTCAGGTAACAATTAGTCAGGTCCGACTAACATTTTCGAATGTGACGTGAAGACGTCTCTTTTACTTAGCTCGTTATCATACTGTAATTGGGTTGAAACAATACCGTTGAACAATGTAACTTTCTAATTATAATGTATGATGGCTGTTATCTATTTATGTTTCAATGTATACAATTGTTGTGATACTATGTCCCGTTCCGCCCTCAGTCGATTCCGCCATCGTGGTTTGGGGGTGTGACAGATTTGTATCAGAGCATTGTTTATAGTGAACTAAGTATATCAATCCATTTAAGATATAAAACTATAATTGCAATGGGATTAAAACTCTCTAAAATGTTTCGTACCAGTATACTTTTAAAATACAGTGATATTTATATAAAAGTATACACATACAAACAAAGATAGTATGACAATACAACAATACAAGAACATTAGAGTTTAAGTTGAACATTATGTTTAGACTTAGTATAATATGTTATCAAACCATGGGGAAACGTAGCCTAATCAACTACGTTTGATTAGGGTTTGACCGACATGCAACTAAGTTTGAACATAATGGACAACGGAGTAAAAACTCGAGAATCCTACAACACTTAGTAACCACGTCAACACTTAACATAAATACTTTTGATAGTATTAGTTATTATTAAGAGACACTAATGACAATTCTAGGTCGACACTAATATCAATATTATCTCGATACCTCTTTATTGTCTGCTTACCTGAGTTACGACTAAGTAAACGGTTCTAATTGCCGATAAGGGCAATAACAAGAGCTTCGCATTAAGCGATCGTTGAGTCACCATGAGTAGTCACGACTTGAAAACCCTTGGTGAGTATTCCCGATATGACTCACGAGGAGACACAGAAGTTTAACTCATACTTGACCGATACGTGAAACTTTCCTTTTGCGCTACAATTTTAGCCTTAGGATCGTTTCCATCTTGACCTTAAGACTTAAGCTAGGATATCCCTCGATTCTACACCTCCCTTTTTGGGAATGCTTACCCAACCACCTTTACTTCGTACATCATAATGCACAAACCACTTTCCCTTATGTCAAAAAATTCTAAGTTTTAATTCAAAGCCCTCATATACATGAGTGATATTCTCAAAGTGTACCATCATGTTACACTTTCCAAATTATTCACATATTTCTGGAACAGTCACCGACTTTACACTGTTCATTCTCGGTCCAACTTCACACATCTTTAATACATGAAAATTTTCCTATCACTTTGGGTTATCCTTCGACCCATATCGTTTCATATAATCGTTTGAGTCCCTCTGGCATTATTGGCATTTTATTGTTATCGAGGATCAGATCCCCTTACGCCACACGTCAAATCTATAGCTTAACCTCTGACCCCATAAAGGGTACAGGACTGCATTCACACCATGAAAGGTTGTGCAAACAATTTGTCAGGTCCTCTATTTTGAAGAGAGAAAAGTTAAATGTTACGATTCTTATCCTCCAAAGGATTACCTTCCTAGAATCACTAAATTGAGAATGTACTCATTCTCGATGGTCAATACTTCTACGCCTTCCTTCAAGGTAGCACCCTACCCCTACAATTTCAAATGATTTCCTAACTCCTAAACTCATTTTTTTTATATAAGTGTTCCGACTCCTTGCAAATTTGCACTTGACGTGACTTAAACAGTTGGAAAATTTATCAAAGTAGAAACCAAAATAGTTCTATACGAGTCCCTCAATGACGACTTAGACCCTCATCATAAGTAATTTCTTCATTCTCTTGCTACCTCGTTTGGTTACCACGTGAGCATATTCATTCACTTGGAGTTGTAACGCATTTTGATAACAGTGAAGTTACTTATCGTTCTAAACCCTTCTAACATCACCTAGATCATAGGGATTAATCTATCATGAACTTTCACCGCCTCCATTTGAGACGATGACTCTCTAAACATATTCATCGAATATGGTTCTATTGGGGTGAGAGTACTCGCAACAGAAGTTTTGACTCCAAAAATCCTCGATCTTTTCACAAATTTTTTTGTGGACAGCATTTGAATAGTCTTTACATTTGAGACATATCAAAACTTCGCCACCTATCCTTAGTATGTACCCTTAGGAAATTTATTAAAACAATATTTCGGGAATCTCCCAAAGCGCAACAAATCCCATCTTCATCATACTGGTGCCTACAAAGAGATGACCTGCTATGACTGCAAGCAAAAGGGACATACAGCCCGCTTTTGCAAGACTCTAGCACTGGAAAACCAATCAAGCGTCCAACTTGGGTTTGAGTCGCCCTTCTTTTGGGTATGACGAAACCGAACACTTCAAGAGAGACTGCTCGAAGGCAAACGGGTCCAGTCAGATGCGATCAAGGAAGGAAATCACTGACATACCAGAAGCCTGTGACCTTCCTGATTTGTTTCCAGAAGATCTTCCGGGGATACGCCCAACATGATAGGTCGAGTTCAGAATCGACTTGATCCCGGGAGCTGCCTCCTAGCAAAGTCTCCATACATACTAGCCCCAACAGAGATGCAGGAGATAGCTAGTCACTTACACGAACTACTACAAAAGGAATCCATTAGACCGAGCTTCTTGACTTGGGGAGCACCGATTTTATTTATGAAAAAGGAGGATGGATCCTTTAGAATGCGTATTGACTATAGAGAACTGAACAAGTTGACTATCGAGAACAAATACCCACTTCCTAGAATCAATGACCTGTTGGATTAGTTACAGGGATCCAACTACTTTTCAAAGATTGATTTGAAAGCTAGGTACCATCAACTTAGAGTTCACGAGAAGGACGTTCCAAAAACATCATTTAGGACTCGGTTTGGGCCACTGCAAAATTGGTCATGATACCTTTTGGGTTGACCAATGCCCCGATGATGTTTCATGGACTGAATCCAGACACCAAAGTTCAGTGGCTTCGGGGAATTAGTCCTGGAAGAGACACGCAATACAAGGTATACTGGTGGCTAAACATGAAAGCAGACATTGCTACTTATGTGGCCGAGTGTTTTGACACGCCTAGGTCGTCGTGCAGTCAAAAATAATAAAATACCTCATTCACACTAGTATAGTGGTAGTCAGGGTCGATCCACAGGAGTTTCGTGGTCAAGGTAGGCAACAGATTACCAATTGTAGTGTCACGCTACAACCAGATGATCTAGTTTCTAAATTTTACCAAAAACAACCCAAAACCATAAAATACAACAATTTCCAATTCAAACATAAACTTAACTAAAATCAAAACCCAAAACCTAATCCAATTACTTACTGAAATCATAAACACAATTCAGAATCAGAAGCAATCAAGATCAAGCAAAATCAATCACACATCCAAATCCATTTAAAGCATTAAAACTATGAAAATAACAATTAATCATAACCAAATGATTCACTTGCATTTAAACTCAATCCAACTTGTTCAAAACGGTAACATAAAAATTCAGAAACCATAAACCTAGTGCTAATGGTTGTCACACCCGATTAACACAAAGCTAAGCTACTAGAACTACTAAACTAATGAAAATTAAATGAAAGAAACATAAATACCACGTATGGTAGCTGAATTCCGAATCCTGGAGTCAAAGAAGCCTGATATCCACCTTGGGGGTCGTTTCTTTGCTACTGATTTCGACCTAGAAAGCTCTATTTATAGTTGAGAAAAATAAGTGATCGCGTCGCGCTTAAGCAGATCCCGCGGCATGCGTAGGGATTTT
Source organism: Cichorium intybus (assembly GCA_023525715.1). NCBI lineage: Eukaryota > Viridiplantae > Streptophyta > Magnoliopsida > Asterales > Asteraceae > Cichorium > Cichorium intybus. Next base: position 90,620,413 of record CM042014.1, on the reverse strand, counting down.
ATCCCCGTTTTTGCGTCATTTGAATCTTCTCCACCGCCTTACTGCTGACTCAGTGTGTCGCGCCCTTGCACATATCCGCGGAGCGTGTGCGAATTCGACTGTTTTTGTCTTTATCTTTAAACTTCTTCTATTTTGTATGCTTTTAACACCTGTTTACATCATTCCTTTCCAAACAAGCACCGACACAAAACACGAGAATATCATAGTATATATGATATAAATTCACCAAGAATAGTGATCAACAACGACTAAGATGCTTGATATTACTAGGCATTGTCAAACACCCCTCACTTGTGCCTTGCTTGTCCCCAAGCAAGAGAGTTTTTAACAGATTCTAATAAAGACTCAAACAATTTTTGAATGTGTTCAATTTCAAAGCTTATTGCCTCAGGAGTTAGAGTGAAATAGTTAGTGAAAACATAATTGGAATATTCTTTGGAATTCATGACTTTCTAAAGAATCGATGATTACAAATTTTCTGTCCACAGTGAAGTGTACGTACTCATTCAGATTCTAAATGCCATTAAAGAACTATCCATGACTTTCGATGTTGTCCGTGTAACGAGCTTTCAGAAATACCACCCTTTTCGGACCTACCGGATCGAACAACAAAGGCCACTGATTGACAGTCCCTTCCTAAATTCCAATCCTAAAATATCTTAATCTTTTAACTCTTAAAACTCAACTTATTTGACAAAACTAATAGCATGATAACACTAAATAGTACTTCTTGAAAAATATCAATGCTAAACATTCACAACTATTCGTTTCAAAGTTACAATCTATTAAAATTTTTGAAAAAATTGCTAAAATTTTTGAAAATTGACTTATTTCCAGCAAAAATTTCAAAAACAAAGCTCTTTCGACCATCCACACCCCACTCTTAAAACCGTATAACGCCCTCGTTGTACAAAAATAATTTAGAGCTAGGGAGAAAGAGTTACCCCTTAGACGGTAGAGTTGCTTGATGGTACTTGGATGTCACATTAACAAAAACACGAACAATTCTCCGTGATTCAGATTTCAGAAGTTGTAGCGCAACAGTAAACACGCCGGTGGTTCAGGTAAGTAGCGGGGGCATGGTGACCCCACACTTGCCTGAAACAACTTCTCCATTTGGTATTACATGCATCACTCACAAAAACATTAAATGCAAATAGAAACATACAAATACAAAGATGCAAACAAATAAAAATAATAGTGTAATAAGCACAGTACATGTATCTCAATAGAAAAGAAAAATAAATCACTCGTCATATTGGCGGGTCCCAGATGGACCTGCCCCATCATCTCCTCCGGAAGGGTGGGGTAGGATGTCATCGATCTGCATCCGGAGCATGATCATCTGTTGTGTCTCCGCCATCCACCGGTCATGCGCCTCCCTAGCAGACATCCTCTGGCTCAGGTCCTGGATAGCCGCCAGCACATCAGATAGTTGTGGCTGTGGCTGGTCCTCCACTAGTGCTGCCGGTCTCCTACCTAGCTGGGTGTAGGATGGCTGGGGAGCCTGGGGTGCCTGGGTCGCCACCCTTACGTAATGACATGGACGCGGCTGCTCGATCAGCCCCATGTTCTCTAACGAACGGGCTGTGGTACGGACAGGTGGGATCGCCGTCAGTGTTGCCGTGATTGCCGCGGTGAGTAGGCCATAGGATTTGGCCAAACGGGTGATGTAGTGCCCGCCCACCATGGGACTGCTAGAAGATGCACCCGCAGCTCGGGTGGATAGGGAGACCGCCAAGGAAAACGGTAGGTGCAAAAATCTGGTGGGGTCGAGGAGAGCCCATATATAAGTCATGTCCTCCCCAGACACCTTCTCACCTCCTTGCTTCTGCATAACAGAAGTGGAGATGATACGATGCATGAGGCGGTGGAGAGTGTTGCGGAGCTGGCTTTCCTTGGCCGACCCCGCTTCGTATTTAATGTCTGACAACACAACCCAGATGACTACGTTGCTGTCCCTATCTGGCTGCCCCTGGATGCACACCCGAATGAAAGGCGCGAAATGGCGGCTCTCCAACTCCTTCGTGGTATAAATCCCCACGCGTCTCCCGAAATCCCGGAGACTGCACTCATAACTCTCTCCCCCAAACGGAAGTGGATCATCCTCCCCCTCGGCTCCTCTAAGGCTGGTGTGTAGCGAATGGTGGATAAGAACTCCACCAGCAGCTCTGCATAGACGGTATCCTCCGCAGTGGCCAGCAGTCTGTCCCAACTGTGACAGGTGAATGGAATCCACCTGCAGACCAGGTGCGGTGCAAAAACGGCTCCAGCTCTGCCCATAATCCATCCTGACCCAGAATGTCTCGGTCCAAAATCATCGCCTCAAGAACCCGGCGGGCAGCCAGCTCATCTCTCCTCTGTCTGTACTCCGGTGTCCGATCCAGAACATCAGGGAACTGTAGGAACGGGTGATCACGTCTGATAACCATCTGCACAATTGAACCACATAACAGACAAAAATCTTTTACAAAAACAGTCCTTTTCTCCCCCAACGAGCCACGACGCGGCCCAAGAACAGCGCGCGGCGCGTCGAGCGTCTGGTTCGAGTTCCAAATCCAAAATCGCGATTTAACCAGTTAAAACTCAATCTAATACTACTACAAGGCAGCCTAGGCACCGACTAACTCATCTAGAGTGATTATTTTGCAAACAAAACACCCTACGATCCAGCATTTCCGATTTCTAAGTTTTTTCAAATTTGGAGAAATTAATCAATTTCTAGACCTAAATGCTTGTAATACTCAGTAGAAATGAGTTAGAACAACGTACCTTGATTGTAGGAATGAAATACAAGAAAAAGAAACAAGAAAATTTTCTGATCAATCGATGCTCAGGTGCTCGGCGTGGTCACAATGAGTCAAACTCGTTACCTTATAGCGAAGGAACTGTCCGATCAAATCCTGCGTCGCGGTCAAGGGTTTAGCCGCGGCGCGTGTGTCTCCAATCCAACCCCTGTGCATCGGGTTGCATTACAATCCCATGGCGCGCCAATCTCTATCTTGCGTTGCGGTCTTCAAAACTTCCAAATTCCCTCGTGTGACCCCACACTTGCCTCAGACCAATTGTACCTGTGATGATGCTGATAATGTCTTCCTAATTACTCTTAAAATACAGTACCTAACCTATAATAGATGGGTTGCCTCCCAACAAGCGCCAAGTTTAACGTCTTCAGCCAGACGGCGAGTCCTTCTACAGCTACGGTGGATCGTATTTCATCTTTCTTTGTGATTTCCAGCCACCACCGTCCCTTCGTTGTCCACATGTTCCTCCAGCTTTCCTAGATCGAATGGCTTGCGGGTTCTTCTGCTACTGCCCTGTTGCCGTCTCCCAATGAATTCCCGCAAACACTTGGAGGTAGCTTTGAACCTCCAAGCTCGATCCTTCCTTGTATATCTCTTCAAGATCCTGATTTGATGTGAAGCGCGCCCAGTGCTGCTCCCAATACTTGTTTTGCAGAGTACTTGTTTACATAATATGTGTCATTTGCAGTTTGTGGTTTTGGCCTGTAGTACCAATAAAAGTTTTCAACCGAATGGGATTAGAAGGAAACATATCGGGATGCTTCCATATGTCCTCATCGATGGTATTAATCACATCTAATTTTCCATTCATGAACGGATCATAAGTGGCAATAAAATCATGTTGATTATTTTCAAAAACCAACCTGTCAGCATCATCTTCTTGATCATCGTCCAACAGGTGGATTGGGACCAAGAGTGAGCGACTGGTTTGATCTGGTGGTGGTATAAAGTCACCCATCACCAGAACCTTAATTTCAAAATGCTCAAAATTTTCAAAAATTATAGGTTCGGGGGTAGTATTGTCATCTACACCCCCTTCCCCAATATTATCAATAACTTCAACAATTTCGGGAGTCGTTGGGCTGGGGTCTGCACTGTTACTTACAGCCCCCTCCACAACATCCTCCTTAACCAAATTATATGGTGATGGTACAGATTCACACATCACCAGTTTAACATTTTCAAAAACATCAAAAGTTGTTGAGGCAGAAGTGGCATTGTCACTTACAACCTCTTCCTCAACAACCGTTTCGACCATCTCAGTGGTCTCTTGACTTTCCCAAGGTGTATGCCCTTCCATCACATATTCACGTGATGCAAGTTCACACACCGTATCATTGGTATAAAAATCACTCGCCTCAGGTTCCGGCGAGGGTGGCGGATATTCGTAACTTTTCTCTAACCTATCTACAGATGCATGCACTCTTACAAGAGCATCAGCCTGATCTTTCTGAACTTGGTGGATGTTAGCCATGAGTTCCAATACTTGGGCCCAAGTTACAGAATTTTCAGGTTGAGATGACTCCTCGGTCCGCCATCCATTGTCATTGAATGATCCATTGTAGTAATCATCCTCATAATAAGTGTCGGCTGGATTTTCATAACACTGATAATACTGAGCCGGGTATATGTAATCATCCATTATAAGGATGTACACATACCAAAAATCAATAGACTAAAATCAAACATCAAAATTCAGAAGCTAAATCCTACAGATCGCCTACTCTCAAGCAAACAACTCCCCAGCAACGGCGCCAAAATTTGACACGCCTAGGTCGTCGTGCGGTCAAAAAGTAATAAAATACCTCAATCACACTAGTATAGTGGTAGTCAGGGTCGATCCACAGGAGTTTCATGGTCAAGGTAGGCAACAGATTACCAATTGTAGTGTCACGCCACAACCAGAGGATCTGGTTTCTAACTTTTACCAAAAACAACCCAAAACCATAAAATCCAACAATTTCCAATTCAAACATAAACGTAACTAAAATCAATACCCAAAACCTAATCCAATTACTTACTGAAATCAAAAACACAATTCAGAATCAGAAGCAATCAAGATCAAGCAAAATCAATCACACATCCAAATCCATTCAAAGCATTAAAACTATGAAAATAACAATTAATCATAACCAAATGATTCGCTTGCATTGAAACTCAATCCAACATGTTCAAAACGGTAACATAAAAATTCAGAAACCCTAAACCTAGTGCTAATGGTTGTCACACCCGATTAACACAAAGCTAAGCTACTAGAACTACTAAACTAATGAAAATTAAATGAAAGAAACATAAATACCACGTATGGTAGCTGAATTCTGAATCCTGGAGTCAAAGAAGCATGATATCCACCTTGGGGGTCGTTTCTTTGCTACTGATTTCGACCTAGAAAGCTCTATTTATAGTTGAGAAAAATAAGTGACTGCGTCGCGCTTAAGCAGATCCTGCGGCATGCATAGGGATTTTATCCTCGTTTTTGCAGCATTTGAATCTTCTCCACCGCCTTACTGCTGACTCGGAGCGTCGCGCCTTTGCACATATTCACGGCGCGCGTGCGAATTCGACTTTTTTTGTCTTTATCTTTAAACTTCTTCCATTTTGTATGCATTTAGCCTCTGTTTACATCATTTATTTCCAAACAAGCACTGACACAAAACGTGAGAATATCACAGTTTATATGATATAAATTCACCAAGAATAGGGTTCAACAACGACTAAAATACTTGCTATTACCAGGCGTTGTCATGTTTGACTTGCGCCAAGGTCAAAGTAGAATATCAAAAGCCCTCGGGTTTACTACAACAACCGAAAATACCCTAGTGGAAGTGGGAGCGGATAACCATGGACTTCATAACTAAGTTACCCAAGGCAACTGGTGAGCTGGACACCATATGCGCAATTGTCGATAGGTTAACCAAGTCCGCACACTTCCTAACAATAAAAGAGACATACAAAATGGAGAAACTGACAAGGACATACATCGAAGAGATTGTACGATTGCATGGTGCGCCAATATCTATTATCTTAGATAGAGATAGTCAATTTACGTCACGTTTTGGCAATCATTGCAAAAGACCTTAGGTACTAGACTCGACATGAGTATAGCTTACCATCCAAAAACCGACGGGCAAAGCGAGAGTACAATCCAAACACTGGAAGACATGTTGAGAGCTTGTGTAATAGACTACGGTAAGGCATGGGACACCCACTTAACGCTCATCGAGTTTTCATAAGACAAAAGTTGTCACACGAGCATTAAAGTTGCTGCGTTTGAAGCCTTATACGGACGCAAGTGCAGATACCCTCTGTGCTAGGTTGAGGTGGGTGACACTCAGTTAACCAGAGGACAAGTACTTAACAGCACTCTCACCGGTCCCAAGATAATACGAAAGACGACAAAGAAAATCGTTCAGATCCGTGAACGATTGAAAGCATCTCGTGACCGACAAAAGAATTACTTGGATAAACGATGCAAGCCCTTAGAAATCCAGGTTGGAGACCGTGTTTTATTGAAGGTATCACCCTGGAAGGGAATGACACGCTTGAGAAGTGTGGAAAACAAAACCCAAGATATGTTGGGCCATCTGAGATCCTTGCTAGGATCGGTCCGGTAGCCTACAGACTCCAACTACTACAGGAACTCAACAATGTACACCCCACTTTCCACTTGTCAAACCTAAAGACGTGTCTGTCTGATGAGACTCTCGTCATTCCGCTTGACGAAATTGAAGTAAATAAAAATCTCCACTTCATTGAAGAACCGGTGGAGATCATGAATAGGGAAGTTAATAGGACGAAACAAAGCCGTATACGAATAGTAAAGGTTTGCTGGAGCGCCAAGCGTGAACCTTAATTTTCTTGGGGACGTGAGGACCAAATGAAACCGAAATACGCACATCTCTTCCCAAACCCTTGAGGATCTATTCAAGTACTAAATTTCCGGACAAAATTCCTTCTAACGGGTAGATGATGTGACAATTGTTATTTTGGTCAACAGAAGTCAAGTGTAGTCAAACGAAGCGTACGTTAATCCTTATGTTGAAAATTGATTTTTCCATAATTTTACGATGTATTATTAGATATTATAATACTACGTATGCTAATTCAAAACAATTATCGGGTAAACGCTGAAAATACGTATAATAAGCTACTGTAGCGTAAAAATTCGATATTTATACAAATATTATTTTGGAACTAATAATATGCATAAAATGATGTGTTCATGAATATGAACCTGTGGATATATAGAACATCGAAAAGGAGTTCGTATGTGAAAGTTACAACAATTAAACCGTTGTGAACGGATAAATGTACACATGGTTTGGACTCAAAATACAAAACGTGGAGCCTTAAACATCAAATATGGAATAACAAATCATATATTATGGAACGTAATACTACCTAGTATTTAATTTCAAAGCCAAATACAATTTTCGGTAAAATGCCGAAAATCGCGTAATCGGAAGAATACTACGCTTAAACGCGTATTTCATCGCCTAACGAGTTATAATTCAATCTAAATAAATGTTTAGCAATGTTTTTATACATAATATTTATTTAGAAGATCATTTCCTCGAAAACTCATAAAATTTCGCTAAAACGTCTTACGATTTTATAAAAACAACTTATTTTTATAAAAGGATGACATTTTTTTATAAAAACAACCCACCCAACCTCCACCCCCTACCCCCATCGGCTGGAGAGAAGCCATCACACCATATCCATGGTGTCACTATTCCAAAATCTATATTAAAAAAGGCTAGGAATAAAATAATGCAAAAAAATCCATTTAAATCCAATAAAAAGGGTAGAAAATCCATATTTGAACACAACTACATCCAACACTTCTCCCTCTCTTTCTCTCTCAAGATTTGATCACCTCCATCCTCTTCATTATTTTCTTCCACCACCACATACCACCGCCGGCCACCACCTTCCACCACCACCGTTCTTCCTTTTCAAGTGTTTTTCAAATCTTTTTGGTAAGTTAGCTTCTTTTAGTGATTTTTTAAACCTTATTACACCACTTTCATCTCATTTACACACACTAACATCTATAAACCCGTTGGATAACAGCTTTGTCCAGGGGTCATTCGAGCTCCGAAACTTAGATCTTGTCTTCTACCATAAATCCCGCAAGAACAACCTTGTTTTTAAGTAAAGCACGCATCTAGGGTGAGTTCATACCCCTCATTTTCATCTTTTCAAAACTTTAGGGGGAGAATACAAGTTCATCTTTTCAAAACTAGTTGTTGTGTAAAAACATTTTTGACGTGAAATATGTTTAGATCTATGTATTGTGAACATTATGATGTATTATGTATGTCTAAAAGTTACAAAACTATAAATATATTGTGTAAAAATGATAGATCTTTAATATAAATGCCATAAAAACGAAAACTAGTAAAAACTACGTTTTTGTATCCGAAAATACAACTTTCTAACAAAAATGGTTATAACCAAGTTATTATACAATTTTTGTGGGAAATATCTTAAAAGATGTCTATAATCACCTAATAAGTTATTTCTTTTATGTTCGTAAAAATTATGTTTATTACGACAGAATTCTAAAAATAGACTATTATAGGAATACTTTATAGACACAAGGCTATTATGACATTTTTGAACAAGACAAATAAATATATAAAAATATATAATTATTATACATTACTATATTGTCATGAGAAAAATGATAATGGACAAAAACGAGAATTTTTCATATACAAATTTTACATAAACAAGTTGATATACATACATTTTTGTGAGACAAGTCTTCACAGTACTTTTATAAGTACCTACTATAAGTCCTGAATTTTATAACCAGAGTCTCGGTAAGAGAGCGGTATATTTGTGTATAGATCTATAGGGGATTGACAACCCCGCACCTGAGCTGTTAGCTACAGCTAGACCGACAGGTCTGAGATGTTACTGTTAGCTACAGCTAGACCGGCAGGTCTGAGGTGACAAATGTCTAACATTCCAATGCCTGAAGAATGTCGCAGCAGGCCTACTAGTCACAGCATGGTTATAGGGTGTCTCACATGGGGAAATCAACTATATATTTTGTTTACGTGGAAAATATACACTTCAAATAGTTTTATACAATATTACACCTTACATTATACATTTTTACTGGACCTTTTAAGACTACATCACGTTTATAAGAAAATATTGGATTTTCTGGGTTACGATACTCTATTTTACAAGGAAATGGATTTCTCATACAAGTTTTATGGTATTAAAATTACATTCTAACAAGTTACAAATATAAATATGGTTTTACTTATACATACAAGTTTTATGGAAATTAAAACTACATTTTATCAAGATATAAATACAAGTACGGTTTACTTACACGTACGAGTTTTATGGTATTAAAAATACATTCTAACAAGTTACAAATATAAGTATGGTTTTACTTATACATACAAGTTTTCTGGAAATTAAAACTATATATTATCAAGATATAAATACAAGTACGGTTTACTTACACGTACGAGTTTTATGGAATTAAAACTACAATTTAGTAAGATACAAATAAAAGTACGATTTTACTTACGCAAAGGTTTTACGGAATTAGATCTACAATTAATCTACGAATAAACATGTATTTAAATGGTTTGATACAAGAATAATACTACGTAATACTATTTTCAAGTATAGAAACACGTATACATTTTTGGTCTTTGAGTTTTTAAGACTATAACTCAGTTATAAGAAAATATTGGATTTTCTGGTTTCAAACACTATCTCTTTACAAGAAAGAAAGGATTATGGATTTTCTCATACAAAGATCTTATGAACTCACCAACGTAATGTTGACACTCTTTCAAATTACTTGTATTCTTAGGTAACAATTAGTCAGGTCCGACTAACATTTTCGAATGGGACGCGAAGACGTCTCTTTTACTTATCTTGTTATCATAGTGTAATTCGGTTGAAACAATACCGTTGAACAATGTAACTTCCCAATTATAATGTATGATGGTTGTTATCTACTTATGTTTCAATGTATACAATGGTTGTGATACTATGTCCCGTTCCGCCCTCAGACGATTCCGCCATCGTGGTTTGGGGGTGTGGCAGTACTCTTATTGTCGTTTATCATTTCGATTGATGTGTCGGTTAACCACACGTGCTCCATCAACAATGATAATTTATGAGATACCTATTACCACGCTTTATGAATCCATATTAGTGTGCCGGTTAACCACACACGCTCCACTAACGACTCATAAAGTGTAATGTGTCATTTCATGGATTAGCATACTGTTCACATTTTTGTAATGTAACTACATTGGGATTTTAATAAATGTTCTAGTAGTTTGTCTAATAACATTATATTTTTAATGAGATTAGGTTCGTCCTATCAAATCCGTTCTGCTAACGATACTCTATTGTTCAAGGAAGCGGTGCGTGAGAGTGGACACTCATTCAACCATCATTTTATAGACAGTTTCCTTATACCCCCTTATAGACCAGTTTTGTGAATGAGGCATACTAGCGATTTAACTGACTTAATCTTATATATAAGTATTAATCTTATAATAATATATATAATATGTATTTTAAACAATTTAAAATATCTTTGATTAAACTTGTATCTTTTAAGTAACTGTTAATTTAATTTAATTAAATCAAATAAGGATCACAAAATTAATCCAATTAATTTTAATCCTAATCCTTGCCCACTAGGTAGTTTCGAAAACAAGGTCAAGGGGTTTCCAATTATTAATTAATCACATTTACCAAAAATAGAAAAACCCTAGAGGAGGCCAGCAATTTTCGAAATACACAGGGTGGAGGTCAAGGTTTCAGAAACCCTTTGTATAAATCGACAAGCAAGGGTGTAAGGGTTTAATTTCGATTAAACCCTTAAATCCATTTTACCATTATAGCAGTTCAACAGAAAAACAACATGGCTCTGATACCACTAATGGGTTTTGTGCAAACTATGAGCTTAAATCCTAAGTTCACATGCACCTTATAAGGGTCTATGTTTTTCTCAAATTGAACCTATAACTAAGGCTAAATTAAAATTACAAAAGAATAATTTTATACCTTTTAACCTTGGAAGCTAGCACCACAAATGTCGTGCCTCTAGTGGCTTACACCCAAGAACTAGGCAAGCTAAATGAGCAAGAGAGAGGAAGGAGGAGACACCTTTTTTGCATGAAAAATAGGGGTAGGGAGGACCTCTATTTATAGTCTCAAGGTGATAAGCAATAAGGAGTATAACTGCCTTAATTAAGATCCTCATATGATAAGGATTTTATCAGATAAAGGGATCTGCTTATCACTGCCATAAAAAACCCCTTATGGGTTTCGAAATCCACAAGGCTCCAAGCCTGTGATTTCATCCAACCCATCAGTTTGTCCATTTCCTAACTATTGAACAATTACCATTCAGCCCCTGCACTTTCAATTAATCCAATTAATTCCAAGTAATTTTCTGATTCATTATTAATCAAATATTATGATTTCTAATTAATATATTATTCTCATAATATATTTATAAATAATTATTTCTCTCTCTTTATTTATCATCTAGGCCTTTGCTAGTTACGAGGGCAACCCAAAACGACTGCGCTGCAGTCAATTCAAGTATACTTCTAAATTATAGTTATGGCTTAGACACCTTAATCCAACAAAATATTGGTTGGAATTTGGGGCGTTACAGTAAAGGTGTATTAATTATAAACAACAATTGATAAAGGGCTTAACTGAAAATATCAATGGTTTGAAGTTAGTTAAGCCTTATCCAAAGAGGGTTAAGATAAGTATGAAGGGTATTATAAATACCCACCAAGATTGGAGACTAAAAAGTGTTCCAAACCATAAATTCATCATCCCCTCCCTTCCCTCAGTAACTAGTCCATTTCTTCATAAACCCAGTAGAAACATTACTAATTCTTCAGGGAAAGTGTTAAACTACATCAACGAGTGCTATTTATTAGAGGAGTTCTGGTTTGGGCTGTGATCATCTTAGACAACTCAAATATGCATTGAGGTCATCTCTGATATATATATATATATATATATATATATATATATATATATATATATATATATATATATATATATATATATATATATATATATATATATATATATATATATATATAAATATAAATATATATATATATATATATATATATATATATATATATATATATATATATATATATAAATATATATATATATATATATATATATATATATATATATATATATATATATATATATTACAGTTGCAAAAGACGCATGATCTTGTGATCCGTGGTGGAATACGGTCATTTATTTTGCTTTCGCTATTTATGATTGTTTTGTTATCGTATCCCAACAATGGTATCAGAGCCACATGGTCATGGTTTTGTATTGTTAAGAGTTCTTTGACCTATTATATTCTATTAAAAATCGATTTTTCATAGAGTAGGAAAATCTGTTCGTTGATAGCGTCGCTATCGTCTATTGCTCGCCTCGCGATACTCTATATCGATTACAATCATTAGGTTTCATCACATCCTGATCCTAAGGATGTCACTGTGTGATTTTTCTTTGTTGATAGTAGTTCATTAGCTTTTTTGATAGGAAATAGACAAACAACTCAACTTAAAACTCTTAAGTTCACATGAAACCAATATGATCTATGTTTTCTCTATTGAACATATAAATAAGAACATAAAAGGGAAACCCTATAGCTAAAATTGAAAATTACAAAAGGGTTTTAGGATTACATACCTTATTGTTATTATAGCAAATAACAATGACTCCTCTTCTTGTAGATCTCTTTGGAAACATGCAACACAAGTGTCGTTGACGGGTACACAATTGTTGATGCACTAATAAATACTAAATTTATACCTTACGGCTCACTAGCTAGCGGCAAGTAAGGGTGGAACCATGGAGTCCATGGTTGGCACTTTGTGTCGACAAACCGATCTATAGTGTCACTCTACAAACTACGGATGAAGAACACTTGAATAACAACCAAAAATCAACAAAACCGAAATAAAACTCAGATCTGATTGCTGATCGAGAAATCTGTAAACCGAATGATTACTTTTATAAAATCAAACCAAAACCAAACATCCAGATCTAACAATCAAATATTCAGATCTAAACTATCAACTACTCTGATCTACCAAAAGAATCTAAACTAAAACATCGCGTAATCGACGGAAATTCCAATTGCGGAATACCTCAATACCACATTGATAAAATGACAAAAATACCAAAGATCTAACCAAAATATTGATTGCTGCTAAAAAAATAATGAAAACATACTTTCGGATCCCCTTTGGTGCCCCGAGATGCCTCTAAAGTCGTACGGGGGTCCGGTATTTATAGTGGTGGAAAATCGGGTTCCTGAGGCGCGGACGGGCCTTTACCGCGACGCAGGCCTCATCCAGATCCCATATTCTTACTGTTTGAAATTGAAAATCTTGACTTTTGACTTTTCGAGACATTAGCGTCGCTAACTTGAAAGTTAGTGGCGCTAATCCGGATTCTAGAAACTTCTTCACGCGTTCTGGAATACAAAAACGAGGAATATCACACCTTGGCAGATTAGCATCGCTATCCCTCCTGCTCCACTTCCTTTGTTCGTTTTGCTTCGTAACTTCTACCAATTTGCATAAAAACCCCTACATTTACACTAAAAACATTTCCAAGCAGTTTGGCACGAAAGTAAGTGATATTATTCTATTAAGAAGGATCAACTAACTAAAACCCGACTCAATAATGACTATAATGCTTGACATTACTAAGCATTATCAAACACCCACACTTGTGCCTTGCTTGTCCCCAAGCAAGTAGAGTTTTTAATAAATTCTAACAAAAACCCAAACATTTTTTTAATATCTTTAGTTTCAAAGTTTATTGTATTCAAGAAGTTAGAATAAAATGATTTTTGAAAAATGACCAGAATACCTTTTTGGAATCACGACTTTCTAAAGAACCCTTGATTGCAAATTTTCAGTTCACAAGTGTGGAAACTTACTCATTTAGATTCTAAAGGCCGTTAAAGAATTATCCATGACTTTTGATTTTGTCATTGTAATGATCTTTTAGAAACATTATCCCAGACCAAACGATCTTAGCTAGTGAGGTGCATAAATGCCCTACGGGCCACCCTTTTCAATCCTACCGGCTAAAACAACAAAGGTCACTGATTGATAATTCCTTCCTGAATCCCAATCCTAAGATACTCTAAATCCAGAATTTTTCTAACTTCTTAACCACTCAACTTATTTTAACCAAAACTAGAATGGTAACAATTAAATAATATTTCTTGAAAAATACCACGGTGCTATGACATTCAAAACATATTCGTTTCTATGCTACAATTTCTTAAAAAATTTGAAAATTGCTAAGACTTAAAAATTATGACCTTTTATGCACAAATTCAAAAAACTCTTTTCTACCGTCCCCACCCCACATCTGGATGGGTGGTGCATGCGGCTAAGAATGGCAGGAAATGCAGATCAATAGTCTCCTCCTCAGTGTAAATACATGCTCACCATGCAAGCTCTACGACAGTGCACTCCCTGTGCATGTCCCCAAGTTGGAATCAGATCTTCTGCTGCGACAAGTCATCACCCTGTACTCCCTAGCTGCACGTAGAGTAAAACTCCAGGATGAGCTCCCAGTAACAAGTCACGTCTGTTGTGATGAGAGGATCCCAGCCGCGACATGCAAAGTGTTGAGCTCCATCGTCACTGGTCTAGGTGCGGACTAGATGCTGCTCCAAACGAGGCGTGATTCCTGAAGCTACAGCGAGTGTCCGGTCTAGTGATGGTGCCACCTCTATCTCTCGACTAGCCAATACGGTCAGTCGTGCCTGGGCTCTCACGGATCCCTGCAGTTCCTTAGGAAACTCCAAAAATGGGTGCTCCGACAGCGCAGCGACCGGAATAACTGGTCTCGATCGGCACGCCATCTACAAAAATCAATTATAGACAAAATCCAATGCAAAAATATGAGAAATTGTTAGAAATGGTCCCTAGCATCATTAGTGCCGCTAACCATAAGGTTAGCCCCGCAAATGATGAACACAACTCTAAATTTTTCGATTTTTGAATTTCATACCAATCTATTCCTAAAATAGCAGCTAACAAAAGCCTATGGTTATTTCAGGAAATAGGAACTAAAAATGCCTCAATTTCTCGTTTGGGTAAAAACCCCCCAAAAACGAACCCTAGTAAATTGATTCTTAATTTGTACCTGTTTTCATCGAATTGAACATACCAATGTGTTGCTATAGGCCCGACTACCAAACCCTAAGTCTAAGTTTCACAAAAAACAAGCCGGAATTGCATCTATTTGGGGTTAAGTGGTTCGACATACCGAACCCCAATGGGCCCAAAAAGTCATGATTTCGACTCGATTTTGCATGAAAAATGGTAAAGATCAGTTGGCATATGTACCTTAGGTGTTGAATTGCAATTACCCTGAAGATCTAGCTCGAAAACTCAAAGAAACTGGTGTTGTGTGCGTGTTTGGTTCGTCAGAGTCGCGAGAGGGGTGTGGGTGTTCAACATTAGCGACGATAAGGTTATAAAGCCATGACCCGCGTTCGACTAGAGGTTAGCGTTGCTAACCTCAAACATTAGCGGTGCTAACTTGGAATTTTCCCGTTTTTTTCGAATTTTGTAATTATTTTTAAAACCGTTCGATCACCCCACACTCGGGCCATGATGTGTCGTATTTGAAAAATTTTCCGAGTGATATTTTGACAAAATAAAAAATAAAAAATTAAAACAAAATGAAAACCCTTGTCGAAATTGTCAGGTTTTTTCCCGAAAGTGCTTCTTTTGCTCGGTCATTTAGCTAGACCGTCTTTCTGTGGCTATGGTGGCTCATATGCCATTTTTCTCTGCTGAATGTCAGACGTCATCGTACCTTCGTTGTCTCCGTCTTTGATTATTTCTCATTAATGCTTGGAGGTTGTCTTAAACCTCCACGCTTGATCGTTCCTTCGATGTCTCTTCAGGACCGCTGACTTGACGTGGAGTGCGTCTAGTGCCGCTCCTAATAATTGTTTGGCGAAGTGTTTGTTGCTTGCATCTCGAGTGTTGTCTGAGGCCTGCGGTTTTGGCCTACAATATAACCAAAAATTTTCCAATATGATGGGATTGGAAGGCATAGCATTGGTATGCTCCCGAATGTCCTCACCGATTGTATTGAAAACATCCAACTTTCCACTCGTTAATGGGTCATGAGTGGTGAGAAAATTATGTTTCTCATTTTCAAAAACCACATGATCGTTATCATCTTCTTAGTCGTCGTCCAACTAGTGGATTGGCGCCAAGAGTGAGCGTCTAGCATTGTCCGGTGATGGTTTAGATCTTGACTCTTAAAATTTTCAAAATTTTCAAAAATTGATGGGTCAGGGGTGGTATTGTCACCTACAACCTCCTCCTCAACAACCATTTTGACCATATCGGTGGTCTCCTGAATTTCTCCAAGTATATCACCTACCATCACATGTTCAGGTGATGTAGGTTCACACACACAGTATCATTGGTATCACTCGCCTCAGTTTCTGGCTAGTATTGTGGAAATCCCATAAGTTCGCCCAACTGATCAGGTAAAATTTTCATTCTCGAAAGGGATTTAGTCATATCCTCCTCTGTTTGGGAGATTATGGCCACCATTTCCAAGATTTGATCCTACTCCGCGTCATGCGAATGGCCCCATTCTTTGTTGTTCATAAAACACGACACATTGTAATTTCCAGATTGAGTCGTCTCCTTGGTCTGCCATCAATTGTCATTGAATGATCCATTATTGCAATCATTCTCGTAATAGTTCTTGGCCAGACCATCATATTTCCCCCATCTGTTCCGATTGGTGTACCGATTTTGTTCGTACTGATTCGGATTTCCATACCTATTGTCATTAAATGATTCATTGTGATAATCATTCTTGTGATGGTTATAGACCATGGCACCATAACACGTGTATTGGCCCGTGTACATATATACATACAAAACATTAAAAACCAAAAATCAAACATCAAAAGAAAGAAAAACAACTCGAAATTTGACATAGAGTGTCAAGCACACAACTGACAACGCCTAGTAATATCAAGTATTTTAGTCGTTTGAGCCCTATTCTTGGTGATTTTATATCATATATGCTGTGGTATTCTCACTTTTTGTGTCAGTTCTTGTTTGCAAAGAAAAGTCATAAACATGGGTTAAACGCGTACAAAATGAAGAAGTTTAAAGATAAAGGTAATTTCAATCGTCTGAACACACACGCCGCGGGTATGCATATGGGCGCGTCGCGCTGTGTCAACGATAAGGCGGTGGAAGAAATTCAAATGACGAGAAATCGGGGATAAGGCTATACGCGCGCCGCAGTTTTGAGCTATGCGCGACGCGGTCACTAAAATTCCACAACTATAAATAGAGGCTTTTAGGTCAAAATCAGCAGGCAAGGAACGACCCATAAGGTGGACTTAAGGCTTCTTTGACTCCAAGTCTCGGACTTCAGCAACCATTCGTGGTATTTTATGTTTTTCAATTTAATTTCATTGTTAGTTCAATTGTTCTTAGTTATTAGCTTAGTGTTTCTGGGTGTGACAACCAATAGCAATAGGTTATAGCTTTGAATTTTCATTGTTTACTATTTTGAACATTCTGGATTGGTGTTTAATAGAGTTAATCATTCAATTCATGTTGGTTTGCTTATTTTACTTTTGTTTATGCGTGATTGCTTTGGATGTGTTTGAATTGTTCTTGTTGTTTCTGGATTTGGATCATACTTCCTGATTTCAGCAAACAAATTTAGTTTAGAAATTGATTTGGTTTAGTTTGGTTGATGTTAGATTTAGTTTTTGGAATTGATTGGATTTTGGATTTTTGGACTGTTTTTGCGAAAGTAGAAGATTAGTCCCTCTGGCTGTAGCGTGACACTATAGTTGATAATCTATCACCTATCTTGACCACGAAACTCCTGTGGATCGACCCTGACTACCACTGTACTAGTGTGAGTGAGGTATTTTTTTATTTTTGACCGCACGACGACCTAAGCGTGTCAAATTTTGGTGCTGTTGCCGGGGATTTGTGAGCTTAAGAGTAGGTGATCTATAGCGAGTTGTTTTCTGAATTTTAGTTTTAGTTTTGAGATTTGAGTTTGGTTAGCATTTTTGTTTTGGTTTTGGCGGGCGTTTTGCACTAGTGCATGCGTACCCTTGGGGGTGGGCAGTTATCATCATTGCTTTTTGACTCGGAGATCGAACGAACCGCGTGCAAGAACCGCCTGCGTAGGCGCTTAGATAAGATGAGTCCTAGTAGTGTTAGTATAGAGGATGTTACCCATAAACCCTTGGGTAAGTTAACAGGGGGAATTCCATTTATACCCTTGGTGTCAGACTTTCAGTTTGGGAGCATGAGTGCTACTAGTGGTGCGGTTTCAGCCCCCGCATCAATAATAGCATACACTTCGCCTTCAGTTCCACCTTTACCACAAACCACAACCAACCCATTTTCAGCTGCTATGGTTTGGGGAGCGCCGACCCGAGATGGCAACCCACCGCCTAGATAGCAACCCACCATTTCTCAACTACAACAATCACAACCATTACAACCACCATACCAACAAACCATCTTTAAACCACAACTCGCTTTTCAAACCATACCACAACTAACCCAATATGTGCAACTACAACGTCCACCGCAGCAGTATCAATACCAGGAGGTCGAGCATGGATACAAGGAGGACGATGAAGGCTGGATTCCTTAGCAGCAACAGCAGCAATAATAGAACAGAGGTCAGGGACCTCCACGAAGAGTACAGCAACAACCGCATCAACCACAAGGTCAACAAGGATACAACAATGATCATCACTATAACGGTAACTTTGTTCAACCTTTATACTTTGCACAAACGAGATGGCAGTCGGTTGAGTTGCACTTCCAACCGCGGGAGTATGACGACAGACGATTCATCACGCATTTATATTCCAGGAAATGTAGATGCTCAGGTAGAAATTAGGCCGCAGCTTTTAGGTATCTTACCAGAATTTAGGGGTTACAAACAAGATGATCCGTACAATCATTTGTATTAATTGATAGCCATAGCTAATGGCAATACCCCTAGGAACACCAACAAGAATATCTTTAGGCTAAGATTGTTCCCATTCACCTTAAAAGACAAAGCTAAGTATTGGTTTACATCTCTTCAGTCTAATAGTATCACCACATGGGATCAGATTAAGGCTAAGTTTTTGCAAGAGTTCTACCCGACAAGTAAGACTACAGAGATTAGGCGAGCCATCCAAGATTTTCAGCAGAAGCCTGGAGAAGCATTTCACGAGGCTTGGGACCGTTTGAAGGAATTTATGAACTCTTGCCCTCACCACGACATTCTGAAGTGGCAGCTGGTCAAGCTATTCTTTGAGGGTGTTGACCTGACGAACCAAGCGATGATCAATGCAACATCCAGTGGTACCATCATGATGCAAGATCCTGATGAGGCTTGGCAGTTTCTGGAGCAGCTAAGCAACGGATTAAAGGCGAATTTTTCTACCAGGAAACCTGTAAGCACAGCTGCAGCAGTAGGAGCGGATGTAGATTGGAGGAAAGAGGTCAAGAAGGAGATTAGTGAGCTGAATAAGAAATTTGATAGATTAATGTCTACCTTATAGAATGGGCCCCATAATCAGCAACACGTAGGCCAACAAGGACATATGACCCAAGAGGCGAACCAAGTTTTCGGTCAAGGTCAAGGATAGTACAATAATGGACGACCTTACAGACCTTACAACCAGGGTTCTCAGAATTTCAAAAATTAGAGGCAGAATAACTATCAAGGGCAGTCGTCCAATCAGCCTAAGCAATTCCAACCCGCAAACAACAGCAATTCAAGTGGAAGCAACAACAACAGGGGGCAGCTAACAATAACAGTGCCCCAGGAAGCCAAGAAGACATAACTGCAAAGATGTATGAAATGTTCAATACCACCCAGCAGCAGTCTCAGGCTAATTCCAAAGCCATCGCCAACATGGAAAGGCAGATCGCTCAGATGGCTAAGGATCAAAGAAAGAGGGATAATGGCAAGCTGCCTAGTACTATAGAAATTAACCCAAACCATACTCAGCGGGCTGGGAAGGAGAATGTGAATGTTGTCGAGGCCGAATGGAGAAAGGTGACTGTAGAGGATTTACTAGGATATGAAGATGAAGTTGAGGTTGAAGGGAATGGTAAGAATGAGGAAGAAGTTACGGCTGAAGAAAAAGAAAGATAAGGATGAGGAAGAGATCCAAATTGAGAAGGAAACTCAAATTAAGGAGGAGAAGGAGGTCCAAGAGGAGGAGTAGCCAATGGTGGCTGGTATTAAACAAATAAAGAATGAAAAGAATAGGCAAGAGGTGCCAACCAAGTCAACTGGGCCATCAATAAATCAACCTCTATGGGATGAGTTGAAAAATGCTCCTAAAGATACTCAGATTCTTCAGGAGATGTGTATGAAAAATAAGGAAAGCAAAGCACCTACACATTATATGGTGAGGTTGATAGTTAAAGCAATGAGACATTGTTGGGCACATTGCCCAAGAAGGAAAGGGACCTCGGTTCACCACTGATTACTGTCACGGTGGGAGACGTTGTCATCAGGACACGTTATTGGATTTGGGAGCAAGTGTTAACGTGTTGTCAGGGTACCTGTATGACAAGTACAAGAATGAGGAATTAGACGTTATTTCTTACGACAAGGGGGAGACTTATGGTGCAAACGAGTTCATTATTTTTTTCTTTCTTCAGGTTCTCAATGGGTCAAATTTGGAAGTTCCGTTGTTTTTTTGTCTTAAGTATTGAGTTTATATTATTGATCTTCTTGACACTGCTTATGGTTCCCGAGGTGTTTTTGTTTTTGGTTTATAGGTATGAGGAGTATGTTGCTGCTTGGTAGATTCCTTCGTCTATAATGCTGCTACCAGGATGGACGGATACTGTTTGCTGATCACGAGGATATGGATTGCTGATCTAAAGCTTGAAGTTGGTTTGGTGATTGGATGCATCAGCTTAGGGGGAGCTTTTTGAAGACTACAGAAGACTAAAGGATGTTTCTAAAGCTGAAGCTATCCAAAGACTAAAAGACATTGTAGTTTCTGAAGACATGTTCTTTAGATGGCAAGCTATTGTCAAGGGGGAGTTTGTTGGTGCATAAATTGTGACAAAAGCTTATAGTCATAATTGGGTTTAGTGTAAATTGGTTTTTGGTCTTTGGATATGAGTTTGGACTGCTGATAAGGAGTTGGGCTAGTGAATACGTGAGCCCAGAACAGCCCATTTACACAGACAGTCATGGATCAGTCCATCACACATTTGGATCGGATGGATCGGATACACGGATTGGGTTTTTGGGTCATCAGTTTAGATAAGTTTGTTTTGTTACTCTTTGAATGTATAGAAAAGAGATATAGGGAGAGAGTAGGAATGATTGTTAAAGGGAAAGATATATGATCGGTGATCAGGGAGAAATGGAATCACGATTGAGAGAGAAAGAGAAAAATAATCAGAGCGTGGCTGAGTGATTTTTCTTGTGAGATCTTGAGTGATTGTGTAAACAGCTTGTTTATAATCATAGAAGATTTGAATCTCATATTTCGTGTTGGTTTATTGTTTCTGTACGTCAAACCTAGAAAGGGGATTCCGCACCCTTAATAGGTTTTAGCTTTGTTATTCGATCTTTTGGTAAATTGAGGAATTAGGGACTTACAATTGGTATCAGAGCATTTTCTCTTGAGTTTTCGCTATGGTTCAAGGCTAATTGATGATACAAGATTTTGATTAACTCCAGAATAAAGGTTTTATCCGAGATTGAAGATTGTGGTGTCAAGGGTTCGATTCGAATTAACCTGGTAATACTCAAATTCTTTGATTCTCAGTCTGATAATTAATTAGAATTAGATAAACCTACACTATTTTGTTTTGATTAATTGACATAACTCGTCAAAATATCGAACATGTCAAACCTAAACGAGCTACTGAGAATGGAACATGAGGTGGGAACCACAAATAAACCACCAAAAATGATGAAGGCTGAAAACGATTTAACCTGGAAGGATAGATTTTAGTCCTTTATTGAATATCAAGATGCTAGGATGTGGATTTGCATTCAAGAATGATATGTTAATCCAACACATGACTTTGAAGGCAGACAAAGGATTACACCTTATGTTCAGATGCAAGAAAATGATAAGAAGATGTTTGAAGCTGAAAAGAAGGCACTGGCTACAATCAAAATGTCACTACCAGATGGAATCAAACACACTTTCAAGAAATTCACTACTTCCAAGGAAATGTGGGATGCATTGGAAAGGAGATATGAAGGGAATACTGATGTTAAAAAGAATAAATTTGATCTTCTAAAAAAGCAGTTTGCAGTTTTCAAGTACATGAAGAATGAATCACTTGAAGAAATCATAACACGATTTTATCATCTCATGTCTGAATTAGATAATTATGACATTGATAGCTACATAGATACAGAGATCAATGATAAGTTACTTGATGCTCTACCTGCAAAGTGGGACATATACACTTTGATGATAAAAAGAGAAGCTGACTATGAAGAGAAAGACCTAGAAGAAGTAGTTGGATTACTAAGAGCATATGATCTAAAGATGAAGAAAAAGGAAATAGGGTATGATCAGGTTCAAGATCCGGGAATCTACAAAGGAATTCCATCTTCTTCTACAGTTCACAATGCTTCTAGTGATACCGCTACTGCTTTTCTTTCATGTGATAATGAATATATCACTACTAATTCAGATGGAGAGGTATGCTATGTGGCTACTTCAGGAGGATCAAATAAAGACAGAAAAAACAAGCAAGCAATCAAAATGGTACAAATAGATCCATGCCACTGAGTGTGAAGGCAGCTGAAGATCATCTTGCTTTACTTGCCTCATTGATTGCATCATATGAAAATTACATCCAAGGAAGAATCTCAGATCCAACAACTTTTGATGAAGACTATGATCAGGTTGATCCTAATGATTTAGAAGAAATGGATCTACAGTGGCAAATGGCCATGATCTCTAGAAGGGTAAAGAGGTTCATGAATAGAACAGGAAGAAAATTTGTTGGAAAGAGTGTTGGGTTTGATAAAGCAAAGGTCAGATGTTTTAATTGTCAAAGTTATGGACACTTTGCAAGAGAATGTCAAATGGGAAAATCAGAGCCTCAAAACCAAAATTCAAATATCAGAAGTGCATCAAATGGGAGTGGTTCAAAGGCATTGATCTCCACAGCTCGAGAAGGATCTTATGATTGGAGTGTTCATTTAGAGGGTGATGAAGTCATCACTGAAGCTTTTATGGCAGAAATTGTGGTAAATGACAATGTTGCTACTGGAATGGATGATATAGAAAAGAAAACAAAGATTCAGCATAATGACAAAAAATCAGATGAAGAAAAGAAAGTTTTAGATAGGAAGTCGGTGGATAAAAATGCAGCACTCATGGCAACCTCTGACAAATTAACTAGAAAGGTAAACTTTAACTCCACTACTCCTACATGTTTAAAATGCACTGAATTATAGAGTGAAGTTGAGAAATTGTTAACTCAAAATCAAAATCTATCGACTGATTTGTTTAAAATAAAGGAGTCAAACTTTTTCTTAAAAAGAGATGAATCATTGTATTTGAAGAAAATTAAAGGTTTTGAAACTGAAAACAAAAGTTTAACCTACAAATTAAATGAAAAGATTCAAATTATTGATTTAGCTCATGACACAATGATTGAGAAAACAAAAGAAATTTCTGATAAAAACAAAGAGTTGACAGATGCACAATTTAAGATAATTGAACTTGAAAAGAAATTAGACTAGTTCAGAGAGTATTCTTTTATTATGAGACATATGATGGACAATGGGAAGAAGAGTAATGACAAGACATGTGTGGGATTTCATGAAGTTCCACCTCCTCTTAGTCAAAACTATTCTTTCTTGCCAAAAGAACATGAGTTAATCAATTGTATTTCAACTGCACCTGTTAATTCTACTTCAAATCAAGACTGTGAGATAGTAAATGATGATGCCAGAAGGGATAATGAAAATGGTTGTATTTTGAAAAATAGAAAATCACATCTTAAACAGATAAAGCAAATCTATGTCAAAAAGATAAAATTTTGTTAAAGAAGGTAAATCTATTCTTAGTGAACCTGATTCAAATGATGGTTTAGCTAAAAATGAAAATTCAAAGAAATTTGACAGCAAGCAAACTGTACATAATCCTTCCTGTACATCATCATAGACTGAAAAATCTGTTTTAAATGTGTCACTTGAAAAATCTCCTATTAAAAAATCTTGTTTTAAATGTCATACTAAGGGTCATGTTGCAAGTTGTTGTCCAAATAAAGTAATGAAGTCACCCAGAAATAAAAATCAAAAAGAAAAATATTCTAAAATAAAATTAACAGATACAGATAAAGGAATACAAAAATATCCTTTAAATAAATCAAAATTTATTCCTGTATCCACATCTATCAGTCATGAGAAAACTAGAAGTTGTTCTCCAGATTTAAAATTTTTTGTTAAAAATACTGTTACAAACAAGAACCAGAGTCCATCTAATAACAATTACCATTCCTTTGATGGGAAAATTTTTCACAACAACATTAGTTTCTCAAGGCAACCTAGATCACAGTCAATTTCAGAATATTTTAGTAAACAGTCAAACTCACATGGTCAAAATTTCCAAAAGTCAACGTGTAAAACTATAAATCAACAATCCAAGACTCCAGATAGGAGTGATGGATTTTAGATGATGTTTAAAGTGTAAGATGAATATGGTAAACCCAAGACCATTAAGGCTTGGGTCCCACAAACTAACTAATCTATTTTTGTTTGTGCAGGAGCTACTAAGAAGGGCTATCAACTTGTGGTATGTTGACAACAGTTGCTCTAGGCACATGACAGGGGATGTGAGCTTGTTGTTTGAGTTAGAATATTATGATGGTGGGCATGTAAATTTTGCAGGGGCAAAAGGGGGAAAAATATCAGGAAGAGGAAAAGTTTCAAATGGGAATATCACACTAGATAAAGTGAACTATGTCGAGGAACTACAACACAACCTTATGAGTGTCTCATAAGTCTGTGACAAGGGTCATTCAGTCCTTTTTAACAAGAGTGAAGCTTTAGTACTGAAACCTGGATTTAAAATTTCTGATGACTGGTTGGTTATGAGAGCTCCAAGAAGAAATGACACATATGTCATGGATATGGGTAATATGGACTCAAATTCAGAAGTTACATGCTTAGTTTCTAAGGCCTCTGAAGCTGATTCTATGTTGTAGCACAGAAGAATGGGACATATTCACTTCAGAAAAATGAATTACATTATCAAAAATGAACTGGTGAGAGGTGTTCCAGTGCAAAGATTTCACATTGAAGATAAGTTCCTTCCTTGTCTTAAAGGAAAACAGCATAAGAAGTCGCATAAACCAAAATCTGTAAACTCCATAGATGCTCCTTATGAACTACTTCACATGGACCTATTTGGGCCAGTGAATGTAAGAAGCATTGGTGGAAAGTATTATTGTCTGGTAGTAACAGATGATTATTCTAGGTATTCATGGGTTCTTTTCTTGGCTTCAAAAGATGAGACTACAGAATTGCTTATTGATCTTTTTACTAAGATGGAAAATGTTCATGAAGCTAAAATAAAAAGATTAAGGAGTGATAATGGTTCACAGTTTAAAAATCAAGTGATGAACTTATATTGTCTAAGGAAAGGTATAGATCATCAGTTCACAGCACCTTACAACCCTCAACAAAATGGGGTTGCTGAGAGGAAAAACAGAACACTTATTAAAGCTACAAGAACCATGCTCTCAGACTCAAAGCTTCCTGTACTTTTCTGGGGAGAAGCAGTGAATACAGCCTGCTATGTTTTGAATAAGGTATTAACTGTGAAATGATTTAACAAAACTTGTCGTGAACTACTGTTTAAGGTCAAACCCAACCTACAAGGGTTTGAACCTTTTGGATTACCATGCACTATTCTAAAGACCAGAAACAAGCAAAAGTTTGGTGAAGTTGCAGATGAAGGATACTTTCTGGGTTATGTTCCAGGAGCACCAAATAAAAGGGTATTTAATCTGAGAACTGGAAAAATTAAGGTTGTGTTCAATGTGGAAATTACTTCATACAAACCTCAGCAATCAACAAGTGGGCCAAAAATTCTTTATGACTATGAAAGTCTCTTCAAATCATTTAATCTTCCAGACTTATCTACTAAAGACAATTCTCAAGTAATACAAATTGTACTCAGTGAAGATGAAGGAGAGCCTTTCATGCCCAGCTCAAATATCACATTACCTGACATTCCAGAACCTACAAGGGATAGTGATTCTGAACCCATTCAGGGAGAGGGATTCACTAACCCTTTTGCTACTGTTCAGGGGGAGATTGGTTCTAATGTGGAAGATGATATTATTGTTGATTCCATTGTCACTTCTAGAATAAATAAAGATCATCCAGTAGAACAAATCCTTGGTGATCCAAATGCAGGAGTTCAGACAAGAAATTCTATAGCAGAAAACTCAGGACTGTTTGCTTCAATTCAGAAAACAGGTGTAATAAATGACTGTTTTTACAGTTGTTTTATTGCACAGTCTGAACCCAAAAATGTTTCCATGGCTTTGAAAGACAATGCTTGGGTTGAAGCAATGCAAGAGGAACTAGCTCAATTTAAAAAGCTGAAAGTGTGGGAGTTAGTTGATTTACCAGCAGCTGAAAAAGAAATCGGCACAAAATGGATTTTTAAATGCAAAAGGGATGACAGGGGTATAGTTATCAGAAATAAGGCACAACTGGTGGTTAAAGGCTTTAATCAGCAAGAAGGGATAGACTACAATGAGGTATTTGCACCGTAGCTAGGTTAGAGGCAATTCGTCTGTTTTTTGCTTTTGCTTCTTTTAAGGGTTTCAAGGTGTTTCAACTTGATGTCAAGAGTGCATTCTTATATGGGAAAGTACAAGAATTGGTGTATGTCTCTCAACCAGAAGGGTTTGTAGATCCAGATTTTCCAGATCGTGTGTACAAGCTTGATAAGGCATTGTATGGGTTGCATCAAGCACCTAGGGCATGGTATGAAACTTTGTCATCACACTTAATAGAAAATGGTTTTGAAAGAGGTCAAATTGACAGCATTTTATTCATCAAAAGAAAGAAAGCTGATTTTCTTCTAGTCCAAGTGTATGTAGATGATATAATATTTGGATCATCCAATGAGGAGATGTGTCATGATTTTGAGATGGTGATGAAAGGGAAGTTTGAAATGAGTGTTATGGGTGAGTTGTCTTACTTTCTAGGCCTTCAAGTTGAGCAGAAGAAAGATGGAATGTTTATACATCAATCAAAGTATGTATATGATATCATATCCAGATTCAAGATGGAGGATAGCACTGAATACAGCACACCTATTTGTGTGAACCTCAATCTTGGTCCAGATCATGAGAGTGAGGATGATGTTGATCCTACTCAATATAGGGCAATGATAGGTTCACTTATGTACTTAACTGCTTCAAGGCCAGATATCATGTTTGCAGTTTGTCTATGTGTAAGATTTCAAGCTAATCCTAAAGAGTCACATATGAAAGCTGTTAAGAGGATACTTAGGTATTTAAAAGGGAAACCTAAACTTGGTTTGTGGTATCCAAATGATAGTGATCTGGATTTGGTAGCTTATACTGACTCAAATTATGGAGGGTGCAAGTCAAACAGAAAGTCAACGACTAGTGGGTGTCAGTTCTTAGGAGGAAGAATAGTGTCTTGGCAGTGTAAGAAGCAATCTTGTGTATCTACCTCAACATGTGAAGCTGAATACATAGCTGCAGGTAGCTGCTGTTCACAAGTACTCTGGATCCAACAACAAATGCGGGACTACGGTTTGAATTTCTTTCGTACTCCTATTATGATAGATAATAATGCCACCATTTCAATCACTAATAATCCGGTTAAGCACAGTAAAACTAAGCATATTGACATACGTCATCATTTTATTAGAGATTGTGCTGAAAAGAAATTAATTGAACTTCATAAGGTTGACACACTTGATAACTTGGCTGACCTATACACAAAAGCTTTTGACAAGGCTCGGTTTGCTCTTTTAGTTGAACTCAATGGAATGAGAAATCCTGGATAATTTGTATTTATTTTTCTTTTTTATTTTTTCATGATGATCATAATAATAATAATAAATTTAAAAACAAAAAAAACAAAAACAAAAAAAAATTTCATAACATAAATGGAAAATTGGCAAAAAGAGACAGCACTTGGTAACAAGGAATTTTCAAATTGTGCTTTTGGAAATTGGTTATCACACAATAATTTTATATATCATGTAATTTAAACTAAAATCAACGTCATCTTATGGTGTACCAGAAATCCTGGATAATTTGTATTTATTTTTCTTTTTTATTTTTTCATAATGATCATAATAATAATAATATATTTAAAAACAAAAAAAACAAAAACAAAAACAAAAAAACAAAACAAAAAAAAAACAAAACAAAAAAAAATTCATAACATAAATGGAAAATTGGCAAAAAGAGACAGCACTTGGTAACAAGGAGTTTTCAAATTGTGCTTTTGGAAATTGGTTATCACACAATAATTTTATATATCATGTAATTTAAACTAAAATCAACGTCATCTTATGGTGTACCTGTAGGCAAACGGCAGAAACTCTCAACGTAATCATATGAATTACTTTCTTCAAGTTAAATACATGTGGGGCACATTTCTATGACATATGGGTTTTCTTTTAACCGTAAATATTGCGTGATCTTGATGTTTTAGTTGGTTATACTGCTATTTCATCTTTAGGAACTCAAAGACTTGTGTTCATCTTACCACACAGATTTCATGGCATGATAATACGAGTTATATATGTTAGACATATGATGTCCTCTTTGCGTGATTGGAAAATCCGACCTGAGACACAACATATGCACATGAAAGAACTGAACTGTTATTGTTAGACATATGTTGTTCTCTTTGTGTGATTGGAAAATCCGACCTGAGACACAACATATACACTTGAAAGAACTGAACTGTTATTTATTAGACATGTGCATTCCAAGGAACTGACTTGGATGAAATCAGTATAATCACCTACTCAAATGGATCTTTGTGCTTATGTGAGCAGAGGTATGTCATGCAATGGGACCCATTGATATTTCATTTTTTTATAAAACAAAAAAGACTTCATATGATGATTCCTTGTTGTGTTTCTGCTGTATGTTTAAGTGGATAAATATACTGGTAATCGTTTTGACTTGGTTTTGGTATAAATATTTATTTTAAATGGTAAATGGTGTTGTATTGGTTCTCAAGTAGTACTTTAAACTCTTTGTTTAGTGATTCTCACAAAAATAGGGTTTTTATCTATTTTATTCTTTTTTTTATTTTCTTTACTTTATTTGTTTTTATTTATTTTTTTACAAAAACCAAAAAGAATGTTCTGTTTTTGAGGATTTCTTATGACAAGGGGGAGACTTATGGTGCAAACGAGTTCATTATTTTTTTCTTTCTTCAGGTTTTTTGTCTTAAGTAATGAGTTTATATTATTGATCTTCTTGACACTGCTTATGGATCAGTCTGTCACACATTTGGATCGGATGGATCGGATACACAGATCGGGTTTTTGGGTCATCAGTTTAGATAAGTTTTTTTTCTTACTCTTTGAATGTATAGAAAAGAGATATAGCAAGAGAGTAGGAATGATTGTTAAAGGGAAAGATATATGATCGGTGATCAGGGAGAAAGGGAATCACGATTGAGAGAGAAGGAGAAAAATAATCAGAGAGTGGCTGAGTGATTTTTCTTGTGAGATCTTGAGTGATTGTGTAAACAGCTTGTTTATAATCATAGAATATTTGAATCTCATATTTCTTGTTGGTTTATTGTTTCTATACGTCAAACCTAGAAAGGGGATTCCGCACCCTTTATAGGTTATCGCTTTGTTATTCGATATTTTGGTAAATTGAGGAATTAGGGACTTACAAAGCAAAATGAAGATAGTGTCATAGGTACAATACATACATTTCAAAACCTAAGAAAAGAAAAGTACATCAATCGCCACCTGGTGGCCTAGAGGGACCTGCCTCGTGATCTTGGGCTCGGGCTAGGAATGGTCGGCGGCGCTGTCCCTGATGAGTGGCTATCTCCAAAAGTACCTCCCCGATCCATGCTAGCTGGTCCTCAATACCAGAAACCCTGTCCTCTTATCGTCAGAGAGCTGTCATCTCCTCTGACTGCTGTGGTTGTGGTGGTTGAACTAGTGGTGCAACCCTCAATCGTCGCCTCGGAGGTCCCTCCTCATAGGCCGGTCGCGGTGCCCTCGGCACCTCTGTCATCTCCCTCACAAAATGCCCTGGCCTTGGCTGGTGGATCAAACGCATGTTCTCCAAAGCTCGCGCCGTCGTGCGAACTGGAGGAATCGCCGTCAAGGAGGCCATGGTCGCAGCAGTGAGCAACCTATAAGAACGGGCTAGGCGGGTGATATAGTGCCCACCGGCCAAGGGACTGCTGGTAGACGCACCCACTGCCTGGGTGGATAGAGAGACCGCTAAGGCGTACGGAAGGTGGAGGAATCTGCTAGGGTCAAGGAGCACCCACATATAAGTCATGTCCTCACCGGATACCTTCTTGCCCCCTTCCCTCTTCATGATAGAGGTAGTGATGATGCGGTGCATGAGCCGGTGAAGCGGGTTGCGGAGCTGGCTCTCCCTGGCCGACCCTGCCTCGAAATACACGTTGGACAATGTGGCCCAAATAACAGCGTTGGCATCCCGTGCGGGCTGCCCCTGAGTGCATGCGTGAAGGAACAGCGTCAAGTGCTGACTTTGTAGATCCGCCTCCGTATAAATGCCTGTGCGTCTCCCGAACGCCCTGAGACTGTACTTCTTGGGGACACCCCCAATCTGAATCGCACTAGCTTGGATCGGGCATCTGCCAAACCCGGTGCTTAACGAACCGTGGAGAGAAACTCCAAGAGAAACTCGGCGTAAAATATATCCTCCTGGTTGGCCATGAGCCTGTCCCAACCACGACAAGTGAATGTAGCCCCCTCATAGGTCCAAGTGCGGTTAAGAAAGGGCTCGATCGCGGCCCAGAGCCCTGCATCCCTGAGAATATCCCGATCAATGATCGTCGCCACGAGAACCCGACAACTAATAAGTGCATCTCTCCTCGAAACATACTCCTCAGAACTCTCCAGTCCCTCGGGGAACTGGAGAAAAGGATGATCACGTCTAAAAGCCATCTGCACAAAACAGCCACACAACACAAAATTTTTTTTTTCCAATTTTAGTCCTTATCCTCTCCACTGTACCGTGGCACGGCCCAAGAACCGGAGTGCGGCGCAGCAAGCGACTGTTGCGAAATCCAACCCTAATCTCACTGATTTTCGCCTGTTAACTCGATCCAAACATACTACAAGGTAGCCTAAGCATTGACTAGCCCCTCTAGGGTGATTATTTAGCAAACAAAACACCCTACGAGCCAGCATTGCCGATTTCTAAGTTTTTTTCAGTTTTTTGGAGAAATCAACCAATTTTGCAGCCTAATCGCTAGCTCTAACAAGTAAAAACTAGTTAGAATGACGTACCTCGATAATGCGAATGAAATGGACAAGAAAAATGCAAGAAAATCATCGGGTGATCGGAGCTCTGAGGCGCGGCGTGGGTTTGTGTGTGTGAGTAGTGAATGCGACGTACCTTTTTAAAGAAGAAAACCGACCGATCGATTTCCGCATCGTGGATATGAGCAAACCACGGCGCGCGTGTTCCCAAATCAACCCCTGCGCATCGGGTTGGTTTACGATCCCACGGCGCGGTCCACAAAAATTCAAATTTCCTCATAATGACCCCACACTTGCCTCGGACCAATAACACCTGCAATGACAGTGATAATACCTTCCTACTTACTCCTAAGAAATACAGTACTTACCTATAAGAGATGGGTTGCCTCCCAACAAGAGCTAAGTTTAACGTCTTCATCCAGACGGAGAGTCATTCTACA
This sequence comes from Cichorium intybus, assembly GCA_023525715.1. Classification (NCBI taxonomy): domain Eukaryota; kingdom Viridiplantae; phylum Streptophyta; class Magnoliopsida; order Asterales; family Asteraceae; genus Cichorium; species Cichorium intybus. Next base: position 90,588,566 of record CM042014.1, on the reverse strand, counting down.
GCTACGGTGGATCGTACGCCTTCTTCCTTTGCTGACTTTTAGTCACCACCGTCCCTTTGTTAACCCACTGCTCTTTAACTTTCCTGGGTCGGATGGCTTGTCGGTTATCCTGCTGCTGCCTGGTTGCGGTCTTCCGATGATTTCCCGCGAGTACTTGGAGGTAACTTTGAACCTCCAAGCTCGGTCCTTCCTTCTGCATCTCTTCAAAATCACCGGTTTGACGTGGAGCGTCCCCAATGCTGATCTCAGTAGTTGTTTTGCGCCTCGTTTGATGCTCACATATTGCGTGTTATCTTCGGTTTGAAATTTTGGCTTGCAGTACCAATAAAAATTTTCCAACCGAATGGGATCGGAAGGCAACATATCGGGATGCTTCCATATGTCCTCATCGATAGTATTTATTACATCTAATTTTCCATTCATGAAGGGATCATGAGTGGCGATAAAATCTTGTTTATTGTTTTCAAAAACCAACTCGTCGGCATCATCTTCTTGATCATCGTCCAACAGATGGATCGGAACCAAGAGTGAGCGACTGGTTTCGTCTGGTGGTGGTATAAAGTCACCCATCACCAGATCCTTATTTTCAAAATGCTCAAAATTTTCAAAAATTATAGGTTTGGGGGTAGTATTGTCATCTACAACCCCTTCCCCGATATTATCAACAACTTCAACAATTTCGAGAGTCGTTGGGCTGGGGTCTGCATGGTCACTTACAGCCCCCTCCACAACATCCGTGATGGTATGAATTCACTCATCACCAGCTCAACATTTCCAAAAACATCAAAAACATCAAAAGCTGTTGAGGGAGAAGTAGCATTGTCACCTACAACCTCGTCCTTAACAACTGTTTCGACCATCTCAGTGGTCTCTTGACTTTCCCAAGGTGTATGCCCTTCCATCACATATTCAGGTGATGCAAGTTCACACACATTATCATTGGTATTAAAATCACCCGCCTCAGGTTCTGGCGGGTATTTCCAACTTTTCTCTAACCTATCTAAAGAAGCTTGTACTCTTACAAGAGCATCTGCCTGATCCTTCTGAACTTGGTGGGTGTCAGCCATGAGGTCCAATATTTGGGCCCAAGTTACAGAATTTTCAAGTTGAGATGGCTCCTCGGTCCGCCATTCATTGTGATCGAATGATTCATTGTAGCAATCATCCTCGTAATAGTTGTCGGCCGGATTTTCATAATACTCATCATACTGATCCGGGTATATGTAATCATCCATTATAAGGATGTACACATACCAAAAATCAGCGAACTAAAATCAAACATAAAAAATCAGAAACTAAGTCTTACAGATCGCCTACTCTCAAGCTCACAACTCCCCGGCAACGGCGACAAAATTTGACACGCCTAGGTCGTCATGCGGTCAAAAATAGTAAAAATAACGTAACACACACTAGTATAGCGGTAATCAGGGTCGATCCACAGGAGTTACGTGATCAAGGTAGGCAACAGATTACCAACTGTAGTGTCACTCTACAGCCAGAGGATCTAGTTTCCTACTTTTTCCAAAAACAATCCCAAAATCCAATAAATCCAAAAACTAATTCTAATCCAATTCAACTCCTAAACTAACATGAGTTACTGAAATCAGAAAGTAAAGTCTAAATTCAGAAACACAATAACCATCCAACACAATCAAACATCCACAATTCACTCAAAAGCATAAAATACCGAAAAGAAAGCAATTCACACTAACCGAATGATTAAATATCAAACTCCGATCCACTTGTTCCAAAACAGAAAACATGAAATCCAGAAACTAAAAACTAATGCCAATGGTTGTCACACCCAAAAACACTAGCCAAATCTACTAAAACTACTAAACTAATTGGAAATTAAAAGAGAGAACATAAAATACCAAAGATGGCTGCTGAGAACTGAAACTCGGAGTCAAAGAAGCCTTGGGAGTCGTTCCTATGCCCGATGTTTGCTGCATTTTTCGACCTAAAACCCTCTATTTATACTTTTGAAAAATAAAAGACCGCGCCTCGCACAAGTAGAATCCGCGTCGCGCGTGCTGGTTTATCCCCGTTTTCTCGGCATTTGAATTTTCTCCACCGCCTCATTGCTGAGTCACTGCGTCGCGCCTTTGTTCATCCCGCGGCGCGCGTACGAATTCGACTGTTTTGTCTTTTCCTTCAAACTTCTTTCATTTTGTACACTTTTAGCCCCTGTTTACATTATTTCTTTCCAAACAAGCACTGACATAAAAAGTGAGAATACCACGGCATATATGATATAATTTCATCCCGAATAGGGCTCAACAATGACTAAAATATTTGATATTACTAAGCGTTGTCACAACAGCCCTATAACCGGTAGGCATTACATCACCCGCCTAGCCTGATCGTATGGCCTGCTGACTGCCGCGACCGTGGCGACTTTGACAGCGATACCGCCTCTACGCACATCAGCCCGATTCTTGGAGAACATGGGCCTTATTCATCAGCCGCACGCAGGACGATACGTGAGGGTGGCGACTGAGTCACCACGTGCACCAGGGGTTCAGCCAGAGCCAGCTCATCTAGCAAGGCGACGCCGGAGAGTCACCGCACCAGCAGAAAACCAGCCCCAGCCACAGTTGTCAGACGTGTTGAGTGCTGTTCGGGAGCTGGGTGAGAGGGTCACAGGCATTGAGGACCAGATGGCGTGGATTTGGGAGGTGCTATTGGAGATGGCTTCTTAGCAAGGGCGACACCCACGACCCTTTCCAGCCAGAGCACATGACCATGAGGCGGGTCCTTCCAGAGCACCACAGGCCGATTGATGTATCTTCTTTTCTTTTTCTTTTGAAATATTTGTACCAAACCTATGACACTATCGTATTTTTGTGTTTGTTTATATTTTAGTTGTGTGTTTGCATTTAATTTTTTTTGTGAGTGGTGCATGAAATACCGAAATGGGAATCTGTAGAGGAGTTGTTTCAGGCAAGTGTGGGGTCATTGTGCCCCTTCCACTTGCCATGATTACCAGCGTGTTTTACTGTTGCGCTACAACTCCTGAATTTTTGTAGCGTGAAAGGTTAGTGTTTCTGTAACCTGTGACAACCAAGTACCATCAAGCAGTCAACCGTCTAAGGAGTAACTCTTTCTCCCTTGTTTTGAATTAATTTTGTACAACGGGGGCGTTGTACGGTTTTAAGTGTGGGGTGTGGACGGTCGAAAGAGTGTTTTTGAAATTTTTGTGGGAAATGATCGATTCTCAAATTTTTTAGCAATTTTTCAAAATTTTTAATAGATTGTAATTTTGAAAAGAATAGTTTTGAATGTTATAACATTGGTTTTTTTCAAGAAATACTATTTACTTGTTATCATGCTATGAGTTTAGTAAGATAAGTTGAGTTTTAGTAGTTAGAAGATAGGGATATTTTAGGATTGGAATTTAGGAAGGAACGGTTAATCAGTGACCTTTTTTGTTCGAGCCGGTAGGTCTAAAATGGGTGGGGCTTATGCACCTTGCCACCTAAGATCGGCTAGTCTGGGATGGTATTTCTATAAGCTCGTTACACGAACAACATCGAAAGTCATGGATAGTTCTTTTATGCCCTTTAGAATCTGAATGAGTACGTACACTTCATTGTGGACAGAAAATTTGTAATCAAGGGTTCTTTAGAAAGTCATGAATCCCAAAGGATATTCTAGTTATGTTTTCAAAAACTATTCCATCTAACTCTGTGAACAATAAGTTTTGAAATTGAACACATTCAAAAATTGTTTGAGTCTTAGTTAAAATCTGTTAAAAACTCTCTTGCTTGGGGACAAGCAAGGCACAAAAGTGTGGGGTGTTTGACAACGCCTAGTAATATCAAGTATTTTAGTCATTGTTGAGCCTTATTCTTGGTGATTTTATATCATATATGTTGTGGTATTCTCACTTTTTTGTGTCAATGCTTGTTTGCAAAGAAAAGTCATAAACAGGGGTTAAACGCGTACAAAATGAAGAAGTTTGAAGATAAAGGCAATTTCAATCGTTTGAACACGCGCGTCGCGGGTATACATGTGGGCGCGCCGCACTGAGTCAACGATGAGGCGGTGGAAGAAATTCAAATGATGAGAAATCGGGGATAAGGCACGCGCACCGCGGTTTTGAGCTATGCGCGACGCGGTCACTAAAATTCCACAACTATAAATAGAAGTTTTTAGGTCGAAATCAGCAGGCAATGAACGACCCATAAGGTGGACTTAAGGCTTCTTTGACTCCAACTCTTGGACTTCAGCAACCATTCGTGGTATTTTATGTTTTTCAATTTAATTTCATTATTAGTTCAATTGTTCTTAGTTATTAGCTAAGTGTTTCTGGGTGTGACAACCAGTAGCAATAGGTTTTAGCTTTGATTTTTTGTTATTTACTGTTTTGAACCTTCTGGATTGGTGTTTAATAGAGTTAATCATTCAGTTCATGTTGGTTTTCTTATTTTACCTTTATTTATGTGTGATTGCTTTGGATGTGTTTGGATTGTTCTTGTTGTTTCTGGATTTGGATCATACTTCCTGATTTCAGTAAACAACTTTAGTTTAGAAATTGATTTGGTTTAGTTTGGTTGATGTTAGATTTAGTTTTTGGAATTGATTGGATTTTGGATTTTTGGATTGTTTTTGGGAAAGTAGAAGATTAGTCCCTCTGGCTGTAGTGTGATACTACAGTTGGTAATCTATCACTTATCTTGACCATGAAACTCCTGTGGATCGACCCTGACTACCACTGTACTAGTGTGAGTGAGGTATTATATTATTTTTGACCGCACGACGACCTAGGCGTGTCAACAACTCACCAGTAACGGTGCCAAAATTTGACAGCTACGCAGTTGTTGGTGCGGTCAAAGATACTAAACTTATACCTTACGACTCACTAGCTAGTGGCAATTAAGGGTCGAACCGTGGAGTCTGTGGTTGCTACTTTGTGTCGATAAACTGATCTACAGTTTCACTCTATAGACGGCGGATGAAGAACACGTGGGAAACGACTAAAAATCAACAAAACTGAAAAAAAAAACTTAATTCTAATTGTAGATCGAGAAAACTGTAAACTCAATGATTACTTTCATAAAATCAAACCAAAACCAAACATCCAAATCTAACAATCAAATATTTAGATATAAACTATCAACTACTCAAATCTACCAAAAGAATCTAAACTAAACATCACGTAATCGACGGAAATTCCAATTGCTGAATACCTTGATACCGAGTTGATAAAATGATAAAAATACCAAATATTTAACCAAACTATTGATTGCTACTGAAACACTGACGAAAACATTCTTTCGGATCCCCTCATGGTTCCCCGAGATGCCTCTAAAGTCGTACAGGGGCTCGGTATTTATAGTGGTGGAAAATCAGGTTCTCGAGGAGCGGACGGGCCTTTCCTGAGGCGCAGCCTCATCCAGATCCCGAATTCTCACTGTTTGAAATTGAAAATCTTGACTTTTGACTATTTGAGACATTAGCGTCGCTAACTTGAAAGGTAGCGGCGCTAATCCTGATTCTAGAAACGTCTTCATGCGTTCTGGAATTCAAAAATGAGGAATATCACACCTTGGCACATTAACAGCGGTAATCATAAGGATTAGCGTGGCTAATCCCTCGTGCTCCACTTCCTTTGTTCGTTTTGCTCCGTAACTTCTCCCAATTAGCATAAAACCCCTGCATTTACACTAAAAACATTTCCAATCACTTTGGCATGAATGTAAGTGATATTAGTCAATTAAGAAGGATAAACTAACTAAAACCCGACTCAATAACGACTATAATGCTTGACATTACTAGGCGTTATCAGTCGTGTCTCTAATGGTTCACATTCAAAAGTCCAAGTCATAAGGTTAATTATTTCTTAATTATCTTATTAAGAAAATCTCGCTATAAAACCTTAGAGAATGATTATAGATTCTGCTTGAAAGAGAAGAGAAAAACCCAAAAGAATGTCTACTCTAGATTTGGCGCAAGTTATGAGGCTCCAGGAGGGGGTATTTATAGCCTTAAGGGTGATTAAGGCTAAACCTTAAAGATAAGTCTTATTTGAATTTAAACCGGATAAACCTTTTATCTTTGAATTCAAAACCCTTTTAGCTGTCAGATATAACTTTTATATATTTTTTATTATTTTCGAAATTAAGGATTTGTGTCCCTTAATTTCGTCCAAATTCAACTATTGAACAATTACAATTCAGCCCCTGCACTTTTAATTAATCTCAGATTAATTTAAATTAATTCCAATTAATTCTAATTAATTCCAAACTAGTTGTTAATTAATTTATCATCATATAATAAATTAATAAACTATTTATTTCTCTATTTCTATTAACCTAATACCATTTGGACTACTGAAGACAACCCAAAAGGACTATGCTACTATCAATTCAAGTATATACCAATTATAGTTATGGGTTTAGACATCTAATCCAACAGTTTTGCGTTGCTACCATCAGCTTTTAGCGTCGCTATAATCGTGACATCTCTTGCTAAACTCGTGTGACATCGATCCACAACATCGCTAGGGTTTAACCATCGTTACAGTGTGAAAACAGAGTTTTAAAAAATGTATTTGTTTTAACTTATCCGATACCAAAATGTAATAAATCAATAAGTTGTTTTTTAGTGTTTGACAAACGGTGTTTATGTGTGGAATACGAAATGACTTATCAAAAACTGCTAAATAAGTCGATATAAGTAAGGATGTAGTAACGTATAAAAAACTGCTTATTTAAGCAAATAAGTATTTATAAAATATGTTAATACAAACACTTAAAACTGCTTATTACCGGTATTAAAACACAATAAATCAATAAACATTTCAAATAAGCAATCCAATACAAGTTGGGGCTAGTTCACTTGGCTAACAAGGTGATTACTAACAAGGAGGTCATGGGTTCAAACCCTGGCACTAACATAACAAGGAGTAGTTTAGGAGTAGGAGTAGGATAGATTTGCCGTTCAAAAAAAAAAAAAAAAAAAAAAAAAAAAAAAAAAAAAAAAAAAAAAAACCTAAATAATTTAATGAATAGCGAGAGAAAGCATGTACTTTAGGCCACTGATTACATATGGGTCGCTTAACGTCCCGCCTCGGCCATACAACTCTATCCATTTTGTATCCCTCTTCAGTGAACAAAGTGCAGACCTTTTTCAATCGACACTTGTTCCTGCTTTCTTTACGATGCGTAATTTTCATACATTTTCATCTCGTAACCCTGATAATTCGCTCTTACAACTCCACCCATTTTGCGTGTCTGGATTCGGATTCTATAAATTTTGCGAATGGAAGAAAAGGGGCAGTATTTTATTCCCAAATCGAGCTGTGGAGAGAGATTCGGAGTTCGAATTCGACCCAGATAAGGCCCGAGAAGCCCTAAGGAAGCTTGACCAACAGCTTGATCGTATCTCTCAGAAACCAACAACCCCTGTTCCCAAAATCAAAGGTAATTCATCAATTGTTTATCTCCCCATTTATAGAACTTTAACATGAAAGGGACATGTAATACAATAGATGAAGCGAGTTCTTAATCTGTACGTTCGCAAATTGTTGCAGCTTCGAGCCCATATGATACAAGAGATCAATCGACAAAAGATCTTCCAGATACGGGGTCGTTTCTACCATACGCTGCTTTTGGGCTTCTTATATTCACCATATTTTATAACATACTGTTTATAAACGTAATAAAACCATCAATAGATGGACCAGAAGTTGAAAAATCTCCTGCTGGATTATCGATTATGAAACAAATCTTGAAAGCGGAGTTACTGCCTTCAATTCAGCTTCAACAATCTCCAGCGGTATCCGTACAACCATGAACTTACATTTTGCTTATGGTTAGCAAGTGACAGGTTTTCATGAGTGTAATATAGGCATTTTATGATGTAGAGAGATTTGGCATTCATAATTATGTGTTGAATTTATAGATCATAATGAAATGAAATACGAATTTTGAAAGATGACCTATAGAGTGTGTTTTGTTATGTTTTATTCATAATAGAAACTTAATTACACTTTTACTGATAATTACAACATATAACCTGAAACTTGTGTGATTTTATAGGTTTCATGTTATATATTGCTATTATTGGTGAAGAGATATAACTTATTAGTACGTTTCTATTATGGGTAAGTAATTGTTAAGTACGTTACTGTTTTGTGTAAAGATATGCAAGTATGTTGTTATTATAGGTAAAATAAGTAAATTACACTTTACATATATTGGTAAAATAAGGAAATGTAAGTAGATTGTTATTATGTGTAAAATAAAAGTATATTTCCTATATTGGTAAAGTAACGAAAGTATGTTGCTATTTCCCATAATTTGCCTCACTTCTTTACCAATGATGACAAGCATAAGATGAAACTTTTAACAAAATGTAACTACATTGCTATTATGTGAAAAAATAGTATTTTATTTTTTACCTATAATAGCAACATACTTACATTTCTTTACATAATAACACCTGGATGACATTTAACAAAATTTTAAGTTAAATCACTGCAAACTATAGAGGTGTTTCTTTTTTACTTAATATAGAAAGAATGACCTAATAGAGAAAGTTAGGGAAAGGTGGTTTTCCATTTAAGTCCTAATTTTTACAAATTTGCCCTCATGTTTATAAAACATCCATTGCCCCCAATGTGCCTTCTTTTTCTCAAATATTATCATAAACATCAGTTAGTTGGTAAACACATTATACTAACATTCCTTAATTGAAAAAAAAACCATGGCATAACACTCTTTAGATAACTAAATACACCATAAAACATCTCAAAAGAGTCCATAAGAAGAAATTTTTATTTGAACAAAAGAAGATTATACAATAGAATGTCAAAAAGAATCTCACCAAATTGAGCGAAAGTCGCAAACATACGCAACAACATGAAAAACAAATTCCGAGAAAATATGATGCTTATAATACAACCTATTAGTTTTCGAGACTAGGTGGAGGACTAACGAACAAAAGGGTAATATAGTCTTTTAGGGTTTTCCCGGGAAAGGTGAATCCATCATCGAATTTGTATACCACATCTATCATTCTCGCGAGATTCAAAATAGGAGTTAGTAGAGCCACCGAGACCTCAGTGGGCTTCAAGCATCCCTCATTTATATCTTTCCATGCGTTTTCAATCATCTTCATGAGCTCTTTGATCGCCACTTCTTCGGAGACATTGTATTCCTTGATATAAGCATCCACACCCGTAGCCGATTGTCCTCGTTTTCTCTCAAACTATATTTACAATTTCCATCGTTAGAAGATTTGAAGTTATGATGGAGATACTGTTTTTTTTACTTAATAGACTTATTAGGGATATGGCTTAATCTGGAAAGCTATATATGAGTTTCTTTTGTTTTTTCATATCGCTAGAAACAACAAAGTAATAGAGCAAGTCAAGAAAATGAGACTTAAAGAATAGATATTGAGCTCATGGAGTTGTACCTGAAAAGTCATAACATCGTCTTGGAGTCTTGAAATCAACTCCGAAGCTTTCAAAATTTTCGGATGTGTTTCATACCAAGCAAGAGCCTCTTCATCTGCAATCGCACCCATTCCCACCAATGCGGATTTTGAAATGACATTATAAGCCGAAGTAATCAAACCATTCTTCATATACTCGGGAAATGTCGCCACATAACCGTTGTGTAACCATTCCGCCTCTTCAAGATACCCTCTCGCGATTTCTTGAAACTGGTTTCATTAAGTCACAAGAAAGTTAGTCTCATTTGTAAATGTTACCATTTATATCCAATTAATAAAGATAAATGAAAACATGAAATCATATATACCGCTTGTTTCGAAGCGTGGACACTAAACGCTCTTCCGTCCTTTGAGTATTCTTTCTCGAGGTCATCATATTCGTTGAGGAGAATTCTGTAGAACGGTTTGATATATTCGGGAAGCTGGTCAATCGCGCTAATTTCCCACCTACATGTCAAAATTATGTTAAAAATGAATCCATTTATACCGAAAAGGTGCAACAACCACTACTAGCAGCCTACACGACATTGTCCCAAAAACATCATTCGATGTAAATTGAGTACATAACAGTCTGTTACCTAGCTGACATAAGAGTCCAGTGCCCCAAAAGAAGTCCAATCCACATTGGAATCCAAATTGTTGTATCATGGCAAAATGAATTTATTTTGATGTATTGAAGATAAAACTTCCAATGTTTTTGCATATAAAATACCTATTAATCGCATCTGTGATCGATCGGATCTCGTCAATTGTAGCATACGCGTCATACGTATCGTCTAAAACCACCAAGAACAATGTGATTTTAGTGGCTATGATACGTGCCCGAGAGTAATACGGCTCAAAATATAACCCCAAAATCCATAGGTATATCTCCGGTACTCTATCTCTTATGTAAGGGACGGATTGTTGGAATTGCATATCTTTCCACCACCTAAAACACAAAACAAATTATTTTTATCAACTTAGCAACAATTTAATTCACAAAGTCATAGTTTCAAATGAAAACTTACTGTGAGACAAGTCGTAGTTCTTCTTTTTGTTGTAGTTGCAAATAGTTGAAGTGGACTTTAGCTAGCTTTACAACCGACTCATGGCTTGAAAAATCTTCTTCGTGTGTGATAAAATATAGTCGTGCCTCTACCATTGGCATTCCAGTGTGGAAGGGTCTTTTTAAGACTTGGTTCACTTGGCGTGCAAGATCTCCTTCAAGTGTGGTTACGATTTTTTTAAGGTGAGCTTCGGTGAATGCTAAAGCTTCATCTAAGATATCTTCACCGTGTAGCCTTAAGTGAGCTGATTCGTATAGACTCAACATACCCTTCACGTCTTTTGTTACATCATCCGTGAATGTACCCGTAGTACTGTCCTTGAACTTTTTAAACACATCTGCATAAGTCATTCAACTAATGTTAGACTAGACTGGACTAAACTAAACAAAATGAATAGTACTGGATGATGACATTTATGTCTTTTGTACAAACGTGATCAGATCCTCGTTTTTGTCTCACCTTTTTTAAGGACATATTGTCATGTAACTAGCCCTTAAGTTGACAAAACTAGACTAGATTGGACACTCTACGATTATTTCCAACTATGAAAACTAAAAAGAAAAGTAATAATAATAAAAGTAAGATTTTTGCATAGACGATAGAAAAGGTGTCTCTGTCATATCCTGGTTTACATTTTTTTTGGAACAAGATATTATATTTTTTTTCCGTAGTGTTCAAACTTTAATGTATCATGGTCATTGGAATTATATAATAAAGTATATATGAAACACTTGACCAAAAAGTTTTTGGACACTACTAGAACTACACGTTACCCAAATCTAAAAAACCTGATATTTTATAAATAAAAACAGGTTGGTTTTGGTTCCGATGTCGATTAAATAAATAATAACCATTAAAATCCAGTTGAATAAACAAAAGACGGAACTTAATTAGTTAATTTGAAACAAAACTTCTAAAATTAAAATTTTTGAAAAACTTCAATGACTGAAAAAAATATATCTTGTAAGCTCAGATGTCAAATCATATACATAGAGTTATCGACGAATTTTTAGTAAACTTGGGACGATAAAATTGACTTGCAAAGACTTTCTAAAATTTAAAACAAAAAAATATTGCAACTTTTCCCAGGATAAAAAATTATGCCAAACAAAACACCGCAACATGTTTCGTAAAAGTTTCATTAATTTCAAGGCAAAATGTCTTACCAGAAGAAATTTTATAACCATGGTGTCTGAAAACTTGAAATTGTACTGCAATAGTGTACAAATCAACTTGTTCGTAATACTGTAAGTCAATCTTCTCGAAGAGTTTGTTGAGTTCGGCATCAATCTCATCTGGATAAAGATACGACAAACCAAGACGGTGCACTGAATAAATCAATTTCAGTTTTGTGTTTGCATCAATGGTAGTGTCGGTTATTAAACTCTTCACTGCTGCTTTTGGTTCTTCAAGTGCATTTGCATATGCTTCCAATTGCTGTGGCCACAAATAGGCATTTGAGATGAATCAGAACCAATGTTGATTATTTAGAGTGATGACGATTTGGTTATATGACTTTTGTATAAAACTGAACCGAAAAGTTCAAGTTTCTAGCTTATAAAACTGGTTCCGTTTATTTCGGTTATGATTTTTCTGTTTCTGGTTTGGATCTTATCGGTTTTTGACTTTTTTTTTTTTTTTTTTTTTTTTTTTTTTGATTTTTATGAACTAATGAAGCAATAACAAGAGAGATAGTATCGGTGGACTAGTTGAAGTCAAAATCCATGAAAGGAGAGGATGAGATCTTTGTTGTATTTCACAATATATAATGGTAAAAAACATGCATTCTACAATTTTATATTTGAAACACAAGTATAATTAAAGTATAATGAACGTTACGTTTTTTCAAAATAGTTTGGTTTTTGGTAATTTTTTATTTTTGGTTTGGATTGAGTTTCGGTTTTCATGCACATTTGCATCACCCATTGCTCGAATTCGAGAAGTTGGGCAGTATAATAATAGTTGAATCTTTCTTATCCTTTTTTACAAAGCCAAACTACTCATTTAATTGAAATAGTATAGTGTCAAACTTTTATCCTTGTACACCTATCTAGCTTAGAAGAATACATCTTTTATAAAGTTATAAAATAAAGTACCAATAAGTAAATCAAAAATAAAATATTATGGCCTTATGGAGAATAGTTGGTACTTTTTGACAAAAAAATAATATTAAATCACTACAAGATGGGATCCATTAAAATGCTTTTTTGTATCTTGCATTATTCCTATTATCCTATATATACTTTGAGATTAAGCAGTAAGCATCAAATCATTAACGAAATCTTACAGAGTTATCAAGAGAGAATGAGATGAAGCGATCAGCCCAGATCGAAGGTGGGAAGTTGGCCAAAGGTCGAACCGGCTCTGGAGTCGGTTGGACAGACAAGGGTCGGGGGCTGGTTAAGCCTCGAGGACTTGTGAGACTTCTTGGGCTGAGAACTGGCTCCCGACCATTGCTGCTGTTGTTTCTAACGAGAGCCATTTTTCGGATTGGATGATCTTTAATGAAACGATGGATATGAAAGTTTGGATGTTGAAGATGGTGTTGTGTTGAATGTTTATTATATAGAGTGAGTGAACACCTCGGTTTTGATTAGTTTATTGGTTGAATATTTGTAGGGTAGCGTTGAATTCCAACTAAGTAGACCGTCTACTTAGTACTGCTCGAATATTTTATTCTTAAATATGCCAGCCGCCTCACAATGTATTGGAGACATTTGTCTTGACTCTAGTGTGTCTTGTGGAAATGAATTTTGGTGACAAAAGCCCGTGTATGACCCACTGGAAAATGATAGATGCAAATGCAATGCACCTGTTGTTTTTTATTATTTGCGTAATAGTTTATGATTTACATCGATTGGCTTTTGTATGCATTCGTATATTTTATATGCTAGCTTCGTCTATTATCAGTTAAATCTTATAAATAATTTAAAAACAATAGCGTTATCGAATATTACTGGAGTTTTTTATATTTACTTTTTAAAAAAATAAAAATTAATGTATTTGTTTAGCTAAAATCAAGACAAATGAAACCAGAAAATTACAAATCATTTTTTGGATAAATCACAATCAGTTATGGTACCACTTTAAACTTGCAATTAGTTTATTTAAAGTTTTAAACTTGGACAAAATTATAGTCAATTTAATAATTTTTTATCTAATTAACATTAACTAACATTATGGGCAATTATAAATAAATAGAGTTTTGTACTATCGTATAGTAGTTTTAAAAAATATTTACCTATCCATAGTACTTTAAAAAATAATTACTAAAAGAGAGTAGAGCGAGTTTGACTATTTCTTAATCTTTTAACTATTTTTTTCAACTTATCACGTCATCGTCGTTGTTTCTGGCGACCGTCGTTATCTCCGACCACCACCATTTCTGCCGACCATAAAACACTGATAAGAAAACTTTGAATTTGAAAAATGCTTAAAATTAAATTTAAAACTATAAGCCAAAACATTCCCGATGGCTTAATATGGTTAGGAAGAAAATTAGATTTCGATAGCGACAGTCGCCAGAAACAACGACGATTTTATAATTCACAGAAACATAGTTTTATTGAGAGATCTGGCAAGAACATTCGTTCCATAAACATCAAATCCTGGTTTGCAATCTTATAATTCACAGAAACATAGGTTTAATGACAGATCTAGAAAGAACATTTGTTCCATGAACATCACTAACAACCTTTGGAGCTTGACTCGGTTAGGAGACGTGATCCCAAACTGTCGGATATTGAACACAAAATCATTATCCTTTGAATTACTTTCCTTACCTGCATTTTCCCTATCACATGCACATCCATGTCTTACAACGGCACACATCCAATATATTTCTTTAGGTTTTGCGATCTAGGGAATACCATAGCATTAAGTAAACAGGTTTTGCAAGTATAGTAATCCATCATGGCCGTTTATGGAAGAAGATTGTCGGAAAATACCAAACGGAAACAAAATCACCTAGAGAATGGAGAGAGAAGTTGAGACGGTAGCCATTGGATTTTGGGGTGTACCGATTCCGGCAAAGATCAAACTATAAACAGAGAATTGAGTTTACCATTTCCGGTTGACAAGTAACAACGACGGGGAGAAGAGAGGCGGTGAAGATTGGGGACCAATTTCTATTTTTTTAATAAAAATATTACTTTTACCACTTTTTGGTAATTAATGTACAAACTACCACAGTTTGGTAATTATTTTTTTAGAACACCATTATTCGGTAAAAAACTCAAATAAATAAACCATTTACTTGAAATTTTAATTGTCAATCAAAAGATATAATCTTAGATACTGTTGAAAAATAATTAGATTCAGAAAATGCAGTTTATATATTTCTTAAATGATAATTCAATAAAAATATATATATATTTTAAGAAAATTAAAAATTTCATTAATACTATTTAATAGAGAAATATTCAATAAAGAACCAATAAAAAATAAAGAACCAATGACGTGATTTCATACAAACATTTATCTTATTTACAACGTACGCACCAAATGACAAGAATTATTATTATTATTATTATTATTATTATTGTTATTATTATTATTAATAATTTTTAATACTTATTTTCTATTGGAAAAATCGAATATACCAAAATTCATATATATATATATATATATATATATATATATATATATATATATATATATATATATATATATATATATATATATATATATATATATATATATATATATATATATATATATATATATATATATATATATATATATATATATATATATATATATATATATGGTTAGGTTCAATGAAAAACCAAAAATAAACAAGGAACCAATCCTACGGCCAGAATGCAAAATATCGACGACCAGCGATAAGGATGTAAAATTCTTAATTGGACGCGCATGTAGCGGATCATATCAAAAAATGCGCTTCGTTTCTTATGTTTTTTTTTTAATTTTTAAGCTTATTCTTTTTTCGAAAAAAAACTAATTATACCAAAATTCATAATTTTTAATCCTCTATAAATAGAGATCTATATTGATATACATATTTTTTGCTTTTTTTTACTTCAAGTTCGTCCAGATTCACCTTGTGAACCTGAACTGATATTAAAACATTGACATAGTAAAAACATGTGAAATTTAAGTAAATCATTTATGAATCTCAGTTAATTCAATTGTATATGATATTAAAACATTGAAATAGTAAAAACATAAGTGATTTTTCTTAAAATCACATCTGAATTTAAAAATATTTTTAAGTTTACATAAGTTGTTATTAAATGATTAACAATTATTGAAAAAATGAATTCATTGATTGTTGGGGTACAAAGGCCCTATATGGATCGATGTTTGCAAGCTTGGTCGGCCCATTGTAAAACCTTGTTTATTGGGCATTGCCCTAATTTGTAGCCTACCTATATATAGTCTAGTTGTAGTCACTTGTTAGGTAGAGCTCACAATGTGAGGTGTGTGTGTGTGTTTTATGCTCATCCTAGTGATTGGAGCATTATCTTTTGTACATCTCACATATTTGATAGTTAATCATTCGGCACCTTGGATATTTGATTCGATCTTTACGTTATTATTATTCCGTACATGTCAAATCCGACTTTACATTGATCATTTACATATGAAATATATTCCTTACAAATTTAATACAGTTTATATTCACATTGCGAATTCTAACTGATTCTTGTTTTATATATGTTAATTCATATATAAATGGTAATTGTACTTGATTTTTTTCAAAAACAAAATTATCATCCTTATGTGAAATTTAAGCAAATTAATTTGTGAATCTAAATTAATTCATTTGTGTATGATCAAAAGGTTAAAAATAGTATGCATCTAGTTTTAGATATATTAATTCACATATAAATGATAACTGTACCCCATTTTTAGCAATTTTCTGTTTATTCGTGTATAAGTTTAAGTAAATTAATTTGTGAATCTTAGATAATTCAATTGTATATTACAAAATATTGAAATTGTAAAGAATATAAACGAATTTACTTAAATTAAATATGAAAATATAGTGAGATTCACGTCTGAATCTAAAAGTTTATTTAAATTCACATAAGTTGTTATTGAATGATCAATGATTGTTGAAAAAAAATTAATTTCAATGATCATTTACATGTGAATAATCTTCTGTAAAACTTGTTATAATTCAGATTCACATTGATTAAGTGCTGTGAATCTGAACAAGATTTTTGAATATATATTTTTTTCGTTTTTACTATATTGATATGGATGTCTATTGAAAGATAATAAAAAATTATGAATTTTGATATATTCGATTTTTTATTTCGATAAAAAATAAGCTCTGAAAATAAAAAATAAATAAATAACGAATTAGATTTTTTGGAATTATCCGCTACATGCGCGTTAAATTAAGAAATTTATAACATTATCTTCAGCCGTCGATCATTTGAATTCCGACGCTCACGATTGGTTCATTGGGTCCTAGTTTAGTTTTGGGTCTCTATTGAACTTATATATATATATATATATATATATATATATATATATATATATATATATATATATATATATATATATATATATATATATATATATATATATATATATATATATATATATATATATATATATATATATATATATATATATATATATACTAGTTGTGAGACCCGTGTATTACACGGGATGATACAAAAAAGTATTAATTAATAATACCTAAACATTAATAATTTTACATAAGAAATTTGTTTGTGTATCATAACATCTTTCTTTTGATTTTTACTATTACGACTTTGTATTTTGATAAATATAAATGATTATGAAAATGTCACCGGTACTAAAATTAAATTTACTATTATGATTGGAATCGTTCTTCAAAATATTATGACGTCAATTGACTCTCTATTGTCTCTCAAATCAATCTACACATTAAAAAATAAAATTATATTAAAAAACAGTTAATTTTGAAATTGAATGATAACAATTAATTTTGAAATTGAATAATAATTAAACCGATCATTAAGGAGTTAGAAACGTATCAAACCAATTAGTTTTTTTAAGAAATTTAAAATTATGAGAAAATGACATGTGGCTTTGAGTTACTTATTTATTAGGATATGATATATATATATATATATATATATATATATATATATATATATATATATATATATATATATATATATATATATATATATATATATATATATATTGTAACACCCGTTTCTCATACAAAGTATACCCAAAAATTTTCAAACAATTATACATTAAAATGGGTATACATGTACTCATATCACGGATCAAGATGTTATCATCACAAGTAATTATACAAAAGTTCCTTACAAATATTAACCAAGCATTACAAATAAATCAAATACGACTAAAGGACAAACTCTAAACTTGTCCGTCTTTTTTTATCACATGCCTTCCCCTATCACAGCTACAGATATCTGCAAAACAACATAACACTCAAGTGTAAGCTTATAAAGCTTAGTGAGAAATCTCAATCATACTTCACAATCTCTTTCAGTAAAATCTCTTATCATTCTTCTTTTGCTAGTCTCATTAGCAATATTCACTCTCTCTAAACTCTGAAACATGCAAACATATTAGCTTTACAAATACCAGCTAATTAGTAGTAATATCAGCTCAATAAATAAGTATCTCAACTGATACTACTCATAAACTAATCCCACATACTCGTATATACTCATTTCACTATCAATTATGCTCAATTATAACAATCATAATGGTTGTAGCAGTCAAACTCAAAGACTCTTTAACTCACTCACTCTTTCATATACTCTAATCTTATGCTCAAGTATAGGCTATAACTCGTCTCTTGTTATCCACAATTAACATAACCACTATAACTCTAAGCTACCGTAATATCAATACAACACACATATATGTACAACATATATATTAACTCAATCTTTATGATTATCTCAGTCATTTAGTATACTCATTCAAATCAAGTACTCGTATATATAACAGTGAATTCTAAACCTTGTTTAACTCATACAAATTGGTTATCTCAACCAATTAACATGTACCATAATTCAATTTAGATATAGTCAAACTATAAATATAGAATTATAACTACTCACCTAATATTGGCTTGGTACGTGGAACCCCCAATTTGCGCGTACCGGGCTTCTGTTCGCTAGACTTGGTTGTAACAGCACAGTCAATATCAATTCTCCAACATCCACAATCATCTCAACAACATCTAACTCAAAAGATGTAGTAATTGAAAGAGGAAAAAGGATATAAACGATGAATATCAACTCTATATTTACCGAAACCCCCAAATCCGCGGTTGTACTCATTCAACCGTAGGAACTCGACAATAATCACACCAATAGCTCAAAAGACATCCACTAACAATCTACTAACAACGTATTTAACAAATTATAGCTAAATCACAAAAATTGAAGACTAGGGTTTAAAACCCCCAAAACCGAGAGATACTCACCTGGACAAATTAGGAAGCAAGAACACGTTTATGGGGTTAGATCCACGCTTCTACATGTTTCCCCATGAACCTTTAGGCTTGATTTCACTCAAAATCGCCATTTGGAGCTCTCAAATTCGAAAAAGAACGATTTCCCTTCGAAATGGGTTTGCTGCGTTTTTATAGTCTGCACACGTAACCCGACCCGGGTTGCAGAACCCGACCCGGGTTGCAGAACTCGACCCGGGTTCATTTACGAAAAAATGTTCGATTTACTCCTTGGGTGCAGCACGATCCGGGTTGATTGACACGACCCGGGTTCCTTTCCGACACGACCCGGTTTACTCAACACGACCCGGGTTGGCTCTTTTGACATTTTCCAAACTCAAACTTCTCCCAAAATGTCCTCTAACCACACTAACACATATAACAACTTAAATAATCTTAATTACACTAAGATTAACATTACTTTACCATAATTTAATGTTACGGTATTACAAGTTCTTACCCCCTTCAAAAGATTCCGTCCTCGGAATCTCTTGTAATAGGTATGCTTTATACAACCAACTTACCATCGTAATCACACATCACATACAATAATGATGTTATCATCTCATCATCTCATATGACATGTACATAGTGTCGCATCTTATTTACTCATAATATAGCTATAGAACTCAAGCTTCCTCGATTCACATTACATTTAGAAACTTTCTCACTCGACTTCTATTTCCGCAAAATCTTAACGCCCGCCATTATTCTCGTAAGATGATCTCTATAACCATATTGGTTGTTACCATTTCACGTGGACAACCACTCACTCTTTCAGGGCACTCCCTTGTTATAGCTTTGCCGGTACGAAGGTATCTCACCTCACTCTTCAAGTGAAACTCCAATCACTATCATCACTTACACACACCTATATCTATGGTTCACATCGAGCCATATTCTCAGCGTACCATCCACTCTTTCTATAACATTAATCTCAATAACTATTTGAGATTCAACTTCCGTTTCCAATCTCCTTAAAATGGTTTACTCTAACTCAATAAGGAAAACGGTCTCACCGATTCCAAGCTCACATTCTCTCTCAATTTACTCCTCATATTGCAACATGTCAATAATTGATTTCTCATCAACATAGCTCATAAATACTAGGATAAAAATCCAGAAATAACAAAATATTATAAACTATCTCGAGTTTCACTCACGCCTCCTCTGAATTTGTTATTTAACTCTCGACACTTTAGTCACACAAGACCCGTTTTAGTTGTCTCATCACCACAACCGACTTCAACTTCTCTGAAAACGCATTCATCTCTGCTCCCTCCTCATCACACATATTAGGTTTTCACCCAATATACAATTAACAATCTTCCACCAATTAACTCCTTTTTATCTCAGTTCAACAGCATACCTCATGCTGTTTCTCTCGATGTACTCACTTATTACCTCCTCACTTATGTGGACAATCCACATCACGCTCTCACTCAATCGATAATCATAACGAACTCAGTAATTTATTATCAAATAAATTTTCAACATAATCGCATATATTTCTCCCAACACATCATCAGTAAGAATTATCCCCTCGCCATTTCTTTGTCATTCTCATTTAAATTTCTAATTTATCATAATGACACAAAATAAATCATACATACATACGACTCACCGTAATCTCTACACACAACTCGTAAAGAATTTATAATGTCAACACCGCAATCTCTACGGTGAGATCATATCTTATCGCTCTACTAACTTATTAATCTCAAGAAAATAACTCAACATTATTATAACAAAATCTACTATCCATCGTCTCATACGAATAAGTAATTTTGTTATCTCGACATTCACAATTTTCTCTCATTGGCAGTAACCGATTTGATTGCTAAGGAACGAATCCTATCAATCACAATCACAATTACTTTCCTCCTCTTTTTAACTCATAACTTTTCATCATGCATTTATAGAATTCTGTCTCATTCAACATGAAAGAGATCTCACACATTCTCAACATGAATAAGTGACAAACACACTTACTCACAACAACATTTCTTAACAGTATTACTCACTGTACTATCTCACAGTACTCCAGTACTGTTACTCAACCTCTGATTCGTCCTCATCTCAACCCACAAAATCTCGAGTCACACAAGCCCACCTCTGCACCATACATATCCATACTCAAGGATAGTATAATCTCAACACTCTACATCACTACACAGTGCATAATTTTTTACACACAAGTACAACACAATAACGCCTCTCCATTTCAGTTCATCGTATTCGTACTTTCCTCTGGTATCATTATTCAACACCGTTTTACTGTACCTCGTACCGTCCTTCAAACTCGCCATTTAATGCTATCTCACGGTACCTCGAACTGTTCTCTGAATTCAATCCATCTCCTCTTTGACTCTAGCGGGTCTCCTTTACGGTCTCAATTCATAAAGACTCACCGTCACTCCTCCTTTGGTTTGAGTCACAAAGCTCCTTACTACTCTAACCACAAGTTACTCATTTGTGGTTCCACATAAATATATGGTCTCAACCTCAACTACTCAATATGTGACCCCACAGAATATGTGGTCTCAATCACATTTACTCATTATGTGGCCTCATAAAATATGTGGTCTCAACCACTTTACTCGATATGTGGCCCCACAAAATATGATGTCTCAACCACTTTACTCAATATATGGCCCACAAAATATGTGGTCTCAACCACTTTACTCAGCAATTAACTCAATCTCTAGGCCAATAAGGCCTACATGAACCACTCTAGGTTCTCTCAATTATAACCACAAGATACTCTTTATGTGGTTACTCAAATGTCATTTGACATTTCTTTCACAAATATCTCATTATGTGACAACTCCAAACCACACAATTCAACACTCAGCATGTCAACTCATAATCAGCTATAGTGTGCAATCAACTACACACTCACTGTCTTTCTCAACTCCTACTCTTTTGGCTATCTCAACCATTCATTTTGATCAATTAATATGTGGTCTCAACCACATAGTACTCGTACACAGAAATCTCGACACATATGTGAAACAACAAACACTATATATATATATATATATATAATATTATAATTTATATATTTTTCACCATGTATATACTCATTATACACTCTTCTCAATGGTTGCTAAGTATTTGCTAAGCAACCACTTATAATCTCAATTATACATAATCACAAAGCACTCGTTATGTGATATGTAAATCTTACCTCAAGTGGACACGAGATTCTCATATCGATGCCAATTACTATATTTTTATAACCACAATTCTCTAACACATGTAATTTCAATTGATCTTTTATGTGTCCACATGTTTTACACATAATCTATTACATGTATTATCAACAATTTAAATACGCGCCACACGTTACAACTAACATGTTAAGTAAAATTACTTACATACCTCATAGCGACAAAATCTCGTCTCCTCATTAGTTGAAACTTGCGTACTTCGGCTTTCAACTCTTGAGTGTACTCGGCTACATTCACATATCTAAACTCTTAGCTCATGCTCGGCTTATGCTCATACTCTTTCTCATCATCAGTTGGAATTTTGCCTCAACCGGGATCTCATCTCATCATCAGCTGGAATCTCGCCATTAGCTCGGATCTCATTTCAATTAGTATCACATCTCGTATTCAGTTGACATCTCATTATCAACTGAAATTTTTGTCTCCTCGTTAGTTGATATCTCATATCAACCAAAATCTCGTCTCATCATCTGCTGTAGGTCCAACCGACTGTGACCAATTTCTCAACTCATCCTTCATCTGTCTCAATACATGTATTCACACACAGAATATAACAAATAATAAATATGATAGAAGAGTTATACTCAACTCATACTCTAACATCTGCAGTGGTATCTTTTCCAAGCATGTGATAGGGGCTCTCTCCTCCTTGGTTCAGGTCTAGGACTCTATACTCAAAGACCTAGTTCACTTAAACCATACTCTGATACCAACTTGTAACACCCGTTTCTCATACAAAGTATACCCAAAAATTTTCAAACAATTATACATTAAAATGGGTATACTTGTACTCATATCACAAATCAAGATGTTATCATCACAAGTAATTATACAAAAGGTCCTTACAAATATTAACCAAGCATTACAAATAAATCAAATACGACTAAAGGACAAACTCTAAACTTGTCCGTCTTTCTTTATCACATACCTTCCCCTATCACAGCTACAGATACCGGCAAAACAACATAACACTCAAGTGTAAGCTTATAAAGCTTAGTGAGAAATCTCAATCATACTCTACAATCTCTTTCAGTAAAATCTCTTATCATTCTTTTTTTGCTAGTCTCATTAGCAATATTCACTCTCTCTAAACTCTAAAACCTGCAAACATATTAGCTTTACAAATACCAGCTAATTAGTAGTAATATCAGCTCAATAAATAAGTATCTCAACTGATACTACTCATAAACTAATCCTACATACTCATATATACTCATTTCACTATCAATTATGCTCAATTATAACAATCATAATGGTTGTAGCAATCAAACTCAAAGACTCTTTAACTCACTCACTCTTTCATATACTCTGATCTTATGCTCAAGTATAGGCTATAACTCGTCTCTTGTTATCCACAATTAACATAACCACTATAACTCTAAGCTACCGTAATATCAATACAACACACATATATGTACAACATATATATTAACTCAATCTCTATGATTATCTCAGTCATTTAGTATACTCATTCAAATCAAGTACTCGTATATATAACAGTGAATTCTAAACCTTGTTTAACTCATACAAATTGGTTATCTCAACCAATTAACATGTACCATAATTCAATTTATATATAGTCAAACTATAAATAATGAATTATAACTACTCACCTAATATTGGCTTAGTACGTGGAACCCCCAATTTGCACGTACCGGGCTTCTGTTCGCTAGACTTGGTTGTAACAGCACAGTCAATATCAATTCTCCAACATCCACAATCATCTCAACAACATCTAACTCAAAATATGTAGTAATTGAAAGAGGAAAAGGGATATAAACGATAAATATCAACTCTATATTACCGAAACCCCCAAATCCACGGTTGTACTCATTCAACCGTAGGAACTCGACAATAATCACACCAATAGCTCAAAAGACATCCACTAACAATCTACTAACAACGTATTTAACAAATTATAGCTAAATCACAAAAATTGAAGGCTAGGGTTTAAAACCCCCAAAACCGAGAGATACTCAACTCGACAAATTAGGAAGCAAGAACACGTTTACGGGGTTAGATCCACGCTTCTACATGTTTCCCCATGAACCTCTAGGTCTGATTTCACTCAAAATCGCCATTTGGAGCTCTCAAATTCGAAAAAAAAACGATTTCCCTTCAAAATGGGTTTGCTGCGTTTTTATAAGTCTGCACACGTAACCCGACCCGGGTTCATTTACGAAAAAATGTTCCGTTTACTCCTTGGGTGCAGCACGATCCGGGTTGATTGACATGACCCGGGTTCCTTTCGGACATGACCCGGTTTACTCAACACGACCCGGGTTGGCTCTTTTGACATTTTCCAAACTCAAACTTCTCCCAAAATGTCCTCTAACCACACTAACACATATAACAACTTAAATAATCTTTATTACACTAAGATTAACATTACTTTACCATAATTTAAAGTTACGATATTATATATATATATATATATATATATATATATATATATATATATATGTGTGTGTGTGTGTGCGTGTATGTGTGTGTGTTTGGTAAGGAATAAGCAAGTTGTAAACTCCACCTCTCAAGAACAAGATACGACCAAACAACCCTCGACGGTAAATACTCGACACATGATAACTTGCAGTAATAGATACAATAAGAATAAACAAAAGATCGACACAAAGAATTAAGTGGTTCACTCGATCACTAAATCAAGCTACGTCCACTATGGAACTAAAGAGATTTATACTATAACTGAATTCTATACAAATTACATGTATTTTCTACACTCAAATAATCCTACACACTCGTGATAATTGTTCTGGAGCCGGGAGATGAGTATATAAAGGATGGGTATAGAAAATGAGAAGATATGACAGATATTCTAGACATTGACTTTCTGCACATAGGTCAGCTAATGTGACAGTACAAGGAACTTACTGCAACAGTGAAACAGTGTACGGCTAGCGTGCTATGCAGACCAACTTCCTGACACATGTAGTCCTTTGTACTTCTACCAGAGGGACACTTTGGACCGGAGCAATGTTGCTCCTTGGTCTGGATAATGCCATTCTATGAATGACTTTCAACTGGTCGTCTTCGCTTCGCATCAATAATCATCTGAGGCAGAGCTTGCATTCTAAAGACTAACTGACCTTCTTCGGTCGTAGTAACTCCCCGGTTCGGATTAGACTCCACATACTCCACAATCTCCTACTTAGATACTGAGATCCATCAGACTCTCTCTAGTTCCTAGTCTTCGCCTTACTTCTGCAGAAGACCAGTTAAGTAATTCACAACTTCAACTTATCCAACGGGACCACCTTGGCGAACATATCTACAAGATTCTTCGTACCACGGATTTTCTTCAAGATGAACGTACCTTCAGCTTTTTGCTTTCGAATGAAGTGATACCAGATCTTGATGTGTTTCGTCTTGCCGTGAAACACTGCATTCTTTGCCAAGTGAATCGCACTATGATTGTCACAATCCAACACACAACCCTTCTGCTCCTGATCGAGTTTTGATAAAAAGTTCTTCAACCATAGCAGGACCTTGCTAGCTTCTGCTACTGTCATGTACTCTGCTTTGGTGGTTGAAACAACTACACTCTTTTTTAATCTATACATCCACCTGACTGCGGTTCCGCCAATTGTGAACACATAAATAATCGTGTTTTTCCTTGAATCCGCACAACCCCCGGATCTGCACCGGTAAAACCCTCAAGGACCACCTTCTGTCTTTTGTAAACTAAGGCTGCGTCCGAGGTTCCCCTCAAGTAGTAGAGCAGCCACTTGACACCTTCCCAATACTCTTTCCCCAGATTTGACATAAACCTACTGACGACTCCCACTTGACGTTCGGATTGTGGTTATCTTTACAAATGGAGAAAAAATCTCGTTGTAATCAACCCCTTCCTTCTGTTGGAACTCCTTGACCAGTAACCATGCTTTTTATCTCGTGCTACCATCAGCTTCGTCTTTGACCTGAAACACCCACTTTTTGGACAATGCCTTCTTTTTTGCTGGTAACTTGACAAGAGAACAGGTCTCGTTCTTGTCAAGTGAGCGTACCTCATCCTCTATTGCCTTCTTCCAGTGTACAAAATCTTTCATCCTCAAGGCTTCAGGATAAGATTCTGGTTCCCTATTTTTGGTCAGCAATAGGTAACTTGCTAACGCGGGGGATCAAACTGGAAGTCTTCTCTCTCTAGTGGATCTCTTGAGAATACCTGGAGCTGCAGCTCATGATTCACCATCTTTGCTTTAGTCTGAGGTGTTACCCTCCTCCTCGGACGAGCTCCCACTATCTTCGGCTCTCCTAGATGCTTCTTCATTTCTCTCACTGCTTTCGGAGTCCCTTCTTGACTCTTTCTCGGAAGGCATCGCATGATCATCTTTGGGTGTCTCTTCAAACACAACTTGCTCCTTTGTTTCGGATGGTTTGCTTCGATCAGTACCTGAGAAAGTGTCTTTGTACAAGGCATTCTCGTTGAATATCACATCCTGACTTATGATAACTCTTTGACTCTGGCTATCCTAGCATCGGTACCCCATGTTATCCATGCTATATCCAATAAAAAAGCACTTCTTCGACTTGGCCTCTAGCTTGTCTATCTCACTGTCCTTAGTCTTGACATATGAGACGCATCCGAACACTCTTAAGTGTTTCAAGAAAACCTCATGACTTTTTCATTCCTCTTTAGGAATCTTGAAACCCAAGGGGACTGAGGGTCCTCGGTTGATTAGCTAGGCAGCGGTGTTTACAGCATCTTCCCAGAACATCTTTGGCATCCCAACATGCAACCTCATGCTCTTCGCCGTTTCATTCAGAGTTATGTTCATCTGTTCTGCTATGCCATTTTGCTGAGGTGTTTCTAGGACCGTATTTAACATCTGGATCCCATGCTGAGTACAGTAAGCAGTGAATTCTCTACTGGTGTATTATCCCTCATTATCAAATTGAAGGCATTTGACCTTGAGACCTGTCTCGGTATCGACAGTAGCTCTCCATTTCTTAAAAGTGGCAAACACTTCAGATTTGTTTTTAAGGAAGTAACCCATACCTTCCTCGTTGAGTCATCAATGAAAGTGACATAGCAAAAATCCTCCGATCGAAGATACAAAGGTTGGTCCATGAACATCAGAGCGCATAAGAATGTGACCTTCTTCTGTTTACTAAATATGCAGGGCTCACAGAATTCTTCGGCGGCTACCTTAACCCCTGGAATCTTGCCCTTAGCAGCCAACATCTTCATTCCCTTTCCAGTGATGTGACTAAGTCTTTGGTGCCACATAGTAGAGATCTTCTGATCTCCTTCATCCGTGTTTATCTCGTCCGAGGAGTCTTCCACCATATACAAGGATCCTCGCTTTTGTCCACGAGCAACGACCATGTTGTCCTTCATTACTTTCCACTGATGCTTGCCAAACTCAACCTTGT
Organism: Cichorium intybus; assembly: GCA_023525715.1. NCBI lineage: Eukaryota > Viridiplantae > Streptophyta > Magnoliopsida > Asterales > Asteraceae > Cichorium > Cichorium intybus. The sequence continues at coordinate 90,560,964 of CM042014.1, read as the reverse complement.
GTCCTTCATTGTGACAAACAGAATTTTTGTATATGATAAAAAGTTTGATGCTTAAATATTAAAGTATAATACAACGGGCAAAATAGCCTAAACCCTAAACCCTAAACCCTAAACCCTAAACCCTAAACCCTAAACCCTAAACCCTAAACCCTAAACCCTAAACCCGGGTTTAGGGTTTAGGGTTTAGGGTTTAGGGTTTAGGGTTTAGGGTTTAGGGTTTAGGCTCACAGAATTCTTCGGCGGCTACCTTAACCCCTGGAATCTTGCCCTTAGCAGCCAACATCTTCATTCCCTTTCCAGTGATGTGACTAAGTCTTTGGTGCCACATAGTAGAGATCTTCTGATCTCCTTCATCCGTGTTTATCTCGTCCGAGGAGTCTTCCACCATATACAAGGATCCTCGCTTTTGTCCACGAGCAACGACCATGTTGTCCTTCATTACTTTCCACTGATGCTTGCCAAACTCAACCTTGTGTCCTTCATTGTGACAAACAGAATTTTTGTATATGATAAAAAGTTTGATGCTTAAATATTAAAGTATAATACAACGGGCAAAATAGCCAAAGGAGGTGAAAATATGGAAATTTATGTTTTATGAACTTTTATTAAGTCATAATAAACTATTATTTCACTAGGAAATTCGATTAAAAGACCCGATGGCAAAATTGGAATTTTGAGACTAAAAGTGAAGAAAATATTCGTAAATATTTAAAAAATTAATAACTAAAAATCTATAAGGAATTGGAGAAAGGTCATCAAGAAGAGGTTGGTAATATTTGATATAATAAGAATATAGGAAAAATATTCCAGTCGTTTGGAGATATAACGAAGAAGTTATGAAGGTGTAAAGATGACCAAAAAGTGACAAAAATGGCCAAGTGGCCATGTTTAAGGGCTGATAGCAGAGAATGTAGTTAGATTCAAATTTAAGTCAGTAAGCATAAAATGTAAATATCATTCCCATCTTTCTAGCGATATAAAGTTTGCAAAAAATGAGTATCATATGCAGAAGTTATGACTGTGCAAAGATTAACAAAAATAATGTGAAAGTGCAGGATTTTCTAAGGCATTTTAAGTTGAAGGGCAATTTGGTCTTTTTCCGTTTGACTGGTCAAAACCAGCCTTTATTCCTCCTTTTCCTGTGTACGCCTAAACAAAAAACAGGAAAAGAAGTTGGGGGTACTTTGAGTGTTCGTAAAAATCAAAAAACAATTGAGTGGGGGAAAGAAGAACATCGTGTGTGTGCATGATTGTGTTGCGATGGAAGCAGAAATCAAGAGAGAGGGATTACGGGATTGAGAGAGAGAGGGACGACGAGGGTGGAGAGATTTATTAGGGAAATGAATTGGTCTCTGTAATTCGTGATTTTGGGTGGTTGAGGCAGAAAAACGGAAAGCAACAGCAAGAGCTGCTGCCGGCGGCGTGAAGGAGTACAGCGGCTGCAGTAGCTGCTGCTGGTGGCGGTGTGTGATGGGAATCAACAAGGGGTGGTGTAGGTGTCCGATTTTATGCAAAAAGATCAAGTTAACCTCCTGATTTCAGATTTTTGGCCAAGGTTTAAAAGGTAAATGTTTAATCTTCAAACCCTAGCTTTTGGAATCGAAATGCTTAAATGCATGTGAGATTGGAACTTGATTTCTTGGTATATTTTAGATCATGAGTTCAAAAACACCCAATAATCTTGTTGGTATGATTTTCAACTTGGTAATTTGAGAATGCATATTGATTGTGCTATTTGGGGAAGAAGATGAATAGTAGCGATTAATTTTCTGATTTGGTTATATTGGACCATAAAATGGAATTATAACTTGATCTTTTCATATTTGGAATATGTTGGGATGATACACACAAAAGAAACTCCAAAATAATTACTTGGAACATCCTTATGACACTTTATGTGTCTAGGTATGATTGAATTCTAATCAATTGCAAAATGGAATATATCAAGTTTACCATTAGAATGTAATATGGTAATTTTTCAAGTTATTAGGGTTTATAAACATGGTTTAGAAGTTTATTTCATATGTTGGTTGGAATGGAATTGGGCATTCCAATCCTTTTGGGACAATATTTGGTATCTTACAAAACACGACACAAATAGATCATATTATTGAATTGAAATGACTTAATGAGTGTTGGTAATATATTGGAGTCAACTAAATGGAAAATGATATATTTTATAAGAATTTCTATATTTGGAAACTTTAATGGTCGAGTGTTGCTAAAAATGATATAAAAGGGTAAAGTATGGGATGTTATGACATCTAAACATTAAAGGGAACTTATAAAGAAGTAATAAAGTTGAATGTCATTAAAATAAATTCATAGGACCCAAGAAATACATAATTAGTCAATTTTGGGACAAAAAGGGTAAAAGTGTCCAAAACAACTATTATACATTAAGAATCATACTTAACGATTAGAAAGGAATTATATGATATTAGAAATAGTTTATATATAATTTAAGACATATTATGTGTTTAATTATGTATTAGTTTATGATGTTCTAACCTCTTAATAAATTAGTAGAGGTTGATGGACATTTGGAGGCACGTAGAGTCAAGAGCTAGTGGATTATTGCAATGTTTTAAAGAACGGAATCGAGCCTCGAGGCGATTTCCCTTCGTCTCATGAGGCGTAAGCCTCGAGGCGAACCGAGGCGTAAGCCCGAGGCGGAAGTAAAAAATAAATATAAAAATTATATATCTTATATAAAACCAAATATACTTAATTCTGTCTACCACTAGCCTACACATGTTATTAAATAAATATAGAAAAAGGATAACCACTAACACAATAACCAAAGAGAATAAATTCTGTCTGCCACTAACCTAATAAAAACAAAAGCAGCTCATGCTATTTGTCCCCAACGCCCCATAAAGTCAATAAAAACACACCAAAAGCGGGAGTCAAGCAGCGATAGCAGAAATAGAAGAAGATTGAGGCAAGCAGTCGGTCAGAAAAAGAAGGTTAAAGAGAAGGTTGAGGCAAGCAGCGATAGTAGAAAAAAGGGACAAGAAATAGCTGGAAATAATCAGCAGCGACGGGAGAAGAAGGTTGAGGAAGCAGCAGCGACTCAAAAGCGGGAGTCGGGAGTTGGGGGAATGAAATTAGGTATCAAAAAGTCAGCAAAAAATGGTCAAAATCTGATTTAGAATCCGGAACGACGCCTCAGCTTAAGACCCGCCTCTACCCGCCTCTTCCCGCTTCACTCCTTCAAGGCGTACGAACCATCTGGACCTCCCAAGGCGCCGCCTTGAAGCGTCCGCCTCGGCCGTTTTTTTAAACCATGGATTATTGTAGCTAGACATACCTAGCTACCGAGGTGAGTACATGAGGACTTTTCTGGGTACATAGCAATGAGTTTTGTTTCAATGTTAAATGTTTTTATACTAAATGTTTTGACTAATAGTCTGACAAATGATTTTTAAAGTCGAGTTAAAAGTATTGCTTTATGTTGAAGAATTGAAACGATTTTACATGTTTTGAATGATGTTTATCAAAGAGACCAACTTGTGATGAACTGATAATAGTAAAAAAATTTGAAATATGAAATGAATGTAAGTAATGTGAGAGATGTCCGGACAAGGACCTTACCCGCAAGAAGGGGGTCAACAGACACTACTGGGATGGTACCTCCCGTCACGAAGTAGCTGTCTCAGCACGCCCTTATGGATAGATTTGTTCTATTCCATGAAGGGAAGAAAACTAGCACGCGCTCACGGATAGATTGGTTCTATTCTGGGCAGGGAAGATACGGGGAAACCCGTATGAAACCAAATAATAATAAATGAAACATGAATTACAGTTGGTCTAAGGTTGTTAAGAAAGTACATGAATTATGTTTGCTTATGATGAATTTGCTTAGTTGACATTTTAAGCTAAAGTATTTGAAGTTTTAACAATGAGCTTTTGTTTGAATGAAAAGTAATGACTCCTGTTTTAATGATTATAGGAATGAACTTTTGTTTTATTGTTTTGACATAACAGTGGAGTTTGCAGGTTTTGAAAAGAAGGGAAAGGTTTTCTTTACTTGATAATAGCTAATGATATTCAATTTGATTAAACTCATTGAGTCTAAAACCCATGTATCTCACGAGGCATTTTTGTCTTACGTGTTTTTGTTTTAGAATGTTATGTACCCAGGAACAGGATGCTAGTTAGTAGATGATAGAAGGAAAAGAGTTAGAAGCTTATATGAGGAGTATAGATAGAAGAGATGTTTAGAAGATAGAGTATCTCAATTGCGGTATAGTTTGTCATGTAATTGAGAGATGTTTTATTATAGTTTAGAATTCCCTTGTAGTTGTACAATAAAGTTGTGTTATGTCCCGTACTGTTTTTGGGTTGTTTTATTGAGTCGGGTCAGTATGGATTTGTCCATATTGCCCAAAGGTCATGCCGAATTTTCGGTAGAAATGTTAGTTTAATACGGGTCATAACTTAGAGTTATTAAAGGCTTTACTATGGTTGTTTTCATATGAGTTTGTAAACACCAATGTTGTCTAAATATCTTTTTACATAATTGTTTTTATTGGGACCAAAAGTTTTAAACAATGTCTTATTGATTTAAAAGAAAAAGTTTTTTTTAAATAATGTAACTTTCAATCAATGATGTTTTTTTATAAATTATTACACCAAATAAGGTGTACGAAAGATGGGGTGTTACAATTTGGTATCAGAGCCATAGTTTAAGCGAATTAGGTGTCGAGACTCGAACCTAGGTTTAAACTGTGTGAGATTTAAGTGAGACTATGAACTTAAGATAAAATCGTAAGCAAGAAAGTCAGGGTTTAGATAGGATGTATCTTAAGATAGGTTGTTGAACCTAAGATCCTAAGATAGGTTGTAGACCTATAGGATGGTTAGGCCGATGAATCTAAAATAAAATAATAGTGATATGGAGGTATAAGTTAACTTGAACCAGTGGACCAGGAGACCTAGTGGTGATACCAGAACAAATATGTATAGGTGGTTATAATAATATGGGCCCGTACTATCATAACCACATGATATGTATTTGAGTTTGGTGGAATCACAACGGGATTATGGAAACATGGTAATGGATTCCTGTAGGGAATAGGGAAGAGAAAAAGGAAGGATTGATTGCCATAGTATTGATATACCTATGTAATAAAAACAAGTATAATTGAAAACATTAAAGTATGATTGAAATTAATAAAGATAATATTATGAGTAGGTACCATGGAGTTGGGAAAACTCAAAATGAACAATTAAGACAACTGGGATACATGATATGAATGGGCTATCACTATAAAGTATATAAACAAGAATAAGATGAAATATGAAGGTAAATACTAAGAAAAGTACGATCGATGTAATATGCAAATCAGTTAAGGAAATATGAAACAAAAGAAATATTGACAAATATGATTACATATATGAATAAAACTCATATAAGAAAGAAGAATGAAAACACTTAACTGGGAAAGTAAAAAGGAAATGAGTTGGGTTTTTGTAATTGGAAACAAACCCAATAGTTGTATGAAATGGTAAAGAATAAATATTGAAGGAAGTAGCATGGTGTGTCTCCCATGGACAACCAGGAGATTTAAGTATGTGTATTAAAAGCTGTGAGCAAATATGTCATTATAAAATGAAAGTAGAATACTTAACTAAGTATTAGATAAGGAATCAAAGACAAAAATGAAAATAAGAATAACAAGAAAGAATAAAATTAAGAAATGGGAAGTCGTGACTTCCAAACTCAAAGGAAATATGACAAGTGAAGGCATCTAATGATTTGAGCAAATGGTTAAGTCATAAGTATAATGCTATAATGAGCAATATAACAACGTAAGTTACCCAAATGAGAAAGAAATGAAAAGTGTAAATTTGTCAAAGATTATAAGATCTTTAGTATTTTGCTTTATTTTAATCTGACTATAAGAACAAGAAATAAGGAAATTTGATAAAAGCTGTAAAATCTTGATTAAAGATTTGATTTGGAAGTTGAAGATCGCGAAGCAAGACGTAGTGTGTTGAAGCTCATTCTTCTTACTGTGTTTAAGCATGATCATTGGATTTTGAAGATTAAGAAGGAAATTAACACATGTGAAGATTTAGCAACAATAAGTTAAAGTAATGAAGGTATGTCATTCTTTCCATATAGTATTGTGAGACAAGGAAGTCGTTATGAACTGTTAGTTCTACAAGTTTATACTAGCAGCTAATAATCATTGTTTGGTGAGTATATATCATGTTATTAAGGCATAATGACATGTATACTCAATAGTTGAATATAACTATTCAAGATGCTAGTGGTTAATTCACCATATGTGGATCTTATCATGGGAGCATGTTATAACTATCTTTGGGTTAGTAAAGATTATTTTGCTAGTAAGCTAGAACTAACACCAGGATGAAGATAAATTATATGTAATTTGGTCTTTTGACCATATGAAGGACCTATTATGTAATAATATTGTAATTTGTAGCAAAAATGTAAGAAATAAAACCTTAAAGAAGATGTTAGGAGTTTTGGATCAAAAATGAACAAAATGGGATTAGAAGGACCAAGTGGTCATTTAGGTAAAGTATGGAGGTATAAATAGAGAGAAACTTCTAGTTCTCTCTATTGTCATCATGAAATCAGCTCCAACAAGAGAAAGAGAGTTCGGGACTTGAAGGTTTTGAAGTATTGAAGCAGAAATTGAAGACTCAAGCTTGAAGTTGTGATTTCTAAAGTCATCCAAGGTAAGAATTTCATCTTTGTAAGCTATTTAAAGCATTTTCGGATATTTTGAATGGGGGAAAACGAAATTCAGAAGTTGCGTGAGGTTTGTTTTAAGTTTCTAACCTTTGAACCATGTTCTAAACATCATTGGAACTCAATTCCACCTTTGGAAACTATTAGAAGCAAAAGGAATTGAGAATTTTGTTCAAAACCCCTAGAAATTGGGTTTTTGAAGATTGGTTTAATTCTAGTATTTATGGGGTAATAAGTGTTGTTTAGGAGGCTTAGAAATACTCTAAATATAATGTTTTGACCTTCCATTGAATCGGATTTGAGCTGAAATCATGCAGATTAAAGATTAAAAGCTGTACAGGAAGATGAAATGGGTCTGTAGGTGAAAAACGGCCCGTGTTAACCCTGACACGGCCCGTGTTGTTTGTGCAGGCAAACAGAAGGTGGTCTGTAGATGGAACACGGCCCGTGTTCCCCTGACACGGCCCGTGTCAGTGTCTACAGAAGAATTGGAAGCTTTGCATGGTTCCGTATGATTTCTAATAACTCGTGTGACCTAGACACTTATAATTCACTTATATTATGACAATAATGAAGTAGTTTGATCCCTTAATCATTAGTATACGTTTAATATGGTATGAAAACATGAAAGTATAAGTTCATATCATGACTCAAATGATTTGTATAGGTGCGAATCAAGTAATAGATAATCATGGAAAAAGAAAAAGGGGAATCGAACAATTTGACAGTTCTTGCAAAATCTAAAGTAGAATGTTATTTTGGATAAATACTCCAAAACTATATTATGTGAATACTAGTGCACTAGATTAGTGGAAAGCAATAGTGTTGAAGAATTAAACATGTTTGAGTACTAATTCATGAAGAGAAAGTAATTGAATTGCATGTTGACTTTGAAAAGTCAAAGTTATGATGATAAATGATTAAGGAATTTATCTAGGTTTCTGACGGAATAGATCTTAGCGATTATGAGCTAAACAAAGGAAACTCGATAAATGAAGTTGAATAATATCAAAAGGAATGATTATGAAAAGAATTGCACAAGGCAATAAGAATTTGCAGCAAGGGTTTGGTTGAAGACATAGTAACAGTGTAGGTTCATGTGAAACTATGTAGTTGTAAGTTAATTCCGATTCCATATAGTGATTCCGAGGACGGACTCCTTTTAAGGGGAAGATAATTGTGATAAACAGAATTTTTGTATATGATAAAAAGTTTGATGCTTAAATAATAAAGTATAATACAACGGGCAAAATGGCCAAATGAGGTGAAAATATGGAAATTTATGTTTTATGAACTTTTATTAAGTCATAATAAACTATTATTTCACTGGGAAATTTGATTAAAAGACCCGATGGCAAAATTAGAATTTTGAGACTAAAAGTGAAGAAAATATTCGTAAATCTTTAAAAAATTAATAACTAAAAATCTATAAGGAATTGGAGAAAGGTCATCAAGAAGAGGTTGGTAATATTTGATGTAATAAGAATATAGGAAAATATTCCAGTCGTTTGGAGTTATAACGAAGAAGTTATGAAGGTGTAAAGATGACCAAAAAGTGACAAAAATGGCCAAGTAGCCATGTTTAAGGGCTGATAGCAGAAAATCTAGTTATATTCAGATTTAAGTCAGTAAGCATAAAATGTAAATATCATTCCCATCTTTCTAGCGATATAAAGTTTGCAAAAAATGAGTATCCTATGAAGAAGTTATGACTGTGCAAAGATTAACAAAAATAATGTGTAAGTGCAGGATTTTCCAAGACATTTTAAGATGAAGGGCAATTTGGTCTTTTTTTCGTTTGATTGGTCAAAACCAGCCTTTATTCATACTTTTCCTGTGTACGCCTAAACAAAAAACAGGAAAAGAAGTTGGGGGTACTTTGAGTGTTCGTAAAAATCAAAAAAAGTTGAGTGGGGGAAAGAAGAACATCGTGTGTGTGCGTGATTGTGTTGCGATGGAAGCAGAAATCGAGAGAGAGGGATTACAGGATTGAGAGAGAGGGACGACGAGGGTGGAGAGATTTATTAGGGAAACGAATTGGTCCCTGTAATTCGTGATTTTGGGTGGTTGAGGCAAAAAAACGGAAAGCAACAGCAAGAGCTGCTGCCGGCAGCGTGAAGGAGTACAGCGGCGGCGGTAGCTGCTGGTGGTGGTGGTGTGCGACGGGAATCAACAAGGGGTGGTGTAGGTGTCCGATTTTGTGAAGAAAGATCAAGTTAACCTCCTGATTTCAGATTTTTGGCCAAGGTTTAAAAGGTAAATGTTTAATCTTCAAACCCTAGCTTCTGGAATCGAAATGCTTAAATGCATGTAAGATTGGAACTTGATTTCTTGGCATATTTCAGATTATGAGTTCAAAAACACCCAATAATCTTGTTGGTATGATTTTCAACTTGGTAATTTGAGAATGCATATTGATTGTGCTATTTGGGGAAGAAGATGAATAGTAGCGATTAATTTTCTGATTTGGTTATATTGGACCATAAAATGGAATTATAACTTGATCTTTTCATATTTGGAATATGTTGGGATGATACATACAAAAGAAACTCGAAAATAATTACTTGGAACATCCTTATGACACTTTATGTGTCTAGGTATGATTGAATTCCAATCAATTGTAAAATGGAATATATCAAGTTTACCATTAGAATGTAATATGGTAATTTTTCAAGTTATTAGGGTTTATAAACATGGTTTAGAAGTTTATTTCATATGTTGGTTGGAATGGAATCGGGCATTCCAACCCTTTTGGGACAATATTTGGTATCTTACAAAACACGACACAAATAGATCATATTATTGAATTGAAATGACTTAATGAGTGTTGGTAATATATTGGAGTCAACTAAATGGAAAATGATATATTTTATAAGAATTTCTATATTTGGAAACTTTAATGGTCCAGTGTTGCTAAAAATAATATAAAAGGGTAAAGTATGGGATGTTATGACATCTAAACATTCAAGGGAACTTATAACGAAGTGATAAAGTTGAATGTCATTAAAATAAATTCGTAGGAACCAAGAAATACATAATTAGTCAATTTTGGGACAAAAAGGGTAAAAGTGTCCAAAACAACTATTATACATTAAGAATCATACTTAATGATTAGAATGGAATTATATGATATTAGAAATAGTTTATATATAATTTAAGACATATTATGTGTTTAATTATGTACTAGTTTATGATGTTCTAACCTCTTAATAAATCAGTAGAGGTTGATGGACATTTGGAGGCACGTAGAGTTAAGAGCTAGTGGATTATTGTAGCTAGACATACCTAGCTACCGAGGTGAGTACATGAGGACTTTTCTGGGTACATATCAATGAGTTTTGTTTCACTGTTAAATGTTTTTATACTAAATGTTTTGACTAATAGTCTGACAAATGATTTTTAAAGTCGAGTTAAAAGTACTGCTTTATGTTGAAGAATTGAAACGATTTTACATGCTTTGAATGATGTTTATCAAAGAGACCAACTTGTGATGAACTAATAATAGTAAAAAAAAATTTGAAATATGAAATGAATGTAAGTAATGTGAGAGATGTCCGGACAAGGACCTTACCCGCAAGAAGGGGGTCAACAGACACTACTGGGATGGTACCTCCCGTCGTGAAGTAGCTGTCTCAGAACGCCCTTATGGATAGATTTGTTCTATTCCATGAAGGGAAGAAAACCAGCACGCGCTCAAGGATAGATTGGTTCTATTCTGGGCATGGAAGATACGGGGAAACCCGTATGAAACCAAATAATAATAAATGAAACATGAATTATAGTTGGTCTAAGTTTGTTAAGAAAATACCTGAATTATGTTTGCTTATGATGAATTTGCTTACTTGACATTTTAAGCTAAAGTATTTGAAGTTTTAACAATGATCTTTTGTTTGAATGAAAAGTAATGACTCCTGTTTTAATGATTATAGCAATAAACGTTTGTTTTATTTTTTTTGACATAACAGTGGAGTTTGCAGGTTTTGAAAAGAAGGGAAAGGTTTTCTTTACTTGATAATAGCTAATGATATTCAATTTGATTAAACTCATTGAGTCTAAAACCCATGTATTTCACGAGGCATTTTTATCTTACGTGTTTTTGTTTTAAAATGCTATGTACCCAGGAACAGGATGCTGGTTAGCAGATGATAGAAGGAAAAGAGTTAGAAGCCGATATTAGGAATATAGATAGAAGAGATGTTTAGAAGATAGAGTATCTCAATTGCGGTATAGTTTGTCATGTAATTGAGAGATGGTTTATTATAGTTTAGAATTCCCTTGTAGTTGTACAATAAAGTTGTGTTATGTCCCGTACTGTTTTTGGGTTGTTTTATTGAGTCGGGTCAGTATGGATTTGTCCATATTGCCCAAAGGTCATGCCGAATTTTCGGTAGAAATGTTAGTTTAATACTGGACATAACTTAGAGTTGTTAAAGGCTTTACTATGGTTGTTTTGATATGAGTTTGTAACCCTCAATGTTGTCTAAATATCTTTTTACATAATTGTTTTTATTGGGACCAAAAGTTTTAAACAATGTCTTATTGATTTAAAAGAAAAAGTTTTTTTTTTTTAAATAATGAAACTTTCAATCAATGATGTTTTTTTATAAATTATTACACCAAATAAGGTGTACGAAAGATGGGGTGTTACATTCATCATCCAACTGCCCTACCGATATTAGCATCCTCTTTAGTCCCGAAATAAACTTGACATCCTTCAAGATCCACTTCGTTCCCAAGGATGTCCGGAGTGTGACATCTCCGCCTCCGGTTATATCTAGGCTCTTGTTTTCTACAAGTCTCACTCTGCCATTGTAACGTCTGAAATTCTTCATAACATTCCGACTGTGACAAGCATGGAAGGATGTACCTGAGTCCATTATCCTGGACTCTGTAGAACTCTCAACACAACAGATGAGTGCATCTTCGAAATCTTCCACAAGATTCACTTCTTTCTTTGCACCTGCAGATTCAGAAGGCTTCAAACACTGATTTTGGAAATGACCAATCTCCTTGCAGTTCCAGCAGACGACGTGTTTTCTGCTCTTAGACTGCCCTTTTCTTCGTGACTTCGATGTTCCTTTATTACCGCCACCGCCACCTCGGTTCGGTCTCATTCATCTCTCATTGGTCGCCAAGGCACTACCGGAACACTCACCTACATTTCTTCTCCGAATATCTTCCCCAAGGATTAAATCACGAATGCCTTCGAACGTGATTTTTGCTGTTCTAGATGAATTGCTAATCGTTGTTATCGTTCCAAACCAGCTATCCGGAAGCGAAGATAATAACATCAAGGCTTGGATTTCATCGTCAAAACCAATGTCCACCGATATCAACCTCGATATGATGGAATTGAACTCGTTGACATGTTCTGACACAAAACCTCCTTCTTTCATCTTCGTGTTCACAAGCTGTCGAATAAAGAAAACTTTGTAAACTAGCCGTTAAAAAAACCCTTGTTTGTGGCTGAAGGTTTCTCATACATATTGGACAGCGCTTTGAGCAAGCCATACGTGGTCTTCTCGTTAACGATGTTGTAAGCAACAGACTTCAACAACCACAACTTGACAACACCTAATGCCTACCGATCCAACAGTTCCCAGTCCTCCAATGGCATCGTTTCTGGTTTCCTTCCGGACACCTGGAGATGAAGCATTTTCTGGTAAAGATAATCTTCTATCTGCACTCTCCAGAACTTGAAATCATGGTTTTTAAACCTGTAGATCTTGATCTTCCTTGCTTCAACCATATCTCTGGTACCAGTTTGTTGGCTAAGCAACAAGCGGGTTATAAAACTCAATCACTCAAGAACAAGATATGACCAAACAACCCTCGACGGTAAGTACTCAACACACGATAACTTGCAACAAGAACTACAAGAAGAATAAACAAAAGATTGACACAAAGAATTAAGTGGTTCACTCGATCACTAGATCAAGCTACGCCTACTATGGAACTAGAGATATTTATATTATGATTGAATGCTATACAAATAACATGTATCTTCTGTACTCAAATAATCATATACACTTGTGATAATCATTCTGGAGCCGAGACATGAGTATATAAAGGAGGGGCTACATAAAACGAGAAGATATGGCAAATCTTCTAGACATTGTGTAACGCTCGGTTCCTCTCATTTAAATTACACCTTGATTTTCTCAAAATTAACACATAGTTAAAAGGTGTAACCAAAACTAAGAAACAAGTCATACAAGGTTGTTACCAAAAACATAGTTTAAGTCCTAACCTATGTACATCAAGTTTTTACAAAATTTATACAAAAATCGGGTCAACAACATGGTCCAAACAAAACAAGTAAGTCCAAGTCCAATATTCAACTATCCCTCCATGCTACGCTTCCAGCAGTCTCCACTACCAGAACCTAAACACAAACAACATTAACAACAATTTATGAGCCACATGAGCTCAGTGAGTAAATAAGGGTTAATCGAATTGTAACATCCAATATCTCGTTTAAGTCAATCTCAATAGACTATCTCAGTCCTTAGTGTAATGCATACACTATAGCTCTTTACTTTAAATACTCAAGATTGGTTATACTCAACCAAATCAAAACATATCATACTCTTTTTATGCAATAAACATCTCAACAAAGCACAGTTCATCTAATAAGTAACTACTCACCTGTTGGGTCAATCTGTGGAACTCCTGGACCTTGCGTACCGTTCTCCTGTCTAGCTTTGGTTGTATCACAACAGCCCGGGTCAATACTCAATGTTAAAAAAATCTCAATTATACTCAACTCATAACAATCAAGAATTTGAAAGATAGAAAAGAGTTACAAACAAAAGATAACAATACTATCTTAGTTGTAGCTTCCAATTCTACCACTCCGACTCATTCAACCATAGAAACGCAAGAACAAACACTTTATTAGCTCGGGTATAATATTAGAACTCCCTTACACACACTAATCCAAGTAAACTCACTCTAATTCATGCTAGTTGCAGGTAGTTCATCAATACCAACTGGAAACATCTCAATTCAAGTAATACAACCATCAAATTGAAGCTAAACAAGGGGAATTACCTTCTGAACCATAAGATATCAAACCCTAACTTCAATTCTCGAATTATAGGCTCCGATTTCAACTTTAGAGGGTTTACGGTATGTTTCTAGGGTTTTAAAGAGAAAACCACGAACTGAGGTTTCCCCCAAAATAAAGCAAAAACGCATATTAAGTGGGTCTGCTACGACATTAGCGCCACTTATCTCTAAATTAGCGCCGCTAATGTTTGCAGCACGACCCGTGCTTGCGACAACGACCCGTGTAACTTCGTTTCGACTTTCGGACAGCTTTCTGAACAATTTCTACACGACACGTGTAACTCTGGAAGGCTCTCGGATCAGTTTCTAAAGGCTCTTTACACGACCTGTGTGACTCTACACGACCCGTGTAACCCCTTTTGGCATTTTTCAAGTTCATATTTCTCCTAAATGGATTTTTAACCTTCCTAACTTATATTATAACTTATTTAATCTTAATTACACTAAGATTAACACAATCTCACTATTAATTAGTATTACGGTATTACACATTAACTTTCTGCACATAGGCCAGCTGATGTAACACTACAATGAACATGATGTGGAAGACAAACAGTGTACGGTTAACGTACTGTGCAGACCAACTTCCTGACACCTGCAGTCCTTTATACTTCTGCCAGAGGGACACTTCGGACCAGAGCGATGCTGCTCCTCGGCCCGGATGTTGCCATTGTGTGAATAACTTTCAACTGGTCGTCTTCGCTTCGCATGGATAATCATCTAAGGCGGAGCTTACATTTAGATGAAGAACTGACCTTCTTCAGTGGTAGTAACTCCCCGGTTCGGATTAAACTCCACATACTCATATATATATATATATATATATATATATATATATATATATATATATATATATATATATATATATATATATATATATATATATATATATATATATATATATATATATATATATATATATATATATATATATATATATATATATGTATATATATATATATATATATATATATATATATATATATATATATGTATATATATATATATATACATATATATATATATACATATATATATATATATATATATATATATATATATATATATATATATATATATATATGTATATATATATATATATATATATATATATATATATATATATATATATATATATATATATATATATATATATATATATATGGGTAGGTAGAATAGCTCATTTTGCCATAATCTAATTCATATGTGAATGGTTATTGTACTAAGTTTTTCAATAATTTTTCATTTTTCACTAACTACTCGTTAACATATGAATTTCCTAGTCCACCTCTGATGTAAATGACTATTGTGTACTAGAATCCATGACTATTCTGAATAAGAATCACAGAATCTCTATCGATTTCTTAGTCAAGATTATGGTCATTAACATTTGAACAATGAATATAAATTATCAATATATGTATAAATTGTAAAGTCGGATTTGACGTGTGCGGAATAATAATAACTTAAAGATCGAATCAAATATCCAAGGTGCCGAATGATTAACTATGAAATATGTGAGATGTACAAAAGATAATTCTCCAATCACTAGCATGATCATAAAACACACACACCTCACATTGTGAGCTCTACCTAACAATAAGTAATACAACACTATATATAGGTAGGCTACAAATTATGGCAATGCCCAATAAACAAGGTTTTTCAGTGGCCCGACCAAGCTTGTCATACATCACTCCATGAGGCCTTTGTACCCCAACAATCTCCCCCTCAAAGGGCGGAATGAATGATGTGTCGCAAGATGGATACTGAGCATTAGCGGAACCGAAGATGATGACAACACGGGGTGTAGAAACGAATCCTTGAATCTCCAAACGTCGGCAATCTACAAAACGAGTCGTGGGATAATGGCGTGTTAAGAACCGTGCTATAGAGGATATCTGCAACCTCAAGCAACAAATAGTAATCCCGAAGATAAACATAAACGAACACTCGTCAAGTAAACCCACTTCAGAATCGAAATCCGATCGCCTCATATATGTGAAAAAACTCTCTCAACATGTCATCGGTTTTCATAAAATGTGATTGTGAAATAACCCGCTAGATATGAGAATGCGCTCAATCGGGAAATTCAATAAAAACTCCCTCTCGACTTGAGCGTATTCGTCAATGCCCAAAAATTTGGCAAGTTGCATTGAAAAGATATGAATCATGGAGTTTAAAAATTTTCTCGTGTTATTGTTCATCCGTTCTTGATCACCATTCATTAAAAAAATTGTTTTTGATGTGGGGGTTTGACTTTGTTTAGAGTGGGGTTCCAAAATTTTACAAATCGGGGTTTGAATTTGAGTTTAAATGGGTTAAAGAATTGAGTTTACTGTTTGGGTTCGGATTGGTTTTTGTTTTGGGTTCGGATGAGTTTGGGTTTTTTTTAAAGCTTTGGGTTTGATTTTCTTTGTGCCTGATTTGTTTTTTTTTTTTGAACCGACAAATCTTTCCTACTCCTACACCTACTCTAATTCACCAATAATTCACCTATTCCCCCTAGTGAGGATTGAACCCACAACCTCAAGGTTAGAGGGCGACGCCTTACCACTTGGCCAAGAGGCCATTAGGTGCTCAAATCAACAATGTCTGTATTTTAGATCTGTACCTGGTTTTGATTTCTGATTTGAGCACCTGACTTCAACAATGTATGTATTTTACAACAATGTCTATATTTCAGATCCGATTCTTGTTTAGATTAATTCTCGATAACCACCATTTTGTTTGTTCTTGGTTTTGTCGATTGGAATGTTGTAATATGTATCATTTGAGTGATTTTTATCATCGATAACCTTGTTTCATTATTCATCTATTTTGTTAAATGAGATATGAATAAAGCAGAATGAGGAAAAATGAGAATGGAACGAGATGTGTGGGATCAATATCAAATCGATATCTAGAGTAAGAGTATTTGTTAAGATCTGAAATAGATATACAAATGTACGTAATCCAATTTTGAACAAACACATGAATGAACACAGGGCGTGTTTGACACGGAACTATTGGGAGCGTTTGAGAGCTTCTAGCGTTTAAGAAATAGCTCTAATAAAAACCAAAAGCTTCGTTCGGCGACACGAGCTTGAACCTTTTATTTTAAACTAAACGCTACTATTTTAAAAGCTAGTTGAAGTAGCGTTTAACAAAAAGCTCTGCCAACTATACCATTAATTACTAGAATACCCTTAAAACTATAACCAATAATTATGCGGATGTCCTTTTATGTAATTTTATATATTTTAAAAGCTTACAGCTAGTTTTGCCGAACAGTCATATACAAACTAAAAGTCACAGCTTCCCGCTACCAGCTACCTGCTACCCGCTTCCCGCTACCAGCTACCAGCTTCTAGCTAATTTTGCCAAACACGCCCACAGTCTTGTCAATAGATTTGGAAGTTAGATGCGATAAATTAACAAGAGCGTGAACCAAGATATCAACCGACAATGATACCAAAGATTGAGATCTGAATAAATTGAACAAATCGAGATCTAATGTGAATAGTAATCGATCCATAAATGCAATGAGCCTAGATTTTTAACGGAATCACAAAGTGCCAGATCTAGGAAATTTAGGGCTCAAAAAGGACTGTGAACAGTGTTTTACATTGAAAAATGAACAATAGAGTTTGGATTTGATTCGCAACAAACAACGAAAGTGGATTTAGGAATACATTTGATTTTGAACAATGAACAGTAGATGTATATTTGAAAAAAAAATGTATCAAAATGATGAATACCATGACCAAACAAGATGAATAATAACCCAAAAATAAATGAATCCAAAAATTCATGAGAGACTCACCAACAATCATTGAAACATTGAAACAATCTTCAAAAGTTGTCAAATCGAAATCGTTCCCTTGAAATATGTGAGATGTACAAAAGATAATGCTCTAATCACTAAGATGAACATATGCGGAATAATAATAATGTAAAGATCGAATCAAATATGTGAGATGTACAAATATCCAAGGTTCCGAATTTGACATATGCGGAATAATAATAATAATGTAAAGATCGAATCAAATATCCAAGGTTCCGAATGATTAATTATCAAATATGTGAGATGTACAAAAGATAATGCTCCAATCAGTAGGATGAGCATAAAACACTGCACACATCTCACATTGTGAGCTCTACCTAACAATAAGTAATACAACACTATATATAGGTAGGCTACAAATTAGCGCAAAGCCCAATAAATAAGGTTTTTCAGTGGGCCGACCAAGCTTGTCAGACATCACTCCATGAGGCCTTTGTACCCCAACATAAATAATCGTTTATATATATATATATATATATATATATATATATATATATATATATATATATATATATTGAATTTGCACGTAATTCAAATAAATATTCATATTCACATGTGATTATGTGTGAATTCACTTGTGAAACTAAGTAACCCACTTGCAAATTTCTTTTTTACTATTTCAATATTCATTATTTAATTACTTAGATTCAAATGTAAATTCACTAACATTTACATATAAATTACTTAGATTCGTATGTGAATATTGTTATGGGATGAATTTTCCATAAGGATCCTGACACGAATTCCAGGCAAGATCCTAGTTCAGGATCTTGGTCAGGATCTTGGTCAGGATCCCGACTAATACTAACCATTGTCTTTCACGACTTTGCAACATCTTATTTCATTCAGGTCAAGTTAGACCCAGTCAAATCGAGATAACACCAACAAATACGGAAAAATTATTCAACTCATTCAACGGATAGAAGACCAAATCAGCAAGGATCTCGGATGAGAAGATCATGCCGAGATTCTAGGAATGTAGTTAGCGAATCCTTGTATAAATATTCACTTGTATTAATTTTACACACACAACACATTATCATAGCTATACTCTGCTACTATTCACTCTCATTGTAACACGATATTGTACTAAATTTTTCTAATTAATAAAACTATACAAGGTAACCGGATATTCCGGTTCCCGAGGTTTTTGTGCCCGAGATCCTTAACTGGATCAAGGGTTTTTTTCGTAAGATCCATGTGTCAACATTCCAAGATCCTCTTCAGGATCCTAAGCCAAACACCACACCCCTAACTATTTTGGTTAAGCTTATTTTTTACCACAACAATTCCGTGCCTACCGTGGGGCCGTGGTGTCATTCTCCCATATAATTTCAACCTTGAAAACATGGAAAAAGACGTTGTATTTCAACTCAATCAACGGATAGAAGACCAAATCAACAAAGATCTCGGATAGGAAAATCATGCCGAGATTCTAGAAATGTAGTTAGCCAATCCTTGTATAAATATTCACTTGTATTAATTTTACACACACAACACATTACCATAGCTATACTCTGCTACTATTCACTCTTATTCTAACACGATATTGTACTCAATTTTTCTAATTAATAAAACTACACAAGGCAACCGAATATTTCCGGTTCCCGAGGTTTTGTGCCCGAGATCCTTAACTGGATCAAGGGTTTTCCTCATAAGATCCATGTGTCAAAATTCCAAGATCCTCTTCAGGATCCTAAGCTAAACACCACATCCCTAACTATTTTGGTTAAGCTTATTTTTGACCAAAACAATTTCGTGCCGACCGTGGGTCGTGGTGTTATTTTCCCATATAATTTCAACCGTGCAAATCAATCCTAAACCTATGTCTAACTTGCATATCCCTTCCTTGACCTCAACACACTCGAAGATCTCAAGGATTCCTCCTTCATCAGTGCCTCTTCAGAATCCTCATCTGAGGGTCTCAGGATCCGCTTCAAGACCTTCAGCGGCAACTGCAGGGAATGCTGCCCAGCACTCTACAAGAGGAACTCTTCCACAGACTCCCGTTATGATCACTAATGAAGACCTGATGATCACCTTGAATCAACTAACCGATCACATGAATAGACAAAACGAGAGCAACCGGAACGTGCTGAGGGAAATGGATTTACTAAGAACTGAGTTGAGGAATTCCATCAGAGGCACCCCACCATCTTCCATTATAGGAGTCACTCCACTGGTTCCAAGGAGTCTGAGCTTCGAGCTGGGAGGATCCTTGCGAGCCCCCTATGAAGATCTGATCCCTATGACGAACGCTACAATAGCAGATCGCCTTACTTCCACTACGAGAAACGAAGATCCGATACAAATCGACGGAATGTTCGTAACTCCCAATCTGAACTTTGGTACTTTAAATAACGATACTATTCTAAATACTAACTTGAATGCATGAATGAGTTCCTTAGTAGAGCGGGAGATCCGACAGCTTAGGTAGATGATATCTACGGTTCCTGGAGTAGTTCCACCAATACTTGAGGTGTCTCCGGCGAGCCACCGACTGTCGATATTCGCACCAAACAACTGCGGCATCGAGATCCCGAAACGATTCCAAACGCCTAACTTGAAGGTGTATGTGTTGGGTGTTGAAATCTATTAAATATACAATCAATGACTAGTAATCTAACAGTAGGTATTGTACTTAAGCAATCACACAGTATTTTGTATAGTGAAGAACAGTTGAAGAGCAGTGATATGAATAACTTGTGCCGAATGCTTGATTGATTTAGGGTTTTACTATTTTAACGATTACAATCTCGCATAGGACACAGTATGGTATCACTGATATTTATACTTGATCAGTGATACACATAGTACAACTTTATTACAGAGAATATCCTATCAGAGTACTAACCAATAGGATATTAGATTCATACAACACGTAATGTACTATTACGCGTGCTTACAAAAGGTACTACCATGAAGAAGTCTTCGGATCCTCCAGGTTATACCCTTCGGAGTCCTCAGACTTTGGGGTCTTCTATTTTGTTTTACTTCGGGGCCTTTGACAGAGGGTCTTCGGATATTTGAGCACTTCAGCACAAAAGGTTTCAACAATCTTCCCATTTGTGTGAAGTGCATCCGAACCCTATCTTTGTTGCTTGTAGTGTTTCTTGTAGGCTTGCTTCAAAGTATGCCTCACTGTCAACCACCAGTTGAGGTGTTCTCTCACTTTCTTTTTCTCCTGCCAGTTGTTCACAAAACAGTTGTTTACCAGGGCCAGAACTTGTTTGATAGACTCCGAAGGGAAGCGATCCATGAAGTCAATATCGAAGAATTTAGTGACAAGAGTTTCTTTGTCACTAGATAATCCTTTGAATACTACACCCCATGGCTTGTCAACAATTTGCCCAGCCTTTAGATGATCAAAATTTTCAATGGTGATAGGTGGAGGCGCAAGCGATTGATTGAAGAGTTCAGCCACAACAATATCAAACCTGGCTACTCTTAGAAGATAGTTCCTGAAGAAGGAGGAGATGTGAGTTTTAGCTAGTGCGAAGTCCCCCATGTCTTCGCACTCATTGCCAGCTGAGAATTTCAGGATATCAAGAAGAGATATGAAGTCCGAAGGATTCATTATTGGGAAGTCATCAATGGTGAACTTCGACTCTTCTTCATTTATGCCCCGAAGTACGAAGAAATTTAGGTTCTGAAAACCTACATACTCCTCTCCTTTCTTGATCGAAATTATTTTTACTATTTTCTTCTCACTCCATACATAGTCCGGAGCTTGGATGAACTTTCTATGGAATGCAACTTTTCTTGCCTTGTACTCCGGCAGCTGTTCTTTTCGCACATGCCTTTCAAATTGCAGAAAGGCGAAGGTCTTCGGGATGTAGGGGAGATCCAGTTGCTGGTTTTTACCTGTTTTTGTTTCAAGGCTCTTGAGTGGAAGCCTGTAGTTAATATGAAAGTCATTAAAACCGATGGCCTTGATTAACTCCTCGGTCCATGTTTGGTTTTCAATGGCAATCCTGTTGATTTCGAGGATCTTCTTGAACTCCTCTTCCCTTTCTTTGTGGACTTGCTCCATGTGAGGAGCAATCCTTATCTCTTTCTGTATCGGCTTAGAACCGGAACCATTGGCTTCTGCTGTTGTTGTGGTTCCGAAGGTGGGGGCAGCCTTGGAGAGGATTGGAGGAATGAAGGATGGTCTGCCCAAGATGGTCGATTGGTAAGTTGTTTGTGGTTTTGTAGTTGAGGAGATTTTTAGTGGGTCTTCGTAGGTTGTGATTTCCAAAGCTTGAGACCTAGGGACTTCTGATTCTCCCCCTTGTGAAGGATGAACAATGTGTTCACCCTGAGCAATTTGTTGGGGTCTCCCTCTTTCAGCCTGTGATTTCTCCATTTTTAAGGAGACGTTGATCATGGGTTGAAATGTGTTCTTCCACTTTGTGACCACGTCTGTGATGATGGCTTGATTGGTGGTTCGGAGTTCTATAGCAAATGTAGCAACTGCGGAAGATGACAACTCCGCAGTTAGCTCTTCCACACGTTTGTGGGCATCAGACAGGTGTTTGGCAAACCCCGTCTGGTACTGTGAGTTGAAGGACTCAATTGAGCCCCGAAGATCATTTAGCTCCTTTATCACTTTGGAGTTTGATAACTCCATCTTTCTCACAAACTCCTCAATCTTCTTGTCATTTTGCTCTTTGAGGAGCCGGTGCCTTTCTTCTATCTGCTCAACCGCAGTGTTGAGCTTTGCTTCCAGAACCCGTTGGATTTTAATTTGTTTCTCCAGAACACGTTGTTCTGAAGCCTTGACTAATTCTTCCATTTTCCCAGTAAAGGATTTTTGGATCTCAGCAATTTGGTCCTCAACACTGGCTTCAGGCTTCTTTGTGGGATCGAAGCCAGTATTGGAATGGAGAAGAGCATCCAGTTTGCGGTTGAGGGTTTTGTATTGTTTCCCAAGGATGAAGTCTGAGTCATCAAGACTTTCATCCTCATTCTCCTCTATCGTGATTGGTGCCATGTGGAATGCGGCCAGGGCCTCTTCGGTTGATGGGGGTTTTGAGAACATGTTGGCCTCAAAATCAATGTCTTCTTGGAATGGATAATCAGGTAATGATGTATCCAGACCAGACAAGGGAATGTTCAAAAATGGTTCCGAAGTGGATGAAATCGATGGTATTTCAGTGGAAGTTGATTTTGGTGGTGGAGGAGGTGGCACTTCGGATGAAGTTGTATGTATTGTTGTTGTTTGTTGAGCGCTTGTGGGAGGAGGAGGTGGAGGTGTTGTTGTATGAGGAGGTGTAGGTGGTCTGGTTGTTTTTGGTGGTGATGGTGGTCTTGTCGTAGCTGGTGGAGTGAGAGGTCTTGTGGTCTGAAGAGGTGAGGGTGGTCTGTCTTCATGTTGGTCTTCTTCTTCTTGAATAGAGGATGGAGTCATTTCTGACTCCGAAGACTCATCCACAATGGTCATTTTCCTTGACCTCTTCGGTTGTTTCCTCTTCGGAGTGGTTTGCTCTGAATCCTTTCTCTTTTTCTCTGCCTTCTTTGGACCACTTGGTCCACCATCAGCTTTCTTCTTGGCTTTTCCTTTTGCTTGTGCCTTGGCAGGCACTGCTTGAGTTGTATCACGAACAGGGTAAGGTATAATAAGAGTATTGCGATGGGTATTTACCTCATCATAATCCATAGATACCTTTGAGAGCATATCTAGAGGGATTTGGGCACAGAACACTGCAGGTTCTTCATCTAGGGTTGGGATGGCAATGAGTGTGTACTTCATTTCTGGAAGAGAAGGGTCAGGAACATACCCAGCCTGCTGATAGTAGGCATGAACAACAATTGCCCAAAATCTCGCATTGGAGATCTCAGTCCCCTTCAGACTATGGTTGATGTGAGAGCAGAAGTCAGCCCATAGAATAGATGCGAAATCTACTTTAACATCATAGTAGATTCCGTACAGGAGGCCTTGGAAGGCAACGCTTGCAGAGTCCAAGCCAGAGGTTCTTCTAGAGAGGCATCTAAGGAAGATACTGAAGAAGTATCTCCATACATCAGGAAGTTGATTTTTCTTGAAGGTGCTAATCTTTTCAAGCAGGGGTTCGTAGCCCATTTCGTTGAACATGGCGACCAGTTGATCAGCAGACGGAACCACCATTTCCTTTGAGTTATAGGCAGGAAGATGAAGGGCTTCAGAGAACTTTTCCTTTGTCAGTTACACCTTTTTGGTTTTACCTTTTGAATCGATGGCCTCATAGAACACCGATTTGACATGGTTGTTGGTGTCAAACAGAGCATTGGATGTGTAGTGAGCTCAGCGAACTAGAGTTTCAGGGATAGAAGGTGTATAGGTTAAAGCGTAACCAAGAACTGACCTTTTTAAACACTCAACCAAAGCAGCGATTGGTTGAGGATAGAGTTTAAGATCGTTACGAGGAACCAGATTTGCAGACTGGTTCTTGAGAACATGGATTGAGATTGCTTCTGTTGTTTGAGAGGATGCTTCAGCCATTGTTGAATGATCGAGGAAGACGAAAGGATTTTAGGGTTTCTTTAGAGAATTCTTGTAGAGAAACTTAGAGAGTTGTGATCGCGTAAAGAGGTGAACTGATGGGTCCTGAGGTATATATAGTATTCGTGGTCCCAAGGACATTTAATGCACGTTTGAATTGGTCCACTGATAATATGACACCTCAGCACCTGTCCGTTCCACTATCTCTGCAAAAACGGAACCATTCGTCTGTGAGTCATCATTATTTAAAATTGAACCGCCACTTTCACACGATCTTATTGTTAGGATTTGCCACGATTGTCTCAGTGACAGCTGTGTAACAAAGGTTATTAAATTCAAAAGAATGTTTGTCTCTGAGATTATCATAAATGTAAAAATCACTTGAGTAATAAATTGACTTAGAATCAACAATGATATTTATGACCGTTATAGGTACTCTTCGAAGTGGAATGGTAGAGTAACTATTATGATCAACTCCTAAGGATGTTGATAATGCTTCAGATAGCAACATTCGTTTGTGAAGTGTTTGTTGATACTCCGAAGTGCATTTGTTATCTTTTTCTTTTTCTTGAGTATGTCTTGTTTTAAATTTTGAGTGATGCATGATAACACTTAACCTTGACTTCCCTGAATATTATGAAATGAAGATTTAACAAGTTAATGTTCATAATCATTCGAGTCATGTTGGAAGTCCATTTTTCATTCTTAAGTCTATTTGATTCAATATCAGCCATGAATGTATAAGTCTAATCACCCCATCACCTACTTGATTTCGCATTTTAGAACCAATGTTTGATTAAACTTTTGTGCTTCAAATTTTTCATACTAAACAGTGGTAACATTCTTTGCATTTGAAATTTAAAGGAATTTTCATTCTTGAATTGAACATCAGAAGTGTTTTTAGAAATTGGATTGACTTTGAAGAACCTTTTGATAAACCTATTCCCTTTCATCAATTGAAGTGTTTGGATACTAGGCTCTGATGACAAGCCTTTGAGCTTCGTACACCACTCCAACTTTACCATTTAAGATAGATTACTTGAAATGTTCATATTCTCTACAAAGTACTCGACTATGTCATAGGAGCTCCTTGTATTGTTATTTAAAACGGATGAATAAGCCTTTGAGTGCTGATTTATCTTTCTTTTGCACTCCCTTGTTTACCTTTTTGTCTTGTTTGTTGTCTTTGAATCTTTTGACAATTTGTTTTCAGTTTATCTTTTTGAGTTTTTCTATTTATCTTTTCCTTTTTGGATTTGCTTATCCGAAGAGACAAAATTTCACCATTTAGTTTCTTTCTTTGGTGCTTTTTGGTTTCGTTTTGTGCAATCCTTGAGTTTAAAAAAAACTTCATTTAGTTCAATTTTTAAACAATGATGAAAAGAGATTTAAATTTACTTATCAGACAATGTTGATACTATTTTTGAAGAAAACTTCGGAACACTTGTGTTATCCTTTGTAGTTTTGAGGCTACATGATTAGTTTGATATTGAAGCGAGTCAAGTTCAGAAGGGAGGTTAGGTATAGACATTATGTTAAGGATATTAGAATCAAACAAGGCTTCGAATTGTAAAATAGCCTTAACTTCACTTCGAAGTCTGTTTTCTTACCAATGTTTCAAATCGATTCCCAAATACCTTTTAGTGCAATACGGTATGATCCTCAGAATCTAAAATCAAAGTTTTGTCCTTTAATCCGTTGATTCATGAAAAGAAGGTTAAACTTTGTCACTCATGCACTAAAAATTATGTTTTGGACTATAAAATGTTCGCTCGTAATTTCGTTTTTGGTTTTTCTTTGAAACAACCTTTTAATCTGAGATTATTTATCCTTGAGATCTAGAATCAAATTAAGTTTCAAGAGATTTAATCATTCAAGATAATTTTATTAATTAAAATTGTCTGACCCGAGGTGCTCCGAAGTGACAGAAGGTTTCGGAGTACTGCAGTGCAATCTTGAGTTGTTTTGCTTGTTTTACTCCGATGAGCTCCGAAGCGACAAAGGTCTTCGGAGTGCTGCGGAATGTTATGGATTTTTGTTTTTCAACTGAAAAGACTAAGGAAAGAATGAGCAAATCTGAGATCTATTGTAGAGTGGATCCGTCAATCATTCCAAGTCCACGAACGATTCTTGTAAATGCCTCTTCATTCAAGGCTTTGGTGAAGATGTCTGCCAATTGTTCGGTTGTGTGAACAAAGTGCACCTCAATATTCCCCTCCTCAACATGACTTTTGATGAAGTGATAGCGAAGAGCTATATGCTTCGTCTTGGAATGTTGAACATGATTGTGGCAGATACGAATTGCACTTTGTGAATCACAAAAAAAAATTATTTTTCTCATGTTGATGGCATAATCTTTTAGTTGACTTTGGATCCAGATGATTTGAGAGGTACAAGTTGCAGCTGCTACGTATTCTGCTTCTGCTGTGGAAATAGAGACACAAGTTTGCTTCTTGGATTGCCAGCTGATTAGTTTTCCATCAAGGAATTGGCAGCCCCCCGAAGTACTCTTGCGATCAATAGAGCATCCACCAAGATCTGAGTCTGAATTAGCTTGTTTGTAGAAGCCAGAGTTTGCTGGGTACCACAGGCCATAAGCAGGTGTGCCATGAAGATATCGAAAGATCATCTTAACCGCAGCCAAATGAGGTTCTCTTGGATCAGCCTGATATCTTGCACAATTGCAGACTGCGAACATGATATCAGGTCTACTGGCTGTGAGATAGAGCAATGATCCGATCATGCTGCGGTATTGCTGTATTTCAGTCTTCGGTTTATCTAATGAAGGGTTTAACCTTGTACCTGCAGGCTAGGGAACTTTTGCTTTGGAACAGTTAGTCATTCTGAAGCGTTCAAGTAAACTCTTCGTGTACTTTTGTTGATTAATGAAGATCCCCTCCTTGGATTGTTTTATTTGTAATCCAAGAAAGAAGTTAATCTTTTCCATCATGCTCATCTGAAATTTACTTTGCATGAGTTTTTCAAAGTCTTTTGAGAGATTGGGGTCAGTGGATCCGAAAATTATGTCATCTACATAAATTTGGACCAACATCAAATGAGTCCAACTTTCTTTCTAAAAAGTGTTGGATCCACTGATCCCTGTTTGAAATTTGATTCTTTTAGAAATTTTGTTAAGGTCTCATACCAAGCCCTTGGAGCTTGTTTTAAATTGTAGACAGCTTTATCTAACACATAGCAATGGTTGTGATGTTTTTTACTTTCAAAACTAGGTGGTTGTTCAACAAAAACGGTTTCCTCGAGATCACCATTCAGAAAGGCACATTTGATATCCATTTGATAGACATCAAAGTTTTTGTGTGCAGCGTAAGCCAAAAATATATGAACTGATTCGAATCTGGCAACAGGAGCAAATGTCTCTTTGTAATCAATCCCCTCCTGTTGACAATAACCCTTGACAACCAGTCTTCCTTTGTTCCGAACCACATTGCCTTCGGTGTCTAGCTTATTTCTATACACCCATTTCAGACCAACAATTGAAGCATTTGCAGGTTTTGGAATTAGTCTCCAAACCTTGTTTCTTTCAAATTCTTCTAATTTCAACTGCATTGCTTCAATCCAGTCAGGGTGATCAAAAGCATCTTTAACATTCTTAGGTTCGACCTTGGAGATAAATACATTGAACATGTACAACTCCGAAGTTTTTTTTAAATCAAGTTGTCTTTGGTGAAGTTGAGCACGAGTCAATACTCTATCTTGAACGTTACCGATGACTAGTGATGGTGGATGATTTTTCGTCCATTTGTCCAAAGGAGGATAGTTTGGATCAAAATCAGGTGGTCCTTCAGAATCAATATCCTCGATATCTGAAGGATATCCCGAAGTGGACGAAAAATCACCCATTATTAAATGATTGTTTGAGTTAGTTGCATTTGTTTGTAGTGTGTGCAATTGTGAAGAGGAGTTTAGAGTATTCTCCCCCTCGACAGCAGTTGGTGTTGAGGAAGTGGTTGCTCTATCTGAAGCTACTGGTGTTGCTGAGTTAGGAGAGGAAATCTCTGGCTCCCCCTGGATTGATGGATACAGGGACATGATATGAGAGATTTCCCGTGGGGTTGAAGTTTGACTGTTGTTTGGCTCCCCCTCAACACTAGCATTCCCTTCGCTTCGGTTTACTGGCTCCCCTTTAACAGATGATGATCTTTGTACACTACTTGTAGAAGAGTCATCAGGTCCATCTGTGAGTTTGGACAGTTCGGACACAAGGTTGTTAGGTGCCCTTGCTTCGGAGTCCACGGCCCTCACAGGTGGATCGAACAGAAGTGCGAAGTCTGTATCAAATGTAGTGATTTGTACAGCATCCACAGTAGGCTTTGGAAATATGGATGACATGGGGAATGGATGCAAAGACTTCTTGATGTAGTAATCATGGAACCTCAGGTTGAAGGTTTCTTCAATCTTTCGAGTCCTCTTGTTCATGACTCTGTAAGCTTTTGAGTCTTGAGAGTATCCAAGGAAAATCCCTTCTTCTGATTTTTCATTGAACTTTGTCAAATGGTCTTTCAAATTCAAGATGAAACACCTACAACCGAATATGTGAAGGAATTTGACATTTGGTTTTCTTCGATTGAGTACTTCATAAGGTGTAATGTGAAATCTCTTGTGAATGTAGGATCTATTTTGAGTAAAGCATGCTGTAGAAACGGCTTCGACCCAGAAGTACATGGGAAAATTTGCAAAATTAAGCATAGTTCTAGTTGCTTCACACAAAGAACGATTTCTCCTTTCTACAACACCATTTTGTTGTGGAGTGTATGGTGCTGAGAAGTTGTGACTAATCCCCTTTGTTTTCAAGAATCCATCAAGAGTTTGATTTTTGAACTCCGAACCGTTGTCACTGTGCACATTTCGAACCTTCTTGTTTAGCATCACTTCCATCTTCCTTATGAAGTTAATGATTTCGTCGGCAGCATCTGATTTGTTTCTTAGAAATAACACCCAAGTAAACCTTGAATAATCATCAACTATCACAAGAATGTACTTCTTCTTTCCAATTGACTCTACTGCGGATGAACCACACAAATCCATATAGAGAAGTGAAAGGGGTTCGGTGATTTTGGGATTGATCACAGTTGGATGCCTTTGTTTTGTTTGCTTGCCATGCTTACAAGCAGAACAAAGTGAATCATTATCAAATTTGAGAGCAGGCATACCACGAACCAAATCCATAGCCACTAACTTGTTTAAGTCTTTGAAGTTCAAATGAGCAAGTCTTCGGTGCCAAAGCCAGCTAACATCAGAGTTAGCTTTTGAGAGAAGACATAAGGATTTCCCATCAGTTACAGGCTTTAGATTTAAGGGAAACATTGATCCCTTCCTTTCAGATTTGAGTAAGACTTCATTTGTTTCTTCTTTTGTGATGACACTCCCTTGGTTGTTAAATGTAACTGCGTTACCCGTTCCAACCACCAATTGAGATATACTTACAAGATTGTGTTTTAGCCCTTCAACAAATGCCACTCTGCTGATTGTGAATTGGTCATTTGTTATTTTACCATAACCCCGAATTGGACATGTTTCATTGTTACCGAAGCGTACATTTTCAGCGTCATCCAATGTTCTATAATCTCTAAGATATTTCCTCTTCCCCATCATATGTCTTGAGCAGCCACTATCCATGTACCATTTAGTATCGTACAGCTCAGTAGACATTACCTGCAATTAATCAAGAAGGAGTTGGTACCCAATCAATCTTGGGTCCTTAGGGTAAGCGAAGTATTCTTGAATCCATTTTTCTACGGCCTCTTTTGGTATTTCATTTGCATTTAAGTTGATCAGATTCTCCGAAGTCTCATGTGATGAACATGATTCCGAAGAGTTTGAACAAGATTCAGAAAAGCTTTTTGTCAAATTAGATGAGTCCGAAGTGACTGACAAAATACAAGACTTCGGAACCCATTTTTGTTTGGATGATTTTGACTTCGAGGTTTTTGATTTTTTTCTCTTTACTTGAAAATTTAGAACTCATTGATGATTTTGAAGATTTGGTTTTTGCAGTGAGATTTTCTTTCAAATCATTTCTTTTCCAATTTTGTTTGGAAATTTCAGTTGTCGATTTCTTTGATATTGAACTGCACAACGTAGATGTACAAATGTACTCTTCGTATGCCAATTTGAAATCATTTATTGAGAGATTCTTATCTTTAAACAAATCCAAATTTTTGTCTAGCCATTGATGAAATGTATCTATCAGATTGTTGCCTTTGGAAAATGTTTTCTTTGTGGGTTTTTGGTATTTTGGGTTGGGAAAGTTAGGTTTTGTTGGTGTAAAAGTTGGTTTAACATGTTGATTTTTGACTTCTGAAACCTTTGAGTTAAATGGTTTTGTTCCAGAAGTTGAAGTAATTGCCTCAGTTGGTTTCAAACCTTCGAAGGGAGTCTTTCTTTTGACAAGATTTAGAGTTTGTTTTGATTTCGAATTCGCAGCAATAGGTTTCCGAATTGATTTTGTAATCACTATTGCTGGTTTTGATTTTTGGAGAATTTGAGGTCTTTTCAAAATCTGAGGCTTTTGTACCAGAGGCTTGGAAACAACAATTTTTGGTTTTGCAATAGCTTTTTCAGAAGATTGTGACAGCGGTACACATTCACATGATTCCATTAATTGAAAGACATCCATCTTCGGAGCCATGGGTTTTTCCATGACTTGAATTTGTTTGTGATTTCGATTAGTGTAAATGTGATTATCATTTTTGACATTCAAAAGATGTGATATGTTTTTGGGAATCTTTTCTTTTTCATAACAAAGACGATTGTAGATGTTATGGCCATACAAATCTTGTTTTCTTATGTTGATTTTTACTTCCATTCTTTCATTCATTTCGTTTTCTACCATTTTTGAAGATGAGAAGAATCCTTCCTCAGTAACTGTGGAATTATCCTCCTCAAGAAGTTTTTCTAAGTCTTTTTCAATCAAAGGTAATCCACCTGGTTTCACAAAGATGGCATTTTTGAAATAAGATATCTTCGGATAGATGCACGCCACATGAACTAGTCTTTTTGAATTGTCCTTAAGATATTGATCATAAGAGAGACAATCATCTGAGATTTGCAATTTTGATTTCAAAATTTCTTTGTTTTCAAAAGTTTTAGGTTCACAAACAGCTTTTGCTTTTCCTTTGTCCTTCAAAGACAGTTGTGATATGTTTTCGGAGGGCGGTGCGGATGCGGAGGATGATTTTAATAAAGTTAATGAAGAACAATCAATTTCCTCCATATCCGAAAATCGCTTTGAGAATCATTCTCAGATGCGGTTTTAGCTGTAACTTTTTCTTTGTTTTCAATTTTAGGAACATTCTTTTTCAAGATTGGGATTTCTTGTGGCAATAATTTCAATAGGTTATCAACAGTGAGATGTTTTTCTACAGATATCAAACCATGTTTATACGAAGAGTTGGTCACTTCGGACCCAGATACTATAGATTCACACTCATAAGATATACTATCAACTTCGTTAAGCTTAAACTCAATAAAAGGTAATAGTTGTCTATGTTGAACATTGCACACATCAGCTCAATGATAGATACGTGTAATATGAGCATATAAACGTTTTGCAGTTTCACAAAATATATTGCGTTGTCTCAAAATTACATCATGATTGTTTAAAAGTTTTTCTCTATTCTCTTCTAGCAATGAGATTCTTAGGTTGGTCTTTTCTAGGGCTAGCTTCAAACTTTCTACTCTCCCCCTCAAGCTGAGAATCTCCTTCTCACTGAGTGTCTCCCTAGTTTTCGCATCAATAAGCATTTTATGCATCACAGAACAATCACGAGTTATTTCATTTATAATAGGAGTTGATTGAGAAATAGGAATTTTAAAAGTTGAGAGAAGTTTGGATACCTGCTCAAGAATGGTCAGGCGTGCGTCATTTGCCATCAAACATATCTCCTCACCATCATCCGAAGTGTCGTCAGACTAGGTCTTTGGATTCACAGCATCAATCATCTCATTCACCTCCAAAGTCTTGAAACCAAGACCATCAGTTTTTCCATAGCCCAGCATCTCCTCATCAGCTGTCTCCTCAGAAGTACTTTTCAAAAAGCTCTTACCATCATCATATGCCATGAAAGCACTATGAGTTGGCTTTCTTACTTCTTCATCTTTTGAATCAGAATACTAGACTTGATAAGATCCTTGATAATCCTCAGCAACCATCAGGGCTAAGTCTTTAGTCTTTTTCCTCACTTCTTCCATCTTCATTGCATAGTAAGCTTCATCCTTCACTTGAGGTTTCTTCTCATTTTGTTTGCAAAGCATACAATCTTTAGCAAAGTGATTTTTACCTCGACAATAATTGCAGTCATAGCCTGAATCACCAGAAATCTTCTTCTCTTCGGTTTTCTCTTTTGAAGACTCTGAAGCCTATGTTTCTGATGGCTTCGGAGTTGAAGACTTTGAGTTTTCCTCCTTCGGAGTGTACATTTCAGGTTTTGGTTTAGGACTGAAGTTAGGTTTGTTAAAATTCTTGACAAATGGTTTCCTTGAGTTGTTTTTGATGAATGGTTTCTTGAATCTTCGGCTATTTGCAGCATAGAGAGCAACAGTTTCACCATTGTTGTCAACCATATAAGCAGCAACTTCTTCATCACTATCTTCATCTTCTTCTTTTGAAACAAGTGCGAGTGGTCCAGATCCAACAGTTTCACTTCTTCGACCAACAATATCAGGTTCATGAGATTTGAGTAAATTGTACAGAGCAGCTAACTTGTACTTTTCAATGTTCTCATAAGATTTAACCATTAACATGATGGGTCTCCATTCCTTGCGAAGACTATAGAGAAATTTGATGTTGATTTCTTGCTAACTTTGGGTCTCACCATACTTATCCAAGGTATAGATCATGTTACTAAGACGTTCATAACATGCTTCAAGGGACTCATTTTCTTCTTGTTTGAAGTTTCCAAAGTCTGCTAGAATATCTTGAACCTTGCTTGTGTGAAGAATCTTGTCACCTTCAAAACGAAGTTCAAGATTATCCCACATTTCTTTGGTAGATTTCGCATCGGCTATGTGATGACTGACATCAGGACCCAGTCCGCTTCGTAGTTTGCACATGGCTCTTTTGTCATTTTCAAGTTCCTTCATATCTGCAGCATTCAGAACTACAGCTTCTTCTCCATCAGGAACTACAAATCGACCGGCTATGTCTGAATAAGGACCATCAGTCACTGATCTCCAAAGATCCTTATCAAGACCTATTAGATAGTCCTTCATTCTTCCAGCCCAATAGTCATAGTAAGAGGTTACTAGAACAGGGGCTTTTGTTGCAGAACCAATGAGATTTGCATAGTTGAGCATGTTTGCGTGAGTTGCTATAGAGTCAGCCATTTTGATTGATTTTCCAACCGGATCTTTTCAGAAAAACTTATCAAAGAAGGTTGATTACAGTTGCGGAAACCTAGATCTAGGAAACAAGCTAGATCTAGAACTGTAACAAGGAAAATACGCTTCAATGGAATAAGTTTTCGAGCTGTCCTGCTCTGATACCACTTGTTGGGTGTTGAAATCTATTAAATATACAATCAATGACTAGTAATCTAACAGTATGTATTGTACTTAAGCAATCACACAGTATTTTGTATAGTGAAGAACAGTTGAAGAGCAGTGATATGAATAACTTGTGCCGAATGCTTGATTGATTTAGGGTTTTACTATTTTGACGATTACAATCTCGTACAGGACACGCTATGGTATCACTGATATTTATACTTGATCAGTGATACGCATAGTACAACTTTATTACAGAGAATATCGTATCAGAGTACTAACCAATAGGATATTAGATTCATGCAACACGTAATGTACTATTACGCGTGCTTACAAAAGGTACTACTATGAAGAAGTCTTCGGATCCTCCAGGTTATACCCTTCGGAGTCCTCATACTTCGGGGTCTTCTATTTTGTTTTACTTCGGGGCCTTTGACAGAGGATCTTCGGATATTTGAGTCCTCCAGGTTTTACTTCGGATATTTGAGCACTTCAGCACAAAAGGTTTCAACAGTATGACGGATCTACGGATCCTGAAGAACATGTCGCACATTACGGTGAGAGGATGGAAATCATCCCAATCCTGATGTATCTTAAGGAAGCATGCGTACGCAAGAGGTTTGGAGCAACACTTACCGGTCAAGCCTTGAAATGACTCTTAAACGTTCCCCCTTACTCCATTACTTATTTTTCTTATCTTATTAACCTCTTTAACCAGTTTTCTTGCAGCAAATCCTTTGAAAAACTAACTAATGATCTTTATAGGACCTCTCAGCAAATCCACATTTTGTCCAGCCATACATGAAATGTGTCTATCAAGTTTTTTCCTTTTGTAAAATTGGATTTTGTTGGTTTCTGAAATTTCGGATTTGGAAAGTTTGGTTTTGTGGGTACGAATGTGGGTTTTGAAAATTGAGATTGATTAGTTTTTGAAATTGACACCTTCGCATTCAATTTTGTTTGTTTTGGTTTTGAGATCATAGCTGTTGGTTTTGAAGGAAAAGCTCCATTTTGATGATTTTTCAAATTCGTTGGTTTTGAAAAATGGTTTTTGAAGTTGAAGCTTCGATTTGAAAATTTTTGGACAAATTATCTTTTGATTTAATCAATTTAGAAAGATCAATTTCTCTTTGAGGTTTGTCATCTGAAACTTGAATTTGTTTGTAATTCCTTTGATTCTTTTCGTTATGTTGTTTTTGAAAGAGTTGATTATATGGCTTTTTGTCTTTTTCATAACATAAACGATTGTAAATGTTATGACCATATAATTCTTGTTTTCTGATATAAATTTTGACATCCATGTGTTTGTTCATGTTGTTTTCTAACATTTTGGTAGAGGAGAAGAATCATTCATCAGTCACTGTGGAATTAGCCGCCTTAACCATTTTAGATAAATCATTGTCAACAAGCAACGAAGCACCAAGTGTTACGAAAACCGAGTTTTTAAAATAGGAAGCCTTTGGATAGATAAAAGCAATATGGACCAGTCTTTTTGAATTATCATTAGAATAATCTACAAATGAGATACATCCATTTGAAACTTGGATTTTTGGTTTAAGAATTTCTTTGCATTCATTTTTGTTGTTTGCAAATTTGATTTTTGAAGATGCAATTTATTCACAATTAGAAATTTTCGATTTGCCTTTATCCTCCAAAGGTGATTGTCAGATACCTTCGGGGGCCGATTTACATATGAAGGATGACTTCAAAATTAATAAAGATACACAATCAGTTTCCTCCATATCCGAATTAGATCCGGAATCACAAGCAATAACACAATCATTTTCAATTAATGGTAGAGACTTCTTGAGGATTGAAACATCATTTGGAAATAGTTTCAATAAATCATCAGCAGTCAAGTATTTTTCAACTGAAAATAAGCCATGAGTATAAGATGTGTTGGAGACCTCAGCATTGGATATTATAGATTCACATTCATAGGAGATATCAACGACATTTTTGAGATCAAACTTAATAAAAGGCAATAGCTTTTTATGTTGTTCTTTTGATACGTCAGATGAATGATAAATCCTAGTTATATAAGCATATAATATTTTTGTAGTTTCACAGAAAATATTGCGTTGTTTTGACAATACATCCCCATAATTCAAGTATTTATCTCTACGTTCTTCTAAAATAGAAATTCTTAAGTTGGCTTTTTCTAGGGCTGCTTTCAAGCCTTCTACTCTCCCCTGCAACTTAAGGATTTCTGCTTCACTGTTCTGAGCCTTACTGTTAGCATCGATAAGCATGTTATTCATAAGTAAGCAATCATTGGTTATTTCAGAAATATCATATGCATAATAAGATTCATGAATGTTAAAATAACAAAGTAAGTGTGATACATGTTCCAGAATAGCCTGACGAGTCTTACCTGAAGGACCAGCATCCTTTGTCATCAAGCACAAATAATCGCCCAAAGATCCATTCAATATATTAACCGAAACTAATCCAGTATCTTCATCATCTTCTCCTCCTTCAATCTGAAAGCTCTTATTATCATCAATGGCGACCAGAGCACCATGAGTTGGCTTTCGTACCTCTTTGTCTTCAGAATCTGATGACCAAATCTGATAAGTTCCATAACTAACACTATCATCTGCAGCTACTAAATCAAGATCCTTGGCTTTCTCTTTCACCTCATTCAGTTTCATTGCGTAGTAAGCTTCATCTTTAACCTTGGTCTTCTTCTCATTCTGTTTTTCGGAGCATGCAGTCCTTTGCAAAGTGATTCTTTCCATGACAATAATTACAATCATATCCAGAATCACCAGATGATTTCTTTTTCTCCATTCTCAGCTTTAGAAGAGAGATTTTCTGTTTCCTTCGGATGACAAGAACCTTCTCCCTTCAGAGCAGCAATTGGTGTTGATAGTTTTCATGCTTGTTTTTGGAGGGATAAGAGTTGTAGTTTTTGACAAATGGTTTTCCAGACCCTTGATGATTTCTAAATGGCTTCTTGACAAACCTTCGGTTTGCAGCATAGAGAGCAACAGTTTCACCAGCTTCATTCACCATGTAACTGTCAGGTTCATCTTCACCTTCAACATCTATTTTTTCTTGACCATCATTGTTTGAAACAAGTGCTAGAGATCCTAAACTTGAGTGTTCACCACGACAATCCATAAAATCCGCTCATGATACTTAAGAAGATTGAATAATATTGGTAGCTTGGACGTTTTGATTTTCTCATGTGATTTCAACATCAGCATGATTGGACGCCGCTCTTTCTTCAGTCCATAAAGAAACTTGATACGGACCTCATGTTGGCTTCGGGTATCTCCATATTTTTTGAGGTTATACACAATGTTGCTAAATCTCCCATATGCCTAATCAATGTTCTCATTTTCTTTTTGTTGGTAAGCGCCAAAATTTGCTAGAACATTTGTAAAAATACTCTGCTGCAATACCTCATCACCAACAAAGCAAAGAGCTAAGAGATCGCAGAGTTCTTTTGCGGATGTAGATCCTTTGATATGATGATGTTGGAACAATATTTAGATCGTTTGGTTCTATATAAGCGGAATGTAAATAATATGAACAAGATCAAATGATAGAATAGATGCCAAATGATTATATTCAACACTCTAGAACAATTCGAGAGAACTATTCTGTGAGAGTGAGACGTAAACGCGAGTTACAAAGCTAGCATCTAAAAATGTTAACTCTAAAAAGGGTACATGCATGCCTTTTATAGCTAAACTAAATACGGAATGGACAGGTCCATCCGTTATACATAAGGCTTAATCTAAGGCGTAATTGACACAACACATTAAATACTAACAGATGAGTAACATTTAGACCAAGACCACTCCTAAGCTCTCGCAAAGCTCGCTTGTCATTCTCAATTTTCTTCTTGTTCGCAGCAGTCAATGTCTCAATGCCTTCACCTTTTCCAAGTATGAATCGAGCTTGAACGTCGACAAACAGTCCTTTAGTAACAGATCGCCACAAATCTTCATCAATACCAGTCAAATAATCTTCCATTCTATCAGCGAAGTCTTCGTAATAAATCACAATAAGAACATGGGCTTTAGATGATGAACCAAGCATGTTAGCATAACTTAACATGTTAGCATGATAAGAGAGGATCTAGACAATTTACAGAAACCTAGATCTGGGAGAACAATCTAGATCTAGAAATATTTAGATGAAAAGAACATAATTCTCTCAAGCGTTTTCGAGTTGTAACCATCTCTAATACCACATGTTACATTTAGAATTTGAACTAAGGCTTTAGTTAATCAAATAGAATACGAAATGATCACACAAAGAACAATAGTGAAATTGATTAATAGGGTGTCGAATGCTTTGTATTGATAACATCACAGTTTTACAATAGTGGAGAGAAAACTCATGTAAACTCGCTCATTAGACCCAGTAGGTATCCTTGATATTTATACGTGTTCAAGGATATGTGTCGTACAAAATAACATAAAATAGTACAATAGAATATTCTATAATGACGTTATATGTACCATACAATAGGAGACGTTCTGTGTCAGATACGTGCTTGACATCACAACGTGCTACAGAAGATAAATTTTGTTAGGATAAGCCTTCAGATCCTCTTGCACGGAGCCTTCGGATCGTCAGGCAACAAAAGCTTCGGACTGTGGCCTTCAAATCGGTGCATAATCACTTCATCACAACATAGAAATCTTCAACAATATAATTAGTAAGTATTAGACCACACAAAGTTGATGATGGAAATAGTGTCCAAGGTCATTAACTGTTGGTGATATTTCTAATAATAGCATGGTTCATTTGGGTTGCCCTCACGACCCAGTAAAAACAAATAGTGACAAAAATAAAGTGGGAAAATATTAGTTTATTAATTTATGTTCACAATAAATTAATTAGAAACTAATTGCTAATTAATTGATAAATTAATTTGAAATTAATTTATAGAAATTAATTACAGGGTTGAAGTGTAAGGATGGTCCTTAAGTTTAAAACCCTAAGAGCCCTCCGTATAAATAGAGGCTTAGGGGTCAAAGCCTAAGCATCCCTTTTGGCCTCCTCTGAGCCGCCAACTTCATCTCTCCATCCCTCCCTCTCTTTTGGCGATTTCCAATACCCTTTTCAAGGGTTTTGGATCTTGCTCTTCATCATATAGGAAGTTATATCTGTCTGGTTTTCTGGTGTTCTTGGGTGTGAATCATTAGAGGGATTCCACTTTGGGTCCTTACATCCAAACTAAGGTATGAATTGCTGATTCATCTTTAGTTGCTGCAATTGCTATGAAGTGCATGATCCTGGTTATGAACTGTATGATCATTGCTTGAATATTTTGTATGAACTTGTGATTTGATTATGTTAAGTCTTCCGTTGTGCAAATAGTTTGTTATTATGATTAAATCTCAACAAGTTCAATCGGGATCTCAGTATATATTACAGAGAAGGAAGAAGATGATGATTTTGTGTTCCAGATTCATCTGACCAAAACATGGAAATAACCCCATGTTTCTAACTGACAAAGAAACATCCACATGCAATTACGAAACCGAGTCAAAACCGTCATAAAACCGCCACATAACTATCATAATACCCAATTTAAAAATTAGGTTCAAATTTGGATTCAAAACCACGATTTCATATTTTCATGCATTTTTTATAAAGCAATATTAACCAGCCAGGGTTCTTCCCCTTGGACTCCGCTACCAGGGACGCTGTCCCCGGACCTTTATTGTTTAGGGGCTTTGCCCCTAAGTACCAATATACTTTAAATCAAATATAAACTCAAACAAGTGTGCACTCTGCACCGCCCTTACTTTCGCCCTTAGTTGTTCAATATTTATTAAGATTACATTGCTTAACAAGTTCATCCCATTATAATTAAATAATATTGGTGATGCAAATCACCAACAACTTTTACTTGTATATTTCAAATTTCCTATGTATAATAGTAAACAGAGTTTCACATTATGATGAACAAATATTTATGTTTTACCTTTAATACTATTGGAACCACAACCTAATGCATTACCTATACCTTCAGTTATTTGCGATATGAAAACTATTTTTAAAAGTATAGAAAGTGATAATATTGAGAGATTTGAAAGTAGAAAGAATGTATGATTTTTGAATCAGTTGAATGATATATTTATAAGGGTGGGAGTGAAATAATTCTGGTAAATGAAAAAAAATATAGATAAAGGCTCAATGCCACAGATTTACTAACCCCCAACTCATCAATCTTTCACCAACCTACGGCTAAGGGTGGGGGGAGTTGATCTTTCCCATCCCACTGAACCCACGTGCCACGTCAGCTTTTCTCTCTCCTCTCACTTCCATCTTTCCCTATTTTTCACTCATGAAACCAGTACCCACTGAACCCACGATGCCACATAAGATTTTCGATTATTAAATTCATTTATTAATTTAATAAATGAGTTTTAATATTTAATTTAATATTATAAATAATAATAATATGTAATTAATAAAATAAAAATCACAAATAACATTAAATTAAAAAACCACACCATTACAAAAATTAAAAAGAAAAGTAATACCTAGAAATAAAATCCTAAATACGGAATATTAAAACCTAAATAACGGAAATGAAATACTAAAAACCTTAAAACGCCTAGTATACAGCTTTAAAATAAATCGGAAGAACTCATTTCAATCGGAAGAATCGGAAGAACTCATTTCAATTTAAAATAAAATTGAAATGAGGGTTTTTTTTTTTGGAAAGGGGAAAATAGAGTTAATATTGAGAGGAAGAAAGAAGGGTGAAGGGGTGAGTTTTGAAGGAGTGAAGAGGTGTTATTTATAGAGATGAGGAAGGATAATATTTGGAAGATTAAATTTATTTTTTTTTTTTAAATAATAGGTGGGATCATCGGCTTCACCAACCCAAGCCTCACCACTCCACAGCCGAAACCGCTCAACCCGAAGGAGAAGGGGCAGCGGTACCGCACCCAATTTCCACCATCCCGATTCGAGCCCGAAGCATTACACCGTGCACCCTAAGGGGACTGTGAACCCGCCGGCTAGCCCACATAAACCTGAAGCTGACTTCATGAACCCTTAAAGTTATATAAATTTATATAGTAATTCTTAAAAGCCCAAACCGTAGAAAAAGTTGAAGACAAAAATGTTAACCGTAAAATGTATTCAATGGTCAAAAAGTTCAATCGAAACAAAATAAGACCAAAATTTCTAAACCCATTGTCGATTTGTATTAATATTTGATCTTTAATCTTTAAATTTCCAGCAACTTTTTTTATTAGATATATAGGCCAACTTTTCTTTAAGATAAAAATGGTTAAAACCCTATTGGGTCCAGCCTTAGACTGATTCAGGCCCAAAGAACCTGGTCCAGAGTCCAAAAACTGAACCTCAGAACCACACTAAGCGAGTCATCCAGTCCGGTCCAGCCTAACCAAAAAAAGGCCCGGCCCCTTGAACCAAATTTTACAAAGCATTTGGCATCCATATTAGCGGTGTCACATAGCCTGGTCCGGCACGACAGGCCCGTGCATGTCACCTCTATTCTGAACACATATGCTTTGAAATGTGGTGTAACATTTGATATTTATCGGTGCTTCTTGTTTGCCATGTAGATAAATAATTGTTGTAACTTAATTCCAACCTTTGATGATGACTGGGACATACTTGTATATCTCAAATACATAGTTCAAAGTAGTACTTAGCAACTATACAAGATAGTGATAAACAACCATGTTCCAGGAAATATACAATCAACAATATAGAGTCTTAACACATTACATATTATACAATCCACCTTCTTGCTACTGCTCAGTTGATTCTCCTTCCGATATGATTTGTGGTAGCCCAGCCAGGAGTGGCTGGAATCGCCCTTGCTCGTGTAACTGTAAAACTTCCTTTGCTCCTCCAATGTACCTACCCTTTATAAACAACCTTGGTAGTGGGACTTGTGTGCCCAAAATCTGCCATAGTTCATTTTTGAAATCCATGTGCACCGATACATCTCTTTCTTGGTATGAAACCATAAAACCTTTGAGTAAAGATAGAATACTCAAGCAATCTTCATACGTTTTCGGCATGCTTTTGGCCCCTGAGGTGTAGAGAATAAGTGAATTGCTTCCTCCCGGTGGGCAGATTTTCTCAAAATCGAGGAGGGGGTTATAAGTTTCTTTTAGCTTCTGAGACCTTAAATCTGGCTCTGTCTCTGGTTTTTGTTCTTGTTCTCCTTCCGGTTCTGGAGCTTTAAACTCGAAATCCTTCTGCTCAAAAGCGGGAAAATATCCAGTTTAAAATTGTGTCAGAATCCGAATCCAAATCCAAATCTGCTGGCTAGTTAAACGATTTTTTTTTTTTCATTTTGGGTTTCAAATTGAAATTGTCACTTACAAATTAACTGTTCGCAATATTAGAATGTCTTCTTTCTATTTCGGATATACTATAACCATAAAACAGTATTAATTTTTTTTAGAAAGTCATCTTTGTTGGAATCTCTAAGCACATGGGGCAGGGGACAGAAAGGTTAAGCCTCATGTGTCAAAGCAAGATCCAATCTGTGAACCAAGTAACTGTAATTATATCTAGGAACGTGCCATGTTCTTTGTGGTGTATATATAGTTTAGGCAATTCACAGAAATAAATAAGGCACAGCGATATGTACAAACTGTGAATCGGGTTTTTGAGTGAGATTTCCCGATTGTTAATCAAAGAGTTGTTTGGTTAAATCGTGTTTATACATTGTGTGGTCTTGAATTGGTATCAGAGCTTAAGATCAGAAGCTGTGAATTCATACCTTTCATCATGTCGGATGGAGAAGGAGGTAGAGTCGGAAGTACGGGTGGTGCTCCGGTAAAGCTCAAGGAGGTCAGAACTGTCGTAATCTCGAGAGGAAATGCAGGCGGTGGTTTGGCCGGAAACGCCAGAGGCTCGAGAAGGAGAGTAGGCGGAATATCGGTTGGGTCGAACGGCTGCCATGGCGGATCGAATCGAGAAGGCGGAGTGTCGATCGGAGGCACCGGCTGTTCGAGTGGTGGAGAGAATCAACGGGTATTGTTTACCCGATCCGGCGGCGGCGGAACACCGAGCGGCGGTGATGGTTCGATCGGAGCAGGCAGTTCGATTCAAGGAGATGGAGGTCAGGCGAGAGTTATACCTGTCCGTTCGAGTGGCGCCGGTGGCAGCGGAGTATCGCGTGGTGGTGCCGGCGGATCGAGAGTAGGAGACGGAAGAAAGACTACCAATCGGGAAAGAAGAAACGAGAAGAGAGGAGGATACCGGAGATGGTTCGAATCCGAGGGTTATGCTAGTCCGATCAGGTGGAGGCGGCGGTGGTTTGATTGGAGGCGCCGGCGGTTCGAGATATGGAAGCGGCGAGAGAAAAAAAAGAAGCAGCAAGGGTGGAATTGGGGAAGAAACAAGATGCCGGGTGGTTTTAATCAGGGCTGATCCGGGTCGGGTGGATCCGTTGGTAGTGGGCCTTGGTCCAATTTCTCTATATTTAAGCCCAATGCATTTAAAACCAAACCAGAAATAAGCCCAATTCGAATTCTGGCCCAAATCAAAACGCGAAAAAAGGATCCGTCAAAAATCACGAGGAAGTCTCTAGAAGGACTTAGAGATTCGGGGGTGATTGTTGGAATCTCTAAGCACATGGGGCAGGGGACAGAAAGGTTAAGCCTCATGTGTCAAAGCAAGATCCAATCTGTGAACCAAGTAACTGTAATTATATCTAGGAACGTGCCATGTTCTTTGTGGTGTATATATAGTTTAGGCAATTCACAGAAATAAATAAGGCACAGCGATATGTACAAACTGTGAATCGGGTTTTTGAGTGAGATTTCCCGATTGTTAATCAAAGAGTTGTTTGGTTAAATCGTGTTTATACATTGTGTGGTCTTGAATCTTTCTGTTTTTAGTTTTCTTTAAATAATAATGAAATAATAGATTGAGATGATTATAGAAAAAAATAAGTGAATACAAAGGAAAAAGCAATATACTTGATATTGGAGTGCAGATTGAAGCCTTTCTACAACAGAAGCCATTAACGGACGTTGTCTCCAATCTCTTTCCAGACACTGATATGCAAGTGTTACGAACGTATCATAAGAATTATGGTCCATTTGTTGCTTTAGCTTATCATCGATAATTTCATCTACTGTTTTTTTTGTATAGCACTTCTTTACCAACTGGGGGAGGGATCGACGTACATCCTTATAGCTCAAGTCAACACAATGCCTCGAGCACAAGACTTCAAATAGTACGACGCCAAAAGAGTAGACGTCTGATTCTTTCGTCAATATCATCGTTTCTGCATACTCTGGAGCACAATAGCCAAGAGTGCCTTTAGCATTGGAGAAATGAATCGAGTGTTCTTCACTGGCAGGGCAATATTTGAATAGACCAAAATCTGCAACTTTGGCGTTCCATTTTTCGTCCAATAAGATGTTGGCACTTTTGATATCACGGTGCAGGACTCTTTTGTGGGTCCCCCTCGGATCGTGAAGGTACTCCAAGCCACGTGCAGCACCAAGACAAATATTGAGACGTTGAATCCATGTGAGGTTGGGGTCATCAAGATAACGATCAAGGCTTCCATTGGGTGCATACTCGTACACAATGATCCTTTCTTTGGACTCATAACAGAATCCTACAAATGAGACCATATTTCTATGTCTATAACTGGAAAGCAACTTGATCTCATTCCAAAAGGAAACATCTGTTTGATCATCGAAAATATACACGCGCTTTACAGCAACAACGGTCGGACCATTAGAGTCGACGAGTTCTCCTCTATATACCTTGCCAAATCCACCTTCCGCAATGTAGTTGCCTTTTGCAAAGTCGTTGGTGGCAAGTTTTATGGATTCAAATCCAAGTCTGTATTCCCTAAAATTCTCCAATAAATTGTCCATGAAACACGACTTTGTGCTTGTGATAGACTACGGCTGTGAAATAAAAGTAAACAACTATAAGCGGAGGTATTAAAAGAAGCCATTGATAGTGTTTTTGTTTTTAGTGTTTCTTTTGTCAAGAAACACAGTTCCGACCTCCAAAGAATTAGGGGGTGTTTGGGATTGCTTATTTGAAAGTGTTTATTAGCTTATCCGGTGTTAAAACAGAGTTTAAAAAAAAAAGAATTTGGATTAGCTTATTCGTTATCAAATGTAATAAGTTGATAAGTTGTATTGTATCGCAAGTTTTGCTTATATATTTTTGCTCGTTATCAAATGTAAT
Source organism: Cichorium intybus (assembly GCA_023525715.1). Taxonomy (NCBI): domain Eukaryota; kingdom Viridiplantae; phylum Streptophyta; class Magnoliopsida; order Asterales; family Asteraceae; genus Cichorium; species Cichorium intybus. The sequence goes on along the minus strand of CM042014.1, from coordinate 90,516,183 downwards.
GTTGATAAATAAGTTGTTTTAGAACACCTTAACTTATCAAGACTGCTTATTTATTAGCGGTGTCAAACAAAAATAAACAATTAAGCATCTTAAATAAGCAATCCCAAACACCCCCTTAGACTTCAAGTGTTCGGAAGAGCTACTATTGCATCTATTGTTACCGAGCAAACTAGTAATGTATTATGTAAAACAGCAAAATCATGAAACTTATTGATCCATGTTCGTCAATTTGAGGATGAATCGGTACTTTCTCAAAAGTCAAACCCCATTCTATCACAACAGAGATAAACCCCACATTTATTGATGAACTACTACGTTGTGTTATACAAAGATCAGATAAATTATAAACATAAGCAAGAGCAGTCCGACGATTTATCTTTCCGGTGGACTTGTTTGGGTCCATATAGGAGGCAGGAAAGACACCAAATGTAGACATTTATGCTGTACTAGAAGTACACTGAAGTAAATTGATATTTATCTAACGGTAATCCAAAGGAGAAATCAGCTTTACACCATTGCAGAATATGAAAGTTTATGGAAAAAGGAGTCTGGTGGATGCGACGTTAGGTTCCGTTAGTTACATCAAGGCCATTTATGAGCAATGTAAACAATTGGGGAAACAAACAGCGATGAACTTGCCTGAGACGGATGAATGGCGAAAGGAAAGACGGCGACGGCAGCTATGAACCCTGAGGAGATGGACTAACGCGATGGATGAATGGCACGTGAGACGTACGAACGTTGACCTGAGAAGAATGGCGTCGACCGGGAGAAATATGTGAAGGGGATTGTTGTGAGCTATGACCGTGATAAATAAAACTTAAATTATTATTGTTTCACAAATATAAAAATTTTCACCTAAATTTCATTTAGTCATAAATAAATATTAAAATATGATATTTATTAAATTTAATTTTAAAATATTATATATCTATAGTATAATACATATATAATATGTACAAACAATTAAAACAAGAATGTCTTAAAATTAAGAGCCACCTATGCATAAGAATGGAACCAGACACGGAAGCTATAGTTACAAAATCTTTTGTGGATATCACTTGCTAAATGTCAATAAAATAATCCAATGGCTGATAATTGTCTACACTATTATTACACACGGATCGCAATCCAACGGATGATAATACACCTCCTGAAAACAGAACCAGCTTATAAATTAAACGATTATGTCCAAACAGCCATCATCCCAACACAGTTTCTTTTTTCCCTTTCCCTTGCTTGCGAAGACCTGCAGAAAGCATTTGTTGCTTTCCAACGGATGATAATACACCTCCTGAAAACAGAACCAGCTTATAAATTAAACGATTATGTCCAAACAGCCATCATCCCAACACAGTTTCTTTTTTCCCTTTCCCTTGCTTGCGAAGACCTGCAGAAAGCATTTGTTGCTTTGTTATATTTTTCTTACGAATGCTTTATTATACCTTTTTATAATTTCATGTACAAATGTTTCGATTTATAGAATTTATCTTTTAATATTTTGTTTAGTTAAAAGTTGTTTTTTTACATGATATTCAAGCAGCTTCTGTCAAGAAAAAACGTAGAGAGTTGCAAGCTACCATCAAGAACACATGATTTCAGAATCTTCCACTTCTATTTTGCAGGTTTGAAAAAAAAAAATACTCTACTAATCTTTTCAAAATTTGGAGAATTGAGAAATGCAAATCAAAACAAAAAAAATTTGAATAACCGCTTTCGACTTTGTAGGTTTGAGAGGAACAATACTAACCTTTTCAACACAACATTTTGAAATTTGGGATAATTATAAATACAAAAATAAGAGAACCTACAAAAAAAAACCAGAAAACATAAGAAATCTGCAAAAAATTGATTATTTAAAATACTATCTAAATATTCGTGTGTATGTAGGACCATTAAACAAAAGGAAAAGATCTTATTAGCTGCTTGCACAAACAAGAATTCATTCATCAGCAAGTGATGAGTATCATGTTTCAAGAAATTGAAATTTTGAGCACAAACAGTTTTTTTAACAAGAAATACATGTTTTTCTATCAATAAACAAAAACAGACGAAATTTTATTACTATTGACATGAATAAGAATGAACATCAGATTTCTTAACAAGCACATGACAAAAAGATTTCATGCATATGAAATCGCATCGTATTCTGAAAATTTTTCAAACGTTTGCATATACTTATCAGATTCTGAGAAAATTCATAGATTGAATCATATTTAGATCTAAGACCTTCCAAATAAACATTTGTACATCAGAAATTTCGAGCATACCTATTAATCAGACAAGATCATATTTATTGCACAAACTTTTAAACATGCAACTATGAGATCTGAAATATTCGAGAATATGTAGCAAAACTTATCAAACAAAAACAGTTGATCCTTGGAATATTGAAGCTTTTCTCCAATAGTCGAGAGTGTTATCCGATGGTTTTCTTTTGATGATTTTTTTACCTTAAAAAGAACCGGTATGAAAAGGCAGAAAGGCCATATAAAGTAGATCCAGTTGACTAAAATCGATATAGGTTCCGAGGTTAACAACAAAGTGATTAAAGGAAGATAGTTGGGGTAGATGGTAGCAGCAATGGAGGGGAGGAGATGATGGAGTCAGTTATGGAGGTGGAGGTCCGATGGCTTCATTTCTGGAGGTGGAGGAGGCGCTGGTGTTTATTATCGAGATAGAATACTTGATGGCATCGGTTATGGTGAACAAGGAGGTGCTAATCGTGATAATTGAAGAGGAGAAGGAAATATCCGGTTGTGATGGAGGCTGCTTAGGGATGATGATATGATATTAGGGTTAGGGTTAACAGTGTATCTATCAAATATGGATGAAATGGCCGACAACAACTATACAATGGATTCAATGTGATAATGGAGTAAATTCGATTTAAATATAAAAAATGTGTAACTCCTGCTTTATCTATCACTATAATTATGTTGGAATAGAGAAAGTTGGTTTCATATACGTGTAACTTTATTGGATTTGAAATTAAATGTGTTATCACTCTACTTTTACTTATTCTAATTAACGTTCTAAAAGAAACTTATTTTAATACTTTCTAATTCAACTAGCGGGAGCCCGTGCTCCGCACGGGTTCGGGATTGCTGGAGCACGAGTCAGGATAAATGCAAGAAAAAACAGCGTACTCTGCCGAATAATAGCAATGTCATAATTGGGTTGATTTTTAAAAATAGATATACTTTTTAAAACACAAAAAGAAACATGAAAATGCAATGCTGTAACAGAAAGAAACAAAAGTCGGATGCTAAAAAAATTAAAGTACATTGCCATTTATGGAAATCAAATATAATTTTTATATCTCACATACCAATCTCCTCGTCTTTGGTCCCGTATGACCAACAAACTCCCCAACTAAATCCGTTCTTTGCACCTCCGTTAGTTTATGCGTTGGTAAAATCCTAACCATAAAAAGTAACTTTCCAAGAATCCGGGCCACCAGAGTTTTACCTATACAATCCATAAATCATCACAAAATTACAATGTCGCCCCTCACAAACATCTACATGACACTAAACAATCCAAATCAGATAAATACTCGCAAAAAATTTGAAGTTTTTTCATAGCGACACAAAGTGTTTATCTGACTATTTATAACCATTAAAAAAAGTAAAAAATAAAATAAATAAAAGGATAGAAAAATGACCTGTTCCTGGATTGCCAAGACAGGGCATATAAGGTGGTCTACAGGACCCGACTTTCAAACCAATGGCTCTTCGCCTTTCATCTAAAAGCATTCCTTTAGCCCATTTCCTAAGTTGTAATTTAAGTTCATGAAGTCCAACTAAATTCGATAATTCATTTTCAAGTTTATCCATTTTTGCTTTTGTCTGACTACATGCTTCAATGGCCCTACGTTTTCTTTGTTCTTCAAGGTAAGATTTCAGAAGTGATTGCAACTTCTCATTTCGTTGTCCTTGTGACAAATGATTCAATGGAGTCATTCCTTCCTATTACACCATAAAGATAATGTCAAATCAAAATTCATATACCAACTTTGTAATATTCTGAAAAAGTATATAATCATAGAACTTTGCAACTATACAAAAGAGGACATTCACATAATATCAGTGTCAGTCCAATGCATGCCAAAAGAAATGTCCTGTTCTGTCATGTCATCTCATGTGTAACAAACAGGGGTTTATGGATCAGAAAAAGTAAAAAAGATAAACTAAAAAAATAATGTCAGGCTGTCACTAGTACATTATCTTTCGCACTGCAGTCAGCATTATGTTCAAGCAATGTCTTCACAGTTGAACTGTCTTCGACTCTAAAGGGAATTTTTTGAAAGTAAATTGCTATACTCCGTGCATTAAGCCCTTTTATACATTGATCATAAGAGAAAACCATATCATAACCAAGAAAATCATGAAATGAAGACATATCGGTATAAAATTTATATATACCTAAAATGCAATTTATAAACTAAATATTCACATTAAGTGAGATAAAATTTCGTCTACCCTAAACAAAGGTAATTAAACCAAATAAATGATGGCAATGAAAGTTGCTTTCTATTTGAATGACATTGGTATAATTAGGTAGATTTTTTGTTGTAATGGGAAAGAATTAAAGTAGGATGCTAGAATACACAAATAAACAAAAGTAGATTGCTATTTCTTGAAAATACATACATTTGCTTTAGCTACGGTAGAAGCTCCATGAGAGAGAAGAAGTCCTATAGCTTCATTACAACCATTTTTAGCAGCCATGTGCAATGGAGTTTCTCCATACTGCAAAGATATAAAATACAGTAAAACAGTAAGTTTTATTCATTTTGTGGGTTCATAAATGAATATGATAAATAAACTATATGAATGTTCACAATTGGTAACCAAATGACCAAATTCTCCAAATAGCACAACTCAAAATATAAAGCCGCTATAGCTTAGGGACTAAAAATGAAACTTACTCTAGATTATAAAAAATAGAGTATTTGAACCAAAACCTGCAAATATGATGGGACATCCTTACGTGCGCCATCTGCGGTTTCAAGAGCTCTTCCATCAAACATATATTTTCAATGGCAGGGACGTTTACAGTTGTTTATTTATCTCTAGTCTCTACTCTCTTTAACGGCACACACCCATTTCTACTTTCACTATAACATAATGAAGATCAAAAATTAAAAACGAAAGAATATCCTATATAAGCAACCTGTACAAACCTCAACGAAAATAGAAAATGCTAAGGTCATCACTTTTTATTATAATATAATACCAAAGTTTGTTACTTTTTTAGGGATTCAACTTTCAACTCTTTCTACTTTCCATCTTTTTTCTTATTATGACAATTTACTTGAAAGAATCACAAAGTGTAAGTAGAGTTACCTTCACCACGAACAAACAAAATAGAAATAGGACATATCAGACAATAAAGAGCACGCTTTCTACAACCGAATCGTTAATACATTTCTTATTTTTAAAAATTATGGCACAGCAAGACGCTGGCGGCCTTTTACATTCACAAAAACCCACATGAGAAGGTTCATAAATAAATCATACCAGAAAGTATTCGAGGATCATAAAAAACTAAACTGTAACAAAAATCATCAGGCCATCAAGAAAAGGATTAGAAAAGGTGACATGAAAAACGCTTATATATACATAAAATTTAGCTATTTAGGTATCCGCTCACACATAGGTTGAGTTATTGTCATGGTGGTGATACTGATGAAAACACAGACATGTTACGTTATCAGTACTTGCACCAAAATTAGAAGATGTTTTAAGGAAAACCTACCTGTCAAATGTTCCCAAAGGGTGGAACTTCATTAACAGTTTCTGAACATCCGTCTCATTTAAGGATCTTGTAATAATGTAAACAAAAATGAAATCAGATGGAGTTCTTACAGTGATATATGGATGCAAGCAACAACTTATTCACGCCTTTATACAAAACCATCCACAATCCACTCTGAAGCCGGTGGACGGAATTCTTACACATTCATAATATTCATCCAATACTACATTTTTACAGACTAAAGTCAAATTAATGGCTCACTTAACAAATCAAATTCTTTTATCACCATTAATATATCAAATATTTTCACTCTTTTAGAACTTGATTGTTACATTGCAATTTCTTTTTGGATAAATAAACTTAAAGCACTGTCAAAAGTTTTTACTCTTGTTAGTGATGGATTCTGACCATCTCCAAGCAATATTTTTGTAGTGCCCTCGAGAGAAAGTATATAAGACTAAAATAAAATTGTGGAAATGGTTAAAGCATAGTAATAAATTTATAGAATGAGAAATCAAATAATGAATTTACTTGCAATGGTGAAGCTTTTATGTAATATAACTTCTTCAAAAAACCTACAATAGAAACCCAATGCATATTTTCAGTGGTGAAATGCTAAAGGGTAGTCAATGAACCTCTTCAATAAATTACAGTGGCGAAATGATTAAGGATAGTCAACAAACCTAGCTCCTCCTTTATAGCATCTATCTAGCGTCAATCTTTTCTGTAAATAATCAGAAGCTATGACTAAAACCCAATACATACAACAAACACAATAAAAAACTCTTTAAATTTAGAAGATCTTAACGTTAGAGGATTTTGCACAAACCACGTGTCAATCCCATATATATAATATGATTAAATAATTAAAAGATTAAAATCAATCATTTTTCATTTACAATTTTTTAAAATCAAATACTTATCTCACCATGGCAAAGTGACCCAATTGTTTATAAAAACGCTTCCAAGCTCCATCATCTGGAAATGCAATTACCAAATAAAGAAATATTTTTTCATTAAATTACATTCTCAAAAGTTTTATTAAATTTTAAGTACTAACTAACATAATCAGCATGAGGAAGCTGGTGAAGACGTTGCTTCAATGGAGGAATCCCAGTTTCAAAATAAGGCAAAACATTGTCACTAAAGTAGAATCTTTCCTACAAAAAGTATGACAAGAAGTAGCTTAATAGTATGTAACTATGTTAAGTATCATAATATCATTCTTGAAGTGTTATTTATTAAGAAACTGACCTGTAAAGCATGTATGTCATATATGACTAGGCTTGTGGGACCGCCTCTTGATATTGGAATGCTTGATAACATTCTTGCGACGGTGAATGCAGTTGCTACATCTCCTTCTTCTTCCACTCGTTCAAAGGATCTAGTTGGAAATAAAGGTAGTACTAAGGTGAAAGAAGCAACAAAGAGCCTTGGAAGTCCAAAAATGACAGAGAGTTGCTCAAATATTACAGATGGGAGCAGGCATTTTGAGCTATTAAACATTACATTACTATATACTTCAATATCTAACTTCAGGCATTAAAGGAGTTCATGTTTACTGCATGGAAGGAACTGGAATGGAAAATTATAGTGAATAAAAAGTAAAATAAAAAGCCTCTCTGTTTTAATTTGAAGTTTAGGAGTACTCTGTTCGAATCCCTAAGCCAAAATTGGGGATTTGGAGGACGGATGATGTACGGTACAAAATTGCCACAGTAAGTACGAGAAAAACTATATCTCTTCGAGCAATCTACTTTTTGTCAAAATCGAAGGTCGATTAACAGTTTAGTCAACTAAAATGGAAGAGTAACAAAGAAATTGAAAGACTAATTTGCATAGAGAGAGAGAAAAAAAATGAAGAGCAGATGATATAAAAGGGGTGAAAGAGGACCTCCAGTTGATGGATTGGAGCTGAATGTCGTCGGATTGAGCGGCGAATTTGCGAGCAAGTTCTTCGGCTTCGACGCAGTAGATTTACGCCTCTTGAATGCTTCACGTGCAAGATCCTCATCTCCTTCGTTCATAGGCTTCGATTGTCGGTTGCTGCAGGCCTGCGGCTGCCGATGATGGTGACTTTAATCGATCAAAAATTAGGGTCTGATTGAATTGAGATGGAATTAAGAGAAAGAAAGAAAAGAAGATTGTTCTGATTTGGGAGTTCTTTCACAGGGTTTTACAAACACAAAGAAGAAGACGACGCACCTTTCAATCGCGTGCAGCCAAAGCGAACACCACAGCCTCAAGTCCGTAGCGGACCGACGGCAGAAGATGGCGTAGCGGAACGGTGTAAAAGACGCAAAATCGACAAAGATTCTAAAATTGGTGTCGAAGCGACGGGGTGGCGGAGGTTTTGGGGAAGATGGGGAGAAGACGTAGACGCGAAATCGACATAGGTGAGGGGTTGACGGTGGATCTTTTAGAAGCAGCAAGTGGGTAACACAGTGGTGGTGGCGGTGTAGTAGACGATGCGGAGAAGACGATGAAGGATAAGAAGGAAATTCCGCACAGTGCCCGTGTAGTAGACGATGCGGAGCCGGATCCACAAAAACGGATCCAAATTTACCCGCGAACAAAAAAACGTTACACCAAGTAAGCAAAATCACGGGTTTTAAATAATAGAATAATTTTTAGTTACAATGTTGTTTTAAATTATTTATAAAAGACAATAAAATGAAAAAGGAGGAGAAAGTCGTTTCTTAAAACCAATTAAACATTTCTAAATTTTTAGTTCCAAATTAGGTTTCATTGGGGATTCAATAACAAATCTATTTTTCTAAAACACAAAGTTGACAATATATATTATAAATAGCCGTCATTTATAGAAATAATTTACACTAATAACTAACTTTGAAAATATATTCTCAAAATGACAAAATTTTGCTTTTAATAATAAAAATTTATTCGTAAGTTAGTTTTTTGTTTTTTACTAGAACTTACCAAGATATTTAACAAAAAATATGATATATTTAACATGTGATATCATTGCTTTCGTCGATATTTCCAATTTTATATTGTTTTAGATTTTATTAAGATTAACATGAATAATACATATGATATTTTTGAATGGTACATAATTTGCAATATACATGATTTCAAAAGGGAATTATCTTATAGATTATAGACTACATTAATTTATTATTATACTTTTATTTTTAACTTAAAAAAGAACATATTTTTTCCTTTAACCAAAAATAACAAAATGTTATATTTTTGGTCGAGAAAAATATGACAATAACCTAATGAAACAACTTATGTTTTGTCGATACATTGCATGGTTTTTATAATATGAATGTAGTGTACTTTTACTTTAAACTAAAATAGCCGCAAAAGGAACATAATCGTTGCCCAAAAACTATGCATCAAAACGAACAGTTCGTCACCGACGCAGCTACAAAATCCAGAAAACGATTTGGGGATTTTGTAACGTAAAACAATTACTTTTATTTTTAACCAAAAGTACGACACCTTTTTCTTTTTAATCCGATTCAGTGAATTTTTATTTTTAGCCTTAAACAGCATACCAAAATCAAACTATTCGTCGCCATAAATTATTTGCCCAAATAAACTAAAAGCCGCTCGAAAATTATTCGTCGTAACGAACTAATCGTCACCGCCGCATCGCGCGGGTATGCCGCTAGTGTGTGTGTGTGTGTATATATATATATATATATATATATATATATATATATATATATATATATATATATATATATATATAATCAATATAAAACCCCTTTTTATCAATAGAACCAACATTTTAACACTTGGATCAAGCAATCAATGGACAAAAATAATAAACTAATATACTATTAAAAGAAATGAATTACAAAAAGGATTAAGGGGTAATTTTGGTATAGATAATTTCTGTTTCCAGCCCTAGATCTTTTATTCACACATTGGCTCTCGTTCTCGTCTTCACCCTCTCCGTAACTTTTCTCTGTGACAAGAATCTGCTGGAAATCCATTCGACCAAACCATTTCAAGCCCTCAAAATCGAAAAACTCATGCAATCCTCTGATCGAAGGTCTCCACTGCCGCCATGAATCAGAACTCATCAAGTGCAGCCGCCAACAGAAGGTGAAAAAGAAAACACAACGCCACTGTCAACAATGTTGGTTTTGGTGGCGATGGCTGTCCAGCAGGTGGCCGGAGATGGTGTCTTTTGGTCAGAATCCTTGTTAGAACAACTCTCAAGTATCAATTTCAATTTATCTTCATAGGTTTGAACAATTTTTCTTCAATGTTCATTAGTGAACATTTATGAACAATTTGTCTCTCTCATCATGCTCCCTCCCTCTCTCCAATTTTCTAATTAACCCTAACATGATTCCAATCGATTGTCAAGTGCAGTAAGGAGTTGATTCCAAGTCTGAATGAATTAAACGGTAGCAGTCAAGTGAAATACGAACACGATTCCAATCGATGTGTAGAGAACGAATAGAGATCTGATTCCAATTGATGATCAACTACATCCATATTATCGTCATCATTCAGATAATCCAGGTTATGTCCTTGTTTCTCAGCCATTTAATGAAGATTACAATTTCTCTATTCTGTATGAGTTTGATTTTTTGCAAATTCGAATTTTTAGTTATGAACATTCGAATGTTCATTAATGAACATTCAAGAATGTTCAATTATGAATATTAAGTATGAGTTCGATGTTATTAAAATACTGTGTTCAGTAATGAATATTTTCCATGTTTATTAATGAACATTCAATAACATATGATTAGTTATTGATATCGATGTAGATGGATCTTGGAAGATAGATCAAGGCAGTAAGAAGATGGATCAAGGCAGTAAGAAGATGGATGGATCAAGGCAGAAGGTAGAACGAAGAAGAAAGGATGTGATTGCAGCTATAGAGAGAACGATGATGATGGTGGTGTTCGATTGCAACAGAAGAGAGGAGGAAAAAGACTAATTTCTTAGTTTTTGTATACATGTTCGGTTATGAACATGAATAATTTCTTGTTTTATTATACATGTTCATCAATGAACATATGTTCATCGATGAACATATGTTCATCGATGAACATATGTTCAAAAGTGATGAAGTTTTTAGTTTTTGTATCAATGTTCATCCATGTTCAGTTATGAACATTTGAGTTTTTGTATGAATGTTCATCCATGTATAAATGTTCGTTCACCAACATATGTTCATCTATGAACATATATTCACAAATGACTATTTTTGAGTTTTTGTATGAATGTTCATCTACGAACATATGTTCTTCTATGATATTTTTGGTAAGTTTTGGATATATATTAATTAGGTTTGATAAATGTTCATTTCTGAACATGTTTGTATGTTTATATATTTCATCAATGTTATGAATGTTCATTTCTGAACAAATTCTAGGATTTTGAAGAGTATGTTCATCAATGAACATATAGTGTAATTTACCATCATACCCTTATCATCTTAATTTGATCTAAAGGTCAAGAAGATGGTTTTATGCCTAATTTTGGTTCTATGTTGATCCCACCCCTACACACACACACACACATATATATATATATATATATATATATATATATATATATATATATATATATATATATATATATATATATATATATATATATATATATATATATATATATATATATATATATATATATATATATGTAGGGTTATGTTTAATGGAGAACCAAAATTAAACAATGAACCAATCGTACGGCGAGAATGCAAAATATCGACAGCCAGAGAGAATGATGTAAAATTCTTAATTGGGCGCGTATGTAACAGATCATAGCAAAAAAAAACCCACTTTATTTTTTATGTTTTTTTTTAAAAATTTTCAAGCTTACTCTTTTTTCGAAAAAATAACTAATTATATCAAAATTCATAATTTTTCATCATCTATAAATAGAGATCCATATTGATATACAAATATTTTTGTTTTTTTTACTTCAAGTTTGTCCATATTCACATAGGTGAATCTGAACTAAACTGCATTATTTTAGATATATATTCATTCACATATAAATGACAAATCTATCCAATTTTTTCAATAATTATTTACCAATCACATGTGAATTTTAGGTAAATCATTTGTGAATCTCAGTTAATTTAATTGTATATGATATTAAAACATTGAAATAGTGAAAACATAAGTGATTTTTATTGAATTCACATCTGAATTTAAAAATATTTTTAAATTTACATAAGTTGTTATTGAATGAATAACAGTTATTAAAAAAAAATGAATTCATTGACCATTTACATGTGACATATCTTCCATACAATTTTAATACAGTTTATATTCACATTGCGAATTTTAACTGCTTCCTGTTTTAGACATGTTAATTCATATATAAATGGTAATTGTACCCTGGTTTTTCAACAATTTTTTATCATTCACATGTGAATTTTATGCAAATTCATTTGTAGATCTAAATTAATTCATTTTTGTATGATCAAAAGGTTCAAAATTGTATGCATCTACTTTAATACATATTAATTCACATATAAATGATCACTGTACCCGATTTTTTTCAATAATTTTTTATCATTCACGTGTAACTTTAAGTAAATTAATTGTGAATCTTAGTTAATTCAATTGTTCATTATCAAAATGTGAAATTGTAAAGAATATAAATGAATTTACTTAAATTCAATATGAATTTAGTCAGATTCACATGCAAATCTAAAAGTTTATTTAAATTCACCCATGATTTGTTATTGAATGATTAATTATTGTTGAAAAATACAATTTCAATGATCATTCACATGTGAATAATCTTATATAAAAACTTGTTATGGTTCAGATTCACATTAATTAGCTGTTGTGAATCTGAACAAAATTTTTGAAGAGTTTTTTTCGTTTTTAGTATATTGATATATTCAGTTTTTTATTTCAATAAAAATAAGCTCTAAAAAAACAAAGTGGATTTTTTGTTATGATCCGCTACATGTGCGTCCGAGATAGAAATTTACAACTTTATCTCCGGGCGTCGAGAAATTGCATTCCAATGCTCACGATTGGTTCCTTGTTTTATTTTGGTTCTCTATTGAACTTTTCTCTCTCTCTCTCTCTCTCTATATATATATATATATATATATATATATATATATATATATATATATATATATATATATATATATATATATATATATATATATATATATATACACACACACACACATACATACATACAAATACACTAATGGTGTACATGTTGTTGACAAAATGCATATTAAAATCTATTTACAATTGTGCATGATGTTAAAAGATTGTTGTACATGATAAATAAGTGTTTAGTCCAGTTTGAAAATGTTTCTAACGAGGAAAACATGAAAACTTATATAAGAGTCCAAACGTAGATTCATGTTTGAATGTTGTCTTTCTATCTAATTCTTGAAAACATCTAGCACACCAAGCTAACTTAAACCAATGTTCTTCATGTGTTATAATCTCGAGCATCCGGCAAGTGATACAATATGGCTTGATATGTTAGATTCCTTAAGAATCAAACAGAAATACAACTCCTGAACACCAATATATATATGATGAGCATAAAAGAAAAAGTTGGGTTTGTCAAATGTGAGGTTTTCTTGGAAAATAAAACAGATGGTTTTTTTTGGGAAAAAAGGGTAAAGGATTTTTCCAATTTTTTTAAATCAGAAGATTACTGATGAACCTGTCAAAATGGTCAATATGAAAAATATAAGGTCTATATTTAAGAAATAAATAATTTAAGGTTTAATCTGGAATCAAAATATATGGTCATTGTCATTTATGATATTAACACTATGTTAACTCATTAAACACTCCAGATTGTCATCAAAATATATGGTCATTGTCATTTATGATATTAACACTATGTTAACTCATTAAACACTCCAGATTGTCTCTGTAACCATCAGTATATATTAATATTATACTAGTCGAATGCAACTTTGGGAGAATATAGTTATTCTGTTAAAATAATATCAATATCATTGTTTCTATAAATAAATGTTTTTATTGTTACTATGAAATACTAATTTTGATATTAAGTTGATATCAAATATTAATAATAATTTCATCTTAATAGTCTCTATCCATAGGCTATATATTAAAAATCTAGATGTAATTTTTGGTTTAGTATATATATATATATATATATATATATATATATATATATATATATATATATATATATATATATATATATATATATATATATATATATATATATATATATATATATATATATATATATACAGACACACACAAGTATATAATACATATATAATTTACAAGTTTTTTATGCACAATATTTTCAAGACCAAATGTCTTAAAACACGGAGAACAACTTTTGGTCATTGATTTTTATCTAAATGAATCTTGGCCATTAAATAAATTATTGGTTCTAAGTGCTCAAGAATTATTATAAAATAGTGTTGCTAATCACATATATTCCTATAGGGTCACACCAAAAACAAGAAGACTCAATTAGACATTTTATTAGGACTTTGATTCATTAATAAAATGTCACAAACCTTATAATTATTATTTTATGTAGAAATAACTTGCGATCACATATGGCAGGTTGCAGATTTCCATCTTGGAAATCATGCACCATATGTAGAAGATGTCTGTAGGCATTACCCGCTCGGGATCTGGTCGTTGCTCAATAGTATTGCTAGAAGGTGGTGAAGCATCTGGTGCACTGGAGACCGTAGATGAGCTTCAAGGGCTTTGGACGCTTGATATGGCCCTTGACCAATCGATGACCAAAATCTAGCAGCCATGAATGCACTGGTAATACTGTGTGTGCTACTTTGCAAGAACGTTCAGAATCCTTTAGCATTGATGTTGGTTTGTGTGTATAGACCCAATCGTACCGCAAACTCTAAAATACTACAGCTGCGTTGCTTACCTCCCAACCGGAAGTGCAATGTTGATCCATCATCATATCAGTACTAGATCTATCTATCACAAAGGTTGATAAAATTACAAGACCAATCCCCTTGTGGACTACCTCGTTCATCCAAAAAACCTTTGACCAGGAGAGACATTCGAACTATACACATGAATTTTGAAAACTTTGTTGACTCAGGAGGGATTTCATTTCAGTATCTAGTCACACACCTCTTGCTATATTCCAATCCATTACCAAAGTCGTCTCAATCTTCCTCTTTCCTAACTTGTTGAGTCTCTTCATGAATTTCCTCTTCGTGGCTTCTGAACTGTATTCTGGGCACTACATCCATGGGTACACCAATTATCCTTTTCCTGCCATTCTACAAAATTCTTCAAGAGATAAGTTTGTTTGATCATACAAAGGAGTTAGAGTCGCTATATATGTATGTGGTGCCGCTAACGATGAACATTCAATGATAGCGCCACCAATTGCAGTGATAGTGGCGCTATGTATACGTGTAACAGTTCTTGAGCAGAATTTCTACTTGATTTCATGAAAATTATGGTATGGTTTACACAGGATGATGATTACTCACTCATAATTGCAAAACAACTATCAATTTACATCTTAAACATATTGCTACATTATTCATACTCCAAACTCACTTCTACCCTTTATTTTTGGCTTAGGAATTGATAAATTAAATCTTAAAATCGAATCGACTTAACTCTATGTTGCATATGGAAGCTTAGAAATTTCTCAGAAATTGTTTGAATTGTTCCGGTAGGTGGATTTTTTGGGTTGCCATAGTTGGTTTATAAGGAGTTTAAATCAAGAAATAAGGATGACTCCTGATACTTCGTAAATTCAAATTTGATAGCGGCACTAAGATCTTACCTTAGTGTCGCTAACCTAAAGATTAGGATGACTTTTAATCGTAGGGCTAGTGATGATCAGGACGCTATATACTTCTATTAGTGAAGCTAACCAGCTGGTTTCAATTCTTCCATTTCCCAAGTTCCTTTGACAACACACCACCGCACACTTGGGATATGCCATATTTACTGAACCTTCACCATCTTTAACTCAAGCAATACAGAAAAAGGGAACAAAACAAAACAAAACACGGGTTACCTCCCCACCAGTGCTAAGTTTAATGTATTCAGTCGGACGGATTACCTCACCACCAGACTATTGGGCATACATGAGCTATTCTTCAACTAATTCTACCTGCTCATTAAGCGTGTCTCCTCGTGTGCTCACATTGACATATGGTTTGAGTCGATGGTCGTTTACCATAAATGTTGTGCCTCATTTTGCATTTCGAATCTCGATTTGCCCCATATGACGTGATGTCCGCTATTTCATATGGTCTGGACCACTTACTCTTTAACTTCCCGGGGAATAAGTTCAATCTGGGGTTGAACAACCATACCTTTTTGTCCCTTTGAAAATTGTTTTATTTTTAAACGCCCATCATGAAACACCTTCTTCTTGCATTTATAAGTTGCTGAATTGTCATATGCTTCGCTCCGCAATTCCATGAGTTCACTCAATTAGAGCTTCCGCTCCTTCCCTGCATGATCAAATTCCATGTTAACTTGCTTGACTGTCCATAACGCTAGATGTGCAAAATCCACTGGTCAGTGGCATCCCTTCCCGTACACAAATCGATATGGCGTTGTTCCAATAGGAGTCTTATATGTTGTCCGATAAGCCTAAAGTGCATCATCCAATCTCAACGACCTTATAGTCAAGTCTTAGTGTCTTCTACAAGATCTCCTTAATATGTCGATTGGAAACTTCGAGTTGTCCACTTGTCTGCGGATAATATGCTTGAGTAGCTTTCCGAATCTGAAGTTCTTGAAGTGAGACCCGCTATCACTTATGATGACTCGTGGAACACCATGTCTTGAGAATATATTCTTTTTTACGAATTTGCAGAAAACATGGTGGTCATTGGTTCTTGTTGGGAATATATTGTATAGATTTGATGATGTCAATCTGTATTAGAAAGTTTTGTGTAGACTGCTTATTGTTGACAGTTAGTCTTGTCTAATAATTGTAAATATTATACTTAGACAAGTTGAGCTGTCAGATAGTATTTGTTTTATACTATAAATGTTGGAGCTGTCAAAGATTGAAGCGCTGTCGACCAGAGTGAAGTTGTGTATGTCTCAGCTGTTGTCCTTGAAGCTGAATAGAGTGAAGTTTCTAAAGCTGATCAGCAAATGCTAATACCGAAGCTGATCAGCTGATGTTGTTATTGAAGATAGTCAACGGGTGCTGATACTGAGATGCCTATACTGAAGATGATCAGCTAATGCTGATACCAAAGGTGGTCAGCAGATGCTGATACTGAAGACATGCTGATCAGGCATCAGCTGCTGCTGCTGTTGGTGCTGATAGGATCAGCTGGTGCTGATATTCGTCAAGCTGAAGCTGACTTTCGTGCTGATTCGACTGAAGGTCAGATCTGATCATATCCTGGAGATCAAATGTGTTTTTATCCCTGGAGAATTGAATTCTTACAATCTTGCGATATGGTTTGAATTGAAGATCTACATATAATAATGATTTGATTTGAAGATCTGCAGAGATTATCTTGACTGAAGATTCTCTTGATTTTTAGGAGATTATTCTGGAGCGTTTTTATGACTATATTAATCAACAACCACTGTGTGAAAAGGTTGGTGATTGGTGATTTTCGTTAGTGACGAATTTAGAGAGAATTAGAACTGTGTGATTTAGTTTTTTGTGTAATCTGTGTGCTTAAACTGAAAAATCCTCAATAAATAAACTGTGTGTTTTATTTGTTGAATAATTGTGTTTATTCCGCGTTTCGTTAAGATTTATACACGAGTGTTTAAATAGAGTGACCAACAAGTGGTATCAGAGCGGTTTAGAACATTGTCAAAAGATTAAAAGTCCGATCAGAATTACAAGAAGGAAAAAATATCTCAGACCATACAGTCATCAAAAACCCAACGTATTATATCTAAAGAATGAGTAGAAGTTTAGAGAAATTCAAAGTCCAGATCCAGATCAGCCTTTCTTCATCCGTTGTTCATCATCAAAAGTAGCATCATCAGAGTTTCTGAATATTCGAAAAAGTTTGTAAGTGTGTTTATCTTATTTCTAGACAAATGGTGAAATTTGATTTTGAAATCTACACACATTTATGGCGTTTTTATCCTGAAGATAATTTTCATGGACCATATACTGTTTCTGAGATGCGGGAACACTTTTTAAATCGTAAAATCTCTAGAATTACTTTAGTGTCATTACCACAGAAAATGTCAAAAGACCCGGTTTTCATCCGGGTTTGTTGAAGCCGGGGCATATAAGGAAAAACATATAAAACCCGGTTTTCTATCGGGTCATATTAACATAAATAAAACCCGGTTTCCTTTCAAAATTGGGGTCTTTTTAACTAAGCAAAAACCCTTTTTAACAACTATGCTACCCGGTTTGTAGTAAAAACAACCGGGTCTTTTATTCTATTCCAGATTTTTAAGATATTACATTTGTATTAATATATCCGGTTTTGTAATAAAAACAACCAAGTCTTTACCCTTTTTCAGATTTTAATAAATTACAATTTGCATTACAAATCATACAGAAATCCATACATCCATATGTTATTGAAATAAGAACAAAAAGTTTTCAATATACCACACATTAAAAAAACAGCAAAGATGTCATCAACTACATAATTAACATTCAATATAAAATGTAATATTCTTACTGACAAGTACTACTACCCATAATAATAAAAAAGTTCAACAATAATGGAAAACTAAAAAAATAACTAGTTTACCAATAATAATCTCAGCAACCCCAAAAACTAAAACACTAACAAATTAACGAATAGTCAATCTCAGCAACCCCATCTTTTGTCCTTGTGCCTTCTAGTTTGCAATATCTAGACAATAAAAAAAACCAAGGTTAGCAAATCATGTATAGATTAAAAAAGACCTAGGCTTAAACAAAATGTTTAATGTTGCCAGGATAAACAACTAACCAAATATTTGTTTTTTGCCTAACCAAGTCTTTCATATAATTACTCAAAAACTATGAATCCCACTTCACAATAATTGAAACCAAAATGGGTTCCGAAAAGGGGGTTTCATCATTCCAAGGAGTAGAAGTCTATATGAAAACTACAAACAAAAACTGTTATATAAATGAAAGAAAATCTACTTGTCATATTAACAAAATGAAAAAAATTATGTTTAAGAGCTTACTTTACTTAAGAATTCGTGTTTTCCACTCATCCCAAAGTCTAGCATCCACTTCATCACATAGTATCCACACTCCCAATCGCCCGATTGTTGATTGCACTAAATTGTAATATCACAAATACATTAACCAAAAAATATAACTACCATATCTGTTTGTTTGGAATAATAGTGACACGAATTACCTCAGCGAGTGTCCAACTAATTCGATTTGATATATCTTTCCCGTACCTCGCAAAAGCCTTGAGAAAATAAAAGGTTTGTTTTAAAAAACTATAAGAAGCAATGAAAATTTTAAGTAATTTTTTACGTGTCCACATGTTTTTTCATTAGGTAGTAAGTGTCCACAGGCTTAAGAGTAGGACTCCTTAGTGAATCCAAAATGTAGCCGGTGTGATTACAAGGACAAATCACCAACAAGTCCCAATGCTCACTTGTAATGTTCATAAGTTTTAGTATAGACAACAAATATGGAGAAGTTATAACAATAATCATAATGACATATTATACCTCTGCAAATATGGTGCAACAAAAAACTATTTTCCTTGATAAATGCGCATCGCTTCAGCTAAGTAACTTATGACACTTTCCGGGTTTTGTTGGCATTCTTACCCAAGAATCCTATGTGGGTTTATAAAAGCGCATTTGTTATTCATGCGTGCAACAGAATGTAGAATTCTAAATAAAAGACAACGAGGTACTAAGATTGGCTAATAGAGACAATTTAAAACCAAAATATTGTAACAACAAATAACAGTAATTTTAAGCATACTTACATCTGCCAAACGGTTATGATGGTAATATCAAGTTTTTTTTGTTCAATAAATGAAAAACTTCATCTCTAGCAACCCAAAACTCAAACGTCCCAACTTCTAAGACCCCATAATCAGCTACAAGATGGATTACTGGGATGTTCTTTAATTGTTCGCGTAGTGCTTCAATTGGTCTTGCTTTATTATTCATTTGAATGGGGGTGTTCTTTTTTATGCTACCCCAACGGTTGGTTGTGGCAAACTTGAGGATAAAACAGGTTGCTTTCCTCCTTGGGCCTACATTAACAAACAATTTTATTAACTAGATTGTAATATATTGACATATATGTATACAAACTATAAAAATCAACAATAAAGATAAAACACCTTAGTCAGAACGATCCCATTTCGTGGCCATTGAATTATTTGGCCAACAACACTTTGTAGGTTATTAATTTCATCAGTGACTTCGTAGCGGTCGTCGTGTGGTCAAAAATAAGAAAATACCTAACACACACTAGTATAGTGGTAGTCAGGGTCGATCCGCAGGAGTTACATGGTCGAGACATGTGACAGATTACCAACTGTAGTGTCACGCTACAGTCAGAGGATCTAGTTCCTAACTTTTGCCAAGCAATCCCAAAAATCATAAACTCCAATAATTCCAAACAAACATTCACTAAACTAAGTCCAATCCAACAACTAACCCTAATTGGTTACTGAAATCAGAACTGAAATTCAGAACAATCAAGATTAAATCAACATCCGAAAAATCATTCCAAAGCATAAAATACCGAAAAGAAGCAATTACTAATAACCAAATGATTCATTAACCAAAACTCAGATCCAAAAGGTCCAAAACAGTAATCCAAATATCCAAAACAGTAACTAAGACTAAGTATCAATGGTTGTCACACCCAAAGACACTAGCCAGTTGCTACTAACTATGAAACTAAATAAAAATTAAAAGAAAAAACATAAAAATACCAAATAGTGGTTGCTGAAGCTAAAACTCGGAGTCAAAGAGTCTTGGGAGTCGGTTTCATGCCAAGCCTTTAATGATTTTTTCGACCTAAGACCCTCTATTTATAGTTGCAAAAATCGCGAGTCCGCGCCGCGCATAAGTGAATCCCACGCGCGCGTACGGATTTATCCCCGTTTTATCGGCATTTGAATTTTCTCCACCGCCTCATCTCCGTGTCGCACCTTTGTGAATTCCGCGGCACGCGTGCGAATCCGCCTGATATTGCCTTGATCTTCAAACTTCTTCCAAATTGTACGTGTTTGGTCCCTGTTTTCATCTTTTTCTTGCACAATAGCACTATCACAAAAGTGAGTAATACCAGTAGATATATGATACAAATTCACTAAGAATAGGGCTCAACAACGACTAAAATATTTGATATTACTAGGAACTGTAGGAATGGGTGATCAAGTATGAAAGACATCTGCACAAAACAGCCACAATTTTTTTTTTACAAAATAAGTCCTTTCTTCCCCACCTAGCCGCGGCTTTGCCCAAGAACGAGGGC
Source organism: Cichorium intybus (assembly GCA_023525715.1). Taxonomy (NCBI): domain Eukaryota; kingdom Viridiplantae; phylum Streptophyta; class Magnoliopsida; order Asterales; family Asteraceae; genus Cichorium; species Cichorium intybus. The sequence continues at coordinate 90,495,033 of CM042014.1, read as the reverse complement.
ACGGCGCGGCGAGCGACTGGTTTGAGTTCAAAACTCAAGTTCACGATTTGACCTGTTTAAACTCAATCCAAATGCACTACAAGGTAGCCTAAGCACCGACTAGCTCATATAGGGTCTTTATTTGGCAAAATAAACACCCTACAAGCTAGCATTGCCGATTTCAAAGTTTTTGGAGTTTTGAAGAAATCACCCAATATTTCTACCTAATCGCTAGTTCTAACAAGTGAAAACTAGTTAGAATGACATACCTTGATCACATGAATGAAATGAGCAAGAAAAAACGCGAAATTTTTTTTGATGATCAGAACTCGGCGGCGTGGGTGTGTGTGAACAGTGTCGCAGCTTACCTTTTTAACGAAGGAAACTGATCGATCGTTTTCTGCGGTGCGGATATGAGCAAACCGCGGCACGCGTGTCCCTAAATGAACCCCTGCGCATCGGGTTGGTTTTCGAACCCGCGACGCGCAAATCGCCTGACCGCGGCGCGGTCTTCAAAAAATCAATTTCTTTCAAAACGACCCCACACTTGCCTTGGACCAATAACACCTGCAATGATGATGATATAATCTTCATAATTACTCCTAAGAATACAGCACCTAACCTATGAAAGATGGGTTGCCTCCCAACAAGCGCTAAGTTTAACGTCTTCAGCCAGACTGGTTATTCCTACTCCTACTCGTTTTGAATTCCTGATGGCATCTTCTTGTGATCTGGTGCAAAATTGTGGGCCATCATTGACATCAATGAAATGAGTTGAGTCATCCTGTCACTAACTCCTCCGCTAATCCATTGTTGCTGAGCTTCCAAAGGCTAGAAGACTTTTGCTTCTCTTTCCCTTGCATCTTTCTCGTATTGCTGGTGTCTTGCCTCCAACATTTACATCATGTCCAGCAGCTGCTCTTTGTCAATGGTGGACAACGGATGCTCCTTCGTTTCCTTTAAAACTTCCTCTTTTCCTCCTTCTCCTGTTCTGGTCCATATTTTGCTTTTGTCCCTAATCCCTGGTTCCATTAGCATATTGTTGTTCCAATGCTTGTCATCATACCCATGAGGTAGAGATATGGGACCCCCGAACATATTTAACCTTCTTTTTCTCGATCCAAAAAAGATATCCAAATCTCCTGTTTTGTAATCAATGACGGCACCTGCTGTAGCAAAAAATAGACGTCCTAATATCAGTGCGGGCACGCCCTCCAGACTCTTTCCATAACCAAGATGTCCACTAGGTAAAAGAAATCCCCAACTTTCACTATGACATTGGTCAACTTACCCCGGGATACTTTGGTTGATTGATCAGCCAGCTGTAATACGGTCTTTGCCGACTCTAATTCCTCATTCTTGTATTTATCATACAAGTATCCCGGCAGCACGTTCACACTTGCCCCCAAATCCAGCAAGGTGTTCCTAATGACCACATCTCCTACGGTAGCAGTAATCAGTGGTGATCCAGGATCCTTCTCTTTCTTGGGCAGTGTTCCCAACAGTGCCTCACTAGCTTTGATTGTCAACCTCACAGTGTCAGGTGTGGGAGTCTTGCTTTTTCCATTTGTCTCACACATCTCCTGAAGAATTCCTGTATCCTCAGGAGCGTTCTTAAGCTCATCCCACAAGGGTTGGTTCATTGATGTCCCCGTCGATTTGGACACTTCCGGCTTTTTATTCTCCTTCTTGTCCTTCTTCCTTTGTTTAATTCCAGCTATTATTGGTTGCTTTTCCTCTTGGACATCCTTGTCCTCCTTTGGTTGAGGGTCCTTCTCAACTGGAATTTCCTATACCTCCTTTTCAACTTCAACTTTTTGACTTCAGTATTAACATCTTCTTTGCTTTCATTTTCATTTTTAACTTCCTCTTCTCTATCTGGTCCCTCAATTCCACTTTCGTGACCTAGTAGATCTTCCATGGTCACCTTTCTCCACTCTGCATCGACAGCGTTGACCTGCTCCTTCCCTGCTCGCTGAGTATGGTTTGGATTGACTTCTGTGGTACTGGACAGCTTCCCATTATCTCTTTTTCGTTGGTCTTCAGCCATTTGGCAATTTGCCTCTCCATATTGACAATGGCTTTTGCATTGGCCTGCGATTGCTGCTGCATTGTGTTGAATATCTCATACATTTTCGCAACTAGATCCTCCTGAGTACCTGGGGCATTATTGATAGAGTTGTTAGGCCCCCTATTGTTGCTGTTACCATTGCCCTTGGTAGTTGTTCTGCCTCTGGTTATTGAAATTCTACTGACCTTGGTTATATGGTCTATAGGGTCGTCCATTGTTATATTGACCTTGACCCTGACCATAGACTTGATTTGCTTCTTGATCCTCCTTGACCTCTTTGTGGCTGGCTCTGAGGTCCATTCTACAGAGTAGACATGAGTCTATCGAATTTCTTATTAAGCTCGCTTATCTCCTTCTTTACATCCTTTTTCCAATCGGCATCAACTCCCACTGCTGCAGCTATGCCTACCGTCTTTCTTGTGCAGAAGTTCGCCTTGGAGCCATTACTTATGAGACACCCAATATCTACTGATTTCAAATACCATGGTTTTTCGTATAAATACATGAATACAAAAATACGGTTTATCAAAAACCGATAATTTACATTTCTTTAAAAAAAATTGGGGGTGTTACAAATCCATACCAAATCAAACCATAGTAAGCAAGAAGAGGATTAAACCTTGTGTCCAAGTTAGGAGCTAACTCAAGCTCCACTCCAGCTAAACTTCATCCCTTTTATAGCAACTTATTTTAACCTGGAATACATGGCAAAACATAGAATACGTAAGACAAAAATTGTCTCGTGAGTTACATGAGTTTTAGACTCAAACCTTTAACTTCTTTTCCAACCTTTATATAAAAACTTATATCATAAAACATCTTTCTTACTTTATAATAATATCATGTCATAGCTCTTTACTTTTCAAAATCATTACATATCATATCTTGCAAAAATATCTTCTTTCAAAACTTTATAATGACAATATACTATAATTCTTTACTTCTCAAAAAAAATCATTTTATGATTTACTTTACGAAAATAACATCTTTCTTACTTTCTTTGACTGGTTTTATAAGCTTGCTGGATTTTTATACTTAGGGCTTTAATCACTATAAGTGATACCCCAAGTCTCTATGGCTAGAAAGAACGGATCATTCCTCACCATAGAATTGCTGAGGCAATCTACTTCGCGATGGGGATTTTTCCCCAGTAGAACCCTTACCTAACCCGGGTAGGTTGGAACTGTTGGATTAGGTGTCTAAGCCATGACTTGTAATTGAACTTTTATCTTATGGTTAAAAGCAAAGTCCATTTGGGTTGCCCTCATGGGTGGAGGAAAGATAGTTCAGTAGAGAGAATAGTTGATTTATTAATTGTATAATAAATCAATAGAAAATATATATATGGTTTATTAATATATTTAAGTGCTAATATATTAATTAGAAACTATATTAATTAATTGAGATTTAATCTAGAATTAATTGGATTTAATTTGGAGATTAAATTAATTAATTAAAAGGTGCAGGGACTGGTTTGGTATTTATTCAATAGTTGAATAACTGGCCAGGAAAAACCAGGGACCAAAAGTGGCGCCACCTTGGAGGCTTCTCCAAGGGTTTGGCGAAACCCTAATTAGGGTTTGGTAAGCCTGGTCCAAGTGGTCAAAAGCCTTGTCCAATTGGAGGCTCCTTAGGGTTTCAGGTGTAACCCTAGGAGGCTATAAAAGGAACCCCCTGGCACCTCATTCTGGACACCATTTTCTCTCTGGATTTACTCTGCTGGACTGATTCTTCCATCCCCTGGGTGTGACTTTCATCTGAGGCAGGATAATTTTGCTGCTGCTTAAAAGGATCATAAGATCAAAGGTTGGTTTTTCTTAATTCTTCTTTAGAATTGAATTGTATCTTTTAGGTTCTTAGTTCTAATCTTCATAGAAGAAAACATAGATCAATATTAGGGTTGCATGTGAACCTTAGGTTATTTTGTGTTCATTGATTGCATAGAAACCCTTCAGTGGTATCAGAGCTAGCTTGTTTTCTTGTGTTTGATTATGAACTGCTTGAATTGTTTTGTGCCTAAGGGTTATTGGCGAAAATTAACCCTTGGGAGGAGGCCAAAATCGATCCCAAGGCTAGGGTTTCCTAACCCTAGCCGCCACCCTCCCTTGGTCCCCCTTGAATGCTTGATTTGCTTGCCTTAATTATGTGTTGTTATTTTTGGTATCTAAATCAACTAAAATAACTTGAACCCTAATTCCTTGGCTTGTAATTTTCGAAATTCATGGGACCATTACAGGTTAATTAATTTGATTAATTGGTAATCTGTAACCTAGATTTAATTAATTTAATTAATTGATTAATTAAAGGCAAATTAAATCTGCTTTAAGAATTAATTAAAATTTTCAAGAAAATTAGAATAATTTGAGAAAATTAGAATTTAATTAATTCTAAAGATATTTTAATGAGATTAAAATATATCTTATATATATTTAAAATTAAAAGTTAATTTAATATGTATAAGAAAATTGGTTAGTCTACCGCTAGTAAGCCTCATTCACAAAACTGTCCTATAAAGAGGGTATAAGGCGACTGACTATAAAATGTTAGTCTAATGGGTATCTACTCTTACCCACCGCTCTCCTGGTCAGTCGAGTGTCGTTAGCTGAACGGGTATGATAGAACCGCTAAGCCTCTTAAAAGTATAATGCTATAATTGAAAGTACTAGAACCCTAAAACAAATCCCAATCTAGTTACTTTAGGAAAATGTGAATTTGATGCTACCCCATGAAATTGCACATTGCACTTTATGAAACGTTGGTGGAGCGTGTGTGGTTTACCGGCACACCAATAGGGGTTCATAAAGAGTGGCAATGGGTGTCTCGGGTGTTATCATTGTTGATGGAGCGTGTGTGGTTTACCGGCACATCAATTTGAGATGATAATGGATCCCGAGAGCACCAAGCTAATTTGCATGGTTATTCACACCCGGTTTGTGATCCTCGGCATCCCAGTCACAAACGGTGGGGCATATCCGAGATTAAACATGCTATTGAACAGTTCAATAAATCTCATAAGAAACTAGGAATTCCATTTATAATAAGATTATTTTTCCGCGGTGGAATCGGCTGAATCGTCATTCGCCTACCTTTATAAAATTTGCTTATAGATTACGGCATCCCTCTTCTATGTTGCAAATTGTTATAGTTGGATCCTAGCCTTATTTTATATTGGGTTATTATAAGGACCGACAAGTATCTAATTAAACTTACCTTCTTTTATAGATGTCTTCTGCTGATCAATCCGCTCCCCAATCAAACTCCAGTGTTCCCTCAATCCTCTCACTATGTTCCAGGGTTCAATTGAACGGGACAAACTATAATGACTGGATTAGAAACATCAAGATGGCTCTGAGGTATGAGAACAAAGAGTATGTTCTCGAGACCGAGCTTGTCGATGTCGACCCCGAAACTGCTACTCCCGAGGAAATTGCCTCGTACCAAAAACATACTGATGATGCAACCAAAGTGGCCTGCATCATGATCGCCACAATGAACCCCGAATTGCAGAGAATATACGAAGACTACTGGCCCTATGAGATGCACAAGGAGCTAGCGGAAAAGTTCCGCAAGCAAGAGCGCATCGAAAGGTGCGAAGTGGTCAAGGACTTCACGAACAGCAAACCCAAAGATGGAGAGTCCATCTGCACTCATGTGCAAAGAATGCAAGGTTACGTGGAGCGGCTTAGAAAGCTTGCGATGCCTGTACCGGAACAGTTGGCCGTTGACATAGTGCTTAACTCGTTGCCGAGTTCTTATGACCAGTTCAGGCTGGCTTATCATTTGAACAACAATCAGGCTAATATGACTGAGTTGCATCGCATGCTTCGAGTAGCTGAAGACGGGATGAAGGGTAAAAGTGTACCCTCGGTTAATCAGCCCGTTCTAGCCATTGGAAGTGGCAGAGGAAAGAAAAGGAAGGGCCCTCCTAAGCAAAATTGGAGGGAAAAGGTTCAAGCCGGGTCATCCAGTAATGGCTCGAGAACCAAGACTTCCCAAATTCCTTGTGTGGCCAACCCCGATGAAGCAAACTGTTTCTACTGCAAAGAAAAGGGTCATTGGAAGAGAAGCTGCCCCAAATACTTGCAGGATGTCAAGGATGGGAAAGTAAAGCCATCGACAGCAGGTATATACACTATCTCTAAAAACTCACCATCTTCTAATTCTTGGGTCCTTGACACAGGATGTGGTTTTCACATTTGTTCTGATATGCAGGGCCTAAAGGAAAGCAGGGAGGTGGAGCACGGTAGACTGAACTTGATCATGGGCAATAGGAGATCGTCCCCTGTTACCAAGATTGGAGTTTATAGTTTAGTGCTTAGTAGTGAAGTTTGTTTAGATTTATTAGATTGTTGCTATTCGCCAGAAATGGCAAGAAATATTATTTCATTTCACGCATTATTCAAACAAGGATTTCATTTTTCTTTTGATAATAATATTGGATCTATTTCTGTTTTCAAAAATGGTATTTTGAATTTTACTGCTTATCCTTGTAATGGTGTGTATGAAACTGTGAAATGTGTTGACAATCTAGGACAAAGTGTAAATTATATTGATTCTACTAGTGACGTGGAAAAGGCATGTCTGTGGCATAGTCGGCTCGGGCACATCAGCAAGAAACGCATCGCCCAACTCCAAAAGGATGGAGTGTTGGAATCATTCGACCTCAAGTCGGATGATGTATGCGAATCTTGTCTGTTGGGCAAGATGACTAAATCACCTTTCAAAGGGTCTTTTGAAAGAGGTGAGGGTCTATTGGACATTATTCACACGGATGTGTGTGGTCCATTCAGATCAACCACAAAGGATGGCACGCGGTTCTACGTGACTTTTACCGACGATTTTAGTAGATACGGTTACATCTACTTGATCAAGCACAAGTCGGACACCTTTGAAAAGTTCAAAGAGTTTAAGAACGAAGTAGAGAATCAATTAGGCAGGAAGATAAAGATGCTCAGATCCGACAGAGGCGGAGAGTATCTAAGTATCGAGTTCCTAGACTATCTAAAGGAATGCGGAATAGTTTCGCAGTTGACACCTCCCAGGACACCACAGTTGAACGGTGTTGCAGAGAGGCGCAACCGAACCCTGTTGGACATGGTTCGTTCCATGATGAGTCGAGCTTCACTTCCCATTCACTTCTGGGGGTATGCCTTAGAGACTGCCGCCCATATCCTCAATCTTGTCCCAACTAAGAAGGTTGCGAAAACACCTCATGAGATGTGGACGGGGAAAGCTCCCTCGTTGGCACATATCAAGGTCTGGGGTTGTGAGGCTTTCGTTAGACGAGAGACTCAAGACAAACTCGCAGACAGAAGTGAAAGGTGTTTCTTCATTGGTTATCCCAAACAGTCCTTTGGATATCTATTCTACAGACCGAGCGAGGACGTGGTCTTTGTAGCTAGACGAGCAGTCTTTCGAGAGAGAGAGCTCGTATTCAAAGAGGACAGTGGGAGTACCATTGATCTGGAAGAAATTCAAGAGTCATCAGATGACGCAACCTTAGGAGAAACTAGCAACCAACATGAGGATGAAGTTCCTGTTGGACCGACAGATGTATCCTTACCTCTTAGGCGTTCCGGTAGGGTTAGCATGCCACCCGAGTTTTATGGGTTCCATATAACTTCGGATGGGGACACTTTTGTCAGTGATAGGACACTGATAAATTTGGATGAACCAGCTAACTACCAGGAAGCAGTGGCGGGCCCTGAGTCTGCCAAGTGGAAAGAGGCCATGGATAGCGAGATCAAGTCCATGTATGACAATCAAGTTTGGAACTTGGTTGACAATGTACCGGGTCGAAAGACAGTCGGGTGCAAATGGATCTTCAAGAAGAAGACAGACATGGACGGAAAGGTACACACTTTCAAGGCAAGACTAGTTGCGAAGGGTTTTACTCAAACCCCAGGGGTTGATTATGACGAGACCTTCTCACCAGTAGCTAAGATAAAGTCTATTAGGATTATGCTGGCCATAGCTGCATTTCATGACTATGAAATTTGGCAGATGGACGTCAAAACCGCTTTCCTTAATGGGAAGCTGACTGAGGATGTTTACATGAATCAGCCAGAGGGTTTTGTCGATGCAAAGTATCCTAATAAGGTGTGTAAGCTTGAGAGATCAATCTACGGATTGAAGCAAGCTTCTCGCAGCTGGAATCTTTGTTTCCATGAGAAAGTCAAAGAGTTTGGCTTCTTTAGGAGCGAGGATGAGTCCTGCGTATATGTCAAGGCTAGTGGGAGTATAGTCACCTTTCTGGTGCTGTATGTCGATGACATACTGCTCATGGGAAACGATATTCCAACCTTGCAAGATGTTAAGGCTTGGCTTGGGAAATGTTTCGCCATGAAGGACCTAGGAGAGGCTGCCTATATTCTTGGGATTAGAATATTGAGAGATAGGAAGAAGAGACTGATTGGACTCAGTCAGGGTACATACTTGGATAAGGTACTAAAGAGGTTTAGTATGGAAAATTCCAAGAAGGGAGAGCTGCCTATCCAAAATAATGCGAAGCTGAGTAAGACTCAAAGTCCGAGTACAGACGAGGAAATAGCTGAGATGAGTCGAGTACCATACGCTTCGGCTGTGGGATCGATCATGTACGCTATGACGTGTACTCGCCCTGACGTGGCTTTTGCTTTAAGCATGGTCAGTCGGTACCAGGGTAACCCTGGAAGGGCGCATTGGATAGCTGTAAAAAAATATACTCAAGTATCTGCAAAGGACAAAGAACATGGTGTTAGTCCTCGGTGGCAGTGATACCTTGAGAGTTGAAGGATATACAGATGCCAGCTTTCAGACGGATAGAGACAGTGGTCGGTCTCAGTCGGGCTGGGTATTCCTTTTGAACGGTGGAGCAGTTACTTGGAAAAGTTCCAAGCAAGAAACAGTGGCTGATTCCACGTGCGAATCAGAGTACATAGCAGCAAGTGAAGCGTCAAAGGAAGCGGCTTGGCTGAAGAACTTTATCGGTGACCTTGGAGTAGTCCCGAGTATTCAGGAGCCCTTGGAACTGTTCTGCGATAATGAAGGTGCGGTCGCCTTGACAAAGGAACCGCGAGATCATGGAAAGTCCAGACATATCGACAGAAAGTACCACTACATCAGGCATAGGGTAGAAGAAGGTCACCTCCTTGTAAAGAGGGTATCATCGGAAGATAATCCTGCAGATCCCTTGACAAAGGCTCTGAGTAGGATTAAGCATAATCAGCATGCTAGGAGCATTGGATTAAGAGATGATATAAGTTTTAGTAATTAGATAGATTCGAAACTTGTAACAATGTATTGTATTTGACTCTTGTGATTTAATAATAGAGATTTATTATGGTTCACTACTCTTGTCAGTACTTTATCATTGTGTTTCATTTTGCATGTTTTACTTCCTGAATAATTGGATTATTCAAATATCCACAGTCGATTACACTTTAAGGGAGTAAGTGTGAAGTAAGACTGTCATGAATTGGTAATAGATTGTCTAAGGAGTTAGACATTGCAATTGGATTGCTGAACCATTCGTGAGTACTTGGAAATGGAGATTTGAGTATTGGATAAACCCGCGCTCAATGGATTGCTTCATGGATTACATCACGAGCAATGTTGAGACGATAATATCTTTTGATCTTTAAGCTAAGACATATGAGTTATGATTTATTAGACGGTTGTTCATTGATAATATGAAAACGCATCGGTAACTCGGTGTTATAAAACGTATTGTTGTGAGTGATTTGTCTGGTAAAAGACATAAGTATATGAGTCGAAGTTTATTCGTCCCTTGACCCTAACGGGAAACAGATATCTGTAGGCCTCTCGATGATTTTGAAGTTGACTAAAATGGTTGGCCAACCGGGACTAAATTGGTAGTCTAAGAGTCATATGCAAATCGGAAATCGAGGAACAGTGAATCAGACCAGATTGATTTTATCCATGTCTTGGGTCTGAAAATATCTTGTTGGACGGAGGATCATCTGATCACTTATCTTTGGACAGAACTGACTGGGTCAGAGTTCAGACAATTAAAGTCATAGACTTATCCAAGTGGGAGACTGTTGGATTAGGTGTCTAAGCCATGACTTGTAATTGAACTTTTATCTTATGGTTAAAAGCAAAGTCCATTTGGGTTGCCCTCATGGGTGGAGGAAAGATAGTTCAGTAGAGAGAATAGTTGATTTATTAATTGTATAATAAATCAATAGAAAATATATATATGGTTTATTAATATATTTAAGTGCTAATATATTAATTAGAAACTATATTAATTAATTGAGATTTAATCTAGAATTAATTGGATTTAATTTGGAGATTAAATTAATTAATTAAAAGGTGCAGGGACTGGTTTGGTATTTATTCAATAGTTGAATAACTGGCCAGGAAAAACCAGGGACCAAAAGTGGCGCCACCTTGGAGGCTTCTCCAAGGGTTTGGCGAAACCCTAATTAGGGTTTGGTAAGCCTGGTCCAAGTGGTCAAAAGCCTTGTCCAATTGGAGGCTCCTTAGGGTTTCAGGTGTAACCCTAGGAGGCTATAAAAGGAACCCCCTGGCACCTCATTCTGGACACCATTTTCTCTCTGGATTTACTCTGCTGGACTGATTCTTCCATCCCCTGGGTGTGACTTTCATCTGAGGCAGGATAATTTTGCTGCTGCTTAAAAGGATCATAAGATCAAAGGTTGGTTTTTCTTAATTCTTCTTTAGAATTGAATTGTATCTTTTAGGTTCTTAGTTCTAATCTTCATAGAAGAAAACATAGATCAATATTAGGGTTGCATGTGAACCTTAGGTTATTTTGTGTTCATTGATTGCATAGAAACCCTTCAGGAACATAGTTCCCTTACTAACGCTGCTTGCTACAATTACCAGTCAAACAAAAACTTGCTGCTTGCTTGAACATTTCTCATAAACATATAACTTGTGGCTAGGTGCCAAACTATAACATTTTATGTCTTTATGGCTAGATGCCAAATATAGCTTTTATCACATAATTTTCATATGTTTAAAACATATTTTTCTAACATGCTAAGCTTTATGCCAAAATATACTTTCCAACATCTTATGGCTATATGCCATTTCATACTTGAAAACATATACAATTTGTAACCAAAACATAGTTCTTAAACATATTGTGGCTATATGCCTATCCATACTTCCAACATATATATATACTTGTATTCAAAATATACTTGTATTCAAAATATACTTTCAAATATAGTATTATACTTTCACAAACAAGTTAGAAATAATACTCTTGCATATAATTTCGCATATAGAAATTTTATAAGAAATCTTGAAAATACTTACTTGCCATGTACCCCAGAATGGGTAAAATACTGCATGTACTCACCTCATATATTGCTATTGGATTGACTACACGTTCCTTGTATTTATACTCTTTTGATCCAATGATCACTTGTCATGAACCTATAATTACATGTTATACATTAACATTCATTATAACTGATTCTACAACTCATTAGAGTCCACATGATACCAATATAGATCATGGCTAGATAGAATCCTTAAAAACAACTTTATATTCATTTTATACATCTCCAGTGTACATGTATTGCTCTACAGTGCCGTCGGAGGGTCGTATTCTAAATTTTATATTTTTCCAGAACTTTTCATACCATCATCGACTTATAGTTAAAGTTTGAAGTCATTTGGACATGTCTAGCATCAAATTCAAACTTTAAAACCCCCTGAATGGATGCACGACTCGTGCAAAATATTGCTCTATAAGAGCACGACTCGTGTGTGCTCAAAATAGCATCATACTTCCATCTGCAGGGGAGCACGACTCGTGCATAAAGAGCATGACTCGTGCTCTTGCTGCAGTGTCCAGATTTAGTCCGATTTTGCACTGTAGCACCCTGTTTTGACATATTAAGTTCTTATTCTTGTTCTTAATCATATAGGGTTTATTTCAAGACTAAAACCTTCCATTTATACAAGGTTTTAACTCCTTAATATCAACTCAATCAATCAAATGCATAAATTAGGGTTCTTGAATCAAAAACCCCAAAATCCACCAAATCATCAAATTCTTTTGTTTCAATTACATGTTCTTATCATATGAACATGTTTCAAACTTAGAAATCATATAAACATCATGGATCATGACTGAAATTACAGTTTTCATTCATCCATGGAAAACCCACCAAGAACACTTCAAGAACTTGGATAGAAACTTAATTTACTAACCTCAATTGCTTGGAAATCACAACCTTCAAACAATTGTTCTAATATCTTGCTTCAATTTCATGATCTCTATAGAAATCGCACCTTCAAAACTCCTCCCGATCATCTCAAATGTTCAGCCACACATAGGAGAGTCAACTCTCCTATTTATACTTCCAGAATTTACAATTTAGCCCCTGAAGTTCCATTTCTTGAACTTTGGCCACAATAATCAAGTTTTATGACATAAAACTTTCATTTCTTATATTTTTGCCACAAGCAAACAATATTTTAACATATTTGGTCCTTCCCATGGTCAAATGACCAAATTACCCCTTTTCACCAAATTTTCTCCAAACTATTGGAATTTTACTACATTTCCCGCTACATTATTTTGAAAACTTCCAAAAATTTTGATATTTACTTTAAACATTATCTCAAATAAAATTTCAAGATTTTTGGGTCGTTACAACTACCTCCCCCTTATTGGGATTCCGTCTTCGGAATCATCACACAACTATTAATTTAAGGGATCACTTCTCCCTCCTCTTTAACGGCTCTCAACCAGAGTTTAGTTACTAGTAGATACTTTCTTTTAGCAACACATAATCATATTCTTTACTTATAAAACTTTTTCCCCAAATACAATTTGGTAAGATTTTGTATTTATACAAATTTATAAATACACAATATTTTTCTTTTTAAAACAATATTTTGTCCTTTAATGGACATTTCCTTTAAACATAGCTTTATAACTTATTCATTCTTATCTTTCTCTTTTCTTGTATCTTTACTCAAGCGTTATACATAATAGTTTGCTTTTATTCTTTCTTTATTTCTACTGGCAACTCTGAGTTGGTTACCATTTTTTTTAAGAAATGCATTCTTTTCCTTTCGTTTCACTTCACACCCTTACTTTTCTGTTTGGGACAGAATCTGTCGAATTATCATATTGTTCACGAGAATCTGCATCTCTCGTTCTGAAAATACTACTTTTTATTTTAACAATTAGACATTTTTAGCTTTCCTTCTATGTACCATACACAATATTTGTTCTTTTAAACTTGTACAATTTTTTTTTCTGTTGAAGTTGATCTATTATTTTAGTCAACTTCCTTCTTCTCTACTCTTGTCACTCATATACGAATTCATATACTTCTTTTTTTACTCCTTACTAACTTTCATATGTTTACAATAAATTATTACCATCATTATTATTTTTTTTTACTCTGCATTTTACATGTATCTATTCATACATGTCTTGAATCTTTCTATTTTCACATCATATTATTTGTCAATGACCCAAATTATGAATTTACATTTTCACATACCTCTTAATCATTTCTTGTACATTACATGTACTACTTACTCTACATATCTCGTATCACTCTATACTTATATTTCTTTCACTTTTTGACATACTAACATTCTAAATATTTTTTTATCCTCTTTTATGAGATTTCGGTCTCATTTACTCATTACTTATTAGTATAAACATGTCTTTCTCTTTTCTTCAATTTTTCTGTACAATACCTTTATAGTATACTTTTCTTCCCTTTTTGGATACTCCACGTACCCTTCTCATATTAATACTTTATATTATTTTTTTTTATACTTTCTTGAAATTTATATTTCTTGCACTAGTGCTTAGTTAGCACCTGATCTTCGGCTTACTCTTTCCTCACTATATTTAAATCGTTTACCATGATCGATTCGAAATTTGTTTTTCTTCAATTCACTTATGGGACTTCATACATGTTGCATACGATAATTCATATTCCCATACTTACTACACTTTTCATAATATTACTATCTTGTGGTGTATTTATGTTTCACAAACCACATTCATTAAATTCTCGACATATATTTACAAATTCTTAGTTGCATAATATCCACATATATATATATATATATATATATATATATATATATATATATATATATATATATATATATATATATATATATATATATATATATATATATATATATATATATATATATATATATATATATATATATATATATATATATATATATATATATATATATATATATATATACATGATTCTCTTTTGGTTTAAGAACTCAACTAGGTATTTTAAACATTTTCGTCCCATGACGAATTCTTGACATTACCCTCAATCACCATTATCATTCGTTACTCTTTCCTGTTGTAGCTAATGCCAACAAAATATTTTTCTTAGCTTTACATCTTTTACCATTTCTGTTATGTGTTATAAGGCTACATGCCTAACACATTACGTTATTCTTTCATTTATACTCCACTTCTTTACACTATATATATTTCATATTTCTTATAAAACTTCCTTCTTATGTATCTCTAGGTGATACACAACTACCATTTATTTTCTCGTCATCTTTCGTTCTTTTGTATTTCGAGGCAATATGCCCAATACATTATTTTACTCTTTTGCTTTATACCTTATAGTATTCTAATTAGAATACTATTTCATGACCACCTTATACTCTTATACATTGTGTGTGTGTATATATATATATATGTATATATATATATATATATATATATATATATATATATATATATATATATATATATATATATATATATATATATATCAAAACTTACTCATGCTTTTTTATTTATAAACACGTATAAACATATATACACTTCTTTGTATTTCATGGTTACCAGCCATGTACTAACCATTTCTCAAAATCTTTGGAGGATTTTAGCCATTATTCTCATTCGGAAGTAGTAACTTCCTGTCTGTTTATTATAGTTCTTACATTATCTTTAATTCTTAGTCTACTACTTGTTTAGATATTTACTATTTTTCTTTACTTCATATCATTTATGACTTTTAGTCATTTTGCTCACATGTCTTTGGTTTTTCTTCAGTTAACATATTTCATTATACTATTTTATTATTGGTATTTCTTCTTATACTTGCTTCATTTGGTTACGGAATTTAAATTCCTAATAACCAACATCTTCTCATTATTTTTTTCCAAATTCTCATCATCAGGTACTAGACCTGGTACCACTTATGTTAATATTTTATTTGTCCTGGGACAATCTTTTAATATTCTTCTTTTAAGAAATAAATTATCAATTTACAATTCGAACTGCTTTCCCATACTTGTCGAGCAAGCATGCTCTACTTTCAAGCTTTAGGTTTATTAACTCTTGTCGTTGACTAAATTCTAACCTCTGTTATGAAAAAGTTCCTTGAAGACAACCAAGAATCTTCATAATCACCTTTCATGTTGCGATGCCTGGCATAACCTATAAATGGCCACAATCTGTCACTACTTTACATTAAGTAATATTCTTTGTGGACATCGATCCACATTTACTTGCTATGACATTACTTCTGTTCGGGTACATCATGGTACGTGCATCTTCATTTGTATGCTGCTTCTTTTACAGGCCGATTCACGTCAACAACTTCCAAGTCTATATGTAAATATAGCATTCAACTTACCACCTCAATATGGTTTTCATATGTTTATGCTGTAATAAACAAGGCATAATAACCTTGCTTTACTTGAATTTCCTTCTTTTCGACTATGCACAACGAAGTTATCGGGCTTTTGTACCGATCATTCCTCATTCTTCATCTTCATTTACTCTTCACTTATCTTGCTGCTTATCACTTTACTTGACTCACCACTTACTTGCACTAAACTCTTTTTTACTACTCTTTTATTATTACAAATTTTATGTACTAATAATACATTCTACTCATAATTTTCATCCTTCCTGTAAGAGTCTTACAACTCTCATATAGGTAATCAATACCCATAATTCTTCTTTTATTTGTTCTTATTCATACTTCCTCTCGCCTCTGCAGGCATACATTTTATTATCTTTCAATCCGTTCAGGAATATTAATTATCACATTATTTCTTTTACTTTACCATACTAAGTGGTATATATCTACTGCATTATCTTTTAATACTTATAATCTTACTTGTTCTTATTACATAGGCATATAACTCCTATGTTATCCTTACTACTTTGTTCAAAACCCTTACCCACCAGATTACCACAATTCCTTTACGATTCCACCAGTCTCAATACATATCCTGTGATTATGATAATACGGGCCCATATTACCATAATCACCTATACATATTGATTCTGCTGTTACCACAAGGTTTCATGGGACACTGGTTCCTTTAACATATAACACCATCATAAGTACATGATGACCACTACTAGAAATCTTACCACTTTATAAACATAGCCTTTAAAAAATTTAGACAGTTACGGAAAATATCATATAATTTTCCTAACGGTCAGATTTTTTTTTTGCTCACTTTAAACGTTAACTTAACACTTCTTAGTGTTATATATCTACATATTTTTTTAAAAAATTGCATAATGTCTTAATCATTTAAGACATCTTATAGCATACTTTCATAAACTAACATTTCTATAGCATGAGTTTAAGCCTAGGAGTAGAACAAGCCAATCCTAATTCGCTTAAACTATGGCTCTGATACCAACTTGAGACACCCCATTTCTACTGATTTCAAATACCATGGTTTTTCGTATAAATACATGAATACAAAAATACGGTTTATCAAAAACCGATAATTTACATTTCTTTAAAAAAATTTGGGGTGTTACAAATCCATACCAAATCAAACCATAGTAAGCAAGAAGAGGATTAAACCTTGTGTCCAAGTTAGGAGCTAACTCAAGCTCCACTCCAGCTAAACTTCATCCCTTTTATAGCAACTTATTTTAACCTGGAATACATGGCAAAACATAGAATACGTAAGACAAAAATTGTCTCGTGAGTTACATGAGTTTTAGACTCAAACCTTTAACTTCTTTTCCAACCTTTATATAAAAACTTATATCATAAAACATCTTTCTTACTTTATACTAATATCATGTCATAGCTCTTTACTTTTCAAAATCATTACATATCATACCTTGTAAAAATATCTTCTTTCAAAACTTTATAATGACAATATTCTATAATTCTTTACTTCTAAAAAAATCATTTTATGATTTACTTTACGAAAATAACATCTTTCTTACTTTCTTTGACTGGTTTTATAAGTTTGCTGGATTTTTATACTTAGGGCTTTAATCACTATAAGTGATACCCCAAGTCTCTATGGCTAGAAAGAACGGATCATTCCTCACCATAGAATTGCGGAGGCAATCTACTTCGCGATGGGGATTTTTCCCCAGTAGATCCCTTACCTAACCTGGGTAGGTTGGAACATAGTTCCCTTACTAACGCTGCTTGCTACAATTACCAGTCATACAAAAACTTGCTGCTTGCTTGAACATTTCTCATAAACATATAACTTGTGGCTAGGTGCCAAACTATAACATTTTATGTCTTTATGGCTAGATGCCAAATATAGCTTTCATCACATAATTTTCATATGTTTAAAACATATTTTTCTAACATGCTAAGCTTTATGCCAAAATATACTTTCCAACATCTTATGGCTATATGCCATTTCATACTTGAAAACATATACAATTTGTAACCAAAACATACTTCTTAAACATATTGTGGCTATATGCCTATCCATACTTCCAACATATATATATATATATATACTTGTATTCAAAATATACTTGTATTCAAAATATACTTTCAAATATAGTATTATACTTTCACAAACAAGTTAGAAATAATACTCTTGCATATAATTTCACATATAGAAATTTTATAAGAAATATTGAAAATACTTACTTGCCATGTACCCCAGAATGGGTAAAATACTGCATGTACTCACCTCATATATTGCTATTGGATTGACTACACGTTCCTTGTATTTATACTCTTTTGATCCAATGATCACTTGTCATGAACCTATAATTACATGTTATACATTAACATTCATTATAACTGATTCTACAACTCATTAGAGTCCACATGATACCAATATAGATCATGGCTAGATAGAATCCTTAAAAACAACTTTATATTCATTTTATACATCTCCAGTGTACATGTATTGCTCTACAGTGCCGTCGGAGGGTCGTATTCAAAATTTTATATTTTTCCAGAACTTTTCATACCATCATGGACTTATAGTTAAAGTTTGAAGTCATTTGGACATGTCTAGCATCAAATTCAAACTTTAAAACCCCATGCACGACTCGTGCAAAATATTGCTCTATAAGAGCACGACTTGTGTGTGCTCAAAATAGCATCATACTTCCATCTGCAGGGGAGCACTACTCGTGCATAAAAGAGCACGACTCGTGCTCTTGCTGCAGTGTCCAGATTTAGTCCGATTTTTGAGTGTAGCACCCTGTTTTGACATATTAAGTTCTTATTCTTGTTCTTAATCATATGGGGTTTATTTCAAGACTAAAACCTTCCATTTATAAAAGATTTTAACTCCTTGAAATCAACTCAATCAATCAAATGCAGAAATTAGGGTTCTTGAATCAAAAACCCCAAAATCCACCAAATCATCAAATTCTTTTGTTTCAATTACATGTTCTTATCATATAAACATGTTTCAAACTTAGAAATCATATAAACATCATGGAACATGACTGAAATTACAGTTTTCAGTCATCCATGGAAAACCCACGAAGAACACTTCAAGAACTTGGTTAGAAACTTAATTTACTAACCTCAATTTCTTGGAAATCACAACCTTCAAACAATTGTTCTAATTTCTTGCTTCAATTTCATGATCTCTGTAGAAATCGCACCTTCAAAACTCCTCCCAATCATCTCAAATGTTCAGCCACACATAGAAGAGTCAACTCTCCTATTTATACTTCTAGAATTTACAATTTAGCCCCTGAAGTTCCATTTCTTGAACTTTGGCCACAATAATCAAGTTTTATGACATAAAACTTTCATTTCTTATAAATTCAGCGTTACCATGACAATTATGAACAAACTAAAAACTAGTATATAAATGAAGAAAGAAAGAAAGCTTGAGAGCTTGGAGAGAGTAGAGAGAGTTTATATCACTTGTGAAAGAGTTGATATGAGATGCATTTTCTTCCTTACATTGATGGTCTATTTATACTACCAAGTCTACTATTCAAATATAGTTGTTTAATTGGTAAATGCAAAGTGATGACAAAGTGATGACATAATGTTATCATTCACCAATTACTTGTAACATTCCTCCTTGAATGACATCATTCTACATCAGAGTTCAACTTTGAAGTACTGTCTCATTAAAAACCTTGCTAAAGAAAACCCAGTGGGAAAAAACTTTAGCGAAGGGAAAAAGAGTGCAGTGTCTAGTTGACTCCCCCTCATTTAGATATCGAATGACCATTATGTATTGTGTAGATGTCTCATTCCAATACCATGAACATGTTTTCTAAAGATCTTGGTAGGAAGTGTCTTTGTGAAAAGATATGCTGCATTGTTTCTAGATTGAACATATTTTAGTTCAATCTGTTGATTCTTTATACGCTCTTGAGTGTATTCAAAAAACTTTGGAGGAATATGTTTTGTCCTGTCGCTTTTGATGTACCCTTCTTTCATTTGAGCGACACATGCTGCATTATCTTCATAGATTAAGGTTGGAGATTTATCTTTATCAATTCCACAAGACGTCACGATAAGTTGTGTCATCGATCTTAACCATGTACATTCTCTACTAGCTTCATTTAGAGCAATTACTTCTGCATGATTTGAAGATGTGGCGACGAGTGTTTGCTTTTGAGAACGCCAAGATATTGCAGTACCTCCATTCATGAATACATATCCAGTTTGAGATCTAGCTTTATGATGATCAGACAAGTAACCTGCATCTGCATAACCAATCAAGCCTTGTTTTGAACTATTAGGAAAAAATAAACCTAAATCAGTAGTTCCGCGAAGGTATCGTAATATGTGCTTGATTCCATTCCAGTGTCTTTTTGTTGGAGATTAACTAAATCTTGCTAATAGATTTACTGCAAAAGAAATGTTAGGTCTAGTACAATTAGTAAGATACATAAGAGCTCCAATTGCATTAAGATATGGTACTTCTGGACCAAGAATTTCTTCATTTTCCTCACAAGGGCGATATGGATCTTTTTTCAAGATTTAGTGATCTAACAATCATTGGAGAGCTTAAAGGTTTGGCTTTATCCATATTAAAACGTTTCAAGACCCTTTCTGTATAGTTCGATTGATGGACAAGTATCCCATTTGGCATATGCTCAATCTGTAAACCAAGACAATATTTTGTTTTCCCAAGGTCTCTCATTTAAAATTCTTTCTTTAAAAATTCAATCACTTCAAGGATTTCTTTATTCGTCCCAATAATGTTCAGATCATCAACATAGATGGCTATAATCACATATCCAGATGTTGTTTTCTTAATAAATACACACAGACAAGTAGTATTGTTTTTATAACCTTTGCTTACTAAGTAATCGCTTAGATGATTGTACCACATACATCCAGATTGCTTTAACCCATACAATGATCTTTGCAGTTTGATATAATACATTTGTTTGGGTTTTGCACTTAATGCTTCTAGCATTTTAAATCCTTTGGGGATTTTCATATATATATCACTGTCAAGTGATCCATATATGTAACCAGTAACAACATCCATAAGATGCATATCTAAATTTTTAGAAACTGCTAGACTGATTAAATATCTAAAAGTGATTGCATCCATAACAGGAGAAAATGTTTCTTCATAATCGATTCCCGGCCTTTGAGAAAAACCCTGAGCAACGAGCCTGGCTTTATATCTCACAATTTCATTTTTCTCATTTCTTTTTCGTATTAAAATCCATCTGTATCCCAATGGTTTCACAACTCCAGGTGTGAGTATAATAGGTCCAAAAACCTTTCTGTTATTGAGAGACGTTAATTCAGCTTGCATGGCCTCTTTCCATTTACCCCAATCCTGCCTATTTTGGCATTCAATAACATATTATGGTTCTGGATCCTCATTGATAATATTGCATGCAACTGAATAAGAAAATATTATATCTTCTAATTCATATTGGCTCCTTACTATTTTTATAGACCATAATTAATTTCAATCTCCTTATCATTTATTTCCTCAACTGGGGAAGTAATGTTATTTTGTGTTTCTTCATGAACACTTTCATTATGCTCAAACATATTTTCCATTCCTCTTCTTTTTCTAGGATTTGCATCCTTAGAACCAAATGGCCTTCCACGCTTTAGGCGTGTTTTGGATTCTTGAGTTACTTTTTTATCAGATTGTCTATCTGGGAGTTCAATTCGAGCTCGAGCGTTAACAACAGGTATATATGATTTAGTAACTCTTTTTGTATCAGTAAATGCATCAGGTAATTGATTTGCAACTTGTTTCAAATGTATTATTTTTTAAACACCCATCTCACATTCTTGTGTACGGGGATCAAGATATGATAAAGAAGGTTCATACCATGAAACATTCTTTTCTTGGGTTTTCATTTCTCCCCCAAGCGTTGGGAAATTTTCTTCATTGAAATGGCAATCAGCAAGACGTGCTGTAAACATATCACATGTCAAAGGTTCAAGATATCTTATTATTGAATTTGTTTCAAAACCAACATATATTCCCAACCTCCTTTGAGGACCCATTTTTGTATGTTGTGGTGGAGCAATACGAACATATACTGCACTTCCAAAAATTTTAAGGTGGGATATATCTGGTTCTTTTCCAGAAACAAGTTGAAGGGGAGAATGTGTATGATATGCACTTGGTCTCATACGAATCAGTGATTCAGCATGTAAAATTGCATGACCCCATATGGAAACAGGAAGTTTTGTTCTCATTATTAATGGTCTAGCTATTAATTGGAGACGTTTAATCAGTGATTCTGCTAAACCATTTTGAGTGTGTACATGTGCAACTGGATGCTCAACAGTAATTCCTATAGACATACAATAATCATTAAATACTTGAGACGTAAACTCACCTGCATTATCAAGTCTCACTTTATTGATGTTATAATCAGGAAAATGTGCTCTCAGTTTAATAATCTGAGTTAGGAATTTTGCGAATGCCATGTTACGAGTTGATAATAGGCAAACATGAGACCATCTAGTTGATGCATCTATTAAGACCATAAAGTATTTAAATGGTCCAGAAGGTGGATGAATTGGTCCACATATGTCTCCTTGAATTCTTTCTAGAAATCTAGGTGATTCTCTTTCAACTTTCATTGGTGAAGGTCTTGTAATTAATTTCCCAAGGGAACAAGAAATACATGGGTTCTTATTACCTATTTGATGGAACTTCTGGTCCTTCAATGGATGCCCAAATGTATTTTCAATTATTCGGCGCATCATTGTTAATCCTGGATGGCCCAGCCTGTCATGCCACAAACTAAATATTCTAGGATCACAAAATTTTTCTTTAACCACCAAATTTGACTCAACTATATTTATATATGTAAAATGTAAACCAGAATCAAATTATGGTATTTTCTCCAATATATGGTTTTCATTTATTATAAACATATATTTCTTGTTTCCTATTGTTTTGGTGAATGTGTCATATCCGTTAAGATATATATCATTAAAACCCAATAAATTTCTATTTGACTTTGGGGAAAATAACGCATTACTGATTATAAACTTCGTACCATTAGGTAACATGAAACAAGCATTTCCTACTCCTACAATCAAGTCTACAGGACCTGATATTGTATTTATGTGCCCTTTTACGGGTTTTAGTGTGGAAAAATATTTCTTTGTTTTCAAGATGGTGTGTGTGGTACCACAATCAATTATTAAGAGTTCGCCAAGATTTCCTTGGTTTTGTGCTCCAGTTGAACTCATTTTGAACTTCATATAAGAAAAATAAATGATGAGTTATGAACACAATTTTAATAAAAGTGACTCAAAAAAACTTCATTAAGAAAGAAAAACATTACAATAAAAAATTAAAAACATGTTACAAAAGGAAACTAGTTTTCTAGGATGTCTAAATCATTGCAAAAGTCAAGAGTGTTTAGTTCAATGTTTCCTAGATCAACACCATCGATGAGGTTGACTTCTTTCCCCTTTCCTTTAATGGAATCTTGGTAAAGTTTACAAAGATGGGGATCTGTACGACAGGTCCTTGACCAATGACCTGTGCTACCACATCTATAACAAGAACCTCCGGGGTTCTGTGATGTTCCGGCATCATTTCTTTTTTCTTGTGGTTGGACATTATTTCCTTGTGGAGTGTGTTGATTATTGTTTCTTTGACCACGCCCACGGTTATAAGGATGACCGCCTCCACGACCCTGAGTATAACCGCGCCCAAAATTTTGGTTTTGGTTAAAATGGTCTCGACCGCGACCACGGCCTCGTCCACGACCACGACCACGACCACGACCACGTCCTCGTCCATATGAATTATTTCTTGGTTCATAAGTGATAGTAGCATTTGCTTCAGGAAGTGCTACTGAACCTGTTGGACGGGACTGGTGGTTCTTTATTAATAGTTCATTATTTTGTTCAGCAACAAGGAGAAGTGTATTAAGCTCAGAATATTTTTTGAGCTTTTGCATACGATATTGTTGTTGCAATGTCATATTCGATGCATGGAATGTGGAGAGAGTTTTCTCCAACATTGAAGCATCAGAAACATGTTCCCCACAAAATTTTAGTTGTGAACATATCCGAAATAATGCGAAATTATAGTCATGTACCTTTTTGAAGTCTTGAAACCTCAACGATAACCATTCAGCCCTAGCACTTGGAAGTATAACTTCCTTTTGGTGGTCAAATCTTTCTTTTAAGCTTTTCCAAAGAGTTCTAGGATCAGTGGTATTGAGGTATTCATACCTCAACATTTCATCGATATGTTTACGAAGGAAAATTATTGCACGTGCTTTATCTTGCGACGTGCACTTATTTTTTTCTTTTATAGTTTCAGATAAATCCATGGACTCAATATGCATCGTAACATCTATAGTCCAAGGCATATAGTTCTTTCCGCTGACTTCAAGAGCGGTAAATTCAAGCTTTGTAATGTTTGACATATTGTAGTTCCTAAGAAAAATAAAACTTATTAAATTTGTCGTTTAAAGGTGGGAATGGGTTTTACTATTTTTATTATAGTTACAAACATAATTAAATAGATGAATCTTCTCAAATTCCTTTTATTTTAAAATTTAAAATTTTATTTTTAATCGGTTGCGCATAAATAAACGTTAGTATATATAAATAGATGTCAGAACATGAATAAAAGTTACTATACATAAATAAATGTTAGTGTGCGTAAATAAACATTAGTTTATATAAATGAGCATTAGTATACATAAATAAATGTTAGTATACGTAAATAAATGTTAGTTTGCATAAATAAATGTTAGTTGCCGTAAATAAACGTTAGTTTGCATAAATAAACGTTAGTTGCCGTAAATAAACGTTAGTTTGCATAAATAAACGTTAGTATACATAAATAAATGTTAGTTGCATAAATAAAAATTAGTATGCGATAACAAAAGTTAGTTTGCAATAATAAATGTTAATAAAGCATAAGTAAATTTAGAATAAGAAATGAACTTCATTAGTAGTCATAACATCAAGGATAAATAAGAAAATAAATTTGTTAGTAGTCATAACGTCAAGGATAAATAAGAAAAGAAATTTGTTAGTAGTCATAACTTCGAGAATAAAATATTGTTTTTTTTCGTTATCGTTGTTATTATTATTATTATTAATTAACATTCTAGTTTTGATGAAATTACATACATTGATTAGATCGATGCGTCTTTTAATCGCCTTCGTTAGACCCTCGTGCTGATAACGTGTTATAAATTCAGCGTTACCACGACAATTATGAACAAACTAAAAACTAGTATATAGATGAAGAAAGAAAGAAAGCTTGAGAGCTTGGAGAGAGTAGAGAGAGTTTATATCACTTGTGAAAGAGTTGATATGAGATGCATTTTCTTCCTTACATTGATGGTCTATTTATACTACCAAGTCTACTATTCAAATATAGTTGTTTAATTGGTAAATGCAAAGTGATGACAAAGTGATGACATAATGTTGTCATTCACCAATTACTTGTAACACATTTCTTATATTTTTGCCACAAGCAAACAATATTTTAACATATTTGGTCCTTCCCATGGTCAAATGACCAAATTACCCTTTTTCACCAAATTTTCTCCAAACTGTTGGAATTTTACTACATTTCCCGCTACATTATTTTAAAAACTTCCAAAAATTTTGGTCTTTACTTTAAACATTATCTCAAATAAAATTTCAAGATTTTTGGGTCGTTACAACTTAACTGTTCCAAAAACTGCCAAGCCTTGTCCAGGTCTTGCATCATAATAGTGCCACTAGATAATGCATTGATCATGGCTTGGTTCGTCTCACTTGCTCCTTCAAAGAATACCTTGACCAGTTGCCACTTTGGAATATCGTGATGAGGACACGACCTCATCAGCTCCTTTAGACGATCCCATGCTTCATGAAAAGCTTCTCCAGGCTTCTGCTGGAAATACTGAATAGCCATCCTGATTTTCGTCGTCTTGCTTGTCAGATAAAACTCTTGTAAGAACTTAGCTTTGAGTTGGTCCCATGTAGTGATGCTATTTGATGGCAGAGACGTGAACCAATATTTGGCTTTGTCTTTCAGAGTGAATGGGAACAATCTTAATCTAAAAATGTTCTTATTGGTATTCCTAGGGGTGTTAATGTTGGCTATTGCTATAAACTCATACAAGTGATTGTATGGGTCATCTGTTTGTATCCCCTAAATTCCGGTAATATTCCTAACAACTGAGGCCTAATTTCTACTTGAGATTCTACATCATCAGGAATGTAAATGGGCGACGAGTCATTGTACTCCCGTAGCTGGAAGTGCGATGCAACCGATTGCCCCCTCGGTTGTGCAAAATACAAGGGTTGAGCAGGATTACCGTAAAAGTGATGATCATTATATCTCTGCTGACCTTGTAGTAGTTGATGTTGCTGTGCTCTTCTTGGAGGTCCCCGACCTCGGTTCCATGGTTGCTGTGCTGCTGGTGGAACCCATCCTTCGTCTTCATCCTCATACCTCTCCTCAGCCTCTTGATACTGGTAGTGCTGCTGAGCTGGTTGCTGTTGATATTGTTGCTGCGGTGGTATAGGTTGGAATGTGGTTTGTGGTTTAAAAAGTACTGGTGGTGGTTGAGAAATGGGTGTCTGCTGTCTAGATACTGGGGTGCCATCACGGGTCGGCGCTCCCCAAGACATGGCAGATGTAAATGGGTTTGTAGATTGTGGTTGTGATAAAGGTTGAAATGGCAGAATCGACGGCGGAGTGCATGATGGTATAGGTGCAGGGGCTGAAGCTGCACCACCAGTAGCACTCGTGCTCCCAATGTGAAATTCTGAAACCGGGGGAATAAATGACATCCCCGTCGCCTCACCCGAGGGTTCCTGGGAAAAATGCTCTAAGATACTACTGACATTACTAAAACTCATTGTATTTGAACGCCTACGTGTACGGATCTTGTGCGCAGTTTGCTCAATCTATGAGTCAAAACACAAAGGGGATAATTGCTCACCCCTACGGGTACGCATGCACTAGTGCAACACGCCCGAAAAACCAAAAGCAAAATTACTAATTGAAATCTCAATACTAAAACAAAAAATCAGAAACTATAAAGTCCTACAGATCACCTATTCTCAAGCTCACAACTCCACGGCAACGACGCCAAAATTTGACATCGCAACGGTTGTCGTGCGGTCAAAAATAAGAAAATACCTAACACACACTAGTATAGTGGTAGTCAGGGTCGATCTGCAGGAGTTACGTGGTCGAGACAGGTGGCAGATTACCAACTGCAGTGTCACGCTACAGTCAGAGGATCTAGTTCCTAACTTTTGCCAAGCAATCCCAAAAATCATAAACTCCAATAATTCCAAACAAACATTTACTAAACTAAGTCTAATCCCACAACTAATCCTAATTGGTTACTGAAATCAGAACTGAAATTCAGAACAATCAAGATTAAATCAACATACAATCACAAATCAACATCCGAAAAATCATTCCAAAGCATAAAATACCGAAAAGAAGCAATTACTAATAACCAAATGATTCATTAACCAAAACTCAGATCCAAAAGGTCCAAAACAGTAACCCAAATATCCAAAACAGAAACTAAGACTAAGTATCAATGGTTGTCACACCCAAAGACACTAGCCAGTTAGTACTAACTATGAAACTAAATAAAAATTAAAAGGAAAAACATAAAAATACCAAATAGTGGTTGCTGAAGCTAAAACTCGGAGTCAAAGAGTATTGGGAGTCGATTTCATGCCAAGCCTTTGCTGATTTTTTCGACCTAAGACCCACTATTTATAGTTGCAAAAATCACGAGTCCGCACCACGCATAAGTGAATCCCGCGGCGCGCGTGCGGATTTATCCCCGTTTTATCGGCATTTAAATTTTCTCCACCGCCTCATCTCCACGTCGCGCCTTTGTGAATTCCGCGGCACGCGTGCGAATTCGCCTGATATTGCCTTGATCTTCAAACTTCTTCTAAATTGTACGCTTTTTGTCCCTGTTTTCATGTTTTTATTGCACAATAGCATTAGAACAAAAGTGAGTAATACCAGTAGATATATGATATAAATTCACTAAGAATAGGGCTCAACAACGACTAAAATATTTGATATTACTAGGAGTTGTCAATCAGTCGCTACAGGAACTAGAAAAACTTGAAAGTTTGTGTTGATTTGGTCTATCAAAACTTTCAGATTATTTGCACAAAGAGAGAGTGAATGTATTAATCCATTCCCGTATGGAAAGACCAACCCAGTAGCACACTTTTGGTCAAACACCACATAAGGTAACACCAATTCACAAGGGGTTGGGTCCTGCAAACATATAGCATGTAATGTACTTAGTAACACCATCCTGTCATGTTGTAGGACATGGTCAAGAAACAGAAAAAATAAACTTTAAACTTAGGCGGACAAGTAGAAACAAATACCATAATCGAATCCAATGCCGACGTTGAGTCATGACTACTATTTTGAACCTCCGAGCTAACATTAACGTCAAATTGCTTCCTAGACTCTTGAATCATAGCCTTTAACAATGTAATCTGGTTTGTCATGTCTTCCATATGGTTTGTTATGTTTTCAATTTTTCCACGCATCTCATCCATAGCCTCTTTGTCCTGCATTTTCCTCTTGTTTAGATGAAACCCCAACATCATTTTTCTCACGCCAACAGTGTGACCAACACCCCTAGTCCGACATGGGTGTTCCCGTCCCAACACCGCTCTCAATGAATCCTCACCAGTATTCTTATAGAGATTATACAAAATTCTTTTGTAATCATCATGAATGATTTATCCTTAGACACTTAATCAAAAAAACATACATATATAGTATTAATCTTCAATGATTAATACTTTGGCCATTAATAAAATAAACATATATACAGTGTTAATCATCAATGATTAATACTTTTGCCCTTAATAAAAAATATATATATATATATATACACTGTTAATCATCAATGATTAATACTTTAGCCCTTAATGATTAATACTTTGGTCCTTAATAAAAGAAACATATATATACATTGTTAAATCATCAATGATTAATACTATGTTATAATACTATGGTGTAGGGTTGTTGCCGTTTGAAGGGATTCACGGTTGTGTGCACCTCTCTCGATCTCTGTCTGTCTGTCTGTCTCTCTCTCTCCTTCCTTCTGATATTTGTGTTACAGGTGGGGTAAATGATGGTATCTGGTGAAGATAGTGTTGCAGGATGATAGCTTGTGGTGGTTTCTATAATCATCAATGATTATAGCTATAATTATCAATGATTATAACTATAATCATCAATGATTACTGATGATTTAATCATGATTACTGTTGTATCACAACATGCTGCAAATATGTACGTACGTGTTCTCTTGTCCAAATGATCGTTTATGTAGTATATATTGCTGCATATATAACACGAAGTGTTGAATTGAATTAATATTTTCAATAAATAAGTTTGCTTTTTGTAGGACCCAACAGACCATCAAGCACGTCAAACCCACCGGTTTCCAATATGAACCCAACAGACCATCAAGCATTTCAAACCACTACATGAAAATTAAGGTGTGTAAGCATGTATGTGAAAGGTTTTAAGCAAACAATGAACTAGAAATCCTAAGTTCACATGCAACCTAATTGAGGATCTACGTTTTTCTATCAATGAACATATAATAATATTCCTAAGGCCAACAATAATTTTCTAAAGAATTAGGATAATAAAACCAACCTTTGATTCTTAATCCAGAAGATAGCAGCAAAAGTATCTTGCCTCAAATGGAGTCACACCCAAGCAAGAGGAGAAAAGACATGTAATACCGTGTTATTAAAATTTAGAGATTTTTTAGTTAATCTTGGTATAATTAAGATTTGTTAGATTATTTCATGAGTTTGGGTAGTTAGAATTTCATTTGGAAGGAAATTGAAGTTGAAAAATACTAAAAAGAGGTTACACGGGTCGTGTAGGAGTTACACGGGTCGTGTAGGAGTTCCTTGTAAATGTTTTGAGCATACCGTGAATTACACGGGTCGTGTCACTTTTGACACGGGTCGTGTAAACCTGTAGACTAAAACTAAAATGTGCAGCACGAGTCGTGTAATATTGACACGGGTCGTGTAAAATGTACAGCACGGGTCGTGTAATATTGACACGGGTCGTGTAGTTCTGCAGACCAAACTCTAAATTCATACCGTGAGTTACACGGGCCGTGTAACTTTTACACGGGTCGTGTAATCGGCACAGATCTGTTTTAAAACACGATTTCTTTTCATTTTGGGTTATTTCTACTTCGATCAAAACACTCCCAAAACCCTAGAAAAGCGATTCTAACCCTTCTAAGTCGAGATTAAGGCTTATTGATCACAAATTGAAGCTAGAGATTAGTTCTTTGAGCTTGAAAGGTAATGCTCTTTGATTTTTATCTTGTTTTGACGGTTGAATCTTTGGAATTGAGATGGTATCTCGTGGTTTTGATGAACCACCTGAAATTAGCTAGAGTTAGAGTGAAATTGTTTGAATTAGTTAGTATAAATGAGTTCTAACTATGAACCCGAGCTAAAGAAATGTTGATTTTTATAATTCTAGGGTTACATGTGTTTAAGTGATGAAATTGAAGGCTACAACTTTGATATTGTTGTTATCTTTTGATTGTAACTTGTTTCAATGATACAAGTTCCTTGATTATGATGAATATTGAGTGTGATTAAGATTATTCTTAACTTGAGTAATGAAAATGAGTTGTTATGCTACAGCTAAAGCTAGGCAGGAGCATACACGAGGTGCAGGAGTTCCACACATCGATTCCACAACAGGTGAGTAGTTATTAATAGATGAATTATGTGTTGGTATTGATGTTTATTGCAGAAGAAGTATGATTTGAGTTGTTTTGAAATTGGTTGAGAATACCAATTATGAGTGTTTGGAATAGTAACTCTCTTTATGAGTATATATATTAAAGATCAAGATGGTTTATCGAGTAAATTGTAAAAGAAATGATGGACAATTGCTGTCCAGTTAAACTTTAATTACTCACAGAGCTTTCAAAGCTCATATTTTGTTTGTTAATGTTTATTTTGTAAGGTTTTGGAAGTACAGATCGTGGGAAACGCATCACGGAGGGTTAGCTGGATGGGATATGGACTTTAGACTTGGACTTACTTATTTTCTTGTGTTGGACTTTGTCTTTTGTAAAATCCGGTTTTGAGTAAACTAGTATGAAACTTGTTTGTACATAAGTAAATACTTAAACTATGCTTTTGATATAACTTTGTAAACTTGTTGCTCTTTTTGGGGTTACACCACAAATAGTATATTGCTTGATTAATGTAATTGGTGTATCCTTTAAATTGAGAAACCGGGTGTTACAAGACAGCAGAGTTCCAGTGAGACAGAGAAATGGCACAGGGTTTATGGTGGCCAGGAGGTTCCTTTTATAGCCTCCAAGGGCTATAGTCAAAACCCTAGAGGAGCCTCCTTAATGGACAAGCCTGTTGACCATTTGGACCAAGCCTCCTAAACCCTAATTAGGGTTTCGAGATTTAGAGTGTGCCCACTCTAATACTCGCCAAATTTGGCCCCTTGCCACTGGCTAGCCAGTTATTCAACTATTGAATAAATACAAACCAGTCGCTACACTTTTAATTAATTAAATTAATCACTAAATTAAATCCAATTAATTCTAGATTAATTTCTAATTAATTATTATAGATTCTAATTACTATATTAACACTTACATATATTAATAAACTATTTATTTTATTTCTATTGATTTATTAAACAATTAATAAATTAACCTTTCTCTGTACTGAACTTTATACCAATCCTCCAGCTACGAAGGCAACCCAAATGGACTTTGCTTCAATTAATAAGATAAATACAATTTATCAGTCATGGATTAGACACCAAATCCAACAGTCTCCCACTTGGATAAGTCTATTTATCTTCTGAGTAATCTCAGTTTCTTAGAAACTGTTCCTGAACTCTGACCCAGTCAGTTCTGTCCTAAGCTAAGTGATCAGATGATCCTCCGTCCAACAAGATATTTTCAGACTCAAGACATGGATTAAGATCAATCTTGGTCTGATACTCTGTTTCTCGATTTCCGATTTGCTTATGACTTTAAGACTACAAATTGAACACATCAATTTAATCCTGGTTAGCCAACACTTTCAGTCAACTTCAAAATCATCGAGAGGCCTATAGATATCTGTTTCCCATTAGGGTCAGGGGACGAATAAGTTTCGACTCATATGGTTATATCTTTTACCAGTTAGATAACTCACAACAATACGTTTTATAACACCGTGTTACGGGTGCGGTTTCACATTATCAATGAGCAATTGTCTTGTAAATTACAACTCATATCTCTCTACTTTAAGATCATAAGATATTATCGTCTCAACATTGCTTATGATATAATCCATGAAACAATCTGTTGAGCGCGAGTTTATCCAATACTAAAATCTCCATTTTCTAAGTACTCACGAACGTTGTAGCAGTTTTACTGCAATGTCTAACTCCTTAGGCAATCTACAACCGATTCATGACAGTCTTCGTTCATACTTACTCCCTAACAGTATGATCGACTGTGGAACTTTGAATAATCAAATTACTCAGGAAGTTAAACATGCAAAAATGAAACACAATAATAAACAATTGACAAAAGCAGTAAACAATACTCATTTGTAAATCTCTATTATAAAATCACCAAAGTCAATTACATTTATACTATTACAAGTTTCAAAAACTATCTAATTGCTAAAACTAATATCATCCCTCAGTCCAATGCTCCGAGCATGCTGATTGTGCTTGATCCTACTCAGAGCCTTAGTCAAAGGATCTGCAGGATTGTCTTCTGATGATACCCTCTTAACCAGGAGGTGACCTTCTTCTACTCGATGTCGGATGTAATAGTACTTTTTGTCGATATGCCTGGACTTTCCATGATCTCGCGGTTCCTTTGTCAAGGCGACCGCTCCTTTGTTATCGCAGAACAGTTCCATTCGCTCCTGAATGCTTGGGACAACTCCAAGGTCACCGAAACAGTTCTTCAGCCAAGCCGCTTCCTTAGACGCTTCACTCGCTGCAATGTACTCTGATTCGCACATTGAATCAGCCACCGTCTCTTGCTTGGAACTCTTCCAAGTGACCGCTCCCCCGTTCAAGAGAAATACCCAACCCGACTGAGACCGACCACTGTCTCTATCAGTCTGGAAACTGGCGTCTGTTTATCCACTCACTTTCAAGTCATCACTGCCACCAAGGACTAACACCATGTTCTTCGTCCTTCGCAGATACTTGAGTGTGTTCTTAACAGCTATCTAATGTGCCCTACCAGGATTTCCCTGGTACCGACTAACCATGCTCAATGCAAATGATACATCGAGGTGAGTACATGTCATAGCATACATGATCGACCCTACTGCCGAAGCATAAGGTACCCGACTCATCTCAGCTATTTCCTCATCGGTACTCGGACTTTGAGTCTTACTCAACTTGGCATTACTTTGGAGAGGTAGCTCTCCCTTCTTGGAATTTTCCATACTAAACCTCTTTAGTACCTTTTCCAAGTATGTACACTGACTTAGACCTATTAATCTTTTCTTTCTATCTCTCATTATTCTTTTTCTCGAGAATATAGGCAGCTTCTCCAAGGTCTTTCATGGCAAAACACTTCCTGAGCCAAGACTTTACATCTTGTAAGGTCGGAACGTGGTTTCCCATGAGCAGTATGTCATTAACATATAGCACCAGAAAAGTGACTATACTCCCACTAGCCTTGACATATACGCAGGACTCATCTTCACTTCTAGAGAAACCAAACTCTTTGACTTTCTCATGGAAGCAAAGATTCCAACTACGAGAAGCTTGTTTCAATCCGTAGATTGATCTCTCAAGCTTACACACCTTATCAGGATGCTTTGTGTCTACAAAACCCTCTGGTTGATTCATGTAAGCATCCTCAGTCAACTTCCCATTAAGGAAAGCGATTTTGACATCCATTTGCCAAATTTCATAATCATGAAATGCAGCTGTGGCAAGCATTATCCTAATCGACTTAATCTTGGCTACCGGTGAGAAGGTTTCATCATAGTCAACCCCCGGGGTTTGAGTGAATCCCTTCGCAACCAGTCGAGCTTTAAAAGTGTGAACTTTACCATCCATGTCTGTCTTCTTCTTGAAGATCCACTTCCACCAGACTGTCTTTCGACCCGGCACATTATCAACCAAGTTCCAAACTTGATTGTCATACATGGACTTGATCTCGCTGTCCATCGCCTCTTTCCACTTGAAAGACTCGAGGCCCTCCACTGCTTCATGGTAGTTAGTTGGTTCATCCAAATTTGTTAGTGTACGATCACTGACAAGTGTGCCACCATCTGAAGTTATATGGAAACCATAAAACTCGGGTGACATGCTAACTCTACCGAAACGCCTAAGAGGTAATGAAATGTCTGTCGGTCCAACAAGAACCTCTTCCTCATGTTGGTTGCTAGTTTCTTCTAAGGTTGTTTCATCGGGTGTCTCTTGAATCTTTTCAAGATCAATAGTACTCCTACTGTCCTCTTTGGAAATGAGCTCTATTTCTCTCGAAAGACTCCTCGTCTAGCTACAAAGACCACTTCCTCGCTCGGTTTGTAGAACAAGTATCCAAAAGACTGTTTTGGGTATCCGATGAAGATACACCTCTCACTTCTTTCTGCGAGCTTGTCTTGAGTCTCTCGTCTCACGAAAGCCTCACAGCCCCAGACTTTGATGTGTGCCAACGAGGGAACTTTCCCCGTCCACATCTCGTGTGGTGTTTTTGCAACCTTCTTGGTTGGGACAAGGTTGAGGATATGGGCGGCAGTCTCTAAGGCATACCCCCAGAAATGGATTGGAAGCGTAGCTCGACTCATCATGGAACGAACCATGTCCAACAGGGTTCGGTTTCGTCTCTCAGCAACACCGTTCAACTGTGGTGTTCTAGGAGGCCACAATTGTGAAGCTATTCCACATTCCTTTAGGAAGTCAAGGAACTCGATACTAAGATACTCACTGCCTCTGTCAGATCTGAGCATCTTTATCTTCCTGCCCAATTGATTTTCTACTTCATTCTTAAACTCATTGAACGTTTCAAATGTATCTGATTTGTGCTTGATTAAGTAGATATAGCCGTATCTACTAAAATCATCAGTAAATGTCACATAGAACCGTGTGCCATCTTTCGTGGTTGTTCTGAAGGGACCACACACATCTGTGTGTATGATGTCCAACAGACCTTCACCTCTTTCAAAGGACCCTTTGAATGGTGATTTTGCCATTTTGCCAAGCAAAGAAGATTCGCATACATCATCCGATTTGAGGTCGAATGATTCCAACACTCCATCCTTTTGGAGTTGGGCGATGCGTTTCTTATTAATATGGCCAAGACGACAGTTCCACAAACACGCCTTTTCTATACCACTAGTAGAATCAATGTTTAACACATTATTACCAAAATTGTCAACACACATAACAGTTTCATACACACCATCACAAGGTATAGCTTCAAAACTAAATACATCATTTTTAAAAATGGAAATTGAACCATTCAATTTATCAAAAGTATAATAAAACCCTTGTCTGAACAATGCATGAAAGGAAATTATGTTTTTGGTCATATCTGGCGAAGAGCAACAATTTTGCAAATCTAAACTAACACAATCACTAATCACTAATCTATAGACACCGACCTTGGTAACAGGTGACGTTCGCCTATTGCCTATGACCAGGTTCAATCTACCGTGCTCCAGCTCCCTACTTTCCTCTAGGCCCTGCAAATCATAACAGATATGAAAACCACATCCAGTGTCAAGGACCCAAGACCAGGAAGATGATGAGTTATTAGATATAGTGTAAGTACCTGCTTGTGATGGCTTCACTTTGCCATCCTTGATATCCTGCAAGTACTTTGGGCAGCTCCTCTTCCAGTGACCCTTCTCTTTGCAATAAAAACAGTCGGCATCCTTTGGATTCGTGTGACAACTGTCAAAATTGGTCAACGAAAGTTAATTCAAGTCAACCAACGCATAAGTTAGGTTAATATATATGAATGTAAATTTCATAACCTCTACGATATATTATTGGATATTATAATACTACTTATGCTAATTCAAATTAATTATACGAACAAATGCTATTAAGTTAGATTTTTTTGTTTAAAAAAAAATTCGTCGTGAATAGTGTCTGATGTGAACAGTAATTCGACGTGAATATTGTTCAGTAAAAAAAAAACAACAAAATTTCAAAGTCTTCTTCAAAAAGGGTGGGAAGACTTTGAAATTTGTGTTTTTCATTTTTTTATAATATTATTAAAGTGGGCCCCACTTAATTATTTATTCATATTTATATATTTTACCCCCAAAGAATTCGTATTTTCATTTCGAACACTACGTATTCAATACGTATTGTTAAGTTTATCAAAAATATTACGATTTTTTATAAAACAAAAAATTTATCGTCAAAACCGTATCGTCGATACGAACAACCTGACATCAAAATTTAATATTATTGATATCAATTTTATATTTAATATTTTCTTTTTCTTTAAAATGAAATTGTATTTACATTTAAACCCTATATTTTCATTAAGCATACAATTAATACCCTTACGTTAATTCGTTAAAGCTTTTTAGTTAAAAAGTTGATATTATTAAACTACAATTTTTGTAGATTATAGTTTTATAAACAAAAATCATTCTTTTTATATAAAAACTATTAATATATTTAAAGAGTATTTTAAGGGTACGTTTTGTCATAAACAATTTCTAAAAGCTATAAAAGTCAAATACCTGTATCTTGAGGGCCGCTATACGAAAATAAATCTACTATAAATAGGACTCAAATTCTCATAATCAAACCACACCAATACAAGCTATATACACATATCGATAGAGTTGTAGAGATATAGCTTGAAAATATAGTAGAAAGATAGAAAAAGAGGGTACGAGTTAGAAGCAGTAAGATTAAGGCGATCTAACAACAATTGGTGATAAGATCATCATCGGCATTAAGGTGAGTTCATACCCTTTCTTTTTATATTTATTCAAGTTTTTAAGGGGGAGAATACAAGTTATACTATAAAAATAGCTATTTATACTCATTTGTAACAGTAGTAAACAAAATGTAAATTTTGTAAACATCATTATGACAACGATTCAATTATAGTTCCAAAATATAATATCGAATGATCTACTTACGAGAGCGGTGTCTAGGCCGATCATTTGGGCTAGGTTGCTGGATTTCCGAAAGGCTTATACGCTGAAAGGGTCCTGCCTCCCCATTTGATCTTCTACCTGGCCGTTCTTTATTTGATAGTCATGAAATATTATATTTGAATTAATAAAGAGTATAACCAAGTTATTACACCACTATTATGGAAAATATCTTAAAAGATATTGTTTATAACCATTTAAATAAGTTATTTCACATATATTCGTAAATATATGCTTTTTACGACAAGAATACTAAAAATAAACTATTATAGGAATAGTTTGTGGTTACAAATGTTACTATAACTGTTAGAACAAGATAATTAATTATATACAAATATATAATTATTATACA
This sequence comes from Cichorium intybus, assembly GCA_023525715.1. Classification (NCBI taxonomy): domain Eukaryota; kingdom Viridiplantae; phylum Streptophyta; class Magnoliopsida; order Asterales; family Asteraceae; genus Cichorium; species Cichorium intybus. Next base: position 90,457,766 of record CM042014.1, on the reverse strand, counting down.
TTACTATATTATCATGGGAAAAATGATAATGGGCAGATACAAAGGTTTTTCATATACAAACTTTACGTAAACAAGTTGATTGATACATACATTTTTGTGAGATGAGTCTTCACAGTGCTTATTTAAGTATATACTATAAGTCCTGAAATTTATAACCAGAGTCTCGGTAAGAGAACGTGATATTTGTGTATAGATCTATACGGGATTGACAACCCCGCACCTGAGCTGCTAGCTACAGCTAGACCGACGGGTCTGAGGTGAAAAATGTCATAACAGTCCGACACCTGAAGAACGTCGAAGCAGGCCTACATGGTCACAGTATGGTTAAAGGGCGTCTCGCATGGGAAATCAACTAATTAAATTGTTTACGTGGAAATATACATTTTTACTGGCTTTATACTACAAAATGCGTTACACATGTTAGTCTTTGGGTTTTAAAACTACAATAACGTTAAAGAAAATACCGTTTTCTTGGTACATATACTATTGATTTTCACAAAGGAATTATTAAATTTCTCACTACAAAAATCTTATGAACTCACCAACGTAATGTTGACACTTGCAAAATTACTTGTATTCTCAGGTAACAATTAGTCAGGTCTGACTACCTATTTTGGGATGGGACGCGATGATGTCTCTTTTATTTATTTCATTATCATTTTGTAATCGGGTTGAAAAAATATCATTTGAATAATATAACTTTCCAATTTCAATGTAAGATGGTTGTTTATTTACTTATGTTTCAATGTATGCAATGGTTGTGACACTATGTTCCGTTCCACCCTCAGACGTTTCCGCCATCGTGGTTTGGTGTGACAGATTGGTATCAGAGCATTATTTATAGTGAACTAAGTATATCAATCCATTAAAGATATACAACTATAAATACAATGGGACTAAAACTCTCTAAAACATTTCGTACAAAGGATACTTTTAAAATACAAAGATATTTTTATAAAGTATAAGTACGAGTACATACATACTAGAACAGTGTCATAACCAGAACCAAATAAGAGTAATAAGATGAGTTGAACACTACGGGTAGACCTAGGTAGCTATTTAATCATACTTAGGATAGATAGAGCCTGATCAACTGTAGTGGTCCAAGGTGTGACTAACAGGTACTTAGGGATAATCGTAGTGAACAACAAGTCTAAAACTTACCAAGAACTGTATACAAAGAAACTCTAGAACAGAATATAAAGCTAAAAATACTATAGGAGTATTTTTTTACAACTAGACACTTTATGTACCTCTTAGACCCCTATCCTTGCCCAGTTGACCTGACATTTTGATAAGACCTGACCAATAACTATTACCGAAAAATCTACCCTCATTCAATCTTGAATCCCTATGGCAGAAATATGCCACCCAGGACAAGAAACAATAGACACACCGGGACAGAGACTCTAGAAGGACCATTAATGGATTCCGCCACCTTCCAGGCCGCTGAGACTGCAGCCGTAGCAGCTGCTGTTGCTCAAATAAATCCAAACGGTACCAATGGAAGCGGAAGCAGGAACGGTACAAATGATTCAACAAACGGAGAAACCCCGAACCACCAATGAATATGTACTTACAAGGATTTCCAAGACTGTAAACCCATAGCTTTCAGTGGGGACGGCGGGGTTATCGCCCTGACTAGGTGGTTCGAAAAGACAGAATCGGTGTTCGACATCTCTGCTTGTCCCGAAGAATTTAAAGTTAAGTATGCTGCCTGTACTTTCCCAAACAGGGCCTTATCATGGTGGACAGACCACGTAAAAACAAAGACGCTCACTGTAGCCAACTCCATGAGTTGGGAAGAATTGAAGACAATGCTGCTGAAGGAGTATTGTCCTAGGAGTGAGGTTCAAAAGCTGGAGCAGGAAATATGGAATCTCACAATGAAAGATTCAGATATAACCGCCTACACCGATAGGTTTAACGACCTGGCAGTTCTATGTCCCTCGATGGTCACACCGGAGTACAAGAAAGTGGAACGATACATTTGGGGACTATCACCCCAAATCCAGGGGCATGTCGAAGCTGCAGAGCCCACTACGTATGACAGAGCCAAGTGGTTGGCACAGAGATTGGTCGATAATGGTGTCCGCCAGGGCACTATGACGCTTAAAACAGAGCAACCGAGAGGAGGAGACCACAAAAGAAAGCCCTGGAACAGGGGAAGAAGCCAGCTAAACCAAGAAAGTGCCAAAAGACAACATATTGGGACGGTCCATGCCGCCACTATCCCTGCTGCCCCAGCATCAACAAAGAAATATGTTGGGACCTTACCCAAATGTAACAAGTGCAACTTCCATCATCATGGGGCTTATAGGGAAATGCAATGTACAAGATGTGGCAAGAAAGGGCACACATCACGATACTGTAGAATGCCAGCTCCACAAACCACCCAAGCCTCTAATGCTGGGATGAGCCAAGCTTGTTACGTTTGTGGAGAAACGGGGCATTTCAAGCGGGATTGCCCGAAAACAAAGACTGTTGGAAGAAATGGAAGGGTCCTGGCTATGGGACGTGCGGAAGCAGTTGAGGACCCCACCGTAGTTACCGGTACGTTCCTCATCAATAATTCATATGCTTGTATACTATTCGATAGCGGTGCGGAGAGGAGTTTCGTAAGCCACGAGTTTAAATACTTACTAAAACAAAAATCACAACCACTCAATGAAACATTTACAGTAGAAATGGCTAATGGCAAAACAGAAAGCACCAACGACATATACATAGGTTGCACACTTAATCTGGACAATCACTCCTTCCAAATCAACTTAATGCATGTTAGAATAAGAAACTTTGATGTGATTGTTGGTATGGATTGGCTAATTCCCCATCATGCCGACATCATGTGCTATGAGCGAGGAATCCGACTTCACTTACCAGATGACAAGATTCTTGTCGTCTACGGCGATAAACCCAGCACCAATCTCCGAATCATGTCTTGCATCAAAGCCCGAAAATACCTACATAAAAGATATCATGCCTTCCTAGCCCACGTTGTTGACAAGAAGAAAGAAGTAAAGAGCATCAAAGAGATTCCTGAAGTCTGCGACTTTTCCGACGTATTCCCAGAAGACCTCCCACGAGTGCCGCCCGCACGACAAGTCGAATTCAGAATCGATTTGATTCCTGGAGCCACCCCGGTAGCAAAAGCGCCATATCGGTTAGCCCCGTCAAAAATGCAAGAATTATCCAGCCAACTGAACGAACTGCTAAGTAAAGGGTTCATCAGGCCGAGTTTCTCACCTTGGGGAGCACCGGTCTTGTTCGTAAAGAAGAAGGATAGGTTATTTCGTATGTGCATTTATTATCGGGAGTTGAACAAGCTCACTATCAAGAACTGATATCCGTTACCCCGAATTGACGACCTTTTTGACCAACTTCAAGGATCGAGTTACTTCTCTAAAATTGATCTAAGGTCGGGGTATCACCAACTGAGAGTTCAAGAAAAAGATGTTCCTAAGACGGCATTCAGAACTCGTTACGGCCATTACGAGTTTGTTGTGATGCCCTTCGGATTAACTAATGCGCCCGCTATATTCATGGACTTAATGAACCGCGTATGCCGACCTTACTTAGATAAATTCGTGATAGTATTCATCGACGAAATACTAATCTATTCACAAAGTAAGAGGAACATAGTCAACATCTACGACAAGTTTTGGAGACGCTAAGGGCGGAGAAGTTGTATGCAAAGTTTTCAAAATGCGAATTTTGGATTCGGAAGGTGGACTTTCTAGGCCACGTAGTCAGCAAGGAAGGAATACATGTGGATCCCTCCAAAATCAAAGCCATTGAAAACTGGGAAGCACCAAGAACACCGACAGAAATCCGCCAATTTTTGGGCTTGCTGGCTATTATCGAAGATTCATACAGAACTTTTCTTAGATCGCAAAGCTACTTACTACCTTGACATAGAAAGGTGTAACATTCAATTGGGAAGATGAACAAGACGCCGCCTTCCATACTCTCAAGAAAGCTTTATGCAGCGCTCCTATTCTGTCCCTTCCAGAAGGAACAGAAGACTTTGTGGTCTACTGCGATGCATCGAATCAGGGTCTGGGTTGCGTGCTCATGCAAAGAGGAAAAGTCATTGCCTACGCTTCGAGACAACTTAAAACCCACGAGGTCAACTACACCACACATGACCTCGAGTTGGGGGCAATAGTATTTGCATTAAAGATCTGGAGACACTACCTTTACGGCACAAAATGTACGATCTTCACTGACCATAAGAGTCTTCAGCATATTCTCAACCAAAAAGAGCTCAACATGAGACAGCGACGGTGGTTAGAGCTGCTAAGTGATTACGAATGTGAAATTCGTTATCACCCAGGAAAGGCCAACGTAGTGGCAGATGCCCTTAGTCGAAAGGAGTACTCGGGTCGTCGAGTAAAGTCAATGACAATAACAATCCATTCCCATTTATCCACTCGGATCAAGGAGGCGCAGCTAGAAGCCTTAAAACCTGAGAACATCGCAAGTGAAGCCTTGCGAGGTATGGATAAGAACCTGGAAGTCAAGGATGACGGAGCACGTTATCTCATGAATCGAATCTCGACACCAAGATTCGGCGGATATAGAGACCTTATCATGAACGAGGCTCACAAAACCAGGTACTCCGTTCATCCTGTGTCTGATAAGATGTATCTGGATCTCAAGAAATTATATTGGTGGCCAAATATGAAAGCAAAAATTGCTACTTATGTGAGCAAGTGTTTGCCTTACGCCAAGGTCAAGGTGGAATACCAAAACCCCTCGGGCTTATTACAACAACCAAAGATACCCGAGTGGAAGTGGGAGCGGATAACTATGGACTTCATAACCAAGTTACCCAAGACAACTGGTGGGCTAGACTCCATATGGGTAATCGTTGATAGGTTAACTAAGTCCGCTCACTTCCTGCCAATCAAGGAAACCGACGATATGACGAAATTTACAAGGACATACATCAAAGAAATAGTATGATTGCATGGCGTGCTAGTTTCAATTATCTCAGACAGGGATAGTCGGTTTACGTCACGATTTTGGCAATCATTGCAAGAAGCCTTGGGAACCAGACTCGACATGAGTACAACGTACCATCCACAGACGGACGGGCAAAGTGAAACAACTATTCAGACACTGGAAGACATGTTGAGGACTTGTGTGATAGACTTTGGTAAGGCATGGGACACCCACTTACCACTTGTTGAATTTTCATACAACAATAGTTATCACAAGAGCATTAAAGCTGCTCCATTTGAAGCCCTCTATGGACGCAAGTGCAGATCCCCTCTATGTTGGGCTGAGGTGGGTGATGCTCAGTTAGCTAGAGGACAAGTGCCTAGCAGCACTCTCACCGATCCTGAGATCATACGGGAAACGACAGAGAAAATCGTTCAGATTCGTGAACGACTAAAAGCATCTCGAGACCGACAAAAGAGCTATGCAGATAAACGACGCAAGCCCTTGGAATTTCAGGTTGGCGACCGCGTATTGTTGAAGGTCTCACCATGGAAGGGAATGATACGTTTTGGAAAACATGGGAAACTAAATCCAAGGTACATTGGGCCCTTTGAGATCCTTGCCAGGATCGGCCCGGTAGCTTACAAACTTCGGTTACCACAGGAACTCAGCAACGTGCACCCCACTTTCCACGTGTCCAACCTAAAGAAGTGTATGTCCGATGAGACTCTTGTCATTCCACTTGACGAGATTGAGGTGGACGAGAACCTCCATTTCATTGAAGAACCCTTGGAGATCATGGATAGAGAAATCAAAAGAACGAAACAAAGCCGCATACCGATAGTGAAGGTCCGCTGGAGTGCCAAGCGTGGACCTGAATTTACCTGGGAACGTGAAGACCATATGAAACAAAAATACCCACATCTATTCCCAAACCCTTGAGAATCTACTCAAAGTGCTAAATTTCGGGACGAAATTCCCTTTAACGGGTAGATAATGTGACAACTGTAAAAATTGGTCAACGAAAGTCAATTCAAGTCAACCAACGCATAAGTTAGGTTAATATATATGAATGTAAATTTCATAACCTCTATGATATATTATTGGATATTATAATACTACTTATGCTAATTCAAATTAATTATACGAACAAATGCTATTAAGTTAGATTTTTTTGTTTAAAAAAAAAATTCGTCGTGAATAGTGTCTGACATGAACAGTAATTCGACGTGAATAGTGTTCAGTAAAAAAAAAACAACAAAATTTCAAAGTGTTCTTCAAAAAGGGTGGGAAGACTTTGAAATTTGTATTTTTCATTTTTTTATAATTTTATTAAAGTGGGCCCCACTTAATTATTTATTCATATTTATATATTTTACCCCCAAAGAATTCGTATTTTCATTTCGAACACTACGTATTCAATACGTATTGTTAAGTTTATCAAAAATATTATGATTTTTTATAAAACGAAAAATTTATCGTCAAAACCGTATCGTCGATACGAACAACCTGACATCAAAATTTAATATTATTGATATCAGTTTTATATTTTCTTTTTCTTTAAAATGAAATTGTATTTACATTTAAACCCTATATTTTCATTAAGCATACAATTAATACCCTTACGTTAATTCGTTAAAGCTTTTTAGTTAAAAAGTTGATATTATTAAACTACAAATTTTTGTAGATTATAGTTTTATAAACAAAAATCATTCTTTTTATATAAAAACTATTAATCTATTTAAAGAGTATTTTAAGGGTATGTTTTGTCATAAACAATTTCTAAAAGCTATAAAAGTCAAATACCTGTATCTTGAGGGCCGCTATACGAAAATAAATCTACTATAAATAGGACTCAAATTCTCATAATCAAACCACACCAATACAAGCTATATAAACATATCGAGAGAGTTGTAGAGATATAGCTTGAAAATATAGCAGAAAGATAGAAAAAGAGGGTTCGAGTTAGAAGCAGTAAGAGTCAGGCGATCTAACAACAATTGGTGATAAGATCATCATCGGCATTAAGGTGAGTTCATACCCCTTCTTTTTATATTTATTCAAGTTTTTAAGGGGGAGAATACAAGTTATACTATAAAAATAGCTATTTATACTCATTTGTAACAGTAGTAAACAAAATGTAAATTTTGTAAACATCATTATGACAACGATTCAATTATAGTTCCAAAATATAATATCGAATGATCTACTTACGAGAGCGGTGTCTAGGCCGATCATTTGGGCTAGGTTGCTGGATTTCCGAAAGGCTTATACGCTGAAAGGGTCCTGCCTCCCCATTTGATCTTCTACCTGGCCGTTCTTTATTTGATAGTCATGAAATATTATATTTGAATTAATAAAGAGTATAACCAAGTTATTACACCACTATTATGGAAAATATCTTAAAAGATATTGTTTATAACCATTTAAATAAGTTATTTCACATATATTCGTAAATATATGTTTTTCACGACAAGAATACTAAAAATAAACTATTATAGGAATAGTTTGTGGTTACAAATGTTACTATAACCGTTAGAACAAGATAATTAATTATATACAAATATATAATTATTATACATTACTATATTATCATGGGAAAAATGATAATGGGCAGATACAAAGGTTTTTCATATACAAACTTTACGTAAACAAGTTGATTGATACATACATTTTTGTGAGACGGGTCTTCACAGTGCTTATTTAACTACATACTATAAGTCCTGAAATTTATAACCAGAGTCTCGGTAAGAGAACGTGATATTTGTGTATAGATCTATACGGGATTGACAACCCCGCACCTGAGCTGCTAGCTACAGCTAGACCGACGGGTCTGAGGTGACAAATGTCATAACAGTCCGACGTCTGAAGAACGTCGAAGCAGGCCTACATGGTCACAGTATGGTTATAGGGCGTCTCGCATGGGAAATCAACTAATTAAATTGTTTACGTGGAAATATACATTTTTACTGGCTTTATACTACAAAATGTGTTACACATTTTAGTCTGTAGGTTTTAAAACTACAATAACGTTAAAGAAAATACCGTTTTCTTGGTACATATACTATTGATTTTCACAAAGGAATTATTAAATTTCTCACTACAAAAATCTTATGAACTCACCAACGTAATGTTGACACTTGCAAAATTACTTGTATTCTCATGTAACAATTAGTCAGGTCTGACTACCTATTTTGGGATGGGACGCGATGATGTCTCTTTTATTTATTTCATTATCATTTTGTAATCGGGTTGAAAAAATATCATTTGAATAATATAACTTTCCAATTTCAATGTAAGATGGTTGTTTATTTACTTATGTTTCAATGTATGCAATGGTTGTGACACTATGTTCCGTTCCACCCTCAGGCGTTTCCGCCATCGTGGTTTGGGGGTGTGACAATTCGTGACATGCGAAATGCCGGAAGACTTGGCTCTCGGGGCATTGCTGGATGACCCGACATGAACCTTTTCCCTCCAATTCTGCTTGGGAGGGCCCTTCCTTTTGTTTCCCTTGCCATGACCAATAGCAAGGACGGGCTGGTTAACAGGGGGTACACTTTTACCCTTCAGCCCATTCTCAGCGGTACGAAGCATGCCATGCAACTCAGCCAAAGTGGTCTGAGTGTTGTTCAAATGATACTCCATTGTGAACTGGTCATAAGAACTTGGTAAGGAGTTAAGCACTATGTCAACGTCCAACTCCTCATGAACAGGCATTTCTAGCTTTCTTAGCCTATCCACGTAGCCTTGCATCCTTTGTACGTGAGTGCAGACAGACTCTCCGTCCTTAGGCTTGCTGTTTGTTAAGCACTATGTCAACGTCCAACTCCTCATGAACATGCATTTCCAGCTTCCTTAGCCTATCCACGTAACCTTGAATCCTTTGTACGTGAGTGCAGACAGACTCTCAGTCCTTAAGCTTGCTGTTTGTGAAGGCTTTTACCACTTCGCGCCTATAGATACGCTCTTGCTTGCAGAACTTTTCAGCAAGCTCCTTGTGCATCTCGTAGGGCTAGTAGTCCTCATAGATTATTTGCAATTCAGGGTTCGTGGTAGCGATCATGATGCAGGCCACTTTGGTCGCATCATCCGAGTGTTTTTGATATGAGGCAACTTCCTCGAGAGTAGCGGTATCTGGGTCAACTTCAGTTAGCTCGGTATCGAGAACATACTCTTTGTGCTCAAACCTTAGAGCCATTTTGATGTTACAGATCCAGTCTTTGTAATTCGTGCCATCCAATTGCACTTTGGAACACAACGAGAGGATTGAAGTGCCATTACCGGAGTTTGAGTGGGGAATGGTTTGGTCATCGGAAGACATCTGTAAAAGAAGGTAGTTTTAATTAGATACATATATATAATCCTTATATTAACCCAAAATAAATATAAGGCTAGGACCCAACTATAACAATTCACAATAAAGAAGAGGGATGCTGTAATCTTATTGTAAATTTTATAAGGGTAGGCGAATGACAATTCAGCCAATTCCACTGCGGAAACATAATCATATTATAATGGAATTCCTAGTTTCTTTTGAGATTTATTGAACTGCTCAATAGCATGTTTTAATCTCGGATATGCCCCACTGTTTGTGACTGGGATACCGAGGATCACAAACCGAGTGTGAATAACCATGCAAATTAGCTCGGTACTCTCGAAGTCAATTACCATATCTAATTGATGTGCCGGTTAACCACATACGCTCCGTCAATAATGATAAAATCAAGAAACTCATTGCAACTCTTTGTTGACCCAAATTGTTGTGCCGGTAAACCACACACACTCCACCAATGTTCCACAAAATGCAATGTGCAATCTCATGGATTAGCATCAATTCACATTTTTAACCTAAAGTAACTAGATTGGGATTTTAATGAATTGTTCTAGTACTTTCAATAATAACATTATACTTTTAAGAGGCTTAAGCGGTCATATCAAACCCGTTCGGCTAACGACACTCGACTGACCAAGAGAGCGGTGGGTGAGAGTGGACACCCATTAGACTACCATTTAATAGGCAGTCGTCTTATACCCTCTTTATAGGACAGTTTTGTGAATGAGGCCTACTAACGGTAAGACTAACCCATTTTATCTTATACAAATAATATTAACTTTTAATTATACTATGTATAAGATGTATTTTAAACTTTTAAAATATTTTAGATTTAATCTTTTAAATTTTCGCAAATTTACTCTTTAAATTTCGAAAAATTAAATTTAATCTTTAAGTGATTTAATTTATCCTTTAATTAACAATTAATTAAATTAATTAAATCAAAGACATGCATCACAAAATTAATCAAATTAATTTACCTATCTTTATCCCTAATTCTCGAAAATTGCAAGCAATGGATAAAGGCTTCCAGTTATTTAATTAATCATAATTACCAAAAATAACAACATACTTTCCTAGCATAGCAAAATTGCAGAAAAGGGGGAAGGAGGCTAGGGTTTTTCAAAACCCCAGCCACCATCGATATGGCCTCTAAAGGGTTTCTTTTTTTCGCAAACAACCCTTAAGCAAAAATTCAATTATAGCAATTCACAAGAAAAACAAGCAGGCTCTGAGACCACTGAAAGGTTTTAAGCAAACAATGAACTTGAAATCCTAAGTTCACATGCAACCTAATTGAGGATCTATTTTTTTCTATCAATGAACATATAATAATATTCCTACGGCCAAAAATAATTTTCTAAAGAATTAGGATAATAAAACCAACCTTTGATTCTTGATCCAGAAGCTAGCAGCAAAAGTATCCTGCCTCAAATGGAGTCACTTTCAAGCAAGAGGAGAAAAGACAGCAGAGTTCCAGTGAGACAGAGAAATGGTGCAGGGTTTATGGTGGCCAGGAGGTTCCTTTTATAGCCTCCAAGGGTTACAGTCAAAACCCTAGAGAAGCCTCCTTAATGGACAAGCCTGTTGACCATTCGGACCAAGCCTCCTAAACCCTAATTATGGTTTCGAGATTTAGAGTGTGCCCACTCTAATTCTCGCCAAATTTGGCCCCTTGCCACTGGCTAGCCAGTTATTCAACTATTGAATAAATACACACTAGTCCCTGCATTTTTAATTAATTAAATTAATCACTAAATTAAATCCAATTAATTCTAGATTAATTTCTAATTAATTATTATAGTTTCTAATTACTATATTAACACTTAAATATATTAATAAACTATTTATTTTATTTTTATTGATTTATTAAACAATTAATAAATCAACCTTTCTCTCTACTGAACTTTATACCAATCCTCCAGCTATGAGGGCAACCCAAATGGACTTTGCTTCAATTAATAAGATAAGTACAATTTATAAGTCAAGGCTTAGACACCTAATCCAACAGTATGGCATGTACATGTCATAAGAAAATGCATCATGTCAGAGTGATTTTTTTTAAATTAAGAAGAAAACAATTAAAAATTACCTTTGTGGGGCTAGAGAATTACAGATAAGATAAGTACCTTCTAACAGGATTAGTTTACTTTGTTTTGTAATCAGAGTTTATGGATTCATGAGACATCCACCGTAACAGCCTATTCACGTATCTATCACGATAAAACCTGAATGCTTAAATACAGAAAAAGAACCAATCAATTAAAATTGAATAAGTTTCACTATAACAGCCTATTCACGCATTTATCCACAATTAAGAAATCATACCCGCTATAACCATTATATGCGATGACAGTCCAGTGTGTCTGTAGGTGCGGCTAGGGTTTGTGAGTGAGAGCGATGGAGAATGGATATACCTTTCAAGGTGGTATGGCTACTATTTCGGGAGGAGTCACGACTGATGTGAAGCAACAATGGTGATGCGATGACGGTCCAATTTTGCTCGGGGAGCCTGCGGGTCGACGTTTAGGGATTTGAGAGAGAGAACGAGAGTGAGAGATAGATTGGAGAGAGGAGAGCTAGGTTTTGGTAAACTGAAAATCAGTTTCCTTGATGTCAAAATTACCTAGCTAGAATTCAGGAATTTGAAAGTCAATTCCTAATTTGATGGATATCAATATTAGCTATATACCATTCTTGTATTTAAAAATATTAGTAATCAGTTTAATTGATTTAAATTATCAAAAATAACATATTAATATAAGCCATAGATTTTATTATTTGGAAGGCCCAGATTCTTTCTCATTTTCTCAACCTTTTCACCCTTTTCATTTTATCTTACCTATATATATATATATATATATATATATATATATATATATATATATATATATATATATATATATATATATATATATATATATATATGGGCGAAGAGAAAAAAGAAAGCAATGTTTATTTTCAAATCTGATATAACTAAGGCCTACGATTCTTTCTCTTGGAAATATCTCGATTCTATGATGGCCCAAAATGGCTTTGGTCAAAAATGGAGAAATTGGATTCATGAATGCCTGAAATCTGGTACTTCTTCGGTTATGGTAAATGGAAGCCCAACTCAGGAATTCCATCTTGAAAGAGGCTTGCGTCAAGGAGACCCAATCGCCCCCTTTCTTTTCACTCTAATCATGGAAGGCTTAAACTCAGCTATCTCTACAGTTTCCTCATCTAGAAATTACAAACGTCTAGCGATAGGAGAAAACAGAATTTTACTTACTCACCTTTGTTTTGCAGATGATTCAATGTATTTTGGGGAATGGTCTGTAGAAAACATCCTCAACCTGGTGAGGATTCTTTATTGCTTTCAGAAAGCAGCAAGTCTGAGGGTAAACCTTGACAAAAGCTATCTTTTTGGAATTGGAGTAGACAGTATCGAGGTGAGCAACATGGCCATGATCATAGGGTGCAAGGTGAATGAGATGCCGACTACTTTCTTTTGGATGCCAATTGGCATCAACATGCGAAATAAGAGACCGTGGAAGACGTTGATCGATAAGTGCAAAAAAAGGATGAGCAAGTGGAAGATTAGGACTCTCTCGTACGGGGGTAGACTCACAATTGTTAGCAACGTGTTGGGGAATCTTGGAAATTTCCTCTTCTCCCTGTATAAGGCGCCTAGTGGAATTTTCAAAGAATTAGAAAGCTTAAGAAGGGACTTCTTCTGGGGAAGCACTAAAGAAAAAAGAGTATTCGCTGGGTTAAATGGGAAGAGGCGTTGATGGATAAAGATAAAGGTGGCTTAGGTATTGGGTCGTTAAAAGACACTAACATAGCCCTATTAGCTAAGTGGTAGTTCAAATTGTGGACAGTATACATGGCAAGATTGACAGCTTCGAAGAGAAAGGCAAGGTGAAACATGGATGTTCTTGGAAACAAATTGTAAAGTAGTGGGACAAATTGATAGAAGACTCAATGGACCCGAGACAATTGATCAAAAGGGGAATTGGCAATGGAAAAAAGACTAGATTTTGGTTAGATTGGTGGTTCGGAGACAAACCGCTTAATCTTCTGTTTCCTAGAGTATATCACCTTGATCCACTCAAAAATGCGGTTACTGGGAATGAGAGAATTTCACATGGAGGCGTCAATCGGATAAGAAGAGACCAGAGATGGTCGAACAAAGGAGGAATTAGACGGTGTTCAGGCCCTTATTTCAACTATAGAGCTGATAGAAAAGGAGGATACTTAGTTTTGTCCTGAAGACCCAAAAGAGAAATTTACTGTTGCGTGGATGAGGGATAAAATCAAAGAAAAAAGTCAGATGGTTTTGGGCAAGAATAGATGGTGCAGATGGATTCCTAAGAAAAACAATATCCTGATTTGGAGGATATGCAAAGGCAAAATCCCTGTGAAAGAATCCCTTAAAGCTATTAACGCTTTCAATGGAAGTACTATTTGCGATGTGTGTAATGCGAGTGCTGAATCTGTTTTTCATGTCTTTTTCGATTGCTCTTTTGCCAAAGACGTCTGGAATAGAGTGGGGCGGTGGTGGCAGCTAAAAGATAAAAATATATCCTCAATTGACGAAATTTTTGACTGGTTAGAAGGCGAAGGCTCTAATGCAAAGGAGAAGAAAGTCCTTTTTGTTATTGGTGCTGCAGTCCTGGTTTCATTGTGGCATAACAGAAATTAGGCGTCTTTCTTGAAAAAGAAGAGAAGCGAGGAGGAGTTATTTTTGCACATCCAACGTGAAGCTTTCTTGTGGATTGATAGTAGAGCTTCTAAATGTAATGTTAATAGAAATGCTTGGTTGTTGTCTCCTAGATTAGCGCTGAATATGTAGCTCGCCTTGTACTATTTTGGGTTTTCCCAGCTCCTGGCTGGTGATTCCCCCTTTTAATGTTATGTTGCCTTTCAAATATATATATATATATATATATATATATATATATATATATATATATATATATATATATATATATATATATATATATATATATATATATATATATATATATATATATATATATGAAAGTTTCTGTATGATCTAGTTCATTAAGAGTTAACAGGTTGTGGATTGTTTAAATCCACACAGATTGGTAGGTCCTATACACGGTTTTACAGATTTACAGGTTGGTTATTAGCATGTAAACAGATTGACAGTTTATAGGTTTGCAGGTTGTTCAGTTTTTCAGATTTTCATTACAGATTTACAGGTTGTTCAGCTTTTATATATATATATATATATATATATATATATATATATATATATATATATATATATATATATATATATATATATATATATATATATACTCACACACACACGGTTTTACAGATTTACAGGTTGGTCATTGGTGTGCAAACAAATTGACAGTTTATAGAATTGCAGGTTGTTTAGTTTTTACAGATTTTACAGGTTGTTCAATTTTTACAGGCTGTTCTGCATTTTATAAAAACTATTTTACAAAAAGGTTAAAGTAAGAAGCTGTAATACATATACATAAATCAAAGTAGGTATCATTTCTTGAAAATGAAAGTTTTAGATGGGTGAAATGCATGAAATAGCACTGCACTTTCATTTATTTGTTTTAGATTGGTAATATGTAAGAAATAGCGTTGCACTTTCATTTTACCAATCTAGAAAAGTATTGTATTTGTTAAAGAGAAAATAAAAAGTAAGAACAATCTTACAAGCTTGGTCAATATGGGTTGTATGTTAGGTGGTGTTTTGTATGAGCCCAACTCATCTTTAGATAGCCTTCCCATGACATAATCTCTTGAACGTTGGCTTTTTATCTTGTACAATTCTGACACCAGCCCACCCGGTGCAATTTCTTTTTCCCACTAAGCTCTCTTTCCCCGGTACCCATGTGGACCTAATCGTGCTGGATTTTTTGAAGCTTTGCATTCGCACGAGCTTTATCACTTATAACCTACAAATAGAAGTAAACATTTCTAATTATGACAACTAGTTATTTAAAAAATAAAAACTAGATGAAGTAAAATGAAAACAAACTTTAAATTCCTTTGAAGATCTCTCTGCTTTGAACTTTTCCCATGTGTCGGGATCTAGATACGGGAAGATTGGAAGTGGATTTCTTTCCTTGTTCAGAAAATGGAGGTAGCTCATCAAATTGATTGTATTCTTTCTCATCCACAACATTGTCAATGCCAACTATATGTCGTTTACCATGCAAGACGATGTGCCATCTAGAATCCTTCGGGTCCTCAACAAAAAATACTTGAGTGGCTTGTTTGGCTAGAATGAATGGTTCAGATATATAGCCATTTGTGGAAAGGTCGACAATTGTGAAACCATCATTGTCAACTTTAACACCTCGATGATTATCGACCCATCTACACTTGAACATAGGTATAATGATTTAATCATATTTCAATTCCCAAATTTTCTGAATGACACCATAATACGACTCTTTGGCGATCCTCGACCTTACATCATGATTAGTCCCAAAGAATTCTATAGATGAGGCTATTAGTGTCACTCCGCTATTTTGAAGTATACTTTTTCCGTCTTGTCGATTTGTGTAAAATGTATACCCATTGATGTCGTAGCCTTGGTACGCTGCCACAAGATGTTGTGTACCATTCCCGAAATGTACTATGGCTTCATCTATACTTTCTCTGTCGTAACTTGCTTTCACTTTGTCTTTTAACCATTGTGCAAATATTTTGTTATGCTCGGTAGTTAACCATATTTTCCTTTTATTACTATGCGTCCTTTCTAACATTCTTTTATGTTAAGTTATATATAGTGCAATGATTGACATGTGTTGCAAGACTGTAAAATGTGCAAGATGAAAATCCTCTCGATCTGGAACAACCCTTTTCAACCCAATTGTCCCAACCCCTGCTAGTCTACCCACATGTCGAGATTTAGGAATGCCAATATTCATTACGCCTTGCAAATAATCTGTACAAAAATCGATCACCTCCTCTGAAGCATATCCTTCGACAATACTGCCTTCTGGTCGATGTCGGTTCCTTACATACCCTTTTAAGACTCTCATATATCTCTTGAATGGATACATATATCGTAAAAATATCGGACCACATGCCTTTATTTCTTTTATTATATGAGATACTAAATGAACCATGATATCAAAAAAGGATGGTGGAAAATACATCTCGAGTTGGCATAAAGTCACAATAATATCACTTTGCCATGAATCTAACTCTTCAAGATTTATAACTTTCGAGTGGATCATGTTAAAAAACAAGCAGAGCTTTGTGATTATGCGCCGAATACGATCCGGAAGTATTCCACGAATTGCAATGGAATCATATGTGTCAGCAAAATATGACAATCATGGGACTTCATACCAATGAATTTCAATTCGTTCATTGACATGAACCTTTTAATGTTAGCGGAATAGCCAGAAATCATAGCTCGAAGTTGAAAATTATCCCCTGCATGTGCATCATACACTTCAACGCTTGAAATCCATAATAGTTTCATATCCTCTATTAGTGGAGCCAAATAGACATCAATGTCATTATCGGGTAGTCTTGGGCCTTGAATTAGCAACGACATCATGATATATTTTCGTTTCATGCATAACCAAGGTGAAAATTATATATACAGAGAAGAACTGGCCATGTACTGTGGCGACTGCTAAGACTTCCGAATGGATTAAAGCCATTAGAACTAAGTCCGAAACGAATATTTCTAATCTCTTGACCAAATTCTTCATATTTATTATCAATAATCATCTTAAAAAATAGGAATTTGTGACATTAAACATTAAGTGCCACTAAATGACATAATACCGTGGCATATAATAGATGTGTCACTAAAATTTTGTGCTACTATACGTCATTTTTTATAGTGTTCGCCCAATACATGGGCATCTTCCTTGTAGCCAACAAGTTCACGTAATTTGCAAACTAAGGTACTTTACTTACGGAGAATAATTGCTCATCTAGGAATGAATCTCGAATCTCTTCCTCTATCTCATGTGGCGGATGATGTGACAAATGATCGACTACTACGTTTTCATATACCTTTTTATCTTTTATCTTTAAGTCAAACTCCTGTAGCAACAAGATCCACCGAATCAACCTTAGTTTAACCTCCTTTTTCTCTAGCAGATGTCGAATGGCATTGTGATCTGTAAACAATGTCAAACTTCGACCCCCAAATATAGGATCCGAACTTGTCTAATGCAAAAGCCATTATCAACAACTATTTCTCTATTGTAGTGTAGTTCAGCTATGCATCAGAGAAGGTTTTGTTAGCATAACATATAAAGGTTTAAATGTTCTTTGCTGAAGGCAAAATTTGCCTTAATGTGAAGTTTGTTTGATGATGAAATTCATGCATACATGGACGCTCCTAAGGCTAAAAGGTGTGGATGTCATTGGTATTCACTACACCTAAGCAAAGAGAAGAAAGAGTGAAGAGATAGAGAAGTGAGATTAGAGGAAGGGTGTGGATGTTGGCGATAATGAAGACAAGAAAGAGAGAAGACAAAGAATAGAAGGTATCCCATCGGTATATGTTTGCCGATAGGGGTGAACATGCTATCGAAACCAGACCGAATCGGATCCCGAAATGACATAAAATTAGGTACTGAGTACCGAACCGAATTATAGGGTACGATACTGGTTGGGGAAAATAGTTTAATTTGAACTTAAAAATGGGAAAAGTACCGGTACCAGACCAAACCCGATACCAGTACTATATCTGAAATAGCCCAAAATTAGTATCGAATACCGAACCGAAGTATCGGGTACGATATTGTAACGACCCAAATCATTTTGAAAATTTTCTATTCAAAACACAATTAATTAAGTCTCAACCATTATAAAAACGTTTACAGCATCAAGTTAATTCAAAATGCATAGTTCAGACATAGATAGATAATAAAATCAACGGAAGCCTAGACGCGGGTGTAGATGCCATGTAGTCAAGCCGGGCCCTTCCCAACATTCCCTGAAGTACCAGCAACAATTAAAATAAAATTGTAAGCACAACACTTACTGAGTTCCCCGGATTACCGCATATCCAACCATTAATTTGTAAGACCCATTCCCAAAAAGGAAATAAGAAAATGAGCAAGGAGTTCTTTCCAGGTCTGATTCAGAGCCTCATCCGACCCTAGCACCTTTCACTTTTGGGCAAACAGGTGAAAAATGGCAAAAGTTGGAAGACAAGGGGCTAAAAGTGTCAAAATGCTGAAAAACCCATGTTAGCGGCGCTAACATATATATTAGCGGCCCTAATATTTCTGTTACGTAAAATCTGCTCATTTGCGAGTTCTAGGGGTAGACTGGGCCGGGTCTTGGGGAGGACCAAAGTTAGCGGCGCTAACTGCCTCTAGGGCCATACATAGCGGATCATTTCTGCATTGGATGGGGTTCAGAAACCCTAATCATTTCCCATGACCTGGAGGGTGTTCAAGGCATTTTTTTGAAGGTTTTGAGGGCCGAGGCACGTCTTTCGAGATCTGGGTTGCATACCTTTAGTTGCATTTCACAATTCTAAGTATTGATTGTAGCAATTTCCAATCTGATTATTAGACATGTGAGTATCCTCACCTTACTGTATGATGTTGCATGTTAGGCAACTTGTGTGTTATTTACAGTTATATGATTTGTTCTATAATTGTGGTTATCTATTGTTGGGCTCAGTACTGATGTGTGTTCACTCGTCGGTGTTGTATCACGGGTGGACTATTGCCTTATTCCATTGGTGTTTTATCATGGCAGGGCCAAAACCGGGAACCCATAGGTGTTGTATCATGGGTAGAACCGCCCCGCGTCCCATAGCTGTTGTGTGAAGGGCGCCCATAGGTGTTGTATCATGGGTAGGGTCAGGTCGTTCTTGAGGACGGGTTGTTGAATTTGTGGGCATGTATGGTAATTTGTGGACTCACTTAGCTTTGTGCTTACCCGTTGATTTTAAAACATTTTCAGGTACTTCTAATGACAAAGGGAAGGGCAAGGCCTGAAGGCAGCACATCACATACACGGGACCTTACTTTGATGTTTTATGTTATGATTTTAAAGCACTTTCTTCTGTTGGTTTGACATTTATTTCGAAATAGTTTTATTTATGAAAATACTATGTTTGTGTTTTGGTAATAAATGAAAAATTTTAGTTGGTAATTTGGGTCGTTACAAGGTTGAATCAGAGCCTTGGTTTGATGGATTTGGATTAACTATATTGGGAATCCAAACTCAAACTTAGGACTAAGATTTTTTCGTTAAGAAAATGATTTTTAGAAAAATTAATTTAATAAATGGAGATGCGATGTGAACCGTCAACTGAGCTCAAGTAAGTTTTGCGATTCCCAATTACCCAAGCCAAGTTTATGCTATGTGATGTTATTTGTTATGCTAGAATGTAGAATTGCCTGGGTTGAGATTGTTGGATTAGGTGTCTAAGCCATGACTAATAATTTGTATTTACCTAATTGATAGTACCAAGTCCATTTAGGTTGCCCTCATAGCAGGCAGTTTGACATAATGACATGAAGAGAGAGAGATTGATTTATTATGTAATTAATAAATCAATAGAAATAATTTGTTAATTAGAAATAGTATTATTTAATTAATAATTAATATGGAATTAATTGGATTAATTCTGTGGGATTAATTAGATTAATTAAGAGTACAGGGGCTAAACTTGACAAAGTTCAAAAGTTGAATTGGACACGCGCAACGTGCGTGTACATGGGCCGCGGCGCGCGTGTTAGTCAGCCGGAAAATATCTTGGAGATAGGGTTTATCTCAGTTTGAACTCAAATGAGTTTTATCTCTAAGGGTTATCTAGTTATCACTTGTAGCCTATAAATAGGGGCTCTTGGCTACCCCATTTGGCCGCCAGTTTCTCTCTACTCTTTCTGGATTTCCGTTTGATCAATTTTCTGCTTTGGGTGTGACTTCATTTGAGGCAAGACATTTGTGTTGCTCAGCTTCCAATATTAAACTAAAGGTTAGTTTTCTGATTTATTTCTTTTAGTATTTTTTCTGTTGGCCTTTAGGGATTTTATTATATGTTCAAAGTTAGAAAACATAGATCCAATCTAGGTTGCATGTGAACTTAGGATTAAAGTTTATTGATTGCATAAAACATTTCAGTGGTATTAGAGCTATTGGTTGTTTTCTATTTGAATAGCTGTAATTGTTTTTATAATTTTTAGGGTTTATTGAATCTAAACCCTAATTCTTTGCCAAATCGATTTAGGGTTATGGTTTTTGAATCCCTAGCCCCTCCCGTTTTTATTTTCGATTTTTGCTTAGGGTTTTAGAAGATTTTCTATTTTTGGTAACTGTGATTATTTAATAAAAGGATAACCTTAAAGCCATTATTTGTTATTTTCGAAATTTAGGGGTTTAAGATAGGATTAAATTAATTTGATTATTTTGTGATGCCTATCTGATTTAATTAATTTAATTAATTGTTTAATTATAGATAATAATTAAATCGTTTAAGGTTAAATTTAATTTTTTTAATTAATAGTTAATTTCGAAAAAATTAAATAGGTAAACCATTAATATTTTAAAAGTTTAAAATACATCTTATATATATTATAATTTAAAGTTAATATATATATGTATAAGATAATTGGTTTGTCAAATCAATAGTAGGCCTCATTCACGAAGTTGATCTATAAGGAGGGTATAAGGAAACTGCCTATAAAATGGCGGTTAAATGGGTGTCCACTCTCACCCACCGCTCTCTTGATCAGTAGAGGGTCGTTAGCTGAACAAGTTTGATAGGACCGCTTAATCTCATTAAAAGTAAAATGTTATTAATCAAAGTACTAGAACCGCTTTATAAAATCCCAACTCTAGTTACTTTAGGAAAAATGTGAAAAGATGCCAACCCATGAAATTGCACATTGCACTTTATGAAACATTAGTGGAGCGTGTGTAGTTTACTGGAACACTAATAGGGGTTCATAAAGAGTGGCAATGGGTATCTTAATCTTATCATTGTTGATGGAGCGTGTGTGGTTTACCGACACATCAATTAGAGATGATAATTGACTTTGAGGTTACCAAGCTAATTTTCATGGTTATTCACATCTAGTTTGTGATCCTCGGCATCCCAGTCACAAACAGTAGAGCATATCCGAGATTAAACATGCTATTGAACATTTCAATAAATCTCAAAAGATCTAGGAATTTCACATAATATGATTATCTTCCGTGGTGGAATTGGTGAATCGTTATTCACCTACCTTTATAAAATTTACCATTAGATTACGACATCCCTCTTCTAAGTTGTGAATTATATAGTTGGGTACTAGCCTTAATTATTATTATTGGGTTAATATTAAGGATTATATATCTAATTAAAAACTACCTTCTTCTATAGATGTCTTCTGCTGATAACTCCGTTCCCCACTCTGCACCCCACTCTAACAACAGTAACGTCACTTCAATCCTCTCATTGTGTTCAAAAGTGACATTAGATGGCACGAATTACAATGATTGGCTGAGGAACATAAAATTGGCTCTAAGGCTTGGGAACAAAGAGTATGTTCTTGACACTGAGCTTATTGAAGTTGACCCCGATACAGCTTCTCCCGAGGAATATGCCTCGTACAAGAAACACGTTGATGCGACCAAAGTGGCCCGCATCATGATTGCAACAATGAACCCTGAATTGCAAAGATTCTACGAAGACTACTGGCCATACAAGATATGCAAGGACCTTGTGGAAAAGTTCCACAAGCGAGTGCGTGTCGAGCAATGTGAAGTAGTCCTAGCCCTCATGACCTGCAAGCCAAAGGACAGAGAGTCCGTCTACACTCATGTGCAAAGAATGCAAGGTTATGTGGAGAGGTTGTAGAAGCTGGGTATGCAGGTGGATGAGGAGCTGGCCATTGACATGGTCCTTAAGTCTCTACCAAGTTCTTATGAGCAGTTTACACTGGCGTATCATTTGTGCAACACTCAGACCTCCTTGGCTGAGTTGTATAACATGCTACAGACTGCAGAGGTAAGGCTGAAGGGTAAAAGTGTACCTTCAGTAAGCACTCCCGTCTTGGCAATTGGACAAGGGAAGGGAAAGAAAACGAAGGGCCCTCCCAATCAGAATTGGAGGGAAAAGGTTGAAGTCGGGTCATCCAGTAATGGCCCGAGACCCAAGTCTTCCGGTAGTCATCATGTCTCCAACCCCAAAGATGCCGACTGCTTTTATTGCAAGGAGAAGGGTCATTGGAAAAGAAGTTACCCGAAGTACTTGCAGGACGTTAAGGATGGCAAAGTGAAGCCATCGTCAGCAGGTATTTATACGGTCTCTAAAAACTCATCATCTTCCAGTTCTTGGGTCCTTGATACAGGATGTGGTTTTCACATATGTTCTGATTTGCAAGGCCTAAAGGAAAGCAGGGAGGTGGAGCACGGTAGATTGAACCTGATCATGGGAAATAGGAGATCGACGCCTGTTACCAAGGTCGGTGTCTATAGTTTAATGCTCGGTAGTGATGTTAGTTTAGACTTGTTAAATTGTTGTTATTCGCCAGATACGGCAACAAACATTATTTCATTTCATGCAATGTTCAAACAAGGTTTTCATTATTCTTTTGATAATTTGAATGGTTCAATTTCTGTCTTTAAGAATGGTGTGTTTATTTTTGAAGCTTTACCTTGTAATGGAGTGTATGAAACAGTGACTTGTGTTGACAATTTAGGAAATAGTGTATTGCAAATTGGTTCTTCTAGTGGTGTAGAAAAGGCATGCTTGTGGCGTTGTCGTCTTGGGCAAATTAGCAAGAAACGCATCGCCCAACTCCAAAAGGATGGAGTGTTGGAATCATTCGATCCCAAGTCGGATGATGTATGCGAATCTTTTCTTTTGGGCACGATGAGTAAGTCACCTTTCACAGGGTCTTGTGAAAGAGGTGAAGGTCTGTTGGATATCATACACATAGATGTGTGTGGTCCTTTCAGATCAACTACAAGGGATGGCACTCGATTCTACGTGATCTTTACTGACGATTATAGCACATATGGGTATATCTACTTAATCAAGCATAAGTCAGATACCTTTGAAAAGTTCAAAGAGTTCAAAAATGAAGTAGAGAATCAATTGAGCAGGAAGATGAAGATGCTTAGATCCGATAAAGGCGGTGAGTATCTTAGTATCGAGTTCCTTGACTATCTTAAGGAATGTGGAATAGTTTCACAGTTGATACCTCCTAGAACACCACAGTTAAACGGTGTTGCTGAAAGGCGTGACCAAACCCTATTAGACATGGTTCGTTCCATGATGAGTCAAGCTTCTCTTCCCATCCACTTCTAGGGGTATGCCTTAGAGACTGCCGTGTAACACCCGGCTTTTAAAACAAAACACCCCTTAAAAAAACATTTATTTAAAACCAAGGTTTCAATACATAAAACCATAACAAAGGGGTATATTTTAATAAAAACGGGTACAAGTATATCAAGGAGAGTATAAAATACCATATCTCCTTTAAAGCCGGACTCTATCTTGTCCCCTATCAGTATCATGCTAACCTGCAGGGACAGTAACAAATATCGTGAGCTATAAACCTCAATGAGTAATCGTATCTGCAAATAACAAGTATCAAAAATACATTCATATAACTGTCTGGATATCGAACCCAGACTACTAGCCTTACTGGCTAACCGTATGTATCTGAGGATTTCATCTCCTACTGTATAGCCTTACCGGCCGAATCGTGATATCATGTGATTCTCAAATCACCTTTTCATATCTACTTTGTTATTTGCATACCATTCAAATCAGTTCTGTATCATTTCTGTCCCATCTTTCTTAGTCATACTGGACTATACCATATATCATGACTATATAAGTCATATAGTTTGTCAAGGCTATACAAGCCGTACCAAATCATTTCAGCATATGAATCATAGCCCGTAGGCCTCACCAGTTTGGGTTCAACGACCCGGGATCATAGCCATAAGGCCGCACCATTTGGATATAGCATCCAAATCATAGTCACGAGTGGCCGCACCATCTATTAACAGTTTCTTTCACGATCAATTATGGCTCACGGGTTAGCCCGCTGTTGCCTTGGCTCACGGGTTAGCCCGCTGTTGCCTAGACTCACGGGTTAGCCCGCTGTTGTCTATATAAGTTTGGCTCATCAAAATAAACCATGGCTCACGGGTTAGCCCGCTGTTGCCTAGACTCACGGGTTAGCCCGCTGTTGTCTATATATAGGTTCGATTCACAGTTCCGTTCTTGTCTATTAAAGACTCACGGCTTAGCTAGTCTTGTCGATATAGGTTCGACTCACAGTTCCGTTCTTGTCTATATTAGACTCACAGCTTATCTGGTCTTGTCATACCAATAATATTGACTGACTCACAGCTCCGTTCTTGTCTATAATAGACTCACGGCTTATCTGGTATTGTCACGTCATTATTGTTGACTCACAGCTCCGTTCTTGTCTTTATCAGACTCACGGCTTATCTGGTATTGCCATCTTCAACGTGTCTTTGAACCATCAATTTCGTCCCACAAATCAATTTCAACCTGTAACAAATCAATCATCATATATCATATATGATATCAGTGAGATTACTCACTTGGATGCTAGCTGCATTTAAATCCCGGTTGTTTCTTGCCTTTGCGTACACCACAACCATTTTGTCCCATACCTATATATTCATTTATATACCAAATGATAATAGGTTAATAACCATTCCAATTAACTCTAATACAATAGAGTTCAATACATTATCATTATAAATAATGCCTAGTTAATAAACTTTCCGTTTACTAACTTTTATGAATTTTACTATTCACCAAGGCATTCGAATTGATCTACAGTGCCCCCGAGGGGTCGAAAACTCAATATAAAAATTTTCTCAAACTTTTCAGACCATAACGAGCCTACGGTTCAAGTTTGAGCTAAATCGGACAAGCCAAAAAAAAGTTAGCGTTTTAAAGTCCCTGTTTGGTGGGCGCACCGCGCCAGGTATCAGGCGCACTGCGCCTGGGCGCACCCCGCCCTGATCCTGGGCGCACTGTGTAACACCCTAACTTTTTCAAACCATTTATATTACAATAAAACATATTTTACAAAACACGGTTTAATAAAAACCATTGTAGTTGTTTAAATACAACAAAAAGGGGTGTCACATTTACAATATCAAACAACCATAAGTTTAAGAAAAACGGATTCAACCAATACCAAATATGGAAGCTGTATCCAGCTCCACTCCTTTGCACCTAGTGCTTATTAGCAACTTCAAACTATCTCACAACTTTGTACCTGAACCTGGAATACATGGCATAAAAATAAAATACGTAAGACAAATTGTCTCGTGAGTTACATGAGTTTTAGACTCAAACTTTAAATTTCTCTTCCTAACTTTTATAAACTTTCGTAACATAAATCTTTGTCAAAACTACATATTATACACATATTATACCTTTTTACTTTTCAAAAGCATCATATATTAAACTTTGCAAAAATAATGTCTTTTATACTTTCTTTGACTGGTTTTATAAACTTGCTGGAATTTTTATACTT
The DNA here is from genome assembly GCA_023525715.1 of Cichorium intybus. NCBI lineage: Eukaryota > Viridiplantae > Streptophyta > Magnoliopsida > Asterales > Asteraceae > Cichorium > Cichorium intybus. Next base: position 90,431,981 of record CM042014.1, on the reverse strand, counting down.
AGGGCGTTAATCACTATGAGTGATACCCCAAGTCTCTACAGCTAGAAAGAACGGATCAATACTAACAGTAGAAGTGCTGAGGCAGTCTACTTCACGAAGGGGTTGTCCCCGGTAGACTCCTTACCTAACCCGGGTAGGTTGGAACATAGTTCCCTTACTAACAATGCTAGCTACAATACCAGTCAAATATAAAAATATTCTTCTAAAACTAAAACATTACTAGCACAAGAAATGGCTAAATACCAAGCTTTTGACTCAAACATATCTCTATCACAATTTAGGCTATCGCCAAGAATCATACTTTCAAATATAGCAGTTAACTTTCTATTTAAACTAGAAAGTGTACCATTTTTGCAAATATTTTTCACATATAAATATAATATATGAAATCTGAAAAATACTTACTTACTTGCCATGTATCCCAAAATGGATAAAAATGCTACATGTACTCACCGAATAACTCTTGAAATGTCGTTTAGGTGTCCCTCGGTTCTTTACCCTTTCGGTGTCTGATTATTTGACTTGCACCTATATATAGTATATGATACATTAATTTACATTTTAATTGACTCTATAACATGTTAGAGTCTTTATTATACCATCAATTGGTCAAAGCAAGTGTATAACTCAACTTTAGTTAAATTGTATTTTATACGTATTTTACTACAGTACCCTCGGAGGGTCGTATTCCAATTCCGATAATTTTTTATAAAGTTTTGGACCATATTAGACCTATGTTTAAAATTTGAGGCCAATTGGACAAGTTTTGATCCATTTCTTAAAAATGAGGATCACTTGGCAGGGGACTCTTAAACTGAAACTGCAACTGCACCCTGGCGCAGGGCGCGCCGCGCCCAAGATAGGGGCGCACTGCGCCTGTCGAGCAGCAGCCCAGATTTTCCCCGATTTTATGCTACAATTTCCAAATTTCTCAAATTAAGTGCTAAATACTCCACTTAATCGATAGGGATTTGTTCCAAGACTAAAACCCTTCAATTTCTTCAAGTTTTAAACCATTAAAATCGGATTAATCACAAGAACTCAAATTCTAGGGTTCTTGATCAAAATCTCAATTCTTGAAAAATAGCATCCTACTTCTATATTATTGGATTAAGTACTTTTAACATGGCTTAATGGAAGTGTTAAACCTCTTAACTTCTTGTTTCATTACTGAAATTACAAAATTTCAGTTTCCTTAAGACTATCATCAAGAACTTAACTAGGGTTTTGATTTCTTACCTTGGAAGGTTGGAATTACAAATTCCAAGTGTTGACTTCTCCAATTCCTTGCTTCAACTTCACGAATTTCACAAAGATCAGTTCTTCTCCCGTCTCTAGAACTCTCTACTGAATTATGAACCTTAATGAGATATTTTCTCATTTTTATATTTTTCATATTTTCAGTTTTGGTCCCTCTAGTTAACTTCCTTGAACTTTGGCCACCAAAACCAACTATCTTTCCATGGAATCAATTCTTTTACATTTTTAGTCCTAAACTATAATAAATTTTTATAATAATTTATGCAATTGGTCAAATGACCAATTTACCCCCTTTTTATGGTAAAAGGACTAAATTACCCTCACAACCATAATTTCTCATAAATTTTACATATAACATTTAAATTACACACATTTTAGTTTACATATTTATATATTACAAATTTTGGTCGTTTCACACTGCACCCTGCGCCTGGGCAGAGCTCCTGATCAGTCGTGATTTGTGTACTGTAGCACGCAGTTTTGGCCCATTAAGTCCTTATTTCTGTTCTTAATCGTTTGGGGTTTGTTTCTAGGCTAAAACCTTATATCAAAACAAGGTTTTCAACCATTTAAAACAACTAAATCAATCAATATGAAGAATTAGGGTTCTTAGTCCCAAAACCCCAAAACTTCAAATTCATCATAAATAGCAATCTACTTCCATTTCCTTGAATTAAGTCCTTTTAGCATGACTTAATGGAAGTAATAAACTATCTAAACCACATAATCATAACTGAAATTTACAAATTTCAGTTTCTATCAAATTTATCAAGAACAAACAAGCTAGAACTTGAAAAACTAACCTTTCAAGCTTAGGAATCATCAATTCCATACTTCAATCCTTCAAGAATCCTTCAATTTCTGGAAAATCCTTCACAAAAGCCCTCTCCCGTAAGCTTCAAAAATCTGCACAAAATGGGAGAACATTCCCACTATTTATACTTCCAGAAATTTCAATTTTAGTCCCTAAGTTCATTTTCTTGAACTTTTGCCACAATAAACAAGTTTTATTACAATAAAACTTTCATTCTTTATACATTTGCCACCAACAACAATATTTTTCATATTTGGTCCTTTACATGGTCAAATGACCAAATTACCTTTTTATGGTAAAATGACCAAAAATCAGTTTTTATAAAATTTTGAGTTCAAAACTCAAAATAGTATTTCAAACTAAATACTTTTCTGTCCAAAAGACCAATTTACCCTTCCAAGGTAAAATGACCATTTTACCCCTTTTTATATATATACATAAAAAGAGTGTCTCGGCGTTACATGCCGCCCACATCCTCAATCTTGTCCCTACCAAAAAGGTTGCCAAAACACCTCATGAGATGTGGACAGGGAAAGTTCCCTCGTTAGCACATATCAAGGTCTGGGGTTGTGAAACTTTCGTAATATGAGATACTCACGACAAACTCGCAGATAGAAGTCAAAGATGTATTGTCATTGGACACCTGAAATAGTCTTTTAGATACTTGTTCTACAAAACAAAGCGAGGACGTGCTGTTTGTAGCGAGACGAAGAGTCTTTCGAGAGAGAGAGAGAGAGAGAGAGAGAGAGAGAGAGAGAGAGAGAGCTCATATTCAAAGAGGACAGTGGGAGTACCATTGACCTTGAAGAAATTCAAGAGTCATCCGACGATGGAACCTTAGGAGAAACTAGCAACCAACAAGAGGAAGAAGTTCCTGCTGGTCCGACATATATATCCTTACCTCTTAGGCGCTCCAGTAGAGTTAGCACGTCACACGAGTTTTATGGTTTCTATATAACTACGGATAGGGACACGTTTGTCAGTGATAGGACACTAATAAATTTGGATGAGCCAGCTAACTACAAGGAAGCAGTGGCGGGCCATGAGTTTGCCAAGTGGAAAGAGGCAATGAACAGTAAGATCAAGTCCATGTATGACAACCAAGTTTGGAATTTGGTTGACATTGTAATTTGGTTGACAATGTACGAGGTCAAAAGACAGTTGGGTGCAATTAGATCTTCAAGAAGAAGACCTACATGGATGGAAAGGTGCACACCTTTAAGGCACGACTGCTTGCGAAGGGCTTTACTCAAACCAGTGGCCAAGATAAAGTCTATTAGGATAATGCTAGCCATAGCTGCATTTCATGATTATGAAATTTGGCAGATGGACGTCAAAACCGCTTTCCTTAACGGGAAGTTGGCTGAGGATGTTTACATGAATCAGCCAGAGGGTTTTGTCGATGCAAAGTATCCTAATAGGGTGTGTAAGCTTGAGAAATCAATCTACGGATTGAAACAAGCTTCTCGCAGCTGGAATCTCTGTTTCCATGAGAAAGTCAAAGAGTTTGGATTTTCTAGGAGCAAAAATGAGTCCTGCGTATATGTCAAGGCTAGTGGGAGTATAGTCACTTTTCTTGTGCTGTATGTTGATGACATACTGCTCATCGAAAACGACATTCCAACCTTGCAAGATGTCAAGTCTTGGCTTGGAAAGTATTTCGCCATGAAAGACCTAGGAGAAGCTGCCTATATTCTCGAGATGAGAATATTGAGAGATAGGAAGAAGAGACTAATACGACTTAGTCAAAGTACATACTTGGAAAAGGTACTAAAGAGGTTTAGTATGGAAAATTCCAAGAAGGGAGAGCTGCCTATCCAGAGAAATGCAAAGTTGAGTAAGACACAAAGTCCGAGTACAGATCAAGAGATAGCTGACATGAGTCGGGTACCTTACACTTCGGCGGTAGGGTCGATCATGTATGCTATGACATGTACTCGCCCTAACGTGGCCTTTGCTTTGAGCATGGTCAATCGGTACCAGGACGGCTCATTGGATAGCTGTCAAGAATATACTCAAGTATCTGCGGAGGACGAAGAACATGGTTCTAGTCCTTGGTGGAAGTGATACTTTGAGAGTTAGCGGGTACACGGACGCCAGCTTCCAGACAGATAGAGACAACGGTCGGTCTCAGTTGGGCTGGGTATTTCTTTTGAATGGAGGAGCAGTTACTTGGAAGAGTTCCAAGCAAGAGACGGTGGGTGATTCTACGTGTAAATCAGAGTACATAGCAGCGAGTGAAGCGTCAAATGAAGCGGCTTGGTTGAAGAACTTCATCAGTAACCTTGGAGTAGTCTCGAGTATTCAGGAGCCCATGGAAATGTTCTACGATAATGAAGGAGCGGTTGCTTTGACAAAGGAACCGAGAGATCATGGAAAGTCCATACATATCGACAGAAATGACCACTATATCAGACATAGAGTAGAAGAAGGTCACATCCTTGTAAAGAGGGTATCATCAGAAGAGAATCCTGCAGATCCCTTAACAAAGGCTCTTAGTAGGATCAAGCACAATCAGCATGCTAGGAGCATTGGATTGCAAGATGATATTAGTTTTAGTAATTAGGTAGATCTCTGAAACTTGTAACAATGTAAATGTAATTGACTTTGGTGATTTAATAATGGAGAATTATTGATGAGTATTGTTTACTATTATTTGTCAATTTTTTATCATTGTGTTTCATTTTGCATGTTTACTATTTGAATAATGTGATTATTCGAATATCCACAGCCGCTCATACTTTTTGGGAGTAAGTATGAACGAAGACTGTCATGAATTGGTTTGTAAATTGTCAAAGAAGTTAGACATAGCAATAGCATTGCTACAACGTTTATGAGTACTTAGAAATAAAGAAAATACCAGGTGACTGGCCGGTGAAGGCTTTTTCCCTCTAAAGATAAGAAAGATGCTTGCTCTGTAGTGTTGTCACACAAGATAAGCACGCCGCCCGCCTGCTGGCCGGGCGAATCTAAGTTTTGGAAGCTTCCGGACTACCTTTTCCAGTGAGATAGCGAGCGATCACTCAGCAATGAACACCAACTGAATGGATATTTGAGTATTGATAAACCCACGCTCAAAAGATTGCTTTATGGATTACATCACGAGCAATGTTGAGACGATAACATCTTATGATCTTGAAGAGGAGACATATGTGTTATAATTTGCAAGGCAGTTGTTCATTGATAATGCGAAAACGCATCAGTAACTCGATGTTATAAAACATGTTGTTGTGAGCGCTTTGACTGGTAAAAGATATAAGCATATGATTCAAAGCTTATTTGTTCCTTGACCCTGATGGGAAACAGATATCTATAGGCCTCTCAATGATTTTTGAAGTTGACTGAAAGTGTTGGCCAACCAGGACTAAATTGATGTGTTCAATTAGAAGTCTTAAAGTCATATGCAAATCAGAAATCGTGAAACAGAGTATCAGACCAAGATTGATGTTAATCCATGTCTTGAGTCTGAAAATATCTTGTTGGATGGAGGATCATTTGATCACTTATCTATGGACAGAACTGACTGGGTCAGAGTTCGGCAGCAGTTTCTAGAAAGCTATAGTTTGCTGATCAATTAGAGGTTAAATTGGTAATTATAGTCATAAACTTATCCAGGTGGGAGACTATTGGATTAGGTGTCTAAGCCATGACTAATACTTTGTATTTACCTAATTGATAGTAGCATGGTCCATTTGGGTTGCCCTCATAGCAGGCAGTTTGACACAATGACATGAAGAGAGAGTGATTGACTTATTATGTGATTAATAAATCAATAGAAATAATTTGTTAATTAGAAATAGTATTATTTAATTAAAAATTAATCTGGAATTAATTGGATTAATTCTGTGGGATTAATTAGATTAATTAAGAGTACAGGTGCTAAACTTGTGAAAGTTGAAAAGTTGAATCGAACACGCGTGATGCGCGTGTACATGGGCCGCGGCATGCGTGTTAGTCAGCCGGAAAATATCTTGGAGATAGGGTTTATCTCAGTTTGAACTCAAATGAGTTTTATCTCTAAGGGTTATCTAGTTATCACTTGTAGCCTATAAATAGGGGCTCTTGGCTACCCCATTTGGCCGCCAGTTTCTCTCTACTCTTTCTGGATTTCCGTTTGATCAATTTTCTGCTTTGGGTGTGACTTCATTTGAGGCAAGACATTTGTGTTGCTCAGCTTCCAATATTAAACTAAAGGTTACTTTTCTGATTTATTTCTTTTAGTATTTTTTCTGTTAACCTTTAGGAATTTTATTATATGTTTAAAGTTAGAAAACATAGATCCAATCTAGGTTGCATGTGAACTTAGGATTAAAGTTTATTGATTGCATAAAACCTTTCAGAGATACCCTACTGTTTGTTTTGTGCGATACGTCCTGCTTTGGAATCTATAGTGTTGTTAGGTTGCTTAGTGAATGCTATTAGGTTTTATACAATTAGGATAAGATAGCCTAAGAATTCTTGGTCTGGCCTTACTGGCTGTTCCTTGTTTGGTTGTGAGTTTAGGGTAGGATCATTTATTCAAACGTCTATCTTATTCTTGATTGTGTAAGACAGTGTGTCCGTGAGGCGACTCGACGACGTTAGCAGTAGTTCTCTTAGGCACGGGTGGATGTGAGATTTAGGCCAAATGATTAGGCACCATGGTGCAAGACCGCATGAGTCATAGGAAATGGTTCATCAGCGTATGAGCGACAATTTGGGAGGATTGTTGATGAACTTGGAACATCTAGGAATATGTGTGCAAGGTAGTACTGGGCCCGTACTACCGAAAGCACAGGATTCACACCTGAGTCAAGAGTAGTAAACCAAAGTCCTAGAAAGTCGAGTAGTTGGGTAAACGGGTGTGACCGAGTATTGATATCTGAATTTTTGCGCATTTCAAAATGGTGATCACCCGAAGGAACGGTGGATCAAATGCGGGTACCACGAGTGGGGCTAATTCGGCTGATGAGAACCTCCGCCATCTGATAGCGGAAGAGGTTTCACGGGAAGTGTTGGCAGCAGTATCTTAGTTCTTTGGTACTACTAAAACTGAACTTTAGGCGATGCTTGAGGAGTGATTGGCTACATATGTCCCATTGAGGGCCAGGGATGTGAATTATCGGGACTTTTTGGCATGTTCGCCTCCGATGTTCGAAGGGGGCAGGGATCCGATTGTTAGCATGCGTGGATATCCACGGTGGAAGGTGCCTTCCACACCTGTTCATGTCCCGAGAACTCCAAGGTAACATTTGTAGTGAACATTTTAAGAGAGGGTGTGAAAGATTAGTGGGAACTACAGAAGAAAGACCTCACCACTGCTCAGTTGGAGGCTATTACGTGGACCCAGTTCAAGGATCAGTTCAAACTGGAGTATGTTCCACAAGTGGAAATGGAACGTTTGGCGTAGGAATACCTGAATCTGACCCAGACCACTGAGATGGTGACAGAGATCACCAAGAAGTTTAATGAGCGAATGCTCTTCTGTCCAGAGTTTGTGGCTACCGAGCGTATGAGGATGAACCGATATTTGGCAATGCTTCAGACAAAAATTTAGGAATTTGTGTCTGCCGCTAGGCATCAAACTCTTACTGATATGATCGTGGTAGCTCAGGCCCGAGAATTGGAACTAGAAAACCAGCAAAGGCAGAAGCGTCAGGCACTGACCCAGACTCAGCTGGCATCAAAGAAGTTTAGTAAGGCGGATCAGGGAACGCATGGGCAAAAGAGCCAATGTAAGTGTGACAAGTGTGGAAAGAATCATGAGGGGCGTTTCTGGGTGTTGATATGCCATAAGTGTGGCAAGGAGGGTCACTATGCCAGGGATTGTAGGCAGGAAGCCAAGATCTATTTTAACTGCAATCAAGTGGGTCACTTCAAGGCCCAATATCCTCGTCTTGTTCAAGGATCGGTCCAAAATCCAGCACCCACCACACTCCGTATTACGAATGGCAGGCAAGGGAAAGGGGAGGCCCATAGGCCCAAGGGTCGAGTATTCGTCATGACGGTCGAGGAGGCACATGAAGCGCCCGACGTCGTTACGGGTACTCTTTCTTTTTATTTGACTTGCGTTTTGATGCATGTAATTATCGTATCTATTATGCTGTGATTAGGAACTTTCTTAGTCAACTTTGCGCCTACTTTTGTACTCTTTGATTCGGGTGCCAGTCATTCTTTTGTGTCTGCCGTTTGGGCAAGGGTTTCAATATTACTTTAGGGGCTCTTCATCGCCCGTTAGAAGTCGAGATCGCAGATGATCAAACCGTTCAAGCAACTAGCATGTACCAGGGTAGTGATGTGGTAATTCAAGGAGTAAAGTTTCCAATCGATCTCATCCCTATACCATTCAACGACGCTCGAGTTATAATCGAGATGGATTGGTTAAGCCAGCAAGATTCATGGATTGATTGTAAGAACAAGCGGGTGTAGATTCAAACCCTAAGTGGGTGAGAATTAGTCGTACATGGCGAAAGGAGAAATCGCGGCGCAACTTTCAGTTCAGCTGCCAGTGCACACAAACATTTCCAACATTGAGATTCGGGTTTGTAGCATATGTTTTAGATGCCCGGATGAGAAGTCAAAGCAGAAAACAGGAGATATACCAGTGGTTCGGGAGTTTCCTGATGTTTTCCCCGAGGACCTGCCTGGTGTGTCACCTAAGAGACATGTGGAATTTAAGATCGACTTAACCCCCGGTGCGGCTCCGATAGCTAAAGCACCATATTGTCTTGCACCTCCAGAGATGTTGGATTTGTTTATTCAACTTCGGGAATTATTTGGATAAGGATTTATTCGACCAAGTTACTCGCCGTGGGGAGCGCCTATTCTATTTGTTAAGAATAAGGATGGTTCTAATAGAATGTGCATATATTATCTTGAGCTGAACAAGCTTACGGTAAAGAATCGGTATACATTACCTCGCATCGACGACTTATTTGATCAGTTGTAGGGCGCCTCGTGGTTTTCGAAAATCGACCTACGGTCAGGGTACCATCAAATGCGAGTACGGGATGAAGACATACAGAAAATGGCTTTTCGGACGAGGTACGACCACTTCGAGTATGTTGTGATGTCGTTTGGACTTACCAATGCCTCTGCAACTTTCATGGATTTAATGAATCGAGTGTGTCGACCGATGCTGGATCGGTCGGTTATAGTTTTTATTGACGACATATTAGTGTATTCTCGGACCAAGGAGCAACACGAGCATCATTTAAGGGAAGTATTGGAGACTCTACGGAAGGAGAAACTCTATGCAAAATTGCCCAAGTGCGACTTTTGGCTACGAGAGGTCCAGTTCTTGGGCCACATCATCAACGAGCAGGGTGTCATGGTAGATCCGGCTAAAGTGGAGGTCGTGATGCGGTGGGAGGTCTCGAAGACTCCCTCAGAGATTAGGAGTTTCTTGGGCCTGGCCGGGTATTACCGTCGTTTCATCCAGAACTTCTAAAAGGTTGTTGTACCTTTGACTCGGCTAACTAAGAAAAACACTGCTTTCCGATGGGGCGAGGAACAGCAGCAGACTTTTGAGAATTTGCGGCAGAAGTTATGTGAAGCTCCAGTGTTGACTCTATTGGATTAGGTGTCTAATCCATGACTTATAAATTGTATTTATCTTATTAATTTAAGCAAAGTCCATTTAGGTTGCACTCATAACAGGAGGATTGGTACAGAGTTCAGTAGAGAGAAAGGTTGATTTATTAATTGTTTAATAAATCAATAGAAATAAAGTAAAAGGTTTATTAATGTATTAAAGTGATAATATATTAATTAGAAACTATAATAATTAATTAGAAATTAATCTATAATTAATTAGATTTAATTTAGTGATTAATTTAATTAATTAAAAGCGCAGGGACTGGTTTATATTTATTCAATAGTTGAATAACTGGCTGGCCGGTGGAGGCCACCAAGTTGGCGAGAATATGGAGGCTACCTCCATATTGGCGAAACCCTAATTAGGGTTTAGAAGCCTTGGTCCAAATGGTCAGGCTTGCCCATTAAGGAGGCTTCTCTAGGGTTTTGACTGTAACCCTTGGAGGCTATAAATAGAGCCTCCTGGCCACCCTCATTCTGGTGCCATCTTGATACCCTGTCTCTCTGGAATTCTGTTTCTCCTCCATTGCTTGGGTGTGACTACATTTGAGGCAGGATACTTTTTCTGCTAGCTTCTAGAAGAAAAACAAAGGTTGGTTTTCTTATATTTTGATATTTAGAAATTATTGTTGGCCTTAGGTTAGTCTTACTGTTAGTAGGCCTCATTCATAAAACTGTCAAATAAATAGGGTATAAGGAGACTGCCTATAAAATGGTAGTCAAATGGGTGTCCATTCTCACCCACCGCTCTCCTGGTCAGTTGAGTGTCGTGAGCCGAACGGGTTTCATAGGATCGCTTAATCCTCATTATAAGTATAATGCTGTAATTGAAAGTACTAGAACAATTCATTAAAATCTCAATCTAGCTACTTTAGGTAAAATGTGAATTGTTGCTAATCCATGAAATTGCACATTGCACTTTATGGAACATTGGTGGAGCGTGTGTGGTTTACCGGCACACCAATTGGGGTCCATAAAAGTTGCAATGGGTTTCTCGATCTTACCATTGTTTACGGAGCGTGTGTGGTTTACCGGCACGTCAATTTGATATGGTAATTGACTTCGAGAGTACCAAGCGAATTTGCATGGTTATTCACACCCGATTTGTGATCCTCGGTATCCCAGTCACAAACGGTGGGGCATATCCGAGATTAAACATGCTATTTGAACAGTTCAAATAAATCTCAAAAGAACTATGAATTGCATTATAATATGATTATTTTTCCGCGGTGGAATTGGCTGAATCGTCATTCGCCAACCTTTATAAAATTTACAATTAGACTATGGCACCCCTCTTCTAAGTTGTGAAATTTTATAGTTGGGTCCTAGACTTATTATTATAATTGGGTTAGTATTAAGGATTATATTTATATCTAATTAAAACTTACCTTCTTTTATAGATGTCTTCCGCTGAAACATCCGTTCCCCACTCAAACTCCAGCAACGTCACCTCGATCCTGTCATTGTGCTCCAAAGTGACATTAGATGGCACTAACTACAATGACTGGATCAGAAACATCAAAATGGCTCTGCGGTTTGAGAACAAAGTGTATGTTCTCAACACCGAGCTAGTTCAGGTTGACCCCGAAACAGCTACTCCCGAGGATGTTGCCTCATATCAAAAACATTGTGATGATGCGACCAAAGTGGCCTGCATCATGATCGCCACAATGAAGCCCGAGTTGCAAATAATTTATGAAGACTACTGGCCCTACGAGATGTACAAGGACCTTGCGGAAAAGTTCAGCAAGCGAGCACGTGTCGAAAGGTGCGAGGTGGTCAAAGCCTTCACTGACAGCAAGCCTAAGGGCAGAGTCTGTCTGCACCCATATGCAAAGGATGCTGGGTTACGTGGATAGGCTGAGAAAGCTGGGTATGCTAGTCGATGAGGAGTTGACCATTGACATAGTGCTTAACTCCTTACCGAGTTCTTATGACCAGTTCACACTGGCTTATCATTTGAACAACACTCAGGCCTCTTTGTCTGAGTTGTACAGCATGCTACAAACAGCTGAAGATGGGATGAAGGGTAAAAGTGTACCCTCAGTTAGCCAGCCCGTCTTGGCAATTGGAAGTGGCAACAGAAAGAAAAGGAAGGGCCCTCCCAATCAGAATTGGAGGGAAAAGGTTCATGTTGGGTCATCCAACAATGGCCCAAGACCCAAGTCTTCTGGCATTCCACATGTCGCCAACCCCAAAGATGCCGACTGCTTTTATTGCAAAGAAAAGGGTCATTGGAAGAGGAGCTGCCCGAGATACTTGCAGGACGTCAAGGACGGCAAAGTGAAGCCGACGTCAGCAGGTATGTACACTATATCTAAAAACTCACCATTTTCCAGTTCTTGGGTCCTTGATACAGGATGTGGTTTTCACATCTGTTCTGATTTGCAGGGCCTGATCATGGGCAATAGGAGATCGTTGCCTGTTACCAAGATCGGTGTATATAGTTTAGTGCTTAGTAGTTATGTTTGTTTAGAGTTATTAAATTGTTGCTATTCGCCAGAAATGGCAAGAAACATAATTTCAGTTCATGCATTGTTCAAACAAGGCTTTCAGTTTTCTTTTGATAATAATAATGGTTCAATTTCTGTTTTAAAAAATGGTACTTTTATTTTCACTGCTTTGCCTTGTGATGGTGTGTATGAAATTGTGCAATGTGTTGAAAATTTAGGACATAGTGTGCATTATATTGATTCTTCTAATGGTGTAGAAAAGGCATGTTTGTGGCACTGTTGTCTTGGGCACATTAATAAGAAACGCATCGCCCAACTCCAAAGGGATGGATTGTTGGAATCATTCGACCTCAAATCGGATGATGTATGCGAATCTTGTCTTTTAGGCAAGATGACTAAGTCACCTTTCAAAGGATCTTTTCAAAGAGGTAAAGGTCTGTTGGACATCATACACACATATGTGTGTGGTCCCTTCAGATCAACCACAAAGGATGGCACGCGGTTTTACGTGACATTTACTGACGATTTTAGTAGATATGGGTATATTTACTTAATCAAGCACAAGTCAGACACCTTTGAAAAGTTCAAAGAGTTCAAAAACGAAGTCGAGAATAAATTGGGCAGGAAGATAAAGATGCTTAGATCCGACAGAGGCGGTGAGTATCTTAGTATCGAGTTCCTAGACTATCTAAAGGAATGTGGAATAGTTTCACAGTTATCACCTCCTAGGACACCACAGTTGAACAGTGTTGCCGAGAGGCGTAACCGAACCCTGTTGGATATGGTTCGTTCCATGATGAGTCGAGCTTCGCTTCCCATTCACTTCTGGGGGTATGCCTTAGATACTGCCACCCATATCCTCAATTTTGTCCCTACTAAGAAGGTTGTCAAAACACCTTATGAGATGTGTATGGGGAAAGTTCCCTCGTTAGCACACATCAAAGTCTGGGGTTGTGAGGCTTTCGTTAGATGAGAGACTCAGGAAAAACTCGCAAAAAGAAGCAAAAGGTGTTTCTTCATTGGATACCCCAAACATTCCTTTAGATACTTATTCTACAGACCATGCGAGGACGTGGCCTTTGTAGCTAGATGAGGAGTCTTTCGAGAGAGAGAGAGAGCTCATATCCAAAGAGGACAGTGGGAGTACCATTGATCTTGAAGAAATTCAAGAGTCATTAGATGACACAACCTTAGGAGAAACTAGCAACCAACAAGAGAAAGAAGTTCCTGTTGGTCCGAAAGATGTGTCCTTACCTCTTAGGCGCTCCGGTAAAGTTAGCATGCCACCCGAGTTTTATGGTTTCCATATAACTACGGATGGAGATACGTTTTTCAGTGATAGGACACTGATAAATCTGGATGAACCAGCTAACTACCGGGAAGCAGTAGTGGGCCCTAAGTCTGCCAAGTGGAAAGAGGCAATGGACATCGAGATCAAGTCCATGTATGACAATCAAGTTTGGAAGTTGGTTGACAACGTACCGGGTCGAAAGACAGTCGGATGCAAATGGATCTTCAAGAAGAAGACCGACATGGATGGAAAGGTACACACTTTTAAGGCAAGACTGGTTGCGAAAGGTTTCACTCAAACCCCGGGGGTTGACTATGATGAGACCTTCTCTCCAGTGGCCAAGATAAAATCTATCAGGATTATACTAGCCATAGCTGCATTTCATGACTATGAAATTTCGTAGATGGATGTCAAAACCGCTTTCCTTAATGGGAAGTTGACTGAGGATGTTTACATGAATCAGCCAGAGGGTTTTGTCGATGCAAAGTATCCTGATAAAGTGTGTAAGCTTGAGAAATCGATCTACGGATTGAAGCAAGCTTCTCGCAGCTGGAATCTTTGTTTTAATGAGAAAGTCAAAGAGTTTGGCTTCTCTAGGAGTTAGGATGAGTCATGTTTATATGTCAAGGCTAGTGCGAGTATAGTCACTTTTTTGGTGCTGTGTGTTGATAACATACTGCTAATGGGAAACGACGTTCCGACCTTGCAAGATGTCAAGTCTTGGCTCGGGAAGTGTTTCGCCATGAAAGACCTTGGAGAAGCTGCTTATATTCTCGGGATAAGAATATTGAGAGATATGAAGAAAAGACTAATTGGACTTAGTCAGAATACGTATTTGGAAAAGCTACTGAAAAATTTAGTATGGAAAATTCTAAGAAGGGAGAGCTACCTATCCAAAGTAATGCCAAGTTGAGTAAGACTCAAAGTCCAAGTACTGACGAGGAAATAGCTGACATGAGTCGGGTACCTTATGCTTCGGCTGTAGGGTCAATCATATACGATATGATGTGTACTCGCCCTGACGTGACCTTTGCCTTGAGCATGGTCAGTCGGTTCCAAGGGAACCCGGGAAAGGCACATTAGATACCTGTAAAGAATAGACTTAAGTATCTGCAAAGGACAAAGAACATGGTGTTAGTCCCTAATGGCTATGATACTTTGAAAGTCAACAGTTATACAGATGCCAGCTTTCAGACAGATAGATACAACGGTCGGTCTCAGTCGGGCTGGGTATTCCTTTTGAATGGGGGAGCGGTCACTTGGAAGAGTTCCAAGCAAGAGACGGTGGCTGATTCGACCTGTGAATCAGAGTACATAGCAGCGAGTGAAGCATCCAAGGAATCGGCTTTGCTAAAGAACTTCTCGGTGACGTTGGGGTAGTCCCGAGCATTCAAGAGCCAGTGGAACTATTCTGCGATAATGAAGGAGCAGTCGCCTTGACTAAGGAACCGCGACATGGAAAGTCCAGACATATCGACAGAAAGTACCACTACATTCGACACAGAGTAGAAGAAGGTCACCTCGTGGTGAAGAGGGTGTCATCTAAAGATAATCGTGCAGATCCCTTGACAAAGGCTCTGTGTAGGATTAAGCACAATCAGCATGCTAGGAGCATTGGATTGAGAGATGATATAAGTTTTAGTAATTAGATAGGATTTTGAAACTTGTAACAATATCAAATGTAATTGACTTGGTGATTTAATGTAACGTCCCAATTTTTTTTTTTGAATAACCATCATATATTATAAAACCATAATTCCAAAAAAAACATAATTTTAAATTATCCAAAACCAACATGAGTAGTGGAAGCCAACATTTATAAAAAAATATATTATAACTTCATATTATTAAAAGTCATAAAATCCTTTAAGTAAATCTTCATGGAATGCGTGTCAGCAGCAGTCAAACCGGTGCCTTCCTCTTGTCACCCTAAAGGATCCTGAAAAGATGCAAATCAACAACGAGTAAGCGAAAACGCTTAGTGAGCCTACACTGCACTCACTTATTATAACAATCACATGCATACACATAGCACCTTTAAACTTTCACCAAAAGTACAACTAAACTTAACTTAACATAGACATAATCACATTATTCCTAAATACGTATTGTTGATACTAACTCCTATGCGCGGGCCGATTCCCCGAAGGGCTGTCCCCGGTACCTCCGCCACTGACCACTTCACCACCGTGCTTCATGGTCAGCCTTGTCCACTTCACCACCCTTCTTCATGGACAAACTTACAAATGTATACATTGCCCACTTCACCACCGTTCTTCATGGACAACACATACATACCACATAATTCATATCACATTATTCTATTGAAAATATATAAGCATACAAACGCATAAAATATAACACATTAAATGCATCGTTATTATAATAGGTAAGTCAGTGTAACTCACCTCCAGGAACGTCCTCGTATCGACACTAGCGCGCACTAGAAGAAACTCGCACGAAACAACCTACAAACATTGATAACGATCACCTTTTAGAGTTTGCCTTATATTATTGTTACTTGTTATTATTTATTTACATTATTTTCTAGTTTTATTATTTAAGTCGTATATTAAGCCCTTAACCACAATTATTAAGTTATGAGTTTTAGGTGTCACATGATCCAATTAATACCCTTTTACAATGTTCTTTAAAGGCTTGGTGCATAAAAGCTCCAAATTCGATTTTTATAAAAATTGCATATTAAGTCCTTTTCATACACCTTTCCACTGTTCAGACCGTAACTTCTGAACCGTAAATCCAAATGACGTGTTCTATACCTTTCTGAAAACTAGACTCGATTTCGCACGACTCACGTCTCACAGGATTTTCTTTGATTCCGCACCAATTTCCCGTAAAACGATCTGCAAGTTCTGTGCAGATTGCTGTACGGGTTTGGATGCAATTTTAGTCATTTTAAGGGTGTTTCTCCTAATCATTAATCTTATAAGACATTCATTAAGTTCTTAATGTAATAAGGTCTGATTATTAATGTTGGAATAGAGATTAATCCTTCTTTGAATGGTCAAAGGACTTAAGACTTGATCACATAATTAAATAACACTTCACATAAAATGATAGAACCGATTTATCCTTTTAGTCCAAAACAGAGCGTCTAGTTTTCAAGTTAACAGCCCTAAAGTTGAGATGGTCACCCAACCATAGCCTCCACACAGTGGTGGTGACACGGCGGTGATGAGACGGCTCTTGGCGGCTTGGTGGCGGTGCAAAACCCACACACGACATTTGTGTTCAATGGGACAAAAACGGACACCATACAACGATCATTATCTAAAACAAACATAACTTGAAATCTGAAATTAACACCAAAGCACTACCTCATTGCATGGTGGTGCAGCGATGGTGAAACGTTGGTCCGCTGGCGGCCAACGGCTGCCGGCGGTGGTTCGATTTAACCGGGAGGAAAACAAGCGGAAGCCATGACTAATCACTGCAATAGGTCATAAAAATAAGGACGTACATGTCGGAATAGGTCAGCAACCGCAACCACACACACTTGGTGGTTCAAAGGCAGCGTAGCGGTGGTCAATCCGGCAGCCAAGGGCTGCCGGCAATGGCGATGATGGTGGACAGAAAAACGAGAACAGAAGAAGGAGAGACGGCAGGAGCTTTTACAGGTGATTGGACTTGAAACAACGACCAACTGCTTGCACCACTTCCTTCTCCGGCCAGCAAAGTGGATCACCACCACGGTACTTCGCTGTCCCGCTCTTTTCTCGATCTCACTGCATCTCTGATTCGCGGTTTCACGGCAAGAACAACGGAATCGGCAAAGTGAATGGAACGTAAAGCTTCCAATTGGCAATCAACGTTGATATCGATTTGGAGCATTAAACGGAAGATGTGTTTATTGAGATTTAATTGGTGATAATTGTGAGTCATAGATTTTAATTAGAATCTGTTTCAAGTTCCCGATCATGCGTCCGTTTCAAAGAGTGTTTTCTAAGTTTTGCAACTTAAACTCAATAGTTTCGCAACTTGACGTAATTAACCACTCCTAACAAATATCACTTATTTAATTTCGTTTCTTGACATTTTAGGTCTCTCATCATAATTATATTTCCTTTTAGTCGTTAGATAATTTCTAGAATTATTATTATAACTAACATTATTTAATTTTATTCTTTTATTATTATAAATCTTTTATTTAGTATTTTATGTTGGAAAATACGCTAAAAAGGTCAAATACGAGAACGGGCGTTACATTTAATAATAGAGATTTATTAATGAGTATTGTTTACTGCTTTTGTCAAATTGTTTATTATTGTGTTTCATATTTTGCATGTTTACTTCCTGGATAATTTGATTATTCAAAGTTCCACAGTCGCTCATACTTTTAGGGAGTAAGTATGAACGAAGACTATCATGAATTGGTTTGTAGACTTTCTAAGGAGTTAGACATAGGAATAAGATTGCTACAACGTTCATGAGTACTTAGAAATGGAGATTTGAGTATTGGATAAACCCGCGCTCAATAGATTGCTTCATGGATTACATCACAAGCAATATTGAAACGATAATATCTTTTGATCTTTAAGTTGAGAGATATGATTTGGAATTTACAAGGCGGTCATTCATTGATTATGCGAAATGCACCGGTAAATTATAAAACGTATTATTGTGAGTAATTTGTCTGGTAAAAGATATAAACATATAAGTCGAAGCTTATTCGTCCCTTGACCCTGACGGAAAACAGATATCTATAGGCCTCTCGATGATTTTTGAAGTTGACTGGAAGTGTTGGCCAATCAGGACTAAATTGATGTGTTCAATTAGAAGTCTTAAAGTCATATGCAAATCAGAAATCGGGAAACAGTGTATCGGACTGAGATTGATTCTAATCCATGTCTCAAGTCCGGAAATATCTTGTTGGATGGAGGATCATCAGATCACTTATCTTTGGACAGAACTGACTAGGTCAAAGTTCGGGAGCAGATTCTAGGAAACTGAAATTAATCAGAAGATAAATGGACAATTAAAGTCATAGACATATCCAAGTGAGAGACTGTTGGATTAGGTGTCTAAGCCATGAATTATAAATTGTATTTATCTTATTAATTGAAGCAAAGTCTATTTGGGTTGCCCTCACAGCAGGAGGATTGGTACAGAGTTCAGTAGAGAGAAAGGTTGATTTATTAATTGTTTAATAAATCAATAGAAATAAAGTAAAAGGTTTATTAATATGTTAAAGTGATAATATATTAATTAGAAACTATAATAATTAATTAGAAATTAATCTATAATTAATTGGATTTAATTTAGTGATTAATTTAATTAATTAAAAGTGCAGGGACTGGTTTGTATTTATTTAATAGTTGAATAACTGGCTGGCCAGTGGAGGCCACCAAGTTGGGGAGAATATGGAGGCTACCTCCATATTGGCGAAACCCTAATTAGGGTTTAGAAGCCTTGGTCCAAATGGTCAACAGGCTTGCCCATTAAGGAGGCTTCTCTAGGGTTTTGACTGTAACACTTGGAGGCTATAAATAGAGCCTCCTAGCCACCCTCATTCTGGCGCCATCTTGATACCCTGTCTCTCTGGAATTCTGTTTCTCCTCCATTGCTTGGGTGTGACTACATTTGAGGCAGGATACTTTTGCTGCTAGCTTCTAGAAGAAAAACAAAGGTTAGTTTTCTTATATTTTGATCTTTAGAAATTATTGTTGGCCTTAGGTTTTGTTATATGTTTATAAGATAGAAAAACATAGATCCTCAACTAGGTTGCATGTGAACTTAGGATTTCCAGTTCATTGTTTGCTTAAAACCTTTTAGACTCTACTTGAAGGCATGGAGGATATGGTAGTTTATTGTGATGCATCCATTTCTGGGTTGGGGCAGTATTGGTGCAGCGAGGCAAGGTGATTGCTTATGCCTCACGACAGTTAAAGCACCATGAGGCTCATTACCCTACTCATGACGTGGAGTTGGGAGCGGTGGTCTTCGTTCTCAAGATCTGGAGATATTACTTATATGGAGTGAAGTGTACCTTCTATACTAACCATAAGAGCCTGAAGTATTTGATGGATCTAGCCAATCTTAACATGAGACAGAGAAGGTGGCTAGATGTGTTGAAGGACTATGACTATGAGATACACTACCACCCTAGAAAAGCCAATGTAGAGGCAGATGCTCTGAGTCGTAAGGTTGCTTGTGTGCCCCTTCAGGGCATTTGTCTAAGGATGACGATAGTTACACCACTGCTTGAGTTGATAAGGGAAGCTCAGGTGGAGGCAAGCAAGATCGAAAATCAAAAAGGTGAAAGAATTGTGGGACAATTGTCAATTATGGTCAAGGATAGCAAAGGTCTGCTAACTTGTTATGGGGAAATTTAGGTGCCGCAATTGGGCGCGGTTCGTCAAACTTTGAAGGAGGAGGCACATAAATCCAAGTTCTCTATCTACCGCGAAACGACGAAAATGTATAGGGATCTGCGTGAGGATTATTGGTGGTCGGGCATGAAGAGGGGGTAGCGTGGTTTGATGAAAAATGCATGACATGTCGAAGGGTCAAGGCCAAGCACCAACACCTCATGGTAAGTTGCAGTCTCTTGATATCTCGGAGTGGAAATGGGAGCACATCACTATGGACTTCATCACAAAGTTGCCAAGAACCCCTCGACAAATGGACACTACATGGGTTATTGTGGATCGACTGACTAAAAGTGCCCATTCAATACAGGAGACTTATTCCGCAGAGAGGTTGGATAGAGTCTACGTAGATGAGATTATTTCTAGGAATGGTATACTGGTCTCGGTGATATCCGATCGGATGTCTGATTCCCTTCTAGGTTTTGGAAGAAGTTTCATGAGGAATTAGGCACTTGTCTTCATTTCAGCACGGCATATCACCCTCAAACGGATGGGCAGAGTGAAATGACGATTCAGACATTAGAGGATATGCTTAGGGCATGCGTTATCGACTTTGGTGGGAGTTGGGATTCACATCTCCCTTTAGCTGAGTTTTCTTATAACAACAGTTACCATGCGAGTATCGACAGGCGACAGTCCGATCTTGAGTTTCAAGTTGGGGATTATATCCACCTAAAAGTGTTGCCTTAGAAGGGAGTTATTCGTTTTAGGAAACGGGGAAAGCATGGCCCTGGGTACTTCGAACCATATCGAATTGTTGCGCGAGTGGGTAAGGTAGCTTACCGGTTGGAGCTGCCCAAGCAGCTTAGCCAGATTCACAACACGTTTCACGTCTCTTAACTAAGAAAGTGCATTACCGACGAAACTATGATTGTACCATTCGAGGATATTCAAGTGGATGAACGCCTGAATTATGTAGAGGGACCAGTTGCGATCATTGAGAAAAAAACAAAGACTTTATGGAATAAGACGACAGGAATAGTTAAGGTGCAGTGGCAACATCGCAAAGGGTCCGAATGGACTTGGGAACCCGAGGAGGAAATGCGAAAGCACTATCCAAAATTTTTTGCAGGCGCGGATTTCGGTCCAGACAAGTGGGGGAGAATTTTAAGACCCGTTCCCAAAAAGGAAATAAGAAAATGAGCAAGTAGTTCTTTCCAGGTCTGATTCAGAGCCTCATCGGACCCTAGCACCTTTAACTTTTGGGCAAACGGGTGAAAAATGGAAAAAGTGGGAAGACAGGGGGCTAAAAGTGTCAAAATGCTGAAAAACCCATGCTAGCGGTGCTAACATATATATTAGCGGCACTAATATTTTTGTTACGTAAAATCTAGTCAGTTGCGAGTTCCGGGGGTTGAATGGGTCGAGTCTTGGGGAGGACCAAAGTTAGATGCGCTAACTTTGGAGTTAGCGGCGCTAACTGCCTCCAGCGCTATAAATAGCGGCTCATTTCTACATTGGAAGGGGTTCAGAAACCCTAATCATTTCCCATGACCTGGAGGGTGTTCAAGACATTTTTCTGAAGGTTTTGAGGGTCGAGGCACGTCCTTCGAGATCTAGGTTGCATACCTTTAGTTGTGTTTCACATTTTTAAGTATTGATTGTAGCAGTTTCCAATCTGATTGTTAGACATGTGAGTATCCTCACCTTACTGTATGATGTTGCATGTTAGGCAACTTGTGTGTTATTTACAGTTATATGATTTGTTCTATAATTGTGGTTATCTGTTGTTGGGCTCAGTACTGATGCGTGTTCACTCGTCGGTGTTGTATCACGGGTGGACTATCACCTTATCCCATCGGTGTTGTATCATGGGCAGGGCCAAAACCGGGAACCCATAGGTGTTGTATCATGGGTAGAACCGCCCCGCGTCCCATAGCTATTGTATGATGGGCGCCCGTAGGTGGTGTGTCACGGGTAGGGTTGGGTCGTTCTCGAGGACGGGTTGTTGAATGTGTGGGCATGTATGGTAATTTGTGGACTCACTAAACTTTGTGCTTACCCATTGATTTTAAAACATTTTCAGGTACTTCTAATGACAAAGGAAAGGGCAAGGCTTGACGGCAGCGCATCGCATACACGGGACCTTATTTTGATGTTTTATGTTACGATTTTAAAACACTTTATTATGTTGGTTTGACATTTATTTCGAAACAGTTTTATTTATGAGAAACCTATGTTTGTGTTTTGGTAATAAATGAAATATTTTTGGTTGGTAATTTAGGTCGTTACATAATTAACAAACAAAGGTCTTCGAGCTCGCCCCGAACGACCCGGCTCTCATGCTCACCCAGATCCTCCCCGACTAGGGCTCACGGGGTCACCCCGTTCCGCCGTCATCAGCATAATGTGTGGACTCTTAGGCTCACCCCGATCTGTCTGGCTCTCGGGCTCACCCTAATCTGCCATCACATGTTAACACGATTACTATTAATAATATTAAACACACATTATCATTCACATAGCATCATATTATCATTCACATAACATCACATTCGGTAAAGGGAGGAGACTAACTTCATAATCAGCTACAAGGAAACCTTGGTAATAAATCATCCCGAACTTCCTTATTCAACATATCCTATTAGACAAGGATACTAACTCCCTAGGCCACTACTAGGGCCAAGTCCTATAATTTCCTAAGGTTTGACTCAAAACTCAAACTGTCCAAAAGTCAAAGTCAACTTGGGTCAACGACACTTAGCGCTGTTATCTCTTATGGATAGTGTCGCTAAGACCGAATCAATCGCGACATTCCATCAAAGATAGCGTCGCTAATCATGAAGATAGCGGCGCTATCTCCTCTGTACAACCCATCTCCTGATTCAGCACTTAATGCATTAAGCCACGAACTCATACCCTCCAAAACTCTCCCAAACAGTAATTAGCTTCATAAAAATGCAAGCTTTATGACCATGCATGCCCATGGCCATGATCAAAGGTCTAAAATGTGAAAACTATACTTGATTCATTTAAACAAGAACTACAAGGGCTAGGTCTCAAATTTTTTGAGATTCAAGGGCTCCAGGAGAGAAAGAGTCTCATCCCTCAGCCCCCAAATCCTCCCCATTGAAACAAAGTGTAACCATCATGGCCAGAAGAGTGCAAAAGCTCCACATTCACAACAAATGAATAAACTCTAAAGAACAGAGGATAATGAACACTTACAATGCTCCAGAGCAATAGATGGAGCTGATCTTCCTAGAAATGACCTTTTTCTTCTTCCTTACACCTTCTCTTCCTTCCAAAAAATCTTCCAAATCCACCAAAGAAGTGAGAATCAACAAGAGGGAGCCCAAGGGGCGTTCTAGGGTTTCTATACAGTTTTCAGCATGGAAATGGACGACCTCATAGGGTTTTATGCATTTAAAGGGCCCAAATGCCAAACTAGGACATTTTTTTCATTTTGCGGCAGATAGCGCTATCTTTAGAGATAGTGCCGCTATCCCCGATCGTGCTCATGCACGGTCTCGACCACAAATAGCATCGCTATCCTATATATAGCGCTGCTATCCCTCATTTTCTTCCAAATTAAATTTTGAACAATAAAATAATATATTACCTGAAGTCGGGTCTTACAGATACGAATTCGGTACCGGTACCGGTACCGGTACCGTATCGATTCGGTACCATCAGTATTTTTGCTCAACCCTATTTGCCGATGCAGCCTTGGGGTGGGGGGTGTACACCACCGGCATAGGTGTGACATGTACGATGCCGACGACATTGTGAACCCCATACCTTGCAACCTAAGAATAAGGCAACATTTTTACTATAAGGTTGTACATCCATTTTGTGGGAGTTTTTTGTAAGGAAACTTCTTTTCGATGTTGTTGTCGTAACTATTTTTAGAGTTTGTTTCCAACTCTAGTAGAATGCTACAAATAAATCATTTATGTTATTTTATTTGTCCTATCATCTCCCCTCCCTCTCCATCATTAAGAAAGAACCTTCTCTCTCATTATCAATTTTTATAAAATACCAAATGGTGCCTTGTGGTTTTTCTCGCAAGAGTTCTCACTTGCATATTTTCGTTTGTTTGCTGATTTGTTAGTTTTTATTATTCATCATAATCAGAACAGCTGCAAACCAAGCTCCAATGTTTATATTGAAAAAACATGGTTAAACAAGATGACATGAATATTTATTGAATGAGACTATTGAACCATGGAAATCTTTGAAACAAACGAAACCTCAGTCTATTCGGTTTGGTTTTAATACCTTATATTTTCATAAAGAAATCTGATATAAAAAATAACTGAATTGTAATATAAAATAGATGAACATGTAAGCTTAAAACCTGTAATATAGTTACAAATAAATTATGGATTAAGGTTACTTCTAAAACTTAAATTATGTTACTTAACGTATTTGCTCAAGAGGCCAAATCAAATGGTAATTCAATAATAAACAATTAAAATTGGACTTTGGAATAATTTCTTAGATGTATTACCACATCCCCAAGGGTTAGGTCACTTTTTACAGGTCAATATAATCTTTATGCTCAAATTTCCGATTCAAGTAGTCATTTATTTGGTAAGGAGCAAGAACTGCCATTTTTTTAATCAAGCACAAACCAAAGATACCCATAATTCTCAAGATTCCATGTACTCAGGATAATGCACGGACTCTCCCCCTATCCCCCAATCTGACCAACTATCTCCCCAATCTGACCAACTATCTCGTCGATATCTTCGCACAACTGTGGCACTGAAAACAAATATATAGAGATGTATAATTATAAATGATCATAGTTTCTACTTTGTATAAACATAAATTCGGGAATTATTCAAGGACAGGAGTACCATCCTTGTCGGACGGAAGCATGGAATTGGTGAAGTTGGAGCATTTACGATAAAGTAACCACTTTTAAAGCTTATTTCTATTTTAAACCAATAAAAACTATTTTTAAACACCTTTTCCAATGTATAAGCTTTTTCTTAATAATTAAAATTTTATCCGCAACTATTTTATCTGTTTTATAAAACCTCATCCTATATTTTGTTGTATTTTAAGTTTAAATAATACTTCATATTAATGTTATTTTATCAATTATGTAGTTAAAAGATTAAAAAAATAAAGAAATTTTATAATTTTAATCTGCATATTTTATAAATTATATTAATTAATAAAAAATAATAAAGTTATATATATATATATATATATATATATATATATATATATATATATATATATATATATATATATATATATATATATATATATATATATATATATATATATATATATATATATATATATATATATATATATATATATATATATATATATATATATATATATATATATATATATATATATATATATATATATATATATATATATATATATATACGATTAAAGGAAATAAAATAGAAATGTTACTAAGATGAGAGTTTGAAAAGTCATTCTACATTAGATAATAGATAAATAATAAATGGTTGATAAAATAGTAAACAAACTATGCACACGGATGGTATTGAGTGGTTGATGCATACTAATAAGAATTAATAAGCTCGTATTGAGGATGCTCTTATCATAATTAATCTCCTATGAATCCTGGGAAGCACAAAAGATCTTAACTCGTAAATCCAATGCAAGAATTCACATCATCATGATCTAAAGAAACTGAATAAATGCCACTAATGCATACAAATAAAGGTTATAGGCAATGAGGATGACGTGAAAATAGAAGTTACCTTTAATATTTGCCTCGTCTTTTATATTCCTGCAGAAGATAATAGATATAAAGGAGAAAAAATTAGAGTTTGTGGGCTTTTGACAATAACAAAAAGACACATGCAACTTTTCAAATGCTATTATTAAAGCAAAAATATCAAGTTACCTCTAGTTTAATGCTGATGAATGAGTTGATGCCTTCCCTTACTTGAAATAGGCCAAAACTTGTTTCTATTTGTTTTAGCTTTGGAGTTGCCAAATTTCCTTTGGTAAAAGTCGTTATTGCTTGGCATCTCTGGATACTCAAAGTATCTAGTGATGGGAATGAAAAATCGTCCTTCCCTAAGAAAAACCCCTCAAGACTCTGAAGATCATCAATTTTCAAGGACTTTAAACGAGGAAACATAATCTCATATATTTTGGCATCAAATTCTTTTTCTTCTTCTACAATAACATTTTCGTCCATAATGATTACCTCCATTTGCTTGCAACGAGTTATATGTAGCTCTTGCAGTTGCAATAGACTACCAACCATGGAACTAGTAAACACATGTTTTAACTTACGACAACGAGATATGTAAACTTTTGTGAGGTTTGGAAACTCAAACACTATCGATGGGTTGCTCTTCCATATATACCTGAGACGACGTAGAGACACTAACTCCATTTCTCTTAGGCTTTGAAGTTTCACAACAATTTGTGTTTCATCCAAATCACTATTTGTCCCTTCGAAACCTTCAAATACTTCCTCTACCAAACCACAGGTCCATACATTAATCCTTTCCAGTTTATGCAGTTGTAACAACTCACTGGATGGAATAATCTTTGTAATATATCCATTATTGTCCACATCTATTTCGGTCTTATTATGAAATGACAGAGGTATATATGGAGTACCAGGGCACGAGCTTGTACTGTCTGACCTCAGGAATGGGGTCTGCAAGCCAAATGAAAATGCAGAGGCATACGTTAGAGATAACAAGGGTCCCAGTGGATCTTTAAACATTATTTCATAGCAAAATAAACAACATATGCATGCAAAGAAAGGCAACGCACACTACATGATTCCTAGAATCCCTTGGGTCCACTAAAATAACAAAAAAAGGTTTAACATCTTTTTGGTGCAATTGTTTGCATGTTGATATTTCTATGGCGTGTCCTTGGGTGATTGAAAAATTAACAATTGAAAATAATTACTGTTATAGGCCATGCGCCTAGAACTACTGATTTTGTTGAATTTAAAAACTTTGTTTCTCGCACGATCTACATAAATGCACCCCTTTTACAAATAGAAACCGACTGATTGAGGGGAAGAAAAAGCGAAAAAGAAACCAGATTGATCTCTCCTTATATCAACAAAATAGTAATAAATAACAAAGACGACTATTCATGAAGAGATTATAATATTAATGATGATAACTCTAACCAAAATTTATTGGGTTGCTCTTTTTGATCTATTAGATATGTAAGGTATGCTTTGGATCTTTTGCCCTTCAAAATGGAGTACGATTCAAGCGACAACCTGAACTTCGAATAGTATCAACGTGCTTAATGCTTTTACTTGGCATGATATCTAGATTTGATGATTTGAAAAAAAACTATACCTCCTGCAAAGTGGTTGGCATATCACGTATCCTCAGAATCGGAGTTGTCGTCCCATCAGATGCAAACGCTGCCGTTTGTGGGCAACCATCAACTGTAACTTTTTTTAAAGAAGGAAACCGGAACTCATTCATTCCCGAGAAGAAACCCACGAGGTTTGGTAGATTGATCAGTGCAATGGACTTTAGACGCGGAAATACCACAACTTTTGATGCCCTTGTCTGCTCTTCACGCTCTTCCTTCACTATAACTTTCATTGCCTTGCAATTCTCCACCGTTAACTCTTCAAGTTGCAAGAGGCTTTCAAGAACAGAGAAAGTGAATATATGTTCCAAAAGGCCACAACCCTTTATTTCCAAAACATTTAGGCCTGGAAGTTGAGGCATGATAACGTTAACGATATTACTATGACGACTATTATTGTCGATCCCTTGAGTTTCAAATACCTCCTTCATTGACATGCAAGACTCTATTTTCAGCACTCGAAGATTTTGCATATGTCCCACTGCATAATATGGAATTGCATTTGACAATGCATAACAGTCTACTATTCTTATCTCTCTAGAGTATTGGCATAAGGACCATGAAACACCGTCCACTTGACGAAACTGCAGTACATGAATATTTTATCTAAAATTAAAGTATATAAATTAATAAAGCTCAAATGTTGGTTGTTACCCACATCTACATTACTTCTGTATATGTGACGTTACATACTTCTAACTTAAGATAAATGAAGTGGAAGACTTTACCAATACCTTGTGCTTATATGTATGTTCCCTTATTCTATAACAGCTTATTATTGTAATTTATTAACTTATTTTTATATTTAATTAACAAACCCAAAAAGTATTAGTGTTCACAAATATAAGATTAATGTATTTAACATATTGGTTCAAGTATGAACATTTTGTTTGAAATAATAAAAGATTTTGAAACATTAGGAATTAATTTTGAGACATTTAATTTTAGCTCCGTTCAAGAACTTGAGGAGTCGCACAACACTGTTGATACGCAAAGGACAAATCAATTTTCTAGATAGTATTCTTTTTGTTTTTCAATTGTATCAATATGTCATTTAACTAGTTGTCTAGCAGAAGTAGGAGCCATCTATTTCTTTGGGGCTCGTAGCTATCTTACCCATGTGGTACTGTTCTCTCTATGTAATTGTACTGTGTTTTGCTAGCCATAGCTGATTTCAAAAAGATAACAAGGATATGAAGAAAAAAATGAACTAGTTTAATATGTGGGGTACATACCTCCGATTGATCAAAAAACTCAGTACTTGTAGTGGTATTACTCATAGATAATCCAGTCGTCCGACGCTTGGCACCACCACCAATATACTTGAGATTTCTTAGGCACTCAAGAGTGAGAAAAGCAAGACGAGGGAACAAAGTGGTGCTTGCATGGATAGATGTAGTCGTTTCATCATCTTCATCTTCATCATCTCTATTTGAAACAACTTCTTCAAGATCATCACAAATTGCTATCTTGATATTCTTTAGGTTTGAAAGAAGCTCCGCCATGAGAGGTGAAAACAAGTACTTAATGCTTCTGCATGCGCTCACGTGTATGGTTGTGAGGTTGTGGAATGGGAATTTTGATTGATGTTTCTGATGAATTAAAAACATTTTCCAATTGCACTTCCACACATGACTCATGTTGTCCATATGCCTTATATCCAGTTCCTCCAGGTAGGGAAGTAGTCCTTGTTGATTATCCTGAGTTGTTACCAATTCTCTACTTCTTGAAAAATCTATCTCAAACACCGCCTCCACTCCTTCAGAATTCAACAACTTAAGTTTCTTGACATTACAAAGAGAGTGTATGAGATAGGATGGGAATACAACATTAGAAACGTGGTCACCAACTTTTGATGTTTCTTCATTTGATATAACATTTATCTGCACATATATCCCACCAAGAAATGTAATAAGAGACCACAATCAACTAAAACTAAATTGTGCTAATGATTTTGAATTTAATTCTGAGAATGATTATATTCTGAGAATGAATTTTAGAAATAGTTGGTTTTTTCCCATAAATAAATGAACTTTTAACAATTAACTATAACAAAATTATGACGAGAGAAGTGCAAACAAATCACGAAAAAGAACCACAAGCCATTAATTTTTTTTTCTTTTCCAAAAGGTTTTGAACCTTCCATTTCTAATTAACAAGAAAACTGTGTTTAAATAACAATAAAATATGAAAAGTTGCGATTGGTTCCCATGCAATAAACAAAATTTGGAAAAAGCATTTATGTTAGCTTTAAATATCCAAATTAATCAAGAAGTGCAACTCTTTTTAAAGAAGACTAGGAGTTAGTAATATAACTAATAACCTATATTAGTAACAGAAACCGTAATTAAACGTCATACCTCTTGCTCTTGGCTACTATCCACCAATCCATTGTTTCTCCCACTTTCACGGTGATAATTTATCCAAATCTCAATATGTGCCCCCAGATCAACATTGGTGGTGGTAGGCATGAATAGATTTCTAAAACTCTTACATTTTGTTATCTCTATGTATTCAATAGCTTGAAAGCCATGGATGAGGAGACGAGAGTTATCTGCACCTTTTACCCTCCACAACTCTCTTAATTTCCCTAATTGATACACTTCAATGCTTCTCAAGCTGCTGCTACTTCCTTCCTCGATATCAGCAACACGATCCAAGTCGATGTTGAATAACACTTCAACGGAACCACAATTCCTTACTTCAAGATGTTCAAGATGATGGAAGAACCGCATGGGATTGTATGGAAACAGATTCACAAGATTATCACAATTGGTCACTTCGATCTCTCTTAGCAAGGAAACTTTACCTTCCTCCCAACCTCTAAATTCACAAGGCCGTATTTCCTTCAAATTCTCCATATGACGAATCTGCAGTTTCTCCAACATAGGAATCACAACCTGCAAAAAATTAAGCTTTGTTCATCCATTAATTCTCCATCCATGCAATACATCATTTAATCATATTACAAATACTTTGTGTTGGGGAAAATTTGATTAGAGTGTGAATGTAACATTTTTTGAAACTTTATTTAAGATGTTTGTATTGTATTAACATAAAAAACATATTTACCTCTTCCTTCAAAAAACAAGATATTGCCAAACTATTATTAGGATAAATGCTTGTGAAATTTGGAAGGGTGCCAAGTCGCAACTCCATGAGTTGTGGTAGCTCAATTATGTTGACATTAAGGCACAAACCAATAGCTTTGGTAGCCAAATCAAAGATAAAAACTTCAACTTGGGGAATGCAATTGTCTCTTCTCCACCACTCGCAGTATGTATGATTTCTATCAAAGTTATAAGGATATTTCTGTTTGTATATTATAGTTGAGGGGCTTATTATGTAAATATTGTATTTAGAAGTTTCTTCTTTCTTTCTTTCTGTATAAGAGCTGTACGCAAACATTCACTTTAATTTTTAGAACGATTCATACTGGATTTCCATTCTCTCTGTACTTTCTTTACCTAAATTTGATCTTGATATCTCGATCATAAATTTGTTATGGTATCAGAGCGTTTCGATTCTTAAATTCCGCTGTAACAATGTCGAATAATAACCCTACCCCTAATCCCCTTGATCCGTTAGCCAATACATCCAATTCAACTCCGATTTTTAATTCTTCGAATTCTTTTACTTCTAATGCAAAATCAAATGATTCGAGCATGTTTCTTGTATCTGTTCCATTGTCTGGTAATGAGAATTACATGCAATGGAAATTTTCTATCCAATTGGCCTTGGGAGCAAAGCGCAAAGTTGGATTCATCGATGGAACATCGATTCAACCTGCAACTGATGGAAATGAGCTGGATGAATGGATCGGCAATGATTGTATGGTACGATCATGGATTTTAAATGCAATTTCGAAAGAGATTGTTGGTGCTTTCATATTTGCTACTACAGCTAGAGAATTGTGGCTTGAATTGGAAGAGCATTTCGGCGAAAGTAATGGACCTTTGATATATCAATTACAGAGACAGATTGCATCAATATCTCAAGGTGATGCGTCTCTTTCAAAGTATTATACGAAATTAAAACAATTATGGGATCAATTGAATTGCCTAATTGTCTTACCTCCTTGTAATTGTGGATCTGCTAAGGCTATAGCAGATCTCAATTCCTCCACTAAACTCATGCAATTCTTGATGGGTTTAAATGACACTTATGATAGTCTAAGGAATCAAATTCTGGTCCTGGATCCTTTACCAACTGTTCATAAGGCTTATTCAATGGCCTTAAGTGTAGAGAAACAAAGAGAAGTGCAGGTTAATTTTGCGGTTCCAAATGAAATGTCTGCAATGCTTGCAAGAACTGGAAATTCTAATCACAATAATGGAAAGAAACAATTTCAAAACAAAGGAAGAATTGATCAGAAAGGCAAAATTGGGGACAGATATTGTGATCACTGCAAAATTGGTGGACATACTAAGGATATTTGCTTCAAGATTCATGGATATCCAGACTGTATAAAGAACTCAAAGATAAGAAAAAGATGTCTGTTAACTCTAATTTTGCACACCTTGCAAATTCAGATGGCACACCTCTCAAATATGGTCAAGACAGTGATAATGATTCCATGAGTCAATTGTTCCAACAATTCAATCAGTTTATGAAGTCTCAGAAAAATGAAGGACAATTTGCAAACATGCTTCATTTTGATGACTTTGCAGGTATGAGTAATTCAAATCTCAAATCCTTAAGAAGTAATCAGTTTAATAGTACAGTTTGGATTCTTGATACTGGTGCCACTGCACACATGTGTGCAAATCTCAATTCCATGCCTAATTCTCAACCAATCAAAAATTATACTCCCATTTTTTTACCTGATGGTGCTATCAAAAGTGTCACTCATACTGGTACAATAGTATTAAATCACATATTAACACTTAAAAATGTACTTCATGTTCCAGGTTTTAAATGCAACCTGTTATCTGTCAAAGCTTTAGCAGTATCAGCTAATATTGCTTTCATTTTCTTTCCCACTCATTGCTTCTTGCAGGACCTTCAGAGTAAAAAGATCATTGCTCTTGGAAAGGTCATGGGAAAACTTTATGTGCTGGATAATATCAGTCTTAGCCCTTCTTTTGATTTTAATAAAATGTCTGGAACATTGAATTGTAATTCATACTCTATTTTCAGTTGTAATTCTGTCAATGGTGGACAAAAAGAAACTTTTATTCTTTGGCATAAAAGATTAGGGCATGTTTCACATTCTGTTCTAAATCATTTGAAGTTTGTTCCTTCAAAGAATACTCATAATTCTGTTCCTTGTATACCTTGCCATCAAGGTAAACAAAAGAGATTACCTTTTCCTCAGAGTCAATCTAATGCCAAAAAGATTTTTGAACTTATACATGTTGACTTATGGGGTCCATATAAATCAAAAACACTTACAGGAGCCTCTTATTTCCTTACCATAGTTGATGATTTTTCTAGGTCAACATGGACATTTCTTTTGGTTGATAAAACTCAGACTTTCTTGACTCTTTCAAATTTCTTGGCATATGTGGCTAACCAATTCCAAACTACTGTTAAAACTATTAGAACTGATAATGGGAGTGAATTTGTTAATTCAAATTGTTGCAAGCTGTTTAATGCTTCAGGGATAATACATCAGAAAACTGTCCCATACACGCCACAGCAGAATGGAAGAGTAGAGAGAAAACACCAACATCTTATTCAAATAGCTAGAACTTTAATGTTTCAAGCTCATTTACCAATCTACTTCTGGGGATATGCAGTGTTGATGGCTACTCACATCATAAATCTTTTGCCCACAAAAACAATTGATTGGAAGACACCCTATGAATGTTTATTCAATAAACCTCCTAACTACTCAGACTTGAAAGTTTTTGGGTGTTTATGCTTTGCCACTAACATAATACCACACAAGGCAAAATTTGAATCAAGGGCAATGGTTTGTTGTTTTCTTGGTTACAATTCAGGACAGAAAGCATACAGATTGTACGATATGAATGAAAAGAAAATCATTATGTCCAGGGATGTCATCTTTTATGAGCATATATTCCCATATTCAAAGAATAAGACACATATTTCTGATATACAAAATGTTTTACCAACTGTTGGTTTTGAAAATGATGATGATCATTTTGATATAGATCATAATGACTTTATCCCTACCAATGATTATAATTCTGATCAGATAGATGTGATGGAAGAAGTTTTTATTCAAGATGAACAACCTGCTCATGAACAAGACAATCAAGATATTTCAAGACCAAGAATGAGCACAAGAACTAAAAAGAATCCTTCATGGTACAAAGATTATGTGATGCATTGTGCTACTGATGATCACAAAGTGCTCACATCTCCACATTATCCTCCTACTTACCCTTATGTGGAATCTAATATTCTGACAGAAGAACACAAATGCTTTCTCACATCTGTTTCAAAGATTGCCGAACCAACATCTTATCAACAAGCTTGTGAGCATAATGAATGGATAGAGGCTATGAATAAAGAATTGGCAGCTCTAGAAGAAAACAATACATGGACAATTGTGCAATTGCCAAGTGATAAGAAGACAATTGGTTCAAAGTGGGTATACAAGGTGAAAATGAAACCAGATGGAACTGTGGAGAGGTATAAAGCACGACTAGTGGCAAAGGGGTATAATCAAACATATGGAGTAGATTATTTGGATAGTTTTTCTCCAGTTGCAAAGGTGGTTACTGTAAGAATTTTATTGTCTATTTCCACTTCAAATAGCTGGAATCTTCATCAATTAGATATCAATAATGCATTCTTGCATGGATATCTAAAAGAAGAAGTATATTTGTCTCCTCCACAAGGATACAAAAAGACTAAACCAGGTGAAGTTTGCAAACTGAACAAGTCCTTATATGGTTTAAAACAAGCTAGTAGGCAATGGAATTTGGAATTTTGCAACAAGTTATTGCAATTTGGCTTTACACAATCCCCTCATGATGATTGCTTATTCATAAAAGGAGAAGGAGAAAGTTTTATAGCCTTAATTGTGTATGTGGATGATGTATTGATCACAGGACCCAATGAAGAATTGATAAAAGGAGTGAAAGATTTTTTACACAAAGAATTTACTATCAAAGACTTGGGAAATGCCAATTATTTCTTGGGAATAGAATTGCTAAAGACTGAAAAAGGGTTGTTTGTTAATCAGAGGAAATATGTTTTGGATATTCTATCTGATGCAGGACTTACTGGTGTGAAACCTGCATCTACCCCTGTGATTAAGAACATGCAGTTATGCACAGATCAAGGAAATTTCTTACATGAACCAGAAAAATACAGAAGATTGGTTGGGAGGCTGCTTTACTTGAATTTCACAAGGCCTGATATAAGCTATGCTGTGCAACAATTAAGCCAATTTGTTCATAAACCAACTGATATACATTGGAAGGCTGCTGTTCAAGTTCTAAAATACTTAAAGGGATCTCCATCAAAAGGCTTATTTTTCTCAAAAAAAATCATCACCTATCACTATTACAGCATATAGTGATTCAGATTGGGCGACATGTAAAGATACAAGAAGATCTTTAACTGGATATTGTATATTTTTAGGATCATC
The DNA here is from genome assembly GCA_023525715.1 of Cichorium intybus. Taxonomy (NCBI): domain Eukaryota; kingdom Viridiplantae; phylum Streptophyta; class Magnoliopsida; order Asterales; family Asteraceae; genus Cichorium; species Cichorium intybus. The sequence continues at coordinate 90,397,327 of CM042014.1, read as the reverse complement.
AATGATATCTTGGAAGACTAAAAAGCAGAAAACAGTTTCAAGGTCATCTTGTGAGGCTGAGTACAGAAGTTTGGCTTCAACAGTATGTGAATTACTTTGGATTAGTTACATACTCAGAGATTTAAAAATAAAGATGAAAATTCCTATTTCTTTATGGTGTGACAACAAGGCAGCCATTCATATCACAGAAAATCCTATTTTCCATGAAAGAACCAAACATCTTGATATAGATTGTCACTTGGTTAGAGATCAATACAAATTGGGATTTATTGCCCCTAAATACATACCAACAAAATATCAATTAGCTGATTTCTTTACAAAGGGATTAAGTGGTCCTCATTTTCATTTTCTTCTATCCAAGTTACACCTTGAAGACATACATCAATGTCCAACTTGAGGGGAGGATATCAAAGTTATAAGGATATTTCTGTTTGTATATTATAGTTGAGGGGCTTATTATGTAAATATTGTATTTAGAAGTTTCTTCTTTCTTTCTTTCTGTATAAGAGCTGTACGCAAACATTCACTTTAATTTTTAGAACGATTCATACTGGATTTCCATTCTCTCTGTACTTTCTTTACCTAAATTTGATCTTGATATCTCGATCATAAATTTGTTAATTTCTTCCATTTTCTCGCATGAGCAAACTTCAAGATGCTCAAGATTTTTCAAATCTTTTGCAATGCCAAGTGTAAAAAGGTATCTCAATTCTGCACACTCCGTAATGACAAGGACTCTTAAATTGTAGAATGAAGAGAATCCAGGAGGATGTAAGGACCTCACCTTAACATCTCCAAGATCGTTCATATCATCCACACTTAAACAAAGCACCTCTGTTTTCTCAAACAACTCATTCATCCTAGATTTCAATAGTTCACCTTTGCTGGTGACCAACTTCAGTGTGTTTTCGAATGATTTCTTGCCCTCCTTTAATGCTCCTTTCAAAGAACGTCCCACCGAGATCTTGAACTTTTCAAGAGTCTCAAACGACATATTCTTTGGTTGAGCATTGTTTTGAAAGAATTCGAATTCTAGTACAGAAACATTTTTTAAACGTTCTGCCAATTCACTGTAGTTATCATCCCTGAAACTAATGGCCTTTCGCTCATCACTTTTCACAAAAAATGAATCCCGATCATCAACTCTCATATACAACTCTTCAAGGTTGACAAGGTTTCTTAAGACCCCATTATCTATAAGCAGACCAGCACAGTTTGTCGCATCCAGTAGCCTAAGCTTCTTCAAATTTCCGATTGTGGAAGGTAGCCGTTTAATGGCAGAATTAGCAACACTGAGCACTTCTAGATTCAGAAGATTTCCAATAGAGGAGCAATCAAACATCAACGAGCAATGATGGAGATGTAGCACTCGAACGGAAGAGCATTGGAGTGATGTGGGAAGCAATAGATGCTTCATGTTATCATATGATATGATCTGAAGATTTTCCATTTCTGTGTAGAAGTCTCCAGGAAACCTCAGCGACTCGTCTCCATCCATTAGTTTCACAAATGAGATGTTTGGAAACCTGAGGTCAGTAGGAAACTCAGACATACCTTTGCAAGTTAATGAAAGAGTTTTGCAAAAGTTGCTTATATCATTTGCAGGCCAGCCTGACATGCTACCATGGTTGACAATCGAAGCATGCTCGGCTTTGGAAATCATGTTGAAAACAAAAGCATGCACCAGATTGTGCATCTTGACACAACTAACATCATCACTTTTGATCAACAAGTTGATATGCATGAGCCGTTCAATGCACCAGTCCAGCCTAGTTCTCGCATATCTCAAAGTAGACACCCTGTTAAATATTTTTAATCCCCATCCATACCTCACCAAGTCTTCGGTAGGAATATCAAAGTCTTCCGGATACACACCACAAAGCAACAAAATGGATCGAGTCTCGTCGTCTTGGATATGGTCATAGCTTAATCTAAAAATGTCAACCATAACCCCGTATATACCATTTTGCACAAAACGAGAAAGTGCATCCTTCCATGCATCCTTGCTTCCATATCTAAGAGTATTTGCCATAAGTTTGATGGCAAGGGGTAAACCGCAACACTTCCTTACAATATCTTCTCCTATCTTATTGAGCTCGGGATCAATATCATCAGAAATTGCTGCATTTTGGCGGAACAAGTTTTGTGCTTCTGCTTCTTTTAACATGTTCAACTTGAGAATTGAACCATCTTCAACTCCCATCATAGTGCAGACATAACGGTCTCGTGATGTCAACAAGACCTTGAAGTCAATGCCTCCATCTCGCAAAGGACTTAAACCAATTTCATGCAGATCAACAGGCTCCCATACATCATCAAGAATTACCAGGAATTTCATCTTACCTCCATTAGAGAGAGCCTCAAACTTTGAACGAAGCCTGTTAGCTCTTGTAGCTATAGTTGATTCTTTTAGATGTATGCCAAGGTAATTTGCAACAGCTTCCTGAATAGCCATGCAGTTAATCTCTACCCCTATAACTGCTTTGACAATAAAATCGAACATACTCTTTTCCTCCACCACAGATTTTAACCTTTCCATCATTACGGTCTTCCCCACTCCACCCATCCCCCATAACGCTATCATGTGGGATGGGTGGTTTGGTTCAAGAGCTTTTAGTGCTTTCATAAAGGTCTGCTCTCTTGACGGGAAATCATCATGATAACTTGATTCGGTAATGTTGGGCGTGTTAACTTTTCCCAGAGGAACTCGGCTATCCGTCCAAGTAATCATAGATAGTCTTGTTAGGAGACTTTCAATCTCCTCACCTATCTTGAATGCTTTCCTTCCGATCTTACGCCTATTCAGGAGATTTAGAGAACTGCCGACATCACTAGGAAAGCTAACCACCTTTGCATTGACGTTGTCTACTCCAATTAACCAATTCGTGACACCGTATGGAACCTCAAGATTGCTTCTTGTGTTCCGATCTAAGTGCTCTTGTACACTGATTCTTGCACTATCCAACTGCATCATTTTTATACGCATCTCCCTCATATATTTTGGTGCAGAAACGAAATAGCTATCCATTGCTCAATATTTTTAGCCTGGCAGCCCCTACATATAGTAGCCAACAGGTTACCAAAGGAAATTCAATGAAAATCTATAATCAAGCAATTACACCGATGAGGTAATCTGTAGAAAGAGTTCAAGTCATAATCTAAAAATGAATTTTAAGATAAAATTTCTCCATTTTAAACATGATAGCAGCCAAAATCAATGAAATGGTTTTCCACTCGTTGATTATAAAACAGTAAAAATACTATTAACTTTTGACCATTTTATACATGATTATGGTGATAGAAATCAAGAAAATGATTTTTCAATGATTAATTATAAAGGACACCAAAATATAATTATGTTTTGCGGGGTTACTCATTCTGTTTCAACCTTGCTTTCGCTTAAAAAAATTTAAATCCATTTATTTGGAATGATATCTAAGCGTTTTGTCTAAGATCCGAGCGTTTCCAGCCAGATACCAGTGTTTGTGTGATTAAAAGAAGATTAATCTTAAAACAGAGATGAATAAACATGTTTAATATTTATATAAAAATGAAAATTAATGAAATTGTAATAATCCCCATCGACGCTTGAAAATGTTTTTGTCATGAACCATTTCCCAGTCCATGTTTATTATAACCAAAATAAGAGGAAAGCAAAAGAGAAGTTAGGTTAATTGCAAAGGATGATATCAAATTTGTCTTAAAATTTTAAGGATCAAATTAGAGAAATTAAATTTATAGTCACCAAGCTTAAGACGAGAATCAGAACCAACTTGTTGATATTAGCTCAGTGTTCAAACTTCAGATATGAAATTAGAAAATTTAAAAAGAAAAAAAAAAAAGGGAACATAGAATTAAACCCTTTTTTAAGATCTCTCTCATCATCTGGGTTATATTTTAAAAACACAAATTATATATCAAACTTCAAAGATCCAAGACACTATTTGTAAATAAGCGCATAACAATCAGTTAAAAACCAGACTAATGATAACGAAAATCATATGCTACTACAGGATATTAAACTGAAAGTACATACAGATACTTGAGAGCTTGGATCGACTGAGGTGTTGAAATGTGCCGTTTACATTGGCGTCCTTGATTTTTTAACCAACGCTATGACTGACCTTCACTTTGCTTTTTGGGTCGCCCCCAGCTGTCCTTACTTTTTGTGGTAATAAGTGGATGATAAATCAAGGGTGAAGCGAATCTATACATCCGTAATTTGAGTTTTTTTTTTTTTTTCATTTTGTTTGTCTGTATTTTTTTTTTTTATAGATAGTAATTATTTTTTTATTATAATAACAATTATTATTATTATAATAAAAACAATAATAATGAATTTAGTTTTTATAAATTTTACGTTTTAGTAACAATATATAATAATTTTTTAAAAGTAATTACGACACAAGGAATATCATTTATAATTTTATAAAATTATGTCAAAACAGTTGTGTTAAATTCGAACAAATGCATATAAATAACACTATAAATAATAATAATAAAGCAAAGTTTGTCTTTATTAACTCATAACTACGACGCAATTGACTAGGGCTGACAAATATGTACCACCGAAACCAACCGACATGCTACCAACCGAACCAATAAAATTGGTAGTCAATATGTTTGGTAGCGAACATGTTTTGTTGGTGGTATCATACCAATTAAGTAATCATAGTACGGTAATGGTATAAAATCTAAGATACCTACGCTAGTACAGTACCAACAAATTCATATATATATATATATATATATATATATATATATATATATATATATATATATATATATATATATATATATATATATATATATATATATATATATATATATATATATATATATATATATATATGTATGTATGTATATATATACATATATATATATATATATGTATATATATATATATATATATATATATATATATATATATATATATAGAGAGAGAGTGTGTGTGTGTGTGTGTGTGTGAGAGAGAGTTAGGATCAAATGTGGATTGCAAGTATGGTGTGAATGTATGAGCAAATATGGAGCGTCCGATTGAAATGATCTACGGTCTTAGATTCAGGGGCTTCAACATAAATATATAAAACTTAATTAATCAGTTTTTACAATTAAACCCCTGAAAATGGTATTTTAGTCTATTAATCAAGAATTAAAAAAGGAAGTTCACTTATTATCTCCTAATTTGGTGGGATTTTATTAAATAATTAATTGACAAATCATACTAATTTAAAAAAAGTAAAAAAAATCATATCACGATGAACAAATATCGTCATTCGTTTATTTCTTAAAAAACACGATTTATTCTTAAAGAATTTTAGAAGCATTCTTATAACATAAAACAACAATTTTTATAACATAAACAACAATATATATAATATTCTTGAAGAATGTACACAACATTTTATACAGAAATATACAATATTCTTAAAGAATATACACAACATTCTATATTTAAATCTAAGAATATATATAACATATTTGAACCACTGGAATCCCTTTTTTCAGTCTTCATTCTTAAAGAATGTTCTGGTTTGAGCCATTCATTCTTATAGAATAGCTTTAACATATATTGGTTCTAGTCTTCATTCTTAAAGAATTTTCTAGTATTTCAAAGACCACCTGAGAATTTATCCAAAGAAAGGAAGATTTCAAAGTATTTCATCTCAAGAAAGGAAATCAAAAACTCATAAACACCGATTTGTTAATTTAGAAATATCTTAATGAAAATGCACTAAGAGGTCTCCTACCTCAGCCAATGGATCATCATATCTGTAATCACAAAATGACTATCAAATAAGAATGAATTCTCTACGAAAACATATTCCAATATCAATTACTTTCACATAACCAATAAACTAAATAAAATCTTACAAAAATTACATTGTATAATTCGATGAAATCACAAGAAAGCCATGAAATCAAGGTTTAAAATAAAAAGTTAGGTAAACTAGGTCTAGGACTACGTATAATCATTAACAACATTGCAGGCTACACCATGAAGCAAATACAGATACCCAAAAGACAAGAATTCAACTTACATAGTCGAATGATACTGAACGTGCCATATAGTTCCAAATTCATTAGCAACCCCTACAATAATACCCAAAAAAAACACCAAAATCATGTTGTAAAAAATATACAAATATAAACATAAAGGAAAAACAATATATGAAATTATCAAATGTTGGAAAAGGTTACATCCAAAAAAAAATCTGTGATGGTTGTAATGGCCGAAGATATTTGAGAATATTCACAATCAAGATGAATTTATTTTGAGAATATTCACAAAAGCCATTAACGGGGATATGAGTTTGTGGATAGCCTACAAAAAACAGAAAAAACAATCTGAAAGCATAAGCTGATTTGTTCAACTTTAGAACAGTCGGTGATCCTAACTTATAGCCAACTGACAAAAATTACCACAAAAATCCAAATTCACGGAAAGAAAAAATATACCAAAGATGAAGCTTACCGAACTGGCGTGAGAACATAATGGGAAAAAAGTTCAGATCTTCAATTACCTCTTATCTTCATCCCAGAAAACCCTTAGACGTTACCGAGTTTGCACTTACGGGAACTTTATCCTCTTGCTATCATTGTCTGTAAACTCACTATCACCAAAGCCCAAATCATTTCCCAACTTTATCCTCTTGCAAGAATGTTCCCGTCACGAAACCGGAAATTGCAATGTTCGTGTCAACAATGGAGGAATCAGATTTTGACAAGGCTGATGGAATCGATCGGACCAGAAAGAGCATTGTTTGGAATCGATGATTAGGGTTCCAAAGTTGGACGAATTCGATTAATCAGATGCGATAATGTTATCCAATCAACGAATTCAACTAAGCAGATGAGTACAGATGGAGACGACAACCGTGATTAGGGTTCCGAAGTTAGACCCTTGATTGCAAGAATATACTCATCGATGGTATAAGGAGGCAATGAATGAACTTTGATTCAACGTCCGTATAAGAAGAGAAGTAAGAGAGAGAATAAAACAACCTAGGAGATAATTAGGCAATGTTTCCTAAAGTTTTCCACGTAAATCCTTGTGTCTCCATTTTATCTTTATTGTCTTATATTTAGTGTTTGGTTACGCTTAATTTAATTTCGTTCCGCATTCGACTAATATTGCGCTTTAGTGCCTGGATCCTTGGGGCGTGTTTTTACACACGTTTTACAACAACAAATTATACATGTAATGGCTGTTTGATTTGCCTCTTACTGGTCAGTAAGAGGTCAGTCCGAGTCAGACCGTTTGATAACCTCAAAATTTACATCTGACTCGGTCCTAAACCCTTAAATTTACCTCTTACCCGGTCAGCTCTAGGATAAGTCTAACTGTCTGACCTAGTCAGATCTTACTCAATCAGCAAGTATCAAACAGCCCCGTAGTGAATTTTAGGGGCTGTTTGATTTGCCTTTTGCTGGTCAGTAAGAGGTCACGTCTGACTCGGTCAGAGTCAAACCGTTTGATAATCCCAAAGTTCACCTCTAACTCGGTCCTAAACCTTAAACTTTACCTCTTACCCGCCAGCTTCAGGATGAGTCGACTGACAGTCGAGACTGTCCAGTCAGTTCTTACTCAATCAGCAAGTGTCAAACAGCCTCTTATTTATATTTATTTTTATTATTATTCTCCAGCTTTTAAGTATTGAAAAACCCTGGACCTTGATTATGGATGATGCATTAGCAAACTCTTTCATTGCTCCTTCTTGGGATGACATAAAAGACGACCATCAGTTAACAAGTAAGTTTTTTATCCTAATTCACGCGGTTTATTCTGTAAAAAAAACAGACATTAATTTTTTTTTTTTTTGTTATTAAATCATAATATTTTGAAAATCATTTTTGCAGTTGAGGAATATGAGAGAAGTTGGGAACAGAATGAAGAGTTGGGTTTGAATGATATGGACACGTCTACAGCTGATGCTGCTTATAACTCTACAAATGCGACATGATGAAAATGGTTTCCATTATTTTATTTTATTTTATTTTCTAATGTTAGTTTGTACCATTTTGTATTGAATATTTAATTTAATATTTAGTGCCCTCATGTGAGTGCCTATTGAGTCATTTATGGTTTCTTGGTTGTTTCAAGTGGGCCTATGGCTGGCTTGTAAGAATGTGCTTCACATATTTTTCTTGAAAATATATTGATAGTTGATATGGTTTTGATGAACGTATTTGCTACGAGTAGATATAATGGTAGTTGAAATTTCACATGCTGAATTTTATGGTTATTACTATATTCTAAAAAATCTCAAAACTTGTTGATATTTAGAGGAAATGTTGTGACAATTACCAAGTTAGATGAGTATTATGGCTATAATTAGGGATGAGAATCGGTCCGGACCTGGACCGAACCAGACCGAGAACCGAAGAACCGAGAACCGATTTCATAGGAAACGAAGAACCGGGAACCAAACTGAATATCCCGGTTCCGGTTCCTAACCGGTTCGGTTCTAGTCCGGTTTCGGTTCAGGTTTGGTTATACAAGTAGTGTGCTATTACGAAATGTGTTCGGTTCCGGATCCGGTCCGAACCGGACCGAGAACCGAAGAACCGAGAACCGTTTTTGTGGGAAATGGAGAACCGAGAACCGAACCGAATACAAGGTTCCGGTTCCTATTCGGTTTCGGTTCCGGTCCGGTCCGGTTCTCCGGGTCAAAAGCTCATCCCTAGCTATAATCGGTATGATATAATCATTGAAAATGTGTTTTAAATAGAATGATTAATAGGCATGATTTACGTCTATTTAAGTCTCATTTTGTCTTATCTACATAAATGGCATTTACTATTTATAGAGATGTCATATCTTTATTGTGTAGATTTTATTCATTATGTTAGATTGTTTTATGGAAATTCATCCCAATCACCACATGTGATAAGAGAGTAGTATATATTGACCACATATGTTCGAATTTCTTGAGACGACCATCTTCTTCGAAGTTCTTACATTTTCGAATTGGAAATTGTATTTGTGAATACCGTTGCTGACATTTTAGAACTGAAAGAATTTTTTGATCTTTTTTTTTTTTTGACATAAAGCAGATATGAAATTTCGAACGTTTTCAAAAATGTTTTATCTACTTCGAAATTCAAACAAGTTATGTATAGTTTGAATTCCATGTTATCAAACTACAAATTTGCTAGAAAACTTAGAAAACCCCATAAAATGGCGTCACCATGGGTAATATTTTGAGGTGCTTTGCATATGAAAGGTACTTGGCAAATAATCAATGACATTATGCAATATGTAACTGCATATGTAACATCAGAATGGATGGAGTATGGTATAGATTTGTCCACATATATGAAGTATGTTGATTTGGTTCAAACTATGGCTAGCAAAGTTCATGTAACAAAAATGTAGATAAGTTTATATTACCATCCTCATTGAATACATAATGTAATCTTTAGTTGACGGTAATGACGTGACTCTTGTGGGTGTTGCTTGTTCATTGTCTCCATGGATGACACCTTTTTATTTGGTTGTACCAATGTCCAAAATAAATTATGTATTGCAAATAGATCAACTGGTAGGACTAGATCAGGTGGTAATCGCTCGGGATGGAAATCGGTCGATTGGAAATAATTATGGTGTCAGAAGCCATTAAGTGGATAATATGCTAATTGCAGAAATCGGGCACATCAAGAATAAGGTTGTTATGTACCAAACATTTGTGAGGGATAGTCAGTATGTTCCTCCAGTGTGATACGAAGGGGACCTAGTCAGTGTGCTCTTCCTATGTACCAAACACAACAATTTACTGTAAATTCTAATGTTGTAAATTGTAATGGAACAGAAGGGAAAGCTGGTCAACACTTATGGGTGCGAGATAAAAGGAGTAGCTACATGTAAGGAAAATAGATGGGACTCATGAATATGCGTAATTGTTGTTGTTGCTTAATAACTTCAACCCTAGAACCACATGGGGAGCCATTGAGCCAAAATTCGGAACAATTTGATGATCTATATGATTTTGAGGTTAATATGGATGGCAGTAGACTAACACCATCATTTGGGGTATGTCTTCCCCCATTACGCATCTAGCTCCTAATTTTACAAAAGAACCATAAGTGCACTCAAACCAACACCTAATGAAGTCATGAAATCTACAACAAGCAGGTTTGAGGCTAAATGTCGTGAAAAAGATTGTTAGCGGAGGATTAGGGTTATATTAGCTAAACTAGGTTATAAACTCGTGATAATCACGGATTGACAACTTCAAACTTTTTTACGTAACAAGGAATTTTACTTTGTTATAAATTGGGCTTATTACTTATAAAAGCAATTACATAAATTGCTAGCTAACTTTTATTCAACTTGCTACTTCCACATTAAAAAATTAACATAAATAATTAATTGTTTATTTTAAAGTAACGTTAAATAATTTGATTCAACTTGTATTACATGTTGAATTAAATTAATCTGAAAATTAGGTCCGTCTTTAAAAGCACTCTAACATAAATGGTTCTTGATTTGAAGAATTTGGATAAAAAATGATTAGTATGAAGCAGTTTTCATTTTCAAATAATTTGTATGGGAAATTTACAATTTCAGTTATAATTAACATTTTCGATTAATTTTGTTTCATATAAATAAATAAATAAATATTATTTTAAATTTTAATTTTGATATTGTTTGTTGGAATTTTAAATTTAATCTCTTTTGAGTCGTTTGGTACATGTTTTGCTCCTTGAATGCTTAATCGGAAAACCTCACTGTTATTAGATTACTAATTATTAGAAATCAAATATTCCATCTTTAATAATTCTCATTTCAATTAACATACCTTTTTAATTATTAATAAATATCATATTTTAGACCACAAAGAACTAATCCGTTAATACATTATCTGTTTATTTCCCATATAGCGTAATAATAATAGTAATTTGACATGATTAAAAACTTTTAAATGCTACACTTTTGTTATTTGTAGTGGAAGAAAACGGATTAAATTTATGTAATCAAAGTGAAATTCAGCATTATTGCTTTACTGCTTCAGCGCTTCAAGCAACTATAAAGTACTTAATATTTTTCATAAAATTCTCAATAATAATTATGCAAATAAAAAAGTTGGTTACATTAAAACATTATGCACCTCTACCATTTTATGTCGCATATTACTCTAACATAATGTATATAGAATGAATAAAGAGAGAAACAAAAGAAGAATGATATAATAAGCCGGTGTTTATCCTACTCTTTTAAACTTGTTCATCCCATAAAAACCATACCACTTAGAGGTACGCATTAAAATCTTATATTATCATAATATATATGAAGTAAAATAAGAGTTTTTACTTTCAAGCCATCAATTAGGGAAACATTTGTAAAGAATGGTAAGATATCTTCATATATTAATAGACAATCAGTTTATCTTAGAAATGTTATTTCCTTCCTAATGTTCTCTTTTTGTACCCTTTTCTTGTTAATAACACGTTGCCAACCGAAAGCCAAAGCTTCTTTCTTAAATCTTTATCATCCTCCAAGTTGTCTGTTTCACAAAGACAAACAAAAACACAAACAAACACAGACTGTCGCATACATAAAATTTTAATTAAAATTTGGTTTCTATTTTATCTATATATCTTACCCTTCTTAACATGTCTGAAAATCAAAAAACATTGAATTCTAGGAAGCACTTCTAACAAATTGCACAAGGTTTTAAAAGAGCCCATAATAATTGAAATAATTTTTTTGTTAGTTTGAAATAAAATTACATGTTTATTATTTATGTTGATTGTTACTATTCATGTTAATTAATTTCATATTTGCTTACTTAGTTAACTTCAATAGCTTCAGGGATAATGGTAAAAAAAAACATGGGTTAAAAATAAAAGAAACTCACCAACTTGATTTGATGTTGTTGCTTTTGATTTTTAATCATGTTCAAGTGCAGGCTCCGGAATCTAAAACCACAAAAACAATCAAAATGGCCTTGTTTTTTTTCCCGCAGCAGGTCAAGTACCAGAATGCACTAAAATACAAACAAAAGCAATGTGAAATTAGATTAACCAAACTTCTATGTACAACGCAAAAATAAATTATTAAAAAGTAAATTAGATAACCAAACTTGTATGTACAACACAAATTAGATAACCAGAATGTACTAAATACAAACAAAAGCAATGTGAAAGCCCAACCATACAATTGAGAAACATAAATTCATTTTGATTGACTATCTAACTTTCTTTTCTTCTACTTTCAAATATACACCAAATATTCGTGTATGGTTAAAAGAAGTATCTCCAACACTACAGAATTCATGTGTACTTCATAAACATAAAAAAAAATGAACACAAAATTAAATTATTAAGAAGTAATTCACATAAAATTTAAAACTTGCAAGTAAATGGTAAAGTTACCTTGTGGGCATAAGTGCACATCTTCAACTGTATTTCTTCCGGTATATTAGGAATAGCAAATAAAAAATATAGGATGCAATATCTGAGCGATTAAAACCTACTATATGCATATAGTAACTTGTTTATTTTGAGCGATGATAGAGATGCTATTATAATATGAGGTCAAATTCATAACAAAAAACAAAATTATGCTACAAAAAATGTCATTCTCTAGTTATAATTACGAGAGATCAGACTTCAAATTAGCATGAACAACACTAATTACCATGATGCCTAATAACTTTTCCCCAAACAACACGAGAATAAAGAGGAAGCATACAAACCAGAAATAAATAAAAACCCAAGATTCATCAAATTTTGACTTTAAAAGTCAGACCAACACCAAGATCATAAACAATAATCCTATATCTATCTATCTATCTTCTATAATAAAACAAAGTTAAAATGTCACTTGGCATGTTTTTAATATGCCATTTTGCCACATGGCAGCATATAATTCAAAACTGAAATGTTTTCCCGCCCATTTATTTTCTTCTTCGGAGATTTGATCAATTTAATGATATAATCCCATTAATTCAGAGATCAAATTATTCAATTTGCCCCTCTCTATTCAATGTATCCCACAAAATCAGGGATCATCGCCATCCTCCGCAATTCTATCTCCCTCCCTCTTTTCTTCAAAACCTAGATCTAAAATGCACCACCTCTACTCTCAAGCCGTTTTACACCATCACTGATGGATTTGCTGATATAGGCGGCCGCTGTGTTTCCTCTTTTTCTTTTTCCCTTCTTTTCCCGTTAAGTAGAAACTGCTAATTGAGAAGACGAGAGTTACGGGATTCAAATCTCACATCCCCCTATGTCGCCCACCCAGTATGTATTGCCTCTTTCATGTATCCGCCCTCATGTAGGGTTTTTATTTGTTTTGATTTATGTGTCATTTCATTGCAACTCGAAGGTGTGTCAAGAGTTACAGAAATGGTGATTTTACCGGGTCAAATGATCCTACAATCCGTAAAGTATTTCAGGTGGGAAAAGCATTGTTTTCTAGTTTCCTTTTTACTGTTTATGCAAAGGTAAATATGATCATAAACCATGTAACCAGCAACTATTCTCCACCATGTTTCTGGTTCCTTGATTTAGGTTTTCATTTTCTTCTTTTTCTAAAAATCAAGAAAACTACTTGAATTAATTAAATCCAACTTTAATTTGAAGGCGTTCAATTATAAAATTCCGAAAACTCCTTTGTTATTGTACAACGAATAACCAAAAATGATACTCTGTTTTGCCGTTATTAACCTTAATCTTATGCTGTTTTTTTGTATAGCGAACAGATTAAAATCCCCATCGGTAAACCCATGATTTATCTAAAAGGAGATGGTAAAAGAAAAACCATCGTTGTTTGGAGCTCCCATAAATCCATTGAAACCGACGCCACTTTCACTTTTGAAGCTGATGAGGTGGTCGTGAATAGCATAACTTTCATTGTATGTACAAGATCCTTTCATTAACGCCCATTAAATTTATTTGCGGACATATGTGAAATGACGAAGTAACAATTCATTTGATCATATCATGCACTAGTAGCAAAGATATCCGGTGACAAATCAGCCTTTTACCGCTGTGGATTTATGGGTGTTCAAGACACATTGTGGGATGTTGCTGGTAGACATTACTTCAAATTGTGTTCCATTAGAGGTGCCTTTGATTTCATCATGGGCTCCGGTCAATCTATATATGAGGTAAAATATAAAACCATATGTTTATGCATGTGTTTGTAAATGTTGTTAGGATATTACTATATTCTGTTAGTTCTGGTAGCAATAGGAACACCAAAGAATGACAAAAATGTGCCAAATAGCAACTTGCTTAATTAAAATCTTTCACCATTCAACACACTACATTTTTTTACTAAGCTGGGTACAGCCAACTTATATTTTTACCATTATAAACAATTTGTAACCCAAAGTGGTTACCCACTTACCCGTCACCATTTAGTTAGTTGTCAAGTTTTCTTCTTCTACTTTTTTTGTTGCTTATGTGTATGTCAAGTAAACTAAGCATGACACATATATAAGTGACCCTTTTGTGTGGGTGACCTGGTTTTTCTCTAACATTTAGAATTTTTAGTTGCTCTTTGCATTCATGATGCAATATATTCATATTTAGCTTATTTGGTAATTGGCATCCACCTAAGAGAAAAAACTTATAACAACTCTATTGGAAACCCCAAAATCACGGGTTAATCATACATTTGTTTTCTTCTTTTATAGTGGAGACCCCAAATCATGGGTCAATGTTTTCCTTTTTAGTGTCATTGACTTCCTTTAATTATTGTTTTTATCTTTTGTTTCATATCTCCTGTTATATATGTATTGCGTTTTTGTTAATAGAGAATTGAACATTTTGGCACCAATCTCTTTATGGTATCAGAGCATACCGATCCAAACACCAAACACAAACCATAATCGTTTTCAAATGGCAGGAGACGATGCAAAGAAGAGCAAAGATGAAGGAGACACAATCGACCACAACTCTCCTTTTTATCTACACGCTTCCGACTATCCAAAGCAGATGCACGTGAACGACGTGCTCGCCGACAAGAACTACAGTGATTGGGAGCAGGAAATGATGAATTTTCTGTTCGCCAAAAACAAAACCGGTTTCATCGATGGCTCGATCATGATGCCAGAGATAGAATCGGACAAATACTTACCTTGGATGCGTTGCGATGCAATGATCAAAGGCTGGTTAACCACAGCCATGGAGAAAGAGATTCGCAATAGTGTGAAATTCGCCAAAACATCGTCCGAGATCTGGAAGGATTTGAAGGAGCGGTTTGGAAAAGAAAGTGCCCCCAAGGCGTATGAACTGAAGCAATCGCTAAATGGAACTCGGCAAGATGGTACCACGGTTTCTGCTTATTACACGAGACTATGGGTCTTGTGGGATGAGATGGAATCCATTTTACCCACTCCTCGGTGCACATGCGATGGATGTAAATGTGGGCTCGGAAAGAAACTAACGGAGCTGAAAGAAAAGGAAAGAACTTACGAGTTCTTGATGGGACTTGATGATCAATTCGGTGTCATTAAGACTCAAATATTGGCTATGAAACCAACGCCACAACTAAGTACCGTGTATCACTTAGTAGCAGAAGACGAACAACAACGTACCATCGCTGCCTCAAAGCGATCGGTCCGTGAAACTGCTGCCTTCCAGGCAAGTTTTCAAGGACGGCGAGAACAGACGCGAAACCAACAAGAAAAGTGGTGGACGAAAACTGATAAGGATTCTCAAGTCGACAAAACCGCACACTGCAGTCATTGTGGAAAAGATGGGCACGACAAAGATGGGTGTTTTAAAAGAATTGGTTACCCGGAATGGTGGCCGGGAAAAGGAAAAAGAGACAAACCAAAGCCAAGGGCTGCAATGGTGGAAATGAAACCGTGTCCTATACCGGGCATGACGGAGGAGCAATACGCAAGTTTTTTGAAGTTATTTGGAGGAAGCCGGGAGGAACCTATTGTGGCTAATATGGCAGGTAGATCAAGGGTCGATAACGATTGGGTTGTGGACTCGGGTGCGACCGAACACATAACCCACCAAGAACACTTGCTTAAAAACTTAACCATGAACGTGTCTGAAAGACCTGTTACTATCCCGAATGGGGAATCAATCCCTGTTGAAGGGAAAGGAGATTTGTCACTCCAGAAAGGATTAAATGTTAAAGGAGTTCTTTTAGTGCCAAACTTCACATGCAATCTCTTATCCGTGCGAAGATTAACTAATGACCTTAATTGTGCAGTGACATTTTTTCCCGACTTCTTTGCATTGCAGGATCTGAAGACGGGGAGCTTGATTGGAGCGGGTAATCGTCATGGTGGTCTCTATCGAATGGGGGGAATAAAAGAAGAAAGGCAAGGGATGATGGTGACGGTTGACTCATGGCACAAACGACTTGGACATGCCTCCAACGTGAAGTTATCTCATGTTAATTTTCTTAAAGGTGTTTCTTTGAATTTTAAAAATAAAGCTTGTGACTCATGCAACAAGGCCAAACTCACTCGATTACCATTTCCCGTTAGTTGCATTAAAACTAGTAATTGTTTTGATTTGATCCATTGTGATGTTTGGGGAAAATATAGGAGACCTTCTTTTATGGGGGCAAATTATTTTCTAACGATTGTCGATGACTATAGTAGAGCGGTATGGGTTTATTTACTTAAACACAAACACGAAGCAAGCACTTGCTTAATTGATTTTCATAATATGGTCAAAACACAATTCGGAAAAGTTATTAAGAGGATTAGGTGTGACAACGGTGGGGAATTCGTGTCGAATTATATGAACCAATTTTACAAGGAACAAGGAATCATCCTCAAAACTACTTGCCCTCATACCCCACAACAACATGGGGTCGTTGAGCGAAAGCATAGGCATCTTCTAGAGATTGCACGGGCCTTGCGGTTTGAAGCTAGCCTCCCTTCAACTTTTTGGGGGGAGTGTGTTCTAACGGCAACGTACATAGTGAACCGGTTACCGTCCAAGGTCATAAATGACAAGACTCCATACGAAATTATATTCGGAAGTCTCCCCGAATACGATCATATGCGGGTCTTTGGTTGTTTGGCCTACTACAAAAATACCGAAACTAACGGGGATAAGTTCGAACCGAGAGGAAAACCGGGAGTATTCTTAGGCTACCCTCCCGGCAAAAGGGGATATAAAATTTACGACCTTGAGCAAAGAAAAATGATGATAACGAGAGATGTTAGATTCATCGAAGATGCTTTTCCTTTTTCAAAGGTGGAATCGAAAGATGTTGAACAAGAAATTTTTGAACATTTGAACCCAATCTCTCAATGTCACGAATTTCATGAAGAACCCACCATAAATACAGAGACAGGGGGAGTTCCCATGCAAACCAATGAAGTTGAGCAAAATGAAAATGTACATGAAGAGCCCATCGAAAATGTTGAAATAAGGGGAGTTTCCATGCAACCCAATGAAGTCGAGCAAACTGAAAATATGGAAGACACTTTGGGAAACCAATTAGAAAAATGAATTGAAGAAAATGAAAGAACACAATATGGCAATAATTTTGAAGAAGTTGATATGGGACCACATGTGGGGATACCCACCATTCAACAGGAAGTTAAAGAAGGGAGACAGAAAAGACAAAAAATGCAACCAAAACATTTGAGTAATTATCAAGTTAAGCTCCCCCCTTCGATCGATCACACGCTACCCGCCTCCAATCAAGAGTCCTCGACGGTACATCCTTTATCCCATTACGTTTCTTATAATCATTTCTCTAACACTCACAAAGCATTCTTATCCGCCATCAGTAATCATGATGAGCCAAAATCCTTTTATCAAGCAGCTCAAAACCCGAATTGGAAAGAGGCCATGAAGAAGGTGATCCACGCTCTTGAAC
Organism: Cichorium intybus; assembly: GCA_023525715.1. Classification (NCBI taxonomy): domain Eukaryota; kingdom Viridiplantae; phylum Streptophyta; class Magnoliopsida; order Asterales; family Asteraceae; genus Cichorium; species Cichorium intybus. The sequence continues at coordinate 90,379,509 of CM042014.1, read as the reverse complement.
GAAATGGAACGTGGACTCTTGAAAACCTACCTAAGGGAAAGAAGGCCATCGATTCAAAATGGGTGTATAAAGTTAAGTTCAAACCAAACGGTGAAGTTGAAAGATACAAGGCGAGACTCGTGGCTAAAGGTTTTACGCAAATGGAAGGGGTAGATTATTACGACACATTTGCCCCCGTGGCTAAATTAGTCACCGTGAGGACCCTTCTTGCTATTGCCGTGAAACGGGGGTGGGAGATTCAACAACTGGATGTGAATAACGCTTTCTTGCATGGAGACTTAGAAGAGGATGTTTATATGAAGATTCCACAAGGTTTTTCTAACGAGAATGAAACAAGAGTCTGCAAACTCAAGAAATCGATTTACGGTTTGAAACAAGCGTCTCGGAATTGGTATCACAAATTCACCAAGTCACTCACTAGTCTCGGTTATAAACAATCAAGAGCGGACCATTCGTTATTTATTTACAAGGACGCGGAGCTGTACGTGGCAGCCCTCATATATGTGGATGATGTGATTCTTGTAGGAAACAACATGCAACATATTACAAAGACAAAGATTCATCTTGACAAAGAGTTTAGCATAAAGGATCTTGGTCCCTTGAAATACTTCTTAGGAATAGAAGTTGCAAAAACGTTTAAAGGATTGGTGCTTAGCCAACGAAAGTATACCTTGGATATTCTTGAAGATAGTGGGTTGAAAGGATGCCGACCTAGTTCGTTCCCCATGGACCCAAACTTCAAACTCGACAAAGGAGAAGAGGAAGAAAAGGTTGACGCAAGTCGATACCGAAAACTTGTAGGTCGTTTGCTTTACTTACAAGTTACTCGTCCGGATATAGCTTACTCCGTGAATATTCTAAGTCAATTCGTTGGAGACCCGAGACACAATCACATGGAGGCTGCAAACAGAGTCTTACGGTACCTGAAAACCACAATCGGCCAAGGCATCCTTTTGCCCAGAGCAGGTGACTTCAACCTCGTTGCCTATTGTGATGCCGATTGGCTTGGATGCCCCCTTAGCAGGCGATCGAGGACGGGTTACGTGCTTCTGTTGGGTGGAGCTCCAATCTCATGGAAATCCAAGAAACAGTCTGTAGTGTCACGTTCCTCCGCTGAGGCAGAATATCGGGCCATGGCCACATCCGTCAGTGAAATTATATGGGTCCGTTGGTTGCTAGAAGAATTTGATGTCACAGTGGCAGGCCCGACACCGTTGTTATGTGATAATCAAGCAGCTAAGAACATTGCTAACAACCCCGTTTTCCATGAACGGACGAAACACGTTGAAATGGACTGCTATTTCGTTCGCGAACGTGTTGAAAGAAAGGAGATCGAACCTGTCCACATTAACTCTAAACAACAAATTGCGGACTTTCTCACCAAACCTCTTGGATCTCACTCTTTACAGACGTTACTTGTCAAGTTGGGCATTCGAAACTTACATGCGCCAACTTGAGGGGGAGTATTGGAAACCCCAAAATCACGGGTTAATCATACATTTGTTTTCTTCTTTTATAGTGGAGACCCCAAATCATGGGTCAATGTTTTCCTTTTTAGTGTCATTGACTTCCTTTAATTATTGTTTTTATCTTTTGTTTCATATCTCCTGTTATATATGTATTGCGTTTTTGTTAATAGAGAATTGAACATTTTGGCACCAATCTCTTTATGGTATCAGAGCATACCGATCCAAACACCAAACACAAACCATAATCGTTTTCAAATGGCAGGAGACGATGCAAAGAAGAGCAAAGATGAAGGAGACACAATCGACCACAACTCTCCTTTTTATCTACACGCTTCCGACTATCCAAAGCAGATGCACGTGAACGACGTGCTCGCCGACAAGAACTACAGTGATTGGGAGCAGGAAATGATGAATTTTCTGTTCGCCAAAAACAAAACCGGTTTCATCGATGGCTCGATCATGATGCCAGAGATAGAATCGGACAAATACTTACCTTGGATGCGTTGCGATGCAATGATCAAAGGCTGGTTAACCACAGCCATGGAGAAAGAGATTCGCAATAGTGTGAAATTCGCCAAAACATCGTCCGAGATCTGGAAGGATTTGAAGGAGCGGTTTGGAAAAGAAAGTGCCCCCAAGGCGTATGAACTGAAGCAATCGCTAAATGGAACTCGGCAAGATGGTACCACGGTTTCTGCTTATTACACGAGACTATGGGTCTTGTGGGATGAGATGGAATCCATTTTACCCACTCCTCGGTGCACATGCGATGGATGTAAATGTGGGCTCGGAAAGAAACTAACGGAGCTGAAAGAAAAGGAAAGAACTTACGAGTTCTTGATGGGACTTGATGATCAATTCGGTGTCATTAAGACTCAAATATTGGCTATGAAACCAACGCCACAACTAAGTACCGTGTATCACTTAGTAGCAGAAGACGAACAACAACGTACCATCGCTGCCTCAAAGCGATCGGTCCGTGAAACTGCTGCCTTCCAGGCAAGTTTTCAAGGACGGCGAGAACAGACGCGAAACCAACAAGAAAAGTGGTGGACGAAAACTGATAAGGATTCTCAAGTCGACAAAACCGCACACTGCAGTCATTGTGGAAAAGATAGGCACGACAAAGATGGGTGTTTTAAAAGAATTGGTTACCCGGAATGGTGGCCGGGAAAAGGAAAAAGAGACAAACCAAAGCCAAGGGCTGCAATGGTGGAAATGAAACCGTGTCCTATACCGGGCATGACGGAGGAGCAATACGCAAGTTTTTTGAAGTTATTTGGAGGAAGCCGGGAGGAACCTATTGTGGCTAATATGGCAGGTAGATCAAGGGTCGATAACGATTGGGTTGTGGACTCGGGTGCGACCGAACACATAACCCACCAAGAACACTTGCTTAAAAACTTAACCATGAACGTGTCTGAAAGACCTGTTACTATCCCGAATGGGGAATCAATCCCTGTTGAAGGGAAAGGAGATTTGTCACTCCAGAAAGGATTAAATGTTAAAGGAGTTCTTTTAGTGCCAAACTTCACATGCAATCTCTTATCCGTGCGAAGATTAACTAATGACCTTAATTGTGCAGTGACATTTTTTCCCGACTTCTTTGCATTGCAGGATCTGAAGACGGGGAGCTTGATTGGAGCGGGTAATCGTCATGGTGGTCTCTATCGAATGGGGGGAATAAAAGAAGAAAGGCAAGGGATGATGGTGACGGTTGACTCATGGCACAAACGACTTGGACATGCCTCCAACGTGAAGTTATCTCATGTTAATTTTCTTAAAGGTGTTTCTTTGAATTTTAAAAATAAAGCTTGTGACTCATGCAACAAGGCCAAACTCACTCGATTACCATTTCCCGTTAGTTGCATTAAAACTAGTAATTGTTTTGATTTGATCCATTGTGATGTTTGGGGAAAATATAGGAGACCTTCTTTTATGGGGGCAAATTATTTTCTAACGATTGTCGATGACTATAGTAGAGCGGTATGGGTTTATTTACTTAAACACAAACACGAAGCAAGCACTTGCTTAATTGATTTTCATAATATGGTCAAAACACAATTCGGAAAAGTTATTAAGAGGATTAGGTGTGACAACGGTGGGGAATTCGTGTCGAATTATATGAACCAATTTTACAAGGAACAAGGAATCATCCTCAAAACTACTTGCCCTCATACCCCACAACAACATGGGGTCGTTGAGCGAAAGCATAGGCATCTTCTAGAGATTGCACGGGCCTTGCGGTTTGAAGCTAGCCTCCCTTCAACTTTTTGGGGGGAGTGTGTTCTAACGGCAACGTACATAGTGAACCGGTTACCGTCCAAGGTCATAAATGACAAGACTCCATACGAAATTATATTCGGAAGTCTCCCCGAATACGATCATATGCGGGTCTTTGGTTGTTTGGCCTACTACAAAAATACCGAAACTAACGGGGATAAGTTCGAACCGAGAGGAAAACCGGGAGTATTCTTAGGCTACCCTCCCGGCAAAAGGGGATATAAAATTTACGACCTTGAGCAAAGAAAAATGATGATAACGAGAGATGTTAGATTCATCGAAGATGCTTTTCCTTTTTCAAAGGTGGAATCGAAAGATGTTGAACAAGAAATTTTTGAACATTTGAACCCAATCTCTCAATGTCACGAATTTCATGAAGAACCCACCATAAATACAGAGACAGGGGGAGTTCCCATGCAAACCAATGAAGTTGAGCAAAATGAAAATGTACATGAAGAGCCCATCGAAAATGTTGAAATAAGGGGAGTTTCCATGCAACCCAATGAAGTCGAGCAAACTGAAAATATGGAAGACACTTTGGGAAACCAATTAGAAAAATGAATTGAAGAAAATGAAAGAACACAATATGGCAATAATTTTGAAGAAGTTGATATGGGACCACATGTGGGGATACCCACCATTCAACAGGAAGTTAAAGAAGGGAGACAGAAAAGACAAAAAATGCAACCAAAACATTTGAGTAATTATCAAGTTAAGCTCCCCCCTTCGATCGATCACACGCTACCCGCCTCCAATCAAGAGTCCTCGACGGTACATCCTTTATCCCATTACGTTTCTTATAATCATTTCTCTAACACTCACAAAGCATTCTTATCCGCCATCAGTAATCATGATGAGCCAAAATCCTTTTATCAAGCAGCTCAAAACCCGAATTGGAAAGAGGCCATGAAGAAGGTGATCCACGCTCTTGAACGAAATGGAACGTGGACTCTTGAAAACCTACCTAAGGGAAAGAAGGCCATCGATTCAAAATGGGTGTATAAAGTTAAGTTCAAACCAAACGGTGAAGTTGAAAGATACAAGGCGAGACTCGTGGCTAAAGGTTTTACGCAAATGGAAGGGGTAGATTATTACGACACATTTGCCCCCGTGGCTAAATTAGTCACCGTGAGGACCCTTCTTGCTATTGCCGTGAAACGGGGGTGGGAGATTCAACAACTGGATGTGAATAACGCTTTCTTGCATGGAGACTTAGAAGAGGATGTTTATATGAAGATTCCACAAGGTTTTTCTAACGAGAATGAAACAAGAGTCTGCAAACTCAAGAAATCGATTTACGGTTTGAAACAAGCGTCTCGGAATTGGTATCACAAATTCACCAAGTCACTCACTAGTCTCGGTTATAAACAATCAAGAGCGGACCATTCGTTATTTATTTACAAGGACGCGGAGCTGTACGTGGCAGCCCTCATATATGTGGATGATGTGATTCTTGTAGGAAACAACATGCAACATATTACAAAGACAAAGATTCATCTTGACAAAGAGTTTAGCATAAAGGATCTTGGTCCCTTGAAATACTTCTTAGGAATAGAAGTTGCAAAAACGTTTGAAGGATTGGTGCTTAGCCAACGAAAGTATACCTTGGATATTCTTGAAGATAGTGGGTTGAAAGGATGCCGACCTAGTTCGTTCCCCATGGACCCAAACTTCAAACTCGACAAAGGAGAAGAGGAAGAAAAGGTTGACGCAAGTCGATACCGAAAACTTGTAGGTCGTTTGCTTTACTTACAAGTTACTCGTCCGGATATAGCTTACTCCGTGAATATTCTAAGTCAATTCGTTGGAGACCCGAGACACAATCACATGGAGGCTGCAAACAGAGTCTTACGGTACCTGAAAACCACAATCGGCCAAGGCATCCTTTTGCCCAGAGCAGGTGACTTCAACCTCGTTGCCTATTGTGATGCCGATTGGCTTGGATGCCCCCTTAGCAGGCGATCGAGGACGGGTTACGTGCTTCTGTTGGGTGGAGCTCCAATCTCATGGAAATCCAAGAAACAGTCTGTAGTGTCACGTTCCTCCGCTGAGGCAGAATATCGGGCCATGGCCACATCCGTCAGTGAAATTATATGGGTCCGTTGGTTGCTAGAAGAATTTGATGTCACAGTGGCAGGCCCGACACCGTTGTTATGTGATAATCAAGCAGCTAAGAACATTGCTAACAACCCCGTTTTCCATGAACGGACGAAACACGTTGAAATGGACTGCTATTTCGTTCGCGAACGTGTTGAAAGAAAGGAGATCGAACCTGTCCACATTAACTCTAAACAACAAATTGCGGACTTTCTCACCAAACCTCTTGGATCTCACTCTTTACAGACGTTACTTGTCAAGTTGGGCATTCGAAACTTACATGCGCCAACTTGAGGGGGAGTATTGGAAACCCCAAAATCACGGGTTAATCATACATTTGTTTTCTTCTTTTATAGTGGAGACCCCAAATCATGGGTCAATGTTTTCCTTTTTAGTGTCATTGACTTCCTTTAATTATTGTTTTTATCTTTTGTTTCATATCTCCTGTTATATATGTATTGCGTTTTTGTTAATAGAGAATTGAACATTTTGGCACCAATCTCTTTATGGTATCAGAGCATACCGATCCAAACACCAAACACAAACCATAATCGTTTTCAAATGGCAGGAGACGATGCAAAGAAGAGCAAAGATGAAGGAGACACAATCGACCACAACTCTCCTTTTTATCTACACGCTTCCGACTATCCAAAGCAGATGCACGTGAACGACGTGCTCGCCGACAAGAACTACAGTGATTGGGAGCAGGAAATGATGAATTTTCTGTTCGCCAAAAACAAAACCGGTTTCATCGATGGCTCGATCATGATGCCAGAGATAGAATCGGACAAATACTTACCTTGGATGCGTTGCGATGCAATGATCAAAGGCTGGTTAACCACAGCCATGGAGAAAGAGATTCGCAATAGTGTGAAATTCGCCAAAACATCGTCCGAGATCTGGAAGGATTTGAAGGAGCGGTTTGGAAAAGAAAGTGCCCCCAAGGCGTATGAACTGAAGCAATCGCTAAATGGAACTCGACAAGATGGTACCACGGTTTCTGCTTATTACACGAGACTATGGGTCTTGTGGGATGAGATGGAATCCATTTTACCCACTCCTCGGTGCACATGCGATGGATGTAAATGTGGGCTCGGAAAGAAACTAACGGAGCTGAAAGAAAAGGAAAGAACTTACGAGTTCTTGATGGGACTTGATGATCAATTCGGTGTCATTAAGACTCAAATATTGGCTATGAAACCAACGCCACAACTAAGTACCGTGTATCACTTAGTAGCAGAAGACGAACAACAACGTACCATCGCTGCCTCAAAGCGATCGGTCCGTGAAACTGCTGCCTTCCAGGCAAGTTTTCAAGGACGGCGAGAACAGACGCGAAACCAACAAGAAAAGTGGTGGACGAAAACTGATAAGGATTCTCAAGTCGACAAAACCGCACACTGCAGTCATTGTGGAAAAGATGGGCACGACAAAGATGGGTGTTTTAAAAGAATTGGTTACCCGGAATGGTGGCCGGGAAAAGGAAAAAGAGACAAACCAAAGCCAAGGGCTGCAATGGTGGAAATGAAACCGTGTCCTATACCGGGCATGACGGAGGAGCAATACGCAAGTTTTTTGAAGTTATTTGGAGGAAGCCGGGAGGAACCTATTGTGGCTAATATGGCAGGTAGATCAAGGGTCGATAACGATTGGGTTGTGGACTCGGGTGCGACCGAACACATAACCCACCAAGAACACTTGCTTAAAAACTTAACCATGAACGTGTCTGAAAGACCTGTTACTATCCCGAATGGGGAATCAATCCCTGTTGAAGGGAAAGGAGATTTGTCACTCCAGAAAGGATTAAATGTTAAAGGAGTTCTTTTAGTGCCAAACTTCACATGCAATCTCTTATCCGTGCGAAGATTAACTAATGACCTTAATTGTGCAGTGACATTTTTTCCCGACTTCTTTGCATTGCAGGATCTGAAGACGGGGAGCTTGATTGGAGCGGGTAATCGTCATGGTGGTCTCTATCGAATGGGGGGAATAAAAGAAGAAAGGCAAGGGATGATGGTGACGGTTGACTCATGGCACAAACGACTTGGACATGCCTCCAACGTGAAGTTATCTCATGTTAATTTTCTTAAAGGTGTTTCTTTGAATTTTAAAAATAAAGCTTGTGACTCATGCAACAAGGCCAAACTCACTCGATTACCATTTCCCGTTAGTTGCATTAAAACTAGTAATTGTTTTGATTTGATCCATTGTGATGTTTGGGGAAAATATAGGAGACCTTCTTTTATGGGGGCAAATTATTTTCTAACGATTGTCGATGACTATAGTAGAGCGGTATGGGTTTATTTACTTAAACACAAACACGAAGCAAGCACTTGCTTAATTGATTTTCATAATATGGTCAAAACACAATTCGGAAAAGTTATTAAGAGGATTAGGTGTGACAACGGTGGGGAATTCGTGTCGAATTATATGAACCAATTTTACAAGGAACAAGGAATCATCCTCAAAACTACTTGCCCTCATACCCCACAACAACATGGGGTCGTTGAGCGAAAGCATAGGCATCTTCTAGAGATTGCACGGGCCTTGCGGTTTGAAGCTAGCCTCCCTTCAACTTTTTGGGGGGAGTGTGTTCTAACGGCAACGTACATAGTGAACCGGTTACCGTCCAAGGTCATAAATGACAAGACTCCATACGAAATTATATTCGGAAGTCTCCCCGAATACGATCATATGCGGGTCTTTGGTTGTTTGGCCTACTACAAAAATACCGAAACTAACGGGGATAAGTTCGAACCGAGAGGAAAACCGGGAGTATTCTTAGGCTACCCTCCCGGCAAAAGGGGATATAAAATTTACGACCTTGAGCAAAGAAAAATGATGATAACGAGAGATGTTAGATTCATCGAAGATGCTTTTCCTTTTTCAAAGGTGGAATCGAAAGATGTTGAACAAGAAATTTTTGAACATTTGAACCCAATCTCTCAATGTCACGAATTTCATGAAGAACCCACCATAAATACAGAGACAGGGGGAGTTCCCATGCAAACCAATGAAGTTGAGCAAAATGAAAATGTACATGAAGAGCCCATCGAAAATGTTGAAATAAGGGGAGTTTCCATGCAACCCAATGAAGTCGAGCAAACTGAAAATATGGAAGACACTTTGGGAAACCAATTAGAAAAATGAATTGAAGAAAATGAAAGAACACAATATGGCAATAATTTTGAAGAAGTTGATATGGGACCACATGTGGGGATACCCACCATTCAACAGGAAGTTAAAGAAGGGAGACAGAAAAGACAAAAAATGCAACCAAAACATTTGAGTAATTATCAAGTTAAGCTCCCCCTTCGATCGATCACACGCTACCCGCCTCCAATCAAGAGTCCTCGACGGTACATCCTTTATCCCATTACGTTTCTTATAATCATTTCTCTAACACTCACAAAGCATTCTTATCCGCCATCAGTAATCATGATGAGCCAAAATCCTTTTATCAAGCAGCTCAAAACCCGAATTGGAAAGAGGCCATGAAGAAGGTGATCCACGCTCTTGAACGAAATGGAACGTGGACTCTTGAAAACCTACCTAAGGGAAAGAAGGCCATCGATTCAAAATGGGTGTATAAAGTTAAGTTCAAACCAAACGGTGAAGTTGAAAGATACAAGGCGAGACTCGTGGCTAAAGGTTTTACGCAAATGGAAGGGGTAGATTATTACGACACATTTGCCCCCGTGGCTAAATTAGTCACCGTGAGGACCCTTCTTGCTATTGCCGTGAAACGGGGGTGGGAGATTCAACAACTGGATGTGAATAACGCTTTCTTGCATGGAGACTTAGAAGAGGATGTTTATATGAAGATTCCACAAGGTTTTTCTAACGAGAATGAAACAAGAGTCTGCAAACTCAAGAAATCGATTTACGGTTTGAAACAAGCGTCTCGGAATTGGTATCACAAATTCACCAAGTCACTCACTAGTCTCGGTTATAAACAATCAAGAGCGGACCATTCGTTATTTATTTACAAGGACGCGGAGCTGTACGTGGCAGCCCTCATATATGTGGATGATGTGATTCTTGTAGGAAACAACATGCAACATATTACAAAGACAAAGATTCATCTTGACAAAGAGTTTAGCATAAAGGATCTTGGTCCCTTGAAATACTTCTTAGGAATAGAAGTTGCAAAAACGTTTGAAGGATTGGTGCTTAGCCAACGAAAGTATACCTTGGATATTCTTGAAGATAGTGGGTTGAAAGGATGCCGACCTAGTTCGTTCCCCATGGACCCAAACTTCAAACTCGACAAAGGAGAAGAGGAAGAAAAGGTTGACGCAAGTCGATACCGAAAACTTGTAGGTCGTTTGCTTTACTTACAAGTTACTCGTCCGGATATAGCTTACTCCGTGAATATTCTAAGTCAATTCGTTGGAGACCCGAGACACAATCACATGGAGGCTGCAAACAGAGTCTTACGGTACCTGAAAACCACAATCGGCCAAGGCATCCTTTTGCCCAGAGCAGGTGACTTCAACCTCGTTGCCTATTGTGATGCCGATTGGCTTGGATGCCCCCTTAGCAGGCGATCGAGGACGGGTTACGTGCTTCTGTTGGGTGGAGCTCCAATCTCATGGAAATCCAAGAAACAGTCTGTAGTGTCACGTTCCTCCGCTGAGGCAGAATATCGGGCCATGGCCACATCCGTCAGTGAAATTATATGGGTCCGTTGGTTGCTAGAAGAATTTGATGTCACAGTGGCAGGCCCGACACCGTTGTTATGTGATAATCAAGCAGCTAAGAACATTGCTAACAACCCCGTTTTCCATGAACGGACGAAACACGTTGAAATGGACTGCTATTTCGTTCGCGAACGTGTTGAAAGAAAGGAGATCGAACCTGTCCACATTAACTCTAAACAACAAATTGCGGACTTTCTCACCAAACCTCTTGGATCTCACTCTTTACAGACGTTACTTGTCAAGTTGGGCATTCGAAACTTACATGCGCCAACTTGAGGGGGAGTATTGGAAACCCCAAAATCACGGGTTAATCATACATTTGTTTTCTTCTTTTATAGTGGAGACCCCAAATCATGGGTCAATGTTTTCCTTTTTAGTGTCATTGACTTCCTTTAATTATTGTTTTTATCTTTTGTTTCATATCTCCTGTTATATATGTATTGCGTTTTTGTTAATAGAGAATTGAACATTTTGGCACCAATCTCTTTATGGTATCAGAGCATACCGATCCAAACACCAAACACAAACCATAATCGTTTTCAAATGGCAGGAGACGATGCAAAGAAGAGCAAAGATGAAGGAGACACAATCGACCACAACTCTCCTTTTTATCTACACGCTTCCGACTATCCAAAGCAGATGCACGTGAACGACGTGCTCGCCGACAAGAACTACAGTGATTGGGAGCAGGAAATGATGAATTTTCTGTTCGCCAAAAACAAAACCGGTTTCATCGATGGCTCGATCATGATGCCAGAGATAGAATCGGACAAATACTTACCTTGGATGCGTTGCGATGCAATGATCAAAGGCTGGTTAACCACAGCCATGGAGAAAGAGATTCGCAATAGTGTGAAATTCGCCAAAACATCGTCCGAGATCTGGAAGGATTTGAAGGAGCGGTTTGGAAAAGAAAGTGCCCCCAAGGCGTATGAACTGAAGCAATCGCTAAATGGAACTCGACAAGATGGTACCACGGTTTCTGCTTATTACACGAGACTATGGGTCTTGTGGGATGAGATGGAATCCATTTTACCCACTCCTCGGTGCACATGCGATGGATGTAAATGTGGGCTCGGAAAGAAACTAACGGAGCTGAAAGAAAAGGAAAGAACTTACGAGTTCTTGATGGGACTTGATGATCAATTCGGTGTCATTAAGACTCAAATATTGGCTATGAAACCAACGCCACAACTAAGTACCGTGTATCACTTAGTAGCAGAAGACGAACAACAACGTACCATCGCTGCCTCAAAGCGATCGGTCCGTGAAACTGCTGCCTTCCAGGCAAGTTTTCAAGGACGGCGAGAACAGACGCGAAACCAACAAGAAAAGTGGTGGACGAAAACTGATAAGGATTCTCAAGTCGACAAAACCGCACACTGCAGTCATTGTGGAAAAGATGGGCACGACAAAGATGGGTGTTTTAAAAGAATTGGTTACCCGGAATGGTGGCCGGGAAAAGGAAAAAGAGACAAACCAAAGCCAAGGGCTGCAATGGTGGAAATGAAACCGTGTCCTATACCGGGCATGACGGAGGAGCAATACGCAAGTTTTTTGAAGTTATTTGGAGGAAGCCGGGAGGAACCTATTGTGGCTAATATGGCAGGTAGATCAAGGGTCGATAACGATTGGGTTGTGGACTCGGGTGCGACCGAACACATAACCCACCAAGAACACTTGCTTAAAAACTTAACCATGAACGTGTCTGAAAGACCTGTTACTATCCCGAATGGGGAATCAATCCCTGTTGAAGGGAAAGGAGATTTGTCACTCCAGAAAGGATTAAATGTTAAAGGAGTTCTTTTAGTGCCAAACTTCACATGCAATCTCTTATCCGTGCGAAGATTAACTAATGACCTTAATTGTGCAGTGACATTTTTTCCCGACTTCTTTGCATTGCAGGATCTGAAGACGGGGAGCTTGATTGGAGCGGGTAATCGTCATGGTGGTCTCTATCGAATGGGGGGAATAAAAGAAGAAAGGCAAGGGATGATGGTGACGGTTGACTCATGGCACAAACGACTTGGACATGCCTCCAACGTGAAGTTATCTCATGTTAATTTTCTTAAAGGTGTTTCTTTGAATTTTAAAAATAAAGCTTGTGACTCATGCAACAAGGCCAAACTCACTCGATTACCATTTCCCGTTAGTTGCATTAAAACTAGTAATTGTTTTGATTTGATCCATTGTGATGTTTGGGGAAAATATAGGAGACCTTCTTTTATGGGGGCAAATTATTTTCTAACGATTGTCGATGACTATAGTAGAGCGGTATGGGTTTATTTACTTAAACACAAACACGAAGCAAGCACTTGCTTAATTGATTTTCATAATATGGTCAAAACACAATTCGGAAAAGTTATTAAGAGGATTAGGTGTGACAACGGTGGGGAATTCGTGTCGAATTATATGAACCAATTTTACAAGGAACAAGGAATCATCCTCAAAACTACTTGCCCTCATACCCCACAACAACATGGGGTCGTTGAGCGAAAGCATAGGCATCTTCTAGAGATTGCACGGGCCTTGCGGTTTGAAGCTAGCCTCCCTTCAACTTTTTGGGGGGAGTGTGTTCTAACGGCAACGTACATAGTGAACCGGTTACCGTCCAAGGTCATAAATGACAAGACTCCATACGAAATTATATTCGGAAGTCTCCCCGAATACGATCATATGCGGGTCTTTGGTTGTTTGGCCTACTACAAAAATACCGAAACTAACGGGGATAAGTTCGAACCGAGAGGAAAACCGGGAGTATTCTTAGGCTACCCTCCCGGCAAAAGGGGATATAAAATTTACGACCTTGAGCAAAGAAAAATGATGATAACGAGAGATGTTAGATTCATCGAAGATGCTTTTCCTTTTTCAAAGGTGGAATCGAAAGATGTTGAACAAGAAATTTTTGAACATTTGAACCCAATCTCTCAATGTCACGAATTTCATGAAGAACCCACCATAAATACAGAGACAGGGGGAGTTCCCATGCAAACCAATGAAGTTGAGCAAAATGAAAATGTACATGAAGAGCCCATCGAAAATGTTGAAATAAGGGGAGTTTCCATGCAACCCAATGAAGTCGAGCAAACTGAAAATATGGAAGACACTTTGGGAAACCAATTAGAAAAATGAATTGAAGAAAATGAAAGAACACAATATGGCAATAATTTTGAAGAAGTTGATATGGGACCACATGTGGGGATACCCACCATTCAACAGGAAGTTAAAGAAGGGAGACAGAAAAGACAAAAAATGCAACCAAAACATTTGAGTAATTATCAAGTTAAGCTCCCCCCTTCGATCGATCACACGCTACCCGCCTCCAATCAAGAGTCCTCGACGGTACATCCTTTATCCCATTACGTTTCTTATAATCATTTCTCTAACACTCACAAAGCATTCTTATCCGCCATCAGTAATCATGATGAGCCAAAATCCTTTTATCAAGCAGCTCAAAACCCGAATTGGAAAGAGGCCATGAAGAAGGTGATCCACGCTCTTGAACGAAATGGAACGTGGACTCTTGAAAACCTACCTAAGGGAAAGAAGGCCATCGATTCAAAATGGGTGTATAAAGTTAAGTTCAAACCAAACGGTGAAGTTGAAAGATACAAGGCGAGACTCGTGGCTAAAGGTTTTACGCAAATGGAAGGGGTAGATTATTACGACACATTTGCCCCCGTGGCTAAATTAGTCACCGTGAGGACCCTTCTTGCTATTGCCGTGAAACGGGGGTGGGAGATTCAACAACTGGATGTGAATAACGCTTTCTTGCATGGAGACTTAGAAGAGGATGTTTATATGAAGATTCCACAAGGTTTTTCTAACGAGAATGAAACAAGAGTCTGCAAACTCAAGAAATCGATTTACGGTTTGAAACAAGCGTCTCGGAATTGGTATCACAAATTCACCAAGTCACTCACTAGTCTCGGTTATAAACAATCAAGAGCGGACCATTCGTTATTTATTTACAAGGACGCGGAGCTGTACGTGGCAGCCCTCATATATGTGGATGATGTGATTCTTGTAGGAAACAACATGCAACATATTACAAAGACAAAGATTCATCTTGACAAAGAGTTTAGCATAAAGGATCTTGGTCCCTTGAAATACTTCTTAGGAATAGAAGTTGCAAAAACGTTTGAAGGATTGGTGCTTAGCCAACGAAAGTATACCTTGGATATTCTTGAAGATAGTGGGTTGAAAGGATGCCGACCTAGTTCGTTCCCCATGGACCCAAACTTCAAACTCGACAAAGGAGAAGAGGAAGAAAAGGTTGACGCAAGTCGATACCGAAAACTTGTAGGTCGTTTGCTTTACTTACAAGTTACTCGTCCGGATATAGCTTACTCCGTGAATATTCTAAGTCAATTCGTTGGAGACCCGAGACACAATCACATGGAGGCTGCAAACAGAGTCTTACGGTACCTGAAAACCACAATCGGCCAAGGCATCCTTTTGCCCAGAGCAGGTGACTTCAACCTCGTTGCCTATTGTGATGCCGATTGGCTTGGATGCCCCCTTAGCAGGCGATCGAGGACGGGTTACGTGCTTCTGTTGGGTGGAGCTCCAATCTCATGGAAATCCAAGAAACAGTCTGTAGTGTCACGTTCCTCCGCTGAGGCAGAATATCGGGCCATGGCCACATCCGTCAGTGAAATTATATGGGTCCGTTGGTTGCTAGAAGAATTTGATGTCACAGTGGCAGGCCCGACACCGTTGTTATGTGATAATCAAGCAGCTAAGAACATTGCTAACAACCCCGTTTTCCATGAACGGACGAAACACGTTGAAATGGACTGCTATTTCGTTCGCGAACGTGTTGAAAGAAAGGAGATCGAACCTGTCCACATTAACTCTAAACAACAAATTGCGGACTTTCTCACCAAACCTCTTGGATCTCACTCTTTACAGACGTTACTTGTCAAGTTGGGCATTCGAAACTTACATGCGCCAACTTGAGGGGGAGTATTGGAAACCCCAAAATCACGGGTTAATCATACATTTGTTTTCTTCTTTTATAGTGGAGACCCCAAATCATGGGTCAATGTTTTCCTTTTTAGTGTCATTGACTTCCTTTAATTATTGTTTTTATCTTTTGTTTCATATCTCCTGTTATATATGTATTGCGTTTTTGTTAATAGAGAATTGAACATTTTGGCACCAATCTCTTTATGGTATCAGAGCATACCGATCCAAACACCAAACACAAACCATAATCGTTTTCAAATGGCAGGAGACGATGCAAAGAAGAGCAAAGATGAAGGAGACACAATCGACCACAACTCTCCTTTTTATCTACACGCTTCCGACTATCCAAAGCAGATGCACGTGAACGACGTGCTCGCCGACAAGAACTACAGTGATTGGGAGCAGGAAATGATGAATTTTCTGTTCGCCAAAAACAAAACTGGTTTCATCGATGGCTCGATCATGATGCCAGAGATAGAATCGGACAAATACTTACCTTGGATGCGTTGCGATGCAATGATCAAAGGCTGGTTAACCACAGCCATGGAGAAAGAGATTCGCAATAGTGTGAAATTCGCCAAAACATCGTCCGAGATCTGGAAGGATTTGAAGGAGCGGTTTGGAAAAGAAAGTGCCCCCAAGGCGTATGAACTGAAGCAATCGCTAAATGGAACTCGACAAGATGGTACCACGGTTTCTGCTTATTACACGAGACTATGGGTCTTGTGGGATGAGATGGAATCCATTTTACCCACTCCTCGGTGCACATGCGATGGATGTAAATGTGGGCTCGGAAAGAAACTAACGGAGCTGAAAGAAAAGGAAAGAACTTACGAGTTCTTGATGGGACTTGATGATCAATTCGGTGTCATTAAGACTCAAATATTGGCTATGAAACCAACGCCACAACTAAGTACCGTGTATCACTTAGTAGCAGAAGACGAACAACAACGTACCATCGCTGCCTCAAAGCGATCGGTCCGTGAAACTGCTGCCTTCCAGGCAAGTTTTCAAGGACGGCGAGAACAGACGCGAAACCAACAAGAAAAGTGGTGGACGAAAACTGATAAGGATTCTCAAGTCGACAAAACCGCACACTGCAGTCATTGTGGAAAAGATAGGCACGACAAAGATGGGTGTTTTAAAAGAATTGGTTACCCGGAATGGTGGCCGGGAAAAGGAAAAAGAGACAAACCAAAGCCAAGGGCTGCAATGGTGGAAATGAAACCGTGTCCTATACCGGGCATGACGGAGGAGCAATACGCAAGTTTTTTGAAGTTATTTGGAGGAAGCCGGGAGGAACCTATTGTGGCTAATATGGCAGGTAGATCAAGGGTCGATAACGATTGGGTTGTGGACTCGGGTGCGACCGAACACATAACCCACCAAGAACACTTGCTTAAAAACTTAACCATGAACGTGTCTGAAAGACCTGTTACTATCCCGAATGGGGAATCAATCCCTGTTGAAGGGAAAGGAGATTTGTCACTCCAGAAAGGATTAAATGTTAAAGGAGTTCTTTTAGTGCCAAACTTCACATGCAATCTCTTATCCGTGCGAAGATTAACTAATGACCTTAATTGTGCAGTGACATTTTTTCCCGACTTCTTTGCATTGCAGGATCTGAAGACGGGGAGCTTGATTGGAGCGGGTAATCGTCATGGTGGTCTCTATCGAATGGGGGGAATAAAAGAAGAAAGGCAAGGGATGATGGTGACGGTTGACTCATGGCACAAACGACTTGGACATGCCTCCAACGTGAAGTTATCTCATGTTAATTTTCTTAAAGGTGTTTCTTTGAATTTTAAAAATAAAGCTTGTGACTCATGCAACAAGGCCAAACTCACTCGATTACCATTTCCCGTTAGTTGCATTAAAACTAGTAATTGTTTTGATTTGATCCATTGTGATGTTTGGGGAAAATATAGGAGACCTTCTTTTATGGGGGCAAATTATTTTCTAACGATTGTCGATGACTATAGTAGAGCGGTATGGGTTTATTTACTTAAACACAAACACGAAGCAAGCACTTGCTTAATTGATTTTCATAATATGGTCAAAACACAATTCGGAAAAGTTATTAAGAGGATTAGGTGTGACAACGGTGGGGAATTCGTGTCGAATTATATGAACCAATTTTACAAGGAACAAGGAATCATCCTCAAAACTACTTGCCCTCATACCCCACAACAACATGGGGTCGTTGAGCGAAAGCATAGGCATCTTCTAGAGATTGCACGGGCCTTGCGGTTTGAAGCTAGCCTCCCTTCAACTTTTTGGGGGGAGTGTGTTCTAACGGCAACGTACATAGTGAACCGGTTACCGTCCAAGGTCATAAATGACAAGACTCCATACGAAATTATATTCGGAAGTCTCCCCGAATACGATCATATGCGGGTCTTTGGTTGTTTGGCCTACTACAAAAATACCGAAACTAACGGGGATAAGTTCGAACCGAGAGGAAAACCGGGAGTATTCTTAGGCTACCCTCCCGGCAAAAGGGGATATAAAATTTACGACCTTGAGCAAAGAAAAATGATGATAACGAGAGATGTTAGATTCATCGAAGATGCTTTTCCTTTTTCAAAGGTGGAATCGAAAGATGTTGAACAAGAAATTTTTGAACATTTGAACCCAATCTCTCAATGTCACGAATTTCATGAAGAACCCACCATAAATACAGAGACAGGGGGAGTTCCCATGCAAACCAATGAAGTTGAGCAAAATGAAAATGTACATGAAGAGCCCATCGAAAATGTTGAAATAAGGGGAGTTTCCATGCAACCCAATGAAGTCGAGCAAACTGAAAATATGGAAGACACTTTGGGAAACCAATTAGAAAAATGAATTGAAGAAAATGAAAGAACACAATATGGCAATAATTTTGAAGAAGTTGATATGGGACCACATGTGGGGATACCCACCATTCAACAGGAAGTTAAAGAAGGGAGACAGAAAAGACAAAAAATGCAACCAAAACATTTGAGTAATTATCAAGTTAAGCTCCCCCCTTCGATCGATCACACGCTACCCGCCTCCAATCAAGAGTCCTCGACGGTACATCCTTTATCCCATTACGTTTCTTATAATCATTTCTCTAACACTCACAAAGCATTCTTATCCGCCATCAGTAATCATGATGAGCCAAAATCCTTTTATCAAGCAGCTCAAAACCCGAATTGGAAAGAGGCCATGAAGAAGGTGATCCACGCTCTTGAACGAAATGGAACGTGGACTCTTGAAAACCTACCTAAGGGAAAGAAGGCCATCGATTCAAAATGGGTGTATAAAGTTAAGTTCAAACCAAACGGTGAAGTTGAAAGATACAAGGCGAGACTCGTGGCTAAAGGTTTTACGCAAATGGAAGGGGTAGATTATTACGACACATTTGCCCCCGTGGCTAAATTAGTCACCGTGAGGACCCTTCTTGCTATTGCCGTGAAACGGGGGTGGGAGATTCAACAACTGGATGTGAATAACGCTTTCTTGCATGGAGACTTAGAAGAGGATGTTTATATGAAGATTCCACAAGGTTTTTCTAACGAGAATGAAACAAGAGTCTGCAAACTCAAGAAATCGATTTACGGTTTGAAACAAGCGTCTCGGAATTGGTATCACAAATTCACCAAGTCACTCACTAGTCTCGGTTATAAACAATCAAGAGCGGACCATTCGTTATTTATTTACAAGGACGCGGAGCTGTACGTGGCAGCCCTCATATATGTGGATGATGTGATTCTTGTAGGAAACAACATGCAACATATTACAAAGACAAAGATTCATCTTGACAAAGAGTTTAGCATAAAGGATCTTGGTCCCTTGAAATACTTCTTAGGAATAGAAGTTGCAAAAACGTTTGAAGGATTGGTGCTTAGCCAACGAAAGTATACCTTGGATATTCTTGAAGATAGTGGGTTGAAAGGATGCCGACCTAGTTCGTTCCCCATGGACCCAAACTTCAAACTCGACAAAGGAGAAGAGGAAGAAAAGGTTGACGCAAGTCGATACCGAAAACTTGTAGGTCGTTTGCTTTACTTACAAGTTACTCGTCCGGATATAGCTTACTCCGTGAATATTCTAAGTCAATTCGTTGGAGACCCGAGACACAATCACATGGAGGCTGCAAACAGAGTCTTACGGTACCTGAAAACCACAATCGGCCAAGGCATCCTTTTGCCCAGAGCAGGTGACTTCAACCTCGTTGCCTATTGTGATGCCGATTGGCTTGGATGCCCCCTTAGCAGGCGATCGAGGACGGGTTACGTGCTTCTGTTGGGTGGAGCTCCAATCTCATGGAAATCCAAGAAACAGTCTGTAGTGTCACGTTCCTCCGCTGAGGCAGAATATCGGGCCATGGCCACATCCGTCAGTGAAATTATATGGGTCCGTTGGTTGCTAGAAGAATTTGATGTCACAGTGGCAGGCCCGACACCGTTGTTATGTGATAATCAAGCAGCTAAGAACATTGCTAACAACCCCGTTTTCCATGAACGGACGAAACACGTTGAAATGGACTGCTATTTCGTTCGCGAACGTGTTGAAAGAAAGGAGATCGAACCTGTCCACATTAACTCTAAACAACAAATTGCGGACTTTCTCACCAAACCTCTTGGATCTCACTCTTTACAGACGTTACTTGTCAAGTTGGGCATTCGAAACTTACATGCGCCAACTTGAGGGGGAGTATTGGAAACCCCAAAATCACGGGTTAATCATACATTTGTTTTCTTCTTTTATAGTGGAGACCCCAAATCATGGGTCAATGTTTTCCTTTTTAGTGTCATTGACTTCCTTTAATTATTGTTTTTATCTTTTGTTTCATATCTCCTGTTATATATGTATTACGTTTTTGTTAATAGAGAATTGAACATTTTGGCACCAATCTCTTTAAACTCAATGGTAATTCATAACCAGTAACTAATAGTAAGTACTACTAACCGAGCCTTTCCGTTACAAATTACCTTAAATGGAAAAAGAATGTAAATTGCCTTAAACTAAAGACAAATGATTTCATGTGTGCACCATTATGTCATATTTATCTTATTTGACAAACACATAAGAAAAAACTTGAAAATTGATCTAAGGTGTACGTTGGTACTTTTGGAAGGAAAAATAATATCTATTGGCTGTATGGAAAGAAGTAAATACGTTTCTATTCGACCCATTTACCCCAACAATCAAAGTAATAATAAAAATTTCATTTAATTTTGTGAGAGATGTACGGTGTGAGTAATTGCGGGGTTCTTAAGTCATCAACCAGGGTTTATCACCGCCCAATCAAGAAACGACGCCACTGAGACCAACGGTTTCGTGTTCAAGGACTGCAACATCGTCGGAAATGGCACGGCGTACTTGGGCAGGCCATGGCGAGGCTCGAGTTCTTTTCTATAATGGGCGACAGTGTACGATCTCAATCTCTCTCTTTTCAAGCCACCTTTGATTATTTGTTTATAATATCTTTTGCTAGTTGAAACAGGAACGATTTGCTGTTTGCACAGGAGGAATGTCGGGGCGGAGGGGCAGATACGAGTATGTCGTACATTGATAAAGAAGGTTGGATTAGGAATCAAGCTTTCAATATGTTGTCTCCGTCAATTTAAGTGGTGTTCGTCTTCAAGTCTTTCTTCTTCTTTTTTGTTAATTTTTCGTGATCTTGAGAGGTTTATTGGTTTACGTGGTGGTCGGATCGGGTTTTAGGTATTCACCTAACCTTAATCATCATTGAGTATTCGGTTTGTTAGAATAATTTGGAATGTAACTGGTAATCGAAAAAAATGAATGCATGTTAAATTCGAGTTTGGAATACTTGGGTTCGAGGAAATTTTAAGTCACATTTTGTCACGCAGTTAGAATTAGATTCTATTATATGCTTTACTTCCCTCAAATCCTCAATATCGATGTTCATTAATATATTAATTTGTTCCGGTCAAAAAATAATAGTTAACAAGAACATCAAATTAATAGAAAAATGAATATTTATTATAAAATTCCATTATTATTTTTTAAAAGAAAAGTTCCATAGATTTTAATTCCTTAGGGACGTATGGTTAACTTTCGAAGTGGAATGAATAGCAAAAATTGAATAATTTTATAGCTTTCGCTTCTTTAGAATAATAACATTAATTTGATACAAATGAGGTTGAAAACAAAATCAGTGTAGAATAATAACATTAATTTGATACATTTGTTTATTTTTATTCTTTAATATTTATTTTTTCAGTTTTCTTGAGTTATTAGATAGTATTTATGTCGTTATTTAAAATTAAAAAAATAATAAATAAATAAGTAAATTAACAAATGAAAAAATGACTGTCAAGACCGATTAATCGGCCGCCAAAGCCGATATTTGACCGATTTTTGCAGCAAACCGTCAAGCTGACCGATTAGGCCTAATCGTAATCGGTTGAAGACCGCCAAGCGATTAATCGGCCACCAAGGCCGATTTCTACAACACTGATTTGTAATAACAAAATTTTTAAAAAAAATAGAAAAATTAAGGACTGGATCTGATTCAGACAAGATGTCTTAAACATACTTGCGATAATCTTTTATAACTTCACTAGAAAAACTTTTATGTTAAGAATTTAATATAAAATGAATGTTTAAACATAAACATCCATAATAAAGTACATATGGAAAAGCTAAAAATAGCAATATACTTTTATAGAAAGATATTGGCTATCAAAACTTATCTTAGAGAGTATCTTTTGATTACTTATCATATCGATTATCTATTAAGTAGATTAGAAAAGTAATTTAAATTTTTTACTTTTGATTTAATTTTTTGTTTACTTATAAGTTTGGTTACTTACTTTTGTTTTATTACTATATAACTTTTTTAATTATCAACCGTGTAACACACGGGTTTATAAACTAGTTTTAAAACAAAATCTACATCATTTATAACGTAAATCAAGAATACTGTAATTTTAGTTTGAAGGATGAGAAGAAGAAAGAGGGGGACGGGTTCAATAGAAAGAGAGATTTACCAGAAACTGTCGGTGATCCAGAGTATCATAAGAGAGTTTGTCGTCATCATCACTATCAATAAATTTTCTGATTGGAATAGGTTCAATTTTTCGAGATTTCAACAGTGAGATAGAGACGATCAATTTTGGTTTAACAATTGTGGGATAGTGAATGATAATCAGTCCATCTTAACATCATGTGTTTTAGGACATCTACTTCGCGAAGGGGAAGGTACCACCCCAGTAGATTCCTCTATATTCCCTTGTGGGAATATCATGGCCCGGGCGAAAATGGGTAACATACTAACTTGCATTGCTGCATTCATTCATATCTCTAATACCAACATAACATTACTAGTTATCAAAACATTCATTCGCAAATACATTAAGGCTAGATGCCGAAACATTCTTTCATAACAATATATGGCTCAATGCCAAAACATTCTTTCATAACTTTCATAGGCTAAACGCCAAAAACATACTTTCAAATCTTTATGGCTTGATGCCAAAACATACTTTTCAAACATAGTAGGCTTAATGCCAAAAACATAATTTCATAACATTATTCAGCTTAATGTCAAATCTTACTTTCAAAACATAGTGTTTTAATGCCAAATCATACTTTCAAAACATAGTGGCTTAATGTCAAATCATACTTTCAAAACATAGTGGCTTAATGCCAAATCATACTTTCGTATTCATGCCATAGGTATATAAACTTGCATATCATTTCATATTTGGAAGTCACATAAACTATATAAACATTTTGCCATGTACCCCATAGTGGAAAAAAGCCACATGTACTCACCTTAGTAACTAGGTACGTCTAGCTACATTAATCCACTTCCTCTAGACTTTCATTGCTTCCAAACGTCCTTCAAATCTCTATTAATTTTAATAGAAGATTAGAACTTGATTCGCAACTAAACATACAATATTTGTCTAATCATTCTTAGACTACCTCTATTCATTAACTAATCTCATACTAATTGTGAAGTATGATTCCTAAAGAATCATAACCATTTTGTACAATTTTATCCCTTTTTGTCCCATTTTAACCAAAAATGATATTTTCGGGTTACACAATGTTATTTCAACAACTTTCTAATTTTACACCTTTACCACTTTATTAGAATTGTTATATGTCAAAACATCTATCATTTTACCAATTTATGTCATTTTGAAAATAGTCAACTATTAAAGTTTCAAAAAATAGAATCCGTAAAAAACATTGATACTTTCCTTCCATGTATCACCGAGATGCTCTTAACATTTCAAAAGGTCCATTAGAGTTCGATTCTATGATCATGAGTTTCCATTTAGGCTAAAATAGAAACTTTTATTCTCAACCGCGACTATTTTAGTCGTTATAGACTTTAGTATTCCTACCATTTTCTTAACTAGCTTTTGTTTATACATAATAGTACATTGGTATATATTTGATTCCAGTATTCCAATAACATCAAACATATTGAAAAGTCCCATTTCATGATCAAGTTTGACCAAAACAGAAAACCGACGATATTTACTTTGTTTAACTATTTCAAACCCCAAAAACCATCACTTTAGATGTTATAGTTTGGAATGATGCAATAACACCAAAAGTTTAGCTTTGACATGATCCAATATTCACATAATACTTGGTTCTTAATACCAAAACTCATTTTATACCAAATCCATGTAAATCTTTGGGTTTGACTAACATAAAAGTCAAACTTGTCCAATTTCAAACCATCAAGAATATCAACCAAATGTTTATCCATGAATTCAAGAAATATCCATTAATCTTACAAGCTTCTTTCATGCATAGATGGTCCCAAGCAATTTCATGTTTCTAAAACTCGTTGTTATACCACAATAACATCAAACTTTCAACTCATATGTATTCTTGAAACCAAAACAAGATATAAACAGGAAAAACAATCCTCAAATCCAACATGCATCGAGTATTTTCAAGCCAAATAAACTAGAGTTTCAAGATCAAACTTTTACCTTTCACTTTTCTACCCAAAATATGAAATTATGGATGTTCTTGCCCCTCTTTCATGAATTCCCTGTTTCAATTCAGGTTCAAAACTACAAATCAATACAAGTCTTTGACATGCATTACTGAAATTCAAACCCATCCCGTAATCTGAAGCTAGGTTTTCGAGATTACCTTTAGCTTGGCCCTAAATCAGAAAAATTTAGAAGTTCTTGAACATTTAAGAAAGAATCAGATCTGATGATTATTACAGATGCTAGAAATCGGACCAAAACTTCGCATTTTCCGACCACCATTCACCGCCGGCGACTTCCCAAGCTCCTCTGACACCAAATGGCGTCGGGCACCACCACCAGCAGCCTCCCGCTGCACGATTTCATTCCTTCTGTCCACATTAAATCGCGAACACCAAGGATCCATTGTGTCCGTCGTCGCTCCAGACTACGACCACCGCCGGTAGCAGTGCTTTTGGTTGCTGTTTTCGTGATTTCCGGTGGAGTCGACCCCCATAGCGGCGGAAGTTGCTTCCACCCCGACCTGCTACCTCCGAAACATGATTGGACCTTCTGAACTCATCCTCGATCTCCCCCATTACTCCCTCTGTCGATCACGATTTCCCTCTCTCTCCTAAAACTCTCCATTCCCGATTTGGGGGTTGTGGTTGCGTATTTGTGTTACTAAGAAAGAGAGTACGTAATTAGGGAAGTATTCGCGCACACAGGAGATCAAAACCAGGTTCTGATTTTTAAGTTAGGTCAGATTTGGAAATTTTCAAAAATACCCCTCGCCAATGACACGGATAAATTCATCTTTTGTTCCTTAATTTTTTCTGATTTTCATATAACCATAACTCACACATGTCACATCCGATTTTTACACAATGTATTAGGGCTGAGCAAAAACCGAACCGAAAACCGAAACCGCGCCGAAAACCGCATTTACCGCTACCGCAAAACCGCAAAAAACCGAAACCGCAAAACCGCAACCGCAAAGCATGGTGCGGTGCGGTTTTAGCTTGAAATACCGTGCAAATTTACCGAAACCGCACCGCAAAAATTATTATATATATATATATATATATATATATATATATATATATATATATATATATATATATAATTTAATGAAATTAAACATTAAAGTGTAGAAGAAAAAAAATTAGGAGGGAAATTGAAAAATTTTGGGATACCGGGAGGAAACAAAAACGTACCAAAAAAATTAGAGAAAACACAAACCTAAATCTAATCTAAATCAATCTCATACCTCTCCAGCTCTCCTCTGGCTCAGACCCTCAAGCAGTCAAGAAGCTTCAAGAGCAAATCAAAAACCTCGCTTAGACCCTCCGTTCAAAAGCAAATCAAAAACCTCGATAGATGTGGGTTAATTGTTTGATTGTTGGTTGTACTACTTCCCCAATTTCTCTATCTAGAAACCTCAATCACAGATAATGGAGCAACATCTTTCTCAAGTAAATGTAGTCTTTTAGCTCCCCACGAATCTCAGCTGTTCTTCATCTCAAGGTAATTTTTCTTATTCTTTGATCGTGTTCAAAAGTAATTGATTGCCTTTTTTCTCTGTGATCGGTACCTA
Organism: Cichorium intybus; assembly: GCA_023525715.1. Taxonomy (NCBI): domain Eukaryota; kingdom Viridiplantae; phylum Streptophyta; class Magnoliopsida; order Asterales; family Asteraceae; genus Cichorium; species Cichorium intybus. Next base: position 90,353,444 of record CM042014.1, on the reverse strand, counting down.
CTTGATATATATATTTTTTGTTAAGATTATCTGATTATTTTAAAGTTAGATTCGATTTGTTTAACTTCCAATTTCATATAACCTACTTGATATATATATTCAAGAATCTGTGATCTTCCACCATTGGAGTTCTGTAAACAAGGTTTTGTGATAGATGTGAGTTAATTAAAAGAACTCGTCATTAAATTAACTATTAGAAGTAGATGTGGGTTAATTGTTTGATTGTTGGTTGTACTTCTTTTTTTTTTACGATTTCATTAATAATGTGTATTCAGCTCACTTTTTTATCCAACTTTTCTGTCTGAAACCATTGTAACTTCGATGCACTTTTGATTTCCTGAGCTGAAGAATTCAACTGGAGTATCAGAACTAAGCACTCAACAAGGTGGGCATTTTGCTAGCATTTCTATTACCATTGGGAAATCAGAGCTTGGACAAATGTTGAAACAAATGACCTTTACAAGGTCAGTCCTTCTTTTAGTACAATCCTACACTGTTATTACTTCATACTTGAACTTGAGGGGTGTGCTCATTTGTCAATAACATGCATTTGTTTTCACATGACATACATGCCAAAAACTTGCTTTTGAGGTACACTAATATTATGTTGTGTCATGTACATGCTTCATTGTTTGGAAACATTCTGCCACTTGTAATGTGTTATATATTGTTGCTGCTACAAAAACCATCGAGGAGTCTGCAACTCCTCTTTCAAGGCTTGAACCATCAACAAACGGCTCAATTAAAAGACATAAATCATTGATTTAAAGGTTATATTTGCGGTTTAAAACCGAAACCGCACCGCTACAAACCGCAACCGCAAAAAAACCTCAAAAACCGTACCGCAAAAAAACCGCAACATATGGTTTTACAAAAATAAAAATCACACCGCACCACGCTCACCCCTACAATGTATATCGTTTGAAAGGTGGAAACGAGCTTAACATTTCATCCTTACTGACTTTAGTCCAATTCTTTCTAGAATTTTTGTCGTAGGCCCTTGAACATGGCCATTCGACAATTTTTATCATTTTTGGGCCATTTTAATTCCGTCATAACTCCTTCGTTACAACTCCAAATGACCCGAATTTTTTTCCTATACTTTTTTTATATCCAATATTACAAAAGTCATTTTGATGACTTTTACCCAAATCTTTCTAGATTTTGAGGTAATAATTTCCAAAGTTTGCACGATAAACTTTTCACTTTTAATCTTTTATTTCAAACTTTGCCCTTATGTCCTTAAGATTAAATTCTAGTTGAATAATCGTCATATCATGACTTAAATAAAGGTCTTAGAAAAACAATTTCTCCGTAATTTTACATTCTTGGACCATTTTGGCCTTGCACGCTATATTGAGTTTAATTAAGTATCAACTCCTTTAATTTGAATACTTGCATAAATTCTTATCTTATATATGACAAAAACTTTGATTGTCACATTAGTTAATGCAATCATTTGGTTCTCTTTATTTCACGTTTTCGGTTTCGGTTTATGTTTATTTATTCGTTGGATGGTTTTACGGTATTGAGCACTTCTGATTTTCTGAATACACTTCTAAAATCAGATTGTGTAGTTGGTTTGGATTGGAGTTTGGACTTGTTTAGTTGGTTATGCTAGTTTATAGTTTCGATAATTTTAGTTTAATCGGTTTTTGAGAAGTGTATGGAACGTCACCGGCTATAGAGTGACACTATAGTTTGGTTAATTCTGACACATATTTCAACCACTTGACTCCCACGGATCGACCCTTACTTCCACTTAGCTAATGTGCGTGTAAGGTATAAATCTTCTATTTTTGACCGCATAACGACCTAGGCGTGTCAATATAAAAAGACAAAGTAGGATCTAAAGGAATACCATGTTCATCAGGAACTTAGACACGGAGAAAAAAAGAGCTTGAAATCGGAGTATGGATTTAGGGTTCCTTACTAACAGAGGATTTAACCGATTAGAATTGATTTGGATTTAGGGTTCTTTATTAACAGAGGATTTAACCGATTGGAATTGATTTCATTCCCAAAAATTTAGCAATCATAATTTAATTGATCATTTAATTGGGAGTGAAGAAAAAATTGAGCGGGAGAATAAGGTTGAGGAAGAATAAGAAGAGGACACGAGGCATATGAGTTACTCTTTTATTAGAAATAAGAAATGTTAATTTGTTCTAAATGTGAATACTAAAGAATAAACAAACATATATACAAACCCAAATACATCCCAACCATTTTTAAGCGTTCAAAAAAGTGTTGACTTATTTATTAAGAGATGTAATGGCTAATAATAATTAGATGATATCCTATGGGATGATATTATTCGAGATATAAATTTACGATTCAAAATAGATATTTCCTACGCCCAAACTTTCGCATGCAAAGTGTGAAGCATTGAAACTTTTGTAGGGAACACCGAAAAACTCATTCATGCAACTTCCCACATATTGTCATAATCCGAAGAAATCAAATGAAGTGTTACACCACTTTTTCAGTATAGCTTTGTGATTAACATTAATTATTTAAGTTTTGTAATTTTAGTAATAATAATAATAATAATAATAATAATAATAATAATAATAATAATAATAATAGGTTTTCTACAAACCATGAACTAAATAACCTAAGTTCACAGGCAACCTATAAGGATCTATGTTTTCTTCTAATTGAACATATAACAAAACCTAAAGGCCATAAGAAAATTAACTAAAAGAATAAAATTAGAAAAACTAACCTTTTAGAATCTTCTAGAAGCTGAGCAGCAAAAATATCCTGCCTCAAATGAGATCACACCCAAGCCGAGAGGATTATGGATCGAGATTCCAGAGAGAAAATAATAGAATGAGCAACTGATAATGAGGTCTAGGGGTCCCTATTTATAGGGAACCAAGTGGCAAAGCTAAAAACCCTAGCCGCAGCCCATTTTCCGGATTATCTGTACGCGGGCCGCGGCCAAGTCGTTTGCGCGCCGCGCGCCGCAATTTAACTATTGAATTTGTACGACTTTAATCCCTGACCTCCTGATTAATCTAATTATTGCCACAGAAATTAATCCAATTAATTTCTGATTAATTATTAATCAAATAATATTATTTCTTATTAATATATTATCTCCATAATATATTAACAAACAATATCTTGATTTATTAGTCATATAATAAATCAACCCTTTCTCTCTACTTAACTTTCCAACAAACCTCCAGCCATGAGGGCAACCCAAATGGACTATGCTACTTTAATTATGTAAATACTAATTATTAGTCATGGCTTAGACACCTAATCCAACAGTCTCCCACTTGGATAAGTCTATGACTATAATTACCAATTTAACCTCTAATTAACCAGCACTTTTAGCTTCCTAGAAACCGCAGCCAAACTCTGATCTAATCAGTTCTGTCCATAGATAAGTGATCAGATGATCCTCCGTCCAACTAGATATTTTTCAGACTCAAGACATGGATAAAATCAATCTGGTCTGATTCACTGTTCCTCGATTTCCGATTTGCATATGACTCTTAGACTACCAATTTAGTCCCGGTTGGCCAACCATTTTAGTCAACTTCAAATTCATCGAGAGGCCTACAGATATATGTTCCCTGTTAGGGTCAAGGGACGAATAAGCTTCGACTCATATACTTATGTCTTTTACCAGACAAATCACTCACAACAATACGTTTTATAACACCGAGTTACCGATGCGTTTTCGTATTATCAATGAACAACCGTCTAGCAAATCATAACTCATATGTCTTAGCTTAAAGATCAAAAGATATTATCGTCTCAATATTGCTCGTGATATAATCCATGAAGCAATCCATTGAGCGCGGGTTTATCCAATACTCAAATCTCCATTTCCAAGTACTCACGAATGGTGCAGCAATCCAATTGCCATGTCTAACTCCTTAGACAAACTATTACCAATTCATGAGAGTCTTACTTCACACTTACTCCCAAAAGTGTAATCGACTGTGGATATTTGAATAATCCAATTATTCAGGAAGTAAAACATGCAAAATGAAACACAATGATATGTTATTGACAAAATTAGTAAACCATTACTCATTAATAAATCTCCATTATTAAATCACAAAAGTCAAATACAATAACATTGTTACAAGTTTCAAAACCTATCTAATTACAAAAACTTATATCATCTCTTAATCCAATGCTCCTAGCATGCTGATTATGCTTAATCCTACTCAGAGCCTTTGTCAAGGGATCTGCAGGATTATCTTCCGATGATACCCTCTTTACAAGGAGGTGACCTTCTTCTACCTTATGCCTTATGTAGTGGTACTTTCTGTCGATATGTCTGGACTTTCCATGATCTCGCGGTTCCTTTATCAAGGCGACCGCACCTTCGTTATCGCAGAACAGTTCCACGGGCTCCTGAATACTCGGGACTACTCCAAGGTCACCGATGAAGTTCTTCAGCCAAGCCGCTTCCTTTGACGCTTCACTTGCTGCTATATACTTTGATTCACAAGTAGAATTAGCCACCGTATCTTGCTTGGAACTTTTCCAAGTTACCGCTCCTCTGTTCAGAAGGAATACCCAGCCAGACTGAGACCGACCACTGTCTCTATCCGTCTGAAAACTGGCATCCGTATATCCTTCAACTCTCAATGTATCACTGCCTCCAAGGACTAACACCATGTCCTTTGTCCTTCGCAGATACTTGAGTATATTCTTTACGGCTATCCAATGTGCCCTTCCAGGGTTTCCCTGGTACCGACTGACCATGCTCAGAGCAAATGCCACGTCAGGGCGAGTACACGTCATAGCGTACATGATCGATCCTACAGCCGAAGCGTAAGGTACCCGACTCATTTCAGCTATTTCTTCGTCTGTACTCAGACTTTGAGTCTTACTTAATTTTGCATTACTTTGGATAGGTAGCTCTCCCTTCTTGGAATTTTCCATACTAAACCTTTTTAGTACCTTTTCCAAGTATGTACCCTGACTAAGTCCAATTAGTATCTTCTTCCTATCTCTCAATATTCTTATCCCGAGGATATAGGCAGCCTCTCCTAGGTCCTTCATAGCGAAACATTTCCCAAGCCAAGCCTTGACATCTTGCAAGGTTGGAATATCGTTTCCCATGAGCAGTATGTCATCAACATATAATACCAGAAAGGTGACTATACTCCCACTAGCCTTGACATATACGCAGGACTCATCCTCGCTCCTAGAGAAACCAAACTCTTTGACTTTCTCATGGAAACAAAGATTCCAGCTGCGAGAAGCTTGCTTCAATCCGTAGATTGATCTCTCAAGCTTACACACCTTATTATGATACTTTGCATCGACAAAACCCTCTGGCTGATTCATGTAAACATCCTCAGTCAACTTCCCATTAAGGAAAGCGGTTTTGACGTCCATCTGCCAAATTTCATAGTCATGAAATGCAGCTATGGCTAGCATAATCCTAATAGTCTTTATCTTGGCTACTGGTGAGAAGGTCTCGTCATAGTCAACCCCTGGGGTTTGAGTAAATCCCTTCACAACCAGTCTTGCCTTGAAAGTGTGTACTTTTCCGTCCATGTCGGTCTTCTTCTTGAAGATCCATTTGCACCCGACTGTCTTTCGACCCGGTACGTTGTCAACCAAGTTCCAAACTTGATTGTCATACATGGACTTGATCTCGCTATCCATGGCCTCTTTCCACTTGGCAGACTCAGGGCCCGCCATTGCTTCCTGGTAGTTAGCTGGTTCATCCAAATTTATCAGTGTCCTATCACTGACAAACGTGTCCCCATCCGAAGTTATATGAAACCCATAAAACTCGGGTGGCATGCTAACCCGACCGGAACGCCTAAGAGGTAAGGATACATCTGTCGGACCAACCGGAACTTCTTCCTCATGTTGGTTGCTAGTTTCTCCTAAGGTTGCGTCATCTGATGACTCTTGAATTTCTTCCAGATCAATGGTACTCCCACTTTCCTCTTTGAATATGAGCTCTCTCTCTCGAAAGACCGCTCGTCTAGCTACAAAGACCACGTCCTCGCTTGGTCTGTAGAATAGATATCCAAAGGACTGTTTGGGATAACCAAGGAAGAAACACCTTTCGCTTCTTTCTGCGAGTTTGTCTTGAGTCTCTCGTCTAACGAAAGCCTCACAACCCCAGACTTTGATATGTGCCAGAGATGGAACTTTCCCCGTCCACATTTCATGATGTGTTTTAGCAACCTTTTTAGTTGGGACAAGATTGAGGATATGGGCGGCAGTCTCTAAGGCATACCCCCAGAAGTGAATGGGAAGTGAAGCTTGACTCATCATGGAACGAACCATGTCTAACAGGGTTCGGTTGCACCTCTCCGCAACACCGTTCAACTGTGGTGTCCTGGGAGGTGTCAACTGCGAAACTATTCTGCATTCCTTTAGATAGTCTAGGAACTCGATACTTAGATACTCTCCGCCTCTGTCGGACCTGAGCATCTTTATCTTCCTGCCTAATTGATTCTCTACTTCGTTCTTAAACTCTTTGAACTTTTCAAAGGTGTCCGACTTGTGCTTGATCAAGTAGATATAACCGTATCTACTAAAATCGTCGGTAAAGGACACGTAGAACCGCATGCCATCCTTTGTGGTTGATCTGAATGGACCACACACATCCGTGTGAATGATGTCCAGCAGACCCTCACCTCTTTCAAAAGACCCTTTGAAAGGTGATTTAGTCATCTTGCCCAACAGACAAGACTCGCATACATCATCTGACCTGAGGTCGAATGATTCCAACACTCCATCCTTTTGGAGTTGGGCGATGCGTTTCTTGCTGATGTGCCCGAGCCGACTATGCCACACACATGCCTTTTCTACACCACTAGTAGAATCAATATAGTTTACACTATGTCCTAAATTGTCAACACATTCAACAGTTTCATACACACCATCACAAGGATAAGCAGTAAAAATCAAAATACCATTTTTGAAAACAGAAATCGAGCCAATTTTATTATCAAACGAAAATTGAAATCCTTGTCTGAACAATGCGTGAAATGAAATAATGTTTCTTGCCATTTCTGGCGAATAGCAACAATTAAATAACTCTAAGCTAACATCACTACTAAGCACTAAACTATAAACGCCGATCTTGGTAACAGGGGACGATCTCCTATTGCCCATGATCAAGTTCAGTCTACCGTGCTCCACCTCCCTGCTTTCCTTTAGGCCCTGCAGATCAGAACAAATGTGAAAACCACATCCTGTATCAAGGACCCAAGAATTAGAAGATGGTGAGTTTTTAGAGATAGTGTATATACCTGTTGTCGATGGCTTTACTTTCCCATCCTTGACATCCTGCAAGTATTTGGGGCAGCTTCTCTTCTAATGGCCCTTCTCTTTGCAGTAGAAACAGTTGGCTTCATCGGGGTTGGTCACACAAGGAATGTGGGAAGACTTGGTTCTCGAGCCATTATTGGATGACCCGACCTGAACCTTTTCCCTCCAATTTTGCTTAGGAGGGCCTTTCCTTTTCTTTCCTTTGCCACTTCCAATGGCTAAGACGGGCTGATTAACCGAGGGTACACTTTTACCCTTCATCCCGTCCTCAGCAACCCGAAGCATACGATGCAACTCAGTCAGGTTGGCCTGATTGTTGTTCAAATGATAAGCCAGCCAGAACTGGTCATAAGAACTCGGTAAGGAGTTAAGCACTATGTCAACGGCCAACTCCTCAGGTACATGCATCGCAAGCTTTCTAAGCCGCTCCACGTAACCTTGCATTCTTTGCATATGAGCGCAGATGGACTCTCCATCTTTAGGTTTGCTGTTCGTGAAGTCCTTGACCACCTCGCACCTTTCGATGCGCTCTTGCTTGTGGAACTTTTCCGCAAGCTCCTTGTGCATCTCAAAGGGCCAGTAGTCTTTGTATATCCTTTGCAATTCGGGGTTCATTGTGGCGATCATGATGCAGGCCACTTTGGTCGCATCATCAGAATGTTTTTGGTACGAGGCAATCTCCTCGGGAGTAGCAATTTCAGGGTCAATATCGACAAGCTCGGTTTCGAGGACATACTCTTTGTTCTCGTACCTCAGAGCCATCTTGATATTCCTAATCCAGTCATTGTAGTTTGTCCCGTTCAATTGAACCTTGGAACACAGTGAGAGGATAGAGGGAACACTGGAGTTTGAGTGGGGAGCGGATTGATCAGCAGAAAACATCTATAAAAGAAGGTAAGTTTAATTAGATACTTGTCGGTCCTTATAATAACCCAATATAAAATAAGGCTAGGATCCAACTATAACAATTTGCAACATGGAAGAGGGATGCCGTAATCTATAAGCAAATTTTATAAAGGTAGGCAAATGACGATTCAGCCAATTCCACCGCGGAAAAATAATCTTATTATAAATAGAATTCCTAGTTTCTTTTGAGATTTATTGAACTATTCAATAGCATGTTTAATCTCGGATATGCCCCACCGTTTGTGACTGGGATGCCGAGGATCACAAACCGGGTGTGAATAACCATGCAAATTAGCTTGGTACTCTCGGAGTCCATTATCATCTCAAATTGATGTGCCGGTAAACCACACACGCTCCATCAACAATGATAACACCTGAGACACCCATTGCCACTCTTTATGAACCCCCATTGGTGTGCCGGTAAACCACACACGCTCCACCAACATTTCATAAAGTGCAATGTGCAATTTCATGGGGTAGCATCAAATTCACATTTTTCCTAAAGTAACTAGATTGGGATTTTGTGTAAAGGTTCTGGTACTTTGATCATTGTACTTTTAATGATTAAGCGGTTCTGTCAAACCCGTTCGGCTAACGACCCTCCACTGATCAGGCGAGCGGTGGGTGAGAGTGTTCACCCATTAGACTACCATTTTATAGGCAGTCTCCTTATACCCACTTTATAGACCAGCTTCGTGAATGAGGCCTACTATTGATTTGACTAACCAAATTTATCTCATATATATAGTATTAACTTTTAATAACATATATAAGTTGTATTTTAAAACCCTTTAAAATATTCAAGGTTTATCTTTTAATTTTACCAAATTTAACGATTAAATTTTAAATTAAATTAAACCTTAAAATCGATTTAATCAATTTTAATTACTAATTAATTAAATTAATTAAATCTAAATATTTTAAACATTTTAAAATATTTTTCTGGATTTTTCCATTAATTTTCGATAATTTAAAATTAATTAAATCCCTTTTTGAATTATCTTTTAATTAACAATTAATTAAATTAATTCACTAAAGATAGGTTTATCCAAATTAATCAAATTAATTAAAACCTATCCTCAACCCCCTAGATTTCGAATTTAAATAATGAGGTTTAAGGTTATCCATTTAATTAACAAATAAAGTTACCAAAAATAGAAAACCTCCTAAAACCCTAATGGCAATTTTCGAAAATAGCAAGGGGGATTAGGGTTTTCAAAACCCTAATCCTAGAAATCAATCCATACTAAGTTTAGGGTTTATAGGCTTTAAACCCTAAAACAGTTATATCAATTCAACAAGAAAACAAGACAGGCTCTTATACCACTGAAAGGTTTTCTACAAACCATGAACTAAATAACCTAAGTTCACATGCAACCTATAAGGATCTATGTTTTCTTCTAATTGAACATATAACAAAACCTAAAGGCCATAAGAAAATTAACTAAAAGAATAAAATTAGAAAAACCAACCTTTTAGAATCTTCTAGAAGCTGAGCAGCAAAAATATCCTGCCTCAAATGAGATCACACCCAAGCCGAGAGGATTATGGATCGAGATTCCAGAGAGAAAATAATAGAATGAGCAACTGATAATGAGGTCTAGGGGTCCCTATTTATAGGGAACCAAGTGGCAAAGCTAAAAACCCTAGCCGCAGCCTATTTTCCGGATTATCTGTACGCGCGTCGCGCCAAGTCGTTTGCGCGCCGCGCGCCGCAATTTAACTATTGAATTTGTACGACTTTAATCCCTGACCTCCTGATTAATCTAATTATTGCCACAGAAATTAATCCAATTAATTTCTGATTAATTATTAATCAAATAATATTATTTCTTATTAATATATTATCTCCATAATATATTAACAAACAATATCTTGATTTATTAGTCATATAATAAATCAACCCTTTCTCTCTACTTAACTTTCCAACAAACCTCCAGCCATGAGGGCAACCCAAATAGACTATGCTACTATTAATTAGGTAAATACTAATTATTACTCATGGCTTAGACACCTAATCCAACAAATCATAATAATAATAATAATAATAACAAAACTTAGAAATTAAATTATATGTTTAGAGGGGGTTAAAATGTCATTAGTAGAAACTTTGAGTGAGATATTTTGAAATTGGGTTAAAGGAAATTAAAACCATAATATTGCGGGACCAAACTTGTCATTTTCTAAAGATTGCATGGATCTCTTTATTCTTAGGTTGCATCTTAACTTGAGAAGAGAAGAGGGGGGCCGAGAGGCCTCGGTTCATGATTGAAGCCCATGCACACGTCGTATGTGGCATGATAAGGGATCAAGAGCCATCCTTCTACCCTAGCCGATGGTATTGAGTCGTAAATCACCCCATGTTTGCCGTTTTTGGTGCTTGCCAAGAAGGAAAAGAGAAACTAAGATCAAGGGGTTGCTTGGCGGGATTAGGGTTCATGTTAGGGCCTTATCCTTTTTTTAGGACTTCAACACCAATCAATCCCAAGCCGTGAACACTCTCAATTGTGGTGAAGAACCAAAGCCGAGATGAAGTAGCAAGAAAGAAAAGAAGGAAGCGAGTTTGTGAGGGAGGTGAGAAATCATGACGAGAATGGCTGCAAGGGTTTCCAATTTGCATCACTAGGCGAGTTGTTCGCTTTCTTCTTCTTGTCCATGAACCGTGAACCACACATACCATCACTACACCTCCACCGTAAAGATGTGTGTGCATGTGTGTGTGTGTTTGTTTTTGCTTTAAAGCATTCACTTGATCTTCATATTCTTGTTTCTATTGAAGTTGATTCAGACCTTAGAGGTCTTAATGGGTTTACGGTTGAAAACCCTAACCCTACTGTCTTAGTTTGATTTTTTTTTGGAAATGTCACTGTTGTTGGGTCGTGTTGGGAAAATCATATAAAATCATGTAAGTACTCTTTCGGGCTGAGTCTTAGGTCCATGGAATAGTATGTGTCTAGTTTCTTCCCTCAAAAGGGTCTGAGCCGTTTAGGATGTAGGTTGGTAGTATCAGGCCATAGGAAGTTCTAAGGGTGTGTGAGTGTGGGGAGTGGGTATAGAGCAAGCTATCATTGAGCTGGGTGCCATGATTGAGCTGTGTACTATAGTTGTGTTGGGTGCAATCATTGAGCTGGGTGCCATGATTGTGTTGTGTATCATGATTGAGCTGGATGCCATGATCATGTTGTGTGTTGTAGTTGTGTTGTGCCTTAAAGTCGTGTTGTGTGCCTTGTTATGTTGTGTGCCTTTATTGTGTTGTGTGCCTACATAGGGGTAGAGCATGTGTGATGTGTATGTCGTGTTTGTGTTGAACTCACTAAGATGTGTGCTTATTCTTTCCCTATTAAATCATTGTTTCAAGCTCTTCAGGTGTGGGTGATGGCAACGCGTGACGTGTATACACTGGTGCAGCTTCTTTGGGAATTATGTTTGAGTGGACTTAACTAGTTTTTGATTTTTTTTTGTGGGTTGAACTATTTTAATATTAAATTTTTTAATGTTTTGAATAAAGTGTTGGTTATTAAATGAAAATGTTTTCTTCAAATTTCTTAAATTTACTATCAAATATGGGACGTTACATGAAGGCACTATAAACACATATCATGACAAATATGCCAAATCAATTTGAGTCATTCTTCGTCGTCATTGGTTGTGTGGTAAGATTCGATTTTATAACGCCCTAAACGTCATCTGTATATCATATTAAATATTCCTAACTCGTATTGTTTGCAGATTCAGGTGTTTTTAACAAGCTTGTGACGAGTGTTTGTTATAGTCATAGTCTATTTGTAAGACCCGTATCCTGATTATAACATATACTTAAAATAAGAGTGTTAGGAATTATATGATGTTGGTAGTTATAAAGCTAAGAAAAACTTTAGTTACAATTACATATGAAAATCAGCATTTTGTGTCGTTTTTAGAAAAATCATAATTAATTCTAGGAAACTCGTTTGAACCTTAAACCAATGCACAAAGTTTACAAATTGAGTCTAGTATAATTACCAAAAATAATAGTAAGCTTGAAAATGACATTATCTATGGTAAAAAATGCAATCTTTACTGATTAGTTCGGAATTGACAGATTAGATAGTCTGTTTTCAAAAATTCATAATAAATCATAGAAAAATCATATAAATACGTAAAATACATCTCTGGAAAGGTATTGAGATAAATTTCTGGAATATCAAATAAAAACGTGAATTTCATGGGTTTAAAGTCGGTTAAACCAGTCTTGAACAGACTGATTCTAGAAGGTATTAATTTCAACAAAGTTATATTATTAAAATCTTTTGTCAAAAGTGTCATGCCATTTTTTATTCAAGAATTCAAGTACAAATACCCCCCAAAACATCTCATAAACCACACCAACAAATCTCAATCCAATATATAGAGGTTTCTAAGCACTGGAGTGTAAGCAAGTGAGTGGAAGGAAGCGCAAAAGCCTAACGAAGGAGTTATAGATCTCGACGACTGGTCATAAGGTAACTACAAACCTTTCTATAGCTTAATTAGGTATTATAAAATAATTTTTGTGTTAAGAAGTAGAATATGTAATAAGTATAACATATTCATTTCCAACAATAGTAAACAAAAACCTTAAAAACGTCCTTATTATAACAATTCGTAATTCTAAAAATAATACCGATTGATTTACTTACGAGGACGGTGACTAGGCCGATTACATGGGATCTGGTTGTTGGATTTTCCGAAAGGCTAAAATGGTGAAAGGATCCTGCCACCCCATCTAATCTTCTACCTGGCCGTTCTTTACTTGATAAATCATGGAGTATCATATTGGAATTATTGAAGGGTTTAATGATGCGACTATAATATAGTTAAGGATTAAGAAATGATAGATTTCTTATTATGTTAACAGTTAAAGTTGAAGGAAATACAAAGCCGAGAAAGATAAACGATATAGTCAACTATAATCAGGTGAGTCTTCTCACTATACTATAGGTGATATTGCATGCGTAGGAAGGAAGATATGTTAGACTAAGGTGATCTTACATGTTATGGTAATTGTATGAATTATTGCTATGATAATGATTGTTTGTGGATGGAACGGGATAGCCCGCGAGCCAATAGGCGGAACGGGAATAGCCTGGGAGTCATTAGACGGAACGGGAGAAGCCTGCGAGCGATAAGATAGAACGGGAACTGCCCGTGAGTCTTCAGCGGAACAGGGATAGCCCGCGAGTCTCACAGACATATGAATGGTTATGATGTGTTGTATGTTATGTGATGGATCGTATGGTATTTTGAGGAACTCACTAAGCTCCGTGCTTACCCTTTCCCTATATAAACTACTGTTTCAGGTACATCAGGTACCATGGATGGCAAGGCGTGACGTGTATACACTGTGCTGCTTCATTGGAGGACTGTTTTTGAATGGATGTTCCGCTGTGTTGTGATTTCATTAACTTTTGTTAATCCTGGGATGTTTTCATTAAACTTATAAGTTATGGAATTTTATCAAAAGTAATTAAGTGGCTTTTCTTATATTGAAGTGTTCGTTAATTTTTTTTTTAATTTTACCCTAAAATTTTGGGATGTTACACTATTTGAAAGGGAATACTTGGGAATGTTGTTCCTAGTGGTAGTAATGGATGGACCAAACTAAATTATGCAACAAGCCGATGGAGTGTTTAAGATAAAGGACCAAAGTCGTGGACTTGGTTTTTATCAAAATATCATCACGAATCAGTGATTCGGAGGACTTGGCCATCATATATGATAAAGAAATAAACAGGTTGTTATATGTGTTTTCCCATACATACATAACATGCTATGCTTTCAAAATTTTCTATTGAGTATTTGTTTAAAATTCAAAAAATTTAATAGAAATGAAATCATATGTTGGGATGCATACAAAGTATTTCAAATGGAGGATTTAGAAGCTCATATGATTAGGCTCTTGCCATTCTTTATCAGAATATGTGATTAGCTTGACCCTATCGGGAATGAAAATTTGGTAAGATCTTTCTTCTCAAATGTACGATATGAATTTGACTTCCAATAATGTAGAGTCAATGATTTCATTATGTACAACTGAACGAAAAACTACCAATAATGATGCTTGCTGAAATGTTTTGGCTGACGATGCAATAATGGAATTTCAAATAGAGAACCAGGGGAGGTAAACATTAGATACATGGTTATACCACATGTATCTTTGCAAAAATAATTCAACCCTTTTATCCTTTGTAATAAAATTTCAACATAAAATCCCCCTTGAGTCAAGAACAAAATTGACCAAAGAAAAATTTAACTCTGACATGGAGGGTGTTAGTAATAACAAAATACAAATTTGAAGTACATGGTTATGACAATGTTGCTATCAATTATTTACAGTAAAATCCATATAGAAGTAGGCTGTAGTAATTCACTAGTTTGTCTTGTGATCATGCGATCGTGATCTGTATCTTCTTAGTTAAATCACATTGTCACTCTTGGACTATGTATTGGTTTTCCACAAAGCTTTATCAAATTACATACCACAAAAATGGTGTATCATGTACAACCCTATTTGAATGGGAAGAGCATATGGGTAACACTCGTTAGACCGCCGCTGATGGAAAAAAAAAAACAAGTTGGTAGCCCTAAAGAGAACTCCCACATACATTTTCAAAAAGAGCGCCCAATATTAAAAAGAGATGCTAACAATTGGGCATACTCGCTTAAACTGTCTAACTCATTTACCAACCTAAATCAAATGATATGTTAGTTTACATTAATTAACTACTACGATCATTTACAACATAAGTTTTTTAACATAATCTAATCACGTAAGATATTTTTGACTTGTACAAATATCTACTTAATTTTACCCATCTTCGAACGAGCTTTATAAAACAAAATAGAATTGGGAGGAATCTCAACTACTTGCTTGTATTTGCAAGTAGTAGGTTTTTGACCCCTTATATATCCTTCCATTCTTCTTGGTCTAGCTCAGGCACAAACTATAACATTCTCATTTAGGCCTATGACTTTTTCTTTGTTAGTATAAAATTTTTAGAAAAAAATAAATAAATAACAAAGTATACAAACTTAATAATTAAATCAATATTGAAAAATATGAATGGTTGTATTTAATTTAAAAATTAAACATTGACTTAAAATGAAAAGTTGGGGTCGATGGACTAAAAGTTTCATTTTGATGAAACTAGTCTTGACCTAGCCTCAACTTAATATGGGACCATAATGATAAACATTATATTAATTTTGGTTGCTTATTAAATATAAACATTGAAGAATTTCTTAAACTTAAGTTGTGATTATTTAAATAGAACAAAATTTGAGGGGTATTATTTGCCTTTACCAAACTTTAAAAGATATGGGTCTTCCATCCCTATTTGAACTATACATGACATTTTAGGAGGGACTTTGTTGATAGTTTAGAGGGTGATTCAAGTTTTAGATTGAAGTGTTTGAGATGATTGGAAGCTTAAATCATAGTGTTCTGCTTTAGAAGGTATACATCTTCATAATTCTTCATCTAGGATTCGTCCTAGGTTTGGGGTTTTACCCTAATATGAGTTTATTGATCTTTTAGTATATTTTATTGTATTTCTAGCTTAGATTTGTTCATTAGATCACTAATCCACATTCAAATCATATATATGTTGCTTAATGTTAAGATTTAAATGAGATTTTAAAGCTCCAAGCTCCATCAATGGTGGATTTCAATTTTGGGTATTTTCCGTGGATGTGTTGATTGGTTTGATCTCATTTCAAGCTTAATTAACTTCATTTGAACTTTGGAATCCATCACTAAATGATAAAAGCACTTGTTGATAATTTGGAGTTTTCAAGTTGATCTAATGATTTAGTTATGATATGAATTAGATTTTGATTCATTAAAACTCATTTTAATGTTATGAACTTGATCCATTAATTCAACTTGAAGCATACTTGATGTTGATTTAGAATTATTAAAATCTTTAGAGTTTTTTTTGAAGTCGATATGATGCTTATGGAACTAAATAAAGTTATTGTTATTCAAAATCTCTATATCATAATTACTATATTTTAGATCCTTGCATGTTTATGCTTTCAAAGGTTTGTAAACATGCTTATAAATGCTACTTAATCATCATTAACGATTAGAAGTGGTTTTTGAATGATTTGGATTAAGCTAAATGGTTATTTTTGAGTTTTCTGCTCGGACAGAAAAGACGGTCGTGTTTTTCAAGGTATGAAAAACACGGCTTTTGTTTTTCAAGACATTCATTTATGACATATTAAAAATGCTATAATGTTTGGTCGGTTGATTTGTTTGACCTGAGACCACTTCCATTACATTTTACTGACTTAAAGAACATATTTAAGAAATTAAGGGCATCTTGAAAAAACTACATTTTTTGAAGAGTGTGGTCAATTGGTGATTTTGTAAAATAAGGTGGTTTTATGTCCTATATTTTTTGCAAATCTAGTCATAAGGGTGAATATATTTGTGAGATATTCTTGTTCATCTTACAAAATAAAATAATTAAATAATAAAATAACGTAAATAACCACAAATTTCACAATGAGGTCAAATCTTATGACGATTTTAACCTAAAAAATAAATACAACCGATAAACATTTTTGTAACATTAGCCTCCATCATTTGAATTTACTCTCTTTTTTGTCTATGCATTTTCATTTACATGTAGTGTTTCTTTTATATCTATAATATTATTTTATTCAATGTTGTGGAACTCGTTGTTCAGTATTCGTTCGGCCGACTGAGGAGTAACGAGTATTCGGATTACTCGAGGAGTACTCGGATTCGATAAATTATATAAAAATATTTTTAGGAAAATTATATATATATAAAAAGCATAAGTTGATTGAATTTTATAACAAAATTAGTTGAAATATCGATAAAAAGATTCAAGTTCAAATTTTAAATTACTTCAAAACCAGATATTTATTTGTTAATATTTGATAGTTAGATTACTCATTTAATCATCATTTTCCAATGTAGTTCCGATTTGTTCGTTGATATTAACTTCATCTGATTCATATACAACTTTTTAATATCCATTTTATTGATAACTTCTTGTAATTTTTAAATGAACTCATGATATATAACAAATATCATAACTTCATTAAAATTCATAACGAATAGATTAATATCAAAAATAATTATACATGTTCAAATATTAAAGTGTTAAACTATTTCAAAAATTGATATTCGTTCTTTAATATTAAAATAATCATTTAATCATTTGTCTTTTTTGTTTTTATATCACATTTACATTAAATTTAACAAAATTAAAATTAAACAAGGTTTAATAAATAACTAAATATATAATATATGTTTAAAATTTACTTAACAATTATAGTTATTATTATTTTTTTAAAAGTCAAATTTTCCGAGTTTGATCTATTTGACCGAGTTTGACCGAGTTGGGCCGAGTTTGACCCGAGTAGCACCGAGTTTGACCGATTTCCGAGTAGTTTGGCCGAGTTGGCTTAACTCGCCTCAGTAAGAGGTCGAGTCCGAGTACTCGTCCGAGTTGGCCGAGTTTTATAACACCGATTTTATTTTTCTTTTCGTTTGTATCCGTATTTCCTTTTGGAGGCGCACATTAGGCTATGAGGTGTGGGACAATCTCAAGAGGCCAAGACAACCAAAACAGCCGCCACGTCACCGGGACATCCCCAAGACACACCCGAAGAAATGCCTAGCAGTCCTAGACCTCATTTTTTTAATTTCCACATCAAATTTTTTGGTAATTAAAGAAAAATTCTTTTATTTTGATTGGCTAAACTAGTAATATAGTAATTAAAAAAAATTATTGGTCAAAATTCGCGTTCCAAGAATGTCCCTAGAGAGACAACCTGAGGACGCCAACAAGAGGGACACACCTAGGAGGCGCTGTTCACACACGTCCTCGGTGCTGACTAGGCGGGACGCACCCCACATACAAGGGCATAACCCATAGTCTTATTGTGCAACACTCCTATGCAACACTCCTAAATACAATGTGTCAATGTTTACAATTTTTAATAACTTATTCAACTGATATGGATTATATAAGCACGTTTTTTGGAAACGGTAAATATTACATTACACCTAATTCTACACCTAAACCACCTAATCCTCTAGTGGGATTTGAACCCGAGACCTCAAAGAGGCCGGGTATACTCCTGTGCCGCTGGATCTAATTCTACACCTAAACCACTTAAGCACGTTTTAATTGGTTAAATATGTTTATAAGCAAATTAATACATACTTTGACCAAAAAATAAAATATTATTACATTTTTCATATAAACAACAATTATGTTGCGTAATGTCTAAATACGCTTTTTCTAAACAAAACAAAATCAAATTCAATTGCACTGGACAGGTTGACCTTTGATTCAATAAACAAATTAGTTCGAGTCATTCTCCAAAACTTGATTTTGAAAACTAACGACATGAAATTTAACCATTTAATAATATGAAATATGATATGTATAGTGTAAAATTGGAGGCGCAGCCCAATTTGACCCGAGTCCGAATTTGGTATCCAAAAACGTCCAAGTTCAATGAACCCCACTCGAATCCACTCACTGACCAGATTATGCCTCCCAAACAAATTTTGCTTTCGCATCATTTACTGCTTACAACACGCGCACAAAAACCACGCGCCTTTACTTGTATGCCCCTGCCCCTCCAACAATCCCATACGACACTCCTTCCTTCAAAGGACCTTTTACGTTCACCGTGTATTAAAACAAAACATTTTTATTTTTATTTTGATATGAATGGCACGGTAGGCAACAAGTTATTTTTAAAGTGTTTTGTTTTTTTTTTTCTTTCTAAATCGAATTAAAAAAAGAAATTTGTTCGACGGTAAAATTTTAATCCAAAAGTTATTTCAAATGGAATTTTTGATGTTTTACTTTTTAATTTTTATATAAATTTTACATTCAACGATAAGAACTAGTTTTGCTGAATATTTTTATAAAAATAAGATATTTGGCTTCTAGTTTTAAGATACTATAATTACCGATTTTCAATTAGTTTTTCCAAACACATCATTAAACATTAAATTATATCTTAGCATGAACAAGCCTTAGTTTTTGTACAAATTCTTGGTACTATCTTAACAACTAAGAAGATCACAAGATGTCTTTATTAAAACAATACATATTTTCAACTTTATTACCGGTCTTATGAATTTTAATTAATAATATATTTATTATTTTATATGTCCATATATTTAAAAGTAAATTAATATAACTAAATATCATTTAAGTTTTTAAAATGTCATATATATATATATATATATATATATATATATATATATATATATATATATATATATATATATATATATATATATATATATATTATGTTTTGTATTTTAGCCCAACCAAAATTTTAATTTGTTTCTGTTTTCATAAACTAAAAGATATTTTGTTCACACCAGATACTTTTATCATTTTTCAAAAAAAAAAATCCAATCTCCTACTAGTAACGTTGGCGTAGCTCTTAAACACGATTAATTTTTTATAAAATGTAAAAATGACAATCAAAAAGTACTATATATTAGCATAGTTTTGTTATAAAATATTATACATTTTATTTTATAAAATTTTTATTGAAAACTGAAATAGTATTTACATTGAGATGGAAGGTAAATGAGAAACAAGTTGTGTCGATAAAATTTTATGGATTGCAAAAATTAATTCTTTTAAAAGTTAAATCAGACGGTTTTGATGTCATAATATTATTATCTATGATCCGTTGGACTCTATTGAGGAGCTTCACATACTTTGGTACAAGGAAAACAAAAATGTTAAATGCAAGTGGTATAAATATGTGCTAATTATCCATGCACACTTTCTCGTGTTTTTCCACTTTGCATGAGACAACTTTCAAAGTAGTTTTTCTTATAGTGAAAAGTCCATTCCTTAAGCCCACGAGAGGGGAAAAGCCTATGAGATGCACACATCCTTGTTCCCCTTCTATTTACTCAAAACCCAAAACATGAGCCAGTCAGTTTGAGTGTTGATCTTCCTTCCACGGTTAAGTTAAGAAACTATTGAGTGTTTCTTACTTAATGGAAACCTCGACATGCCTAAATACATAAAAAAGAATGTCAATAACCAAATCGTGTTGGTACTTAATCTCAAAAGCTTTCTATAATGTATTACATGCTCCCCCGAAAGGATTCAAGCATAACTTGCGACAAAACTACGCATATCTCATCAGCCAAAAATAGTGAAATCATGAGACGATACTTAAGGATATACAATACTCCGCTAGTGACATATGTTATTGCAAACCATCTATAAGGATTGCTAGAATAACATCATGGGCAAGTGGTACTTGTAGATACTTAAAAATTGTTTTTTTTTCTAAAGGCCATGTTGAAATGTACTTCTATGTTATGGAAAGATTGACTAAAAATGGCAATTCACAATGTATGTGGGGCTTTGGGGGAGTGTCCTAGTTAGTGAAACCGCTAAATTCAAAGCTTGGAATTGTGAAGACAAGCCAAAACACAAACATAATAAAAAAGGCATACCATATATGCCACTATTCTATAGGATGTGGTATTGAAACACTCGTTATTGGGCCTAAAGCCCAAAAAAGCACATGAGTAAGCCTCTACTACTGTGTACAACCCCATACCACCAAACTTAAGGGGTAAAGAATAAAGTCGCCGCTTAATGTCTCCAAAGAAAGGACCTTCACAAACCACAAACCACCATGTCTCAATTAATCTGTATAATTCTTTTCAAAAAACACTGTCGGCTCCTCTAAGTGTACATGTGTATATGTCCTTAAGCCAAAGAAAAGTTTAGCAATACCCATACAAGGTCAAATTAAAATGAGCTCACTTTTTAGGTCACCTAACTATACAATAAGACATATCAAATCAATAGCCTTTGGAGCTCGCCTCATGGCCAACCTGGTAAAAAAACTCGTATCTTTGCTAGCAACTCCTAATAAACTTTACCCAAGTCCCCAATAATGGCCTCCTTATATATATATATATATATATATATATATATATATATATATATATATATATATATATATATATATATATATATATATATCCTATTCTAATAAATAAGTAACTCAAAACCACATGTCATCTTCTCATTGAATTTGCCACATGTCATTTTCTCATAATTTTAAATTTTGTTAAAAAAATTAATTGGTTTGAAACGTTTCTAACTCCTTAATGATCGGTTTAATTATCATTCAATTCAAAATTAATTGTTATCATTCAATTTCAAAATTAATTGTTTTTAATATCATATTATTTTTTAATGTGTAGAATGATTTGAGAGACAATAGAGAGCCAATTGACGTCATAATAAACGATTCCAATCATAATAGTGAATTTGATTTTAATACCAGCGACATTATCTTAATCAATTATATTTATCAAAATACAAAGTCGTAATAGTTAAAATCAAAAGCAAGATGTCACGATACACAAACAAAATTCTTATGTAAAATTATTAATGTTTAGATATTCATAATTAATAATATTTTTGTATCATCCCGTGTAATACACGGGTCTCACAACTAGTATATATATATAATATATATATATATATATATATATATATATATATATATATATATATATATATATATAAAATAAAGAGAGAGAAGGAGAATAAAATCTTAAAAAGCTTTATACCATCCAATATAAGACAAAATAGCACAATTTTCTTAACATTCAGTTCAAGACCCAATCTTGTACTTTTCACCCTAATAATCTCTAACACTCTCTTCTAATTCTCCAATGAAGGTCACATCATGAATATACGACGCATAAAGGAGAAGCTCACAACCATATTTAATCTTATGCATAAGTATGTATAATAGAAAGGTAAAAACAAGTGGTATGAAAGGGCTGCGTTGTTGTAACCCTAGTGGTGGACCAAATCTGCTTGTCTCTTAGATACAACCTTGTTTTACCCGTCCATATAAGAATTCTACCAAGAAATAAATAGAAGGGGACGTCAACCATACCTCATTAAGTAATAGTGATCTATCCACCATATTAAAAGCATTCGAGAAATTCATTGTAACTAAGGATGTCAACGAGGTCAAATGGGACGGGGATAGCTTCCCACGTCCCCGCCCCCGAATCTCCTAGAATTTTTGCCCTCGCCCTCACCCCCAAACCCCTTAACTTTTCCCCGCCACTTTCCCCGTCCCCGATTTTTAATCTAAAAAATCTTTTTTTTTTTTGGCTAAAAAATTTCAAATTTGGGCTAAAAATTTATTTTTTGGGATATATATATATATATATATATATATATATATATATATATATATATATATATATATATATATATATATATATATATATATATATATATATATATTAACGGTGCCTCCATAGGGTTTTGGGACGGTTTGCCCATCCCCGCCCCCGAAATCGAAATGGGGGTTAATCTTGCCCCCGCCCGTGCCTCCACCCCCGAATTTTTTATAACATTACCCATTGTATGAGTTCGGGGTCCCATGGGAACGGGCCCCACGGGGGCTTTTGCCATCCGTAATTGTAACATTGCAAGAGACCTATCATCGCGACCATCACTCGGCACCTTATTGACTATGAAATATGGCCTCAACCCCACCCGACATGTTAACACATAACTAAAATAGGTACTTTGTCATATTTACCAACACATTTTATTGCAATCTTGGAAACTAAAGTCTATAATGCAGACTACAATCTGACGGATCCCTTTGTCAGGCTTTATGAGCAGTGTAAGAAGGGCAAACGCAAAAAACTCTACCAAACTCATAGAAATCTTATTGTAACCATAAATAAACCACAACAGTGATTGCACCTAAGAGATACGTGGCCACATTCGAGCACATAGAGCATCAAAAGTGTGTTTTTCCTTAAGTTGCCTCTCTAACATGAAATTCCTTTAGGTAACGATTTAATACTACCAAATACACTATCAATATCCGCTATAAGAGGAGACTCCAAAAATATGGCTTTCAGCATGGATGACGATGCCTAGTACGAATGTTGGATTAGCCTCCAAAACCTTCATGGCATGGATAACGTTGCTTGTATTTTACATTTTAAAATGACGAACGATTACATACTCTATCGCAAGTATATCTTATTATATAAAAAATAAAATATCATTACATAGACGAACAAATGAATTTTTTTATAATTCAATATTTGGACAAAGTTTTGGATTGTTTTGATATCTTAATATTAGGCTTGGGGGAGTGGCCTCGCCATCCCCCTCGCCATATTCCTCGCTGAGCATGCCAAGCCACACCGCCGGGTTCGCTTTCGTCCTCGCCAAGCAGCTCCTCGCCAAAATTTCGACGAGCTCGCCATTAACAACAATAGCAACATCACTTGTATATTTTAGCATGAGAGTTGTACCTTTTAGCATGGTTAACACATGTTGACTACTCCCACCAAATTTGGTCAGCATATGCTAAGCTGATGTGGCAAGTTTAGCATGTTCAGCACATGCTAACCACTCCCTCCAGCCTTAGGACGAAAATAAAAGGCGAGGCGAGTATGAAACGGACAATCAAATAAAGCGCGTGAAACCATCTCTTATGTAGTGTGCTCGTGACTGGCGCGTGACATGGCACAATACAGAGAGGCTTGAAAGAACCACAGTCGCCATTCACTAACCACCCGATTCTATATCACCTTTGCCCAATAAATTCTCGCTTTCTATAAACCCTAGCTTTTCTTCTCATTCAATCGGACTTTTCTATCTGTTCCGATGTCGGCAGCCGCGGCGTCATCGATCGGAGCTGCTAACACAGCGTTGGTGACGGATCCCAAGCTTCAATTGAAAAGTTTTAATGGATTCAGGAAAAACGCTAGCTACTCCTCTACTTATTCGCTTCTGTTGGACACACGCATACATCCATTCTCATCCATATCTTCCTCCACTTCCCCTGCCGTCATCAGGGCCGTTTCAACGGTAATTAGCGTATCCTACTCTTAGTCGATTGTCTCATTGCTCTGCAACATTAATTCGTTCATACTTTTTGTTCTATACGATTTTAGATTTAGCATTTGAAATGTTAATAGTAACCGTGTAAGATCTAAAGTTAAATGGAGTCTGAAAGTGATTTAGCTTACATGGCTTTTGCATGAGCTTTCGCAGTATGATTAAGCTATGTTATTGTTCGAAAAAAGAGGGGAAATGAGCACTTTTTGCGTGATGATTTTCGATACAAAATGGCACATTCATATAGGATTTATTTCTATTTCATAGAAGCATGTCATTTGGCTCTTCGATTGTTCACGAGTTCAGAAAGTTTCTGCAAATCTCACCTTGCCTCATGAATCTTACATAACAAAAATGCTTTAACATAACAAAGGATACACATCCTATCTCTATTCGTCTAGTTCAGAAGCAGTGTTCCTTTTTAAAAATAAATCAATACAACTGCTTCTGATTCTGCTAAACACTCCATTTCTCAACTATCTAGAATCATCTCTTCTCTTGTTGAAGTATTATCGCCTTAGAAACAAATCACTTTTTATATGATTTAGAATCCCCAAATGAAACTTCAATATGATCATCACATCTAATATTTGTCTCT
The DNA here is from genome assembly GCA_023525715.1 of Cichorium intybus. NCBI lineage: Eukaryota > Viridiplantae > Streptophyta > Magnoliopsida > Asterales > Asteraceae > Cichorium > Cichorium intybus. The sequence continues at coordinate 90,328,703 of CM042014.1, read as the reverse complement.
AATGTTCTTTCTTCTATGTCTTTGCAGCCAGTGAAGCAGGAAACTGCAGTTGAAACCAAACGAAGCAAGGTTGAAATATTCAAGGAACAGAGCAACTTCATCCGATACCCTCTAAACGAAGAACTACTAACCGATGCCCCTAACATCAACGAGGCTGCAACTCAACTAATCAAGTTCCATGGAAGCTACCAGCAATACAACAGAGACGAAAGAGGTGCCAAATCATATTCCTTCATGCTTCGTACAAAGAACCCATCTGGAAAAGTCTCCAATCAACTCTACCTCGCAATGGACGATCTCGCTGACCAATTCGGAATCGGAACACTTCGGTTAACAACCAGACAAACATTCCAACTCCATGGAGTCATAAAAAAGGACCTCAAAACCGTAATGAGCACCATCATAAAAAACATGGGGTCAACACTCGGTGCATGTGGTGATCTTAACAGAAACGTTCTTGCTCCTGCTGCCCCTTTTGTGAGGAAAGATTACCTTTTTGCCCAAGAAACAGCAGACAATATTGCTGCTCTTTTAACCCCACAATCTGGATTTTATTATGATATGTGGGTTGATGGAGAACAGTTCATGACTGCTGAACCTCCTGAAGTTGTTAAAGCTCGTAATGACAACACTCACGGGACAAATTTTCCCGATTCCGCTGAACCGATTTACGGGACACAATTTTTACCGAGAAAGTTTAAAGTTGCGGTTACTGTCCCGACTGATAATTCGGTTGATCTTTTGACAAATGACATTGGTGTTGTGGTTGTTTGTGATGATAATGGTGAACCCCAGGGTTTCAATCTATACGTATGTCACTTTTTTAACTTCATATTTTCTATTTCTTTGTTTTGAAAATAGGAAATTAAGTTTATGTTTAGAGTAAATTACAATTTTGGTCCTTGTGGTTTACACCAAATCACAGTTTCGGTCCTAGTTTTGAAAATCTTGCACTGGTAGTCCTTATGGTTTCTAAATCGTTCACTTTTGGTCCCAATAGTTTCCAAATCTTTCTCTTTTGATCCCAGTGGTTTCCAAATCTTTCGTTTTTGGTCCCTCCCTCTGTTAGCGTTTGTGTAAACCATAGGGACCAAAAGTGAAAGATTTGGAAAATTACAATTTCGGTCCTAGTTTTGAAAATCTTGCATTGATAGTCCTTATGGTTTTGGTCCTAGTTTTGAAAATCTTGCATTGGTAGTCCTTATGGTTTCCAAATCGTTCACTTTTGGTCCCAATAGTTTCCAAATCTTTCACTTTTGATCCCAGTGGTTTCCAAATCTTTCATTTTTGGTCCCTCCCTCTGTTAGCGTTTGTGTAAACCATAGCGACCAAAAGTGAACGATTTGGAAACTATTGGGACCAAAAGTGAATGATTTGGAAACCATAAGGACTACCAATGCAAGATTTTCAAAACTACGACCGAAACTGTAATTTCGTGTAAACTACAAGGACCGAAGTTGTAATTTACTCTTATGTGAGTAAATTACAATTTTGGTCCTTGTGGTTTACACCAAATCACAGTTTTGGTCCTAGTTTTGAAAATCTTGCGCTGGTAGTCCTTATGGTTTCCAAATCGTTCACTTTTGGTCCCAATAGTTTCCAAATCTTTCACTTTTGATCCCAGTGGTTTCAAAATCTTTCATTTTTGGTCCCTCCCTCTGTTAGTGTTTGTGTAAACCATAGGGACCAAAAGTGAAAGATTTGGAAACTGTTGGGACCAAAAGTGAACGATTTGGAAACCATAAGGACTACCAATGCAAGATTTTCAAAACTAGGACCGAAACTGTAATTTGGTGTAAACCACAAGGACCAAAGTTGTAATATACTCTTATGTTTATTTCTTTTTTCAGGTTGGTGGTGGAATGGGAAGAACACATAGGATGGAAACGACTTTTCCTCGACTTGCAGAGCCTTTAGGTTATGTTCCTAAAGAGGATATTTTGTATGCAGTAAAGGCGATTGTTGTTACACAAAGAGAAAATGGAAGAAGAGATGATAGAAGGTATAGTAGAATGAAGTACCTGATTGATTCATGGGGGATTGATAAGTTTAGGTCCGTTGTTGAAGGGTATTATGGGAAGAAATTTGAATCTACTAAGGCGTTACCTGAATGGGAATTTAAAAGCCACCTGGGATGGAATGAACAGGTTAGTTTCATCAAAGTATACTCATTTATAGCATCGTACTTTCACTCTTTTTTCTATTAAGACGTTATACTTTGAAAAATCTTTCCAATTATAGCAGTGAAAGTTGCTGTATATTTTGACAACATGTGTAGATTTGTTATAGGATAAAAGTGAAAGTATGTTGTTGTTTCTTGCATTTAACCCTTTATTTTGGAAATGTTATCTGTAATGTTTTCATTTTTTTATATTTTGCATTATTTATAGGGCAAATTACGAAAAAAGCACTATATTTTTGGACTTTTTTTGGTTTAACCATCAAATTTTCATTTGTTCTAATAAAAGAACCAATTTTTGGAAAAATATTTCAACCTGATCGTTATGACCTGAAAAAGCCGGTAACAATGGCTTCGATGAGACTTTTTATGAAAATGGTGGTTTTTCCGAATCTTAAAAATTGGTGGTTGGACCGAATTTTTTTGCAAAATATAGTGCTTTTTTCGTAATTAGACCTGGATAAAGTTTACACTTTAATTTATATAATTACGAAAAAAACACTATATTTCATTACTTTTTATGGTTAAACCATCAATTTTCATTTGTTCTAATAAACCACCAGTTTTTAGAAAAAGTTTTACCCCAACCATTATGACCGGTAATAATGGCTTCAATGAAACTTTTTACCAAAAATTGGTGGTTTTTGCCAAATCTTTAAAAATTGGTGGTTAAACCTAACTTTTGGCAAAATATAGTGCTTTTTTGTGATTAACCCTTTATATAATTGTACTTTCACTATTTTTTCTATTAGAATGTTATACTTTGAGAAATCTTTCCAATTATAGCAGTGAAAGTTGTTTTATATTTTGACAACATTGCTATAATTGTGTAGATTTGTTATAGGATAAAAGTGAAAGTATGTTGTTGTTTCTTGTATTTAACCCTTATTTTGGAAATCTTACCTGCAAAGTTAATTTTTTTTAGGGAGAATTTCGTTTATGTTCTTACAAACCTCTATTATTACGTATATATCCTTATAAAATTTGAAATTATGTATATATTCTTAGAAACCCTAAAAAATCACATTTATACCCAAATACCCAATCAATTAATTTAATAATAATTAATCTTTAAACAGTTTTTAAAGTAAATTATACACAAGTTACTAAAATGCCCCTGTGTAATCATTCCATAATCGACAACTCTTTCACACTAAACAACCGATCATGATAAATTCGACTATTAAAAATAGTTTTTAAATCTAAAAAAATTTGGGACGAGTAATATGTTTGGATTTTGGGACAATGGTAGTACGGTAATGTTACAATTTAATTAGTTTTTATAACTATAAAAGAATACAATTAAAAATAGTTTTCTAATTTTTAAAATGATTAATTATTATTAAATTAATCTTTTGGGTATATATATCTGATTTTTTAGGGTTTGTAAGGATATATGCGTAATTTGTAATTTTATAAGGATATATACGTAATTATAAAAGTTTGTAAGGACATTAATTATGAAAGTTTGTAAGGACATAAACGAAATTCTCTCTCTTTTTTTTTTTTTTAATATTTTGCATTAATTATATGAGATCTTTTTTTTGTGGCAGGGTGACGGTCGATTATTTTGTGGGCTCCACGTGGATAGTGGCCGAGTTAAAGGAATAATGAAAAAAACATTACGTGAAATAATTGAAAAATATAATTTAAATGTCCGAATCACACCAAACCAAAACATTGTCCTTTGTGATATTCGCCCTTCTTGGAAACGTCCCATCACTGTAGCTCTAGCACAAGGTGGTCTTTTGGTAAGTCAATAGGGTCAAATAGCTTTTATAAGAAATAGCAACATACTTTTGTTGTCTTTTTGTATGTTTTATAATTGTTATTAATATAATTTATTGGGAAATTTAATATTTGATAGCCTCCTACTTATGTGGACCCCCTTAACATAACCGCAATGGCGTGCCCTGCTCTTCCTCTTTGCCCTCTTGCAATAACCGAAGCTGAAAGAGGAATTCCCGACCTTCTTAAACGTGTTAGAGCTGTATTTGAAAAGGTATCAAATCAATTTCAATATTTCAAGTTTACACAATTTCATAAATAGCAACCAACTTTCACAATTGTGAATTGTCCCACCTAAAAATCTCAAACTTATTTTCAAAAGGTTTAGGGTGCGTTTGGTTGCGGAAAACTGTTTTCAAATTTCTAGAAAACATTTTCGGAAAATAGAGTGGAGTTTTTATTTTCATTTTCAGTGGAAAACGCGTTTGGTTAAACTAATCGAGTTTTCATTTTCCGATTTAGATAAAACAAAAGGGTTAATTACGAAAAAAGCACTATATTTTGCCAAAAGTTCGGTTTAACCACCAATTTTTAAAAGATTTGGAAAAAACCACCAATTTTTGGTAAAATGTTTCATTGAAACCATTATTACCGGTTCTTCTGGTCATAATGGTTAGGCTAAAACTTTTTCTAAAAATTAGTGGTTTATTTAAACAAATGAAAAATTCATGGTTTAAGCAGAAAAAGTAATGAAATATAGTGTTTTTTCCGTAGTTATATAAATTAAAGTATAAACATTATCTAGGTCTAATTACGAAAAAAGCACTATATTTTGCAAAAAATTCGGTTTAACCACCAATTTTTAAGTTTCGGAAAAACCACCATTTTTGGTAAAAAGTTTCATCGAAGCCACTGTTACCGGCTTCTTCAGGTCATAGTGGTCTGGTTGAAATTTTTTCCAAAAATTGGTGGTTTTATTAGAACAAATGAAAAATTGATGATTAAACCAGAAAAAATGTAATGTTTTTTTCTTAATTCGCCCAACATAAAATTATTATTTCAGGTTGGTCTTCCATATAATGAATCCATAGTGGTAAGAGTTACCGGTTGCCCTAACGGATGTGCTCGACCCTACATGGCTGAACTTGGATTGGTTGGTGATGGTCCTAATAGCTATCAGGTATTTTTCACTTCTTTATTAGGCCCCCTTTTGTTACATAGAACACGTTCTACTATGTTTGGCATGCATTTCACCAACTGTAATCGAGGTTAATAGGACAAAAAATGTAACTTTTTGTCCCACTAAAAAAAGTGGGACCAAATTTGTAATCTTTGTCCCATCCAAAAAGATGGAAGGTGGGACAGACAAAAGCTCCAATATTTGTCCCACCACAAAAATTGCAATTTTTTGTACTACCCAAAAAGGTGGGATAGACAAAAATTGTAATATTTTGTCCCACCAAAAAAGATGGGACTGGGACTAAATATGAATGGGACAAAAATTTACATTTTTTGTAAAACGGTAAAAGAAAATGGAAGAAGGTAAAGACAAGTTTATTTTTTGTCCCCCGTCTTTTTTGGTCAGACAAAAAAAACTACAAATTTTTGTCCCACCCAACAAAGTGGAAGAAGGTAAAGACAAGTTTATTTATTTTTATTTATTATTATTATTATTATTATTATTTTTGTCTTGCTCTAGATCTCTTGTCTATGCAAAATACGAATTGAAAAATCCCTAAAAAGGTTGTCACGAATGCAGCCTTAGTGTTGTCATTTTCATATTACTTGTAATAACTAATAACTTGTTTGGATAAATTGTTAGATCTCAAAAAGAAAATAACAATTGTGTTAATTTAGATATGGCTAGGGGGAACACCAGCTCAAACATCATTAGCCAGAACATTCATGAACAAGGTTAAGATCCAGGACCTTGAGAAAGTCTTCGAACCGTTGTTTCACAGCTGGAAGTCAAAGAGGAAATCCAAAGAATCATTTGGCGACTTCACCAATCGCGTGGTCAGATAAATAAATAATTTATTTTTTTATTTATTTTCCTTTTACGCGTTGTATTTTGTGTAACGTTTTCTTTTTTTGTTCGTTTAAGGGATTTGAGAAACTTCAAGAAATAGTCGACAAATGGGAAGGCGTACCGAAATCATCATCGCGATACTACTTGAAGCTTTTTACCGACAAGGAAACATTCGAAGCGGTGGACGCGCTTGCACGCGTTGAAAACAAGAGCGCGCATCAATTGGCTATGGAGGTTATCCGTAATTTTGCTGCTTCACAGCAAAATGGGAAAAGCCAGTAACCAGTTTCCAGTAACCAGTATCATTACCCATCACCTATGAAATATGGCAAGGAATAAGAGTATGTTTTGGAGGTTTGTATTGTATATGATGATATGCTCTAATGTGTTTCAATTTAGGTGTTGATTCCGAATCAAGGTTTGTTTTGGTACTTAGTTTTTTTTTTTTATTTGGTATGAGAGTAGTGTTTGATCTTTGTGGGACCCAAATAAGATTTGACTTATTGGGTTTGGATTGGTTTTTGTTTATGTATGTGTTTCGGTTTTGGTGTAGTCAAGTAGTTTGATATTGTTATCTCATGGTGTTTAATATCAATAAGTTTCTAATGTTTGTGTTTTGATGGTGTTTGTTTGATTGGATGGAATGATGCATAGGATTATGGAAAAATTAAGGTGATATAATGAGTAATTATATTTCATGATTATGATGTAATGAAATTTTATATTTTTTATGTAAATATAATTCTTGCTTTTTAGAGAAAAAGACAAAATTGCGTCATCCCACCAAGGTTTTTCCAAGATTATGCAAAATTTAGAGGATTTCCAATATAGACATCAATTTCGTTGATGGAGAATGAGAAATGACATAATGAGCTGGGAAATTGTTAAATTTGCCGAGAAATTGGTCAATAGGCTGCGGAATTAGGGGTTTATCTATCTATCTATTTATTTTTTTATTTTTTATTAATACAATGGAGTTATAAATAATTGTAAAATGTGATCCGACTAATTACATGTAAGCTCTTTGGACTCGATTTATTTTAGTTGACTATGCTAGATTAAAGTGGCTGTGAAATGGCTCAAGGTGGTCCCCTATATCAGGCATTTTGTATCCATTTTTACATACACCATATGTTTTGGACCTTTTGGTAAACCCCAAAAGAAAAGCTGTGTTTTTACACCATATAAAACTCATATATTTTCGTTTGCTGTGAAAATAGTCATTAGAGGTTCTTACAAAAAATGATAGTTTTTTCCGGTAACAATGGCTTCGATGAAACTTTTTACCAAAACTAAATAAGTTGTCTCCATTGAAAACTTATTGTAAGTTATTCATTTCAAAACAATCTACGAACCAAACGCCCCCTAAGTCACTATTTTATTATTGGATATGAGATAAAAGTTGTAAATTTTGAATTGAGATAATATTACAGAACTTGAGCAGTTTTAAGGGGTGTTTGAGATTGCTTATTTAAAGTGTTTATGGACTTATTGCGGTTTGACACTGGTAATAAGTAGTTTTAAGTGTTTAGATATGAAGATTCATAATCACTTAATTGATTTAAATAAAAAGTTTTTGAAAAATTACTTTTTCCTTATTTATTGACTTATTTAAGATGCTATTTACTCACTACACACATAAATACCATTTATCAACTCATTACGTTTTGATACTGTATAAGCTGAACCAAACATTTTTTTTTTAAAACTTCGTTTTGATACTGAATACACTAATAAACACTTTTAATAATAAACATAAGTTGTTTTAAATAAGAAACCCCAAACACCCCTTATTACCGGTGTGTAAATCATGATAGGTATCTGAAAGCCTTCTCAAAATCACGGTTATTGATTTCTTTTAAAGTCGAGTATGTTCGCAGGTTAAACCTAGTATTGTAAGATGGAATTGTAATACCGGGATTGTAGTAGGCGACTAGGCGGAACAAGATGGGAATATTGCTAAACACCTTTATGCGATATCTTTAAACCTAGTGCACAAATGTCATGCATGATATCTATTTATTCTTGATATTGATTTGATTCAAAGCATAAATTCGTAGAATATTCATTGAACATCCTCATCCAAAACCTTTATCTTTTCTCAAAATCTTATGCCTTTATGTGGTTTAAACCTACCGACGTCTAAAAACTTGTACAAATGATCTCTCACTTATTTTCGTAGGTAAATCCTTTATGTATCTTTCAGAGTAACTTTCCAATAACCATTATTACTTCTTCGTACATAAGATGCTCTATAATAAATGATTAACTGATTATATTAATTACTTTAACATAAACATAATAAACATAATATTCATGTGTACGTTCACAAAATCATGGTGGTTCTAAGAAATTAATGTGTTTGATGATACCAAATAAACAAAAAAAAAAAACAGAAAAATATTTTTACCAAATTGATGCCCTACAGAAAATGATTATCCTTTATCCACCAAGTGTTATGAATACCATCTAAAGGTAAGAATGTTACAAGTTTAACATTCTCAAGTGTTTTTGTCCAAATTAAAGATGGCTATTTTAACATAGAAAGTCACATACAATTGTTACAACAAGATCGATGCATATATCTTTACAAGACATAATTTAGCATAAAAAACAAAAGGTTACAATTTTATTAATTACGGCAAATACGGGCAGTGGGCATGGTAACACAAACAGGCCCATACTTTTTTTTGGCAGCTAAAGTCCCACGTTTAGGCTCGTCTTCTTGTGCCACGGCAACTTTGGCGACTGCACATGCTGCCGCAGCGACTACTGCAAACATCATCTCCCTCCTCCCACCCTCTTCCTTCTTCTTCTCCACTTTCGATGCGGTGGCCATCACCACCAACCCACGGCGGTTGGTGGTGGCAATGGAGGGTGTCATGGCCGCAGAGCCACCAAGGAATGAAGCTGACATTGTTATGGACGCCATGGAATTGTTGGTGAGATGAGAAGCAAAGAGGTGGTGTAGAAAAAGGAAGGGTTTCGTACTTTTGTTGGTTGGGAAACTTGTGCTTCTCACGAATGTAATCCATTCTCTTATCCTAAACATATGGTCATCTCAAACAGCTTGCTGCCACGTGTCACTTGATGTATTTTAGTATTTTTTATCACCAAATTTAAGGAAAAATAATTACGTATTAGTTGTTTGTATTGCTTCAATGTCAACCATATCATGCTTAACACAATTTTAATCAAATAAATCTACATAAATTATTACTAGTATTTTGGTAGTCGAAATTGTTATTACTCCTAACTTGTTTCAGATTTATTAGTTTGGCATAACAATGTAAGTATTACTGTTAAACAAAAATGTTGCGTTGATCTCTAATCTAAAATCTATTATTTTTATTCATGTTTAAAATTAACTCATTATTTGTAGTTTTTTTTTTTTTAATCTAACATTAGTTGATTATCATTAGGACCCATATATTTATAGAAATTTCATTTTCCATATCCTTGTAAATATTTTTTGATTAAAAAATATTTGAAAAAAAATATAAATTTCGCTAATTCTATAAACTTTTTCAAAAATTTAAGCAGAAATTTTGAATTTTCTAGAAATAGACATTAATTTACGAGTCTAACCTATGTCATGAGCTTTTGGCCTACAAAATAGGCTTTGGTCATGCAAAATGGGTTATGGGTCGTTTATATATGAAGGATTTTATAGTTTTCTTTCGATCTAATATTATGTTTTGAACTAGGGGTTACATCCCGTGCGTTTCAGCGGAATCCTGAAAACAATTAAATGTAAAATATAACATATCGTAATAAATTTGTTGTAAGCAATGAAAATTCTTTAAGAAAGCATGCAGAAACATATAAAAATGATTTAAAAATATAAAGTTATAAAAAAATTCGTAAAAAACTATATTGTGAAACTAGATGTAAATATAGCTGTAAAAAATTATCAATAAAAACCTAAATTTTCAAAAAAATATTAAAAGAAGGCAATAAAAATTTGTAAAAAAAAAAAAAAGATTGGACAAAATTATAAATAAAATCTAAAATCTGGGTTAAACTTGTAAAAAAAATAAAATTAAGGGGCCATACTTGAAGTTGAAGTGAGGATTTTGGGCCGGTCCAATTTGGTGTTGGGTGGGCCGGATATAGGACTAGATCTATACCGGGTTGGGTATAAATCCGAGTCGACGCAAAAAATGAGGGGAAAGTTGTCGCTGGAAAGAATAGACCCACAACCTTCGGTATACAAACCACTCCCCAACCACTAAGCCAGCGTTGAATATTAGTCTATTTTCTCAGAAAATAAATATAAAGTAAAAGAGAAATACTGTTCATTGATTTGACCTTAGCTACAGTAACCCATTTTGTAAAACGTTGTATATAGAATAAAGATCTTTTTCAATCTATTTTTTTTTATTATAAAAAACTCTATGTTATTGTGAAAATGGCATTTGAATATTTTTACAATAAAAAAAACCTAGGACTCATAAATACCTCTTAATATTTGTGATGAAATATTCCATTTTGGTGGATCCCACTACCAATTCAAATGGTAGGTGGAGGGATATTTACCGGTCAATACATTGATTTGGATACTGCCTCCTTAAAATGTATCAATTTCTGTTTGACATTTTTACCTTTAAAAATGTCATTTTTGGATTACGTCTCCTACCAAAAGATGGGTGTTCATAACAATAACCTTTATTGCTTACCGATCCATCCCGATTATCATCGAATTACGGTTCTTTGATGTGGTTCAGGGTTAGGTCTCCCATTAAAAGATGGATATTAATAAGGCCTGCCTTAATTATGTCATGTTTTTGTCTTTTTTTCCTCAAAGAAGAATATTGCAAACCGGTACCGATTATCATTAGGGTAACTCCTTTGAGGTGGTTTGATGTTACGACTCCTCTCAAAAGTTGGGCAATTTTATTTTTATCATGTTTTTAATTATTAAAAAATATATTATTACAATTGGTTTATCCTGATTATCATTGGATTTAACCTCTTTGATGTGGTTTGAGATTACATCTCCTCTCAAAAGATGAGTATTAATAAGGTTCGCCCTATTGTAACCATATTTTTTGTCTTTTTTATTTAGATTCTACAATTGAGATGGATACACTTGTTTACTTCTTCGACTATCAACTCACAAATCTTCCACTAAGGAATTGGCAACCACCGGTTGTACTTTTTCAATCAAGTTGACAACCTCCAAATCAGCATCCAAAGACACATAAATAAATAAGTTTGTTTCAGCCAAATACCAATTCCCTAACGAATGTGTCTTGTTCAAGTAACAAAAGATGTGTGTTACTGCTGTTAGGTTCTCGAAGATTTGATTGAAACCTTGCACAATAACAAACAATAAACATAATATCAAATATACTTGTTATGCATAATAACAAACCTATCTGCTTAGATATTTTTGCTGGTCTGTAGCAGGTTTGTCTAACGAATGACCAAGCCTCGTATGAAATGCCATATGGATGTTCACATTAGAACAATTCGCCATATACCAAAATATTCTAATAGATTCCTAGTGTATTTTTCTTGATTTATTAAAATTCTTTAGAATTTTGTCTAATACTAAGTCCACTTAAATAATGAAACTGTACATCATGGTCATATCAAAGTGGTTTTTCATCTCATCTTCAAACTCCTTTGATAAGCTTGGATTTGTAGAACCAAAAATGATATTATTAATGTATATCTGGACTAACATAAGAGTAGGATCCACTGAATCTTGCTTGAACTTTGAAATTTTTAGTAATTGAGTTAGCGTTTCATACCATGCTTAAGGAGCTTGTTTTAACCCATAAATAGCCTTATCCATAATGTATACCTTATTTAGAAAATTTTCATCTACAAAACCTGGGGGTTGTTTAAGATATACCCTCTCTTCAATTTCGTCATTCAAGAATACACATTTGAAGTCCATATGATAGACTTCAATGTTTGTATGCACGTCATGATAAAGGAATATTTGAACACATTTAAGTCTAGCAACTGGAGCAAAAGTCTCTTCTTAATCTATGCCTTCTTGTTGACAACATCCATTGATAATCATTTTATCCTTGTTTCTAATGACATTTCCTTCCTTGTCCATCTTTTTCTTGAAAACCCATTTTAGTCCAAGAATCGATGCATCCAAAGAAGTTTCAAAAAGTTACAAAATTTTGTTTCTTTCGAACTCAGCTAGTTCAACTTGCATACATTATGGATATTCAAAACCATAGAAAATTTATCTTCTTAATCTATGCCATCTTGTTGACAACATCCCTTCGTAACCATTTTATCCTTGTTTAAATGACATTTCCTTCCTTGTCCGTCTTATTCTTGAAAACCCATTTTGGTACAAGAATAGATACATACAAAGGAGTTTCGACAAGTTGCAAATTTTGTTTTTCTTTCGAACTCGGCTAATTCAACTTGCATACGTCATGGATATTCAAAACCATATTCAAATGTTAGCATCGATTGAGTTGATGTAGATGTTGTAGGAAAGATGGTAGATCATGCAATCGATCATTTCAAGGTTTGACATAACGATCATTAAAGGTCACATGTAAAGTTTCTTTAACTCTTTGAGTTCTTTTATTCAACACTCTGTAAGCCATATATTTTTGCATAGCCTAGATAGAAAATAGCCTCATCTGCCTTTGACAAAAACTTGTTTAAATTGTTCTTTGAGTTTAGAATAAAGAACCTAATATTAGGCTTTCAGTTATTTAGAATTTCATAAGGTGTCATATTGTATGTCTGATTTATATATGACGTATTTTGTGTAACTCAAATAGTGGAAATTGTGTCTGCCTAAAAGTAAAGTGGGAGATTAGCAAAGTTGAGCATGGATCTTGCAACTTCACAAAGTGATTTGTTTTGTCTTTCGACTACACCATTCCGTTGAGGTGTGTGTGGGGAAAGAAAATTATGTTTAGTTCCCTTTCTCATTAAGAAATTCTCAAACACTTCATTTTTTAATTCGGTGACATTGCCATTTTGAATTCATCTAACTGACTTCTTTATTTTCAATTAAGCATACTTCACGAAGTTAATCATATCTTGGGTAGTTTTGGATTTAAAAAAAAGTATACCCAAGTGAACCATGAAAAGTCATAAACAATCGCCAAAATGTATTTCTTGTCAACCATACTTCCAATCAAAGATGGTTCATGTAAATGAAAATAAATGCCTAAAATAGTTTGATAATAAGAAGAATTTTGAGCTAGATAAAGATATAGAAAATATGATAAATAATAGATTTTGTCCAAATAAACGACTTTGAAAATTGATGATAATAAGAAGAAATTTGAGCTATTTGAGCTAGATGAAGATATAGAAAATATGATAAATAATAAAGATTTTGTCCAAATAAATGACTATGAAAATACAGATTCCGATGAAAGTATTTTCTTATTAACAGACAGTGAATACACCTCATTCAAAGATGAATAAATCCAACATTTTTTTAGTAGGTTCTTCAAACATGGATAATTCTATAATTAACTAGACTAATCAAATAGGAGAATACAAACATGAAATCTTAAAAGACAAGAAAAAAAATACAACATGAGGATTTTCATTGTCTAATTATTTGGGATTTAAAACAAATTATTTACAAAGATTAGGTATAAAGCCTAGAAATCATCATTTTATATGGATTAAATCTCCAAGAAAGAGCTTTAGAAATCTCAATGACTTCTAATAAAGTCACGATCATATTATCATTAGTGGCATTTTTAGTTTGTCACAACATAATGAATTTTTTTACGTAATCGTTAAGTTACTTTGGCTAAAATGGCATTAGCACACCATTCACTTAATTTATATCTAAGAATGAGATTCTTTTTCCTAAAGTATGAACAGACACTGCGTTAGAAGTTTCTATTAGTTTTTGTCCCCAAGAGTCAGATATCTTAGCAAAAAAATAGGGGTAAAAATTATTTATATATGGTACTTGGTTATATATATATATATATATATATATATATATATATATATATATATATATATATATATATATATATATATATATATATATATATATATATATATATATATATATATATATATATATATATATATATATATATATATATATATATATATATATATATATATATATATATATATATATATATATATATATATATATATATATATATATGATAATAATAGTCTTGTAAAACACAAATATATCTATCAATTTCGCACATGTCGCATAAGTGTAATCTGTATTGCGCTGTCGTAAATTTTTGGACTGTAGCCGGATCTTTTAAAATATTTTTCCTTCACCATAAAACTCTAGTTGAAAAGCTTTTGTAGCCCTTGTTACCATGTTAGATATATCATATCAACTCCAAAAATAATATTTTTACTTTCGAAACTCATATTCTGCCAAAATATTTAGGCGCTATTTACTAAAATTTTTTCCAAAAATAACAATGAAATTTTGATATCTATTTTATTTACAACAATAGATATTCTAAGAGCTGTTTCCCATTTGTCGATTGCTTCTTGCGTATTACTTATGCAATCTAAGTCTACGTATATACCAAAAGGATTAATCGACTAATTTTTTCATCTTTTAATAAGGTGTATAATTTTCTTCCTTTTTAAAGCAGATGTTATTTCCGCATAACTTTTAATTGGTTTATCGAACTGATATCTAATAGGTATTTGATTACTAGTATTGAGAATTTCATTGACCCTAGGATTCCAATCTTCTTCTTTTATTTTTGGTTTTTAGATTTATAAAATTATCATTAATATTTATTTCTCATATTTTGTTATTAAGTTATTTATATCCGTTGAAACAGAATTTTCAGGTTCCGAATCAGAATTCATTTTGTAACTTGGTTATCCTTAGAAATTATTAGTTTTTTGAAATATTGATTTATGGGGTCTTTGTTGTTATCTTCAAACTCTTTATTTACTTGGTTTATTTCTTTTATTAATATATGTAGTTTATTTAGACTTTTAATATTTTTCACCATAGTAAATGACAGTTTTTTGAGTTTTTATTAAATATTTGTCAAATTTTAAAGGATTATCGCTTTGTAGAAGTTTAGAATATTTAAATTTATTCATTAAGAAGAATAATAAGTCTAAACACTATCGTCTACAATATTATCATTACTAGTTCATTTATATCTATCTAAAGTAAAATCTTCATCCAATATACAATTATCAAGTTCCTTTTTAGAGCTAAAATTGCTATTGTCCTGGTTAGAGATATAATTATTTGTAGCAAAAACTCATGATTGATTATTTTGATTCATGTCTAAGTTTAAGCTATTGGTTAAGTTTAAACTATTAGTTCTGCCCCGGGTAAAAAATTTATGGCTCCTTTCAAAGCCACGTTTTTGCTTGCATGCCACTTTATCTCTTTATTTCTTTATATGTATGCCACCTATCTCTTTTCTTCCTTACGTTTTAAGATGCATTAAATTGTAGAATCTTTATTTTTGTAATTTGTGCTTGTCTTTTTCTAATTTAAGTCCTTCTAAGTTATCTTTTATGTCTCCTTATGTCTTTGTGGGACCCAAAATCACTCATTGTCTTCTAACATTATTGATGAGCTTGAAGGGGAATCTTTTTGTGAAGTACATGTTGGACATATGTCCCTTGTGTGTTACATGCATTGATTAATTCAGTTTTTAGCCAGTAGACTTGATTTATTGTTCGTTTATCAAGCAGCTACCTTTGCTTCTAAATAATTTAGGGTTGCTCTAGGATATTTTCTTGCAAAATATATCATTATTGATGAATATATAGACTTTCCTCCACATGTACCGAATCCTTCTTTGAAATTGGCTCCCATCCATTGGAGAATAACTCTAATACCTATGGCTCTTCTATAATGAATACCTTTTTCATCACATTTTCTAAATTCCTTTTTCTGCTTTATTGCAGAAATTGAAAATGACTCTAATTTGCCTACTTGCATAAAATGAAATGTAGGATATCTATGTTCTTTACAAATAGTCCCACTGATATAAATTTGAGGACCATATTATATTTTGGAGATATAGTGGGGTTATTAATATAACAATCCTTAACACCCTTTCTATCCATTTCAGTAACATGTTTATTTATGAAAACCTAGTAACATGTTTATTTATGAAAACCTGGAGATGTAAGGTGTATCAAGTTTATGGCACCAAAATCCTACCAATATTTGATTTCCTCAGGTGGAGAATTTTGCAAGCAATTAATTCTAGGATTAATCCAAGTAAAATCAACATATCTGAACCCTTTATCACATACGCTGAACAATTCTTTCAATTTAGAGATTTGTATTTCAACAAAATAATGTTGAACTGTAAAGTCAAATCGAAACCTTTGTTCATCAAAAATCTTTTTTCCAGGTTGAGGCTTTAAAGAAATATGATCCTCGGTAGATTTTAAATCTATTTGTTCATCTATAAAAAATTGATTTTCCTCTAGATGAGGAAGGAGGAGTATTATTTTTCTCAAAATTAGTATTTTCTATTAAATCTTTTTATTGTCCTATTATAGGTATCATAATTTTTCGTTCTTTTTTCCATCAGTTCGACTACTAATAGAACTATGATAGTCATTTCTTTTGCAGTGCTTGGGAGATTGGCAATATCAATTATGTCTGACGCATAGTCTTTAATTGCGCCTATGCTTCCATGACAATAAGGAGATTATAGATTTTCTCTATCTGTTGCTAAAACTTTCTTATCAGACTTGACAATTGTTCCGCAATCTCTGGTTAAAAATAAGCTAAAACATTTTTATGAGACTTGACAATTTCAATATAAAAAATATAATCAGATAAATGTGTCTTGTCATTTATCATATTATATTTTTGATATTGAAATTGTCAAGTTTGATAAGAATGATTTAGCATATTTTTAACTAGTGATGTTCAAATGGCCAAACAGATAGAGAAAATCACTAATTTCCTTATTGTCATTGAAGCACAGGTAGGCGCAATTAAAAATTATGCGTCAAACATAATTGATAATGCCAATCTCCCATGCTCCGCAAAAAGAAGTGACTACCCTAGTTCTATCGGTAGTCGAACCGATGGAAAAAATAATGAAACATTATGATACCTATAATAGGACAATAAAAGAATTAATCAAAAATACTGAATTGGGGAAAACAATACTCCTCGTTCTTCATCTGGAGAAAAATTGATTTCAGAAGATGAACAAATAGATTTAAAATCTACTGAGGATCATATTTACTTAAGGCTTCAAACTTTAAATAAGATTTTTGATGAAAAAAGGTTTCAATTTGACTATGCGTTCAACTTTATATTGTTAAAATTCAAAGCTCTAAAATGAAAGAATTTTTTAGCCTATGTGATATAGGGTTCATATATGTTGATTTTTCTAGGATTTATCCTAGAACTAGTTACTCGCAAGATTCCACTTGGGGAACTCAAATATTAGTACGATTTTGGTACACTTTACATATTTTGGTACACTTTACGATTTTGGTGCCATAAACTTGATACACTTTACATATTTAGATTTTTGTGAAATAAACATGTTACTATAATGGATAAAAAAGGGTATTAAAGAGTGTTATATTAATAACACCACTATATCTCCAAAAGATAATATGGTCCTCAAATTTATATCAGTAGGACCAGAGATATTATAAAGAAGACAAATATTTTGCATTTCCTTTTATGCCGTAGGAAAATTAGAGTCCTTTTTCAATTTCTCCAATAAAGCAGAAAAAAGAAAATTAGAAAATTTTAATTACTAGCAATTATTTTAATTTATATGCTAAATAAACAAGAATTAAATCATAAATCATAACCA
Source organism: Cichorium intybus (assembly GCA_023525715.1). NCBI lineage: Eukaryota > Viridiplantae > Streptophyta > Magnoliopsida > Asterales > Asteraceae > Cichorium > Cichorium intybus. The sequence goes on along the minus strand of CM042014.1, from coordinate 90,310,990 downwards.
AACTTTATAAAAAAAAATAGGAGAAGTTTATAAAAATGAAGGGAATGATTTTAAATAAAAAAAAAAAAAGAGAATCTCCTCTCCCTCTCTCTATAATCAGCTCCATCTCCCCATACACCACATCCCCATCATTTTAATCATTTTATACAAACCCACACTCCATCCCTCTTTTTTCACTCTTTTTCACACTCTACTCTCTTCACCATCACTTTCTCTCTTCCTTCTCTCTATGAACCACGAAATTTGCAGCCAAGAACACCTCTCCAACACTCCAAAAATTAGATTTTATCAAGTGGTTTCAAAGGTAAAAATCATACATGCTTCCTTACTTCATTTTCTTCCATTTTATTATGATTTTTATGTGCATTTCTCCATTTCTACACCCTTTTTGTTAGGACTTATTTTAGTGGTTTATTTAATCTTTACATTTAACAGGGTCTACAATGGAAAATATCAAAGGTTAGGGGCAGTTTGAGGATTTCGGCCAGGGACCGAAATCCCCCTGGATTTCGGTCATGATGACCGAAAACCCACCGAAAACCAAGGGTTTTCGGTGAGCCCGGCCAGTCGATTTCAATCTGATCTGGTCCGTGGGCTTAGGTTTTCGGTCCAGATAGCATAGGTATAACATAGGTATAAATAGATGTGTTAGCCTTCATTTCACTAGTTAGTTGTTTTGGAGCCTTGTTCTAGCAAAGATAAATTCTCATTGTTCAAGCAACTACGTTCTTATGTACTAGTCGATTTATCAATATAATCGAGTGCATTGAAGGATTATTCTCGTGTTTTATTGATTTGATTGATACCGTGCAAAGATCTAGGATTGTTTCGGGACCTACAATTGGTATCAGAGCTTGAAAACCTTGTGTTTTGGTATCAATCTCATCGTTTCCTTTGCTTGGATTGTGGAGATCTGGACGATTTTGGACTGTTTTTGATCGTTTTGGGTGTTTTTGTTCTTCGTGTTCATCGCGTTCATGGCATCTTCAAGCAAACAATTATCCAAAAACGGTGTTTTGATCCGAAAACGGCGTTTTGAGAAGTGTTTGTGCGTTCTTTAGATCTGAAGGAGGTTTTCGCTCACGCTCCTATCGATTTCGGTGGCGGCAGAATTTGTCTAGGATTTCGGTTAAGGTTTGTTGGATTTTGATCCATTAAAGCTGTTTTCGGTCAAGCCTAATAGCATTTTCGGTGTCATTTTATGGTTGCACTGATTTCGGTTAATAGTCGTTTTCGGTCAAGTGTTTTCCAGCCTCGTTTTCGGTCCTTCACTTTTTCGGTGCTTGATTTCGGTCCAATGGTGATTTAGGTGTTGGTTTTCGGCGAGCTTGTGTGTTTTCGGTCCAGCTGCTGTTTGACTTATTGTCTCTTTGATTTTTCCTTTGGTGTTTTGCAAATCATTTCAGATGGATTTTGCTTCAACAATGTATTCTGATCTCGACTCGGTTATGGGTACTGTCACTTGTATCCCTAGGCTGACTAATGCCGAAGGATTTTCGGAATGGAAATATTGTTTCAAACAATACATTAAAATGAAAGACGTAAAACTGTGGAGAAGCTTTTTACGTGCACCTGTCAAAATGACAGTTACTCTTCAAAATGGAGATATAATAGACAAACCTCTCGAAGAATATTCAGATGCAGAATTTGACATTGTGGACCGTGATGAGAAAGCTCTTGCTACTCTTACCATGACATTGTCTCTGGATATTGCTCAAGGTTTTAGAGAATACAATACTGCGAAATCTCTATGGGAAGCACTAATTGAGGTCTATGAAGGCAATGATGACATGAAGTAGAGCAGACAAGACATGCTTCGTCAAAAGTTTAACATGTTCAATCATATGATTGGAGAACCTCTAGAGATTCAATTGCAACGCTTCATCACCCTGAATACCGAGATGGCACGTGTTGTCCGAAGCTGACGTAAACAATAAGTTGCTGAATTCTTTTCCAAAGAGCTGGGACATGAATGTGGCAGTAATTAAAAAGACTAGAGATCTTGGAAAACTATCTGTCTCTGAAGTAATGGCTATCATAAAAGAATTCGACATGGATGATAAGCAGAGAGAGATCAATCATGTCAGTTCATATCAGGCTGCCAACTTAGGTATCTCTACCAATAGAGCTTTTTTAGCTCTTCTTGCTAAAGTTTCAACTCAGCAAGCTTCCTCCTCATCAAGCACACCAATGACATCTTCAGTCACTCCTGCTCCTACTTTTGCTGCTTCTTCTCCAGCTCTTCCCAAAGGAGCTGAAGAAAATTTAGGCATGATGGCTGGCCTTCTAAATTGCTATAATGCTCTTGTTGCTAGTGAGTTGGTTCAACCAATGATGGTGGAGGATCTTAATCAAGTCAACCCTGATGACTTGGAAGAGATGGACATTTCTTGGCATATCGCTATGGTGGTATTCAGAGCCAAGAGGTTCACTCAGAGGACGGGCAGAAATAATTGGGCTAACAACATTGGAGACAAAAAGGTGGGATTCAACAAAGCTATTCTTCGATGTTATAACTGCAACGAGCTGGGGCACTTTGCTCGCGAGTGTACTAAGCCCAGAATAGAGAACACTGAGAGGAACCTGGTGCCCGTTGGAACAAATCGTGAAGCTGCTCCTCAACCGTAGAGTACAGAAAGAGCCATGGTTGCTCAACAGTTCACGTGGGAGAACCAGTTGCAGCATCTGAACCTTAATGGAGACGGTAGAGCTCATCTTGCGCAGATTGAAGGTGATATGGACGTCGACATAGCTGAAGAACAAATGATGGATCTCCAGTTCGCTTTCATGGTTTCTACCAATCCTGCTACCACCCATGCCAGTGATTAGGTTAGTGAAATTTCTTACTCTTCTCAATCTTGCATTGATAAAATTGCTAAATATCGTGAGATGAATGATAAGCTTGTTAGAAAAATGTTTGCAATGGAAAATCTCGTTTATAATACTAAAAAGAAATTTAAACCGTTTCAAGAAAAATTAGAAGCCAAAACCTTAGATTTTAACAAAGTGCAAGAAGAATTCAGTGTAAAATCCTGTCACCTCAGATTTACAAATGAAGAAGTTGCTAGATTAACTGCTAAAATTGATGTATTGAAATTAAAATTTCAAAATACGGAATTCAACTTTAAAAAATTTGATGTATCAAGTGACGTAGTTGAGTACATAATTGAACATCAAATCAAACGATCTAGTAAACTTGGTGAAGGACTTGGATAGATCTGTTCGCCCTCCTTTTAATAATAATTTTGTTCCATCTCCTGAAACTGAAGAATCAGAAGAATGTTATCTTACGAATTCTATTCAAAATGATAAATCTGGCACCGCTGAGAGTTCTGAAATGAAATCTACCAATGCTTGTACCTCATGTGCAGATAAATTGAAAATGAAGATTGAGGACAAGGAAGACTCATCTACCTTTATTTTTGATAAAAATTGTTTGAAAACTGATACTTCTGTTTTGCTTGATGGTGTGAACATTGATGTTAAAACTTCTGATGTTTTGGAAAAACCATGTGATGTTAGTTTTAAAAAATCTAGGAAAAAGGTTTTGGTTAACAAATCTGTTGCATGCTTGTGTGTGTGTGGAAATAATTTGAACAAATCTAGACCTGAACATAATTCCAATAGCCCCTTAAAAAGACAGAGTTAAAATTTTAACTGTGGAAATTTGCTGGACACATAGCCAGAAATTGTCCCCGACACTTGTATGATAATCAACATAAACAGTTTTGGCAAAATGTGCCAAAGGGGAAATCTCATAAAAGAAAGCCCTCGAGGTCACGTTCTCGAAATAAAAATATACAAAAGCCAAGAATCAGATTGCTCAAAATAAAAGGATTAATTCAAGAAGTGACTATATATACCTTACCAAACTTTGTGAGGCCTAAGCCATCTCAAGAATCAACCTCAAATAGCAGTTTTGATTCTAAATTTAAAGAAAATGTTCCCATATGGTTCAAAGATAAAAGACTTAAATCAACTTATAGATGGGTTCCTAAAGGTTCTTTTCAAAAATATTCTGATATTTCGCCATTACTTGAGCAACATGATATGAGCTTCTAGTCAATTTCTTGTATCGATAGTAAGGGTCAACCCGGTTTCCGTATGGACTGGATGCCCAAATCTAATTAATCCCACAACTCGTGCAGGAACAGTTACAGAGGAATATCATCAGACCTTGATATGTTGATAGTGGTTGTTCCAGGCACATGGCAGGCGACATAACGTTGAAAATTTTAATAGTGGACGTGTCTGCTTTGCGGGAGGTGAAAAGGGAAAGATCACACAAAGAGGAACTGTATCCAATGGCGTGTTGAAGTTTGAAAATGTAAACTTTGTATCTGAGCTCAAGCACAGTTTGCTGAGCGTTTCTCAAATCTGCGACAAGGGTTTTTCAACCCACTTCACGAAGAAGGAATGTTTGATTCTCAAACCCGGCATAGTCATTCCCGAGGAGTGGATTCTTGTCCGATCAGAACGACAAAGCAACGCTTATATCATCGACATGAATCACAACACTCTGGAAAACGTCACTTGTTTATTCTCGAAAGCTTCAGAACAGAACACCATATTATGGCATCGACGTCTTGGTCATGCCAATGCAAAGAATCTGAATCTTTTTGAAAAGAATGATCTTGTCAGAGGGCTTCCAATCAAGGAATTCATTACATTTGAAAATTTTGTTGCCTGTGCTCAAGGCAAACATCATCGGAAGCCACACAAGCCCAAAATGATCAATTCCATTGATTCCATCCTTCAGTTGCTTCACATGGATCTCTTTGGCCCTGTTAACGTTCTCAGTATTAACCGAAGTTCTTATTGCTTAGTTATTATTGATGATTACTCACGTTTTACTTGAGTTTTCGTTTTGAAGAACAAAAGTGAAATTGCTGAACTGGTCATGAAATTCATCACTCTTATTGAGAATCAAACGAATCTGAAGACGAAGGCCATTAGATGCAACAATGGAACTGAGTTCAAGAACGTGGTATTGAACAAGTTTTATGCAGATAAGGGAGTGCAGCATCAGTATAGTGCCGCTCGAACACCTCAACAAAACGGTGTTGCTGAGCGTCAGAACAGAACTCTGATTGATGCTGCACGTACCATGCTGTGCGACTCTAAATTGCCAGTGATCTATAGGGCTAAAGCAATTAATACAGCCTGTTATGTTCAAAATCGGGTCATCATCAACAAACCTCAAATGAAGACTCCATATGAGATTCTCTATGGCCGCAAACCAAACGTTTCACATTTCCGTACTTTTGTTTGTCCTTGCACTCTTCTTCATCTTGAAGCTACTCCGAAGTTCAACTCCAAAGCAGATGATTGCTACTTCGTTGGATATGCAAGTAAAACTGCATATCAGGTGTATAATAAGGTGACCAAGCAGATCGTGGAATCGTATGACGTGTGCTGGCTAGAAAAGAACGAGACAGACCCCCGTGTTGGACATGACTGGTTGTTTAATTATGTTGACCTGTTTAAACCGTTCTATGTGCTTTCTTGTGATGTTTCAGGTACACAACCAGGTTCTAGTGGAGTTTATAGATATGATGATGCGGAAATCATTCATGATCCCATCAAACCGTCAATGATTCTTGAAGACCATGTTCTACATGACGATGAATCTCCTGCCTCTAATTCCATAACTAAAGATGCTCCTACTGATTCATCCCAGGTTGTAGGCGAACCTCCATTTGTCGATCAATCTGCTTCTTATGAAGATATTCTCAATTCTAATCCTGCTAATCTTTTCGACTCCACTCTCATGGATTCTCTCTTTCCCGAGAGAATTCCTGATGAGTATGTTGCAAGTACCTCCCACGACTTTAGAGATTCTGACAGAGGTGCTTCAGGCTCAGGCAGTGTTGAGAATATATCAAATCTTGCGGTATCTACTGCTTCGCTCGAACATGCTGTGCCTTCAAGAATACAACAAGATCACCCAAATGATAACGTGATTGGCTCTTTGGATGATGGGGTTCAAACCAGAAGCCAAAGTGGTCCAGTCAACGAGTGCCTCTATTCATGCTTTATCTCTCAAATTGAGCCAAAGAATGTACAGATGGCACTTAATGAACCAAGTTGGGTGGATGCCATGCATGAAGAGCTTAATCAGTTTGAGAAGTTGAATGTCTGGCAATTGGTGGAATGTAACATCCAAAAATTTTCGCAAAATATTTGAACTTTTAAAAACAACCTTTATAAGAGAAACTATGATTTTACAAAAGATAAGTATCACAAAACCAAATTATATCAAAATAAACTTAATAAAGTGCGGAAGCAAAATAATAATAATAATGTCCCAAAATCGAAATTCTTCTGGTAGTGGTATCCCGGTGCTCCAAGTCACGCCTCAGCCTCTTTGATCTTAATATCTGAAAATGTTAGGGGGAACCGTAAGCATAAAGCTTAGTGAATTCAAACACAGACATCATATCAATATTCACATTTACTAATCCAAATCCATTTCCAATTATAATTACATTAATAAGCAAGGAACAAATCAATGCTTATATTAATAGGGAGGACTTGTAGGTTTGAGCCGCACCAGGTAAATCCCGTATCCTTTGGCCCCGATCCCCGCACCTCATAAAGAGTATAACGTTGGTGATCTTACCTAACTACCCCTCTTAGTATTAATCAATCACATACAGTGCACATGTACGATTTTATAATAATAATAATATAGCATGCTTTAAATAGTAAATCTAAACAATCACACACGAGCTATCTAGCAAACATAAATACTAATACAACGGCGTGAGAGAACTCACCTTGAGTGAGTGAGTAACAGATAGGAGTCAATATAAGGCTACCAAGCTTGTGCAAACTTCACAAGGTGGTCAATCACAGAATCAGCATAAGCTGGTGACTGTCCATTGACCTGGAGTGTGGGTCCATTCTAACCAAGTTATAATAATAATTAACGACCCATCTTCTCTAGATATTAAAGTAACTATGTAATGTACATGTGGGTATTTGGAATCACTCAGGATCATTTCCCAAACCCTAGTAATGATAAAAACAAAATGACATATTACAACAGACCCGGATCAGACCCAACAGCAGAGAAGCTGTTGTTGCCCATAGGTAAAGTCCTTTTTATCGAGGGTGCCTTTTAAGAAAGTTACCTAACTCGATTTGTGAACTTTGGGCACTGATATGGGGTCCATTTGAGTTCTAGAACTCGAGATATGATTTTTACAAGAAGGGGGACTCACCAGCGAAATCTGACAGAAACCCTAGGTTATGTTGCGAAATTCATAACTCAGTATCTAGACCTTGAAATCAAAATTCCTCTGGTCAGAACCTGGATATATGTCTTGGGAACCTTTGGTTAAAGTTTCGTGGCAATCCGACCTTTAAATCTCCAGGAATCGCCCAAACAATGTGGCTATGTTCTCAAATCCGGGAATAGAGAGGGTTAGGGAGAGAAAGAGAGCCGTGAGGGAGAGGGAAGGAATGAAGGAAATTAGGGTTTTGAGCCCTAATATACTAGATCAATGGGCTAAACCCTAAAGCCTTTGGGCTAGAAGAACATTTAAGCTCTAATTGGGTTTGGCTATAAAACCCATGGACTTAATTATATGATTAAAAGATGACAATAATTATAAGCCCAATCTTTCAATTAATCATATCTTAATTAAATAAATTAATATAATAACACATAATTAATTAATTAAAAATAAATAACGTACCGAGAAAAACCGGGGCGTTACAAATCTCCCCCACTAGGAACGGACTTCGTCCTCGAAGTCATCGCCAACAAATAAATCCGGATAATGAGCCCTCATCTCGTCTTCCGGTTCCCACGTCCATTCCGAACCCCGTCTATGTCGCCACTGAACCTTAACCAAATTTATAGTTTTGTTCCGAAGGGTCTTCGTTTCCCGATCTAAAATCGCAACTGGTTGCTCAACATAGTTGAGACGCTCATTAATCTGGATATCCTCCAATGGTACCACCATGGTATCATCAACAACACATTTTCGTAACTGAGACACGTGGAAAGTGTCATTTAACTAATAAGTAATTAATATTATTATTATTTACTCTCTTTTCTATATAATAAGTATATTCAATTATTAAAATATAGACAATAATAATATTTCTAAAAATTTGGATGTTACAACTCTCCCCCAATTGAACTTTGGGCACTGATATGGGGTCCATTTGAGTTCTAGAACTCGAGATATGATTTTTACAAGAAGGGGGACTCACCAGCGAAATCTGACAGAAACCCTAGGTTATGTTGCGAAATTCATAACTCAGTATCTAGACCTTGAAATCAAAATTCCTCTGGTCAGAACCTGGATATATGTCTTGGGAACCTTCGGTTAAAGTTTCGTGGCAATCCGACCTTTCAATCTCCGGGAATCGCCTAAACAATGTGGCTATGTTCTCAAATCCGGGAATAGAGAGGGTTAGGGAAAGAAAGAGAGCCGTGAGGGAGAGGGAAGGAATGAAGGAAATTAGGGTTTTGAGCCCTAATATACTAGATCAATGGGCTAAACCCTAAAGCCTTTGGGCTAGAAGAACATTTAAGCTCTAATTGGGTTTGGCTATAAAACCCATGGACTTAATTATATGATTAAAAGATGGCAATAATTATAAGCCCAATCTTTCAATTAATCATATCTTAATTAAATAAATTAATATAATATCACATAATTAATTAATTAAAAATAAATAACGTACCGAGAAAAACCGGGGCGTTACAAATCTCCCCCACTAGGAACGGACTTCGTCCTCGAAGTCATCGCCAACAAATAAATCCGGATAATGAGCCCTCATCTCGTCTTCCGGTTCCCACGTCCATTCCGAACCCCGTCTATGTCGCCACTGAACCTTAACCAAATTTATAGTTTTGTTCCGAAGGGTCTTCGTTTCCCGATCTAAAATCGCAACTGGTTGATCAACATAGTTGAGACGCTCATTAATCTGGATATCCTCCAATGGTACCACCATGGTATCATCAACAACACATTTTCGTAACTGAGACACGTGGAAAGTGTCATTTAACTAATAAGTAATTAATATTATTATTATTTACTCTCTTTTCTATATAATAAGTATATTCAATTATTAAAATATAGACAATAATAATATTTCTAAAAATTGGGATGTTACAACTCTCCCCCAATTGAAAACGACTTCGTCCTCGAAGTCACTGCTAGTGATCCAACATGAACCGTATACACGCTTCTCCACTTCTGGCACTCAGATTCATTCTGAACCCTTTCATTGCTGCCACTGGACTTTCAACGTTCGAACCATCTTGTTACGCAAGGTCTGTGTCTTCTTCTCGTTGAGGGGGATCATCATTTCATGTTACTAAATGTACGTGTACTCAATGATTCTCGAAAGAGACCATAATTATTCCATCTCCCAAAACACGTTCACAACTGAGTCACATGGGAAATGGTGATGGATCAAGCTCAACTCGTCTGGTAACTCTAAACGATACCCTACTTTACCCACTTGTGTAATACCCATGCAAAGTTTTTCACCTTGGCCATCAACGTTCCCTCTTACGAATCCAAATCACTCGTATTTCTGGCGAAACACACAACAATCTGCAGACCTCACCTGGAAATCGAGGTCCAAACACCTCGTAATAATGTAAATACCACGATAACCACCTGTGGTAACATAGCAAATCTATACCAATTGTAACATTAGTGTCGTGCTGAGCATAATACCCGTACTCCATAATACCTGATGACTGATATTGTCCCCGAAAATAGGCATATGGAACTTATTATCCGTAAAGACTAGTGCAGACACCGCACCTATATACAAATACTATGTACTGACATTGTACAAAAACTGTGAATATACAATAATCTGGTACTGCAACTGTACCTACACACACTAATTGGTACAAAAAGTATACCCACACGCTATAAACACAAATCTACCAGCACATTAATATCCCTTAAATTTGGCGGTGTATAGCAAAACAAATTTGGTCTCCTGCTGAAAAGGGACTTTACGCTCGAGTGTAGCGTGACACTAAACCTAGATGTTTCAGCAATAGCCGAAAATCACCCGTAACTCTCTCGCAATTGGGATTCTCGAACAGAACGGCCTCATCCGACGACTTACTACGATCTACAACACTAAAATAAGTACGACTTCTCCCAAGCACAACTCCTCAAGGGACTACCAGTCGAACACTGGTAAAGAATTGGACACTGGTAAAGAAGTATCAACAATTAGTTTCGCCTTACCGTAATAGGAAAGCATCTCATAGTCACACTCTCTGACCATAACAAGCCACTTCTTCTTCATGCATGATTAGACTCTACTGATCTATTATGAATCTACAACTCTTGCGATCAATATATATGGTACACTTAACACCTTAAAGATAATACTTTCGTAACAGAACAACAACTCGCAGCAGCGCTTTCTAACTCCACCTCTAAACCTCCCTACGATTTAAGGTTGAAACCTACCATGGAAGAGTTTCTTGTTCAGTCGTGTTTCCTTCTTGCAAGTGATACACTCGACTAGTGTACTAACCAATGCCTTTTCATGACATCCATGACGCTCGTCCTCCGTCTTCGATTCCACCCGAAAATCTTCAATTCACTCATTCATCGAGTAGTACAACCTCGTCCTACACTCTTGTTTCCTGCATGCTGTTGATGTATTGGTGAACCTAAGAGGTATCACCATAAACTCACAGTTACTGTAACACGTGCCAACGTTCTATCCTTCGAGTATATACTCCTAGTTCGTTACTTGTGGTAACTTGACTTCAGATCAAACCTTGAGAACCATGGTGTTCCCAGAAGGTTTCCAACAAAGCATCCATCCTTGGGTCATCTTGAAACACATCAACAAACTCTCTGTTAATAAACATGTCTTCAACCATCTTCATCTCTCATGCCATCGCGTATACTGCCATGTATGCTTGACACTCGACACTGCTACACTATAGCATATCTTTTTGATTACTCACAGCTGAACCCAACACCGCACCCCGCATAACGACTTCACTCTATAGTAAGAGTTCTCCCCTGCTTGGTTTTGAACTCATATCAGTTTGCAACAACAAAGAACTTAACTTCGAACACGAATCACTACTCTATCCTCATGATCACACATAGTCCACACATCACTCTCGTGATCACATCATTCGGTAGCTTCTCACCACTAACCACTACTACGACCTCGGTACACACGAGCATCTATTACGTCTTATCGTATGTGACTTTCACCACAATAGGGTAACCTACGTGTCCAAAGGTACTCCCAAGTAACACGTTAAAAGTACAAGGAACGAACGATTAAGTATTACTACTAGAAAAAGAATTCTAAGGAAACAAAAGTAATGCTCCGCGTAGCATCATCAAACTCTTAATCACCGATACGTAACACATCTACGTAACAATTTAACCACGTATCGAACCTACGGGTTATGTGAAAACCACTCGTTTGGAACACGTCCTCTAATTCCTTATCAAGTTTATTGAAATTTTATGTTAAACGATAAGAAAATTTAGCTACCAGAGTCGCATCCGGTACCAAATCAAGGCGAAACTCCACTTGTCGAATAAGTGACAAACTAGGGAGTTCTTCCGGAAAGACATCGCTAAAGTCGGAAACAGTAGGGATATCGACAAGTGTTACTGCAGATGAGCAACAAGCCAAGGCCAGACGGGGAACATCCCGCAGAATAATAAGTTCTCCACCTCTAGGGTTTTGAACACGAATCTGTTTCTTCCGACAATGGATTTCCACATCAAACGTGTCAAGCCAATCCATTCCTACAATAATGCAAAGCTCTCGTATCGCAATAGGAATAAGATCAATGAACAATTCAACCCCAGAAAACTCGAGTGTGTAACCTCGATAAACATCGGTGACATATATAGTTCGGTTGTCAGCAACCTCGACTATCATTGGGCGAGCAAATTTTCCGATACTCCGGCCCAAACGATTAATAAAAGTATGGAATACCAAAGAATGAGTGGCACCGCTATCGAACATAACAACAGCGGGCTTAGAATCTAGCAAATATGTGCCTGATTCACAATTATATATGATTTTTATAACAATCGAGAATGCCATTCGAAATAGAACAAAGTTATAGTGCAAGAGGGGAAAGAAAAGTATTCGGCATAAATAAAACCCTTATCACTCAGTTCCTGAAGATGACTATGAAATTCTTTCATCTCTAGTGGTGTCAGATGATAAGAAGCCTTAGCTACCGGAGCTGCGCCCGGCACCAAGTTGATACGAAACCCTACTTGCGGAACCGGCGACATTCCAGTTAGTTCCTCCATGAATACGTCACTAACTCGGGAACAATCACAACGTCACTAACCACCACGATCGCTGAACAAGAAGCTACGGATAGGTGAGGTGTATCCCCCCACTTGGATTTCAACCCGCACCTGCTTACGACGACATGAAATCTCAGCTTCAAAAGTATCTAGCCAGTCCATGTCCACGGTGACACATACTTCCCTCATAGCAATGGGGATCAAATCAATAGAAAACTCTAAGCCAGAGATCTCTGGAGTACAACCGTATATACCTCGGTATAAAGAGTCTGGTTGTCTGCAACCCGGACAACCATTGGACGAGATAGTCTACCAACATCTCGTCCCAGACGATTAGAGAAGAGCGAGAAACGAACAAATGAGTAGCACCGCTATCGAACATAACAACAGCGGGCTTAGAACTAACCAAGTACGTGTCTGCTTCAACAGTTTATAACAACTTATGAACATGAAAACCTAAGGGGTATATATTAGAAACATGTCTAGCAGAAATAGAGGAAGATTTAGACGGTATCCGCATCCGCGGAAAAAGAAAGATATTAGAGACAATTCAACATAGATATTTCTAGGAAGACGAACACTCAGCTCACCGGAAATTTTTCAACCTTGCCCCGACCCGAAATCGGCACCGGTGTTTCAAATAGTAGGGGCCCTTCTACTACCTTCCACACAAGTTCCAATCTTGCATTCACGTCTAGTTTCAAAAGTTCCGGTTCGCTCTAGCCGTTTATTTATACAATTCTCTCACATGATAATACTAACAAAGTATATAATCTTAACATTTTAAGGCCAGTTGAAACAATTCAACAAAGTAAGAAACATATTAAACAAAGCTTACAAGGCTGGTTGACTGGCACACCTCGAGATCTTCCACTACTAGTCTTAAGAAGTTTTACTGAAATCTTTTAAAGAAAATATTTTAAAGAAAATAAAATTTTAAGAGCCTCAAATTTGAGTCTAGAACATCCCTAAGAATGCCTAGTTCCCTCAAACGTGTGCTCTGATACCAACTTGTAACACCCAAAAATTTTCGCAAAATATTTGAACTTTTAAAAACAACCTTTATAAGAGAAACTATGATTTTACAAAAGATAAGTATCACAAAACCAAATTATATCAAAATAAACTTAATAAAGTGCGGAAGCAAAATAATAATAATAATGTCCCAAAATGGAAATTCTTCTGGTAGTGGTATCCCGGTGCTCCAAGTCACGCCTCAGCCTCTTTGATCTTAATATCTGAAAATGTTAGGGGGAACCGTAAGCATAAAGCTTAGTGAATTCAAACACAGACATCATATCAATATTCACATTTACTAATCCAAATCCATTTCCAATTATAATTACATTAATAAGCAAGGAACAAATCAATGCTTATATTAATAGGGAGGACTTGTAGGTTTGAGCCGCACCGGGTAAATCCCGTATCCTTTGGCCCCGATCCCCGCACCTCATAAAGAGTATAACGTTGGTGATCTTACCTAACTACCCCTCTTAGTATTAATCAATCACATACAGTGCACATGTACGATTTTATAATAATAATAATATAGCATGCTTTAAATAGTAAATCTAAACAATCACACACGAGCTATCTAGCAAACATAAATACTAATACAACGGCGTGAGAGAACTCACCTTGAGTGAGTGAGTAACAGATAGGAGTCAATATAAGGCTACCAAGCTTGTGCAAACTTCACAAGGTGGTCAATCACAGAATCAGCATAAGCTGGTGACTGTCCATTGACCTGGAGTGTGGGTCCATTCTAACCAAGTTATAATAATAATTAACGACCCATCTTCTCCAGATATTAAAGTAACTATGTAATGTACATGTGGGTATTTGGAATCACTCAGGATCATTTCCCAAACCCTAGTAATGATAAAAACAAAATGACATATTACAACAGACCCGGATCAGACCCAACAGCAGAGAAGCTGTTGTTGCCCATAGGTAAAGTCCTTTTTATCGAGGGTGCCTTTTAAGAAAGTTACCTAACTCGATTTGTGAACTTTGGGCACTGATATGGGGTCCATTTGAGTTCTAGAACTCGAGATATGATTTTTACAAGAAGGGGGACTCACCAGCGAAATCTGACAGAAACCCTAGGTTATGTTGCGAAATTCATAACTCAGTATCTAGACCTTGAAATCAAAATTCCTCTGGTCAGAACCTGGATATATGTCTTGGGAACCTTTGGTTAAAGTTTCGTGGCAATCCGACCTTTCAATCTCCAGGAATCGCCCAAACAATGTGGCTATGTTCTCAAATCCGGGAATAGAGAGGGTTAGGGAGAGAAAGAGAGCCGTGAGGGAGAGGGAAGGAATGAAGGAAATTAGGGTTTTGAGCCCTAATATACTAGATCAATGGGCTAAACCCTAAAGCCTTTGGGCTAGAAGAACATTTAAGCTCTAATTGGGTTTGGCTATAAAACCCATGGACTTAATTATATGATTAAAAGATGGCAATAATTATAAGCCCAATCTTTCAATTAATCATATCTTAATTAAATAAATTAATATAATACCACATAATTAATTAATTAAAAATAAATAACGTACCGAGAAAAACTGGGGCGTTACATGGAACTACCCGAGGGCAAGAAGTCTCTTGAAACACGATGGGTGTTTTGCAACAAGCAAGATGACTCAGGAGTTATTGTGCATGATACGGCATGCCTGGTGGTTCGTGGTTTTCTTCAGATTGAAGGACTTGATTACATTGAAGTTTATGCTCCGGTGGCAAGACTTGAAGCGATTCGGATTTTCTTTGTCTACGCATCGTATATGAACTTTACTGTATACCAGATGGACGTCAAGATCGCCTTATTGTACGGTGAAGTAAAAGAAGAAATTTATGTTGATCAACCTCCGGGTTTCGTCAACTCCAAATTTACAAATCACGTCTACAAGCTTGATAAGGTTCTTTATGGTCTTCATCAAGCTCTCCGTGCCTGGTACGCAACATTGACGGATCATCTGTTGCAGCATGGTTACACTAGAGGCACAATTGATCAGACTCTATTCATAAAGCAACAAGATGTAGACCAAATCGTTGTCCAGATTTATGTGGATGACATCATCTTTGGTTCCACGAGTGAGGCTTTATGCAAGGAATTTGGCCAAATGATGAAGAAACGGTTCGAGATGAGTTCGTTGGGTAAGATGACAATGTTTTTGGGGTTGCAAGTTAAGCAAAGTTCAATGGGTATCCTGCTTCATCAATGTAAATATGTGGAGGATATTCTCGAGAAGTTCGAATTCAAGGATGCAAAAGCTGCAAACACTCCAATGTCTGAACGACCACTGCTCTCTTCAGATCCTGATGGCCAGTCTATTGATTAGACATATTACCGTTCGATGATTGGTTCATTGATGTATCTTACAGCGAGCAGACCGAATATTGTTTTTGTAGTCTGCTAGTGTGGTCGACATTAAGCTAATCCTAAAATCTCTCATTTAACTACCATCAAACGGATCTTTAGATACCTTAAAAGGAGACCTAAATTAGGTCTCTGGTATCCAAAGAACCATGAATTTGATCTGTATGCATTTTCAGATAGCAATTATGGGGGATGCGATATTGACAGAAAGTCTACAAGTGCTGGATGTCAATTCTTAGGTGACAGATTGATCTCCTGGCAATACAAAAAGCAGCAAACCATATCAACCTCTATAGCTGAAGCTGAGTATGTTGCTGCCTCGGCTTGCTGCTCTCTGGTCATTTGGATGCAATATCAACTCCTTGACTATGGTATGAACTTTCTTGATACTCCTATCTTTTGCGACAATGAGGCTGCTATCCAAATTGTCAAAAACTCAGTTCAACATTCTAAGACTAAGCACATTGACATTAAAGTTCATTTTATTCGAGATTGCTACGAGCGGAAATTGATCCATTTGGAATCAGTCCAAACAGATAACAATGTGGCAGACTTGTTCACAAAACCTTTCGCTAAAGCTCGGTTCAATGTGCTAGTCGAAATGCTCAAAATAATACGTTTCGATGACTGTTAAGTCATTTCTGTAAATACTATATGTTATTTTTGTTTCAATTAAATTTGATCATGGTTTTAATTTCTCAAAATTCTTTTCCATGCACAAATTTAGGGGGAGAAGGAAAACAAAACAAAAAATTTCAAAATTTCAAAAATCCAAAAATATTTTTCTTCACGTCTTTATTTTTAAGAAAATTAAATAATTCAAAAATATTTTTTCAGCTTATTAACTACAAACAGCCTACCAAACCACCATTCACATCTTTCCATTCAAACCACTTTTATCTATTTTCTACTGACGACACACTGAGTAATACCACTCACTGCTGAGGTAATACTTAAGTGCTTATGATTCTTGCTGTTACACCATAGTAAGTTTGAAGCACTGACAACCTTTCTTGACCCAATCTAAAAGGTATTTCTGCAACACAAACTTCTAGACACCTTGAGTAAAGCCACTCAGAGTCGAGAGTTAAAAAGTCTATGCCGATGGTTAAATTGCGTAGCGTAATCTATCACATGCACCAATCCATTCTCAACCACCTCTATCTTTCTATTGCAAGAAATAGATGACTCATCATTTTAAACCAAATGACGATGATATTTCGAAACTCTATGCTAGTGATCTCTGCTACAACACCAGTATTAGATGTGAGGCATCGACAACCCTTCTTACTTACAAAGCTTCTAATTCCAGCCGATGGGTATGTCTAGTAACCAAGACATATTACACGCTCATACCACTCTTGACCCTGATATTCTTCTAATAAATATGTTCGTGATTCAATGTGATTTTACCTCATATTGATGAAACATCAAAACTCTGGGTCAGTGATCGTTGTTGTTTACCACAATAGCTATGAGACCCCAACAACTTTACCGGATTCAAATTGGCACTAGGATGGTACTCTTCACAGAGTTTGGATACCATTGAACGTCTCGCCAAGAGCCAAGTTAACTTGTTGACTTGTCATCTGCATTGAGATCTTTGATCAAGGATATGCAGGGGCCAAAATCAAAACGGCCACGTGTAGTTCACCAATACTCAAACAATCGCAGTGCGGTCCCCCGGGTTCACACAGATACTGCGAGAAGTCTCATTCTGAGCCAATGATGAATCCTTGAACAACTATGGTGAGAGTTTGTAACTTCGTGACCTACAGGAATTGAAGTCAAAGTTCGTATCGAGAAGCACCAACTAAAGTGAAGTTCAACAATTTCGACACGAATTTTTGTTCGTGAAGAAGGTTAAGTTTAATTCCATGTGACAGACCGTTTGAATTCCTCCTCAATCAGTTTGTTGTTACATTTACACCTGTATATGATCTAGAAGAGATGAAGTGTCAGACTCCAGTCAAAGTCAAAGTCAAATCAAAAGCTGGATGTGCTGATTCAATACCTATGCTGAAGACCGGCTTGCCCAATGAATTTTCAAAGTCAAATTTGAAGACAGTAAGATATTAAAGATAAAGTTGTCTCTTTTTTGTTGTATGCTTTCAAACATCTTTACATTGTTGTTCAATTGAGGGGGAGACTGTTTGGATGTTGCTGCAGTGTTCAACCGAGGTCAAGTCCATGAGAAGCCTGGAGATTAAATGAAAGCATTAAACCAAGGGGGAGATTGTTAGGACTTACTTTAGTGGTTTAATCTTTACATTTAATAGGGTCTAAAATGGAAAATATCAAAGGTTAGGGGTTGTTTGAGGATTTCGGCCAAGGACTGAAATCCCCCTAGATTTCGGTCATGATGACCGAAAACCAAGGGTTTTCGGTGGGCCTGATGACCGAAAACTAAGGGTTTTCGGTGGGCCTGGCCAGTCGATTTCAGTCTGATCTGGTCCGTGGGCTTAGGTTTTCGGTCCAGATAGCATAGGTATACCATAAGTATAAATAGACGTGTTAGCCTTCATTTGACTAGTTAGTTGTTTTGGAGCCTTGTTCTAGCATAGATAAATTCTCATTGTTCAAGCAACTACGTTCTTATGTACTAGTCGATTTATCAATATAATCGAGTGCATTGAAGGATTATTCTCGTGTTTGATTGATACCGTGCAAAGATCTAGGATTGTTTTGGGATCTACACTTTTCGAAACAAACCATGGGTTATGTTAAACCCATGATTTTGATGATGATGGTGGTAGAACTTCATTTGAAACATCAAGAATGTTGCATGCATGTGAAGTTCCATGACCAACTTATGTCAAAACTAAGAAAAATGCATGTTTTCATATGTTAAATGGAAGAATCATGACATGCATGTTATATTTTGTAACAGACTCCGTTACCTCCCTTTTTTATCTCCGTCACCGGCTTGGTGTTAAAAATTGATTTTGGGAACTCTTAGAATACATGCATGACATTCAAACCTTCATGCATGGAAGTCCCAGGGCCGGCCCAAGGGTAGGGCGAGCAGGGCCATGGCCCAGGGCAGCAAATTTAATGGGTGCAGCAAGTATTTTAGTATTCTGGGTATGTTATATTGGGCCAATATGTATAGTCCATTGGAAAGTGATCTGGTAGGGCATGAATGCATGATTCGTGAAGGCGGAAAAGTCAATCAAGTATTCAACATGATAAAAAAAAGGGCACACGTAATTAATATTTCAGATGTCGAGATGGGAGAAGACGAGGAGACGGGGATGGGGGAAAGAAGAAAGTCAGAAAGCATAGACGTAACACTGTATAAAAGCTAAAAGCTGGTACTATTTCTTTTATAGTTTCACTCTCCATTTCTTCTAATTCATTCTCCTAATCTCTGTTCACATAATTTCTGCTCATATAAATCACGAATCTGTGTGTTCATTTACATTTCATAAACGTATGCTTTGTTACCTTTGTATAAATGTTGCGTAGGTTTTAATTAATTCTCCACTTTTTTTGTATGGAGTATTCAGCTTACTGTCGCAAAGCAAAAGTGGAGTTCGATAACGTCTACAAGTTAAACAAATTGATATAATATTTTGGTGAAAATTTCTTGTTAGAGGAAAACATGCAAATTCACTAGGTATTTAAAAGTTTGAAGCCATTATCGGCTCTTCTCTAAAGTCTTACCTCATGAAATGCATTTCAGTTCCTGCAAAAGGAATGAGATAAATACACTTACAAGAAATCTATTGTTCACCTTATAGACTTATCCTTGCAACTTTGCTAGTATTGTCCTTGAGAAGCAGCATGAATATTTAAATCACTTTTGATTAATCAGTTTTGTTTTTTTTGATTGGTTTCTATTCTTTCGGTCTGCTTAATTTTGATTGTTTTGTTGGATATATTTGCTTCAAAGAATCAACGTAGGTATTCTTTTAGTTGGATTTGTAGGGTTTTGTTTTTATTAATATGGATTTTGTTTGCATATAAACTTTATTACCTCTTTGTTATATAGTTTTTTATACATGTTTTTGGTCTATCATATGGTAAAACATAGGGCATTATTTTAATATCTTGCCCGGGGCATTGTAAATCAATGGACCGGCCCTGCATGGAACAATCTTCATGGTTTGATGCTTGGTAAACAAACTTGGTTACTATAAGCATCAAAATGTGCATGCAAGATCAAAAAATCCCCAAAAATATGTAAAATTAGTTTCCTGATGAGGTCCGATTTATCCCAGGATCATAATGGTATGAAAGAATAAACTAGAAATTTTGAAGGGCTAAATCTTTTTTTTTTTTTTTGATTTTATACAAATATGGAAAGAATCTATGGCAATAATTCACATAAAATACTTGCAGGAGTCAATAATCCCTAGAAAAATTTTTGGATGACCTATAAAGTGTACGCACAATCCGCATAAAGGTTCACGCCTTTTGGCCACATTTTTCTATACTTTCTGATTTTCTTTTTGTTTAACACAAATAAATTATAAAACCGAGATATGATAAATAAAAGTGACATGTAATATTTTTCTGAGCCTCTGGACATTATAAGATGCTTATATAAAACTTTTGAGGATTTTACAGAACCTCATTCTATTTGTCCACGAATTTACGGTGATTTTGGTAGAAATAATGGATTAAACAGAGAAAAATAGTTAAACTATTCTAAAACTTCTGATATTGAACCTGGACACTCTATAATATATTCTAACCTGAATTAAAAAGTTAGAAAACCTAACTTAACTGTTAACTATTTGTTTGGATATTATTTAGCTTTAACACGCAAAATTTATAAAATCAGATTCTCCTATTTAAAAACAGCTTTTGGTACTTTTCCCGATTTATATAAAATATATAACAGTTGTACAAAAATATTGAGCAATCTTCTTAACTGTTTACTATTTTGTTTATGAATTTGTGCTAATCCAAGTTATTAATTATGGGAAAAATAGTAAAACGTATCCAAAATACATGAACATTTATCTAGAAGCTCTTGATTATATCCGGAAGCTCTTGATTATATCTGGAACTAAAATAAAAAGTTTGGTGAATTTTCTCCACTGTTTAGTATTTTTCCACTATTTTATGGTATTTTCAAGGGATTTAATGGTGTAAAAATATCTAAATATGTTTGAAGATCATGAGAACTTCAAATAAATTCTAATTTGTAATAAGAGCTAAAATAAATAGCTTGGAAGCTGTTAATGTTTCATTCATAAGGTTTTTGGAAAATTTCATATTTTTGGAACACATTTAAGATGCTAATACATTAATAATTAAATTCCAAAAGTGAAATTTATCATTTGGAATCATTCATAAGTAAAATAATTTGTACAAAAATTAATATTTCAGAATATGGTTGCATTTTATGTTAAACCAACCTCTAGAAACAATAATTGTATTTTCTATGTAGGAATAACTATTAGTGTTAGATATCTAACTTAGAATCTCACTAGCGCGTTTCCCTTATCGTAGGATCTTGATAAGTTATGCATGGATTTACCGAAGCATCGATAATACATTCCTCATTTCACAGTATGTATTCACAGTCCCTTTTTACTATTTTATGTTTTGGGGTGAAAAGCATGACCAAAACTATACAAAGTTTGTTTATCATGAATGTATGCTTTTAAATTTCAAGCAATTGTTGTATGCTAATTCTTGTATGCTTGAGACTCTATTGTATGCAAAGTCCCCTGTTATTCTATTAAAAAACCTATTAACTCATTGTTGAGCTGATGATTTATATGGATAGCGCTATTTGGGACTGACCATCCCCACTCACCCTATTGTGAGTTCATATTACGAATATACTCTAGCATGTTGACGATAGAAGATGGCTGTTAGGGGCAGACTGGTCTTTAGGATTGGTTGTGAACTCAAACTTTATATACAAACAATCACAATTCGATCAAAATTGAATGTTGAACATTTTATTATTGTCAATGTGTTAGTGTTCAGAACGGGTCATTGACCAACCCGGTGTTTGTGTTTTGTTTGGATAGTTTGTGTTGGTGGTACTTAAACAATATCTTGATGGAATGTTTGCTTATGTCTAGTTGATTGAAATGAATGTAATGTCTTAAGTGTTGAAAACAATATGTTACCTTTGTTATGTATGTTTTGAATCAGAGTTTCATTATAATGAATACGAACTTGTCTGAATGTCTTTATCACTTAATGTATATGTCCAAATTATGTTACACCAAAATCCAGTCTTGGATTTTGGAACTCTGCATTGTGAAAGTCATTGACATATGAAGGCAATCAAGTTCAGAAGACACCAAGATCAGAAGGAGCTGACACCAAGATCAGAAGATCAAGCTCCGAAGACGCACAGTTCGGAAGCTTCAAAGATCAGAAGACTGCCTGGTTTGGAAAGCACATGTTCTGAAGTCACTATATTCAGAAAAGGCCAAGATACCGAAATCTGCTCAGGATTTCGGTACAACAACACCGGTGAATTCAAACAACTATTGTACTCATTCGACATCAATGAAGACTGAAGACTGAAGATGAAGATAAGACAAAATGGATAAGTGCTTCAAGTTATAGGAAATAATTAGACTAGATCAGGCGTGGCCTTTTATAAGCATGTTCGTGTACTGTTTATATTATTTTATTCTAGATAAAGCCCACCCTAGTTTGACATTGTATTATTATATTAATTAGAACCATCTTGTCTGACTGAAGAGAGACATGTTGTTTGCTCTTCAGTCCTTAGGATATTGTCCAGAGGTCTTCCCTTAGTCTATAGCAAGGAGACCAAGTCTTCACTCAGTCCTCATGTTTTGAGAGCTGATTTGTAACGTTCATCTTTGATATATATAAAATCCTCTTATTTCATCAAACTTATCTTGTTCATGCTGTTCTTTGTCTGTTCTTAAATTTCTAGCATTTCAATCTTTCTGTCTTTACATTTCACTTTAGTTTATTGTTTGTGCACTTTATTATTGTTGAGCTTTTAAGATCTAATCTAAGTATCCATCTCAAGTTTCCCAGCTTAATCTTTCTGCAAACCACTCAAGTCTTCCGACTGTCCCACTTCCGAACCTTCTCAGTTTCGGAACTCTATTTTACATTTCCGCAATTTACTTAGATTCTTGGCGACAACAATTGGTATCAGAGCCATAATAGCTGTCTTTAAGGTTCTTAATGTTAAGTTTGTTCAAGCCTTGTCTAAAACAACAACCCTTGAATCCTCTGAAGACCGTGCATGCTATTGAAGCTCAAGTTCTTAAATTTTCAGTGTCAAACAGTTTAAACTACTCTATTTTGAAAATGCAAATCAACTACTCACTTAACGTAGCTAAAAGCGTTGGAAGCTCAAACCGAGCCCCTATACTCATTCCCACTGAGTATAATGGCTGGGCCACCAGAATGCGAAATTACCTTCGTAGACAAGGGAAGGATATCTGGCGTTCAGTTGAGGAGGGACCCCATGTCCCAATACTTACTCCCAGAGCCGACACAGCAGAAGGCGCTCTGGGTGGTGCACCTCAACCCAGATTAACTCCCTTGGATATCGAAAAATTAGACAATGATCAAATTGCTTCACTGAGATTTCGTGTGGCATTCCTCCGGAACTCTTTGATCTCATACAGAACTGCACTACGGCCCAACAAATCTGGGTTCTTCTGCAAAATATGTTTCTAGGGACAGAGGTAGTGAAGGATTAAAAGCTAACATCAAGTCTTGCCGAGTACAATCAATTTTCAACCTTTCCCGGAGAAACATTAAGACAAGCATTCACTCGCTTCTAACTAATTGTCACAAGACTCCTAAGTTCAGGAGCAGGAAGGTCCAATCAACAAATCAACCTACGATTTCTTGAAGGACTCGGAAGGAATTAGATGCTAGTCAAAATGATACTCCAGGATTCGAGCAAATTAAAGACCTATAACATGTACAGGCTTTACAACAATATTTTAGGATAGGCTAATGACGTGAAATGGAACCAATCTCACCTCCGGGGACCACTGGCATTAGTGGCAGAACACAACCTTCTAATGATGGGTAATACTCCTCAGCAGCTTGTGCAATACCAGCAAGCTGCTCAGCAACCAGCTTACATCTTGCCCGCCAACTATCAGAATGCACCAGTTCATCTTTTAGGACACGAAAATGACGTGAAAAGGAACCAATCTCACCTCGGGGGACCACTGGCATTCGTGGCAGAACACAACCTTCCAATGCTGGGTAATACTCCTCAGCAGCTTGTGAAATACCAGCAAGCTGCTCAGTGAGCAACCAGCTTACATCTTGCCCGCCGTTCCCCAAATTGCTCCTAGACCAGTCAGCTAACTCAACAGCAAACTCTTCCGTTTTATCATCCTTCGCAACCACAAATTTCAACCCTTCATATTATCAAACTCCAACGATTCAAAATCAGGCTCCAGCTCCACAACCAACCATCGAATCCGCAGCTCCAACCTTAGCACTTCTGGATCCAACTCAACATTCAGAATCTTGCTATTCCGAATACGACGCAGCGGAAGAAGCTGCTTATCAACAAATGATTGACTTGATTAGTCAAAAATTCAACCGAATTCCATCCTACACAAGTCTCAAGAAAAATTTTAAACCATCTAATCAGCGTGCATGTTACCCATCAAGGAATCAGAACGACAAGTACCAAAGAGGACAGTACCAATCAAATCAGAATCAGAATCAGCGCAAGCAAAGTACCGAGGAATAGCATCAAGAGAAACCCAAGATGACTCCAGCTCCAGCCGCCGGTTCCAGTCACATCCGTGCACCAGAAAAAAAGGAGACGGATGTGATAAAATGTCACAACTGTGGCGGACTGTGGCACTATGTGGCTGATCATAGAGCCCCTCGCAACTTCCATAAAGAAAAATATGATGAGAAGGTGAAAGCTTTTGTAGCAACTACAAGGAACGTCGAAGTTTGGTCTTCCAGAGATGAGACCGAAGAAGCCTATGAAAACAAGCGCAAAAGAGGAAAAGGTGTTGCTGTGTGTATGATTGTGCAGGGAACCTCAAGAATTCCAATCCCCGGTTTTGGGAACGTCAAGCTTTTTAATGACGTGAATGAAGCTACATCTACCTCCATGCCGAAGAACTATGCCTTTATGGTCAACCACAGAGCCGACAACTGAGTGAGCATAATTGAATAGGTACGTCAAATGCTTCACTCTCATCACATTTATTCTACTCATTTAGAACCTGTATTGGAAAGAATTTCTAACACATGCGTAGATTCCTTAGTAGCTTATCAGCAGGTCCTAAAGGAAAGGGACGATGTGTATGATGAAGTGATAAAGTTGAAGAATAAATTAGAGGATAAGAAGCTTTTTTGTGATAAACTTTTTGCTGATTTTAAAATCGAACAGACATCTAGAATTTTGTTAGAAAACTCAAATCAGCTTTTGACTTCACAGAGGGATTTATCCCGAAGTGACAATGTAAGACTTAACAAATTAATAGATCAGTTGTACCATGCAACTGAAATTTTCAAATCTCCAACAAATACTAATTCTTCAGAAAATACTTTCAATTGGCGTTGGGCGAGAAAAGCAAAAAATAAAAATTACCCTATCTATTCCAAACAAAGTTCTTTCTTTAGATAACCGTCAAACGAGTATGATGATAAAAATGACGAGGACCTGACCAAAAACTTATCCAAAATTCCTTTAGTTGACTCAGAGACTGCCATCTCTGAATCAAATAAGGGAGCTAAAATTCCCTTCTCTTATTTTTCGGAAGTTGACACTACCGAAAGCAGTAAATTGTCAACAACTTCGGTCCCCTTCATGCCTCAACACTTGACCTCGGTCCCAAATGATTCTCCTTCAACTTCTCACCAACATTCATTCTTCGCAAATCTACAAAGCAACTGTGTTGCTGAAGAATTCAATCCATGTCTTACAAATGTGGAAAATTCAAAAGAAGAAATAGTTGATGAAGAAATTGAAATGGAGAAATGTCCAACCAAAGTTATCATCAGAACCGATTTAATAAAATTACAATCAAAAGGCCCATTGTTGATAATACATCTAAAATGACTGCTGAACCATCCGGATCAGGCACCAAATCATATGTCGATGTCCTGCAACATAATCTTCCAAACATCTCAAATTCGGACAAAACTTCTCTCGAAAAACTTAAAATTAGTCAGGAAGAGTCAGATACATTAAATGATTCTTTATCTGACTCTTCTTCACCTAGAGAAATTTTCAAAAAGGAAAGGGACAAAACTTAACAAAAAACGGAACAAAACCAACACTTAACCGAAAGGATATTCGATCTCCCCGATCCCATGCGAGAGTTGAACAAAAAAATCACTTTTACAATCAAATAAAATCAAACTCCGAATCTTCTTTCATCACTCCGAATCATACTCTGAAACTCGTTCCTTCGGCACCACACAAGTACATCTACAAGGGGTTACTTCCGATCCCAAACACAAAACTTGTTCATTATCATCAATTTACTAACTGTTTAGATTATCATTCGGAATTTCCCAAAGTTGGTTACTTTGCGAGAACAGTAAAGTCTGTTTTGTCAACCACAAGAAAGCATGATTCTGAGTCCACCAAACCAACTTCTTCAAAATCATTCAATTTTTCAGAAACTACAAAGAAAAACAATCAACAGTATAATATTTTTAGAGCCAGAAACAACAATTTTCAAAAGGGAAAAATTGTTTTAAATCTTCTGAAGATTGAAAAATCCGACACTTTTCAAAAAGTTCCAAAAATTCTGAAACAACAACAAAACAGTATTTGCTGCCATTGCTGCAACCACCTTTCAAAATCACCTTTTGTTACTCCTAATGTCAGCTATAATCCAAAAAATTTCAACCATCAAAACAAAAATCACTTTTAGAAACTTCCAAAAGGAATTGTCCAAAAATGGGTTGTAAAACATCAACTTCGGAACTCAAACCTTCTGACTCAATCATTCATACCTCAGAAGTTGAAACTTCTCTGAACAGGACAATTAAGAACAAATCTCCCAAGTCTGGAAAAACCATGAGCCCAAACAAGTTTGGGTGCCCAAACTAACTATCTAATTTCCAGGCATTCAGTGCAGAAGAGCAGGATGACGAATGACTCATTGATAGTGCCTGCTCAATGTACATGATTGGGAGATTGGAATTTTTGAGGGATTATTGAGAAGTCAACCATGGAGGATACGTAACCTTTGGAAATGATGCTAACGGGATAATTAAAGGATATGGGGTTCTGAAAAATGGAAATTTCACAATTCCAAAAGTTGCTTATGTTCTTGGACTCAAGCACAATCTAGTAAGCGTATGACAACTTGTCAACACAGGTCTCTGGGTAGAGTTTGATGACAAGTTTAGCTATATCCTGACCAAGACCCGAGACAAATGTTTAATGAAGTCTCCAAGGCATGTCAACATGTTTCCCTTAGACATCTCTCCGTTTCTTGGAAAACCTCGATTGTGTCTACTTTTTAAGGAACATCCGAAGTTAGTTGGCTATGGCATTGGAAGTTAGCAAATTTAAACTTCTGATACATGAACCAGCTAGTAATAGGAGAGATGGTTAGAGGAATCCCACTTCTGAAGTTTGATAACGAGAATCTATGTGACGCATGTGCATTTGGGAAATAGAAGAAGAAACCTCATAAGTCCCTCACAGATTCATGCATCTTTCATCCTCTAGAACTTCTCCATATCGATTTGTATGGTCATCGACAGTTGCAAGCCTGAACCACAAGAAATATATTCTGGTGATTGTGGATGATTTCACCCGCTTCACCTGGGTATTTTTCTTGAGGTTAAAATCCGGAACCTTCTTAGAACTCTGAAACTTCATTACATCAATTGAGCTCAAAGTACAACTACCTGTCAGAAGGATTTGAAGTGATAATGGAACAGAATTTAACAACCGACAGATAGAAGAATTTCTTGCATCCAAGGGAATCGAACATAAGTTCTCAGCTCCCTATACACCCTAGCAAAACGCCGTGGTAGAAAGGAGAAATCAAACCCTAGTTGAAGCAGCCAGATCCATGCTTAACTTCACCAACCTTCCATTATCATTCTGGGCAGAAGCTGTGGCAACAACATGTTTTGTGCAAAATTGATCTATCATCAATAAAAGACTTCTGCTGTACGAAGTTTTAAATGAGAGAAAACCCAACGTTAAATTTATCCATATTTTTGGGTGTCGATGCTTCATAAAAAAACAATAAAGATCATTTGGGAAAATTTGTCCCCAAAAGCGATGAAGCAATTTTTGTGGGTTATTCATCTAAATCTGTTGCTTACCGTGTGCTGAACAGGAGAACGCGAGTTATTAAAGAGAGCTTTGACATAGAATTTGATGATCAATACCTCTAGAGAAAACCAGCATATGGCATTCTGTATGTCACGGAGGCTGATATTCCAGAAGGGCATCAACATATTTTGACAATTGAGATTGATTATGATATCCTCTTTGATCCTCGAGAGACAACAACCCGTGCAGAAATCATTAACTCTCCTGAAGCTATACAACAGCTCACAACAGCTTCTGGTCCTTCAACATCTACATCTTCGGAATCTTCAGTTCCGACAAATCAGATTAGAACTTCAAATATTAATGCAACATTTGAGGGGGAGCCTTCGCTCCCTTCACGTGTCCAACAAGTTCAGGGGGAGCCTTTACTCCCAGCACAAGTCGAGGGGGAGCTCTCGCTCCCGACTCATGTTGATGGAATCCCACAATCCGAGGGGACCATCAACACTCAGGAGAAGAACGAGACAACTCTTCAGCAGATGCATCCAATGATGCACCAATCTTTACATTTGAAACTGATGAAGACATCTCTTCTGAAGAATCACATATTCAAGATGTAACTCCTGAGAACTCCGAATTCATCGAAGACATAGTGCCTCCTGAATCCGATCCAGCCCTGATTTCGAGACTTCACAAATGGACACAGAACCATCCTCCGAACCAGATCATCGGGAACCCTTCTTCAGGAGTTCAGACTAGATCTAAAAAGTCCATCCAGGATGAGTGTCATTTTGCTGCTTATATCGGCAAATTTGAACCAAATACTATCTTTGATGCATTGGATGACGATGACTGGATCAAAGCCATGCATGAAGAGTTAGAAGAATTTATGAGAAACAAGGTATGTGATCTTGTGCCACGACCAGCCAATCATACTATTATTGGCACAAGATGGGTTTTTAGAAACAAGCTAGATGACATGGGTACAATGGTCAGAAATAAAGCCAGACTAGTTGCAAAAGGATACAATCAAATCGAAGGACTTGATTATGATGAGACATATGCACCTATAGCAAGGCTAGAAGCAATCAGAATCTTCTTAGCCTATGCTGCTCACGAAAACATCATTGTTCATCAAATGGATGTGAAAAGTGCGTTTTTGCAAGGAGATCTTCAAGAGGTTGTCTATCTTTAGCAACCTTCGGGCTTTGAAGATCTGTCTCATCCAAATCATGTTTATCATCTGAATAAGGCTGTCTATGGATTGAAGCAATCGCCTAGAGCATTGTATGAAACCTTGTCAAATTTCTTGGTGAAATTAGGATATAGAAGAGGAATCGTCAACCCTACATTCTTTGTACGATCCCATAAGAAACACATAATGATTGTACAAGTCTATGTAGATGATATTATTTTTGGTTCAACTGATCAAACTATGGTTAATGAATTTGAAAAAGTGATGTCTGACAAATTTCACATGAGCATGAACAGGGAAATCAATTTCTTTTTAGGTCTTCAAATTAAACAGAAAAATAGAGGAATATTCATTCAACAGGAGAAGTACACGAATGAATTACTGAAAACGTTTTCTCTGGAAAATTCCTCTACTTCAAAAGTCCCTAGGTCAACCAATCACAAAATCTCTGTTGATCCGGATGGAGAACCTGTAGATCACAAAATTTACAGAGGAATGATAGGTTCTCTCATGTAGCTGACTGCAAGCAGACCAGACATTATGTCGCCACATGTATTTGTGCGAGATACCAAGCTTCTCCGAAGTAATCACATCTGACAGTTGTAAAACAAATTTTCAAGTATCTCAAAGGGACAAAGGCAATGGGTCTCCGGTATCCACTCGGAGATAACTTTAAACTACAAGCATTCACAGATGCAGATCATGCAGGATGCAGGTTAGACAGGAAGAGCACTTCCGGAGGTTGTCAATTTCTGGGTGGAAGACTTGTGAGTTGGTCTTTAAAGAAGCAGAACTGTGTTGCTTTATCCTCAACAGAAGTAGAATATGTTGCTGCTTCTACTTGCTGCTCACAGGTCCTCTTGATGAAGACTCAGCTTCTGGATTATGGATATCGATTCCATCAGGTACCAATCTATTGCAATTTCAAAAGTGCCATTGCCATCTCCCACAACCCAATTTAGCACCCGATGACCAAACATATCGACCTTAGGTATCATCTTATTAAATATCAAATCCTACAAGGTAATATTGAACTGTATTTCATTCCAACTGAGAAACAAGTGGCTGATGTTTTAACAAAGGCATTAGATTCTACTGAATTTCTTAATTTTATAGAAATGCTGGACATATTAAATCCTGACGCAGACTTCTTCAGAGAATAATTTTGCTTATGCATACTTGTCTCATAATTTAATTCCTTATTGCTCAATTACATATTTTTTTAGAACCCCCATTCACTGTTTCAGAACTTCACATTTTCTGAAAAATCACTTTTCTTGTTCAGATCTACAAATATTCAGAAAACCAAAAATTAAGATTCTGAACTTTTAAAACCTCTGAGAAGCCTCATTTTGGACTAAACTTCTGAATTCTTTATTTTCTAAGGAGCCTCACTTAAGATAAAATTTCTGATATTTTCATTTTCTGAACAACCTCGTTTCAATCTAAATTCCTAAACTCTCAATCTCTGAATTTTAATTTTCTGAGCAACCTCATTTAGTTTCAGACTTTTGAATTTTTCAAACTTCGGAATCTCTCAACTTCATAACTTCAACATTTCAGATCTTCAAAAGCTTAAAATACTTTTCGGAACATTTTCTAAGGGAACCTCGTTTTAATCCCCACTCCTGAGTATTGCATTTTCTGAAGAATTTCATTTTCGGAAACATTCGTTTTCAAAGCATTTTCTGAACCTTCACTTTGGAAAATAAACTCTTTGGAAACCCTTCATAAATTTTCTGAATTACTGCATTCGGAACTCATTCAATCAGCAATCAAGGTACACATTTTCTGATCCCACACTTCTGTACCTGTTATTTTCGGAACTCAGAAAAGACCAATTTAATGAAGGAATGTGTATTAAATACGATAACAATAAATATCCAATAATTAGAAATTAATATTCAGAATATTTTTAAACGAATCTGTAACCATGTTAGACGTGTCCATCCTTGAGTGGACCATTCAGTTTCATCATAACTTGGCATTAAATGCCAAGCATAACCTTTTTTCTGACACGTCATTTCAGACGTCTATTCACTATCGTCCGACGGTTTTCCTCGAAATTCAAAAGATTATAACCGCTCCCCCTTTCTCTTTCCTCGCTTCATCTTCTTCAAACTCTATCTCGTTCTCTTTCTCTCAATCTGCAAACCCTAACTTCTTTACCGCTTCACATCACTTCATCTTCTCCGGTGCACACGCAGACTCGTAGGGTCTATCGTATCTTCTACTCTCTCTCTTTCTGATCATTGACTTCGTTCAGGTAATCTCTCAAGCTCCTTATCTTCTTATGATCTGCAAAAAGAAATCATCTTTTTGTTCTTGAAGGTTCGTTAGAAACCCTAAGAACGTCTTAATGTTCTTGATGATTATGCTACAACTTGGCTAGGTTAATTTATGTTTCTTATATATAGATTGTTCATACGGATAAAGCATTAAAAACTAATACGGAACCCCTTAAGAAATTTTTCTTGTTCGTGGATATTCATTACTGTTCGTCAGTGTTCTTATCAACACACTGAACTTTTAGTATGTTTTGCCTTTTGATCTTGCTAGTTCACTGTTAGAATGGTAACTTCTTCAAAAAGTGGAGGTTCTACCGGTGGAGGCAATGTCACCATTGCTAAGTGCAACATTCCGGTCCCCAGTGACCCTTCAATATTCAAAGACTATCTCCAAGTGGTGATTCATATCCTCCACAGACACCCCCTTTCACGTGCATTCTTCGATGCACCTCCATCCATCCCAATCCCCCTCCTAGAGAAAACCATCTACACAACCAAGAAACAGGATTACCATATAGTCATCACACTAGCAAATGGAAAGGAAGCAACACTGGAAAGGAAAGATTTTGGAGCAGCCCTCCGCCTACGAGTACGTCAAGACCAATATGATCCACCATCTCAATCTGAGCTCACCAATATGTTCTATCAAATGGGATACAAATACATTCTTGAGAACCTTTCCTCACTCAAGAAGTGCCACCTATCCCCCTTATGGCAGTGCATCATGCACTACTGTGTTCGAAGTTTGACAGGGAAGACGGGTGGTACAGACCAAATGAGCAGACGAATGCTCAAACTGCTATGGAGTCTATACACAGGCAGACCTGTTGATTATGCAGGAATACTTTTTGAATATTTTTTATCGTATGTCTCTGTCTCTCATAGATCTCCCAGGAGATTACATTCCGTAAGATATTGGGTCATGTGCAATTAATTTTTGTACAACACCAACCAGGTTCCAATCACATCAGAGGATGACGACAGGCCATTGATTCTGGAACCTAATGCTCCATACACTCTGAAAATAGACTCCATTTGTATCCTATTTGGAGGCTTCCACATGCATTCTACAAAATTGGTGACCCATCCAATGCATTCATCATCAAACACTTGTCAGACAGTGCAAACACTGCACCCTATCTTCCTGCACCATTACTCAATGAACATCCTCCTAAAGGTAAAGGAAAGAAGAAGGCGACTGAGGCCTCCCCAGCAACGCAGCCTTAGAAAAAGAAACAAAAGAAAACCATAGAGGTACACTTTTTCACTTTTGAATACTTCTCTAAATTCATTTTCCTGAATTCACTTTTTTGAATCTGCTTTTCTGAATTCACCTTTCTGAATACTTTTCTGAATCTACTTCTCTAAATAATTTTCTGAATAATTTTCTACTCTCATCTGAACAAAATTCTGAAACTTCTTTTTTCTAAATTACAATGATATTCTGAATTTCAATTACTTTCACACCTAGACTTCTCGGTATCACATGACTACTGAGCCTTACCCAGTTAGGACAACTTCCTTTCAGAATAACATTTCACTTATTTCACATAGGTCATAACTGGGTGCCCTGTTGAACAATTTATTGTTCATCATCATTGGCACTTGAGAAATCCAGATACATATTCAGTATTATTTGGTCGCACTTGTTCTCACTTCTGTGTTTCAACAACTGTGAAACAAAAATCTCAGATTTTTGGGAATCTAAAATAAATTTTTGGTCTAAACTTTTATATCTATGTGATAAATTGAGTTTGGCTTTCCCCAAGTATGTGTTACCCTTGGAATATGTTTCCACATTCTATGATTCTAACTCTATGTATTATCTTTCATAATATTGATTGGACTTTAAAAGATACTGAGTCCGAAAAGAATGAGGAAAAACAGAACTCTCAGAACTCAGAAGAAACTCATGAAAAAGAAAAAGTGATGGAAACACAGAACTCACCAGAAAAGATCAAAGAAAAAGAAAAAGAGGAAAGAGAAAGATAAAGAAACAAAAATTCCCTCATCTTTAGAAAGGAATATCTCCAAACCCCTTCCAGGAACTAGCTTTTTCGAATCCTGGAAGTTTAGGCAATCAGTGGAAGCACAAGACACTCACGTGTCTCTCCTTCAGAAATGTTTTGAATCTCGCAATATTGAACACATGTTGATCGAATCTTACGGCCCTACTCTGGACTCAGATCACTCAGATGTCAAGGATGCACGAAAAACCAAGTCAGAACTCATCTCCAGCATCAACCAATTCCTAACAGTGGATCTTTTCAAATTGGTTGATGATCCTCATTATGTGTTTGAGCCATCAGAAAAAGTTTGGGCTAATGTGGCCTCCCATATTGCTCCTCTCACTTGGGAACATTATCAAGCCATTGAGGCAAAGAAAAAGAAGCCAACTGTCTCAAAACCTACTTCTGCTGAGTCCGACTCCCGAGTTATACTCTCCGACACCATCTCCAAAACTGTTGATAATACTCTCTTCGGGGATGATCAGGAGGTGGATAAGCTGAAATTGTCTCGTGTGCCAAGTCTCAACCTAAGTGATACCAACTCATCCTCCCACAAGGCGGCCACTGAAGTCCTCCTCAATCCTCTGCCCCTCCTGCTAAAGATGAGGTTCTACATCAGAAGGTGAATTCTTTGCTCTCCATGTTTCTGACTCAAAGCCTCTCAGAATCAGGAGGCTCTTGTGAAAGAGATTTCGGAACTCAAAACCAGGGTTGCTGAGTTTGAGAAAAAGAACATCGTTTTGGACATGGATAGTGATGTCCAGAAGGCGCTCTCAACTGGTCTGCAAGCAATAGAAGAGAAAAGGCAATATGATGCCAAAGACATTCTAAAGAAGGCAGACGCCATCATGCGAGCTGTTCAACAAGCAGAAACCAATCTCACCAATATCACTGACGTAGTAGACGACAAAATCAAATCGTTCATGGAACGACTTGAGCGATACCTCCATGGTGTCATTGCGGAGAATGAGTCTCTGAGAAAGACTCATTGTCTCCTTTTGCAACTTTTAACTCATACTCTTGAAAATATAACCTTGACTCTTCATGTTCCTATTGAACATGTCAAGCTAGCCACAAGTCTGAACATCGAGATTGTGAACAATTCAAAGATGTTGCCTCCAAGACCATCTCTGAGGAACTTGGCAAAATTGCAAAGGAGTTAACAACAAAGCTTGAGGCGATCCTCAGCCACCTGCCTGTGCCCCTTTCGACTTCTGAAGGAGCCCCAGGAGGGGGAAAGACGGTTCTTGTTGATGATGTGGATGCTAATGTGTTGGATAAGGTGTTTAATACAAGACTAATAATTTGTATTTACCTAATTGATAGTAGCAAAGTCCATTTGGGTTGCCCACATAGCTAGAGGTTGAACAGAAAAACTGGGAGAGAGAAAGGTTGATTTATTATGTGATTAATAAATCAATAGAAATAAAAAAAATAGTTTATTAATGTATTATGGTGATAATATATTAATTAGAAACTATATTAATTAATTAGAAATTAATTGGAATTAATTTGGTGATTAATTGAATTAACTAAAGGTGTAGGGGCTGATTTGTAATTGTTCAATAGTTGAGCAATAGATAATTATATTATATATATGGAGAACGAAAATTAGGATATTTATATCCATAATTTTTGAATTATATATACAGATAAATAAGGGTTTGAATTTAAAGATAAAAGGTTTATCCGGTTTGAATTCGAATAAGGCTTATCTGTAAGGCTTATCTGTTAAACCCTTGAGGCTATAAATAGGGAGCCCCATTACCCCATAAGGACCACGAAATTTTAATGGTTTTTCTCCATCTCTCTGGTTTTTCGAGTTCCCCAGCTTCTGGGTGTGACTCCATTTGAGGCAAGGCATTTGCGTTGCTTAGCTTGCAAGAAACAACTAAAAGGTTAGTTTTTCTTTGTTATTTCTTTTAGTAATTTTTGTTTGGCCATTAGGAATTATTATATGTTCAAAGTTAGAAAACATAGATCCAATCTAGGTTGCATGTGAACTTAGGGTTTTAGTTCATAGATTTGTAGAAAACCTTTCAGTGGTATCAGAGCTTTAATTGTTTTCCTATATTTTAGGGTTTATTCGATCTAAATTCTAATTTAAGACCAATCAACTTTTGGGTTAGGGTTTTCGAAACCCTAGCCTCTCCCCTCTTCATTTGGAAATTTTATGATATAAGGTTTTAGAATGTTTTTTATTTTTGGTAACTATGATTATTTAATAAATGGACAACCTTAAACCCCTTATCTGCTAATTTCGAAATCTAGAGGGTTTAAGATAGGATTAAATTAATTTGATTAATTTGTGATACCTATCTGGATTTAATTACTTTAAATAATTGTTTAATTAAAGGATAAATTAAATCATTTAAAGGTTTAAATTTAATTTTAAAATTAATAGGTTAATTTAAAAAAAGATTAAATAGATAAACCAGAAATATTTTAAAAGTTTAAAATACATCTTATATATATTAGAACTAAAAGTTAATATTATATGTATAAGATAATTGGTCAGTCGAGTCAATAGTAGGCCTCATTCACGAAGCTGGTCTATAAAGAGGGTATAAGGAAACTGCCTATAAAATGGCGGTTAAATGGGTGTCCACTCTCACCCACCGCTCTCTTGATCAGTGGAGGGTTGTTAGTCGATAGGGTTTGATAGGACAGCTTAATCTCATTAAAAGTATAATGTTATTAATTAAAGTACTAGAACAGCTTTATAAAATCCTAATCTAGTTACTTTAGGAAAAATGTGAAAGAGATGCTAACCCATGAAATTGCACATTACACTTTATCAGACATTAGTGGAGCGTGTGTGGTTAACCGGCACATTAATAGGGGCTCATAAAGAGTGGTAATGGGTTTCTCATGATTTATCATTGTTGATGGAGCGCGTGTGCTTAACCGGCACATAAATTAGAGATGATAAATGACATTGAGGTTACCAAGCATATTTGCATGGTTATTCACATCTTGTTTGTGATCCTCGGCATCCCAGTCACAAATAGAAGAGCATATCCGAGATTAAACATGCCATTGAACAGTTCAATGAATCTCACAGATCTAGGAATTTCATAAGACTGAAATTGATAAATGTATATCTACCTTAATGACCACTATGCTGTGATTACGGCATCCCTATTCACACCATAGCTGGGGTTTTGGATCCTAGCCTTGTTAAATAATATATTGGGTAATTATTTAAAAGGATTAATTAAACTAATAGATTCAACGTTTATAGATGTCTTAAGATAGTGTCAATTCTCCTCCTTCTCCTCCTTCACCCGTTTCTGAGAGCTTCAGAAAGCACCTGTTAAAATGGAAAGGCTGACTGGCCTGGACTATGGCTTCACAAATAGAGAATGATTCTTAGTTTTGCTGGCGAGCCATATCTGATTGAGTGTCCGCTCCCCAAAGCATGGCATCACACAACAGCTTGTGATGAGCATGACTCCTTGACTATTGAGTCCAAGGAAGTTCGTTGCCTTATGCTATTGATCATTGACCCCGAGTTCCGCAGGGATTTAGAATTCCTGGGGTCAGATAAGTTAGCACAGTTGGTTGAGGAAAGGTTCCGAGAACCGGTTGACAAAGAACGAACTAGGATATTCAAAGAGCTTAAAGTGTGCAAGCTAGAAGGAAGTAGCGCCCGTTTGCATGTTCTCTAGATTGAGGGATACATAGGAAAACTGTATAAGATTGGTTTCTCCTTTTGATCGGGAGTTAAGCATTAGCTCAACTCACTATTCTGTTCATCCAGATGTACAGGAAGGATAACCAGATAAGACAATCATGTAAATGCATTCAATGTTGTCTCTACTTGAGTCGTTCATGGAGAAGCATAGTTCCATTGATTCAACTGCTTCGGTATTGAGTCCAGTATTAAGGAGCATCAAGAAATGATCCAGATCGTCTGGACCGATTGTTCGATGTCTCAAACTTGGAATCCATAGGGTGGGACACAGTCACATAAATATTGGAAAAATGCTCCAATGCCGAACAGTTTGGCAACTCAGTAATATCTTAAAAACTCAGAACTCCTAATCCTCATTTCCTTGATACAGGATGTGTTCCTCACATTTGCTCTGTATGCGGGATGTTGAAGCATAGGAGCATATATGGATTGGATCTCCAGCTCATGCAAGTTTCGAGTTTAGTTAGATATTATAATCTTGTTATTAGCTTATTAGATGCAAGCAACATTTTCCGTCATATAGTACATTGTTCAAGGATATTTTTGTTTTAATAAAATGTTGATTTTCTTTTAATACATGTTTGTTTAAATTATCCTTGAAATGTTGTATGAGTGTGTTAATTGCATGAATGGTAATAACTTGAATGTTGATGCATCCAAAGTGTTTGGATTCATGAATTGTGTTCTCTATGATTGTTATAGTAAAATTTTATAAGGATCAATTCAACCAAAGCTCCAGTTGGACAGGATTTGGAATCATTTGACTTAGAGTCGCATGATGAATTGAGTGCTTAATAAAATTATTTGTGGCAAGAAATGAATCACCCAAAGATCCAATGGATAGGATTTTGGAATCAGTTGACTCGGAGTCAGGTGATGATTGCATACCTTGAACAAAATTAACAAAGTCATAAATTTACATAGAGATGTAAAAGACCTTAAGATTTTGAGCAACAGACACATAAGTTACTGTGTATTGCTCGAATCTTCGTACAGAACACAATTAGTTATACTTCATGATATTTGCCAATTAGTTTGACAAATATGGCTTCACTTACCAGAATAAGTGGATTGATTGAAACCTTTAACTGTTCAAGGACTTCAAAGGAAGTATAAGATCAACAGAACCTGAGTGACAACATAAACTGGGAAAAGAGTTTCACAGTTTATCCTCTTCCAAGAACATTAATGGTTATAATGTGTCTTAGGGAAGATGATGGAGCATTGGTCGAAATAACTCGATCCTCGATGTATAATATACACTTCCAATTAGTTTTTCGATGAATTGAATATTCAACCAGTCAGACCATAGAAACAATATTCCGACCACATCTTAGACTAAGTAGGTTATGCAAACACTGTCTGAAGTGTAAAGCTGGGACCGTCCCACTTGTACATAGAAAGTCCAGGGGTCATGTAGCGTTCATCCGAACCTCATGACTAGCCTGAACCTGATCAGCAATGTCGTTTCATTGGCTATCCTGGCTGTACATGTGAAAGGAGAGTTCTTTTGGAAAGGACTCATATTCTAAGGAAACAGTGGGAGTAAGAATAATCCTGAATGAGTTCAGAGATTAGCCGAGTGAAAGAACCTCTAGTCATCACTGGGCCTTGACCAGGAATCAGATTCCTGTTAAACCTGACATACTATTCTCTTGACCATAGTATTGGTCACCGTCATAAGGAGTTATGATATGGGTGACATACCGATTAGTGGTAAAACACTAAAGATGGTACGGATAAGTAATCCGACTACTTGGAAGCGTTGGTGAGCCTGGTTACTACCAAATAAGAGAGCCTTAGGGCGAGACATAGTCTATGTGGCAATTTGATTAATGTTACACCAGGTCTAACAACCAGTGGGAGTAATTGAATCATCAAAAGAAAGCGGCATAGATAGAAATGTACTTACAGAACATCTGGTTGAGTGAGTCGATACTCAGAGTCAAGCAATTGATTCCGAGAGAAGCACTCTCAATAGAAGATGAAATCCGAGAGCATTCTGCGTGGCACAGTATGAGTCGTTAGTGGAGCGTGTGTTGTTTACCAGCACACTAATAGGGATTCACAAAGAGCATGCCAATACAAAAGGTACATGGTCCCGGGATTCATCCCACGAGCATCTCGCAAGAAAGGATATTCAGATTCTCAAAATATGCCAAAAAGTTTGGATTTTGTGAATAGACTGAAAGATTCCCATAACTATGTCAGAAAGGTTTGGACTTCGGATTCTCAAAATGTGCCAAAAGGTTTGGATTTTGTGAATAGTCCGAAAGAGTCAAACAACCGTGTCAAAACCAGTGGGAGTATTGTTGTTATCTACCAATGTATGTTAGTTACATATTGTCTCTAGGAAACGTCTCTTATTATTACAAAGTGTAGTGACCTGAATTTAAGATATGGTTTGCTATGAAAGACTTTAAGAAATACAACGTACTCAGGTGGTTGCGAACATCTATTAGATAGATCGAAATTCTACCAATATGATCTTGATGAGATTCAAGATGCATAACCCCAGGAAAGGAGTTTCCTATCATTGCAAAGTGTGATGACTTGGCATGACAGAAATAAAGAAGGTGCAACATACTCACGTAGTTCATAGACATCTATCGGATAGATAAAATCGTTAGTATAGACCTAACCATTGTATACATGATCTTGATAAGATTCAAGATGCATGAGAAAGAGTCTCCGAAAGGAAATGGTTTTCGAAAGTCATGACACAAGGATTATAAGTAATCTTTAGATTCCGAAAGGGTTTTGGAATAAGATTAGATCAGATTCCACGAGCTTGTTGGATCGATCAGAAGTGTCATGAACATGTCCTGATGACTTGATGCTTAGAGCATAGTAAGTTCGATTCAGGATATAACCTGGCTGAGAATACTGAATGGATTTTTTGAACACAGGTGAGAAATCATTGGGGAATGATTAGGGTGAATGTAGTAATTTGAAAGGGTTTTCAAATTCGTTAATTGTTAACATCAAGTAGGTGTGCTAAAGAACTTCATGGTTAACGAGTTTTGTTGGTATTCTGATGGAGAGCGTGTGGTTCACCGATACATCATAACACCTCGAAATAGTCTTAGGGTGCAGTCATGTAGACTAAAGACCCCGAGAACCATGGGAAGTCATAGTATGAATCACCAGAATGGAGTTGTAAGTGAGAATGACAGAATGACAAATTGAGATATTATCGGAAGAGTGTCCGATTGGATTATCTGCAATAAAGTGTATCAATGTAAGACATTTTGGATACATAGAAAGAGTGAAAGGTCATATAGACATAGATATAAAAGGCTTGAATTAAAAGTTTAAAAGAAAACAAGAAACCGATAATAGTATTATGACAAAATCCGACTTGGTGATTACCTCGTGGAGACTTGGTAATAAGCAGGAGTAGCTGCCAGTCAGATTTTATGTTTCGCTTTTGCATGTTTTACTTCTCGAATAATTTAATTATTCAGAAAGGTCCACGGTCGCTCATACTTTGGGAAGTAAGTATTGAATCAAGACTGTCATGAATTGGTTTGTAGATTGTCTAAGGAGTTAAACATAGCAATAGGATTGATACAACGTTCATGAGTACTTAGAAAATGGAGATTTGAGTATTGGATAAACCCACGCTCAATAGATTGCTTCATGGATTATATCACGAGCAATGTTGAGACGATAACATCTTATGATCTTGAAGTGGAGACATATGAGTTATAATTTGCAAGGCAGTTGTTCATTGATAATACGAAAACGCATCGGTAACTTGATGTTATAAAACGTGTTGTTGTGGATGATTTGACTGGTAAAAGATATAAGCATATGAGTCGAAGATTATTCGTTCCTCGACCCTGATGGAAAACAGATATATGTAGGCCTCTCGATGATTTTGAAGTTGACTAAAGTGTTGGCCAGCCAGGACTGAATTGATGTGTTCAATTAGAAGTCTTATGTCATATGCAAAATCGGAATCGGGAAACAGAGTATCGGACAGAGATTGATCTCAATCCATGTCTCATGTTCGAAAATATCTTGTTGGACGGAGGATCATATGATCACTTATCTATGGACAGAATTGACTAGGTCAGAGTTCGGCAGCAGTTTCTAGGAAGCTACAATTTGCTTGTCAATTAAAAGGTTAACTGGCAATTATAGTCATAGACTTATCCAAGTGGGAGACTGTTGGATAAGGTGTCTAAGCCATGACTAATAATTTGTATTTACCTAATTGATAGTAGCAAAGTCCATTTGGGTTTCCCTCATAGCTAGAGGTTGAACAGAAAAAGCGGGAGAAAGAAAGGTTGATTTATTATGTGATTAATAAATCAATAGAAATAAAATAAATAGTTTATTAATATATTATGGTGATAATATATTAATTAGAAACCACATTAATTAATTAGAAATTAATCTGGAATTAATTGGAATTAATTTGGTGATTAATTGAATTAAGTAAAGGTGTAGGGGCTGATTTGTAATTGTTCAATAGTTGAGCAATAGATAATTATATTATATATATGGAGAACGAAAATTAGGATATTTATATCCATAATTTTCGAATTATATATATAGATAAATAAGGGTTTGAATTTAAAGATAAAAGGTTTATCCGGTTTGAATTCGAATAAGGCTTATCTGTAAGGCTTATCTGTTAAACCCTTGAGGCTATAAATAGGGAGCCCCATTACCCCATAAGGACCACGAAATTTTAAGGGTTTTTTTCCCTCTCTCTGGTTTTTCGAGTTCCCCAGCTTCTGGATGTGACTCCATTTGAGGCAAGGCATTTGCGTTGCTTAGCTTGCAAGAAACAACTAAAAGGTTTGTTTTTCTTTATTATTTCTTTTAGTAATTTTTTGTTTGGCCTTTAGGAATTATTATATGTTCAAAGTTAGAAAACATAGATCCAATCTAGGTTGCATGTGAACTTAGGGTTTTAGTTCATAGATTTTGCAGAAAACCTTTCATAATGTTGATGAAGAAGATTATGACGAAGATGAGGAAGATGACAATGATGGTGATGATTTAATGATAGAAGATGATAAGGCTGGTCCAAGTGGCACCAAGGAAACTAAGGATTCCCCCAAGCAAACTCCAAAAATTCCAACACCTCCTCACTCTCCTCCGAAACAAACATCACTGATCCAAGTTCCAATCCACATAGAAGATGAAAATCTTCTGTATTCTCCTATCAAGGATTCAGATCCTCCTAAACTCAAGGCTCAAAAGGATGAATACTTCAATGCCCGAGCAAACTTATTTCCTGAAAAATTTGGAGAAGACTCCGACCCAGGATCAGCTGATCCAACAAAAGCTGGTCCAAGTGGTCCCAACAAACCAGACTTTTCAAAGGTTTTTCAATTCAGACCTTTAACAAATTCTAACTTCAGGCCACACAAATTATATGATCCTCCTCCGACTCCTAAACATAATTGGGATGTCTCCTTGACTCCAAATGGGCACAAGTACGTGTATACTCTGAATTTCTCAGGCTTTTTAGAACATAACAAAGCTCTAGCCATAAGGTTCAAAAATCAGAAATTCTTGGATAGGTATACTCAACCTCAAGTCGATACCTGGTCCACTGAGCCCATCACTTCTGTTACAAGTGTGAAAAGGAGGACATATGATAAATCAACTATTATGAATACGAGTTTTTCAGAAACAACTGTGATGAAAAGAAACTGATAACGGAAGTGGACTTCAGAAGAATGAATCCAACAGACATCTATTCGATTGTTATGAGGTTAGCTTCAAAAGCTGAGATGAGTAAGGATGCAAGAGAAGCTTATGTTGCTGCAAGACGATTTCTGCATTGCCTTCTTGAAGAATTCTGCACAGGAGATGGTGAATTGTACAAACTGGTGAAGAACCACCCAGATGACCAATATCAAGAACAAGTGGATCTTTCAATGCCAGAAATCAGAGAAAGCTGGAAGAAAGGTGTCACCTAGGATCCCATGCTCGGATTAATTTACAAAGATTCATCCAGAAAAGGAACTTTCCTCTTCTTCCGAGCGGAGCAAATTAGAAGGGTCCCAAATGCAATGCTACAAAAGTATATCGAAGCCATAAAGAAATCCTCTCACTCAGACCCGAAGCCAAAAAAGAGATGTTGCTGAGAATGGAGTGGATGATTGGAGTAAGAAAGTTCTGGTCGTATGCTTGCCGCAAGCAGTTCTGGATAAACCTTGAAGAGAACAAGATCAAACCCCTCGGTTGGTCACCGAAGGGGGAATTGTTAGTGTTCAGAATGGGTCGTTGACCAACCCGGTGTTTGTGTTTTGTTTGGATAGTTTGTGTTGGTGGTACTTAAACAATATCTTGATGGAATGTTTGCTTATGTCTAGTTGATTGAAATGAATGTAATGTCTTAAGATTTGAAAAAAATATGTTACCTTTGTTATGTATGTTCTGAATCAAAGTTTCATTATTAATGAATATGGACTTGTCTGAATCTCTTTATCACTTAATGTATATGTCCGAAATATGTTATACCGAAATCCAGTCTTGGATTTCGGAACTCTGCATTGTGAAAGCCATTGACATATGAAGACAATCAAGTTCAGAAGACACCAAGATCAGAAGATCAAGCTCAAAAGACGCACAGTTCGGAAGCTTCAAAGATCAGAAGACTGCCTGGTTCGGAAGCACATGTTCTGAAGTCACTATATTCCGAAAAGGCCAAGATACCAAAATCTGCTCAGGATTTTGGTGATTTTGGTACAACAACACTGGTGAATTCAAACAACTATTGTACTCATTCGACATCAATGAAGACTGAAGACTGGAGATGAAGATAAGACAAAATGGATAAGTGCTTGATTAGACTAGATCAGGTGTGACCTTTTAGAAGCATGTTTGTGTACTGTTTATATTATTTTATTCTAGATAAAGCCACCCTAGTCTGACATTGTATTATTATATTAATTAGAACCATCTTGTCTGACTGAAGAGAGACGTGTTGTTTGCTCTTCGGTCCTTAAGATATTGTCCAAAGGTCTTCCCTTAGTCTATAAAAGGGAGACCAAGTCTTCCCTCAGTCCTCATGTTTTGAGAGCTGATTTGTAACGTTCATCTTTGATATATATATATATAAAATCCAATCATTCCATCAATC
Source organism: Cichorium intybus (assembly GCA_023525715.1). Lineage (NCBI taxonomy): Eukaryota > Viridiplantae > Streptophyta > Magnoliopsida > Asterales > Asteraceae > Cichorium > Cichorium intybus. Next base: position 90,266,804 of record CM042014.1, on the reverse strand, counting down.
TTATCTTGTTCATACTGTTCTTTGTATGTTCTTACATTTCTAGCATTTCAATCTTTCTGTCTTTACATTTCACTTTAGTTTACTGTTTGTGAACTTTATTATTATTGAGCTTTTAAGATCTAATCTAAGTATCCATCTCAAGTTTCCCAACTTAATCTTTCTGCAAACCACTCAAGTCTTCCGACTTGTCCCACTTCTGAACCTTCTCAGTTTCGGAACTCTATCTTACATTTCCGCAATTTACTTAGATTCTTGGCGACAACACCTGCATACTTTTAAAATGTATATGAAAATTTTAAACTATGTGTATACTCAAACCTGTGAACTCACCAACTATTTCCATAGTTGACCCTCATTTTTCATGCTTTTTAGGAATCCTTTAGTGACACCTAGAGACACATCACTTGTAGAAGCATTTCACATGTGTTGTTTTTCCAATATATTGTAATTTAATGAGCAATTGTTCAAAACTCATTGTAAATTGTAATACCTTTTAATACTATGGTTGGTATTGTCTTTAACTTTTGCTATGAGACCCTTTTGTACTGTCATATTCCATGTTTCCGCTTTAGCGGAGTGTGACAATATTCATCAATAATGATATATTTTGCAAAAGAATCTCCTAGAACAACATTAAATTATTTAGAACAAAAAATAACGCTACTTGATAAAGGAACGATAAATCAAGTTTACAAGCTCAAACCTGAAATTTTCAATACATGCAACCCACTAGGGACATATGTCCAACATGTACTTCACAAAACGACACCCCTTCAAGCTCATCAACAATGTTAATAGACATGGAGTGATTTTGGGTCCTACTAAGATATAAGGAGATATAGAAAATAAGTCATATGGACTTAAATTAGAAAAAGACAAGCACAAGTTACAAAGATAAAGATTCTTCAATTGAATGCATCTTAAACGTAAGCGGCATACATGTAAAGAAATAAAGAGATAAGTGGCATGCAAGCAAAAACGTGGCTTTGAAGGGAGCCATGTATTCTTTTTACCTGGACCATAACTAATAGTTTAAACTTAACCAATAGCTTAAACTTAGACATGAATCAAAATAATAAATCACGAGTTTTTGCTACAAACAATTATCTCTAAGCAGGACAATAACGATTTTACCTCTAAAGATGAACTTGATAATTGTATATTGGATGAAGATTTTACTTTAGATAGATATGAATGAACTGGTAATGATAATATCGTAGACGATGGTGATTGGACTTATAATTCTTCTTAATAGATAAATTTAAATATTCTAAACTTCCACCAAGCGATAATCCTTTAAAATTTGACAAAGATTTAATAAAAACTCAAAAAACTATCATTTACTATGGTGAAAAAATAGTAAAATGTCTAAATAAACTACATATATTAATAGAAGAAATAAACCAAGTAAATGAAAAGTTTGAAGATAACAACAAAGACACGATAAATCAAAATCTGAAAAAACTATTAATTTCTAAGGATAACCAAGTTGCAAAATGAATTCTAATTTAGAACCCGAAATTATGCACCAACATATATATATATATATATATATATATATATATATATATATATATATATATATATATATAGGGTTAGGATCAAATGAGAACCAATATTTTCATGAGAACCAGAGAACTCTTTCTGATTGGTTGAATCATAAAAGGGCACGATAGTCATTTAACAAATCACATTTAATTCTGGATTTTTTTATTTTTGGCAACAACAATAACCATTTCCTAAAATTAAGCCTATTAGATTTGAATATTCAAATTTCAAAAAAAAAATTCAAAATTTCGTTTTTTTTAAATCAGATTTTTGGATTTTGAAAAATCATAATTTTTTTAATTAGATTTTTAGAATTTAAAAGCCACATAAATTTATTTATTTGCAGGTGCTTATATACATATTCGCAGGAGCATATATGCATATTTTCGAAATTTATATATACATATTATTATCTTTAATTATGAATGCAAACAACAAAAAAATCGATTTATTAAAAACAATAATATACAACTATTTTGAGCGATGCATAAAAATTTATTTAAAATAATGAAAATACATACACAAAATTAAAAAAACAACAAAATTTCATGATATCTTTATTTTTTAGTTTGTCACTTTTCAATTCTTCAATTTGATTGATAAATTCTTCAAAATCTGCAAAACGTTAATAAAAATTAATATAAATGTATATTCAAAAACATTAAAATAAATACATACATGCATATACACATATGAACCAATGCACATCTATTTATGCATATATACAAATACGGACACGTGTGTATATGAACAAATTGATATACATATACGTATGTGCACATACGTTTAATACACATATGCATATACGTTTTTGCTTATATACTCACATTTGAACATACATATGCACAAAATGTGCACATATACACATGCATATACACATATGCACGTATATGCACATATATGTATGCATGTGCACATATACACATGCATATACATATATATATATATATATATATATATATATATATATATATATATATATATATATATATATATATATATATATATATATGCACATATACACATGCATATACACATATACACATATAAGTATGCATATATGCAACTACGCCCACATGTACACAAACAAATAGAAAAAGAAATCCATAAGTACAATGTTATAACTCACACATATGCACATATATGTATGCATATTTGCATGTATGCATATATACAAATACGCACATATGCAAATACACATATGTGAATATATACACATATGCACATATGCACATGTGCACATATGCACTTATATGCTTGTCTTAAAAAGAAAAAGAAATCCATAAGTACAATGCTATAACTCATATATAAATGAAAAGCGAAGCCCATTTTTATGAAGGATTACCTCACTGCATATGGTTCTAACCTTGAGCTATTCACAAACCAGAAAAAACATATCTTTAAGCTTACTGGAGCTATTCACAAAACAAAGAAAAAACAGAATTTCAGTAATTTGAATACAAGCAAAATACAAACCAAAATCAGTTTTCAAATCACATAACATGTTCGTGGATAATCTATGGGTATCTGTATATGGGTAAAATCAATGAATGCAACTAAAGATACAAGCAAAATACAAACCAAAATGTGTATATATGTACATATACACATTTATTGAAAATCTACCATATTTTCTCGAGAGTTTAACTTGAAATCAATCAAAGAACAACACAATAGCTTGTGGGGTCAAAGAAATCAGCCGAGTTGACCCATAAAAGATCCAAATTTCTAGTCACATATCTTATATCTAATTACTAAATTTTTTTACACAATCTAATGCCAAATGGGTGAGATACAGAACCAGAAATAGAAAAGTTCATGCGGAAAACTAACAAATCAAAAAACAACACGAAAAAACTAATTTTTATCTCAAACTTGGAAGATTTGATTGAAACATTATATGAATAAGAAATTAAATCATATACCCGTTAAAGCGAATCTTCAAATCGGAATCTGGATTATCGAATTCAAGCTTCAAAATAGAAAACCAAATTGGAAATCGTTTCAGGGGACGATCGTGTGAAGTTGATTGGGAGCTTTGGGGGAAACATGCACCGTAAATCTCAGCAAACATTTGAGTATATGCGACGATCACCAGTGTTAGGGTTCATTCGATTTGAACATTAACGAAACCAAAAAGACCCAAATAGATGAAGACCTAACCTGCACTGAATATTAGAGTCGGTGCCAAATTAGCAATCCGCTTCTTCTTCTCCACCGCGTTTCTGCTCTATCCCTCAATGAAAGCAATCCGCCTCTATCGTCGACGTGAGAATAAGAGAGCAAGAGACGATGAGGACGATGTGAGAGAGAGTGTGGAGTGGTGGTATGGATCGTAGGTTAAAGCGCAGATTTGAGTCGGAGATACAGGGGACGACGAGCGTGAGAGAGAAACAGAGGGGAGATACAAATTTTATGGGTTGTTTCCTATTTTAATTGGGAGTTTCCGGATTTGATTTGTTTTTTATACCGAAATTGTCCCTAATTTTTTTTTAAAATGTCAAATATATCATTGAAATTAATATTAATTACAAATCTGCCACTTTGCATCATAACCCTTGATTTTTTTGATCTAATGGTCTGGATTTGGTTCTTTGGTTCTCATGAAATTATTGGTTCTAATTTGATCTTTACTCTATATATATATATATATATATATATATATATATATATATATATATATATATATATATATATATATATATATGACTTTGGATGAGAAATTTATATACCGTACAGATATAGACAACTTATCAAGAAAAATAGGAGAAATAAATATTAATGATAATTACATAAATCTAAAACTAGAAATTAAATAAGTAGATTGGAATCCCAATAGTGACGAAGTTCTCAGTACTAGTAACCAGATACCTATAAGAAACCGGTCTAATATACAAACAAAAAGTTATGTAGCAATAACTTCAAATTTACGAAAAGATAATTATACCCCTTATGAGAAAATGAAAAATGATCATATAAATCCTTTTGGGATATACTTAAACCTAAATTGTGTTAGTAATATCGAAGAGGCAATTGATAAATGTGAAACGGCCCTTAGGATAATTATCTCGGGAAATAGAATGGATATGGAAAACTCACAATTATTTTTAGAACAAACATTGGTAATGGTGCCTTTTAAGATTTTTGGAAAATATAACTAGAAATTAAAACTCTTTTTTATGGAACATATAATAATATATCAAGCATGGTAAAAGGGTAGTAGAAGTATTCCGATTAGAATTTTGTGACGAAGGAAATTATCATAAAGACCCGACTACACTTCAAAAATACATGACGGCCTTATATAGATTACAACTATGTGATATGTATGATATTGATAGATATATTTGTGTTTTCAACATTATTATTATCACATATATAATGAAGTACCGGATACACATAGTTTTCTACACTTATTTTTCGTAAAGATACCTGACCGATGGAGACAAAAGTTAATAGAAACATATAACCCAGGAATTGTTGATACTTTGGGAAAAATGATAACATATCTTAGAGATAAATTAATTGAATGGTGTGGTAATGGTGTTTTAGCTAAAGTAACCAAAGGATTGAGAAAAAGAATTTCTTTATGTTGCAATAAACCAAAAAATGCCTCTAATAATAGAATTTCTTTTTGTTTGTCAAAATCATAAAATTAGCAAGTTCTTTTGGAAACCGTATGGTGCAGGCACATCTGTGTGTAAACCATAATGCTTTCGAAAAGAACTTGCTTATTTTCTGATTTTTGACAAATTTTCTTATTAATTATGTAACTTTCTGATTAAACTTTTTTGGAGATCGATTAACATAATGACCTATCTCATGGAAAAAATAACGACATTCTTCTGGTTTTGGTCCGTTTTTATAGGTCGGCTTGTCTATCTTTTTATAATCTTTTCTTGTATGGTACTTTGTTTTTCTTCGTTTAAAGTATCTATTATTATACTGTTTTCTCTTTTTATATTTTCTTTTTATTTTCCATAATAGTAGAAACTATCACATCCTATCATTAGAGACATTTTTGGTTTATCGCAACATAGATAAATTCTTTTTCTCAATTATTTGGTTACTTTAGCTAAAATAACATTACCATACCATTCACTTAATTTATCTCTAAGATAAGTTGTTTATTTTTCCCAAAGTATTAGCCATTCCTGAGTTGTATATTTCTATTAATTTTTGTCCTCACAGGTCGGGTATCATTGCGAAAAATAAGTGTAAGAAACTATGTGTATCTGGTACTTCATTATATATGCTGTGATAATAATAATCTTGAAAAACACAAATATATCTATCAATCTCACACATATCACAGAGTTGTAATCTATATAAGGTTGTCATGTATTTTTGAAGTGTGGTCGAGTCTTTATGATAATTTCCTTGCCCACAATATTCTAATCAGAATGCTTCTAGTGCCCTTGTTACCATATTTAATATATTATATCTGTTCCATAAATAATAGTATTAGTTTCTGAATTTATATTTTTCCAAAATCTTAAGGCACTATTACCAATGTTTATTCTAAAAATAATTGTGAGTTTTTCATATCCATTCTATTTACCGAAATAGTTATCCTTAGAGCTGTTTCCCATATATCAATTGCTACTCGGTAATACTGACACTATCTAGGTTTATGTATATCCTAAAAGGATTTATAGGATCATTTTATATTTTCTCATAAGGGGTATAAATTTCTTCTTTTCTAAAATTTGATGTTATTTCTGCATAACTTTTTGTTGTTAATCTCAATTTACATAACAGAAGAAAAATTTCTAACTCTCAAAGATCCATTCCAACTGAAACGTGGGAGCTGCTTTACCACGCCGCCTCTACCTTGACAACACCGATCCAATTGAAATTGGCAATTAACAGTAACATTCCAATCACATGGGTTAAGTATAAATAATAGTAAGAAGGGATTCATTCAAAATATATTGCCAAAACTTAAAGAAGTAAAGACCAATTAGCTAAAAAATGAACTTTTGCAACAAAATCTATCAAAATAGAATTCTTAGATTCATATTAACTGAGACAGGAGTTGCATCCTCTATACACCAAGCACAACTAACCAATAGTGGGACTCCTGAAAAAAAAATTCATATAACATGAACTCTGCCGTTCAAAAAAATATACATATAATAACATAAACTCTATCGGTGACAGATGTGTAAATAAACCATAAACTTTACACAAAGAAAAAACTTTATACCTTATCAAGAATAAGACTGGCAAACAATTTTCTACCTAAGACAACCGATTACAGAATGATTAAAGAAAACACAATTGGGTACATTAGAGGTGTATCGTAAAACCCAGAAGCAATAATAACAAAACCGTGGACATAGAGAAAATGGAAGCGGTGAACAACCATCCTCTCTCTAACATATTCAATTCAAAGCATCCTGCAGCAATAAAATTGTCTAGGTCATTCAGGCATTTCATCAAACAGGTTACCTACCATGTTTATTTGCTGGAATGGACGATCATCAATCATGTAAACGAACATTTACAAGAAAGTTCATCAAAACTACAGTATTGGGAAAGGGTGTCTGCAATTTGTTTGCTTTGATAGCAACGTATGATACAAGTTTGAGATAATTGAATTGAAGGGTACCTGGTATTTTCTCCTAAGAAATACGTTATATAGGAAAAACGTATCAATTAGACCTTGGATCATATCATTTCGATTGATTATTTCCTAAAGTAACTGAAGTCAATTAAGGGAGTTATTGACCGGGATAACGAAATTAACAGTTCACCAGAGGAGGAAGATTTGTGCAATTTAAATCAATCCCATCGATTAAGGAAGTTTCAAACTCACGTGAGGTAATTAAAGGATCACGATTTTGATTACCAAAATAAGTTTTATCATACACGTAATTGATAGACATAGAAGCGGAATCCATTGAACGGGAAAAGAATGTGGAGACGCCATCAGAAGGACACGTGGCGGAAAAGAATGTGGAGACGCGATTAGAGAAGGACACGTGGCGGAAGATTTACTCTTTTATTAGAATAGGAATATATATATATATATATATATATATATATATATATATATATATATATATATATATATATATATATATATATATATATATATATATATATATAATAAAAGAGTAAATCTTCCGCCACGTGTCCTTCTCTAATGGCGTCTCCACATTCTTTTCCGCCACGTTTGACCGGTGTATTGCTGGGTTGTATCACGAGACTTTTACCGAGCGTTCCAACCCCAACTTGCTTTGGGCAGGTAACCTCCATGTAGCTCCTTCATAACTAAAGAAGCTTTATGAAATTATAAGGAAACGAAGATCTTTATTTATTCATAACTCTCTTACAAGAAGGGTTTACAAAAGAAAACACAATACAAAGCAAGAGATTCTTCCGTGCCCCATTTTTATGACATAAGGTCCTTATTTATACTACAAACTACATGCTTCACATTATTATATGCTTATTGGGACTTTCATTCCTTCCAAAGCCATGCTCTTGCCTTCATGCCATTTATCTCTTTCTTCATTTGCATGTATGCCACCACATGCCACCTATCTTTCTTCACTTTTACGTGTAAAAAGTCTGCAACGGTAGAATCTTCATATTTGCATATATATATCATTTTAAGTCCATGACTTATCTTGCATGTGTTTCATCTCTTTAATAGGACCCACAATCAATCAATATCTTCTAACATTGTTGATCAGCTTGGAGGAAGATCTTGAGAGGCATCTTTTTGTTTATCTTTTTGCGTAGTACAAGCTGACACATGTCTCTAGTGTGTTGTCTGTATTGGCAAATCCGATTTTGAGGCCGTGGGCTTAGTTTTATTGTTCCTTTATTGAGTAGCTTTATCTTTGTTTGTAAATATTTATTGCCGACCTAGGGGATTCTTTTGCAATAGATACAATTACTGATGAGTATATAGACTTTCCTCCATAAGTACGGAATCCTTTTTTGAAAATCGGCTTCCATCCCTTGAAGAATAACTTTAATACCTATGCCTCTTCTGTAATGATTATCTTTATCATCAAATTTTATAAATTCTTTTTTTCTGCTTTAAAGCAAAAATTGAAAATGACTCTGAATTTCCTACCTGCATTAAATGAAATGCAGGATATCTTTCTTCTTCATAAAAATCAGGTACTGCTGACATGAATTTATGGACCGCAATATCTTTTGGTGATATAGTGGGGTTATTAATATAACAATTCTTAACACCCTATTTTATCCATTGTGGTAACATATTTATTTCACGGAAATCTGGTGATGTAAGATGTATCGAGTTCATGGCACCAAAATTGTACCAATATCCGATTTCCTCAGGTGGAGAATCTTACAAGTAGTTAATTCTACGATAAATCCCAAAAAATCAACAAATCTAAATCCTATGTGTCACAAAGGTTGAATAATTCTTTCATTTTAGAGCTTTGCATTTCAACAAAAGGATGTTGAAGTGTAAAGTCAAATCGAAACCTTTTTTCATCTGAAATCCTTATTCTAGTTTGGGGCCTTAAAGAAATATGATCCCCAGAAGATCTTGAATTTATTTGTTCATCTTCAGAAATTGATTTTTCCCCCGATGAAGAAGGAGTATCGTTTTTCTCAAAACCAATATTTTTGGTTAATTCTTTTATTGTTCTGTTATAGGTATGATAATTGTTTGTTCTTTTTACCATCAGTTTGACTATCGATGGAAGTAATGCAGCCACCTCTTTTGTATTAATTGGGAGATTGGCAATATCAATTATGTGTGACACATAATATTTAATTGCGCCTATCTGTGCTTCCATGGCAATGAGGAGATTAGAGATTTTCTCTATATGTTCGTCCATCTCTGGTTAAAAAATATGCTAAAACATTCTTGTCTGACTTAACAATTTCAATATCAAAAACATAATCTGATAAAAGTGTTTGCCATCTTATTAATCTTTTATATTCTGGTTTAGAAGGTAAATTATTTTTAATAAACGCTTTTACTTGAGTATTATCAGTTCTTTGTAGAAACCTTTTTGGTAATAAAAAGTAGTAAACGCTTTTACTTGAGTATTATCAATTCTTAGTATTATCAGTTCAAGGAAAGCAGTTGTTTTTTCAAGTATATGGCTTTGAAGTTCTATTCCATTACCATCAATCTTTATTCCTAAAAGTTCTATTTGGTTTTATAACAAATTGGATTTCTTTTCGGAGAGGGCTAATCCGTTTTTGATGCATAAGTCTGCAAAAATGTCTAAATATTGTAAATGAGATTGTATATAATCTCATAATATTAGAATATCATCAACATAAACAAATATAAAATCATAAAATCTGAATATGTTATCCATTTTTCATTGAAATATTTGTGGGGCATTTTTTAGTCCAAAAGGCATAACAAGTCATTCATATTGTCCTTGAGGAGTTGAAAATGCAGTATACTGTATACTTTCTGGGTGCATTTTAATTTGCCAAAATCCACTTTTACAATCGAATTTTGAAAATATCTTTTTATTTCTAGTCTAATTTATTAGGCTTTCTTTATGTGGTAAAAAATATCCATCAAATACCATATTATTATTTAAGTTTTTATAATTTATTACCATTGAAGCTTTTCCTGTTGCTATTTCTGCATGTTTTCTAACCATAAAGGTAGGAGAACTATGTAGACTATGACTTGGTCTGATTAATTTAAGATTTAATTATCTTTTATTTTAATTTAAATTCATTTTTATCCTCATGATTATATATCATTGGTTTAATTCTTATGTCTTTACATTTATCTTTCATTTCTAACTTAGCTGTTATTTCATTTTTGTCCCAAAATGTAATGGATTTTCTGAATAGCATTGCTTTATTTTATTTTTAATGTTTTCTATATCTATATATACTCTTCTTAGCAGCCTTTGGAATTTTATTAACGGGTTTCCTTTTGGAAAAATTGGTCTATCTATAATAGATGAAGATATAAAAAATATGATAAATGATGGAGATTTTGCCCAAATAAATGACTTTGAAAATATCGATTATGATAAAAGTATTTTCATTTTAACAATGCCGAATACACCTCATTCGAAGATGAATAAATCTAATTTAATTCTATTAGGATCTTCAAATATGGATAAATCTATAAATAACAACCAAACCGATCAGATATGAGAATACAAACATGAAATTTTAATAGACAAGAAAAAATTAAAACAAATACAACATGAAGATTTTCATTATCTAATTATTCAGGATTTAAAACAAATTCTTTACAAATATTAGGAATAAAGCCTAGAAATCATCATTTATTTTATGGTTTAAATCTCTAAGAAAGAGCCCTAGAAATCTCTATCACTTCTAACAAAGTCATGATACCCGTAGATTTAGATTTACAAGATAAGCCTATGTTAATATCTAATTACACGTCTCCAAGACTATCTTTTACAAATAATAGAGTAAATAGCAAACATTCAAAAGAATTAATACATTCAGATAGACGCTATTCTATAACAACAGACGATAATAATCTAAAAACCTATAAGATTGAAGGATAATACTTTAATGGAATAAAATTTATTCTTATTAATATACTAATAGATATAGGAGTAAAATAAAGTTACATAAATAAAAAAAATTATGTACACAACTAAAAAAATATAAATTAAACGTACCATACCATATACGAATTTTAATGGTGAATTACATATAATAGATGAAGCAATAGAAACATTTCTTAAATTTGGACAAGAAATAATTCCAATAAGGCTATTAAAAGAAGATACTAATGATATGTTAGAAATAATGCTAGGGTTAACTTTTTTAGAAAAAGTGAAGCCATACAATATTACATCCTATGGACTAAAAATAACACATAATGAAAAATTAATATATATATATATATATATATATATATATATATATATATATATATATATATATATATATATATGTATATATATATATATATATATATATATATATATATATATATATATATATATATATATATATATATATATATATATATATATATATATATATATATACCAAAATGACAAGTTCGTAAAGTATTTATATTCATATAGGACTAACCTATATAGATTATAAAGTCGAATACTTTGCGGCATATATATATATATATATATATATATATATATATATATATATATATATATATATATATATATATATATATATATATATATATATATATATATATATATATATATATATATATATATATATATATATATGTATATTGATGTGAACTCGGCTCCGAGGGTCGGGTCTTGGTATTAGATCTGAATCGTGGATCTGGTGTGGTGCCGTCAGCTTGTTCACGACTCGGTTCCTAGCTGCCATCAGAGAACAAAACCGTTATATGTATATTGATGTGAACTCGGCTCCGAGGGTCGGGTCTTGGTATTAGATCTGAATCGTGGATCTGGTGTGGTGCCGTCAGCTTGTTCATGACTCGGTTCCTAGCTGCCATCAGAGAACAAAACCGTTAGAACTGCCCCAGGGCGTGTGCCCCGGAGACGGCTCCGACGATCAAGTTAGTATGGTGAACGATGAGAGATGATATCTCCTGGCCAGAGAGAATCATCCTGGTATGTATATTGATGTGAACTCGGCTCCGAGGGTCGGGTCTTGGTATTAGATCTGAATCGTGGATCTGGTGTGGTGCCGTCAGCTTGTTCACGACTCGGTTCCTAGCTGCCATCAGAGAACAAAACCGTTAGAACTGCCCCAGGGCGTGTGCCCCGGAGACGGCTCCGACGATCAAGTTAGTGTGGTGAACGATGAGAGATGATATCTCCTGGCCAGAGAGAATCATCCTGGTGTGTAGAGGAGAGAAGTGGAGGCTGATAACTTAGGGAATTAGGGTTCCCTCATGTTTTATTTATAGTGGGCAATTAGGTCAGACCTTGGGCCAGCCCAACTCAGGCCCAGCTAACCAGCAGCACTGCTGGGCCGGCTGACAGGCAAAGCAGCCCAGCGCTGGAAGGCAGTCCACGCCGGAAAGTCCACGCTGGAAAGTAATAGGTCGGCCGACGGACCTATACTATCATATATATATATATATATATATATATATATATATATATATATATATATATATATATATATATATATATAAATATATATATATATATATATATATATATATATAAATATATATATATATATATATATATATATATATATATATATATATATATATATATATAAATATATATATATATATATATATATATATATATATATATATATAGGGTCCCGTTCCGGTGAGGACTCTTTTTTCGGTAAGGACTCGTAAGGACACCTCAAAAAAATTGAAAAAAAATATAAAAAAAATACAAATCATAAAATCGAGAATAGTACTATATCATGATCCAAAAAAATTTGGAAAAAAAAATTTGGATCATTGAGAAACAGAAATGATCCACAAAAAATTTTATTTTGTGGATCATTGTTTCATTATAAAAAAAACTAATGATCCAAAAGTTTTTTTTCGAATTTTTTTTTCTCCAATATAGTACTATGATCCATTTTATTATTTATATTTTTTATTTATTTTTTTTCAATTTTTTTAAGGTGTCCTCACGAGTCCTCACTTTAAGAAGAGTCCTCACCCGATCGCTTATCTATATATATATATATATATATATATATATATATATATATATATATATATATATATATATATATATATATGGTGCAAGCACATGTATTTGTAAACCAGAATGCTTTTCTAAGGAATACCATCAACAACTTAAATCTACTAAAGGAAAATATATATCAAATAATATTTTAACACTCACAACAGGTGTTGAACAACCTATAATTTTATTAGGATCTTATATGATAAAATGTCCACCATTTTGTTTCCATGACGCTGGTACTAGTATTTTATTAGCAAACAATTTTTTATGACAATTCCATGCATTTACACAAGAAATATCCAATTCACCATGTCGTCATTTAATAGTAGTAAAACGATTAAAACATGCTTATGACAAAAAAAATCCAATTCACCTCAAATCTCGCATAACACAGCGTGGTGATATAAGCTATAAAGAGAAACCAATTTTTCCAAAAGGAACCCCATTAATAAAATTCCAAAGGCTACTAAGAATAGTATATATATATATATATATATATATATATATATATATATATATATATATATATATATATATATATATATAGATATATATATATATATATATATATATATATATATATATAGAAAACATTAAAAACAAAGTAAAGCAATGCTATTCTGACAAGCCATTACAGTTTTCGGACAAAAAATCAAATAACAACTAAGTTAGAAATGAAAGATAAATATAAGGAAATAAGAATTAAACCTATGAGATATAACCCTGAGTATCAAAATGATTTTAAAATTCAAATAAAATAATTGTTAAATCTTAAATTAATCAGACTAAGTCATAGTCCACATAGTTCTCCTGCCTTTATGGTTAGAAAACATGTAGAAATAGCAAGAGGAAAAGCTCAATTGGTAATAAATTATAAAAAATTAAATGATAATACGGTATTTGATAGATATTTTTTACCACATAAAGAAAGCCTAATAAATTGGACCAGAAATAAAAAGATATTTTCAAAATTCGATTGTAAAAGTGGATATTGACGAATTAAAATGCACCCAAAAAGTATACAGTATACTGCATTTTCAACTGCTCAAGGACAATATGAATGGCTTGTTATGCCATTTGGATTAAAAAATGCCCCACAAATATTTCAATAAAAAATGGATAACATATTCAGAAATCGTGATTTTATTTTAGTTTGTGTTGATGATATTCTAATATTATCAGATGATATACAACATCATTTACAACATTTAGACATTTTTGCAGACTTATGGATCAAAAACGGATTAGCCCTCTCCGAAAAGAAATCCAATTTTTTACAAAACCAAATACAATTTTTAGGAATGACGATTGATGGTAATGGGATAGAACTTCAAAGCCATATACTTGAAAAAATAACTGCTTTCCCTAACAAATTGATAGATGAAAAACAAGTACAAAGTTTTCTAGGGATATTTAATTATGCTTCTGACTTTATTAGTAACTTAGCAGCATTAAGAAAACATTTTCAGGAATTACTTAAAAAGGATAGGACCTTCACCTTCAATAAAAACCTGGAAGACCAAGTGAAAAGTATAAAAGGTAAGTGTAAAAATTTACCAAAATTACAGTTACCAAAAGAAGACGATGTTTGATTCCGGAAACAGATGCCTCAGAAAATTATTGGAGCGGAGTCCTTAAGAAAGTAGATTATAATTTGGAACGAGAAAAAATTGGCGAAAGTATATGTAGATATTGTTCGGGAACATTTGTTCTGATACCTACACCAGATATCGTATTAATGAGAAAGAATTATTAGCGGTTATCAAAAGTTGTCAAGACTTTTACTACTTTTTATTACCAAAAAGGTTTCTACAAAGAACTGATAATACTCAAGTAAAAGCGTTTATTAAAAATAATTTACCTTCTAAACCAGAATATAAAAGATTAATAAAATTGCAAACAATTTTAACTGATTATGTTTTTGATGTCGAAATTGTTAAGTCAGAAAAGAATGTTTTAGCAGATTTTTTAACCAGAGATGGACAAACAGACAGAGAAAATCTCTAACCTCCTCATTGCCATGGAAGCACATATAGGCGCAATTAAAGATTATGCGTCACATATAATTGATATTTCCAACCTCCCAGGCAATACAAAAGAAGTGGCTGCACTGCTTCCATCGATAGTCGAACTGATGGAAAAAAGAACAAACAATTATCATAACTATAACAGGACAATAAAAGAATTAACCAAAAATACTGGTTTTGAGAAAAACAATACTCCTTCGTTGGGAGAAAAATCAATTTATGAAGATGAACAACTAGATTCAAAATCTTCTAGGAATCATGTTTCTTTAAGGCCCCAAACTTGAATAAGGATTTCAGATGAAAAAAGGTTTCGATATGACTTTACACTTCAACATCCTTTTGTTGAAATGCAAAGCTCTAAAATGAAAGAATTGTTCAACCTGTGTCACAGGATTTAGATTTGTTGATTTTATGGGATTTATCATAGAATTAACTACTTGTAAGATTCTCCACCTGTAAGATTCTCCACCTGAGGAAATCAGATATTGGTACGATTTTGGTGCCATAAACTCAATACATCTTACATCACCAGATTTCCGTGAAATAAATATGTTACAACAATGGACAAAAGAAGGTGTTAAGAATTGTTATATTAATAACCCCACTATATCATCAAAAGATATTTTGGTCTTCAAATTCATGTCAGCAGGACCTGATTTTTATGAAGAAGAAAGATATCATGCATTTCATTTTATGCTGGTAGGAAAATCAGAGTCATTTTTGGTTTTTTGCTATAAAGCAGAAAAAAGAATTTATAAAATATGATGAAAAATACATTCATTTTAGAAGAGCCATAAGTATTAGAGTTATTCTCCAAGGGATGGAGGCCAGTTTAAAAAAAGGATTCCATATGGAGGAAAGTCTATATACTCATCAGTAACGATATCTTTTGCAAGAGAATCTTCTAGGACAGCAATAAATTATCTACAAGCAAAGATAAAGCTACTCGATAAAGGAACAATAAAACCAATCCCACTGGCTCAAAATCGGACTTGCCAATATAGACAACACACTAGAGACATATGTCCGGTATTTACTATGCAAAACGATAAACAAAAAGATGCCCCTCAAGATTTAGAAGTTATTGATTTTGTGGGTCCCACTAAGAAATGAAGACACATTCAAGATAAGTCATGGACTTAAAATGATATATATATATATATATATATATATATATATATATATATATATATATATATATATATATATATATATATATATATATATATATATATATATATATATATATATATATATATATATATATATATATATATATATATATATATATATATATATATATATATATATATATATATATATATATATATATATATAAAGATTCTACCGTTGGAGACTATTTACATGTAAAAGTGAAGAAAGATAGGTGACATGTGGTGGCATACATGCTAATGAAGAAAGAGATAAGTGGCATGGAGGCAAGAACGTGGCTTTGGATGGAATGGAAGTCCCAAGAAGTATATAATAATATGAAGGATGTAGTTTGTAGTATAAATAAGGACCCCATGTCATAAAAAGGGGGCACGGAAGAATCTCTTGCTTTGTATTATGTTTTCTTTTCAAAACCCTTCTTGTAAGAAACTTATGAATAAATAAAGTTCTTCGTTTCCTTATAATCCCGTTGAGTTATAAAATAAAGCCTCTATTTCCCATTATAAATGGAAAACCTCACATAAATCCATGCTTGTCATCCATACACCTAAAGTCTGAAACGAAATTAGGTTGTGCTGAGTATTGCTGAAGTTGCCTGTTCAAAGCAAGTTGGGGCTGGAGCGCTCGGTAAAACTCTCGTGGTGCAACGCGGCAATACACCGGTCAAAGCAGAAAACATGTACGGAAGCATGTTGGACCTTTTTCATTTTATAATATGGAAACATCGTGTTTTATTATTTAACTCATTGTAACTTTAAGGAAACGAATCAAAGCGATTTTTAAGAAAAAGTAAAATAAATAACTAAAAGAAGTTAGAAAGATTAAAAGATGATTACAATCATATTTTCTTTAGCCAATTTAAAGTTAATATTTATAATGTTGGAAAACGATTTTCAATATGAATCATCAATTTTACATAAATATGTTGGATAATATAGGTAGTGTGATTTTTATGTTGTACCGACCATTTAGTTCGTCTCCCCCCCCCCCCCTCTGATTGGTATCAGAGCCATAAAGTTTTTTACCCCGGGCGTCACTAATAGTATGTTCTTAACAACTAGATTTAACTTATATATCAATCAAAATATTCAATCACAAGATTTATATCTTAGAGCCATAGAGTTTTTTTTACCCCAACGTCACTAATAGTATGTTCTTAACAACTAGATTCAACTTATATATGAATCCAAATATTCAATCACAAGATTTATATCTCAGAGCCATAGAGTTTTTTACCCCGGACGTCACTAATAGTATGTTCTTAACAACTAGATTTAACTTATATATGAATCAAAATATTCAGTCACAAGATGTTGCTATAAATAATTATATCTCTAACCTGGATAATAGGGAGTCTAGTACTGAAGATGAATTTGATAATTATATATCGGATGAAGATTTTACTTTCGAAGGATATGAATGGATTAGTAATAATAACATTGTAGACGATAGTTATTGGACTTATAATTCTTCTTAATGGATAAAATCAAGTATTGTAAACTACCACAAAACAATAATCCTTTAAAATTTCATAATGATTTAATAGAAATTCAAAAAACTATTATTTATTATGGTGAAAAAATATTAAAAAACCTAACGAAATTACAAATATTAATAAAAGAAATAAACCAAGAAAATAAAGAGATTGACGATAATATCAAAGACCCTATAAATCAATATTTGAAAAAACCAATAACTTCTAAGGACGACCAAGCTAAAAGATGAATTCTGATTCAGAAACTGAAAATTTTGTATCAACAAATATAGATAATTTAATAACTAAAATAGGAGAAATAAATATTAATGATAATCTTTATAAATTTAAAATCAGAAATAAAACAAGATTGGAATCCTAGTATCAATGAAGTTCCCAATACTAGTAGCCAAATACCTACTAGAAATCAATTCGATAAACCAATTAAACTTATGTTGCAATAACATCCACTTTAAAAAGGGAAGAAAATTATACACCTTATGAAAAGATGAAAATGAGCAGATTAATCCTTTTGGAATATACTTAGACTTAGATTGCATAAGCAATACCCAAGAAGCAATCGATAAATGAAAAACAGCTCTTAGAATATCTATTCTAGTTAAAAAAAAATGGATATCTAAATTTCTAAGTTATTTTTGGAAACAAATTTAGGAAATAGCGCCTTAAGGTTTTGGCAGAATATGAGTTTCGAAAAAAAAAATTATTTTTGGAACTGATAATGATATATATAATATGGTAACAAGAGCCACAGAAGCTTTTCGACTAGAGTTTTTTGACGAAGGAAATATTTTAAAAGACCCAGCTATAGTCCAAAAATATACTACAGCGCTATACAGATTACAACTATGCGATATGTGCGAAATTGACATATATATTTGTGTTTTTCAAGACTATTATTCTCACACATATAACCAAGTATCAGATATAAATATTTTTTACCCCTATTTTTTGCAAAGATACCTGACCCTTGGGGACAAAAACTATTAAAAACTTATAACCCAGGAACTGCCTTTATCTTTGAGATAAACTAAGCGAATGGTGTGGTAATGCCATTTTAGCCAAAGTAACTAAAGGACTACGTAAAAGAATTTCATTATGTTAATGCCACTTATGATAGGATGTGATAGTTCTTACTATTACGGAAAAATAAAAAGAAAATAGAAAAAGATAAAAAATTATAAAAAGAGATATTTTAAGAAAAGAAAAACAAGATATTATAAAAAGAAAGGTTAGAAAAAAATAGATAAACCTACATATAAGAGAAAACCAAAACCAAAGGAATGTCGATGCTACTTTTGTAAAGAAATAGGACAGCAAATAGATGCCCAAAAAAGTTTGATAATAATAATTTTTTTTAAAATAGATGAAGATATAGAAAATATTATAAATAATAGAGATTTTGTCCAAATAAATGACTTTGAAAATATAGATTTCGATGAAAGTATTTTCATATTAACAGATACCGAATATACCTCATATGAAGATGAATAAATCTGATTTAATTCTAGTAGGATCTTCAAATATGGATAATTCTATAATTAACAACCAAACCGATCAGATAGGAGAATACAAACATGTCATTTTAATAGACAAGAAAAAATTAAAACAAATACAACATGAAGAATTTTCATTGTCTAATTATTCAGGATTTAAAACAAATTCTTTACAAAGATTAGGAATAAAACATAGAAATCATCATTTATTTTATGGTTTAAATCTCCAAAAAAGATCCCTAGAAATCTCTATGACTTTGTTCTATGACTTCTAACAAAGTCATGATACCATTACTATCTAAAAAAAATATACAATATAAATTACAAAAAATAAAACATGGAATAAGAAATACTCTTGGATGGGTACATATAGGAGCTATACAAATAATAAGAAAATCAACTTTTAAGGAAGCATGTCCGGGAATTCTTAGAGGAAATTTACAATATGGGAAATTAAAATTTAATATTTATCCAATGATTTCTTATCACATACAAGACAAGGACTTCGACAAAACCTTGAGCTTAATACAAGATTTTACAAAGAAAATATGTATTTAAACAAGAAAACAGACCATATTCTATAGCTTATGCCATTTTATATGCTATATCCAATACCCATCACTCAGATTGTTTCGTAATAATAAAAGAATAATTGATTTTCCATTTTATTCAATGATGTATGCCAAATACAAGTCCCAAATATGACAAAAATAGAGGATATTGATTCTAGATCCTTAGATTTAGATTTACAAGATAAGCCGATGTTAATATCTAATTACACGGCTCCAAGACTATCTTTTACAAATAATAGAGTAAATAGGAAACATTCAAAAGAATTAATACATTCAGATAGACACTATTCTATAACAACAGATGATAATAATCTGAAAACCTATAACATTGAAGGAGAATACTTTAATGGAATAAAATTTATTCCTATTAATAACCTTATATATATATATATATATATATATATATATATATATATATATATATATATATATATATATATATATATATATATATATATATATATGAATAAAAGAAAGTTACATAAATAAAAAATTATGTACACAACTATAAAAATATAAATTAAATGCACGATACCAATATACGAATTTTAATGGTGAATTACATATAATAGATGAAGCAATAGAAACATTTCTTAAACTTGGACAAGAAATAATTCCAATAAGGCTATTAAAAGAAGACACTAATGATATGTTGGAAATAATGCTAGGATTAACTTTTTTAGAAAAAGTGAAGCCATACAATATTACATCCTATGGACTAAAAATAACATATAATGAAAAACTAATATATATGTATATCTATCTATATTATAAAACGTATTGCGTCAAGGTACAAGTGTAAAGCATTCAACATAAAAGTTACAACACGTCTTAAGCATAAAATCGATGGCGGTTTTCTCATCCTAATCCTACTACTTCCTTATTCTTCTCCCCACGTTTTGATACACGATCTCCACATCCATGGCTTCAAAATCAGAACTTCCCCACGATTGGAGAAGTTACGAGTTTGATGGCACATTCCTCTTCAACCTCTCCCCACGTTCCTGCAGTTATTTCACCCTAACTCCGACTCCATTTCAACCTCCCACTTCATCTTCAACCTTCCATCTCCTCTCAACTCCATTTTTTTCTCGGATGTCTTCCTATATAAAGAGAGGGAGGCTGAAGTCGCTATTGTTAGTTTGCTTCATATGTCACGAACACCAATTCTGCGTCTGATAACATTTTCATGTTTTTGGTTTTCTTTTTGATTACTGGTTCATGGATGCATCTAATTAACGATTTAGGGTTATGTTTCTCTGAAAATTATTTTTAATTACTCTTCTACCTAACGTTTTAGTGCTTTTTTGTTCTGTCATTGCAAGATAAATGACTACCGCCAACTTCCTCTTCAATCGACAGCATCTCCGGCCACGGTGCTGCATCACCAACCGACCACCAAACCCCTAAATTCTCTACCCACCTCTACGAAAAAAACCCTAAAGTCGGCCTTCACCTCCACCGCGACCGCATATCATCGTCTTCATCGTCCTTCGCAACCATGACTACGATCTTCACTCAGCAACCTAAATTCCTCCGCTTATACACTGTCTCTTCTCCTATCCTCGTCTTCTCTCTCACATCTATTGCCAATCCAGATATATTTACGATTTACGATTTGATGTTCAATTTTTTTTCTTTTTATACATCTTCATCTGATTCTAAATGACCTTTCTATACATCGCTTTTGGTTATTGATTTCTAGAATTAGAGGCTGAGTACGATTTCCAAAGTAGAAGCTTAAATGGAAGCACATGTTAGATACCAATTTCAAGTAAGCATTCAGTAGCCCTAAACCACACCACAATGATCATTGCTTCTTCCTTCTTATTCGTTTCTTCAAAGTTTTCATACACAGATACTTCTACACACATATATACTCATACACATACATTTTTTTGAATTATGGAATCTTGACAAATGTTTTCTCCTGGTTTTGCAGGTTTATATATTCTTGAGGCATTTTTTTTCTCAAGATGACTGTAGTATGAAATATTGCCAAGCATGAAATTGGCTGGTGAGGTTTGAGTTATCAATTTTTTGAACATGTATTTCGGTTCAAAGGTGTCTCTTTGATAAATTTCGGTTCCTGGTCTACACCCTAATATGGGTTTTATATCTCCCTCCTTTTTGTTTTTTTTTTTTTTTTGTCAGCATTATTTTGCATCCAATCTCAATTTTAATTGACTGAGAGATACCACCTGGTCGTCAAGCCTAATTGATTACAAGCAATGGCTCAACCCAACAATGTAAGCCTTTCTCTCTCCCCCTCCCTCAGTTAATCTTTTATGATGGTAAAGGTTCCGGAAAAAGATATATCTCATATCTTAATCATTCTTATTTCTGTTTATTGTATTTTCTTTGCAGCCCCTTCTCATTTTGGGATCTGTAGATTGGTGGAGAGATATCCAATAAACTACAAGTCCATGACGAATCTCTGAAGGGTACACCATAAAGAAGTAATCCGAACCAGCACTTGGTCACCCCACTTTTGGTCACCCCACCTTTGTTGCTGCCATGGCTGTTCATCATTTGGTCATCTTCTACTCTTTAAGTTTGCTTCAATTCCTCATCCATCCATCACTTTCCGTTCCTCTTTGCACTGATTAACGTTTGGTTGATTAATTTTTATTTGATTTTTGTGGGTTTATAAGCATGACTTAAAATTTTTGATGCTTTATGTTAACGATTCAATTGGACAATATATGTGAGTATTAAAAACTATTTTGATCTTTAAACCGTAGTTACAAAGGTAACGATGATCTAATGTTGTATTTGGGTATTATTTTTGTTTCTTATGTTAATTTTCTATCTTTTATCCTAAAACCAGGTGATGCAATCAATTGGATGTCCTAGATCTGCATTTTCTTTTATCTTAATTAAGCCATGTTAACTCTTGTTCATGGCGTGTACTCATGTTTGCATTAATTATATGAATGATTTTAAAAAATCATGGATGCTTAAGCAATATTTTTCTTGTAAATATTGTATGAATCTAACATGTTCACGTATAAAACAGGATGCAGTTCATGATGCATCTAAACAAACAAAAATTCTCTAAGTGCAAGAAATAGCAAGTTAGCAACATACTTTTGTTTAGTTGTTATCATAACATTCAACTTTCGTTTGTTTCTATTACAACATTAAACTTTCAAATTTTTTCTATTAGCGCTGTATACTTTGAAAATCTACCCAACTATAGCATATAAATTTCATTTTTTTCTTCATATATGAACACTATAATTTGCAAAGTTTACCCTTTGTCTATAAATGACCTTTTTACCCTTTGTCTATAAATGATAAATGACCATTTTATCCTTCGTCTATAAATGACCATTTTATGAACTGTCTAAATGACCATTTTATCCTTTGTCTATAAATGATAAATGACCATTTTATCCTTCGTTTATAAATGACCATTGTAGCTTTTGTCTATAAATGACCATTTAACCCTTTGGTTACAAACAATGTTTATTTTATGAACTGTCTAAATGAGAAAATGACCATTTTAACCTTTGTCTATACTTGATATCTATTTCTTTTTTTGAATTGAATGATCTCATATTACCCTTCGTTGATAATTGACTATTTTACCCTTCAGGCTTGCAAGATCATTGAGGGACAAAGATGCACAAAGGGCCTCAACAATAAGCAGATGACTCCGTTGCTAAAATTTTCATGTCAGAGGCCTAAAGAAGAAGAAAAGGAAATCCTACAGGTTTGATCACTTGGAGATATTCCCTTTTAGTATGCCAGTCTTTTACCTGATTTACATCTCATATGTTACTGCAAGAAATAACAATGTACTTTCACATATTTGTTTATTAAACTACTTTTATTTCTTTGTGATTTACCCACTTGGTTTTCTGATTTGGTACTCTGCAACCTCGACTTCCCCACTCCACTTCTCTTATCCCCTCATTTTGCTGGTTCTTGATATGACATCCCACGCTAAAAAGCTATAATTTTGTTCCAGCTGACCTCATGGACTTGTGGAATCACTTTCTAAAGCGTTTATTGTTGATCATACATCTTCTATAATGTTCAACAAGTAGCCAAGAGTCGTTCAGGTATAGTTGGCTATTTATAATCATGTAGCATATGCTTTGGTTGGACGGATTGTTGACATGAACTAATTGTTGGCTGCGTGTGTTTGTGTGATCTGTGTGATTTGATCTCAGTGGGTATGTGTATGTGTGTGATCTGTCCAGGTGATGCTGCTGTTTGATTTTTCCCTTATCCTCGCTTTAGTTCAAAAACTTACGAGGTACTTTAATTGTTTTCTTTATTTTGGCATTCTATTGATCTGTGTATGTATGTGACTACGTATGGTGTTGATTTCAAGAATAAAAGTGTGGGTTTTCATTATACTTCTGGTTCCAATATCCTTGCTTGATGTGGTAAATTGTTTTCATTAGACTTCTGGTTCCAATATCCTTGCTTGATGTGGTAAATTTAATTTACTAAATGCTTTTCTACTTCCAGAACTATGAGACAATTGATGGCAGTACTAAAAGGGAGTTTAGCCACCTTACCCATTCAAGACTTGATGAGAAAAAAAATAGAAACAATCTCTAACTTATTTATATTTGAAATAAAAATGTACTTCTAATTTTTTTTTTTTTTTAGTTTCAGCAATTTGCTGGAATCAATGGTTTCCGGAAGCTGCTAGAGCCATGGTTCTTCAAGGTGTAAAATTACTATTTTACCCAACTGCTATTGTTTCTGAACCAAAAGCTGAAGGTCTTGATTCACGTGACCATTGGAAACGTGTAATGCAAGGGCATGCTGTACTTGGTGATTTTTTTACATGTGCAATTTTTACGAGTAAAAGTTAAAAGCTAGAAATAGATATGTACTTTATAACATTTAGATGGACATTTTACAATGTACAATATCTTATTCAATTTGTATAACTTTCATTGTACATTAAGAT
This sequence comes from Cichorium intybus, assembly GCA_023525715.1. NCBI lineage: Eukaryota > Viridiplantae > Streptophyta > Magnoliopsida > Asterales > Asteraceae > Cichorium > Cichorium intybus. The sequence continues at coordinate 90,241,933 of CM042014.1, read as the reverse complement.
TTTATTTCAGTTCCGCTCGAGTCAAATAGCACCAACAGTAATTACAAATATCCCAAATTAACAATAATTGAGATTGAGCGCGATTTCAAGGTTGACCTAAAATTTTGATTTCTCTAGGCAATACTCTCTCTCATCTCTCTCTCATTTTCTCTCAAAACTTGTTATCAAGGGTATATTTGGGTTGTTTTATCGTATCTTTATAGGAGGAAATACATGAATGGGGGTTTCTCTCTACAGATAAGCTTGCACGTGTTGCTGATTTTTGGAAAACGACATGGTAGAAGTGGTTTGTGGTGAGGATTCTCTTAGCTTAATTTTCACATTTTTCTTGGCTTTTTAATCTATATTTAATTTATATTTGGCTATTTTAATTTTCTTCCCTCTTCCTTCAAATGCTCCACCGGTGCACCTGTACAACCTCACAGCCGCCATGAATTGGATTTTAATTGTGAATTTTGTAAACACGCTTACTAATATTTCAATTTTTTGGAAACAAATATGGGGAATCGGTTTCATATACAAGCTATAGATTTTAATGTTTCACGTACAGAAAAAAAAAAAAGAAATAGCAATTTTACTCATGGACGTATGCACCAATCGGGACTAACATGTAAGTTCTTAATTAGTGATTCCATCAGAAAACAAGTCAAGAATAACAAGTAATTCCTTATTCTTCTCCAATCTCTGGTACATGCTTCACAAAAATTGACAAACAAGATCTCTCTTCTGCAACTTTTTTTTGGTGATTCTAACCTGTAGTTGTTGATCTGTAGGTATCTTTTGGTTATTGAGTTACAATTTACTAATAAAAGAGCAAATGGTTTTCATTTTTCCCATAATTTACTACTAACGCTATTGTAAATACCTCATTAGATTCTCTCTCTTTAATTTCCCGTAATTTACTACTAACGCGATATACTCTGATTTAAAAACTCATGACAGATGGCACTCAACAAACTAAAAGAGTAGATGAAACCAAAAATGGTATCGTCTTTGTATTTTAAACCGTACATAAAACTTACTATTTTCTTTTAAAGTAAGTTGGTTAATGAGAGTATCTTGATAACTCTTTGTAGATGAAGCCTAATTTAGGCATTTTTTCTTCTTTTGTAGAAACAAGCCTTTTGGTTAATGCAAACAAGTTGTGAACATCAAGTTGCAATTTTGACATGTTTGGTTTGCAAATAGAAAGAGCAACGTTCTTATTAGAGAAAACTGAACGAGCCATGACCAATTACAAGCCTGGTGAGCTTCTATACCCCTTTATTGTAACATTTACTTTCCAACATAATAACTTTTTACAATTTTCCCTCTTTTCACTACTAGAAAACAGGGGGGTTAGCCACGCACATTTGCGTGGCTGTTGTGTGGTAAAAGCCGAATAAACACGCAATAGCCACGAAAACTGACCTGTGGAAGAACCCTTTGTGTCTAAATTGTAGCCACGCTTTAGCCACGCAAATTTGCCACGCAACAGCCACGCACAACTTACCACGCATTATCCACGCCTTTTTACCACTAAATAACCACGCGCGTTAACCACGCCATAGCCACGCATTTTAGCCACGCAATAAACACACATTTTAGCCACGCAATGAACACACACATTTTAGCCACACAATGAACACACACATTTTAGCCACTCAATAAACACGAGGATTTTAGCCACGCAATGAACACACATTTTAGCCACGCAATGGACACACATTTTAGCCACGCAATAAACACGCACATATTGGCCACACAATTAACACGCACATTACCTTTTTTTTTAAATGCCAGAATTTTATTTTTAATTCCATTTTTTTTGTCATTAACCACATTTGACAACACACACACACATATTATATATATATATATATATATATATATATATATATATATATATATATATATATATATATATATATATATATATATATATATATATATATATATATATATATAACAACGAAACTAATTAAACACAACTAATCAAACATTCCGATAAATTTTGTTTAACATTCTAAAATAGTCAAATAAGAAAGACCACGAACCACGTCTAATTGTTTCAAAAACATTCTAAAACGTCTAATTGTTTCAAAAACATACAACTAAGAAGGACCCGGACCACGTTGACTCATTTGTCGCATCATTTCTTCCATTTTTTTTAAACTCATCTTGCAACCGTTTGAGCTTGACTTTCTTGCAAATTTTCCACTTGTGCACGTAAGCTCAAGATCTAAAAAATAACGACATATTATTAGTTCCTACAAAAAAAAAATCAAAGATGTGAAATTGTTTACTCATATATTACTCATATATCCAAGGCAAAGTGGATCTCATGCTATCCAAGTTGAAGAAGCTAGTTAATATTAAGTGAAATTGTTTCTACAAAAAAAAAATAAAAAAATTAAAGATGTGTAACTTACCTAGGTTTTGCAATAACATAACTACATCTTTTTGGTATACAACATAATATAATAGTTCATCATCATCCGCTCGTTGCCCCCTGCATAGCTGCTACATGCATCCAAACTTACAAGTATCTTATGTTTTACAAAAATAAATAGATGTGAACATGTACTTGTAAAATGAACATGAGAGAAAAGAAAACTACTTGTTGTGAAGATTGATAATTACAACAGATCCTTCATTTGAACAACTTCCAATGAATTCATCATCTAAGTAAAAGAAAAGAATATTGACTGCAACTTTATGAGCCCGTAATTCCTTAACCTGTCAAGAACATTGGATACATACTCCTTCAAGCTTCAATTTTGTTGCTCTTACTAGATAAGAGCAATCCATATACTGATAATAGCTTAACCTGTTAAGAACATTGCTATTACTTTTAAGCTTCTATTTTCTTTTAAAATAACATTATTTTAAAATAACCTAATAGCTCAATAGATATCATCTTCAGGTATCATGCTAGGATTAAACATACATATAATGATAATATCTTTTTACCTTATTTTTTAAAGGCCTCCTTCCAGATTTGTATAGAGAACAGACACTGCATTCCGAAAAAAAACACAGTTAACAATTAAATATGTGATGGAAAATACTATTGTCTATGCAACAAGATGCAACAGGTTTGAGTTTGACATCCAAACAGACTAAGAAAAGGGCAATTTCAGGCAAAATCAATAAAGAAGATGGAACTTCAAAGTCTGGTAAAATATATCCATTGGTATTTGGCTACTGAAAGATACAAAAATGAAAAGATAAGTCAAGTATACTAGTTACAAAGCAAGGCAAGAAAATCGATTTGTTATTTAGTCAAAAGAATACAAAAATATTAGGTGGCAACAAACCGCTAAATCCAGTTGTCATAATCCTTTATAGAGTTATTGTTTAGATTTTACCTTGAATAACTGAATATACGTGATATTCATCTACATAGCTGTAGAATCCTTAACAATCATAGTCATGACAAAATCTGCTGCTCCCTGGATGCCCCAAGGGCCAAGGTTACAACCTAATAAAGAAAGATCAGGGAGAAATGCTTTCCCCATTAAGTCCTGGAATAAAGACGGAAGCACAACAACTTACTGGATAAGTAACATCATTTCAGAAAAAAAAAACCAACTTTTAACTTTGCAATTCAATTCAAAAATCAGAATAGAGCCATCATCGAACCTGCAATAATCGAAAATCAGAAGTAGAGCCATCATCGAACCTGTAATAATCGAAAATCAAAAATCGGAAATCGGAAAGCAAGCAAAGTCGAACCTGTAATCAGTACATCTGAAATCAAGTTATCGGTACGGTACCTAAAACAGCAAATCGGTATCGATCCTGAATATTGAAACCTGAATCTTGAAATCGTAATATTGAAAAGAAACTTAATCTTGAAACCTGAAAGTTACCGATAATCCCGTAGATGAGGAAGGAATGCGGCGGTGAAGACGGAGGAGGTGGCGGAGGCTGGGAATTTCGGAGTTGGAGGCGTCGGAGGCGGTAAGGAGATACGGAGGTAGAGCGATGGAGAGAGCTTCAGCGGAGGAGTGCAGGCGGTGCAGTGGACATGGGGAAGACCGGAGATGGGGGAGATGCTTACCTCAGTCCGGCGGCTAGCGGAGGAGCTTCAGCTGCGACCGGCGGTGTGAACAAGCTTCAGCGGACGAGCGCTTCTCTTCACAGGAGCTCAAGGTTTTTTTTTGGGAAGAAATAAACAGGCGGGTCGATCCGGGAAGGAAGGGTTAAAACCCTTATTTTTTTTTTCATTTAAATGTTGGTGGCTATTCCGTGGTTAAATAGCCACGCAAAATCAACGAAACACGGTATATACTTTAAAGCACAAGGTACAACACGGTAAAGCTTTAAATAAATGTTGGTGGCTATTGCGTGTCTAAGTAGCCACACATCTACAACGAAACCGTAAAATCGAAAAAATGAGGAGCCGGGATTCGAACCCTGGTCTCCTTAGTGGGGGGAACATCAACTACCACTTCGGCTATAAGCCTCATCCGCTTATTATTTCCCTTTATTAGAATATAACCCTTTCAAATAATAATTATTGTTATTATTATTATTATTATTATTATTATTATTATTATTGTTATTATTATTATTATTATTATTATTATTATTATTATTATTATTTTTCGTTTATATTTTCGTTTTATTAATTATATCGTTTTGGGCTATAAGCCTCATCCGTTTTCGTTTTATTGTTAATATTATTAATATTATTATTTTTTTCGTTTTTGTATTACTTTTTTCGTTTTCGTTCAATATATCCCATTCGTATACTTATTATTATTATTATTATTATTATTGTTACTACTATTATTATTGTTGTTATTATTATTATTATTAGTCTCATATTTTTATTATTATTGTTAATATTACGTGTGTGTGCGTGTATATGAATATGAATGTATGCATATCAATGTGTTGGTGTGTTAAAATCACAAGTGCTTATACACATTGAAAAAATAACGTTTGAAATGAACAACGGGCTTGGAAGGTGTACACGCTTGTATGTAAGTCGAATTTACGTATAAACGGAGAAATATAAAGATAATAAAGTATAATAAGGATGTACAAAAAATGAACCCAAAAAAATAATTTTTGGCCTTCAAAAAACGAAAAATATAAATACAGTCGTGGTTATTGCGTGGCTAATTAACAACGCGTTAACCACACACTATCCAGTTGTGTGGAAAATGCGTGGCTAATTAGCCACGCAATAACCACAAAGAGTTTTGTATTTTTCGTTTTTTGAAGGCCAAAAATTATTTTTTTGGGTTCATTTTTTGTACATCCTTATTATACTTTATTATCTTTATATATCTCCGTTTATACGTAAATTCGACTTACACACAAGCGTGTACACCTTCCAAACCCATTGTTCATTTCAAACGTTATCTTTTCAAGGAGTATAAGCACTTGTGATTTTAACACACCAACACATTGGTGTGCATACATTCATACTCATAGACACACACGCACACCTATACATATACTTTACACACACATACATACTTATACATATAAACTCACACATTGTTTGAGCATGGATATTGATTAGAGGGATAGAAATAATGTATGTGTGTATGTTTATATAAGTGTCCATGAGTACGAGTATAAGTATGAGTGTATATGAGAATGAGTGTATATGTGTATAAGTATGTGTGTCCATCAATGTGTTGGTGTATTAAAAGACATATATACCTTGAAAAGATAAAACTTTAAATGAATAACGGGTTTGGAAGGTGGACACGCTTATGTGTAACTCGAATTTACGTATAAACTGAGAAAGATAAAGATAATAATGTATTATAAGGATGTGCAAAAAATGAACCCAAAAAAATAATGTTTACCCTTCAAAAAACAAAAAATACAAAAATATTTGTTTTAATTGCGTGGCTATTTAGCCACGAATTTACCACACAACAGGATAGTGCGTGGCTAATGCGTTGATAATTAGCCACGCAATTTCGACGACTATCCAGTTGTGTGGTAAAAGCGTGGCTAATTAGCCACGCAATAACCACAAAGAGTTTTGTATTTTTCGTTTTTTGAAGGCCAAAAATTGTTTTTTTTGGGTTCATTTTTTGTACATCCTTATTATACTTTATTATCTTTATATTTCTCCGTTTATACAAAAATTCGACTTACATACAAGCGTGTACACCTTTCAAACCCATTGTTTATTTCAAACGTTATAATTAATAAAATGAAAACATAAACGAAAATAATAATAATAATAATAATAATAATAATAATAATAATAATAATAATAATAATAATAACAATATAATAATAATAATAACAATAATAATAATAATAACAATAATTATTATTTGAAAGGGTTATATTGTAATTGAGGGAAATAATAAACGGATGAGGCTTATAGCCGAAGTGGTAGTTGATGTTCCCCCCACAGAGGAGACCAGGGTTCGAATCTCGGCACCTCATTTTTTCGATTTTATATTGTCGTGGAAGATGCGTGGCTATTTAGCCACGCCATAACCACAGTTTTCTATTTATGTATATAAGCCACGCTCTTACCACGCATTCGATGACTGCGTGGCTATCGCGTTGCTAACTTTGCCACGCAACAAGATCGAATTTATTATGCGTCAAAATTCCGTCACAAGTGCGTGGCTAAAATTGGGGTCTCAGGTTGTGTAACTGATGCGTAGAAATTGCGTGGCTATTTAGCCACGCTACAGACACAGTTTTTCATATATCTATATTAGCCACTCTTTTACCACGCATTCAATGACTGCGTGGCTATCGCGTGGCTAAGTTTGCCACGCAACTAACACGAATTTATGATGCGTTGAGGTTCCGTTACAAGTGCGTGTCTAAAATTGGGGTGTTATTGATGCGTGGTAATTGTGTGTCTATTTAGCCACACAAAATTTGCGTGACTATTTTTCGTGGCTAACCCCATTGTTTTCTAGTAGTGTTTTTCCATCCATTTTCCCAATTCTGTGTAGTAACTTTTCCTATTATTTAAAAAAAAATCATTTTTTGGATAATCTCAAAGGAAGTAAATGAACATGGTGCAAGACTAATTGTACTACTATGGGACAACAAAAAATACCTATCGCTAAAGCAAGACTTCAAGATTTCATGTGAGTTGGATTAGTAATTGGATATTAAGTCTAATAGGGGAAAATGTTATGCAGGAGTTAATAAAATGCAAAAGGGTCAAGTGAAATGCATTCAAAGCAACCAAAATAACTGAAACCAGATAAGCAGATAGTAAAAGGTATCTTTAACAAGTTAAATATTTTAAATAAATAACTACAACATAAAGATTTCAATGCATAAGAAACAAGAAGTTGATCTTAATTTTCAGTTGGTTCTTTTGGCAACAAAAGTTAAGCTGTTAGTTGGAAATTTAGCAAAGAAGGTATTATGGCTAAAGTTTACGTTAACTATTAAGCTCATGTTGCTGTCAACATTTAATTACTTAAGAGTTCACTATGTAACATGTAACAAATTTGGTTTTATGGGGTGGTGTATTAGACCAGGGACCAAAAGTGAAACATAGACATTTTATAAAATGATCACATAACTGGTAAAATATTCATTTTTTATAAAAAGATCAAATGTGTTACAATACTTCAAAAGAAGCACTAAATATGCAAGACAACTTTTTGGGACTAAAATCATAAAAACCATTTAAAGTCAAACGTTGAAAATGCAATATTTATGTTTGTATGTGTTGAATGTGATGTATGTCTAAGTGTTTGAGTGTGCTGTGCATTTGGCTGTTTGAGTGTGATATGTGTGTGTGTGTGTGCACGCTGTAAATGTGTGTATATATTACTTTTATAGATGGGTGTTAATGAATTTGGAAACCACAACAGAGAGAATTTATAGAATGTTTAAAGTTTATATTTGATTTCTTTATCAAATAAATGATATTGATGTGTAAAAGGCGATGTGCTTCAGTTGTTCATGTCAAGCCAATAGGATAGGATATGACCAGAAGCTAGCATTTAAATAACTTTTATACTTATTTTTTCAGGTTTGTGCTTTCTTATCACGAAGATCACAAGACTTTTTACCCAAAGTTGTTAATCAAAGCAATGTACATATAGCATTCTATGTTGGTTCAACTGTTCTCTCATTCTACTTTTTCTCCTAGCATTGTACTTTCTATTGTTGCAATCTATTTTTGTGTAAAATCAAAATGAAATTTGCTATCGTGTTGGTTATTTGAATTAGCGTAAAGAAAAATGGTTTGGTTGGTTTGAAAGGGCCAACTATTATTATTATTCTTTTTTGAATTTAGGGTGTTAATTCAGTTTCTACACTATTTAAGTTGGAGCAAATTCATAATTGCTTTATATATACAACGGATATGAACATTTAACCAAACCATATACAAAACTCACTTTTAGAGTAAATTACAGTTTTGGTCCTTGTGGTTGACAGTTTTTTACAGTCCCATGCATCCTTTTGAAATCCTACGTTCTTGGTCCCCATGGTGAGCAAATCTTTACACTTTTAGTCCCTTGGGCCGTTACTATCAATTTTTTCTGTTAAGTGGGGTGTTAAAAGACCATTCTATCCTTAAAGACCAAATTTGTAATTTTTCAAAAATATATAAAACAAGTCTCTTATCCCTCCGAGCCAACTTCGATGATAGATTCACTGGTGCTTCTTTTCTCTGGCAAAACCTTTCCGGCAGCAACGATCCAACACAACTCATACTTGCCAGAAAAATTTACAACTTATTCCAGAAATCGCAAATAACCAGACACAGTCAGAACTTATACCAGGAAAAATGAAATCATACACGAGGCATCCAAGTTAACCAGAAATCGAAAATAAAGCGGGAAAATACGTAAGACGAGAAAAGTTTATTGATGATTTCAAGTTCAACATACCAATTACAAGCACAAGCACAACAATGATAAAAAGACTCCGGTGAATGCAACCTTTTGCAAGTAAGTGGAACTTCCGATGCCCAAATTGTTGGCCGATGATGGACCAGAGGACGATGGAGGCGACTGAAACCCAAATCCGGTTGTGGTTGGCTACATAACTGTCACTAGAATTTCCCGCACCAACTAATTCATCAAGCTTCTATTGTAATCCCGCCGAAGTCGAGACCCCATGTGAAACTGCGCCTGCTGTAGCAAACGCCGAAGCGGGGATGGTTCCAATTCCGGTGGTGGCGATAATGGAAGGCTCAGCCTGCTGTAGGAGCCACTAGATTGTTTCCCCATCGGATTTATGACCTAATTCTCCCATGTAGTTGCTGGTGGGTTGCGGGATGCTTAAGAAGCTTGAAACCTCATATGGCTTCTGTTGAGGACGGTAACAAGTGAGATTTCAACATTTTCCGGCCGCCCTGAACCGCCGCTGGCGTCGGTGCCGTCACCGTCGACACCATCAGCGCCCATAGGCGCGATTTATGCAACTTCTCGCTGCTATTGTTGTTTCTCCGACCTCCAACATCGCCTGGTTTCCGCCGTCATCGTCTAGACGACCTAAACCACTGGCACCCTCGCAAACCCCATCACTCTTCTGATTTTTACGATGAAGACCCCGTTTGGATGTGCTTATAAAAAAGCATATTGGCTTATTGGTTTTTTTGGAAAAGCCATAAGTCATAAGTAAGGGCCTCCTTACTTATTAAAAACTGCTTATAAAAATATTCCCCTTCCTTATGGCTTATAAGCAGTTTTTAATAAGTAAGGAGGCCCTTACATATGTCTTATGGCTTTTCCAAAAAACCAATAAGTCAATAAGCAGTTTTATAAGCACATCCAAACGGGCCCGAAGAACATCCCACCCCTCCCCCTTTTCTTCCTTTTCGCTATCACTTTTACGCACCAGAAGGAAAAAAGAAGCCAAAGCGTAAATTTAGGTTAAGAGTTTGTGTAAATTGCAGTTATAGTCCCTGAATTTTAGAAAATAACAAATATAATAAAAGAACAAAAAGGAGGGGTATTTTGGTCTTTTCACTAACAGTTAACGGAACCATACAGACGGTAAACCCAGGAGGGACCGTCTCTGCAAGTTTTTGCTCACCACTGGGACCAAGAACGTAAGATTTCAAAAGGATAACTTAGACTGTAAAAAACTGTCAACCACAAGGACCAAAACTGTAATTTACTATCACTTTTATTATGTTGTGCAACTATGTTTTAATATAAGCTCAACTAACAAAATGGCCATTTTTGACAATTACATTTCACAAGCCTACTTTTTGAGAAAATGCGAAACTTATTGTTAGACCGACCGATATGGATGCGGAGAAGGGCCACAGTGTCCAGGGTGGATCCCGACCCCGCACGGTAACACCGCCCCACCTGGGGTTTTACTGCGGGGAAGGGAGAACCCCGGTGTTCCAACCCCACGCGATGAAGTCTCAATCAATTTACGAAATGCCCCTGGACTATGGAACAATTTGCATATTACCCCCTTCCCCAACGGCTATGAAATTGTAACGGCTAAAAAAAATTAAATTTTTTTTAAACATTTACCAACTATAAATACATACATTCACTCAAAAAAATTACCATTCTTCTACACACATATTTTACACTCATTTCTCTCTAATCCTTTCAAAAATCATGTCTAACCAAGATTCTCCAAACAATCAAACGCCACCAACGAATCGAAACCGACCAAACGTTCTCGGTTTTGATCAATTCTACAACACGAACGTTTACCGTCCACAAATAGACCAACGGATTTTCTCATCCAACGTTTTCCCATACCAAATGCCGGGTTACCCCCAAATGTAACCGCAAAATTTATTAAATACTTTTCAAGCGTTTCCCGACACACCAACCCAACAATTCCAAAACCCATTACCCGATTTTGTTCCCGAAACACAAGGTTCACCGGAAACGCAACCTGAAGTCCAACCCGCGGCACAAAGGAGAGGAAAAGCGCCACGACAACCATGGACAACCCAAGAGGAAATCGCGTTAGCCCATTCGTGGATTGACTTTTTCGAGGATGCGACGGCCGGAAATGCCTAAGCGGCGGAACACTAGCCCGACAAGCATGTTACAATTTAAGTTACGCTGAGCGGATGGAGTTGGATCAAACGGCGTTGGAAGAGAGAACACTAGCCCGACAAGCACGTGAACGAGCCCGTGAGAAAAAACAACTCCGTGAAGAAAAACAACGTTTAAAAGATATTAAGTTTTTGACGTCCAATCCAGAAAAGGGTCTCGAGGGGCTACAACGGGAGTTGGTTTTAAAAATGAAAGCGGATATTATGACGAAATATGGTTTCTAGGTTGTCGTTTAATTTTTTTAGTTGGTCGTTTTATCGTTTTAGTTGTCTTTTTTTAGTTGGTCATTTTATCGGTTTTAGTTTGTCGTTTTATCGTTTTATTGTTTGTCATTTTAATTTCCGGCTGTAATTTTTAAATTAATAAAATGTTTTAGTTAAAAAAAATTAATTGTTTTAGTTTTGTTTAATTTATTTTTAATTAAAACAAAAAGGTGAGGAGTTGGTCCGGGGTTACCATTTCCTAGATTTGAAGGGGTGAGGGGAAGGTGAGGTGGAGCATACGTGACACTCTAACCCCTCACACCAAGGGATTACGGCTCCTCTTGGTCTTATGTTTGACAATGGTTATTTTCCAACTCAGAACGTTCTTTTTTTTTTTTTTGACAAAAAAGTATGAAAAGTGTTTTTTTGGCACTCTATAACTTCAAAGTGTGTTATTACTTATTAGTATTGAACATACTTTTACTAATAAAATAAAGTTCGAAAGTACAAAGTTTGAAGAAAAATTTGAACCTAATTTTTTATTTTCGGTTGGTTTGTGGTTTGTTTAAATCATGACAGATGGTTCGGCTTATGGTTTTCATTGTTACCCTAAACCCTAAACTAACAGCATAAAATGGTCCGAGACAAGGTATTTTTATTTTTTGTAAATTACAGTGTAAACTACATACCAATGAAAGGTCGATTGCCTTTGTCTTAAACTCAAAATTAGTGTCTATCGTTTTAATACTTTGCATAAAAATATTGGTCACTTTTTTATTGTTTTTTATTGTTAGGTATATGTTCATTGAAGCATAAATCTGTCATGATCGGGCCTTGGTTTTGTATGTCATTGGGCCTCACTTTTAATATGTTTGATTGTTACTTTATTAAAATACCAAGTTTACATTTTGATAAAAAAAAGGTGTTATACTTTAGAGTTTATAACGAATTATAGCATTGTACTTTTAACTTCTCTTACGTCCCTATTCATATTTCTGATAAATCGTTTAACGCATCAGGATTACTTCTTTGTAGGTGACCAATAGGAAAACAACAAACCTTTTTTTAACGACAATGAGATTATACACAAAAAATAAAAGAAACACCAACACGAACATAGTGAAAGTACAGAAACAGAGCAAGAGACAACATCATCTAACCAAATTGGATATGATACACAACACTTAAACTTTAGAAAGGGAACACCCAACCATGTGAAATTTAGTCAATCAGTGGAAACGAGCTAAAACGTCTATTATTACCACTGTCAAAGATTTATTTGGTTGAGAATCCAAATAAGAGTAAAATGTGATTAACTTTGTTAAATAGTTTTATTGCAGTGATAACGTTTACCTACACTTGATCTGCCCGCGGGGGGGGGGGGGGGGGGGGGGGTAATTCTAAAAGCCATCAAAAAGTATGACAAACGGTAAAAATGTCATTGGGGGCCATTTTTTTGTTTTACATTTTTCATGGTTGCGTTACTAATAATAGCAACCAAGTTTCAGTTTTCTTTGTTATTTATTCTTTTTTAGCCCTTTAACAACAGTACCTACTTTCATTTCTTTTTTGGTTTTTTGGTTTTCACAGAGTTGCGTTAATAGCAATGTACTTTCGAAATTTATTGTTTGTTTTCCTTTTTGATGCTTCCGGTAATAACACCAACCAACTCTCAATTTTTGTTTGGATTTTTTCATTTCGATACCTTCAGTAACAGTAACGTACTTAATTTTTTTTTCTTTTTTGGTTTTCCCCAACTTCCATTAATAGCAACGTACTTTTATTTTAATGTTTATTAATCACCGAGGTTTGTGGTTTCGGTTAGAAGACGGTGACAGTATCCTTCTTTCATGGTAGAAGGAAACAAACACCATCGGAAAAGAGAGGGTGCGGGTGGGCATGTGATTTGGGGCCTGGTATGTACAAGTTTTTAGAATTATGTATATAAAAGTGATCAAAAAATATGACAAACGGTAAAAATGTCATTTGCAGCCATTTTTTGTGATTTTTTCCTTTTTCATGGTTATGTTAATAATAGCAACCAACTTTCAGTTTTATTTTTGATTTATTCTTTTTTAGCCCTTGAGTAACACTAAACTACTTTCATTTGTTTTTTGGTTTTCACAGAGTTGCTTTAATAGCAACATGTTTTGGTTTAGATTGTTTCATTTTGATACCTCCGTAACGGTAACATAATTATAAATTTTGTTTTTGGTTTTCCCCAAGTTCCATTAAAAGCAACATACTTTCAATTCTTATTGTAGAAGGGGAGGTTGTTAACCCCACACTCCACCCGACCCAGCAGTTTGACCCGATCCAGATTGACCCGACACAGTCTAAACTACTTTCATTTGTATTTTGGTTTTCAAAGTGTTGCTTTAATAGCAACGTACTTTCAAAATTCATTTTTGTTTCGCTTTTCTATGCTTGTAGTAATAACACCAACCAACTTTCAATTCTTGTTTACATTCTTTCATTTTGATACATTCAGTAACAGCAACGTGCTTATAAAATCTTTTTAGGTTTTTTTGGTTTTCCCCAACTTCCATTAATAGGAACGTACTTTCATTCTAATTATAATTTCAATGCTTTTTAGTCTTAAAATTATGCTCAAATTATTTTCCAGGTTCATGTTTATAGAGGCAGTGTTGATGTAAGAATAAGATTTTCAATGCTTTCATTCAGACTGTTTACGGTTTACTTAGTCTAGAAAAGAAAGAAAAATACTATTTATGGTTTATTGTTAGTGGTCTGCCTCCTCATTACCTTCGATTAAAAGTTGGTTGCCCAGTGATACTGCTATGGAATATCGATCCCTCTAATGGATTATGCAATGGTACCAAGGTTGATATGCAGAGCTTTCCAGCGAAATGTGATTAACGCAGAACGTTGGCCAACATGCCGGCGAAAGAGTCTTTTTGCCAAGAATTCCATTATGCCCGTCTGACGAAGACATGTTCCCATTCAAGCCGAAAAGAAAGCAATTTCCAATTCATCTTAGTTTCTCTATGACGATCAATAAAGCTTAAGGACAAACAATTCCAAATGTTGGTGTATATCTACCGGAATCTGTCTTCTCACATGTAGGGGTGAGCGTTATTCGGATTAAACCGCGAAACCGCCCGAACCGAACCTTATACGGTTTACGGTTTCGGGTTAAACGGTTTACGGATCGGTTTACGGGTTAAGCGGTTTGAATATACGGTTTACGGTTCGGTTTTTGGTTTGTGAAAAATTAGGCGGGCCCCGCCCGAAACCCGATTAAGAATTAATATTATATATATATATATATATATATATATATATATATATATATATATATATATATATATATATATATAATATATTAAATATTAATAATGGATATTACACTTAAACCCTTTACCCTTTACACCGAAATTAGGTTACGTCTCTGGTCTCTCCTTAGTCCTTACGCAGTTCACACTTCACAGACTCCAAGTCGAACCAAAGCTGAAAGGCAAAGCTCCACTTCTGACTTCACAGTTCACTCTCGATCTCGCATCTGCGGCTACGCTCCACTTCACAGTTCACTCTCGGCGTTCACTCGTTCAGCACTTCACGGAGTTCACTCTCCTGACTACTCTCCTCAGTCGACTCAAATCGCAACTCGCAAGTTCCAAATCGCAGGTTTCCAAAAATCCAAAATCGCATCGCAAGTTTCCTGTTTCCAAATTGCAAGTCTCAAACAGTCAAATTCAGCATAAATGTAAGTTAGTGAATCTGATTTTGTTACTATGAATCTGATTTTGTTACTATGTGTTCGTGAACTGTATCTCAGACCCAAGATGAATCTGATTTTGTTACTATGTGTTTATTATCGATCCCAATATGAATCTAATTTTGAGTTTAATTACAGAAATCATTTTGAATTTGGGTTTAATCAGAACCGTAGTCTGTGTGTCATAGAACCGTATAGTCTGTGTTACTGTTGCTGTCTGAATTTGGGTTTAATTTGAACCAAGATGAATCTGATTTTGTTACTATGTGTTCATTTGTTGTTGTTACTACGTGTTCATCTGTTTGAGTTTCGTCTCTAGTATGTGTTCATCTGATTTTGGTCTATAGTCTGTGTGTTACTGTTGCTGTGTGAGGCTAATTATAGAAATCATATAATCTGAATTTGTTGTTGTTTTTATGTTGTTAGATGTCTCAAGAAGACAATGTGGTGGATTTGGAAGTAGACCTTGATAGCAATGATGATAATAATAAGGCGGATGTGAAAATAGATGTAAAAAGAAGAAAGACAAAGAAAAGATCTCCAGTGTGGGATCATTTCAAGGGGTTCATCAATGAAAAAGGTGACCACAAAGCCACTTGCAACTATTGTGGAAAAGAGTATTGTTCGGGTAGTAAAAGTCATGGCACTAGCACTTTATGGAATCATCTAAGAAATTGTCCCATATACTTGGAGAAAGTTGGTCAAAATCAAACTCAAACACGACTTAACTTTCAAAGTGGAGGTTTAGACGAACGAAAGTTGGTAGCTTGGAAGTTTGATCAACAAGAAGTTAGGAAGGCATTACATGAAATGATTGTCCTTGATGAGCTTCCACTCAAACATGTTGAAGGAAGAGGTTTTAAGTGTTTAATGAGCGTGGCACAACCTTTGTTTCAAATTCCTTCTAGATTTACCGTTGGTAAAGATTGTTTAGAGACGTTTGAAGACGAAAAGAAAAAAGTCCGTGCTCTACTTCATAAAAATATTAGTAGAATTTGTCTAACAACGGACACTTGGACTTCTAATCAAAGAATTAACTACATGGTTCTTACCGCCCATTACATCGACAATAATTGGAAACTAAAGAAAAAAGTGATAAATTTTTGTCCTATTTCAAGTCATAAAGGGATTGATATCGGAAAAGCGATCGAAATGTGTTTGCTTAAGTGGGGGATTGATAATGTTTTCACTATTACGATGGACAATGCTAGTAGTAATGATGTGGCGGTTGAATACTTGAAAACAAAATTCGCAAAATGGAGAAAGTGTGTTTTAAATGCAAGATGGATTCATATTCGATGTGTTGCACACATTATGAATTTGATGGTCCAAGATGGTTTGCGACACATAGGAAATTCCGTTGAGAGTATTAGAGGTGCGGTCAAATACATTCGTAATTCTTCTAAGAGATTGGCGGATTTGAAAAAGAATGCCGTGATGGAAAAGTGTTTGAGTAAAAAAGGTTTGTCTATAGATTGCCCCACAAGATGGAATTCGACATACAAAATGTTAGAATCGGCTCAACATTATGAAAGAGCATTTGAAAGGTACGAGAGCGAGCAACCTAGTTTTGCGGACGATCTTCAAAGTACGGGGGTCCCTACAAGCGACGATTGGGCAAATGCTAGAAAAATGGCGGGATTTCTTAAGCATTTTCATGACCTTACGAAGAAAGTTTCCGGTACGCTTTATGTTACTTTACACACTTTCTTGGATGATATTACATCTATTTTTGTGATTTTGAAGAAATGTTTGAATGAAAAAGATGATGTCGGTCTTCGTAATATGGCAAAGTTGATGAAAGAAAAGTTTGATAAATATTATGGAAATATTGAAAAGTTTAATATACTAATGTATGTTGCATCCGTTCTTGATCCAAGAAATAAAATGGAATACTTGGAAATTTTGCTTTCGGAAGTTTATGGAAAAGTTGATGGAGGAGCAATTCTTAATATTGTTAAAGATGATATTAATGAGTTATTTGATGAGTATGTTACAATTCATTCTTCTCCTAATCCATCGGCCGCGACTACAAATAATTCATCATTACCGGTTAGACGATCTACACCGGCCGATGCCGATCTTGGGATATTTACCAAAGAAAATTTTAGAATGAAGATGAAGATGAAAATGGGTAGTCACAGAGATTCAAAGTCGGAGTTGGAAAAATACTTGAGTGAAGATGTTGAAGATGAATCTCCGGGTTTGAAGTTCGACATCTTGAATTGGTGGAAGATAAATAGCCCCCGATTTCCAATTTTATCTTTATTGGCTAGAGATGTCTTGACCATTCCGATATCCACAGTGGCTTCGGAATCGGTTTTTAGCACGAGTGGAAGAGTTTTAGATGCATTTAGGAGTTCTTTAAGTACGGATATGGTTGAATGTTTGGTATGTACGCAAGATTGGTTAGGTGTAAACTTTGACGACAAGAAGGATCCACAAGACGTTGAGGAAGATTGGGAAGATATGTATGCGATTGAACAAGGTAATATTCTTTCTTTTTTACGTTTTTAAATGTTTCTTGTTTTTTATAATATTTCATATTACAATATATTTTGACATAATTTGTGAAATTGTAGACGTCCGCCAAAGCCGAGGTGATACAATGGATTCACAAGATTGGAGAAATTGAGACATGGTTGTATTTGAACAAATTGTCTTGTTTTGGTTGTATTTGAACAAAAGTTTGGTTTGTTTGTTAAATCGTCTTGTTTTGGACTTTTGGTTGTTTGGTTTGTTTGTTTGAACAAAAGTTTGGTTTGTATTTGAACAAGATTTGGTACTTTGGTTTGTTAGTTAACTTTGGTTTGGTTGTTATTTTTTTTACTATTGTTTGGTTATATTGGACTATTAGCTTTTTTATTTATGATCAAGTATTTAATTTCAATCGTCAAGACGTCAACATGTAAAAATAAAAAACAAGAAGTTTCTTTTTTAGCCAACTTGAAATGTGTAAGCCATTAAGCCAAGTAGCCAACAACAACATGAGGAATAATGGACTAATAGTATGATCGGGCAAAAAAAAAGACTAATAATATAACTTAAAATGGGATTTTGCTTAAATGGTTTAAACCAAACCGTACCCGCCCAAACCGAAACCGCCCAAATCGCAAACCGTTTAACCCGCTTTTAAGCGGTTCGGTTTACGGTCAGTTTGGCCTTCATCCCCAAACCGCCTAACCCGAACCGCCGAAACCGCAAAACCGCCCGTTGCTCACCCCTACTCACATGGCCAACTTTATGTGGCATTGTCCAGAGGAATATCCCGCGTCAATACGAAGGTATTAGTAAACCCGGCCAAAAAATTCATTCATGATGAATGCTACACATCAAATGTGGTGTATAAAGAAGTCATATATGATGAGTAAGGTACAATCGAAATCTTATTAAATTACAAGGTTTAGCATATATATTTAATATAATGAATTAATGGATAAAAGGAAACAAGGCCTATATGTATTTTCAAGTTCAAAATTAGCTAAAATTATGGAAATCGTAATAAGGCTCATAAATTTATCTTGAAAAATGTTGGTTTTTGTTTTTTAATTAATATCATTTTCTATGGATTTGACTGTTTGACTATCTTTTCGCAGGTGAAGACTGTTTTTATAGATGGCCTGCCAACTTCATGGGCCGAGGGTCGAGTGCGGGACCTACTAAACAAATATGGGGAAGTGGTGAAAATTGAGTTTGCCCGTAATATGCCTTATGCAAGATTAAAAGATTATGGATTCATCACATTTGGAACACATGGTTTAGCTTTAACATGTGCTAAAAGCATTAAGAACGACTCCAGGAGTCGCCCATAAGAAGGTTACTTTTTTAATTTATCGTCTGGTTTGTAGAATGTTTTTGGAAGGAATGAAATCTATTAAAAGAATTGGAATATGTTATGTACTTTCTAGAGGGACAAATGTATTTCATAATCATTATTATTTTAAGGATTAATTGCAAATATGCTAATACCAATCTGATAAACCAATTTCTTTTTCGAATGAAAATGACCAAATAAAACAGTTAACCGTCTACCCATTACCTCTCTCCCCCACCCCCCACCCCACCACTGCCGCCGCATCGCGCGGGACGCCTGCTAGTATATATATATATATATATATATATATATATATATATATATATATATATATATATATATATATATATATATATATATATATATATATATATATATATATATATATATATATATATATATCAAAATGAAAAGTCCTTTAAGTATTTATATTCATATAGGACTAACCTATATAGATTATAAAGTTGAATACTTTGCGGCATATATAGATAATGGTGCAGGCACATGTATTTGTAAACCAGAATGCTTCCCTAAGGAATATCATCAACAACTTAAACCTACTAATGGAAAAGATATATCAAATAATATTTAAACACTCACAACAGGTGTTGAACAACCTATAATTTTAGTATGATCCTATATAATAAAATGACCACCATTTTGTTTCCATGACGCTGGTACTTGTTTCCATGACGCTGGTACTGATATTTTATTAACAAACAATTTCTTACAACAATTCCATGCATTTACACATGATAATGTAGCAATGCAACTAAGATTCAAGACACCATGTGATCATGTAATAGTAGTAAAACGCTTAAAACATGCTTATGCCAATAAATATCCAATTCACTTCAAACCTCGCGCTACACAGCATGGTGATATAGGCTATAAAGAGAAATCAATTTTCCAAAAGGAACCCCGTTAATAAAATTCCAAAGGCTGCTAAGAAGAGTAGATATGGATATAGAAAACATTAAAAACAAAATAAAACAATGCTATTCAGAAAAATGGGACAAAAATCAAATAACAGCTAAGTTAGAAATGAAAGATAAATGTAAGGAAATCCGAATTAAACCAATGAGATAGGATCCTGAAGGTCAAAATGAATTTAAAATTCAAATAAAAGAATTGTTAAATCTTAAATTAATCAGACCAAGTCATAGTCCACATTGTTCTCCTAACTCATAGTCCACATTGTTCTCCTGCCTTTATGGATAGAAAACATGCAGAAATAGCATAAGGAAAAGCTCGAAAGGTAATAAATTATAAAAAATTAAATGATAATACGGTATTTGATAGATATTTTTACCACATAGAGAAAGCCTAATAAACTGGACCAAAAATAAACACATATTTTGAAAATTCTATTGTAAAAGTGGATTTTGGCAAATTAAAATGCACTCAGAAAGTATACGTATACAAAAGTATATATATATATATATATATATATATATATATATATATATATATATATATATATATATATATATATATATGTGTGTGTGTGTGTGTGTGTGTGTGTGTGTGTATATATATATATATATATATATATATATATATATATATATATATATATATATATATATATATATATATATATATATATATATATATATATATATATATATATATATATATATAGAGGATACATTGAGAATGGTAATTATTGTGTAGGGAACAAATATGGACCATTAGATGAAAAAAAACTAAGGGCTATGATTTGAATGACATGATTGTAAATAAAAATAAAAAATAATAATTAATTAAGATGTTCTATTTCTCGCCGGCGTGGATCACGTCGTTGTGATAGAAAATATTAGCTTTTGTTAAAAAAAATTTAAAAATACCCTTCCAAACAATTATATACCCAATGTGTCTAATTTACTAACTTGCCCTTATTTCAACCGACACATTCGTCCTACTCATGAATTTACTAAAATACCCTTTTCGCAAATCTAATAACTTATTAACATTACGATGTTAACTTAATGGTTTTTAATTGGACTGACTAGTCAATTGCTTTTAATAATAACATTCATTGTTAGAATAACGAAATATTATTTATAAAATTCTCAAACGCCCTTTTAATTTAAATATAGTTAGCTTAAATGTCTATATGATGATTAATGTGGATATTCTTATAGACATTAAGTTTAAACATTTGTATAAAGTAACGATTTCAATATATGTGACTTCTAAAACATGAATAAATTTAAGAATAATCCACTCATTTATTATTATTATTATTATTATTATTATTATTATTATTATTATTATTATTATTATTATATTATTTTTATTTTTATTATTTTAATTTATTTATTTATTTATTTTTCCAAAACAAATTTTATTTGTCGATTTAAGTCTAAAACTTTTACGCCCAAAATACGGATGTTGCAACACGAGTCGAAGCTTTGGATGATTTTGTTATGTTTAGATAAGATGTTTGTTATGTTTTCAATTTTATATATGTATTTGGTTTTTTGTTTGATTTCAAACGATGTAGAAGGATGATTAATTTGTATCTGGATGGTTGACGTTATTAATTAAATAAATATATATTTATGCTTTACGTATATTATATGGTCATATTTTGTTGTTTGTAAAACGTTCAATCATATATACATATTAATCTTCATTATATGTTCAACAAAAGATGATTTAGTTCTTTATGTTTTACAAATATTTTATGATATTTGGTTTTTTTAATTGTATATGTTGTAAAATGCAACAATTCTCCTGATGAAGTAGGAAAATATATGTAGGAATGAATATAATTTTCAGTGTTATAATATATTATTACTTTTAATAAAATGACCATTGTCACAATTTCAAGAAAATATATCCCTAAAATTTTAGAATGACGTTGCGTGTTTCTCAACAACCGTCGTTTTGTTTGATATTTGTTTTATTAATGCAGGTGCATTTTTTTAAATGCACCTGTTCAGATCATCATAACATGTGGATTTTATATTTTTGGTGCGGCTATTTACCTTTTTAATTAGGTTTTCGTTTCCCCAAAAATTATGTCATAATTAGTTAAAATATATTACTACGATTTTCAATTATATTAAACAAATTGGGAGTGAAACTTTGTAATTTAGTCCCATTGAAATCAAATTATAGTCTTCCAGTTATTTTAAAAAAGAAAATTATATTCATTCCTAATATATCATCATACTTCATCCTCCTAACAATTAAAAAAATCACATGTGGAATCCACTAATTCATCTTAAAACGGAAAATCATATTCTAGTCTTTCAATTATTTTTAATGGATTTTATATAAAGGTGAATAAACAATAGTGTTGAATACATTTGTCTGCGAATATAAAAAAATTACTAAATGTGTGTATTCATCAATCAAAGGTTGCATTGAATACATTTTATTAAATTGTTGCCGTTCCAAAAAAAGAATTAATCCATCAGACTGTGCATGCCGTCTTTGAGTTGCAAAATCAGGCGCATTAATCCATGTAATCACATCAGGTCGAAACCTGCATGTTGTTGTAGATTTTGTTAATGTGAATCTTTTAATTGATGCTGTAGATTTTGTTAATGTGAATCTTTTAATTGATGCGATATCAGCTTTATTAGTACGGTTTCCTTACCCCAAATCGCCGTAAAAATATATGGATGCTGATGTAATAATTGCATGTAATCATATATGTTGAAACCGTCATCAACGTGTAGTCTTTTTAATTTAAATAAATTTATTGATGCGGTTTTATCTTTTTTGGTGCGAAATTATTTTTTTAATGCGGTTTTTTGGGACGTAATTATATCAGGTGCAACCAAAATGTCGTAGCTTATCCTTTAAGACGGTTAATTTGTTATATGCTTTATTAAGTTGTACGATCAGATGCAACTGGCATAACGTCTTTTAATATATAAATACCTACACCCCCTAATCATCTCTCCCACCATATTTCCAATTCAACCATCCAAAAAATATACTTGATGGATGCCCAGAAAAAAATGATCCGTGATCTTCGCATCAGCAATGTTGCCACTTACCGATTGGCGCAGGCTTCCCTTTGTCCGGTCTCCAAGCAACTTTTGGGACAAATCGAAGGATTGGAGCAACTCCTTCAACTTGCGAACGACATCGGCCGTGGGTCTGGACCCACGTCCATTGAAGCCATGCTACGTATGGTTCTGATCGACTCCAAGGACGCCTTCATTAAGGCGCTCCGGGAGATTGTGGATGCATGCCGCCTCATTGATCAAATAATCAAGGAAGAGAAGGCGATCGTCGACCATCTATGAGTCGACGGGGCGGTTCCAGGCATGCAGCTTTTGATGGTGTTGGAATTTTATGGGGGTTATTCTAAATAATAGTGGTTTTTTATGTACGAATTTACATCCTTTCATGGATGTAAAATTTATGTTGATATATATATATATATATATATATATATATATATATATATATATATATATATATATATATAGGGGAGGGTTCCATTGAGAATGGAAAATAGGTTGAGAATGCGAGAATGAATATGGGCCGTTAGATGCACCAGCGCTGACGCGAGAATGTGTATATTCATATATGAATGCGAGAATGAATTTGGGTTACTAGATGCGTCAGCGCTGACGCATCGTTCTACGACGACGAGATGGTTAAATTTTCTCGTATATGATTCATTCATATATGAATGTGTATATTCATATATGATTATTCATATATATGAATAATCATATATGATTACTCATATTCATATATGAATAAACATATATGAATAATCATTTTTGTAATATGGTTGTGGTGGTCGGAATGGTGGTAGATGGTGTCGATGATGATGATGATGATGGCAATAGAGGGTGGCGGTGATGGTGCAGATGGTGGCGGCGGTGTTAGTGGGGTGGTGGTGTTGGTGGACATGGGTGGTGACGAAGGTGGTGGTGGCGGCGGCGGTGATGAAGGTGGTGGTGGTGGCGGTGGGTGGTGGTAGCGGTGGTGGTGGTCGAGATGGTGATAGAGACAGTAGAGTTGGCAGTAGCGGTGGTCGTGGTTGGTGGCGATGGTGGTAGCGGTGGCGGCGGCGGCAGCGGCGGCGGGGAAGGTGGCGGAGACAAGAGTAGTGGTGGTGGCGACGACGGTGGTGGTGTCGCAGGTGGTGCAGGTGGAAGTGGTGGTGAAAATCATATGTGCAAACACTAAAGCGACAAGATAAAAATATGTAGCTCATATTCATTCTCGCATTCTCAACCTTATTTTCATTCTCAATGGAACCTACTTATATATATATATATATATATATATATATATATATATATATATATATATATATATATATATATATATATATATATATATATATATATATATATATATATATATATATATATATACTAGCTGCGTACCCGCGCAATGCGGCGGACGGCGAGTAGTTTCCTTTCGGCTATTTGTTTTCTCAAGATTTTGGTATCATTTTACGGGAATTTCATATATTTGTTATAGAGATTTCTATCGAACACTTCAAAATAATAATGACCCAGTATCCTAATCTTAATGGAGTACCGGCGCAATGCAATGGTCGTTGAAGGGAGTGGGGGAGGCGGTGAATAGGTTTCTTTCAATAATTACTTACTTTTGACAAACGTAAAACGGGTTTTGAATGTGGGAATATTTTCCACGGTTAGTTTCCTTTGTATATGAGTTATACGGTTTTGAATGTGGGAATATTTTCCATTCCTTTGCAGATTATGTCGATCCAGTTCTGATTGCAATCGCCGCCGCTGATGATACCGACATAGCATATTATTTATCGTACGTCAAAAATTGTGTAATCGCTAAAATGGTATCAAGGTTTTCCTTTGCTAGTTGTATTGCAATTTGTTCAAAATGTAAATCATGCTTGATTCGAAGTTATAGCTCAAAACATCGATCATTAATATTGTTGTTCCTTCTTATTTTAAAAAGATAAATTTCATAAGAAAATTTGTCTCATGTACATTGGATGTCAACTTTAAATAAAGTTTTATTCCAACTTGGTTATGTGATTTTTTCGTCCACTTATGTCAACTTTAAATAAAGTTATAGTCATTTTGTTTTATGGTTGATCGATTCTATGGGATAATTGAGTTTTTTCATATATATACATTTTTAAATTCTCACACATGTTTCTTTAACATAAAAATACAAAGAAGTCACATGCAAAATGTAAGAACATACAAATGCAAGACAGATCGAAACATTTTACAAAATGTCAAAAAATGGAAAACTAAATCGTATCAAGTTACTGAGATGTTTTTATACCTGATTTCATTAGTCCTAAATCACAGCCAAATGTTTTTTGTCTGCAACCTAGCATTGTCTCCAAATACAAAATTCATGGAAAAGTTGAAGTATAAAACCATGTACATTCAAAGATAAAGAAACATTCCTAAAAGTACAATGTCTATTGCACGCACACAGTAAAAGCAACTCTTCACATTACCCATATGCACACAACTGAGACACACATACTCATTAGGAGGTCATATTTGACAACCAACGAAACTAATTTGAAATTTCTTAAATTGTACTCTCAAACTAATTACATTGTACTTCCATAACCTACAGGATCACTACACCTTCATTTATTCCTAATTAAAATGAAAGAAAGTAAGATCCTCTTAAAATGCAGTGTGGATTATTATTTACAAAAGGTATACAAAAAAAAAAAAATATCCCAACTTTTGTTTAATTACATAAGATACAAAAAAACAGATTAAACAGGCACAAAACTGAATCTTTGTATTAAACTGATCTTCATTTATATGACAGTAGCAAGCCTGCAAGAAAGAAACATAATTAGTACATAATATTCATAACAGATGACATAAATATACAAATGCAACCATATGTCTTCCTATAGCACAATACCTTTCCAGATTATACCCTCAAATAATTTAAAAGCAGAGTTAAAGGCTGCAAAGCTGAAGCTCTTTGATTATTCAACAAGTACAACCACCCCTAAGAATATATTACCAGTGAATCCAAGTAAGTATGAAGAATGTACAACGCTAGATTTAGTTTCAAGTCTTCATCATTAACAAAAACACCACACAAATCAAATTTAAAAGTTACATCGGGTCAAAATCAACGTTTCTTCATCAAAGAATTTCAAAATAAAATAAAACAACAAAGATCCCAGCAGACTTGGATTACCATCCATTTTTGCTCGAATAACCTAGTAACTGAGTACAAACATGACAAAAATACACAAATACATCATAGCCAAAATAAATCAGACACGACTCCACATTCCATATATCATCGACTGTTGTGACTTAATACAAATGAAACCATGTGGGTGTTAAAGTGAAATAAAAGATATTTCTTGAAAAGGTTCAAATCGAGTTACAAAATGATGAAAAGTTTGGCCACTTCAATTTAAAATAACAACTACCTTCATTTTCTTTGCCTCGTCTTTTCCTTCCCTTGACGACACATACTTTCATGGGAGAAGAGGAAAGGGACAAAGAGGCGAACGCATTTTAGGTCTTGGATTAACCACGAACTGTTCGACCAGGGATAAGAGGAGTATCTCAAAAACATGAAACACAATAGCATATTAAACACCAAAATACAAAAAACAAAATAGATCACAAAAATTCTCCAAAACCTGAAACTCAAAACAGATTCGGTCGAGGTGGTGGCTATTCAGTGGCGGTGGAAGCGGATTAGAGGTGCACATGAAAAGCGGATCCCTGGTAAGGATCTAATTCGATCTGAAAACTGCTTTCGAAATAAAGCGGATTTTGGGGAAAAACAACAAAACCTGAAACACACAAAAATATCCAAATCAATACACAAAATACCAGACTCAAACACAAAATACAAAAAACGAAAATTTTGCCAAAACCTGAAAGAGATGTATGGCTGTGTTCCTGGTGGTTGATGCCGATGTTTGTTAGCGATTAGGTACAGCAGCGACGAAGAGGGTGACGAACGGAGACGAACAGTGGAGGCGGTGAATGTGGCGGCTGGTTGACGGCAGTGAGGTGGGTGGTTGTACGACAGCATAGTAGTGGTGGTGGTCGTGTGTATCTACGATAGAAACGGAGAGAGATGAAGAGACGATTGAGAAGGCTGAGCACGGGAGATCTGGTCCAAATAAATGTCTCTTTATGTTATATAAGGAAGCAGGTAAAGTGACACACTGGCAATCCGCGTGTGATTGTGTTTGTTTGGTTACCTGAAGAGATACACACCGTAGGATTTGTTACCTTTAGTCTAAACCTTGGAAATAAACGTCGGATGAAAAAGAGATGAGTGATAAGGTGGGCCTACACATTTATTCAATCCAGACATTTCAAAAGAATTGAAGCGCCTTAAGATCCCGCTTCAAAAATTGAATCGACGCTGAAATTTCAATGCATTGCTAAGTTGTACTATCTTAAAAATTAAGACATTTGTGCATAACGAAGTTGTAATTTATATATGGTTTATAGTATAGTATATATATATATATATATATATATATATATATATATATATATATATATATATATATATATATATATATATATATATATATATATATATATATATATCATTACCGGGCTAAGTCGGACCATGAATCAACAACGACATCATGATGTATTTCCATTTCATGCATAACCACGATGGAAGATTGTAAATGCAAAAAAAAAACCGGCCACGTGCTATGACGACTGCTGATGTTTCCGAAAGGATTAATCCCGTACGAACTAAGTTCAAACCGTAAGTTTCGCATCTCGTTTCCAAAATGAGGATACTTCTTATCGATGAAAGGATGTAATATATCCATGAAAGGATGTAAAACTTGTACATACAAAAAAACCAAAAAAACCACTATTTTTTAGACTAAACCCCTATAAACTTCCAACGCCACCAAAAGCTGCACGCCTGGAACCGTCCCGGCGACTCAGAGATGGTCGACAATCGTCTTCTTCTCCTTGATCAGTTGATCAATGAGGCGGCGCGCATCCACAATCTCCCGGAGCGCCTTAATCTCCCGGAGCGCCTTAATGAAGGCGTCCTTGGAGTCGGAACCATCCGTAGCATGACTTCAATGGACGTGCGTCCAAACCCACGGCCTATGTCGTTTGCAAGTTGAAGGAGTTGCTCCAATCCTTCGATCTATCCCAAAAGTTGCATGACCGGACAAAGCGAAGCCTGCACCAGTGTGACATTGCTCATGCGAAGATCACGAATCATTTCTTTCTGGGCATCCATCATGTATGTTTTTTGGATAGTTGAATTGGAAATATGGTAAGAGAGATGATCATGGAGTGTAGGTATTTATATACAGAAAGACGTTATGCTGTATATTTTTTGGATAGTTGAATTGGAAATATGGTAAGAGAGATGATCATGGAGTGTAGGTATTTATATACAGAAAGACGTTATGTCGGTTGCACCTGATTGTACAACTTAATAAAGCATATAACAAATTAACTGTCTCAAAGGATAAGTTACGACGTTTTGGTTGCACCTAATATAATTACGTCCCAAAAAACCGCATTAAAAAAACAATTTCGCACCAAAAAATAAAACCGCATTAATAAATTTATTTGAATTGAAAAACGACTACACGTTGATGACGTTTCCAACATATATGTTTACATGCAATTATTACATCAGCACCCATATATTTTTTACGGCGATTTGGGATAAGGAAATCGCATTAATAAAGCTGATGTCGCATCAATTAAAAGATTCGCATTAACAAAATCTACAACAACGTGCATCTACAACAACGTGCAGGTTTCAACTTGATATGATTACATAGATTAATGCGCCTGATTTTGCAACTCAAAGACCGCATGTCCAATCTGATGGATTAATTCTTTTTTTTTTTTTGGAACGGCAGCCATTTAATAAAATGTATTCAATGCAACCTTTGATCGATGCATACACACATTTAGTAATTCTTTTATATTCGCAGCCAAATGTATTCAACACTATTGTTTATTCACCTTTATATAAAATCCATTAAAAGTAACTGGAAGGCTAGAATATAATTTTCCGTTTTAAGATGAATTAGTGGATCCCACATGTAATTTTTTAATGATTTTTTTAATGGTCAGGAGGATGAAGTAGAAAGATATATTAGGATTGAATATACTTTTCCTTTTTAAAATAACATGATGGTTATGATATGATGCATACTATTTTTGTATGAATGGTTGATAATAGAAATAAATATGTGTGGTGAACACGAGGTTTATATATATATATATATATATATATATATATATATATATATATATATATATATATATATGTGTGTGTGTGTGTGGGGGGGGGGGGGGGGGTAATGGTGATAGTTAGAATATAACACATAGCAAGGAGTGAGTTTGTGCTAATTTGCTTGTGTAGTACCTACTATAACGAGTACATGTAGTAATCTCGGTATTTAGAACTAGTTAACTCTAGGCACGTGTGGTGGTAACTTTAGATCATATATACCGTTAAACGGGAACCTAGTGACCATATGTAAGATGATAATATGGAAACGAAATGGATGCATAATGAGTACCTTGCATCCACATGGTATACGTTACACGATCACATAATGAGTACCTTGTGTACAAGTGTAGTAGGTATATCAGTGGTTGCATGACGAGTATCTTGCAACTATGTGGTGGTGGTCGGCATAGTCGCATAACGAGTACTTTGTAACTATGTGTTAGAACGTATAGTGGATTACATAACAAGTACATTGTAATCACGTTAAACGAGGTTGACCGAATCAAAGATTGTAATCGAGTATTACATGTAGGTGAAAGATATTTGAATGTGTTGATTGTTATAATATATTGCAATGAGTATTGTATGTTATCCTAAGGTTATTCACTAAACTTTATAGTTTACGTGTCTTTGTTGTGGTGTTGGAAGGATTAGAAGTAAAATAGCACCCTACTCATATCGTAGAAGCGACTCTCGAAGATATCCACTTATGGTTCCAAGACACAAGTATACAATGTTGTAAATTTTATAAATACATATTGAAATGTTTTAGGTATACTCAAGGCCGAGTATTGGGGCGTGAATATTGGGAGTTAAATATATAGTTCCACAAACGAACCTAATTTCTGATTATGTTATGCTTTCCAATGACTATCAATAAAGCACAAGGTTTTGTTTGTGTATGCCTAAAGGAACTCGTTTTTTCTTATAACCAACCCCCAGAACAACTGAACATGCAAAAGTTCATACTGGACAACCTTCATTTCATTTACCTAACAATGAAGAACCTAAAAGCATTAGGTATTCCTGGTTCTACCATGGGCTCGGTATCTTATATGTGCCTATCTACCGATACAAACTCATCTTTTATTGTTGATGATACTAAATCACTAAAACATGTATGTAGTTTTCCGATGGACACAATTACAGTTTTGATTTTTGTCGTCTTTCTTTTCCATGTTAACATGGACCGTCTTCTGTACTCTGTCATTGAGAAGATTCGATTAATTGCTTACTAGGGCCGTGCTAGTGATAAAATTGTGAACCGTAACTGTGAGACGGATACCTGACTAGCTCGAACCGAAACCCAACCGGGCCAAAAAACCAAACCGAACCGTGAAAAGGCGATTATCCACAGTTCGATTCACGGATATCCGCTATATATAAAAAATCAAAATCATTAAAACTTCAAAATATGTGTAAGCTAAATTGTAAACATTCCATTTAACACACATTCAAAACTAAAAAATACTTAACAGGAAACAATTTATACATAAGCCTGACAGCACAAAACAAAACATTTTGAATTTATTTGACAACATAAAAAAGTAAAAAACAATCACCAAATCACTAATAAAAATATATATTATATATTATGATATTATTAATAGAATATAATACTGGTTCGCTTCCTATATCATCGGATACCTAAATACCGGAACCGTAAATGAACCGTAGGTACCTGGTTTCAGTTATTTTCAGTTTTGGTTTCTTTCGGTTTCACACTGGTCAGATCGACTCGGTTCTTCGGTTTTCCGGTTTTTTTGCACACCCCTGTTGCTTACGAAAGTGTCATTATTTACACAAGGTGCATGTAATTGACGATTTTTCGTGTCCTCTATTTTTTATCTCGGACTTATACAACGTCTTCTTGTTTAACAAGTCAAAATAGTTATTTACAAGTGGTGTTTGAAATTTACAGTTAGAAGTTACTGGAAAACATATTTCATTACTACGTATTTGCACCTGCAACATATTTCATTACTACGTATTTGCACCTGCAACGGTAGGAAAATAACAAAAAGGACCATTCTTATTGAAGTTTAATGGCTAACATAGATACAAACAAAAGGAAAGTGATATGGACACAACAATTTTTATCCATATACAACAATTCATGCTTTAAGAATCTCGTACACTATGCAAAAAAAATGTTAAGTTGTTATATAAGGAGAAAAATTGTTGTGTCTTCCCCAAACAAGAGGTATTGATGTCAGCTTGACGATGTAAATGAGAGTTATTTTTACACAATATTTTAATCCTTCATTTATTTCTAGATTAATTATAGACCTATCAAGGAAGATTCAGCAGCAGACATACATGGAAGTTTTCTCTAAAGGGGTAGTTGATAAATCCCCAAAAAAGAACAAGTAATATTTAAAAAATATGCAACAAAGAGATGCAGTAAGGAAAAGGGATTCCATGTACATGTATGTGTAACTGAAGGTCATAGACTCATAGTGATGCCCAATCTACTGGTATGTTCATAAGGGATAACAAAGATGAAGAGCATGATAGGGTATGTTTAACTAATCGGATAGGGGTAAAAACGGAAAGAAATATTAATAAAAGTGGACACCATGGATGAAAGTGGGCAAGTCCATGACTATAAAAGGTTGGGTGCCAGAAACAAACATGTAGCAAAATTTTCAAGATCCGATGCATCAAATTTACACAAGGAACAAGAATTCTTAATAAACAATGTGACATCAGTATATATACTGTCACATAAACAGGTGCTTGAGACCAAAATAAACGGAGGTTTGTTATGCATAATTAGAAAACCAAATGAAATAAATTGGTAAACAAAGAAAAAAAATGTTATATCAAGAAATAAACTTTAATCAGATTAAGATTTACCACTAAAAATCAACACATAAACAAATCTTATGTTTTTTGAAATATATGAATATGTTTTCGTTTATCACTTTAAAAATATAGTTTACTAAATAATAGATTAAACTGAAAATACCAAGAAGTCTCAAAAGACAATTAATACAATAAAGATAAAATCTTTGACTAAGTTTAGAAAAATAACAAAACTTGATTGAAGTTAAGTAATAGTTTTCTTTAAATACATTGGTGTTATTAAAGATTATAACAATTAGAAATAAATATCATTCTACTCTATCAAAGAATGGAAGAAAGGCACAAGTCCACCGTCAAATGAAAAGAACCGTCAGAATCTTGAAACATAAAACCGAATTTTATAAACCGGAACATAACTCCTATTTCCTCTCTTCCACAACCAGACAACTCTTCGGGTGATTGTGATTTTCACAAGTCCAAAAGAAATCACAAATACAGCTAGGAGAGAGAGAGAGAGAGAGAGAGAGAACCTCAGGGAATGACACGTAAACATAAACATAAGGATAATAGGTCAAGAAACACATAAAAATCACTAGATTTGACGGAAAACAACGATGAATCATGATTCACCAGGTACAAACGTGAAGAACTACATCGAATTTACAACTACTTTCTAGGCGGGAAAGAGAATCAATTTAATCGAACTCACATATTATCTCATCATGCCCACACATGTCTTTCTGTTTGCAGAACTTGGTGTTTTCTGGTTTTGAATGGTAGATGGAAATATTTCATACAAGCATTTTAGCAAACATTTGGCAGGCAAGATATAAACATACAAAGCACGTATCTCAATAATAAGTACACATGCATAGAGGTAAAACAAATTACAGAAGCAACAAGCAGATGCAAGATTATATCCAGGTGTACATACCTGCGAACGTCTCTTGGGGTGGGTTTTATAATTGGGTGGTCGTTCGATGGTTGGTCCAATAAACAGGCAAAAACAAGAAGAGAGCTTGAAGATAACAGATTTGGCCCCAAATCGTGCGCTCTTTCAAACGCAATCCATTGGTTGTTAATTTTGTAGAACTAGATACAGGTCGCAATAAAGGAGAGTAAAAGGGGTTTGGAGGCTTGGATAGGGTACCAGTGATCTCTCCATGAGAAGTCTGACGGAAAACTTGCTTCGGATTCTTCCATTTTCAGGATCGATTGAAGTCTCGGTGGTACAGTGATAGTGGAACATACGGAGTGGAAGGAAAGGCTTCTTTTTCAGGGAGATGAGGATGGTGATGATGGGTGCGAACAGGGGAACTATGGGTCCTGTAGTTGGGGAGAGAGAGGGTTGAAGTGATTTTGACAGAGGTTTAGGGAGACGTGAGGGTTGTTGAACAGAAAAAGATGTCCAGGTGTCGGAATTATGCATGTGGTGGAAGAAGAGGAAGAAGAGACGTGTTCGGTGCAAGGAGGGAAAAGTGGACGACGTGCAACAAGGAAAAAAACGATATCAGCAACTTTTATTGCTTATCGAACTTGTGAATTCATATTGATTATTGCAGGTCATTGAACATTTTTAAAAGAGAGGTTTTATATTTTTTTTATAAAAAAATTATTTATTTTTTTAATTAGTAGATCAAGATAATCGTTAAAATCAAAAAAAAAATTAAAAAAGAGAATAAATGGATTTTATCTGTCATTATTTAGTAAGTAGAATGATAAGTCATTATTTAGTAGGTAGAATGATAAAGCAGGAGGATGTAGTAGGAAAAAATAGAACTTTTCTTTTTTTAAAAGTCTAATGATGAACAATGTAAAAAAAAAGAGATTGAATGTGAAAAAAACATCAGTAGATCTTTACATTTTCAAGTCATTTTGTATGAAGTACGTTCATATTAATAAAAGGAATATTCAAGTTCTAACATATTAGATCAAACTACACAAATGACAAAGATCGGTGTCCAGTACGATACAGGACAAAGATGAAGAGGATTCATCAACAATTTAGTAATTGCTTATTATAGAATTATTTTATGTTTGAGTTTCACTTTATTCATGTATTTCTTTCGGTATAAATTATCTTCATATAAATAATTATTTTTATTACCTTTTTATACAAAGAAAAATGCTTTTCCTTTCACTACTAGAGAAAGGGGTATTTAGCCACGAAAAATAGCCACGCAAATTTTGCGTGGCTAAATAGCCACGCAATTACAACGCATCTGTTACACAACCTGAGACCCTAAATTTAAACACGCATTTACGACGGAAAATCAACGCATCAAAAATTCGTGGCTATGGCGTGGCTAAATAGCCACGCAACTTCAACGAACAATGTTTGAAAAGGGTCGGTGGTTATTGCGTGGCTAAATAGCCACGCATCTTCCACGCACTATCTGGTTGTGTGGTAAATGCGTGGCTAATTAGCCACGCAATAGCCACAAAGATTTTTGTATTTTTCGTTTTTGGAAGACTAAACATTATTTTTTTGGGTTCATTTTTTGCACATCCTTATTATACTTTATTATCTTTATATTTCTCGATTTATACGTAAATTCGAGTTACACACAAGTGTGTACACTTTCCAAACCCGTTACTCATTTCAAGTTTTATCCTTTTAAGGTGTATAAACGTATGTAGTTTTAATACACCAACACATTGATGGACACACACACACACTCATATACACTCATTCTCATATACACTCATACTCATGCACACTTATGCACACACACACATACGTAAACTCTTTCTATCCCTCTAATCAATACTCATGCTCATACAATGTGCGAGTTTATGTGTATAAGTATGTATGTGTGTGTAAAGTATATGTATACGTGTGTGTGTGTGTATATGTGTGTAAATAATAGTATGAATGTATGTGCATCAATGTGTTAGTGTGTTAAAATTACAAGTGTTTATACACCTTGAAAGGATAACGTTTGAAATGAATAACGGGTTTGGAAGGTGTACACGTTTGTGTGTAAGTCAAATTTACGTATAAATTGGAAAATATAAAGATAATAAAGTATAATAAGGATGTACAAAAATTAAACCCAAAAAAATAATTTTTGGCTATCAAAAAACGAAAAATACAAATAAACTCGTGGCTATTGTGTGGCTAATTAACCACGCATTAACCACGCACTACCTATGTGCGTGTTAAATGCGTGGTTAATTAGACACGCATTATCCACGAAACATAGCCACGCAAATTTTGCGTGTCTAATTAGCCACGCAACTACAACGAAAAATAGCCACGCAAATTTTGCGTGGCTAAATAGCCACGCAATTACAACGCATCTGTTACACAACCTGAGACCCTAAATTTAAACACGCATCTACGACGGAAAATCAACGCATCAAAAATTCGTGGCTATGGCGTGGCTAAATAGCCACGCAACTTCAACGAACAATGTTTGAAAAGGGCCGGTGGTTATTGTGTTGCTAAATAGCCACGCATCTTCCACGCACTATCTGGTTGTGTGGTAAATGCGTGGCTAATTAGCCACGCAATAGCCACAAAGATTTTTGTATTTTTCGTTTTTGGAAGACTAAAAATTATTTTTTTGGGTTCATTTTTTGCACATCCTTATTATACTTTATTATCTTTATATTTCTCGGTTTATACGTAAATTCGAGTTACACACAAGTGTGTACACTTTCCAAACCCGTTACTCATTTCAAGTTTTATCCTTTTAAGGTGTATACACGTATGTAGTTTTAATACACCAACACATTGATGGACACACACACACACACACACATATACACTCATTCTCATATACACTCATACTCATGCACACTTATGCACACACACACATACGTAAACTCTTTCTATCCCTCTAATCAATACTCATGCTCATACAATGTGCGAGTTTATGTGTATAAGTATGTATGTGTGTGTAAAGTATATGTATACGTGTGTGTGTATATGTGTGTAAATAATAGTATGAATGTATGTGCATCAATGTGTTAGTGTGTTAAAATTACAAGTGTTTATACACCTTGAAAGGATAACGTTTGAAATGAATAACGGGTTTGGAAGGTGTACACGTTTGTGTGTAAGTCAAATTTACGTATAAATTGGAAAATATAAAGATAATAAAGTATAATAAGGATGTACAAAAATTAAACCCAAAAAAATAATGTTTGGCTATCAAAAAACGAAAAATACAAATAAACTCGTGGCTATTGTGTGGCTAATTAACCACGCATTAACCACGCACTACCTATGTGCGTGTTAAATGCGTGGTTAATTAGACACGCATTATCCACGAAACATAGCCACGCAAATTTTGCGTGTCTAATTAGCCACGCAACTACAACGAACCCCATTTAAATGAAAAAGAAACGGGTTGTGTGTGGGTATGGCTTTAAGATGTTGTACGTTATGCATTAAGTAAAATACTCTGGTGTGTGGCTATCTCGTGGCTAATTATCCACGCAACAACAACGAACACATTTAAATGAAAAAGGAACGGGTTGCATTCCTTCTCCATCTCGCGTATCTTTCTTCCCCACAAAAACCGAACACGCTCCTGTGAACTCCCCCCGCTGCTCCTGCGACTGCATTCCACCGCCGGTTGGCTCGATTGACCGGCCTATTCCGACCGCCGGACGGAGGTAAGTTTTCCCCTCATCTCCGTTCTTCCCCATGTCTCCGTTCTTCTCCATGAGATCGGCTACTCCCCTATCCTCTCTATCGCTCTCCCCAGATCCTCTCTGTCGCTTCCATATCATCTTCCAGATCCTCTCTATCGCTTCCGACTTAAAGGCCGATTGAGGCAGCTCCGGCTCCGGCTCCGATTCCACTGTCGATTGGATCGGGATGGTAATTGATCCACCGTGTTCGCCTCCACCATCACAGTTGGTTTGTGATCGATCTACCGTGTTCGTCTCCAAATCACATGCCTCCGGTCTCCAAATCACACGCCTCCGGGTCTCCTTCTCCGGTTTTTGATAATCTATTTTCCGAATTTTTAATGTTCTGATATTTGTTTTTGATAATCTATTTTAAAAATCGGTTTCCTGATTATTGGAGAAGATCCGATGATAGGGGTTTAAAGATGTCATCCGACTCCGATTTTGGGTCTCATTTAGAACAGGTTCATAATTAAACCCAAAAAATTACAGGGAAGTTGAGGCTAATGATTGTTTGAAGGTCAGATCTGGCTTTGATGGTTTTGTTTTGAGTTTGGGTTTTTATTTATCAAAATGACTCCAAGAGCAAATTTAGGTTTCGAATTTGAGTTTGCTGTACAAGGATTTGCACTCGGTGGTGGCTTAGAACTTGCAATGGTTTGTAGTTTTTCTGTTCCAAATTGTGGTGGTCCTGCTGCTATTGGGGAGATGTCTTTTGACGAACAGCATTTGAGGATTGAAAATGCTCGGCTACGTGAAGAGGTACAGTAAATTGTATCCTAGAATATTTGCATATGTTCTTTGTACCAATATAGTTGATGTTTCTTATAGTTTTCTGAATTGGTGTTTTCTAAAAGATTGATAGGATATCTGGAATAGGCGCAAAGTATGTTGGCAAGCCAATGTTGAGTTACCCTAATATGTCACGTCATGGACCAACTCGCTCACAGCTTGAACTTGGCGTGGCAAGTTTCAGTCCACACAATGGTATGGTAGGAGATATGTTCGGTGCAAATGACCTTCTTCGGTCAGTTTCAGGCCCAACTGAAGCTGACACGCCAATCATAATCGATCTTGCAGTTGCAGCAATGGAGGAGCTAATCAGAATGTCTCAGGCAGGTGAACCCTTATGGGTTCCAAGCTCGGATAACTCATCCGAGACGTTGAGTGAAGATGAGTACTTGCGGACATTTCCCCGTGGGATTGGTCCAAAACCACTAGGATTAAAATCTGAGGCTTCAAGGGAATCTGCAGTTGTCATCATGAATCATGGTATTCTTGTTGAAATTCTAATGGATGTGGTAAACATTTGAATGAGATATATATTCTTTGAACTTGAATTTTTAATTGATTATGATCTCAATATTAATTTGTATATGCCACAATGGTCTTTCAGAATCAGTGGTCAAATGTGTTTTCTGGCATCGTTTCAAGAGCAATGACCCTGGAAGTGCTATCAACTGGAGTTGCTGGCAATTACAATGGAGCTTTGCAAGTGGTAAAGTTGGGATAATGTTTGGAAGAAGGATGTATTCGGAGAAAATGAAAATAATATAAATGGTTTATTTAATTGGAATAAAAAGTTGTTAGTTTAATAAAATGAAATGATGAAATATGCTATTTTTATTTTAAATGCG
The DNA here is from genome assembly GCA_023525715.1 of Cichorium intybus. Taxonomy (NCBI): domain Eukaryota; kingdom Viridiplantae; phylum Streptophyta; class Magnoliopsida; order Asterales; family Asteraceae; genus Cichorium; species Cichorium intybus. The sequence goes on along the minus strand of CM042014.1, from coordinate 90,203,867 downwards.
ATTTCTTCTATTGTTTCGTTTTTTATTTTATTACAATCTTATTTGGGTATTAATAAGATTTTATCATATTTATTTTTTTATTTTTGTAAATATAAAATCATTATTACAGTTAAATAATTCATTTCACATCATAATTAAAAATATTTTTTTGTATTTTTTTTAATAAAAAAAATTATTGCGTGGCTATTGCGTGGTTAAAAGTCAAACACAGTCAACAAAATGTGTGTGGTAATTGCGTGGTAAATAATTTCGTGGCTATTGCGTGGTTAATAATTTCGTGGCTATTGCGTGGTAAATAATTTCGTGGCTATTGCGTGGTAAATAATTTCGTGGGTATTGCGTGGTTAATAATTTCGTGGCTATTGCGTGGTTAATAATTTGCGTGGCTAAAAATGCGTGGCAATGGTGTGGTTAATGCGCGTGGCTATTGAGTGGTTAAAAGGCGTGGTTAATGCGTGGTAAGGTGTGCGTTGTTGTTGCGTGGTAAATTTGCGTGGCTAAAGCGTGGCTACAATTTAGACACAAAGGGTTCTTCCACAGGTCAGTTTTCGTGGCTATTGTGTGTCTATTCGGCTTTTCCCACACAACAGCCACGCAAATGTGCGTGGCTAACCCCCCAGTTTTCTAGTAGTGTTTCCCTTATTTCTATTTTTCTTTAAATTGTAACTATATGTGTACACTCCAAAATAATTTCATTTTAAACACTTCAACATAGAAAAGGTGTGTTCATATTAGTAACATCAATATTCGAGTTCTAACTTATGATATCAAAAGTATACAAATGATAATGGTGGGTGTCTAGTGCGGATCCAGTACAAAGATGTGCGGATCCAGTACAAAGATGAAGAGGATCATCAACAGTTTATTTGATTTTTTTTGAGTTTATAAATTGTTAATCGAACCATTTGTCTTTGCCATGAATCCGCACTAGATTCCCGTCTTTGTCATTTGTATACTTTTGACATAATATGTTATAACTAGGATATTGCTTTTACTAATATGAACCTACATCATAGAAACAGTGGCAAAAAGATAACATCGAGAATCAGAAACAAAAAATACATAAAAAAATATTGGAAAGTGACTTGGGAGGGTAATGATCTATTGATTTTGTTTACATTTAGTCTCTTTTCTTTTTTGTACACCGTTGACCATCGAACTTGTCAAAAGTGTTCACATTCTTACGTTACGACATGCAATAAGCGGTCTTAATTGTAACAACTTGATTGTATTAAGATGAAAATGTTAAACTTGGTTGAATGCATAGTTTTAATATTAAGTTCTTAACTGCTTAATGGAATTGGGCCAAAAAACCAATTTGTGTGAAATAAGGAAATATGTGAATTAAAACTTTGTATTAAGTTCTTTATGTAAAGTATATGAGGTCAGATTGATTGTTAATTGAAAAGTAATTATGTAATGCACTTTTGTTAAGTGAATATCTCAAGATAGGATTAGAATTATAAAAATATTCACATCATGAAAAATGTACACCTTGAATAGTAGAAAACACAGGAAGAATAATGGATGCATTTAGAGCTAAGGTGAGAAAGATATGAAGTGGTGAAGTTTGGTAAAATCAACCAAAACTTGAGAAGATGCCAAGTTCACGATTGAATAGCAAAAGATACATGAAGATTCGAGGAAACTTCAGTAAAAGTAAGTTGTAGTTTATGTTTTAAGCTTTATATGCATATAAGGTTTGTGAAAATTGGAATTCATATGAGGAAATTATGGATGTTTCAGTTGAGGAGAAATCAGGTGGTGCTAAGTCGGAAAACTTTTCTAAGTCTACGCTGAATACCTACGCGGGTTTGATAACGCCTAGTAATGTTAAACATTATAGTTGTTATTGAGTTGGGTTTTGGTTAGTTTATCTTTCTTAATTGACTAATATCACTTACTTTTATGCCAAAGTGCTTGGAAATGCTTTTAGTGTAAATACAGGGTTTTTATGCAAATTGGAAGAACTTACGGAGCAAAACGAACAAAGGAAGTGGAGCAGGAAGGATTAGCGACGCTAATCCTCATGATTAACGCCGCTAATGTGGTGAAATGTGATATTCTCCATTTCAAAATTCAAATCGCGCATATCGAGGCCTAGATCAGAGATTAGTGATGCTAACTTTCAGGTAAGCGACGCTAATGCTCATATAAGTCAAAAGTCAGCGTTTTTCAAATTCAAACTCCGAGAAAACAGGATCTGGATGGGCCCGCGCCGCGGGAAAGGCTTGTCCGCGCCTCGGGAACACTAAAATCCACCACTATAAATACCGGACCCCCGTACGACTTTAGAGGCATCCTTGGGCATCAAGAAGGGATCCGGGAGTCTAATTTCGTGGTTTTTCTCAACTACATTCGTTAGTTTGGTTAGTTATTTGGTTTTTCTATTGTTTTATCACCTCGGTATCGAGGTATTCCGAAATTGGGATTTCCGTCGATTACTCGATGTTATAGTTTAGATTATTTTCGTACATCTGGATAGTTAGAGTTTTGATGTTTGTTTGATTATGAGTTTGAACGTTTCTTGGTTTGATTTAAGTTTATAAAAGTAAGCATTTGGTTTAGCGTTTCTCGATCCACAATCAAATCTAAGTTTATTATTTCGTTTTATTTGATTTTTGGTTTGTTCCCACGTGTTCTTGATCCGCCGTCTATAGAGTGACACTATAGATCGGTTTATCGGCACAAAGCGTCAACCACGGACTCCATGGTTCGACCCTTACTTGCCGCTAGCTAGTGAGCCTTAAGGTATAAATTTAGTATTTTTGACCGCATCAACGACTGCGAAGCCATGAGGGTTGCATGGGGCAATGCATATCATTTGAACGGGTCGCTTAAATTGCATTTTAGAAATAAACCTCCTATTAAGCCACATGGGTCACATGGATGATGTATATACTTTGTGTCGGTCGCGTAAAATGTAATGAAGAACTTGACCTTCTGTTAAGATGCACGAGTGGCATGAGGTTTGTGAAGGAATGATGTTGATCCCCTGGATTGCCATGTTGGGTGTGTTGGATTAGGTGTCTAAGCCATGACTTTATAATTGTATTTATCTTGTTAATTGAAGCAAAGTCCATTTGGGTTGCCATCATAGCTGGAGGATAGATGTAGAGTCAAATAGAGAGAGAGAGAGGTTGATTTATTAAGTGTTTAATAAATCAATAGAAATTAAATAAATAGTTTATTAATATATTTAAATGTTAATATATTAATTCGAAACTATAATAATTAATTAGAAATTAATCTGGAATTAATTGGATTTAATTCAGTGATTAAATAAATTAATTATAAGTGCAGGGACTGGTTTGTATTTATTCAATAGTTGAATAACTGATAAACCAGGAGCCAGGGACCAGAGTTGGCGCCACTTAGGGAGCTTCCCTAGAGGTTGGCGAAACCCTAATTAGGGTTTAATGGATCTGGTCCAAATGGGCAACAGGCTTGTCCATTAAGGGGGCACATCTAGTGTTTCACTGGAGGCTATAAAAGGAACCCCCTGGGCACCCCAAAACCTGCGCCACTTTATAGACTCTCCAGAGACTCTGCTGATTTCTCTCCTCCTTGCTTGGGTGTGACTTTCATTTGAGGCAGGATCTCTTTGCTGCTAGCCTCAAGAACAAGATCAAAAGGTTGGTAATTATTGGTTTGATCTTTAGAAATTATTATTGGCCTTAGGTTTTTGTTATTATATCTTCATAGAAGAAAACATATATCTTTCTATGGTTGCATGTGAACTTAGGAATTTGTTTGTTCATTGATTGCTAGAAAACCTGAATGAGTTCAGGATTAGCCAAGTGAAAGAACCTTAGTCATCACTAGGCTTAGAGCAGAAATCAGATTTCTGTTTCAACACTGACATAATCTTCTCTTGATCAGTAGTATTGATCACCATCATAAGTAGTTATGATTGGGGTGACATACCGAATAGTGGTGAAACACTATAGTTGGTACGGATTTACAATCCGACTACTTGGAACCATTGGTGAGCATGGTTACTGCCAATTAAGAGAACCTTGGGACGAGATACAGTCTATGTGGGATTTTGATTGTTTTTTTACACCTGGTCTAAAAACCAGTGGGAGTAATTGAATCATCAAAAGAAATCAACATGGATAGAAACGTACCTTCAGAACATCTGGTTGAGTGAGACGATACTCAGAGTCAAGTAATTGGCTCCGAGAGAAGCACTCTCAATAGAAGATGAAATCCGAAAGGATACTGCATATTGTAAGTCGTTAGTGGAGCGCGTGTAGATCACCGGCACACTAATAGGGACTCACAAAGATTATGCCAGTATAAAGGTACATGGGCCCGGGATTTCCCCGTGGGCATCTCGTAAGAAAGGATATTCAGATTCTCGAAATATGCCAAAGGATTGGATCTTGAGAATGGGCTGAAAGATTTCCATTAAGATGTCAGAAAGTTTAGATTCTCAAAATGTGCCAAAAGTTCTGGATTTTGAGAATAGTCCATAACCATGTCAAAGCCAGTGGGAGTGTTGCTGTTATCTCCATATGTAAGTTACATACAGTTTCTAGGAAACGTCTCTTTTCATTAAAAAGTGTAATGACTTGGTGTTAAGAGACGGATCGCTATGAAAGACTTAATAGAGATACGGCACACTCAGGTGGTTATAAACATCTATGAGATAGATTGAAACTCTACCAAGATGATCTTGATGAGACTCAAGATGCATAGCTAAGGAAAGGAGTTTCCTATCATTGCAATGTGTAATAATCTGGCATGAGAGATATAAAGAAGGTGCAACATACTCATATAATCCATAGACATCTATCAGATAGATGTTATCATCAGTATAGACCTAGCCACAGGAAACATGATCCTAGATGCATGAGATAAGATTCCAAAAGTGTTTGGAATTAGATTAGATCGGATTCCACGAGTTTCTTGGATCCATCAGAAGTGTCATAAACATGTCCTGATGACTTAATCCTTAGAGCATGGTGAGTCAGATTCAGGATATGACATGGCTGGGAATACTTAATGGATTCAGTACATAGGTGAGAAATCATTGAAAAATGATCGGGGTGAATGTTAATAGTAATTTGAAAAGAGTTTAAAATAAGTAAAAGGACTTAATGGTTAAAGAGTTTCATTGGCATTCTGATGGAGCGCGTGTGGGTCACCGGCACATCGAGACACCTCGAAATAGTCTTAGGGTGCAGTCATGTAGACTCAAGATCCCAAGAACCATGGAAAGTCACAGTACACAGAATGGAGAGGTAAGTAAGAATGGCCGTATATGACTAAATTGAGATATCATCGGATGAATGTCCGATTGGATAAAGTGTATCAATGTATGACATTTGGATACATAGAAAGAGTGAAAGGTCATATAGACATAGATACATAACATGAATTAAAAGTTTAAAATGGAATCTAGAAACCGATAATAGTTTTATGAAAAATCCGACTTGGTGATTACCTCGTAGAGACTTGGTAATTAGGAAAGAGTAGCTACCAGTCAAATTTTAAGTTTCGTTTTTGCATGTTTTACTTCCCGAATAATTTGATTATTCAAAAGGTCCACAGTCACCTCATACTTTTAGGAAGTAAGTATGAACGAAGGCTGTCATGAATTGGTTTGTAGATTGTCTAAGGAGTTAGACATTGTAGTAAGACTGCTACAACGTTCACGAATACTTAAAAATAGAGATTTGAGTATTGGATAACCCGCGCTCAATAGATTGTTTCATGGATTACATCACGAGCAATGTTGAGACGATAATATCTTATGATCTTGAAGCAGAGACATATGAGTTGAAATTTGCGAGTCGGTTGTGCATTGATAATGCGTAAATGCATCGGTAACTCGATGTTATAAAACGTATTGTCATGTGCGATTTTGATAAGTAAAAGACACAAGCATATGAGTCGAAGCTTATTCGTTCTTTGACCCTGATGGGAAACAGATATCTATAGGCCTCTCGATGATTTTGAAGTTGACTAAAGTGCTGGCCAGCCGGGACCAAATTGATGTATTCAATTAGAAGTCTTAAAGTCATAAGCAGAATCGGAGATCGGGAAACAGAGTATCGGACAGAGATTGATCTCAATCCATGTCTCGTGTCTGAAAATATCTTGTTGAACGAAGGATCATATGATCACTTATCTATGGACAGAACTGACTAGGTCAGAGTTCGGCAGCAGTTTCTAGGAAGCTGCAGGTTGTTTATTAATCAGAAGATAAATTAAATTCATAGACTTATCCAAGTGGGAGACTATTGGATTAGGTGTCTAAGCCATGACTTTATAATTGTATTTATCTTGTTAATTGAAGCAAAGTCCATTTGGGTTGCCCTCATAGCTGGAGGATAGATGTAGAGTCAAATAGAGAGAGAGAGAGAGAGAGAGAGGTTGATTTATTAAGTGTTTAATAAATCAATAGAAATTAAATAAATAGTTTATTAATATATTTAAATGTTAATATATTAATTAGAAACTATTATAATTAATTAGAAATTAATATAGAATTAATTAGATTTAATTCAGTGATTAAATAAATTAATTATAAGTGCAGGGACTGGTTTGTATTTATTCAATAGTTCAATAACTGATAAACCAGGAGCCAGGGACCAGAGTTGGCGCCACCTAGGGAGCTTCCCTAGAGGTTGGCGAAACCTTAATTAGGGTTTAAGGGATCTGGTCCAAATGGGCAACAAGCTTGTCCATTAAGGGGGCACCTCTAAGGTTTCACTGGAGGCTATAAAAGGAATCCCCTGGGCACCCCAAAACATGCGCCACTTTCTAGACTCTCCAGAGACTCTGCTGATTTCTCTCCTCCTTGCTTGGGTGTGACTTTCATTTGAGGCAGGATCTCTTTGTTGCTAGCTTCAAGAACAAGATCAAAAGGTTGGTAATTCTTGGTTTGATCTTTAGAAATTATTATTGGCCTTAGGTTTTTTGTTATTATATCTTCATAGAAGAAAACATAGATCTTTTTAGGGTTGCATGTGAACTTAGGAATTTGTTTGATCATTGATTGCTAGAAAACCCTTCAGGGTGTTCCCTGGGCACGTGTAGGCGTGTGAACAGCTGAAATTCCACCCTCTTTTGCCAACTGACTCACATTTGGAACCTCTTTATTTGACATATGGACTCCATTTCATAGTGGCATTAAAGAATACAGAAATTTAGCCAAAGTGTGTCATTTTTCAGCAAAAATTCTCTTTTTCTTCTCCAAATACTCTCCCAAGAACACTAGGTGTGTTCTTCGTGCTTTAGTGTTTGTTTCTTCAATAAAGCTTCAAATTCAAGCAATTGAAGGGGGCTTTTGGTGCAAGTCAATCCTTATAAGGTAAGAAACATTTCCCAACAATTTTTTTGAGTTAATTCTTGAAGAATTTATCATAGGATGAACCATAATTTTTTGGGAAAGTTGGGATTTCATGAAATTAATGATGGATTATGTTTGCAAGTAGTTAGTTGGTGCTTAATTAACTAAAGTTTTGTTTTTAACATCATCAAATCTTCAAGTTGAGTAAATTCATATGAATGGGAATTTGCATTAATGGAATTGAACAAAAATTATGGATGAATTGCGTTGGAAATATGTTATTTGTGTTATGTTATTAAGTAAATGACATTGAGATGATTATTTGGTCAAAAACCACCAAAGTGAATTTCTTGATTATCTATTTGGGAGGAGATAAATGTTATGATGGATTCATTGGGAGAAATTGAAGTAGGAGTATGTTGATATTATTGTGTATGGTCTTATTAGTGATGAAATTGATATAGTCTTTAAGTACTAATGGTAGTAACTAGTTATACATAGTTATAACTAGAGTATCTCAATGGATTAAGTGGATATGGGGATTCCTCATGGATGAATGGTTTGTGCTATAGAAATCGATATATACATATTGTATGTGATTTTAATAGGTGTTGACAAAAGTGGTGAACAAGATAAAGGCAAAGGTGTTCTAGGAGTGGAATAACCTCCTTCTTTATCAAGGTGAGTACATGAGGATATTTTTGGGTACATAGCCAATATGAGTATTTAAAATGTTATATGATGATTATAAAGTATGTTTGATATTCAATGCTTAAAAACTATGATTTTTGATGTTGAACGAAATGTTGACTTTTGAAGAAAGATGAAATAAATGATTATCAATGTGATTTTTGAAACTCTTTTGATGGATCAAGTTCATTTCAAAGTTGTCAATGTTAAGTCTCATGTACCAAAGTTATGTTTTATGGATCATGTATCCTTTTGGATTGAATTGTTGAATTATATATGATGATGAATGCATTCGTAATGGAAGCCCGGACCTGATGACATAGACTCTATTAGGGTGGTACCCCCCTCCCCCGATCGCAAAGTAGTAGTCTTTAGTGTTGACCTTATATTAGAGTGAATCTGTTTCATCCGGTCTGGGATTGACATGGTCCTTAGTTGTAATGCCCCATTTCTCGATACATTTATTTTTCGTATTAATTAATTTTTAGCAATAATAATAATAATAATAATAATAATAATAATAATAATAATAATAATAATAATAGTAATAATGATAATAATTCTAGAAAAGCAAAATATTTAGTAAAAGGGGGTGGTGTTAAGTGTCATTTAGTAATACCTCAATTGTTAGATAATATGATTAAGGGTAAATCAAAAATATGAGACCATAGTTGAGGGATCTAACTTGTCAATGGTTGGTGGTTGCATGTAGCGTTCCTTATTTTCCTGTTTTGCGGCGGATGTGAAGGATGGACCTTCGGTTGTGTCATGGGATAAGGGAAAAACCCTTTTGAACTATCACGTTTAATGCTAGATGAAATAAGATCTTGATCCATTCCAACCCTAGTAGTCGTGTTCTTTTCTTCGTTCTCGTTTTTCTTCTCTCTCGTTTCCTCTTGCTACGGCTATCGTGAGTTGGTGAGGGAAAGAAGGTGCATGTGTGTGTTAATGAAGTATGTGAGCAAGAGACCAAGCAAGTAGAGCCATGGGTTTTTATTTTTGAGTTAAGTTTTTGGGTTCTTATTCCTTCTTGTTTAGTCATGGTACACCACCACTACAACCCCACCGTGGGATGGTGTGTGTGTGTGTGTGTGTATGTGTCTGTGTGTATCTAGTGGCTGGAGTTGCATGTGGTCCTTGGAGTTATTTAAAAAGTCTCGACCCATGTATGTGACTTTTGGTCCCGTATGGCTCAAGGATTGATGGTGCTAGTCGATTACCATACATTACACACCAATGTCTGTGTTGGTGTGTGTGTGTGTGTATGTGTGTATGAGTAAAGGTTGTGCTTAGCCATCTTACAGTGTTACTTGTGTTTTCTGAATGATGGGTGTCTTTAGAAGTCTCTTCAGACTCTAAAGGGTCTTAATGAAGGTCTTAAGGAGTTTAGGGTTGAAAACCCTAACCCTAGTGCATTGTTTGGACTTTTCTTAAAAATGTCACTATTTTTGGGTCAGATTATAAAATTCATATAAAATCGTGGGTATGTCCATTTGTGTCAAGCCTTATGTCCCTAAAATATTCTGTGTGTCTAGTTTCTTCACTCAAAAGGGTTTGAGCTTATTCAAACCCTAGGTCAGGCGAAATTGGCAATTTTCATTGACTGGTCCAGAATTCTAACAGATTAAGTCATCTGTCTTTGGAAAATCACTAAACATCGTACAAGGATCATTTAAGGGTGAGGTTAGTGGTCTTAGTTCAGGTTGGAAGTCTAGTTTGTCCTTACCAAATTTCAGAACTCAGTTCCTATCCCATTGGGAGCTTGGGGCCGATTCTTTGGGGTCTGGTCCAGCTGATTAACTGAATTGTTGAGTCCACTTGTTGAATTTACTCGGACCTAATGGAGATTGTAAATGGCATGAGGTTAGGACCTGTAGTCTTCATTTGGGTCTAGTCTATGCCACATTTTTCCTAGAATTTATAAAAGAAGCCTACTAGGTTGTAAGTAGCAAGATTTGCAACCTGGTCCGATTTTGGACAGATTTGATACCTGATTTTGGTTAATTCATAGAAAATAGAAAAAAATAGTTAGAGTGAGTGCCTTACATCCTTGGAATCCTGAAAATATGAACTAAGTGACTGTGCAAAAATATCATAGATTGGTTAGGTTTAGGATGGGCTAAAAGGGGTATCATCAAAATCCTTGGTTAGGATTAAAAGCTGAAATATAAGTTTAATAATAAAAGTAATACTTGTAAGATTAAATTAACAATCAATGCTAACAATGAGAATGAACTTTCAATCAGTCGAATGATTTTATTCACTGTAAAAGAATAAGTGCTCCAAGTCTTTTTAACGACGAGCAACTATCAGAGCGTTACAATGAATATTCGACTGTTAAGGAGTACGTACTAAACATCTAGGGTTAAGAATGTTTTTATACTAGGGTCTAATTGGATAAACACATAATCCAACTAGTTACAGATAAGCATAAAACCCTAAACATTATCTACTATAAAAGATAAGTACAAAAAGTCTTCAGATAAGCATGTTGACTTCGCATCAGTAGTCTCCAACTTCGCATCAACCTTTCGCTTCGCATATCAATCTTAGGACAGGAACATATGTACTTCGGATGTCAAATCTCAACACAATCTGAATCCTAACATTCTCCCCTTTTGTGGTAAAGATGTCAGGTATCCGAAGTCTATATCATATGAAATGCTTTTGTCAGTTTCTTCCTTATTGCTATCCACCACTTCAGATGAGCAATCACTTCTTTCTTCGCTTCTTCTGAATTCTCATTGTTCACTTCAACTCTTGTTATCATTCCTTCAATGAACGTTGTTGGCAATTTCTCCTTTTCGTCCATATCAAAGAACAATTTCTTTAAAGCTCCCTTCTTCGTTAATCTTCCCTTGTAAACTACACCCCATGGACTTTGTAAAATCTTTCCATCACTGTATTTGCTAATTCCAATGAGCTCTTTGTTGGCAGCAGGTACGTTTTCATTGAATAGCTTCGCAATCTCGAAATCATAGTTGGAGATATTTCTGAGATAAGCACCCAAGAATCTTCCTATCAGCTTTTGACCTCGTGTGAGTGCTATTTGCTTGGATATCTTCGTTTGATTTAAGCTGTAGAAGCGTTCCACCAAAACAATGAAGTCATTTGGGTTCATTAATGGAAAATCTGCAATTGTGAACTTGCTTTCAACTTTTTGTTCACCCCTTCGTACATGGTAGGTAAAGTTTTGATACACATCTTCGAAGAGTGTACCCATTTCAATCCGATCTAGTCCAACAATCTTTAAGGAAGACCATACCTCTGTTTGATCAGCAGCCAAATTCGCATGGAATCTTGCTTTTTGCTCTTGAAATTTTCTTTTGTCTTTGGGGTCAAACTCAAGATCAAATATGTTTATGGCGAACAATTTCGTATTGAATGGTACGTCTAATTGCAGTTCCATTGAGTTTTCTGTTTCGTAGTATACGAGGGGCACTCTATCGAACATTTCTATTGCCGGGAAGGAAAGTGTCATTATCGTTTCGAACGTCCAGATTTTATTGACTGGACCCAGGATGGCATTCTTTCCCATTCGATCTCTTGATATTGAATACAAATGCCTTAGCTTTTCATATTCTTCAGACTTCTGTTTCTTCTGTTCTACTTTTGATAGCTCTTTCACTATCTTCTTTCCCTTATCAACCGAAGGACCTGTCTCTAGAGGTACTTGAGAACTTGTAGTTATTGTTGATGAAGCAAAAGGTGCAGAGCTCTGTCCGATTTTGATTCCACTGGTGAATCGTTTGATCAGGCTGGAGGTGGATCCGGTGGTAATCGGAGTTGTTGTAGAGACGGTTGTGTATAATGGAGCTGAGGTGAAGCCAAAAAGTGGCTTTGTTGCTTGTGCTGTTGTGATGGTTGAAGTTTGAGTTAGTGGTGCGAGGGTTGTAATTGTCGTTGTTGGTACGAAGGTGGTAATTGTTGCTGTTGGTACGAAGGTGGTAGTGGTTTGTCTTCTGGTTAGTCGAGAACCTTCTCCCCCTTGTGACGAAGGCACGGAGGACCTCGGAGCACCAGGTAACCGACTGACCAGTGAGAGTAAAGGTGCAATATCCTTTCGGATAGAGTCAGTGGTTTGAGACACCAAGATCTTCATCTGTTGTTGAATGATGTTATTGGCTTCTTTGTAGGCGTGGAACTCATGCACCATCGGTTCGTACTCAGCGATTGTCTTTTTCGCAGCATTGAGATCCATCTGAAGGCTTGTTAATTGAACATCAAACTCCTCAGCGCTTCGTTTGGATAGATTATCAACCGAAGTGGTCAATGCAGCAAGCTTGGCTTGGATTTCAGTGTGTGCAGAATTGAGCTTTGCGAGAGACGACTTTAAGGCTTGCATTGTGCTGATCCTGGAGATGCTGAGTTTTGTCTTCCAACAGCTTTTCAACAGACTTGCATCTTAGGTCTATTTTCTCCAGGACATTTCTAGTCATCTGTTTGACATCGGTTTCGACTAACTTGACCGCTTCATCAATTTTTGTTTGAACTTTCCCAGTGATTGATTCCTCAAAGGAGGTTAGAGAAGTCACCAGATCCTCAGTGGTAACCGTCGATGCTTTGTCCGAAGAGTAGGTGGTCTGGGCTTGGATCAGAATGTTGAGTTTCGCATTGAGTTGACGAAACTATTTCATGGAGACTAGGCTGGTGTCTGGTTCATCATCATCTTCATCTTGGATATTGATTGGGGCCGTTTCGAAGTAATCTTCCTCTAGTTTATCACTTTCATGGGAGGAACGTGAGTCGGCAAGATCATCCATGAAAAATGAATGTAATGGAGGAGGGATCGCGGTTGTTCTTGTGAAGATGGATGTTGTTTTCGTTGGCGGTGAAATTGGTGTATCTTTGCCGAACTGATCATCCGATGTGAGATATGCGTCCACATTAGATGTGTTCACAGAGGTCTCAACATGACTTGTCTCCACATTAGATGTCTCAATAGAGGTCATATGTGTAGTCACCATCGAATTTTCAGTTGTAGTAAAAAGTGGAGTTTCAGGCGGTACCGTAGTAGTTGTCGTTCAGCTTAGGGATGGTGGTGTGATGGTATCAGCCGGATTCGTGTTGTCTTCCTCTTCCTCTTCTTCTTCATCTTTGGATCGAGGAGTGGATGGTCTGGAAGTCTGTGTTTGTTTCTTCTTTGGTGGTTTAACTTCCTGAGTCTTCTTCCTGGTTCTTGTCTTCTTGGCTGGGACTTCGGATGGTTCAGCTTGTCCCTTGCGTTTGCCACCCTTGGCCTTAGGAAGTTCGGATTCTGTGACCCTTGTGAAGACTCGGAGGGATGCAGGTGTGGTGATTGTCTTGCGATAGTCGATCAAGGTTTGATTATCATCAGGAACCTTGCACAACATCGCCTCTGGAATTTGGGCGATGAATGTAAGACCCGTATCCTGATTATAACATATACTTAAAATAAGAGTGTTAGGAATTATATGATCATTGGTAGTTATAAAGCTAAGAAAAACTTTAGTTACAATTTCATATGAAAATCAGCATTTTGTGTCGTTTTTAGAAAAATCATAATTAATTCTAGAAAAATCGTTTGGACCTCAAACCAGTGCACAAAGTTTACAAATTGAGTCTAGTACAATTACCAAAAATAATAGTAAGCTTGAAAATGACATTATCTATGGTAAAAAATGCAATCTTTACTGATTAGTTCGGAATTGACAGATTAGATAGTCTGTTTTCAAAAATTCATAATAAATCATAGAAAAATCGTATAAATACGTAAAATACATACCTGGAAAGGTATTGAGATAAATTTCTGGAATATCAAATAAAAACGTGAATTTAATGGGTTTAAGATCGGCTAAACCAGTCTTGAACAGACTGATTCTAGAAGGCCTTTAATTTCAACAAAAATCTTTTGTCAAAAGTGTCATGCCATTTTTTATTCAAAAATTCAAGTATAAATACCCCCCAAAACATCTCATAAACCACACCAACAAATCTCAATACAATATATAGAGGTTTCTAAGCACTAGAGTGTAAGAAGTGAGCGGAAGGAAGCTCAAAAGTCTAGCGAAGAAGTTATAGGTTCCGACGACTGGTCATAAGGTAACTACAAACTTTTCTATAGCTTAATTAGGTATTGTAAAATAGTTTTTGTGTTAAGAAGTAGAATATTTAATAAGTATAACATATGTTATACTATACTCATTTCTAACAATAGTAAACAAAAACCTTAAAATGTCGTTATTATAACAACTCGTAATTCCGAAAATAATACCGATTGATTTACTTACGAGGACGGTGACTAGGCCGATTACTTGGGATCTGGTTGTTGGATTTTCCGAAAGGCTAAAATGTTAAAAGGATCCTGCCACCCCATCTAATCTTCTACCTGGCCGTTCTTTACTTGATAAATCATGGAGTATCATATTGGAATTATTGAAGGGTTTAATGATACGACTATAATATAGTTAAGGATTAAGAAATGATAGATTTCTTATTATGTTAACAGTTAAAGTTGAAGGAAATACAAAGCCGAGAAAGATAAACGATATAGTCAACTATAATCAAGTGAGTCTTCTCACTATACTATAGGTGATATTGCATGCGTAGGAAGGAAGATATGTTAGACTAAGGTGATCTTACCTGTTATGATAATTGTATGAATTATTGCTATAATAATGATTGTTTGTGGACGGAACGGGATAGCCCGCGAGCCAATAGGCGGAACAGGAATAGCCTGCGAGTCATTAGACAGAACGGGATAGCCCGCGAGCCAATAGGCGGAACGGGAATAGCCTGGGAGTCATTAGACGGAACGGGAGAAGCCTGCGAGCGATAAGACAGAACGGGAATTGCCCGTGAGTCTTCTGCAGAACAGGGATAGCCCGCGAGTCTCACAGACATATGAATGGTTACGATGTGTTGTATGTTATGTGATGGATCGTATGGTATTTTGAGAAACTCACTAAGCTTCGTGCTTACCCTTTCCCTATATAAACTATTGTTTCAGGTACATCAGGTACCATGGATGGCAAGCCGTGACGTGTATACACTGTGCTTCTTCATTGGAGGACTGTTTTTGAATTAATATTCCGCTATATTGAGATTTCGTTAACTTCTGTTAATCCTGGGGTGTTTTCATTAAACTTATAAGTTATGAAATTTTATGAAAATTAATTAAGTGGCTTTTCTTATATTGAAGTTTTCGTTTAAAAATTTTTAAATTTACCCTAAAATTTTGGGATGTTACAAGTTGGTATCAGAGCACAGCTTGAGAGAATCAGGCTCACTTAGTGAGTTCTGGACTCAAGTTGAGGCTTAAGAGTTTTCTTAAAACATTTTTACGAAATAAAGATGTTTTATGAAGGGTGAACTGAAGACACAGTGTGTACCGCCAGCCGACGCCAGTATGAGAAAAGGGTTAAGTATTTAATATTGTGGATGTTTATATATATATATATATATATATATATATATATATATATATATATATATATATATATATATATATATATATATATATATATATATATATATATATATATATATATATATATATATATATATATGGTATATGTTTGCTGAAATGCCTGGTAGAGATCACACATTGTTGTATTATTATCTGCTATTTGCTAATAGAACTGTATGCTAGTGCCGATAGGTTGCTTAGAGATTTCCACTAAGTTGTATACAATATGGACTGAATAGTCATAGAATGTGTGAGTTGACCTTATTGCATGTTCCTTGTTTGGTTGTTGCTTTAGGGAATATTCTCTTATTTGAAAGACTGTTTAGTTCGATATTGTATACAACTAAGTTCGCGAAACAATTTGTCATCACTGGAGGAAGTTCCGTCTTAGTTAGAATAGCAGGGTGGGGGTGGGATTCCAAGTATTCCTAGAAGGGTTGACATATGCCTTGTAAGGACATATGTGTTAAAATTATCGGTGAGAAGCGAATTGGATATTTCGAGACGGGTCTTGGAACAAACATGGATAGGTGTGGAAGGTAGTAGTAGAGCTCCTACTATCGAAAGCACAGGATCTGCGTTTGAGTCAGGAGTTCGTCACGAAGGATCCAAGGAGCTGAGTATGTGAGTGTCTAGCATAGTTGACTTAAATGCTAGTGTAATGTGGTAAACCTTTACCCATTCGATTGTTGAATGTTGATTGTGAGGTTCAGTAGGAACAATTATGATGTAATCATACCAGTTTGGTTGGACCGATCATGCTTAAATTGATTACTGAGCTTAAAGACTGTTGAAAGGGAGAATGTCAAAGTGCTATTATGGTAGCTATTTTTCATGCAACTAATGGGCGCACAAGTCAGACAGGGACTAGAGGATGCAAGGGTGAGTTTTCCAACTCACGGTCAAAGAGGTGAAAGCGGCGCCTGAGATGATAGCGGGTATTTTTGAGTCGACTCTGTACATGCCTAGTGCGGTGTAATAGTGGGGCTACCTACCCTTGTATTGATCTTGCTTGAGTGATGGATCAGGTGGTGTGGGTTGAGAGTCTGGATCACTCGCTCGTGATTGAGGTAACTGACGATAGAGGTGTTGACTATGGTCGCAAGCGGATGAGTAACATATGGTGGTTGATGTAAACATCTTTACATTATCGAAACATGTTTATTGAAATGGTGTTTGCCCCTGATGCAAGTTGTTGGCTGAGCAGAGTGGGCTTGGTTTTTGTTCGAGAGTAAGGGCTTGTAAAAAAAAATTATAAATCGAATAAACAGACTTGGACTTTCGTCCAAGTGGGGGATGAATACGAAATTAAGGGAACAACATGAATATTATATTGAATCGATGAAATTATTAAAATTATAGTAACACGTCAATATATTTAATTCATTACTACAACTTTATATTAATACATTAAGAAAAGTTTACAGAACTACTAACCTAAACCGGAGAATCTGAAAGAAGTGAGAAAAGATCTTCTACACTCCAATCTTTGTCATCATTAGGTTGACTTGTACCTTCTTGAGGATTTGGAAGTGGTATGCTTTCAGCTATTGGAGGAGGAGCTCCAAGGTATAGGGTCTCGATAGGGTTGGAACCTGTAACCCCATGATTAGGGGCTAAATATTGACTCATATGGGGCGTGTGTAAGTAGCTATAAGAAGGAGGAAACCAGGCTAGGTCATCTATAAAGCCTCAAAAAAATTCTCCTCACTCGAAGACTCGAGTAAACCAGGGTCAATACTACTCATACCAGAATTAGATGGCGGAGATTGCTGCTGTGTATGAGTTCTTGATGAATTTTTCCCCTTTTCCTGAATTTTTCTTTTCCTAAATACAACCTTATGAGCAGCTTGTATTAGCTTCTTTGTGCCGTCTGTTAGACCCAATTGTGACCCTTCAATTATCGCTTCTTTTTCTTTTTTTAGGTTGGGTATTAAATCTCCCGATAATTCTGTTGCCTCAATAAATTCATTACCAAATTCCTGTGGCACAAATAACTTTAGTAATTTCAACCTTATGATATAAAGGAATTAAAAAAATGTAGTTCTATACCTCAGCACGATCAATAAGGGTTTGCAAATTCGTAAGTTGTCGTTGGGGCCAATGATTGATACCTAATTCTCTACAGCGTTTTTTTAATTGTGTCGTTCCAATGTTGAGTTCCTTCGCAGCTTTCTCAATTGGTTCGTTAAAGTGTTCAGCTATTATTTCCCTACTTAATAAATGTCTGAAACCTCTTCCACTGCAACCTGCTATGTTTTCTGAACTAGAAGGTTCAAATCCAATTGTATTGTTATCATTCTGGATCATTTGAACATGATCCTGATTTTTTGACTCAAAGATGGACATTGATTCATCAAAAATTAGTGGCCTCTATCGGTAATAATTGTTGGTTTTCAACTAAAATACCAGGATTTTGAAATCCTTCTAGGTTCCTTTGAATCACCTGAAGGTGATTTTGGTATTGAAAACCAACCCTAAACTCGGGATTCATATCAATATTGATGTTATCAATCGTCTGTAATTGATTGTCATTTTGAATGTCAGCCATAAATCCTTGATTCATGGGGATGATCTCACTGCTCATTGAGGGTACGTCGATGAATGGATTGTACTCAGTTAGACCATCCACAAATGGGTCTACAAATAACACATGTCAAATGATAAAACAAAACAGAATACTTATAAATGGATCATTCAAAAGAATTTAACCTGGTAGAAGGCATGGAGTCTGATCAAGTGCAAAGTCAGATGCAAGCACCGGATCATCTGAGTTAATGTTCAACTCGGGAAAAATTCTCGGCTCATCGTGGAGATGCTCTATTGGTAGTATATCTGGAAGACTGTACCATAATTCAAAATCAAACAAAACATTAGAAAGGTAATCGAAGTATGGATGATAGATGTCTAGAATGTTAGAGTCACCGAACTCTATTAAGAATTCTTGGTTTGAAGTACCCTCTCCTTGCAGAAAACCAGGTCCAGGGTTCGACATATCGCCCATCGAAGATATGTTTTCCATGACTCGGCTTTAAATATGAGTTCGCTTACGAACTAACTAGTGATAAGAGAGGATGAGACTGAAAATGAATGATACTACATACCTGTATATATAGTATCTTGCAGCTGGAACCGAAAGGACACACGGAACTGAAAGGACACCTCACGTTTTAATTACCGAAATTCAAACTAACTACAGTAGATGCCACTTTTCACTACCCCAAGTGACAATTTTTTCAAAATTCCCTGCTCGACTCTGGTGAGAACGAGATAATAAAGAGACTTTTGAAATAAAACAAAATTTTATGTCTCCATATAATGGAAATAGTTTAAAGAGTGTTCAGTACTCCAAAAAAAAATTTACAAAAGATGATGTAAATTTTATATTTCGGTGAAACACAAAAATTTGGAGATTCTACAAAAATAGACTTATTTAGCCAAAAAGTATTTAAAAGAAATGTTGAATTGAGGCAAATGTGTGTTGAAATATGACGAATTCATATAAATACGAAATAGTATTAAAAATTAGGTGTTGCAAGTTAACTAGGTTAACTATGTATATATGAAGATTAGAAAGTACTAAATATGTACTGTGGATAGTAGCCGGTCAAGTCGATGTGCGGGACTGTGAGAAACAGTTAGAGTTTTTTTGTACATCTAGAGTAATTAGAAGAAAAGAAGTATGGAGTGAATGAGAATAATCGGACCTTAAGTATTATTACAGAGGTATGTGAATGTTGAAAGGGAAAAATAATTAAATCTTGTAAAGGTTCGGCAATAAGACGAGGAGGATTTTTGAAGGACACAAAGACTCGATGGGAAATACATAGAGGCGTTCGAGAATGCGGATTTCGGGACGAAATCCAAATAAGTGGGGGAGACTTGTAAGACCCGTATCCTGATTATAACATATACTTAAAATAAGAGTGTTAGGAATTATATGATCATTGGTAGTTATAAAGCTAAGAAAAACTTTAGTTACAATTTCATATGAAAATCAGCATTTTGTGTCGTTTTTAGAAAAATCATAATTAATTCTAGAAAAATCGTTTGGACCTCAAACCAGTGCACAAAGTTTACAAATTGAGTCTAGTACAATTACCAAAAATAATAGTACGATTGAAAATGACATTATCTATGGTAAAAAATGCAATCTTTACTGATTAGTTCGGAATTGACAGATTAGATAGTCTGTTTTCAAAAATTCATAATAAATCATAGAAAAATCGTATAAATACGTAAAATACATACCTGGAAAGGTATTGAGATAAATTTCTGGAATATCAAATAAAAACGTGAATTTAATGGGTTTAAGATCGGCTAAACCAGTCTTGAACAGACTGATTCTAGAAGGCCTTTAATTTCAACAAAAATCTTTTGTCAAAAGTGTCATGCCATTTTTTATTCAAGAATTCAAGTATAAATACCCCCCAAAACATCTCATAAACCACACCAACAAATCTCAATACAATATATAGAGGTTTCTAAGCACTAGAGTGTAAGAAGTGAGCGGAAGGAAGCTCAAAAGTCTAGCGAAGAAGTTATAGGTTCCGACGACTGGTCATAAGGTAACTACAAACTTTTCTATAGCTTAATTAGGTATTGTAAAATAGTTTTTGTGTTAAGAAGTAGAATATTTAATAAGTATAACATATGTTATACTATACTCATTTCTAACAATAGTAAACAAAAACCTTAAAATGTCGTTATTATAACAATTCGTAATTCCGAAAATAATACCGATTGATTTACTTACGAGGACGGTGACTAGGCCGATTACTTGGGATCTGGTTGTTGGATTTTCCGAAAGGCTAAAATGTTGAAAGGATCCTGCCACCCCATCTAATCTTCTACCTGGCCGTTCTTTACTTGATAAATCATGGAGTATCATATTGGAATTATTGAAGGGTTTAATGATACGACTATAATATAGTTAAGGATTAAGAAATGATAGATTTCTTATTATGTTAACAGTTAAAGTTGAAGGAAATACAAAGCCGATAAAGATAAACGATATAGTCAACTATAATCAGGTGACTCTTCTCACTATACTATAGGTGATATTGCATGCGTAGGAAGGAAGATATGTTAGACTAATGTGATCTTACCTGTTATGATAATTGTATGAATTATTGCTATAATAATGATTGTTTGTGGACGGAACGGGATAGCCCGCGAGCCAATAGGCTGAACGGGAATAGCCTGGGAGTCATTAGACGGAACGGGAGAAGCCTGCGAGCGATAAGACAGAACGGGAATTGCCCGTGAGTCTTCAGCGGAACAGGGATAGCCCGCGAGTCTCACAGACATATGAATGGTTACGATGTGTTGTATGTTATGTGATGGATCGTATGGTATTTTGAGGAACTCACTAAGCTTCGTGCTTAACTTTTCCCTATATAAACTATTGTTTCAGGTACATCAGGTACCATGGATGGCAAGGCGTGACGTGTATACACTGTGCTTCTTCATTGGAGGACTGTTTTTGAATTAATATTCCGCTATATTGAGATTTCGTTAACTTCTGTTAATCCTGGGGTGTTTTCATTAAACTTATAAGTTATGAAATTTTATGAAAATTAATTAAGTGGCTTTTCTTATATTGAAGTTTTCGTTTAAAAATTTTTAAATTTACCCTAAAATTTTGGGATGTTACAATGAAGTCCATCCTTTCATCCAAATTTGCACCAGATGGGACTTGGACAGTACTGAAATCATGAACGGGCAGATCCAAAGGGACTGGTACTTTTTCATGGGCATATGCAACTTGGACGATAAGTGCCCAGAAACGTGTTGAAGCGATGTCTGTGGCTCGCTTCGCATGATTCAAGTAGGTTGTGAAGTTTGTCCATAGGATCGAAGCATAATCAACAGGAACATTGTAGTAGATACCATAGTGAAATTGCAGGAAGGTGTAGGCTACAGAATCAAGACCCGAAGTCCTTCCTGAGAGACTTCGTAGAATAACACTGAAAAAGTATACCCAGATTGAAGGAAGTCTGTTTTTCTTGAAGGAACTCATTGATCAAGTTATTAGGGTATGACCCATCTCATTCAGCATGTTCAGGATTTCAGACTGAGAGGCCATCTGAAACCTTCCAGAAATTGGTAGATGAAGGATTTTTGCAAATTGGTCTTTCTTTACAGTAATCGTTTTCTTGTTGTCGTTGGTGGTGAGAATGTCAAAGGATATCGATTGACCATCGGCATTAAGGCGTGCTGTATGGTGTGCCCTGTTGACCCATAGCTTTGGAACCTGAGCAGTTGCTGTCATGGCGTATGAAAGTGGTGAATGTTGAAGACATAGCACCACCATTGACATCGGTAAAGAGTAAGCCTTAGGGTCAAGGTTTGCAATATGGTTTGCAGACATGGGGTTCAGATCAGGGACGGAATCGACATCGCCAGCGGTGAAGGAAATTTCATCGGTGGCCATTTTAGCGATTTTAAGGTGGGAGACTTGGGAGAATTTGGGAGTTTTTTATAGTAGTTGTAGAGATTAAGAAAGCGGAAGGGATGAATGAGGGTATTGTCTGGGTTATATACGGGAATGATGAGTGGAGAGAGAATGAGCATTTAATGCGCGTGTTTGAATGGTCGAATAGGGTGTCGCCACGTCATCCGTAAGTTGAGGAGACATTCCCTTTTTATCGTTGTGACAGCTGCATCACCCCAAGTAACCGTTGTGGTTGATGCTTATTGGTTCCTGCATATCCCAACGTAAAACAAGAATCAAATATATCCCTTAAATCTCGCTGAATCCCAACTGATATTATGACGATCAGTTACCGTAATTAATGAAAATAAAAAGAAAAGAAAAATAAAAACAAAAATAAAAATGTGGTTGATGTTTTGAAATATGATATTGTACGAACCGAAGTCTGCTCATTAGGCATTGTTGTCAACCATCCGAAGTTCTAAGACAAGGATCCATGAAGTTGTGAAATTAAGATTTTTGGTTCGATTCGTAGGATGAGTGCTGATTATCCTAGGCAGTCTGTATGACACATTGATACTCGAACAAGAGTAATGTAAAGTGCAGTCATATGGTTAGTTGTACCCAGTGTGATTATTCTACCATCGCCAGGTTAGTAGCATAGTTGTCTGGTTAAAAGATTCGAAGTATTACGTAGAGTAACCTTAGATGACACATCCCAATATGAAGAGATATTTTTCGGAATTTTGAATTCTTAAAGTCTGATAGGGTTTTTTAAAAATTTATCTCGTTTCACCAGATGGAGTATTTGGACACGCTTTTCGGATGACAAGCCTTTGAAAATTGTGCACTACTCCACCTTTGTCCTGGTGGACCAGTTACTGAGATGTTCATACCTCCAACCTGGTTCTCAACTGTGTCACAGGAGATCCTGATTGTTGCATTAAAGACAGGAGGTACGCCTTGAGTACTTCGTATTGTGCTAATTTTAGTTGTTATCGTATCCGAAGATAGACTTAAGGTAGTGTTGAAGTGCTTGTCTGGCTTTTTCTTTTGATTTTTGTCAACTCTTTTGTGCGTATCGCAAGTATTTCACTTTATGAGTTTTTCATATTCAATTCAGCAAGATGTATCGTAAATGTGTTAATAAATCCCACCAGTTAAATGTATTGTAATTTTCTTGTCTTCGCATCAGGAATTGTCAAATAATTTTATCCACGCAATACCAGAAATATATCCTGAAAAGACTGGGTCTTTCCGATTAGTTATTTGCTGATACGAGGATAGAACCACTGGGTGCAAGTAAGATATGAGGTATACATGAAGGCTTGTACGAAGTATAGATATGTCACAATGTTTTTAACCATAATCAGATCATCCAAAGTGTTACCAATGTTGCAATGAGAGTCCCAAATACCTCTTAGTGCTATGAGGTATGCTCAACAGACTCTAAAAACCCCATTTTGTCCTTTAAATGTGTAGTAGTTATTTTGCAAAATTTGGTTTCGGATGAGAGTGACGTCAAGGATGTTATGAGCAGAAGTCAGTATTTATGTGTCATCAGAAGTGAACCGAAGCGTCGGAAGTGAATAGTGATTATTGTCTGTGTATACGAATGGAACCGAAGTTTCGTATAGGAACAGTTTCACTTCTGATGACAGGGATAGTTAAAAAAAACTTAAGTGTTAAAGGAGAAAAATTATAAAACAAAAAAAAACTTAAAAATCATAAGTAAAGAAAGTAATGTGGGACAAAGTTGGGGGACAGAGGTACTTAGCTGATTATGTATTAGGGACTGCGGATGATTCAAACATGCCTAATCCATGGATGATTCTTGTAAAAGCTTTCTCATCAAGAGCTTTGGTAAAGATGTCTGCCAGCTGATCATTCGTATGAACGAAATAAACTTCGATGTTTCCTTCTTCTACATGACTTTTAATGAAGTGATATCGGAGGGAAATGTGTTTTGTCTTCGAGTGTTGAACCGGATTGTGACAAATTCGTATAGCACTTTGTGAGTCACAAAACAAAGGAATTTTCTTCATGTGAATTGCATAATCACGCAGTTGGCTTTGGATCCAAATCATCTGAGAAGTACATGCAGCTGCAGCTATGTATTCAGCTTCGGCTGTGGAGATGGAGACACAGGTCTGTTTCTTCGATTACCAGCTGATGAGCTTGCCGTCTAGAAACTGACAACCCCCAGAAGTGCTTTTGCGATCGAGGCACATCCTCCTAAATCAGCATCGGAGTAGGCTTGTAGAAAGAAGCCTGAGTTGGCAGGGTACCATAGTCCAAGAGAAGGTGTGCGATGTAAATACCGAAAAATGGTCTTTATGGCTGTTAAGTGGGGTTCTCGAGGATTCGCCTGGTATCTTGCGCAATTGCAGACTAAAAACATGATGTCTGGTCGACTGGCAGTCAAGTAGAGTAGAGACCCAATCATGATTCTATAGACTTTCTGGTCAACAGCAGGTTTGTCAAGCGAAGGGGTGAGGCGTGTACCAGCAGCCATCGGAACCTTCGCATTTGAGCAGTTTTCCATTCCAAATTTCTCTAACAGGCTTCGTGTGTATTTTTATTGGTTTATAAAGATTCCTTCGGAGGTTTACTTGACTTGTAATCCGAGAAAGAAATTTATCTTCCCCATCATACTCATTTGAAATTTACTTTTCATTAAGGTTTCGAATTCTTTTGAAAGAGCAGGGTCTGTTGATCCGAAGATGATATCGTCCACGTAGATTTGCACTAACATGAGATGATTACCTACTTTCTTTCGAAAGAGAGTCGGATCAACAGAACCTTGTTTGAAGTTTGATTGTTTTAGAAACCGAGTTAAAGTTTCGTACCAAGCTCTTGGTGCTTGCTTTAACCCATAGACTGCTTTGTCAAGGATATAACAGTGATTTGGAAATTTGTCATTTACAAAACCAGGTGGTTGTTCCACATATACAGTTTCCTCAAGTTCGCCGTTTAAAAATGCGCATTTGACATCCATTTGAAAAACATCAAAGTTTTTATGAGCTGCAAAGGCTAAAAAGATTCGGACGGACTCGAGTCTGGCAATAAGTGAAAAGGTTTCATCATAATCGATTCCTTCCTGTTGACAATACCCTTTGACGACAAGTCTAGCCTTGTTTCGTACAATGTTACCTTCTGTATCAAGTTTATTTCTAAAAACCCATTTTAGACCAACTACAGAGGAGTTAGCAGGTTTAGGAATAAGGCGCCACACTTTATTTCTTTCAAATTCGGCTAACTCACTCTGCATGGCTTCCACCCAGTCAGAGTGTTGAAAAGCTTCTTTCACATTTTTTGGTTCAATTTTGGAAATAAAAACATTGAACATGCAAAAATCAGAACGTTTATTCAGTTCATGCTGTTTTGCTTTGAGTTGGGATCTAGTAAGTACCTTTTCATCCGGATTGCCAATTACATGTCTCTTCGGATGATCGCGTGTCCATTTTTCAAGAGGAGGATAGGCAGGATCATATTCTGGTAATGGTTCTCCGTGCACCTCTTCAGTGTTAGATGGATAATCCGAAGATGATTGATTGTCTTTAGGTATGTTGCCAGGATTTTGTTGCTCCCCCTCAACCGAAGCGGCCTTGACAGATGACTCCCCCTCAATAGAAGATGTCTTGTCAGTTGACTCCCCCTCAAAATGAGATTCAGGTGATTCTTTGGAGTGACCGAGATTCAGATCTAAAGGAATGGCCTTAGATGAGGTTGGGTCTCCTGAAGGTTCCTTTGGGTTGCTGTTCTCACACTCCCCCTCAACCGAAGGATGCTTGTCGTTGGTAGGCTGTACCTGATCATTGGTAGAAGGAGTTTGTTCGAATGAAGTTGCAGTGGATTGATCATCATTGAGTTTAGTGACTTCAGGTAGGTTGTTGTCAGAAGCAT
Source organism: Cichorium intybus (assembly GCA_023525715.1). Lineage (NCBI taxonomy): Eukaryota > Viridiplantae > Streptophyta > Magnoliopsida > Asterales > Asteraceae > Cichorium > Cichorium intybus. Next base: position 90,178,103 of record CM042014.1, on the reverse strand, counting down.
TAGATTCAGCATGGATTGCACGATCAGGTTCGTCGAATAAGAATGTAAAATCAAGATTGAACGCTTCCAGTGGAGTAATATCGGTTGGTGTTTCTGGAAAGATGGGGGATCGAGGAAATTGGGTATCTGATTTCTTGATATAGTAATCATCAAACGTTAGATTAAACGTTTCTTCAATCTTTCTATTTGATTTGTTTAAAACGTGATAGGCTTTCGCAGAGTGGGAGTAGCCCAGGAAAACCCCATCATTGGATTTAGATTCAAATTTCGTAGTTCCAGGTTTGAGTTTCATGATAAAGCATCGGCATCCGAAAACATGGAAGAATTTTGAAGGGGTTTCTAGCAAACAATGAACACAAATAAATCTTATGGTTCACATGCAACCCTAGAAAGATCTATGTTTTCTTCTATGAAGATAATAAACTAAAACCTAAAGGCCAACAATTATTTCTAAAGTTTAAATCAGAAGATCCAACCTTTGAATCTTGTTCTTGAAGCTAGCAGCAAAAGTATCCTGCCTCAAATGAAAGTCATACCCACAGCAATGGAGAAGACAGTCTAGTAGAGTTTATCTGGTGAAAGTGGCGCAGGTTTTAGGGTGGCCATGTGCCTCCTTTTATAGCCTCCAAGGGTTACAGCTGAAACCCTAAGGAGCCTCCAAGTGGGCAAGCCTGCAAACCAATTGGACCAAGCCTTTTTCTAAACCCTAATTAGGGTTTTGCCATTTTGAGGAACCCTCCGCAATTGGCGCCATTTATGGCCCCTGTCCACTGGCCAGCCTTTTATTCAACTATTGAATAATTACAAAACCAGTCCCTGCACTTTTAATTAATTAATTTAATCACTGAATTAAATCCAATTAATTCTAGATTAAATCTTAATTAATTATTATAGTTTCTAATTAATATATTAACACTTAAATATATTAATAAACCATTTAATTAATTCTATTGATTTATTACACAATTAATAAATCAACCTTTAACTCTACTAAACTCTATCCTGACCTCCAGCTATGAGGGCAACCCAAATGGACTTTGCTTCAATTAACAAGATAAATATAAATATAAAGTCATGGCTTAGACACCTAATCCAACAAATTTAACGTTTGGTTTCCTTTTGTTTATTACTTCGTATGGAGTTATATTGAATCGACGATGAATGAATGATCGATTCTGAGTGAAGCATGCGGTTGCAACTGCTTCAGCCCAGAAGTACATCGGCAGATTCGCATAGTCAAGCATGGTACGAGCGGCTTCGCATAAGGATCTGTTTCTTTGCTCAACTACACCATTTTGCTGGGGGTGTAACGGACAGAAAAGTTATGAGTGATGCCCTTTTCCTTCAGATACAAGTCAATTGTTTGATTTTTGAATTCAGTGCCATTATCACTTCGTATTGCGCGTACTAGTTTCTTGAGATGTAGTTCGATTTGCTTGATGAAGGCTATAAGCTCTGCTAGTGTGTCTAACTTTTGTCGTAGAAAGATTACCCAAGTGAATCGTGAAAAATCATCCATAATAACTAAGATGTATTTCTTTCCTCCAAGTGATTCAACCGAAGATGGACCACATAGGTCAATGTGTAGAAGCTCAAGTGGTTCGGTTATCTTGGAGTCTATGGTTATCGGATGCGCTTGACGTTTCTTCTTACCATGCTCGCATGCAGCACACAAAGTATCATTATCAAATTTCAACGTAGGCATCCCTCTGACTAAATCGAGTGCAACCAGCTTGTTGATATTTTTGAAGTTCAGGTGAGATAAACGTCTGTGCCATAACCAGCTCATATCCGAAGAAGCTTTTGAGAGTAAGCATATTGAAGGGGCTCCTACGATGGGATTCATATCAAGTGGGAATATTTCGCCTTTTCTCCTTGATTTTAGTAGAACCTCCTTGGTCTTTTTCTTTTTGATGATGCTGCCATTTTCATCGAATTTTACTTTCAGTCCTGTACCCACCACGAGTTGAGAAACACTAACCAGATTGTGCTTAAGTCCTTCTACATATGCAACGCGGTTGATAGTAAACTTTCCATTTGTTATTTTCCCATAACCTTTGATTGGACAAGTTTCGTTGTTTCCAAACTTAACATATCCTCCATCTTCCAAGCTTTTGAAGTCCCTTAAGTATTCTATTCTCCCTGTCATGTGTCGTGAGCAGCCACTATCGATATACCATTCTTTGTCGTACTGCTCATCAACCATCACCTGCAATTTAGAGAGAGAGTTCAGGTACCAAACATGGCTTGGGTCCTTGAGGGTAAGTATTCGGATTATAGATCCAAGAGGCGATCATATCATCCTTTTTGGTGCCAGAAGTTGATGCAATATTGGACTCACTAGAGGGTTCATTTATGTAAGTCTTAGTGACTTTTGGGACCCATTTCATAATTTTCTTTGATTTTGCTTTTTAGGACTCAAGGTTGAAAGTGAGTTTGGTTTCACAGGAACCCATTTTAGGTTTGAAAAGGAGAGATTTTCCAGACGAAGTACTATATTGAGTAGATTCGCATAGAAACTCTTCATAAGCAAGTTTGAAATCTTGAATTGTGAGGCTTTTGTCTTTAAACAGATCCATATTCTTGTCAATCCAAACATGAAACGTGTCAACTAAGTTGCTTCCCTTGGTAAAAGTTTTCTTTGTTGCTTTTTCATACTTATTGTTTGAACAAATAGGTTTCGCAGGTTCGAAAACAAATTTCTAAGGTTTTATGGAAGAGTTTTTTACAGTAGATGATTTTTGTTGATTTTGAAATGCTTTCTTTTTGTTTTGGGAATCACGATAGTTTCTCCTTCGTCTATTATCGTAAAATCGTTTGTGTTGTTCAACAGAAGAAGGTTGATTGTTTGTTTGATTTCGATTGACTGAAAAATTTCTATTATTTGTGAAGTTTCGATTATTTGAGAAAGCGTGATTGTTTGAAAATTTTCGCTTATTTGAAAATTTTTGATTATCACGTCGTCCGAAGGTGTTTTTTATCTGATGGATTTCTTGTTTTCGTTTATTGATTTTGAACTCCATTTCAGCATTCAGCGCATTTTCAAGCATTTTATCAGATGAGAAAAAACCTTCGGATGTGACATTTGCATTGTCCTCTTTTATAAGTAAATTAAGTTCGTAACTGTCTTCCAGTGACACACTTTGTTTAATAAAAACATTGTTTTTGAAGTTAGCAACGTTAGGATACGTGCATGCAAGTTCGACAAGCCGTTTGCTCTTGTCATCACTGTACATTGAGTAGCTATCCGAAGTATTCAAATTTTGAAAAGATTTAATTTTATTATCTGAAGATTCCTGTTGGAATTCTGAAGTCCTTATGTTTTCCTTGTTAGTTGCATAAGATTCAGAATTACTTAAAGAACAGACTGTTGAGGTAGATTGCTTTATTAAATCACTGCAGTCTATTTCTTCAATGTCCGAATCAGTGTCATCATCAGAAGTATTAACAATAACATTCTCAGATTCCCTTTTTATTGCTTGAGAAATTGTGGGTAGAGAGTCATCCATTACTTTTAATAGATCATTAGGGCTTAAAAACTTTTCAAATGGCACAACACCATGAGCATAAGTTGGATTTGGTATTTCGACTGAAGAAACTATAGATTCACATTCGTATACATTCGTATGAGAGTGAATCTACATCTTTTAGCTTAAATTCAATGAAAGGTAATAACTTTTTGTGATGATCCAAAGTTATATCCGAAGAGTGATAGATACGTGTTATAAAAGCATATAGTCTTTTCATAGTTTCACAAAAAATATTCCTTTGTTTTAATAATAACTCATTGTTCTTTACATATTGTTCCCTACTTTCCTCTAGTATGTCTATTCTGAGTTGATTCTTCTCTAGCACCCCACGCATTCCTTCAAGCCTTCCCTTGAGCGAAATTACTTCCTCTTTGGCCTGGCACGCATCACTATTTGCTGAAACAAGTAGTTGATTCATATGCAGACAGTCAGAAGTAATTTCGTTAAGGTCATTAATAAAGAGTTCTTTAGGAACATTAAAGTTTTGGAGCAAAAGAGATACCTGTTCTGGGATAGTAAGGCGAGCATTTGATGAGGAGTTTGTTCCTTGTGCCATAAGACAGACACCAGTAATCATAGTTTCCTTTTCTTCATCCGAACACTCATCATCAGACCATATTCCATGTCCAGTGTGAGCAGCAAACATTGCTCCATGAGTTGGTCTTCGAATTTCATCATCATCAGAACCAAAAGACCAGATCTGGTAGGTACCATCACCACTATTTGGAGCTACCAGTGACAAGCTTTGTGTCTTTGCCCGAACCTCCTCCAGTTTCTTCGTATAGTATGCTTCGTCTTTGACTCTATCCTTTTTCTCATTTGCTTTCTTCAGCATGCAATCTTTGGCTAGATGATTCTTCCCATTGCAGTAATTGTAGTCATAACCAGAATCACCCAACAGCTTCTTTTCAGGCTGTGAAATTGTTTCAGGATTAGGTTTAGAGAAGTCTACCGGTTTGGAAGGATTTTTTCCATTATTAGAGTTTAGATTAAAGTTAGTTTTATTCAGTGGTCTTTTCTGAAAGGACTTGTTGTTGTTGGAATACAGTGCCTTCGTATCACTTTCTTCTTCTTGTTCACCTTCATCGTCAGCATCAGTGACTTCATCAGATTCAGTTTTTGAAACGAAAGCAAGTGTCCCAGCATTGGACTGATCACCGGCTTCATCTAGAACATCATACTCGTATGATTTGAGTAGATTATAGAGTTCTTCAAGTGAGTAGGAATTAATCTTCTCATGTGCCCTCACCATCATGGTGATTTGCTTCCATTCCCTTCGGAGACATTGCATGAATCGAAAGTTAGTTTCATGCGAAGTCTTAGAGACTCCATCTTTCTCCAGTTCATAAACAATGTCTGTGAATCTTTCGAACGTCTGATCAATCTTTTCATTGTCCAGTTGTTTAAAATTGCTGAAATCAGCCAGAATATTGTTGACTTTGCTTTTCTTCATGACGTCACTGCCTTCGTATTGCATCTTCAGTCTGTCCCAAATTTCTTTAGCAGACTTGGAACCTCGGATCAGATTGAAAGCAACAGGAGGCAAACCGCTCTTCAGTTCTCGCATACACCGTTTATCGTTCTCGATCTTCCTCTTGTTTGCAGCAATAGTAGCTTCAGTCTCGACAGGAGGAGTAGCAGATTCACCAGATTTATCAAATCTAGTCTGGACATTTACAGCAAAAGGACCATCCCTCAGGGATCTTAGAATATCTTCATCGATGCCTGATAAGTGATCCTCCATTCGATCAGCCCATTGATCGTAGTGTTCAGGAATCAGCATGGGTGCCTTGTTGTTTGAACCAAGCAAGGCGACGTAATTCATCACGGCATTGTTCGCATTGTAGGCCATTGAAAGATGAGATCGTTGCCGGAAAATTATCAAGACTAAAATTTCTCTGAAACACGGAAGAGCAGATCCAAGAACAATTTGAATCTACGAATCAAAGAAAATAGATTTTTAATCTCAATATCAGATCAGCAAACAACCTGCTCTGATACCACTTGTAAGATTAAATTAACAATCAATGCTAACAACGAGAATGAACTTTCAATCAGTCGAATGATTTTATTCACTATAAAAGAATAAGTGCTCCAAGTCTTTTTAACGACGAGCAACTATCAGAGTGTTACAATGAATATTCGACTGTTAAGGAGTATGTACTAAACATCTAGGGTTAAGAGTGTTTTTATACTAGGGTCTAATTGGATAAACACATAATCCAACTAGTTACAGATAAGCATAAAACCCTAAACATTATCTACTATAAAAGATAAGTACAAAAGTCTTCAGATAAGCACGTTGACTTCGCATCAGTAGTCTCCAACTTCGCATCAACCTTTCGCTTCGCATATCAATCTTAGGACAGGAACATATGTACTTCGGATGTCAAATCTCAACACAATCCAAATCCTAACAATACTACAAGTATCTATTTATAGTAAGGTTGAGCTAGTATACTTAGTAGTAACTTTATATACCTTGTAGGAGTATAAGGCGTGTGAATGGAGCTTGGTGGGATCCTTTGATTTGTTGCACGGATTTTTTCAGCTGTTGTTTTGAAGTGAGTGCATCACTATGTTGTATTGACCTTGTACATCCTTTGTTGTAGCTCGTGTGTGCTTATAGGATGAGGATGGGTAGTACTATTCTATGGGGAGGTCTAGTATGTATGTGAGTGTGGTGAGTGGTATAGAGCAAGACTTTCTCGGCAAGATGCACAGAGCAAGACTTGCATGCACGACTCAAGGATGATGAGCAGTTGGCAATATGCACATAGCACGATTTGTATGTACGGTTTGAGGGGATGAGCAAGATGGCACAGATCAAAGTACTGTGTAGGGTAGACTAAGGTTTACCATGATGTTTGTGTTATATCCCTCTGTTAGGGGTAAAGTATGTGTGATTAGTATATTGTGTATGTGTTGAATTCACTATGCTATGTGCTTACCCTTCCCCTTTCAAAACCACTATTTTCAGGCACTTTGGGTACGAAAGATGGCAAGGCTTGACGCATACACACTGATGTTGCTTCTTTTGGATATTTATTTTTGAGTTGAATTTATCTAGTTTGACTTCTGCTGTTGAATTGGTTTGATGTTATATGGTTTTGGTTAAATAGAAGATGTTGAGTTTTGAATGATTAAAGTAATGTGAAGACTATTTAATGAAAATGTTTTCGTAAAATTTTTTAAATTTACTTTAAGAATCTAGGACGTTACATTAGTAGCTAGAGGCTTTCTGATACTTTGGACTCACCCTTAGTAGTTCGGAGGCATTCCGATACTTTAGGTTTTCATCCTCGGTAGTTCGGAGGCTTTCTGATACCTTGGACCTTTACGCGGACATGAATTTGTAGGGAAAGTGTGTCTCACCCTATAGAGGAAGGTATAGCATGGGGGCTCCCGTATTGTTGATATCATGATGATTTGATTTCTGTTTTGGTGTCATTACTTGATCCTAGATTCTTAACATATTTTGTTGAAGATGTGTTGAAGATGATGAAGTTGGTGTTAGAACAAATATTTTATGACTTAAATTGGGGTCTAAAACCCATGTACCTCATGAGACATCAGTCTTACGTATTGCGTTGCTTTAAAATTGCTATATACCTAGGTATCAAGGATTTATGACTTAGAAGACTTTGTGAAGAGTTAGAAGATCTTATGTAGATGAACTTAGTAATATCTTGCTTCTAAACTCTTCTCTTGATTGACTAAAGTTGTAACCCCATATCTTTTGTATTTTGTAAATGTAACTTGTTGTTTTTGTTAAACTTAATTGTGGAACATTTGAAAATGATAATGTAAATGGTTGTTAAAAGTATGGGATGTTACAATTTGGTATCAGATCCATAGTTTAAGCGAATTAGGTTTAAATACCAACCTAGGCTTAAACTATCAAAGTATAATGTTGTTATGCCTTAGTGGACCTATAGGTGTTATAGGTGTGCTTGAACTTATAGGATCATTAGGGGAATGCTTGGACTTTAGTCTAAGGGACACATGATGTAGGAAGATAACATGCTACTGCTTTAGATTATCGCTTTCGCTACTATATGTTGTGTTTATTTTCTAAACAACAATTATACACGTCTTTTATAGTAAATGGTGAGGACTAGAAGCGGTCGAGTACCGCAAAATGATTGGAACAGGGGTAGTTGAACTTCCTCTCAGGGAAGTGGTCCCGCCATCAATGCGATAGATGGGCCAAACCCCCAACCACAACCCGTGACTACGGAAGTTATCCAAAATCTCATTAGTAGCTTACGGAATGAGATGAAAAATGATGTAAACCAAATTATCGACAACTGACTCTGTGAAACTAATAACCAATCGTCCCAAGATGTCTCACGGAGAAAAACCACCGGTGGTTCATCGAAAGGAGAAAGTAGTGTCGGGACCAGATCTAACAAGGGATGCTCCTTCAAGTCGTTTATAGCATGTAAACCCGCTGAATATTTTTGAAGCTTTGAACCAAAGGTAATGATGAGACGGGTTGAGGAAACTGAACAAGTGTTAAAAGTGAGCAAGTTCCATGAAAGTGATAAAGTGTATTATGTTTCCCGTTTATTAACAGATGATGCATTTGTATGGTGGAATACACTTTACGAGAGCTTAGGAAAGAATGTGGTGTACGGGTGGTCGTGGAGTGAATCTCTTGCCTAAGAGGAAAGTTTTGCCCGATTCGAGATCTTGAGAAATTACATGAGGACTTCATCTCTTTGAAAAAGAAGAATTCATCGGTCGATGAGCATACAAAGAAATTTTGCGACATGCTTCTGTTTGTGGGAGAGTCTTATCCCACCGAGCGTTCTCAAATTAATCGTTATGCAAGGGGACTTCCATCGGATTATGAATTGGATATGAAGCAAGCTTCTACTCTTGATGAAGATATTATTGTAGCTCGTAATGTGGAAGATGTAGGTAAACATTGAACCCTTGAAAGGCCCAACTTCAATGAAACATTCAAATTCGGGGGAGGAAGTAGATCATAAAAGAAGCAGTGATTTAATTTGGGTAACTCTCGTCAAGGAGAAAACAAAATATGTGAAAAGTGTGGGAAGGAACATAGAGGTGAATGTCGATCAAATCCCTTAACTTGTTTCAGTTGCGGAAAAACGGGTCATAAATGAAGGATCATGTGGTGAAAGAGTTGAAGAATGTGAAATTTTTTGCTTGTCATGAGAAGGGGCACTTTCGGAACGCGTGCCCGAATAAAGGAGGTGATACCCTCGTATCCACCGCTCATAAGAAGGTGGAAACGCATAAAATGAAAACATATGTTTTCCAACTCACAAGGGACGAGGCGAAGGAGAATCACGATGTGGTTTCAAGTATACTTAGTGTCAACTTGTTACCTACTTACGTTTTATTTGATTCTAGAGCTACATATTCATTTGCGTCACTCAAATTTGGTGTTAAATTAAATGTGTCATTAGACTTATTAGATGAAGTATATGAGGTAGAAATAGCTGATGGGAAGTATGTTGATGTTCAGCACATGTATCGAAATTGTGAGCTAGAAATTAACGAAAAAAAGTTCCAATTGAATCTTCTTCCAATTGGAATAAGTCCTTTGACATAGTGAATGGTATGTATTGGCACGGGGCAAATGATGCCAAGATTTCTTGTGGATGGAAGATTGTATCATTTAACACACTCTACGGGAGTAAAGCGCATGTTTAAGGGGAAAAACGCAATCACGTGCCGAGTCTCATTAGTGTTGTGAAAGCTTGAAAATGTCTCTCAAAATGATATTGTTCTTTCCTTTCCTGTGACATGGATGTCGATAAAGGAAAGAATGATATCCATAACATTGATGCTGTGCGCGACTTCCCAGAAGTTTTTCCTGACGAACTCCCTGGCTTGCTGCCCGAAAGGCAAGTCGAATTCCGTATAGACCTTGTTCCGAGGGCTACTCTGATTGCTCGTGATCCATATCGTCTAGCCCCTACGGAAATGCTTGAACTAATGTCTCAACTGTAAGAATTTCTTGAGAAAGGCTTTATTCGACCTAGTTCTTCACCGTGGGGTGTACCTGTCTTATTCGTCAAAAAGAAAGACGGTTCTATACGAATGTGCATCGACTACCGTGAACTAAATAAAATTACTATCAAGAATCGTTATCCCTTACCTCGAATCGATGACATCTTCAATCAATTACAAGGTGTCGATTATTTCTCAAAGAAAGAATCTTCACTCTGGTTATCATCAGGTTCGGGTGAAAGATGATGACATCGATAAAACAACTTTTGGTACTCGTGATGGCTATTATGAATTCCTTGTAATGCCATTCGGCCTTACAAATGCCCTGATAATTTTTATGGATCTCATGAGCCGAGTTTGCAAGCCTTGTCTTGATGAATTTGTTATTGTATTCATTAACGACGTCATTATCTTATCCAAAAATGAAGAGAATCATAAACGTTATTTGAGTTTGGTTCTGGAAGTGTTGAAAAAGGAACAATTATACGCAAAATTCTCTAAATGCGAGTTTTGGTTACGTGAAGTTCAATTCCTTAGACATGTTTTTGTTCAAGGTATCAAAGTTGATTTGTCAAAAATTGAAGCCGTGATGAAATGTGAACCACCAAAAATGCCGAAAGTTAGAAGTTTCCTTGGGTTAGCCGGGTATTATCGACGATTCATTCAAGATTTTTCCCATATTATGGTTCCACTTACAAGGTTAAAAAGAAAGGGAGTGTAATGTATTTGGGAAAGGAGCAGGAAGAGGTGTTTAATTCCTTGAAGGAGAAACTTTGTAATGCTCCTATTCTTGCATTACCCGACGGAACCGAAGACTTCATGGTATATAGCTATGCTTCCAACAAAGGACTCCATTACGTATTAATGCAGCTAGGCAAATGATAGGATTTAGATAAAACAAATAAACTTAAAACCCTTAAATTCACATGCAACCTAAATGATCTATGTTTTCACTATTGAACCTATAACTAAGAATATCAAATAAGAACCCCTAGAAACCCTAGGTAATTTTCGAGAACCAAAGAAGGGTTTAAGATTGCATACCTTATTGTTATTATAGTAAATAACAGGATTCCTTCCCTTGTAGATCTCTTGGAAGCAAGCACCACAATCTTCGTGCCTCTAATGGCTCACACCCAAAAGTCCAAACAATTAGGTGCTTTAGAAAAGCTCGATATAAAACCCTAGAGAGGGATTATAGATTCTGCTTGAGAGAGAGAAGAGAAAAACTCCAGGAAATGCTATAGAATTGGCGCAGATGTAATGAGGGCCAAGAGGGGTTTATATAGCTTGCAAAGGTGTTAGAGATAAACCTTATTTGAATTCAAATTGGATAAAGGATAATTAGTTAAGTAATCCATATTATCTTTAAATTCAAAACCCCCTTCACTTGCACTCTATCTTGAACGATTTTGGAAGGGATGATTCCCTATCTTCCATCATTCATGGTGGACGAATTTAAGGGATAAAACCCTTTAAAATTCGTCCCCTATCCTCCCCAAACATTATCCATTGCTCAAATATTGAGCAATTACAATTCAGCCCCTACACTTTTAATTAATCACAAATTAATTCAAATTAATTACACTTATTTCTAATTAATTCCAAACTACTTTGTAATTAATTTATTATCACATAATAAATTAATAAACTATTTTTTTCTCTCTCTCATATAACTTTAATATTATTTGGACTACTGAGGGCAACCCAAAAGGACTGTGCTACTATCAATTCAAGTATATACCAATTATAGTTATGGGCTTAGACACCTAGTCCGACAGAAAGTCATTGCTTATGCCTCCTGACAATTGAAGGATCTAGATACGAGATACACCATGCAAGATTTGGAGCCGGCGACGATTGTTTTTGCATTGAAACTTTTTTGAGACATTATATATGTGGTACAAAATGTAAACTATATGCAAATCATAAAAGTCTTCAATACGTGTTTACACAAAAAGAGCTCAACGTGAAACAAAGTCGATGGCTTGAGCTTATTAGTGATTATGATTATGAAAGAATGTATTACCCCGGGAAGGCTAATGTTGTGGCAGATGCCTTAAGTAGAAAAGTTCACGATAAGGAAATCAAAGGAAGATCGATGTGAATGGATATTGTGTCCAAGGTTGTTGAAATAATCAAAAGTGTCCAAAAAGAAGTGTTAACAAGTAGAGATTTGAATAAAGAAAAGTTAAAGAACCAAATATTCGATGAAAATAGCCGAGGCTTAAAGACTTTCAAGGAAATTTGGTACCAAAAAGTGGTGGTTTAAGAAAGATGATATTGTGATATTCTCATAAATCTAAGTACTCCATTCACCCCGAGTAGTATGAAGCCTTATCAAGACCTCAAAAGACAATATTGGTGGCTGGGAATGAAATGAAGAGTGGCAAAGTATATTTCCAAATGTGCAACGTGTGCACAAGTTAAAGCGGAACACCAAGTTCCCTATGGAAATGCTCAATCATTGCAAATACCGGCGGGGAAGTGGGAGAATGTGGCTATGGATTTCATAGTAGGGTTGCCAAGAACAATAAATGGACGTGGTTTTATTTGGGTCATTGTAGATAGGTTGACCAAAAGTGCATGGATCAAGATAGATGATTCATCTTCAATCAAATTGATTTTGATGATTTTTATTATAAGAGTTATAAAAATACGTAATCGGTAACAAAAAAAAAAAAACTCAAAGCCACAACGAATACATTATCATGAACAAACAAAACCAACTAAAACACAAAAATAGTACATAATTGCTGACATAATCATATTATACAATTAGATATTCACTAATTTAGACATTTTCAACTCATCCTATTTATGTAAAAAGAGTTTTGTGACTTTCCTATAAAGTTCTAATCAATTTAGCTTTAATCAAATTATAAAAAAAATATATATATATCTATATTGCTTTAACTTTCTTCTTCTTTTCCTTTTAAAACAAACAATCCTATCAAGTATAATTTTATTAAGTTAATAATTTGTGTATCTCATGAAATTATATATCTTTTATCAAAACATACAAAAGATAAATTTTGATATTTTCTATAGTAATATTTTAGCATCTTACTGAAAATTCGTCCATTTACATACATGAATTAGTATAAGTTTTGTTTACTGTATAACTTAGTTGAAAATTAACAAATTTTAAATAGTCGAAAGTTTTGTTTTATCATATACATTAACAAAACCTTGTTTTTCTAAATCATTACTCTAATTTTTTATTTTGTCAACAAGAAAGAAAAAGAAAAACAGAAGACGAAAACCTTTAAATTAGCAGTGGGACCACTCATGAGCAGCCAGCCCACATAAAACACATTACAAACCGACCCACATTCCTACAGAACTCCACTACTACTAGTCATATCGGAGAAAATGAGCGGTGCCGGAAAGACCGTCTGCGTTACCGGAGCATCTGGCTACATAGCTTCATGGCTCGTCAAGTTCTTACTTCAGCGCGGTTACACTGTCAAAGCATCTGTTCGCGATCCCAGTCAGTTTCAATTTCTACATTATTTTACGCTTGTTTTTCAGTGAATTTGTGTTTTAATTTATTCCTTCTTCAGAATCCACCGGCCTGACTTTTTATTTCCTAAAATCTAGGCTCTGATTGTCCGATTTGATGTTAGGTTTACCACAATTAGTATTTTAAGTTGTTAATTTATGAATTCTTCGAAGAATCTCGTACTTTGATCGAATATTATACTCCTAACTCCCTACGTAGCACAATTAGTCTCAGTTTTTTATTCCGAGAAAGAAAACTCATATACACAGTCATTATACTCCGATCTTCTCTTTTAAGTTGTATTTTCGTGTGTTTTCGTTGACGATTTTATTGTATTAATGTTCAATTTTGTGGTTAATTTCAGACAACCCCAAGAAAGTAGACCATTTGCTCAAACTTGAAGGAGCCAAAGAACGACTCCACTTATTCAAAGCAAACTTGCTTGAAGAAGGTTCCTTTGATGCTGCAGTTGTTGGCTGTGAAGGTGTTTTTCACACAGCATCCCCCTTTTTCCATGCAGTCACTGATCCACAGGTTAATTGAGTATCAATGATTTCCAAATGTAGTAATGTTAGTGTTAATTGGTGTTTAATATCATTGTTAATTCATTAATTTTTTATTATTGTTTACAGGCAGAATTGATTGAACCTGCAGTGAAAGGAACATTGAATGTTCTTACTTCATGTTCAAAGGCTTCATCAGTTAAAAGAGTGGTGGTGACATCATCAATTGCTGCAGTTGCTTATAATGGTAAACCAAGGACTCCTGAAGTTGTAGTTGATGAGACTTGGTTTTCTAATCCAGAATTTTGCAAGGAAATGAAGGTATGCGTATACATTATACACCTTTCTTTACATGATATATAGACTTAAAAAAATAAGGAAAAACTAATTTTGATTTTTTTAAAAAGATGTGGTATGTGGTGTCTAAAACATTGGCTGAAGAAGCTGCATGGAAATTAGCAAAAGAAAAAGGGTTGGACATAGTCACTATAAATCCAGCAATGGTGATTGGTCCTTTATTACAGCCAACATTAAACACTAGTGCTGAAGCTATTGCAAATCTATTTAATGGTACGTATTATTTGTTAAAAATAAATTTAAAAGTTGTTTACTTTATTGCCATACTTTTATTTCTTCTTATTACAGCGTTATACTTTGAAAAATGCATCTAATTATAGCAATCATTCAAATACAAAGCAGTTGAAAATGTAACTGTGTAGGAATTTTAAAATTCAATGTCTTAATAAATAAAAAAACGTACGTATAATTTGGAATTTGGAAATTTTATTAAAGTAAAATGTCTTGGTAAGAAAAAAAATTAAAATACAATGTTGTAATAGGAAGAAATGAAAGTAGGATTCTATAATAAACAAATAAATGGTAGTACGCGGCCGAATGCAAGAAATAGCAATTTTGGAAACGGTCGTTTACGCCAAATTACAGTTTTGGTCCTAGTTTTAAAAATCTTGAATCGGTGGTCCTTGTGGTTTCCAAACCTTTCACTTTTGGTCCCAATGGCTTACAAATCTTTCAATTTTGGTCCCTATGGTTTACACAAATAGTAACAGAGGGATGGACCAAAATGAAGGATTTAGAAACCACAGGGACCAAAAATGAAAGGTTTGGAAACAACAGGGACCATCGGTGGCAAGATTTTCAAAACTAGGACCAAAACTATAATTTCCCTGTGGTTTCCAAATCTTTCAATTTTGGTCCCTATGGTTTACACAAACAGTAACAGAGGGAGGGACCAAAAGTGAAAGATTTGGAAACCACAGAGACCATCGGTGCAAGATTTTCAAAACTAGGACCAAAACTGTAATTTCCTTGTGGTTTCCAAACCTTTTACTTTTGGTCCCAATGGTTTACAAATCTTTCAATTTTGGCCTCTATGGTTTACACAAACAGTAACAGATGGAGGGACCAAAAGTGAAAGATTTAGAAACCACAGGGACCAAAAGTGAAAGGTTTGGAAACCACAGGGACCATCAGTGCAAGATTTTCAAAACTAGGACCAAACATAATTTCCCTGTGGTTTCCAAACCTTTCACTTTTGGTCCCAATGGTTTACAAATCTTTCAATTTTGGTCCCTATGGTTTACACAAATAGAAACAGAGGGATGGACCAAAATGAAAGATTTAGAAACCACAGGGACCAAAAATGAAAGGTTTGGAAACCACAGGGACCATCGGTGCAAGATTTTCAAAACTAGGACCAAAACTGTAACTGTGATTTCCAAACCTTTCACTTTTGGTCCCAATGGTTTACAAATCTTTCAATTTTGGTCCCTATGGTTTACACAAACAGTAACAGAGGGAGGGACCAAAAGCGAAAGGTTTAGAAACCACAGGGACCAAAAGTGAAAGATTTAGAAACCATAGGGACCATCGGTGCAAGATTTTCAAAACTAAGACCAAAACTGTAATTTGACGTAAACCACAGGGACCAAAATTGTAATTTACTCTAAACAAATATACGAAAGTACGTTACTATTTCTTGCATTAATCTTTTTTGTTTACTTGAATTGATGATGTCATCATTATTTCAGGGTCACAAACTTATCCGAATGCTAGCTTTGGTTGGGTTAATGTTAAAGATGTTACAAATGCACATATTCAAGCTTTTGAAATTCCTTCAGCAAATGGAAGACATTGTTTGGTGGAAAGAGTTGTTCATTATTCAGAATTAATCCAAATATTACGCAAACATTATCCTTCATCTCAACTTCCTGACAAGTAAGTTTTAAAAAATTTGAGTAAATTACGATTTTGGTCCTTGTGGTTTACACCAAATTACAATTTTGGTTCTAGTTTTGAAAGTCTTGCACTGGTGGCCTCTATGGTTTCCAAAATTTTCACTTTTGGTCCCTATTGTTTTCAAATCTTTCACTTTTGGTCTCCATGGTTTACACAAACGGTAGCAGAGGGAGGGACTAAAAGTGAAAAATTTGGAAACCACAGGGACCAAAAATGAAAGATTTGGAAACCACAGGGACCAAAAATGAAAGATTTGGAAACTACAGGGACCAAAAATGAAAGATTTGGAAACCATAGAGGCCATCAACGTAAGATTTTCAAACTAGGACCAAAGCTGTAATTTGGTGTAAACCACAGGGACCAAAACCGTAATTTACTCAAAAAAATTTAAATGGAATATATAGCAACGAAGTTTTATTTATTTGTTTACTTTTTTTTTCCTTCTTATTACAGCATTTTACTTTGAAAGTTTTATTCAATTATAGCAAAGTTTCTTTTGCTATAATTGGATAGATTTTCTAAAGTTAAATGTCCTAATAAAAGAAAGTTTGAAAGTACAATGCTATCATTGGGTAGTTTTTTAATGATAGAATGTTATATAAGAAAAAAGAATTCAAGTACAATACAGTAATAGAAAGAAATAGAAGTATTGTTTAGTATATATTTTCTGTGTTTGGTAACATAAAATCGAATGGAATTCTTTATTGTTTTCTGTTTACTTTGCAAATCGGTCAAAGGAACCGAAATGTAAATCATTTAAAATGACTAAAATACCCTTTTTGTTGTTTTTTGTTGTTTCTTTCTATGCTTTATAAAGGGTTAATTTCATAAAAACCATTATAGTTTGGGTTTTTTCCGGTTTAACCACGGATAGAATTTTTTTTTCTACTTTAACCACTGAAAGTTTGTTTTTATTTTCAAAAAACCACTATACGTTTGTTTTATTTTCAAAATAGCCACTATACGTTTTTTTTCGGTAATGAATTAAAAAAATCATTTGGAACACTAATTTTTCTGGTGGTTTTTTTGAAAAAAAAAATTAAAAGTTTCAATGGTTTAATCATAAAAATTAATTGTTTGAGTGGTTAAAATGCAAAAAAAAAAAATCAAATAGTAATGGTTTTTATAGAATTGCAAAGTTTTATGTAGTGGTTTTTCTAAAAAATTAAACAAACTCTCAGTGGTTAAACTAGAAAAAAAAAATCTTTCAGTGGTTAAACCGAAAAAAACCAAACTGTAGTGGTTTTTATGAAACTAACCCTTTTATAAATAATGACACAAATATCATTTACTATAGATCTTATGTATGAAGCTATATTTCTAAACTTTAACAAAGTTTAGGGGTGTTTTTCGGCATTATTGAAACAAAGATGAGTTGTTTTTTATTTTTTAAAGAAAAAAAAGCATATTGTAAAGTGTAAAACTGAAAACCGGGTTTTGTGGTTACATAGGTGTGCGGATGACAAGCCTTTTGTTCCCACGTACCAAGTGTCAAGGGAAAAGGCGAAAAGCTTGGGAATTGACTATATTACCCTTGAAGAAAGCCTCAAGGAAACTGTGGAAAGCTTGAAGGAGAAGGGCTTTATTGGGGCTTCATCGAACATGTGAAATCCTTCTCTCACAACTTATCATGGAAAGATTTAATAATAAATAATGTAATAAGATAAATTTTCATTTGGTATTAAAACCGAAATGGAATTTGTATCATGAACGAATTGTATTGAAGTTGGATGGTTTGATACTGCAACGCCTTATCATTCACGATACCAACAATTTTCGTACAACTAAATTTCTTCTAAATTAAATGTTATTTTTAATTTTTAATTTTATATATTACATTTTAATTTAGTTAGTATTTCCATACAACCAAATTACCTTTTGTTTTATTTATTTAACTTTAATATAAAAAAGCTGATGTGACATTATAAGTTGGAAGGAACGAGAATGATGGATTTCTTATGTTGTGGGTTGAATAAGATGGAAGTAATAATAGAGAGAAATGTTGATTGTAGTTATCATTACAACTTTTTTTTTCCGTTTTAGACAAACTAAAAAAATTTATTATTCAGTGGTAACTAACAATTGAACTCTTGTACATGTAAAGATAACTAACTGATTTTGTTTCACCTTCAAAGATAACTATCTTCTTTTTTGTTTTGTTTTGGTTTTTTCTTTTTTTTTTTTCCCTTCAAGGAAACCTAAGAGTTGAAACATGTTAATGAAGAACAAAGATAATTGACTAAAAATATTTCCAATGTAGACGATGACATATACGCATCGAGTTGCAAGTCAATTTCGTTGGCATACCCTATTCGTATTTGCATACCCCCAAATGGCAAAAGAAAACGGTTGGTTGCCAATATGGAAACAAAACAAGAAAGTTTGGTAGTTGTTAACAACAATTTAACATTTTTTTCTAATTAATGAAAGTTTTGGGAGTATTTATGAAAATTGAAAGTTTAAGGACCAAGTTGTAATGATGGTTTTGTGGTTAGATGATTTAATTTTGTTGTATATTGAACCCCTCTCTCTCTCTCTGTGTGTGTGTATATATATATATATATATATATATATATATATATATATATATATATATATATATATATATATATATATATATATATATATATATATATATATATATATATATAATGTAACCCGCATGTATTGCATATTCACACAAATCTCATGAAACTTTTAGTTTTCTTTCCTATTTAAGAAATAATTTCATATAAATATACTCAATCGTATATTGAGTTGTTGAAAGCATTTAACATGAAGAACTTTCAAATGCTTACTTTTGTTCTTCTTCTTCTTCTTGTGACTTATATGGTTGAAGGTAATTTATTTAATAGATTTTCATGTTAATTAATCAATGGTGCAAAGAATATACATACACACAGATAACATATGTGTGAATATATTATATGTGGAATCTTCACGGGTAATACAAAAGCTGTAAAAAATAATAATAAATTTTTGTTACATATCTAAAACGCTAAAAATATTTAAAATTTACATGTATTAGAAAAATAATAAAAACTACACATTTATAAGATGATATATCTTATTTGTATATAGGTAGTGCAAGTGTGAACAACGATGTTAAACATGGATCTGGTTGTTATGGGGGTGATTATTATGATAAGTATCAGTATTGTTGCATGCAAAATTGGGTACCAAAGGATTGTTTCAATTCCATGGATGAATGTAAAAAGAAGTGCCCATACAAAGGATTGTTTCAATTCTAAGGATGAATGTGAAAAGAAGTGCCCATGAAATGCATAACATAATCATGTGGTTGACAATATGTCAATACTAAATACAACAAATGGAAATATTTTACCATCTATTTTTTCATATTAAATTATCTTTACCGTAAATCTCATTTCTCTAATGAACTCAAATCTTAACATGCATTCCTCCAACAACCTAGGGGTGAGCAATTTGGTCCTCGGAACCGAGCCCAAGCCCAAGAACCCAAGGAACCGAACCGATAATAGGAACCGAATACATGTCATGGTCGGTTCTCGGTACCCATATTTTTCTTATGTCGGGTTCGGTACACTCGGGTTCAGTCCACTCGGGTTGGTCGGTTTTCGGGTTTTAGGACCAATAATGCATGGAATTTTAAAAGCCCACTTCTATAATAGACCAAAACAAAAAACATGCTGTTTGTTTCCCTTGGACCCGCACCCGACCTTTCAATCAATCACGTCTCTTGTTTCCTCGAAGAGAGAGAGCGAGAGAGAGAGAGAGAGAGAGTGTGTGTGTGTGTATGTGTGTGTGTGTGAGTAAAGAAGCTAGACTAAAAGGTAACAATCAGCAAGATAACATGATTAAAAAAGTATATCAATCTTAAATTAAGTTGATTGTAGTCTAGAAAATCTACAAGAATAACAAAGGGAATATATTAGAGCCTGTAAAAATTGACGTGACCCATTAACACCATGAAGTCAACACAAAATAAACGAGCTTGTGTAAAAGATTTCAACTTTTTTAAGTAAATGTGTTGTCATAACAAGACATGACACAAAAATTAGACGAGTAATCTTTCAACCCGTTTAATGTTTCAACCCGACACCACACAACACGTTTACATGGTCTAAACACTAAACCTCTCAACCATCACCCTGATGGCCTAGTAGATAAGGCTTTGGACTCTTTCTCTTCCCCCATAAAGAGGTTCCAAGTTCTAATCCCACTCCCTCCCTTTCCTCATAGGGAGTGTTAGGTTTCAATCAGGGGATGGCCACTGGCCACCTCTCTACCCCCGTAGGTGATTGACCCGGACCACCCTGCTGCCAGGTGTGCGTGGGCCCCGAGGTTGCTTCATCAGGGTCATCCAAAGGATGAGTCGGATGGGGTCCTCGGTTATCAAAAAAAAAAAAAAAAAAAAAAAAAAAAAAAAAACACTAAACCTCTCAACCCTAAACCTTAAACCTCTCAACCTGATACGAACTCAACACAAAATAAATGAATGGGTAACAAATTTCCACCCTTATGTAAACTAGTTGACACAACATGAAACTTAAACGGATAGGGTTAGAGTCAACTTCTTTCGACCTGTTTAATGTTTCACCCATCATAAACTTAGCACTACAAAACCATTTACTAGGTTTAGTATGCGTATCTTTTTTTGTGCATGTTTATTTTAGTGAATGTGCTTTTTGCTTTGAAACATCAGAAATTTTATAAACATGAAATAATAACAAGTACATGAATGTTTAAAGTCAATTAATTGGTGGGACCGAGGCTATCTGCATCAACAAGTTATGATTCCTTTACTGAAGAATTCAAAGTAGCATCTCCGATAGGCAATAGGAAAACTTTTTCAATAGTTTTTCTAGGGATGCCGACTTAACAAACCAATAAGCATAAAACATATCCACTATAGTATAGTTTTTCCACAAAGCTTATGTATGTGTTCTATAAAGCTTAATCATTTGTAATTGGTACGATAAATAACAAAATATAATTAAAATGATAACAAAAACCTTTTATATAGAGAGCTCGTAAATTCACAAAGTAAATAAGCTATACAATGAAAATACTCAGCAACCATTTATTTGATTTTACCAAAAACCATCTAATAAACTCCTATCATGTATGAATTAAATATTTTATTCTTGGTTTAACTTTCTATTCTTGTTGAACTAGGATATAAATAGATCTACTTGGGGTAGAAATTGAACTTTGTAGGGATGATGTGCATCTTGTCATAACAAATATTATTTTGAAAAAGTAAATAATATTGTTGAGTCATTTGTAGCACCTATAAGCGTTAAAAAATGGAATAAATTGGAGCGCATTTAACCAAGTAAAATTTTAAAATCAATATTCAAGGTTCACATGATATAAATCTCAGTCTAAGTCTAATGCACGTCAAACACAGTACAATCTATCATGTCTTCTCACCATAACAACAAAGAGCCAAATACAACAAATGCAAAAACTAAGATCATGAACTAACTTAAACGAACCTTCAAATTACAATTCATAAAACTACTTGAACTCAAACAACCACTTATTCTAACTAATAAGCCTCAATTAAAGTTGATTACCATTGTCACATCTTTATGGCCTAAAATTTGTTGCAAAATTGCCGATTTATGTGGCAAAAAGCCGATACAAACCCCACACGTATGTACAAAACAAAGAACCGGCACATACGATATCCCAAAGAAATAGCAAATGTACTTTCTAACTTTCTTTTTATATCAATTTCCTTAAATCTTCAAATATTGGAAATAAAAAAGTGTGGAACCTTATAAGATTTTCTTCATTTCAAAAAAGTTTGACCGTTCCTTGTTTGCAGCATCAATGGCGGCTTGAGATGCCACGGTTACAACTACTCCTTTATCTTTGATGGTGTCGATTACATCACCAAATTCCTTCAAGTCACTTGACCTTTGAAAAAGAAAAAGCAATGTACTTTCATGGATTTGTTTATTATAGCATCCTACTTTCATTGTACTTTGAAAATCCACCCAATTATAGCAATATCATATACAAAGCAATTTTCATTGCTATAATTAGGAGATTTTTTAAAGGGCAAACCTCAGAAAAACCCAACATATTTTCATCCAAGCATTTAAAAAACCACTATATTATATTTTTAGTGCGTTAAAACTCCTATATTTTTTGAAATTGTCTAATCTAATAGATTGTAACCATCAAACAATCAAACACTTAACAGTTAGTTACCTAGCATTTGTGGTTGCTAGGATTTACCGATCTAAAACCTTACATTAGACAATTTAGAAAATATAAGGGTTTTAATGCACTAAAAAAACAATATAGTGGTTTTTTCAAGAATTGAGTGAAAATATGTTGGGTTTTTATGAAGTTACCATTTTCTAAAGTACAAAATGAATATAAAATGCTGTAAATGAAAAAAGGAGGTTGTGATAGAAAAATAAATTAAAAGTACATTGCTATTTCTTGTGTTTACCCTTCAAAATATCATATAGGGTAAATGCAAGAAATAGTAATGTATTTTCTATCTTTTTATAACATTGTTAGGTTCTTCTTGTTAAAGCATTTGGTATATTTATGTTTATAAAAGGAAGTAATAGCTTAAGGCATTTTATAAACCACATACAAATGCAATCTTGAAAAAATGAAAGATTTTACCTTGTTGATAATATTTCTTCACGTCTTGCTTGTCTGTCTTCTTCAGAAATTCCTGATAAATATCGCAAAAAACTGCAAAAAGAAAAAACAAGTAAACATCATATTTTCATTAATTTGTTTATTAAAGGAAGATAATTTAAATGAAACGATTAAAGACAAACATACCTACTATAACCTTTAGCATCAGGTAGTTGATAAGTATCTATATCCTGAATTGTACCAATAATGGCCTTCTCAAGGGTATTATCGTCCATTTCAAGTTGACGTAGAAAATCAGATGTTCCATCATATACATCAAGTGTCTTCAGTATATTAGGATCCCGATATGATAGGAAAGACAAAACCCCTGTACACAATAATACAAGGGCAAATTGGTAAAAAAACAAAAACTTCATAATAGCCAATCAAAAACATGAGACAAGCTCCGTAAGGCTATTTTTTATGATGAGAATGAGAAGGGCATTCACGTCTTTTGCACAGACAATTAGGGTAGGTCAACAAATTGAAGTTGATTTAGGTTTAGAGTTTTAGGGTTTAGGGTTCCAGTCCAATAAATGTCAAGGGCATATTCGTAATTACCTGAACGAGTATCAAAATCACAAAAACCTCCAAATGCCCCACCATTAACTCGAATGTTATCCCATAACCATGTATTACTTATGTATTTAGATATAACATAAGCACTCCCTTTAAGTTGATAACCATTTTCATAAATATTAGCTGCTTTTCCAACATAATTTACCTGCAATTAATTAACAAAAAAGTGACAATAATAATAATAATAATAAGGGAGAATTTCATTTACATCCTTACAAACCTTTATAATTACGTATATATCCTTATAAAATTTGTATATATCCTTACAAACCCTAAAAAATCACATATATACCAAAAAGATTAATTTAATAATAATTAATCTTTAAAAAAAATAGTTTTAAAATTAGATTATCCCAAGTTACTAATATACCCCTATAGACTCCTTCCATAATCTACAACTCCTTCACGCTTAAACAACTGATATTCAGCTATGATCGCATATTCCATATCGAATGATGAGAAATTGTAGAAATTGTAACGACCGATATGTTTGGAAAATTTGGGACAAGGGTAGTATGGTAATGTCACAATTTAATTAGTTTTTAGAACTACAAAAAATAGAATTAAAAATAGTTTTTATTATTAAATTAATCTTTTGGGTATTCATGTGATTTTTAGGGTTTGTAAGGATATATACGTAATTTTAGATTTTATAAGGATATATAAGTAATTATAGAGGTTTGTAAGGACATAAACGAAATAATATGGCTGAGCGACAAAAACCAACCTGAGTAGGTATTATAATTGCTTCATTGGTTGATGGAAGTTGTGCATTTGAATCGGATGATGTAACAAATGAAGTACTTGGAAGTGAATTGAGAAGCTTTTTTATATATTTTTCAGCCATTTTAAGGTTTTTTCCATCAGATGTGAGATTTATAAGGCAGCCTTTTTTTGAAAGGAGAGTTTTGCGAATCTCTTCAAGTGACATGGAAATTTCACTCCATTCCTGTTCAATTTTCCCTTCAAGATCTTTCAAGAATTCCAGATAACTGCAAATGCACTAAATATTAATAAAAAAATAATTTATATAGAACTTGTTTTTACATGTATTATGAGTGATTTATGTTGAATGTGTAAACCACAATCATTTATAACAACGTACTTTACTCTTTTTCATCAATATATATGCAACGTATTTACCCATAATAGCAACGTATTTATATTTTTTTATTTACAAATAGCAATTGGTAACCCGTAAGAGCAACGAACTTACATTTCTTAACACATAATAGCAACATACTTACAATTACTTACTCATAATGGCAATGAAATAAGATTTCATTTCTAATATTAGCAATATACTACAAATAGAGTACAATGCCCATATTGGTTGCAAAATGTAAGCATGTTGCTATTATAGATAAAAAAATATAAGTTAGTTGCTCCTAAAGTTAAAAAAAAAATAAAGTACATTGCTATTATTGGTAATATATTGTAAGTAGCTTGCTATTAGAGGTAAAAATCACAAGTATGTTGCTACTATGGGTAAAAATTAAAGTACATTGCCCATATTGGTAGCAATAGTAAAGTATGCTGCTATGTCAACTTTTTCCAAGTTCCACATCACACATAGCTATAAATATTACTTTTTGTAAAGTATGTTGCTATGAATGGTATAGAAAAGTATGTTGCTAGTTAAATTTCTCTATATCTATTCTTTTGTGTACACACATATGTAACACCCTTAAAGTCAAACCTGATACCACCCATCTGTTCAGTAATCCATCCTGCATGATTTAACTTTGCATTCAACCTTGTTGCTACAAGGCCATGACCACCCTCCCTTAATTGATTCTAAAAAAAAAAACAAATTATAAATTCAGACCACTTAATAAAAATAACTGTCATAATTCATAACTAAAATACTCTACAACTCCAATAATTACCTCTAATCTAGCTTTGCTTTCAGAGACAAACCGTTTGAAACGTTTTTGATTTGTGAATTCAACTTCTTGAAGAACACATGTCATCTACAGATAATAAACAGTTATTACCTCTTTAGTCAACTCTTTATAACTACTATATGTAGGTTGCATAAGTTTCCTAGGACTATTTTGTGAAAAGGGCATTTACGTCTTTTGCACATACCAGGTTAAATAGATCTTCAGTGTTTGCTGACATGGCTTTGCCTCGAACAATTATATGGCTAACAGGATCTTTTGAACCTTGTTTTGATGATGTAAAAGGGTACACTGATATTCCACCTGTATTCCTTCCAATCAGTTGATTGAGCTGAAGGGCGTTTAGGTCTTTTGTACCCATTTCAAGTAATGACCGACTGTTTTTCATCAATATAGTAAAACAAAAACATACATTATGTAACTTAGGATTTAGCCATTAAACAGAGGAATATAAATATATAATGTGTATAATCTTTTCCTAATTTAAATGACAACATATTGTGTATCTTACCAAAAAAGTGGAACCAATGAAAGAAGTTCAGGTTTCAATGAACTCAAATCAAAAGCTATATCAGCATACAGAACATCATTTGTGATGATGTCATGTTTCAAGACTTTTACCCCATTGATATCTCCAACCTACAATTGCAAATACTAAGGCTCCATAAAATTCACCAAGTCCAAAAATGAATACAGCAATTGAAACAGTATATGAAGAGTTTATACTTTATATTAATTATTACCTCTAATGGAACTTGCATAGGTTTTCTGGGAATGTTCTTCATAGAGAATCTTGGAACAGGTTTTAGAGGTGAAGGAGGGTTCAATTGTAGCTCTTTTGCCACACGAGCTAATTCAGCAAGATCTTCTTCAGTCATACTTGCTTTGAGTTTTTCTAAATTATATTTATCTAATGATTCATGTTGAGAAGCCTGATTGAAGTAGAAATTGTGTACACATTAGCATATGTACACTAGAAACTAGAAAGTCCTCCATGGACACACAAGAACTGAAAATCTAGGTAGTACCTGAGCTTCAACAGATGTTCGATGAGGATTATTTAGAATGAATTTTTCTATTAGTTGAGTAGATACAGCTCTTGATCCTTCGTTGTCTACTCTAGCTTTCAGAAGTTCCATAGGCTGTTAGAAATGAAGAAAATCAGTGAAAGGGGTAATGTTGTTCCCTTTTTGAATCCAGAAAAGGAAAAACAAGCTTACAACAGAACGAAGCATCAGAGAAAGGCCATGAGGAAACGATCCAGTGTTGTTTACTGGAAGTGAAGACTCGATTGAGTTCATGGAAGCATCCACAGCATCCGAATAGAAACCTTCATGTGCCAAAGTATTAAGTGCGTTCATCACGGAATGTTCTTCAAGTTTGTTGTCTTTGGAAACATCTTTCAATCCAGGCTGAAGGACTTTCTGAAGCTGTGATTTATCCAGTCGGGTTTTGAAAGAAAAGAGGATTTCAAATTGAGCTCCGAAGATCCGTTGTCGTTTTAACCAGAAGAATTTCTTGCGTAATTCGTGCCTTTTAGTTTCCATAACCAGCATTTCCTTGTTGATTTTCATTTGAAATTGTTCTCGTGCCTTTTTATGAACATGAGGTGATTTTAACACGGTGAACAAGGATCGTGTCGAAGGTAATCCGATCTTACGTGTGTCAGGTGGAAGGTCCCAATGAAGGTTTTTGTCGATTGATTCGAAAGATCGAATCATTATCTGCATTTTGGTGGTAGAGTCGGATTTGGCTCTCCTCATTTCACGCCGGATAATGACATCGCCGGAAGAACTTTTAAGCAAAAACTTTCTCAGAGGAGAAGCCATTGTTAGGTTACTGCGGCGCTCTAGGGTGCCGGTGGTGGCTCCGGTGAGTGAATGCTACCTATGGGCGATTGATTTGGTCTAGTCGGGGTATGTAGGTGGATTTCGGCGTTTCGCCGTGAAGTTCAGTGTTAGGGTTTTAGACGAGGTGGAATTAGAAGTTTGATAGACGAAAAAAAAAAAAAAAAAAAAAAAGATTAATACATTTATAATAAATATTTTTTTCAAAAATAAATAACATTTTAAAATTTAGTTTAGAGAAAACTGCAAAAATGGTCCCTGTGGTTTGCTGTTTTTTGTGGTTTTGGCCCAAACTTTTACGTTTTTGTATGGATGGTCCTTTTTCAGATGTTTCTTTGTGGAATTGGTCCCTATCCAAATTGAAATGTCTATTTTACCCTTTTTAATTTCTTTTTTCTATTATTTTTATTATTTTATCAATTTTATTAAATAACAAAATAAATAAAAGTTTTCCCTCACCCACCAAATCAGATTTCCTCTCTCTTCATCCTCTCTCTCTCTATCTCTCTCAATCGAGCGACCGTTTCATCTTCTCCGGAACTCCTCTCTCGTCACCACCAGCCACCACCGGCTACCAACGACCATCAATAACAAGGAAAACTGAAGCAAACCCAATTCAAACATGATACCGGTGGTTTCTAGATCGAGATCGAGAACATATGATGGCCAATTTGATGGCAGATTTGATGGTAGTGGTGGTTTGTAGATCGAGGATCGAAGATGGTTACGATTCAGGGTTTTTGCCGGAGAAAACAAATCGGAACCACGTATGGTTCTGATTCAGGTCGTGGGTGATCGGGAACCACATGTGGTTCTAGTTTAGCTTTTCCGACTCCGAATATGCACCAGAGTTTTTCACTGGAGTATGCAGAGGTCTTGAGGGTTGAACATAGAGTGACTATTGTAGTCGAAGAATGAGTAGCTGTAAAGCTTCTAACCAGAAAATCAATCTATTTCCCAGTTCAAATCCACCAACCCAACACAACACAACACATTGTTTTCTTGTATTTCTCAGTCGATCGAACCAGTTCAAATCAAATGATTTGCAACCAGCGTGGCTCCTTCATACGATCCACTAGGAAAAATTCTGGTGTCAATTTCTATTATCAGATATGTAAAAGTTTCAGATGGGGACCTTTGAGAAAAAGATGATTTTGCATATTTGTGTGTATGTGTTTTAGATTTTCAGGTGTGTATACACAGAGGAATGGAAGGAATTGATCTTCAATGGTTGTTTGACATGTAAAGTTTCAAGTTTGAGTATTCTTGTGTGTGTATGTGTGTTTTGTCTGTTTTTTCTTTTTGTTGCAGGTGTGTTGAAGAAGGTTAGAAGAAGAACCAGGTTAGTAGAGAGGAGGGGAGAGAGCGAATTTTGATTTGTCGATCTTATGTGGGTTTTATGTTTCGACCGACAAGCTTGATTTGTCGATAGCTGAAGGTTGAAGGCAGCAGAACATCAGAACTCTTTTGGAGATGTGAGAGAGGAAGAAGAAGATGGGGTGGGGTGTTTCTTTTGTTGACCGAGAGAGAGTGTGAGAGAGAAAGAGAAAGAGAGAGTGTGTGTGTGTGTGTGTGTTTGTGTGTGTAAGAGAGATAGAGAGTGTGGGGGGGGGGGGTCTGGTAGTGGTGGATGGGATTTAATTTTTGTTTTTCATTTTAATAAAATTAATAAACATGTAAAAATAATGCTAAAAAGAAATTAGAAGGGTAAAATAGACATTTCAAGTTGGATAGGGACCAAATCCACAAAGAAACCTTTGAAAAAAGACCATCCATACAAAAACGCAAAGGTTTGGACCAAAACCACAAAAAACAGCAAACCACAGGGACCATTTTTGCAGTTTTCTCTTTAGTTTATTTCTACGAACCAACGTTTGAGTTGAGTAATTTTTTAATTTTAATCCAATTTTCTACTTTAATTTTTTATATTTGGCATTGTAGTTTTTTTATTTATCTCAAAATGAAATTTGTAATAAAACTTAAGTTTGTAATCTTTTGTGGTTTTGCCTTAAATACGGTAGTTTATTGAAAAGTTTTCACTATTTTAATAAAATTTTCATATTTGAGTGGAGTTTTTTTTTAAGGGGTCACTTCAACTATTTGAGGTCGATGGTTCAAGTCTCGTTAGAGACATAAGTTGATTCAAGAGTAGGATAGATTTGTCGTTCTAAAAAATTATTTAATAGAATTTCAACATTTTAATTTTCTTTTAGAGTATGTCCACATTGGTCTTTATATTTAATTACAATTCATTTATACCCTAGGTTTATTTAGATATTTGATATTGACATTTGTAGCTCATTTTTATCTAAATATATAATAGATAGACATTGATGAAACAATTTATCCAGGTTAACCAGAAAATTTGAGTTAGGAAATTCAAAGTTTATGGTTTGCAAGTTACACAGATCTATTTATGGTCTTAAACAGACTTCTCGTTAATGGTGTCACAAGTTTCATCAGGTCATCATATTGTATAGTTTTTGAGGTAAATGTCGTTGATGACATTCTTCTTGCAAGTAATCGTATAAGCATATTGCACGAAACAAAGAATTTTCTGATGAATAGTGTTGAAATGAAAGGTCTTGATGATACCTCTTTTATATTAGGAATCAAGATAATAAGAGATCACTGTCAAGTTATCCTTAGATTGTCACAAAGAGTTACATCAATAAATATTTGAGTAGATTTGACATGATAGATATTACACCAAGAGATACATTAATGCTAAAGAATACACCTTCCATTTAAAACGGTGCCCCCAAAATGATATTATAAGAAATGGGATACAAAAGATCATATATGCTTCAAGTAGCGAGAGTATTATGTATACTCAAGCATCTATCGTCCCGAGATTTCACTATAGAATTATATATACATGCGACATTGAAATGCGGCAAAAACATGCTATGTGCTATAAAATAATAACAATTGACTATATAACCACTTATCGAAAATCATACATCTTAGAGGTCGTTGGTGTTGGTTTTTTTAGCTATATAGAAGAAATGCTCCCATCCTACAATGCTACAAGGATGAAAGTGTGGTTAGGCTCCAAGCTTATAGAAGGAGACTAAGACTTTGGTTTCAAAGCACCCCAACCAACAATACAATATAAGCGTTTAGTTATTTCTCTTTTTTTTTTCTCTCTTATTTTAGAGTAGTGATCTTCGACATCATAAATGAATTTCTATTAATCGTATTGGAGGTGTCTTAGTACTTTAAAGGTTCGTAGTATGCTCTATGATTGCAGCTTTTCTAATCTTCCACATCATATCACAGCTTTTCTAATCTTCCACATCAGAAACAAGGATTCGCCTAACCGTTTTGTGTACGATAGAATTATATGCGGGCTGAAATTCGTATATACCCGAAGAAGGTTCTATCTAGAAAGATTGGTATTTAAGTGTGATCGTTGTGACCCTCTACTCTACGAATCCTTTATTGGGTATATTGTGTATAGGTTTGGTGCATATTTTTATAGTATACAATATTGTCTTTGAGATACAGATACGATGTCAAAATACAGTTCCATGAAGTTTGATGTGGAAAATTTTGATTGAAGAATCAACTTTGGTTTTTGGCAAGTTTAAGTTAAGGATGTCTTGATTCAGTTTGGGTTACACAAGGCATTGAGCGGAAACCTACCCCTGTTTCTAGCAAGGATTCAACTGGAACCAATAAAATCGATGATAGAGAATGGGAAGATCTAGATTTGAAAGCGGTAAGTGTTATTCGTTTGTGTCTAGCAAAGAATGTTATTACAAATGTGTATGGGGTATCAACAACAAAGTATTTGTAGGAGAAATTGAGGAATTATATCAAGGAAAAGGTCTCAAATCGGTTGTATCTCAAAGAACAATTTCATACACTCCATATAAATGAGATACAAAAATTTCAGATCATCTGAGTGTTCTTAATAACATCGTGTCAGAACTGGAGGCTATTGGAGTGGAGACTAAATATGAGGATAAAGCTTTAAGGCCCATATTGTCTTTATTATCTTCCTATGAGCATATGAAGCTTATTTTGATGTATAGGAAACAAACCTTGAAGGTTCGGGTGTTACTGGTAAACTCTTGTCTGAGGAGAAATGACTAGAAAGTAGCAATTATGCTTCGTCAAAAGGTACGACTATGGTATGTAGGAATGAGAAGAAGAAAAACTCCTAGAAGATTTTGATATGCTGGAAATGTGGACATCTGGACATGTCAAGAGAAATTGTCCAAGTGGAGCGGGTTCAACAAAAAGCTCGATACAGCTAACAGTATCTTCGTCGCTACTGACGGTGATGCCATGAAAAGGGATATGTTTTTGTTAGCGGGGGAACTGCACATGGGCATTGGATTGGCATAAATGCAAGATGTACGTGGAAAGTTATGTTGATGGTTGAAGAACTTTCGGGTATGCCAAATGGGAAGTTGTACCATAATTTTTTTAGCAAATTTTCTAAGAGGAGAAGCCATGTTAGGTTATTGCGGCATTCTAGGGTGCCGGTGGTGGCTCTGGTTAGAGAATGGCTAGCCTATGGGCGATTGATTTGGTTTGGCCTAGGTATGTAGGATTTTGGGGTTTCGCCGTGAAGTTTAGTGAGTGTAAGGGTTTTACCTCATGATTTGTCAGCTCGTTACACGAGGTTGTAACATCCCAAAAAAAATATAATACAAAAACCTCTTATTTCATTTCAAAATAAGCGGCACAGACAATATTAAAAGCGGAAGTCTTCAATTCATTACAAATCATTATTTTAGAAAAACATGAGTACTTTATTAGGAATACGAACACCATCTACAATCAAGTTGAATTCTTTTCCTTGCTCACCCCCCAGAGGTCCTGTAAAATAGTTAATATTCAACGGGTAAGCATAAAACTTAATGAGTCCATAATCCCTACACATTCAACTATATATATCATGTAAGCATATTCCATATAATATGTTACTTTGGTTTCCCCACGAAAACCTCAGTCCATATAATACTTTACTTTGGTTTCCCTCACGAAAACCTCACTCATGTGTTAACACATTAAACATATACCAATTAGCACATGATTACTTCTAAATGGTTCCTTTCATTCCCCTCGCAAGTAAAAGGTTCCATTATTATACCACATAACACATAATTTCTCGTATAGAGCAATGAAAACTCACCTTGAACGAGTATTCCTTTTTGATATTTCTATAAAGTTATATGCCCTGTAACGATGCTTTATGTGACACCCCATTTCTACTATTTGCAAATACTAGGGTTTTTTGTATAATTACATAAATACAAAAATACGGTTTATCAAAAACCGTTAATTTTCATGCTTAAAAACAGTGGGTGTTACAAATCCATACCAAAACTAACCATAGTAAGCAAGAAAGGATTAAACCTTGAGTCCAAGATAGGATCTAACTCGAGCTCCACTCCAGCTAAACTTCATCCCATCTATAGCAAATCATTTAAACCTGGAATACATGGCAAAACATAGAATACGTAAGACAATAATGTCTCGTGAGTTACATGAGTTTTAGACTCAAACATTTAACTTCTTTTTCCAACCTTTTTATAAAACATTTAACATAAAGAAACTTTCAAAACTTTATAGTAAATACATTCTATAACTCTTTACCTTTCAAAATCATATAAACATCTTTCAAAACTTTATAGTAATAACATACTATAGCTCTTTACTTTTCAAAATCATTTCATAATATACTTTGCAAAAATAACATTTTACAAAACTTTATAGTAGCAACATACTATAACTCTTTACTTCTCAAAATCATTTTGTAACATACTTTGCAAAAATAGCATCTTTCTTACTTTCTTTGACTAGTTTTATAAGCTTGCTGGATTTTTATACTTAGGGCTTTAATCACCATAAGTGATACCCCAAGTCGCTACGGCTAGAAAGAACGGATCAATCCTCACCATAGAAGTTGCTTAGGCAATCTACTTCGCGAAGGGGCTTTTCCCCAGTAGACTGTTAGTTCTATATGCCCAAGGATGATCATAAAATGATATTACTAATAATACATGATCCTATAGGGTCACACCCACAACAAGTTTGACACCAATTGATCATTTAGAACGTTAAATTTGATTTAACATCAAATGATATTAAACTTGCAATTTAATCTTGTAGGTTATTATTATTTGAGGTAAATAATAATAACTACAAAATTAAAGGGTGATTAATAATTCATATGTGATGAATTAATTAAGTATAACAATTAAATTGTTTAAATTGTTAAACGATTTAATTGATTTATAAGTAAGTCTTTTATTTAATTTAATTGGTAAATTAAATAAAATATATATATATTGTTATATATATATATATATATATATATATATATATATATATATATATATATATATATATATATATATATATATATATATATATGTATATATATAATTATACAATTAAGATTGTATATTTAGATGGTTTATTTATGTATATGATTATGGGTTAAATGTTATCCCATTTAAGAAATAAGAAGATGTATTATTTATAAGCTTTTATTATCTAAGTTTTATAAATAATAACAACTCACTAGCACTTCATTTGTCATCATAAAATCAGCCATATTGGAAGGAAAAGAATGCATTAAGAACTTAAAAGAAAAGGAAGATGCTTTGTGTCTTCTAGCTTTTGATTATAGAAATCAAATGGGACTTTCTTTTAAGCTAGTTGCATGTGCTTTTCTTTTCCTTTGTGTGGTATATGTTGGCCACGATTTTGAGTGAGTTTTTACATCATTCTTGCTTCAAGAAATCAGCCTAAAACTCTCCTTAAGTTCTTAGAAAAAAGTGGTTTTTGGTTTTATAAGAAAAGGAGTCATATCTTGCAAGTTGTGGAACTAGCATTCAAGGGTGTTCAAGCTTGTGGTGGATCAACTATAGAGGGATTCTAATTTGATTCCTAGCTATCAAAATCATCCAAACCAAACCCAAGAACAAAGGTTATGATCTTGAACTTAAACTATGATTGTTCTTCATCTTATCTCTACATGCATGTAGCATGATACTCTTGAAAATGGAATTTGTGTTCATTATTTTATGCTTCCGTTGCACACTCTTGTTTTTGAAACTAATTACATGAACCTTGATTTCCAACAATTGGTATCAGAGCCATGGCTATATTGCATGTTTAGATAATAAGTTTATTTGGATAAACTTGGTTTTTGGAAGCCATGAATGTTCATCTTCTTAAATGAAAGTTTCATGCATGGCTTCTTTGGCAACATGCAAGTATATTATCTATGATTTTATGTAACCAACTATATCTTATGTATGCATGCTTTTGGTTACATAAATTGTTGCCTTAGAAAAACAAAGTGTTGATTTTCTTATGATTTTATGTGATAAAATGGTGCATAAACAAGCCAAGGACCATATGATGCATGTTTTGTGTTTGTATTCGATTTGGTTGTAATCTATTCTTTTATTTAAATGGTTTGTAATAATAATTAGTTATTTACTTCTTTTATTCATTTTGTAATTGTTAGAATAGTTGTATTTTATTTCATTCACAAAATGTAACAAGAGAAGGAAGTAAGAAAAGATTGCACCCAACAGCAGCACTTTCTGAAGAGCTGCTGTCCAGATTTCAAAAATGTTTTGGAAGTGTTTTTATAAATTCATATCTTGGTCATTTGGTGATATACTTGTTGGTAACTTTAATATCTAGTATATACATTAAGTTTCAACAAGTATTAGCATCAATATGGCCAAGAGTGAATTGAAAAATACAACAAAAACCACAAAAATTCCTTCCTGACAGCCCCTGGATTTCGCAAGTATTGAAGTGGCCAAAGAAAAATCACAACTCATTACATGGTGTCAAGAAATGGTGGTTCAAGTATCATTTGATGTTATAAAAGGCTTGGCAAAATTGTAGCCAAATCGAAGATCATTTGGTTGAGTTTTTGTCACCCTTTTGTCCCTAGGTTTGGACTTGATATTTCATGTGTGGCTCACATGAAATATCAAACTAGTTGGCTTGTGTTTATGCACCCATGCATGCTTGTGATGTTTGAATGTTTTATTATGTTATGTTGTGGATGAAAATAAGATTTTGCATGCTAGACAACCTAGATAATTAAACATAATCATCAAGGAGTTTGTATTTTCAAAAGTTGACATTTAAAACATAAGATGTGATAAAATTGGTTTTATTAAAATGGGTTTTGTTATAAAACCTATTAAGTCAAGTTTTGAAAATGATTGAAACAAGAAATAAAATGGAGATTTTATAAACTCTTACAAACTCCAACCCTAAGTAATAATGGTAATTATTTAGGATTATAAATTGGTTCTAATATATGTGATCAAACTCAAACTTAATATTGGATATTAATTGTAATCTTGACCACAAACAAAGAATCAATAAAATGGAGATTTTATGATTAAGGAACCAATTAACAAAATAAGATTTAATGGTACCATGTTCATTGGATGCATGCAATCTACATGATACCATATGTTTTTCAAAATTAGAATTGTAAAACATTCAAATCCCTTATGAAATACGAATCAATGCCGTCCCTCTTAAAGACACTCATGTATCACTTGTATTTCCTTGTGGGATAAAGGATACCTAACCACTTGGAGTCTTATTGTGATACAAGAAGTAGTTTTGCAATATTGATGGGATAAAGGACACCTAACCATCAATAGTTGACAAAACTACACGTCCGTTTAAGTAGGATGATTCGTTTGGAAATCTCTTGTGATAAAGGTCACCTAAGCATTAGAAATCCAAGGCATAGATGGGATCAAACATGCCAAACTTATAAATGTTATAATGGGATCCCATAACTCTAGAAATTATATTTGGATATAATTGGTAAACCGTTACCTACCTTGTTGATTCGAATAGGCGGGATAAAGGATACCTAACCACTTATTCGTGATGCAACTTGGATTCTAGACCTTAATTAATTAAAGTTTATGAAACAAGAAAGGGTATTAATTATTAAGGACTTAATATCATAATTTACTAAATAGAACCTTGTTAAAATTTTATAGATGGCACCTAACAACACACACTCGGCTCCTAACAAAACCTCACTACGGTCTCTCCTTGAAGGAGAAAAACTTAACCATACCAACTTCTTGGATTGGCACCGTAGTGTGAGAATTGTTCTCAAACAAGAAAAGAAAGAATATGTTCTCAATGAACCACTTCCAGAAGAGCCCCTGCCATTCCTAAGCCCGCACACGATGCATGGCTTAAAAAGATGGATGATTCCATCGATGCATCATGCCTCATGTTGGCAACCATGATTCCTGACCTTCAGAAGGATTTGGAGAATCATTCAGCCTATGACATGATTCATCAACTAAAGGAAATGTTCCAACAACTTGCAAGAACGGAAAGGTTCGAAACTGTTCGGGCTTTCCATGCTTGCAAGATGGAGGATGGGCAGTCGGTAAGCTTTTATGTGCTCAAAATGAAGAGTCACATTGATCATTTGGCATGTCTTGGAGTTGTGATGCCCGAAGAGCTAGCAACGAATATGATCCTTAACTCCTTGACAAAGTCCTTTGATCCTTTTGTCATGAATTTTAACATGAATGGTTTCAACAAGACTATTCCGGAATTACATGGGATGCTAATTACCGCGGAAAAGAATCTGCCTAAGAAAACCACTCAAGTTCTCATGATCAAGGAAGGTGGCACAAAGAGAACTAGACCCGAACACCCCAACAACTCCAAGGGAAAGGGAAAGGCAAAGGTTGTCAAAGGAAAGGGCAAGAAAGTTGTCCAATCATCCCGTCCGCCCAAGAAGAAGGCAAAAGTTGCCAAAGAAGACGCGTGCTTCGAATGTGGCAAGGTTGGGCATTGGAAGAGAAATTGCCCTACCTATCTTGCGGAGTTGAAGAAGAAGAATGCCGGTGAAGGCATTCAGGTATCTATGTGATAGACCTAGAACTTTATAATTTATCTCCTAACACATGGGTATTTGATACTGGTTGTGGAACTCACATATGTAATATGTTGCAGGGGTTCAAAAGGAGTAGGCAACTGAAGGCAAATGAGGTAGTACTTCGGGTTGGAAACAATGCAAGGGTTGCGGTGGATTCAATTGGAAGTTTTAATTTATTACTACCTAATGGCTTGTGTGTGACATTGATGAATGTTTACTATGTTCCTAGCTTGACTAGGAATATTATTTCGGTTGCTAAATTAAGACAATGTGGATTTGATCTTTCCTTTAATAATGATGATATTTGTGTTTACAAAAATAATGTATTCTATTTTGAGGCTAGGCCTTTAAATGGAATTTATGAAGTAAACCTTGATGAAAAGACTAACAATGGCTCTTTATACCACACTTTCACCAAGAAACCCAAATTTGATTTGAGTCAAACCTATCTATGGCATTGTCGCCTTGGGCATATAAACAAGAATCGCATATCCCAACTTCAAAAGAGTGGACTTTTAAAGGAAAATGAGAATGACTCATTTGATATATGTGAATCCTGTTTACATGGCAAGATGACTAAAGCTCCTTTCTCCGGAACCAATGAGAGAGCAAAGGACTTGTTAGGAATCATACATACGGATGTATGTGGTCCTTTCAAACCAATGACTAGATATGGTGAAAGATATTTCATCACCTTCACTGACGACTTTAGTCGTTTTGGATATGTTTATTTGATTAAACATAAACATGAGGCGTTTGAAATATTCAAAACGTTTCAAAGTGAAGTGGAAAATCAACTCAACAAAACCATTAAAGTTCTTTGTTCTGATAGAGGAGGTGAGTACTTAAGTACAAACTTTATGGATCATCTTAAGACTTGTGGAATTGTTTCACAACTTACTCCACCTGGAACACCACAACATAATGGTGTGTCTGAGAGGCAGAACCGAACACTATTGGATATGGTTCGATCCATGATGAGTAAAAGTACTCTACCTTTATCATTTTGGGGTTATGCCATACAAACAGCTGCTCGTCCCCTAAACATGGCACCTACTAAGAAGGTAGATAAAACGCCTTATGAGATATGGCATGGAAGGGTTCCATCTTTATCCTATCTAAAGGTATGGGGTTGTGAAGCTTATGTTAGACAAGAAGCTTCAAACAAATTACAACCCCGTTCAACTAAATGTATCTTTGTAGGGTATCCGAAAGATTGTCTTGGATACTATTTCTACAATCCCATCGAGAATAAGATATTTATTTCTCGAAAAGCTGAATTCCTAGAAAACAAGTTTCTGACGGAAGAGGCTAGTGGGAGGTTTGTGGAACTTGAGGAACTTCAGGAACCACAACCTGATACACAAGAAGTTGAATCTAGCATTCAACAAGAAATTGTTGAACCTGAACAAACGGTTGATCAGGAAGAAATTGTAACACAAGGTGTTCGCAAATCTGGTAGGGTTCGAATTGAACCAGAAAGGTATGGTTACCTTTTGATGGAAGAGGAATGTTATACGATAGATTCTGATGAACCCGTCAACTATCAGAGTGCAATATCAGATCCTGAATCTGATAAATGGCTTGAGGCCATGAACACTGAGATGCAATCCATGCACGATAATCAAGTTTGGAACTTGGTTAATCTTCCCACCAATTGTAAGACTGTTGGGAACAAATGGGTTTTCAAGAAGAAAATCGACGTGGATGGAAATGTTCACACTTTTAAGGCTAGACTTGTCGCTAAAGGATACTTACAGACTCATGGTATTGACTATGATGAGACCTTTTCTCCAGTGGCAATGATCAAGTCGATTAGGATACTTTTTGCCATAGCCGCGTACTATGATTATGAGATATGGCAAATGGATGTCAAGACCGCTTTCCTTAATGGATACTTATTGGAAGATGTCTATATGGATCAACCTGAAGGTTTTGTCGATCCAAAGCATCCAAACAAAGTGTGCAAGCTTAAAAGATCTATCTATGGATTAAAGCAAGCGTCTCGAACATGGAACATCCGTTTTGATGAAAAGATTACGAGTTTTGGATTCATCAAAAATGAGGATGACTCCTGTGTTTACAAGAAAGCTAGTGGGAGCATTGTCATAATCCTAGTATTGTATGTAGATGACATACTTTTATTTGGAAATGACATCCCAACCTTAAAAGGTGTCAAAGCGTTCCTTGAGAGTTGTTTCTCAATGAAGGATCTAGGGGAAGCTGCTTATGTATTAGGCATAAAGATCTATAGAGATAGATCTAAGAGACTTATTGGTCTTAGCCAAAGTGTATATATTGATAAAATCTTGAAAAGGTTCAAGATGCAAGACTCCAAAAGAGGATTCTTGCCAATGCCGCATGGCACCATCCTAAGCAAGTCTCAGTGCCCAAACACTAAGACTGAACTTGAAAGGATGAAACATGTCCCATATGCTTCGGCAATTGGGTCCATCATGTATGCCATGTTATGCACTAGGCCCGACGTCTCATGTGCCTTAAGTATGACTAGTAGGTATCAACAGAACCCAGGTGAAGCCCACTGGACTGCTGTAAAGAACATTCTTAAGTACTTGAGAAGAACTAAAGATATGTTCTTAGTTTACGGCGGTTTGGAAGAAAGCTTAAAGGTAAAGGGTTACACTGACGCAAGCTTCCAAACAGATAGGGATGATTCGAAATCTCAATCTGGGTATGTCTTTATTTTAAATGGAGGAGTCGTGTCTTGGAAGAGTTTCAAACAAGAAGTGATTGCACAATCCACTACAGAATCAGAATATGTTGCTGCTTCAGAAGCTGCTCAAGAAGCTGTCTGGATGAGAAAGTTCATAGAAGATTTAGGGGTTGTTCCTTCCATTCGGGACCCTATAGAAATCTTCTGTGACAATCTAGGTGCTATAGCTCAAGCAAAGGAACCTAGATTGCATCAAAAAACCAAACACATTCACCGAAGGTATAACTACATTAGACATGAAGTTAAGAATGGTGAAATAAGTATTCACAAGGTTCATACAGATCAAAATTTGGCAGACCCATTCACGAAACCTTTACCCCAAACTAAGCATGAAAGTCATGCTAAGGGTATAGGACTCCGTTTTTCTAATGAATGGATTTGATTTGTGTTTAATGTTTTATGAATATGAACTTATGTAAACGACAAGAATTATGTAATATATGTGACGTGATGTTTCATTCATAATTATTGTGTTTTATTAGCATGTTTAATCCTTGAATAATTTAGTTATTCTAAACGTCCATAGTCGATCATAGTTGTGGGAGCAATTATGAAGTAAGACTAATATGAATTGGATTGGTTGACTTTTATGGGTAAAAGTAGCAAAAGGTTGCAACCAAATTCATAGGTACTTGTCAGTGAACAAGTATTGGACTTGACCCGTTTCAAGATTACTCCATGGATCATCATCATAAGTGATTCTTGAATAAAGGTATTATCATTGTATCCTTTGACCTGAGATACATATTTGGGACTCAAGTGTAGAGTGTACTATGCTTTGATATGGTTTACTGTTGTTCTTGAAATACAGACAACCATAAAGGCCATACTCATGCATAGTACTAACTATATGAGGGGCGTATGTAGTCAAGACGGGATTTGTTCCTCTTATGTGTTGAGAGTTAGACATCTAAGGCGCCTGTTTGAAAGTTGAACATAAAATGAGAATGATTAAGATCCATGTCTCATGTTCAACATGATGTCTGTGACTAAGGGATAATTGATAGATAACCTAATACATCAATTAGAGCCTCGTGTTTTCTGAAGAATTGAATGTTGTTGAATGACACAATGTCATGTGTTATGTGTTATTGGGGACAGTAAAATGTTGCTAGACGTTTACCACTGTCTATATCATTCTGTGATGCAACCTTGTGCAAGTGGGAGATTGTTAGTTCTATATGCCCAAGGATGATCATAAAATGATATTACTAATAATACATGATCCTATAGGGTCACACCAACAACAAGTTTGACACCAATTGATCATTTAGAACGTTAAATTTGATTTAACATCAAATGATATTAAACTTGCAATTTAATCTTGTAGGTTATTATTATTTGAGGTAAATAATAATAACTACAAAATTAAAGGTTGATTAATAATTCATATGTGATGAATTAATTAAGTATAACAATTAAATTGTTTAAATTGTTAAACGATTTAATTGATTTATAAGTAAGTCTTTTATTTAATTTAATTGGTAAATTAAATAAAATATATATATATGTATATTGTTATATATATATATATATATATATATATATATATATATATATATATATATATATATATATATATATATATATATATATATATATATATATATGTATATATATAATTATACAATTAAGATTGTATATTTAGATGGTTTATTTATGTATATGATTATGGGTTAAATGTTATCCCATTTAAGAAATAAGAAGATGTATTATTTATAAGCTTTTATTATCTAAGTTTTATAAATAATAACAACTCACTAGCACTTCATTTGTCATCATAAAATCAGCCATATTGGAAGGAAAAGAATGCATTAAGAACTTAAAAGAAAAGGAAGATGCTTTGTGTCTTCTAGCTTTTGATTATAGAAATCAAATGGGACTTTCTTTTAAGCTAGTTGCATGTGCTTTTCTTTTCCTTTGTGTGATATATGTTGGCCACGATTTTGAGTGAGTTTTTACATCATTCTTGCTTCAAGAAATCAGCCTAAAACTCTCCTTAAGTTCTTAGAAAAAATTGGTTTTTGGTTTTATAAGAAAAGGAGTCATATCTTGCAAGTTGTGGAACTAGCATTCAAGGGTGTTCAAGCTTGTGGTGGATCAACTATAGAGGGATTCTAATTTGATTCCTAGCTATCAAAATCATCCAAACCAAACCCAAGAACAAAGGTTATGATCTTGAACTTAAACTATGATTGTTCTTCATCTTATCTCTACATGCATGTAGCATGATCCTCTTGAAAATGGAATTTGTGTTCATGATTTTATGCTTCCGTTGCAAACTCTTGTTTTTGAAACTAATTACATGAACCTTGATTTCCAACATAGACTCCTTACCTAACCCGGGTAGGTGGAACATAGTTCCCTTACTAACGCTGCTTGCTACAATTACCAGTCATACAAAATACTTTCTGCTTACTTGAACATTATTCACATACATATAAAAAGTGGGTAAGTGCCAAATTTCATCATTTTCTGTCTTTATGGCTAAATGCCAAATTTATAACTTTCATCACATAATAATCAAACGTTTAAAACATGTTTTTATAACATTCCAGGCTTAATGCCAAATCATACTTTCCAAAAATCTTATGGCTATATGCCCATTCATACTTGAAAACATAGACGGTTTGTAACCAAAACATACTTCTTTAACATCTTGTGGCTATATGCCTATTCATACTTGAAAACATATATAGCTTGTAATCAAAATACACTTTCACATAATTGGTTCATAGACCAACATACTTTCACTTAATTTGACTTGTAGTTTGAAAACAAAATTTCAAGCATAACATTATACTTTCACAAACAAGCTAGAAATAATACTCTTGCATATAACTTCACATAAAGAGATTTTATAAAAAATCTTAAAAATACATACTTGCCATGTACCCCAGAATGGGTAAAAATACTGCATGTACTCACCTCATGTATTGCTAATAGATTGCTTAAACGTTTCTTGCATTTATACTCTTTTGTGATCCAATAATCATTTGTCATGAACCTATAATTAACATGTTATACATTAACATTCATTCTAACTGACTCTATAACTCCTTAGAGTCCTTATTATACCAATATGGGTCATAACAAGTCTATAACTTTTGAATGACCATCTTTAATTAAATCGTATATTATACGTATTTTACTACAGTACCCTCGGGAGGTCGTATTTTCATTCCGATAATTTTTCATAAAGTTTCAGACCATATTGAACATATGTTCAAAATTTCAGGTCAAACGGACAAGTCTAGCATCAAATTTCAAAATTCAATTTCACTTGGCAGGAGACTAAATTGAAAAATTGCATGTATCTCCTGGCGCCGCCTCGCGTCGCGACGAGGGTAGTGGTCGCGTCGCGAAGGCAAAGCAGGTTGCCTTAATTGACAATTTTCCAAACTGCAGTTGCACTAGCTCTTTACATTAAGTTCTTAATACTTGACTTAATCGATTTACAACTATTCTAGGACTAAAATAACAACTCCTTTATACATTTAAACCATAGTTTCTTCAATTTCATCACTTTTGCTTGAAATCATTCCCGAAAGACTCATTCTTACTCCAAAAATAATTTTAATGAATTTTCAAGAAGGGAATTGATTTCTCATGTCCTTTATGACACTATAGGCTTATTGGATCATTTAAAATCAGTTTCAAGTTCATAAATTCAGTTGATCTCATAAAATCCCGTTTTTGACAATTTTCACTAAAAATACAAATTTTTGAAAACAATCACTTAGGAATGTATTTATACATCTTAAGTGATTATTAGAACTTAACCAAACAATAAAAATCGCTTTCAATCTCACAAACCCATTTCTAGGGTTCTTGAGCTAAAATTCTCATTTCTTGATTTTTAGCACTTTCAATAGCTGAACTATGTTTAAATATTGATTTAGACATCAATTAAGGCTAGGAATCATAGGGCAATCCTCCTCTAGCCACTGAAATCATGAAGCTACAGTACTCACTCACGGGAAATGGGTTAAACAACCTTAGACACAAGATTACTAACCTTATATGGCTTGGAATTCTCAAATTCCAAGTTAATTTCTTCCAACTTCTTCAACACCCTCAAGACCCGATCATCCTAGCTCTCTCTGGCACCCTCTAGAAGTCTCTCCCGTGTTCTATGAACTAAGAGAAGATTTTTCTCCTTTTTATACCTAGCCATTTTACACTTTGGTCCCTCAAGTTCTATTTTTCCCAAAATTGGCACAAGAACTTCATTTGCTAACATTATAAGTTTATTTTCTTTCATTCTTACCCCATAATTATATTTTCTTTACATAAAACTCATTTGTGTGCCAAATGACCATTTTGCCCCTTTTTGAACAATTTTACCATTACGCCCTCGTTCAAACCCAACTTTGCATATATTTATTTTATGACTTTTACCAAAATTTTCGGGTTCTTACAATCTCTCCTCCTTAAGAGGATTCCGTCCTCGGAATCTTTTCGGCTTTTACATAGTACGATTATCTTTTCTTTAATTACACTTTCATCCTTGAGGAAATAACCTTTTACTCCCTCAACTTTTAATCTTTTATTTAATATGCGTAACTTTCTGAATAGTTTTCAGGAATTTGTGTTTTAAAGATTATCACACTTCTAATTTTTCTTCTTGTAATAGGTATATTCATCCGAATATCCTTTTAGTAATTTACATTCATACTCTTAACCAAATTATATTTTTGGTTATTTT
Source organism: Cichorium intybus (assembly GCA_023525715.1). Lineage (NCBI taxonomy): Eukaryota > Viridiplantae > Streptophyta > Magnoliopsida > Asterales > Asteraceae > Cichorium > Cichorium intybus. Next base: position 90,133,973 of record CM042014.1, on the reverse strand, counting down.
ACCCTCTTTTCCTTATAATATTCAGGATCCTTATCATAACATATATAATTCCTTTATAAATGACCAAAATACACTTTTAGTCATTTTATCCATTTTCTCAACTTTTTAATCGCTCACTCATACTTCATACTCTATGTTTTAATTACATTCATTTTTACCTTATTTCATTCATATGCAAATCTCTCATTGAAACTTATTTTACAAAGTAGTTTCATACTTTCATACTTTTATCAAAAATAGCAATCTACTTTGTAATTCTTCTCATATCTTTACCAAAAACACATGAGATTATACTAATCATATTATTTACTTATAAAACTTTTTCCAAATACCATTAAACATAATTTGTATTTATACAAAATTCATATATACACTAAATCTTTTCTTGTAACCTTTTGTCCCTTAGTGGACATTTTACTTAAGCAAATTTGTTTTACAACACCTCCTCATTCTTTTCACTCTTCTCTTTTTCTCATCCCTCTACTCATTCATTATTACATAGATAATTTATTACTATTTCTTCTTTCTAGAAGTTTTACAACTTCTTATCTTTTATATATTTTATTCTTTAAATCTTTTAAACTTTAAGTTTGTTCTTCTTTTTCTCTACTAACAACTTCCGGTTCATTGCTATTTATAAGAATTACATTTTCTTCCTTTCGTTACTCTTCACATCCTCACTTTTCTGTTTGGGACAGAATCTGTCGAAACAGTATATCTTTCACGAGAATCTGCATATTTCACTCTAAAAAGTGTTGAAACGGCATACCTCTTATTATTTTAGAAACTAGACATCATTAGCTTTCTTTCTTTGTATAATACATAATTTTTGGCCTTGTAGATTTGTACAGTTTTACTGTTGAAGTTGACCCATTATTTCTGTCAACTTCCTTATTTTCTACTCTTGACACTTGTATTACAAAATTATTTACTTCTTTTTACTTCCCACTAGCTTCTATACGTTCACCATAGATTATTGTTTTTTCTGCTCTGTAATCTACATGTATTACCTTCTATAAATACATGTCTCATTTTATGTTATACATATATATTACTTCACATCTTGACTTTTATTAATGATTCAATTATCACTTTTCTTCTTGCTTCATAATTTATGTAATTTCACTTTCACATTCAACATATTAACAATCTAATTACTTCCTTCATCGTTCTTTATTATTTATGAGATTTCACCATCATTTACTCATAACATTTACTAATATAATCATGTCTTTTTCATATTTCAGCTTTCTTACAATACTTTTATAATTAAACTTTTCATCTTTTTTTTAGGTACCCCGTGTACCATTCTCATGATATTACTTCTATTTTAGTACTTCCTTGTCGTTCGTAGTTCTCCCACTAGTGCTTAGTTTAACACTTTATCTCCTACTCACTTGTTCTCCACTGCCCTTTCATTTGGTCACCATAATTGATTAAGTTTTTTCAAACGACTTATAAAATCTCATACATTTGGTGTTCGACAATTCATCTTTTCATACTTTTTACACTTTTCCTATATATTTTTTTTATAATTTTTTTTTCTGACTCGTCAATTACTTACCCAAATACACCATTTTACCATCTCTGCTATGTGTCATAAGGCTACATGCCTAACACATTATATTATTCTTTCGTTTAAACTCCACTTCTTTACACTATATGTTTTTTTACAACATTATATATTTCATATTTCATATAAAACTTACTTCTTGTGTATCTTTAGGTGATACACAACTGCCATTTATTTTCTCATCATCTTTCGTTCTTTTATATTTCTAGGCAATATGCCCAATACCTTATTTTACTATTTTGCTTCATACCTTATATTATTCTAATTAGAATACCTATTTCATAACCACCTTTATACTTTTATACATTATATATATACATATATCCCACAACTTACTCAATCCTTTATATTTATAAGCACGTATAAACATATATATACTTCTTTGTATTTCATGGTTACTAGCCATGTACTAACCATTTTCTCACATTCTCTGGATACATTTACCCATCATTCCCATTCGGAAGTAATAACTTCCTGTCTGTTTATTATAGTTCTTATATTATCTTTAATTCTTCGTCTACTACTTATTTAGACATTTACTCCCTTTTCTTTACTTCATATTGTTTATGACCTTTAGTCATTTTGCTTACACGCTTTTGGTTTTCTTCAATTATCATACGTCATTATACTCTTTTATTACTTGTATTTCTTCTTATACTTCCTTCATTTGGTTGCGGAATTTAATTCCCACTAACCAATATTTTGTCATCATTTTTTTTTAAGATCTTTCACTATATTCTTCTGATTATCCTCATCATTTGTTTCATCTTTAATTTCTTGCCTGATATTTATTTAGGCATTCAACCTTTAATTCTCAATTCATATTCGTTTAATCACATTGCAATAATGCAATTTACTTAAAATATCATAGTCTTTAACAATTTCCCATTCATCATTCTTAATTTGTCATATTACTCGACTTACTACTGTATTTATGACTTGATCAATTGTCCAATATTTGGATACTTTTATTTATCTTGTTTGCCCAAACCTAGAAGTTAGCCTTCCACTTTCCTCTAGCTTTGTCATCTTCCATCTTTAGCTTTTCTCATCATTTAATCTTATCATCCTGCGACAATATCTTGCTTCTTTTATATATTTAATATTCACACGACTTTTAGATAAGATTCTGAATTAAATGGTTATGCCCGAAGCACACCACTTGTTAACGTTAAACTTTTCTTTACCACTCTTTTACTTTTACAAAATTTATGTACTATTAATACACTCCGCTTATAATTTTTTTATCCTTCATGTAAGAGTCTTACAACTCTTATATAGGTAATCACTACCCATAATTCCTCTTTAAATTGCTCTTATTCATACTTCCTCTCGCCTCGGTAGGCATATACTTTAATGTCTTTCAATCTGTCTAAGAAGTATTAATTATCACATTATTTCTTTTACTTTACCATACTAAGTGGTATATATCCACTGCATTAACTTTTAATACTTATAATCTTACTTGTTCTTATTACATAGGCATATATTTCCTATGTTATTCTACTACTCTCTTCACAAACCTTACCCACCAGAATACCATAATTCCTTTGCGATTCCACCAGTCTCAATACACATCCTGTGATTATGATAATACGGGCCCATATTACCATAATCACCTATACATATTGATTCTGCTGTTACCACAAGGTCTCATGGGACACTGGTTTCTTTAACATATAACACCATTATAAATGCATGGTGATCCATACTAGAAATCTTACTACTGTATAAACATAGCCTTTAATAAATTTAGACGGTTACGGAAAATATCATATAATTTTCATAACGGTCAAATTTTTTTTGCTCACTCTAAACGTTAGCTTAACACTTCTTAGTATTATATATCTACATATTTTTTAATAATGCATAATGTCTTATTCAGTTAAGACATCATATAGCATACTTTCATGAACTAACATTCCTATAGCATGAGTTTAAGCCTAGGAGTGGAACGATCCAATCCTAATTCGCTTAAACTATGGCTCTGACACCCCATTTCTACTGTTTGCAAATACTAGGATTTTTTGTATAATTACATAAATACAAAAATACGGTTTATCAAAAACCGTTAATTTTCATGCTTAAAAATAGTGGGTGTTACAAATCCATACCAAAACTAACCATAGTAAGCAAGAAAGGATTAAACCTTGAGTCCAAGATAGGAGCTAACTCGAGCTCCACTCCAGCTAAACTTCATCCCATCTATAGCAAATCATTTTAACCTGGAATACATGGCAAAACATAGAATACGTAAGACAATAATGTCTCGTGAGTTACATGAGTTTTAGACTCAAACATTTAACTTCTTTTTCCAACCTTTTTATAAAACATTTAACATAAAGCAACTTTCAAAACTTTATAGTAAATACATTCTATAACTCTTTACCTTTCAAAATCATATAAACATCTTTCAAAACTTTATAGTAATAACATACTATAGCTCTTTACTTTTCAAAATCATTTCATAATATACTTTGCAAAAATAACATTTTTCAAAACTTTATAGCAGGAACATACTATAACTCTTTACTTCTCAAAATCATTTTGTAACATACTTTGCAAAAATAGCATCTTTCTTACTTTCTTTGACTGGTTTTATAAGCTTGCTGGATTTTTATACTTAGGGCTTTAATCACCATAAGTGATACCCCAAGTCTCTACGCCTAGAAAGAACGGATCAATCCTCACCATAGAAGTTGCTTAGGCAATCTACTTTGCGAAGGACTTTTCCCCAGTAGACTCCTTACCTAACCCGGGTAAGTGGAACATAGTTCCCTTACTAACGCTACTTGCTACAATTACCAGTCATACAAAATACTTTCTACTTACTTGAACATTACTCACATACATATAACAAGTGGGTAAATGCCAAATTTCATCATTTTCTGTCTTTATGGCTAAATGCCAAATTTATAACTTTCATCACATAATAATCATATGTTTAAAACATGTTTTTATAACATTCCAGGCTTAATGCCAAATCATACTTTCCAAAAATCTTATGGCTATATGCCCATTCATACTTGAAAACATAGACGGTTTGTAACCAAAACATACTTCTTTAACATCTTGTGGCTATATGCATATTCATACTTGAAAACATATATAGCTTGTAATCAAAATACACTTTCACATAATTGGTTCATAGACCAACATACTTTCACTTAATTTGACTTGTAGTTTGAAAACAAAATTTCAAGCATAACATTATACTTTCACAAACAAGCTAGAAATAATACTCTTGCATATAACTTCACATAAAGAGATTTTATAAAAAATCTTAAAAATACTTACTTGCCATGTACCCCAAAATGGGTAAAAATACTGCATGTACTCACCTCATGTATTGCTAATAGATTGCTTAAACGTTCCTTGCATTTATACTCTTTTGTGATCCAATAATCATTTGTCATGAACCTATAATTAACATGTTATACATTAACATTCATTCTAACTGACTCTATAACTGCTTAGAGTCCTTATTATACCAATATGGGTCATAACAAGTCTATAACTTTTGAATGACCAACTTTAATTAAATCGTATATTATATGTATTTTACTACAGTACCCTCGGGAGGTCGTATTTTCATTCCGATAATTTTTCATAAAGTTTCAATCCATATTGAACATATGTTCAAAATTTCAGGTCAAACGGACAAGTCTAGCATCAAATTTCAAAATTCAATTTCACTTGGCAGGAGACTAAATTGAAAAACTGCATGTATCTCCTGGCGCCGCCTCGCGTCGCGACGAGGGTAGTGGTCGCATCGCGAAGGCAAAGCAGGTTGCCTTAATTAACAATTTTCCAAACTGCAGTTGCACTAGCTCTTTACATTAAATTCTTAATACTTGACTTAATCGATTTACAACCATTTTAGGACTAAAATAACAACTCCTTTATACATTTAAACCATAGTTTCTTCAATTTCATCACTTTTGCTTGAAATCATTCCCGAAAGACTCATTCTTACTCCAAAAATAATTTTAATGAATTTTCAAGAAGGGAATTGATTTCTCATGTCCTTTATGACACTATAGGCTTATTGGATCATTTAAAATCAGTTTCAAGTTCATAAATTCAGTTGATCTCATAAAATCCCGTTTGTGACAATTTTCACTAAAAATACAAATTTTTGAAAACAATCACTTAGGAATGTATTTATACATCTTAAGTGATTATTAGAACTTAACCAAACAATAAAAATCGCTTTCAATCTCACAAACCCATTTCTAGGGTTCTTGAGCTAAAATTCTCATTTCTTGATTTTTAGCACTTTCAATAGCTGAACTATGTTTAAATATTGATTTAGACATCAATTAAGGCTAGGAATCATAGGGCAATCCTCCTCTAGCCACTGAAATCATGAAGCTACAGTACTCACTCACGGGAAATGGGTTAAACAACCTTAGACACAAGATTACTAACCTTATATGGCTTGGAATTCTCAAATTCCAAGTTAATTTCTTCCAACTTCTTCAACACCCTCAAGACCCGATCATCCTAGCTCTCTCTGGCACCCTCTAGAAGTCTCTCCCGTGTTCTATGAACTAAGAGAAGATTTTTCTCCTTTTTATACCTAGCCATTTTACACTTTGGTCCCTCAAGTTCTATTTTTCCCAAAATTGGCACAAGAACTTCATTTGCTAACATTATAAGTTTATTTTCTTTCATTCTTACCCCATAATTATATTTTCTTTACATAAAAGTCATTTGTGTGCCAAATGACCATTTTGCCCCTTTTTGAACAATTTTACCATTACGCCCTCGTTCAAACCCAACTTTGCATATATTTATTTTATGACTTTTACCAAAATTTTCGGGTTCTTACACTTTATTACTTGAATAATTCTTCAATACTCTCCTTACTAACGCTTTTATACGTAAGACACTAGCTCTCAATGTATAGAGTGAAGTATGAGGTGTGGATTGAAATGAGAGGTTTGAGGCTTTATCTGTACTTGAGATAGAGTTACTATTTAGTGATGTAAGCCATGACATCATCCTATCTAGTGACATAAGCTATGACATCATTCAATCTAGTGACTAAGCCATGACATCATCATATCTAGTTGTGACAATTGTAAAATTTGGTCAACAAAGGTCAACTGTAGGCAAACGAAGCGTACGTTAATCCATATGTTGAAAAGTATTTTTTTCCATAATTTTACGACGTATTATTAGATGTTATAATACTACGTACGCTAATTCAAAACAATTATCGAGTAAACGCCGAAAATACGGATAGTAAACTACTGTAGCGTAAAAATTCGATAATTGTACTATTATTATTTTGAGAATAATAATATTTATAAAACGATGTACTCGTAAATACAAACCTGTGGATATAGAACGTCGAAAACGGAGTTCGTATGTGAAAGTTACAATGATTAAACCGCTGTGAACGGATAAATGTACACAGGGTTTGTACTCAAAATATAAAACGTGGTGCCTTAAACATCAAATATGGAATAACAAATCATATATTATAGAACGTAATACTATCTAGTATTTAATTTCAAAGCCAAATACAATTTTCGGTAAAATGCCGAAAATCACGTAATCGGAAGAATACCGCACTTAAACGCGCATTTCATCGTTTAGCGAGCTATGATTCAATCTAAATAAATGTTTAACAATGTTTCTAATACAATATATTTATTTAGAACATCATTTCTTCAAAAACTCATAAAATTACGCTAAAACGTTTTACGAATTTATAAAAACTACTTATTTTTATATAAAAGAGTGGTATTTTTATAAAACCAACCCACCCCCCCCCCCCACCCCCTCCCTTTGGCCGACTATGAGCCACCATGGGACACCCATGTCTTGCTTTTAAGAGACATGTCTCATTATTTAAATCATATTGTACATAAAACCTTAAAATGTGAATTTAAAACTCATTAAACCAACTTTTCATCTCATTAGAACTCACACCCAACACAAACCATCCTCTTATCTCTCTCTCCCTCTCTAAATCTGGCCACCTCCACCACCACCGCCGACCACCACCTTCCACCACCACGGTTCTTCATTTTCAAGTGTTTTTCAAATCTTTTTGGTAAGTTAGCTTCCTTTAGTGATTTTAAACTTTATTACACCACTTTTATCTCATTTACACACACTAACATCTACGTAAAACTATTGGGTAATAGTTTTGTCCAAGGGTTCTTCGAGCTACGAAGCCTAGATCTTGGTTTCTACCGTAAATCTCGCTAGAACGACCTTGTTTCTAACTAAAGCACGCTTCAATGGTGAGTTCATACCCCTCATTTTCATCTTTTCCAAACTTTTAGGGGGAGAATACAAGTTTATATGTTATATACAAGTTTATATGCTATAAATAACGATTTACACAAGTTTATAAACTAGTTTTTGTGTAAAAACGTTTTTGACTTAAAATATGGTTAGATCCATGTATTGTGAACGTTATGATATTTTATGTTTGTGTAAAAGTTACAAAACTATAAACATATTGTGTAAAAATGCTAGATCTTTAATATAAACGTCACAAAAACGAAAACTAGTAAAACCTATGTTTTTGTGACCGGAAATACGACTTTTCTAGCAAAAATGGTTATAACCAAGTTATCACACCATTTTTGTGGGAAGTATCTTAAAAGATGTTGTTTATAATCATCTAAATAAGTTATTTCGTATATGTTCGTAAATATATGCTTATTACAACAGAATACTAAAAATAGACTATTATAGGAATAGTTTATGGACATAAGGATTACTATGACATTTTTAACAAGACAAAATAATTATATAAAAATATATAATTATTATACATTAATATTTTAACCTGGGAAAAATGATAATGGACAACACAAGGGCTTTTCATATACAAATTTTACGTAAACAAGTTGATATACATACATTTTTGTGAGACGGGTCTTCACTAGTACTTACATAAGTACATACTATAAGTCCTGAATTTATAACCAGAGTCTCGGTAAGAAAGCGTGATATTTGTGTATAGATATATACGGGATTGACAACCCCGCATCTGAGCTGCTAGCTACAGCTAGACCGACGAGTCTGAGGTGTCAAATGTCTAACATTCTGACGCCTGAAGAACGTTGCAGCAGGCCTACAAGGTCATAGTATGATTATAGGGCGTCTTGCATGGGAAATCAACTTTATAAATTGTTTACGTGGAAATATACGTTTTAAATGGCTTTATACTACAAACTACGCTATACATTATAGTCTTTGGGTTTTTAAGACTTGGATACATTTATAAGAAAATATTAGATTTTCTTGGAGTACAATACTACCTTTTACAAGGAAAGAGATTCCTCATACAAGTCTTATGGTATTAAAACTACATTTTAACAAGTTACACATATAACTATGGTTTTACTTATACACACGAGTTTTATGGAATTAAAACTACATTTTTAACAAGTTACAAATATAAGTATGGTTTTACTTATACATACTAGTTTTATGGAAATTAAAATTTCGTTTTATCAAATATATAAAATATAAGTACGGTTTACTTATACATACGGGTTTTTATGGAATTAAAACTACAATTTCGTAAGATACAAATAAAAGTATGATTTTTACTTACGCAAATGTTTTATGGAATTAAATCTGCAATTAGTCTACGCGTAAACATGTATTTACACATTTTCATACAAGAATAAAATTACGTAATACCATTTTCAAGTATAGAAATACTTTTACATTTTCGGTCTTTGGGTTTGAAGACTACGACTCATTTATAAAGAAAATATTGGATTTTCTGGTTTCAAACACTATCTTTTTACAAGGAAAAAGGATTATGAATTTTCCCATACAAAAATCTTATGAACTCACCAACGTAATGTTGACACTATTTCAAACTACTTGTATTCTCAGGTAACAATTAGTCAGGTCTGACTAACCTTTTACGATGGGACGCGAAGACGTCTCTTTTACTTATTTCGTTATCATATTGTAATTGGCTTGAAACAATACCGTTTGAACAATGTAACTTTTCATATTATAATGTATGATGGTTGTTTATCTACTTATGTTTCAATGTATGCAATGGTTGTGATACTATGTCCCGTTCTGCCATTAGACGATTTCGCCATCGTGGTTTGGGGGTGTGACACTAGTGACTAAGCCATGACATCATCCTATCTAGTGACATAAGCCATCACATCATCTTATCTAGTGACATAAGCCATTACAACATCACTATCTAGTTCTAAAATTCTTAAAATTTCTATATTTTGTTTTGATTAACATCTAAGCTTTGTTTTAATTTAAGAGGCTTTATCTATACTTGAGATAGAGTTACTATTTAGTGATGTAAGCCATGATATCATCATATATAATAACATAAGCCATGACATCATTCTATCTAGTGACTAAGCCATGACATCATCCTATCTAGTGACTAAGCCATGACATCATCTTATTTAGTGACATAAGCCATTACATCATCCTATCTAGTGACATAAGTTATGACACCATCCTATCTAGTGACATAAGCCATTACATCATCACTATCTAGTTCTAAAATTCGTAAAATTTATATATTTTGTTTTGTTTAACATCTAAGGTTTGTTTTAATTTAAGGCTTGATCGTTGCATTTTTCTTACCAAGAACTATAATAATTACGACGATACTCTTATTTCGAAACACGTGTTATAATTCTTCCCCACTTACCAGAATTTCGTCCCTGAAATTCATTTGGTAAACAAGTAAGGAAATTTCGTGCGCATCTCTTCTTTCGGTTCCCAAGTCCAATCTGAACCTCGACGGTGTTGCCATTGTACTTTCACTATGACAATTTCTTTATCGCGTAACATTTTCGTTCTTCGCTCTAGTATGGCGACTGGATTTTCTACGTAGTTTAAACGTTTGTCTGCTTGGATATCTTCGAGTGGCACAAAAGCAGTTTCATCTGCTAAACACTTCCTTAGTTGAGACACATGAAATGTATTATGTATCAAACTAAGTTCTTCAGGTAATTCCAATCGATATGCTACTTTCCCTACTCGAGCAATAACTTTATATGGTCCAATGTACCTTGGACCCAACTTCCTATGCTTTCTGAATCAAATGATTCCTTTCCATGGTGACACTTTCAATAGTACAAAGTCTCCAACTTGAAATTCTAATTCCGATCGTCGTTTATCTACATAACTTTTCTGACGACTCTAAGCTGCTTTTAGTCTTTCTTAGATCTTCTGAATGTACTCTGTGGTCTTTAATACTATCTCGGTACTTCCAAGTACCCTTTGTCTAACCTCTCCCTAACAGATCGGGGTTTTGATACTTCCTTCCATAAAGTATTTCAAACGGTGGCACACCTATACTAGCATGATAACTCTTGTTGTAGGAGAATTCAGCCAACGACAAATAGGTATCCCAACTTCCACTAAAATCAATCACACATGCTCTTAGCATGTCTTTTAGTGTTTGAATGGTTATTTCACTCTAACCATTGGTTTATGGATGAAAAGCGGTACTGAACTTCAGTTTTGTTCCCATGCCTTCGTGAAACTTTTTCCAAAAATGGGATGTAAACCTTGCATCTCTATCTGAGATAACTGAGAATTCCATGTCTAGCTACAATCTCATCAAGATAGATCTTTGGAAGTAGATCTCTCCCTTATGGCAATGAAGTGTGCGCTCTTGGTCAATCGGTCAACGATAACCCATATAGCATCGACACGTCGGAGTTCTAGGAAACTTCGTGATCAAATCAATGGTAATTTCCTCCCATTTCCACTGAGGAATCTCTAACGGTTGCATCTTACCATGCGGTCTTTGGTGTTCGGCCTTGACTCTAAGACATGTTAAACACTTTTCCACGTACCTAGCCACATCTTTCTTCATTCCAAGCCACCAATAATCTTCCTGCAGATCTGTATACATCTTGGTAGCACCTATATAAATGGAGAATTTCAATTTATGTGCCTCATCCAATAGTATCTGTCTAGTTCCACCACTCGCCGGCATCCAAATCCGATTGTGTCGAGTTAATAGTCCTTGACTATCTTTCACCAGTTGCGGAAATTGTCATTTTATACATTCCTTATTTTTATTCTCAGGTTTAATTGCTTCCTCATGTGCCTGTCTAATCATGTCTAGTAATGGCGTAGTCACAGTCATTATTAAACAAGTGATTCGAAGGGGCGTACATATTTTCTTTTGGCTCAGAGCATCTGCTACGACATTTGCCTTACCAGGATGGTAAAGTATCTCACAGTCATAATCTTTTAGTACATCTAACCACCTTCGCTGCCTCATGTTGGCATGATCTATAAGATACTTCAAACTCTTATGATCGGTATAAATTGTGCACTTAACTCCGTACAAGTAATGTCTCCATATCTACAGAGCGAAGACAACTACTCCGAGTTCCAAATCATGTGTTGGATATCTGGTCTCATGTGGTTTTGGTTGTCTTGAGGTATAAGCGATGACTTTTCCTCTCTACATCAAAACTGCTCCCATTCCATGAAGTGATGCATCGCAGTACACTATCATGTCTTCAACTCCTTCTGGCAACGTTAGAACCGGAGCCTTACACAACTTCTGCCTTAAAACTTCAAATGCCTTCTGTTGATCCTTGCCCCATTTAAATGAAGCATGCTTCTTGGTTAGCTGAATTAATGGTACTGCAATCTTTTGAGAATTCTTGAATGAATCGACGGTAGTAACCAGCTAAACCTAAAAAACTTCTAATCTTTGTGGGGGTCTTCAAAACTTCCCAATTCATCATGGCTTCAATATTGGCTGGATATACTAGTATTCCTCTCTGATTAACAAGATTCCTAAAAAATTGCACCTCTCGTAACCTGAATTAACATTTAGAGAATTTAGCATACAACCTTTCTCGTCTTAACACTTCCAATATTTCATGCAAATGGCTCTCATGCTCTTCTCAGGTCTTGAGTATATTAGGATATCATCATTGAATACTATTACTAATTTATCAAGCATATGTCTACAAACTCGATTCATCGGATCCATAAATGATCTCGGTGTATTCTTAAGACCGAAGGGCATTACGACAAATTCATAATGTCCATAACGGGTTCTGAAAGCAGTCTTATGAATATCTTCTTCTTGAACTCTTATCTAATGATATCCTGATCGAAGGTTAATCTTAGAGAACCGGGTTGCTCCTTGCAATTGGTTGAATAAATCGTCGATCCTTGGTAGTGGGTATCTGCTCTTTATGGTGACCTTGTTGAGTTATTTATAGTCGATACACATACGGAGCGACCCATCTTTCTTTTTGACAAAAAGAATCGGTGCTCCCCAAGTAGAACTACTCGGACGAATAAACTCCTTGTCTAATAGCTTTTGAAGTTGAGTAGACAATTCTTGCATCTCGGGAGGCGCAAGTCTATATGGCGTTCTGGCTATCGGTGTTGCACCAGGTACTAGGTCGATTCTGGATTTAACTTGTCGTTTAGGTGGTACTCGTGGCAATTCTTCAGGGAATACATTTGGGAATTCATTTGGGAATTCCCTGACTACAGGTACGTCAGCAATGGACAACTTCTTTTTGTCTGCTCAGTTGTCTAAGACATATGCAACGTAGCGGTACATCCATGTTGTATCTTCGTGCTCTTGCTGCGAAACAGATGACTGTCTTGTCTTTTATTCTTTCACCGTAGATAGTTAGCTCTCCCCCATTTAGGGTTCGAACGTGGACTTGCTTAAGCTTATAGTCTATTAGAGAGTGATTTTGATTTAACCAATCCATACCTATGATTACACAAATCTCTCGCATAGGGATTGGAATGTGATCTAATTTGAAATTTACATCATATATATCTATGACACAAGCCTTATAAACCCGAGTCACAGTGATTAATTTATCGTCGACTATTTCTACCTCTATCGGTTGTTCTAATGTATCTAAGGGAATGTCAAAATTCTTATTGAAAGAAGTGATACAAAAGACCAGCCACTCCATTGTCAAAAAGTACTAAAGCAGGTGTGGAGTTTACAGGAAAGCTCTTTTGGTTTTTCATTGGCTTCCACTTCCATGAGTTGAAAGCTCTTCCTTGAACCGACTTCTTTCCATCAGTAATTCTTAAGGTAGCGGGAGCACGGCCTGAACTACCTTACTGGGCATCAGTCTGCCTTGAAATCCCCAACCTGATTACAGTTAAAGCACAAATTCATTCCCTCCTTGCAATCCTTATTGATATGGCCTGGTTTTCACATCAGTAACACACCTTCATTCCATGCAAGAATTCTCCCAAATGACGTTTTCCACGCTTTCCACTATTACCGCCTTCTTTCCCTTGGTTCAGTTTGTTTCCATTTTGTTTAAGTTTTTTGGCAGATGAATTTGGGGCTTGTACTTGTGTCTGCTTCCTTTTCTTGGCCTGGGTTTCCAATTCTAGCTCTCTGATTCGAGCTACTTTTATCATGTCATTAAGGGTGTTACACCTTGCAGTTACAACAAATTCTCTAATTTCCGTCTTGAGCATGTTGTTATAACGGAGCATTTTCATTTCTTCGGTGGCCACATAATCGGGCAAAATAACGACTTCTCCATAAATTTTGCCGTAGTTTCATTGATCATTTTTGTAGTCTGCTCCAAACACAGAAACTCGTTGGTAACTCTTTCTACTTTGCTTAGGGCATTAACTGCTCCTTAAAGATCTCATTGAATGCTTCCCAAGTCATTTACTTGATTCCCCTTTCAGTACGAGTATGTACTTCCAATTCCTACCGATCCTTTGTAGGACCACGTAGGAGGTTTGAAGCAAATATTACTATTAAGTCGTTAGGACATGAACCGGTACGAAAAGCACCTTCGGCCTTTGTTATCCAACGACTGACGATGATTTGATCTCTCTGTCCTTCACATTGTGGTGGTTGGCACACCAAAAAGTCTCGATAACTACAGTCTTTAGGCTGTGCTCTCTCCGCAGTGTCTCCACTTGACGTTGCGATCAATTCTCCTAGGTTTCAAATAATTCGGCTTTTATTTGGGCAAACATTCATGGAAACAGCTCTTGTACTACTTCCTTAACTTCCATAGCGATCATATTTCCAATATCTAGTGTCGCAGATGTTCCATCATCAGGTCGACTTCTTGTACCCACCATCTTTCGGAATATGATAATACTATTAGACTTAAATATTTACAATACCCTTCTCTCACTACCCTTCTCTCACTCACTAGTTCTTTAGATTTCCTTATGATCTTCCAAACTTAGGTTACTATCTTGTGTTTTTGGTAGTACGGGCCCATACTATCGTCTACACGTATAGGTATGAATTTTTGGATCTCACACAAAGTTGCTTAAACAACTTTTCTATTACTATTACATGTCATACATTGATTATGTTAATCATTAATGACGACCAAATACATCAAACATGTTTATTTATGCATAACACCAATTCAAATAGCCTTTCAAATAGTTGGTTCTACCCTAAAACAACAATTAACAAGAACATGTAATAAGGTCCAATAAACTATTCTGAATCTATATGATCCTAGCTATATATAAGTAAGACACATATTTTGTAAGTGTTTAATATGGATTTTTAACTAATCATACATATAAGACACATTCAAATTATATCGCATATAACAGAAAAATCTTCTTATTAAGCACTCATATCATGTATATATCTAAAATTCATATTATAAAATCAAATAATGAATTGTTTTTTGTAACGTCTCGATTTTCATACACCTTAAATGGTGTGATATTTTATAAAACTTTATATTGGAAAATCTCATATTAAAAAAAAAACTTTGTTTCGTTTATGACATAAAGTCATATTTTAAACAAAACCGTGGTCTCGAAAAAAACAATTAAGTTGTCAAAATGTTTGAACAACTACGGGGGTTACAGCTTCATATCAAACTAGACCATAGAAAGCAAGCTAGGATTACGAACCATTTCATCAGCCAAGGTCCACTCCATCTAAGATCCCAATTTCTTCGGGTCATCTACTTCCTTTTATCTATCGTGTCTAAAACCTGATATACATGTCATAAAATAAAAAATACGTAAGACGAAAATGTCTCGTGAGCTACATGGGTTTTAGACTCAAACATTATTGAAAATGTTTTATAATCAGTATCATAAACTTGTCACATTTCTTTTGAAAATCATTTGCGAAATAAGTCATATGTATGACTTTAACTTTCCAAAACTTCTTTATAATCCAAGTCATAATAATGACATTTACTTCCAAAATTCCTTTCGAAATCAACTCATATAAAATATTCTTTATTTCCAAAACATCTTCAAAAGTCTATTTATATGAGCAATACTTTTAAAGTAGAATATAATTTATATCTCCTTTACAAGTTAACATAGTTCATGCAAAAATTGCAAGTATACAATGCATGATTCACACACAAATGCAAAGCTGGCAGGTTTTCCTACCTGCGTCTTAGGTCTAAAAGACCATGTCACAATCGTGACAACAGCTGGCAGCTATATACCGCGTCTAGAGGTCTATAAAGACCAAAGCTGGCCAAAATAGGAGAACATATCATCCTATAATGGCGTCTAAAAGACTTCTACTTCGCGACGGGAGGTACCATCCCAGTAGAGTCTTGTCCCGTTACGAGGACGTGTCCGGACCTCACTGACTCATGCAATCACACTCTATACATGCATAAAAACACTACTTTTCTTTTGTACAAGAAATCACAAAATGCCATGAGATGCATGTGCAATAACATAGACATTAACAATTTAAATCTTTCATAAACTTATATAAGAATCAAATCATTTAACTCATATAGTCATTGTTCTTTTGAAACAGATTCATAACATGAACACATAGTAGACTTACTACCAAAATATTCTTTCATAAGCATAGTAGGCTTGAAGCCAAAACAATCTTTCAGGAACAGAGTAGGCTAAATGCCAGAACATACTTTTGTAGTCATTCTAGGCTAAATACAGAACATACTTTTGTAGTCATTGTAGGCTTGACGCCAAAACATTCTTTCAAAATCATCGTATAAAACTTTAATTATCGTAAGATATGTAGAACGATTTTCATATCATTTAATATTTAAAAGTCACGTAAAACTTTGTCAACAATTTGCCATATACCCATAGTGGGAAAAAAAGCCACATGTACTCACCTTAGTAGCTAGGTACGTCTAGCTACACTAATCCATACAACTCTAGTCTTTCGTTGCTTACAAGCGTCTTCCGATCTCTATTAATCTAATAGAAGATTAGAACTTATTAGACAACTAAACATATAGTAATTTTCTAATCATTCTTGAACTACTTATATTCATGATCCAGTTCCATTCCAATGTCCAAGTGTGATTCTTAAAGTATAACACCCATTTGGACATTTTTACCTTTTGTCCCATTTTAACCAAAAATGGTATTTTCGGGTAGAAAAACTATGAGTTTAACTTCTCTTTAAACTTACCTTAATTGTTAAACGTCAAAACAATCCTCATTTTACTCATTTATGCCGTTTTGGCAAATTTCAACGAATAAAGTTTCTAAAAATAGAAACTGTTACAAAACGTGTTATTTTCCTTCAAGTTGCCACCAAGGTGTTCCTAACATTCCATAAGTGTCATTCCGACTAAAACTGGTGTTCTTTTGAACATTACTTGCACATACTAAAATTGCCTTATAAATGGTGGAATTTATAATTCCATTCCATTTTGCATAACATCTTCCAATAATCAAACATAGATACGAATATCCGTTTATGGTCAAATCTTGACCAAAATAATCAAGTAAACATCAATCTTGATATGTTCCTCTCATAATACTTGAACTTGGAAATCTAAAGTTTCAACATATGCAAATTTAAAGTAATTTGCTCGGCTTGGTTAACAAAAATCAAAGATGACCAAAATTAAGCAACCAATTACATATTCTTATTTCTTTGAAACCATTATCAAACACACATTCATGGATTTATTCGAATTCCATCGACACCAAACCAAGAACTTCACAATCATCCGAATTTTATGGAAAAATCCAACTTGCAATAAAAGCTTTCAAGCTTAATACATCTAGGGACCTAAGTCAAATTTTATCTTCAAAAGAAAATCGGTTCAACTCAAGAAATCTGACATTTGTAGTTCTTCCCCAAATGTGTTCCAAGATTATCGAGTTTATCCCACCATGCAATTGACAATCCATACCATCATCAAAGCATGCATCCAAGAAACCAATTACTTGAGTATTGACGCATGTAATAACTTCCTGTAATTTCAATGTAGTCACAACTCAGCTCAATCTTAACATGCACTGCAGGAATCAAAAGGCATCTCATATGTTGTGACTAGATCTTTAGAGCTTACCTTAAATCTGGTCCCAAATTCAGAAAAATAAAAAGTTATTGACCGTTTCCAAAAAAGATCAAACCACTAGGGACTAACCCTGCCACCGCCGGCCACCATGGACACCGACAGCAGCTCCGCCGGCGGCTGCTGTTGATTTCCGTCTGGCAGCCTACTGCTGCATTTGTTTCCCTCTTTCCCGACTTCTCTGTCCCTCATCGCCTCTATCTATCTTCTATGTCTTGCTGAGTGGTAGAATCAGACCCTAAGAACCAAAATTGATGATCTGATTCTTCTCTTTCTCCCGATTCGCACACACAGCCACGACTGCCGCCACCGGCCATTGTCGTCGGCAGTCTTCTTACGAGTAATTACTTATTTATTACATCATCTTACTTTAATTTCACTAAAACACTACAACCAATATACTTTATACGTTCACCGACTCACTCAAATCAAGAATCTATTGGTCCATCAAAAGATTGAGTCCTTCTTAAATTCCAATGAAGACTATCATGGATGCCATGCAAGAAGTCACCGGTGGAAAGCTATAGGCACTGGCCAAGCCGCCATGCTACAGACCAGCGCATCCCTGGAGCCAATTGTTTATTGTCTTTACCATCAAAAGACGCCCATGCATTGCCTCTACTGTTTACGGGTACTTGAACCCTAAGTGTTACGTGTTCGGGTAATATTAGTGGTCGGAATGATAATGAGTGTGGACAAATTGGTTGTGAATACGATGCCTGGAACCTGTACAAAAACAAACTTGGTGTCATATTTATAAGATAACGGTAAGGTGGTGTTTCTTTTTTGACTTAATGAAATTGATGTGAGCGAGACACAAGGGTAAAATGGTCATTTTTTATTCAACGGACGAAAGGGTAAAGTAAATATTTGTGTTTTTTATAACAGTTTTCTAATGACAAAAGGGTACACAACAGACATTTTTTATATGGGTGTTTCATTTTGACTTATTGAATTTAACGGGGACGGGATACAAGGTTAAAATAGTAATTTTTATTTGCCAGAAGGGTACGAAAAAGCCATTTTTTATAATAGTTAAATAAAATTAATTTATATTCAACACAAGGATAAAATGGTCACTTACTCACATTAGTTATCCATGCAAAACTTAATGGGAAAAAAGAAACATGTCTTGATTTACATATGAAATCATTTATTTTGAGTTTTAGGGAGTGTTTGTTTTTCCTCAAAAAGTCATTTTCCCATAAAAACATCTGCAAGCTGGTAGATGTTTTTCAAAAATACCGTTTGTTTTTTTGAAGAAAAAAGATCTAATAAAGACTTTTTCACATCTTTTTCAAAAAGACCTAAATTTAGCTTTTTGACCTCTTTTTGGACCTAATTTAGACAAAAGATCTAAATTAGTGTGGACAAGACAGAAGGGTTAAATGGTCATTCTTTTTATCCATACAACACTTCATGGGAAAAAAGAAAGGATGACTTAATATAGAAAGTCAAAGAAATGATGCTTTTCCCATTATGTCCCAACTTTCTAAACATTTTCCCTTGTTATTCTTCAAGTATGGTGTAATTTTCTCAAATATTTTTTTAAACATCATTTTTCCAGACATACATGTGGATAGACCATTGAGACTCCAGCTGCAAGGGAGTATGCAGTGCTTCCAGATGTGGTTGATAAAATCAAGCCATCTCCTTGTACGGTTGTTACAAATGAGTTATCAGAACATTCCAGATTTCTAAGAAAAGATGAAATTCCACGCTCAATTGTAACCTCATTTAAGACAAGTATCGACTAGTTGTTTTCATTTTCACCTCGAACCAGATGGCACTGTAAACAATGTCGTAGTGTGATACTTATTGGACCATCTAGTATCGTTTTAAGACACTCTCTGGACATATATAAGGTTACATTGCATGTTGGTTTCATCCACACTTTGATCTATGTCATTGAGTGTGTAGGTATGGTGATCGTGGCGGTTTAGTCATCTTTTAATTATATGATTAAAGTTGCATTAGTTTAATATTTATGCATGAGATGAACCATATTTCTTTAAAAGAAATAAAGTGAAAATGAATAGCAGCACACCTAAAGTATTTGTAATACATGTTCAAGCATATAACACCTAAGTGGGAGATTGTAGAAAATTATACATATTAGAATGTGTTAATTATTAAGTTGGGTGCTATTTGTTTTAGGAGTTACATACTCATATTCAATTCTAAATTAAATATCATTGATATCATTAGAGTTTAAAATGACTCTAAACCTTTGGGTATAAATTAAGATGATCACCAACATACAAACAATTTCTTACACATTCTTTGATCCCCGTCATCAATGATTGGTTGAAAAAATCTAAGGGACTTATGCTGAGGAGGATCATCACACTGATTATATATTCACCAAAGTTTTGCATCAAGAAAAAGACATGATCAATGTATCATTTTGTTTCACATCTTGGTCATTTGATAATATAACTTTGATTCATTAAGGTGAATGTTACATGTGGAGGAGTTACAAATTGCAATTTAATTCTATATTAAATGTCATAAATTAATATTATGATTAGAGTATAATGAGAACTCTAAATCTTTTTGTAAAATCTGTGATGGTCCCTAACATACAAATGTATACCAAACTCTTATACATTCATTATGCCCATCATCAAATATTGGCTGAAAAAATCTAATGGCTTTTGCCGAGGAAAACAATCACACACCCGGTTTTGTGTTGTCGTCAAGTTCCACAACAAGAAGAGGACATGATCAATGAGTCAATGTGTCAATCTTGGTGATTTAATAATATGGTTCCGATTATATTTATGCTAACAACGTAAATGTGATATACTTTCTCTAATACACACAAGTGATACTACATAAACAAAATTACCTCACTATCCATTGAAGTGTAGTAATTTATTTTTCATACAAGTTTCTTTGTTATAAACATCATGGCTCATACAACGATTTGTATCAATTTGACCATCAATTCTTTGTTTTTACATTCTTTTTCCTCTTATATTCTTTCAAAGTTTCTATGTATATGCTTTGTAATTTCTAATTTGAATGTCTAAATTATCTAAAAGTTCAATAAATTAAATTAAATTATATATTATTGTACTATTATATATTATTATTATTATTATTATATACTATATTATAAATTACTAGTTAATATTAGTATCTAATTAGATATTTATTACTTATAAGTAATTAAGATATATGTTTTGAATTATATAATACCTGTAATGTACCAGTAGTGCCATATTTGAAAGGACATCGACATTACAATTATGCAAAGAGGAATTGCAAAAACTGATCCACACAATTGCATTGGTTCGTGTGCTCTTACAATCCATTAAATTCAGAGAGTTGAATAAATTGGAGACATATAATATCAATTTAAGAAAACTCTTGTTAATCTAACCAAAAAGTAACTTTTAAGGAATCATGTAGGATAATAATCGGGTCAAAGTGGAATGACCTTTGGATTTTATCCAAGTTTCCAACAAACAGAAAACATATACGTTATACATTAGTTTATAAGGCAAATCATAAGTCGAATTGAAAAGTAAGAAGCCATAAAGGTAAGCTTCTTGTCAATATCTCATAAGTTTCAATATATTCCCAAGCCTTGTTCCCCCAATAAGAGCCTATTAGTTGAGATATACGGAATTCCATAATAAAAGTCTAGGGCTTGAACAGTGACATAAACAAAATATTGTTAGTCCTCTGCGATTTACCTTCACGTGATGAGTCGTGAGATGTGTTTATCCCGAGCCCAAAGGGGGCAATTTATCCCCTATTGTGTCCACTAGTGATATAGATGGTAACAATATGGTGTTTTTAGATTAGCATTAACAAAATCGAAAAAAGAACATTCACACCTTTTCCTAGAAATGATAAAATCCAATAAACATGGGATTCTCGATCGATTTGACAATCCAATTAACCCCGCAGTATCAACCACTTACGTGAGTCCGTGATGTGTGTGTGCGAGAGAGAAAAAAAAAAGAGATCAATATACAAATATGCAAGACTTTATGCGCATTCTTCTTACGAGTAATTACTTATTTATTATAACATCTTACTTTCATTTCCCTAAAAAACGCTACAACCAACATACTTTATACCTTAACCGACTCGCTCAAATCACAAATCTCGTGGTCCATCAAAAGATTGAGTCCTCCTTAAATTCCAATGAAGACCATCATGGATGCTATGCAAGAAGTCGCTAGTGGAATCGCCTCTGCAAGCTGTCGGCACCGGCCAAGCCGCCATGCTACACACAAGCGCGTCTCCCGGAGCTAATTGTTTTCGGTCTTTACCATCAAAAGACGCCCATGCATTGCCTCTACTATTTACGGGTACTTGAACCCGAAGTGTTACGTGTTCGGGTAATATTAGTGGTCGGAATGATAATGAGTGTGGACAAATTGGTGTGAATAGGATGCCCGGAACCTGTATGAAACCAATGTTAAAATAGTATTTTTTTTTTTTTATTTGCCGGATAGAAAGGTACAAAATAGTCGTTTTTTTTATGATAGTTATTGAATAAGATTAATTTATATTCAACACAAGGATACAACGGTCATTTACTCTCACTCCATTGAGTCTATAAAAGAAAGATTCGTTGTTCGTAGATTAGTTACTCCACACTCACGTTATTTATCCATGCAAAACTTAGAGGCTGTTTGATACTTGCTGATTGAGTAAGAGCTGACTGAGTCAATGTCCGACCCAGTTAGTCAGACTTATCCTGAAGCTGACCGGGTAAGAGGTAAATTTTAGGGCTCAAGACCGAGTCAAAGGTAAATTTTAAGGTTATCAAAATGTCTCTTACTGACCGGTAAGAGGCAAATCAAACAGCCCTTAATAGGAAAAAAGAAACATGTCTTGATCTATATATAAACTTCATTTTGACTTTTAAGGGGTGTGTGTTTTTCCTCAAAAAGACTTTTTCCCCTAAAACATCTGCAGACCGGTACATGTTTCTCAAAAAGACCGTTTGTTTTCTGGAACACAAAAGATCTAAAAAAAACTTTCTCACCTCTTTTTCAAAAAGACCTAATTTTTAGCTTTTTTACCTCTTTTTGAACCTAATTTAGACAAAAGATCTAAATTAGTGCGGACAAGAACACAAGGGTCAAATGGTCATTTTTTATCGAAAGGAAAAATAGACGGTCATTTATCATTTTATCCATACAACACTTCACGGGAAAAAAACTTCCCTCACTTACGTCACAACTTTCTAAAACATTTTCCTCGTTATTCTTCTAGTGTGGTGTAATTTTCTCAAATATTTTTTAAACATTATTTTTCGAGACGTACCTGTGGATGGACCATTGAGCCCCCGGCTGCAAGGGAGTACGCGGTGCTTCCAGAAGTTGTTGATAAGATCAAGCCGTCTCCTTGTACGGTTGTTACAAACGAGTTATCCGAGTAACATTCCAGATTTGTCAAAAAAGACGAAATTCCACGGTCAATTGTAACCTCGTTTAAAACAAGTATCGGGCCCTCGTTTTCATTTTCACCCCGAACCACATGGCACTGTAAACGGTGTCTTAGTGTGATACTTATTGGACCTTCTAGTATCGATTTAAGACACTCTTTGTACCGTTCACTATCTATTTAAAGGTTAAAGATTAGTATACATGAGGGCATTTACGTCTTCTGTACAGATAAGAGAGACACCATGTTCCACCTTTTGGGTGGGACAAAAGTTGCGTTTTTTGTCAGAGTCTGATGCAAGTCAAATGCAGTATAAGGTTGTCCTTTCTAGGGGTAATTTGGGAAATGAGGATGAGAAGGGCATTTACGTCTTTTGCACAAACGAGAGTACAAGACTCCCTGTCCCAACATGCTCCACCAAATTTTTGCCCTTTGAACATGAGTATTGGTCTATGAGGCCGTCGTCCTTTTTAGGGTTATTTTGGGTGATGAGGGTAAGGAGGGCATTTACGTCTTTTTGCACAGAAGCAGTACAAGGCCGTTGTCCTTTCTAGGGTTATTTTGGGTGATGAGAATGAGGAGGGCATTTACATCTTTTTGCACAGACGCAGTACAAGGCCGTTGTCCTTTCTAGGGTTATTTTAGGTGATGAGAATACAAAGGGCATTCTCGTCTTTTGCACAACATCATGTGGGTGAGACAAAGATTGCAATTTTTGTCCTATTGACATCATTTTAAAGTGAAAGAAGTACAAGGATGTTACTTTTAGGGCTATTTTGGGCGATGAGGAATAGAAGGGCATTCACGTCTTTTTGCAACAAAAGGATACAAAACGGAGTCATGAAACCCAAGGAGCCTAAAGAAAATGGAACAATTGGAGGAACGGGTCCTTTGAACTTTGATGCAGCCTGCAAAAGGTAAACAAAACATAGTGAATTCATCGACATTTAGGATTTTAATAAAATAACTAAATAAAAATTCATAAAATATTGTAAATAAGATTATTTAATTCCAAAAATATAATATACCCAAAGCACTGTCCCATCTCCACCAAGAGTTACTACAAGATCAACTACCTCATGCAATCGCCATATCTCCTTGTCTGTAAATTAACAAGAGAAAATAAAAAAAGGGAAATTTTCATTGAAGTCCCAATATTAACTTTTATTAACAAAAAAGTCCCGAATTAATTTTTATTAACAAAAAAGGACAGAAACTACATGTTTTATCTTCAATAAACTCCAAATATTTTCGCATAGTTTACGGGAAAGTCCCAACATTAGCTGGTTTTCTGGCTTTTTTTGTTAAAAAAAATTAATTCGGGACTTTTTTGTTGATAAAAAATTAATTTGAGACTTTTTCATAAACCGAGCCAAAATATTGGGACTTTATTGGAGATTTCCCTAAAAAAAATTCCAATTTATTTCAACTTTTAATCAAAATAACAAATAATTGACTTCTATATAATCATTAATCAAGACATGATTTTGAAGGAATCACCAAACATATAAAACTACAACTAGGTCATTTGTCTATTACAAGTTTACAACATTCTACCTTTTTTTTTTTATAAAAGCCTTGTACTATAAAAAAAATCTACTCGTTTATAAGATTGTACTTAAATTTTTTTTTTTATAAAACATTCTTTGAAAATTTTACCCAACTTGTATTGTATTGTATCCGGATGACATTGCTAAATGTTTTAAAGTATAAAAACAAAATTGAAGAAGGATGTTATAAATTATAAATTTATAATAAATAAATTTACGAAAGTACGTTGCTATTTCATGAGTAAATGAAACTAACTCACCATCTTTCCATGATTGTGCAAAGCTGTAATATGAAGATTCTGCAAGAAGTTCATTTCTTACTCGCGGTTCAACAAATATATTCATATTTCTTTTTTCCTTCAACCACCTAAAATCACCACCAAAATTATAAAACCATAAACTCTAATTTTATGTTATTTTTAAATGAGAAATAAAATTATATTGTCGATCAATGACTAGAGTTAAGTGGTTGTAGTTATGAAGGCTTGTTCTAATTGCATATTGTGTGAGTCATTATAAAGAAATTACATCCAATAAATATGTGATATTCCCAAATACTTAAAAAATATAAAGAACTGAAAATGATAATATAAAGTCTTACCTGACCATTTCTGCACAAAGGATTTTGACTGAAGTTGAATTTGGTTTTGTCAAGATAAGTACAGTTTGAGGAGGTGTTTCCCACTTCAAAGAAATCTGAAAATTTATAAATATCAATAAAATATTAGACTACATATAATTTATAGGGAGAATTTCGTTTACGTCCTTACAAACTTCTATAATTACGTATATATCCTTATAAAATTTGAAATTACGTATATATCCTTACAAATCCTAAAAAATCACATATATACCCAAAAGATTAATTTAATAATAATTAATCATTTTAAAAATTCAAAAAACTATTTTTAACTCTATTTTTTATATTTTTAAAAGCTAATTAAATTGTGACATTACTATACTACCCGTGTTCCAAGTTTTTCAAACATATCGGTCGTCCCAAAATTTTTATAGTTTTAAAAACTATTTTTTATTCTATTTTTTTATAGTCGAATTTGTCGAAATTAGTTGTTTAAGCGTGAAGGAGTTGTCGATTATGGAAGGATTTCATAGGGGTATTTTAGTAACTTGGGTATAATTTACTTTAAAAACTGTTTTTTTATTTTTTTTAAAGATTAATTATTATTAAATTAATCGTTTGGGTATATATGTGATTTTTTAGGGTTTGTAAGGATATATACGTAATTTCAAATTTTATAAGGATATATACGTATTATAGAGGTTTGTAAGGATATAAACGAAATTCTCCCTAATTTATAAAATACCATTGAAAATTTTACAGTAAATTTTGACTGCATTTGAGAAATGCCTCCAATATAATGCATCTTATGATCTTATCATATGTTTTTCATGAAAATACAAACCTTGACTAATGAGGTAGACGGTTAAATGCATGAAATATTCAAATTAATGGAATTACAATATCGTAATAAAAAAAATTAAATTGGAAGTACAATGGTATTTCTTGCATTTAGCCCTATACTATAAAGATGAACTTTATGGTTCCAAAAAAATCTACCACCGCATAATATATATATATATATATATATATATATATATATATATATATATATATATATATATATATGTGTGTGTGTGTGTGTGTGTGTGTGTGTGTACCTGTTTACTGCTGCGTTCTGCTGTGGTTATATTTCCCTTTTCAAATGAGACAATATCATGTTTATGTTGATCATCTTTTTTACTTTTGCTACACCATTGTAGTTTAAATGATGCCTGCATAAAAAGGGTAAAATGGTCATTTATTGTCAAAGAGAAAACAGGTCAAGGGTTGATCGATTTGATTTTCATTATATCATATAATTCTTTCCATAATTATTACATGCATAAGTCATAACAACGAATATTTTAACATGTAAGGGTAAAATGGTCATTTTTGCTTACATACCTTACGGGTGAGTTTGCTATGAACATTAGGGTAAGAATCGGGTCCCCTATCCCTAAGAACTTCATGAGAACAAATTCCATTTTCTCCACAACATTTTTGAGAATTTTCAGCAATTTCAGGATTTTTAAGGTTCTGTGTGGAATCTTCTATTTTTTGTTCAGAAAATGTGGGACCTGAAAAAAGAAACAAAATGGTTTTGTGAATATATATATTTAGATTATGAAGAAAATAATAATTCACAGAATTTATACGAGTCTCAAATAAGATGTTCAAAAGTTGCCAGTTGCCAAATGGCAAGATACCATACGGAGAAAGTTCTAGAGTGAATAACAAAAATGGTCCCTGAACTTTCTCGTTTTTACTGTGTTTAGTCCGAAATTGAAAGTTTTTTCAGTTTTGGTCCTTTTATGGTTTCATATCGATTTTGGTCTCCCGAACCTTGAAATAAGGAAGAAAATCGAAATGAAACCTTAAAATAGAGGCTAAAACTGAAAAAGGTTTTAATTTTGGACTAAACACTAGTAGAAAACAGAAAGCACAGGGACTATTTTGTAATTTACTTTATCTTCTATTTGGTAAAGACCAAAATTTTATTTACCCTTTTTATGCAAGTGATATTTTGCCATGACATACAGATCGAGTTCCTATTCAATACAATGCACATAATTGTATGTTCTAGATTTAACTACAAAATTGGTCCCTAAGATTTCTGTTTTTTACCATGTTTAGTCCAAAACCGAAACATTTTTCAATTTTGGTCCTTATTTCAAGGTTTCATATCTATTTTGGTCCCTGAGATTTCTGGTTTTTACCATGTTTAGTCCAAAACCAAAACATTTTTCAAATTTGATCCTTATTTCAAGGTTTCATATCTATTTTGGTCCCTGAGATTTCTGGTTTTTACCATGTTTAGTCCAAAACCAAAACATTTTTCAAATTTGGTCCTTATTTCAAGGTTTCATATCTATTTTGGCCCCCGGAACCATGAAATAAGAACCAAAACCGAAATAAAACCTTAAAATAAGGACCAAACTGAAAAATCTTTCAGTTTTGGACTAAACACGGTAAAAATCAGAAAACACAAGGACCATTTTTTGGAAATTACTCCATGTTCTTTTTAATAAATCCTGAAATTTTACATACCCTTTTTCACAAATATTCTCACATTCTGTTTAATAAAGCTTAAAATAGTATTTATCCTTTTTAACAAATACTAATTCCAAATAAGATGCTAGTAAACCTTTACCACAAAAGTAAGATGCCATGACATATATAACTAAATGAATGAAAGTAAGATGTTATAATAAACAAATAAATGAAAGTACGTTGCTATTTCTTGCATTTATTAGTGATACCTTTACATTCCAATTCCCGATTCCGTTCCCGTTCCAATTCATATTTGCGTTTCCATTCCGTAGCTTCAGCTTTCGCAGCAGCTTTAGCTTCTGCTGCTTGTCTTAAAACCTTGCCAACAGCTTATGAATGACATAAACCACAACTATTTATTCTCAATTATAGCATCCTACTTTTTATTTCATCAAAATGAAAGCAATCATATCATACTTCTCATGGCCTCTGAAAATTCGACAAGTGGATCTTCAATTCCATCAACATTAGGCTGCTCAACAATTTCCTTTACTGCTTTCTCTAAATTTGCAACAGGAAGGAATTCTTTTACACCGTTTTCCTGTTCCAAATTATTTGTATTCCCCTGTTCAAAAGTGATATGAAAACATTGAGCAAAAGTAAATGAAATTTGGAAGATAAGAGGTAAAAGGGCTCTATAAAAGATAAAAGACAAAACTACCCCTTTAGTGAAAGGGTTAGATGTAAGAAATAGTAACATACTTAGGTGGCGTTTGGTTTACACTTCACAGAAAGTTTTTAAAGGAATTGGAATCTGTCAAGGAATTGGAATTTGTCAGGAATTGGAATCCAATTCCATATTTGTTTGGTTGGCAGGAAATGGAATTGGAATCCATGTAATATGACCGATTTACCCTTCTTATTTTTGCTTAATTTATTTAGATAATTGTTGGTGATAGGTGGTGGTGGTGGAGGTGGATGGTGGCAGCAGCGGTGGTGATGCCGGTGGTAGTGGTGATGGGTGGTGGTGGTAGTGGTGATGGCGATAAAGGTGGGTGGTGGTGATGGTGGGTAGTGGTAGATGACAGTGGTGGTGGTGGGTGACAGCGGTGGTGGGTGGTGGATGGTGGCGGTGGGTGGCAGCGGCGATGGGTGATGGTGGTGGTGGTAGAGAGTTTCAACCGGAAAGTTAATATAAGGGTATGATGGTAATTTTACAAATTCCATCATCCAAGGAATTCAATTCCTTCCACATACCTAAGGAATTTCAATTCCTTCATTTTAATGGAATTGGATTCCAATTCCATCAACCAAAACTTGAACCAAACACAGCAATTCGATGGAACTGGATCCAATTCCCTCAAATTCCATTGAATTCCCGCGAACCAAACGGGCCCTTACGGTTTTTGTTGATAACAATGTCATGTAGATACAAAGAAATTTTTACTGCTATAATTGAGTAGGATTTTTAAAGGATAATGTCCTAATAAGAAAAAAGTGGAAGTACAATGCTGTAATTGGTTCAAATTACAATGTGTCAATAAGAAAAGAATGGAAGTAAAATGTTGTAATAGAAGAAAAAAATGAGTATAAGATGCAATTATAACTAAATAAAAGAAAGTATGTTGTTGTTTCTTGCATTTAGCCTTGAGTAAATTATACCCAATTTTACTGCTTCAAAACCCATACATGTTATATCCATAAAGATGTCCAATTGAAAGTTTTGTTCCATTGAGAATACTCATAATTTTAGTAAAATGCATGCCAAATGTAGTACAACCTGTTATGAACTAAAAGAAGAAAGAACAAAAAAGCTAGAGTTTGTCCTAAATTGTTGAATTCAAATTACTTCTTTCTCATTATTAAGGCTGACTTGTTTTTGGGATAACATTTGTATATTCATGTAAATTAGGATAGAGAATTCATGTAGATTAGGAATGTAAAATTATAGAAGTGTATATATTTAGTTTTAAAATTTGAGAATGCTTCACAGAAATTTGAAATAAATATTAAACTTAAAAAACATGGGCAAGGTAATCTTGATGATACTGGATGTTATACTGTCCTTAAAATTATTATAGAAGGTACTGGATTTGCTTTATGCAGCTCAATAGGGAGAGTTGATAATCACAAGATCAAGCAACATATTGATAAAGAATTTATAAAAATTTATGTGTTTTGTGGCTGTCTCTTTTATGTAGAATCTTAGTGGATGATGTTGTTCCTACATTATCTCTATCAACAAAGTGAAGAGTTCATTATCATCCTCAAGTTAAACGCATTGTTGGTAAATCATCATTTTATCTTGTTCCGAATATTAAGTACTAGAGATCATTATCACATAACATTCGAGTCCAGGAAAACCTTTAAAAAATCAACAAACAACTAGAGTAGGTCTCTAATTCTAATTAGAACAAAAGCAGGAAACACATAACCCTAATTAACAATAACCAATATATCAATCAGAAATGGTTCAAGTTGGGATCATCTAATTTAACACCAAAATTGAAGAAAGAGATAGATATCGGAGACAATAGACGTACTTTAGAGTTAACATTCGCACGCTTCATGGCTGTTTGATCGAGAGAAAATTCCGACCGAAAGTGATATAGTTGGAGTGCGTGTGTCGGAGATTCGAGAAAACCCAGTCGGGATTTGCATAGAAGTGTTTGTTCGGAATCAGCTCACCTTTTTAAAGCATCATTGTTCACGTGGGTAGTTGCGGGTCAAGACGGAGGGGTTGTATGGAAACGGGTCGGGTCAATGGGCAAGTTGATTTCTTGAATATTACAAAAGACATGGTTTCAAATGGATTGCAATAAATATGTGAATCAAATTGGGTTACACGACTTGTAAAAAAAAACCATGAAGGAGAACATGTGGTTTTAGAATCTGGATATAATGAGGATACAAATGAAATATTCAAATACAATTCTCTTTATGGGTTCGATTGACATTTGAGTTTGACATTGTTTGATCTTTTATGTAATTTTTTGTCATGTTTAATTTTTCAACATCAAACTTTTCACAAAAAATATGTGTATTTCCTTCAAAAGATTTTTTTAATCCATCATCTCTAGACTTTTACAGTTTTTTTCTTGTTATTTTTTGTGGTAGTCAACAAAACAAGTTACGTCTTTCTAGACAAAACCATAAATACAGCTTCTGTAAAACGCAAAAGTAAAATTGAGAATTCTGTAAAATAAAATAACTGTAAAATCTAAAACACAAATATTTAACGTGGTTCACACGATCGGTCTGATCAGCAAATCCATCAGCAAGAGAGAGAGAGAGAGAGAGAACATTTTATTATCACAAAAAACATAGGAATTATACAAGGCTAAAACTGCATCTATAGTCTGATTCATTCACACTAAGGTTACACTAACTGAAACTACCACTAGAAAATGATATTTCTCTGTGGAGACTGCTCCAAAGCTATATGTGCTCTCAACCTCACAAGGATTGTGCTATGCACTTGTGTTGTGTGTGTTCTCTATTTTGTGTGATGTGTTTGATTGATGGAGCATACATCTCTATTTATATCAACTCTTCCTTTATATCAAGGAAGAGAATATATCACCAAATCTTCTTTATGGAATACACATTAGCCTTCACTTTATGCTTAACTTAACAATCTCTTACTTGAAGGCTTGAATAACTCTGCCATCCAAATCTTGCAACAATACTTAAACTCTCTTCTCTTCTCTCTCTCTCTCTCTCTCTCTCTCTCTCTCTCTCTCTCTCCCTTTTTTAGTGTGTGTGTGTCATGCTCGTTTCCTCAAACTTCTGATAGGCTAGTTAAAGTCACACAAAGCTTCAACTTCCCAATCGTAACCACATTTGTGAACATATCTATTGGATTATTCGTTCCAAATATTTTCTCCAGAATTAGAGTTTCATTATTGATTAACTCTCGAATGAAATGGTACATCATCTGAATGTGTTTAGTTCTACTATGAAACACCGGATTATTTGTCACGTGAACTGCACTCTGGTTGTCGCAATGCAGATTCTAGTACCTCCGGACGTACCAGTTTTTATGACAAATTAAAAACTTTAAAAAAGCATTTTAATAATAAAACATCATTTTATTTAAAATTTTCAAAACATAAACATAACTCAATTCACCCAAAAGCATATAATGTCAATACAAGTAAAATATTTAACGGAAGTCAAAAGCCCAAAACAATGTCAACACAAACATAGTTCCAATGAGTAGTCGTGCTAGTGTGTACACGTCACGTCTTGCCATCACCCATACCTAAAACAGTGGGTTTTAAAGGGAAATGGTAAGCACACAGCTTACTGAATTCCAAGACATACATAGCATATAAGTCATGCATACTCTACCCATATCAGAAAGAATATAACACAAACATCACAATAATCAATAGTCTACTCCACTATGTACATTGATTCGTGCTCCTACACTCAACACCCCCAAGCTACACATACTATGTTCCTCCTCGAGCCATGCGTATCACTCAGTGCATCTTGTCGGGCATCCTAGGTCTGTACCACGTTGCTCAATACGTCGAGCCACCCTATATTGCTCAGACGTCAAGCAACCCTGTATTGCTCAGTACATCAAGCCACCCTATTTTGCTCAGTACGTCGAGCCACCCTATATTGCTCAGTACATCGAACCACCTTATATTGCTCGGTACGTCAAGCCTCCCTATATTGCTCAGTACGTCGACCCCAAGACATCTACATACTAGATCTAGACCCGCCTAGTACTAATCACACACATCCTATAATCACACACGAGCTAAAGTAAATGACATACAACATCCACACAGTGTAATGAGAAACTCACATTGATCAGCAACCAAGAACCTGTGAAGCTACTCCGTAAATCCAACTGACGACCAACACGTACTCTTTATCCTCCTATAAGGTGTTTTAATGTGTTATAATGTATAGTAACTAGATATTAACCCTTTATAATACTTATGTTGTTATTAGGTTCATATTTCAGATTCTTTCCCAAAATAGTAGTTTGTTCAATACTACTTTAACCCCCCTTAAAACCCTTCAAATCCGTATATGGACATATCGCACAACTCCTAATTATTTTTATATGATTTTATATGAACTTATGAAGTCAGGGTATCAAAGATGTCAAAATCAGACCAGTCTGTAAAAATGACACTTTTCACCCAACTTAAGGTTGGAATCAGACCAAGCCCTTTTGGTTGAAAGAACTACACTTCCAGACCTTTACATTTACACGACATAAGATTTGACCAATTTGAGTTTACCCCTGATTTTATATTAATTTTAACATATGGCCGCAGCACTGTGCGTTTTCACACGAAAATAGGGCTATAATGAGAGGTTACACGAATTCTAGACATCAGCATAGAAAACTAAACTGTCAGAACTTGCATATGGATGTCATAGAGTTGTAGCCCGAATATCAGAAAGATCCAACAGTTCAAACTTCGTGGATCGTCTGATCAATAAGCAAGGTCAAGAAATACGAGAATAAACTAGGGTTTTTAAACCAACGAACAAGAAGATCATGAAACTTACCTAGATAAGAGATGGATCAAGAAACTAAGCACTCCACTTTAGCCTCCATCCCTCTCATCTTCCTTCCCGTCGCCCTTCACCCTCTCTCCTTTCTTTCTCAGCCGTCACACACCACACTCACGTACTTTAGGGTTTTGTTTCAAGGGTTTTGAGACGTGGGAAGGGGTTTTAATACTACTAAGGCTGCATATGGGATGGGCCGACCTCATGAGGGTTCGACCACAACTTTGGGCCGCTTGCGTGGCTCGTTTATCCTTGTCGTTCTTTAGTCCCTAGTATTTCCACATTACATAAATCGCCCATTAATGACATTTGTTTTTAAAATAAGCCCCTTGCTTTAGCATATTTAGCCCCTTATAGTAACATAATTTAATATTCTTATTATTTTATAAATCTAAATTATTTTATTTTCTTAAATATTTAAATTTAATTAAATTAACGAGTGTGCCGAAAAACGCGATGTTACAGATTGTGAACACATAACCTGTCGTGCTCTTACCCAAATTCATACATCCACCCAAATTTGTATCGACAAACCATTCTAAGACCACCGTCTTCTTCTAAAACATAGGGAATAGTCAGTTGTTCCTTTCAAGTAGCATAACAGCCACTTTAGTCCCTTACGATGCTCTCTTCCTGAATTTGACATGAACCTACTCACAACTCCTATTGTATTAGCAATATCTGGTTTGGTGCATACCATTACATACATCAAGCTACCAACTATAGATGAATAGAGTGTTGGATTAGGTGTCTAAGCCATGACTTATAAATTGTATTTATCTTGTTAATTGAAGCAAAGTCCATTTGGGTTGCCCTCAAAGCTGGAGGATTGGTGTAGAGTTAAATAGAGAGTGAGGTTGATTTATTAATTGTTTAATAAATCAATAGAAATAAAATAAATAGTTTATTAATATATTTAAGTGTTAATATATTAATTAGAAACTATAATAATTAAATAGAAATTAATTGGATTTAATTTAGTGATTAATTTAATTAATTAAAAGTGCAGGGACTGGTTTTGTATTTATTCAATAGTTGAATAACTGGCTTGTAACACCTGGTAACTCATACAAAGTACACCCAAAAATTTTCAAACAATAATATATTAAATTGGGCATACTTGTACTCAAACCATGGAAACAAGATGTCATCAACATAAATAATTACACAAAAAGGTCCTTACAATTTTAACCAGGCATTACAAATAAATCTATTACAACTAAAGGACAGGATCTAAGTTGTCCATCTCTCTTTATCACATGCCTTCCGCTATCACTGCTAAAGATACCTGCAAAACAACAACAACTCAAGTGTAAGCTTATATAAAGCTTAATGAATAATCTCTTTATCAACTCTCATTTCTCATTATCCGCTCATGCTAATCTCATTAGCAATTATAAATATAAATCTCCTCTCTATCTCTGAAATCTGCAATCACATTAACTTTACAACACCAGTTAAATATTAGCAAATATCGACTTCTCAGTAAGTACCGCACTTGGTACTTCTCACAAACTCAATTATAATCATTCATATATATAAATATACAAACTCATTTCACAACCAAATATACTCTAGCTCAATAGCTCTCATGGCTATACAAATTCACTCAAAACTCTATAACACGACTCCACTAGCATTTACTCGGTATATACAATCAATATGTATGTTCAATTCTATTGTTGTTATTCACAAATAACAAATTACTCTTCAATCGGATTGCAACAATATCAACATAACACATATATAAATATTTAACCTACAACAATGTAAAACTCTTCTTAAGTATAGAGAGTACTCACTTGATAACGGCTTAGTATATGGAATTCCCAATTTACGCGTATGGGGCTCCTGTTCACTAAACTTGGTTGTCTCACCACAATCCAAATCAGTTCCCCAACATCCATAATCATCTCAATAACATCTATCTCAAAAGATATAGCAATTGAAATAGGAAAAATGAGTATAAACGGTAAATATCAACTCTATATATACCGAAACCCCAAATTCGTGGTTCTACTCGTTCAACCGTAGAAACTCGACTATAATCATATGAATAACTCAAGGAAACATCCGCTAACAATATATTAACAACATATGCAACAATTTATAGCTTAAAACACGAAATTGAAAACTAGGGTTTAAAACCCCAAAAACCGAGAAGGTACTCACCTCGACGAATTAATAAGCAAGAACACGTTTACGGGGTTGGATTGAAGTCTCCTTACTCTTCCTTATGCATCTCATGGCTCAATTTGGCAGAAAATCGCCTTAGAATGCTCTGAAATCGAATTTGGGTCTATTTTTCCCGAAATGAGCATTTTCTGCACATTATATAATGCTGTCAGGCCTACACGACCCGTGTAGGTCTGTTCTACACGACCCGTGTAGAGGTACACGACCCGTGTTGGTCTGAAAGGGTTTCTGTTTGGTTTCTAAAGGAATTCTACACAACCTGTGTGACCATACACGACCCGTGTAGCTCTGTTTTGGCAATTTTCAAGTCCAAACTTTGCCCAAATGGGTTTTTAACCACTCAAACTCATACAACAACCTAACTAATCTTAACCACACCAAGATTAATACATAAGAAAGGCTTCAACCTCTTCTTACTCATTAAAAAACTTAAATCTCAAAGGCATTCATAAATGATTGCCACACAACTCTACACAACTCATAGCTAAAACCATACCAACTATAAGGTAACAACTATACTTACCTTAATAAGCATCTCAAAAAGAAAGTAGGTCTTACAAGTTCTCTCCTCCTTCAAAAGATTTCGTCCTCGGAATCTCTTAGAATAGGCATGGTTTATACAACCACTTTACTACCGCAATCATACATCACATATAATAATGATTTTATCTTCTCCTCATCTCATATGACATATACATATTATCACATCTCATTTACTCATAATATAGCTAACGTCCGCCATCATCTTCATAAGATGATCTCTATAGCCATATTGGTTATCATCATTTACATAGACTCATATCCATGGCTCACATCGAGCCACATTCACAACGTACCATACACACTCTCTCTATAATACAAATCTCATATACCATTTGGAATTCAACTTATTTCTCAAATCTCCTTGAAATGGTTTTCTCTAACTCAATAGGAAAATGGTCTCACCGATTCCAAGCTCATTCTTTCTTTCAATTTACTCCTCCAGTAACAACACACCAATTATCGATTCTTCCTACTAATACTTTTGCATTAAGCAGGGTAGAAGAAATACTCATATAACATACAAAACACAGACATCAAAATGTTTCACCCACGTCACACAACTCAGTATTTCTGGTATAATTCCAAAATACTACAAAATACTAGAAACTATGTCAAGTTTCACTCGCACCTCCTCTAAATTTGGTATTTAATCATCGACACTTTTGTCACATAGGACCTCTTTCAGTTGTTTTATCACCATAACCGATTACAACTTCTCCAAAAGCTCGTTTATCTCTGTTCCCACCTCAGCACACATTTTAGGTTTTTACCCAATACACAATTAACAATCCTCCACTAAGAATGGCTCCTCTTCATCTCACTTCAACAACATACCTCATGTTGTTTCTCTTGATAGACTCACTCGTTACATCATATTCTCACTCAATTATTAGTCTTAATAGACTTAATAATTCCATCATCAAATAAAACTCTAAACACATCTTCCTCTCTTTAAAAAAAATTAAACTCCGTCCTCAAAACTCAATCCCCACAATGGCACCAAAGGTAGAGAGAGAGAGTCTGCAGAGAAAAGGCCAGCTGAGAAGGATCACGAAGAAACTTCCCAACAAAGCCGGTACTGGTGCCACCGATAAGAAGAAGAAGAGAAACGGGATCTCAAGCGAGACCATGGAAATCATAAACTCATTCATGAGATCCATTATAATCTTCTCCTCTCTTTCTTTCTTTTTTTTATTCTCACTCTGACCCTCGTCCGAATGACACGAAATAATTCGTACATACATATGACTCACCGAAATCTCTACACACAACTCACAAGAAAATAATAATATTCAACACCGCAATCTCTACGGTGAGATCATATCTCATCACCTGACTAACTCGTTAATCTCAAGAAAATAACTCAAGATTATTATAGCAAAATCTACTATCCATCGTCTCATACGAATAAATTGTTTTGTCATCTCGATTTCACAAATTTCTCTCATTGGCAGTAATTGGTTTGATTGCTAAGGAACAATTCCTATCAATCACAATCACAATTACTTTCCTCCTCTTTTTAACACATATATTTTCATCATGTATTTATAGAATTCTATCTCATTCAACATGCAAGAAATCTCACACATTTTCAACATGACTAAATGACAAACGTACTTACTCACAGCAACATTTCTCAACAGTATTACTCACTGTATTATCTCACAGTACTCTCGTACTGTTACTCGGTCTCTAATCATAAGTTTACCGCTACGTTCATATCTATCCACACGCAAGGATAGTACATGTCTCATTACTCCGCATCACAATAAAGTACATGCCTGTCTACACACAAGCACAACACTACAACACTACTCTGCCTCAGCCCATGGTATCTCGTACCATCCTCCGATTTCACTACTCAACGTTATGTCACGGTATCTCATACCGTCCTCTGATCAAATCATGGTACCTCGTACCATTCTCTAATTTCAATCCATCTCCTCTTTGACTCTGGCGGGTCTCCCCTATGATCTCGAGTCATAAAGACTCATCCTCACTCCTCCTTTGTTTGAATCACAAAGATCCTCACTACTCTAACCACAAGGTACTCGTTATGTGGTTCCACAAAAATATGTGGTCTCAACCTCAACTACTCAATATGTGACCCCACAAAATATGTGGTCTCAATCACATCTACTCGTTATGTGGCCCCACAAAATATGTGGTCTCAACCTCAACTACTCAATATATGACCCTACAAAATATGTGGTCTTAATCACATTTACTCGTTATGTGGCCCTACAAAATATGTGGTCTCAATCACATTTACTCGTTATGTGGCCCCACAAAATATGTGGTCTCAACCACATTTACTAAGCAATTAACTCAATCGCTAGGCCAATAAGGCCTACATGAACCACTCCAGGTTCTCTCAATTATACCACAAAGTACTCTTTATGTGGTTACTCAAATTTCGTTTGACATCTCTGTCACAAATATCTCATTATGTGACAACTTCAAACCATACAATTCAACACTCAGCATGTCAACTCATAATCAACTATAGTGTGCAATCAACTACACACCCACTATCTTTCTCAACTCATACTCTTTTGGCTATCTCAGCTATGTGGCCCCACAGAATATGTGGTCTCAACCACATAGTACTCGTACATAGAAATCTCGTCACATCTGTGAAATAATAAACACTATATATACAGTATTATAATTTATATATTTTTCGCCATGTATATACTCATTATACACATTTTTCCATGGTTGCCAAGTATCTGCCAAGAAACTACTTAGGATCTCAGTTATACATAATCACAAAGCACTCGTTATGTGATATGTAAATGTTACCTCAAGTGGACACGAGATTCTCATCTTGATGCCGATTACTACACTTTATAACCACAATTCTCTAACACGTGTAATTTCAATTGATCTTTTATGTGTCCACACGTTTTACACATATTCTATTACATGTATGATCAAAAATTAAATACGCGCGATACGTTACAACTAATCATGTTAAGTAAAATTACTTACATACCTCGTAGCAACAAAATCTCGTATCCTCATTAGCTGAAAATTGCGTACTTCGACTCTCAACTCTTGAGTGTACTCGGCTACACTCACATATCCCAACTCATACTCTTTCTCATCATTAGTTGGAATTCCGTCTCAACCGGGATCTCATCTGATCATCTCATCATCATCCGGAAATTACCCATCAGCAGAATCTCATCTCATATTCAACTGGCATCTCATAATTAGCTGAATTTCTTGTCTCCTCGTTGGTTGATATCTCATATCATCCAAAATCTCATCTCATCATCCAATATTGGTCCAACCGGCTATGACCAATTCATAAACTCGTCCTCATCTGTCTCCATATCTATATTCACACACAGAATATAACAATAACAAATATGAGATAAAAGTTATAATTAACTCATAAACTAAAATCTGCAGTAGTATCTTTTTCCAAGCATGTGATAGGGGCTCTCTCCTCCTCGGTTCAAGTCTAAGACTCTACTCTCAAAGACGTAGTTCACTTAAACCACGCTCTGATACCAACTTGTAACACCTGGTATCTCATACAAAGTACACCCAAAATATTTCAAACAATAATATATTAAATTGGGCATACTTGTACTCAAACCATGGAAACAAGATGTCATCAACATAAATAATTACACAAAAAGGTCCTTACAATTTTAACCAGGCATTACAAATAAATCTATTACAACTAAAGGACAGGATCTAAGTTGTCCATCTCTCTTTATCACATGCCTTCCGCTATCACTGCTAAAGATACCTGCAAAACAACAACAACTCAAGTGTAAGCTTATATAAAGCTTAATGAATAATCTCTTTATCATCTCTCATTTCTCATTATCCGCTCATGCTAATCTCATTAGCAATTATAAATATAAATCTCCTCTCTATCTCTGAAATCTGCAATCACATTAACTTTACAACACCAGTTAAATATTAGCAAATATCGACTTCTCAGTAAGTACCGCACTTGGTACTTCTCACAAACTCAATTATAATCATTCATATATATAAATATACAAACTCATTTCACAACCAAATATACTCTAGCTCAATAGCTCTCATGGCTATACAAATTCACTCAAAACTCTATAACACGACTCCACTAGCATTTACTCGGTATATACAATCAATATGTATGTTCAATTCTATTGTTGTTATTCACAAATAACAAATTACTCTTCAATCGGATTGCAACAATATCAACATAACACATATATAAATATTTAACCTACAACAAGGTAAAACTCTTCTTAAGTATAGAGAGTACTCACTTGATAACGGCTTAGTATGTGGAATTCCCAATTTACGCGTATCGGGCTCCTGTTCACTAAACTTGGTTGTCTCACCACAATCCAAATCAGTTCCCCAACATCCATAATCATCTCAATAACATCTATCTCAAAAGATATAGCAATTGAAAGAGGAAAAAGGAGTATAAACGGTAAATATCAACTCTATATTTACCGAA
Organism: Cichorium intybus; assembly: GCA_023525715.1. Classification (NCBI taxonomy): domain Eukaryota; kingdom Viridiplantae; phylum Streptophyta; class Magnoliopsida; order Asterales; family Asteraceae; genus Cichorium; species Cichorium intybus. Next base: position 90,093,319 of record CM042014.1, on the reverse strand, counting down.
ACCCCAAATTCGTGGTTCTACTCGTTCAACCGTAGAAACTCGACTATAATCATATGAATAACTCAAGGAAACATCCGCTAACAATATACTAACAACATATGCAACAATTTATAGCTTAAAACACGAAATTGAAAACTAGGGTTTAAAACCCCAAAAACCGAGAAGGTACTCACCTCGACGAATTAGGAAGCAAGAACACGTTTACGTGGTTGGATTGAAGTCTCCTTACTCTTCCTTATGCATCTCATGGCTCAATTTGGCAGAAAATTGCCTTAGAATGCTCTGAAATCGAATTTGGGTCTATTTTTTCCGAAATGAGCATTTTCTGCACATTATATAGTGCTGTCAGGCCTACACGACCCGTGTAGGTCTGTTCTACACGACCCGTGTAGAGGTACACGACCCGTGTTGGTCTGAAAGGGTTTCTGTTTGGTTTCTAAAGGAAATCTACACGACCCGTGTAGCTCTGTTTTGGCATTTTTCAAGTCCAAACTTTGCCCAAATGGGTTTTTAACCACTCAAACTCATACAACAACCTAACTAATCTTAACCACACCAAGATTAATACATAAGAAAGGCTTCAACCTCTTCTTACTCATTAAACAACTTAAAACTCAAAGGCATTCATAAATGATTGCCACACAACTCATAGCTAAAACCATACCAACTATAAGGTAACAACTCTACTTACCTTAATAAGCATCTCAAAAAGAAAGTAGGTCTTACATGGCTAGCCAGTGAAAGCCTTAAGTTGGCGAAATTGTGGAGGCCACCTCTATAATTTCGAAACCCTAATTAGGGTTTAGAAGGCTTGGTCCAAATAGTCAACAGGCTTGTCCATTAAGGAGGCTCCTCTAGGGTTTTGACTGTAACCCTTGGAGGCTATAAAAGGAACCTCCTGGAACCCTAATAGACTACGCCACTTTTAGTATCTCTCTAGAATTCTGCTGTCTTCTCCTCCTGCTTGGGTGTGACACCATTTGACGCAGGATACTTTTGCTGCTAGCTTCAAGAAGAATAATCAAAGGTTGGTTTTTCTTATATTTGATCTTTAGAAATTATTGTTGGCCTCTAGGATTTGTTATATGTTCATTAAAAGTAAAACATAGATATTTTATTAGGTTGCATGTGAACTTAGGTTTATTAGTTCATAGATTGCTTAAAACCTTTCAGTGGTATTAGAGCCTTGCTTGTTTTTCTTATGAATTGCTATAACTGTTTTTGGCCAAGGGTTATTTTTGAAAAAAGAGACCCTTGGGATGGCCATTTCGACTTGATGGCTAAGGTTTTGAAAACCCTAGCCTCCTCCTCCTTTTTGGCGATTTTATGCTTGCTATGGAAAGTAGGTTTCCTATTTTTGGTAATTGTGATCAATTTAATAAATGGAAACCCTAATCTCATTCATGCCATTTTCAAAATTAGGGGATTATATAGGATTAAATTAATGTAATTAATTTGTGATGCCTATCTAGATTTAATTAATTTAATTAATTGTTTTAATTAAAAGATAAATTAAATCATTTAAAGGTTTAAATTTAATTTTAAATTAAAGAGTTAATTTTAGAAAATTAAAAGATTAAACCAGAAATATTTTAAAAGGTTTAAAATACATCTTATATATTTTATGATTAATAGTTAATATTTTATATATATGATAAAATTGGTTAGTCTTACCGTTAGTAGGCCTCATTCACAAAACTGTCCTATAAAGAGGGTATAAGGCGACTGCCTATAAAATGGTAGTCTAATGGGTGTCCACTCTCACCCACCGCTCTCATGGTCAGTCAAGTGTCGTTAGCCGAATAAGTTTGATAGGACCGCTTAATTCTCATTAAAAGTATAATGCTGTAATTGAAAGTACTAGAACAATTCTTAAAAAATCTCAAATCTAGTTACTTTAGGAAAAATGTGAAAAGATTCTAACCCATGAAATTACACATTACACTTTATGAGATATTAGTGGAGCGTGTGTGGTTAACCGGCACACTAATAGGGGCTCATAAAGAGTGGTAATGGGTTTCTCATGATTTATCATTGTTGATGGAGTGTGTGTGGTTAACCGACACATCAACTAGAGATGATAAATGACATTGAGGTTACCGAGCATATTTGCATGGTTATTCACATCCAGTTTGTGATCCTTGACATCCCAGTCACAAACAGTGGAGCATATCCGATATTAAACATGCCATTAAACGGTTCAATGAATCTCAATAGACCTAGGAATTTCATAAGATGAAAGATGAAATTGATAAGTGTTTTATCTACCTTAATGACCATTATGTTGTGATTACGGCATCCCTCTTCACACCATAGTTGGGGTATTTTGGATCTTAGCCTTATTAAATAATAAATTGGGTAATTATTTAAAAAGATTAAAATTAAACTAATAAATTCAAATTTTATAGATGTCTAAAGTATGTGGTATGGCTTCATAAACAGAGAATGGTTCTCGGTTTTGCTAACAAGCCACATCTTGTTAAGTGTCCACCCCCCAAAGCATGGCATCACACAACAGGTTGTGATGAGCATGACACCTTGGCTATTGAGTCCAAGAAAGTTTGCCGCCTCGTGCTATTGATCAGTGACCCCGAGTTCTGCAGGAATTCCTGGGGTCAGATAAGTTAGCACAGCTGGTTGAGGAAAGGTTTCGAAAAACCGGTTGAAAAGGGACGAGCTAAGATCTTTAAAAAGCTTGAAGTATGCAAGCTTGAAGGAAGTAGCACCCGTTTGCATGTTCTTGAGATTGAGGGATACATAGGCAAACTGTTAAAATTGGTCACCCTTTTTTATCGAGAGTTAAGCGTTAGCTCGACTCGCAGATCTGTTCATCCAAATGTACAGAAAGGGAAACCAGGGTAAGACTATCATGGGAATGCATTCAATGTTGACTATGTATAAGCCGTTCATGGAGAAGCATAGTTCCATTGATTCGGCTGCTTTAGGATTGAATCCAGTAATAAGGCACATCAAGAAATGATCCAGATCATCTGGACCGGTTCTTCGATGTCTCCAAATGGGAATCCACAATGTGGGACACAGTCACGGAAAGATTGAAATAATGCTTCGAAGCCGAACGGTTTGGCAACTCAGGAATATCTTAAAACTCAGAACTCCTGATCCTTAATTCCTTGATACAGGATATGTTTCTCACATATGCTCTGTATGCGTGGACTATGAAGGATGCGGGATGTTGTTGCATAAGGAGCATATTCAGATTGGATCTAAAGCTCATGCAGTTTTGGAGTTTAGTTAGATATTATGATCTTGTTATTAGCTGCGTGCGACATTGTCTGTCATATAGAACATTGTTCAAGGATAATTTAGTTTATAAAATGGTTTTTTTTCTATTAATACTTGTTTAAAATCATCCTTGAAATGTTGTATGAGTATGTTATTTGCATGGCAATAACTTGAATGTTGATACATCCAAAGTGTTTGGATTCGGGAATTGTGTTCTCTATGATTGTTAAAGTAAATTTTATAAGAATCATTTCACCCAAAGATCCAGTTGGACAGGACTTTGGAATCATTTGACTTAGAGTCACTTGATGATTAAGTTCTTAATAAAGCACATGTGGCAAGAAATGAATCATCCAAAGATCCAATGGATAGGATTTTGGAATCAGTTGACTTAGAGTCAGGTGATAATTGCAAATCTTGAACAAATTAACAAAGTCATAAGTTTACATAGAGATGTAAAAGACAATAAGATTAGGAGCAGCGGACACATCAGTCACTGTGTATTGCTTGAATCTTCGAAAAGAACACAATTAGTTATACTTCACGATATTTGTCAATTAGTATGACGAATATGGCTTCGCTTATCAGAATAAGCGATTGAATTGATACCTTGAACAGTTCAAGGACTTCAAAGGAAGTATAAGATCAACAGAACCTGAGTAACATCATAAACTGGGAAAATGTTTCACAGTTTATTCTCTTCCAAGAACGTTAATGGTTATAATGTGTCTTAGGGAAGATGATGGAGCATTCGTCAAAATAGTTCGATCCTCGATGTATAAGATACACTTCAATTAGTTTCCGATGAATTGAATATTCAACCAGTCAGACCATAGAAACCATATTCCAATCACAACTTAGGCTAAGTAGGTTTTGCAGACACTTTCTGAAATGTAAAGTTGGGATCGTCCCACTTATACATAGAAAGTCCAGGGTCATGAAGCATTCGTCCGAACCTCATGACTAGTCTGAACCTGATCAGCAATGTCGTTTCATTGGCTATCCCACTGTACCTGTGAAAGAAGAGCCCTTTTAGAAAGGACTCATATTCTAAGGAAACAGTAGGAGTTAGGACAATCCTAAATGAGTTCAGGATTAGCCAAGTGAAAGAACCTTTAGTCATCACTAGGCTTGCAGCAGAAATCAGATTTCTGTTTAACCTCACATACTCTTCTCTTAACCAGTAGTGTTGATCACCGTCATAAGGTGTTATGATCTGGGTGACACACCGATTTATGGTAAAACACTAAAGTTAGTACGTATTAGCAGTCCGACTACTTGGAAGCATTGGTGAGCCCGGTTGCTGCCAAATAAGAGAACCTTAGGGTGAGACACAGTCTATGTGGAAATTTGATTAATTTTACACCTGGTCCAAAAACCAGTGGGAGTAATTGAATCATCAAAAGAAAGCAACATGGATAGAAATGTACTTTCAGAACATCTGGTTGAGTGAGACTATACTCAGAGTCAAGTAATTGATTCCGGAAGAAGCACTCTCAATAGAAGATGAAATCCGAAAGGATACTGCATGGTGCATTGTGAGTCGTTAGTGGAGCGCGTGGATCACCGGCACACTAATAGGGACTCACAAAGAGTGTGCCAATACAAAGGTACATGAGCCCGGGATTAATCCCACGGGCATCTCGCAAGAAAGGATATTCGGATTCTCAAAATATGCCAAAGGTTTGGATTTTGTGAATAGCCTGAAAGATTTCCATTAATATATATCAGATAGGTTTGGATTTCGGATTCTCAAAATGTGCCAAAAGTTCTGGATTTTGTGAATAGTCCAAAAGAGTCATATAACTGTGTCAAAGGCAGTGGGAGTGTCGTTGTTATCTACTATCACTATATGTGGGTTACATACTGGTTCTAGGAAACGTCTCTTATCATTACAAAGTGTAATGACTTGGTGTTAAGAGACGGATTGCTATGAAAGACTTAAAAGAGATACAACATACTTAAGTGGTTGCGAACGTCTATTAGATAGATAAAAAGTCTGCCAATATGATCCTGATAAGATTCAGGATGCATAAGCTCAAGGAAAAGAGTTTCCTGTCATTGCAAAGTGTAACACCAGACTTTTAAAAACTAAATACACCCAAAAAATTTCATTTTTTTTAAACTTAGTTACAAACATACAAACCCATTTATTTAGGTGTATAAGTTTCTACAAAAGGGTACAAGTGTATCAAGGAGTACATATCAAAATAAACTCCTTCAAAGCCGGGTTGCTACAACTTCAAGTGTATCCATGAGCTATATATTTACCCTTAGCAGGGTCACGCTCACCTGCTGGGACATTTCAAACATGTACTATGAGCCATAAAGCTCAATGAGTAATCATATAAACAATTTAACATGTAAATATATAATTAAGTTGTTAAAACTCAATACAGTGTACATCCTTGTTTGAATCAACCTTTGGATATCAATCCAATCTCCTAGCCACAAGGGCCATTATTATTTGGATATCACATCCAATCTCCTAGCCATATAGGCTGTTTATTTTGGATACTGAATCCAATCTCCTAGCCACGAGGGCTGTTAGCATTTGGATACAAAATCCAATCTCCTAGCCACAAGGGTCGTTCAAACCATATCAATTGGGTAACTTGGCTAACTTCTAGGTTATCATTTCAAATGCTAAAGCTATTTCAGATTCCAAGAGTCAACCATTACATATCATATCATATTAGACACAGTACAGATTACTCACCTGGTATTGAAGCTCTTTACAGTTCTAGTTTGCACCACTGAAGCTATCACAAACCTTTAAGGTTTTCCTGCACCTACACAATTACACATATACCACGTAGAGGTGAAAACCTTGTTTTTCAACCATCTAGGTTTGAAACTCAATTTCAATAGCTAAGACTTGTTATTAAAAGCATTTCAACACATCCCAAACATGTGTATAAGTTCAATTTCTAGCCATACACAGGTGGTCCTTCACCACAACTCGAAACCCACCCAAAATGACCAAATCAACCGTTTAAAAGAGCTAGAACCGTAAATCTTACCTTCAAGAAGTGGAATACCGAAGATTACTTCAATCCTTCAAGTTCTAGCCTCCCAATTTGGTCCAAAATGATTTGGGAAATGTTTCTAGGGTTTAGAAGAGGTTTTGGTTCGAGAATTGTCCAAGAAATGGCTGAAAATCGCAATAAAAAGGGGTGGGGCCTGTACGCAGCACGACCCGTGTCCAAAGTTACACGACCCGTGTAACTTACGGTATACATTTGAAGTTTTAGTCTGTAGAACTACACGACCCGTGTCAGAACTACACGACCTGTGTAATTCACTGTATGCCCAACAAGTTCAAAAGACTTCACTACACGACCCGTGTAATTCCTGCACGACTCGTGTAACCTGCTTCTAGCATTTTTCAACTTCAAATTCCTTCCAAATGAAATTCTAACCATCCAAACTCTTGTAATAATCCAACTAATCTTAATTACCTTAAGATTAATATATACATACTTACCGAAAGTAACATGGTATTACAAATTCTCCCCTCCTTCAAAAGATTCCGTCCTCGGAATCATGCAAAGAGTTGGGGGTATTTCTCCTTCATTTCATCCTCAACTTCCCATGTCATATCAGAACCTTTATGGTGTCGCCAAAGTACTTTAACCATATTAATCTTCTTGTTTCGCAGCTGCCTCACTTTCCGATCTAACACTTTCTCGGGTTGTTCTGAATACTTTAGTTTTTCATCTAGTTCAATATCAGCAAGAGGTATTCGTTGGGACTCATCAAACAATGTTTCCCGCAAGTGGGACACATGGAAAACATTGTGGATACCTTGAAGTTCATCAGGTAATTCCAATCGGTAAGCCACAGCTCCGATTTTTTGGGATATCCGGAAGGGTCCTATAAAACGAGGACTCAACTTTCCTTTCTTCCTGAAGCGAATTAAACCTTTCCAAGGGGATACTTTGAGCATCACCATTTCTCCCACTCAGAATTCCAACGGTTTCACCCGCTTATCAGCATACTGTTGAGACGATAATATCTTATGGTCTTAAAGCGGAGACATATGAGTTGAAATTTACAAGTCGGTTGTGCATTGATAATGCGTAAATGCATCGGTAACTCGATGTTATAAAATGTATTGTTGTGCACGATTTTGATGAGTAAAAGACACAAACATATGAGTCTAAGCTTATTCGTTCCTTGACCCTAATGGGAAACAGATATATGTAGGCCTCTCGATGATTTTGAAGTTGACTAAAGTGCTGGCCAGCCAGGTCTGAATTGATGTGTTCAATTAGACGTTTTATGTCATATGCAAAATCGGTAATCGGGAAACAGAGTATCGGACAGAGATTGATCTCAATCCATGTCTCGTGTCCGAAAATATCTTGTTGGACAGAGGATCATATGATCACTTATCTATGGACAGAACTAACTGGGTCAGAGTTCGACAGCAGTTTCTAGGAAGCTGCAAGTTGTTAATTAATCTGAAGATAAAATAACACAGCAGTTTCTAGGAAGCTGCAAGTTGTTAATTAATCTGAAGATACAATAACAATTAAAGTCATAGACTTATCCAAGTGGGAGACTGTTGGATTATGTGTCTAAGCCATGACTTATAAATTGTATTTATCTTGTTAATTGAATCAAAGTCCATTTAGGTTGCCTTCATAGCTGGAGGATTGGTGTAGAGTTAAATAGAGAGAGAGGTTGATTTATTAATTGTTTAATAAATCAACATAAATAAAATAAATAGTTTATTAATATATTTAAGTGTTAATATATTAATTAGAAACTATAATAATTAATTAGAAATTAATCTAGAATTAATTGGATTTAATTTAGTGATTAATTTAATTAATTAAAAGTGTAGGGACTGGTTTTGTATTTATTCAATTGTTGAATAACTGGCTAGCCAGTGAAAGCCTTAAGTTGGCGAAATTGTGGAGGCCACCTCCATAATTTTGAAACCCTAATTAGGGTTTAGAAGGCTTGGTCCAAATGGTCAACAGGCTTGTCCATTAATGAGGCTCCTCTAGGGTTTTGACTGTAACCCTTGGAGGCTATAAAAGGAACCTCCTGGAACCCTAATAGCCTGCGCCACTTTTAGTATCTCTTTGGAACTCTGCTGTCTTCTCCTCCTGCTTGGGTGTGACTCCATTTGAGGCAGGATACTTTTGCTGCTAGCTTCAAGAAGAATAATCAAAGGTTGGTTTTTCTTATATCTGATCTTTAGAAATTATTGTTGGCCTCTAGGATTTGTTATATGTTCATTAGAAGAAAAACATAGATCTTTTATTAGGTTGCATGTTGACAACGCCTAGTAATATCAAGTATTTTAGGCGTTGTTTAGCCGTGTTTTAGTTAATTTATCATTAGTAATTGGCTAATATCACTTACTTTTGTGTCAAAGTGCTTGGAAATGTTTTTAGTGTAAATGCAGGGGTTTTAGTGCAATTCTGGAGAAGTTGTGGAGCGAAAAAGGCAAAAAGTTGGACCTGACAGAAATAGAGGCGCTATCTCTTGAGATAGAGCCGCTATCGACAATAGAGCCGCTATTTCTTGAGATAGCGCCGCTATCTCGCGACCGGATAAAATCTTCGTTTTTGAATTTTAAACTCCGAAAGTCGGGATAAGGCAACACGCGCGTCGCGGATTTTGCTTGGCCGCGGCGCGGAAACCCTAATTTCGCACTATTATAAATACCGGAGTCCCGTCCGACTTTTTACTCATCCCGGGACGCGAAGGGGGGATCCGAAGGCACAATTTCGTCAGTTTTTCAGTGGGAATCAATATTTTGGTTAGTAATTTAGTTTTTCTCTTGTTTTATCAACTCGGTATCGAGATATTCCGCAATCGGGATTTCCCTCGATTACTCGATGTTCGTTTAGAATTGTAGTTTCTGATTTCAGTAGTAAATGCTTGGTATTTTAGATCTGATTTGATTGTTTGGATATTGGTTTGATGTTTGGTTTTTGGATTTATAAAAGTAATCATTCGGTTTGATGTTATTTAGCATTATTGATGTTTGGATGTGTTTTGATTATATTGGATTGATTGTTTGCTTCTGGATTCTAAATTTAGTTCTGATTTCAGTAAGGAACTTTAGTCTAGGATTTGATTTGGGTTAGTTTAGTTCATGCTTGAGTTAGGTTTTTGCATTGGTCTTGGAATTGTGTTTTTAGTTGGTTTTTGGAAAAGTAGAAACAATACCGCTGACTGTAGCTGTGACACTACAGTTGGTAATCTATCGTCTTGTCCTAACCACGTAACTCCTGCGGATCGACCCTGACTACCACTGTACTAGTGTGTGTTAGGTATTTTTCTCTTATTTTTGACCGCACGACGACCTAGGCGTGTCAAATTTTGGCGCCGTTGCCGGGGAGTTGTGCGCTTAGGATAGACGATCAGTAGGGTTGTTTCTTTTGATGTTTGATTTTAGTTTGCGGATTTTTGGTATGTGTACATCCTTATAATGGGTGATTACATGTACCCGGATCAGTATTATGAAGATTATGGGAATCCGGCCGACACTTATTATAAGGATGATTCCTACAATGGATCATTCGATGACAATGGATGGCGGACCGAGGAGTCATCTCAGCTTGAGAATTCTGTAACTTGGGCCCAACTTTGGGTATTCATGTATAACAACTACCATGAGCAGAAAGACCAGGCTGAAGCTCTTGAAAAAGTGCAAGCTTCTTTAGATAGGTTAGAGGAAAGTTGGAAATGTTCACCACCTTCGCCAGAACCGGAGGTGAGTGATTTCTATACCAATGATAATGTGTGTGAACTTGCATCACCTGAATATGTGATGGAAGGGCATACACCTTGGGAAAGTCAAGAGACCACTGAGAGGGTCGAAAATGTTGTTGAGGAAGAGGTTGTAGGTGACAATGCTACCTCTGACTCAACAGCTTTTGATGTTTTTGATATTTTTGAAAATGTTGATAATGTCGAGCTGGTGATGAGTGAATCCATACCATCACCAGACGATTTGATTGATGAGGATGTTGTGGAGGAGGCTGTAAGTGACAGTACAGACCCCAGCCCAACGATCCCCGAAATTGTTGAAGTTGTTGATACTGTTGGGGAAGGGGGTGTAGATGACAATACTACCCCCGAACCTAGAATTTTTGAAAATTTTGAGCTTTTTGAAAGTAAGGATCTGGTGATGGGTGACTTTGTACCACCACTAGATCAAACTAGTCGCTCAATCTTGGTCCCGATCCACCTGTTGGACGATGATCAAGAAGATGATGCTGACGAGTTGGTTTTTGAAAATAAGAAACATGATTTTATCGCCACTCATGATCCATTCATGAATGGAAAATTAGATGTGATTAATACCATCGATGAGGACATTCGGGAGCATCTCAATATGTTGCCTCCCGATCCCATTCGATTGGAAAACCTTTATTGGTACTGCAAGCCAAAATTGCAAACTAAAGATAGCACACGCGACGCAAGCAAAATGAAATCTGCAAAACAATTACTGGGAGAGGCACTGTACACGCTCCACGTTAAGCCGATGATGTTGAAAAGACACCGAAGGAAGGACCGAGCTTGGAGGTTTAAAGCCACTTCTAAGCATTCGCGCGAAATAATCAAAAAACGGCAACCGAGCAGCAACAGTAGAACCGGTAAACCATTTGACCCGGGGAAATTGGAGTATGGAATCAACGAAGGGACGGTGGTAACTGAAATTCAGTGGAGACAAATGGCATACAATCCACCGTAGACACACAAAGACGGTCCAGCTAAAAGACCGAGCAAAGAAGCGCTTTCGGGAGGCAACCCGATTTTTGATAAGTATTTTTTTTTATTTTTATTTTTATTTTTGGTCAAAATACCATTGAGGATGATTATTGTTGAGTGTAATACTGTATGTCCTAAGTGAGGGGTGAGGGTGAGTAAATAGAAAGGAAAACAAAGAAAATTCGGGAGTCGCGCCGCCAACATCACCATCCCGCGACGCGGACCAAGGAGAGACCCGATGTACAGGGGCTTTTCATGCATACTCGCGACGCGGACATCTTGATTTGGCGCTGCGGACCTTCAACCTTGATCGATGAAAACTGGATCTCATAACGTCTACGCGTCGCGGCCTTGACACTTCGACGTCGCGGAAATGGGGAATCAGCAAGGACATCAACTCGCAATGTGTAATCTTCTTTTGTATTTTGCAACTTTTATATTTTTAATGTGTTTTGTTAGTGTGAATAGTATCCAGCCAAACCATGACTGCTGTACCAACTGATGGAGTTGCATAACGCAAGTGTGGGGTCACCATACCCCTACACTCGTGTTATGCCGGCGTGTTTACTGTTGCGCCCCCACTCCCGGATTTCATCGTGAATGACGTGAACAATCGACCCTGTTACTGTATGATCCCGACAATCGAGCAATTCGCCGTTTCAAAAAGGGGTAACTCTTTCTCCCTTGTTCTAAAAATAATTTTTGTACAACGGGGACGTTGTACGGTTTTAAGTGTGGGGTGTGGACGGTCGAAAGAGTATTTTTGAAATTTTTGCAGGAAAATACCAATTTTCAAAATTTTAGCAATTTTTCAAAATTTTTATTAGATTGTAATTTTGAAACGAATAATTTGTGAATGTTATAGCATTGGTATTTTTCGAGAAATACCATTTAGTTGTGATCATGCTAGTAGTTTAGTCAAATAAGTTGAGTTTTAAGAGTTAGAAGATTGGAGTGTTTTAAGTTTGGAATTTAGGAAGGAATTATCAATCTGTGGCCTTTGTTGTTCGAGCCGGTAAGTCTAAAATGGGTGGGACTTATGCACCTTACCACCTAAGATCGTCTGGTCTGGGATGGTATTTCTGAAAGCTCGTTACACGAACAACATCGAAAGTCATGGACAATTCCTTAATGGCCTTTAGAATCTGAATGAGTAAGTACACTTCATTGTGGACAGAAAGTTTGTAATCAAGGGTTCTTTAGAAAGTCATGAATTCCAAAAGATATTCTGGTTATGTTTTCACAAACTATTTCAATCTAACTCTTAGGACAATAAGCTTTGAAATTAAACACATTCAAAAATTGTTTGAGTCTTAGTTAAAATCTGTTAAAAACTCTCTTGCTTGGGGACAAGCAAGGCACAAGTGTGGGGTGTTTGACAACGCCTAGTAATATCAAGTATTTTAGGCGTTGTTGAGCCGTGTTTTAGTTAATTTATCATTAGTAATTGGCTAATATCACTTACTTTTGTGTCAAAGTGCTTGGAAATGTTTTTAGTGTAAATGCAGGGGTTTTAGTGCAATTCAGGAGAAGTTGTGGAGCGAAAAAGGCAAAAAGTTGGACCTGACAGAAATAGAGGCGCTATCTCTTGAGATAGAGCCGCTATCGACAATAGAGCCGCTATTTCTTGAGATAGCGCCGCTATCTCGCGACCGGATAAAATCTTCGTTTTTGAATTTTAAACTCCGAAAGTCGGGATAAGGCAACACGCGCGTCGCGGATTTTGCTTGGCCGCGGCGCGGAAACCCTAATTTCGCACTATTATAAATACCGGAGTCCCGTCCGACTTTTTACTCATCCCGGGACGCGAAGGGGGGATCCGAAGGCACAATTTCGTCAGTTTTTCAGTGGGAATCAATATTTTGGTTAGTAATTTAGTTTTTCTCTTGTTTTATCAACTCGGTATCGAGATATTCCGCAATCGGGATTTCCCTCGATTACTCGATGTTCGTTTAGAATTGTAGTTTCTGATTTCAGTAGTAAATGCTTGGTATTTTAGATCTGATTTGATTGTTTGGATATTGGTTTGATGTTTGGTTTTTGGATTTATAAAAGTAATCATTCGGTTTGATGTTATTTAGCATTATTGATGTTTGGATGTGTTTTGATTATATTGGATTGATTGTTTGCTTCTGGATTCTGAATTTAGTTCTGATTTCAGTAAGGAACTTTAGTCTAGGATTTGATTTGGGTTAGTTTAGTTCATGCTTGAGTTAGGTTTTTGCATTGGTCTTGGAATTGTGTTTTTAGTTGGTTTTTGGAAAAGTAGAAACAATACCGCTGACTGTAGCTGTGACACTACAGTTGGTAATCTATCGTCTTGTCCTAACCACGTAACTCCTGCGGATCGACCCTGACTACCACTGTACTAGTGTGTGTTAGGTATTTTTCTCTTATTTTTGACCGCACGACGACCTAGGCGTGTCACATGTGAACTTAGGTTTATTAGTTCATAGATTGCTTAAAACCTTTCATAGAGAACTTTAGACATCTGTATTTTATATTCTTTCGTATTTGGGGATTGCTTCTTTGAGAGTCTTAACTGACTTACCAATGGTGTACTTTTGGCGTTGGCATCTGTCATGTTAAGTTTTTCTAAAACATTCTTGAAGAACTTAAATTGCCAAAATTTTAAGGTACCGGTAACTCTGTTCTTGGTTAAGCTTATGCCTAATAACTACTTAGCAGCCCCTAAGCCCTTCATCTCAAACTCACTAATCAACTGCTTCTTGAGCTTGTTGATCTCTTGCATGTCAGATCTAGCTATCAACATGTCATCATATAATAACAAGATGTATTCAATTCCCTAATGAAATCAACTCTCCGGAATTAGACCAATGCTAGACAGGATGCAACAGCAAAGATTGATTCTCTTACCACTTATTCGAGTGAGATTGTCATGGCGCAAAAATTAAAAAATTCTCGATCGATTTGATCAAATTTGAAAAAGCCGTCCCTTGGAAAGAAAAAGGTAGCACCGAAGAAAGGATGGATCATGAAAGATTTTGTCTTGAAATGTCGTGGCGTGGAAATGACTCTTTGACCAAAATATTCCTTGGTGAATCGGGTGAAAACTTGTTATATGACGAGCAGAAGCTCTTCAAGTAACAATAGTGTTCCATCTCACATCTATGATACCTACTGCTTTGTAGAAGCTAAAAAAATCGAACTTCAAGTACCGTTGTCTTAGAGGTTGCTTCAATCTATACAGACTTTTCTTTAGCTTGCACACTATATTTTCCTTGCCAATTGTAGGAAAACCGTTTGGTTACACAAGTAATAGACAAAATATTAAGGGATATTGACCCCCACAACCACTACTCTTTTGGAGGACACTAAGAAAGAAGCATGTTGTTATCAATACATTTATGATGGGTCAGATAAGTACCATGTTGTTGGTCCATGGCTGGACCAATGTGTGGTCAACCTTTCTATAAAAAGATGTAGTTGTTAAAAATGGCATATTATACGCCTTCCATGTAAACATGTTGTAAGATACATGTCTCACAAATTTTAGAATTGAGAGATTTGTCCTATCGTGAAGAGTGGGTACATTATTGTTACAAGCTCGGTACTTGCAAAGAAATGTATGTTCAAAGTTGATCTAATTAACAGTCGTAACTTATGAGACAAATCAAGTTGTCCAAGCATTTTAACTCCACCAAAACACCACGCTCATGTAATAAATTTTGACCATACCTTTTCTTAAAAGCAATATAGGCCGACTTTATGGTTCTAACAACACAATAATTATAGAATGTGTATGCTGGAAGCAGGGGCATACCTACATGGTTTCCGAAGGTAGCCCTGACTACTCCTCAAATTTAACGGTGTAACATAATCTATTATGAAAATTTCTAGCATAGTTATTTTTTTCGGCATACTACCCCTAAATTTCATGTGTGCTACCCTTTAGATTTTCTTCCTGGTCCTCCATTGGTTAGAAGGATGAAGAAGAAATGAATGATGAATGTTGATTAGGCTTTAAGCCAATGGAAGAGTCTGTCAACAAGTACTTAACAGTTACTTACACTTACAGTAGGTGTGCTAACAAGGGACACAACTCTAAGAGTTGTAAGGGGTAAGGGGACCAAGTGATAGGGATGACGAGAAAAAGAAAAGAAAAGTGACTGATAAGGATGGTGGGAAGAAGAAAACAAAAACAACAACAGTTTAGAGAGGTGTTATGGCATGATTGGTATTTGGGTTTGTCACTTTTGGTTAATGGTCTTAACATACATACTTTGGGTTTTTTGGGTTGTGTAAATTGGCAATGACAATTTAGTACTTTTAGTTAATATTTTAATGGTCTTGTATAGTAAAACTACTGTATATTGACAACAAACTACTTAATTCTGTTTTGGTAAATGGTTTGTAAGTTGAGAATGACAAATTTGTAATTTTGGTTAATGCTGTAATGGTTAACGTTGTAATGGTTTTGTGGTTTGTAAGTTAACAAACAAATTTTGGTAGTTTAGTTTTATAGTAAAATACTTTTGGTTAATGAATGAACCACTTACTTTTGTTTTGGATAGTCTTTAACCAAGTTCAAAATGACAGATAATAACAAAGAACCATTTTCAATTCAATTTTTTTAGTTGTGTCTGCTTGAACCAATAATAGAAAAAGAGGTTGAAAAGGATATGAATGGGTGGGGTTGGAAGTTAATGTTAGTACTGGCAGAGGAGGGAGATAAAGGTAAAAAGACTAAAATGCCCTCATGTGTGGTGCATGCTTGGGGAGAAAACAATAACAATTAGACGAATTGCTAAAAAAGGACCAAAATTGCATTTTTTTTTAAAACCACAAGTCTACGTTTGATATGTTTTTGAAAGTTGTCTTAATCCTACCACTTTTTGCAAAGTATAAAAACCAATTTTGAAATTTATCCAAAAACTGATGTTAGGATAAAATAGTTATTCTTCGACAAATTGAAGGATTTTTTCCGTAATTTTAACCTTAAATAAAAAGGCTTAGTTCTCTTTGGAACATAAGGGATATTGGCACGAAAGCCCTAGATTGTCGAAAAATGACGGTTTTACCCCGATATCAATTTTTTTGTAGATGTCTAAACTTTACAAGTTTCTTTTTTCTACTTTTACTCTTTTTACCTAGATAGCATTCCCAAATTACCTTGAAATGGAATTAGTAGATATGCCCTTAAGTTTGTAAATTTTATTTAACCTTTTTACCCTAAACATTTTTTTTCATATTGTATATATTCATGCAGAAAAAATGTATTTATACACGAGAAAAGTTTAATTAGACATAACATTTTTAAATAATGGTATTTCATTGTATACGTTTTTTTTCCTTTTTATATGGTTTAAAACGTAAAAAAAACGTATTTACGTTTATATAGAATGGTGAAAATTTAAAATTCTTAATTTTTTTTATTTTTAGAAGTATAAATACATTTTAAGATGTATTAGTACTTTTTAGAAGTATACATACGTACTTTTACATTTTAAAAAAAAATATAGATTCACTTATTAGAAGTATGAATATGTTTTTAGAAGTATAAATACATATTTTTTATGTTTTAAGAAGTATAGATGTATTTTTTTAAATATAAATACGTATTTTTATATTTTTAGAAGTATACATGTGTTTTTTGCATATAAACACAGAAGTATCAATCATAAGCATATTATAACACGAGTTCGATCATCTTTCTCATTAATTTTATTATAAATACGCTTTTGATTAATACAATAGATGTTTATATGCAAAAAAATATTTATACTTTTAAACACGTAAAGATACATATTTATATTTCTAAAACAATGTATCTATACTTCTAAAATATAAAAATATGTATTTATATTTCTAAGAGATGTATCTGTATATTTTTAAAAACGTAAAAACTATGTATTTAAATATCTAAAACGTATTAGTACTTCTAAAAATATAAACAAACGATTTTGAGAATAAATTTTTCATCATTATATAAAATCATAAATATGTTTTTTTACACTTTAATACGTATAAGCAGAAAAAAAAGTATACAAAGAAATAGGATTTTTTGAACTCGTAAATACGATGTTTAATCAAATACTTTTTGTGTATAAATATGTTTTTTTGCATGAATACATATAATAGAAAAAATAGTTAGGATAAAAACATAAAAGTTTTACAAATTAAGAGATTTTTTTTTTTTTTTTGCAAATTTATTTCAAAGTAACATAGAAACATGCTATCATAAATAAAAAATATAAAACTAAAAAAACTTATAAAATTTAATTATCTACATACAAAACAAAATAATTTTATGGGGGTGTTTGATATTGCTTATTTAGAGTGTTTATTGACTTATTACGATATAACACTAGTGATAAAGAGTTTTAAGTGTTCGGATAATGGTGGTTGTGAAAGGTTTTCTACAAATCTATGAACTAAAACCCTAGGTTCACATGCAACCTAGATTGGATCTATGTTTTCTTACTTTGAATATGTAACTAATTCCTAAAGGCCAAACAAAAATTAACTAAAAAGAATAAATCAGAAAAACTAACCTTTAGTTGTTTCTTGCAAGTTAAGCAGCACAAGTGTCCTGCCTTAAATGAGATCACACACAAGCTAGGGAGGTAGGTCACGAAATTTAGAGAGAAAATAGAGTCAAAAGTCGTGCCAAATGGTGTGCATGGGGCTCCCTATTTATAGATTTCAACCGATAACCAGATACGCCTTTAGAGATAAACCTTTTTGAATTCAAATAAGATAAGTCTTTATCTTTCAATTCAAATCTATTTATCCTAACTTATTATCATCGAAATTATGTATTATCCCATACATAATTTCGTGGTCACTTGGTTTACTATAACTGTCACTTACTCAACTATTGAATAATTACAGTTTCAGTCCCTGCACCTTTAATTAATTAAATTAATCACCAAATTAAATCAAATTAATTCCAGATTAATTTCTAATTAATTAATATAGTTTCTAATTAATATATTATTAACAAACCATATATTTAATTCCTGTTGATTTATTAATCACATAATAAATCAACATTTCTCTCTACCGCACTTTCTACCAAACCTCCAGCTATGAGGGCAACCCAAATGGACTTTGCTACTATTAATTAGGTAAATACAAATGATTAGTCATGGCTTAGACACCTAATCCAACAGTCTCCCACTTGGATAAGTCTATGACTATAATTATCAATTTAACCTCTAATTAATCAGCAAACTGTAGCTTCCTAGAAACTGTTGCCGAATTCTGACCTAGTCAGTTCTGTCCATAGATAAGTGATCAGATGATCCTCCGTCCAACAAGATATTTTCAGACATGAGACATGGATTGAGATCAATTTCTGTCTGACACGTTGTTTCCCAATTTTCGATTTTGCATATGACATAAGACTTCTAATTGAACATATCAATTCAGTCCTGGCTGGCCAGCACTTTAGTCGACTTCAAAATCATCGAAAGGCCCACAGAAATCTGTTTTCCGTAAGGGTCAAGGGACGAATAAGCTTCGACTCATATGCTTATATCTTTTACCAGACAAATCATTCACAACAGCACGTTTTATAACACCGAGTTACCGATTCGTTTTCGTACTATCAATGAACAACCGCCTCGTAAATTATAACTCATATCTCTCCACTTCAAGACCATAAGATATTATCGTTTCAACATTGCTCGTGATGTAATCCATGAAGCAATCTATTGAGCGTGGGTTTATCCAATACTCAAATCTCCATTTCCAAGTACTCATGAACGTTGTAGCAATCTTATTGCTATGTCTAACTCCTTAGACAATCTACAAACCAATTCATGACAGTTTTCCTTCATACTTACTCCCTAAAAGTATGAGCGACTGTGGATATTTGAATAATCCAATTATTCAGGAAGTAAAACACGCGAAAGCGAAACATAAAATCTGACCGGCAGCTACTCCTGCTTATTACCAAGTCTCCACGAGGTAATCACAAAGTCGGATTTATCATAACTATTATCGGTTTCTTATTCTCTTTTAAACTTTCAATTCAAGCCTTTTATATCTATGTCTATTTTAACTCAATGACCTTTTCACTCTTCCAATAATATCTCAATTTGTCATTCTGTCTTTCTCTCTCACAACTCCATTCCGGTGATGTGTATCGTGACTGCCTATGGTTCTCGGGGTCTTTAGTCTACATGACTACACCCTAAGACTATTTCGAGGCATCATGATGTGCCGGTGAACCACATGCGCTCCATCAGAAACCAACGAAACTCTTTAACCATGAAGTCCTACAGCACCATGTCCTGGTGTAAACAATTACTGATTTGAAACTCCTTTCAAAACATTCACCCTAATCATTACCCAATGATTTCTCACACGTGTTCAAAATCCATTTAGTATTCTTAGCCAGGTCATATCCTGAATCCAACTTACTATGCTCTAAGCATCAAGTCATCAGGATATGTTCATAACACTTCTGATCGGTCCAAGAATCTCGTGGAACCTGATGTAATCTCATCCCAAACCCTTTCGGAATCCAAATATTACTAATAATCCTTGTGTCATGACTTCCGGAAACCATTTCCTTTCGGAGACTCTTTCTTATGCATCTTGAACCTCATCAAGACCATATTCTCAATGGCTAAGTCTATACTATCAATTTCATCTATCCGACAGATGTCTGTGAACTATGTGAGTATGTTGCACCTTATTTATTTCTTTCATGCCAAGTCATCACACTTTGCAATGATAGGAAACTCTTTTCTTGGGTTTATGCATTTTGAATCTTATCAATATCATATTGGCAGAATTTCAATCTATCTAATAGATGTTCACGACCACCTAAGTATGTTGTATCTCTTAAAGTCTCTCATAGCAAACCGTTTCTTAACACCAAGTCATTACACTTTGTAATGATAAGAGACGTTTCCTAGAACCAGTATGTAACCCACATACATGTGATAGTAGATAACAACGATACTTCCACCGGCTTTGATACAGTTATATGACTTTTTCAGACTATTCACAAAATCCAGAACTTTTGGCACATTTTGCGAAACCGAAATCCAAACCTTTCCGACATATTAAAGGAAATCTTCCAGGCTATTCACAAAATCCAAACCTTTTGGCCTATTTTGAGAATCTGAATATCCTTTTTTGCAAGATGCCCATGGGACGAATCCCAAGGCCATGTACCTTTTGTAATGGTATGCTCTATGTGAGTCCCTATTAGTGTGCCGGTAAACTACACACGCTCCACTAACGACTCACACTATGCCACACAGAATCCTCTCGGATTTCATCTTCTATTGAGAGTGCCTCTCTCGAAATCAATTGCTTGACCCCAAGTGATGACTCATTCAACCAGATGTTCTGTAAGTACATTTCTATGTTCCCTTCTTTTGATGATTCAATTACTCTCACCGGTTCCTAGACCAGTTGTAAAATCAATCAAACTGTCACATAGACTGTGTCTCGCGCTAATGTTCTCTTATTTGGCAGCAACTAGGCTCACCAATGCTTCCTAGTAGTCGGATTACTTATTTGTACCATCTTTAGTGTTTTACCACTAATCGGTATGTCACCCAGATCATAACTCCTTATGACGGTGACCAAAACTACAGGTCAAGCGAAGAGAGGGTATGTCAGGTTTAACAGGAATCTGATTCCTGGTCAAGGCCCAGTGGTGACCAAAGGTTCTTTCACTTGGCTAATCCTTGAACTCCTTCATGATTATTCTTACTCCCACTGTTTCCTTAGAATATGAGCTCTTTCTAAAAGGACTCTTCTTTTAAAGGATAACCTGGAGTCCTGGATGGCCAATGAAACGACATCGCTGATCAGTTTCAGGCTTGTCATGAGATTCAGACGAATGCTACATGACCCTGGACTTTTTATGTCCTAGTGGGACGATCCCAGCTTTACATTTCAGACAGTGTCGACATAACCTACTTAGTCTAAGATATGGTCGGAATATGGTTTCTGCGGTCTGACTGGTTGAATATTTAATTCATTGAAATACTAATCGGAAATGTATCTTATACATCGAGGATCGAAACTATTTCGATCAATGCTCCATTGTCTTCCCTAAGACACATTATAATCATTAATGTTCTTTGAAGAGAATAAACTGTGAAACATTTTCTCAGTCTATGTTGTCACTCAGGTTCTGTTGATCTTATACTTCCTTTGAAATCCTTGAACACTTCAAGGTTCCAGTCAATCGCTTATTCCGATAAGCGAAGCCATATTTGTCAAACTATTTGGCAAATATCATGAAGTATTACTAACCGTGTTCTGTTTGAAGATTCGAGCAATACACTGTAACTTATGTGTCTGTTGGTCAAAATATTAAGGTCTTTTACATCCCTATGTAAATTTATGACTTTGTTAATATTGTTCAAGACATGCAATTATCACCTGACTCCAAGTCAACTGATTCCAAAATCCTATCCATTGGATCTTTGGGTGATTCATTTCTTGCAACAACTGATTTTATTAAGAACTCAATTCATCATGTGACTCTAAGTCAAATGATTCCAAAGTCCTGTCCAACTGGAACTTTGGTTGAAGTGATTCTCATAAAATTCACTTTAACAATCATAAGGAACACAATTCATAAATCCAATCCCATTGGATGTATCAACATTCAAATTATTACCATTTACGTCATTTACGCATTCACACAACATTTCGAGGACAATTAAAACAATCATGTTTTAAAAGAAAATTATTTTATTAAACCAGAATTATCCTCAGAAAAATGTACTCCTCAGAACAATGTACTATGCGAATCCATGTCATATGTATCTATAAACTAATAACAAGAACAAATATCTAGCCTAACTCCAAAAAATGCACGAGCTCCAGATCCAATTCAAATATGCTCCTGTGCGACAACATTCCGCATCCTACAGAGTCCGTGCATACAGAGCAAATGTGAGAAACAGATCCTGTATCAAGGAAATGAGGATCAGGTATTCTAAGTTTTAAGATATTACTGAGTTTGCCAAACGGTTTGGCTTTGGAGCATTTTTCCAATCTTTCTGTGACTGTGTCCCACCTTATGGATTCCCATTTTGAAACATCGAACAATCGGTCCAGACGATCTGGATCATTTCTTGATGCACCTTAATACTGGACTCAATCCTAAAGCAGCTGAATCAATGGAACTATGCTTCTCCATGAACGACTCATACAGAGTCGACATTGAATGCATTTCCACAAAGGGAAACCAGCTTTATACTGTTTGCCTATGTATCCCTCAATCTCGGGAACACGCAAACTGGTGCTACTTCCTTCTAGCTTGCAACCTCAAGCTCTTTGAAGATCCTAGTTCGTTCCCTTTATTCAACCAGTTCTCGGAACCTTTCCTCAACCATTTGCGCTAACTTATCTAACCCTAGGAATTCTAAATCCCTGCGAAACTCGGGGTCAATGATCAATAGTATAAGGCAACGAACTTCCTTGGACTCAATAGTCAAGGAATCATGCTCATCACAGGCTGCTGTGTGATGCCATGTTTGGGAGCGGACACTCAGTCAGATATGGTTCGCCAGCAAAACTAAGAACTATTCTCTAATTGCAAAACCATATCACACAGTCAAGGCCAGTCAGCCTTACCATATTTAACAGGTGCTTTCTGAAGCTCTCAGAAATGGGTGAAGGAGGGGAAGGAGGAGAATGACACTTTTTTCAGACATATATAAAATTTGAATTTATTAGTTTAATTAATCCTTTTAAATAACTACCCAATTTATTATTTAACAAGGCTAGGATCCAAAATACCCCAACTATGCTGTGAAGAGGGATGTCGTAATCACAACACAGTGGTCATTAAGGTATATAACATTTATCAATTTCAGTCTTATGAAATTCCTAGATCTGTGAGATTCATTGAACTGTTCAATGGCATGTTTAATCTCGGATATGCCCCACTGTTTGTGACTGGGATGCCGAGGATCACAAACCGGGTGTGAATAACCATGCAAATTAGCTTGGTACTCTCGGGGTCTATTACCATCTCAAATTGATGTGCCGGTAAACCACACACGCTCCATCAACAATGATAACACCCGAGAAACCCATTGCCACTCTTTATGAACCCCCATTGGTGTGCCGGTAAACCACACATGCTCCACCAACGTTTCATAAAGTGCAATGTGCAATTTCATGGATTAGCATCAAATTCACATTTTTCCTAAAGTAACTAAATTGGGATTTTGTAAAGTATTCTAGTACTTTGATCATTATACTTTTAATGATTTAGCGGTCCTATCAAACCCGTTCGGCTAACGACCCTCCACTGATCAGGCGAGCGGTGGGCGAGAGTGTTCACCCATTAGACCGCCATTTTATAGGCAGTCTCCTTATACCCACTTTATAGGTCAGCTTCGTGAATGAGGCCTACTATTGATTTGACTAACCAATTTATCTTATACATATAGTATTAACTTTTAATAACACATATATATATATATATATATATATATATATATATATATATATATATATATATATATATATATATATTAAAACCCTTTAAAATATTCAAGGTTTATCTTTTAATTTTTTCAAATTTAACTATTAAATTTAAAATTAAATTAAACCTTTAAGAAATCGATTTAATCATAAATTAATTAACAATTAATTAAATTAATTAAATCTTGATATTTTAAACCTTTTAAAATGTTTTAGGATTTATCCTTTAATTTTCGATAATTTAAAATTAAATTAAATCCTTTGAATTATCTTTTAATTAACAATTAATTAAATTAATTCAAATGTAGATAGGTTTTACCAAATTAATCAAATTAATTTTAAACCTTATCTTAAACCCCTAATTTTCGAATTCAAACAATGGGTTTAAGGTTATCCATTTAATTAAACAAACAAAGTTACCAAAAATAGAAAACCTCCTAAAACCCTAACCAAGAAAATCGAAAAAGAGGGGGGAGGGGCTAGGGTTTTAAAAACCCTAAACCCCAAAATCGAAATTAGGCCAATTAGGGTTAGAAACAAAAACCCTAAATTTTAGGAAAAAACTATTACAACAATTCAACAAGAAAACAGCCAAATGCCCTGATACCACTGAAAGGTTTTCTACAAATCTATGAACTAAAACCCTAGGTTCACATGCAACCTAGATTGGATCTATGTTTTCTTACTTTGAACATGTAACTAATTCCTAAAGGCCAAACAAAAAATAACTAAAAAGAATAAATCAGAAAACTAACCTTTAGTTGTTTCTTGCAAGCTAAGCAGCACAAGTGTCCTGCCTCAAATGAGATCACACACAAGCTAGGGAGGTAGGTCACGAAATTTAGAAAGAAAATAGAGTCAAAAGTCGTGCCAAATGGTGTGCATGGGGCTCCCTATTTATAGGTTCCAACCGATAACCAGATAAGCCTTTAGAGATAAACCTTTTTGAATTCAAATAAGATAAGTCTTTATCTTACAATTCAAATCTATTTATCCTAACTTATTATCATCGAAATTATGTATTATCCCATACATAATTTCGTGGTCACTTGGTTTACTATAACTGTCACTTACTCAACTATTGAATAATTACAGTTTCAGTCCCTGCACCTTTAATTAATTAAATTAATCACCAAATTAAATCCAATTAATTCCAGATTAATTTCTAATTAATTAATATAGTTTCTAATTAATATATTATTAACAAACCATATATTTAATTCCTGTTGATTTATTAATCACATAATAAATCAACCTTTCTCTCTACCGAACTTTCTACCAAACCTCCAGCTATGAGGGGCAACCCAAATGGATTTTGCTACTATTAATTAGGTAAATACAAATTATTAGTCGTGGCTTAGACACCTAATCCAACAGGTTGTCGAGGCCAACAAAAATAAACCCTAATTCTCTAACAGAAAATAGTGTATAGTGGTAAAGGGATTGAATCCACGAATATTGGTTCAATTTGTAAAACCATGCGATTAATTCAAAACGAGATATATTTTTAAACAAAGTAAAATAAAAAGGGGGGTTCGATTGTTTTAGTTAAAAATAAAAACAAGAATAAATCACAAATTTTGGCGAAATGATTTAAATAAGAATAAGCAACTTAAGGAGTAAAATTCAATAATGGGTGAAAAGATCAACATTGGGATTATAACCTAAGTACAACTAGTTCATTTATCATCATGGTTCATGGTGCAATGTCTAAATTCAACCACATTGACTATAACAACTCAAAATCTTGAGTCATCTAGACCCTCTTAATTCATAAAGACATTATAAAAGCTCTTAATATCCGTCTTAATCAAAATCATGACTCAAATAAGCATTTGGTTCAAATAAGTTGATTAGCATTAGGTTCCAAGAGTCATCAATTCTAAACAAAAGTTACAAAAGCTTGCACTCTAATTTTTAGAGAATAAAATCTTATGATTATTCATGAGATAATAAGCACCCATAAAAACCATTTGTTACTAAATTACTTCCAAAATCGATTACGTAATTAAAGAAGTAAATAAAAATAATCACTCAAGTATTTAAACCATGGAAACAAACACAAGAATAATCATAGAGTTTCAAACAAAGATTTCATTCATAGATGAACTTCAACTCATGAAACCATTCAAGATGTTCTAGTTGCACAAAGATCAACACCCAATATTGAAAATAAGGGTTTTAGCCGAGCATGGTTAAAACAACAAACATGAAAATATAAAGAAGTGTACCAAACATAAAAATCAAATTAAGAACTTGATTTAATCTTCAAACACAAGACTTCTCCCAAGCTCCAAGAACTGCTCCCCAAAAGCTCTCCGCCATCGTCCGTCCAAGTTGTCTTAAAACATGAGTGTAAACCCTAAGTTAAAGACCTTGGAAAATTACAAAGTTCCCCTTTTACTTCGTCTTCACTCGGCCGCACAAAATTTCCTTAACAAAATGTACAGTGCAGCACAAAATGAGACAAAACCTTCTGGATCCTCTGATTGGATTCCAAGTTTTCGTGCGGTCAGAGTAAAAATTGCACACGAAAGTGTGCGGCCGCACACTTTAGTTTTCCTTATTTTCCTTATTGCTCGATCGCATGGTTATGTTTACTGGAGAAGCTCAGCCGCATGGTTGGCTTTTCTCTACCTCTTGCTCGATCGCATACATCTTGTTTCCTTGCTTTAGTTCGATCGCACGAATGGGTTTGCATGGAGAATACTTGGTAGTGAAACACTCGATCGCATGTTGGTTTCCTTCTTCATTCACTCGGTTACATGTTAGCATTTATTTGTCGCATTTGATCTATACTCGGTCGCACGCCTCGTGTATGCATGGGATGCTCGACCGCATGGTTGGGTTCTTTTAAAATTCACTTGATTACATACTTCTTCGGTAGCCCAAGATCCGGTCCAATACACGACAACATTATGCCCAACGCTAGTTTCTTCTAGCCTATGTTATTTGCTTCATAATCCCAACCCAAATTTCAGCTCTTTATCATTCACGATGATCCATCAAACGTCCAAAGCTCGTCTTCAATTAGCCCATATGTTCGTCGAATATTCCGTCCCGTTCCAATCGTCTAAAAATCTGCAATTACACGTAAAAAAACTCAAAAGTACACGATATAGTCATAAAATAAAGTAAGGTGAAAATATGCATGATAATTCAATTAAAACAACTAAAAATATGCGAAAATAAATTATAAAAAGAAGTAAATAAAATGCACCTATCAAACCACCCAAGCTTAAACCTTTCCTTGTCCTCAAGGAAAAAAGAACTAGAACAAGCTGAGATGACTAAAACACATAAAGGAAAAATAATAGACATCTTAGGTAGCAACCGATACAACATTTGTCATAACTAAAATAATGTCAATTTGGACCCCATGCACATAACAAATATACCAATGATTGAAACAAGAGATCATTAAGAGGAACAAATTTTCACTAAGCACTTAGCATAAGCACGTTAGGTCAGAATATAAACTCACACATGAAACCTTCACTAGATATACAAAGCGTCATGCGAGCAAAGGATGTGCTTGCAATTGTTCGCTCCCATCGTGTTTATTCACTCATGTCACAAGACATGTGACCTCGCAATCGTCGTCTTCAACCGCACCATCTTTAATCACTCATTTTATAGGAGGGGCACTCGGATGTCACACTAAACACATGATCTTCCAAAAAACAGAGGGACAAAAACAAAGATTACAACACAAATCCTAAATACAAAATAGAACATAAATATCTAAAATGACCAAAACAACAAAATCTCAAACTTCAATTTGACTAAAAGTAGATAAAGAGATGAAAACGTAGTCAATAAACGAAGTTGTAAAATATCGTTTTCAAAACGAGATTTATTTGTTATTTTGAAACCAAAACGAGAAGAGATTTCAAAAGAAGTAATCATTTTATTATATTTTTGTGAAAAATTTTCTAATAACATTTACTAAGACAACTTGAGTAATTACTTGGTTCAGTCTTTTTTTTTTTGATTTTTTACCAATTTTAGAACCAAGTGAAATAATTTTCTGGAATTTCATCATAAAAATAGCTTCATTAAATTTTCTAAAATGACTAGACAAAATAATATTTTTGAAATAATTTACAATTTTTAAAAAACATTAATATAAAAATCACACGATTAATTATAGAAATCAAAATAACAAACACACAAATGGCCAAAAACTATATGCACGAGGCTATAGAATACTAATAAGCACAAATACCAAACGAAACCAAAATGGAAGAAAAACAAGGTTTTTTTTTGTTCGTGTCATAGGAAGATCGCGATTTGCGATAAATACTATGTTTAATGAACACTATGTAAATGTATTGATCATGAGGGGGGACTAGTGCAACTTCCATACTACTTTCCCTAGCCGATTACACACAATGATGAACTTACGGGCATACAATGCGCCCTTTACTAGTATACTTTTGATTCAGTTTCATGTGTGCTTTCATATCCTCACCCAACGTGTCTATACTAGGCACAATAGAAAAAAGAGGAAAATGTATTATAGTTGCAATTAAAGATGTCACATAGATGAGAAGCAATAGATAACAAAAATGCATGAAAAAAACAAGTGGTCCTGAACTAAAATGCAATTAAAAATATGGAAATTTATAACAAATGTAAAAAAAATCTGAGTCCTAAAATGCAACTATATGCAACCTAAAATGCAAGCAAATAAATAAATAAAAATAAAATAAGATAAAATACCTCACTAACAAGCTTAGAATTAAGTATTGTCCTCAATGCTTGGGACGAAAGGGTAAAAGAAACCGACTACATCAGGGGATTGGGAGGAAAGTAGTCAAAATGGCCTTCCCGAGTATGACAATCCCACATGCCATCTACTCGCTGACGGACATGCTGCAGAGTAGCATTTGTTCTGATTGAAGGCATAACACGTCAAAACGGGTGAAAAAGTCGAGTGCTCCAATCTTTCCTTATTGGATTCATCGTCTTCTCCAAGATTGATTTGATCTCTCGGTTGGAGACTTCCGCTTGCCCATTTGTTTGAGGATGATACGCGGTGGACACACGATGGATGACATTGTATTTCTTTTATAAGGCTTCCATCACCTTGTTGCAAAAGTGCGCCCCTATCACTTACCAATGCCCTAGGAATGCCAAATCTCACAAAAATGTTAGTATTGAAGAAATCGATAACTGTTTTGGCATCATCCGATAGAGTGGCTTTGGCCTCAACCCATTTAGAAACGTAATCGACCACGAGAAGTATATACACATTGCCAAAAGAGACGGGAAATGGACCCATAAAATCGATTCCCCAAGAATAAAAAAATAACAGAAATAAGAATAAGATTTTGGGTCGTTTGGTCTTTTTGAGAAATAGTTCCCGTTCTTTAGCACCGGTCACAACTTTTACAAAAAATATAACAATCTCGTGTCATGGTGGGCCAAAACAAACCACATTCAAGAATTTTCCTTAAAGTGCGATTAGGACCAAATGTTCTCCACAAACATATTCATGAAAAAATTGTAAAATGGATTGATGCTCATGTTGGGGGACACATCATCTAATCACTTTATCGAGAAAATGTTTCCACAAATACGGGTCGTCCCATGTAAGACCTGTATTTCAGTTATTTCATTTATTTATAATTATTATGAATTCTATGATTTTTGGTAATTATAAAATTAAGAAAAACTTTAGTTACAATTTCATATGAAAATCAGCATTTTGTGCCGTTTTTAGAAAAATCATAATTAATTATAGGAACATCGTTTGGACCTCAAACTAGTGCAAAAAGTTTAAAAATTGAGTCTAGTAAAATTATTAAAAATAATTGTAAGATTGAAAATGATATTATCTATGGTAAAAAATGCAATCTTCACTGATTAGTTCGAAATTGACAGATTAGATAGTCTATTTTTAAAAATTCATAATAAATCATAGAAAAATCGTATAAATACGTACTATACGTCCCTGGAAAGGTATTGAGATGAATTTTCTGAATATCAAATAAAAACATGAATTTAATGGGTTTAAGGTCGGCTAAACCAGTCTTGAACAGACTGATTCTAGAAGGTCTTTAATTTCAACAAAGTTATATTATTAAAATATTTTGTCAAAAATGTCATGCCATTTTTTATTCAAGAATTCAAGTATAAATACCCCCCCCCCCCCAAAGCATGTCATAAACCACACCAACAAATCTCAATCCAATATATAGAGGTTTCTAAGCACTAGAATGTAAGCAAGTGAGCGGAAGAAGCTCGAAAGCCTAACGAAGGAGTTATAGATCCCGACGAAGGGTCATAAGGTAACTACAAACCTTTCTATAGCTTAATTATGTATTGTAAAATAATTTGTGTTAAGAAGTAGAATATTTAATAAGTATAACATATATACTCATTTCCAACAATAGTAAACAAAAACCTTAAAAACGTCGTTATTATAACAATTCGTAATTTCCGAAAATAATACCGATTGATTTACTTACGAGGACGGTGACTAGGCCGATTACTTGGGATCTGGTTGTTGGATTTTCCGAAAGGCTAAAATGCTGAAAGGATCCTGCCACCCTATCTAATCTTCTACGTGGCCGTTCTTTACTTGATAAATCATGAAGTATCATATTGGAAATTAATAAAGGATTTAAGTTGTTCAATAGTATGACATATGTTGGTGTTATAGTAATTAAGACTTAATTATATTAACAGTTGGAAGAAGAAGTCTTAAGCCGTAGAATATCCGAAAAGAACTATACTCAGGTGAGTGACATAATCCTGTTACTATACATTATATGCTTGTTGCTGTGTAATGTATAAATGTCAGGTAACTCATGGACTGTATGGGTCCTATCATGAGATTGTATGGATCTCTACCACGTGGACTGTATGGGTCCTATCATGAGATTGTATGGATCTCTACCTGCTGAACTGTATGGGTTCTACTATGAGATTGTGTGGATCTCTACCTGCTGAACTGTATGGGTTCTACTATGAGATTGTGTGGATCTCAATTACTTGGACTGTATGGGTCCTATTTACTCAGTATCTCTTTGATGAAATGTTGTTATATGAAACTCTATTGTTGATGTTACTCACTAAGCTTTAATAGCTTACCCGTAGTATGTTGAATTGAGTTTCAGGTCTTAGTAGTTCAGAAAGAGGTAACGAGATGCGTGAGGATTAAGAATTGAAGAATTGTAATACCCGGCTTGATCTTGGGAAAATTCTGTATTGAGTAAGATCTATTGATAACTACTTGTATTCCGTTTGTTTAATATAAATGTACCCCTACTTTTGTATGAAGAATTTCGGGTGTACTTTGTGTTAAAAATCCGGGTGTTACAAGTTGGTATCAGAGCCGTGGTTTAAGCGAACTAGATCTTAGTAGTAAGACTCTAGACTTAAACCGTGAGAGTAGAAATAGTTGCTTAAGTAGAATAGTAGCTATAAGTATTGGTATATTCATTGTTAGGATGAAGCCTTTAAGAAACATGCAAAGGGCGACTTGTCATCATTAGAGAAAGTTTCATAATACTTAGAGTAGCAGGATCAGGATGAGAGTCCTGGTATTCTAGGAAAGTATTGGCATATGCTTTGTAAGGGCATATGTGTTGGAGATACCAGTGAGAAGCGAATTGGAGATTTATGGACAAGTCCTGGAATGGACATGGATGGGTGTGGAAGATTGTAGTAGAGCTCCTACTATTGAAAGCACAGGATCCGCATTCGAATAAGGAGTTGGTCATGAGGAATCCAATTAAATAAGGGTGTGGTTAGTTATGACAAAAATAAAAGTAGTAACACGTCGATACATGTGAACTATTACTAAAACTTTATCTTAATACATTAAGAAAAGTTTACAGAACTACTAAACTGGAGAATCAGAAAGAAGCGAGAGAATATCTTCTACACTCCACTCTTTGTCATCATTAGGTTGACTTGTACCTCTCGAGGATTTGGAAGTGGTATGCTTTCAGTTATTGGAGGAGGAGCTCCAAGGTATGGGGTCTCGATAAGGTTGGAACCTGTAACCCCATGATTAGGGGCTAAATATTGACTCATTTGGGGCGTGTGTAAGTAGGGCAGTGATGAGGAAGGGCTCTAATTCAGAACTAGTTGGGGGTAGCTATAAGAAGGAGGAAACCAGGCTAGGTCACCTACAAAGCCTCAAAAATTCTCCTCACTCGAAGACTCGAGTAAACCAGGGTTAATACTACTCATACCAGAATTAGATGGCAGAGATTGCTGCTGTGTATGAGTTCTTGATGAAGTTTCCCCCTTTTCCTGAATTTTTCTTTTCCTAAATACAACCTTATGAGCAGCTTGTATTAGCTTCTTTGTGCCGTCTGTTAGACCCGATTGTGACCCTTCAATTATCGCTTCTTTTTCTTTTTTTAGGTTGGGTATTAAATCTCCCGATAATTCTGTTGCCTCAATAAATTCATTACCAAATTCCTGTGGCACAAATAACTTTAGTAATTTCAACCTTATGATATAAAGGAATTAAAAAAATGTAGTTCTTTACCTCAGCACGATCAATAAGGGTTTGCAAACTCGTAAGTTGTCGTTGGGGCCAATGATTGATTCCTAATTCTCTACAACGTTTTTTTTAATTGTGTCGTTCCAATGTTGAGTTCCTTCGCAACTTTCTCAATTGGTTCGTTAAAGTGTTCAGCTATTATTTCCCTACTTAATAAATGTCTGAAACCTCTTCCACTGCCACCTGCTATGTTTTCTAAACTAGAAGGTTCAAATCCAATTGTATTGTTATCATTCTGGATCATTTGAACATGATCCTGATTTTCTGACCCAAAGATGGACATTGATTCATCAAAATTAGTGGCCTCTATCGCTAATAATTGTTGGTTTTTAACTAAAATCTCAGGATTCTGAAATCCTTCTAGGTTCCTTTTAATCACCTGAAGGTGATTTTGGTATTGAAAACCAACCCCAAACTCGGGATTCATATCAATATTGATGTTATCAATCGTCTGTAATTGATTGTCATTTTGAATGTCAGCCATGAATCCTTGATTCATGGGGATGATCTCACTGCTCATTGAGGGTACGAATGGATTGTAATCGGATAGATCATCCACAAATGGGTCTACAAATAACAATTGTCAGATGATAAAACAAAATTGAATACTCATAGAAGCAATCATTTAAAAGAATTTAACCTGGTAGAAGGTATGGATGATCAAGTACAAAGTCTAAAGATGCATGCACCAGATCTTCTGAGTTAATGTTCAGCTCAGGAAAAATTTCTGGCTCACCGTGGAGTTATTGGTAGTATATCTGGAAGACTGTAACATAATTCAGAATCAAACAAAACATTAAAAGATAAACGAAATATGGACGATAGATGTCTAGAATGTTAGAGTCACCGAACTCTATTAAGAATGCTTGGTTTGAAGTACCCTCTCCTTGCGAAAAACCAGGTCCAGGGTTCGACAGATCGCCCATTGAAGATCTGTTTTCCATGACTCAACTTTAAATAAGAGTTCGTTTACGAAAAAAAAAACTAGTGATAAGAGAGGATGAGACTGAAAATGAATGTGGAAATGAATGATATTACATACCTGTATATATATAGTATATTGCAGCTGGAACCGAAACGACAATCCACGTTCTTATTACCAAACAAAATTCAAACCATCTACAGTAGGTGCGACTTTTCACTACCTAAGTGACATTTTTTCAAAATTCGCCGCTTGACTTCGGTTAGAACGAGATAATGAAAATACTTTTGAAATAAAAAGTATATATTCTGAAAGCAAAGATAGTTGAAAGAATTTTTAATGCTAGAATTGAATTTCGGGGACGAAATTCTTATAAGTGGGGGAGACTTGTAAGACCTGTATTTCAGTTATTTCATTTATTTATAATTATTATGAATTCTATGATTTTTGGTAATTATAAAATTAAGAAAAACTTTAGTTACAATTTCATATGAAAATCAGCATTTTGTGCCGTTTTTAGAAAAATCATAATTAATTATAGGAACATCGTTTGGACCTCAAACTAGTGCACAAAGTTTAAAATTTGAGTCTAGTACAATTATTACAAATAATTGTAAGATTGAAAATGGCATTATCTATGGTAAAAAATGCAATCTTCACTGATTAGTTCGAAATTGACAAATTAGATAGTCTGTTTTTAAAAATTCATAATAAATCATAGAAAAATCGTATAAATACGTACTATACGTCCCTCGAAAGGTATTGAGATGAATTTTCTGAATATCAAATAAAAACATGAATTTAATGGGCTTAAGGTCGGCTAAACCAGTCTTGAACAGACTGATTCTAGAAGGTCTTTAATTTCAACAAAGTTATATTATTAAAATATTTTGTCAAAAATGTCATGCCATTTTTTATTCAAGAATTCAAGTATAAATACCCCCCCCCCCCCCAAAGCATCTCATAAACCACACCAACAAATCTCAATCCAATATATAGAGGTTTCTAAGCACTAGAATGTAAGCAAGTGAGCGGAAGAAGCTCGAAAGCCTAACGAAGGAGTTATAGATCCCGACGAAGGGTCATAAGGTAACTACAAACCTTTCTATAGCTTAATTATGTATTGTAAAATAATTTGTGTTAAGAAGTAGAATATTTAATAAGTATAACATATATACTCATTTCCAACAATAGTAAACAAAAACCTTAAAAACGTCGTTATTATAACAATTCGTAATTTCCGAAAATAATACCGATTGATTTACTTACGAGGACGGTGACTAGGCCGATTACTTGGGATCTGGTTGTTGGATTTTCCGAAAGGCTAAAATGCTGAAAGGATCCTGCCACCCTATCTAATCTTCTACCTGGCCGTTCTTTACTTGATAAATCATGAAGTATCATATTGGAAATTAATAAAGGATTTAAGTTGTTCAATAGTATGACATATGTTGGTGTTATAGTAATTAAGACTTAATTATATTAACAGTTGGAAGAAGAAGTCTTAAGCCGTAGAATATCCGGAAAGAACTATACTCAGGTGAGTGACATAATCCTGTTACTATACATTATATGCTTGTTGCTGTGTAATGTATAAATGTCAGGTAACTCATGGACTGTATGGGTCCTATCATGAGATTGTATGGATCTCTACCACGTGGACTGTATGGGTCCTATCATGAGATTGTATGGATCTCTACCTGCTGAACTGTATGGGTTCTACTATGAGATTGTGTGGATCTCTACCTGCTGAACTGTATGGGTTCTACTATGAGATTGTGTGGATCTCAATTACTTGGACTGTATGGGTCCTATTTACTCAGTATCTCTTTGATGAAATGTTGTTATATGAAACTCTATCGTTGATGTTACTCACTAAGCTTTAATAGCTTACCCATAGTATGTTGAATTGAGTTTCAGGTCTTAGTAGTTCAGAAAGAGGTAACGAGATGCGTGAGGATTAAGAATTGAAGAATTGTAATACCCGGCTTGATCTTGGGAAAATTCTATATTGAGTAAGATCTATTGATAACTACTTGTATTCCGTTTGTTTAATATAAATGTACCCCTACTTTTGTATGAAGAATTTCGGGTGTACTTTGTGTTAAAAATCCGGGTGTTACATCCCACACATAGTATTTTGAATCATTTTTTAATTTGGCCTTTTGAGCTCTTGTGAATGTGTCGGGCGCCCGTTTTGTGACCAAAATGTTAACGATATCCGCATACCACAGCAAATAATTAGAATTAGAAAGGGAAAAGAGATGCTCATCCGGAAATTCATCACGCAAGGAAGATGGCTCTCCTTGTGATACCAAACAACTAAGATGATCAACTACAAGGTTCTCGGAACTGCTTTTGTCTCGAATATCTAGGTTGAACTCTTGGAGAAGCAAGATCCATTGGATGAGTCTCGGTTTTGCATCTTTCTTGGTCATTAAGTACTTCAATGCCGCGTGATCCGAGAAAACAATGACTTTGACACCGAGCAAATATTGACGAAACTTTTCCAATGCAAAAAAACAATCGCCAAAAGTTCTTTTTCCGTCGTCAAGTAGTTGCTTTGAGCATTGTCTAACGTCCTAGAAGCATAGTAGATGACATGAGGAGCTCTTCCCACTCTTTGTCTAAGCACCGCCCCTATAGCATAATTGTTTGCATCACACATGATTTCAAAGGGGAGGTCCAATTGGGTGCTTGGATAATGGGAGCCAACGTTAACAACTCTTTGATTTTATCAAAAGCTTCTTGACAAGCTTGGTTGAACTCAAACTCAATATATTTTTGTAGTGACAAACACATTGGTCTTGTGATCTTGGAAAAGTCTTTAATAGACCTCTGATAGAATCCTGTGTGACCAAGAAAAGAACGAACTTCTCGGACACTTGTTGGATAAGGCAAGCTTTGAATCACATCTATCTTCGACTTATCAACTTTAATTCCCTTCTTTGACATAATGTGTCCCAAGATCAAACCTTGGCTAACCATAAAGTGGCATTTTTCAAAATTCAACACCAAATTCGTTTCAATGCATATTTTCAATATCTTGGTGAGGTTAGCCAAACATTCTTGGAAGGAGTTCCCATACACAGTAAAGTCGTCCATAAAGACTTCAATTATGCTTTCAACATACTCGTAAAAGATACTAACCATGCATCGTTGAAAGGTAGCCGACGCATTACATAGTCCAAATGGCATCCTTCTATAAGCAAAGGTACCAAAGGGACATGTAAAGGTTGTCTTCTCTCGATCTTCCGGGGCAACCAGAATTTGATCGAAACCGGAATATCCATCAAGGCAATAATAATGGGATTTCCCGGCTAATCACTCTAGCATTTGATCAATGAAGGGTAATGGGAAATGATCTTTTCGAGTACTCATATTCAAATTTTGATAGTCGATACAAACTCTCCAACCGTTTTGCACTCATGTTGGCACCAACTCACCTTCCTTGTTCTTCACAATCGTGATTCCGGTCTTTTTTGGAACAACTTGAACCGGAGTCACCCATTTACTATCGGAAATCGGGTAAATCATACCCACATCAAGGAGTTTGAGAATTTCTTTCTTGACCACGTCCATCATGGGTGGATTCAACCTTCTTTGAGCTTCTCGGCTTGGTTTACATTCATATTCAAGCAAGATTTTGTGCATACAAGTAGAAGGGATCAAACCCTTGATATCCGCAATCGTCCAACCCATGGCTTGTTTGTGCTCTTTCAAGACTTTGATGAGTTGTTCTTCCTCGAACTCGGTTAAGTGAGTGTATATGATAACCGAAAGGGTGTCACCAATTCTCAAGTAAGCATACTTCAAATGATCGGGTAACACTTTCAATTCCAATTCCGGTGGTTGCACTATAGATGGTGGTAACTTCTCATGAGAGTTTGAAAGTCCCACTTGTGTCACACTGTTCTTCATCAAATTGAACGCATCAAACTCGTTGACCATTTCTTCAATTTCCATTTTCAAGGCAAAATAATCCATCTTACTCTTCAAACTCTTTTTGTCAAGGCCGTTACTCAATATCATCTCCAACAAATCTTCGGTGTTTAATTCAAACAAATCTTGAGTCAAAGGCTTAACCACATCAACAAAATGACAAGACGACACATCACTCGGATACTTCATGGCTTCATTAATCTTGAACTCAATCTTTTCACCATCAAACTCCACAGTCAAGGTACCCGTATCGACATCTATGATGGTTCTAGCCGTTTTCAAAAATGGTCTTCCCAACAATATCAAACTGGATTTGGAAGAGGATTTCGCATCCAAATTGATGACATAAAAATCCACAGGAAAAACCAATTGGTTTACTTGCACTAGAACATCTTCTCACACACCTCTAGGAAATATGCTTGATTATCCGCCAATTGAATAAGCACGCCCGTTTTGGTTAAAGGACCAACATTGAGTGGATTATACGACATGAAATTGATAGATGCACCCAAATCAAGCATGGCACTACTTATCATGACATCCCTAATTTTGCATGGGATGGTAAACATGCCAAGATCTTTGCATTTGGGCGGTAGTCTTCTTTGAAGGATGACAGACACATTTTCGCTCATGGAAACCTTTTCATTTCCTTTCAACTTCCTCATGTTAGAGAAAAAATCTTTCAAAATTTTAGCATAACTTGGAATTTGTTGGATTGCATCTAATAAAGGAATATTTATCTCCATCTTGCAAAAAATGTTCATAATGTCTTTCACATCTTCTCTATTCTTGGAAGTGGCTAATCTTGATAGGAAAAGTGGTGGTATGACTAGAGGTGTAGGAATTTTAGATGTTTCCGCTTTATCATCAACCTTCATTTCTTTCACCGGTGGAAATTCAATCTTTTTTCTTCTTCTCTAGTAATGGCTATTGGGCTAAGTTCTCCAGTTTTCTTTCCGCTTCTCAAAATAATGGCATTTACATCTCCTCTTGGATTCTTTTCATTTTGGGAAGAGAATTTGCCATGAGATTCCAATTTGCTCATGGATGAAGCTAACTTACCCATTTGGGCTTCAAGGTTGGAAATGCTATTCTCGTTTCTTGTTGGAATTTTTGGGTAGTCGTGGCTAAGGATTTGACAATGTCCTCAAGAGACATTCCGGAGCTACTTGGTTGAGAATGGTGCGTTTGGTGTTGTTGATAATAAGGTTGGTGTTGTTGTCTCGATTGATAAGATTCTTGATGTTGTTGTGGGTATTGTGGTCTTGTTAAGGCATTTTCTAGAAGAGGTTTTGGAGCATAACTCAAGTTGGGAATCGGTCTCCAACTCGAATTACAGGATGAATGATAATTTGATTGTTTGTGATGTTGTCTTTGATATCCTCCCATAGCATTGACTTCTATGACGTCTTCATGCAAAGTGGGACACATATTCGTGGGATGGCCCACGGTAGCCCAAATACCACACATCATTACTTGTTGGCTACTCCTCGTTGCTAATTTTTGCACAACGGTAGTTAGATTAGAAAGTGTTGACTAAATGTTAGATGTATCCACTTCTCAATGTTAGATGTATCCACTTCATTGACCTGGTGATGAGAATCTCTACGCATGTCTTGTCGGGGTCCAAAGTGTTGTGAATTCGCGGCCATGGTCGAAATAACTTCCTGACTTTGTTGTGGCGTTTTACTAAAAATGTCACCGCCACTAGAAGCATCAACCAATCTTCTTTCCATGGGTAACAAACCTTCATAAAATATTGAATGAGAAGTTGTTCGGGAATTTGGTGTTGAGGGAAACTTGCAGAAAGACTATTAATCTTTCCTAATAGTCGTGAAGTGTTTCGTTTTGGCGTTGGCAAATTCCACAAATGTCGTTTCGAAGTGCGGATGCTCTTGTAGCGGGATAAAACTTGTCTAAAAACGCTCTCGCCATTTGAGGCCATGTGTTTACCGATCCCGACAGAAGGTAAAACAACCAATCTTTTGCTCGATCCACCAAAGAAAAGGGGAAAGCCCTTAACTTGATTCGATCATCCGTAACTCCTTGCGGTTTCATACTCGAGCAAATAATGTGAAACATCTACAAGTGCTTGTGAGGGTCTTCATTTTCCAACCCATGATAGGTAGGAAGATGATGGATTAAACCGGATTTCAACTCCATCCCTGGTTCAAGAGTGGGATATTAGATGCCAATGGGAGTTTGAGTGACGTCTGTTTCCATCATTTGCCTCAAGGTTCTTTCAGGATTGCGGTTTTCTTCCATCTTGATTAGGTTTCTATGATTTGGGTTTATCGGGTTGGGTCGTTTAAGGTTGATTGTATCGGTTGTGTTTGGGATAATTTCGGGTGTTTTCGGAATCTCTTGTCCGGTATCGTGGCTTGATCCGGTCTCAATATCTGTCCCACTCGAAGAATCAGATTGGTTTCCCAAAGCCACGGTGGCACTAGAACATTGACCTCTTCGAAGCCTCGTTTCCTTTCTCAAGCTTCTTGCTTCTTTTTTGATTTCGGGATTGAACTCTAATATACTTGTTCGAAGGGATCTAGGAATAGAAAAACAACCTGATTAAAAATACCAATCCCCGACAACGGCGCCAAAATTTGGTGGTTGTCGAGGCCAACAAAAATAAACCCTAATTCTCTAACACAAAATAGTGTATAGTGGTAAACATATCGAATCCATGAAGATTGGTTCAAATTGTAAAACCATGCGATCAATTCAAAACGAGATATATTTTTAAACAAAATAAAATAAAAAGAGGGGGGTTCGATTGTTTTAGTTGAAAGTAAAAATAAGAATAAGTCAAAAATTTTAACGAAACGATTTAAATAACAATAAGCAACTTAAAGAGTGAAATTCAATAATGGGTGAAAGATCAACATTGGAATTATAATCTAAGCACGACTACTTCATTTATCATCATGGTTCGTGGTGCAATGTCTAAATTCAACCACATTGGCAATAACAACTCAAAAGATTAAGTCATCTAGACCCTTTCGTCATGTTTCTTATTGTTCGATCGCATGGTTATGTTTACATGGAGAAGCTCGGCCACATGGTTCGCTTTTCTCTACCTCTTGCTCAATCGCATACATCTTGTCTCCTTGCTTTAGTTCGATCGCACGAATGGGTTTGCATGGAGAATACTTGGTAGGGAAACACTCGATCGCATGTTGGTTTCCTTCTTCATTCACTCGCTCACATGTTAGCATTTATTTGTCGCATTTGATCTATACTCGGTTGCACGCCTCGTGTATGCATGGGATGCTCGACCGCATGGTTGGGTTCTTTTAAAATTCAATTGATTGCATACTTCTTCGGTAGCCCAAGATCCGGTCCAAGACACGGCAACATTAAGCCTAACGCTAGTTTCTTCTAGCCCATGTTATTTGCTTCATAATCCCAACCCAAATTTCAGCTCTTAATCCATTCACGATGATCCATCAAACGTCAAAAGCTCGTCTTCAATTAGCCAGATGTTACGTCAAATTTACGCCCCGTTCTAATCGTCTAAAAATCTGCAATTACACGTAAGATAAATTAACTTATCAACTTATTACGTTTTGATAAGATAAATTAAACCAAACATATTTTTTGAAACATCTTTTTACGCTAGATATATTTATAAACACTTTTAATAAAAAAACATAAATTATTTTAAATAAACAATTTCAAACACCCCCTAAAGTACAAATGTCATGTAACGTCCCAAAAGTTCAACCAAAAATTTTCTTTCTAAAAACATTAATTAGAAGTTCTAACCCATCAAGTTTTCATAAAAGCATTCACTTTGTTCATAACATTAAGTCTCAAAACATGTTTAAATAAAATATTAACAAAAGTTTAATAAATAAGGATGTCGATGTCGTGAAGTCATGTCGTGCCCTTTTGAACATCACCTGGAGTACCTGAAACATCTAAAATAAAATGATAAGCACATTGCTTAGTAGTTCCCCAAATACAGTATGCCTTAACACAATACACGCGAAGATAAGGTCTCCGGGCTGACCCCGAACATAAGAAAATAAAACCTCACACACACACTAGTACAGCGGTAGTAAGGGTCGATCCACAGGAGTTTGGTGGTCAAGACAAGACGATAGCTTACCAACTGTAGTGTCACACTACAGCCAGAGGGACTAACTTCCACTTTCCCAAAACACACAGAAATCTCAAATCCAAAATCAAAACCAAACATAAACTAAATGAAACTAAATTAAAGTCTAACCCTAGATTGCTTACTGAAATCAGAAACTATATTCAGAATCCAGAAACAATAACACAAACCAAAAGCATTCAAAACTCATTCAAACATAAATAAAGGTAAAAAGTGCAATAAAACATAAACTGAATGGTTACTTGCATTAAACTCAAAACCAGAAGATCCAAAACATTCAACTACGAAAATAAAGAGCTTTAACATACTGCTACTGGCTGTCACACTCCAGAAACACCAAGCTAAGAGCTAAAACAACTAAACTAATTTTGAAATTAAAGTGAAAACATAAAAATACCACAAAAGGCTGCTGGAATCTCGAAACTTGAGTCAAAGTCGCCGTAACTCCACCTTAGAGTCTGATTTTTGCCTCCAGAATTCGACCTAATGGCCTCTATTTATACTTGTGGGAAAATTAGAACTCGCGACGCGTAAGACCTTTAGCCGCGTCGCGCGTAGAGCCTTATCCCCGTTTTTCGCTATTTAAATTCTCTTCACCGCCTCAACTTTTGACGTGGCGCATCGCGCATGGCTTCATTCCCGCGGCGCGTGTGTTCATTCGACTGAATTTGGCTTTATCCTCAAAACTTCTTCAATTGTCCGCATTTAGTCCCTGATTATAACATTTCTTTGCAAACAAGCACTAGCACAAAAAGTGAGAAATACCAATGTATATATGATATAATTTCACCAAGAATAGGGCCTAACAACGATTAAAATACTTGATATTACTAGGCATTGTCAAACACCCCACACTTGTGTCTTGCTTGTCCCCAAGCAAGAGAGTTTTTAACATATTTTAACTAAGACTCAAACAATTTTTGAACCTATTCAATTTCAAAGCTTATTGTCTCCTGAGTTAGATTGAAATAGTTTTTTACAAACATAACCAGAATATCCTTTGGAATTCATGACTTTCTAAAGAACCCTTGATTACAAATTTTCTGTCCATAGTGAAGTGTACGTACTCATTCAGATTCTAAAGGCCATTAAAGAACTATCCATGACTTTCGATGTTGTCCGTGTAACGAGCTTTCAGAAATACCATCCTAAACCAGACGATCTTAGGTGGTAAGGTGCATAAGTGCTTTTTTCGAGGCCACCCTTTTCGGACCTACCGGCTCGAACAACAAAGGCCACTGATTGACAGTCCCTTCCTAAATTCCAATCCTAAAAATACTCCAAATCTAAAATTGTCTAACTCCTAAAACTCAATTTATTTGATTAAACTCATAGCATGATAACTACTAAATAGTATTTCTTGAAAAATACCAAAGCTATAACATTCACAAACTATTCGTTTCAAAATTACAATATATTAAAATTTTTGAAAATGACTCATTTCCTGCAAAAATTTCAAAAATACTCTTTCGACCGTCCACACCCCACACTTAAAACCGTACAACGTCCCCGTTGTACATAAATTATTTCAAAATTAGGGAGAAAGAGTTACCCCGTAGACGGTTGATTGCTTGATGGAACTTGGTTGTTATAGAAACAACAATACGAACATCTCATGCTTCATATTTCCAGGAGTTGTGGCGCAACAGTAAACACGCCGGTGAAATGGCAAGTGGAGGGGGCACAATGACCCCACATTTGCATGAGACAACTCCTCCATAGACTCCCCATTTGGTATTCACATGCACACTCACAAACAAATTAAATGCAACAAGAAAACAATCACATATAAACAAAAACAAAACAAAGATAGTGATAAGTTTGGTACAATGTCTCAAAAGATAAAGAAAAATACATCATCATCCTACTAAGTCCCAGAGGGACCGGCCTCGTCATCGTAGACTCTGGCTAGGAAGGGTCGTGGGTGTCGTCCAGGGAGGCCATATCCAGTAATACCTCCCCGATCCATGTCTGCTGATCCTCCAGCCTATCTATCCTCTGCCCCAACTCTCGTATGGCGGTCAGCACGTCTGCTAACCGCGGCTCTGGCTGATCAACTGCTGGCTCCTCCCTCCGTCTCTGTCTCATTGCTGGCTGCTCAGGCTGTGGCTGGGCCTGGGGAGCCCATGGTGCCTCCGTCGGCACCCTCATGTATATACCCGCCTATGGCTGGTGGATGAGCCCCATGATCTCCAAATAACGAGTTGATGTTCGTATAGGTGGTGTCGCCATCAAAGTCGTCACGGTCTTAGCAGTCAGAAGGCCATATGATCTGGCCAAATGAGTGACATAATGTCCACCAGCCATGGGGCTGCTGTCGGCTATACCCGCGGCTCGGGCCGTGACGGAGACTGCCAGTGCGTATGGTATGTGGAGGAATCTGGTGGGATTGGAGATCGCCCACATGAAGGTCATGTCGTCTCCCGACACCTTCTTATATCTACGCTTCTGCATAACAAAAGTAGATATGATCCGGTGCATCAATCGGTGTAGTGGATTGCGGAGCTGGCTCTCCTTGGCCGACCCCGCCACAAACTGGTCATTGGACATCGCTGCCCAAATAGTCGCATTGGCCTCCCGACGAGGCTGTCCCCTGATACATGCCCGTAAAAATGGTACAAAATGGCGGCTCCCTAGCTCCTCCGCCGTATAGATCCCCATGCGCCTCCCGAACTCGCGTATATTTCACTCCCTGCTTTCTCCACCCGGTCTGAACCGAACCAACTGGGACCGTGCCTCCCGCAAGGCTGGTGTGTATCTAACAGTCGAAAGGAACTAGAGAAGGAGCTCCTTATAGACCACATCGTCCTCGTTGGCCATCAGCCTATCCCAGCCGTTGCACGTGAAAGTGAACTCACCATCAGCCCAGGTGCGATAGATGAATGGCTCCAGCTCGGCCCAAAGACCATCCTGTGTCAAAATGGCTCGATCCAGCACAATAGCCGCGAGTACCGGGCGGTACTCAGCTCGTCTCGACAGGCCTCGTACTATGGTGTATCGTCTAAGACCTGTGGGAACCGAAGAAATGGGTGATCGCGCCTGAACTCCATCTGCACAAAAGAAACCATACACGAAATATTTTTTTGCAAAATTAGTCCTTCTTCCCACCTAGACACGCACGACGCGGCCCATGAACCAGGATCGGCGCGCCGTAAGTCTGTTACGAAATAAATTCCCAAAATCGTTGATTTCACCTGTTAAACTCAATCTAATGCCTCTACAAGGTAGCCTAACTACCGACTAGCCCCTCTAGGATGGTGATTTTGCAAACAAAACACCCTACGAGCCAGTATTTCCGATTGTCTAAGCTTTCTATTTTTGCTATTTCAATAAAATTAACCACTCAAATGCTTGTAATAACACGAAATAACAAGTTCTAGAAGACATGCCTTAGTAGTAGAACACGAAAATGCAAGAAAAATGGAAGAAATCGGATGATCAAAGGATGCTCTGTCTCTACGCAACGTGGTTGTGTGGGTTGCGATGAGAATATGTACCTTATAAAGAGTATTCTGACCAATCGTATCCCGCGACGCGCGTGGATGCAATTCGTGTCGCGCGTGTCGCCAAAGTATCCCCTGCGCATCGGGTTA
The DNA here is from genome assembly GCA_023525715.1 of Cichorium intybus. NCBI lineage: Eukaryota > Viridiplantae > Streptophyta > Magnoliopsida > Asterales > Asteraceae > Cichorium > Cichorium intybus. The sequence goes on along the minus strand of CM042014.1, from coordinate 90,048,794 downwards.
CCTTGCGATCCCGCGTCGCGCCCTTCTCCTTACCGCGTCATGGCTTCCAAATTCTCCAAAGTCCTTCGTGTGACCCCACACTTGACTCGTACCACTAATACCTATAATGATGATGATTATATTCTCCTAATTACTCCTAAAAGCACTATACCTAACCTATAAAGGATGGGTTGCCTCCCAACAAGCGCTAAGTTTAACGTCTTCAGCCAGACGTGCTGCTTCTTATTCCTCGCTCTCTTTTGGTGGCATCATTTTCTTCATTTTAGGTGCGAAGTCATGGACCAGTGTTGCTAGTAATGTAGTAAGCTGTGTCATGCGATCGCTTACTTGGCTGATCCATTGTTGCTGAGCATCCAAAATCTGGAAGACTTTTGCCTCCCTGCTCCGTGTGTCCTTTTCATATTGCTGGTGCTTTAACTCCATCATCTCGAGCATGTCGAGAAGTTGTATCTTGTCCACTGTTGACAATGGATGTCTCTTCGCTTCCCACAAAATTTCTTCTCCATCACTTCTATTTCCTTGACTTTGATTCCCACCTTTATCCTTTTCTTTGGGTGCCATGAGCGGTCTATTATTCAAATACTTATCGTCATACCCTGGTGGTAACAATATCGGGCACCCAAACATGTTCAGCCTGCATTTCCTTGTTCCGAAAGAGATATCCAAATCTCCAGTCTTACAGTCCATTACAGCCCCAGCTGTGGCTAAGAATGGACGTCCTAAAATCAACGCAGGCGCATCTTCTAAACTCTCATACTCCATTACCAAGAAATCAACGGGATAAAAGAAGTCACCAACCTTGACTATCACATTGGTTAGCTTACCCCGGGAAACCTTCATTGATTGATCTGCCAGCTGCAATACCGTCTTTGCAGGTTCCAGTTCCTCATTCTTATACTTGTCATACAGGTATCCTGGCAACACATTAACACTTACTCCTAAATCCAACAACGTGTTCCTGATGATAACATCCCCTACCGTGACAGTGATCAGCGGTGAACCGGGGTCCCTTTCTTTCTTAGGCAATGTCCCTAACAAAGCCTTGCTTGCTTTAACAGTCAGTCTTACCATGTCCGGTGTAGGCGTCTTACACTTCCCATTCTTTTCACACATCTCCTGAAGAATCTTTGTATCTTCAGGTGCATTCTTTAGCTCATCCCATAAAGGTTTTTTGATCGAAGGTCCATTCGGGTTGCTTAGCACGTCCTGTTTCTTCTTCACTTTCTTATCCTTCTTTTTCTTAATACCAGCCACAACTGGCTGCTCATCCATCTGGACTTCCTTGTCCTCTTTAACTTTATCACTTTCCTCATCCTTTTGCTTACTCTCTTCATTCTTAAACTCTTCTTCCTTTCCTACTAAATCCTCTTTAGTAATTTTTCTCCATTCAGCCTCAACCGCGTTCACATGCTCTTTCCCAGCCCTTTGTGTATGATTTGGGTTTATTTCTGTACTGCTTGGTAACGTGCCACTGTCCCTTTTCCTTTGGTCCTCGGCCATCTGAGCTATTTGCCCTTCCATATTGGCAATGGCCTTGGCATTTGCTTGAGTTTGCTGTTAACTGGCATTGAACAAATCATACATCTTAGCAATCATGTTTTCTTGGCTTTTCGGAGCATTGTTGGTAGCATTGGTCGGCCCCCTGTTGCTGCTATTACTCCCACTCGGACCACTATTGTTTCCAGGCTGGAATTGTCTAGGTTGGTTTGAGGAATGTCCCTGGTAGTTATTATGCTGGTTATTATAAGATTGATTATTGTTGAAATTTTGCGTCCCTTGGTTGTAAGGCCTATAAGGTCGTCCATTATTGTACTTTCCTTGACCTTGGCCGTGAACTTGATTGACATCCTGCGTTCTTTGTCCTTGTTGACCACCTTGTTGCTGATTCTGGGGCCCATTCTGCAAAGTAGACATTAACCTATCGAATTTTCTATTCAACTCACCAATCTCCTTCTTCACATCTTTCTTCCAATCTGCATCTGCTCCTACTGCTGCAGCTGTACTTACGGGTTTCTTGGTGGAGAAATTTTCCTTTGATCCATTGCTGAGTTGTTCTAAGAAGCGCCAGGCGTCATCTGGGTCCTTCATCATAATGGTCCCGCTGGATGATGCATTGATCATTGCTTGGTTGGTCAGGTCCACCCCTTCAAAGAATAGCTTCACCAGCTGCCATTTTGGGATATCATGATGAGGGCACGACCGCATCAACTCTTTTAACCTATCAAAAGCCTCATGAAATGCCTCCCCTGGCTTCTGTTGAAAGTCTTGAATAGCCCGTCGGATCTCTGTGGTCTTCTAGCTGGATAGAACTCTTGCAAAAACTTGGCCTTTAGTTGCTCCCAAGTGGTAATACTATTAGGTTGGACAGAAGTAAACCAATATTTGGCTTTATCTTTTAAGGTAAGTGGAAACAGTCTCAACCTAAAGATATTCTTGTTTGTATTTCTAGGGGTATTCGCATTGGCTGTGGCTAGAAATTCATACAAGTGATTATAAGGATCATCTTGTTTGTAACCCCTAAACTCAGGTAATATACCTAAAAGTTGCGGCCTAATTTCTACTTGATTTTCAATATTATCAGGAAGAAAAATAGGCAACGCATCATCATACTCCCGAGGTTGGAAGTGTGACGCAACCGATTGCCCCTCTCGGTTGTGCAAAATGTAAGGGTGGAACAAAGTTACCGTGATGATGATCATTGTTGTTGTTGTAAAATTGTTGCCCTTGTGGTTGCTGCAGTTGTTGAAGTCTCCTTGGAGGTCCCCGACCTCGGTTCCACTGTTGTTGCTGCTGTTGAGGAATCCATCCTTCATCCTCCTTGTCATATCCTTGCTCTACCTCCTGGTATTGATACTGCTGTGGTGGAGGTTGTTGTGGTTGTAAATGTTGTTGGGTTTGTTGTGGTAAGGTTTGAAAAACAAGTTGTGGTTTAAAGATGGGTTGTTGTTGGTATTGTGGTGGTAATGGTTGTGAATGTTGCGGTTAAGAAATGGTTGCTTGCTTTCATGGCGGTGGGTTGCCATCTCGGGTCGGCACTCCCCAAGCCAACGCAACGGAAAAAGGATTGGTGGTTGGTTGTCCTAAAGGTGGAACTGAAGGCGGAGTGCATGATGGTACCGATGCGGGGGCTGAAACCGCACCACCACTAGCACTCGTGCTACCGAAGTGAAATTCCGACACTGGGGGTATAAATGGAATTCCCCCTGTTACCTCGCCTACAGGCTCATGGGTAACATCCTCTATAGTGACACTACTGGGACTCATATTAACTAAACACCTATGCACACGATTCTTACACGCGGTTCGCTCGATCTCAGAGTCAAAAAGTAAGGGTGATGTATGCCCACCCCGACGGGTACGCATGCACTAGTGCAAAACGCCTGCCAAAACCAAAACAAAAAAATACTTACTAACCTAAATATCAAAACTAAAACAAAAAAATCAAAAAACACCTCCTTACAGAGCGTCTTATCCTAAGCTCACAACTCCCCGGCAACGGCGCCAAAATTTGACACGCCTAGGTCGTCGTGCGGTCAAAAATAAGAAAATAAAACCTCACACACACTCGTACAACGGTAGTAAGGGTCGATCCACGGGAGTTTGGTGGTCAAGACAAGACGATAGCTTACCAACTGTAGTGTCATGCTACATCCAGAGGGACTAACTTCCACTTTCCTAAAACACACAGAAATCTCAAATCCAAAATCAAAACCAAACATAAACTAAATGAAACTAAATTAAAGTCTAACCCTAGATTGCTTACTGAAATCAGAAACTATATTCAGAATCCAGAAACAATAACACAAACCAAAAGCATTCAAAACTCATTCAAACATAAATAAAGGTAAAAAGTGCAATGAAACATAAACTGAATGATTACTTGCATTAAACTCAAAACCAGAAGATCTAAAACATTCAACTACGAAAATAAAGAGCTTTAACATACTGATACTGGCTGTCACACTCCAGAAACACCAAGCTAAGAGCTAAAACAACTAAACTAATATTGAAATTAAAGTGAAAACATAAAAAATACCACAAAGGGCTGCTGGAATCTCGAAACCTGAGTCAAAGTCGCCGTAAGTCCACCTTAGGGTCTGATCTTCGCCTCCAAAATTCGACCTAATGGCCTCTATTTGTTCTTGTGGAAAATTAGAACCCGCGACGCGTAAGACCTCTAGCCGCGTCGCGCGTAGAGCCTTATCCCCGTTTTTTCACTATTTGAATTCTCTTCACCGCCTCAACTTTTGACGTGGCGCGTCGCGCATGGCTTCATTCCCGCGGCGCGCGTGTTCATTCGACTGAATTTGGCTTTATCCTCAAAACTTCTTCAATTGTCCGCATTTAGTCCCTAATTATAACATTTCTTTGCAAACAAGCACTAGCACAAAAAGTGAGAAATACCAATATAAATATGATATAATTTCACCAAGAATAGGGCCTAACAATGACTAAAATACTTGATATTACTAGGCGTCGTCATACGTCTATGGACTATCGGGCTCACCCGATTCGTCCGGCTCCGGGGCTCACCTCGATCCGCCACACATATTATAGTAAAAGTGCAAGCAAACATTAACACTGATATTTAACACATCAAACATTCTCCTAGGCATGCATATTGCATCGAGTAAGGTGAGGAAACTCACTTGAATCGTCAAACTCACAAATATAAGACAAATCCCTGGTAGTCGGTCCACACGAACCTCTTAAACCATAATTAAGCTTAAATCAGTGATCTAACCCTTCCGAGGTCAGTCCGGAGGCCAACCTTCTAAATTCTTAAAGTTTGACCAAAAGTCAAACTGGTCAAAAGTCAACGGTCAATGGTCAAAGTCAAAGTCGTACTTAGCACCGCTAACCATCAGTAGTAGCGCCGCTAAGGACGTCTCTAGGTACGGGTTTCATCTAGTTAGCGTCGGTATCTCTTATGGTTAGCCACACTAACCTCATAGATTCTAGCTTCTTTGTTAAGCACTTAATACTTTATGTCAATGGCTCAAGACTTCGAGAATTCATCCACTTAGTCCATAGATCCATAAAAATACAAACTTTATAGCCATGCATGTCCATTCAAAGAATTTAGGTCAAAAGAGGGGTCCAAATGCTTATCCAAGCTTGCATGAGCTCAAGGAAATTTAGATTTGGCCCTTTCCAGGGGCTCAAGTGTCCAAAAATGGAAACAACTCGTCATGGAGCTCTAGAGTTCTCCAAACTCCAAGAACTTATCATTCATAGACCCAAAATGACCAAAACTAAACCTAGATTCTTATTCATGTGAGGAAAAACCATAAAGCAGGGATTTTTACTACTTACAATGGTCCAAAAGTAGAAAAAACAGCTAGATCCTTCTTGAGTAGCTTCTTTGGCACCAACCTTCACTTCCTTCTTCCTTGAGCAAGCTTCTAAGACCCAACAATGACGTTAGAACACAAGACATGCAAAGGAGGCTGGTAGGAGATGGCCCTCCTAGGTTTAGTGCCTTATAATGATTCCAAGACCCGATATCTAGGGTTTTGCAATAGCAGCGAATAACGCCGCTAACTCCTCGCGTTAGTGCTGCTATCTACGAGCCTCATGAAAACGGACTAAGCCCAACTTAGCGCCACTAAGGCCTTGAAACTTACAATTTAAAGGTTAAAACAAATTTATTAAATTTTTACATGGGAACGGGTCTTACATGTCATATTTAGACAAACCTTTTATGAGTTTTTTTTGGGGATGATGACTTGATAGAGTAATAAACTTTTAAAATTGTTCACATTTGGTCACTGAACTTATTATTGTGTCTGATTACCCATGAACTTTTTAAAATTGTTTACATTTAGTCACTTATGCTTTTTTGCACACATATAACCATTAAACTTTTTTTTTTTACACATATAACCAACAACTTAATGGTCATTTGTGGACAGAAAAAAACATAAGTGATTAAATGTAAACAATTTTAAAAAGTTCATGGATAAACCAAGCACAAAAATAAATTCAGCAACCAAATATAGACGAAAAATATATAACACAAAACAAAGTTTATTTCCCTTCCAAATCATTATTTTTTTATATCTTAGGGTGGGGGGAGTAGATCTCTTCCAACCCTCTTGCCATATCAACTTTTATATCTTCTTTCACTTCCATCTTTCATATTTTACTTCCATATTTCAACAGTAGAAACATATTTTTTCTCAACCCTCCCAACCCTCAATGCCGCATCATATTTTCTATATTTAAATTAATTAATAAAACCCAAAATTAGAAAATAACATTTAAAAATAAAATTAATAATAACATTATATTAAATTAAATTCAAAATAACATTACATTAAAATTAAATTTAAAAAAAAAATTGCTAAATAAAAAGAACTCCAAAGGATGGTGAAAGAGAAAAAAAAAGGGCGCGCGAGAAGATCGAACTAGACCGAACAAGAGTTCTGCAAATTTCTTCATCATCGCCTTCAATCTAGATACAATCTCTCTCTCTCTCTCTCTCTCTCTCTCTCTCTCTCTAGTTTTCAATATTATAAGCACACACGTACGTAACTACAGCTACATACGGTCAACATCATGAAACTTTATGATTATTTCGGTACTGTTGCTGTTGTATTATATGTTAAACGTCGAAGATCCTTGCCAATCGTGCGCCAATTGGCTATCAAATAGACATACAAAGTTAACAAAACTTATTTTATATTATGAAGTTTACAACATTGCAGTCTGCACACTCAGCCCTCTCTGGTCTTTGAATCACATAAAAAATTAGGTTTGTTTGAAGCTGATAACCAGTTAGCTTTTGGACCATTTGCCGTCCGAATCGTATTATAATACTCACAGAATTCTGTAATTAGTAATTTAATATATTACTCTCAAATGGGACCTGAGACATTTTGTCAAGTTACTGTATGGGATTCGAATCGTTGCTTATTAAAAGTGTTCGATCGATTTGAGACGTTTTCATTTCTGTCCTGTTTTTTCCTAGCGATAACAGAAAATTCAGTTCAGAGAAGCGATGAAAAGGTACAGAAATGGAGAAATTTGGGATTTCGAGCATGAACTAACCGGCGGTGGTCAGAAATTGATACTTGGATTAGACGGCGGGACTACCGACACGGTGTGTATTTGCATGCCGATTACTCCTTTCACTCCAAATCACAATCCTCTTGAACCTCCTCCTGTTTATGCCCGTGCTGTTGCCGGCTGTTCCAATCACAATAGTGTTGGCGGTACCCTTTCTTCTATTTCTATTTTCTCAATTCTCACTTCTACTTCTATAATGTATATGGATTATTAGTTCATGGTTGTGCAATTGAACGATTTAGTCATAATTGTGGGAAGATTGTGCTGTTCATGGTGATTTTACATTTTTATTTCATATGATTTACAGAAACTGCTGCGAGGGAGACATTAGAACAAGTTATGGCAGAAGCTCTTTCAAAATCAGGGTCTACAAGATCTGCTGTTCGAGCTGTTTGCTTAGCTGTATCTGGAGTTAATCATCCAACGGATCAACAAAGAATTTTAGATTGGCTTAGGTCAGATTTCTTTAAATTCATCTAGTTTTTATTGTACTCTCTCACTTGCATTTCTATTGAATCCTATATTTTCTTAAGAAATTGTTAATCGTGTCCCTTACACAAATACATGTACAGTTGACAACTTCAAAGTTGACATTTTTTTAATTGGTGTTTGATGGCTTATCATTCACCCTATCAAAAAAAAAAAAAAAAAAAAAAAAAACGCCAGGTCACCACATGCTTGCCTTTTTAGTTTTTTTCCCTTTTATTATTGATCTTCTTTTCTCCACTTGATGTGTACCTCTATCTGCTTTTTTATAACTAGTAAAATGCAAGAAATACCAATGTACTTTAACTGATTTGTTTCTTGTAGCATTCTACTTTCATTTTTTCTTATTACAGCATTGTACTTTGGTAAATCTACCCAATTATAGCAATTTCATCCAAGTAAAAGCAAATTTCACTGCTATAAGTGGGTACATTTTTCAGTGTACAGTGTCCTATAAGAAAAAAAATTTCAAAAGTACAATGCTATAATACATAAATAAATCAAAGTACGTCATTATTTCTTGCTATTTGGTGGAGTTCGCTTTCAACATTGAAACCCTTTCAAAATTCCTATTTTACCCCTCTAATATGGATAATCTTTTTCCTATATCCACCTGCTTTATATCCTATAAAGACAAGAACATCTTACATGCTGTCTTTTATTCCACTCTATCAAGCTTTTGTTTTTTCATATTTTATCACAATCTTGAAATAATAGTAAGATACTATAATAAACAAATATTTTTTTTTTTTTTTTTTCCGTATTCAGAGATATATTCGCGAGTGATGTTGAGTTTTTCGTTGAGAATGATGCTGTGGCAGCTTTGGCAAGTGGGACAATGGGAAAACTTCATGGGTGTGTTCTAATTGCTGGTACGGGAACCATTGCTTATGGATATACCGAAGATGGAAGAGAAGCTCGGGCCTCTGGTGCGGGACCCGTGTTAGGTGATTGGGGAAGGTATGACGTGCAAAAATAGCAACGTTCTTTCATTTATTTGTTTATTATAGCATCTTACTTTCGTTTCGTCCCATGACAATATTGTACTTTGAAAAAGTTACCTAATTATAGCAAAGTTGCTATTATTAGGTTGATTTTAAAAGTACAATGTTTAAATAAGAAAGTAAAATTTTCAAAATCTTCAATAAAGTCCCAATATTTTGGCTCAGTTTATGAGAAAGTCTCAAATAAATTTTTATTAACAAAAAAGTCCCAAATTAATTTTTATTAACAAAAAAGGACAGAAAACCGGCTAATGTTGGGACTTTTCCATAAACTGTGCGAAAATATTGGGACTTTATTAAAGATAAAACATGTTGTTTCTGTCCTTTTTTGTTAATAAAAAATAATTAGGGACTTTTTGTTAATAAAAATTAATTTGGGACTTTTTCATAAACTTAGCCACTATATTGGGACTTTAATGGAGATTTCCCTAAAAAAATATAATGTTTTAATAGAGAAAAAGTGAAAGGGGGATGTTGGAATGAAGAAATAAATGAAAGTATATTGCGAGTTCTTGCATTTTGTTGTCTAATTACATTTCATAGACAATTGATAATTGTTTCATGCTTTTTCTTTCTCATTGTGATCATAGGTATAATTATTATATGGGTTAAATACAAGAAAATTTGCAATGTATATACATATATTTATTTATAATAGCATCTTACTTTTATTTCGTCCTATTACACCAATTTTTGAAAAAAACAACCTTATTATAGCAATGTCATCCAAAAACAAAAAGCAAAAAGCAATTTTCATTGCTATTTGGATATATGTTTTAAAATTTCAAAATACAACGCCTTAAGTAAAAAAAAATGAAAATACAATTTGTAACAGAATGAAATGGAAGTAGGATGTTATAATGAACAAATAAATGAAAGTACATTGCTATATCTTGTATCTTGATTTTTTTTTTTGCTATGTATATTGAGCTTATAAGATGAATGTGGGACATCTTTCATTTGTTTACTTGTAGTGGATATGGTATAGCTGCAAAGGGTTTGACAGCAGTAATAAGAGCTTACGATGGGCGGGGCCCACAAACAATGCTTACATGTAGCATGTTGCATGAACTCAAACTTTCTTCACCAGATGAACTAATTGGGTATTTGTTTCTTAAACTTTTAACTTTATATATCTTCTAAATACTTACTTTTGAAGTGTATCTAAATACAAGAAATAGCAACGTACTTCAATTTATTTGTTTCTTATAGCATCCTACCTTCATTTCTTTCTGTTACGACATTGTACTTTCAATCCTTTTTCTTATTAGTGCATTGTACTTTGAAAAATATACCACTTCAAAAATATACCATTACCAATTATAGCAATGAAAAATGTGTGGTATTTGGATGACATTAATAGGAAGAAATGAAAGTAGGATGTTATGATAAACAATTCAACAAAAGTATGTTGTCATTTCTTGCATTTAACACTTTTCATTGATTTGAATGCAGGTGGACTTATTCTGATTCATCGTGGGCCCGGATTGCAACTCTAGTCCCGGTTGTAGTTTCGTGTGCAGAAGCAGGCGATCAAGTTGCAAATGACATATTGCTTCATGCTGTTCAAGAGTTGGCTTCTAGTGTTAAAGCTGTTGTTCATAGACTCGAATTATGTGGAAAAGGTACACAAAAAATAGCAACTTACTTTTTCGTACATACCTAGTCATTATAGCCATTTGGTTGACCAAAGTTTGCCTTTCATGAGTCCTCTAGTCATTATTTTGGTTTAATACAACAATTGTAAACCATTTTCAACTTATATTAATGAAAAATCAACTAAATCAAACAATATACTTTTCAAATGGTTAAGTATCGTTTAATTTTGTGGATTTTAAGTTACTGTAAAAGGAAATCTCCAATAAAGTCCCATTATTTTGGGTTAGTTTATGAAAAAGTCCCAAAATTAATTTTATTTACAAAAAAGGACAAGATACCGGCTAACGTATTCAGTTTTTCCCTTTTATCCGGTTTACCAGGTTTCCTAAATTGGAAAATTTTAGTATAGTCCTATTTTTTGTCAGCTTATGAAAAAGTCCAAATGTTGAATTTTTTTACGCAAACCAATAGGATTTTTTTCATAAACAGACCCAAAATAATTGGACTCTATTGGAGATTTCCAATTTAGGAAACCTGGTAAACCGGAAGAAAGGACTAAACTGAATACGTTAGTCAGTATGTTGTCTTTTTCGAAACCAATAGGATTTTTTTCATAAACAGACCCAAAATAATTGGACTCTATTGGAGATTTCCAATTTAGGAAACCTGGTAAACCGGAAGAAAGGACTAAACTGAATACGTTAGTCAGTATGTTGTCTTTTTCTGAAAAATAAAATTAATTTTGGGACTTTTTCATAAATTGGCTCAACATAACGAGACTTTATTGGAGATTTCCCTACTATAAATCAAGAAGTATGTTGTATTTTATACTTTATCCTTAAAAAGTAAGAAAAAAAGACGGGTGATAGAAAAATAATAGTTGCATGCAAATTTGATAAAATCATGAAATAATCTTTTCTTACGTTGTTTTTATTGGTAGATGGAAAGGATCCTTTTCCACTTGTGATGGTTGGTGGTATTCTAGAAGCAAATAGAAGGTGGGACATAGGAAAAGAAGTAATTAGTTGCATTGCTAAGGATTTTCCCGGGACCCGCCCGATTCGACCAAAGGTAAGTGTAATTTATACTCTCTTAATTATAATAATCGAAAAATAGCAATGTACTTTTGTTTATTTGTGTATTATAGCATCCTACTTTCGTTTCTTTTTGTACTTTCCAATTATTTTACTATTAAGGCATTGTACTTAGAAAAGCATCCACAATTATAGCGTTATACTTCCAGTTTTTCTTATTTAGGTATTATACTTTGAATTTTTTAAAAAACAGTGAAAATTGCTTTGTATTTGGATGACATTTTTACAACGAAGAATTTCGTTTATATCCTTACAAACCTCTATAGTTACGTATATATCCTTATAAAATTTGAAATTACGTATGTATCCTTACAAACCCTGTAATATCACATATATACCCAAGCGGTTAATTTAATAATAATTAATCTTTAAATAAAATAAAAAAAACAGTTTTTAAAGTAGATTATACCCAAGTTACTAAAATACCCCTATGGAATACTTCCATAATCGATAACTCATTCACGCTTAAACAACTGATCACGACAGATTCGACTATGATCGCATATTCCATATCGAATGAGCAGAAATTGTAACGACTAATATGTTTGGAAAATTTGGGACAAGGGTAGTATGGTAATGTCACAATTTATTTAGTTTTTAAACTATAATAAATAGATTTAAAAATAGTTTTCTAATTTTTAAAATGATTAATTATTATTAAATTAATCTTTTGGGTATATATGTGATTTTTTAGGGTTTGTAAGGATATATACGTAATTATAAAAGTTTGTAAAGACGTAAACGAAATTCTCCCTTTTATAATTGGGTTGATTTTTCAAAGTACAATGTTGTAAAAAGAAGAAAATGGAAGTAGGATAGCATAATAAACAAATCAATGGAAGTACGTTGCTATTTCTTGAGATACTTAGACAATGTTTTGACATTAATAGCGATGAAAATGCAAATTAAATCATAACATTATAATAACTTAAAATTCAAGAATAATATCGAATCATAGTATCATTAATCATTTAAACTAAACATAATATTTTATAAACTACCCATATTTTGTTGAAAATCCACGAGTAAAAAAGAAACAACACCTCATTTTACTATATAAAATACAATGTGTTAGATTAAGTAACTTTTGTGTTTTTTTTACTAAAATTATGTTTTCTGCTTCCTTAAGGTGGAGCCCGCTGTTGGTGCAGCATTGCTTGCGTGGAACTATCTAATAGAACAAGCCCAGCTGGACCAATCAGAAGTAGACTATGATTAGATTCGAGAACCTAAAAAAGTTGAGAGTGATTGATGCGTAATGGTTATAAAGTTGTATAGTATGAAAGGAACAAATCAGATAAAATGTAGAGAAACAAAACTATTTATACATTGCTATTGCATGATTGTTGTGAGATTTTGTCTTGTCTTATGTTTACATAGGTTTTTCAAGGTAAAATGATGTGATAAGAAAAAAAAAAGGAAGTAAAATTTTATAATTAGGTAGACAGTTTCACTAGAATTTTTCAAGTGTGACAAACTTACAATGGATGAGATTTCTTGAATTCGTGTTCTTGCAGCTGTTGGATACTCTAAACACTTGTACTTATGAACAAGAGTTGCTTTGATTTCAATTGTTAATGCATACATAGTGCAGATGGTGTTCTTGTTCTGCAAGAAAGAAGCTATGTTTTTTTTTTTAGGATTTTGCATGTTAGAAACGTGTTGCCTACTGAGAGCGGAAGTTTACATGAAGCCTTTGAGAACTCTGCTAAGTAGCATTCACCCTATGGTATTCCTGCTTTAGAAAATAACTAAAAAACCATCATGCATAAAGTACTCGTAACTCGTAAGATACCATGCTTAAAATATCATCCAACGTATATATAGGGCATACACAATGCATTTCAATTATATAGACTTTAATAGATTGTCACATCATCATTCTACTTTTCATACATCTCAACAGTTTTTTTCCTACAATGCATTGAACTCTATAAAAGTTCGATGAAACATTTATTTTAAACTTAAAAAAGTTCTGCGTTTGCCATTGAAGAGTTCAGTGGCCACTGAACTCTATATTTATTGAATATCAACGTGAAATCCCACTATGGTTGACTTTAAACAAATGAATGCCAAGGCATTTCACTTCATTCAATTCTTTCGTTAAACTACGCATTGCAGATTCTCTTAGAAATCATGATTATATCATTCAATTTTCGAAATCGTTATGAAAATAGGATGTTAATTCATTGTACTTTGCGCCTTTTCGACGGTCTCGAAGACTAGGAAGACAAATAACCCCCCTCCCCCTGTTCCTTTAAGGACATTTTGGCTTCACCAAAGAACAATGTTTTGCCACCTGAAAACAAACATAAGTTATTGGAAAATGAAAAGACTTCACTACTTGGCTGATGGATTGAGGAAATAACAGACTAGCTTCACGAGCCATGCTTCTAAGGGCTTGCCGAGTAGCTTCACGAGCTATGCTTCTAAGGGCTTGAATGATGAAGAGCGGGTTCACCAAGAATCAAGAGGATTGGTCTAGTGAGGATTTCAAGTGCAATGTTGAGTCTCTTCTTTTCACCACCACCGATTCCTCTTGAATGCCGATTGCCAATGAGATTATCAACATAATCATGGAGACCCATCTCCATGATTTCCGTATCAACAATTGCATTCACTTGATGTTTGTTTAGGGTTCTTGGTAACATTAGTTTTGCTGAGTATGTGAGAGAATCTTTGGCCGTGAATGTTCCTAGTAGTATGTCCTCTTGGGTTACATAAACCTAGCGATTCATAAGATTTCCAATTAAATTAATACTCCTTTTTAGTGAACAAATTACCCAAAGATTTCATTCATTAATTCATTTATAGTTTGTTTCTTCGAAAGGTAGGTATAGTGAGTTGGTCCACACCATCCTGCCTTAGGAGTATCATGCGACATGTAAATCAAACATACTTTGAAATTACTAAAAAAGGTTGAGTCTTTGGAATAATAATTGGTATCTATATTTCATTAGCGAAAACTTATTTGTTCTTATTTGACACCTATCACAACAATATGGACTTTACCGGGGCCGATAATTGACTATTTATTAAAACTTGGATGAAAATTTATTTTGACCTATTTCTCTAGATAATGTATTATTAAAAAAATTCTTCCCAACTTCATGTGAGATGTAAACATACTTCAAAATTTCTAAAAGGGGTAGAGTCTTTGGAACAATAATTGGTATTTATATTACATTGGATACGACCTATTTGTTCTTGTTTATTCCTATCACAACAAGATAGACTTTATCAAGGTTGAGACTCAACCAACTATTAAATTTTGTATGAAAACTTATTTTATATATTTCTATAGGTAATATATTATTAACAACTTTTCCCAACATTTTTACTGTAAAAATAATTCTATATTCACGACGTGTATCAAACAAAAGAAAGAAACAAGTTTTGTATTCTTAATCGTTGGGTGGCCGACGTAATAGGAGATAGTGCTCATTAAGAGTCCAATTCATATTGGAAATGAAAGTCGCCTACTGCAATTAGTAAGACTCAAACCATGCGTTGACCTTTTCTACAAGTAACTCTCCTACACCAACTGCTTACCATAAGGGAAAGATATAGTTTGTTTGATCGACGATATATTGATATATGTATTTGGATCTATCCGTAGATATTATACATTAGCGGGAGATATATATACCTAAAACAACACCATATGACAACATATGTTTTTGAAGGATAACTTTAAATAATGATTAAAAAAACATAACAATGTACTTTAAGTAATTTATATAAGTAATAAAGATTGACTCCAGTTAAAGTTGAAGGACCAATGTTGCCATTGTTTAAAAAGTGTGGGGAAAAAAGGTCATAATGACTTTTTGTGGGTCCCACATGTAAGATATCTATAGACTTCTTTTCACGTGTCCACTTTTCGTTTAGATATTAGAATTTTTTCTATCATATTCTACTTTTCGTTTTAGATATTAGAATTTTTTTTATCATAAATAACTTTACAAAAAGAAATGCGAATAAAAGATCTATCAATATGGCCAATCTTGTTCTAGATTCTTCTCTTAATCTGTAACGTTTTAAAATTTAAGCCGTAAATTTTTTTAAAAAAATGTTAAGTATTAGTTTTGAGACCATCGGGAATTCATAAAAGCATTCAAATTGTTCATAGCATTTAGTCTCGAAACACAATAGAAGTCAATCAATATCGGAAGTCTAAAAATGTGGATGCCGATGCCGTGAGGTCATGCCAAACCCTTTCGTTTATCACCAGAGGTACCTGAAACATTTAAACTAAAACAGTAAGCACAACACTTAGCAGGGGCGGACGCATGATTTATCAATTTCCATGACACCGAATTTTTTTTCCAAGCTAATATAATAAGATAATTTTTTTCGACCAAACATAATAACATAAAAACGTATAAAAGTATGAGTGCATTATATATAATATATTTTTTTGTTGCATATACAATATAAAGTTCACATCGACGTATACACATTTGTGTAAAACGCTCCATTACATCTTCAAACTTAACTTTCACTAGGACTTCTTTCTCAACATTGCAAACCAACGCATCATTCAAAAACTCATCACCAATTTTGTTGCGCATGTCGGTCTTCACGAGTTTCATCTTGGAAAAACATATTTCCACCGTTGCAGTCGCAACGGGTAAAATTAAGGTCAATTTTAGTAGCTTATAAACCAAAGGATAAGCTTGATGTCTTCCCGTTTTCACCATCAAACGAGAAAGTTCGGAAATTCCCTTTAAACTAGTGAACCGCTCATCTCTAATGCAAGAGTGATAATAAATATCAAGTTGTCCTTCAAGATCTCTAATATCCAAATCGTTAAAATCCCTCTTGTACATTTTACCCAACTTCAACAACTTTGTCTTGTCAAATTTAGCAAATGAATCACATGGACTCAAAGCACCCATGTATTCTAGTAATTGGGTGCTTTTTTCACTAAATCGTTCCCCAAATTCTACAATTTACGTATCCACCACCGTGTTGAAAATTTCAACTTTAAAATGAAATTCATTAGTCTTTGAGGTCTTACGGTTTCTCGCACCAACATAAAAATCCGTCATATCCACGATTTCAATGTCATGTTTTTGACAAAAAGAAGATACCTTTGGCGATATGCTATCAAACCCCGTATCTCTTAATTTTTTCAAAGAATCCATTGTTTCTCTAACCATACAAGCCACTTCTAAAATGTCTAGATCCTTTCTTTGAAGCTCCTTTGACAATATATTCGTGCGGTGTAAAATGTCATACATCAAATGCAAGTAAAAAGATGAACTCATATGTCTTGAGGTTTGATAATATTCCGCATGCTTGAGGCCAGTTTTGCAAACTCCCTCCTTCCTTTTCAACTTAAGCTAGAACTTCAAGAATCCCCGAATACAACTTCACCAAACTTGAGATTGTGTTGAAATGTGAACTCCATCTTGTATCTCTTGCTTTAATAAGTGTGCTTTCTTGATTAAACCCTCTTCCTGTTTCAAGTTCACCATTAGCAATTCCTTCTCACCTACTTCTCCACTTAGCTCCCTTAGCAAGTCTTTTCTTTTACACGAACCACAAACCACGTTAACCGTAAAGAAATTTACTAAAAAAAGTCACGAACACCATGATGCTTCTTAGCTACAGCCACAATCACTAATTGAAGCTGGTGTGCAAAGCAATGTACATAAACTGCCGTTTCATTTTCTTGTAATATCAAAGTTTTCAAACCATTAAATTCTCCTTGCATATTGCTAGCCCCATCGTAACATTGTCCTCTTACCTATTAAAAAAATTGAGATATAAGATGAATAATCTTAAAAACTGTAACACCCGGTTTCTCATACAAAGTACACCAAAAATTTTTCAAACAATTATACATCAAATATGGGTATACTTGTACTCAAATCACGGAAACAAGATGTTATCATAAATTAATTACTTCAAAAGGTTCTCACAATACATACCAGACCTTAAAAATAAATCTAATACAACTAAATGACAGGCTCTAAACTTGTCCATCATTCTTTATCACATGCCTTCCCCTATCATAGCTACAGATACCTGCAAAACCACACAACTCTCAAGTGTAAGCTTATAAAAAGCTTAGTGAGTAATCACAATCACACTCCATGAATCTCTTTCTATAAACATCATCATCATTCTCTTTTGCTAATCTCATTAGCAAATATTCACTTTCTCTTAACTCTTAAACCTGCAAACATATTAGCTTTACAAATACCAGCTAATTATTAGCATCATCAACTCAATAATAAGTAACCAAAGTCGAGAGGGAAACAGCCCAGATTGTACGCTATTCACAACCGATACTATTATAAACTCAATCACACACTCACATATACTCATATCACAATCAAATATACTCAATTATTGCAACCCTCATGATTATAACAATCAACACAAGAACACTTTACCTCAGTCACGCTAACATCCACTCATCTCTATTACTTGGTGTTCATATCCAATTCATCGTTTATTATCCACAGATAACAATATTATTCTACTACTCAATCTTCATAATAACATCACAACACATAGATATACATATACAAACATATACACTCTACATAAAGCAAGTATAACTCTACTCAAGTACTAAAAAATACTCACCTGATATCAGCTTAGTACGTGGAACTCCCAAACCATGCGTACCGGACTCTTATTCGCTAGACTTGGTCGTATCACCATAGTCTAAATTAATTCTCCAGTATCCATAATTATCTCAATAACATCTATCTTAAAGATGTATAAATTGAAAGAGGAAAAAGGAGTATAAACGGTAAATATCAACTCTATATTTATCGAAACCCCCAAATCCGCAGTTCTACTCATTCAACCGTAGAAACTCAACAATAATCATACCGATAACTCTAAAGGCATCCACTAACAATCTACTATCAACATATATAACAATATATAGCAAAATCACGAGATTGAAAACTAGGGTTTGAAAACCCCCAAAACCAAGAAATCACCCATCTCGATGAATTAGGAATCAAGAACGCGTTTACGGGGTTAGATCCATGTCTCTCTATGCTTCCCCACGAGTCTCCAGGTTTAATTTGACACAATTTCACCATATTTTGCTCTCAAAATCGAAAAGGGGATATTTTTGCTCGAAATAAGGTTTGTTGCGTATAAATGGGGATCGCA
Organism: Cichorium intybus; assembly: GCA_023525715.1. Classification (NCBI taxonomy): domain Eukaryota; kingdom Viridiplantae; phylum Streptophyta; class Magnoliopsida; order Asterales; family Asteraceae; genus Cichorium; species Cichorium intybus. Next base: position 90,030,394 of record CM042014.1, on the reverse strand, counting down.
CAATGTTAGCGGCGCTAACATCTAAAGTTAGCGTCGCTAACTTTTAAAATTCAGCTCGTGTCGATTTGTGAGCCCTGTGTGACTCACTGCTTGACCCCACTGCATTGGTACACGACCCGTGTGATTGAACACGACTCGTGTTGGCCCGACAGAGGCTAAAATCAGTTTCTAAAGCATCTTTACACGACCCGTGTGACTCTACACGACCCGTGTAACCACTTTTTGACACTTTTAAGTCTCAAACTTCTCCCAAATGGGTTTCTAACCACCCAAACTCATACAATTGCCTAACTAATCTTAATCACACCAAGATTAGTATATAATAAAGGGTTCAACCTCTTATCACTCATCAAACAACTCATAACTCAAAGGCAATCACAAAGATCGCCACACCCTTACTCTAAACAACTCATATGTAAAACCACACCGACTATAAGGTAATAACTCTATTTACCTTGATAATCATCTCAAAAGAAAAATGGGTCTTACAAGTTCTCTCCCCCTTCAAAAGATTCCGTCCTTGGAATCTCTTAGAATAGGTATGGTCTATATAACCAACTCACCACTGCAATCACATATCACATTTGATAATATAATGTTTTCATCTCGTCATCTCATATATCATGTACATACTATCACATCCCATTCACTCATAACATAGCTATGGAACTCAAGTTTTTTCTCGATTCACGTTACACTTAGAAATTTCCTCACTCAATTTCTCTTTCCACAAAATCCCAACACCCGCCATCATCCTCATAAGATGATCTCTATAGCCATATTGGCTATTATCATTGCCATGTAGGCAAGTACTCACTCTTTTAGGGCACACCTTTTATTATAGCTTCGTCAACACCAATGTATCTCACCTCACTCCTTAATTGATACTCCAACTGTTATCATCATTTATATACACTCATATGTATAGCTCACATTGAGTCACATTCTCAGTATACCAACATGTCCTATATAGCCATATAGGACTCAATTTCATTTCAAAAATCCTTGAATGACTTACTCTAACTCAATAGGGAAAAACAGTCTCACCGTTTACAAACTCACACTCTCTTAATCCATTCCTCCAATCACAACATACCAGTTACGATTTCTCCTACTAACATATTCTCATCGATCAGGATAGGAGAAATACTCGCATAACATACAAAATACAGATATCAAAATGTTTCATCCACGTCACATAACTCAGTATTAATGGAATAAATCTAGAAATAATAAAATATCGAAACTATCTCGAGTTTCATTTACGTCTCCTTTGGATTTAATATTGAACCCCCGACACTTTGACCACACAAGATCCCTTTCAGTTGTCTTATCACCATAACTGTTTACAACTTCTCCGAAAGCTCATTTATCTCTACTCCCACTTCAGCGCATACACTAGGTTTTCACCCAATGTACAATTAACAATCATCTTCCATAAAATGGCTCCTCTTCATCTCAGTTTAATAACATACCTCAAGTTATTTCTATAATTGTACTCACTTGCTACATTATCTCTTATGTGGACAATCCACAACACATTCTCACTCAATTAATTATTCTATCAGACTCGACAAATTTATTATCAAATAAATTCTTAATACAACAACATATGTTTCTCTTGATACAACATCATCAGTAAGAATTTTCCTCTCACCATTTCTCTGTTATTATCGTCTCAATCTCTAATTCATCAGAATGACACAAATTGGTCATGCTCACCGAAATCTCTACACACAACTCAAAGATAATAACATCTAACACCGCAATCTCTATGGTGAGATTATGTCTCATCATCCGACTAACTCATTAATCTCAAGAAAATAACTCAACATTGGTTGCACATAATCCACTATCAATCGTCTCATACGAGTAAATAGTTATGTCACTATAACACTTACACATTTATCTTATCAGCAGTAATTGGTTTGATTGCTAAGGAACGAATCCTATCAATCACAATCACAATTACTTTTATACTCTTTTTAACTCATTACGTACTTATAAAATTTTATCTCGATCAACAATCAAGTAAGTTTCACCCATTCTCAGATTAATATGTTAACACATAATAAAGAGGGATGCCGTAATTACAACATAATTCTCATTAAGGTAGATAAACATTTATCAATTTCAGTCTCTATAAAATTCCTAGATCTGTGAGATTCATTGACTAAGATCAATGGCATATTAATCTCGGTTATTCAAATGGTGAATAGACCATGCAAAAAACCACGTGATCCCTAACTCAAGATATGCTTGAGAATTATGAGTGCCACATCAGCTTCAACTATGACCTAGACTAACGTGCCGGTTAACCACACAGCTCCATCAACAGATCGAAAAGAAAATGTTCATTTTTCATGTGTAGCATACGATTCACATTTTATTTTAATTAAAGCAGGAATTTTGTTTTATTACTTTTAAGTTAATACCTTTTAACTTATAAGCATTTCCCTATCAAACTCTTTTGGTAACTCCACTATGTAAAATGTGACAGACGATGAGGGTGGTAGACAATAAATGTCATTTAAAAACCAACTTTATTATAATTCTAACGAATCCTCCTTCAAACCTTCAAACACATTTAAGTGTGTGAGCCTAGTCATGGTTTGACCAATGTTCTTGTTTTAATTTAAGTTTTAATATATATATATATATATATATATATATATATATATATATATATATACATGTATGTATATGTGTGTGTATATATATATATATATATATATATATATATATATATATACATGTATGTATGTGTGTATATATATATATATATATATATATATATATATATATATATATATATATATATATATATATTTGTATACTGTTCTAATATATATAAGGGTAAATTTTAAACAATTTAAACTTTAATTAGTCACTATTAGTTCTTATTAAAACTAGTTTAACAATTAACTGAATTTACTCAAATTAAAGAGAAGGGAGTTTAGGCAATAAGGCAATTAAGGCAACAATGCAAGTTAGGAAACTTGCAAGGCAGGCTAGGGTTGGTAAACCCTAGCCGCCAACTACCTAAGGAGGCTCCTAAACCCTCTAAAATCTTTGACATATAGGTATACAGGAACACAAATCAGGCAAAATTCATAACATGCAATTTTCATGATTTTTCTAGCATAATACATATGATTTTATAAATTTGAAGTAGGTAAAACAATTCAAATTCAAGTTTTGATCTAATGTGTATGCAACCTAAGAACAACGGCTCTGATACCACTGTTGGGATTTTTACATATTAATAGATTAATCATGCAGGTGAAGACAAAAAATAGATTAAATCCCATAAATTGAGCAGATTAACTAACAAGATCATATCATATTCATAATCAGGATCATAAGTTCTTAAGCAAATTGCATCAACAACAAGATGAATATGAGTTCATACCTTTTTTGGATTTAAGGATCCAAAAGAAAATCCCTCCAATGATTTACACCAAAGAACTCCAGAAGAACAAGCAGACAGAAACCCTTCTAAGGGTGAATGTCGATCCAAAGAACCCTTTGTAAGGTTTGTTGAAATCGACAAAGGGAAAAGGGAGGGAGAAGGAGAGATGTCGGGTCCTCTATGAGGGTTTGGGATGCATTAGGGTTTGACCCCAATGCTTCTATTTATACTGGAAGGCTCCTGGGTTCCAAACTTAAGGAGCTTTCTGGCGGCCGCACCCCCTGGACTTGTTTTTATTAATTAAGCCATTAATTAATTACAATCCAATCCATCTAATTAATTTCTATAAATTTATTTATTTATTAATTCTTGATCCAGTTTCTGATTAATTTATTTCTCAATAAATTAATAAATTGATCATTCCTCTATTATTTCTGCTACTGTTTGTTTTAATTGGGTCGTGAGTGATGGTTTTTAAGCAATCTATAAACTTAAAGCTCTTAAGTTCACATGCACCCTAAGGATCTATATTTTCATCATATTGAACCTATAACTATGAACATAATAAGAATCAAAATTTTCATAAAGAATAACTAACCTTTTGATCCTTAGATCTCTTGGAAGCTAGCACCACAAATGTAATGCCTCTAATGGCTCACATCCAAGAACTTGGCAAGCAATAAAGCAAGAGAGAAAAAGGGTAGAACCTTAGAATTGGCCTGAAGAATAGGGAGGGGAGGGGCCTTATTTATAGTCCAAAACTGATAAGTCTTATGACAAATAACTGCCATAATTAATCTTCTGATATGATAACCCATTTATCATACAAGCTAATTGACTTATCATTACCATAAATAAGAAAAGCTCCATAATAAACCATATATATATATATATATATATATATATATATATATATATATATATATATATATATATATATATATATATATATATATATATATATATATATATATATATATATATATATATATATATATATATATATATATATATATATATATATAATATTTACCAACTGCTCAACTATTGAACAATTATAATTCAACCCATGCATATTTAATTAATCCAATTAATCCCAAAATTAATTCCAAATTAATTTCTGATTAATCTTTAATTAAACATCACAATTTCTAATTAATATATTATTCACATAATATATTAACAAATTAAATATTCTTCTTTCTGATTAATATATCATCTCCATAATATATCATTCATTCTCTCTTTATGCAATCTTGTCCTTTGCTAAGCAATGAGGGCAACCCAAAAGGACTGTGCTGCCATCAATTCAAACACATGTATCAATTATAGTTATGGCTTAGACACCTTAATCCAACAGTCTCCCACTTGGATAAGTATATAACTATAATACAATTTGGTTTCTGAATTGATCAACAAATTGTAGCTTCCAAAAGCTGCCGTCGAACTCTGACCCAGTCAGTTATGTGTCCTAAGATAAGTGATAATATGATTCTTCGTTGTTACAAGATATCATTCAGACTTGAGACATGGATTAGAATGAATCTCAGTCCGATACTATATTTCCCGGTTCCATGATTTGTAATGACATAGGACTTCTAATTGAACACATCAATTAGTCATGGCTAGCCAGCACAAAGTCAACTCCAAATCACCGATGGGTCCACAGATATCGCTTTTCCCGTTAGGGCAAAAGGAAAGAATAAACTTCGACTCATATGCTTGTGTCCTTTACTCATCAAATCGTGCACAACAATACGTTTTATAATATCGAGTTACCGATGCATTTTCGCATTATCAATGCACAACTGACTTGTAAATTTCAACTCATATGTCTTGGTTTCAAGATCATAAGATTTTATCATCTCAGAATTACTCGTGATGTAATACATGAAGTAATTCTCTAAGCGTGGGTTGATCCAATACTCAAATCTCCATTTCTGAGTACTCATGAATGTTGCAGCAATACTATTGTTATGTCTAACTCCTTAGACAGTCTACAATCCAGTTCATGACAGTCTTGGTTCACTAATTACTTCCAAAAGTATGAACGACTGTGGATGTTTTGAATAATTGAATTATTCGGGAAGTAAAACATGCAAAGTGAAACAATGATCTGATAGGTAGCTACTCTTGCTAATTACCAAGTCTTCATGAGGCAATCACCATATCAGATTTATAATAATACTAGTATATGTTTCTAGATTTCTATTAAACTTTCAATTTAGATATTTATATTTCTTTTAGACCAAAAAAATGACCATCACTCTTTCTATGTATCCAAAATGTCTTACATTGATACACATTATTGCAGACAATCCGATCGGACACCATCCTGACGATTTCTCAATGTGTCATCTTGGTTTTCCTCTCCTGACACCATTTCTGAAATGGCGTTGTATACTGTGACTTCTCATGGTTATAGGGATCTTAAGTCCATGTGACCTCACCCTTTCGGTGTCAAGAAGATTTCAAGGCGATAGTGATGTGCCGGTGAACCACACGCGCTCCATCAAGATCCTAATGAAACTCTTCAACCATGAAGTCTCTTTGTGTCATATATTGATGTCAATAATTACAGATTTGAAACTCATTTCAAATTATTATTACATTCTTCTAATTATCGCACAATGATTTCTCATGTGTGTTTTTAACTATCCTGTTCAGTATCATCAGCCAAGTTGTATCCTGAAGCCAACTTACTATGCTCTAAGCATTGAGTCATCAGGATAATTCCATGACACAAATGATCAATTCAATTTGTGGCAGCTCATTGAATCTGTTTTTAGTTCTATTTTGAACTCTTTCAGAATCTAAGGAACACTCTCTTTCCTTGTGTCATGTTTTTAAGAAAACTCCTTTCTTTAGTCATGCATCTTGAGTCTTATCAATATCATACTTATACTGGCAAACTCTATACTGACGACTTAATCTATCCGATAGATATTGGTAACCACTTGAGTTCATTGTATCTCCTTTACATCTTTCATAGCGAATCGTCTCTTATATCAAGTCATTACACTTTGTAATGATAAGAGATGTTTCCTAGAAACAGTATGTAACGGACATACATTGAAAGGTAGATTGCAATGATGCTCCCACTATCTTTGACAAAGTTCTAGAACCTTTTCAGACTATTCACAATATCCAAACCCTTTGGCATACTTTGTGAATCCAAAGTCTGGAACTTCTGACATAATCATAGGACTCTTTCGAACTATTCACAAAATCCAAGCTTTTGGCATATTTTGAGAATTCGAAGATTCCTTCATGCGAGGTGCCCGTCAGATGGATTTCCAGGGCTATGTACCTTTTGTATCGACATGTTCTAAACCCTATTAGTAGTGTCTTGCACACAACCCTTGCGTTTTTCCATTTCGAGAAAGCGGTTTAGATCATCCGATCTTGCTAGCAACAGCAAACAATATCCTTTTAGATTTGTTTTGGTTCCGTTGAGAGCGTTTCTCTCCAAGTCTACCACATGACTTTGATCATCGCATCTCTCAACCATTCTTTCTAAGAATGCAGGTACATTTCCATCTATATTGTCCTCTTTTGATGATTCAATTCCTACTGGCTCTAAGCCAGGTGTAAAATCAATCAAATTGTCACATAGACGGAGTCTCACTCTTAGGCCTTGTTTGATAGCCTCTTAATTGAAAATTTAAGAGGCAGTCTCTTAATTTTCAGATTAAGTGTGTTTGATAGCATCTGAATAAAAGTCTCTTAATCTATCAGCAGCCTCTTAAAAATTAAGAGATGAGACCATGTCTGAATAAAATTAAGAGGCACCCATAGTCACACCCACCGTACCACAACCCACCCACCACATCCTACCCCATCCTCATACCACCCCACTTACCACCACCCTACTCACCCACCCCCACCCTACCACACTACTACAATTCAGAAGTTCCAACCAAACAGCATGTTAAACGTTCAGATCTTAAAAATTCAGACCCTCTTAGAAATTCAGACCTCTTAAAAAGTCAGATCTTAAATATTAAGATCTTACCAAACAGGGCCTTAGCTTCTCATATTTGGCAGCAACCGGACTCACCAATGCTTCCAAGTAGCAGGATTGCTAATCCATACCAATCTTAGTGTTTTAGCACTAATCGGTATGTCACTCAGGTCATAACACCTTATGACGGTGACCAATACTACTGGTTTGCAAAGAGAAAGGTGTGCCAGATTTAATAGGAATCTGATTCCTGGTCAAGTTCTAGTGATGAGTAGAGGTTCTTTCACTTTGGCTAATCCTTGAACTATTTCAGGATTATTCCAGCTCCCACTGTTTCCTTAGAATGTGAGCTTTTTCCAAAAGACTCAACATTCACAGGTTCAGGTAGGATGGCCAATGAAACGACATTACCGAACTGGTTCAGGTTAGTTATGTGGTTTGTATGAACACAACATGACCCTGGTCCCTTTCTGTGTACAAGTAGGGGTGAACCCTGCTTTACACTTTAGATGGTAAATGCGCAACCTACTTAGTCTAATATGTGGTTGGAATAAGGTTTTATGGTTTAACTAGATGCGCAACCTACTTAGTCTAATATGTGGTTGAAATAAGGTTTTATGGTTTAACTGGATGAATGTCTAATTTATCAAAGCTCATTGGAAGTGTATCTGATACATCATGGATCAAAACTGTTTTGACTTATGCTCGGTTTCTCTTCCCTGAGAGACATTATGACCATTAATGTTCTTGGAAGAGGAAACAATTTCTCAGTTGTGTTTTACTCAGGTCTTTCTTGATTTTATACTTCCCTTGAAGTCCTTGAACAATTCAAGTTTCAACTAATCACTTATTCTGATAAGCGATGTTATATTTGTCATACCGTATGCCAAATATTATGAGGTATAATTAATTTGTGTTTTTCTTGTTGATTTGAGCAATTAACAACAACCATTGTGTTCTTTGCTCATAGTATCAATCTCTTTTACATTCTTATGTAAATTCATGACTTTGTTAATTGTTCAAGATATGAATTCATCATTTTACTCTAAGTCAAATGATCCCAAGATCCTACCCATCGGATCCTTGGTTGATTCATTTCTTCCAACAATCCATTTTATTAAGAACTCACTTCATCATCTGACTCTAAGTCAAATGATTCCAAAGTCCTATCCATTGGACCTTTGATTGAAGCAATTCTTATAAAACTTATCTTAACAATTATACAAACACAATCCATAAATCTAATACACTTTGGATGCATCAATATTCAAGTTATTAATCAATACATTCACACAACATTTCAAGGATAATTTTATAAACAATCATGTTTTAAAAGAAAATAACTTTTATTAAAATCAAGAATATCCTTAAACAATGTACTATGTGAAAAATAATAGCATACTATTTATTGGCTAATAACAATATCAAAATATCTAACTAAACTCCAAAAATGCACGAGCTCTAGATCCAATCCGAATATGCTCCCATGCGCCAATGCCCTGCGTCCTACTAAGACCCTGCATACAAAGCAAATGTGACAATCACATCTTGTATCAAGGAATTAAGGATAAGGAGTTTTTAGATATACCTGAGTCACCAAACTGTTTGGCCTTGGAGTGTCTTCCAATCTTCTTGTGACTATACCTTGCCCCGTAGATTCCTAGCTTAAGACATCCCAGGACTCGTCCGGGCGGACTCCTGATGCGCTTCCAAGCTGGACCTAATCCTGAACTATGCTTCTTCATGAACGACTCATAGAGAGTCAACATCAGAAACATTTCCCTGAAGGTCTTGTGTTGGTCCCTCTCATTGTAAATTTCTATGAACAGTTCATATTCCTTAGGCAGAGAGGCGAGCGAGAAGTTGATGTTCACTTCATGATTCATTGGATGACCAAGCTGGTACATCTCTTCCAAGCATGCCTCAATCTTAAGGAAATGTAGACCAACCTTTGCTCCCTTTTCATCCTGATCCCACCAAGATTTTCATATATCCTATGTTTTTCCTGAATGATTGGTTCTTGGAACTTTTCCACAACCAGCTATATTAACTCATGTGGCCCCAAGAATTCAAAATCCCTGCGGATGGCGGGGTTAATGGTCAATAGCATGAGGAGACGAACCTCTTCGTTTTCATCAATCAGGAAGTCATGGTGGTCAATCAACTGTTGGGTGACCCCATGCTTAGGTAAGAAGGGAAGTGGATAGTCAATGATGTATTCTTTATCTACGTATTTCATAACCATTCTCCATTGGCGAATCCAATCTATGTAGTTTAATCCAGTCAGCTTATTCATATAAGAAAGTACTTCCTGAAGCTCTCAGGAATAGGTACATGAGCAGGAGGAGGAGGAGGACAGTTGACACTATCTTCAAACATCTATAAAATCGAAATTTATTAGTTTAACGTTTGTCCTTATAAATAATTACCCAATTAACATTAATAAGGCTAGGACCCAAAATGCCCCAACTATGGTGTGAAGAGGGATGCCGTAATCACAACATAATGGTCGTTAAGGTAGATATACTTTTATGAATTTCCGTCTTATGAAATTCCTAGATCTGTGAGATTCATTGACCGAAGTCAATGACATGTTTAATCTCGGACTATTCTCTTCTATTTGTGACTGGGATGCCGATGATCACAAATAACATGTAAAATAACCATGCAAGTCACTTGGTAACCTCAATGTCACTTATCATCTCGATTAATGTGACAGTTATCCACACACGCTCTATCAACAATGATAAAGACACGAGATACCCATCACCACTCTTTATGGCCCCTGTTAGTGTGCCGGTAAACTACACACGCTCCACTAACGACCCACAAAGTGCAATGTGTAACTTCATGGATTAGCATACTTTTCACATTTTCCTAAGTAACTAGATTGGGTTTTTAAAGGTTCTAGTACTTTGTCACTAATAGTAGTATACTTTTAATGAGAATAGCTTTGTCCCATCAAACTCGTTTTGCTAACGACAGTCCACTAATCAAGGGAGCGGTGGGTGAGAGTGGACACCCATTCAACCGCCATTTTATAGACAATTTCCTTATACCCCCTTATAGACCAGTTTTCTGAATGAGGCATACTAGCGATTTGACTGACTTAATCTTATACATATAGGTATTAACTTTTAATACTAATATGTATAAGGTGTATTTTAAACATTTTAAAATTTTTAGGTTTGTCTTTTAAATTTTTGAAACTAAAACTATTTTAATTAAAATTTAAATTAAACCTAAAGTTATTTAATGTTTGTCTTTTAATTAACAATTAATTAAATTAATTAAATTACATACGGATTAACAAATTAAATCAATTAATTTAATCCTATGTCTTGCCCACCAAGTTTTCTAAAATAAGGGCCAAGGGTTTCCAATTATTAGATAATCACATTTACCAAAAATAGAAAACCCTAAGGAGGCTCCTCCTTATTTTTGAGATTTACAAGGGTGGAGGCTAGGGTTTCTAAAACCCTAGCTACAAGTCGATATCCTTGAAACCAATGATTTAATTCCAATAAATCCTTTTAACAGTTCAACTATTATAACAGTTCAACAGAAAACAGATCTAAGCTCTAATACCATTGATGTGTTTTAAGCAAACTATAAACTTAAAGCTCTTAAGTTCACATGCACCCTAAGGATCTATGTTTTCATCATATTGAAATTATAACTATGAACATAATAAGAATAAAAAATTTCATAAAGAAAAACTAACCTTTTGAGCCTTAGATCTCTTAGAAGCTAGCACCACAAATATAATGCCTCTAATGGCTCACACCCAAGAACTTGGCAAGCAAGAAAGAAAGAGAGAAGAAGGATAGAACCCTTAGAATTGGCGTGCAGAATGGGAGTGGAGGGGTCTTATTTATAGTTGAAAACTGATAAGTCTTATGACAGATAACTGCCATAATTAAGCTTCTGATATGATAACCCATTTATCATACAAGCTAGTTGACTTATCATTACCATAAATAAGAAAAGCTCCATAATTAACCACATATATATATATATATATATATATATATATATATATATATATATATATATATATATATATATATATATATATATATATATATATATATATATATATATATATATATATATATATATATATATATATATATATATATATATATATACCAATTGCTCAACTATTGAACAATTATAATTTAATCCCTACATATTTAATTAATCCAATTAATCCCAAAATTAATTCCAAATTAATTTCTAATTAATCTTTAATTAAACATCATAATTTCTAATTAATATATTATTCACATAATATATTAACAAATTAAATATTCTTCTTTCTAATTAATATATTATATCCATAATATATCATTCATTCTCTCTTTATGCAATCTTGTCCTTTGCTAAGCAATGAGGGCAACCCAAAAGGACTGTGCTGCCATCAATTCAAACACATGCATCAATTATAGTTATGGCTTAGACACCTTAATCCAACAGTGAGGGCAACCTAAAAGGACCATGCTATTATTAGAAATATCACCACAGTTGATGACCTTGGACACATTTCCAACAATACATCCTACCTCAGACTAAACTACCTGCCTGCTCCCAAAAGTGAAGACAACCTAAAGTTACACCCAAACAAGAATCTTAACCGAGTTCTACCGACCAATCATTCAACATGTCGACTCCCATACCAGCTCCACTTGAATAACATGTATTATGAAGCTAATAAGCATTTGATAATGAATGTTCTTAATGGTTTAATGTATAAACCAAAAACCTTACTAAAAACTCATGATATTATGTAAAAACCCTTGTTTGAAACTCTTGCTTTTGACCAAATACATACCTTAAGCCATTAAGTGATTTTCTAAGGCTGTTAAACCTTTAAAAAGTACCGTAATGGTTTAAAAGATTTAACATTAAGTGCTTAATGAATGAGGGGGTATGAAACTTAAAACTAATTACTCTTTTAGGTATAAACCAAAAACCTTAATAAAAACTCATGATATTATGTAAAAACCCTTGTTTGAAACTCTTTCTTTTGACCAAATACCTTAAGCCATTAAGTGATGTTTTAAGGCTGTTAAACCTCTAAAAAGTACCATATTAAGTTAAGAGCAATGGTTTAAAAGATTTAACATTAAGTGCTTAAGGAATGGGGGGTATTAAACTTAAAGCTAATTACTCTTTTATTTGACATCTTTCTATCTTCATCTTGGAAAAATCATATAAAATCATAGGAGTATCCATTGTGGTCGAATCTTATGTCCATGAAATGTATAGAAGTTTAGTTTCTTCATTCAGAAGGGTTTCATCTGATTCCAACCCTAGGTCAGGTGAAATTGGCAATCTTTTCTGATTGGTCAGAAACTGACAAATTTGATATCCAAACTTGTTTAATTCGTATAAAATTATAGAAAAATCATTAGGGTACGTTCCTTATATACTTAGAATGGTAAAGAGATGAACTATGTGACTGTATAAAAGTATCCCTGATTGGTGAGTTTTAGAGTAGGCTTAAGGGGTTATCATCAGACCTTCTGTTTAGGGTTAAAAGCTAAAATATAAACTTAATAACAACAATAATGCTATATGTATCTGTATAAAATAAGGTGTAGCTATTATGCTTTATAGTAACTTAATATACCTTATAGGAGTTATACACAAACAATCTTCTACTCATCCAGAATCTGTTTCTAAAATTAACTTCGTCAAACTTTGAATCGACAACAAAATAATGTTGGATCGGTTGTTTCTCTGCAGTATCCTGATCTCTTCGGAAGTATCAGAAAAAGACATTTTAGGTTTAAACAATAAATTGAATGTTGGATTTAGAGAGGTAGTGGATAAAATATTTATTGATAAGAAAATATAAAAAGACTGAATATGAGATAAAGAGTGAAAAAAGAATATGTTGTTTTTGAAGTGGTAGATAGGGTATTTATAGGGATGGTGGATAAAATATGTATTGATGATTTGTTTTAATTAAAAACCCTCTCCAACCCCGGCTTCCTTAACTCGCCAACGATCTATCTAGAGCCAACGTGCGACGATCAATATCCTTACGTGGGTGGGGCCGGCGGCCCTTCTACGGAATCCTTTCCCATGAGTGGTCGACTCCATCCAGCCTAATTATTTGTTGTTTTGCTCTAAATGATTCTTTTTTAGATACTTGTTAGTGGTGCTTATGAGAAGCTATTTTCGATGTTTTATACTTGCCAACAAACACAAAAAATATTATAAAAACATAACAAACATTATTATTTTTTATTTTCATTTGAAATATCGGCTATAACATATCATATTTAAAATTTACACTATTAGCCTAAGTTTTAATTTTTGTTACCAATTTCGAGCACACTTTAATGTCTGTTATAAATATGGTACAAACATTTTTTATTACAAATTATCTCAAAATTAGGTTTTTTAAATTTATTTTTTAAACATTATAAATATACTTTATATATTTTTTTAGAATATTTTTAAATTTCTTTTTAAACTTTCCTTAATTTTTTTTATATTTTTGTACAAGTTTTTCCTCACCGTTTTTATAACTTTTTAAACAAGATTATTTCAAGAAGTAGTACAAAATATAAAAAAATTGTCAAAGGTTTTGAAAAAGTTGCAAAAATGTTTAGAAAAAATTGTTAAACTACTATAAATTTTCTTCAAGGCATCTTATCAGCAGTTTTAAGAAAACTTCAAAATGATGGTAAAAAGTTGTATGAACTGTAAAAAAGTTGTAATATTTTATTTAAAAATATATATAAAATAAATATGTTAATAACTGATTTTTGACACAAATTTGAATAAAGAAAAAAAGAAATTATGCGATATTTTTAGCAAAATTTAGTGTTTTTTTAATCAATTTGTAATAAAATTTAAAACCTAAATCAAATGTATAAAATCCAAATATGAACTGCTATATCTATATAACGTATTAAAATAAAAAAGGGTTAACTTTTTTATAATATGTTTTAAATTTGTTAACAACTTAGAAATTAAAGAAAAATTTTCCAATAAAAATATTAACCCTTCAAATAAATATGTTTTCACAAATAAAAGACAAATGTTTATATTTTCAAACTAACGTGAGCAAACCGTCAAGGACTCACCACGAGTATTGACCATCCAGTGGTTATAGGCCGCAACAAGTTAATTTTGACTTTTCTGAAACACGTATTCTTTTATACTATTTATTTTATTTATTTTAGGGTTAATTATTTTTTTTTGAACGGCAGCATATTATTAAGGGCGAGCCAGTAGCTCAAACCCGAAAAAGACGAAGAACAATTACATTAAGATTTACAATTACAAAATTCCGCCACAGGATCACTAATCCAACTATCCCAATTCAACTTTCTACCTTTATGTCTCCTAGCATTGATCCTATTTTAGGGTTAATTATGAAAAAACATTATATTTTGTTAAAATTTTGGTTTAATCAGCAATTTTTAAAAGATTTGGAAAAAACCACTAATTTTTGGTAAAAAGTTTCATCGAAGCCATTATTACCGGTTCTTTCGGTCATAATGGTTGGACTAAATTTTTTTCCAAAAAATTGGTGGTTTATTAGAACAAATGAAAATTTAATGGTTAAACCAGAAAAAATGATGAAATATAGTGTTTTTTCGTAATTATATAAAGTAAAGTGTAAACATTATATTAGACTAATCACGAAAAAAACACTATATTTTGCCAAAAGTTCAGTTTAACCACCAATTTTTAATATTCGGAAAAACCACTATTTTTTGGTAAAAAGTTTCATCAAAGCCATTGTTACCGGCTTCTTCAAGTCATAGTGGTCGGATTGAAATTTTTTTCCAAAACTTGGTAGTTTTATTAGAAAAAATGAAAATTTGATGATCAAACCAGAAAAAGTTTAAAAATATAGTGTTTTTTTCGTTACTTTGCCCTTTATTTTAAACAAAATGTGTGTATATTATGTTAATGGTATGAGCACAAGTTACTCATTTCTACTCCATTTCTTCTCTTCTTTTAGCGTATTTCGTAATTTATACTAGCCGGCAGTTCTCTATGTGGATGATGGGTGTAGTCTTGGTGGCCTTCCTTGCATTATTTCTGATCAAGCCAGGAATTTCACAGCCAAACAATAACCAAACCAATCTTAACATACCAATCAGATCATTCTGTGGACGTACCCCTCGCATGAATTTATCAAATTTTATCAACAAGCGTAATTCTACCCTATCTGAAATCAGAAGAAAACTATCGAGCAATGATGTGTTCTATGCTAAAGCACAGAGTGTAGCAGAAGGGGCCTTTGAGGACTCGGTCTTTGGAGCCGCCCAGTGCAGGAACTACCTCTCCACAGCTCAGTGTGTGGCTTGTTTTGATGCCGGCGTGTCTCAACTAACCAGCTGCATTACCGGCGATGGTGCTTATGTTTACTTGGATAACTGCTTTGTCAGGTAAACTTTTCTTGTATATATCTTTTATTTTAATGGCACATAGTCTTAGACTCTTAGTTGAAGAAGCGATTCAAACTCAATATTTGCTCATATGCATTTGTTTCCCTATGTAATTTCAAATTTTAGTTTGTAGGAAAAAACTAATTTTTTACCGCTTTATATAATCTCCATATAATTCGTCACTTGCCATCCTTAGTCTTGTTTATTGGCCGAGACATTCAGCAGCTATTCAAAAATATAGTTATCAAGTTTTTTAAGAGTTCATGTGGTTTGCAAAAAGATATGGATAAGATTCAAAATGTTTTCAATTTGTATGGAAGATCCAAAATAAAAAATTTCTGGTGCATTTGGTCCATAACAAATTTGAAAATACTTAATTATCCTTTTAATTTGTTGTTTAATTTTTTAATATTTATTTTAGTATTTTATAGTTAAAAAAACACGACCCTCCCTCTCTCTCTCTCTCTCTCTCTCTCTCTCTCTCTCTCTCTCTCTCTCTTCCCCACCCAAATCACATTTCTATCTTGTCAATCAATCCATTAAATTTTGAACCGCCGTCGTCATAGGTAACTACGTTTCCATCACCTTAACAAAACACTCAAAGGCACAAAGGTAATTTTCCTCAATGGGTGTTGTAAGTAAAGAGAAGAATGGAGAAGATGATTTCATTATCTTCAACACACTGTTACAAAAATACAGAAAGAGAAATATATACAGATTGTTAAACTACACCGTTGCTACTAACATGCACCTAACTAACTTAACTTAATAACTAACTACTAGCTAACAGACTAACTGTCATCTAACAGACTAACTGTTACAGACATAGTCCCAATATCCCCCCTCAAGATGGAGGTTTAAAGATGTTTTTAAGCGACATCTTGGATAGTATAGGTGCCATTTTAGAAAACGGTAAAGGTTTTGTAAAAATATCGGCTAATTGATGAGTGGTATGAATGGGCATGAGCTTGATTGTTTGATCAACAATTTTGTCCCGGATGAAATGGCAGTCGATCTCAATGTGTTTAGTACGTTCGTGAAACATAGGATTGACTGCTAATTGCATTGCAGATTTGTTGTCACAGAAAACAAGAGTAGGTTGGTCAATGTGAATGCAAAAATCTTTAAGTAATTGGCGTAACCAAATGATCTCGCTAGTAACACTTCCAAGTGCTCGATATTCTGCCTCTGTTGAACTTCTAGATACAGTTGTTTGCTTCTTTGATTTCCAAGAAATTAGAGAAGTCCCAAGAAAAACACAAAACCCGGTGACTGATCTTCGTGTATCGACACATCCAGCCCAATCTGAATCACTGAATGCGGTAAGTTTTAAAGAAGATGTCGAAGAAAGAAATAACCCTTGACCAGGATTTCCTTTTAAAAATCGTAGCAAATGTTGAGCAGCTTGCCAATGAGGAACTTTTGGTGCAGAAATGAATTGACTCAATCGATGTACAGCATAAACGATATCAGGACGTGTGATGGTAAGGTAAAGAAGACGACCAACTAATCTTCGATATTGTGATGGTTCTGGTAAAAGTTCACCATCAAAGGAAGAAGTCTTATGTCGAGGGTCCATGGGATGTGAAACTGGTTTAGATGCTAACATACCAGTATCCTGAAGAAGATCAAGGACATACTGTCGTTGGGAGATCACAATGCCATCAGGGGATCGAGCTATTTCTAAACCCAAAAAATGTTTTAACTTTCCCAAGTCTTTAAGGCGAAATTCAGCGCTTAATTTCTCTTTGATAATATTAATGACAGATAAAGATGAACTGGTAATCACAATATCATCCACATAAACTAATAATGCGACAAAGTTATCATGACTTCCTTTAGTAAATAAAGAAAAATCAGATTGAGATTGTCTGAAACCCATAGAGATTAAAAAGCTAGAAAATTTAGCATACCATTGTCTTGAAGCTTGGCGTAGACCATACAAAGATTTTTCAAGCTTGCATGCGTATTTTATATGGGATTTATCTGTCAACGGGTGATTATAACCTTGTGGTAACTGCATGTACACTTCCTCCTCCAATTCACCATTGAGGAATGCATTATTGACATCCAATTGTATAAGAGGCCATGATTTTTGAGCTGCAATGGATAATAAGAGTTTAACAGTCACAAGTTTTGCCACAGGTGAGTATGTATCCAAAAAATCGACGCCTTCCTGTTGGTTATATCCTTTGGCTACTAAACGGGCCTTGTAACGTTCTATAGTACCATCTGCCTTTCTTTTAATCTTGAAAACCCATTTACAGCCCAATGGTTTTCGGTTTGAAGGTAAGGGAACAACTGTCCAGGTGTTATTTAGTTCTAAAGCATGTAACTCTTCATCCATTGCGTTTTTCCATTCAGGTTGTACAATAGCTTCTTTGAAAGATGTGGGTTCAACTTGGGTAGATAAAGCACAAATGTATTGTTGATAAGAAGGTGAAATGTGAGAATAAGAAAGAACATCTGATAAAGGGTATTTTGGTAAAGGAGTAAGAGAATCGGAATGAAGGAGATTACAATGAAAATCTCTAAGGTATGTAGGTTTAGATCGTTGTCTTTGAGGTCGATGTGAAACATTTACTGGAATAGCAACTTCCTCTATCGAATTATCATTATTTTGAAAAGGAACATTTACTGGAAGATGTAAATCCAAATCAGTAGATGTGGATTCAAGAATTGGATCAGTGGGTATGGAGACAGGTATAGAGTGAGGTATAAAAGGATTAGTGTGAGGGTTGAATTGAGAAGTTTTAAAAGGGAAGATCGTCTCATGAAAAATAACATCTCGTGAAATAAAGATTTGTTTCGTTTCTATATCAAGAAGTTTATAAGCCTTCATTCCTTGTGGGTATCCAATAAACACACAAGCACGAGCTCGTGGATCAAACTTTTGACGTTTAGAAGGTAATGTGGATGCAAAAGCTAAACAACCGAATGTACGAAGCTGAGAATAGTTAGGTTGTTCTTTATACAACTTAACATATGGAGATTCATTGTTTAGAGAACGAGAAGGTGTTTTATTTATTAGAAAGGCAGCTGTAGATACACAATCAGACCAATAGACCGAAGGAGTATGGGCTTGGTGAAATAAAGCTCTTGCAACATTCAAAAGATGTTGGTGTTTGCGTTCGACAACAGAGTTTTGTTGTGGTCTCTCAACACAAGAAAGCTGATGCAAAACACCATGAGTTTTAAAAAATTCAGTAAATTGAAGTTCCTTTGCATTGTCTGAACGAAAAGTTCTAATATGAGCATCAAATTGTTTAAGGATTAATGTAAAGAATTGAGGAATAACAATTTGAGCTTCAGATTTGTTGCGGATTAAGTATATCCATGTAAACCTTGTGCAATCATCAACAATGGTGATAAAGTAACGGTATCCTTGGTGAGAATTAACGTGATAAGGTCCCCATATATCACAGTGAATCAACTGAGTATCACATATATTGTTTTCAGAAACAAAAGGCAAACATTTTTGTTTAGCTAATGGACATACACAACAAGTGTTTGTTTCATGAATCTTATTCAAATGTAAAACATGATCAAGAAACTTGAGTTTATTTGCTGAAGGGTGACCCAAACGTTCATGCCATCTTTGAGAAGCAAGAATTGAACCAGGATTATCATTGTTGTTGATGAAATAAGGATCATTGGATGATTGATTGTTTGAATTTGAATTGGAGTTGTTGTTCTCCGCCATTGATGAAGAACAATTGAAGAAATGAAGAAGAAAAGCGGAAAAAAAATCAGAGAAAAGTCAAAAAAACGAGCATGTTTTGCTCTGATACCATGTTGTAAGTAAAGAGAAGAATGGAGAAGATGATTTCATTATCTTCAACACACTGTTACAAAAATACAGAAAGAGAAATATATACAGATTGTTAAACTACACCGTTGCTACTAACATGCACCTAACTAACTTAACTTAATAACTAACTACTAGCTAACAGACTAACTGTCATCTAACAGACTAACTGTTACAGACATAGTCCCAATAATGGGGAAATCCGCAGAGTCCAACAACGCCTCATAACTTAAGTTGGATTCGCCAAATACGTCTATGGTGAACTCCAAGTCGCTAACGATTGGAGCTCGGTTCGACGCCCTCGATGTCGACGAAGACCTGTAGATGTCCTCCATGTACGTTGTGTTTTGGCTGAACAGGCTGAATTCGGTCGTCACCACCGTTGATTTGCATCTCTTTTTCTTGCTGCCAATTATTGTGCTAACAAGCTGAGAGAGGAAGATTAGAGATGGTGGTGAACCTACCAAAGTCTGATCTTGTTGAACCTGCATCATTCCAAAACTAGGATCAAAACTGTAATTTGATGTAAACCACATGGACGAAAACTTTAATTAACTCAACAATTAATCACTATATAGATTGTAATGAATTAATATAGTAATGGGCGACTTGATTTATTTCATTGATGGAAAAGTTCAATTAGAAATGGAAAAATATGCATATTTGTTAAATTCAATTCAATATTTAAATATGATGTTAAAAGCTAGAACTAACTTATATAAAATATTTTCAAGACAAAATTACAAAAATGGTATTGATGGTTTAGCAAGATATCGGAGATGGTTCTTATGATGGTTATCAAACCGGGTAAGGTTTTAGAGACAAGTTAACCGCGGAAATGTAATAGCATAAAGATAATTAAAGATAAGTATGAGAGGAAATATGAAGAAGATGGAGATATTTATATTTCACTTGAACGGATAATTATTACAGAATACAAGTTGGATATTTATAAAGAACTAACTTATATAAAATATTTTCAAGACAAAATTACAAAAATGGTATTGATGGTTTAGCAAGATATCGGAGATGTAATAGCATAAAGATAATTAAAGATAAGTATGAGAGGAAATATGAAGAAGATGGAGATATTTATATTTCACTTGAACGGATAATTATTACAGAATACAAGTTGGATATTTATAAAGAAATGGAGAACCCCCTTCCCTATTACGATAATACAATAAGTACATTGATACACGGGGTATGGTGTTCATGTCTCCGACTACCTAACCAAATTTATGTTACATAAAATAATACCCTAAGGTTCATATACATTCTGCAAACATATTGTGAATATCTTCCTCTTCGTACAAAACAAGCTTCAGTTGACTAGATTACTTTACATGACAAAAGGTTTTTCTCTGACATAAGGCTTCGCTTGGGGATGCTTCAAATCGGTTAGACTAACTTCGCATATCACTCCACTTCGCACAATCTAGATCTTGAAGTCTCATTACGAGCAGCATGATCACTTTCAGAGTTCAACAATCATAGCCTAAGTGACTATGTAGAGACTTTAAGCATTAACATGATGAAGAAAATTCAATATTCTCTTACAGAATATTCTCACTATCTAAGTCTACTTAATCTGATCCAGGATGTCCTTCTTAGCAATCACGAGACCTTATGGTGACCGCAGTGTGAATTTTTCTAACTCTTCAGGAAGGAGTTGGCATATTGATTTTTCTGACTTGGATGAAAGAACAACTTTTTTGGTCATTCTCATCAATTGTATATATGATCCCGACTTCCGGATCATCTATCACACCAACCTCTTTATCTTGGATACCTTCGAAAGTTTCATCGTACTTCATCCCAACCAGCTCCGGAAATATTAAGTTAAGTTCATAATTACTTTCTAAAAAATCCACAAATAGCTAGAGTAGGTATCGCTTCACATGATCAAACGTTGGTTCAATAGAGGGTTTCTTTTTAATCATTCAATGAAGAGATTTTCCAGTTGATAGGATGTCAGTGGGGTTTGAAACTAGAAAATCTTCCTGGGTAAGGAAGTAGATTTCTTCATCGGATCAACCTACTTTGAATTCAAAAGCGAAGTCTTCATAAATTTCTTATCTTTGACCGACTTGAATGCAGTGAAGGCATTGCGGTTCCATACAAGGAATGAATATTGATGAGTCAAGATAAACTTCTCCTAGTGTTCTCTTTCAACAATTTCTTTTTGTTTTATAGAGAAATGTGGGTCAAGGAGTGGGGCAAGGATACAGATGAACTGTCTGTTATGAGTGTTGGGATATTCCCACTTGTGTCCCACTGAGATAGGTGGATCATAAGTGGTGGCCAGATGATAATCCCTATTTCTCCAACTTACGAGTAAAAATGGTCCACGTATCATCCATAAGAAAATTGAACTTTGGTGGTTCTTGCAAGGCAGCATCTTACTCATTTTCTTTCTCTTAAAGCTATGCAGTTATCGCGATCAAAAATCAAATAGCGGTTATAGGCCGAGATTTAAAAAAGCGGTTATCGCGGTAGGATAGTGTTATAAAACTCGTAGCATAAAATTTATGGTAGTGTCATAGTGTCAAACATAATTAATTGCAATCCACGTGTTTGGCATCAGAGTCAACATCGTCTAAGACATTCACTTCTCCATTTAGGTCATCACAAACATCAAGATCTTCCACTTGATCTCTATCTCATAATCATCGTCTCTATAACGTTCCGTTTTGCTCCTAGTACTTGGTCCCTTGTCTACATTTCCTTCCTTTGCTCTCACATCCAACCAAAGAAGACCATCCCTTTCATTCACAAAGTCTTGAAGCTTATCATCCGTCAGTATCGTCCACTCATCCTTTTCCTCCACGTCTCTCCATAAAATAGGATCGATTTTTCTCCTAGTACGTGGACCCGTGTCTAGTATATGTTTGATCGTTTGGCCCCGAAATAAATAGCCCAAAATGTCATTTTAGAAAATAGCGGTATTTCACCGCAATAAAGCAATCGATATAGCGGTAAAATTGCGGTAAATCTCGGTGCAAATCTCGGTTCCGCAATTCCCAACCGCTATTCGTAACCGCTATTTTATCTAGGGCCGAGAACCGCTATCTCACTGAGATCTCACAGCTATTGACTGCATAGCTCTTAAGTAGTAAGAAGAGCATCAACTTGGTCATCTTCTTCATTCTAAACATTCATCATAAGAAGAATGTTATCATGTTTAAGTTGGCTTTCTGTTCAGGAGTGAGCTGATCAGGCTCTTCATTATTTTCAGTCCAAGTGATGTTTGGAGTCGGTTCATCACCTTTGGTAATTTGCTTATTGCCTTCGTCTTTGATTGCTGTAGACGGAGATGGAGGAGGTGTAAGTGTAAACACAAACTTGGCTTCACCAACCCACTTGCAGCCATCATTGTTGAAGAAGGTGGCAAACTTTGTTTTCTCTTGTTTAAATTCATTGAATGTAGTAGTTGTCATTAGTCTTTGCTTGGCTATAAATAGAGGTTAAAACTTCATTTGTTAAGCACCACAAAAACTTAGAGAGTGTTTTAGAGAGTTAGTAGTTCTTTTCTTGTATTTCAGTTTGAGTTCTGAATAAAAGAACATTTGAGTTCTAACAAGTGGTATCAAAGCTTGGTTGAGCTCCCGGGGCAATTCTCTAAACACCCTCGGTTTTTTGGTCAAAAATTTTCTGTCTCTAAATCGATTTCCGAGAGCACCATTGGAAAGGTCTCGTCCTCAGGATTCCAAATATATATTTTTTGGAATTATTCGATACCCGGATCATCCTCAAATCGCCGGTCAAACGTTTGCCAGAATAGTTACCGGAGAAACCAGATCGCCGGAGAAGACGACACTGTAGCGCCGGAGTCGGCCGGAGAAGACGACACTGTAGCAGTACACTGTAGCGACACTGTAGTAGATTTTGAAAATTTGAAATTTGGCCCCTGAAGTTTTAGATAATTGCAATTTGGTACCTGAAGTTTCAGAAAATTGCGTTTTGGTCCTGAATTTCGAAAAAAAGTGCAGGGTGGTCCTTATTTTTCAGAAAAACTTCAGAATAGACCCTATACTTTTCAAACCAGCCCCTAAAGTTCTAAAAATTACATTTTGGCCCTTGTAATTTTCATAAATTAGTCGTAGCTCCCCATATTTTTGAAAAATCTCAAGATAATATATGCCAAGAATGACCACACCAAGCTCGTCGTTTTCTCAACCCGAATTTGAAAGTGTTCAAAGGACCGGGAGGGATAGTAGTGTTATGTTACACTATCCGTTGCTTACGAAAACGAACTACGCAGTGAGGGCTATAAAAATGCGAGTGAATTTGCAAGCACAAGGAGTGTGGGATGCAATTTAAAATGCAAGAGTAGATGAACGAACAGATAGGATGGCGCTTGCGGCCATTTACCAAGAGATTCCAGAGGACGTACTTCGTATGTTGGCCGATAAGGACACGACTAAAGAAGCATGGGAAACGCTTAAGATGATGCATAAGGGAGCTGATCGGTTAAAGGAGGCTAAAGTACAGACATTGAGAAGTAAATTCGAGGTGATTCGAATGAACAATGGTGAGTCGATAGATGATTTCGCCATGAGATTGAATACTATTGTGACCGGCATTCGATCTCTCAGTGAAAAGATTGAGGAGAATACGGTGGTGAAGAAGTTTCTTCGAGCTGTCCCAATATTTATACAAATCGTAACATCTATCGAGCAATTTGGAGACATGAAAAAAATGACGGTAAAAAAGGTTGTTGGCCGTCTCAAGACCCATGAAGAGCGACTTCGAGGGTATAAAGAATGGGAACAAGGACCTTCTCTATTGCTTACACATGCCAAGTGGGCATCTCAGTCTAAGCAAACCGACGAGGGAGACTCGTCAAACACTTCAAGAGAAAGTGGAAGTCAAGGACGAGGACGCGGTCGAGGTTGTGGGCATGGCCGAGGAGATGGTCATGAATATGATGCAAACCGGAATGACTACAATCATCCCCGAAAGGACAAAAGTAAAATAAAATGTTTTACTTGCGAGAAATATGGTCGTTATGCATTAGAGTGCCCAAACAAGAAACTAGGTGAGGAGGTGAACCTCACTCAAACCAATAAAGATAAAGAGCCCATTTTAATGATGGTGATCTCGCAAGAAGATACACCAGGTATGGTGCCGCTAAAAGAGAACAATAGTGTTGATATTCCTGCATCCGAAGAAAGTCAAGTTGATTCCGAAGAATGGTACCTTGACAACGATGCTAGCAATCATATGACCGGAGATCGTTCAAAGTTCCATTAGTTAGACGAGAACGTGACGGGTTATACGCGGTTTGGAGACAGCTCAAAGATCGACATCAAAGGAAAAGGTACGATCTTGTTTGATTACGGAAACGAAGATCAAAGACTACTTAACGAGGTATATTACATTCCTAGACTTAAAAAGATATTATAAGTCTTGGACAACTAACCAAAGACGGGAATCGAGTCGACATGGATGGTGATATCTTACGGGTATTTGACAATAGTAATACTTTACTTTTTAAAGTAAAAAGAACCCGTAACCGACTCTATAAGACACTTTTAAGGACGAGATGAAAAATGTGTCTTTTATCATCCCAATATGATCCCGGTTGGTTGTGGCATCAACGATGTCCGTATGCCAATTATTATACCATGAAACTTAATGGTTGTTTGGAGCATGATAAAATTCTAGGTTCACATCTAAAGAAATTAGATGATCCTAGTGAGCAAGAAATTTATATTGAAGTTGAAAAAGGTGAAAAAGGACACCAGTTTTTTAACACACAGAAAAGGAAGCCACAGATAAGATGAGACGTTTTCTTTGGTAAACGGAAAAGATGGACTTGGACCGAAAAAGCAGCTGCCAGTTTTCTCCAACGTAGTCCCAAAAATCGAGGTATGGACTTTCGTAAAGTGATGTAAAAGAAGGAAGATGTGTCACTAAAAAAAGACCTATGCTAAAAGGATTTCTGAGGAGTTTAGTGTGAGAGATTGCATTCCAACAACTTGTTCCAAGGATGCAAAATTGAAACTCGAGAAAGATAAATACAAAGCACTTGTCAATTATTCTGTAGCCGGGGATGGCATGGAATGTACAACATATCGCCGTAACGAATCTCAAGCCAAGTTTGGTTTAAGGGGGAGAATGTGAGTGTAAACACAAACTTGGCTTCACCAACCCACTTGCAGCCATCATTGTTGAAGAAGGTGGCAAACTTTGTTGTCGCTTGTTTAAATTTATTGAATGTAGTAGTTGTCATTAGTCTTTGCTTGGCTATAAATAGATGTTATAGCTTCATTTCTTAAGCACCACAAAAACTTAGAGAGTGTTTTAGAGAGTTAGTAGTTCTTTTCTTGTATTTCAGTTTGAGTTCTGAATAAAAGAACATTTGAGTTCTAACAGGAGGTACTTCAGCTTGAGGAGGAGTTATGAATTGTTCAGTCTCCTTCTTGGATTCATCATAAATATTTTCAACTGATTTGGAAGAGGAGGAGGAGGAGGAGATATGTTGTTGTTCTGGCTCCAGTTGTTGAGGTTCATTTTCTCGCTCTTTTGCAGATGAAGGGCCAACCTTATCTTTAAACTCCATTGGTATCCACAGATGTAACGCCTGGTTTCTCATAAAAAGTACACCCAAAATTTTTCAAACAATAATACATCAAAATGGGCATACTTGTACTCAAACCACGTAAACAATATGTTATCAATATATTTAATTACACAAAAGGTCCTTACAATTTGACCAGACATTACAAATAAACCTAACACAAACAAAAGGACAAGCTCTAAGTCGTCCGTCCCTCTTTATCACATGCCTTCCCCTATCACAGCTACAGATACCTGAAAACAACATAAAACTCAAGTGTAAGCTTATAAAGCTTAGTGAGTAATCTCAATTACACTTCAGTAATCCCTATCAGTAAATATCTTTATCATTCTCTTTTGCTAATCTCATTAGCAAATATCCACTTTCTCTTAACTCTAAAATCTGCAAACATATTAGCTTTACAAATACCAGCTAATATTTAATAACATCAATTCAATAAAATACCACAATTAGTACTACTCATAACTCGACCACATTCTCACATATATTCATTTTTTTAACAACCAACTTATATTCAATCATAGCAATTCTTATGCCTGTAATAATTAAACTCAAGGACTCTTTAAGTCAACCAATTTATCACATACTCTACTCTTATACTCAATATAGATTGCAATTCATTCTTGTCATCCACAGATAACATAATCACTCCAACTATATTCCAGCTCAATAGCCCTCATGGCTATACAATTTGACTCAAAACTCTTTAATGTGACTACATTAACATTTACTCAGTTTATACAATCAATATGTATGTTTAACCCAATTATTATTATTCACAGATAACAATTTACTCCATAATTAGATTACAACAATAACAACCTAACATATATATATATATATATATATATATATATATATATATATATATATATATATATATATATATATATATATATATATATATATATATATTTATATACTCAGTTTACCACAAGGTAGAATTCTACTCAAGTACATAAGAGTACTCACCTGATAACAACTTAGTGTTTGGAACCGTCGAATTACGCGTACCGGGCTCTTGTTCGCTAGACTTGGTCATATCACCATAGTCTAAATAAATTCTTGTTTTAATTAAGCTCAATGGACTATCTCAGTCCCAAGTGTAATATACACATTATAACTCTTTATTCCATATATTCAAATTTGGTTATACTCAACCAATCAAAACATAGCATAATTCTTATGCATTAAACATCTCAACAAACATGATTCATTTAACAATTAACTACTCACCTGAGGTTGAATCGGAATATAAAACTCCAGAACCTCGTGTGTGATCCTGTCTAGCTTTGGCTGTAATATAACAGTCCAAGTCAATACTCAATATTCAACAGAAATCCCAATCATTCTCAACTCATAACAATCAGGAATTCATAAGATAGAACAAGTTACAAACAAAAGATAATAACACTATCTTAGTTGTAGCTTCCAATTCTACCCTTCTGGCTTACTCAACCGAAGAGATACAACAACTAACACTTTTACTAGCTCGGTTCTAAGATTAGAACTCCATTACACACTCTAATTCAAGTAATCTTACTCTAATTCATGCTAGTTGTAGGTGGTTCCTTAAAACCACGAGGAACCATCTCAATTCCAATGATTCAACCATCAAAACAAGATAAAAATCAAAGAGGATTACCTTTCAAGCTCAAGGAACTAATCTCTAGCTTCAATTCGTGAAAGATAGGCTCAAATCTCGACTTAGAAGGGTAGAAATCGATTTCTAGGGTTTGGGAGGGTTTTTGGTTGAATTGGGAATGACCCAAATGAAAGAAAACTCGAATTTAAAACAGCCCTGAGTGCGCGACACGACCCGTGTAGGCTCACACGACCCGTGTGAGGCCTACAGCAAGCTAACTTGAACTTTGCAGACTCACACGACCCGTGTAGGCTCACACGACCCGTGTGAGGCCTAAACTCGTCTCGGTAATTTTTGAACAAGAGCTACACGACCCGTGTGAAAGTACACGACCCGTGTAGGTCTGAAAAGGTTACTGCTTTGCTTCTCAAGCCTTTCTACACGACCCGTGTGGCTATACACGACCCGTGTAGCTCTGTTTTTGACATTTTACAAGTCCAAACTTTACTCAATTGGGTTTCTAATCACCCAAACTCATACAACAACCTAACTAATCTTAATCACACCAAGATTAACTCAAAATCTCTATAATTTAAAAACACGGTATTACAAGTTCTTACCCCCTTCAAAAGATTCCGTCCTCGGAATCTCTTGGAATAGGTAGGGTTTATACAACCACCTCACCACCGTAATTTAACATTACGTATGACAATGATATTATCCTCTCGTCAGCTCATATGACATGTACATACTGTCGCATCTCATTTACTCATAATATAGGTAATACCCGCCATCATCCTCACTAGATGATCTCTATAGTCATATTGGCTATCATCATTGCTACGTAGGAAAAATACTGACTCTTTCAGGCCACTCACTTTGTTATGGTATCGTTGACACCAAGCTAACTCACCTCACTCTTCAAGTGATACTCCAACCACTATCATTATTTGCCATCTGTCCACAATGATTTCAAATCACCATGAAACGGTTAATTCTAACTCAATAAGAAAATTGGTCTCATTGCTTTCACATTAATTGTCTCTCAGTTTACTCCTCCAATAACAATACGCCAGTTATTGATTTCTCCTATTTGCACATTCTCATCGATCAGGGTTGGAGAAACACTCATACAACATAAAACACACAGACATTCAAATGTCTCACTCACATAAAACGACTCATCAACCCAAAGATAACATAAAAAAATATTAGAAACTATCTCATGTTTTACTCATGCCTCCTCAAAATCTCATCTATCTCTACTTTCACTTCAGCACACATATTAGGTGTTCACCCAATATACTGTTAACAATCTCTCGCCAAAATGGCCCCTCTTCATCTCAGTTCAACAACATACCTCATGTTGTTTCTCTCAATGTACTCACTTATTATATCATCTCTTATGTGGATAATCCACATCATATTCTCAATAAATCATTTACTCTATTAAACTCGATAATTTATTATCAAATAAATTCTCAACACAACCGCATAAATTCTCACCACCTCTTCGTCATTATCACATCAATCTCTAATTCATCAGAGTGACACAAATAGGTCATACATACGGCTCACCGTAATCTCTACACACGACTCAATATCATAACATCTAACACCGTAATCTCTACGGTGAGATCATATCTCATTATTCTACTAACTCATTAATCTCAAGAAAAGAACTCAAAATCATTATAATAAAATCTACTATTCATCATCTTATACGAATGAATAGTATTTTCATCTCGACACTCACACATTTTTCTCATTGGCAGTAATTGATTTGATTGCTAAGGAACGAATCCTATCAATCACAATCACGATTACTTTCCTCCTCTTTTTAACTCATATCTTCTTATCATGTATTTATAAAATTCTATCTCATTCAATATGCAAGAAACCTCACACATTCTCAACAAGACCAAATAAACAATTGCTCTTACTCATATCAACATTTCTCAACAGTATTACTCACTGTATTATCTCACAGTACTCGCATACTGTTACTCTGCCTCTGATTCGTCCTCTTCTTAACCCACAAAGTCTCAAACCGTATAGGTTCACATCTATACCATACATATCCACACTCAAGGATAGTGCAATCTCAACACTCTATATCACTACACAGTACATACTTGTTTACACACAAGCACAACATTATAACACCACTCTGCCTCAACTCTTGATACCCCGTACCATCCTTTGGTCTCATCATTCAACACTGTTTTATAGTACCCCGTACTGTTCTCCAAACTCGCCATTTATCGCTATCTCACGGTACTTCAGACCGTCATCTGATCAGATCATGGTACGTCGTACCATTCTCCGATTTTTTTTAATCCATCATCTATTTGACTCTAGCGGGTCTCCGCTACGGTCTCAAGCCATATAGACTCACTATCACCCCTCCTTTTGTCTAAATCACAACAGTCTTCACTACTCTAACCACAAGGTACTCGTTATGAGGTCCTACAAAAATATATGATCTCAACCTCAACTATTCAATACATGGCCCTACAGAATGTGTGATCTCAACCACGTTTACTCAATATGTAACCCCACTGAATATGTGGTCTCAATCACATTTACTCAATATGTGACCCCACTAAATATGTGGTCTCAATCACATTTACTCAATATGTGACCCTATTGAATATGTGGTCTCAATCACATTTACTCAATATGTGACCCCACTGAATATGTGGTCTCAATCACATTTACTCAATATGTGACCCCACTGAATATGTGGTCTCAATCACATTTACTCAGTATGTGACCCCACTGAATATGTGGGCTCAATCACATTTACTCAATATGTGACCCCACTGAATATGTGGTCTCAATCACATTTACTCATACACAGAAATCTCGTCACATCTGTGAAACAACAAGCAATATATATATATATATATATATATATATATATATATATATATATACAATATCATACTTTATATATTTCTCACCATGTATATACTCATTTTACACATTTCTCCATGGTTGTTAAGTACTCATCAAGCAACCACTTATAATCTCGGTTATACATAATCACAAAGCACTCGTTATGTGATATGTAAATCTTACCTCAAATGGACATGAGATTCTCATCTCAATGCCAATTACTACACTTTATAACCAAAATTTTCTAACACATGTAATTTCAATTGATCTTTTATGTGTCCAAACATTTCACACATATTCTACTACATGTATTATTTACAATCAAACATTCACAACACGTTACAACTAACATGTTAAGTAAAATTACTTACATACCTCATAGCAACAAATCTTGTCTTCTCATTAGCTGAAACTCACATACTTCAGATCTCAACTATTGAGTGTACTCGGCTACACTCACATGTCTCAACTCTTAGCTCATGCTCAACTTATGCTCATACTCTTTCTCATTATCTGTTGAAATTTCGCCTCATCCGGAATCTCATCTCATCATCACTATTGGTCCAACCAACTCCGACGAGTTCATCAAATCGTCCTCATCTGTCTCCATATCTATATTCACACACAGAATATAACAAATAATAATTATAACAGAAAAGTTATACTCAACTAATACACTCACATCTGTAGCAATATCTTTTCTAAGCATGTGATAGGGGGTCTTTCTCTTCTCGGTTTAAGTCTAGGACTCTACACTCAAAGACCTAGTTCGCTTAAACCATGCTCTGATACCAACTTGTAACGCCCGGTTTCTCATACAAAGTACACCCAAAAATTTTCAAACAATAATACATCAAAATGGGCATACTTGTACTCAAACTATGTAAACAAGATGTTATCAATATATTTAATTACACAAAAGGTCCTTACAATTTGACCAGGCATTACAAATAAACCTAACACAAACAAAAGGACAAGCTCTAAGTCGTCCGTCTCTCTTTATCACATGCCTTCCTCTATCACAGCTACAGATACCTGCAAAACAACATACAACTCAAGTGTAAGCTTATAAAGCTTAGTGAGTAATCTCAATTACACTTCAGTAATCCCTCTCAGTAAATATCTTTATCATTCTCTTTTGCTAATCTCATTAGCAAATATCCACTTTCTCTTAACTCTGAAATATGCAAACATATTAGCTTTACAAATACAAGCTAATATTTAATAACATCAATTCAATAAAATACCACAATTAGTACTACTCATAACTCGACCACATTCTCACATATATTCATTTTTTTAACAACCAACTTATATTCAATCATAGCAATTCTCATGCCTGTAACAATTAAACTCAAGGACTCTTTAAGTCAACCAATTTATCATATACTCTACTCTTATACTCAATATAGATTGCAATTCATTCTTGTCATCCACAGATAACATAATCACTCCAACTCTATTCCAGCTCAATAGCCCTCATAGCTATACAATTTGACTCAAAACTCTTTAATGTGACTACACTAACATCTACTCAGTTTAGACAATCAATATGTATGTTTAACCCAATTATTGTTATTCACAGATAACAATTTACTCCATAATTAGATTACAACAATAACAACCTAACATATATATATATATATATATATATATATATATATATATATATATATATATATATATATATATATATATATATATATATATATATATATATATATATATATATATATATATATATATATATATATATATATATATATATATATATATATATATATATATATATATATATATATTTGTATACTTAGTTTACCACAAGGTAGAATTCTACTCAAGTACATAAGAGTACTCACCTGATAACAACGTAGTGTTTGGAACCCTCGAATTACGCGTACCGGGCTCTTGTTCGCTAGACTTGGTCATATCACCATAGTCTAAATAAATTCTCGTTTTAATTAAGCTCAATGGACTATGTCAGTCCCAAGTGTAATATACACATTATAACTCTTTATTCCATATATTCAAATTTGGTTATACTCAACAAATCAAAACATAGCATAATTCTTATGCATTAAACATCTCAACAAACATGATTCATTTAACAATTAACTACTCACCTGAGGTTGAATCAGAATATAAAACTCCAGAACCTCGTGTGTGATCCTGTCTAGCTTTGGCTGTAATATAACAGTCCAAGTCAATACTCAATATTCAACAGAAATCCCAATCATTCTCAACTCATAACAATCAAGAATTCATAAGATAAAACAAGTTACAAACAAAAGATAATAACACTATCTTAGTTGTAGCTTCCAATTCTACCCTTCCGGCTTACTCAACCGAAGAGATACAACAACTAACACTTTTACTAGCTCGGTTCTAAGATTAGAACTGCATTACACACTCTAATTCAAGTAATCTTACTCTAATTCATGCTAGTTGTAGGTGGTTCCTCAAAACCACGAGGAACCATCTCAATTCCAATGATTCAACCATCAAAAAAAGATAAAAATCAAAGAGGATTACCTTTCAAGCTCAAGGAACTAATCTCTAGCTTCAATTCGTGAAAGATAGGCTCAAATCTTGACTTAGAAGGGTAGAAATCGATTTCTAGGGTTTGGGAGGGTTTTTGGTTGAATTGGGAATGACCCAAATGAAAGAAAACTCGAATTTAAAACAGCCCTGAGTGCACGATACGACCCGTGTAGGCTCACACGACCCGTGTGAGGCCTACAACAAGCTAACTTGAACTTTGCAGACTCACACGACCCGTGTAGGCTCACACAACCCGTGTGAGGCCTAAACTCGTCTCGGTAATTTTTGAACAAGAGCTACACGACCCGTGTGAAAGTACACGACCTGTGTAGGTCTAAAACAGTTACTGCTTTGCTTCCTAAGCCTTTCTACACTACCCGTGTGGCTATACACGACCCGTGTAGTTCTGTTTTTGACATTTTACAAGTCCAAACTTTACTCAATTGGGTTTCTAATCACCCAAACTCATACAACAACCTAACTAATCTTAATCACACCAAGATTAACTCAAAATCTCTATAATTTAAAAACACGGTATTACAACAGAATGTCAAGTTTCTCACATACCATCAAGAAAGACTGTTGCATCAACTTGGAAACCACATCAACCCCAACATCAAGGGTTGGTTTCTTTAGAAATTCTGCAAGATTAATGATGGCCTTAGACATACCCTTAACTGTTTTAGCTAGAAAGCTTAGTAGTTTAGTAGAATCATGAACCACATTCGTTGCTTTCTTAGTCATCTCTATGTTGAGGCTCTGATAGACCAAAACTTGATCCTTATATAAAGTAAAGAAAGTATAATATATGTTTAACTCCTCACCGTGACGATTGCCAAGCACTCCCATCATTGTATCATAGAAACTTTTCACCCTTTCAGTGTGCTTGGTGAATGCCTCAGTTATACTTTTGAAAGCCTCTAATAAATCATTTCCCACCTTTTCCACCTATGACGTTCTTGCCTTATCAACACTAGTGGTCTTAGTCAACATTGATTCTAGAGCTAATTGTAGCTCTACGGGTGTAACAAACTTTTTAACCGCAGGTTGAGGCTAGGACAACTTAGACAACACCATTTTTGATTTCTCCTCAAGCTTCTATAACTTTTTATCAGACAAGCTTGGATCAATATATTGTGTTTGAATGATTTGTTGTTTGCTGGAAGCCGATGATGAAGTTGTTTCCTTTTATTTAGATTGTTGGGATCAAGGAGAGTGTACAATTAGTTTCTAGATCATTTATATGGGTCGAATAGATACACTTAGGGTTTGTTCACTGCCCATAAGGACTGATCCAGGGAAATTGAAAAACGTCTAATGGTGTTTTCTTCTAATCCGTCTTCATGCAGACTCTAGTCTTTTTTTACCAGAGGGTTTGTCTTGATCCTCGTCCAACTTTATTGTTAGTGTATCCTACTTTGGTGCGACACGATCTTATAAATGTGTATATATGTTGGAGACTCCCCTCTCTCCACAAGGGCTCTTTTGGACACTCTTGGGCTCCACATATATTTACATGGTATCAGAGCCAGTGTCTCGCACCCTTGTAACCTCATCAAGCCTACGTCTTTGAGGGGGAGTGTTAGTGTATCCTACTTTGGTGCGACACGGTCTTGTAAATGTGTATATATGTTGGAGTCTCCCCTCTCTCCACAAGGGCTCTTTTGGAGAGACACTCTTGGGCTCCACATATATTTACATTTATTGCCTTCACTTCCTTTTTGGTTTTAGCCTCAAACTCAGTTTTGGCTTTAATGTCTTGAAGGTTTTTGCATTGTGCTTCTATCTATTCCTTTCTGTGTTCTTATTCTTGGGCAGCTTGGTCAGTAGTACTCGCGATTCTTTTTTCTTTTCACTCAAGGCCTGCTGTTTTTCAGCCAAAATTCATTTATAAAGGATTTTTCTATGTCCCCTAACTTATCTCTTAAATTGGAATGGTTTCTTTTCAGATTCAGAGAGAGGCTTCCTCTTTCGCTCATCATCAACTGAAATAACTTTTGGTTTCTTTGGTTTGCACTAGATTGATATGTGTGTCATCAATAATACTTTTGATGGAGTAGGTTCTTATTGTATAGCCATGTTTGTTAGAAACTCAAAATCACTCATAGATGTTCTCACAAATTAGCAGCTCCGATTAACTTTTTTCAAGCTATATTGAATTTGAAGTTCTAATATAACCACATATTAATATAAAATTATTGTAATGTTGAGCCTATTAGGATTTCCTACCGTTGAAACCTTAGTTCTTGCAGACTAGCATCCGCAACAGAGCCCTAGGATTCGGTTTTGCACTGTAAGATAAATGAGATATTTTCTCAAGACATAAAAATTACCTAGTACGAGTGTCTAGGAACTAAGGAAGAATAAGTTACAAATTTTTTAAGAGAGAACTAATAGCAAAATGACCCTTCCCCTTGTATTATTGAGTTGGTTTCTGATTAAGAAAATAAATAGTTGGCTAAGGCTTGTGATGACCTGACAGAAGATCTATTATTCATCGTCACACTTTTGGGAGTCTTTAATGTGTAACAGGGACTGTCGTTGGAATGAGGGCTTAAGGAAAAACTAAAGTTAGCATGAAATACTTCTTCGCTTTCGTCTTCGTCATCACGAGTGGCCCTATTGGTTTGAGCGAGGCAATGACCACAGATGGGGTAGGTCCGGACGGATTTCTCTAGACTGTATCTGACATATGAATAGCCAGGTACTTACAGTCTATGCTCACTTTATTGATCATTGCCACTGATAATCTATTAGCAGTGCCAACTACCAATTCATATGCGATTGAAACAATATCACAAGTATTGACACATCCTGTAAATTTGGCAAGCTTCTTAATGTTCCTCTTTGCTTTCATTTTGATAAAAGTTCTGACCCCTTTCTTTCTTCCTAGTATCAGAATCCTTAGTATCTTCTTCCATGGCTTCTTCTTCAGACTAATCTTTCCTAGAAAGTTCATCATTGAGCTATTGTTCATAATCTATCACAATTCTATAGGAGTTCATGTTCCAAACCCCATGTGTTAGTTAGCACCGCAATCATTTTTTCAGGCAAGACTTCAACTTTATCCTATCTAGTCACTCATGGCAGATTCATCAAACATAAAATCACTGCTAATTTTAAAATTTATAGTTTTATTTTTAACACTAGTTGCATATTCTAGAAATATGCATTTGATAGCCCTCTACTCCATTTTATTATCATTAATATGAGTATAGGTAGGGCAACCAAATATACATAGATAAAAAAACAGAGGGTTTATGAGTCCATACCTCTTAATAAGTCTTCAAAATAAGTTCCAGTTTATTGAGATCTGTTTACCTAGTAGCAAGTTGTATTCACTAATGCAACCCATAATTTCTATGATTAATCAACGTGAATTATCATACATTTTACATGTTACATTAGTGTTTGGCTTATCCATTCTGTAACCACGTTTTCATATGTTGTATGTTCCTTTCCATTGACAAAAGCTTCACAAAATTTCACCTTCCTAGTTATGTATTTATAGGAAATCCATTTTTACATATTATTAACAATCCTTTATCCCTCATGCATGTGGCCCAATCTTCATTGCAATAATTCTGATCTATCATCATGCTTCTCTAAAGATTAAAAAAACCATTGTTCCTGTCACCAAACTGCCTTTTAGAAAATAACTCCGGTTGTAGTTTCCCTTTCATTGCTATGATGTTTTTATATAGTTTCAAAAGAAATCAAATTCTTTCAAGATTAAGAACATACCAACATCTAGATTTCTAAGCAAACTGTCAAGCATATTAGTCTGCTCTGTACCACTAACCTTGATATGTCGTATCCTAATGTCACCCAACTTTATCAAACGATTCCATTCCTTGAAAGAAACAAATAGATTGCGATAGAAAGCCATATGATGAGATACACCTTGAATTGTTTTGATCATAATAACAAAAACTATTTGTAGCAGAAGACTAATCAATGTCAAAACACATTCATACAAAAACTAGCATGGATCTTATTGTTCATATGCATTGTACCTACTGAAGATGAACTAGGAAATTTACCTCTATGTTGGATGCAAGGATCCAAACCATAATCCCTCTTTTGGTTCACACCTAAGAAACCAGAAAGCAAATGGATAGAACCTTCTCAAGGGTGGAGGCTAGAAACCACAAACCCTAATTAGGGTTTGCCGTTTTTGCATAAAGGAGGGGGAGAGATAGGGTTGGCAACACATAGGATGCAAAAGCGAGCATCTAGGGTTTGATCTCTAGCTCCTTATTTATAGGGAAACCCTATATTGTTTCCAAAGCTACAAGCCTTCTGCCACTTAGCCCCCAGACTGTTTCCATTAATTAAACTTCTTTAATTAATTAACATCCAATCCATGCAATTAATTATTTCTATTAATTCCATATTCGTTTCTATTTAATATATCTTAAGATAACAAATTAATAATCTAATTTCTCTCAATTTATTCTATCACCTTAAGAGCAACCCAAAAGGACCCTGCTATTATTAGGAATATTACGAATATTTAATGACCTTGGACACTATTTCCAGTAGTCTCCCACTTGGACAAGTCATCAACTCTATATGGTTTGCAAATAATGAGCAGAGACGATGCCATCTAATGCAACTACCGAACTCTGATCAAAATCAAGAGATATAATTTCTCGATTGAGATTTATGATGACCATATCAGACTATTAAATTGAGAACGTCAATTTAGTCAGGGTTCGAACAAGCCCTTAATGTCAACATTAAATCATCGAGGGCCCCACAAATATCACTTACTCTCTTAGGGCAGCAGGAATAGATAAACTTCTATTACATAGTTTCTTTCTACTCATCATGTCATACATGGACATACCCTTTAATACTGCCAGTTATGGAGAATTTTGGAGTAAACCAATGCATAGTAGACTTGCTAAGCAAAAACCTCGTGTATCTCTATTTGAAGGATAAGAGATATTATCATCTTAGAATTACTTGCGACTTAATACATTAAGTAATCTCTAAGTGCACGTTGTTCCAATACTTAAATTAAGTACTCATGAGTGTTAGTCGCAATCTCTATGCTATGTTCAATCACTATAGACAATTTACTAATACTTCATGACAATCTTGAATCACCGCTTATTTCTAAGAGTATGACCGACTGTGGATGTTTATGTAAATTAATACTTGGGAAGTGGGTTCTAAACATGGAAAACTAAACATAGTAATAAATTAATGCAAATGGTTGAAATCCAGCTTATTGTTAAGTCACCACAAAATAATCACCAAACTAGATACAATTTATATTGTTATATGTTTCAAAACATCACTAACAACTAAAACATTTATGACATCTCGCTAGCAAGTTTAATGCCTATAGACCTAGATCATCATGCTTGGTCCACATAAACTCTTTAGTGAAAGGATCAGCCAAATTCTCCTTCGATGATACTATACTCACCATGATGTCTCCCTCCTAAACTCGGTTCCAAACTTAGTCGCACTCCCCTGAGTATATGTCTCTACTTCGCATGGTCCTTAGTTTTTTTGTTAATGTGACTGCACCCTCGGTGTCACAGAAGATTTCAAGGGGTTCATTGATGTTAGGGACAACACCAATATCACCAACGAAATCCTTCAACCACATAGTCTATTTCAGCATCACTAGCTGTTATAAACTCGGACTCGCATGTGGAGTCAGCCGCTGATTTCTGATTAGAACCTTTCCAAGTTACCACCCCCTCTATATACTAAACATTTTCTTGGTTTGCTCATATGATTAATAACGTTCTCAAAAGGCCATCCAATGGTTCTTTCCAGGGTTCTCCTAAAACCGACTCACTATGCTCAAAGGATACGACACTTCAGGTCGAGTGCATGTCATAGAATACATGATCGATCCTATTGTAGAAGCATATAGGAATCGACTCATTATGTCCAGTACTTCACCGGTATTAGGGTGTTGATGTTTACTCAATTTTATGCCATGTTGCATGGGTAGAGATCCTTTCTTGGAGTCATGCATCTTGAATCTCTTCAAGATCTTATCCAAGCATGTACTTTGGTTAAGTCCTGTTAGACGCTTTGATCTATATCCATAGATCCTTATACCAATTATAGATGATGCATCTCCTAGGTCCTTCATAGCGAAACCTTTACCAAGCCAAGTCTTTACACTTTGCAACGTTGGGATATCGTTTCGTATAAGTATTATGTTATCAACATATAATACTAGCAAGACTTCAACACCCCGACTAGCTTTAACATAAATACACGACTCAGCCTCGCTTCTTGAAAATCCAAACTCTTTGACCATTTCATGAAAGCAAAGATTCCAGCTTCAAGATGCTTGTTTGAGTTAAGCAATTGATCTTCTCAAGCTGGTTGTGCCACATGCACATCCTCTATAAGTTTTCTGTTAGGGAAAGCGGTTTTAACATCAATTTTTTAGATCTCATAAAATGTAGCTATGGCAAGAATATCCAATAAACTTAATCTTAGCTAATGGTGAGAAGGTTTCATCATAATCAATCCCTTGAGTCCGAGTATACCATTCACAACCAGTCTAACTTTGGATGTGTGTACATTCCCATCCATTTTGTTCTTCCTCTTGAAGATACACTTACCCCCAATAGTTTTAAGGCCATGTGAAGGATCAACCAACTTCCAAACTTGGTTATCATACATAGAATGAATATGGAAACCATAGAACTCAGGAGGCTGACTAACTCTACTGGATCTAGGAAGAAGAGGCAGAGATATGTTGGTTTCCTCAATAAGAGTCTCATCATCTTCTTGAGTGCTAGTTTCAATTAAAGGTTCTTCATTGGTTGTCTCTTGAATCTATTGAAGATCAATCCTGCACCCACTAACTTCTTTGGATATGAGCTCTCTTTCAAGAAAGACTCCCATTGAAGCCACAAACACCTAGTACTTAGAAGGTTTGTAAAACAAGTATCCAAAAGACCTTCGAGGATAACCAATGAAGTGACATTTCTCTGGTCTGGGTTCTATTTTCTCGTGAGCCTCACAACGAACGAAGACTTCACAACCCCAGATTTTCACATGTGCTAGTAAGGGATGAACCCCACTCCAAATTTCAGAGGTCGTCTTTGCAACCTTCTTAGTTGGTACGAGGTTTAAGATATGGGTTGTTTTTTCTAGGCACAACCCCATAAACTTATTGGAAGCTCGACTCATCATGGATCTAACCATATCTAATAATGTTTGATTTATTTTCTCAGACACACCATTATGATGTGGTCTTCTGAGATGAGACAACTGTGAAACTATTCCACAGTTCCTAAGATGTTCGTAGAACTCAAGACTCAGATATTCTTGCATAGTTGATTTTCTACTTCGTTTCAAAACTCTTTGAACATTTCAAAGTTTTCGACTTATGTTTATTCAAATAAACATAAATCTATATACTGAAATCATCAATAAATGTAACGAAGTATCGTTCATCTGTCTCATGGCGTATCTGAATGGTTCACACACATCTGTGTGGATAAGGTCCAACAAATCCTTGCCTCTTTCATAGCGTCTTGTGAATAATAATTTTCTCATCTTTCCAAGTAAGCAAGATTTATACATATCATCCAACTCCAAAGCCAATGATTCCAAGATATTGTCCGCTTACAGCTTGGTGATGCAAATCTTGTTTATATTGCCAAGGCGACAATGCTACAAACATTATTTATCCAACACACTTTTATATGAATCAATATTTAAGATTATATTATCATTACTACTTACGCAATTAACACATTTGTAAATACAGATTCAAGGACTAGTTTAAAAAACCTACCAAATTATTTCCATTATAAAAAAATCAAAAATCGTCATCCTTAAACAATGCGTAAAATGAAACAATGTCTGGTTCCATTTCTGGCGAGTAGGAACAATCTAATAATCTAACTAAAAC
Organism: Cichorium intybus; assembly: GCA_023525715.1. NCBI lineage: Eukaryota > Viridiplantae > Streptophyta > Magnoliopsida > Asterales > Asteraceae > Cichorium > Cichorium intybus. The sequence goes on along the minus strand of CM042014.1, from coordinate 89,989,271 downwards.
ACCATAAGTCAGCATGAGCTCGTAATTCCCGATCCTTGAAACAACAACAGTGCGTTTGTTTCCTATAATCAAGTTAAGCTCCATGATTCAGCTTCCTAGTTTCCCTTAGTCTCTACATACCAGCTCAAATATGAGTACCACGCCCTGTATCAAGGACTTAAGAACTAGAAGTTAATATACTACGGAATTCAGATATACATGAAGTGTCAGACTCTTTGGGTTTCAACTTCCATCAAATGTCCTGAGCATCTTCTATTTCTCATCTTGCATTTGGTTGAATCATATCCTATCCTAAGGCTTCCTAATTTGGGGCATCTCAGAGTTGGCTTACTGGTTACCCTAGGTCATTTCTTATTGATAACTCTTTCCATAGGAGCCAATTTAGGAGTATTTGAGCTAGAGGATCCATGTATGCCCATGTAAGATTCAGACATCTCTAACATGCAATGCATGTCCGTCATAGACTTATCCATATTACCCATCATATAGATCTGGATGAACATGTCATATGAACTAGTAAGAGAATTTAGGATAATACTTATACTCAACTCCCGACTGATAGGAAGGCCTAGTCTCTCCATCTTGTCCATGTATGTCTCGATCTGTAGTACATGAACACTAACACTACCTCCTTCCTCTAACTTGCACTCTATAAGGTCTTTCATGATTAGGATTCTTTCCTGTCTAACCTGCTTTTATAGCATGTCCTCGAGATAGTTAACTATGTCTTATGGACTAAGATGTTCTAAGTCCTTTCGGATCTCAGGAACCATCATAAATAACATAAGGCATCCGACTTCATAAGACTCATTAAGACGATTCTCATATTCTTCTTTGACATCTCTTGTAGCGCCAGCTAGAGGTGGTTCACGAATAGGTCCCCTAATGGCATAAAGCTTTCTTTTAAGTATGAGAACTATTCTCCAGTTTCGAAGCTAGTCTAAGTAATTTAGACCATTAAACTTCTTTATACCAAGGATTATTGCATTGAGAAGTTTGACCGAGGGGGTAGTGGAGGAGGAATCAGAGGAGGAGGAGGAGGAATATTGGAGTTCTTATTTGAAGCAGACATCTATAAAACAAAGTTTTAGTTAGTTTGATTTAATCCTTTTAAAATAATTACCCAAATATTATTTAACAAGGCTAGGATCCATAATTTACTTCATGATGTGAAGATGGATGTCGTCACACCGTGAAGGCCGTTTAGGTAGGCAAAACTATTTACCAATTTTCAGTTACCATGAAATTACAAGATATTTGAGATTCATTAGGTAAGGTGAATGGCATGTTAATCTCGTTTATGCTCAGCTTAGTCCATGACATAGATGTCGTGGATCATGGATTATATGGTGGATCAACCATGAAAAATGATTCCTGTCTTAAGATATGCTTGAGTATCACGAGTGCCACATCACCTTAAACTATAATCTCAATTTGACGTACCAGCAAACCGCACAAGCTCCGTCAACAAATTATAAAAAATATGCATTTTTCATGGGTAACATATGATTCATGTTTTTACTTTACTTAAAACAGGATTTTGTTTTGATACTTTAAGTTAATACTTATTAACTTGAAACATAGTCCCGTCAAACCGTTTCGGTAACTCCGCTCAAGGAAATGCAATAGGCGGTGAGGGTGGTAAGCAAGTGATGCTTTTAAAACCGACCTCATTAGGAATCAAAGAAACATCCTTCAAACCTTCTTAAAAGCATTTCAAGTGGGTGATCCTAATCATGGTTTGACCAATGTTTTTATTTAATCTTAAGTTATACATATAGATACAATTCTACTGTACACAAATAAAATTTGAAGCATTTTAAACTTTATCTCCAACTATTAATCCTATTAGACATGCAAGGATGCAATGTTAATTATTAATTTAATCAATTACCCAATATTTAAATCAATAATATTTGCATCTTTAGCAATTAGGGTTAAATTGCAGGAAAAAGAAGTTAGGAAACTTGTTAGACAAGTCAGGGTTGTATACCCTGGCCGTCATAAAACCCTAATTTTCTAGAAACCCTAGTTTTCAAAAAAACCCTAACGCACAAGGAAAAGGCCATAGGTCACTACCAAGCCCATATGGTTTTCGAAAACTTTTAACATTAACCCTAATGTTTTCGAAAACCATATCATGCAAACGATGTATTTCACATAAAAAATTGGATCAAAAGTGGATACAACTTATGAACAATGACTTTGATACCACTAGAGGGTTTTGATCATAATAACAAAAACTATTTGCAACGAAAGACTATCAAAACACATGCTCATACAAAAACCAACATGGATCTTATTGTTCATATCAATTGTAGCCATTAAAGATGAACTAGAAAATTTACCTCTTTGTTGGATGCAAGGATCAAACCAGAATCCCTCTTTTGGTTCACACCCAAGAACACCATAAAGGAAATGGACAGAACCTTCTCAAGGGTGGAGGCTAGAAACCAGAAAGCCTAATTAGGGTTTACAATTTTCAGAGAAATGAGGGGGAGGGATAGGGTTGGTAGCACATAGAATGCAAAAAGGAGCATTTAGGGTTTGATCTCTAACTCCCTATTTATATGGATACCCTTGCTTATTCCCAAAGCTACAAGCCTTTTGCCACTTAGCCCCTGGACTATTTCTATTAATTAACATCCAGTCCCTGCAATTAAGTATTTCTAATTAATGCCAAATTACTTTCTGATTAATTTATCATAAGATGACAAATTGATAAACTAATTTCTCCCAATTTATTCTGTCACAAATTTGCTTAACCGGGTCTTAAGGGAAACCCAAAAGGACCATGCTATGATTAGAAATATTACAAATAGTTAATTACCTTGGACACTATTTCCAAAAAAGTTATCTATTTCCATCACAAAGTTATCTAAGTGGCTGTACATACAAATCAAAAAGTTATCTATGCTACATTCATTGAAACTGTCTTGAACCACAACAACACTATCGCTATTGCTTGATTCAACTTTACCATGTCCATAATTACGTTGTATACAATCTTTATTAATATACCCCGATTATTTACATTGACAGCTTTTAACATAATATAACATTTTGACTTAGAACGTGATTTCGCCATTTTCATCGTCTCTTTCTTGTGTTCTAACCTTTCCTACAAGCAGACCCAAACTAGAACCTCTTTGCTACCTAAAACCTTACATTCTAGTTCAATGAACAATAATACATCCTTTATGACGCTCATAACAATCGTTGTTTTACTATACACCATAATATCACCAAAATTCTCATATGCATTCTACAGAAAACACAACAAAATAAGATCTTGATAATCATCTTCAACCTAATCTTCGACACCTTGTAAATTGACAATAATGTATTGATAGTAATGTGATTAAAACATTTTAGAATATCTTTTACTTAGTAATTTTTGTCGCTCGGAAGGTAAACAAACATTGCTTTTGATACCGACCATTTGTGAGAGAGTTATGCTGACATTTGCTGCAAAGTTTCTCCCCCACTAGCCATCGTTTGATCCACAACCTCCCTTAACACTTTATCAATTAGACATAATAGAGTCATGCTATATGCTTTTACCAGAATATTCGATTTTGCATCACCCATCATCTCCTTCAGCAATTTGCCTCTCCTTCAAATACCACTGCACAAAATTGTTAAATTAGAAGGACTTTCATCTTCACCTCCCACAATGTGAAGTAATTCAATCCATTGAAACTATTCTATTTGAACTTGTAGGATGACATTATCTAATCAATAGATCTAGCCACTCGAGTAACCATGACACTAACACCATTTGTTGAAACAAGCAAGCTAATAAATCAATAAAAGAAATGATACAAGAATTTAATGTGGTTCGGTCGATGTAACACCCGGCTTTTAAAACAAAAACACCCCTGAAAAATTTTTCATTTAAAACACAGGTTTCAATACATAAAACCATAACAAGGGGTATATTTTAATAAAACGGGTACAAGTGTATCAAGGAGAGTATAAAATACCGTAGTCTCCTTTAAAGCCGGGCTGCTACTAACAGCATCTAAGAGTCCTACTTCACGAGTCACGGACTCTATCTTGTCCCCTACCAGTATCATGCTAACCTGCAGGGACAGTAAACAACGGTATGAGCTACAAAGCTCAGTGAGTAATCAAATCTACAAATAACACGTATTAAATACAATCATGTATTTGTCTGGATATCGAATCCAAACTCCTAGCCTTACTGGCTGACCGAATATCTCTTAGGATTTCACATCCTAAATTATAGTCTTACAGACTACAACATGATAACCTGCAATTATCAAACCACGTCAGTTATTTACACATATAACCATATACAACTATTTATGTCCCATCTCTCTCAGTCACATCGGACTGCACCGTATATCATGGCTATTTAAGCCGTACACTGTATCATAGCTATATAAGCTGCATCAAAACATTATCAATATACAATTCATAGCCCGCAGGCCGCACCAGCTGGGTTTGATAACCCGATATCATAGCCAAAAGGCTGCACCATGTATCTGTAACAATATCATAGCCAAACAGGCTGTACCGTGTACCTGTAACAAAATCATAGCCAAACAGGCTGTACCGTGTACCTGTAACAAAATCATAGCCAAACAGGCTGCACCAATTATCATAGCCCGAAGGCTGCATCGGAGACATAGCCCGAAGGCCGCACCGGAGTCATCGCCCGAAGGCCACATCGGAGACATAGCCCGAAGGCCGCACCGGAGTCATAGCCAACAGGCCGCATCAAATCATAGCCCGAAGGCCGCATCGGAGACATAGCCCGAAGGCCGCACCGGTTGGATATACAATCCAAAAATCATAGCCATATAGGCCGCACCCATTGGATATAAAAATCCAGAAATCATTGCCCGTAGGCCGCACCCATTGGATATAAAATCCAGAATTAGTTATGGCTCACGGATTAGCCGCTATTGCCTAGACTCACGGTTCCGTTCTTGTCATCGAAATGACTCACGGCTTATCCGGTCTTGTCTCTTCAAACGTATCTTTTTCGTCCCACAATCAGTTTCAACCTGTAACAACTCAATCATCATATATCACATATGGTATCAGTGAGATTACTCACCTGGATGCTAGCTGCATTAAATTCCCGGTTGTATCTTGCCTTTACGTGCACCACAACCATTTTGTCCCATACCTATTTATCCATTTATATACCAAATGATAATAGGTTAATAATCATCTACATTGACTCTAATACACTAGAGTTCAATACAAAATCATTACAAACAATGTCTAGTTAATAAACTTTCCGTTTACTAACTTTATATGAATTTTACTATTCACCGGGACATTCGGATCGGTCTACAGTGCCCCCGAGGGGTCGAAAACTCAATCTAAAAATTTTCCCAAACTTTTCAGACCATAATACACCTATGGTTCAAATTTGGGCTTAATCGGACAAGCAACGCAAAAGATAGCGTTTCAAAGTTTCTGTCCAGGGTCTGACTATAGGCGCGCCGCGCCTAGATAGGGGCGCACCGCGCCCATCGCCTGCACAGGCTCCTGTCCAGTCGCGAATTTTGCACTGTAGCAAGCAGTTTTGGCTCATTAAGTCCTTAATCGATTGGGGTTTGTTCTAGGACTAAAACCTTATACTTTAACAAGGTTTTTAACCATCCAAAACAACCAATTCAATCAAAATGAAGAATTAGGGTTCTTAGTTCTAACAACCCCAAACTTCAAATTCATCACTAATAGCAATCTACTTCCACTTTCTTTAGTTAAGTCCTTATTAGCAAGACTCAATGGAAGTATTACATCAACTTAAACACATAATCATCACTGCAAATGCAGTTTTTCAGTTTGTCCACAAAACCCACCAAGAACAAACCATGCTAGAACTTGAAATACTTACTTCTAATGCTTCCAATTCTTCATTCCAAAGCCAAGAATCGGATTACAAGTTCCAACCTTCACCAATTCTTCAAGCTCTGCAGAAATTGCTCTCCAAAATCCATTCCCGTAGCTGCAAACAATGGCCAGTCAAAGAGAGTCAACTCTCTCTATATATATCACAAACTTTTACAAATTTGGTCCCTAAGTTCATTTCCTTGAACTTTGACCACAATAATCAAGTTTTATTACAATAAAACTTCCATTTCTTACATTTTAGCCACAACCAACAATATTTTTACATAATTGGTCGTTGACTTGGTCAAATAACCAAAATACCTTTTTTTCGGTAAAACGACCAAAAATCAGTTTTTATAACATTTTAAGTCCAAAACTTAAAATATTATTTCAAACCAAATACTTTTCTGTCCAAAAGACCATTTTACCCTTCCAAGGTAAAATGACCAATTTACCCTTTTATAATAATTATAAAAAGAGTATCTTGGTGTTACAAATTCTTCCCTCCTTCAAAAGATTTCGTCCCCGAAATCTTACAAACAAACGAGAGAAATTCTTTCTCGTTACAATTCCGGTTTCTCATATCACATGGAAACCTTTATGGTATTGCCTAAGCACTTAACCATACTAGTCTTCTTATCTCGTGGTTATATCACCACTCGCATATCACTCATCCGGTTGTCCCGGGCACTATAATCACTTATCTTCCTCATTTCACATGAGGGATTCGTTAACATCTATCAATCTATGTTCTCAGAACCCTGAGACCCATAGAAAACATTTACAATCATCTTGAAGTTCATCAAGGATATTCAATCAATACACCGCAATTCTTGCTTTTGGGATATACGGAAAGGTCCAATCAACAAGGACTCAACTTTCCTTTTTGTCCCACATCAATTACTAGTCCTTCCGGAGGGTCACTTTGAGTTCCACTATCTTCCCTTACTTGGGGTTTCAATGGTTTTACTCGACAATCCGCATACTACTCTTGTCGATCTTGGTCTATTTCCAAGCTTTTTCGAACTCGCTAAATCTTTTCTTCTGTTTGAGATACAATCTCAGGTTTAGTCAACGGCTTTCCCCAACTTCTGTCTAGCAAATCGGCGTACAACATGGTAGTCTATACAATACTTCCTACGAGTCAATAAAACGCTAGTATAATACCTATACTAATCTACAACTTCTACCAAGGATAGACGGTCGTCTAGTTTTCCGCTAGGTCTATTATGCCGATTTCAGGCATAACTCCTAAGGTCTGCATCATTATCTCACCTCGTCAATCCATCTGCGATTCGCACACAGTACTTACTAGTACTTTTGAGCTAAAAATTCTAAGAATTAATGCTAAATTCAGCAAATAATTCTAGTATCTCGATCCGATACAGTCGTCACCTGTAGTGCACGTCAACAATTTTCTTTATCTTTGTAGTTTTTCACTACTTTTCCACTCTTAATTTCTTCTTAGTCAGTATAAATCTATACTGATTTCATCAATCAAACTGCAATCACCCATATTGTGTCATACCCATGCGGTACTTGCAAAGACTTTACTACAAAGTCTATGATATTTTTCGTCCCATTTCGTTTTTGGGACTGACAGTCCACATACTGCTAATGATTTGACTGTAGTTACACACAAGTCAAACATTTTTCACATGTCTTTCTTCAGCCCCAGCCACCAACACATAGGTTTTATCGACCTATACAGTTTGGTATTGCCCCGGGTATGCTGCATATCTGATACAAAATGCATCTTTTCAAGATGATTTTTATGTTTCACTTGGCTTTGGAACTCACATACACAATCACCAAGGTTTTTTTCAAACTCTGTGAATTTCTAACTAGCTCCTTTCAATAGCTAATCATTCATTTACTTTTCACAATTTCAGACTTGCACACGTCTTTCTGTGCTACCCGAATCAACTCAGGTAATCAATTTGCCACATTCACGCATGTGGATGTAACCCTCAAAGGTTACTCTTTCCAATCCAAGGCATCTATAATCACATACGCCTTTCTGAGATGGTACAAGATTTCATACCCGAAATCTCTAAGTAACCCATCTATCTTTACTATCTCATCCTCAGCTTCTTTTGGTCAATTAAGTATTTCAACTTTTATGATCTTATCGCTATAAGCTTTACACCATACAAGTAGTGTTTCCAAAGCTTAAATGCCACGTTCATAATTGCTACCGCAATGTCATGCATTCACAGTCAACGTTGGATACATTTCAATGATCTAATCTATCTTCTCTACTTAGCATCATTGCTAATGTTAGAGGTTCACACAAGGTTTAGTCCAAACCTTTACAACATATCTGTGGTCTTTCTACCACTCAGATTTTACACTTTTTCTTGGTCAACTCCAGTCAGCTAACCAGCAATCAAGGAGCAGTTTTCTACAACTCTCCTATAATAACCCGCCAAATCCAAGGAACTACAATGTCAGTCAGATTCCTCGGGCGATTCCAGTTTATCACATCATCTATCCCACTGGATTTATTTTATCATCTTTGGCAGTATTATCATGCCCAAAGGGTTGAAACTTCTTTTAGCCAAATTTTCATACTTGGAGAATCTTACATATCACTGAACTCAGTGAAGTAACTCCAGTATCTGGTACAATGTACCTCATATTCAATCTGGTTTCAAGAATATCATATTCTCAGTAGTCAATGTACATACACATTAACTTATCTTTCTTCTTTTCAAACAAAATAGGGCTCCATCTGATGACACTACAGTCACATGAGATCCCAATTTAAAAACAATTTCTTCCAATTGTTTTACCACTCTGCCATCTCTGCAGAGGCCAATCAACACAGAGCCTAGATAACAGGAACGGCTCCCAATACCAGCTTAATCATAAGCTCTTCTTGCCAATCTGGCAGAAATCTTGGAAGTTCTTTTCAAAAGAATCATCCGAAAATTATTTAAAGTAGTACACTACTTTCACCACTTTATTAAGCTTGGCCCATACCACGTATGCCAACTACAACATCATTCCTTTACTAACTATTTTCTGAGTTTAAGCAAAGAAGCTAACCGGTATTCTCAACAATTGTCATTTACCATGGATTTTCATCCGCTCATTTCTGCTTTCTGAACCATCATGTTCATATTCCTACAATTCATGTTAGCATAATTCATTGATAACAAATTCATAAGCACAATTGCTTTAGATTTACTGGTAGTCATCGGCTTCAGATTCATAGGGAAAAATGGTCCCGTAAATCTTAGGCAGACTACATTCCAGGTGTTCAATATCTTGAACATACTTTCTATCTACAATAGCTATTTCAAATATTTCATCCAAAATTGTTGATGAAAAATTCAAACAAGACATCAAGTCATCGATCCAAAGCATAACTTTATGGATCAAATATAACATACACGAGTTATATTCAGAACAATGACATTTTCGACTATATCAGTCTCCTCACGAGCTTCTTCCACAATCTACTGGGATGCTCATGGTACCATGGGTCCTTTTCGACCATTCGTTCCTTCTTTCTTTCCTGGGTTCATCACCCGTCACTCCACATTTAGCATGTGAGTATTTCAATAAGAAGTGATCTATAGTTCCACACTGGAACCACTTCCGTCCCATACAACAAGCTCGAGCAATCTGCTCCTATCATCTGCAATTTCAGCATGTCAACAGTAGAGTCTCAACTCTACAATCTTCCTTAGTGCCTTTCCTGCACTGATCACTATACATAGTGGCTCTGTTTTGGTCCTTTCCCTATAAGGTTGGACCCAGTCTGTGGTAACTTCTCCCGAAGCGTCCACTAATCGTTTTCTGCTTTTTCTTGTAGTCTCAACTACTTGTCTTTCACCTTGATATCAACTAAGGTGAGCAACCGATTTCTTTATCTGACCACATCAGCTAACATTGCTCGTCATGTGGATTTTCTGCTATTTATCTCATTGCCCCTCGTTCAATGGAGTCTTGAGAAAAGGCTGATCCGCCTCTTAAAATTACACGCACTAAATTTCTCCCAGTAATATCCGCTGCTCATACTTCTTATACGTTAGAAGTCAGCAATAGTTAGGTTATATATGTATAATAACAACTATATACACCTAACAGTTCATCATGTCTACTGTTTCAGGGTTTAAGTCCAGGAATCTACTCTATAGACACCTAGTTCACTTAAACCTTGGCTCTGATACCAACTTGTAACACCCGGCTTTTAAAACAAAAACACCCCTGAAAAATTTTTCATTTAAAACACAGGTTTCAATACATAAAACCATAACAAGGGGTATATTTTAATAAAACGGGTACAAGTGTATCAAGGAGAGTATAAAATACCGTAGTCTCCTTTAAAGTCGGGCTGCTACTAACAGCATCTAAGAGTCCTACTTCACGAGTCACGGACTCTATCTTGTCCCCTACCAGTATCATGCTAACCTGCAGGGACAGTAAACAACGGTATGAGCTACAAAGCTCAGTGAGTAATCAAATCTACAAATAACACGTATTAAATACAATCATGTATTTGTCTGGATATCGAATCCAAACTCCTAGCCTTACTGGCTGACCGAATATCTCTTAGGATTTCACATCCTAAATTATAGTCTTACAGACTACAACATGATAACCTGCAATTATCAAACCACGTCAGTTATTTACACATATAACCATATACAACTATTTATGTCCCATCTCTCTCAGTCACATCGGACTGCACCGTATATCATGGCTATTTAAGCCGTACACTGTATCATAGCTATATAAGCTGCATCAAAACATTATCAATATACAATTCATAGCCCGCAGGCCGCACCAGCTGGGTTTGATAACCCGATATCATAGCCAAAAGGCTGCACCATGTATCTGTAACAATATCATAGCCAAACAGGCTGTACCGTGTACCTGTAACAAAATCATAGCCAAACAGGCTGTACCGTGTACCTGTAACAAAATCATAGCCAAACAGGCTGCACCAATTATCATAGCCCGAAGGCTGCATCGGAGACATAGCCCGAAGGCCGCACCGGAGTCATCGCCCGAAGGCCACATCGGAGACATAGCCCGAAGGCCGCACCGGAGTCATAGCCAACAGGCCGCATCAAATCATAGCCCGAAGGCCGCATCGGAGACATAGCCCGAAGGCCGCACCGGTTGGATATACAATCCAAAAATCATAGCCATATAGGCCGCACCCATTGGATATAAAAATCCAGAAATCATTGCCCGTAGGCCGCACCCATTGGATATAAAATCCAGAATTAGTTATGGCTCACGGATTAGCCGCTATTGCCTAGACTCACGGTTCCGTTCTTGTCATCGAAATGACTCACGGCTTATCCGGTCTTGTCTCTTCAAACGTATCTTTTTCGTCCTACAATCAGTTTCAACCTGTAACAACTCAATCATCATATATCACATATGGTATCAGTGAGATTACTCACCTGGATGCTAGCTGCATTAAATTCCCGGTTGTATCTTGCCTTTACGTGCACCACAACCATTTTGTCCCATACCTATTTATCCATTTATATACCAAATGATAATAGGTTAATAATCATCTACATTGACTCTAATACACTAGAGTTCAATACAAAATCATTACAAACAATGTCTAGTTAATAAACTTTCCGTTTACTAACTTTATATGAATTTTACTATTCACCGGGACATTCGGATCGGTCTACAGTGCCCCCGAGGGGTCGAAAACTCAATCTAAAAATTTTCCCAAACTTTTCAGACCATAATACACCTATGGTTCAAATTTGGGCTTAATCGGACAAGCAACGCAAAAGATAGCGTTTCAAAGTTTCTGTCCAGGGTCTGACTATAGGCGCGCCGCGCCTAGATAGGGGCGCACCGCGCCCATCGCCTGCACAGGCTCCTGTCCAGTCGCGAATTTTGCACTGTAGCAAGCAGTTTTGGCTCATTAAGTCCTTAATCAGGTCCTTAATCGATTGGGGTTTGTTCTAGGACTAAAACCTTATACTTTAACAAGGTTTTTAACCATCCAAAACAACCAATTCAATCAAAATGAAGAATTAGGGTTCTTAGTTCTAACAACCCCAAACTTCAAATTCATCACTAATAGCAATCTACTTCCACTTTCTTTAGTTAAGTCCTTATTAGCAAGACTCAATGGAAGTATTACATCAACTTAAACACATAATCATCACTGCAAATGCAGTTTTTCAGTTTGTCCACAAAATCCACCAAGAACAAACCATGCTAGAACTTGAAATACTTACTTCTAATGCTTCCAATTCTTCATTCCAAAGCCAAGAATCGGATTACAAGTTCCAACCTTCACCAATTCTTCAAGCTCTGCAGAAATTGCTCTCCAAAATCCATTCCCGTAGCTGCAAACAATGGCCAGTCAAAGAGAGTCAACTCTCTCTATATATATCACAAATTTTTACAAATTTGGTCCCTAAGTTCATTTCCTTGAACTTTGACCACAATAATCAAGTTTTATTACAATAAAACTTCCATTTCTTACATTTTGGCCACAACCAACAATATTTTTACATAATTGGTCGTTGACTTGGTCAAATAACCAAAATACCCTTTTTCGGTAAAACGACCAAAAATCAGTTTTTATAACATTTTAAGTCCAAAACTTAAAATATTATTTCAAACCAAATACTTTTCTGTCCAAAAGACCATTTTACCCTTCCAAGGTAAAATGACCAATTTACCCTTTTATAATAATTATAAAAAGAGTATCTTGGTGTTACAGTCGATGTGAGCTACATCCATGAGCAGGACCCGGAGAATTCTTCTATCATTCTCGACTTTTTACGAAGTGATGCAGGAGAACTCTTCTATCATTCTCGACTTTGTACAAAGTGATACATTTGAATCCTTAACTATGAATACTTATAACCAAAACTTCTAGCAACTTTTAGGTCTAACCCCCATTCAAGAAAACCTATAATAACTAAAGAGGTCTAATGGCCTTCATAGGATAACTATTGGGCCATACCCCCATGGGATAAATGTTTATCGTGTACGGTTTCATGCTTGAGAACTCTTAGCCTACTCCAAACACTTATATATATTTGAAATTGTCATCCAATTTTCTTCACCTTGTTCGGGGTCGGGTTACTTATTTGGGTCACTAATCCAAGTCATGCTCTAACATTATACCTAACAAATATTATCTCAAACATTATGTTTTAGGAAAGAACTTGTTAATTTAAGGATTGTGGGCATATCATTTACTGTTTTCTCCATGTTTTCAGATAATCATATTTTTATCATATGCAATAAATCTTGAAATTTTATTAAACAATCCAAGTCCTTTGTTGTTAAGGTATGAGAACGACGTTGAATTCTATACAAACCCATATCTGCTCGAGGACAGCGGTGTAGCACGACTTCAGTTATGTGGCAATCAGTCGGCATCTGAGCCAACAACTTTTACGCAAGCTGTAGATGGTTTGTTATCAGATATTAAAGACGCCACTCCAAAAACCACTAATTTTTATGTAGCATCCACAAGGCAAATTACAACTGGAAATGGAACTGTGTATGCGATTGCACAGTGTGTTGAAAATACAAGCGAGGCCATTTGCCGAAACTGCATCAATGCAGCGTATACTGATATATCTAATTGCCTTCCTAACACAGAAGGAAGATCTATCGACAAGGGGTGTTTTGCAAGGTATTCAGAGATTCCATTCTTCAACGATAACCAGACAATAGACATCAAAAATCTATTAAAAGGTTGGCCAATTGTATTTGTTTTGTAATCTAGCCATACTTGAATCTATTAACTTCCTTGCCGATTCACAAAGAAGGTGACAGCTATTGAGTTTTTAACTTTTGTATGATCGTATATGATAGGGCATTCAAATGACGTATCTAAAATTGTTGGAGCAATTTGTGGTGTGGGTTTTCCATTCGTTGTGATTGTTTTGTGGTTATTCTATCGAGTACGGAAGAAGTCTAAGAAGATAGAAGAAGGTAATTGGGAAATTATGAGTGTGGTTGAGGTATTAATATGTTGGTTAATGCAATATTATGCTTCGTTCTTCATACTGATAACATCTTTCTATATCTATTTGGACCATGTGATGATGCCTTTAGGTGAACCAGACCTGGACAGGGCAATTAACTACAAATATAATCATCTCCAATCCGCAACGAATAATTTTAGCGAACAAAACATTTTAGGGAGAGGAGGTTTCGGTGAAGTGTTTAAGGTAATGTCAAATGTGCATTTTTATTAGAGATGTGATTTGTACACAATAATTATTTATTCATACACAAGAAGGATCGTCTTTTTTTGTTTCTTTTTTTTTTTTTTTGCATATTGCACATCCCATTAAAGCATAAATTGTTGTGTATGGACAAAAGTGTTGTATACGAATCATTTCCTTAATAAAAATGATCATTTGGTATTGAATTTCTAATATTATCGGTTAGTACCAGAATGAAAACTTGTTTAGTTATTAAAGATTTAAATGATATCACTTTATTTTTAATACCACATTCTTCAACTAGCTAGGAATGCTCTCTTCTTTTTTGTTTCAGATATCAAATTAATTTCAGATATCATAGAGTAAATGGGAGTACTATTATATCTTTTCTATTTCAGTTTGAAGCAACTGCGTGGTAACATAACTTTGTAATATGACTAATTTCTTGTTTATGATTCTATTAGGCAATTCTTGATGATAACAACATCGTGGCAGTTAAGAAAATTGAAGTTGGTTGCACTAATAAAGCAAAAGAAGAATTCGAAAATGAAGTGAAGCTCATAAGTAACGTTCATCATCAAAATCTTCTCCATCTCCTAGGTTGGTCAAGTGAAGGATCCAATCTACTACTAGTCCTAGAATACATGCCCAATGGCAGCCTTGACAGATTCTTATGGGGTAAGTAATAACTTGCATGTACATAGTCAATGATAATTAATATACTTGAAATAGATGGTATACTAATAAATGTCTTGGTAATGGAGGTGCAAAAAAGGGGACTTTGAACTGGAAACAACGATATGACATAATATTTGGGGTAGCCAGGGGTCTTGCTTATCTACACAATGAAATCGATGTAAAAATCATTCATAGAGATATAAAGTCCAGTAACATCCTCCTTAATCATAATTTTCAACCAAAAATAGCAGATTTTGGGCTGGCAATATTTCAGCCGGATGATCAAAGTCATATTAGCACCAAGTTTGCCGGGACATTGTAAGTTTCATTAGCAGAATACATAATTAGGTTCCATGTACCGAATTTAATTAGATTCTTGATTTGATATTACTATATAATAAAAAACAGGGGCTACACAGCGCCAGAATATGCACTTCGTGGTAATTTATCAGACAAAGTGGACAGATACAGCTTTGGAATCGTGGTTCTTGAAATTATTAGTGGACGAAGGTGTACTGACATGAACTCAGATAAACCATCCATGGATTACCTCCTAGAACATGTGAGATACAGTCACCACCATAAAAATTTTATCCCTTTTCTTTTAGTTTTAGTGACGCAAAATGGAAAAGAATCAAGAATAAACATTTTGCCATTTGAATTTTAATTATCGCAACTTGAGACCCTTTTAAATTTCCAAGTTTGGTCGTTATTAATCATCTACTAAAAATATGCCACCATGTATTACCATATGATTTCTTAACTCAAAATGATTTGAAGTTCTGTTAATTATTATTAATATTAACTCATAAAATGTTTTATACTATTGGATCAACAGGCTTGGAAGTCGTATGAGAATAAAAAACATATCCAGTTCATTGATGAGACACTGGATGTGAATGATTACCAAGAAGAGCATATGATGCAGATCATTGAGATTGCTTTGATGTGCACTCAATCACCAGCTTCAAAAAGACCAACCATGTCAGAAGTTGTTTTGATGCTAACAAATGGCCAGTCTATGGGGAATAGACAACTAATCAGACCCACCTTCATTGATCATGATAGGAGGGTTCATATAGGCTCTACAAATAACCCTATCAACTTACGTAATTTTTCTGGAATACCAAAAGAATTAGACGCAAATGAGCATCTGGAAAGTGTTTATGTATATATTGGCAAGGGTATTTAATTCCATAAAGATAAAAACGCTTTTTATGTAGGTACAACAAACAAAGCAACACTTCACGACCAAGAGCGTGCCAACAATCTCAAAGGGTGTAATGAAGAAAACCAAGCCAGCAAAGAAAAATTTGATTCCAAATACTTCTAATATGTCGGCTGAACTAGAAAAAAAGCCGTTGGTGATCCAAAGAATGTACAAACGTTTGATGAACCGTGAAGCTCCCGATGGTGCGATTTATGTAGAAGCCGAACCCGGGATCCTTGGTGCTCAGAAAATTGAAACGTACATTTATCCTGAGGAGGTTTTACGTCTTTTGAACAAACAATGGCTCGATAGTAGCATCATAACTTGGTTTCAAATGTAAGTACAAACAACAATGTTTAGCATATTATTATTTATAGCATTTACATTATAACACATATTGCTTATTCTGTAGTATGCTACACTCAATGGTGGAAACACGTGGGGGGGAATAAGGTGAACAAATGTGCTTTCATTTCCACGAATGAGATTCGGGCGACGATATGCGAGTCAAATGGTGGGAGTGTTGTAAGTTACATTGTTGATATAATGCGCTTCCATAAAGATAAAGAGTTTTTTGTCGCACCCTATTGGCAAGGGTATTTAATTCTATTTCTTTCATTTTTATTGGGTTTATTTATTTATTGTGTATACTAAGATGTTTGAACATTACTAGGTTGCATTGGATGTTGCTTGTAATCTGCCCAAATCAACGCACGGGGTATATCTTGGATTCCATAAAAAATCCTGATTTGAAGCCCGTGGGCAGCTACATGGTCGTAAAATATATCGAAGAGTAAGAAATATTATATTTTGATAAATGTGGATTTTGTGTTCTTTCTTTGAGTTTATAATTATTTTTGTCTAATTTTCATTTTAGGGCTGTTGCGAGGTTTAAGGAAGATACCGACACAACACATAAAATGACTTGGATACTTGTCAAGGTAAATGATCTTTCTAGTACTAGATACCCGAACCTCCTTTGTGCTTAAAAGTTTTAAATAACAATTGATACTTGAACCTGTTTTGGTGTTTAAGAATATTAAATTAAACATGAATCTGTTTGAAACATCATATCAAAATCCTAATTTTAAAAAATCCATATAATCCTCTTATGCTTTGTATTTGTAGTGTAATCAACAATCGTCAGGTTGGGAGTGTGGTTTTTACGTCATGAGATGGATGTATGAGTTTGTGCTGAATCGACAGAATGAATTCCCGAACAAAGTATCTTAAATCTTTGTGCATTTTGTTTAATATGTTAAACTTTCTTTCATTATATTAAAATTTATATTTTAATTTATATATAGAACATTTGGAACGACAACAAACCATTTCCGGATTGGGTGTTAAACGAAATCATTGTTATATGGAGTTCAAGGTTTGAGAGTAAGTATTTGAGTCAAGTGCCTTTTTGAAAGGTTAGTTATTATTACCTAATTGGTTATTAAAGCATTACACTTTAATGATACCATTGTAGCATTATACTTTCAAATGTGTATATGTTTCCTTTTTACATTAGTTGCAACTTCTAAGTTTTTTCCTCGTCTTATGTCACAGGTAAGTCGCTGCAATTATGGAGTCAGTAGATGGAAGTATTATATATATATATATATATATATATATATATATATATATATATATATATATATATATATATATATATATATATATATATATATATATATATATATATATATATATATATATATATATATATATATATATATAGTTTTTTTGTTGATTAGGATAGAGAAATTAGATATTGCAAATTATGTTTGAATTGGATGTTGTTCATTTTACAAATTAATGGTTAATTATGCTTTTGTTTTGATTTATATATGCATACTATGCTTACGTATACGGATTATTTATAAGTATGTTTTTTATAAAAAACTATAATTGCTCTATATGATGTATAAATTTTTTTTTTTAGAACATTGTTGCCTAATAAGCAACCGTACTTTATAATATTTATTAAGGGTACGGTTATTTTGAGAAAAAAGTACTCTACGTGTTTTGTTAAACAATACGGTTACTACAAAAAAGAAATCGTACTACATATATTTTTAGGGAATATGGTTGTCATTTAAGAAATTTATAATAAATATAAAGTACGGTTTTGGAACCATACTCTATTAGCTATTCAAATAGGAAACCCTTATTATAGAGCACGGTTGCAAAACCGTATTCTATGTTTCGTTTTAACAGTATTCTATTTGTCATTTTGTAGTAGTGTAACTTATGTATATATTCATGCTTTGTAGACATACTGTTGGAGTTTAACATCTATTTACCAGTGACTGTTGAGTCACGATTTGACAAAATGCAGAATAAGAACGACACTAATCAGGACCAATGTGCTGAATGATTGTATTGATCAATGATTTTACAATGAGATGGGTTTTACAATGTAATTGTTTCTCTCTCTATAATTTGACTATGCTCCCTCTAGAATCATTAGGTACAAATAATGAATAAAAACACTATTTATACCCAAGCAAATTAATGAGCCCAATGCACAAGCCCACAATCATAATTGGGCCTTCCTAATGTCACCAAATCATAAACATGTAGAACTTTGCACCCAACAATCTCCCTCTCAAAGATTGGAATGGATGACGTGGCATAGAAAACGAATCAAACAACACGTAAATAATATTCGATAATCAACATCTCGAATGACCAATAAAAATGTCTAACAAGCTGACACGCCTAGGTCGTCGTGCGGTCAAAAATAAAGAAAACCTAACACATACACTAGTACAGTGGGAGTCAGGGTCGATCTGCAGGAGCTTCGTGGTTAGACCAGATGACAGATTACCAACTAGTAGTGTCGCGCTATAGTTGGAGGACCTGGTTTCTAAGTTCTCAACTACTCAAAAACAATCACCAAACAAAGTCAAGCTAAGCATAAGCTAACTCAACTTCAAAGTAACCTAGTCACTTTCTGAAATCAGAAGTGCATCTCTGAATCAGAAGCAAACAAAGGCATCCAAACCAAACAAGGCATAACCTAACCAATAACTAGGGTTCTGACTGAACAGCTACTAGCTAAAGTTCAATGCCTAAAGCTAACCTAATTGGCTACTGATTTCAGCAAAGGAAAGCAGTTCCAAACAAGGCCAAAACAAGATCCAAACACAATTCAAACAATCAAAACACAAACAAACATCCAAAACATCGAAATACCAATAATACTCATAACCAAATGATTCTCATTCATCAAACTCAGATCCAAACATCAAAACAGTAACTAAATAATACTAAAACAGAAACCAAAGCTTGGTATCAGTGGTTGTCACTCCCAAAGATACAAACCAAAGGTTACAAATATCTAACTAATTGAAAATAAAATCCAAAACATAAAAATACCACTTGAGAAGTTGCTGGAACGAAATCTTGGAGTCAAAGAGCTTCAAGGTCAATTTTACACCCGATCTTTGCTAGGGTTTTCGGCTGGAAATGCCTCTATTTATAGTTGCAAATTTCCTGCAGCTGCGCCGCGCAAATGAAGAATCCGCGGCGCGCGTACTTGTTAGATCCCGTTTTTTTCGTCATTTGAATGTGTTACACCGCCTTAAGCCCACGTCGCGTATTTGAGAAACCCGCGGCGCGCGTACATATTTTCTTGATTTTTCATTCTTTCGCAAACTTCTTCCTTTTGCACGCTTTTAGTCCCTGTTTCCATTCTTTTCTTCCAAACTAGTCCTGGCATGAAAAGTGAGAATACCAAGATATATCTGATATAATTTCATCAAGAACAGGGCTCAACAACGCCTAAAATATTTGATATCACCAGGCGTTGTCAAACACCCCACACTTGTGTCTTGCTTGTCCCCAAGCAAGAGAGTTTTTAACAAATTATAATAAGGACTCAAACAATTTTTGACTGTGTTCAGTTTCAAAGTTTATTGATCTATGAGTTAGAGTGGAATAGTTCGCGAAAACATAATTGAAGTGTTCTTTGGAATTCATGGCTTTCTAGAGAACCCTTGGTTACAAATTTTCTGTACACAATGAAATGTACTTACTCATTCAGATTCTAAAGGCCATTAAGGAATTGTCCATGACTTTCGATGTTGTTCGTGTAGCGAGCTTTCAGAAATACCATCCCAGACCAGACGATCTTAGGTGGTAAGGTGCATAAGTCCCACCCATTTTAGACCTACCGGCTCGAACAACAAAGGCCACAGAATGACATTTCCTTTCTAAATTTCAATCCTAAAACAGCTCAATCTTCTAAACTCATAAAACTCAACTTATTTGACTAACTAATAGCATGATCACAAATAAACAGTATCTCTTGAAAAATACTAATGCTATCACAATCACAAACCATTCGTTTCAAAATTGCAATTTATTAAAATTTTTGAAAAATATTGCTAAAAATTTGAAAATTGATCATTTCTGCAAAAATTTCAAAAATACTCTACTCTTTCGACCGTCCACACCCCACACTTAAAACCGTACAACGTCCCTATTGTATAAAAAATTATTTCAAAACAAGGGAGAAAGAGTTACCCCTTTTGGACGATAGATTGCTCGGTTGGTACTCAGTATCACAGGTATAATTGTGAACAAACGGATCATTGATTTCGTATTCCGGAGTTGTAGCGCTACAGTGAACACGCCGGTAGTTGAGACAACATAATAAAATATAAACAGAATACAGATAAAGGTGTCATAGGTTTTGTACATATATCCCAAAAAATAAAAAGAAAGAAAAAGTACATCAATCATCACCAGGTGGCCTCGAGGGTCCAGCCTCATGATCGTAGGGCCTGGCTGGGAATGGCCGAGGGTGTCAGCCCTGCTGAGTGGCCAAATCTAGGAGTACCTCCCCGATCCATGCCAACTGGTCCTCGATCCGCTTGACTCTGACCTCCAACTGATGGAGGGCGGATGAGTCATCCTGCTGTGGCTGCGGCTGTGGTGCTGGCTCGGCGGGTACCTCTCGCCTCTGTCGTCTCCGGCCCGGCTGGACATATGTCGGCTGGGGTGCCTGGGGAGGCTCTGTCGGTTCCCGAATGAACTGCCCCGGGCGCTGCTGCTCGATGAGCCTCATCCTCTCCAGAGTGCGCGCTGTAGTGCGAGACGGAGGCAGAGCGGTCAAAGAAGCAGCCACGGAGGCAGTAAGGTTCCCATACGAACGGGCCAGGCGGGTAATGAAATACCCCCGGGATAGTGGACTGCTGGCGGAAGCACCGTCGAGTGAGTGGAGAGGGCGACTGCGAGGGCGAATGGGAGGTGGAGGAATCTGGAGGGGTCCAGGAGAACCCAAAAATAGGTCATGTCATCGCCTGACACCTTTTCGCCCCCCTCCCGATGCATAATGGAGGTGGAGACGATACAGTGCATGAGGCGGTGGAGTGGGTCGCGAAGGTGGCTCTCCTGGGAGGTCCCTGCCTCGTAAATGACGTTGGACAGCGGTGCCCAAACCTCCATGTTGGCATCCCTGTCCGGCTGCCCTTGGGTACAAGCCCCAAAGAACTGGGTGAAGTGGCGGTGCTGGAGGTCCTCAGGAGTGTATAAGCCGACTCGCCTCCCGAACTCGCGGAGGTTGCACTCCCTCTGTGCACCTCCCAATCGAAATCGTACAATCCGAGAACGTGGGTCTGATGCTCGAGGTGCGAAGTGGATAGTGGAGAGAAACTCCAGCAACAGCTCGGTGTAGACCACGTCCTCGTCCATGGCCATAATCCTGTCCCATCCACGGCATGTGAACGATGCCTCCCCGAGAGTCCAGGTGCGATGTAAATATGGCTCAATCGCACCCTAGAGCCCCGTGTCTCTCAAAATGTCCCTGTAGATGACTGTCGCCTTGAGGACCCGGCGACTAGTCAGTGTGTCCCTCCACGAGATATACTCAGCGGAGCTAGCAAGTCCCTCAGGGAACTGGAGGAAAGGTGATCTAACCTGAACATCATCTGCAAAAAGACACATAGCCACAAAGAGAATTTTTTTTTGCAAAATTAGTCCTTTCCTTTCCTACCGCACCGCGGCGCGGCTCAAGAGCAAGGCGCGTCGCGGCGAACGGCTGTTTGCAAAACCCTAATCAAAACTCGTAATTTAACCTGCTAAAACTCGATCCAATCACACCACAAGGTAGCCTAAGTGCCGACTAACTCGTCTAGGGTCTCTATTTGGCAAAACAAACACCCTATGAGTTAGCATTGACGATTCTAAGTTTTGAACTTTTCTGGACAAATCACTAAAATTAACTACCTAATTGCTAGTTTTAACAACTAATAGATAGTTAGAATAGCGTACCTTGGTAGTAGAAACAAAATGAGTAAGAAAAAATATGAGAGAAATTTGTCGATCAGAGCTCCGAGTCGCGTGAGGTGTGTGTGAGTCGCGGCTTACCTTAATATAGGAAAATACCGACTGATCATTTCCCACGTCGCGCATTTACACTTTGCGCGTCGCGCGCGTCACCAAATCAACCCCTGCGCATCGGGTTGGTTTACGAACCCACGTCGCCTAATTCAAAAACCCACGGCGCGATCTTTAAAATTTCAAAACTTTTCACACGACCCCACACTTGCCGTAGACCACTAATACCTGCAAAAGATTGATGCATTTTCCTAATTAATATAAAACCTAACCTATGACACGATGGATTACCTCCCAACAAGCGCTAAGTTTAACGTCTTCAGCCAGACGTGCTATTCCTATGCCTATTCTTCTTCTTTTTGAACCCTTGATGACATCTGCTTGAATCCTGGCACGAAGTTGTTGGCCGTCATTGACATGAGAGATGTAAGTTGAGTCATTCGATCACTCACACCGCTAATCCACTGTTGCTGAGATTCCAGGAGCTTAAAAACTTTTGCTTCTCGTTCTCTTGATTCCTTCTCATACTGCTGATGTCTTGTCTCCATCATTTCCATCATGTCCAGCAGCTGCAACTTATCGATAGTGGACAACGGGTGGTTCTTAGTGTCCTTTAAAACTTCTTCTTTTCCTCCTTCTCCCGTACGTGTCCAAATTTTTTCTTTACTCTTAATCCCAGGCTCCATTAACATCCTTCTGTCCACTTGCTTGCCACCATCTTCTGAAGGTAATGATACAGGATTTCCAAACATGTTCAGTCTTCTTTTCCTTGTCCCAAAGGAGATGTCCATGTCCTCTGTCTTGCAATCAATGACAGCACCAGCAGTAGCCAAGAATGGGCGTCCTAAAATAAGTGTAGGCGCGTCGTCCAAGCTTTCATATTCCATTACTAAGAAATCTACGGGATAGAAGAAGTCCCCAACCTTGACTATGACATTCATCAGTTTTCCCCTAGTTACCTTTGTTGATTGGTCAGCCAGCTGCAATACAACTTCTGCTGGTTCTATTTCTTCATTCTTGTACTTATCGTACAGGTATCCTGGCAGTATATTGACACTTGCTCCCAAATCTAACAAGGTGTTCCGAATGACCACATCTTCTACAGTAGTAGTGATCAATGGTGATCCAGGATCCTTTTCCTTTTTGGGCAGTGTCTGTCACACTCCGATCCTTGGCGGAATCGATCAAGGCGTGATATATTGTTCAAAGTCTCATGACAACTATGTTATAATATGATTAGATTTAATTAAGTACTAAGTATGCAAACAAGATCCATAACATACAAATACAAATCAAAATACAATAACATTTATTACATCAAATTTAAATAGTCTTGTGGGTTTCTAAGGTACACCCTACTTTTCATCAACTTCATTCTTCAAATCTGCATCATGGGTAAAAACAGGTCAACTACGAGAGTTGGTGAGTAATCTAGTTTTATTAAAGAAAATTGTGAGTTTGACTAATTTGAAATTTGTTTTCTTTTGAAGTTGGCAAGCAACTGTTATTGAGATAACAGTTTATAAATCAAAAATTGATTAACAAATGATAACAACAACAATAAGTCCTCACCCTATATATACATATATATGTATATATATAGGATGGAGCATCTAATCATCATACACACTCAACCACGTGCAATCAATCACCTTAGCGTCCTAAGGCGGGGTGGTCAACCCAATAGCGCTATTATTGTCCATAACGTACCTCAAGAATACGGGCATAGTCATGGAGATTAGACTAAAAATGATAATGCACTACAAGTACATGTAGCGTAAACAAACAATAATTATACAAATAATGATTCAAGTATAAATGTCCCAACAATGTCTCAATTGTGATAAAATAATAAAATGAAGTTGAAAACTATTAGAACGACATGATACACCCCAAAAGTATTGAAAATTATAAAATATGGGGTAGAATACTCACATTAGTCCAATAAGGAATGCGCGTGTTGTACGATAGACGGCTCGAGTCAAAATCCCGTAGAACCTAATATAATTAATAGTTTGGCTTAGGAATCGATAAACGGGAATATAGTATTAATAAAAATAATTAGACACATATTCTTATTTTAGATGAATTAACAATAATCCAAATTTTGTTTTGCATATTAATGTATTCATATGTTAAATGAATTTTAAATTGAATTAATTACTTTGCTTAATTAATTTATATCTTCACTTTAGGAAAGATTTTAATTATTTCTTATTAAAATAATAACTAGTCAAATTATAAGTATTTACAGATTTTATATATTATAAACAATTATTTATATGAAATAATCATTAAAAATGCATTTTTACATGCTTAGATATTTAGGAAAATGGTTTTAAATATTAAACAGTAATGAAACATTATGAAATTATCAGAAAATCATTATTGCATAAAATAGTAATTACTGTAAAATTTTCATATTTTTCTTAACTGCTTTAGTATTTATTTAGTATTTTAATAATTAAACTACAACAAAATTCGGGAAAAATAATAAATTATTCCCAAAAATTCTGGAAAATTAACCATAGTTTTCTAACATTATATTGAGCCTACTGTAAGTATGTTGGATATTTTGGACTAAGGGAAGTATTTCTTATGTTTTTCATTATTAACTAATCAATAAAATCATAAATAGTAGGGAAATATTAATAGAAATTCATTAGACTTTTTATTTATGATTAACATGTTATATATAGTATTCTGATAAGGTTTTATAATTTTTGGAAATGTGTAGCTATTTATTATCAATTTAAACCATTAAATAAACATTAAATCAGGAAAAATACGCAAACCTTCTTACAAAAATCTGTAAATTTTGTCATGGAGTCTTTAAAATGTGTATAAGGTGCGAAAAATATAAAATCTAGATTTTAACATACCTAACTATATTTTGCAATTTATTTTTCTACAACAAAATAAAATACAAAATAAGCATCAAACAGTAATATAAGTTCATGAAACTTTATACATCCACTTTAATCAATATATGGGTTGTTCAAAAATATTTACAGAATTTATTGACTGCAAAAAGTATTTTATGAGAATTATTGCCATATTTTATTGCAATAATTATAGTAATTCAATAAAAATAAGTTATTTTCTGAATATTTCCAGAACTTCTTATTTTATTTATGAGAGTCTGAGAAAAATCAGGTTTATGCATAAAATGAGTTTTAGATATTTTGATGGATTTAATTTGTTTCATGTATGAATTTGGAACTTTTAACAACATACCTTGATGAATGCTTCAAGAGGGATGGGGATTTGAGTATGAGGGATTGTTCTTGGCTGGAAAATTGATATTTCCTGGAAGAATTTCGAGATTGAGAGTGAGAGAAAGAATAGAGAGGGTTTGAGTGGTGATAAGAATAATGTGTTGGGAGAAAAATGAAAGGAAAGATGATGGGAGGTGTAAGTGGGAGACAATGGGAATAACCTTTTACTTTTGGTGGTCTTCATAATTCCCCACTAACACAAGTATCTTAAGAGTTTTATAAAATTTAATGTAGTGTTTATAAAAATAGATTTTTATAAAAAAATAGGTTATTATTTGATTATAACAATCTACTTTGATTTGAAGTTTAATTATAGCATTCAAGTTTGATTATTTTAATTTAATTAGAGCATCATACTTTGATTTGATTTTAATATGGTATTATAATTTAATTTGATTATAGTTATAACGTTATACTATGCTATATTGCTATTAACGTCAATTTATATCGTAGTGTAAGGATTTTGATCCTATTAGCATCAAGTAATCTTGAGTAGGGTTTATTAAATTTCCAATTGGGTTGGGTTGACCCGAATCCATTTTAGGCGGATGTCACAGTCTCCCCTACTTTAGGAAATTTCGTCCCGAAATTTAAGAAGAGAGTACCTTAAGAGAAAAGTTGCGGGTATTTGGTACGCATTTGATCCTCACGCTCCCATGTATACTCGGGTCCACGTGCTGACTGCCACCTAACCTTGACCAGGGGAATGCGACTTCTTTTGAGTTGCTTTTCCTTTCGGTCTGCAATTTCCAAGGGTTTCTCGTTAAATTGCATTGTCTCGTCGATTTGGATATCCTCGAGAGGAACATGAAGGTTCTCGTCAGCTAAACACTTCTTGAGGTTGGCTATATGAAATACTGGGTGAACTTTATTAAGCTCTATTGGTAGATCCAACTCGTAGGCTACTGGTCCGATCCTTTTCAGGATTTTGAACGGGCCTACATAGCGTGGTGCCAATTTACCCTTGCGTCTAAATCGAACCACACCTTTCCATGGGGACACTTTTAACATGACCATGTCACCCATGGTAAATTCAAGCGGTTTGCGTCGCCTGTCGGCGTAACTCTTTTGTCGGCTACGAGCTGTGAGAAGGTTATTGCGAATCTGAGTGATTTTGTCGGTTGTTTACTGGATAAGCTCAGGACCAACGATTGGAGAATCCACTGTTGCGCGAATTACGTGGGACTCGCCAATTTCATGCCAGCAATTAGGAGATCGGCATTTACGGCCATACAATGCCTCAAATGGTGGCATCCCGATGATAGAATGATAACTATTATTATAGGAGAATTCCACCAACGGTAAATGAGAGTCCCAGTTTCCTCCGAAATCTAAGACACACGCCCTCAACATATCTTCAAGTGTTTGAATTGTCCTCTCAGATTGACCATCGGTCTAAGGATGATAGGCTGTACTGAGATCGAGGCGGGTTCCCATGGCTTCTTGAAGTGATTGCCAGAACCGAGAGAGAAATCTCCCATCACGATCTGAAATGATGCTCAGAGGGATGCCATGCCGACTAACTATCTCGTCGATGTAAATCCGAGCAAGTTGTTCGACCTTGAAATGTTCACGGATGGGAAGGAAGTGAGCAGATTTAGTCAAATAGTCAACGATTACCCAAATGCTGTCATGTCCCTTTGTGGTACGGGGAAGTTTGGTTACGAAATCCATGGTGATCGCTTCCCATTTCCACTCGGGGATTACCGGTTGAACCAATAGTCCAGAGGGTCGTTGATGTTCTGCTTTGACCCTGGAACATGTAAGACATTTGGCTACGAATAAAGCAATATCCTTTTTCATTCCCGACCACCAATAATTGGTTCTCAAGCCATGATACATCTTGTCAGCGCCCGGATGAATGGAATATCGAGTTTTATGGATTTCTTCCATCAGGAATGTACGAAGATTGTCGCGATCTGGGATCCAGATACGATCTTGATAATAGAAAATACCATCAGATTTAGATTCCAACTCCCCATCAATTCCCGTGGGCATGTCATTTTCGGTAATTGCCGAGTGTTGGGCTCCTCGAATTCGGTCGCTGAGATTGGACAAGATAGGAAAACATATTAAATGAAATGCTTTGGCATGTTCTTTTTGGCTTAACGCGTCGGCTACGACGTTCGCCTTGCCCGGATGATAGCGTATTTCACACTCGTAATCATTTAGGAGTTCGACCCATCGTGTTTGACTCATATTGAGTTCCTTTTGATTAAGAATATGTTGCAAGCTCTTATGGTCGGTGAAAATTACGCATTTAGTGCCGTAAAGGTAATGCCTCCAAATTTTAAGAGCAAAAACCACGGCACCGAGCTCCAAATCATGAGTCGTATAATTCCTTTCGTGGATTTTGAGTTGTCGCGATGCGTAAGCTATAACCTTTCCCCTTTGCATCAAAACACAACCTAGACCGAGATTGGAGGCATCGCAATATACCACGAAATCTTCGGATCCTTCAGGAAGTGTAAGAATCGGAGCGTCACACAACCTTTGTTTAAGGGTTTGGAAAGCGTCTTCCTGCTTGGGTCCCCAATCAAATGGCGTACCCTTGCAAGTGAGAGAAGTAAGCGGTAAAGCGATCTTTGAGAAATTTGAAATGAAACGCCGGTAATAGCCGGCTAAACCGAGGAAGGACCGAATTTCCTTGGGGGTACGTGGGGCTTTCCAATTCTTGACTGCTTCAACTTTTGCGGGGCCGACTAAAATACCCTTGTCACTTACAATATGACCGAGGAATTGTACCTCATTTAACCAAAACTCGCATTTCGAAAATTTGGCATAAAGCTGATTTCCTTGCAATGTTTGGAGAGTTAGACGAAGGTGTCTTTCATGGTCTGCCTTTGTCTTGGAGTAAATGAGGATGTCATCAATAAAGACGATAACAAAACGGTCGAGATAAGGTTTAAATACTCGATTCATCAAGTCCATGAATGCGGCAGGGGCATTCGTTAGGCCAAAAGGCATAACGGTGAACTCGTAATGACCATAGCAGGTTCGGAAAGCGGATTTGGGGATGTCTTCTTCCCGTACTCGAAGTTGGTGATAACCCGAGCGGAGGTCGATTTTTGAGAAGCATGAAGCTCCTTGAAGCTGATCAAAAAGGTCGTCGATCCGAGGTAACGGATATCGATTCTTGATGGTCAATTTATTTAACTCCCGATAATCGATACACATACGAAACGAACCATCTTTCTTTTTTGATGAAGAGAACCGGGGCTCCCCAGGGTGAAGTACTAGGGCGGATAAATCCCTTATCGGTTAATTCTTGGAGCTGACTTGCCAATTCTTGCATCTCGGTTGGAGCTAACCGATATGGAGACTTGGCTATAGGAGCAGCTTCAGGAACGAGATCAATGCGGAACTCTAGCTCACGTACTGGAGGGAGTCCAGATACGTCATCGGGAAAGATGTCGGGAAAGTCTCGTACAATCGGAATATCTTCGATCTTCTTTTCTGTGACCTTTGTTTCCACCACATGGGCTAAGAAAGCCATGTATTCTTTACGTAGATATGATCGAGCTTGAGCACATGACATAAGACTAAGCTTTTTCGAATGAGTCTCGCCATAAATACGAAGACTTTGACCGTCGGCAAGAGGAATACGAATGAACTTCTCGTAACATACTATTTCAGCATGGTTTTGGGATAGCCAATCCATTCCCACGATGATGTCGAAACTACCAAGTTCCATAGGAACTAAATTGATGGAAAATTTATGACCGCTAAAATCGAAAGTGCAATCTTGGATGACTGAATTGAGTGAAACGTATTTTCCATTGGCGACTTCTACGGTAAAGTACTCATCAAGAATCGTGCGAGGTGTGTGAAGTATGGGCTCAAATTCCGAAGATACAAAACTTTTATCGGCACCTGAATCAAAAAGTACTGAAGCGTAGCAGTCATTTATGAGAAACGTACCATTTACGACCTTATTATTGGTTTGTGCTTGGGTTGCGGTAATGACAAAGGCTCGGCCTTTGGGAGCTGGAACCTGCATTGTTGGATTTGCCTGGGCTTGAGTGTTGATGATATTGACTAGCCTAGGACACGTGTTTCTGAAATGGGTGGGGTCACCACAATTGAAGCATGTTCCAGTTGGATATCGGGTTTGTGTTTGCTGATTTGAGGGTAGAGCAAATGGTCGCTGAGTTTTTGGTGCACGACATGTGTCCGCCAAGTGGCCATAGCGACCACAAGTCGTACAAAGGCGACACGGGCTGCTGGACATATGGTGATAGTTACAATGGTTACAGAGGGGGTGAGGTCCGGTATACGGCTTTTTGTTTGGTTGGGTGACTTGGGTGATAGGAGCAGCAGGGGTAATAATAGCATGGTTGTGGTGATGGCTTTTCCGCTTCTTTTTGTCGTGTCGGTGTGAGGACTCGGACTTAACAATTAGGGGAGTCTCAGGGGTCGGCTTTTCAGTTGTCATCTTTGAACCCTTGCGTGGGAGGACACCATCGTTCATATTATCCTCGTTGAGTTGACCTGCTATTTCAATAGCGGATTCCAGAGTAGATGGCCTGCTGCTGGTCACCGAATCACGGATCTGGCGCGGTAACCCTTTGATGTAGCGGCGTATTGCAGTTTTCATAGGTTGAACCATGTGAGGTAGGAGTCTTGAAAGATCATAGAATCTATTAGTGTAGGCCGCGTTGTCTCCTCCCACCTGTTTCAGATTACAGAATTCCTCCTCGAGAGTTTGCAATTCGCTGTCCGGGCAGAACTTCTCTATCATGCGTTCCTTTAGTTTTGACCAGGTCATTCCCAAGGCAACAACCTCTCCTTTTTCCCGTTTTTCTAGGTTCCACCATGAGAGAGCATGACCTTGGAGGCACCCTGTAGCGTGACGGACCATCAGGTCCTTAGGGCACTCGCTGTGGATGAAAGTACTCTCCATTTCTTCGATCCATGTGAGGAGTGCGGTGGCACCATCTATGCCTTTGAAGTAAGGCAGATTACAGCTACGAAAGTGCTTAAACGAGCAACGGTGAGTGGTTGCTGGAGCTTGCGGCTGAAGAGTTTGAAGATGGGTTGCAATTGTTGGGATGACATTTGCTACCTCCTTAGCGATAAGGGCGGCTAGCCTTCGGTTGTTACGAGCAGCGTATGGGGGTCGTAATGCCATCTATGAGAAACACGCATATGGACTTGTGAGTTATTTGTAAATTGATTATGGAAATTAAGTTTGTAGACATTGTTGGGTAAAATGATTGTAAAACACTTGTTGGGCCATGGTTAGGAGTGTTGGGCACCTTTTGGGCTTTCCATGGGTACTAAATGTGAAGCATGTAGCAATTGCGTGGGCCCACACAATACTAAGTTTTCACATGTTTTTCCCACTTCAAGGCCCATTAGTGAACTTAATAGTCCAATGAGTTGGCCATTTTGGAGTGTATCCTTTCGAATACGTTTGATAAGGTCGGGTATTTTGATGGCTCAAAAGTAATGTGAGTGACGCGCTTTGGCCTATAGGTTTGGGAACTCTCGCCTTTGGTCCCTAGGTAAGCAAACTGGTCCCTCGGTTGATTTGGATGTATACGAATGCTTACCTAGTCAGGACTTTCGGGCTACCGGCACGTCCCCCTTCCAGTTACTACGCGTCCATTACTTTGATCCTACCCAACTAGAGTGGATGACTTTTAATTTCCTATGAGCTCTAAGGAATATATATGTATATAAATTTTTATTTTGAAACCATTTGAGTATGTATGTGATTTTAAGAGAAAGAGGAGAAAATTCACAAGTGTATGCACACATATAAGTGTCGGGAATAATACCTAAGCATATAAGGGAGCAATTAGCACACAAAGGTATTCCTAGGATTTTCTAAGTGCGAATTGCATGCAGTTGTGTGTGCATTTTATAAACTAGCATACGAGAGGACCCTAGAGGCTATAGACTAGGTCAAGGCAATTAACCTAATTCCCTATAGTCAAGGGCTCTGATACCAATCTGTCACACCCCGATCCTTGGCGGAATCGATCAAGGCGTGATATATTGTTCAAAGTCTCATGACAACTATGTTATAATATGATTAGATTCAATTAAGTACTAAGTATGCAAACAAGATCCACAACATACAAATACAAATCAAAATACAATAACATTTATTACATCAAATTTAAATAGTCTTGTGGGTTTCTAAGGTACACCCTACTTTTCATCAACTTCATTCTTCAAATCTGCATCATGGGTAAAAACAGGTCAACTACGAGAGTTGGTGAGTAATCTAGTTTTATTAAAGAAAATTGTGAGTTTGACTAATTTGAAATTTGTTTTCTTTTGAAGTTGGCAAGCAACTGTTATTGAGATAACAGTTTATAAATCAAAAATTGATTAACAAATGATAACAACAACAATAAGTCCTCACCCTATATATACATATATATATGTATATATATAGGATGGAGCATCTAATCATCATACACACTCAACCACGTGCAATCAATCACCTTAGCGTCCCAAGGCGGGGTGGTCAACCCAATAGCGCTATTATTGTCCATAACGTACCTCAAGAATACGGGCATAGTCATGGAGATTAGACTAAAAATGATAATGCACTACAAGTACATGTAGCGTAAACAAACAATAATTATACAAATAATGATTCAAGTATAAATGTCCCAACAATGTCTCAATTGTGATAAAATAATAAAATGAAGTTGAAAACATATTAGAACGACATGATACACCCCAAAAGTATTGAAAATTATAAAATATGGGGTAGATTACTCACATTAGTCCAATAAGGAATGCGCGTGTTGTACGATAGACGGCTCGAGTCAAAATGTCGTAGAACCTAATATAATTAATAGTTTGGCTTAGGAATCGATAAACGGGAATATAGTATTAATAAAAATAATTAGACACATATTCTTATTTTAGATGAATTAACAATAATCCAAATTTTGTTTTGCATATTAATGTATTCATATGTTAAATGAATTTTAAATTGAATTAATTACTTTGCTTAATTAATTTATATCTTCACTTTAGGCAAGATTTTAATTATTTCTTATTAAAATAATAACTAGTCAAATTATAAGTATTTACAGATTTTATATATTATAAACAATTATTTATATGAAATAATCATTAAAAATGCATTTTTACATGCTTAGATATTTAGGAAAATGGTTTTAAATATTAAACAGTAATGAAACATTCTGAAATATCCGAAAATCATTATTTCATAACATAGTAATTACTGTAAAATTTTCATATTTTTCTTAACTGCTTTAGTATTTATTTAGTATTTTAATAATTAAACCACAACAAAATTCGGGAAAAATAATAAATTATTCCCAAAAATTCTGGAAAATTAACCATAGTTTTCTAACATTATATTGAGCCTACTGTAAGTATGTTGAATATTTTGGACTATGGGAAGTATTTCTTATATTTTTCATTATTAACTAATCAATAAAATCATAAATAATAGGGAAATATTAAGAGAAATTCATTAGACTTTTTATTTATGATTAACATGTTATATATGGTACTCTGATAAGGTTTTATAATTTTTGGAAATGTGTAGCTATTTATTATCAATTTAAACCATTAAATAAATATTAAATCAGGAAAAATAAGCAAACCTTCTTACAAAAATCTGTAAATTTTTTCATGGAGTCTTTAAAATGTGTATAAGGTGGGAAAAATATAAAATCTAGATTTTAACATACCTAACTATATTTTGATATTTATTTTTCTACAACAAAATAAAATACAAAATAAACATCAAACAGTAATATAAATGCATGAAACTTTATAAATCCACTTTAATCAATATATGCGTTGTTCCAAAAGTTTTCCAGAATTTATTGACTGCAAAAAGTATTTTATGTGAATTATTGCCATATTTTATTGCAATAATTATAGTAATTCAATAAAAATAAGTTATTTTCTGAAAATTTCCAGAACTTCTTATTTTATTTATGAGAGTCTGAGAAAAATCAGGTTTATGCATAAAATGAGTTTTAGATATTTTGATGGATTTAATTTGTTTCATGTATGAATTTGGAACTTTTAACAACATACCTTGATGAATGCTTCAAGAGGGATGGGGATTTGAGTATGAGGGATTGTTCTTGGCTGGAAAATTGATATTTCCTGGAAGAATTTCGAGATTGAGAGTGAGAGAAAGAATAGAGAGGGTTTGAGTGGTGATGAGAATAATGTGTTGGGAGAAAAATGAAAGGAAAGATGATGGGAGGTGTAAGTGGGAGACAATGGGAATAACCTTTTACTTTTGGTGGTCTTCATAATTCCCCACTAACACAAGTATCTTAAGAGTTTTATAAAATTTAATGTGGTGTTTATAAAAATAGAGTTTTATAAAAAAATAGGTTATTATTTGATTATAACAATCTACTTTGATTTGAAGTTTAATTATAGCATTCAAGTTTGATTATTTTAATTTAATTAGAGCATCATACTTTGATTTGATTTTAATATGGTATTATAATTTAATTTGATTATAGTTATAACGTTATACTATGCTATATTGCTATTAACGTCAATTTATATCGTAGTGTAAGGATTTTGATCCTATTAGCATCAAGTAATCTTGAGTAGGGTTTATTAAATTTCCAATTGGGTTGGGTTGACCCGAATCCATTTTAGGCGGATGTCACAGTGTCCCCAATAACGCCTCACTTGCTTTCACAGTCAACCTCACAGTATCTGGTGTGGGTACTTTACTCTTCCCATTTCTTTCACACATTTCCTGAAGAATTTTGGTATCCTCAGGAGCGTCCTTAAGCTCATCCCACAGAGGTTGGTTCATCAAAGGCCTCATTGGTTTGGGTACTTCCTGCTTCTTCTTCCCTTTCCTATCCTTCTTTTTCTGTTTGATTCCTGCTACCGTCGATTGTTCCTCTTCCTGAACCATTTTGTCTACTTCTGGTTGAGTTTCCTTCTCAACAGGAATTCTTTCTTCCTTACCTTCCTCACTTCCTAGAACTTCCTATTCTTTCTCCAGTTTCACTTCACTTCCTACTTCAAACAAATCTTCCAAAGTGACTTTTCGCCATCCAGATTCGACAGTGTTAACTTGCTCCTTTCCTGGTCGTTGATTATGGGTTGGATTGACCTCTGTAGCACTTGGTAATTTTCCACTGTCCCTCTTTTGCCGATCCTCAGCCATTTGTCCAATTTGTCGTTCCATGTTTGCGATGGCTTTTGCATTTGCTTGAGACTGTTGCTGCGTAGCAGTGAACATCTCGTACATCTTGGCCATCATCTCTTCTTGAGTCCCTGGGACATTGTTGGTAACATTATTAGGCCCCCTGTTGTTGTTATTGCTACCATTTCCGTTTGTATACCCATTATTGTTGTTGTTTGCAGGCTGATATGTTCTAGGCTGATTGGTCGATTGACCTTGGTAATTGTTTTGCCTAAAATTCTGCTGCAGTCCTTGATTGTATGGCCTGTAGGGTCGTCCATTGTTATGCTGGCCTTGACCCTGGCCATAAACTTGATTCGCCTCTTGAGTTTTAGGTCCTCCTTGACCTCCTTGTGATGGATTCTGCGGTCTATTCTGCAGCGTTGACATGAGCGTGTCAAACTTCTTATTCAGTTCACTAATTTCCTTCTTTACTTCCTTTTTCCAGTCAGCATCGGCTCCCACTGCTGCTGCCGTACCTACAGTCTTCCTGGTAGAAAAATTCGCCTTGGAACCATTGCTGAATTGCTCAAAGAACTGCTAAGCTTCTTCTGGGTCCTGCCACATAAATGTCCCACTTGATGACGCATTTATCATGGCCTGATGCGTCTCACTGACTCCTTCGAATTATAACTTAACTAACTGCCACCTAGGAATTTCGTGATGTGGGCAGGATCGTAACAACTCCTTCAACCTATCAAAGGCTTCGTGGAAAGCTTCTCCTGGTTTTTGCTGGAAGTCCTGAATGACCCTTCTAATTTCAGTTGTCTTATTTGTTGGATAAAATTCCTGTAGGAACTTGGCCTTGAGCTGATCCCATGTGGTAATGCTGTTTGATGGTAAATATGTAAACCAATATTTGGCCTTATCTTTGAGAGTGAATGGGAATAGTCTAAGCCTGAAAATGTTCCTATTAGTGTTCCTAGGGTTATTAGCATTGGCAATCGCTAAAAATTCATATAAATGATTATATGGATCGACTTGCTTATACCCCTAAACTCCGGCAATATTCCTAACAACTGAGGTCTTATTTCTACTTGAGAATCAATGTTATCAGGAATATAAATCGGCGACGAATCATCATACTCCCGTGGCTGGAAATGTGATGCAACCGATTGCCTTCTCGGTTGTGTGAAATGTAAAGGTTGAGCAGGATTACCGTAAAGATGATCGTTATATCCCTGCTGACCTGGTGGTTGTTGATACTATGGTGCTCTTCGGGGAGGTCCCCGACCTCGGTTCCACGGTTGCTGTGGGGCGGTGGCACCCATCCCTCGTCTTCCTCGTCATATCTCTCCTCTGTCTCTGGATACTGGTATTGTGGCTGAGGAGGTTGTTGATATTGTATAGGTTGTGTAGGTTGGAAAGTGGGTTGAGGTTTAAAAAGAACTGGTTGTGGTTGAGAAAATGGTTGAGAGGTTGGTGTCTGCTGTCTAGAAACTGGGGTGCCATCACGGGTCGGCTCTCCCCAAGACATTGCAGAGGTAAATGGGTTGGTAGATTGTGGTTGTGAAACAGGTGTAAATGGTGGTACAGATGGCGGAGTGCATGATGGTATGGGTGTAGGGGCTGAAACTGCACCACCAGAAGCACTCGTGCTCCCGAACCGAAACTCTGACAGTGGGGGAATAGAAAACATCCTCGTTGCCTCACCTGATGGTTCCTGGGCAACACTTACTGGACTACTACTAACTTGACTAAAACTCATGATATTGAAGCGCCTACAAGCACGGATTTTACGCGCAGTACGCTCAATCTCAGAATCAAAATGCAATGGGGATAATTGCTCACCCCTGCGGGTACGCATGCACTAGTGCAACACGCCCACAAAAACAAAAGCTAAAAATTAAAAAACTAACCAAATGAAATTCTCAAAAACAAGAAACAAATTCCTACTAATCACCTAATCTAAGCTCACAGCTCCCCGGCAACGGCGCCAAAATTTGACACGCCTAGGTCGTCGTGCGGTCAAAAATAAAGAAAACCTAACACATACACTAGTACAGTGGGAGTCAGGGTCGATCCGCAGGAGCTTCGTGGTTAGACCAGATGACAGATTACCAACTAGTAGTGTCACGCTAGAGTCGGAGGACCTGGTTTTTAAGTTCTCAACTACTCAAAAACAATCACCAAACAAAGTCAAGCTAAGCATAAGCTAACTCAACTTCAAAGTAACCTAGTCACTTTCTGAAATCAGAAGTGCATCTCTGAATTAGAAGCAAACAAAGGCATCCAAACCAATCAAGGCATAACCTAACCAATAACTAGGGTTCTGACTGAACAACTACTAGCTAAAGTTCAATGCCTAAAGCTAACCTAATTGACTACTGATTTCAGCAAGGGAAAGCAGTTCCAAAAAGGCCAAAACAAGATCCAAACATAATTCAAACAATCAAAACACAAACAAACATCCAAAACATCGAAATACCAATAATACTCATAACCAAATGATTCTCATTCATCAAACTCAGATCCAAACATCAAAACAGTAACTAAATAATACTAAAACAGAAACCAAAGCTTGGTATCAGTGGTTGTCACTCCCAAAGACAAACCAAAGCTTACAAATATCTAACTAATTGAAAATAAAATCCAAAACATAAAAATACCACTTGAGAAGTTGCTGGAACGAAATCTTGGAGTCAAAGAGCTTCAAGGTCGATTTTACACCCAGTCTTTGCTAGGGTTTTCGGCTAGAAATGCATCTATTTATAGTTGCAAATTTCCTGCAGCCGCGCCGCGCAAATGAAGAATCCGCGGCGCGCGTACTTATCAGATCCCGTTTTTTTCGTCATTTGAATGTGTTACACCGCCTTAAGCCTGCGTCGCGTATTTGAGAAACCCGCGGCGCGCGTACATATTTTCTTGATTTTTCATTCTTTCCCAAACTTCTTCCTTTTGCACGCTTTTAGTCCCTGTTTCCATTCTTTTCTTCCAAACAAGTCCTGGCACGAAAAGTGAGAATACCAAGATATATCTGATATAATTTCATCAAGAACAGGGCTCAACAACGCCTAAAATACTTGATATCACTAGGCGTTGTCACAAGCTCCCCTTTTTTATGATCAACGAGATCATAAAACCGCCAAATGGTCATGAGAACGTGTTTGATCCACAAAAATCATCCAAAACTCATTGTTAGGTGCAAAGTTCTACATGTTAATGACTTGGTAGCATTAGGAAGTCCCAATTATGATTGTGGGCTTGTGCATTGGGCTCATTAGTTTGCTTGGGTATAAGTAGTGTTTTATTCATTATTTGTAGTTAATGATTCTAGAAAGAGCATAGTCATATCATAGAGAGAGAAACAATTATATTGTAAAAACTCATCATATTGTAAAACTTATTGATCAATACAATTATTCAGCTTATTGGATCCTGATTGGTGTCGCTCTTATTCCGTATTTTGTCAAATCGTGTTCTAACAATGTCAAATATTATATGCATCGATTGCATGTGTTCAGTTTTAAACTAACCACCTTACCTTCGGATTCTGATGTTCATTCCTCCTTCAAGATGACTTTCAACATGCTTTCTTCTGTACTTATTTGTGAACAAAGACAAAAATGACGAAGAGCTTTAGTCTTTAAAAAAGTTGTGTCAGTTTATTATGGAACTATAAGGAGGATTTTTGTCAAAAAGAGTATTATTTCATTCACATGCATGGGAAAATGATGTTTTCTCATATGCAAT
This sequence comes from Cichorium intybus, assembly GCA_023525715.1. Taxonomy (NCBI): domain Eukaryota; kingdom Viridiplantae; phylum Streptophyta; class Magnoliopsida; order Asterales; family Asteraceae; genus Cichorium; species Cichorium intybus. The sequence continues at coordinate 89,950,844 of CM042014.1, read as the reverse complement.
GCAATATGAAATGGGAAAACCGCATGGGTTCGCTGCTCATGAGCTATCCAACTGTTCACTTTCTTTTCTATTGCAAGGTAATGAAATGTGAGAGCCAATATAATCTCTCTCTCCTGTCAATCTTTATTACCCGGTTAATGAGAAAAAGGTGACAAAGAAATGTTGGTTTCTCTTTTACAAACCTGTTTTTTTTCCTTCAACACGAAAAGCAACACATTCTCTCAATGACCTGTCGCCATCTCTCATGTCTCTCTCTATGGTCACAGTCCTTCTCTTTTGCATGGATACAAGACAAATTGTGACTAGTCAAAAGCATTGCAGTCTCTATTTCCTTTTTACCCAGGTATTCACGTCAAAAGCAGATCAAGGAACACATCCTTTTTCATCTCCACATGTCACGGTCAATAAAAAGGGAATATGTCCAAGAAATTCATAATGATAGCCTCTATGTGAACACACCATGCTACTAAGGGCGAGTCTACATGGTACCAATGGGTGTCCATGAACACCCCTTAGAATAGGAATTTGTTTAAAGACTATATTATACTTTTGAGAAGGACACCCTTTATAGATATATTTTGGACCCCTAAATCACGTAATAACCAAACCAAGCCATCAAAAATAGATATTTTCAATAGATACGTTCAAAATATTTTGAATTTTCTTTTCATTTTATAAATTTGTGAAATACAATATAACATAATATCACAATATCATAGGTGGCAAAAAAATCAAAAGAAATTTGATAAATCCAAACACCCTGTAAAAAGAAAAACTAAGGGTGCGTTTGGTTGTAGAAAATTTTCTAGTTTTCCAAGAAAATTTTCCAAGAAAAATGAAAAGCTGGAAAACGCGTTTGGTTAATCAAATTTTCCAAAATTTTCCTAGAAAATGAAAATTTTCCGTTTTTCAAAATTATATAGAACTTAGAAAACTCAAAATTATTGTTTTCCAAACTTTTCTATTTCCAAATTTTTCCAAAATACAATACCTCCACACATATTCTACCCATCTCACCCACCCCACCCCACCCCACCCCCACCCACTACCCTACCCCACCCTAACCCTAACCCCGTAGGGGTGGTTGGGGGTAAGGTGGGGTGGTAGGGTGGGTAGGGGTGGGGTGTGGTAGTATTGGGGTGGGATAGGGTAGGGTAGGTGGGTGGGTGAAGGTAAGGGTTGGGGTGGGGTGGGTGGGATAGGTGGGGGTGGTGGTAGGGTGGGGTTGGGGTAGGGTGGGGTAGGGTAGGGTAGGTTTATAAATATGTGTTATTTTGTATTATTTTGAAGTAAAAAAATAGAAAATGAAAACTTACAGAAAATACATATTCAAACGCGTTTTCTAATTTTCTAAAACGGAAAACGAAAACTCAATTAGATTAACCAAACACGTTTTCTACTGAAAATGAAAACGAAAACGAAAACTCCACTCCATTTTTCTGAATATGAAAATGGAAAACAGAAAACACTTTTCCACAACCAAACGCACCCTAAATACTTATTTTTGGAAGAAGCGGCTGCCACAATTGAACTCGTCCCTCTCCGGCGTTTATTCATCGATCTCCCACGTTGTCTCCGGTACTAGTCCTTTGCCGGTCCTTTTGCTTCATCGATGTCCTTCATAACTTCATTCCAATGTTTCTTCACTCTTCTCTCAATAGGTGAGTATCACTCTTCTCTTAATATCCGAGTAATTACAAATAACAGTGATGCGTGATTGAAAAGTGAGTACTAAAAGACCTAAAGCGATACTAGAGTTTAGAAATTTGATGGTGGATTTTTTCTCTTTAAAAAATTGATTTCCAAAAAGAACTATGTAGATACATTACAATAATTTTGATAGTTATGTATTATATACCTTAAAATTATTTTGATTATCAGGTTACTTACTTTTGCTTTGACTGTAGTTATTTTTCTTGACATAAACTTTATTGTTAATTCATTTAGTTTAGACTTGTGATTGTTATTTATTTCAAGCTTAAAGTTAGGGCTTTTTATATTGATTATAAACAATTTTATGTTGCATTTTGGGTATTAAAATTAAATGATAATTGTCTTAGATTGTATTATTGGCAACCCGATCCAAAAACCAAACACCCGGTTATTTTGTCACCACCGTTAAATTGGACACACGTGAGTTTGAATCCTAAATTCGCCACTGTGATGCTACAGTATGTACACGCATGCTTTAACCCCCATTTTCACTATTTTATCCGGACTTTATGGTTGTGACAGCAAGCTATAGTGATTCAAGTACCATGCTACAGTGAAAAGCAAAGCTGTAAATGGCGACATGATGCAATGAATATATGGAAAAGGTGAAAAATGCATGGGTAAAAGGAAAAGGAATAAATAGGAACACTCACAGCAAACCAATAGCAAATAGAAAAGCAAGAAAGAACATTAAAAGCAATCTTGATACGCCACGTCAAAAGCAAAGCAAAAGAGTCTACGCAAACATTAAATGTTGTTGACAATTCTCCACATACTGTCCCTTGATACTCTCAAACAAACACAAACTACCTGATTACTTGTTCCGAAATGAGATATAATCTTTCAAAATTAGGCCTAATTCTGATTGGACTCATTTGAAAATTATGTTGGGCCTTAATATTCTGAGTATGGGCTATCGTGATTCATGGACTTCATAACAAACTAATCTTGAATTTTGGTGTGGGCTGGAAGCAATATGTCGGCTCAAGTAATTATGTTGTGGACTGATACAAAAATATAATTCTTGTGGGCTGAATTGATACAATCACATATGGGCTTACTTGGTGCTTCACAATTATTCATTTGTCGAGAAGGAGTATTTGATGGATTTATGCGGATTAAGCGCGTTCTCATGACCATTTGACGTTTTATGATCTCGTTGATCATAAAAAGGGGGAGATTATTGTTACATATTATTGGTCATTCGAGATGTTGATTACCGAAGATTATTTACGCGTTGCTTGATTCGTTTCCTATGTCACGTCATCCATTCCGATCGTTAAGAGGGAGATTGTTGGGTGCAAAGTTCTACATATTTATGACTTGGTGGCATTGGGAATGCCCAATTATGATTGTGGGCTTGTGTATTGGGCTTACTTGTGTGCTAGACTATAAATAGTGTTTTTATTCATTATTTGTAGTTTTAATGATTCTAGAGGGAGTGAGCAATATCATAGAGAGAGAAACAATCATATTGTAAAACCCATTGATCAATACAATCATTTCGGCTCTTTGGATCCTGATTGGTGTCCTTCTTATTCTGCATTATTGTCAAATCATCATTAACAGCGACTGTACTGCATCTAAAGTTTTGATAATGGAGTCTTCCGCTAGATAATGTTTGTAAACGATTTTGATAATTACAATTTCTAACGTTAAAATAACAAGTTTTAATTTAAATGGTTTTAATTGGTAAACCCTTTTTAAAAGAAAATTGTTATTACTGGATTCGAGATGTTACACCAAAAGAGAATACTATCAATGGTTCACACCCAATTAGTTCAAACAATTAGGTTATTAGGTATTTTAGAAAAGCACGCTATAAAACCCTAGAGAGGATTATAGATTCTACATGAGAGAGAGAAGAGAAAAACTCCATATTGCCTTTCTAGAATTGGTGCAAAAAATGTGGAGCCAGGGAGGGGTTTTTATAGCTTCCAAAGGTGATTAAAGATAAACATTAGAGATAAATCGTATTTGAATTCAAACTGGATAAACCTTTTATCTTTAAATTCAAACCTCTTTCACCTTATCTATAGGGTGAACGAATTTTGAAGGATAAACCTTCAAAATTTTGTTCCCTATCCTCCCCAATTAATACTATACATTGCCCAAATATTGAACAATTAATATTTAGTCCCTATACTTTTAATTAATCCCAAATTAATTTCAATTAATTCTAATTAATTCCAAACTAGTTTCTAATTAATTTATCATCACATAATAAATTAATACGTGATTTATTCTCTATCTCAAATAACTTTAATACCATTTGGACTACTAAGGGCAACCCAAAAAGGACCTCGCTATTAATGGAAAGTCCTTACTAATTTAGTTATGATCTTGGACACTATTCCAACAGGTAAGTCCCTATTTATACACTTCTTTATTATTTAATGGGTATTGTCATAATGATTCAACGAAATTGTATGAAATTTTTTAAAAGGTCCCTAAACTAAATATTGTGTATTTTTGACCCTTAAACTTACTACATACATGGAATTTGAACCCTTTTTAAAAGGGTGAATGGTTCGGTCAGTGTCATTGTGCTGATGTGGATTAAACCTAATAGAAAAAGCAATTTTTAATCCATGTGTGTATATCATAAAAATAAAATACTATTCGATTTCCATTTCCAATGTTCTTTATGTTTTCTCCCTAGAACACAAGAATGATTAGGGTTTGGTGAAGATCAAAGGAATTGTACCTTGTAAGCTTAAATCACTGTATCTTTGCTTGTCGTAACTGCATGGCTAATAATTTGTCTGATCCGGTGTATTTTTAAGTTCATCTAAACTATAATGGTGTGTTGGTCTGCCATCCTGCTCTTATGTTGGTGGTGATAAATTTCTGTTTATGGATGATTGACTTTGTTGGAATGAATGTTGACGAGTGTGTCACTTGGCTGGAACGATAATCTGGGGAAACATTTGAGAAACTTTATTACTATATCCCAAATCGACCTTGATTTATTGGTATTAGATTCATAAGAATGATCTTGACTGTGCCCATTTTTTTAGATATAGCTTCTGAAAACCTTGAAATATCCATATGAAAATCTTAGTTGTATTTCAGTGGTTTATAGCAATGTAGCTTTTTATTTCAGTGGGTTATAACAATGTACTTCTAATTTCCGAGAAGGAAGCCATTGTAATACATTTAAAGGAAAAAATGTAACACATGCAGGGACCAAAAATGTAATACATTCAGGGACAAAAATGTAATACATTCGAGTGTAATATGAACTTAATGGCAATGTACTTTTCCAGTAAACTGAATCCACTTTTTCTTATATTTAAAAATCTTGCAAGTACTATAGTTGGTCCCCTACAGTTGAGTTCACATAAATAAAACAAGGAATCTTTACAAGATCCCATAACCAACCATTTCATTATCATTAGTAGATGCATTTTTTACATCAAAACGGATCACAATGATACGAACAGACACTTGAACCTACAAAAATCTTCTTGCTATCCCAAAACCTTGTCCTCCATTATATATATACTACTATACAGGGATAATTGTTACCCTAAATTACATGTTCTAAGCTAATAAATGTATCCCCCATCCTATACTAGATCCCAAAAAGTACCATACAACATGTCAATATTGATTGTGAACCCCAAAAACATGTCCCTAATTTTGTACTATCTATACTGGGACAATCATCCAAAACTATAGAAGTGAAAAACTTCCACAAACCACCAAAAACATGTCCCCTGTTTTAACACCTTACCACTTCACCATGACCAACAACAAACACAGAAGACCATAAACCACCAAGCTTTCGAACACTGTTCTTTCCCCTTAGCTTCGCAACATCATCTTCAAGTTTAGTGATCCTGAGGTCTGCAACTTCCAGTTGAGACTCGTATTCAAGTTGTTGTTGTTCTTACTAAGGCGGTGTGCCTCCAATTCTTTTCTAATTAGGATATTGATAATATACTTTATTTCTAATTATCTGTTTTTTTCTTGCAATAAATACTTGTATAATAATTAAAATTAGTTTCTTTTAACTTTCTTTTTGTATCATAAGTAGATTATATTAAACATGTCAATAGAAGGGGTTTTGACCTTGATTCGCTCCAACACCATAAGAATTTTGTTAATTTGGATCTTAGATCTTGATTCGTTTACCCGTTTACAACCCGTACCTGTTAACACTTTTACTAAATGGGTTGGGTATGGATCAGTGTTGATTTGTTCCACTTATGACCCGCTTCATATATATATATATATATATATATATATATATATATATATATATATATATATATATATATATATATATATATATATATATATATATATATATATATATATATATATATATATATATATATCCGAACTAGTCCGGTGAAGGCGTCCTTCTGATCGATTACAATTCGGACCTGGGCTTACAACAACGAAAATGGGATCAATCGCACTCCGGGAGGCGGTCTCGGGAGGGCGCTCCGACGATCAAGTTAGTACGGTGATCAGAGAAATATACGAACAGGAGAAGTGAGAGTGAAAGCTCGGATTACATGCTGATATTCCCCTTGTGGGCTGATCATCATATATCGTTGTACCTGTGTGGGGAACAAAGTATCAGTCTTGGCAGCGGACCCTTGTACTCATTGGGCGATCTTCTGCAGTCGCCTGTCATTGGTTCGTTAGGCCGACCAGGTAGTGGCTCGTGCACTACCTTGGTCGTCTGTTGTTGACAAGTCACATGGTGGACTGTTATAGGGTAAAGTGTCGCCTTTGTATTGGTCCAGGCAGTAGCCAGCTGTCCGAAGTTGTCGGGAACGGGTAGGGTTCAGCCAGGCAGGCCACGCGGCCCCTGGCTGCTGGCTGGTGGTCTGAGGGATAACGAGGGCATGCTGGCGCGCTGTCGAGTGTATCGTTATGATACACTATCAAGTCCCTTCAGTCTAGGAGTCAAAGTAGTGGCACGGCCTAGCTTTGTCGTTCTAGACTTAGGTGGTGGCTGTTCACTTCCCGAGTAAGTTTGTGTAATTATAGCTGACGTGAGTGACGTGACTTGTCAGTTTTTCATCATTAGGGTATTTTTGAGTTTCCCGCTTCTTATCTCATATCTCTTATATCTTACTTAGGGTTCTTCGTGTTTTCTTCTCTTTGCCTTTTTTGTTTCCTTCTTTCTCACTTTTTCTTCATTCTTTATTTTGTTTTCGAAATGGCCAACGTTGTCGACCAAGAGATTGCCGATGAAGTCTACACCCTGCTTGTTGAGTGATACGACTTCCAACTAGAGGATGGGGTTTTGGTCCCATCTACTGGTGCAGGATTCTCCCTCCCCTCCGAAGGGAAGGTTGGAATTTTCTTAAAAACCTTTGACGCTGGGTATCGTCTTTCTACTTCTGACTTTACCGATGAGGTGCTTCGGTGAAACAGCGTTGGTCTTCACCAGTTGACTCCCAACTCTATGAACAAAATCGTAGCCTTCGAGTTGCTGTGTCGCTCGCAAGGTATTGTACCCGGTTTTTTCATCTTCATACACTACTTTTGCTTCGCCGTTGCCGGAGAAAACTACGTATTCTACAAGAGAACGACTGTTCATGTTTTGGTTCCTGAACCCAAGAGCTCGCCTAAGCATTGGCAACATCTATGGCTCTGGGTTAACGCTTCACAAGTTGGTGCCCGATATCATCGATCTGGTCCCGTTTCTGACCAGATCCCGAAGTTGTTTTCTCATCAAGAGCAAGTGGTGAAAGTTTTGAACAGCTTTCGCATGATCCCAGAGGAGTTCCCTGAACATATTCTGGCAGGTGGGGGTTTGAGTACCTCTTGGAGGATGCGCGGTAAAGGTACATTGATAGCAATATGGGGGAAGAATGCCCGAGGTCTTTGTGGTTCGGAAAGGTACATCGTTGCTTCTCCTTCCCCTTCCCCCTTTTCTCTTTTGTCTTAGTTTGCCTGTCTCTTTCTCCTCTTTTATCTCTCTTTCATTTCTGTTTGGTGTGCAGGTTTTCCCTGTATGGTTTGATTTAAGAATGTTCTTGGGAAAGACTAGAAGGGAGAGCTCTAGTATCGGGAGGTTGATTTGGTTGACAAGGTGCTTGCTCGATTTTCTTTCCAGAATCCGGATGTCTTGGCTCGTGCCCAGGTGATTTAGGCAGGCACAGGAGGGGGCGGAGCTGGGTGGAGAGAAGCTTGGTGATATTCCTTTGTTTGACGCTATGTGGGAGGTTTGTCCAAGAGTGATCGTGGGGGATCCCTTGAGTTGGTGCATGACAGCAAGGAGGGCATCCTCGGGGGATCGTCCAAGTTGTTAAGCAAGAGGAAAATGGTTTGGGGTGCTTTGGATCAGTCATAGAGTCGCTTGGAAACAAGGTTGGTGAGACGAGTGAGCCGTCGTCGGCTGCTGAGTAGCTTGAAGGAGGATGATCTTGGGGGTAGCCGGTATGAGGCTATCGAAATTCCTGATGACGAGGGCATGCTTGCTGAGGATTCTGAAACTTTGCTAGTCTCCGACGGTGGTGGGGATCTAGGAAAAAAGGTTGTTGAAGATTTCGGGCCTGTTGGGGGTGGTGATGGCAGGGGTGACAGGTCTAGCCTTAGTGGAGATGCTTTGGGAACTCATGTTTGGACTGATTTCGCGTCCCTGCCCTTTCTTCCGGATTAGAAACTTCTGAATGGTTCCTGCTTATCCATGCGGGAGAATGCGATTGACTTTGCTTTACATGCCTTTCCTCCGACTGCTAACACAGAGATGGAGGGTTTTTCGCATGACAACTTGATCAACGCTTTAAGGTTTGCCTCTACTCAATCTGTCTATTATTTAGCAACCGCCACAAAGCGGATCGAGCATTTGTCTGCTTCCTCTGCCGACTAAGAATCCCTTAAGCTGGAGGCCCGGAATGCTTTGGCTGAGAGTGCACGGCTGCGTGCGTCGGTGGAGGAATTAAAAATGCAGGTGGCTAGCTTGGAAGGTGTTTCCTACGAATTCGATCACAAATGCGAGCTTCTTGTTGCTAAGAAGATGTCCGTTGAAGCACAGTTGGTTAGCACTCAAGATAAGCTGGACAAAGTTGGGCAAGAGAATGAAGCACTGATGATTCGTGCTGAAAGTTTTGATGCAGACATGCGTGAAAAGGAGTGTGCTTTGGAGGAGAAGGTTGTGGCGCTGGCAAGAGTTGAAAAAGATTTGAAGTGGATGGTTGAAGAAGGTATGGTGAGGGTGGTGGAGAAGGTCTTTATGATCCCCGGTCTTATTCATGGCATCAGTCGCATAAGGCGTGTATGTTATGCTGATGGCGAGGAGGCTGGTCGCCGCAGTCTTCGTCAAGAGTTGAAAATCAGCGCGTCAGACGCTGGTGAGAGTAGCTTGACCACCGGTCATACTCGGGAGATTGAAGATGCCATAGAAGATTTTGCAACCCTGGATTATGTCGGCTTGTTGAACCTGGGTCAGATTGGCATGGAGGAGCTGAAGGAACTTCTGAAGGTGGACGCAGGCGAGTGATTTGTTTGTTTTGGTGGTATTCGATATGGTTGTAAGCTGGATAATTTATGTGGACAACTTTTTCTTTTCTCTGTTTTTCTTTTGGATTGTGATTGTGTTTGAACTTGGTCATTGTGTTTGCTGGCAGGCGCAGTTGGCTTGCTAATGTGAGGTATATGCTTTTAGGTTATCGCTTGCGTTATGCTTCATGTTTGTTTCGCTTGTGTTTGTCATTTTCTTTACTCATTTGGCTGATTCGGTCTTGTATATCTCGTCCTAGTATTTCGTATTAATCCTTTAGTTGGTGAAGGAATGGTGCTTGGTCTTAAGTGTTGGCATTTGCTCTAAAAGAAATGGTGCTCGGCAATGGAAGATGGGATTCGACTTAAGGGGAATGGTGCTCGGCCATATGCGTTAGGGTTCGACCTAAAGGGAGTGGTTCTCGGCCATAAGCGTTAGGATTTGACCTAAAGGGAGTGGTGCTCGGCCACAAGCGTTAGGATTCGACCTAGAGGCAGTGGTGTTCGGCCAAAAGCATTAGGATTCGACCTAAAGAGAGTGGTGCTCGGCCACAAGCGTTAGGATTCGACCTAGAGGGAGTGGTGCTCGGCCACAAGCGTTAGGATTCGACCTAAAGGGAGTGGTGCTCGGCCACAAGCGTTAGGATTCGACCTAAAGGGAGTGGTGCTCGGCCACAAGCGTTAGGATTCAACCTAGAGGGAGTGGTGCTCGGCCACAAGCGTTAGGATTCGACCTAAAAGGAGTGGTGCTCGGCCATAAGCGTTAAGATTGGTGTGCATGAATTGGTTGTTGGTTGGGTGATCAGTCCGACTAACTTCTTGTTTGATTGAAAAGAAAACATAAAAAGCGTGGGTGTGTATCATACATCAAAGGTCCTGGAACTCGGTTCCTTAAGGGGTTAAGTCATTACAATGAAAACTAAAACTTGCTATTGCTGAAACTAGTGTTGTTAGGAATTTCTTTAGAAGTAAAACTTCTTCAAATTCTGAATATTCCACATTCTCGGTATCGCGTCCACATCGAGGGTCTCTAATATGTATGCACCATTTCGATGTGCTTCTACCACCTTGTAGGGGCCTTCCCACGTCGATCCTAGTTTTCCCATGGGTTGGGCATGGCTTACATCGTTCTTTCTGAGTACCATGTCTCCCACCTTGAAGGCTCTGCCTTTCACCTGCTTATTGTAGTATCGCTCTGTGTTAGACTTGTATGTCGCTTGTCGCATATTGGCAAGTTCGCGTTTTTCCTCCAGCGGGTCGAGGCTGTGCCATAAGTCTTGCTCCGCCTTTTCTAGTGTGAAGGTGGAGACTCTCAGAGAAGCTACCGTGAGCTCTAGTGGAAGCATGGCCTCTGTGCCATACGTTAGACTGAATGGTGTTTCTGGGGTGCTTGTCCTAGGGATCGTGCGATACGACCATAGAACACTTGGCAGTTCTTCCACCCAGTTGCCTTTGGCTTTCCCTAACCATTTTTTGATTCCATTCACAATTGTCCGGTGGTTACCTCTGTTTGACCGTTTGATTATGGATGGGCCACTGACGTGAATTGTTGGCGTATTTGTTTCTCTTCGCACCACCCTCGAAATGGGTTTTCTGCGAATTGCAATCCATTGTCACTGATCAGCACTCGCGGTGTGCCAAATCTCGTGAGTATATTCTTCCACATAAACTTAATGACGCTCCGCCCCGAAATGGAAGCTAGCGGTTCAGCTTCCACCCACTTGGTAAAGTAATCTATCGCCACAATAAGGAATTTCACTCTCCCAGGAGCTTCTGGGAACGGTCCCACGATGTCAATCCCCCATTGGAAGAAAGGCCAAGGGCTGTTGATACTCGTCATGGGAGCTGCGGGTAAGCTTTGGGCTGGGGAGTAAGCTTGGCATTCTGTGCACTTGCGCGCCACCTCTGTCGCATCGTGGTGGATGTCTGGCTAGTAAATCCCCATCCATAATATTTTCACCGTTAGTGCTCTCACTCCTTCATGAGCTCCCGCCAGTCCTGAGTGTGTCTCGTCCAGTACTCATTGCCCATCCATAATATTTTCACCGTTAATTCACTAGTGTCTTTGGGAGTGACAACCATTGACATTGAGTCTTTGTTTCTGTTTTTGATAAGTTTGGTTACTGTTTTGAACCTGTTGGATCTGATTTGGTTAATGATAATCATTTGGTTTATGTTAATTGCTTAGTTTTTCGGTATTTATGCTTGTGAATTATTTTTGAGTAATTGGATTGTGTTTGATGTTTGGATTACCTTTGATTGCTTCTGAATTAGAGATGTACGTCTGATTTCAGTAGGTAACAAGGTTTAGTTAGTAGTTTAGTTTAGTTAATGCTTGTTTGGAATTGTTTTAGTTTATGTTCTTTTGGGATTGTTTTGGAAAAAGTTAGGAACTAGGTCCTCTGACTGTAGCGTGACACTGCAGTTGGTAATTTGTCACCTGTGTAAGACTAAATTATCAATGCAAACAACGAGAACACAAATATGTGAATATTCAAGCAGTCGAAAGATTATATTCAATGTAGAAAAATAGTGCTCCTAATCTTTATGATGAGCAACTATGAAGAACGTTACAAAGAATATTATGACTGTCAAAAAGTACGTCCTAAACATCTAGGGCTAAGAGTGTTTTTATACTAGGATCTAATTGGATAAACATTTAATCCAATTAGTTACAGATAAGGATAAAGCCCTATACATTATCTATAACAAAAGATAAGTACGACAGTCTTCAGATAAGCATGTAGACTTTGTATCTTTAGGTGCTTCGTATCAACCTCTCACTACACATACTCTTTAACTTCGGACAGGAACAAGTGCACTTCGGATAACAAATTTCATCAAAATTAGAGTCCTAACATTCTCCCCCTTTGTGGTGAAGATGACAGGTATCCGAAGTCTATATCATGTGAAAGGCTTTGGTCAGTTCCTTTCTTATTGCAATCCACCACTTCAGATGAGCAATCACCTCTTTCTTTGCTTCATCCGAATTCTCATTGTTCACTTCAACCCTTGTAATCATTCCTTCAATGAACGTTGTTGGAAACTTCTCCTTTTCGTCCATATCAAAGAATAACTTCTTTAAAGCTCCTTTCTTCGTCAATCTCCCCTTGGAAACTACTCCCCATGGGTTTTGCAAAATTTTTCCATCACTGTATTTGCTTATTCCAACAAGCTCTTTATTGGCAGCAGGTACAGTATCATTAAATAACTCCGCAATCTCAAAATCATAATTTGAGAAATTCCTTAGATACGCACCCATGAACCTTCCTATAAGCTTTTGACTTCGAGTAAGAGCTACCTTCTTGGATATCTTTGTTTGATTTAAGCTGTAGAAGCGTTCTACCAAAACAATGAAGTCATTTGGGTTCATTAATGGAAAATCTGCAAGTGTGAACTTGCTTTCAACTTTTTGTTCACCTCTTCGTACATGGTAGGTGAAATTTTGATAAACACCTTCGAAGAGTGCACCCATTTGAATTCGATCTATTCCAACAATCTTTGAAGAAGACCATACTGCAGTTTGATCAGCGGCCAAGTTCACATAAAATCTAGCTTTTTGCTCCTGGAACTTTCTTTTGTCTTTGGGGTCAAACTCAAGGTCGAAAATGTTTATCACGAACAATTTCGGATTGAATGGAATGTCTAGTTATAGTTCAGTTGAATTTTCAGTCTCATAGTACACTAGAGGCACTCTATCAAACATCTCTATTGCTGGGAAGGAAAGGGTCAGTATTGTTTCATATGTCCAGATTTTGTTGACTGGACCCAAGATTGCATTCTTTCCCATCCAATCTCTTGATATTGAATACAAATGCCTTAACTTTTCATATTCCTCAGACTTTTTTTTTCTTTTGTTCTGCTTTTGATAACTCTTGCACGATCTTCTTTCCCTTATCAACAGAAGGACCTGCCCCAAGAGGTACTTGTGAACTTGTAGTTATTGTTGATGAGGAAAAAGGTGCAGAACCTTGTCCGATTTTTATTCCACTGGTGAATCGTTTAATCAGGCTAGGAGTGGATCCGATTGTAATCGGAGTTGTTGTAGAGACAGTTGTGTATAAGGGAGCTGAGGTAAAGCCAAAAAGCGACTTTGTTGCTTGTGATATTGTGGTGGTTGAAGTTTGAGTAAGTGGTGCGAGGGTTGTAATTGTTGCTATTGGTACGAAGGTGGTAGTGGTTTGTCTTCTGGTTGGTCGAGAACCTTCTCCCCCTTGTGACGAAGGCACGAAGGGCTTCGGAGCACCAGGTAACCGACTGACCAGTGAGAGTAATGGTGCAATATCCTTTCGGATAGAGTCAGTTGTTTGAGACACCAAAATTTTCATCTGTTGTTGAGTGATGTTGTTTGCTTCTTTGTATGCATGGAACTCATGCACCATTGGTTCGTACTCAGCAATTGTCTTCTTGGCGGCATCAAGATCTGTTCGTAGGCTAGTGAGTTGGACATCAAACTCTTCAGCACTTCGTTTGGAAAGATTTTCAACCGAAGTAGTTAGAGATGTAAGCTTGGCTAGTACTTCTATGTGAGCGCTGCTGAGATTTGTAACCACATCGTTGAGTTTCGCAGTATGGTTATCCTGAATGAGTTTGGATTTTTCTTCGACTGTCTTCTCAACTGCCTTGCATCTCTGACCAACCTTCTCCAAAACGGTTCGTGTTAGTTGATTGACATCGTTTTCAACTAGTTTTACCGCTTCATCAACTTTCTTTTAAAATTTCCCAGAGATAGTTTCCTCAAAGGAAGTAAGTGAATTCACCAAGGCATCAGTGGTAACCACAGACCATTTATCCGAAGTGGTAAGTGGTCTGGGTTTGGATCAGAATATTTAGTTTCGCATTGAGTTGTCGAAACTGTTTCATGGATACGAGGCTGGTGTCTAGTTCATCATCATCTTCATCCTGGATATTTATTGGGGCTGTCTCAAAATAATCTTCCTCTTGTTTATCAGTTTCATGGGAGGAAGGTGAATCGGCTAGATCATCCATGAAGAATGAATGTAATGGAGGAGGAACTGCGGTTGTTGTTGTGAAGATGGATGTGGTGTTTATTTGCGGTGGAGATGGTGGATTTTTGCCAATCTGATCATCCGATGTGAGATGTGTGTCCACATTAGATGTGTTCACAGAGGTCTCAACATGACTTGTCTCCACATTAGATGTTTCAACATAGGTCATATGTGTAGTTACCATCGGATTTTCAGTTGTTGTAAGAAATGGAGTTTCAGGCAGTACCATAAAAGTTGTTGTTCCGGTTGGGGATGGAGGAATGATGGTATCATCCGAATGTCAGTGTTCTTCCTCTTCCTCTTCTTCATCATCTTCGGATCGTGGAGTGGATGGTCTGGAAGATTGCGTAGGTTTCTTCTTCGATGGTTTAACAGCATGAGTCTTCTTCCTGTTCTCGTCTTCTTTGCTGGGACTTCGTATGGTTCTGCTTGTCCCTTACGTTTTCCACCCTTGGCCTTAGGAAGTTCGGATTCTATGACCCTTGTGAAGACTCGGAGGGGTGCAGGTGTGGTGATCGTCTTGCGATATTCGATCAAGGTGGGATTGTCGTTAGGAACCTTGCACAACATCGCCTCCGGAATCTGAGCAATAAATTACATTCTATCGTCCGAAGAGGAACTTGAGGTTATTTGGACTTGACTGAAATCGTGAACGGGTAGGTCCGTAGGCACTGGTACCTTCTCATGGGCATAAACGGCTTGATCAATAAGCGCCCAAAAACGTGTGGATGCGATGTATGTTGTCCTCTTCGCATGATTCAGATATGTGGTAAAGTCTATCCAAAGGATTGAGGCATAATCAACAGGGACATTGTAATAAATACCATAGTGGAGTTGAAGAAACGTGTAGGCAGCCGAATCGTGGCCTGAAGTCCTGCCAGAGAGACTTCGTAGAAGGATACTAAAGAAATAACCCTAGACATATGGCAATTTATTCTTCTTGAAGGAGCTCATTGTTCGTGTGACTGGGGTGTGACCCATCTCATTGAGGATATTCAAGATTTCAGACTGAGAGGCCATCTGAAACCTTCCAGACAACGGTAGATGAAGGATTTTTGCAAATTGTTCTTTCTTTACCGTAACCGTCTTCTTCTTGCCATCGGCAGTGAGGATGTCAAAGGACACCGAGGTACCATCAGCATTCAACCATGCAGTATGGTGTGCCCTGTTCACCCAAAGCTTTGGAACTTTAGCAGTTGCAGTCATGGCATGTGATAGGGGTGAGTGTCGCAGGAAAATCACCAGCATCGCCATTGTTGACGAGTAGGCTTCAGGATCTAGATTGGCAATGTGGTTTACAGACATTGGGTTAAGTTCTAGAACGGATCCAACATCTCCTGCAGTGAACGAAATTTCATCGATGGCCATTTGATCGTTTTATTAGGTTTGAGAGTTGAGATTGTTTGGGAGTATTTGAGAGTTGTAGTTGCAGAGAGGTAGGAAACGGAAGGGATGAATGAAGGGTTTTTCTGGTTTATATACTGGAGTGATGAGTGGAGAGAGAATGTGCATTAAATGCGCGTGTTTGAATGGTCTAATAGGGTGTTGCCACGTCATCCGTAAGTTGAGGAGACACTCCCTTTTTATCGTTGTGACAGCTGCACCATCCCAAGTAACCGTTGTGCTTGATGCTCATTGGTTCCTGCATATCCCAACGTAAAAAAAGAATCAAAGATATCCCTGAAATCTCGTTGAATCCCAACTGATGTTATGACGATCAGTTACCGTAATAAATTAAATTAAAAAAAGAAAAGAAAAATATTTTTGGTGTTTTCGAATATGAGATAGTACAACCGAAGTCTGCTCATGATTTCACACCCCGATCCTTGGCGGAATCGATCAAGGCGTGATATATTGTTCAAAGTCTCATGACAACTATGTTATAATATGAGTAGATTCAATTAAGTACTAGGTATGCAAACAAGATCCACAACATACAAATACAAATCCAAATACAACAATATTTATTACTTCAAATTTAAATAGTCTTGTGGGTTTCTAAGGTACACCATACTTTTCATCAACTTCATTCTTCAAATCTGCATCATGGGTAAAAACAGGTCAACTACGAGAGTTGGTGAGTAATCTAGTTTTATTAAAGAAAATTGTGAGTTTGAATAATTTGAAATTTGTTTTCTTTTGAAGTTGACAAGCAACTATTATTGAGATAACAGTTTATAAATCAAAAATTGATTAACAAATGATAACAACAACAATAAGTCCTCACCCTATATATACATATAAATGTATATTTATAGGATGGAGCATCTAATCATCATACACACTCAACCACGTGCAATCAATCACCTTAGCGTCCCAAGGCGGGGTGGTCAACCCAATAGCGCTATTATTATCCATAACGTACCTCAAGAATACGGGCATAGTCATGGAGATTAGACTAAGAATGGTAATGCACTACAAGTACATGTAGCGTAAACAAACAATAATTATACAAATAATGATTCACATATAAATGTCCCAACAATGTCTCAATGGTGAAAAAAATAATAAAGTGAAGTTGGAACATATTAAAACCACATGATACACCCCAAAAGTATTGAAAATTATAAAATATGGGGTAGATTACTCACATTAGTCCAATAAGGAATGCGCGTGTTGTACGATAGACGGCTCGAGTCAAAATGTCTTAGAACCTAATATAATTAATAGTTTTGGCTTAGGAATCGATAAACGGGAATATAGTATTAATAAAAATAATTAGACACATATTCTTATATTAGATGAATTAACAATAATCCAAATTTTGTTTTGAATATTAATGTATTCATATGTTAAATGAATTTTAAATTGAATTAATTACTTTGCTTAAATAATTTATATCTTCACTTTAGGCAAGATTTTAATAATTTCTTATTAAAATAATAACTAGTCAAATTATAAGTATTCACAGATTTTATATATTATAAACAATTATTTATATGAAATAATCATTAAAAATGCATTTTTACATGCTCAGATATTTAGGAAAATGGTTTTAAATACTAAACAGTAATGAAACATTCTGAAATTATCAGAAAATCATTATTTCATAAAATAGTAATTACTGTAAAATTTTCATATATTTCTTAACTGCTTTAGTATTTATTTAGTATTTTAATAATTAAACCACAACAAAATTCGGGAAAACTAATAAATGATTCCCAAAACTTCTGGAAAATTAATCATAGTTTTCTAACATTATATTGAGCCTACTGTAAATAGTTTAGATATTTTGGACTATGGGAAGTATTTCTTATGTTTTTCATTATTAACTAATCAATAAAATCATAAATAATAGGAAAATATTAAGAGAAATTCATTAGACTTTTTCTTTATGATTAACATCTTATATATGATATTCTGATAAGGTTTTAAAATTTTTGGACATGTGTAGCTATTTATTATCAATTTAAACCATTAAATAATCATTAAATCAGGAAAAATAAGCAAACATTCTTAAACAAAATCTGTAAAGTTTTTCATGGAGTCTTTAAAATGTTAATAAGGTGCGAAAAATATAAAATCTAGTTTTTAACATACATAACTATATTTTGTAATTTATTTATCTACAACAAAATAAAATACAAGATAAGCATCAAACAGTAATATAAATGCATGAAACTTTATAAATCCACTTTACTCAATGTATGGGCCATCCTAGAATTTTCCCATAATTTATTGACTAAAAAGGTATTTTATGTGAATTATTGCCTTATTATATTACAATAATTATAGTAATTCAATAAAAATAAGTTATTTTCTGAAAATTTCCAGAACTTCTTATTTCATTTATGGGATTCTGAGAAAAATCAGTTTTATGCATAAAATGAGTTTTAGATAGTTTGGTGGATTTAATTTGTTTCATGTATGAATTTGGAACTTTTAACAACATACCTTGATGAATGCTTCAAGAGGGATGAAGATTTGAGTATATTGGAGTGTTCTTGGCTGAAATATGAAGATTTCTAGGAGGAATTTCGAGATTGAGAGTGAGAGAAAGAATAGATATGGTTTGAGTGGTGATGAGAATAATGTGTTGGGAGAAAAATGAAAGGAAAGATGATGGGAGGTGTGAGTGGGAGACAATAGGAATAACCTTTTGCTTTTGGTGGTCTTCATAATTTTCCACTAACACAAGCATCTTTTATATAATATATTAATTAATATAAGAGTTTTATAAAATTTAATGTAGAGTTTATAAAAATAGAGTTTTATAAAAGATAGGTTATTATTTGATTATAAAAATCTACTTTGATTTGAAGTTTAATTATAGCATTCAAGTTTGATTATTTTAATTTAATTAGAGCATCATACTTTGATTTAATTTTAATATGGTATCATAATTTAATTTTATTATAGTTATAACGTTATACTATGCTATATTGCTATTAACGTCAATTTATATCGTAGTGTATGGGTTTTGATCCTATTAGCGTCAAGTAATCTTGAGTAGGGTTTATTAAATTTCCAATTGGGTTGGGTTGACCCAAATCCATTTTAGGCGGATGTCACACATGATTCATTCATGTCAACCATCTAAAGTTCTAAGACAGGGATCCATGGAAGTTGTGAAATTAAGATTTTTGGTTCAATTCGTAGGATGAGAGCTGATTATCCTAGGAAGTCCTTATGACACATTTGTATCCGAACAAGAGTAGTGTAATGTGCATTCATATGGATAGATGAACCCAGTGTAGTTATTCCACCTTCGCCTTGATAATAACATAGTTGTATGGTTAAAGATTCTAAGTATTACGTAGAGTAACCTTAGATGCACATCCCAATACGAAGAGTTAGTTTTCCGTATATATGATTTGTAATTTATGGGATTGTTAAAAAAATTATCTCGATTCACCAGATGGAGTATTTGGACATGCTTTTCGGATGACAAGCCTTTGAAAATTGTGCACTACTCCACCCTTGTCATGGAAGACGGGTTACTGAGATGTTCATACCTCCAACCTGGTTCTCAACTGTGTCACAGGAGATCCTGATTGTTGCATTGAAGACATGAGGTACGCCTTGAGTACTTCGTATAGCTATAATCTTAGTTTTGTTTCGTTATATTATCCGAAGACAGACTTGAAGTATTGTATTAGTGCTGTTCTAGCTTTTCTTTTGCTTTTGAATTATTGCGACTCTTTTTGTGCTGGTAGCAAATATTGTGCTTTATTATATCTACTTATTCAATTCAGCATGATTTGTCATAAATATTTTCATAAATCCCATCAGTTGAATGTGTATGAATCTTAGTATCTTCGTATCAGGAATTGTCAGATGTTTATAACCACGCAATACCTGGAATATATCCTGAAAATACTTAAGTCTTTCTGATTAGTTATGTGCTTATGCGAAGGAAGAACCACTGGGTGCAAGTAAGACATGAGGTTTACACGAATTCTTGTACGATGTCTGGACATGTCACAAGGTCTTTAACCATGATCAGATCGTCCGAAGTGTTACCAATGTTGCAATGCGAGTCCCAAATATCTCTTAGTGATACGAGATATGCTCAACAGACTCTAAAAACCATGTTTTGTCCTTTAATTGTGTGTTAGTATTTTTTCAAAATATATGGTTTCAGATGACAGTGACATCAACGATGCTATGCGCAGAAGTCAGTATTTACATGTGATCAGAAGCGAACCGAAGCGTCGGAGGTGAATAGTGACTATTGTCATCCGAAAAAAAACATATGCGAATGCAACCGAAGGTTCGTATATGAATATTTTCGCTTCTGATGACAGGTAAATGGTCTAAAAAAACTTAAGTGCAAAAAGGAGAAAAAAATTTAAGACCTAAAAAAAACTTAAGAAAATAATAAAAGAAATTAATGTGGTACTAAGTTGGTGGACTGTAGATACTTAGCTGTTTATGTATTTGGAACTACGGATGACTCAAGCATGCCTAGGCCATGGATGATTCTTGAAAAGGCTTTCTCATCAAGAGCTTTGGTAAACATGTCCGCCAGCTGATCATTCGTATGAACGAAATGAACTTCAATGTTTCCTTCTTCGACATGACTTTTAATGAAGTTATATCGGAGGGAAATGTGTTTTGTCTTCGAGTGTTGAACCAGATTGTGACAAATTCGTATAGCACTTTGTGAGTCACAGAACAATGGAATTTTCCTCATGTGAATTGCATAATCACGTAGTTGGCTTTGGATCCATGAGAAGTGCATGCAGCTGCGGCTATGTATTCAGCTTCGGTTGTGGAGATGGAAACACAGGTCTGTTTCTTCGATTGCCAGCTGATGAGTTTGCCATCTAGAAACTGACATCCCCCCGAAGTGCTTTTGCGATCAAGTGCACATCCTCCTTAATCAGCATCGGAGTAGGCTTGTAGAAAGAAGCCTGAGTTGGCAGGGTACCATAGTCCAAGAGAAGGTGTGCGATGTAGATAGCGAAAAATGGTCTTTACGGCTGTTAAGTGGGGTTCTCGAGGATTCGCCTCGTGTCTTGCGCAATTGCATACTGAAAACATGATGTCTGGTCGACTTGCAGTCAAGTAGAGTAGAGACCCAATCATGCTTCTATAGACTTTCTGATCAACAGAAGGTTTGTCAAGCAAAGGTGTGAGTTGTGTACCAGCAGCCATCGGAACCTTCGCATTAGAGCAGTTTTCCATTCCAAATTTCTCCAACAGGCTTCGTGTGTATTTTTCTTGGTTTATAAAGATGCCTTCGGAGGTTTGCTTGACTTGTAATTCGAGAAAGAAGTTTATCTTCCCCATCATACTCATTTGAAATTTACTTTTCATTAAGGTTTCGAATTCTTTTGAAAGAGCAGGGTCTGTTGATCCGAAGATGATATCATCCACGTAGATTTGCACTAACATGAGATGATTACCATCTTTCTTTCGAAAGAGAGTTGGATCAACAGATCCTTGTTTGATGTTTGATTGTTTTAAAAATCGAGTTAAAGTTTCGTAATAGGCTCTTGGTGCTTGCTTTAACCCATAGACTGCTTTGTCAAGGATATAACAGTGATTTGGAAAATTTTCATTTATAAAGCCAGGTGGTTGTTCCACATATACTGTTTCCTCGAGTTCACCGTTTAAAAATGCGCATTTGTCATCCATTTGAAAAACATCGAACTTTTTATGAGCAGCAAAGGCTAAGAAAATTCGGACGAACTTGAGTCTTGCAACAGGAGCGAAGGTTTCATCGTAATCGATTCCTTCCTGTTGACAATACCCTTTGACAACTAGTCTAGCTTTGTTTCGTACAATGTTACCTTCAGTATCAAGTTTATTTCGATAAACCCATTTTAGACAAACTACACAGGAGTTAGCAGGTTTAGGAATTAAGCGCCAAACTTTATTTCTTTGAAATTCGGCTAACTCACTTTGCATAGCCTCCACCCGGTCAGAGTGTAGAAAAGCTTCTTTCACATTTTTTGGTTCAATTTTGGAAATAAAAACATTGAACATGCAAAAATCAGATCGTTTATTCAGTTCATGCTATTTTGCTTTGAGTTGGGATCGAGTAAGTACCTTTTCGACCGGATTGCAAATTACCTGAGTCTTCGGATGATCGTGTGTCCAGTTTTCAAGAGGCGGGTAGCCAGAATCATATTCTGGTAATGTTTCTCCGTGCACCTCTTCAGTATCAGATGGATAATCCGAAGATGATTGATTGTCTTCAGGTATATCATCAGGAATTGGTTGCTCACCCTCAACCGAAGCAGGCTTGACAGATGACTCCCCCTCAACCGAAGCAGGCTTGTCAGATGACTACCCCTCAACCGAAGCGGGCATGTCAGATGACTCCCCCTCAACCGAGGGAGCACCTTGCGATGTAGATTCTGACTCCCCCTCAACCGAAGTATCTTTTTGAGGTGATTGTTCTTTTGCGAATTGATCATCGGTGAGCTTGGTGATTTCTGGTACATTATTGTCCTTCGCATTTGTTTCAGCATGGATTGCACGGTCAGGTTCATCGAATAGAAATGAAAAATCAAGATTGAAAGATTCCAGTGGAGTACCGTCGGTTGGAGTTTCTGGAAAGATGGACGATCGAGGAAATTGTGTGTCGGATTTCTTGATATAGTGATCATCAAACGTTAGATTAAATGTCTCTTCGATCTTCCTAGTTGTCTTGTTTAAAACGCGATAAGCCTTCGCAGAGTGGGAGTAACCCAGGAAAACTCCATCATCGGATTTAGACTCAAATTTGGTAGTACCACGTTTGAGTTTCATGATAAAGCATCAGCATCCGAAAACATGGAAGAATTTAACGTTTGGTTTCCTTTTGTTTATGACTTCATATGGAGTTATATTGAATCTCGTGTGAATAAAGGATCGATTTTGAGTGAAGCAAGCAGTTGCAACTACTTCAGCCCAGAAGTACATCGGAAGATTCGCATAGTCAAGCATGGTATGAGCCGCTTCGCATAAGGATCTATTTCTTCGTTCAACCACACCGTTTTGCTGAGGAGTGTATGGGGCTGAAAAATTATGAGCGATGCCCTTTTCCTTCAGATATAGGTCAATTGTTTGATTTTTGAATTCAGTGTCATTGTCACTACGTATTGCTCGTACTGGTTTCTTGAGATAAAGTTCGATTTGCTTGACGAAGGCTATAAGCTCTGCAGGTGTGTCGGACTTTTGTCTTAGAAATATTACCCAAATGAATCGTGAAAAATCATCCACAATAACTAAGATGTATTTCTTTCCTCCAAGTGATTCAACCGAAGATGGACTACAAAGGTCGATGTGGAGCAGCTCAAGTGGTTCGGTGATCTTAGAGTCTATTGTTATCGGATGAGCTTGACGTTTCTGCTTACCGTGCTCGCATGCAGCACACAAATTATCATTATCAAATTTTAACGTAGGCATTCCTCTGACTAGATCGAGTGCAACCAGCTTGTTGATATTCTCGAAGTTCAGATGAGATAGTCGTCTATGCCATAACCGCTCATATCCGAAGGAGCTTTTGAAAGTAAGCATATTGAAGGAGCTCCTACGATAGGCTTCATATCAAGTGGGAACATTTCTCCTTTTCTCCTTGATTTTAGGAGAACCTCCTTGGTCTTTTTCTTTTTGATGATGCTTCCATTTTCATCAAATGTGACTTTTAGACCAGTTCCCACCACTAGTTGAGAAACACTAACCAGATTGTGCTTGAGTCCTTCTACATAAGCAACTCGGTTGATTGTAAATTTCCCATCAGTAATTTTCCCATATCCTTTGATTGGACAAGTTTCCTTGTTTCCAAACTTAACATCTCCTCCATCTTCTAAGCTTCTGAAATCCTGTAAGTACTCTATCCTCCCCGTCATGTGTCGTGAGCAGCCACTGTCGATATACCATTCTTTGTCGTACTGCTCATCGATCATTACCTACAAATTAGAGATAGAGTTCAGGTAGCCAACATGACTTGGGTCCTTGAGGGTAAATATTCGAATCATAGATCCATGAGGCGACCATATCATCTTTTTTGGTGCCAGAAGTTGAGGCAATGTTACTTGAAGAGGTTGGTTTGAATTTTGCTATCCATTTTAATTGGTTTTGAATTCGATACTGGATTCGGTTTTACAGGAACCCATTTTTGTTTTGAAAGTAGTGTGTTACCAGATGAAGTACTACATTTGGTGGATTCACATAGCCACTCTTCATAAGCAATTTTAAAATCTTGAATTGTTAAGCTTTTATTTCTGAATAAATATGTGTTCTTGTGTAGCCAGACATGAAACGTGTCTATGAGGTTGCTTCCCTTGGTAATAATTTTCTTTGTTGGTTTTTCATGTTTATTGTTTGTACATTTGGGTTTAGCTGGTTCAAAAACAATCTTTTGAGGTTTCTTTGGAGAGTCGTTGTTTGAAATCGATTTTTGTTGTTTTTGAAACGCCCTCTTTTTGTTTTGAGAATCACGATAGTTTTTCCTTCGTCTGTTGTCATAAAATTGTTTGTGTTTTTCGACAAAGGTTTGATTTTTATTTTTATTTGATGCTAAGTTTCTTGGATTTGAAGAATTTCGATCATGTCTATTGTTGGAAAAACTGCGATTGTTTGGAAAACGTTGATTGTTTGAAAAACTTCGGTTATTTGAAAATTTTTTTTGACGTCCGAAGGTGTTCTTCATCTGATGCATTTCTTGTTTTCTTTTATTAACTTTAAGTTCTTTTTCATCATTTAAAGTATTTTCTAGCATTTTATCAGATGAGAAAAACCTTCGGATGTGACATTCGCATTATCTTCTTTTATAAGCGAGTTAAGTTCGCAACTGACTTCCAGTGACACACCTTGTTTAATAAAAACATTGTTTTTGAAGTTGGCAACCTTAGGATACGTACTTGCTAGTTCGACAAGCCTTTTACTTTTATCAGCCCTGTACTTTGAGTAGCTATCCGAAGTATTCAGAATTTGAAAAGATTTAATTTTATTATTCGAAGTATCCTGTGGGATTTTAGTAGTGCTTATGTTGTCTTCTTTAGTTGTACTAGATTCAGATTTACTTAAAGAACAGACTGTGGAAGTAGTTTGTTTTATTAAATCACTGCAGTCTATTTCTTCAATGTCTAAATCAGTATCATCATCAGAAGCATTAATTGCATTCTCATAATTAATTTTTATTGCTTGAGGAATTGCGGGTAGAGATTTGTCCATTACTTTTAACAGATCATTAGGGCTTAAAAACTTTTCAAACGGTACAACACCATGAGCATAAGTTAGATTTGGTATTTCAATTGAAGAAACTATAGATTCGCATTCGTATGAAAGTGAATCTACATCTTTTAACTTGAACTCAATGAAAGTTAATAACTTTTTGTGATGATCCAAATTAATATCCGAAGAGTGATAAATACGTGTTATAAATGCATATAATCTTTTCGCCGTTTCGCAAAAAATATTCCTTTGTTTTAATAATAATTCATTGTTTTTTACATATTGTTCCCTACTTTCTTCTAATATGTCTATTCTAAGTTGATTCTTCTCTAGCGCCCCACACAATCCTTTAAGCTTTCTTTTGAGCGAAATTACTTCCTCCTTGGCCTGACACGCATCACTATTTGCTGAAACAAGTAGTTGATTCATATGCAGACAATCAGAAGTAATTTCGTTAAGGTCATTAATAAAGAGTTCTTCAGGAACATTAAAGTTTTGAAGTAAAAAAGATACCTGTTCTGGAATTGTAAGGTGAGCATTGGATGAAAAGTTTGTTCCTTGTACCATAAGACAGACACCAGTGATCTTAGTTTTCTTTTCTTCATCCGAACTCTCATCATCGGACCATATTCCATGTCCAGTGTGAGCAGTGAACATTGCCCCATGAGTTGGTTTACGAATTTCATCATCATCAGAACCAGAAGACCAAATCTGCAGGTGCCATCACCACTATTTGGAGCAACAAGTGACAAGCTTTGAGTCTTCGCCCGAACCTCTTCCAGTTTCTTCGTATAGTATGCTTCGTCTTTGACTCTCTCCTTTTTCTCATTGGCCTTCCTCAGCATGTAATCTTTTGCTAGATGATTCTTCCCAAAGCAATAATTGCAGTCGTATACAGAGTCACCCAACAGCTTCTTTTCAGGCTGAGGTGTTGTTTCAGACTTTGGTTTAGAGTTTTCAGCCGGTTTGGTTGGCTGTTTTCCATTGTTAGAGTTTCGATTGAAGTTGGTTTTGTTCTATGGTCTTTTCTGAAAGAACTTGTTGTTGTTGGAGTATAGTGCCTTCGTGTCATTTTCTTCATCATCTTCACCTTCATCATCAGCTTCAGTGATATCATCGGATTCTGTTTTTGAGACGAAGGCAAGAGTACCGGCATTGGGTTGATCACCAACTTAATCTAGAACATCATATTCGTATCATTTGAGTAGATTGTATAGTTCT
The DNA here is from genome assembly GCA_023525715.1 of Cichorium intybus. Classification (NCBI taxonomy): domain Eukaryota; kingdom Viridiplantae; phylum Streptophyta; class Magnoliopsida; order Asterales; family Asteraceae; genus Cichorium; species Cichorium intybus. The sequence continues at coordinate 89,924,820 of CM042014.1, read as the reverse complement.
TCAAGTGAGTAGGAGATAATTTTCTCATGAGCCCTCACCATCATTGTGATTTGTTTCCACTCCCTTCTGAGACACTGCATGAAACGAAAGTTGGTTTCATGAGAAGTCTTTGAAACTTCATGTTTCTCCAGTTCATAGACAATGTTAGTAAACCTTTCAAAGGTCTGATCAATCTTTTCATTATCCAATTGTTTAAAATTGCTGAAATCAGCCAGAATGTTGTTGACTTTACTTTTCTTCATTACATCACTGCCTTCGTATCGCATCTTCAGTCTGTCCCAAATTTCTTTAGCAGACTTGGACCCTCGGATCAGATTGAATGCTATAGGAGGTAGACCGCTCTTTAGTTCTCGCATGCACCGTTTATCATTCTCGGTCTTCCTTTTGTTCGTAGAAATAATGGCTTCAGTCTCGACAGGAGGAGTAACAGCTTCTCCAGATTTAGCAGCAAATCTAGTCTAGACATTAGCAGTGAATGGTCCATCCTTCAGGGATCTCAGAAGATCTTCATCGATGCCTGATAAGTGATCCTCCATACCATCAGCCCATTGATCGTAATGTTCAGGAATTAGCATGGGTGCTTTGTTGTTGGAACCAAGTAGTGCGGCATAGTTCATCACTGCGTTGTTCGAGTTGTAGGCCATTTAAAGATTAGATCGTTGCCGGAAAATTATCAAGATTAAAAATTCTCTGAAACACGGAAGTGCAGATTCAAGAACAATTTGAATCTACGAATCAAAGAAATTAGATTTTTAATCTCAATATCAGATCAGCAAACAACCTTCTCTGATACCACTTGTAAGACTAAATTATCAATGCAAACAACGAGAACACAAATATGTGAATATTCAAGCAGTCGAATGATTATATTCAATGTAGCAAAATAGTGCTCCTAATCTTTATGATGAGCAACTATGAAGAACGTTACAAAGAATATTATGACTGTCAAAAAGTACGTCCTAAACATCTAGGGCTAAGAGTGTTTTTATACTAGGATCTAATTGGATAAACACTTAATCCAATTAGTTACAGATAAGGATAAAGCCCTATACATTATCTATAACAAAAGATAAGTACGACAGTCTTCAGATAAGCATGTAGACTTCGTATCTTTAGCTGCTTCGTATCAACCTCTCACTACACATACTCTTTAACTTCGGACAGGAACAAGTGCACTTCGGATAACAAATTTCATCACAATTAGAGTCCTAACAACCTGTCTCGACCACGTAACTCCTGTGGATCGACCCTAACTTCCACTGTGCTAAGTGTGTGTGTTAGGTATTTTCTTATTTTTGACCGCATGACGACCGCTGCGATGTCAAAATTTTGGCGCCGTTGCTGGGGAGTTGTGAGCTTGAGAGTAGGCGATCTGTAGGATCTGTTTTCTTATTTTTGATGTTTGATTTTAGTTCGCTGATTTTTGGTAGGTGTACATCCTTATAATGGGTGATTACATATACCCGGATCAGTATTTTGAGTATTATGAAAATCCGGCCGACACCTATTACGAGGATGATTGCTACAGTGGATCATTCAATGACAATGGATGGCGGACCGAGGAGCCATCTCAACTTGAAAATTCTGCAATTTGGGCCCAATTATTGGAACTCATGGCTGACACCCACCAAATTCGGAAGGATCAGGCTAGTGCTCTTGAAAGATTGCAAGTTTCATTAGATAAGTTAGAAGAAAGTTGGAAATGTTCACCACCCTCGCCATGTGGACAATGAAGGGACGGTGGTGACTGAAAATCAGCGAAGGAAGAAGGCATATGATCCACCGTAGCTGTAGAAGGACTCTACGTCTGGTTGAAGACATTAAACTTAGCGCTTGTTGGGAGGCAACCCATCTTTTCATAGGTTAGGATCTGTATTCTTAGGAGTAATTAGGAAGATTATATCATCGTCATTTACAGGAATGATTGGTCCAAGGCAAGTGTGGGGTTGTTTTGAAGAATTTGGATTTTTGATGACCGCGCCGTGGTCAGGCAAATTGCATGTCGCGGGATCGTAGACCAAACCGATGCGCAGGGGTTGATTTGGGGGTACGCACGCCGCGGTTCGCTCATATCCGCGCCGCGGGAATCGATCTGTGGGTTTCCTTCATAAATAAGGTAAGCCGCGACACTATTTACATACACCACGCCGCAGAGCTCTGATCATCGAGAATTTCTCGTGTTTTTTCTTGCTCATTTCATTCTCGCCACCAAGGTACGTCATTCTAACTAGCTTTTACTTGCTAAAACTAGTGATTAGGCAGTTGATTTGGTTGATTTCTCCAAAAACTTAGAAATCGCCAATGCTGACTTGTAGGGTGTTTATTTTGCCAAATAATGACCCTAGATGAGTTAGTCGGTACTTAGGCTACCTTGTAGTGTGGTTGGATTGAGTTCAAACTGGTTAAATCGTGATTTTTGGTTTGGTATTGGAAACAGCCGCTCGCCGTGCCGCGCCATTGTGCTTGGGCCGCGCCGCGGTGCGGTGGTGAAGAAAAGGACTTAAATTGCAAAAAAAAAAAAACTTTTGTGCAGATGTCGTTCAGACTTGACCACCAGTTTCTCCAGTTCCCTAAGGGATTGGATAGCTCTGTGGAGTTTGCTAGCAGGAGGGATGCACTCGTAGGTCGCCGAGTTCTCAAGGCGACGATCATCGACGGGGATATCCTCAGAGACACGGGGCTTTGGGGTGAGATTGAGCCATTCCTCCACCGCACATGGACTCACGGGGATGCTTCATTCACGTGTCGAGGCTGGGATAGGCTTATGGCCTGTTCCAGGGTCGACAGAGGCCCGTTCAGTACGATTCCGATTAGGGGGAGTGCATAGGGAGTGCAACCTCCAGGAGTTTGGGAGGCGCATAGGCATCTATACAGAGGCGGACCTCCAGCACCGCCATTTCACGCAATTTATCCAGGCATGCACTTAGGGGCAGCCCGCCAGGGCTGCCAATGCAGAGGTTTGGGCACCGTTGTCCAACGTGTTCTACGAGGCGGGGACATCCAGGGAGAGCCATCTCTGAGATCCGCTTCACCGGCTCATGCACCGCATCGTCTCCACCTCCATCATTCATAGGGAGGGGGGCGAGAAGGTGTCTGGCGAGGACATCACATATCTTTGGGTCCTCCTTGACCCCTTCAGGTTCCTTTACCTCCCGTTCGCTCTAGCCGTCTCCCTATCCACCCGTGCGACAGGTACGTCAGCCAGCAGTCCTCTGGCCTGCGGGCATTACATCACCCGCCTGACCCATTCGTACCGGATCCTTACTGCTCCCGTTGTGGCCTCCTTGACCGCTTTACCTCCAGCTCGCACTACGACGCGAGCACTGGAGAACATGGGGCTTATTGAGTAGCAGCGCCCAGGCCAGTTTGTAAGAGTGGCGACTGAGGCACCCCAGGACCCCCGACCAGCTTACGCTCAGCCAGGTAGGACACGTTGGAGACCGGCAGCACCGGTGGAGCCAGAACCACAGCAAGAGGAGGCGACAGAGCTTAGGCGATTGCAAGATCGGGTCGCCAAGATTGAGGACCAGTTGGAGTGGATCGGGGAGATACTTTTGGATATGGCTACCCAGCAGGGACGATGCCCCCGACCATCCCCAGCCCAATCCCACGATCATGAGGCAGGATCTTCCAGGCCACCAGGTGGCGATTGATGTATTTTTCTTATTTTTTTCTTCTTTTGGGTATCTATACTATACTTATGAACTTTCTATCTTTTGTTTGTTTATATTTTAGTAGTTTGTTTGCGTTTAATCTTTTTGTGAGTATGCATGTGATACCAAAATGAAGGAGTTGTTTCAAGCAAGTGTGGGGTCATCGTGCCCCCTCCACTTGTCTTGACCACCGGCGTGTTCATTGTTGTGCTACAACTCCAGAATGCGAAATCGAGGACCTTTTTGTTCGTATTTGTACCTGTGATACCGAGCACCAACCAAGTAATCTACCGTCCAAAGGGGTAACTCTTTCTCCCCTGTTTTGAATAATTTTTGTACAACGGGGACGTTGTACGGTTTTAAGTGTGGGGTGTGGACGGTCGAAAGAGTAGTGTTTTTGAAATTTTTGCGGAAATGACCGATTTTCAAAATTTTAGCAACCTTTTCAAAATTTTTAATAGGGTATAATTTTGAAATGAATAGTTTTTGATTGTTTATAGCATTAGCATTTTTCGAGAAATACTATGTAGTTGTAATCATGCTATTAGTTTAGTCAAATATGTTGAGTTTTATGAGTGTAGAAGATTGGATCGTTTTAAGTTTGGGATTTAGGAAGGGACTGTCAATCAGTGACCTTTGTTGTTCGAGCCGGTAAGACTAAAATGGGTGGGGCTTATGCACCTTGCCACCTAAGATCGCCTGGTCTGGGATGGTATTTCTGAAAGCTCGTTACACGGACAACATTAGAAGTCATGGATAGTTCTTTTATGGCCTTTAGAATCTGAATGAGTACGTACACTTCATTGTGGACAGAAAATTTGTAATCAAGGGTTCTCTAGAAAGTCATGAATTCCAAAGAACATTCCGATTATATTTTCATGAACTATTTCACTCTAACTCATAAGGTAATAAGCTTTGAAACTGAACACAGTCAAAAATTGTTTGAGTCTTAGTTAAAATCTATTAAAAACTCTCTTGCTTGGGGACAAGCAAGGCACAAGTGTAAGGTGTTTGACAACGCCTAGTAATATCACATATTTTAGTCGTTGTTGAGCCCTATTCTTAGTGAAATTATATCATATACATCGTGGTATTCTCACTTTTCGTGCCAACACTTGTTTGGAAAGAAATAATGAAAACAAGGACCAAAAGCGTGCAATTTGGAAGAGGTTTGAAGATCAAGTCAAAATCAGGCAAAGACGTACGCGCGCCGCAGAATTCATCAAGGCGCGACGCGGGTATGAAGCGGTGGGAAGAATTCAAATGCCGATAAAACAGGGATAAACCCCTACGTGCGACACGGGATCCACTTATGCGCGGCGCGGTCTCAAGATTTTTGCAACTATAAATAGAGGCTCTTAGGTTGAAAAAAGCAGCGAATACCTGGTATGAAATCGACCTCCAAGGCTCTTTGACTCCGAGATTTAGCTTCAGCAACCATCTTTTGATATTTTCATGTTTTTATCTTTAATTTTCAATTAGTTAAATAGTTAGTGATAGTGGCTAGTGTCTTTGGGAGTGACAACCATTGACATTGAGTCTTTGTTCCAGTTTTTAATAAGTTTGGTTACTGTTTTGAACCTGTTAGATCTGATTTGGTTAATGATAATCATTTGGTTTATGTTAATTGCTTAGTTTTTCGGTATTTATGCTTGTGAATGATTTTTGAGTAATTGGATTGTGTTTGATGTTTGGATTGCCTTTGATTGCTTCTGCATTGGAGATGTACGTCTGATTTCAGTAGGTAACAAGGTTTAGTTAGTAGTTTAGTTTAGTTAATGCTTGTTTGGAATTGTTTTAGTTTATGTTCTTTTGGGATTGTTTTGGAAAAAAGTTAGGAACTAGGTCCTCTGACTGTAGCGTGAAACTGCAGTTGGTAATCTGTCACCTGTCTCGACCACGTAACTCCTGTGGATCGACCCTGACTTCCACTGTGCTAAGTGTGTGTGTTAGGTATTTTCTTATTTTTGACCGCATGAAGACCGCTGCGATGTCACTGTCTCGGAGACTTGTTTCCCGTCAATTGTCACACCCTCAAACCGTAATGGTGGAATAGTTCAAGGGTGGATGTCTTCATGAACAATATCATAACAAAGTTGAATAATAGTGAATCCAAGCAAAACAACCATCATTTAATAATTGCAAATGTTACATCGTTTAAAAGTTTCGTATTTCAAACACAATTACAAATGATTCCAAAATAAACAAAATTGACGTCGTAACGTCTCTTCAAATCGCGCTGAGGTTTACCTTATCAATTTCCTGAGAATACAAGTAGTTGAAAAAGTGTCAACAATTAGGTTGGTGAGTTCATAAGATTTTTGTATAAGAAATGTCCTTTGTTTGTAAACGATAGTGTTGAAAACCAAGAAAATCCAATATTTTCTCATAAAATGTTCAAGTCTTTAAATCCCAAAGACTAAAATGTAATTATGTAAACTGTAGTGTAACTTTCGCTGAAATGTATATTTCCACGTAAACAATTTATGAAAATTATTTAGTTGATTATTTTCCCATGTGAGATACCATATAACCATACTGTGACTAGTTGGCCTGCTGCGACGTTCTTCAGGCGTCGGAATGTTAGACATTTGGACACCTCAGACCTGCCGGTCAAGCTGTAGCTAGCAGCTCAGGTGCGGGGTTGTCAAGTCCCGTATAGATCTATACTCAAATATCACGCTCTCTTACCGAGACTCTGGTTATAAAAGTTCAGGACTTATAGTAGGTACTTATAAAAGTACTGTGAAGATTCATCTCACAAAAATGTATGTATTCCAATCAACTTGTTTACGTACGATTTGTATATAAAAACTCTTGTAATTATCCATTATCATTTTTCCCATGATAATATAGTAATGTTTAATAATTATATAATTTTATAATTATTTTTGTCATGTTCAAACGTCATAATATCCTTGTGTTCATAAACTATTCCAATAATAGTCTATTTTTAGTAATTGCGTCGTAATAACCTTATTTTTACGAACGATAGTGAAATAACTTGTTCAAAATATTATAAATATTATCCTTTGGAGTAATTCTCACAAAAATGGTGTAATAACTTGATTATAACCATTTTGCTAACAAATAGTGCCTTTATTTATAAAAACGTAGTTTTTACTAGTTTTCGTTTTTATAACGTTTTTATACAAGATCTAGTGTTTTTGTATACGTTATTTGTAGTTTTGTAACTTTTACACAACTTAATATGTCAAAGTGTTCATAATACATGGATCTACTCATATTTCATGCCAAATTCATATTTATAACATTTTTGTTCAAGATCTAACATTTTTTACACACTTTAATTATAGTCTAGTAACTTTTATACAAACATATTATGTATCATTATGAACATCTTACAAAGATCTATCCATATTTCATGTCAAAGGTATTTTTACCCAAATACTAACTTTGTGAACTTGTGTAAAACATCATATATAGCATTTAAACATATATAACTTGAATAAATCAACATTTATAATAAAGGAACTTGTATTCTCCCCCAAAAAGGTTTGAAAGCATGAAAATGAGGGGTATGAACTCACCTTGAGTGGTTGATCTTAAGGTTTCTTGGAAGAAGATTGAAGATTTTGGTTCTAAGACCCGGAGGACCCTTGGACAAAGCTATTATCCAATGGATTTTCGCGAGTATGTGTGTGTAAAAGAGTAAATGAAGGTATTTAGAACTTAAATCACTAGATGATCATAACTTACCAAGAAAGCTTGAAAGATCCTTGAAGATGTTGAAGATTTGAGCTCAAAGACCCTTGGACAAAGCTAATATCCAATGGATTTTGGTGGATGTTAGTGTGTGTAAATGGTGTAAAACTTATGTTATGTAGTTTAGAATCAAAAGATGAGTGAAACTTACTACTTAAACTTGTGAAATGAACTTGGAATTGGAACTTGAAGATTGAAGGCGGTGGTGGCGGGTTTGGCCGAGAGCAAGAGAGGGAGAGAGTTGGAGAGAGTTGTGAGTGATAGTTGGTTTCAAATGAGGTGTTGAAGAGATGTATTTGTTTATTATGCCTAGTTTGATGTTTGTGCATTATAAAATTCCATAGCCCATCCCTTATGATCTAGCCATGAATAGTGCCTCATGGATTGCATGGGAAATGGTGGTGCAGCCGATGGGGGGGGGGGGGTAGGGGGGTGGGGTGGTGTGGTTTTTATAAAAATAGTAATGTAGTTATAAAAATGTGTGATTTTTTATAAAATAGTGTGACGTTTTAGTGAAATTTTGTGAGTTTTTGATGAAACGAAGTTCTAATTAATTATTTTGTATAAAAACATTGTCAAACATCTATTTTGATTGAAACATAATTCGTTGGGTGTCGGAATACGCGTTTAAGCGCAGTATTCTTCCGATTTTGCGATTTTCGGCATTTTACCGGAAATTGCGTTTAGCTTTGGAATTAAATACTAGATACTATTACGTCACTTATCATATGAATTGTTATTTTATATATGATGTTTAAGGCACCACATTTTGAAATTTGAGTCCAAACCCTGTGTATATTTATCCGTTCACAACGGTTTAATCGTTATCACTTCTACATACGAACTCCGTTTTCGACGTTCTATATATCCACAGGTTCGTATTTACGAGTAGATTGTTTTGTGAATATTATTATTCTCAAAATAATAATTGTACGATTATCGAATTTTTACGCTACAGTAGTTTGCTGTTCGCATTTTCGACTTTTAATCGCTAATTGTTTTGATTTAACATACGTAATACTATAATGTTAATAATTCATTACAAAAGTCATGGAAAATAACTTCTCAACATATATATTGACGTACGCTTCGTTTGACTACAGTTGACTTTTGTTGACCAACATTTACAATTGTCACATCATCTACCCGTTAAAAAGAATTTCGTCCCGAAATTTAACTCTTGAGTGGATCCTCAAGGGTTTGGGAAGAGATGTGGGTACTTCTGCTTCATTTGGTCTTCACGTTCCCAAGTGAATTCTGGTCCACGCTTGGCACTCCAACGGACCTTAACTATCGGTATGCGGCTCTGTTTCATCCTCTTGATTTCTCTGTCCATGATCTCTACGGGTTCTTCCACAAAATGAAGGTTCTCGTTCACTTCGATTTCGTCGAGCGGGATGATAAGGGTTTCATCGGACAGGCATTTCTTTAAGTTGGATACGTGAAAGGTGGGATGGACATTGCTGAGTTCCTGCGGTAATCGAAGTTTGTAGGCTACTGGGCCGATCCTAGCGAGGATTTCGAAGGGCCCAATGTATCTGGGGTTCAGCTTCCCAAGCTTTCCAAAGCGTATCATTCCTTTCCATGGCGAGACTTTTAATAACACTCGGTCACCAACCTGGAATTCCAAAGGTTTGCGTCGCTTATCTGCATAGCTCTTTTGTCGGTCGCGAGATGCTTTCAATCGTTCACGGATCTGGACGATCTTCTCCGTTGTCCCTCGTATGATCTCCGGACCGGTGAGAGTGTTGTTAGGTACTTGGCCTCTGGCTAGTTGCGTATCACCCACTTCAGCCCAGCACAGAGGGGATCTGCACTTGCGTCCATATAAAGCTTCAAATGGAGCAACTTTGATGCTAGTGTGATAGCTGTTGTTGTATGAAAACTCAATGAGCGGTAAGTGGGTGTCCCACGCCTTACCGAAGTCTATCACACAGGCTCTCAACATGTCTTCCAGTGTTTGGATGGTTCTTTCACTTTGGCCATCCGTCTGCGGATGGTAAGCTGTGCTCATATCGAGTCTGGTTCCCATAGCCTTTTGTAATGATTGCCAAAAGTGTGAAGTGAACCGGCTATCTCTATCCAAGATGATTGATCTTGGCACACCGTGCAATTTTACAATTTCTTTGAGGTAGAGTCTTGCCAGTTTATCCATTCTATCAGTCTCCTTGATTGGCAGGAAGTGAGCGGATTTGGTTAACCTATCGACGATTACCCATATAGTATCTAACCCACCGGTTGTCTTTGGTAATTTGGTTATGAAGTCCATTGTTATCCGCTCCCACTTCCACTCGGGTATTGCCGGTTGAACTAGCAAACCCGAGGGCTTTTGGTATTCTACTTTAACCTTGGCGCAAGTCAGGCACTTGCCCACGTAAGTAGCAATTTCTGCCTTCATGTTTGGCCACCAATACAGTTTCTTGAGGTCAGGTACATTTTGTCGGACCCAGGATGAACGGAGTATCTAGTCTTGTGAGCTTCATTCATGATAATATCTCTGAATCCGCCGAATCTCGGTGTCCAAATTCGGTTCATGAGGTAACGAGCTCCGTCATCCTTAACTTCAAGGTTTTTATCCATCCCTCGCAAGGCTTCATTTGCGACATTTTCAGGTTTTAAGGCTTCTAGCTGCGCCTCTTTGATCTGAGTGGACAAATGGGAATGGATCGTCATTGTTAATGACTTCACTCGGCGGCTCGAGTATTCTTTTCGACTGAGGGCATCAGCTACTACGTTGGCCTTCCCTGGGTGATAACGAATTTCACATTCATAGTCACTTAGTAGCTCTATCCATCGTCGTTGTCTCATATTGAGTTCTTTTTGGTTGAGGATATGCTGGAGACTCTTATGGTCGGTGTATACCGTACACTCTGTGCCGTACAGGTAGTGTCTCCAGATCTTCAATGCGAACACTACTGCCCCCAACTCGAGGTTATGTGTAGTGTAGTTGACCTCGTGAGTTTTAAGTTGTCTTGAAGCGTAGTCAATGACCTTTCCTCTCTGCATGAGTACACAGCCCAGACCCTGGTTCGATGCATCGCAATAGACCACAAAGTCTTCTGTTCCTTCTGGAAGGGACAGAATAGGAGCGCTGCACAAAGCTTTCTTTAAGGTCTGGAAGGCGGCGTCTTGTTTATCTCCGCACTTGAATGTTACACCCTTCTGTGTCAGGGCAGTAAGTGGCTTTGCAATTTTGGAGAAATTCTGTATGAATCTTCGGTAATAGCCAGCAAGGCCCAAAAACCGACGGATTTCTGTCGGAGTTCTTGGTGCTTTCCAGCTTTCGATGGCTTTGATTTTGGAGGGATCCACATGTATCCCTTCTTTGCTGACTACATGGCTTATAAAGTCCACTTTTCGAAGCCAAAATTCGCATTTCGAAAATTTCGCATACAGCTTCTCTGCTCTTAATGTCTCCAAAACTTGTCGTAAGTGTTGGCTATGTTCCTCCTTACTTCGTGAATAGATAAATATGTCGTTGATGAATACTATCACAAATTTATCTAGGTAAGGTCGGCATACACGGTTCATCAGATCCATGAACACTGCGGGCGCATTGGTCAATCCGAAGGGCATCACAACGAATTCATAATGGCCATAGCGAGTTCTGAATGCCGTTTTTGGAACATCTTCTTCTTGAACCTTGAGTTGGTGATATCCCGATCTCAGATCGATTTTTGAGAAATAACTCGCTCCTTGGAGTTGATCGAACAGGTCGTCAATTCGGGGTAGCGGGTATCGGTTCTTGATGGTGAGCTTGTTCAACTCCCGATAGTCAATGCACATACGGAATGATCCATCCTTCTTCTTCACGAATAAGACCGGCGCTCCCCAGGGTGAGAAGCTTGGCCTGATGAACCCTTTGCTTAGTAGTTCGTTTAGTTGGCTGGATAATTCTTGCATTTCTGCCGGGGCTAATCGGAAAGGTGCTTTTGCTACCGGGGTGGCTCCTGGAATCAAATCGATTCTGAACTCGACTTGTCATGCGGGTGGTACTCCTGGAAGGTCTTCTGGGAACACATCGGAAAAGTCGCTGACTTCGGGGATTTCTTTGATGTTCTTTACTTCTTTCTTTTCGTCAACAACGTGGGCTAGGAAGGCATGGTATCTTTTCTGTAGGTATTTTCGGGCTTTGATGCAAGACACGATTCGGAGGCTGGTACTGGGTTTATCACCGTAGACAACAAAGGTTTTGTCATCCGGCAGATGAAGTCGGATTCCTCGTTCGTAACACATGATGTCGGCATGATGGGGAATTAGCCAATCCATACCAACAATCACGTCAAAACTTCCTATTTTAACAGGCATTAAATCGATTTGAAAAGAGTGATCATCCAGGGTAAGTGTGCAGCCTATGTATATGTCGTTTGTGCTTTCTGTTTTGCCATTAGCCATTTCTACTGTAAATGTTTCATTGAGTGGTTGAGGTTTTTGTTTTAGTAAGTATTTAAACTCGTGGCTTACGAAATTCCTCTCCGCACCGCTATCGAATAGTATACAAGCATATGAATTATTGACGAGGAACGTACCGGTAACCACGGTAGGATCCTCTACCGCTTCCGCGTGTCCATGGCTAGGACTCTTCCATTTCTCCCCAAGCTCTTTGTCTTTGGGTAATCACGCTTAAAATGCCCCGTCTCACCACAACCATAGCAAGCTTGACTCACTCCAGCATTAGAGGCTTGGGTGGTTTGTGGAACTGGCGCCTTGCAGAAACAGGCGGTATGGCCCTTTTTGTTACAGTTCGAGCAGTGCATTTCTCTACAGGCTCCGGTATGGTGGACATTACACTTGTTGCACTTGGGTAGTGTCCCATTATACTGCTTGGTCGCTGTTGGGGTAGTCGGGACAGTGGCTGCACGGACTGCCACAATCTGTTGTCTCTTGGCATTTTCTTGGTTGGGCTGATTCCTCCCCCTGTTCCAGGGTTTTCTTTTGTGGTCCCTCTCTCTTGGTTGATCAGTTTTAGCGGTCATGGTGCCCTGGCGAACTCCATGGTCGACTAATCGTTGGGCCAGTCGTTTTGCGCTGTCGAAAGTGGCGGGGCTTGCGGCTTCAACATTCCCCTGAATCAGAGGAGATAGCCCCCATATATAACGCTCCACTTTCACAGATTTTGGTGTGACCATAGTAGGGCAGAGGGTTGCCAAATCGTTGAATCGGTTCGTGTAGGCGGTCAGATCTGAACCTCTCATGGTCAGGTTCCACAACTCTTGTTCTAGTTTCTGGATCTCTCCCCTGGGACAGTACTCTTTCATCAACATGGTCTTCAGTTCCTCCCAACTCATCGAGTTGGCCACGGGAAGTGTTAGAGCCTTAACGTGGCCTTTCCACCAGGACATGGCCGTCTCGGCAAAGGTACAAGCGGCGTATTTGACTTTAAATTCCTCAGGGCAGGCGGAGATATCAAAGATTGATTCTGTTTTCTCAATCCATCTCGTGAGAGCAAGGACACCACCGGTACCATAGAAAGTCACTGGTTTGTAGTTTGCGAAGTCCTTATAAGAACATACTCGCGATTGGTTTGATGTTTCTCCATTTGTGGAGTCATTGGTACCATTTCCGCTTCCGTTTCCATTCGTCCCATTAGAGTTTATCTGAGCGACAGCAGCTGCTACCGCAGCAGTAACAGCAGCCTGAAAAGTGGCTGAATCCATCATGGGTGGCTCGGGAGTTGCGATCGGTGCGCGTCTAGCGTTTCTTCGACGGGGTGGCATATTTCTGCCACAAGGATTCAAGATTTGATGTTGGTTAGTTTCTGGGAGGGTCGTTATAATTACGTTGTCATTAGGATGTGGCGTTCACATTGCAAGTTTATCTTTGTTCTATTCTTTTCATAAGTTGTAATCATAATCCAGTATCAACATACATGTCAAACACTTGTGCAACACTTATAAATAACATAAGTCATCATATTAATAATAATTGCGGCGTTACATGATTTTGAGAAATGGAAAATTTGACCTTCGCAGAGGTCTATAGTGTAACAATTATAAACGGCGTAACGGCCTACAAAAGTGTAATCACTTGATTGTAGAACCGCACCTACATACAAAGCGAGTAGCGTATAGTGCCTACTCGTAAAACCCTAGACTATAACAAAATTTGAGTAGTACGAGTACTACTCATGACGAACTGGATCCAGCTCCGCATAGTGCATCCACCTGTGCCCTCAGATCGGCAGGCTCTCGCTCGGCCTCCTCGGCCCTCCGCTCTATGTCTCGTATCCTCTGCTCAGAATCTGATATCCGCTCAAAGGCCTCCTGAAACATACCCATAGCTGTCCGTCCGTCCTCCTCGAGTGAGTCGACTCGTCCAGAGGTATGGACATGGGTCTCGTCTAAGCGTCGAAGGCGCGCTGCAGTGACCTCGGCAGTAGCTCCCACATCCATGATCTGGCTGGAGGCTGCCCTAATCCGCTCCTCCTGACGGTTGATGCGTCCGACCATGACTGGTAAAGCTCGGTCTGCATAGCCCCCTCTACTGATGTCGAAGTGGTCGTAGAATAGGTGATACGGGGGTCGCAAGTCCTGCTCGCGGCTCCAGCGACGTATTTGCTCTACCCACTCTGGCGTCGGGCCCTGAAGAGGTTCTTCTATTAGTAAGGGGCAGTGGATGGGAAGTACCCTCTTTCGAGGAGTACGCATCCATAACGGGCCACCAGGGTGGCGATATACCTGGAAGATCGGCGGTGGCGGTGGTGCATGTAAGTCGCGGACTAGGTAGCTGTAATGCCAAGACACTCTTTTTATGTAAATAAAATAAAAATGGTAAATTGGTCATTTTACCTTAGATGGGTAATTTGGTCTTTTGGACAGAAAAGAATTTGGTTTGAAATAATATTTTGAGTTTTGGACTTAAAATGCTATAAAAACTGATTTTTGGTCATTTTACAAAAAAGGGTATTTTGGTCATTTGACCATGTGAAGGACCAATTCCGTAAAATATTGTTCCTTGTGGTAAAAATATAAGAAATGAAAGTTTTATTGTCATAAAACTTGATTGTTGTGGTCAAAGTTCAAGAAAATGAACTTTAGGACTAAAAATGTAAAAATTGGAAGTATAAATAGAGAGGTTGGCTCTCTCTTTGACTAGCCATTTGTGCAGCAATGGGAGGAGCAAGGGAGATGCGATTTCTGCAGGAAATCATAGAATTGAAGTAAGGAATTGGAATCATAGCTTGAAATTGGTGATTCCTATGTTAATCAAGGTAAGTAAACTTGATTTTAACCAAGTTCTTGAAGTGTTCTTGATTTGGTTTTATAGAAACTGAAATTTGTAAATTTCAGTTATGATTATGTAGTTTAAATGGTTTAATGCTTCCATTAAGTCATGCTAAAAGGACTTAATTCAAGAAAATGGAAGTAGATTGCTATTTGTGATGAATTTGAAGTTTTGGGGTTTTGGAACTAAGAACCCTAATTCTTCATTTTGATTGATTTAGTTGTTTTGAATGGTTGAAAACCTTGTTTTAATATAAGGTTTTAGCCTAGAAACAAACCCCAAACGATTAAGGACTGGATTGAGGACCTAATGGGCCAAAACTGCGTGCTACAGTGCACAAATCGCGACTGATCAGGAGACTGCCCAGGCGCCAGGCGCAGTGCGCCCAGGACCAGGGCGGGGTGCACCCAACCCAGCCCCTGGCGCGGTGCGCCCACCAGACAGGGACTTTTAAATGCTAACTTTTGTTTGGCTTGTCCGATTTAGCTCAAACTTGAACCGTAGGCTCGTTATGGTTTGAAAAGTTTGGGAAAATTTTTATATCGAGTTTTCGACCCCTCGGGGGCACTGTAGATCGATTCGAATGCCTCGGTGAATAGTAAAATTCATATAAAGATAGTAAATGTAAAATTTATTATCTAGGCATTGTTTATAATGATATAATATTGGACTATTACGTATTAGAGTCAATTTAGATGATTATTAACCTATTATCATTTGGTATATAAATGAATATATATGTATGGGACAAAATGGTTGTGGTGCACGCAAAGGCAAGAAACAACCGGAAATTAAATGCAGCTAATATCCAGGTGAGTAATCTCACTGATATCATATATGATATAAGATGATTGAACTGTTACAGGTTGAAACAGCTTCGAGGGACGAAAATGACAAGCGTAAAGACATATGAAAATGACAAGACCAGATAAGCCGTGAGTTTATAATAGACAAGAACGGAACTGTGAGTCAATAAAATGACAAGACCAGATAAGCTGTGAGTCTGTTATAGACAAGAACGGAACTGTGAGTCAGTATATCTATGTAAACTGTTATATAGACAACAGCGGGCTAACCCGTGAGTCTAGGCAACAGCGGGCTAACCCGTGAGCCACAGTTTATTCTGATGAGTTAAATTTATATAGACAACAGCGGGCTAACCCGTGAGTCTAGGCAACAGCGGGCTAACCCGTGAGCCAAGGCAACAGCGGGCTAACCCGTGAGCCATAAATAACTGGTGCGGCCTATATGGCTATGATATTGGATGCTATATCCAAACGGTGCGGCCTATACGGCTATGATATTATTACAGGTACATGGTGCGGCCTTTTTGGCTATGATATCGGGTTATTGAACCCAGCTGGTGCGGCCTTCGGGCTATGATTTATATATTGATAATGTTTTGGTGCGGCTTATATAGCCATGACATATGATGCAGTCCATTGTGACTAAGAAACATGGGACAGAAACGATAGATATGATTATCTGTGCAAATAACTGATGTGGTTTGATAATTGCAGGTTATAATGATGTAGCCTGTAAGGCTACAAAAATTATGATGTGAAATCCTAAGAGATATATGGTCAGCCAGTAAGGCTATGAGTTTGGATTCGCTATCCAGACAGATATACGAATATATTTGATACATGTTATTTGCAGATACGAATACTCACTGAGCTTTGTAGCTCATACCGTTTGTTAAATGTCCCTGCAGGTTAGCATAACCCTGGTTAGGGTAAGGATAAAGTCCGTTACTCAAGAAGTGGACTTGTAGATGCTATCAGTAGCAGCCCGGCTTTAAAGGAGATTTGGTATTTTATACTCTCCTTGATACGCTTGTACCCATTTTTATTAAAATATACCCCTTTGGTTATGGTTTTATGTAATGAAACCTATGTTTTAAATGAAAAATTTTCAGGGGTGTGTTTGTTTTAAAAGCCGGGTGTTACAAGTTGGTATCAGAGTCGTGGTTTAAGTGAACTAGGTGTCTATAGAGTAGATTCCTGGACTTAAACCTTGAGAGACAGTAGACATGATATATAGTTAGGTGTATATAGTTGTTATTATACATATCTAACCTAACTGTTACTGACTTCTAACGTATAAGAAGTATGAGCAGCGAATCGTATTTGGAGGAATTTAGGGCGTGCAGCTTTAAGAGGCGAACCAGTCCTTTCTCAAGGCTCCATTGAACGAGGGGCACAGAGACAAGTAGCAGAAAATCCACATGATAAGCAACAGTAGTTGCTGTGGTCAGAAAAAGAAATTTAGGTGCTCACCCTGATTGATATTCAAGGTGAAAGAAAAGTAGCTGAGACTACGTGAAAAGCAGGAAAAGATTAGTGGACGCTTCAGGAGAAGTTATCACAAACTGGGTCCAACCTTAAAGGGAAGAGACCAAAACAGATCAGTTATGTATTGTGAGAAGTGCAGGAAAAGCACTCAGAAAATTGTAGAGTAGAGACTCTACCGTTGAAATGCTGGCATTGCAGAAAATAGGAGCATATTGCTCGAGCTTGTTGTATAGATCAGAAGTGTGTCTAGCGCGGAGCTATAGAACACTTTCTCATGAAATACTCACATGCTAAATGTGGAGTAACGGGTAATGAACCCAGGAAAGAACGGGGAGGAAAGAAAGAAGAAACGAATGGTCGAAAAGGACCAGTAGTACCATGAGCATTCCAGCAGATTGTGGAAGAAGCTCGTGAGGAGACTTATATGGTCTCAGATATCATTGTCTTGAAAATAATCCCCGTCTATGTTATATTTGATCCATGAAGCTATGCTTTGGATCAATGACTTAATTTCTTGTTTGAATTTTTCATCAATAATTATGGATGAAATTTTGGAAACAGCTATAGCAGACAGCAAGTATGTTCTAGATATTGAACACCGGGAAAGTAGTCTGCCTAGGATTTACGGGACCATTTTTCCCTATAAATCTGAAGTCGATGACTACCAGCGAATCTGAAGCAATTGTGCTTATGAATTGGTTAGCAATGAATTATGCTACCATGAATTGTAGAAACAAGAACATTATGGTTCTTAAAACAGAAATGAAACGGATGAAAATCCATGGTAAATGACCGTAGTTGAGAATACCGGTTATTTTCCTTTGCTTAAACTCGGAAAAGAGTTAGTAAAGGAATGATGTTGTAGTTGGCATACGTGGTATTGGCTAAGTTAAATAAAGCAGTGATAGTAGTGTACTACTTTAAATAAATTCTCGGATGTTTCTTTTGAAAAGAACTTCCAGGATTTCTGCCAGATTGGCGAGAAGAACTTATGATTAAGCTAGTCTTAGGAGCCGTTCCTGTTATTTAGGCTCTATATTGATTACCCTCTGCAGAGATGGCAGAGTGGTAAAACAATTGGAAGGAATTGTTTTTGAATTAGGGTCTCATATGGCCGAATGTGTCATCGTGAGGAGCCCTATCTTGTTTGAAAAGAAGAAAGATGAGTTAATGTATATGTACATTGACTACTGAGAATCTGATATTCTCGAAACCAGATTGAATATGAGGTACATTTGTACCAGATACTGGAGTTACTTCACTGAGTTAAGTGATATGTAAAATCTCCAAGTATGAAAAATTTGGCTAAAAGAAGTTTCAATTCTTTGGGCATGATAATAGTGCCAAAAATGATTAAATAAATCCAGTGGAATTGATGATGTGATAAAACTGGAACCGCCTGAGGATTCTGACTGAAATTTGTAGTTCCTGGGATTGGCGGGTTATTATAGGAGAGTTGTAGAAAACTGCTCCTCGATTGCTGTTTAGCTGACTAAAGTTGACCAAGAAATGTGAAAAGTTGGAGTGGGTAAAAGAACCACATATAACTTTTCAAAGGTTGAAACAAACATTGTGTGAAACTCCGGTGTTGGCATTATTGCTAAGCGGAGAAGATAAACTGTATTATAGAGATGCATCCAGAGTTGATTTTGGATACATGATATTGCAATAGCAATTATGATTTTGACATTGAAGCTTTAGAGACACTACTTGTATGGTGTAAAGCTTAATGTTTATACGGATCATAAAAGTTTAAAGTACTTAATTGATCTAAAAAAAAAGCTAAACATGAGATAGCAAAGATAGATGGGTTACTTAAAGATTTCGGTTATGAAATCTTGTACCATCTCGGAAAGGCGGATGTGATTATAGATGCCTTGAATTAGAAAGAGTATATTTTGAAAGATACAACCACATGCGTGAGTGTGGCGAATTGATTACCTGAGTTGATTCAGGTAGCACAAGAAGAAGTGTGCAAGTCTGGAAACGTGAAAAGCGAATGAATGATTAGCTATTGAAAGAAGCTAGTTGGAAACTCACGGCGGTTTAAAACCCTTGGTGGTTGTGTAGGTGAGTTCCAAGCAAAGCGAGATATGAAAATTTACCCTTAAAAGATGTATATTTGGGTAGATATGCAGAATGCCCGGGGCAGTACCAAACTGTGTAGGATGATATAACCTATGTATTGGTGGCCGGGGATAAAGGAAGACATTGAAAGACACGTGAAAAGTGTTTGACTTGTGTGTAACTACAGTCAAATCATTAGAAGCATACGGAAAATTTAGCGGTTGTCGGTCCCAAAGAAGAAATGGGACAATATTATTATAGACTTTGTAATAAAGTCTTTGCAAATACCGCATGGGTATGACACCATATGGGTAATTGCAGGTTGATTGATGAAATCAGTGTAGATTTATACTGACTAAGGAAGAAATTAATATCGAAAGTAGTGAAAACTACACAGAAAGAGTAAATTATTGACGTGAGTTATCGGCACGGATTGTATCAGGCCGAGATAATAGAATTATTCGTTGATTTTGGCATAAATTTCAAGAATAATTAGCTTAAAAGTACTAGTAAGTACTGTATAAGATTTGCAGATTGATAAACAAGATGAAATAATGACGCAGACTTTAGAAAATATGCATTGAACTTGCATAATAGACCCTGGTGAAAGACAAGAAGATCGCCTATCTTTGGTAGAACCCGTAGATAATAACAGTTTTCGTACCAGCATTCAGATGACTCGTATAATACATAGTATGAAGTATCGTGTTACACGCCTATTTGCTAGACTGGAGTTGTGAAAAAGTCGTATGCTAGATTAAAACTGTGGTACAAGTTACAAAGAAGACTTGGCAAACTCGAGAAAGCTTGGCAATAGACAAAGAGTTAGTAAAAGTGGTATGCGGATCATTACGTAAAAACCTTCAAATTTCAAGTAAAGAAAGGTGTTGGTACTCAAAGTAAACCTTTGGAAAGACTAAAAATTTGCTTGGGACGAAAAGAGGGTCAAGTCTTAGTTTATGGGACTTTTCTATATGTCCCAAAGATTAAGAATTATGATGTACTGATCGAAGTTTCATGATGAACTTCAAGGTATTTATCATGTTTTCTATGGGTCTCATAGTTCTGAGAGCATGGAATGATAAATTTCAACGAATACCTCATGTTGAAATGAAGGTAGATAAGTAGTTAAGGTATCCGGGATAACCGGAGGAATGATAGATGAACAGTGATATAACCACGAAATAAGAAGACTAGTATGGTAAAAGTGCTTTGGCAATACCATGAATATTTCCATATTGTATGGGAAACCGAAATGGTGACAAGATAGAAATACCCCAACCCTTTGTATGATTTCGGGGACGAAATCCTTTGAAGGAGGGGAGAATTTGTAACGCCAAGACACTCTTTTGATGTAAATAAAATAAAAAGGGTAAATTGGTCATTTTACCTTAGATGGGTAATTTGGTCTTTTGGACAGAAAAGAATTTGGTTTGAAATAATATTTTGAGTTTTGGACTTAAAATGTTATAAAAACTGATTTTTGGTCATTTTACAAAAAAAGGGTATTTTGGTCATTTGACCATGTGAAGGACCAATTCCGTAAAATATTGTTCCTTGTGGTAAAAATATAAGAAATGAAAGTTTTATTGTCATAAAACTTGATTGTTGTGGTCAAAGTTCAAGAAAATGAACTTTAGGACAAAAAATGTAAAAATTGGAAGTATAAATAGAGAGGTTGACTCTCTCTTTGACTAGCCATTTGTGCAGCAACGGGAGGAGCAAGGGAGATGCGATTTCTGCAGGAAATCATAGAATTGAAGTAAGGAATTGGAATCATAGCTTGGAATTGGTGATTCCTATGTTAATCAAGGTAAGTAAACTTGATTTTAACCAAGTTCTTGAAGTGTTCTTGATTTGGTTTTATAGAAACTGAAATTTGTAAATTTCAGTTATGATTATGTAGTTTAAATGGTTTAATGCTTCCATTAAGTCATGCTAAAAGGACTTAATTCAAGAAAATGGAAGTAGATTGCTATTTGTGATGAATTTGAAGTTTTGGGGTTTTGGAACTAAGAACCCTAATTCTTCATTTTGATTGATTTAGTTGTTTTGAATGGTTAAAAACCTTGTTTTAATATAAGGATTTAGCCTAGAAACAAACCCCAAACGATTAAGGACTGGATTGAGGACTTAATGAGCCAAAACTGCGTGCTACAGTGCACAAATCGAGACTGATCAGGAGACTGCCCAAGCGCCAGGCGCAGTGCGCCCAGGACCAGGGCGGGGTGCGCCCAGGCGCAGTACGCCCAGCCCCTGGCGCGGTGCGCCCACCAGACAGGGACTTTTAAACACTAACTTTTTTTTGGCTTGTCCGATTTAGCTCAAACTTGAACCGTAGGCTCGTTATGGTTTGAAAAGTTTGGGAAAATTTTTATATCGAGTTTTCGACCCCTCGGGGGCACTGTAGATCGATTCGAATGCCTCGGTGAATAGTAAAATTCATATAAAGATAGTAAATGTAAAATTTATTATCTAGGCATTGTTTATAATGATATAATATTGGACTCTTACGTATTAGAGTCAATTTAGATGATTATTAACCTATTATCATTTGGTATATAAATGAATATATAGGTATGGGACAAAATGGTTGTGGTGCACGCAAAGGCAAGAAACAACCGGAAATTAAATGCAGCTAATATACAGGTGAGTAATCTCACTGATATCATATATGATATATGATGATTGAACTGTTACAGGTTGAAACAGCTTCGAGGGACGAAAATGACAAGCGTAAAGACATATGAAAATGACAAGACCAGATAAGCCGTGAGTTTATAATAGACAAGAACGGAACTGTGAGTCAATAAAATGACAAGACCAGATAAGCTGTGAGTCTGTTATAGACAAGAACGGAACTGTGAGTCAATATATCTATGTAAACTGCTATATAGACAACAGCGGGCTAACCCGTGAGTCTAGGCAACAGCGGGCTAACCCGTGAGCCACAGTTTATTCTGATGAGTTAAATTTATATAGACAACAGCGGGCTAACCCGTGAGTCTAGGCAACAGCGGGCTAACCCATGAGCCAAGGCAACAGCGGGCTAACCCGTGAGCCATAAATAACTGGTGCGGCCTATATGGCTATGATATTGGATGCCATATCCAACCGGTGCGGCCTATACGGCTATGATATTATTACAGGTACATGGTGCAGCCTTTTTGGCTATGATATCGGGTTATTGAACCCAGCTGGTGCGGCCTTCAGGCTATGATTTATATATTGATAATGTTTTGGTGCGGCTTATATAGCCATGACATATGATGCAGTCCATTGTGACTAAGAAACATTGGACAGAAACGATAGATATGATTATCTGTGCAAATAACTGATGTGGTTTGATAATTGCAGGTTGTAATGATGTAGCCTGTAAGGCTACAAAAATTAGGATGTGAAATCCTAAGAGATATATGGTCAGCCAGTAAGGCTATGAGTTTGGATTCGATATCCAGACAGATATACGAATATATTTGATACATGTTATTTGCAGATACGAATACTCACTGAGCTTTGTAGCTCATACCGTTTGTTAAATGTCCCTGCAGGTTAGCATAACCCTGGTAAGGGTAAGGATAAAGTCCGTGACTCAAGAAGTGGACTTGTAGATGCTGTCAGTAGCAGCCCGGCTTTAAAGGAGATTTGGTATTTTATACTCTCCTTGATACGCTTGTACCCATTTTTATTAAAATATACCCCTTTGGTTATGGTTTTATGTAATGAAACCTATGTTTTAAATGAAAAATTTTCAGGGGTGTTTTTGTTTTAAAAGTCGGGTGTTACACTAGCATGGGTCGATGACCTCAGACCCATCATCAGAATCTTCGTCTTCCCATTGGTCTTCTTCCTCCGCAGCTTCCTCTGGTTCCTCTTCCGTAACTTCTTCTGGTTCTTCTTCTTCCGCAACTTCTTCTGGTTCTTCTTCTGGTTCCTCATTAAGCCATCCTCCATTTCCCTCCTCAGGGAAATAAGGGTCTCCTGGCAAATGAAATCCTGTCATGGCATCTGTACGAGAATTGGGGTGTAAGAAGTATATAGAAGGGATTCTTAAATACACATATATAAGTAATGTACACAAAATACTCCTATAGTATTTTAAATTTTTTTGTTTTAATTCTTTTGGTTACTGGTAAGTGTTCGGACTTGTTGTTCCCCACGACTATTCCTAAGTATGCGTTAATCATATCTTGGATCAATATAGTTGATCAGGCTCTATTTATTCAAGATATAATTACCAAAACACTTAGGCCTATCCGTAGTGTTCAACTCATCTTACCACTTTTGTATGTTTTCGTTATGATATCGTTCTAGTATGTATGTATGTACTTATACTTTTATAAAAATTATCGTTGTAATTTTAAAACTATACTTGCACGAAAATGTTTTCGAGAGTTTTAGTCCCATTGTATTTATAGTTGTATATCTTTAAATGGATTGATATACTTAGTTCACTATAAACAATGCTCTGATACCAATCTGTCACACCCTCAAACCGTACTGGCGGAATAGTTCAAGGGTGGATGACTTCATGCACAATATCATAACAAAGTTGAATAATAGTGAATCCAAGCAAAACAACCATCATTTAATAATTGCAAATGTTACATCGTTTAAAAGTTTCGTGTTTCAAACACAATTACAAATGATTCCAAAATAAACAAAATTGACGTCGTAACGTCTCTTCAAATCGCGCTGAGGTTTACCTTATCAATTTCTTGAGAATACAAGTAGTTGAAAAAGTGTCAACAATTAAGTTGGTGAGTTCATAAGATTTTTGTATAAGAAATGTCCTTTGTTTGTAAACGATAGTGTTGAAAACCAAGAAAATCCAATATTTTCTCATAAAATGTTCAAGTCTTTAAATCCCAAAGACTAAAATGTAATTATGTAAACTGTAGTGTAACTTTCGCTGAAATGTATATCTCCACGTAAACAATTTATGAAAATTATTAAGTTGATTATTTTCCCATGTGAGATACCATATAACCATACTGTGACTAGTTGGCCTGCTGCGACGTTCTTCAGGCGTCGGAATGTTAGACATTTGGACACCTCAGACCTGCCGGTCAAGCTGTAGCTAGCAGCTCAGGTGCGGGGTTGTCAAGCCCCGTATAGATCTATACTCAAATATCGCGCTCTCTTACCGAGACTCTGGTTATAAAAGTTCAGGACTTATAGTAGGTACTTATAAAAGTACTGTGAAGATTCATCTCACAAAAATGTATGTATTCCAATCAACTTGTTTACGTACGATTTGTATATAAAAACTCTTGTAATTATCCATTATCATTTTTCCCATGATAATATAGTAATGTTTAATAATTATATAATTTTATAATTATTTTTGTTATGTTCAAACGTCATAATATCCTTGTGTTCATAAACTATTCCAATAATAGTCTATTTTTAGTAATTGCGTCGTAATAACCTTATTTTTACGAACGATAGCGAAATAACTTGTTCAAAAGATTATAAATATTATCCTTTGGGGTAATTCTCACAAAAATGGCTTAATAACTTGATTATAACCATTTTGCTAACAAATAGTGCCTTTATTTATAAAAACGTAGTTTTTACTAGTTTTCGTTTTTATAACGTTTTTATACAAGATCTAGTGTTTTTGTATACTTTATTTGTAGTTTTGTAACTTTTACACAACTTAATATGTCAAAGTGTTCATAATACATGGATCTACTCATATTTCATGCCAAATTCATATTTATAACATTTTTGTTCAAGATCTAACATTTTTTACACACTTTAATTATAGTCCAGTAACTTTTATACAAACATATTATGTATCATTATGAACATCTTACAAAGATCTATCCATATTTCATGTCAAATGTATTTTTACCCAAATACTAACTTTGTGAACTTGTGTAAAACATCATATATAGTATTTAAACATATATAACTTGAATAAATCAACATTTATAATAAAGGAACTTGTATTCTCCCCCAAAAAGGTTTGAAAGCATGAAAATGAGGGGTATGAACTCACCTTGAGTGGTTGATCTTAAGGTTTCTTGGAAGAAGATTGAAGATTTTGGTTCTAAGACCCGGAGGACCCTTGGACAAAGCTATTATCCAATGGATTTTCGTGAGTATGTGTGTGTAAAAGAGTAAATGAAGGTATTTAGAACTTAAATCACTAGATGATCATAACTTACCAAGAAAGCTTGAAAGATCCTTGAAGATGTTGAAGATTTGAGCTCAAAGACCCTTGGACAAAGCTAATATCCAATGGATTTTGGTGGATGTTAGTGTGTGTAAACGGTGTAAAACTTATGTTATGTAGTTTAGAATCAAAAGATGCGTGAAACTTACTACTTAAACTTGTGAAATGAACTTGGAATTGGAACTTGAAGATTGAAGGCGGTGGTGGCGGGTTTGGCCGAGAGCAAGAAAGGGAGAGAGTTGGAGAGAGTTGTGAGTGATAGTTGGTTTCAAATGAGGTGTTGAAGAGATGTATTTGTTTATTATGCCTAGTTTGATGTTTGTGCATTATAAAATTCCATAGCCCATCCCTTATGATCTAGCCATGAATAGTGCCTCATGGATTGCATGGGAAAGGGTGGTGCAGCCGATGGGGGGGGGGGTAGGGGGGGTGGGGTGGTGTGGTTTTTATAAAAATAGTAATGTAGTTATAAAAATGTGTGATTTTTTATAAAATAGTGTGACGTTTTAGTGAAATTTTGTGAGTTTTTGATGAAACGAAGTTCTAATTAATTATTTTGTATAAAAACATTGTCAAACATCTATTTTGATTGAAACATAATTGGTTGGGTGTCGGAATACGCGTTTAAGCGCAGTATTCTTCCGATTTCGCGATTTTCGGCATTTTACCGGAAATTGCGTTTAGCTTTGGAATTAAATACTAGATACTATTACTTCACTTATCATATGAATTGTTATTTCATATATGATGTTTAAGGCACCACATTTTGAAATTTGAGTCCAAACCCTGTGTACATTTATCCGTTCACAGCGGTTTAATCGTTATAACTTCTACATACGAACTCTGTTTTCGACGTTCTATATATCCATAGGTACGTATTTACGAGTAGATTGTTTTGTGAATATTATTATTCTCAAAATAATAATTGTACGATTATCGAATTTTTACGCTACAGTAGTTTGATGTTCGCATTTTCGACTTTTAATCGCTAATTGTTTTGATTTAGCATACGTAATACTATAATGTTAATAATTCATTGCAAAAGTAATGGAAAATAACTTCTCAACATATATATTGACGTACGCTTCGTTTGACTACAGTTGACTTTTGTTGACCAACATTTACAATTGTCACATCAATGCTCCTTTCTGGGAGGACTTCAACAAGTACTTTCTTTGTCAGACGGTCGAAGGAGGTTGATGCAAATTTTCTCAAGGCGTCGGCCCTTCTGTTTTCTGATCTTGGGATTTGTTTGATGGAGAAGCTATCGAAGGACTTTGTTAGTTCTGAACTGTGTCTATATATTTTTGCATCCGTTTGTCCCTGGCCTCGTACAAACCATTAATTTGGTTTGTTACCAGCATCGAGTCGCTCAGCGCCGCGATCTGTTTCGCTCCATTTTCGATTGGCTAACAGTGCTTCATACTCTGCTTCATTATTGGAGGTTCAAAAATCAAATCTTAATGCATACATGATTTCCTCTCCCTGGGGACTTTTCAGGATCAGCCCGGTTCCCGACCCTTCTTTGTCGGCTGCTCCGTCAATATAGAGGACCCATTCGCTTGGATGTTCTGTGGAGGGGATTTTCTGATCGCTTGGAGCTTCTGATTGTGTTTGTTCCGGGATTTCGATGAGGAAATCGGCTAAAGCTTGCCTCTTGATTCCTGTCCGTGGTCGATACTCAATGTCATGTTCTCCCAGCTCTATGGCCCACTTAGCCAGACGACCCGAATTTTCTGGCTTTAAAAGAATTTGCTTGAGTGGCTGGCTTATGAGAACCTTGATGTGGTGCGCTTGGAAGTATTGATGGAGGCATCTGGCGGCATGCACGAGTGCCATTACTAACTTTTCGAGTATCGGGTAGTTAATTTCTAGGCCTTGAAGCGCCTGACTCACAAAGTATACTGGGAGTTGCTTGTTATTTCTTTCCACTACCAGGACTGCTGAAATTGCCTCATGTGATGCCGATAGGTATGTAGACAAAGTCTACCCCAGAATAGGGCTGGCGAGCGTGGGTAAATTGCCTAGCGTCTGTTTAAGTTTTTGCCATGCATCGTCAGCTGCCGGCGTCCACTTGAATCCTTCTTTGTTAACCTGACCCTTCAATGTATTGAAGAGTGGGAGTGCTTTCTCTGCTAATTTCGTAATGAATCGTCCCAACGCTGTTAGCTTCTCGTTCAGGCCTTGCATTTCTTTCAGCGTGGTAGGGGCTTTGGTTTCAAGGGAGTCCTGAACTTTTGCAGGGTTTAGAAGGACACCTTGATTGGTTACATAGTATCCCAAGAATTGGCCTTCTTCGACGCCAAAGACACATTTTGCAGGGTTCAATTTCATTTTTTCCTTTTCCAATGTTTTAAACGTTTCCTCCATATAAGCTATTAATGTTGTGTCCTGCGGACTCTTGATGACCATATCGTCGACATAAACTTCAATGTTACACCCAATTTGGTCGCGAAATAATCGATCGACTAATCACTGATATGTCGCTCCTGCGTTCTTTATGCCAAAAGGCATCTTTTGATAGCAAAACGTTCATCTATCAGTGTAAAATGATGTCTTCTCTTCATCTTTTTTTTTTCATTTGTATTTGGTGATAGCCCTTGTATGCGTCTAGCAAACATTTCCACCTAAATCCTTGAAGCGATCCACCTTCTGATCTATCTCCAGCAGGGGGTAGCAGTATTTGGGGCATGCCTTGTTCAGGTCTGTGTAATCTATAAGCATACACCAGCTACCGTCGTGTTTTTTAACCATTCCCGAGTTGGCGATCCAGACGGAAAGACCGCTTCTCTCAATAATACCGGCAGCGACCAATTTCGAAACTTCTACATAAATTGTAGCGTTACGCTCGCCTGCCTGGCCTCTCTTCTTCTGTTTAACAGCACTACTTCCTGCTTTGACATTCAGGTTGTGTTCTATAACGTTTCTATCCACCCCGACCATGTCGGATGGTTCCCATGCAAATATGTGTTGGTATCGTCGTAGTAGCGTGATTATTGTTTCTCTTGTTGCCGTAGGTAGCATGGTACTTATTCGTATTGGCTGCTCAGGGTGATCTTGGTTGATGATTTCGTTGTCATTAGGCTCTTCTCTCCTGGTTTTCTTAGTTGGGCGTATAATGTCAGTGGGCTGCATGATCTGGAAACATTTCAAATTTTGGGGGCTGGCGACAATGATGCAGGCTATGCCCCTTGGCACTCTGAATTTGAGTAGACCATGAACTATAGATGCTACCCCGCCAAATCTCAAGAGTCCAGTACGTCCTAAGATCATGTTGTGTTCCAATGGTGCTCTCACAATGACAAACTCAATGAGCACAGTCTTGTGCAATTTCTCGCTGAAACTTCGTAATGAGGAAGGAAGGTGTATGGTCCCGATTGGCCAAATTTTGTGGCTTGTGAACCCTACAAGTCACCTTTTGGTCGGTTTTAATTCGTATTTGATTATCTGCGGGAGTAGTTTGAAGCAATGTTCATGGATAATGTCTGCAGCACTTCCTCCATCTACATATATCATGTGGATTTTGATATCCTGGATATGTCCTGTGATGACCAAGGGATTGTCCCCCTGCCAATTCTCCGGTCTTGGGTCATTGATTGAGAAACTGATATTTAAGGATCCTTGGCAATAGCGCGCATCGTCCCTGCTGGCGCAGGTGATTTGCTTCTGGCTGGCGCGGATGGCTAGGATTTCGAGACCTCGGCCGGCTCCTTTGTCTTCTTTCCGGTTTCTTCCAGCATCTCTTTCCACCTCGTATTGTTCTCGTAGCTTTTTTTCTGTCTCCACCAGGTTTCCTTTGAGTTTTTTCTCCTCCATTTCTCGTTTCAACATGGCACAGTCGAGCGTATCGTGAGCCATGCTCTTGTGGTACTTGCAGTATCGCTGCTTGTTATCTTGGGTTTTACTCGTGGTAGTCTCTTTTACTGCGTAGATGTCTGCATGCCGACTCCGTGGTTCTTCCTTGAAGAGTGGATTGTATCGTCATGGAGGTCTCTCGCCTCTTGAAAGAGGGCCAGCATGGTCTGACCGTCGGCTGTGGGGTTGGTATCGGTCACTTCGTCTATGGTAAGTATTTGTAGCTGCTTTAAGGTATAGTTGCTTTTCTGCCATTCCTTCTTCTTGTCGGAGGAATCTTTCCACTCGTTCTTTCAATTCATGACGTGTTTGAGGTGGTTTTCCCAGGAATTTTTTGGACAGTGGTCCTGGCAGCAAGCCCCAGGTGAACGCGCCTGTTACCATTCTGTTGTCTTGCCCTGGCATGTATAGAGTAGCTTTGTTGAAACATCTGAAGTATTCCTTTACCGACTCGCCCTCTCGCTGCTTACATCCCATGATAGCGTGGTTGTCCCCCCTATAATTTCAAAGCTGCATGAAGTTCATGAGGAACAACTGCTTTAGTTGTTCAAAGTTGTAGATATTGTTGGGCGCTAAGCTCTTGAACCATGCGTCTGCATTCCCGTCTAGCATCGTGGGGATGTATGTGCACCAGAATCGTTGATCCAGCTTCAACGAGGTCATGTGTCACTCGTAAGTATCGACGTGGCTGTCAGGGCATGTCGTTCCATTATATATTTTCAGCGTTGGCAGCTTGGCCGTGATTGAGATCTCATAATCCAGTAGCTCTTTAACGAAGGGGAACGATAGTTTGTTACCGTAGTGATGGGTGTTAGCGTTTGTTGTTGAAATACTGGCTGAAGCGGTATAAACGGGTATAGCGGTGTCGTGTAGGGCGGTGTGGGTGCTATTACCGGAGGTGTTGTGTAACCGCCAACGTATAATGGGCTAGGGCCAAAGGTTTGTGGGGTGGGGGTATTAATGAACATATTTTGGGGGGATAGTATGTATCGGAGAGGGAGTTGAGGGTATTTCACGATGAAAGGGGTTAGGATTGTTGATGGGAGGCTTAGCGGAGTGGGGCTACTCATCGGCGTTCCTGCCGCCGTAAGGGCGACGAATGGAGGTGTAAACAGTGGTTAGGTTAGTGATGTCCCAGCATGGAGAAAAGGATTGGGGTACGTTATTGGTGGCGTCAAGGGGTTTGGCATTGGCGGCTGCCACGGTGGTACGGGGGACACAGTGATTGTGGGAGGAACTGTGTTGAGTGTAGTCGTCGGAGTTTGAGGCGTCGCGGCGTCCAGGGACGTCATGGGTCGGATTGGGCTTCGCGGAGCGCCGCTTTGCTGGCCTTCCGACGATGTAGCCATTCAATATTGCGAGAATGTAATTATTGTGTTGTCACACAACGAATGGCGCCAATGATGTGAACCAGTCTGGTGAAGGCGTCCTTCTGATCGATTGCAATTCAAACTTGGGTTCATAACAACGAAAACAGGGTCAGTCGCACTTCGGGAGGCGGTCCCGGGAGGGCGCTTCGACGATCAAGTTAGTACGGTGATCGGAGAAATGTGCGAACAGGAGAAGTGAGAGTGAAAGCTCGGATTACGATGGTGATCTTCCCATGGGGTCTGATCATCATATATTGTTGTACCTGTGTGGGGACCAAAGTGTAACACCCGACTTATTAACAAAAACACCCCCAAAAATTTTTGTTTTTCAAACCAAATATTTTACAATAAAAACCATGAGTATGGGGTATTAGTTAACAAAATACGAGTACAATACATAAATATTATACATTCTTCAAGCCGGGTCATTACTTCAAATGCTAAGTCCTCAGTCACGGACTTTGTCTTTTCCCTTGGCAGGGTCACGCTCACCTGCAGGGACATATCAACAAAACCGTGAGCTATAAAGCCCAATGAGTAATCAAACGAATAATAACATGTATAAGAATAAAATTTCTCTATACAAAGTCAAATATGTATTATCACACAATACAAGATCAAATGTGGCTCACGGGTTAGCCCGCTGTTGCCGTGGCTCACGGGTTAGCCCGCTGTTGCCTAGACTCACGGGTTAGCCCACTGTTGTCTATATAAATCTGGCTCATCAAAATAAACTGCGGCTCACAGGTTAGCCCGCTGTTGCCTAGACTCACGGGTTAGCCCGCTGTTGTCTATATAACAGTTTACATAGATATATTGACTCACAGTTCCGTTCTTGTCTATAACAGACTCACGGCTTATCTGGTCTTGTCATATCTTAAATCATGAAAATCTGTCATTTTTGTCCCTCAAATCATATTCATCTGCAGCTGCTCATGTAACATTTACCACAACAGATAACAGTGAGATTATTCACCTGAAGGCTTGCTACAACTAGCGTTAATCGTTCCTTGCTTTGAAATGAAGTTCGTATGATTTTGTCCCGTACCTATAATTTCATTCATTTTCAAAATGATTATAGGTTAATAACCATTTCAATTAACTCTAATACACTAGAGTTCAATAAAACATTGTTATAAACAATGCCTAGTTAATAAACTTTCCGTTTACTAACTTTATATGAATTTTACTATTCACCGAGGCATTCGGATCGGTCTACAGTGCCCCCGAGGGGTCGAAAACTCAATCTAAAAATTTTCCCAAACTTTTCAGACCATAATAAGCCTACGGTTCAAGTTTGAGCTAAATCGGACAAGCCAAGCAAAAGTTAGCATTTCAAAGTTCCTGCCTGGCCACTGCCTTGGAGGCGTACTGCGCCAGGGTCTGGGCGCACCCCGTCTGGCTCCTGGGCGCACTGCGCCTGGCGCCTGGGCAGGCCTCCTGGCCAGTCGCGATTTGTGCACTGTAGCTTGCAGTTTTGGTCCATTAAGTCCTTATTTCTGTTCTTAATCGCTTGGGGTTTGTTCCTAGGCTAAAACCTTACATTTTAACAAGGTTTTTAACCATCAAAACCCACTCAATCAATCATATGAAGAATTAGGGTTCTTAGTTCTAACAACCCCAAATCTTCAATTTCACCAAATATAACAACCTACTTCCATTTTCTTTAGTTAAGTCCTTGTTATAATGACTTAATGGAAGTATTACATCAATTTTAACACTCAATCATAACTGTAATTACAGTTTTTGAGTTCTACAAAACTCATCAAGATCAACTAGCCAAGAACTTGGAATACATACCTCCAAACTTCCAATTATACCCTTTTAATGCTATAATTCAACTTTGCAAACTTCAATTCTTCAAAGCTCTTCAATTTCTGCAGAAATCGCACAAGAATTTCTCTCCCGTAGCTTACCAATTTTCTGCACAAACTAGGAGAAGGTTCCAACCTTTTATACCTCCAATATTTTCATTTTTGGTCCTTAAAGTTACATTTCTTAAACTTTTGCCACCATATACAAATTAAATGACAAAAATCAAAGCATTTTAACATTTTATGTCCAAGACTCAAAATATTTTTATCAAACAAGTCCTTTTCTGTCCAAAAGACCAAATTACCCTTTTGAGGTAAAATGACCATTTTGCCCTTTTTATTATAATTACATAATAAAATAAGTTTTGGCGTTACAAATTCTCCCCTCCTTTAAGAGATTTCATCCCCGAAATCATACAAAAAGTTGAGGGTATTTCTCCCGCATTTCACTTTCGGTCTCCCATGTCATGTCGGAACCTTTGTGATGACGCCAAAGGACTTTCACCATGCTGATCTTCTTATTTCGCAGCTGTCTTATCTTGCGGTCTAGCACCCGCTCGGGTTGTTCCGGGTATCTTAACTTCTCATCCACCTCAATTTCAACAAGAGGTATATGTTGAGACTTATCAAACAGTGTTTTTCTCATATGGGACACATGGAATACATCATGTATACCATGAAGTTCATCAGGTAACTCCAATCGATACGCCACGGCTCCAACTCTTTGGGATATACGGAAAGGTCCAATGAAGCGAGGACTCAACTTCCCTTTCTTCCCAAAACGAATTAGGCCTTTCCAAGGGGATACTTTGAGCATTACCATGTCTCCTACTTGGAATTCTATTGGTTTCACCCGTTTGTCTGCGTACTGTTTCTGTCGATTCTGAGCTACCTTCAAATTTTCTCATATTAGTTTGATCTTTTCTTCCGTCTGTGCTACAATTTCGGGTCCAGCCAACGGCTTTTCCCCAACTTCAGTCCAGCAGGTCGGAGTACGGCACGGTGCTGCATACAAGGCTTCATACGGAGCCATCTGAATGCTGGAATGATAGCTGTTATTGTACGCGAATTCCACTAAAGGTAAATGATCTTCCCAGCTTCCACCGAAGTCGATGACACAAGTCCTCAACATATCTTCCAAAGTTTGGATCGTTCTTTCACTCTGACCATCTGTCTGTGGATGATATGCGGTACTCATAAGTACTTTTGTACCCAATTGCTCTTGAAGACTTTGCCAAAAATGGGAAGTAAATCTACTGTCTCTGTCCGACACAATCGATGCTGGTAATCCATGCCGACAAATTACCTCATTAATGTAGATTTTCGCCAGTTGATCTACTCTGTACTTTTCTTTATATGGTATAAATTGTGCCGATTTGGTCAATCGATCTACAATCACCCATATAGAATCATAACCTCGCGGTGTCCGCGGCAACTTTGTCACAAAATCCATAGTAATATGGTCCCATTTCTTCTCTGGAATCGGCAATGGCTGTATTTCCCCATACGGTTTCTGATGGTTTGACTTAACTTGCAGACAAGTCAAACATCTTTCCACATATCTTCCAACATCTCTCTTCATTCCAGGCCACCAATACATCGGTTTTAACGTCTGATACATCTTGGTACTACCCGGATGAACTGCATATCGGCTATAATGGGCATCTTCCAGAAGTAATTTCCGCGCCTCTCCCTGTTTTGGAACCCATATTCGACCTCCGAAGGTCTTCAATTTTTGAGCATTTTCTTCCAGATGCTTCAAATATCCAACCATTCTTTCGCTTTTTACATTCTCCGGCTTGCACGCTTCCTCTTGTGCCAAACAAATCAATCCTGGTAACCGGCTCACTACACCCATACACGCGGATGTAACTTTCAGAGGAGTTTCTTTTCGGCTTAAAGCATCTGCCACCACATTCGCCTTGCCAGGGTGGTACAGAATTTCACAATCAAAGTCTTTAAGCAGATCCATCCACCTTTGCTGTCTCATACTAAGCTCTTTCTGGTCGAAGAGGTACTTCAGACTCTTGTGATCCGTGTAAATGACAAATTTTACACCGTATAAATAATGCCTCCACAGCTTCAATGCTAGAACCACTGCAGCTAATTCCAGATCATGAACTGGATATTTCTTTTCAGCATCTTTTAATTGGCGGGACGCGTAAGCTA
This sequence comes from Cichorium intybus, assembly GCA_023525715.1. Taxonomy (NCBI): domain Eukaryota; kingdom Viridiplantae; phylum Streptophyta; class Magnoliopsida; order Asterales; family Asteraceae; genus Cichorium; species Cichorium intybus. The sequence continues at coordinate 89,890,464 of CM042014.1, read as the reverse complement.
TGACTCGACCTTTTTGCATTAAAACACACCCAAGGCCGATTCTTGAAGCATCACTGTAGATTACATACTCTTCTCCGCTTTGTGGTAGTACTAACACCGGTGCTTCACATAAAGCTTGTTTCAGTTTCTGGAATGCTTCTTGCTGCTCTTCAGCCCATATGAATTTTTCACCTTTCTTGGTCAACTTGGTCAACGGGACATCTATCGAGGAGAAATTCTCAACAAATCTTCTGTAATAGCCCGCCAAACCAAGAAAACTTCTTACTTCAGTTGGACTTCGAGGCGGTTCCCATTTCATCACGGCTTCAATCTTTGCTGGATCTACTTTCACCCCTTCAGCATTTATTACATGGCCAAGGAATTAGACTTCTCTTAACCAGAATTCACACTTGTAGAATTTAGCATACAACTTTTCTCGGCGAAGCAATTCCAACACTTGTCGCAGGTGCACTTCATGTTCGGCTTGGCTTCGCGAATACACCAAGATGTCATCTATAAACACTATCACCGAGGTATCAAGGAACGGTCGGCACACCCGGTTCATGAGATCCATGAATACGGCTGGAGCATTGGTTAATCCAAAAGGCATCACCAAAAACTCATAATGACCGTATCGTGTTCGGAAAGCTGTCTTCGGAATATCTGATTCCCTTATCTTCAACTGGTGGTATCCTGACCTCAGATCAATTTTAGAAAAGTAGGACGCGCCTTGTAGCTGGTCAAACAAGTCGTCTATTCTGGGTAGCGGGTACTTGTTCTTTACCGTGATCTTGTTTAACTCCCGATAGTCAATGCACATGCGCATTGACCCATCTTTCTTCTTGACAAACAAAATAGAGGCTCCCCAAGGCGATGTACTCGGTCTGATGAAACCCCTGTCTAGCAATTCTTCCAGTTGCTTTCGCAGTTCCACCATCTGTGAAGGTGCTAAACTATATGGAGCTCGAGCAACAGGAGCAGCTCCTGGAATTAGTTCAATCGTGAACTCAACCTGTCAATCTGGTGGCAACCCTGGAAGTTCGTCTGGAAACACATCTGGGAACTCATTCACCACATTCACATTCGCTACCCCCACTTTAATCGGTTGAGCTACCGACACATAAGCCAAATAGGACATCCCTCCTTTACTGATACAGCTTCGGGCTTGAGCAAAGGAGATAACTGGCATTCTTAACCGAGGTCGTTCACCTTGAATTTTCATTCATTCCCCTTCCGGTGATAACACTGTAATACTTTTATTTCTGCAATCCATGTTAGCATAATTCGTTGCTAACCAATCCATTCCCACAATTACACCAAACTCGTTGGTAGTCATCGGCTTCAAATCTATAGGGAAAACGGTCCGTAGATTTTAAGCTGACAATCTTCCATATGTTCAGAAACCCAGACATATCGGCCGTCTACTATAGCTACTTCTAAGCTTTCATCCATCGGGGTTAAAGGTACATTCAAGCGAGGCAATAAAGATTCCGATACAAAACAGTGAGTGGCTCCCGGATCAAAAATAACATATACAGGTATGGTATTGAGAGTAAAAATACCTATCACCACATCTGTCTTCTCACGGGCTTCTTCCACAGTCATCTGGAAAGCTCGCGAGGCCACCGGTCGTCCCCTGTTCTTCGGTTCTTCCTTCTTCCCCACTGGATCGTCTCTGGGTCTTTCACTGTATACACCAGATTTCAGTTGGGGACAGTTCAGGCGAATATGATCCGTAGCCCCGCGTTGGAAACACCTACGGTCCGCCCGACAGTCCCGTGTAGAATGACCCGTCTTTCCACAATTTCGGCAGCTAACTGACCCAGTATCACTGCGACAACTGCCCGTGTGCCTTTTTCTGCATTTTACGCACCATTTTCCTTCATCTTTCTGGCCTTTTCCCCTATACCCGGATTGTTGCGACTTCTTCGGAGGCGTCCAACCTTGGTCTTCCGCCTTTCGTTTCGTTTCCATAACTTTCTTTTCATCTTCCTGCCGCTTCAATTCTGTTTCTCTTTCTATGGCTCGATCCACTACTTGTCGGAAGGTAGTTAGTTTCAACGGTTGTACAATTTCTCTAATTCGGGTTGTCAACCCCCGAACATACTTGTCGATCTTTCTCTTTTCAGTGTAGATATGGTGCTCCGCAAACCTAGCTTTCTCCAGAAAGCTAAGAGTATATTCCTGGACAGATCGGGAACCCTGTTCCAAATGCAGGAATTCATCCTCCAACTTCTGAATAGCTACTTCCGAGCAATATTCTTCATTGAACTTTGTATTGAATTGCTCCCAAGGTATTGATTGGGATGAATCAAGATCCAGTGATTTATAGTAGGTTTGCCACCAATGTAGAGCACTGCTTGTAAGTTGGTTCGTGGCAAATTCCACTTTATCATCATCCGCACACTTGCTTACTCGGAACACCTTTTCCATATGCATGATCCATTCCATAGCTTTGACTGGATCATCTGTCCCCGAGAATTCCTTTGGTTTACAACCAAGGAAGGATTTATACATACCAACTTTCTTTATCGAGACTTCCCCACCTTGAGTTTCCTTTACAGCCTGGGCCCGACTTTCTCCCTGGCTTTCATCTTCTGGCTGCCTGTCATGAACACTTTTTGCAGCCTCTTCAGTAGGATTCGGATTTACACTTGGATTTGGATTACCACTCAGATTGGGATTGCCACTCGGGTTGGGATTATTTATTATCGCAGGCATCATTTGCCTAACCACTTCTTCCACAATAGCTCGTATATCAGGTGGATTTTGTCCCACCGGTTCCCTCGCTGGTGCTCTTCGCCCAACAGAGCCGCGTGACCTAGCTGGTCCACTTCTTGCAGTTCCACACGAATTCGCACCAGTAGGATTGCTTCGTGTATTTCTCATACTTCAAAATTTTAGCAAACCGTTAGATTGCATATATAATAACAAACTTATATATCTCTAACAGTCCATTTATCTGTGTTTCTATCAAGGTTTAAGTCCGGGGATCTAATCTAAGACACCTAGTTCACTTAAACCACGGCTCTGATACCAACTTGTAACACCCGACTTATTAACAAAAACACCCCCAAAAATTTTTGTTTTTCAAACCAAATATTTTACAATAAAAACCATGAGTATGGGGTATTAGTTAACAAAATACGAGTACAAGTGTATCATGAAGTACAATACATAAATATTATACATTCTTCAAGCCGGGTCGTTACTTCAAATGCTAAGTCCTCAGTCACCGACTTTGTCTTTTCCCTTGGCAGGGTCACGCTCACCTGCAGGGACATATCAACAAAACCGTGAGCTATAAAGCCCAATGAGTAATCAAACGAATAATAACATGTATAAGAATAAAATTTCTCTATACAAAGTCAAATATGTATTATCACACAATACAAGATCAAATGTGGCTCACGGGTTAGCCCGCTGTTGCCGTGGCTCACGGGTTAGCCCGCTGTTGCCTAAACTCACGGGTTAGCCCGCTGTTGTCTATATAAATCTGGCTCATCAAAATAAACTGCGGCTCACGGGTTAGCCCGCTGTTGCCTAGACTCACGGGTTAGCCTGCTGTTGTCTATATAACAGTTTACATAGATATATTGACTCACAGTTCCGTTCTTGTCTATAACAGACTCACGGCTTATGTGGTCTTGTCATATCTTAAATCATGAAAATCTGTCATTTTTGTCCCTCAAATCATATTCATCTGCAGCTGCTCATGTAACATTTACCACAACAGATAACAGTGAGATTACTCACCTGAAGGCTTGCTACAACTAGCGTTAATCGTTCCTTGCTTTGAAATGAAGTTCGTATGATTTTGTCCCGTACCTATAATTTCATTCATTTTCAAAATGATTATAGGTTAATACCCATTTCAATTAACTCTAATACACTAGAGTTCAATAAAACATTGTTATAAACAATGCCTAGTTAATAAACTTTCCGTTTACTAACTTTATATGAATTTTACTATTCACCGAGGCATTCGGATCGGTCTACAGTGCCCCCGAGGGGTCGAAAACTCAATCTAAAAATTTTCCCAAACTTTTCAGACCATAATAAGCCTACGGTTCAAGTTTGAGCTAAATCGGACAAGCCAAGCAAAAGTTAGCATTTCAAAGTTCCTGCCTGGCCACTGCCTTGGAGGCGTACTGCGCCAGGGTCTGGGCGCACCCCGTCTGGCTCCTGGGCGCACTGCGCCTGGCGCCTGGGCAGGCCTCCTGGCCAGTCGCGATTTGTGCACTGTAGCTTGCAGTTTTGGTCCATTAAGTCCTTATTTCTGTTCTTAATCGCTTGGGGTTTGTTCCTAGGCTAAAACCTTACATTTTAACAAGGTTTTTAACCATCAAAACCCACTCAATCAATCATATGAAGAATTAGGGTTCTTAGTTCTAACAACCCCAAATCTTCAATTTCACCAAATATAACAACCTACTTCCATTTTCTTTAGTTAAGTCCTTGTTATAATGACTTAATGGAAGCATTACATCAATTTTAACACTCAATCATAGCTGTAATTACAGTTTTTGAGTTCTACAAAACTCATCAAGATCAACTAGCCAAGAACTTGGAATACATACCTCCAAACTTCCAATTATACCCTTTTAATGCTATAATTCAACTTTGCAAACTTCAATTCTTCAAAGCTCTTCAATTTCTGCAGAAATCGCACAAGAATTTCTCTCCCGTAGCTTACCAATTTTCTGCACAAACTAGGAGAAAGTTCCAACCTTTTATACCTCCAATATTTTCATTTTTGGTCCTTAAAGTTACATTTCTTAAACTTTTGCCACCATATACAAATTAAATGACAAAAATCAAAGCATTTTAACATTTTAAGTCCAAGACTCAAAATATTTTTATCAAACAAGTCCTTTTCTGTCTAAAAGACCAAATTACCCTTTTGAGGTAAAATGACCATTTTGCCCTTTTTATTATAATTACATAATAAAATAAGTTTTGGCGTTACACAAAGTGTCAGTCTTGGCAGCGGACCCTTGTACTCATTAGGCGATCTTCTGTAGTCGCCTGAGATTAGTTCGTTAGGTCGACCAGGTTGTGGCTCGTGTACTTCCTTGGTCGTCTGCTGTTGACAAGTCACACGGTACACTGTTCCAAGGTAAGGTATCGCCTTTGTATTGGTCCAGGCGGTAGCCAGCTGTCCGAAGCTGTTGGGAACGGGTAGGGTTCAGCCAGGCGGGTCACGCGGCCCCTGGCAGCTGGCTAGCGGTCTGAGGGGTAACAAGGGCGTTTATAATGAAACAATGAACCACAAAATAAAATTTTGTGGATCATTACTGTTTCTCAATGATCCAAAAAAAAATTTCCAATTTTTTTTTATAATGATATAGTACTATTCTCGATTTTATGATTGTATTTTTTTATAATTTTTTAAGGTGTCCTTACGAGTTCTCACCGAAAAAAGAGTACTCACCGGAACTGGACCTATATGTGTGTGTGTGTGTGTATATATATATATATATATATATATATATATATATATGTATATATATATATATATATATATATATATATATATATATATATATATATATATATATATATATATATATATATATATATATATATATCTATTCTAATAAAGCAAAGCTTTTTTTTTGCCATATGTCAACTTTTTAGATTGTTAATATGCCATGTGGCATGTTTTTGTTCACCTTCGATTTACTTTCCCGCCCAAAATCTATCTAACCGTCAGCAAAGATTGAGATTGAGAATTTAAATTTGGAAACGCGTCCCATTAACATGATTTTAGGATTTGATTGAAATTTTGAATACGGAGCCTTTTATCTCTCCCTTTTTTATGGAAACCCTAATACCACCACCATTAGTCGCCATTCTCTCATCTCTCTCTCGTGAAGAACTCCACCAAATCTTGATCTGTAATTTTTTCTCAGCCACGCCTAAAGGTTACTGGATGTGCTTTTTACAACCATCGATTATGCTCTTGGTTTAACAGGTTCGGCTTTTTGTTTTACAGGTTCACAAGTTTGATTTTTACAGGTTTGAAATTGGTTATTATTCACCATCATCACTCGAAAATCCTTTTTGAGGTTTGAAATTGGTTATTATTCACCATCATCACTCGAAAATCCTTTTTGTTTCATAGGGAACAATCTTGAATCTTCTATCAAAACCACTTTTCACATATCAAGAACTAAGCGACCCAACACGTCTTGAGCACTTTTCCCTGCAACTTTCTCTCGAACTTGGTTTGGTAGTTCTTGTAGAACGTTAATTGTGCCAATGGTGGGAGGTGTGTATGCTGCCAAGTTGATCTCTACGATCGATGTTCGGATCGTTGTTGCCAGTAATCGTGGCACCGGTAAGTCCAACTTGATTATTACTGTTGTCACAGATGCTTTTCTTGCAAACATTTCTCTGGTGTTGCCCCCTACCTGGTTGTCGGAGGATATATTCCCTGACCGTGTCCCCGTTACCGTAATTGATACATCTTCAAGGTAGGTGTTCTGCCATCGCAAAAACACCCCTCCGTTTAATTTCTCAAGGTATACTTTCCTGATCTAGATAGTAGTAATTTCCATGGGTCAAAAGCAAGGAGTAATGATAACAATGAATATAAACATGTGGTTTTAAATCTTGCTGAAACAATATTGTAGTAATAGTAGACCCTACCCATTTGTACTCTAACAAAATCATGTGGATCACATTAGTTCTCACTTTTTTCTTTTTTCTATATTATTTTGATGTGATGAGAGTAATTACGATGGGTGAATAAATGCAATTATATTATAATGATTCTTCTTAAATTGCTAAGAAAGAAAACCAAAGCTTCTTATTCTAAAGTTTGGTTCTAAGTATTTGATATTGAGTTTTTGGAAAAATGGTACTGTAGTGTTACTTTTATTTCTAATGTAGGTTTACTTATAGCATTCTACCGTCAAACATTTTTATCAGCTCATTGAAGATTCAATGTAACTTGAAATTTTGATTGTTGTGGGCTTTTAAGCATGACTTGAAATTTTGGTGCTTTATGTTAACGATTGTAAACACAGGCAGAGAGAAATATTTGAGTATGCAGGTTGTAAATCTACTCAAGTTTTTATAATGATTTACTCTGACCTCTAACATCTTTTAATTCTCATTTTAACATCTTTTGATTCTCATTTTAATTTCTTTATTTCAGCCTTTTGAAGGTTCATAACAACGAGGTACATGGTGGCAGTGGCGGATCCACCTATGCATGGTGGTAAAACTTATTCTCCAATTCTGAATAGCAGTGATGGTTTCTTTTGCTCTCTACACACTACTTTTACTATTGGATCTATGGAATAACTTTTGACTTGGTGCAACCTTTTTAAACTCATTATTGTAATTTTATATTATGTTAGCACAATTTGTCTCATATGTACACCAGACTGATGATTACGTCTACATATCATGTGTTAGGGTTGATATGATATAGTTAATAGCTATTGCTGATTTGATTATGCGACGTAATGCAATTCACATGAGCAAGAAATCTGGAAAGCAAAATTCAGTTGCTTGAGTAAGTTACAGTAGATAATTTGTTAAATACTTATATAATTTTTATCTATTTGGTCTGTTAGGAATAAAATATATGGATAAATGCAAGAAAGCTAAACTACAAAAATTTCCCAAATTATAATGATTTTTATGGTATTATTCAATGGTAGTTTAATTTCTAAAAATGAATGTATTTTTATATCTTCACTTCCTTAACTCTCTTTGCAGTACGGGCAACAAGGGTTTTTGCAACATGTGGATTTTGTAGGGCTTGGTTTACATGATTAATATGAGGTAATTCCTTAATTATTTCTTATTCTAATCCATTAAATAGCAATCACTTTCTACACAATATTTCTTATTATAATTTTTGTCTATTTGGTCAGAAAAGCCATGGATTTCGGTGCAATTAAGAACACAATTGTGGAAAAAAAAAAGACAGCATATATGCGAGAATTATGTGCAGGTGCGGGGTGAAATTTTAAAATTCCATCAAATATCATGACCAGAGAAATGATGTTCATGGGATGGCTATCACTTTACTTGAAATTATGAGAAAAAATGGCTACAAGTTTTTCCCCAATTAGACGGATAGGTAAAACTTTAATTCAAATATTTTTCAACTTTAGCATTTGACTTCTCTTTGTTTTAGGTTATTTCGGGTAAATTTACTTGTAGAACGGAAGTCGAAGAAAGTAGACCAAGCCAAGCATCAAGTGATGATAAAGCGCCACACAAGAAGTAGCTATTTTCATAAGCACAAAGTTTCCACCTAGGAATAAACTACCAAGCTATAGTACTTGGATATTTTGAATATGCTAGGTGTAATTATGACATATCTAATAGTTTGATTCTATAAAATTACAAGATACTGCTCAATTTAGTAATGAGAACTTGCAAGTAATTTCCTCATGTTTTAAAATCATGTGAAGAAAACTTTCAATTATTTTGATAAAATATTTTTTATTGTATATATTTTATTAATTATCAACCGTGTATTACACGGGTTTCTAACCTAGTATATATATATATAAGGAGGATCGTGTAGGAACCCAAAATCCGGTAAGAACCGTAAGGACAAATCCCGACCCTTAATCATGAAAAATGGGTGGATAAGATTGATTGTGAATAAAATGTTACATCTTAAAAACTTGGGGGCTACTTGTATAAAAATCAAAATTATTGGGTGGATAATACAAATTAATAAGGGTAATATGGTAATTGCAACGAGACCCCCCACCAGATTGCGACACTTGTCGCTATATGGTTTGTTGGGTTTTTTTTCCCCTGCTTAGTTTTTGGGCCATAACTTCTTTTTTCTTTGTAAAAAAAATTCTAAAAAAACCAATGTTTTTAAAATTTAATTCTCTACAAAACAAGCACAATCATGAAAATTTGAAAAAAAATATTTTTTTTATTTTTTATTATTATAAAAAATCAAAAATTAAAAAAAAATCTAGAAATTATGAAAATTTAATGGATAATTGTAGATATTATATTAGTAAGTTTGCAAAAAAAAAATTTGAAAAAAAAAGGTTTTTTTCATGTTCATTTTTATATTTTAAGTAAAAAAAACACATCAAAATAGCAAAAAAAATACATATGATCCAAAAATATTAAAACCAAAATATGTTTTATGATTCAAAACTTATGATCAAAGATGCAATATTCGTTATGATTCAAGATCCAAAAGTCGTAATGATCCAAAACGAGTTAAAACAAAACATATAACGACAAAATGATTCAAAATTATGATTCAAGATGCAAAAAAACTATGATCCAAAATGTTATGATCCAAAAATACATGATCCAAAACGTTATGATTAAAAATATCATGATCCAAAATAATTAGATTAAAGATACGAAAAAAAAACGTTAACATTAAGATTAAAAAATATTAAAAATTAAAAAAGATACATAAAAAATGGAAAAAAAAAATTAAAAATCGAGTACTGTAGCATTCAAAAAAATAAAGAAAATAAAAAAATAAAAAAATAATAAGAAATTAAAAAAAATTAAAAAATTAAAATAATAAAAACCTAAAAACCGAGTTCAATAGAAAATAAAAAAATTTGAAAAAAAATAATTTTTTTGAAAAATAAATAAATAAATAAATAAATAAACGAAAAAGTAAAAAAAAACGAGAAAAAAACCCACTTAAATCACGTTGAAAAAAAAACCACTTAAATCCTCGAGTTCATATTTTGTTCCGTGGACGTGCGTCGCACGTGATTGTGTCACGTCGAATGAAGACGTTTTGACGTTTTTGCCCTTATGAGAATGATTGGACGAGAAGAGTTCTCGCGGTTCGTACCGGATTTTGGGTTCCTAGCGGATCCTAACCATATATATATATATATATATATATATATATATATATATATATATATATATATATATATATATATATATATATATATATATATATATATATATATATATATATATATATATATATATATATATATATATATATATATATATATATATAGAGTTAGGTTCTATTGAGAACTCAAAAAACCATGAGATCCTGAGAACCAAATCTGGAACGTTAGATCAAAATTTTTAATGGTCTAGATCATAAAATGGCAGATTTGTAATTATCAACATCTTCAATACTATCTTAGACTTTTTAAAACCAATTAAAAGGGTATATTGGGAATGAAACTTATTATTCCGTAATAATTACATCAGCTAATTTATGGAATCCTTTCTCTCTCTCTTTATTACCGGATTTTTCTCCCCTCTCTCAAAAACACATACGCATATACATCAGAAACCCCGCCTCCCTCCCTTTACAAGAACCCTAACCTCCGTATCATGAAACCCAAGTCTGTAACAGGTGTAATGTCAATGGCGGTTGGATGTGGTGGATCAGACTAGTCACCATGGCGATTGGAGGCGATGGATCGCAGGCACAAACCACATCAACGACGGCGATTGGAGGCGGTGGATCGAACCAGTCACCGGAAAACATACCGGCATCGTCTACTGGTTGCATCACCGGAGCACCTACCGATTGCACACACCTTGCCATCAGATGCTAGAGAAGGGTGGTCGGAGCTGGTCTCCTGTCGGCGGTAGCCTGCTTCAGTGAGCAGACCTCGATTATCGATTCTCGATTTCCGATTTCTGGTCGAGAAGACGAAGACGCAATCAGTGGAGGAGAAGACGAAGACGCAATCAGATCCAATTTCCCTTTCTCCGCTGGCTACCCTGTTGTCTTAATTAAAGCTTAGCAATAAACTATCAGTCCACAATCGCCCTCGCCTTTAGGTACTAAACTCGTCCTTAATCAGTTTGTTTGACTATGGTTCTTTTGGTGTTGACTTGTCCTTAATCAATCCATTTGGTGTTTCCTGTGTGAAGCCCAATTATACGGTGCTATTGAAGCAAGAAAACGATTTCTTCAGGTCAAATAAAATAACACTTTTGCATGAATTATTTTCTTGGTCAAATAACCATACAATTGATAGGTTTTATTAATTTGCTATGTTTAACAGGTTGGAAGAGATCCTAGACCTGTAATGAGAGAAGCTTATAACATGTTCAAAGATGGTGGCGACCCTGAAAAGGTATACATCTAAAATCAACTTCATTATAATTTCATGTACTGTAATTTTTTGGTACATATAAAGAGTTGTAGATTTGTGCGTTTAAGTTTATTCCAATTTGATATCTTTAAAAGATTACAATTACATCAATTGAAGCAATTTATCTCTATTCAGCTTCTTTATGCGTTTTCTAAAGGATGAGAGAGCGAGTTTTTTTATGCTTCACTTTATGCTGGCCATTGCAACAAAGAACAATGAATTAGGTTCTAATTGGTATGTTTGTTTAGTACGTGCAGATGCAATCGTTCCAGCAAAGAGATGCCTACCGGGTGTTTGTTAAAATGCCTCAAAGAGATACCTACAACTAGTATGTGCATAATTGATACAGAAACCATTAAGTAAAAACAAAAACACTCATGTATAGCTATACAAATTAAATGCTTAACTCATTAAATAAAAAAGCAATAGTTTGTTGATTCTTTATTTGTTCATGTATGCATGTATGTATATTTGTGTATATGCATAAATATATGTGCAGATACGCACATCTGCATAAATGCATAAGTGTATATGTAAGAACCCGCGAAAAAGTCAAAAAGGGTAAAACCGTCTTTTATCGTATTGTACGACTATTATGTGTAATAATATGTATTTGTAAAATAATATAATGAGAAATAAAAGTTTATGAGAAATTTGAATTTTTACCGCGTGAATAGTGAAATTTGACCAAAAAGGGCAAATTGGTCATTTGACATGAAAATGACCAAAAATGTTAAGAAAATGTTAAGTTGGAAGTAATGAAGCATAAATGGAAAAGTTAAGATCTTTGGAGCATTTTTGAAGAGAAATTGGTAACCAAAGGACTTAAATGTAAAGTTTTTATATAAATAGATATATATATTATCTATTAGTTATTATGCCTATCATTAGAAGGACTAAGAAAACTTCTCCAGAGAGTTCCAGAGAGCACGGGAGACAGCAAGAAAGATCAAAGAAGAGGAAGAATTTCAAGGGAATTGTCAAGGAAAATCAAGAGAGGAATTGGAATTAGTGATTCCAAGGTAAGGTTTCTCTAGTTTTAACCTAGCTTTTGGGTTTTATGCTTGAAATGGTTCTTGGAAGGAATAGAAACTGAAATTTCAGTTAAAAGTCATGTGGGTTAAGTAACTAATGCTTCCAATAAGCTATTAGTTAAGAACTTAACTTAAAAACATGAAAGTAGGATGCTATTCTTGAGAATTTTCAAGTTTAGCCAAGAACTTAAATTTCTGCAATTGATCTATTGAAGTGTTTTTAATAGCTTAAAATGTGTTATTAGTCAAGGGTTTTAGTCCTAGAACAAACCCCATATGAATAAGAACTGAAATAAGTGCTTAATGGGTGAAAACTGCGTGCTACAGTGCACAAATCGCGACTGATCAGGTCACTGCCCAGGCGCCAGGTGCAGTGCGCCCAGGACCAGGGCGGGGTGCGCCCAGGCGCAGTGCGCCCCTAGCCAGGCGCAGTGCGCCTTCAGTCAAGGGCAGACAGGGACCAAAAATGTTAAAATTTTCAAATAACTCAAACGCTAGAAACCATAGCTAGACATGTCCGATTGACCTGAAATTTCAGACATAACCTTAACATGGTATAAGAACATGTCGGGAATGGTCAAATCTGTAATTCGACCTTGCGGAAAAGTTACTGTAGCGGCAGAGGCTAAAATTACTATTCAAGCCCATGATTTTTAGAATTTGAGCTAGACTTGTCCAATGAACTCCAAATTTGAAACACAAGTCTAATATAGTTAAAGATTTCATGGAAAAGAGTCGGAACTGAAATACGACCCCTCGGGGGTACTGTAGCAGTATACGCGTATTTCGGAGAAAACCGTAAAACGAGTTTATAAATGGTTATACATTTATTATAACCTAGAGCTATGTTATATGAGACCTTAGCCTTATAGAATTAATTATATTGAGTATTTATATATACGAATTGTATAGGTGGTGCTTCAAACGTTGTTGAGCACGGGAAGGGAAAAGCCGTACGAGAAGCTTAGTAAATCGTAATAGAATCAAGGTGAGTTTTATGAGGATTTTCTAGTACATAGCAAAAATGTTATTTTCAGAAAAGTATGATTTCCAATGTTTATAAATACTAAAGTTTGGACAATGGTTTTTGAATGAAGCTCTATACAAGGGCTTAGTATTTTAAGTAGATTTTTAAAGTATGATTTGCAAAGTATTTTGAACGAAGTTCCTTATAGGAACTCAGATGTCAGAAGAAGTTTTGAAAGTATTTTTGGTAAAGAGTTATAAAATGTTTGAGTAAGAGTTGTTTACAAATTGTGTCCCACTTTGACCAATTTGAGATGAAATGAAGTAAGAATTAAAGAAGTATGAGTCAGTTGTCCGGACTAGGATCACCCACATAATCGGGAGATCAGAAGACACTACTGGGATGGTACCTCCCGTCGCGAAGTAGTTGTCTAGCTTAGTATACCCTTGTGCTTGAATTCGTTCCAAGTCACAAAGGGGAGACAGAATGAGCAAACCGAGTGGGCAGATTTGTTCTGTCCCGCGAGGGGAGCTAGTTGAATGAATTAATTAACTTAATTCATAAGTTTCAGTTGGTCACGAGAAAGAAAGCAGTTTTATAAAAGAAAGTCTTTTTATAGTTTGAAAGTAAAGAAGAAAAAGCTATTTTGAGATTTATGAAATAAATCAGTTTTTAGCAATGTACTTTTGATATTTCAAGTTTTGAATAGAACAGTTTTGGGTCTAAACCCATAATACTCACGAGACTTTATGTCTCACGTAAACTATGTTTTTGAAATGCTATGTACTTAGGTGAAGGGAGCGAGAGTTGCAGTTGGGACCGTTATTGTACACTGTAAGTTTAAATTATGGTTATCTGTATTGAGTCTGTAATACCCCTCAAGTTTTAAGTTTGTAAAATAAAAATAAAAAAATTTAAGTGGCTATTTTATAGTCACGAGTTGTAAATTATGTTTGAAAACTGTATTTGTATTTTAAATATGGTTAGAGAAAATGGGTGTTACAGTTTTGGTATCAGAGCCATAGTTTAAGCGAATTAGGTTGGAATACCATCCTAGGCTTAAACTAGTAAGAGTAGGAGTAGATTGCCTTAGTAATATAGAAGGCATAGATTGAGTATGACTGTTATAAAGTGCAGTCAACATAAGGAGATAACATGCTACCGCTTATGAAATACTATATAGAATTGTGTATTAAACAGATAATTTGTTCATCTATATAGTAATGGAAGGCAGAAGACAAGCTGACAGGGGTGAGGGCAGTTACACTTCTTCAAGAGGAAGTGAACCACATATTCTGCGAAACGATGAGGCTGAGCCAAATCCACCACCACCACAACCTGTCACTATGGAGGCAATTCAGTTCCTAATTAATAATCTACGAACTGAACTGAGGCAAGATGTGCATAACATAATCGACAGCAGAATGGGTGAACCTAGTGCCCAATCATCACAAGAAGTCTCCAAAAAGACGACTGAGGAAGAGGCTACTGAAGGCAACAAGAGGGAAGAAAAGGGCTGCTCCTTTAAGTCCTTTATGGCTTGTAAACCGCCCGAATACCATGGCAGTTTTGAGCCCAAAGTGACAATGCGATGGGTCCGAGAGATTGAACAAGTGATACAAGCGAGCAAATGTGCAGAAAAAGATCAAGTCACTTTTGCTTCTCGGCAACTGAAGGATGATGCTTTGGTGTGGTGGAACACCAAATATGAAAGTTTGGGAAAGGATGTGGTATATGGTTGGTCATGGGCAGAGTTTGTCACGTGTCTTAAAGATAAATTCTGTCCCACGCGAGATTTGGAGAAATTGAATGAAGATTTATTAACGATAAAGAAAGGAGACTTGACGGTAGATGAGTATACGAAGAAGTTTTGCGATATGTTGCCTTTTGTGGGAGAATCCTACCCTACTGAGCGGTCCCGAATTAACCGCTATGTCCGGGGCTTGCCATGGAACTACGAGTTAGAAGTGAAGAAAGCCGAAACACTAGATGGGGCGATCAATGCTGCCCGAACTGTGGAAGATGTTGGAAAAAGAAGGAAGGAAGAAGGACCTGGTTTTGGTGACAAAAGGAAGACAGTTAGTAGTATCAGTGGGAACATAAAGAAGAAAGGGAAAATGAGTATAAGTCAGAGCCGACAGGGAAGTGTGAAAAAGTGCGATAAATGTGGGAAAGAACACGGTGGCGAATGTCGAGCGGGATCAAATGCCTGCTTTAATTGTGGCGGATTCGGTCACAAAGCGAAAGATTGTAAAGCCAAGAAAGCCAGCGAAGTGGAGTGCTTCTCATGCCATCAGATGGGACACTACAGTTTCAACTGCCCAAACAAGGGAGGAGAAACTATGGTGTCAACAGCCCAGAAGAAGACCGAACCCCAGAAGGTGAAGACTCGAGCTTTTCAGATCACCAGGGAGGAAGCAAAGGAGACTCACGATGTGGTCTCAGGTATACTACTAATCAACTCGACACCTGCATATGTCTTGTTTGATTCCGGATCTACATATTCATTTGTGTCCCATGGGTTTGGAGCTAGATTAAAAGTGCCATTAGAATTGTTAGATCTAGTTTTTGAGGTAGAAGTGGCGGAGGGGAAATTTGTTGAAGTTTAGCATATGTATCGAGACTGTGAGCTTGACATCAACGGCAAGAAGTTTCGACTTAATCTCCTTCCTATTGGAATTAAGTCCTTTGATGTAATAATTGGAATGGATTGGCTCGGTGCCAATGATGCAAAGATAGCTTGTGGACAGAAGAAGGTGTCTGTTAAAACCCTGGAGCAAAGGTATACATATATGGAGAAAGAAGAACGCATGTGCCAAGTATCATCAGTGTAGCTAAAGCTTGAAGATGTATCAGGAAAGGGTGTGTATCTTTCCTGGCCTATTTGATGACTGAAGATAAAGTGAAACAGACGTACAATGACATAGAAGTGGTAAAAGAGTTTCCAGAAGTTTTTCCAGATGAATTGCCAGGCTTGCCACCAGAAAGGCAAGTTGAGTTTCGGATAGATCTTGTCCCAGGAGCTTCCCCAATAGCACGAGCACCGTACCGGTTAGCACCAACAGAGATGAGGGAATTAATGTCCCAGTTGCAGGAATTACTGGATAAAGGCTTCATCAGGCCTAGCTCTTCTCCGTGGGGTGCTCCAGTTTTATTTGTAAAGAAGAAAGATGGGTCAATGCGAATGTGCATTGATTACAGAGAATTGAACAAAATTACCATCAAGAACCGTTACACGTTGCCCAGAATAGAGGATTTGTTTGACCAATTACAAGGTGCAGATTATTTCTCAAAGATTGATTTGAGATTAGGGTATCACCAAGTCAGGGTAAAAGAAAGTGATGTAGAGAAGACGGCGTTTCGTACACGATACGGGCATTACGAGTTCCTAGTAATGCCATTTGGTCTTACGAATGCACCAGCAATCTTTATGGACTTAATGAATCGGTTCTGTAAACCATTCTTAGACCGGTTTGTTATAGTGTTCATAGATGACATTTTGATCTATTCAAAGAATAAAGAAGAGCATGCGAGCCATTTGCGGTTGGTACTTGAGACTTTGAAGCGGGAACAGCTATATGCAAAGTTCTCCAAGTGCGAGTTTTGGATGAGAGAAGTGCAGTTCCTTGGACATGTTGTTTCTATCCAAGGTATAAAAGTTGATCCAGCGAAAGTTGAAGCGGTAATGAAATGGGAGCCTCCTAAGACGCCAACAGAAGTTAGAATTTTTCTCGGTCTTGCCGGGTATTACAGGAGATTTATTCAAGATTTCTCCCGTATAGCAGTACCACTTACATGACTAACCCGGAAAGAAGAGAAATTCAGATGGCAAGAGGAACAAGAAAGAGCCTTCGCTACATTAAAAGAGAAGTTGTGTAACGCGCCTGTCCTTACATTGCCAGATGGGACAGAAGATTTTGAAGTGTACAGCGATGCCTCTCATCGGGGGCTTGGCTGTGTGTTGATGCAAAGAGGGAAGGTCATAGCATACGCTTCCAGACAGTTGAAAGATCCAGAGAAAAAGTACACAACTCATGATTTAGAACTTGCAGCGATCGTGTTTGCCTTGAAGATTTGGAGACATTACTTGTATGGTACAAAGTGCAAGTTGTTCACAGATCACAAGAGTTTACAGTATGTGTTCACTCAAAAAGAGTTGAACATGAGACAGAGTAGATGGCTAGAGTTGATCAGTGATTATGATTGCGAAATTGTGTACCATCAGGGTAAAGCGAATGTAGTAGCAGATGCACTGAGTAGAAAAGTTCCTGAGAAAAGAATCAAGGCAAGGTCGATGCGCATAGAATTGGTGTCCAGTATCATAGAACAGATTAAAGCAGCTCAGCAAAAAGTTGAAGAAAGTGGAAACTTGAAAGACGAGAAATTAGGAAAAGATGTGCAGTTTGAAACCAATAGTCAAGGCTTGAAGACCTTCAGAAACCGCATATGGGTACCAAAGACAGGAGGATTAAGAAAACTGATACTAGAAGAGTCACACAAGTCAAAGTATTCCATACATCCCGGGAGTACCAAGACTTATCAAGATTTGAAAAGACAGTACTGGTGGCCTGGAATGAAGAAAAAGATAGCCAAGTACATCTCCAAGTGTGTCATTTGTGCACAAGTGAAGGCGGAACATCAGGTCCCACATGGGGATGCTCAGTCATTGCATATTCCAGCCGGAAAGTGGGAAGATGTGACCATGGACTTGGTTGTCGGATTACCAAGAACGAGAAGAGGTCATGATAGTATATGGGTCATAGTGGACCGGTTGACCAAGAGTGCATTATTTCTAGCCATAAAAGAAACTACTCCATTGGAGCAGTTAGCCCAGTTGTATTCAGATGAAGTGTTAAGAAGATATGGTGCACCGTTGTCTATCGTGTCAGACAGAGACCCCAGATTTACCTCTAACTTTTGGAGAGCTTTACAAGAGAAAATGGGGACAAGAATTCAGCTGAGTACAGCGTATCATCCACAAACAGATGGTCAGAGTGAACGAACGATCCAGACATTAGAAGATATGCTACGATCATGTGTGATGGAATTTGGAGGTAGTTGGGATGAACATCTGCCATTAGTGGAGTTTGCATACAACAACAGCTACCATTCTAGCATTAAAATGCCACCTTTTGAGGCATTATATGGTAGAAAGTGTAGAACTCCTTTATGCTGGTTGGAGGCTGGTGAAACTAAACTCACAGGGCCCGAGATTGTTAGAGTAACTAACGAGAAGATTGGAGTAATTCAAGCCAATATGAAAGCCGCACAAGATCGACAGAGGAGTTATTCAAATTTAAAGAAGAGACCGTATGACTTGCAAGAAGGAGATTTGGTAATGATTAACGTGTCGCCATGGAAAGGAGTCGTTAGATTTGGCAAAAGAGGAAAGTTGAGTCCAAGGTACATTGGACCTTTTAAAATTTTGAAGAGAGTTGGGTGACAAGCATTCAAGATAGAGTTACCACCCGAACTCAGTGGAATACATGATACCTTTCATGTATGCTACTTGAAGAAGTACTTTGGCAAAGAAGAGTTAGTAATACCCTATACCGATCTGAGGGTGGAGACTCCTAGCAAATTGATTGAGGAACCCGAAGCCATCCTAGAAATGCAGACTAAAAAGCTAAGGAACAAGGAGATTGACCTTGTACTAGTCAAGTGGAAGCACCCGTTAGGGTCAAACATAACTTGGGAAACGTTAGCAGAAATGAAGAGAAGATATCCGAATTTCACAGACTACGAAAAGATTCCGAGGACGGAATCCGCTTAAGGAGGGGTGACTTTAGAACCCGCGAAAAAGTCAAAAAGGGTAAAACCGTCTTTTATCGTATTGTACGACTATTACGTGTAATAATATGTATTTGTAAAATAATATAATGAGAAATAAAAGTTTATGAGAAATTTGAATTTTTACCGCGTGAATAGTGAAATTTGACCAAAAAGGGCAAATTGGTCATTTGACATGAAAATGACCAAAAATGTTAAGAAAATGTTAAGTTGGAAGTAATGAAGCATAAATGGAAAAGTTAAGATCTTTGGACCATTTTTGAAGAGAAATTGGTAACCAAAGGACTTAAATGTAAAGTTTTTATATAAATAGATATATATATTATCTATTAGTTATTATGCCTATCATTAGAAGGATTAAGAAAACTTCTCCAGAGAGTTCCAGAGAGCACGGGAGACAGCAAGAAAGATCAAAGAAGAGGAAGAATTTCAAGGGAATTGTCAAGGAAAATCAAGAGAGGAATTGGAATTAGTGATTCCAAGGTAAGGTTTCTCTAGTTTTAACCTAGCTTTTGGGTTTTATGCTTGAAATGGTTCTTGGAAGGAATAGAAACTGAAATTTCAGTTAAAAGTCATGTGGGTTAAGTAACTAATGCTTCCAATAAGCTATTAGTTAAGAACTTAACTTAAAAACATGAAAGTAGGATGCTATTCTTGAGAATTTTCAAGTTTAGCCAAGAACTTAAATTTCTGCAATTGATCTATTGAAGTGTTTTTAATAGCTTAAAATGTGTTATTAGTCAAGGGTTTTAGTCCTAGAACAAACCCCATATGAATAAGAACTGAAATAAGTGCTTAATGGGTGAAAACTGCGTGCTACAGTGCACAAATCGCGACTGATCAGGTCACTGCCCAGGCGCCAGGCGCAGTGCGCCCAGGACCAGGGCGGGGTGCGCCCAGGCGCAGTGCGCCTTCAGTCAGGGGCCAGACAGGGACCAAAAATGTTAAAATTTTCAAATAACTCAAACGCTAGAAACCATAGCTAGACATGTCCGATTGACTGAAATTTCAGACATAACCTTAACATGGTATAAGAACATGTTGGGAATGGTCAAATCTGTAATTCGACCTTGCGGAAAAGTTACTATAGCGGCAGAGGCTAAAATTACTATTCATGCCCATGATTTTTAGAATTTGAGCTAGACTTGTCCAATGAACTCCAAATTTGAAACACAAGTCTAATATAGTCAAAGATTTCATGGAAAAGAGTCGGAACTGAAATACGACCCCTCGGGGGTACTGTAGCAGTATACGCGTATTTCGGAGAAAACCGTAAAACGAGTTTATAAATGGTTATACATTTATTATAACCTAGAGCTATGTTATATGAGACCTTAGCCTTATAGAATTAATTATATTGAGTATTTATATATACGAATTGTATAGGTGGTGCTTCAAACGTTGTTGAGCACGGGAAGGGAAAAGCCGTACGAGAAGCTTAGTTAACCGTAATAGAATCAAGGTGAGTTTTATGAGGATTTTCTAGTACATAGCAAAAATGTTATTTTCAGAAAAGTATGATTTCCAATGTTTATAAATACTAAAGTTTGGAAAATGGTTTTTGAATGAAGCTCTATACAAGGGCTTAGTATTTTAAGTAGATTTTTAAAGTATGATTTGCAAAGTATTTTGAACGAAGTTCCTTATAGGAACTCAGATGTCAGAAGCAGTTTTGAAAGTATTTTTGGTAAAGAGTTATAAAATGTTTGAGTAAGAGTTGTTTACAAATTGTGTCCCACTTTGACCAATTTGAGATGAAATGAAGTAAGAATTAAAGAAGTATGAGTCAGTTGTCCGGACTAGGATCACCCACATAATCGGGAGATCAGAAGACACTACTGGGATGGTACCTCCCGTCGCGAAGTAGTTGTCTAGCTTAGTATACCCTTGTGCTTGAATTCGTTCCAAGTCACAAAGGGGAGACAGAATGAGCAAACCGAGTGGGCAGATTTGTTCTGTCCCGCGAGGGAGCTAGTTGAATGAATTAATTAACTTAATTCATAAGTTTCAGTTGGTCACGAGAAAGAAAGCAGTTTTATAAAAGAAAGTCTTTTTATAGTTTGAAAGTAAAGAAGAAAAAGCTATTTTGAGATTTATGAAATAAATCAGTTTTTAGCAATGTACTTTTGATATTTCAAGTTTTGAATAGAAAAGTTTTGGGTCTAAACCCATAATACTCACGAGACTTTATGTCTCACGTATACTATGTTTTTGAAATGCTATGTACTTAGGTGAAGGGAGCGAGAGTTGCAGTTGGGACCGTTATTGTACACTGTAAGTTTAAATTATGGTTATCTGTATTGAGTCTGTAATACCCCTCAAGTTTTAAGTTTGTAAAATAAAAATAAAAAAATTTAAGTGGCTATTTTATAGTCACGAGTTGTAAATTATGTTTGAAAACTGTATTTGTATTTTAAATATGGTTAGAGAAAAAGGGTGTTACAGTATATGTGCATATATGTCAATTGTTTATATCCATGTTTTCTCATATGTTGGTCCAAATATACATATATGCACATACACATAAATACGTTTTTGAAAAGGTACAATGTGCACATATGCATAAATATGCATATAAGTGAATTTGTTTATATCTATGTTTATGCATATGTGCATTCAGATGTCAATACATGTACTAATGTATGTGCACATATTTATATATGCCAATTTGTTTGTATACACATGTGTGCGTATCTGCATATATGCATACATATATGTGCCTATGTGCATATGTGTATATGCATGTAAGTATTTTGTGTGTACACATGTGTGCATATGTGATTACATGTGCAAAAACGTGTGTGTACATATGTGTGTGCATATGTGCACATGTGCATATGTGCATAGGTGTTTATATGCATATAAATGTATGTGCACATATGCATATATGCCTATATATGATAAAATAGATGTGCATTTGTTCATATGCGTATATGCATGTATGTATTTATTTTAATGAATATACATGTATATTAATTTTTATTAATGTTATTGCAGATTTTGGAGAAGTTATCGAGCAAATTGAAGAAATGAAAATTGAAAATTTGAGGAATGAAGACATCATGAATTTTCGTTGTATTTTTTATATTTTTTGTATGTAACGTTTATTATTTTTCGGTGTACTTTTTAAATTTTATGTATGTATCGTTAAAAACAGTTGTATATTATTGTTTATAATAAAATGCGTTATTCATTTTTTACATTTAGATATTTTAAATACAAATACGTATATATGTATTGTGAAGATATGCATATATAACCATCACCCTGATGGCCTAGTGGATAAGGCTTAGGACTCTTTCTCTTCCCCCATAAAGAGGTTCCAAGTTCTAATCTCACTCCCTCCCTTTCCCCATAGGGAGTGTTAGGTTTCAATCAGGGGATGGCCACTGGCCACCTCTCTACCCCCGTAGGTGATTGACCCGGACCACCCTGCTGCCAGGTGTGCGTGGGCCCCGAGGTTGCTTCATCAGGGTCATCCAAAGGATGGGTCGGGTGGCGTCCTCGGTTACCAAAAAAAAAGATATGCATATATGCATTTTCGAGTATGCATATATGCATCTGCGAGTGTGCATATATACACATGCAAATACACTAATATGTTTTTTTTTAAATTTGTTTTTTTTTTAATTTAGAATTTTTTTGTTTTTTTCAAATTTCAAAAATTCTCAGATTTAAAAAAACTAAAATTTGAAAAATCAAATTCCAAAAAAATCTGATTTAAAAAAAACGAAAATTTGAATTTTTTTTTAATTTGAAAAGTCAAATCTAATAGGCTTGATTTTAGGAATATTTATTTTATTGCCAAAAATAAAAAAATCAGAATTAAATGAGATTTTTGGTAAATGACTATCATGCCCTTTTATGATCTAACCAATCAGAATGAGTTCTCAAGATCTCATGAATATTTGAGTTCTCAATAGAGCCTAACCCTATATATATATATATATATATATATATATATATATATATATATATATATATATATATATATATATATATATATATATATATATATATATATATATATATATATATATATATATATATATATATATATATATATGTGTGTGTGTGTGTGTGTGTGTGTGTGTGTGTGTGTGTGTGTCCCTAACCGGCCTATCTCTGTTGGTAACGCCACTAGAATGAGAAATACGAGCAAAACACTTGATCAGATCCAAAAGTGCTGCCATTCCCGACCTCTCTTACTCCTTCGTTCGCTCTCTATCTCGATCTTGGTTTCCGTCCTCTGAATCGTGCCACACCACGACCACCGTCGCCGGCAATAGTCGCCGCTGAACTTCCGGCAGCTTACAGCCGCTGCTACTCCTTCCATCTGTATCTCGATCTCTCACTCGCAGCTATTGAAGTCGCTATTAATCTTTCCCCTTGATCTCTCTTTCGCGTATGATTTATTGTCTGTTCTCTTCTTTCTGCAGCTACTGAACACGCACACACACATGAGCATGTGTTCGTCTTTTTGATTTTGACGCATCTCTAAAAATCCCCCCAAGTTATTTCCCATTTTTTGATTTACGTGACCTAGGGATGAGATACACACACAGCAAAAACCAAAATCGGGTTCTGGTAGTAGGTGAAGTTACAAAAAATGAAGCAAACCCCGGTTAAAGAAACTTGGATTCAAAGACGGTTTGGTGGTCGTAACAGGTTTTTATCCTTCAGAGTAAATTACAAAAATTGGTATGCGTGCTTGACCATCAAGGGATTGTTGCGGAGAGAGAGAGAGAGAGAGAGAGAGAGACATGGAGGTGGGCGTGGGGTGGGGGTGGGTGAGGGTGGGTGTATTTTCTTTTTTTTATTAATAAAATAAATAATAAATTCAAATAAAAATAAAAAATAAATTAAAAATGGTAGTTTAGTCTTTCACTTGGTCAAGGACTACTTCTGCAAGAAAAATTAAATTTTGAGGACCTATAAAATGATTTTTCAAAAATTTAACTCTTATTAAAAAGTTGGGTCAAACCACAATGAACATTTTTGTAATTTACTTGAAAAAAATGTATAAAAAGCAAATAAACTAGGTGCTTAGGTGCTATAACACAAAGACAAATGAAATTACGTCATCATTTCCAACATTTATCCCTTAATTACATCAAGTAAAAGAAGAAAAAAAACCTAACATAAACTAACCAAAATGCAAAACAAAAATGTATAAAAACTAGCTCAAGGTCAACTAAAAAAGTGCACTACATCTCCACTTAAACATCCCACCACACACGTGTCACGTATCTGAGCGCACTTCACATCCGATATCTGATTCTTCGGAGTTTTAAGTCGTTGAACCACCTCCATGTTATATATATATATCATGAAACACCAATTCAGAAAAAAAAAAAAAAAAAAAAACTTGAGTGACCAATTCAGAAAAAAACTTCAGTGACCAATTCAGAAAAAAAACTTCTGTGACGTATTGCAACCACAAAGACCATAGTCGGTCTCGATTTCGCCCTCTCTGTCTCGAATCTCTATTCTTTGTTCCGCTCTCTCTCACCCTCTCTTTTGATCACTTTTTCTGGTATTGATCACGAATCACAGCCGCCACCGGTGCGGTGCGATTTTTATTTTTATAAAAACCGTAAAAAACCGAATTTCGCCGCTTGTAAGAACCGAACCGCAAATCGCAATATAAACCAAACCTCACCGCATATCTTACATTAAAATCGAAAAAAACTGCAAGAAAAACTAAAAAAACACATCGCATTAAAAAACCACACTGTTCGGTTAAAACCGAAAAACCTCATCGCCTTAAAAAACCACACTGTTTAATTAAAACTGAAAAAGCGCATCGCATAAAAAACCACACTGTTCAGTAATTTTGTAGGAAAAACCGCATTTGCGGTTTGCGCTACGGTTATTATCAAAAACTGCATCGTAGGTTTTATAGAGGCATTTGATAGCGGAGGTTTCATAGGGGAATTTGAAAGCCCAAATAGATTAAATGGGTCCGTCATCTCGGAGTTTCATCAGAGTTGATTTCCTGCTACGACTATGCACATGGTTGGAAACAGGCAAAACAGTCCGGCACCAAGTCCTAGGCCTAGCCCTCCGTTGCTTTGGCGAGTTAGAAGAAATGCTGGTGAATGACCACCGTTTAACCCGGTTATCCTTCTCCGTGGACCCACAAGCACACTGGAAGAACCCAGTAGTGGTACAGAGAAATACAACACCGACAGCGGTTGTGATTCGTGATCAATACCAAAAAAAGAGATAGAGAGATGGCGAGAGAGAGCGGAACAGAGAAGACGATTCGAGACGGAGAGTGCGAGATTGAGACCGACTATGGTATTTGTGGTTGCGATAGGTCACTAAAGTTTTTTTTTCTGAATTGGTCACTAAAGTTTTTTATTTGCGCAATAGGTCACTAAAGTTTAATTTATGTGTTAAATAGGTCCTACACTAACGTGAAAACCAGTTAGTTTTAACGTCGATAACCTATTTAGGACGTAAAATTTAACTTTAGTGACCTATTGCGCAAAAAAACTTCAGTGACCAATTCTGAAAAATCACCAAACTTTGTTGTGCTACAGTGACAATAACCCTTTGGTTTATTAACGATACTAGATTTTGGTAGCGTCATACTGTCCATGTGGGCCGGCATAGACCCGGTTTTTTTATAAGAGTGCGTACTGGTTCTCTTGTAGAAGATATGAGAGCCTTGAACTCCGGAAGGATCCATAGAAGTGAGAAATGATTGAGAGACAGCCACGTCAGCAGATATTTGGACCTTTGGACGAAATGAAGCAACGATGTTGTCACCACCTAAGTGTGCGAGAGATATACAGACTCCTTGGTTTGCGGATTCCAGAATCAAATATGGGCTTCAGTAAAAAAATTAAATTAAATAGTTAGAACACATGAAAATGTTATCATAAAGCATGAAATGTGTATATATACTATATAGGGAAATCTTCAATAAAGTCTCATTATTTTGAACCAATTTATGAAAAAGTCCCAAAATTAATTTTATTAACAAAAACAGACAACATATCGGCTAACATATTTAATTTAGCCATTTCTTCAATTTAGCCATTTCTTAAAATTGAAATCTCTAATAAATTCCAATTATTTTGGGTCTGTTTATTAAAAAATCATGTTATGTTGTGTAAAAAAAATTAGGATATATTCACGAAAGTCCTTATATTTTCACCATATATTCAATTAAGCCCTAATTGTTTTTTTATATTCAGTTATTTTGTGTTAAATGTTTACCATTTTGGATATATATATATATAAAAAGAAAATATTATTGAAGTCCTTACATTTCGACCATTTTAACAATTTAGAGTTGAATTTTCAGTTTTTATTCAATTAAGTCCTCACATTTTGACTCTATACATCATCAATTGTAAGGACTTTTCTGAATATCCCAAAAAAATTCAACATTAGGACTTTTTCATAAACTGATAAAAAAATAGTAGGACTTTACTGAAAATTTTCAATCTAGGAAACCTGATAAACCGGATGAAATGGCTAAAATGAATATGTTAGCTAATACTCTGTCCTTTTTTGTTAAAAAAATTAATTTTGGGACTTTTTCATAAACTAGCCCAAAATAATGGGACTTTATTGGAGATTTCCCTACTATATAAGTGTAAGTATGTTGAATTAATGTAATATGGAAAAAGAATAGTACATTTCTTCATTGGTACCGATATTCCACTCATACAAGCCAATTTGAGACGCGGTTAGAAGGGATTTTGTGCCAGAAGAAGATGCAATGGAGATTACGGTGTGAACGGGATTTGTGGACAACCCGGTATGTGATTCGAAGAGTGTCCTAATTTGACGCATATCAAAAGCAAAAACCATGCCATTCTAGAAAAAAAAGATAAAAATTAGATTTGGAATTTATTAAAGGAATTGTAATTTGAAAGAATTTGAATCTCTGGGTGTTTGGATTTGGAATTTGTGAAAGGAATTGGAATTTGAAGGAAACATGTTCTGTCATGTGTTTGGTTGGTTCGGTTGGCAGGAAATTGAATGGATTAATGATAGAAATTACATAATTTATAAATTTTTATTTATAAGTAGATATGTTTGTTTTATATATATATATATATATATATATATATATATATATATATATATATATATATATATATATATATATATATATATATATATATATATATATATAGGGTTAAGATCAAGAGAGAATCATATTTTTCATGAGAACCTAGGAACTAAATCTACACCACTAGATGAAATATTTGGATGGTTGATATACAAGGTGGCATAATTGTAATTAAATGAAACTATTTGCCCCTTCCACATGGTTTAATTACGCGCTAAAGGGTATACTTGGGAAAAAGAAAAGAGCTCCTCTCTCCGATTCAAAACGAATCCCGTATAATCAGCTCCATTAATTTAGATATACAAATTTGAATCAATACCGTAATTAAAGAAGCTAAAAAAGGGTTGTGAGCATAATCTTTTCTTCATCGGAAAGTTTACTGAAGATGAAGACGAAGACGATTACAGGGTAAGATACGAACCACATAAATCTTTCTCATTCATCATTCATCTATATCAAAATTATACATATATCGACTTCATTATTGATATATTGTATGATTTCAACATCGATTGAAATATTTATTGCCCGAAAACACTTTAAAAGTGGTTTACGGGACAAGGAGCGTAACCCTAAATCATCGTTTTCTACGATTCATCAAATATATTTAATTTCGGTATAATCATTTGTATTATGTGTTTTATTTGTTACAGGAATCGAGGGAAAAGAAGAATAAAATGGTCAATAGAGGTATGATGTACATACAAAACCTCTTTTATGTTACAATCTGTAATTTTGGTGTACTATTTGCACTTTACAGTATAAGAAGCGAAAGGCAGAGGAAGAAGCAACTCAGGAGATTTTCAAATGAACCTGACAACCCATTAGTAATCGAAGACGAGGTTGAGTCGCTTGATAATGATACCGAGAAAGAAAATAACAATATAGTTGAGGATGCAGAGGTTGAAGATGATACTCAAGAACATGAGAAGGATGTTGATGAAGACGTGGATGTTGAAGGTGATAACAATGATGAAGAAAACAATGTTGGGCTTCAAAAGCAACAGAACAATGAAGGTATAAAAGTTATGTTTCATAATTTTATAATAAACACAAAGGTGTAGTGTACATGTTAGCATACAAGTAACATACACACATCTGCTTATATAATCAACTGTTAGATATCCTTTGTTGTGATATGTACACATCAATAAGAAGATTGTATTATGTACATATGCTTAAATAATTAAAACTATATATACGTATTCATTACATTATTGAGTCATGTCCATATGCATCCATTATAAAAAGTATGTATGTACATGTGTATACAACATTACACAAATGTACTGTACATACACACATACATTACATAATGTTGTGTAAATATATGTACTGTACACAAACACAAACACTTACATATGTGCAATTCTTTAATCTATATGTATATATGCACATATATGTACATGTAGCCTATAACCACACACTTAATGTACATAAGCACGTGTAATGTACATACACACATAGACTAACATATGTAGAGTACATGTATGTATGAAAATTGTTCATTCAGTCATGCTTTTCATTTATTATGTATATGATGGCTTTAACTGTAGTTTATAGAATAATACATTAATATGTAGTTAATAAAATTATGTTGAGCTGGAATGTGTGATTGTAATGTTGTATACAAAATATACGCATTGAAATACACGGGAATGATTTGCTTTACAGTTACCCGTGCTCATATTTAACTTAACGTATCCAAATAATGTTTTATTGTCTAGATTCACTAATCATATATGTTTAAAAATATGCAGTTATTTCATTTTTTTTAAAAATTGTTATATGCATAATTTTTTATGTTTATTATTTTAACAGATAATGAACAAGCCATGACTCCTCCTGCAAATATTATCAGATATACAAAGTCTGTTATCTCTTCAGCAACAACAAGGAGTAGTAAAAGGAAAATTTCAGAATCGAAGCTTATAGATCAAGGTAAGGCAAAGAAATCAAGGAAAGGTCTTGTTATTGCAATCACACCGGGAAGGCGATTAAGATCATCTGTGAAAGCATCGTCCAAGAGAATTAGAAGCAATACTAAAAAGATATTGAAAACCACTTCTAGTACTCGATTCAACAAACCTTATGGGTTACGGATAAAAACGTCCCCTTCCTCAATGATTGAGGTTGTTCAATCATTATATGAAGATCAAAAGGAAGCTGTTAGAGAAATCGAATTTGGATCGTTTTTAAACATGAAGCTGGGAGTTAGTTCTGCTAAGCTAGGTCATTATGTGGTAGCTAATCTAGACGAAAAAAACCTTATAATAAGAAATGGTAAAGGGGACATCATGTTGACACCTAATGTAGTACATTATATTTTGGGGATACCAAATGGTGGTACGGATATCGATGATGCTGAGGAAGTGGATGAAACAAATGAAATTTTTACTGCTGGGAAAGCTCAATTTGTTAAGCAGGATATCTCAAGGAGTGAACTTGTTAAAAGGATACAGGATTCGGATGATGATGGGATCATATTCAGGTTGAATTTTGTAGCTCTCTTCAACAGTTGCATATGCAAAGCATATAAAACCGGATACATAATGAAGAAGATTGTGAAGAAGGTTGCTGGGATAAAGAATATCAGTTCATTAGATTGGTGCTAATACGTGTTGAATGCAATGAAAGGCTCAAAAAGGAAATGGATACCTTATTCAAACAAACATCATTACTGCGGTCCAATTACATTTCTACTGGTAAGTTATATATTAAATGATATATGCTGTGTTAACATACTTAGATTACTACACTAATCGTATTAATTGTGCAATAATGCAGTTAACATATTTGCATCACATAAGAATACCAAACGATAGTGTTCCAAGAAGATTGCCTGCCATTGTGAATTGGGATTATGATGAGGTGAAAAAAAGGGAATTATACGAGTTAAAAAATGGTTGATTCGGTAACTTTACAGGTGGTGAACACGTCAAGGATGAGGAACCAAAAAGTGAAGTTATCAAGACAGTTCGGGTATTATTTACAACATCTTATTGAGATGTTACAAATAAAATATAAATAACATACTAAGTGATACTTTCATGTTTTTTTGTCATATTTATAGGAAAACATTATTGATATAAGCTTACGCATTGTAACGCCAAAACATGTTTTATTATGTAATTATTATAAAAAGGGTAAATTGGTCATTTTACCTTAGAAGGGTAATTTGGTCTTTTGGACAGAGAAGGATTTACCTTGTAATAATATTTTGAGTTTAGGACTTAAAATGTTATAAAAATCTGATTTTTGTCATAAAAATGTGTAAAATGTGGCAAAAGTTCAAGAATTACAACTTCAGGGACTAGTTTGCAATTTCTGGAAGTATAAAAGGATGGAAGCTTCTCCCATATGTGCAGATTTTGAGAGGCTACGGGAGAGGGTTTTTCCTTGTGATATTTCTGCAAAAACTTGAAGAATTCTTGAAGATTGAAGCTTGGAAATCGGATTATAGTTTTGAATTGAAGAATTGGAAGCTTTGAAGGTAAGTACTTCAAGTTCTCATCTAGTTTGTTCTTGATGAATGTCTATGGAAACTGAAATTTGTAATTTCAGTTAAGAAATTATGTGGTTTAAGTGGTTAATGCTTCCAATAAGCTATTAGTTAAGAACATAACTCAAGAACATGGAAGTAGATTGCTATTCTTGAGAATTTACAATTTTGATCAAGAACCCTAGATGATGAGTTCTTGTGATAAATTTGATTCTAATAGCTTAAAATGATTCCTAGATGTTCTATTGACTGAAAGAAATCAGTAGAAACAATTAAACCTTGATAATCTTGGTTTTGGATCAAAATTTGAGAAAACGGGAAAAATTGGAAATGGAATTAAGTTTGATCAAATTATGGTTAAAAACGTGTTATTAGCCAAAGGTTTTGGTCTTGGAACATCTCCTAGGGATTAAGTCGAGCAATAAGTGCTTAAAATGGAAAAATGGGATTTTCTAGCACCAAAATCGGAGTTTCTGCACTGCTGTTCAGCGATCGCGACCCGACCATAGGGTGGATCGCGACCCGAAGGTGTGGTCTTCGCGACCCGACCATAGGGTCGATCGCGACCCGACCGCGAGGCAGAAACCATTTTATCCCCTGTTAAAATTTGGTGCATTTTCCAAGTTTGATTCTTATGTTAGGCTTATCCAATTGACCTGAAATTTTAAACATAGGTCTAATATGTTGTGAAACTTCATGGATAATTATCGGAATACGAATACGACCTCCCGAAAGTACTGTAGTAGAATACGCGTATTTCGGGAAGTGTATTAAATTTTTATACCAATGGTTAATGCTTGGAATTTGTCTTATATTGGACTCTTGTGCACTAGAACCAACTGAAATGGTAAATTAACCTATAATCATTGTGAAATGAATGAAATTATAGGTACGGGACAAAATCTTGCGGAATACATTTCAAGGCAAGAAACGACAAAAGCTAGTAGTAGCAAGCATTCAGGTGTGTAATCTTAACTATATCTAGTGTGATATACGATGATTACAGTGGCACTACTTAAAGTAGTTGAATACGATACAAGGGAAAAATACCCAAACGTTATGTGGATATAATAATGGATTGAAAATCCAAATGGTGCGGCCTATATGGCTATGATTTCTGGTGCGGTCTTAGGACCATGATTTTGGGTTATTGAACTCAAACTGGTGCGGCCTTCGGGCTATGATATAAGCAATAAAACAACCGGTGCGGCCTTCGGGCTATGATAAATGATAAAACATTTGGTGAGGCCTTAGGGCTATGATTTGATTAACTAAATTGATTTGGTGCGGCCTATATGGCTATGATATTTGGTGCGGCCTTTATGGCTATGATATATGGTGCGTTCAGTAATGACTATGACTTTTGGGACAGAAACTGTTTAAGAGTCTAATTGGTGTTATTCTCTTATATATGCATGTTTATTTGCTTGATTACTCATTGGGCTTTATAGCTCATAGTTTATTTGATATGTCCCTGTAGGTGAGCGTGATCCCGCCAAAGGGAAAGATAAAGTCCGAGACTGAGGACTTAGGATGTGAAGTGACTACCCGGCTTGAAGAATGTATAATATTTATATGTATTGTACTTCGTGATACACTTGTACTCGTATTGTGTTAACTAATACTCCCATACTTATGGTTTGATTGTAAAATATTTGGTTTGAAAAATAAAAAAAATTTGGGGTTTTTTGTTAATAAGTCGGGTGTTACACGCATCTCAAGGATTGTTTGGTATAAAAAAGAATTGGCGGAAAAGATTGAAAACCTACTTCTAAATGAGCCAACAAACAAACAACTGTTGACTGCAAAAGAAGATTTCGATAGAGTTTTCTTTAGAGAATGAGATAAAGAGGATAATGTACATGTACATGAAGACAATAGAAGTATGTTATCAACTGGAAAATATGGAGATGAGACGAACAACAGTTCACAGGCACCACCTGAAGACGAACAACAGTTCACATGCACCACCTGAAGATGAACAACAGTTCACATGCACCACCTGAAGATGAATGTATGGATTTGGGTCATGATGACACAACTGTGGGGTTAGAGAATATTAAAACAACCATGTCATATGTTGTAAACATAACAAAAGATAAGTGTGTTGCAGGTGGTTCTGAAGCGGGTAAGCAAGATAATGTTGTTGAAGGAGTGCTGAAGACGCCAACAAAAACAGTATCGTTCAAGATCAGTGGTACAGCAACACATGATAATCAAAAAAACTTGTTTGACTCGCCAATTTCCACTTACATGCTACAGGTAGTGGAAGAAACAGGTTTTCATTGTTTGAAGATAAAAATGGTAATTATGCAAAAAGAATAAACATGGAGACATTTCTGCCCGATGTTGCTTTGGATATATTGTTGGATTAGGTGTCTAAGTCATGACTTTATATTTGTATTTATCTTGTTAATTAAAGCAAAGTCCATTTGGGTTGCCCTCATAGCAGGAGGATTGATGTAGAAGTCAGTAGAGAGAAACGTTAATTTATTAATTGTTTAATAATGTAACGCCCGGTTTCTCATACAAAGTACACCCAAAATTTTGCAAACAATTATACATTAAAAATGGGTATACTTGCACTCAACCCAGGAAAACAATATGTTATCAAACATT
Source organism: Cichorium intybus (assembly GCA_023525715.1). NCBI lineage: Eukaryota > Viridiplantae > Streptophyta > Magnoliopsida > Asterales > Asteraceae > Cichorium > Cichorium intybus. Next base: position 89,857,379 of record CM042014.1, on the reverse strand, counting down.
AATTACACAAAAGGTCCTTAAAATTTGACCAGGCATTACAAATAAATCTACTTCAATTAAAAGACAGACTCTAAGTTGTCCATCTTTCTTTATCACATGCCTTCCCCTATCACTGCTACAGATACCTGCAAAACAACAAACAACTCAAGTGTAAGCTTATAAAGCTTAGTGAGAAATCTCAATCATACTCCACAATCTCTTTTAGTAAACTCTCTTCTCATTCTTCTTTTTGCTAGTCTCATTAACAATATTCATTCTCTCTAAACTCTGAAACCTGCAAACATATTAGCTTTACAAACACCAGCTAATTAGTAGTAATATCAACTCAATAAATAAGTATCTCAACTGATACAACTCATAAACTCAATCCTACATACTCGTATACACTCATTTCACTGTTAATTATGCTCAAATATAGACTATAACTCGTCTCTTGTTATCCACAATTAATATAACCACTTTAACTCTAAGCTACCGCAATATCAATACAACACACATATATGTACAACATATGTATTAACTCAATCTCTATGATTATCTCAGTCATTCAGTATATTCATTCAAACCAAGTACTCGTATATAACAGTGAATTCTAAACCTTGTTTAACTCATACAACTTAGTGTCTCAACCAATTAACATGTACCATAATTCAATTTAGATATAGTCAAACTATATATAATGAATTATAACTACTCACCTAATATCGGCTTGGTACGTGGAACTCCCAATTTGCGCATACCGGGCGTCTGTTCGCTAGACTTGGTTATATCACCATAGTCTAAATCAATTCTTCGACATCCACAATCATCTTAATATCATCTATCTCAAAGATGTATCAATCAAAAGAGAAAAAAAGAGTATAAACGGTAAATATCAACTCAATATTTACCGAAATCCCCAATTCCGCGGTTCTACTCATTCAACCGTAGAAACTCGACAATACTCTCACCAATAACTCTAAAGGCATCCACTAACAATCTACTATCAACATATATAACAATATACAATGAAATCACGATATCAAAGTTAGGGTTTCAAAAATCCCAAACCGAAGAAATCACTCACCTCGACGAATTAGGAAGCAAGAACGCGTGTACGGGATTAGATCCGCATCTCCCCATGTTTCCCTACGATTCTCTAGCTTCAATTTGACCCAAAATCGCCATTTGGAGCTCTCAAGGTCGAAAAGGAAATGTTTTTCCCGTAATGAGCATTTCTGCACATTTAAAGGGTCTGTCAGATCCACACGACCCCGTGTGGATTCTACACGACCCCGTGTGGATCCACCTCTTCTATTATTTGCTACTGCACGATTCTACACGACCCCGTGTAGAATCTACACGACCCGTGCAAGTCTGGAACTCAATTTTGGCTCACTGCATGATTCTACACGACCCCGTGTGGAATCTACACGCCCCCGTGTGAATCTGGAATTTCACTTGGTTTTTCGATCGTAACTTTCTCGTTTCTTATCCGTTTTTAACAATCCTTATATGCTTAGAAAGCTAAGGAAAAGTTCTACACTTGATTAGGCTAATCATAACTTTAGATTAACACGTCTCTAAACAACTCATATGTAAGACCACATCGGTTATAAGGTAATAACTCTACTTACCTTAGTAAGCATCTCAAAATGAAAATGGGTCTTACAAGTTCTCTCCTCCTTCAAAAGATTCCGTCCTCGGAATCTCTTAGAATAGGTATGGTCTATACAACCATCTCACCACCACAATCATACATCACTTACGATAATGCTATTATCCTTTCGTCATCTCATATGACATGTACATATTGTCATATCTCATTTACTCATAATATAATTAACGTCCGTCATCAGTCTCATAAGATGATCTCTATAGCTATATTGGCTATCATTATTGCCACGTAGGCAAGTACTCACTCTTTTATAGCGCACCCTTCGTTGTAGCTTCGTCGACATCAAAGTATCTCACCTTACTCCTCAAGTGATACTCCAATCACTATCATTATTTGCATACATTCATATTTATGACTCACATCGAGCCACATTCTCATTGTACCATCCTTCAATAAGGAAAACGGTCCCACTGATTCCAATACTCATTCTCTCTCAATTTACTCCTCTAATTGCAACCTGTCAATTATTGACTCCTCATCAACACAACTCATGAATATTAGAAACTATCTCGAGTTTCATTCACGTCTCCTCTAATGTGGTTTTTAACGTTCGACCCTTTGATCACATGAGACCCCTTTCAGTTGTCTTATCACCACAACTGATTATTACTTCTCTGAAAGCTCATTTATCTCTACTCCCACCTCAGCACACATATTAGGTTTTTACCCAATATTCAACTAACAATCCTCCACCAAAATGGCTCCTTTTCATATCAGTTCAACAACATACCTCATGTTGTTTCTTTCGATTACTCACTCATTATATCCTCTCTTATGTGGACAATCCACATCACATTCTCATTAAATCATTAGCTTTATCAAACTCAATAAATTATTATCCAATAAATTTTTAACACAACCGCATATATTCCTCCTGACATACCATCAGTAAGGATTTTTCCTCTCACCACTTCTCCGTCATTATCACCGCAATCTCTAATTCATCCATATGACACCAATAGGTCATACTTATGGCTCACTGAAATCTCTGCACATGACTCAATAATAACATCTGACACCGCAATCTCTACGGTGAGATCATATCTCATCTCCCAACTGACTCGTTAATCTCAATAAATAATTCAAGATTATTATAACAAAATCTATTATCTATCGTCTCATACGAATAAATAGTTTTATTATCTCGACATTCACACATTTCCCTCATTGGCAGTAAATGGGTTTGATTGCTAAGGAACGAATCCTATCAATCACAATCACGATTACTTTCCTCTTCTTTTTAACTCATATCTTCTTATCATGTATTTATAAAATTTTATTTCATTCAATATGAAAGAAACCTCACACATTCTCAACACGACCAAATAACAAATACTCTTACTCAGAGCAACATTTCTCAACAGTATTACTCACTGTATTATCTCACAGTACTCTCATACTGTTACTCCGCCTCTGATTCGTCCTCTTTTTAACCCATAAAGTCTCAAACTGTATAGGTTCAAGTCTATACCATACATATCCACACTCAAGGATAGTGCAGTCTCAACACTTTATATCTCTATACAGTACATACTTGTTTACACACAAGCACAACATTATAACACCACTCTGCCTCAGCTCTTGATACCCCGTACCATCCTTTGTCTCATCATTCAACACTGTTTTATAGTACCTCGTACTGTTCTCCAAACTCGTCATTCATCGCTATCTCACGGTACTTTGTACCGTCCTCTAATCAGATCATGGTACCTCGTACCATTCTCCGATTTTAATCCATCTTCTATTTGACTTGTAACGACCGTTTTTCAAAAAAAAAAACGTCGTGAATAGTAACTCCGGCGTGAATAGTAAATCCGGCGTGAATAGTAACTCCGGCGTGAATAGTACCCGGCGTGAATAGTACACGAGAAATGAAGTAAGCGCTTACCTCGTGATGACGTCGACGATGATGTCGTGATGACGTCGTGATGACGTCGACGATGATGTCGTGATGACGTCGTGAATAGTGTTTTCAAGCCCTATAAATAGAGGCCTAACTTCTTCATTTCAACCCACAACAAACACCAAACAACCTTACGATATCGAGGAGTGTTCTGGTGAGGAAAATAGGTCGGGAGGAGTTAGGAGCGAGCGGTAGCTGGTAACGAGGTGCTCGGGAAGTGTTGGAAGAGCGGAACGGGAAACGTGCCAAGGCTTTGCGAAAACGCCAATCTTAAGTGAGTAATCGCTACCGTATCTCCTTAATAGTTTATATGTGTTAAACCATAAAATACGAGGGGTGTAATAAATTTATTTCCAATAATTCATAATTCCAAAGGTAATGCTGATTGATTTACTTACGAGGACGGTGTCTAGGCCGATTACTTGGGATCTGGTTGTTGGATTTTCCGAAAGGCTAAAATGCTGAAAGGATCCTGCCACCCCAACTAATCTTCTACCTGGCCGTTCTTTATTTGATAAATCATGGAATGCCGTATTGGAATTACTAAAGGAAATATAAAGCTGTAAAGTAATAATACTTGTGTGGGAAGCAGGTGTGTTGTCGTGAGGGTAAATCCAAGTTATAAACCTAAAAGTACCATAAGATGATACTGAGAAGAGTGAATAAATAATGGTATATAATGCATGTCAGGGGACTGCAATATTTACCATATACTATCAAAACGTGAGGTAATCATAGATGCACTATGACCATACTTGTATGAGGAAGCCGTTAAGTGAGGGGGTATACCGTGAGATGGTATAAGAATTCGTGAAAACTAATACCAAATAATAAATAAAAAGAGATGGCAGTAGCTAAAGGTGTGAGTCGTGACGATGTAAGATAAGACTATGTGGGACAGTCTAATAGTGAGTATCAGTGGGTGATACTGTATAGTGACTGACGTCGGGTAATACGGTAGTTTCACAGTGTGAATTACGAGTCGGATAGGACTGTGAAGCTGACAGGAACGGTGATTCTGTAACGTGTGTGACCATATAGGTCATACTGTGATTAGATTACTCACTAAACTTTATAGCTTACCCTGTTGTTTTATGTGGTTTTGCAGGATAGGTAACGCTTGGCTTGGATCATGGGACGATCCCTGGTGATATTATCTTGTAAATTCCAGGATGAAAAACTGGGCGTTACAAGTTGGTATCAGATCCAAGATTTGAGTGAACTAGGATAAGATCCCTACACTCAAATTAGTAGGCACATGAGAATTGCGTGTTAAGATATAAAAATCACAAACATATTGTGATAAAGTCGAACGTAGATAAAGCAGTTTATTCTAACATGATAATAAGAATGTTAGTAAACTCTTTCAGAGAGAAAAATAATCGGAGAAAGTGAGTGAGTTTGTGTGATATTTCCCAAATACGGGAAAGGTGTTAAAAGTAAATCCAGATGCAAATTTTGTCAAAATAAGAAAGTTTTGAAAGTTGCCTTGAAAGAAAGTTTTTCTTTTTGAAAATGTGAAAGTATGGTATAGTTGGGAAATACGAAAGATTTTGACAAGCTGATCTGAATCTGAGTCCAAAATAATTTGGAAGATGTTTTGAAAAAGTATAAGTTGAAATAAGTGCTGAAAGCACGAGTTGGTGGGTGGCCTATTGAAAATAAATGTTTTTGGCGACAGCCATAGCAAAGAAAAAGTGATAAATATATGTGATGATTGGATGTGAGATGATAAGAACTATAAGAAATGAGTTCGTGAGGCGTTATACAATCTCTAAATGAGATAAGTATTGAGGTATGTGGTAGTACTAGACATGTCTAAGTCTAGCATGTGGATAATATGGGGTTGAGGAATTGAGAGATAAAGGGTGGCTCGACGTACTGAGCAACATAGAGATGTTCGCAAGATGCACTGGGCAGATACGCATGATCCGACGTACAGGATATGCGCGGCTCCGAGTGCTGAGCAGTGGAGTTTGAGCAGATACGCATGACTCGACGTACTGAGTATGCGCGGCTCTAAATGCTGAGTGGTTGAGCAGATACGCATGACTCCACATACAGAGTATGTGCGGCTCTGAGTGCTGAGTAGGTTAAGTTTGAGCAGATACGTATGACTCGACGTACTGAGTATACGCGGCTCAGAATATTAAGCAGAAGAGTATAATTTGAGATATTGGGTAGAGTAAATTTTGTGGAAAATTCACCGAAGACATAAGAGAAGTAGAACTGCTAGATGTCCTGAGTAAACATAAGACTAGGATGGATTGATTTATTCCTTCCATTCTAGAAGAATTAAGGGTACTATTTTACTTAGTTAAGGTCTGAGTACCAGGAACCATCCAATCATCACTAAACAAATAAAGGAGAGGTTATCTTTATAACGAAAGAATGTAATGGGGTATTTTTCCCAAACATAATTGATTTTTTTTCTACTAATGTAAAGGTTAAGTGCTTAGTTTTTGTTGATATTTCTGTAATATATGTGTGCTTAAATGCCATTAAAGTGTAGACAGTAGGAACTAAATAGTCCTAGAATTTTTGAGTTGGCCAAATTGCATGATAAGTGATATCCATAAGGTAAATCCTTTTATGTGAAAAATTTTCTACGACTATGTTCGTAAAACAACCTGGGGTATAGGTGGTAAAATTATCGTGAGAAGTGAATTGGGGACTTCTGGACAAGTTCTGAAACGAACGAGGGTAAGTGTGGAAGATAGTAGTAGAGCTCCTACTATTGAAAGCACAGGATCCGCGTTCGAATCGGGAGTTGGTCGTAAGGAATCCAATACACTAAGGGTATATGTTTCATAAATGACTAAGTGAATACCTCTTAAGTAGGTAACTCGTAGGCAAGTAACCGTGGATAAACTGTGTCGGTAGCTGGTTGAATACCTAGTTGATATTAGCTGTGCGGACGAATACGTAAGTATTAAGTGGTGATAACCATGGATATGGTATCCTATGGTGAGTGTAAATTTTGTAGTTGTATGTGGAGGCTGAGCTGATATGAGGATTCTTGGTGTCATGTGGTTGGTTGTAGAGCTGTGCAGTCGTATGTGTGTTAACTGTTAAGCCTTTAGAGCGAAAAGCTGTTTATTCTGTGGGGCCACTTATACTTGTAGTTGGGACCACTTATTAGGTGGGGCTACTAGTATTGTGGTTGGGACCACTTATGCTATGGGGCTACTTGTACTTGTGGTTGGGACCACCTATTCCGTGGGGCCACTGGTAACTTGTAGTTGTGACCATTTATTCTGGGGGTTAATAGTACTTGTGGTTGTGACCACTTATTTAGTGGGGCCACATTTGGTAAGACCACATATGTGTTGTGGATCTTATGAGCAGTAATTGTGGTGGGACCACATACAAGTGTTGTGATGGCTTTATTGGCTGGCAGTTCTAACACACATACAGTCGGGTGTCTGGTGAATAGCTGAGCTGTTGAGGTTGTGAATAGCAGGGGTTGTGATTTGATGTGGAGAACATGTGATTATGATTATACGATGCATAACAAGTACCTTGCATCCATGATGTCAGTATTGTGAGTATATGAGATTACATAACGAGTACTTATTAGTCTCAATAGGTTGGCCTAGTTGATTAGAGGTGGTTAATGTGCTAGTATTGTAATACCCTTTGGGTTTACTAATACAACCATATTGTGTTAAAATAGAGAATGATTGAGTGGAAGAATAAGTGTATGTCAACGTTGGAGATTCCGGGGACGGAATCTTATAAAGTGGGGAGAACTTGTAACGACCGTTTTTCAAAAAAAAAAAAAACGTCGTGAATAGTAACTCCGGCGTGAATAGTAAATCCGGCGTGAATAGTAACTCAGGCGTGAATAGTACCCTGCGTGAATAGTACCCGAGAAATGAAGTAAGCGCTTACCTCGTGATGACGTCGACGATGATGTCGTGATGACGTCGACGATGATGTCATGATGACGTCGTGATGACGTCGTGAATAGTATTTTCAAGCCCTATAAATAGAGGCCTAACTTCTTCATTTCAACCCACAACAAACACCAAACAACCTTACGATATCGAGGAGTGTTCTAGTGAGGAAAATAGGTCGGGAGGAGTTAGGAGCGAGCGGTAGCTGGTAACGAGGTGCTCGGGAAGTGTTGGAAGAGCGGAACGGGAAACGTGCCAAGGCTTTGCGAAAACGCCAATCTTAAGTGAGTAATCGCTACCGTATCTCCTTAATAGTTTATATGTGTTAAACCATAAAATACGAGGGGTGTAATAAATTTATTTCCAATAATTCATAATTCCAAAGGTAATGCTGATTGATTTACTTACGAGGACGGTGTCTAGGCCGATTACTTGGGATCTGGTTGTTGGATTTTCCGAAAGGCTAAAATGCTGAAAGGATCCTGCCACCCCAACTAATCTTCTACCTGGCCGTTCTTTATTTGATAAATCATGGAATGCCGTATTGGAATTACTAAAGGAAATATAAAGCTGTAAAGTAATAATACTTGTGTGGGAAGCAGGTGTGTTGTCGTGAGGGTAAATCCAAGTTATAAACCTAAAAGTACCATAAGATGATACTGAGAAGAGTGAATAAATAATGGTATATAATGCATGTCAGGGGACTGCAATATTTACCATATACTATCAAAACGTGAGGTAATCATAGATGCACTATGACCATACTTGTATGAGGAAGCCGTTAAGTGAGGGGGTATACCGTGAGATGGTATAAGAATTCGTGAAAACTAATACCAAATAATAAATAAAAAGAGATGGCAGTAGCTAAAGGTGTGAGTCGTGACGATGTAAGATAAGACTGTGTGGGACAGTCTAATAGTGAGTATCAGTGGGTGATACTGTATAGTGAGTGACGTCGGGTAATACGGTAGTTTCACAGTGTGAATTACGAGTCGGATAGGACTGTGAAGCTGACAGGAACGGTGATTCTGTAACGTGTGTGACCATATAGGTCATACTGTGATTAGATTACTCACTAAACTTTATAGCTTACCCTGTTGTTTTATGTGGTTTTGCAGGATAGGTAACGCTTGGCTTGGATCATGGGACGATCCCTGGTGATATTATCTTGTAAATTCCAGGCTGAAAAACTGGGCGTTACATGACTCTAGCGGGTCTCCGCTACGGTCTCAAGCCATATAGACTCACTATCACTCCTCCTTTTGTCTGAGTCACAACAGTCTTCACTACTCTAACCACAAGGTACTCGTTATGTGGTTCCACAGAAGTATATGATCTCAACCTCAACTAGTCAATACATGGCCCCACAGAATGTGTGGTCTCAACCACGTTTACTCAATATGTAACCCCACTGAATATGTGGTCTCAATCACATTTACTCAATATGTGACACCACTGAATATGTGGTCTCAATCACATTTTCTCAATATGTGACCCCACTGAATATGTGGTCTCAATCACATTTACTCCATATGTGACCCCACTGAATATGTGGTCTCAATCACATTTACTCAATATGTGACCCCACTGAATGTGTGGTCTCAATCACATTTACTTAATATGTGACCCCACTGAATATGTGGTCTCAATCACATTTACTCAATGTATGACCCCACTGAATATGTGGTCTCAATCACATTTACTCAATATGTGACCCCACTGAATGTGTGGTCTTAATCACATTTACTCAATATGTGACCCCACTGAATGTGTGGTCTCAATCAGATTTACTCAATATGTGACCCCACTGAATATGTGGTCTCAATCACATTTACTCAATATGTGACCCCACTGAATGTGTGGTCTCAATCACATTTACTCAATATGTGACCCCACTGAATATGTGGTCTCAACCACAAAATACTCGTACACAGAAATCTCGTCACATCTGTGAAACAACAAGCAATATATATATTTACCATATCATTCTTTATATATTTCTTACCATGTATATGCTCATTTTACACATTTCTTCATGGTTGCTAAGTACTCGTCAAGCAACCACTTATAATCTCGGTTATACATAATCACAAAGCACTCATTATGTGATATGTAAACTTTACCTCAAATGGACACGAGATTCTCATCTCGATATCGATTACTACACCTTATACTCACAATTCTCTAGCACACGTAATTTCAATTAATCTTTTATGTGTTCACATATTTTACACATATTCTACAATATGTAGTATCAATAATTAAAACACATGTAACTCATTACAATTTACATTTTAAGTGAAATTACTTACATACCTTGTAGCAAGAAATCTTGTCTCCTCATTAGTTGAACTTGCATACTTTGGATCTCAACTCTTGAGTGTACTCGGCTACACTCACATGTTTCAACTCTTAGTTTATAATCAGCTTATGTTCATACTCTTTCTCATCATCAGTTGGAATTTCGCCTCAACCGGGATCTCATCTTATCAACTCATCATCATCTGGAAATTCGCCATCAGCAGAATCTCATCTCATATTCAACTAACATCTCATAATTAGATGAATTTCTCATCTCCTCGTTGGTTGATATCTCTTATTAGTCAAAATCTCGTATCATCATCCAATATTGGTCCAACCGGCTATGACCAATTCATCAACTCGTCCTCATCTGTCTCCATATCTGTATTCACACACAGAATATAACAATAACAAATATGAGATAAAAGTTATAATTAACTCATAAACTAAAATCAGCAGCAGTATCTTTTTCCAAGCATGTGATAGGGGCTCTTTTTCACCTCGGTTCAAGTCTAGGACTCTTCACTCAAAGACCTAGTTCACTTAAACCATGCTCTGATACCAACTTGTAACGCCCGGTTTCTCATACAAAGTACACCCAAAATTTTGCAAACAATTATACATTAAAAATGGGTATACTTGCACTCAACTCAGGAAAACAATATGTTATCAAACATTAATTACACAAAAGGTCCTTAAAATTTGACCAGGCATTACAAATAAATCTACTTCAATTAAAAGACAGGCTCTAAGTTGTCCATCTTTCTTTATCACATGCCTTCCCCTATCACTGCTACAGATATCTGCAAAACAACAAACAACTCAAGTGTAAGCTTATAAAGCTTAGTGAGAAATCTCAATCATACTCCACAATCTCTTTTAGTAAACTCTCTTCTCATTCTTCTTTTTGCTAGTCTCATTAACAATATTCATTCTCTCTAAACTCTGAAACCTGCAAACATATTAGCTTTACAAACACCAGCTAATTAGTCGTAATATCAACTCAATAAATAAGTATCTCAACTGATACAACTCATAAACTCAATCCTACATACTCGTATACACTCATTTCACTGTTAATTATGCTCAAATATAGACTATAACTCGTCTCTTGTTATCTACAATTAATATAACCACTTTAACTCTAAGCTACCGCAATATCAATACAACACACATATATGTACAACATATGTATTAACTCAATCTCTATGATTATCTCAGTCATTCAGTATATTCATTCAAACCAAGTACTCGTATATAACAGTGAATTCTAAACCTTGTTTAACTCATACAACTTAGTGTCTCAACCAATTAACATGTACCATAATTCAATTTAGATATAGTCAAACTATATATAATGAATTATAACTACTCACCTAATATCGGCTTGGTACGTGGAACTCCCAATTTACGCGTACCGGGCATCTGTTCGCTAGACTTGGTTATATCACCATAGTCTAAATCAATTCTTCAACATCCACAATCATCTCAATATCATCTATCTCAAAGATGTATCAATCAAAAGAGAAAAAAGGAGTATAAACGGTAAATATCAACTCAATATTTACCGAAATCCCCAATTCCGCGGTTCTACTCATTCAACCGTAGAAACTCGACAATACTCTCACCAATAACTCTAAAGGCATCCACTAACAATCTACTATCAAAATATATAACAATATATAATGAAATCACGAAATCAAAGTTAGGGTTTCAAAAATCCCAAACCGAAGAAATCACTCACCTCGACGAATTAGGAAGCAAGAACGCGTGTACGAGATTAGATCCGCATCACCCCATGTTTCCCTACTATTCTCTAGCTTCAATTTGACCCAAAATCGCCTTTTGGAGCTCTCAAGGTCGAAAAGGAAATATTTTTCCCGTAATGAGCATTTCTGCACATTTAAAGGGTCTGTCAGATCCACACGACCCCGTGTGGATTCTACACGACCCCGTGTGGATCCACCTCTTCTATTATTTGCTACTGCACGATTCTACACGACCTCGTGTAGAATCTACACGACCCGTGCAAGTCTGGAACTCAATTTTGGCTCACTGCATGATTCTACACGACCCCGTGTGGAATCTACACGCCCCCGTGTGAATCTGGAATTTCACTTGGTTTTTCGATCGTAACTTTCTCGTTTCTTATCCGTTTTTATCAATCCTTATATGCTTAGAAAGCTAAGGAAAAGTTCTACAACTTGATTAGGCTAATCATAACTTTAGATTAACACATCTCTAAACAACTCATATGTAAGACCACATCGGTTATAAGGTAATAACTCTACTTACCTTAGTAAGCATCTCAAAATGAAAATGGGTCTTACAAATAAATCAATAGAAATAAATAAATAGTTTATTAATATATTTAAGTGTTAATATATTAATTAGAAACTATAATAATTAATTAGAAATTAATCTAGAATTAATTGGATTTAATTTAGTGATTAATTTAATTAATTAAAAGTGCAGGGACTGGTTCTGTAATTATCCAATAGTTGAATATTAACTGGCCAGTGTACAGGGGTGGAAGTGGCGAGATTTTGGTGGTGACACCATAAATCTCGAAACCCTAATTAGGGTTTAGAAAAACGTTGCCTAATTGGTAAAAGGCTTACCAAAGATGGGCTCTAGGGTTTTAAGTTGTGCCACCTGAAAAATATAAATAGGGAATCCCTGGGAAACCCTAGCCTGCGCCAACAGTCTCTACCAGAAGAAACTCTGCCATCCTCCTTTGCTTGGGTGTGACTCCATTTGAGGCAGTGCACTTGTGCTGCTAGCTTTTGGATCAAGAATCAAAGGTTGGATCTTCTGAATTGTTCTTTAGAAATTATTGTTGGCCTTTAGGATTTGTTATATGTTCATAAGATAGAAAAACATAGATCTTTTATTAGGTTGCATGTGAACTTAGGATTATTAGTTCATAGATTGCTTAAAACCTTTCAGTGGTATCAGAGCCTTGGCTGCTTTTCTATGTGAATTGCTATAATTGATTTTTGGTCAAGGGTTTTTGCGAAATATTAACCCTTGGGAGGCCATTTTCGTTTTTGGTGGCTAGGGTTTTGAAAACCCTAGCCTCCACCCCTTATTTGGCGATTTTGCATGCTTATGGTAAGTAGGTTTCTTATTTTTGGTAATTGTGATCAATTAATAAATGGAAACCCTATTCCCATTGCTTGCCTTTTTCGAAAGTTAGGGGATTAGATAGGATTAAATTAATTTAATTAATTTGTGATGCCTATCTAGATTTAATTAATTTAATTAATTGTTTTAATTAAAAGATAAATTAAATCACTTAAAGGTTGAAATTTAATTTTTGAAATTAAATGTTAATTAGCGAAAATTAAAAGAATAAAACCTAAAATATTTTAAAAGTTTAAAATATATCTTATACATAATATAATTAAAAGTTAATATTATTTGTATAAGATTAAATTGGTTAGTCTTACCGTTAGTAGGCCTCATTCACAAAACTGTCTTATAAAGAGGGTATAAGGCGACAGCCTATAAAATGGCAGTCTAATGGGTGTCCACTCTCACCCACCGCTCTCCTAGTCAATCGAGTGTCGTTAGCCGAACGGGTTTGATGGAACCGCTAAGCCTCTTAAAAGTATAATGCTATAATTGAAAGTACTAGAACCTTGAACAAAATCCCAATCTAGTTACTTTAGGTCAAAAATGTGAATTAGTTGCTAATCCATGAAGTTGCACATTGCGCCTTGTGAAACATTGGTGGAGCGTGTGTGGTTAACCGACACACCAATAGGGGTTCACAAAGAGTTGCAATGGGTTTCTCGATTTTACCATTATTGATGGAACGTGTGTGGTTAACCGGCATGTCAATTAGAGATGGTAATTGACTTCGAGAGTACCAAGCTAACTTGCATGGTTATTCACACCCGGTTTGTGATCCTTGGCATCCCAGTCACAAACAGTGGGGCACATCCGAGACTAAATATGCCATTGAATAGTTCAATGTGTCTCAACAGATCTAGGAATTTCATAAGATGAAATTGATAAGTGTATTATCTACCTTAATGACCATTATGTTGTGATTACGGCATCCCTCTTCACATCATAGTTGGGGTATTTTGTGTCCTAACCTTAATAAATAATAAATTGGTTAATTATTTAAAAGGTTTAATTAAACTAATAAATTCTGTTTATTGTAGATGTCTGAATCAAGTATCTATTCTCCTTCACCCATTTCTGAGAACATCAGAATGCACCTGCCAAATATGGAAAGGCTGACTGGCCTTAACTGTAAGGAATGGCTTCGCAATTGGAGACTGGTTCTCATTATTGCTGGCAAGCTACATTTCACCGAGTATCCAATCCCGGCTCCACCGGAACAAGTCATCATAAAGAGTCTTTATGATAAGCATGACTTCTTAATTGATGAATCCGAAACGATTCCTAACCTCATGTTGTTGACCATTGACCCCGAGTTCCGCAGGGATTTTGAATCCCTGGGGCCATATGAGTTAATGCAATCGGTTGAGGAAAGGTTCCAAAAACCAATTGAAGAGGAACGAGCTAGGATCTTCAAAAGACTTGCAGAGTGCAAGCTAAAAGAAGGAAGTAGAATCGATTCGCATGTTCTTCAGATAGAAGCTTACATAGGCGAATTGTACAAATTTGGTTATTCCATGAGTCAAGAGATGAGTGTTAACATTCTACTCGCTTCTCTGACTAGTGAGTGCGATCTGTTCATTCAGACGTATAGAAAGGAAGACCAGAAAAAGACCTTTATGGAAATGCATCCAATGTTGACTTTATACGAGTCACTCTTGGATAGGCATAGCTCCAATGGTTCAGCTACTTCTGGATTAAGTCTAGTGAAAAGACACATCAAGAAATGATCCAGATCATCTGGACATGTCTTAAACTGGGAATCCACAGAATTGGATACAGTCGTGGAAAGATTGGAAGACGCTCCAAGGTCAAAATCTTTTGAAAGCTTAGGTATATCTAAAAACCTCAAAACTCCTGTTCCATAATTCCTTGATGCATAATGTGATAGTCACATTTTGGTTTGTATGTAGGGAATCAGTAAGGTACGGGACTCTGGCGTATAGGAGCACATTTGGATTGGATTTCCAGCTCATGCAGTTTTGAAGTTTAGCTAGATATTAAATCATGTTATTAGCTTATTAGATGCATTTGACATTGTCTGTCATATAATACATTGTTCAAGGATTTTTGTTTTAATAAAATTGTCAATTTTCTTTTAACACCTGTTGTGTTGTTTGAATTATCCTTGAAATGTTGTATGAATGTGTTGAATGCATGATTAGTAATAACTTGAATGTCGATGCATCCAAAGTGTTTGGATTCAAGAATTGTGTTCTTTATGATTGTTAAAGTGAATATTATAAGAATCAATTCAACCAAAGGTCCAATTGGACAGGACTTTGGAATCATTTGACTTAGAGTCACATGATGAATTGAGTTCTTAATGCGTAAAGAAATGAATCAACCAAAGATCCAGTTGGACAGGACTTTGGAATCATTTGACTTAGAGTCAGATGATGATTAACTTCTTTATAAAGCACAAGTGGCAAGAGATGAATCACCCAAAGATCCAGAGGATAAGATTTTGGAATCAGTTGACTTAGAGTCAAGTGATGATTGTAAGTCTTGAACAGAATTAACAAAGTCATAACTTTACATAGAAATGTAAAAGACATTGAGATTAGGAGCAACGGACACATCAATTGTTGTGTATTTCTCAAATCTTCAAATAGAACACAATTGTTTGTACTTCGCGATATTTGTCCTTTGGTATGACGAATATGGCCTCACTTATCAAATAAGCGATTGAATTGAAACCTTGAACAGTTCAAGGACTTCAAAGGAAGTACAAGATCCACAAAACCTGAGTTTCAACATAAACTGGGAAAATGTTTCACAGTTCATTCTCTTCCAAGAACATTAATGGTTATAATGTGTCTTATGGAAGATGATGAAGCATTGGTCGAAACAGTTTGATCCTCGATGTATGAGATACATTGTCAATTAGTTTCCGATGAATTAAATACTAAACCAGTCAGACCATATAATCTATATTCCGACCACATCCTAGACTAAGTAGGTTTTGTAGACACTGTGTGAAATGTGAAGCTAGGATTAACCCCACTTGCACATAGAAAGTCCAGGGTCCTGTAGTGTTCGTCCAAACCTCATGACTAGCCTGAACCTGATTAGCAATGACGTATCACTAGCTATCCCTCTGTACCTGTAAAAGAATAGCTCTTTTAGAAAGAACTCATGTTCTAAGGAAACAGTGGGAGTTGGGACAATCCTGAATGAGTTCAGGATTAGCCATGTGCAAGAACCTTTAGTCATCACTAGCCTTGGAACAGAAATCAGATTTCTATTCTACAACTGACATAATCTCCTCTTGACCAGTAGTACTGATCACCATCATAAGTAGTTATGAACGGGGTGACATACCGATTGGTGGTAAAACACTATAGTTGGTACAGATTTACAATCCGACTACTTGGAAGCATTGGTGAGTCCGGTTGCTGCCAATTAAGAGAACCTTAGGACGAGATACAGTCTATGTGACAGTTTGATTGATTTTACACCTAGTCTAAAAACCAGTGGGAGTAATTGAATCATCAAAAGAAAGCAACATAGACAGAAACATACCTTCAGAACATCTGGTTGAGTGAGACGAAACTCAGAGTCAAGTAATTGATTCCAGGAGAAGCACTCTTAATAGAAGATAAAATCGAAAGGATACTGCATGGCACATTGTGAGTCGTTAGTGGAGCGCGTGTGGATCACAAGCACACTAATAGGGACTCACAAAGAGTGTCCCAATACAAAGGTACATGGGCCCGGGATTACCCCACGGGCATCTCGCAAGAAAGGATATTCAGATTCTCAAAACATGCCAAAGGATTGGATTTTGAGAAAGGGCTGAAAGATTTCCATTAAGATGTCTCGAAGGTTTGGATTCTCAAAGTGTGCCAAAGTTCTAGATTTTGTGAATAGTCCATAACCGTGTCAATGCTAGTGGGAGTATCACTGTTATCTACTATATCTAGGAAACTTCTCTTTCCATTACAAAGTGTAATGACTTGGTGTTAAGAAACGGATCGCTATGAAAGGCTTAATAGAGATACGGCATGCTCAAATGGTTGTAAACGTCTATAAGATAGATCGAAACTCTGCCAAGATGATCTTGATGAGATTTAAGATGCATTGCCCACGAAAGGAGTTTTCTATCATTGCAAAGTGTGATGATTTGGCATGAGAGATATAAAGAAGGTGCAGCATACTTACATAATCCATAGACATCTATCAGATAGATGTTATCGTCAGTATAAACCTAGCCATAATAAGCATGATCTTGATAAGATTCAAGATGCATAGAAAAGAGTCTCCGAAAGGAAATAGTTATGGAAAGTCATGACACAAGGATTACAACTAATCCTAAGATTCCAAAAGGGTTTGGAATAAGACCAGATCGAATTCCACAAGCTTCTTGGATCGATCAGAAGTGTCATAAACATGTCCTGATGCTTAAAGCATAGTGAGTCAGACTCAGGATATGACCTGGCTGGGAATACTTAATGGATTCTGTACATACATGAGAAATCATTGAAAAATGATTGGGGTGAATGTTAACAGTAATTTGAAAAGAGTTTCAAATAAGTAAAAGGACTTAATGGTTAATGGTATTCCGATGGAGTGCGTGTGGGTCACCGGCACATCGTAACATCTCGAAATAGTCTTAGGGTGCAGTCATGTAGAGTAAAGATCCCAAGAACCATGGAAAGTCACAGTACACAGAATGGAGATGTTAGTGAGAATGACTGTATATGACTAAATTGATACATCATCGGAAGAATGGATAAAGTGTATCCATGTAAGACATTTGGATACATAGGAAGAG
Source organism: Cichorium intybus (assembly GCA_023525715.1). Classification (NCBI taxonomy): domain Eukaryota; kingdom Viridiplantae; phylum Streptophyta; class Magnoliopsida; order Asterales; family Asteraceae; genus Cichorium; species Cichorium intybus. The sequence goes on along the minus strand of CM042014.1, from coordinate 89,839,707 downwards.
TGAAAGGTCATATAGACATAGATACATAACATGAATTAAAAAGTTTAAAAGGAATCTAGAAACCGATAATAGTTTTATGAAGAATCCGACTTGGTAATTACCTCGTGGAGACTTGGTAATTAGCAAGAGTAACTACCGGCAGATTTTAAGTTTCGTTTTGCATGTTTCACTTCCTGAATAATTTGATTATTCAAAGGTCCATAGTCACTCATACTTTTAGGAAGTAAGTATGAACAAAGACTATCGTGAATTGGTTTGTAGATTGTCTAAGGAGTTAGACATTGCAGTAAGACTGCTGCAACGTTCACGAGTACTTAGAAATAGAGATTTGAGTATTGGATAAACTCGCACTCAATAGATTGTTTCATGGATTACATTACGAGCAATGTTGAGACGATAATATCCTATGATCTTAAAGCGGAGACATATGAGTTGAAATTTGAGAGTCGGTTGTGTATTGATAATGCGTAAACGCATCAGTAACTCGATGTAATAAAACGCATTGTTATGTACGATTTTGATAAGCAAAAGACACAAGCATATGAGTCGAAGCTTATTCGTTCCTTGACCCTGATGGGATACAGATATCTGTAGGCCTCTCGATGATTTTGAAGTTGACTAAAGTGGTGGCCAGCCTAGACTAAATTGATGTGTTCAATTAGAAGTCTTAAAGTCATAAGCAGAATCGGAGATCGGGAAACAGAGTATCGGACAGAGATTGATCTCAATCCATGTCTCGTGTTTGAAAATATCTTGTTGGATGAAGGATCATATGATCACTTATCTATGGACAGAACTGACTAGGTCAGAGTTCGACAATAGTTTCTAGGAAGCTGCAAGTTGTTTATTAATCAGAAGATAAATTAAAGTCATAGACTTATCCAAGTGGGAGACTATTGGATTAGGTGTCTAAGCCATGACTTTATATTTTTATTTATCTTGTTAATTGAAGCAAAGTCTATTTGGGTTGCCCTCATAGCAGGAGGATTGATGTAGAAGTCAGTAGAGAGAAAGGTTGATTTATTAATTGTTTAATAAATCAATAGAAATAAATAAATAGTTTATTAATATATTTAAGTGTTAATATATTAATTAGAAACTATAATAATTAATTAGAAATTAATCTAGAATTAATTGGATTTAATTTAGTGATTAATTTAATTAACTAAAAGTGCAGGGACTGGTTCTGTAATTATTCAATAGTTGAATATTAACTGGCCAGTGTACACGGGTGGAAGTGGCGAGATTTTGGTGGTGACACCATAAATCTCGAAACCCTAATTAGGTTTTATAAAAACCTTGCCCAATTGGTAAAAGGCTTACCAAAGATGGGCTCTAGGGTTTTAAGATGTGCCACCTGAAAACTATAAATAGGGAATCCCTGGGAAACCCTAGCATGCGCCAACTCTCTCTACCAAAAGAAATTCTTCTGTCTTCTCTCCTCCTTTGCTTGGGTGTGACTCTATTTGAGGCAGGACACTTGTGCTGCTAGCTTCTGGATCAATAATCAAAGGTTGGTTCTTCTGATTTGTTCTTTAGAAATTATTGTTGGCCTTTAGGATTTGTTATATGTTCATAAGATAGAAAAACATAGATCTTTTATTAGGTTGCATGTGAACTTAGGATTATTAGTTCATAGATTGCTTAAAACCTTTCATATATATGCAGTAAATTCATGGCGTTTGGTGATGAATCACGAAGAAGGGACAAAAAAGAAAACTTGGCCATCAAGATTGTATCTGAATGTTGTGAATATGGTAATTTTATTACTAATCATATAATTATATTAGATATAAATTTATATGTGATATACATTTATAATTATATGGGCAACTTGAATGACTCATATCAAGCATTTACATCATTTGTTAAAGAGTTCATGCAGAAAGTTAAAGGAAAAGACAAATGGAAAAATGTTGAGCTGGTATGTGTATTGTTTTATTAAAATATAGTTAACACATTTGAATATGATGGTATATGTGATTAAGATGTTGTGTAAATATGTATTGATATATAAATGACGTATATGTGCATATCATAAAAGTGTATATGTATATATGCACATATATGACACTAAACACACGTGATTACCTTATAAATTTTGTGCACATAAACAGATGTACTATACATCCACACATTCACTTACACATGTGCATATCTTTATTGTATATGTATATATGGACTTATGTTAACATGTAGCCTAAAAACATACAATTAGTGTACATACTCACGTGCACTGTACATACAGACATACACTAACATATGTAGATTACATGTGTGTATGAAATTTATTCATTCAGTCACACATGCATTTGTTATGTATATAATGGTTTTAACTATAGTGTATATATAAATACATTAATATGTATGTTAAAAAAATATGTTGAGCTGGTATGTGTGATTGTAATTTTCAGTAAATATGTAATGATATATGTATGTCAAATATGTTCATATCATAAAGTGTATATGTATATATGCACATATATGATTATATATGTACACAACATTACACAGATGTACTGTACATACACACATACATTAGACAATGTTGTGTACGCATATGTACTGTACATACACATATACACTTACATATGTGCATATCTTTAGTCTATATGTATATATGCACTTATGTGTACATGTAGCCTATAACCACACACTTAGTGTACATACGTACGTGTACTGTACATACAAACATACACTAACATATGTAGAGTACATGTGTGTATGAAAATTTTCCATTCAGGCACACTTGAATTTATTATGTATCTGATGGTTTAAACTGTAGTATATATAATATTGCATTAATATGTAGTTAAACAAAATATCATGAGCTCGTATGTGTGATTGTAATGTCTTGTACATATTTAATGATATATGTATGACAGATATGTGCATATCATAAAGTGTTTATGTATATATGCACATATATGAAACTGTACAGATGTACACATACACTTACATATGTGCATATCTTTTGTGTATAGTTATATATATACATGAAGATATGTGTACATGTAGCCCATAACCAATCACTTAATGTACATATGTACGTGTAATGTGCATACACACATACACTTACATATATATAGTACATGTGTGTATATGCACATATTCATTCAGATGCGCATGCATTTGATATGTATATGTATGTACCAGATAAATAATGTGTTATGTGCACATATTTATATACACAAATTACTAATGTGTTATGTGTTTGGACTGTTGCGTGTAGGTTTTCATCCCAGTATACCAAGGTGAACGTTACTATCTTATGGTTTTTGATATCAAGCGAATATCGATTACTTTGATTGATAGTACTAAAGATTACCCAGAGATGTACTACCACAATGTTCCTAAAAGACTAGTTATTTATCAACTATAACCATTTACACCACTAACTGTATATTGGAAGTTGAAAATAATAGCTACTGTCTTGTATCAAAGGCTTTGTACTTTTCAAATCTACTGGTTGAGGTGAAACACAAAGCTGCAGATGCAATTGGCAAAGAAGATGTCAAGTATGCAAAATGAAATGGCAAACAAATGGAACAGACATAGATGGAGGAGTTTTCTTGATGAGACATATGGAGACGTAGAAAGGTGGACCCATAAGCAAATATGACAGTGGATTGCTAGTTGAGTCTGAGGAGCAATCGCATCAACTTCGGAAGCTGAGAAAGAAATACGTAACAAAGATATTATTGAGCAGTGTGAACATACATCAAGAACTTGTGGTGAATGACTCAGAAGCATTTGCTAGAGTTCCAGTCAAAGAAAGGAAAAAAAATCTTGCTTGATGCTTACAAACGCAAGGATGAAAGGTTTGGAATTAAGTAATGATATGGAATTACTTTTGATGCTGATTAACAAACTTTGAAAGACAATTATGTGTTTTATCTAGACAATATATTTGGCATCCTTTGGTGTTAGTATTTCTTTTGTGTTTATTGCATTTTGAACATGGCTTTATCTTTAATATATTGATATTGCATACTTCGTTGTGCTGATAATAATATCTTTGGTACAGATGTACTATTATAAATCTGTAAGATGTTTGTACTTATACACTAGTTAGTATTATTTATGATATCTGTATGTTATTGTAACATATTTGCATATGCAAACACATACACCTATAATGGTTAACATGTGCATATGTGGATATGTGAACGTAAGTATTAAATCTTTTTATGTGCATATGCACACGTAATAATTTGGTTAATATGTGCATATGTGCACATACACATTAGTTTAATTATATGTGAATATGCAAATACGTACACCTAAAATGGTTAATATGTGCATATGTGCATATGTGCACGTACACCCTAAAAATTTATATGTAAATATGTAGGTATGTGCATCTGTGCACATGTGCATCTGTGCACATGTGCACATATGTGCACATACACGTTAGTTTACTTATATGTGAATATACAAACACGTACACCTAACATGGTTATTGTGCATATGTGCATATGTGCAGGTACTACCTAAATTTTTATATGTGAATATGTGGATATGTGCATATGGGCACATACAACTTAATAATAACCATGTGGATGTACACATTATTTTGTTGTTTATCTGAATAACTATAAATGATTATATGTCACACGCAAACACCTAATATGCATGTGCATATGTGCATATGTGCAGACACATTCAAATGACAAAGAAAAATTCATGTGCATATATGCATACTTTCAGATACTAAGCATATGCATATTACGGTTAACATATGTGCATATATGCATGCATGCATATTAGCACATAATAGGCATATGCATATTAATTTGAGCATATGTGCATATATGCACATAATATGGATGTGCATATGTGCATATTTCCACACACTTAGATTGCAAAAAAAAAAAAAAAAAAAAAAAAAAAACCATGTTCATGCATGCGTGTTTGCACATAAAACCCATGTGCACATAAAATTGAGCATATGTGCATATGTGCACATAATATGCATGTGGATATGTGCATATGTGCACATACATACACTGCAAACAAAAAAATCATGTGCATATGTGCTTATTTACAGTTAACAATGATACCAAATATTATAACTAATTATATGAAAACACACGTACAAAATAATACATAGTATACGCACATTCACATACATTTTTTCAAACAAACAATTACACCTGCACATATGCATATGTTATTTGTTTTAAAACATCGGTCTACCTGTATATATACACATACACAAACAATCAAACTAAAATAATATATGCATATGTGCACATATGCACTCAGGAATCTTCTGAACAAACAGATACACATATGACAATATAATGTGTTCTAATATGCATATATGCACAGTTGATGTAAATACACAATGTGTGCTGAACAAAATAAACAAAAGTTATATAAATAATCCTAGAAACTTCATTTAAAAAAATATAATCGTTAACTGATGTTTTATAATAAAAACAGACGAAACCAACAAAATAAAAAATAGTATCCATCCTCATTATGAAAAGAAAAAGTACTAATTCTTCTTCTCGACAGACTTTCTTAATGGACAATTCCTTCGATCGTGCTTTTCATTGGGTGATATCTTCTTGTTACAAAATGTACACGTTCTGGCATCCTTATCGGCATTGATCATTGCAATTTCTCTTTTGCTTTTTATCCACTTTCCAGTTCCAGAACCTTTGTTGCGTATGTTTTCTGGATTTCGAATTGAAATTACATCAGGCTTAGACACTCCAATGGCTGCCTCCATTATTTCAGTTCTTGAACGTCTGTCTCCGGCAGGTGGATCATTTTCTATTCTCCTTTTTATATCTTTTTGCCACTCTATTAATTTGTCCATTGCATCCTTATCATGTGCAACCATGTCTATACACTCTCGAACTATAGAATAAACATCCTGCACCTTGGTGTATTCCCCATTATTTATCTCACCAAAAAATGTGCTTTTCTGTAAATCCTTCATATGTATAACACCTTTCTGCCATCGCTTCAAAAAATATTTGGAAGCTATGCTCTTAGTGAATCTTTTTTTCATGATACACAAAATATGCCTGCATAAAAATCCATAATGTTCAAATAACATGCAACAGCATTCAAATGTTTCTTCGTCCTTGTAAACTTTAACCTGACATCAAACGGTTGATTATACAAATTAAAATTACATAAAAAAAATTTAATACTTGATATAGAATTAAATAAAAGTAACTTGATATCGCCATTCACCAGATGTATCGCTCAAAAACTCTTTAGACGATGCATTAAAAAACAAGCTTTTATTTTGATCCTCTCGTGGCATGAGTTGTTCCAAAACTATGTATGAATCATACTGTTCAAGTGAAATACAAGAATTCGGTGAGCATGTCCATACACAGTCATCTATTTCCCTTTGAAATATGTAAAAAATTTTATGAGTATACAAATCCGCTGCTTGAGCTTCTAGAGGTAGTTTTGTCACAAGCCCAGGTTTCTTCGACATAGATGTAAACTCGGTGTTCGATTGAATGTTCCTTTGTTTATCCATAGCCGCATCGAACTTACACATAAACATCAACAAGTTGGACTTTCTAGACATGAAACCTTGGAAAAAGTAATTCTCACTCTCTGATCTTGATGTCGTGCGCATCAAACCAATCAACGGTGTATCCTTTATCCAACGCTCTCTAATGTCATACATTTCTTTTAACCATTTGTTGTCATGAAGCTGAAACTCTTCAATCAACTCTGACCATTTTTTTTCAAAAATAGTTGGACTAATGCATGAATTCCAAATAATACGTTGTAGCCTCTTTCTGAAATCCGTTTCGTATATTATTTTTGCCGATACCTATAAAGATAAATGAAATGTTAAAATTTGATAAATAGTTTAGATATTTCAGAAATGATTATATTAAATAACATGACGAATATAAACCTTATCTATCATTTTTTTTGCCAATGTGCCACATACATAAACGGTGTGTGGAATTCGGAAACACACGCTCCACAGCTTTTGCCATTGCTGCGTCTTGATCGGTCACAACTATATTTGGTTCCTTCCTAAACAAAGACATGAATGCTTCCAACAACCATATATAGTACTCTGTTGTCTCTCTTGCTAACAAACTCGCACCAAATGTGACACGTCGTTTGTGGTTGTCAATCCCAGTAAAGGGAACGAAAACCATGTTGTACCCGTATGAAATAGTCAATTATATATAAATGTAGAACAATAAGTTAATAATTTAAACAAAGACTGTTGTATTATGCTTACTTGTTCGTACGGAATGTAGCATCAAAAGATACAACATCAGAAAATTCAGAGTAATTTCTTTTAGCAATTCCATTAGCCCAAAATAAAGCCCTAAGTTCGTCCTTCTCCAACATGTAATGGAATGAGAATGTTGGATTGTTCTTACTTCGCTGAGTCAATAAGTTTACCACCATATTTGCATCACTGTCTCCGATATGGCAGTTGAGGTCTCGAGAATAGTTCTTGTAGTCTACTTTTTGTGGACTGTTTACTGTAACCACCTTTAAAACCAGTGACAATACCATGTGCCTTGGTTGATCCAATATTAGATGTATAAAGGTCATTGATCATATGCTGATCAGATTAAAAAAGTTTTCTACAATGTTTTGACATGTGAACGGTCGATCTTGTGTACAACTCATGATTGTGGTTTTTTTCAAATGTAACAACACAATACTTTTCGGTACCTTTTACCTTTTTTAATGCAATCCTAGCAGGGCAATCTTGCCTCTGACTAGGTAGTTTTCTCTTTTTCTTCAAAGATTCCCCTTTCAAAGAGTCAACATTGGTTGTGTTACGCGTTCCGGCTCTACAACAATAAAGGTATTTGTAACTAATAACCCCTTCCTCTAACTTAGTTGATCCCAACCTTGGATCAAAACCAGCTTTCTTGGCATACTGTTTGTTCGAATAAGTATTTCAATTTAGGCTAAACCCCCTCTTTAACGTTTGGTATCCAATACACGATCTTAGTACCTCCTGGTGATTTAACTTTTGTACTGCTAAGCTCGTCTTCAATGTCAACCTCGTCTAACATAAAAAAATATAATATATTCACTGAACAAACAAACACAATGTGAACATACACATTTGTATGAACCAAATAAATACTAATTTTACAATACTGAAACGTGACTATATTCATATAATTGATCTTTAGGTTGATGACTATACGCACATACAGTAATTGCAAAACAAAATAAATAGTGATATATCCTTATGCATATATACACAAATTAGACTAACATAATTACGTACTAAATAATTGATTTTGGAAGCGTATTGTTAATTGAGTAATTATACTTACTCACTAGGATGTCGTTAGAACCATCAACAACATCTGTAATGTAATAAGCATGTACATGTTCTTCATCATCTCTACCTCCATCGTCGTTTATAATGGTATCACTATCATCGAATATAAAATCATCGAGATTTCTGAATATATCATTGCTGACATAAAAAAAAGAAGAAGGTAATACAAATAAATATGAAAGATCTATTTGATTACATATCTGCATATTATTGTCTCTTCGGTCATAGTTTCACTCGATTCAGAAATCATTGTGTTTAACATTACGAAATCAATGGAACGATATTACTAAGCTCGATTAAGAAGAATAATAAAGACACTGATTATCGAAACATGAAGATGAATGATGGCTAATTGAAAATAGTAATTAGAATAATAGTTTCGTAAATAAATGGATTTTGCTGATTTCATGGAGCTGTTACGATTCATAGAGATATCAGTCAATAATTTCCGAAAATAATCAATTGTAAATTGACAATCATGCCCTTATTGGTATGGATAATGATCTAAGGGTCCATGATCAGTTCCTTGGTTCTCATGAAAAATTTGGTTCTCATTTGATCTTTAGTCTATATATATATATATATATATATATATATATATATATATATATATATATATATATATATATATATATATATATATATATATAGTCCGTTTCAAGGAAGAACCAATATTTTCCTAGGAACCGTAGGAACTTTTTGACTGAAATTTTTTTTTCAAAAAAAATGATATAATACATCTAGTCGCTTATATTTAAGACTTTTTGTCAAAAAAAATTTGAAAAATAATATGTATACACGAAATGTGCATATATGCATTTTTTTCGCACATGTGTATATGATCACGTTTCGTGCATATGTGCACATTTCGTGTATATATATTATTTTTTCAATTTTTTTTATAAAATGTCTTAAATATATGCGATTAGGTGTATTATGTCATTTTTTTTTGAAAAAAAAAATTCAGTAAAAATGTTCCTACGGTTCCTAGGAAAATATTGGTTCCCATTTGATATTTAGTCTATATATATATATATATATATATATATATATATATATATATATATATATATATATATATATATATATATATATATATATATATATATATATATATATATATATATATATATATATATATATATATATATATATATATATATATATATATATATATATGGTTAGGTTCATATAAGACGAGAAGACGCAATCCAAGCATGTGTTTATGAATTGCATGATCCTGAACTATGTTCCTGGATAATTTGTAATTTTATCTTGTTAGTCTTCCGCTGCATGTGTTTATGTGATCGAATTCCAATATATATATATATATATATATATATATATATATATATATATATATATATATATATATATATATATATATATATATATATATTTATATTTATATATATATATATATATATATATATATATATATATATATATATATATATATATATATATATATATAATTAGGTTCTTTTAAGAACCTAAATATTCATGAGATCTTGAGAACTCAATTAGAACCACTGGATCAAAAAAATCGAAGGCTGTGATGCAAGGTGCCAGTTTTGTAATCAATATTAATTTTAATGGTATAATTGGGTTTTTAAAGAACAAATTAGGGGCAATCTTGGTATTAGAAATGAAATAAAATCCGGCTAAATATGGAACACCCAATTAATCAGGTAACTTCCCCTTTTAAACCGTCTCTTCCCCTCTCTCTCTTTCTCTCTCATGCGTCTTCGCCATCCCTATGATCGCTCCCAATCAAAATTGTACCAACACACCACCACCATCGGAGAACGATTACAATACTGATGAAGACGGGTGCCCTACCTCTGCCGCCGCCGATGGACTGACCATAATCGGACCACCGCCTGACTGTCACCCCTCCCATCGCCAATAATACAGGCATCGCCGTCGATTTCGCCACCACCTCTGCTAGGGTTCTTTTATCCAGTAGTCGACGATCGCCACCACCTCTTCTAAGGTTCTCCTATCCAGCCGTCGCCGTCGATTTCGCCACCACCTCTGCATGATTTTCGTCTCGATCAGTATTCTCTTTACCTCTCTATTCCCGACTTTGGTGACCATCCCACACTAGGGTTATTCACAAAGATGACGGCCAACGATCGAAGGAAACGATGTCGGATCTGCAAACCTCCGTCGTCACCTCTCCTTCAGTCTGATAGTCCGCCTGCTTCAATAAATCCTACTTCTAATCCGCCTCCTTTAACGAATCAGACGCCTCAAAATGTGAGCAATTTTGATATTCATTGGGTTTAGTCTTCTGATGATAAAAACCGGTTGGAAAAAATGTTAGGATCGAGGTTTGTAATAGATCGATTGGAAATAGAATCGAAAGGTGTTTTTACCTGCTTCGCCATTTTCTTTCTGTCCTGTTTCTATTATTTTGTTTTTAAGATTGGTTTAAGTCATCGAAGTGGTTGTTGTGTGATTTAGAACAGGCTATGTTTTTTTTCAAGTTCATTTTTTCATTGTAATCATATATCAGTTTTATAATCTTGGTTGTCATAAAGCTTAGTTTTTTTACATTAATACGTATAATCAGATCGATATATGCAGGTGATAGGTTGCTCAATGTGGTTTTCTGAATATCTTTTTCTTAAAAGAAGTTGGGCTATAGATGAAAGTACTCTAAAGGTACTATTCCATTCATTAATTTTTTAGCCAAATTTGAATTCAATATGCCTTTGACCACCACCGAAAGATGAAAGTACTCTAAATGTTTTAGTGGTTTATAGTTACATTGATTGTTGCTGCTGATTTCGGTTATGATATGCTAAGTGTTGATTTTTACATACTTTGTTATTTGGTAATTGCTAATTTTTGTAAACTTTGTTATTTGAATATCAATACATGGACATGCGGTTTGTGATGCACAACTTTGTATATAAATCCACATATGTACAGACGTGCACATGCACATATACATATTCATATATGTGCATACGTGCACATACACACATGTACATATAAATGCACATATGTACAAACGTACACATGCACATATACATATGCATATATGTGCATATGTGCACATATACATATGGACATGTAAGACTCCTTTGAATGTGAATTCATGCAGGTGCATGTGTATGTGTGCAAAAACGTGTGTGTACACATGTGTGCATATGTGATTATATGTGCAAAAACATGTGTGTACATATGCGTGCATATGTACACATGTGCATATGTGCATAGGTGTTTATATGCATATAAATGTATGTGCACATATGCATATATGCCTATATATGATAAAATAGATGTGTATTTGTTCATATGCGTACATGCATGTATGTATTTATTTTAATGAATATACATGTATCTTAATTTTTATTAATGTTATTGCAGATTTTGGAGAAGTTATCGAGCAAATTGAAGAAATGAAAATTGAAAATTTGAGGAATGAAGACATCACGAATTTTCGTTGTATTTTTTCGTTGTACTTTTTAAATTTTATGTATATATCCTTAAAAAGAGTTGTATATTATTGTTTATAATAAAATGCATTATTCATTTTTTACATTTAGATATTAAAATACGAATACGTATATATGTATTGTGAAAATATGCATATATGCATTTTCGAGTATGCATATATGCATCTGCGAGTGTGCATATATACACATGCAAATACACTAATATGTTTTTTTTTAATTTCGAAAAAAAAAAATTTAAATTCAGAATTTTTTGTTTTTTTCAAATTTCAAAAATTCTCATATTTAAAAAAACGAAAATTTGAAAACTCAAATTCCAAAAAAATCTGATTTTAAAAAAATGAAAATTTGAATTTTTTTTAAATTTGAAAATTCAAATCTAATAGACTTGATTTTAGGAATGGTTATTTTGTTGCCAAAAATAAAAAAATCAGAATTAAATGAGATTTTTGGTAAATGACTATCATGCCCTTTTATGATCTAACCAATCAGAATGAGTTCTCAAGATCTCATGAATATTTGAGTTCTCAATAGAACCTAACCCTATATATATATATATATATATATATATATATATATATATATATATATATATATATATATATATATATATATATATATATATATATATATATATATATATATATATATATATATATATATATATATATATATATATAATTTTTCATATATCTTTTTCAAATTTTTTCATTTATATATATATATATATATATATATATATATATTTATATATATATATATATATATATATATATATATATATATATATATATATATATATATATATATATATAAGGTTCATGTTAGACGGGAAGACGCAATCCAATTCATTCATTTTTTGTGTAAATAAAAAATTTTAAAAATACAAAATAAATGAAAAATTTTGAAAAAGATATATTTATTTATTATTTTCTTCACTCTTTTTATTAAAAAAAACTTAAAAAGTTTTATAAAAATTAGTGTTTTTGTAGTATTCTAATAGAATATTACACTATATGTGTAATATTCTATTAGAATTTGTAACATTTCACTGGAATAGTTTTTGATGTTTTTTAATTTTTTTTAAAAATAATGGATACACAAACTAGCGAAAATAATGAGAATTTTTTTTTAATTTCTCATTATTTTTGGCTATTTTTTATTTCCATGATAAGTAGCTAGGATTCCGTCTCCCCATCTCACAAAATCTTCACCGTCTCATTTGAATTTATATATATATATATATATATATATATATATATATATATATATATATATATATATATATATATATATATATATATATATATATATATATATATATATATATATATATATAGACTAAATATCAAATGGGAACCAATATTTTCCTAGGAACCGTAGGAAATTTTTTTACTGAAAATTTTTTTTCAAAAAAATGACATAATACACCTAATCGCATATATTTAAGACCTTTTGTAAAAAAAAATTGAAAAAATAATATATATACACGAAATGTGCACATATGCACGAAACGTGATCATATACACATGTGCGAAAAAAATGCATATATGCACATTTCGTGTATACATATTACTTTCTCAATGCCCACAGAATAGTATACACTTAATAACATCAAACAATGTTCAATGATCATTAGCTATTAGCAATACACTAGTGACTCTTTGATTTCCCCGGTCTGTTTAAAAGCTTCGACGGTGAATGTCATTCCTCGATGCTGCCAGAATGTGGTCACTACACAAGAATGGCTACATCCGAGGAAACTATAAAAATAAGCGGCTCAATGTTTAAGTAAAGTGTAATTTGATATTGTAAAATTGTTGGGTTGGGCATTCATTGATTAAGTGGATACGGGTATGAATTTGATTATTTAAAACCTTGAGGGTTATTGGAGCTTGCAGCGAGGCAGATCAGGTTTTCAAATTTGTTTAAAGAGTTTGGACCAAGGGTGATTCACTCTAAACCCACCACATTGACCGGTCTAGATTATTGATTATCTATGGGGTTTTCTGATTGTTTATTAAAATCTTTATTAGCTTATTCTGATTTGGCACCGGTAATAAGCATTTTCAAGTGTTTGAATTGAAAAAAAAAATGTTTGCTTATCTAGATATGGTACGGGTAATAAGTATTTTTTTTTTCATAAATTGTTTTGTTTTAACTTATTACAAACTCATTATTTATGGTGTAAACTAAATTACATATTTACATTTAATTTAAATAAATAAAGAGTTAATGATATTTAATATGTCATTGTTATATGTATAAGCAGATCAAACATTAAAAAAACTATATATCGGCTTATTTTATTTTGATATCATATAAGATAATTCAAACACATTTTTCTAAAACTTCATTTTCAGACGAAATAAGCTAGTAAGTTCTTTTATAGAAACACATAAGTTGTTTTAAATAAATAATCTCAAACTTACTTTCAAAGTTATTTGATAAACTAGCTTCTATAGATAAAAATAAAAATGACAAATCAAAATTGATAAATCACGCAGATAAATTGATTAAAAACCCTTACTATTGTGGCGAGATATTGAACTTTTAAGTTACTGAGTTGTGGATACACTAAGCAAGGATCATGACAATTCATTTTGATATTACAAATACGACATATCATGCGTTTGATCTTTACTTAACATTAATAGTTACTTTTTTTCTACACGATTCATTAGGATAGACGGAGCAAACGAAAGGTGGAGCGGTTTCAACCAGAAAGAGGCCGCAGCCCCACTGGTACCGCCAACCCCGCCGGCAGCTTTGGCTCGTGCAAGCGGCTTCGCGACGGATGGGGTGAGGCGGGTTGTGTTGAGGGTTCAACCTGTGTGATCTTTCAATGTTTATAAAAAAATTAATTATAATTTTACTCCACTCTTATAAATACTCTTCTCTACCCATTTAAAAACCACATCTTTCTTTCTCAACTCTATAAAATATAAAACTATCTAAAAAGTTTTATAAAAAATGGTTGTCGTCGGAAATCTATATTCGATCGATATATTCGCTGGGGATGGACGCAAAGAGAAGAAGTAGTTTTGGCAACCACCTACATCAACATCAATGAAGAGATTGGTGTGGCGAACGCATGGAGGAAATGTTTCATAGAAATTTGGGCACAGTTTATTATCGGGATAGGCATCACATTAATTGCAAATGAAAGGATATGTGCAAAAAATAAATTACACACTTTACCTAAATTTACTTGCACTTATCGGTCAACCGACCAAACGGGACAACCGAAGATGAAAATCGTTGAACAAGCCCTGCCACAGTATCGGGTGACACACAACAGAGATTTTTCGCACATCGAAGCGTGGAATGTTGTGAAAGATACACCTAGATGTACTCCTCCTGCCCTTTAGATTTTAATTATTGTATTTAGGTTTTAGTTTTCTGTATTTAGGTTTTAATTTCTCGTATTTAGGTTTTTTTTAATTTTGTAATGGTGTGCGCGTTTTTAATTTAATGTTATTTGTGTTATTTATTTTATTTTTTACTTTTTAAAATTTTTTTAAATATTAAATTAAATGTTATTTAATTTTTTTTTATTTAATTAACCAGTTTAAATAGAGAAAAAATAATGTAGCATTAAGAGTTGAAAGAATATCTGCTTTCATGAATGAAATATGAGAGTGAGATAAGAGAATAAAGCTAATGTAACGTGTGAATTAGAAATGTTAGAAGTGGTCTACTCTCTCTCTCTCTCCCCACCCTTACTCTGATATATATTATCATAATATAGTCGAGCACATTGTTTTCAGATCAAATCAACCGTATGAACTATGCTAACAATCAACAATCCACCTGATGCCTTCATCCGATTAATCCTAATTAAGCAACCCTAAACAGAGATTGTACAAAAGTGAGATACGAAAAACCATATTGTAATCGAAAGAAATAAAAAAAAAAGTTGCTATAAGCCTATAACACACATGCAAATGAAATTACGTCATTATTTCCAACATTTATCCCTTAATTACATCAAGTAAAAGAAAAAAAAAACACTTAACATAAACTAACCAAAATACAAAACAAAAAAGTATAAAAACTATCTCAAGTCAACTAAAAAGCTGCACTACATCTCCACTTAAACATCCCACCACACACGTGTCACGCATCTGAGTGCACTTCACATCCGATATCTGATTCTTCGGAGTTTTAAGCCGTTGAACCACCTCCATCTTATATATATCATGAAACACCAACTCCGATGTTATTTCATTCGCCGAAACAAACATTGGACCGTAGTTTGGTTTATTAACGATACTAGATTTTGGTAGCGTTATACTGTCCATGTGGGCCGGCATTGAGCCGGTTTTTTTATAGGAGTGGGTCCCGGTTCTCTTGTAGAATATATGAGAGCCTTGAACTCCGGAAGGTTCCGTAGAAGTGAGAAATGATTGAGAGAACGCTACGTCAGCAGATATTTGGACCTTTGGACGAAATGAAGCAACGACGTCGTCACCAGTAGAGTGTGCAAGAGAGATACAGACTCCTTGGTTTGAAGATTCCGGAATCAAATATGGGCTTCAATAAAAAAAATTAAATTAAATAGTAGGAACACATGAACAAGTTATCATAAAGGATGAAATGTTTATATATTATATAGGGAAATCTTCAAACAAAGTCTCATTATTATTTATATAATGAAAAGGCTAACGTATTCAATTTAGCCCTTTCTTCTGGTATATCATGTTTCTTAAATTGAAAATCACCAATAAAATCTAATTCTTTTGGGTCTGTTTATAAAAAAAGTTCTATTATTTTGTATAAAAAAGTTGGGATATATTTAGGAAAGTCATTATATTTTGACATTATATTCGATTAAGCGCTAATTGTTTTTTTGTATTCAATTAATCCCAACATTTTGTTAAATGTTTATAATTTTGGATAGTAGCTGGTTGTACCGTTTTTATATATTTACAACTGATGATGTGTCAAAATGTAAAAACTTAATTGAAATAAAACTAAAATTCAACTCTAAATTGTTAAAAGTGTCAAAATGTAAGAACTTTGTTGAATATTTCCTTTTTATATATAACTAATTATAACTAAAATTGTAAACATTTAACAAAATCTTGGGTTTAATTGAATAAAAATAAACAATTAGGGCTTAATTGAATATAGGGTCAAAATATAAAGACTTGAAAATATCCCAAAAAAATTCAACATTAAAAGTTTTTCATAAACTGATAAAAAAATAATGGGGCTTTACTGAAATTTTCCAATCTAGGAAACCTGATAAACCGGATGAAATGGCTAAAATGAATATGTTGGCCGATATTCCGTCCTTTTTTTGTAAAAAAAAATTAATTCCGGGACTTTTTCATAAACTAGCCTAAAATAATGGAACTTTATTGAAGATTTCCCTACTATATAAGTGTAAGTATGTTGAATTAATTTAATATGAAAAAAGAATAGAACCTTTCTTCATTGGTACCAATATTCCACTCACACAAGCCGATTTGAGACGCGGTTAGAAGGGATTTTGTAGCAGAAGAAGATGCAATTGAGATTACGGTGTGAACAGGATTAATGGACAACCCGGTACGTGATTCTAAAGGCGTCCTGGTTTGACGCATATCAAAAGCTAAAACCGTGCCATTCTAGAAAAAAAGGATAAATTGCAATAAAATTAGATTTGGAATTTATTAAAGGAATTGTAATTTGAAAGAATTTGAATCTCTGGGTGTTTGGATTTGAAATTTGTGAAAGGAATTGGAATTTGAAGGAAACATATGTTGTCATGTGTTTGGTTGTTTGGTTGGCAGGAAATTAAACGGAACTCGAAATTAAAAAAATTATAGATTTTTATTTATAAGTAAATATGTTTGTTATAATATAATTGAATTGTGAGTAAATTACAGAAGTGGTCACTGTGGTATGTTAAATGTTTTGGATTTGGTCCAAATGTTCCATTTGTTCCATAGATGGTCCGTAAAACATAATTTTGTTGCATATTTGGTTCCTCAGCCGTCTAAGTTAACAGCGTATCTGTTAAGTCCATGGTAATTGACGAATTTACCCTTACTATAAGATGAATTAAATATATGATTGAACAACTATTGTTATATTGTCTGTTCTATAAATTAAATAAAGAGTAAAATAGATTGCCACTATAAAGTTTGACGCAGTATAGAAATTAGGGTTCTTGAAGAGGAAGATAAAGGAGATAAAATGAAAAAGACATGGGCAAAATGGTCATTTATAGTGGATTTAACAGATGTACCGTTAAGTTGAATGGTTGAGGGACCAAACATGCGACAAAACTACATTTTAAGGACCATATGTGCAACAATGAAACATTTGCAACATATCCAAAACTTTTGACATACCACAGAGACCACATCTACGATTTAATCTTAAATTTTTGTATGTTAATGTATCTAACGAGGGTATTTTAGTCTTTTAATAAAAAAGAACAAAATTAAATTCCATCAAACATGGATTTAAAGCATTCCAACGGGATTTAATTCCATCAATTTGACAACCAAACACACCATGGAATGGAATCTTGAATTCCAATTCCGTCGGAATTCACAAACCAAACATGCCAGAATTCTGTCATGTGTTTAGTTGGCAGGAAATGGAATAGAATTCGAGATTTCTATGAATTTTTAGGACAATATGTTGTGAATTCCAACAGAATCCATTTCCCTACTCATTTGCAAGAAAAAACTCAATTGGAATGGAATTGAATTCCAATTCCAGCCAAAAATCCCACGGAATTCAGTGAAATCAAAGGACCTTTATAGGAAATACCTGTAATCCTGTATAAACATGATGTTCACTGGAAATATCCCATGAACATGACCATGCTGGAACCTATTTAGTAAAGGACAACAACCATAGACATATGTTAGCCCACAAAAGAATACAAATGAAATCATAACATTAAAAGAAAAAAAAATCTATAATTGTATATATTCACAGTCATAAGGTTAATGCAAGAAACAGCATTGTACTTTCATGTATTTGTTTATTATAACATCCTAGTTTAAAAATCCACCAAATTATAATGATGTCATCAAAATAGAAAGCGATAACCGGCTAAATTTTTTTAAGTGAATTGGCTTAATAAGAAACAACTGGAAGTAAATACAAAGAAAACCTATAATACAATGATGTGAATTGTGAACAAAAGACGTTTAATTCAAGCAATAAAAAAACCATAAAATATTTTAATAACTTTAAGAAATGATTGTGGCAAGTAATAGAAAGAGATTTTACCGGCAAATCATAGGTAAGAACCGTGTTGTTGCTTTCTGTACTGAGGCCAACATAATATAAAAATAAAAAAGATATTCAATATTGGTTTCAAATAATTTTCAATATTCAGATGGAAAAATAATAATAATAATAATAAAACATTACCTGACAACTGATAATTTTTTCCCTAAAGAAGCAATAAGCACAAGCCTGCTACCAGGTCTAACACAAAGAGCCCTAACAGCTTTTGTATTTAAAGGAAGCTCAATATCTTCTCTTTCATCGGGACCCACCAAACTTATCTGAAAATACCATTGTATTAAAAAAAAGAAAAAAGGAAAATTACCATAAATCATAGAGATAATGTCATAAAAGCCCTTAAGTTTGTCAGAAATGTTCGGTCTTACCCTTTTATGCATTTTTTATTCATTAAAGCCCTTAAGTTTTAGCAGAAATGTTCGATTTTACCCTCTTATGCATTTTTGGTTCCAAAAAGCCCTTAAGTTTATTTTTAGTTCATTAAAACCCTTAAGTTTAGCAAAATGCTCGGTTTAACCCTTGTAACCTGGTAACATTTCTGCAAAACTTAATGGGAAATATCCATTAAAGTCCCAAATTTTTGGCTCAGTTTATGAAAAAGTCCCAAATTAACTTTTATTAACAAAAAGTCCCAAATTAATTTTTATTAATAAGAAAGGACAAAAACTACATGTTTTATCTTCAATAAAGTCCTAATATTTTCGCACAGTTTACGGAAAAGTCACAACATTAGCGGGTTTTCTGTCCTTTTTTGTTAATAAAAATTAACTTGGGACTTTTTTGTTAATAAAAATTAATTTGGAACTTTTTCATAAATTGAACCAAAATATTGGGACTATATTAGAGATTTCCCAAACTTAAATGTTTTAATGAACCAAAAATACATAGAAGGGTAAAATCGAACATTTCAGGTAAATTTAAGGGTTTTAATGAACCAAAAATATATAAAAGGGTAAAACCGAATATTTCTGCTAAACTTAAAGGTTTTAATGAACCAAAAATGCATAAAAGGCTAAAACCGAACATTTCTGACAAACTTACGGACTTTTATGACATTATCCCTAAATCATAAATGCAGTTCCAAATTAGGGTAAAAAAAAATTACTTTTGTTAGTAAATTTGTTCCTCCCGTTCCATTTAGCCTTCTAGCTACTATCATAACTTGACCACTTGAATCAATATCAAAAAATCGACCTCCATCTACCTTGAATTCTCTCTGAATAAATATAATAATTAGATTATAAGATTTAAATAATAAAAAAAATTATAAAAGGGTTAAAAAGCAATTACAAACCTGTAGGTTAAATATCCGTGGAGGAGTTTGACTTCCACATCCATTGTCTACACTGTGTCCTATGAATCATTTAGAAATAGTGAAATACAGAGTTTTGTTATTGATTATAAATAGACTAATAATCAATGAATATTATTAATGGAGATTAAATGGTTGTTTATTGAAATTTTACCGTTTATTACTCTTCTTTGATAGCTGAATGAAACTTGTGACTCTTTTTGTCTATCTTCTAGTAACTTCTTCAAGTATTTTACTTCCTACAAAAGTTTATGTTTTATAGAATGTGTAAGAAATATATAATGCAGCTTTATAAGGTGATTATTCTTGTAATGTGAAGGACTAAATGGAAAAAATAGCAACCTACTTTCGTTTCTTGCTATTACAGTATTGTGTTTTCATTTTCTTTTATTGAGGCATTGTATTATGGAAGTTTTAGTGAATTATAGGATTGTACTTTCAATTGTTTTTGTTATTAGGAGATTTTACATTAAACAATCCACCCAATTATAGCAGTGAAAATTTCTTTGAATTTGGATAATAAATCATGATATTGCTATAATTGGTAAAGTTTTCAAAGTACAATGATATAGTAAAAGTATTATGCTATAATAAACAATTCATTGAAAGTACATTGCTATTTCCTGTGTTTACAATTTTACCCCTAATCTTAAAGACCAAATACGAAGAGAATCATAGCATGTGACAAATTGTGGAAATTTTGTGAAACCACTCAATTAGTTGAAATTTCTTCAATATTGTGAAATTTGTAGCTTTTTGTTCCATTGTTATAAAAATAAAAATTTTCACAACAATGGAGCAAAAAGTAGAAGTTAAGTGGTTAAACCTCTTGAAAAAGTTTGAGGTACTTAGGTGGAACATGTGTGAAACTTGGTTATTATTTAGTGAATTGTCCTTATATCGAGCAATAGAAAGCCCCAATAAATTAAGGTAAATAAAATAAATAATAAAAGAATTCAAGTAATTAAAAAGAAACAAATAAAAACATGCCTCTTGGGACTGCTTTAATTTGATATTCAAATTAGCTTCTCTTTCTGCAGCTTCAACTTCTTTCTTGCAGCATTCTGCATTCTGCCAAGGAATAAACATTTCAAACCTTTAATTATATTTTTTTTTTTTCCAAACGTAGCTAGAAAATATGACTTTTAACTATAAATTTATTTGAGATCTCTTGAGCTTTAGTTCTTTTTTAAAAAAAAATTGTAAATATAGAAAACTGAGATAAAATTATGCAAAAACAGAGATAATATTATAGGCTGTATCTACATATTATAAAGAAAACTCATATGAAAAGGCTAATTATCTTCTAGGAAAATGAAAATAGAAGCATTAAGTAGTATTTTCTAAATATGTCAAGATTCATAATAATTTGAGGGCAAAAAAAGATAATGAAATGATCAAGTCTACAAAGACATCGCGTGTCAAAATTTAGTATATAAGATGATTCAGAAAGAAAAAAAAAATGTTCGACTTATAATAAGATATACATGACACATAATATTTTCATAAACAACTTATTTACAAAAGAATTATTGTATGTTTATCAACTATATTTACAAAGAAAAGACATTAAGTCAACATACCTTCTTCTTAAGAGAAGCACATTCAGCTTCAAGTGACCGCACTTGCTGCAAAAAAATAAAAATAATAAAAAGTGTACTAAACCATAACACAATAAATCAATAATAAACATCGTATTTTCTCTTGCATGGTATCACAACCAACAAAGTACCTTCTGTAATTCTTCATCAACAACACAAAGCCGTGCTGCATAAAGTACTCTAACATCCTTTAATTCACATTTTCTGTTGCATTGAGGACACTATTGAAAATAAAATAAAATAAAAAATTTAGGATATTAAAAAAGTGAGATAAGGTATAAAAGATATAAAGCTGATAACAATAAAAAGTTAAAACCTTCCCAGAACTTCTACGTTGTCGAAGCCACTTTTTTATACATGACAGTCCATATATGTGCCCACAAGGAAGACAACTGCAATTCTCAAACAGATAAAGAATTAGTGAAAGACTTTAAATCACCAAACCATGTACACTTGACAAGTATGGCTCTGATTATCTGTAAATCAACATTAGCAACAGATCATAAGAGAAATTCAATGTTTAGGGTTTAGGGTTTAGGGTTTGGGGTTATCGATACTGAAAAGCACAAGAACTGTCGAGAAGCTTATACATGTAACAATGTAGACATGATATTGCCTATGAGCACAAAAATTTCTATGAATCTTAGTAGCATATTTGATTCTTGTGTAAGTGACCATCATACTGATAAATCACCCTCGTATGGCTAAATTGATTGAATACTATAATTCTACAAAGTATATACCATGGAATTTTTACATTTCAGTTTCAATTTCATGCTACAATAACTTACCAAAACAGCAAGGATGAAAAATTAAACTATATGAGAAAATACATGAGCTAACAGAATGATGAAGTACAATGTCTAAAGAGCATTATACCAGATTTGATGTATTCCATCGCTAGTCCAAGCTTCCATGCAAATAGGACAAAATAAACCATCAATCTCACCTTCATTAAACTTATCCCCATCTCCATCGTCACCTCCACTCTCTTGGCTCCCTAAATTCCCTTTACACAATTTCTTACTACTCGAGTCATCCACCAAATCGTCATGTAACACCACCGGTTCCTGCCAATTGCCAGCCCGCGAAACCAGATTTGAAACCCTAGGCGACCTCACAACCGCCGGTACCAACTCCTCCTCGTCGGAATCATCATCATCTTCCTCTTCGGAATCATCTTCCGCTTCCTCTTCGTATTCTTCTTCATCCTGGTCTTCAATTTCAATCACTCCGTCAGGACCATCATCCTCCATGATTCCGATGATCAATACTTCGTATTCGTCATTAATATCAGTTATTAACTTCTATACACGCACACACACTCTCGCTTCCCCTCTTCCTTCAGTTTGTATCTCTGAAATTCACCAAGAAGAACCGAAGAAGAGATGGATTGAGTTTGCTACTGTGTGGAAAGGGTTCTGAATTTGGCAAGCGAAAGTCGGAATTGGGGGGAAGCCGAAAATGAAGCAATGGTTTCGCGGGATTTTGCTTTTTGATTTTTATGTGCTACGTGCCTACATTATTTAATCAATTTAGGGCAAAATAAAGAACACAACCATTTATCAGGTTACATGAAAAAAAAACCTTCAATAATTTTTGGGTTCAGTAAAACTCAACCATTTTTATTTCACCTTTTAAAAATAACCCAAAAAAGCTTTTTACCTGTAATTGTCGGTTATATTCATTCCCTGGTGTAAAAAATTGCTAAAAAAAACATAACAGCACTTGGAAGGTAAAATGGATATATTTATTCACCGGCATAAATAATTGGTAGAACCATTCTCAAATGTGGCTTCAGCTCCGGCCACCACCTTGTGGAAGACCTTCGTTCCTCACCACACATCACCATCCATTGTACCTCCTCACTACCTATAATCACCGGGCACCACCGGTGACACCTTTGTCGCTCTCTCCGCTTACTGCGCAACCGTTGGAATTCCGTCAATAGTTTTTTGTACCGGCAAATAAGATATCAATGGCACAAGGTAGAACCATTCTCAAATGTGGCTTCAGCTCCGGCCACCACCTTGTGGAAGACCTTCGTTCCTCACCACACACCACCATCCATTGTACCTCCTCACTACCTATAATCACCGGGCACCACCGGTGACACCTTTGTCGCTCTCTCCGCTTACTGCGCAACCGTTGGAATTCCGTCAATAGTTTTTTGTACCGGCAAATAAGATATCAATGGCACAAGGTAGAACCATTCTCAAATGTGGCTTCAGCTCCGGCCACCACCTTGTGGAAGACCTTCGTTCCTCACCACACACCACCATCCATTGTACCTCCTCACTACCTATAATCACCGGGCACCACCGGTGACACCTTTGTCGCTCTCTCCGCTTACTGCGCAACCGTTGGAATTCCGTCAATAGTTTTTTGTACCGGCAAATAAGATATCAATGGCACAAGGTAGAACCATTCTCAAATGTGGCTTCAGCTCCGGCCACCACCTTGTGGAAGACCTTCGTTCCTCACCACACACCACCATCCATTGTACCTCCTCACTACCTATAATCACCGGGCACCACCGGTGACACCTTTGTCGCTCTCTCCGCTTACTGCGCAACCGTTGGAATTCCGTCAATAGTTTTTTGTACCGGCAAATAAGATATCAATGGCACAAGGTAGAACCATTCTCAAATGTGGCTTCAGCTCCGGCCACCACCTTGTGGAAGACCTTCGTTCCTCACCACACACCACCATCCATTGTACCTCCTCACTACCTATAATCACCGGGCACCACCGGTGACACCTTTGTCGCTCTCTCCGCTTACTGTGCAACCGTTGGAATTCCGTCAATAGTTTTTTGTACCGGCAAATAAGATATCAATGGCACAAGGTAGAACCATTCTCAAATGTGGCTTCAGCTCCGGCCACCACCTTGTGGAAGACCTTCGTTCCTCACCACACACCACCATCCATTGTACCTCCTCACTACCTATAATCACTGGGCACCACCGGTGACACCTTTGTCGCTCTCTCCGCTTACTGCGCAACCGTTGGAATTCCGTCGATAGTTTTTTGTATCGGCAAATAAGATATCAATGGCACAATTAGTTCAGCCAATAGCAAATTGAGCTTTTGTAGTAAGCATGAACACAATTTTCAAAAGACGGCGGCGATCGAATTGTTGTAGTAATTCAATAGGGAAGTTCCGGATTGGGTGATTATTCAGGATGGAAATTTAAGAGTTAATTACTTTTTAATATCTCTCAGCAGACACCCACAATTGACACAGTCATCCTTTATTCCTCCTCCTCCCTGCAACCCTCCCCCTCAGCCCTCTCAGTGGCCTTCTCGCCTCTGTATTATATCTCTCACCCATCGCCAAGGGAAACCGTCGTCAAAAGCAAAGCACAATCTCTTGTATGTTGTCAACCCACCGGCCAAACTACCTCGACTTCCGTCGACCCTAATTGTCTTCATCGGTGCAATTTCCAATCAATTGCTTTTCGATTTGAGTAGTTACTGAACATGGGTATTCTCTGTTTTTCTGAATTCGGTACCTTGTATTGTCAATTAGATAATTTTGTTTGCGTGTTTAAAGTTGTTGTTTTGAGTGAGAAGAGGGGATATGAGTTTTAGCTATATGGGGGTTTCTTTCTTTGTTATTCATGAAGTAAAAACAAGATTCACATAAAGTTGATTTCTATTTCCATAAAGAAATCGGATTCTCAATGGTTTCCTGTAGCAAGATAAGGAGACCTCCAATGGTATCAGGTTAGTCGAGTACATGCCTTTCACAGTAAGTGACCATATAAGGAGACGTCCACAGTCTCAGGTTAAAAGTTGTGGGTATATGCATGTCCAATGCAGCCCACAAGACCCGGTGTGGTATCCGGGCAAGCTTCATCTGTAACGCCCAGTTTCAACACAGAATATACCTAACAAATTTCGCATTTATAACATAAATAGTATATTTGAATACTCGTGTGCTCTGGATACTACAATAAATTGTTGGAACTGTAATCCAAGTAAAGGGTGTGGAATGAAAGGACAGGTCCGAAGACTTGAGTGAGAGTTACGGAATAGAGGACAAGTCCGAAAACTTGAGTGAATACTTAGATGGATCTTTAGCTCAACAATAATGCACAAACAGTTTATAAGATAGAAGAAGTAAGGCAATAAGATTGAAATGCAAGAATAAGAATGGATAATGTAAGAACAAGTATGAACAGGATATGATGGAATGGGAGAATATATTATATCAAGAAACTGAGTTACAAATCAGGTTTCCAAACCATGAAGATACAAGGGGTGGAACTCTCCTTTTATAGTGCAAGGAGAATATCCACTGGACAAAGACCTATGGACAAAATGAACTACAAGCCAGTTCATTTTGTATTACACAACGGATAATAACATAAGTCTGATATGACTGTCTAACAATAAATGTTCCTGATGAAACTCGTTCTAAGACATCATACTTCTTTTGTAGTCACTAGTTGACTTTCCCAATTTGTGCTATGCAGACTGGTCTGATTATCTCTGTCAATATATTCATTGACGATTTATCTTGATCTTCTAACTTGAAATGAACTCTTCTTCTGAATGGTACCGAAGTTACGGATTAACTTCGGTATGTCTGATTGTTGAATATCGGAAGTGACTTGAAATGCTGAACCGAAATCCAAGGGTGGATGGATTTCGGTATCTTGACTTCTGAGCTTGCGCACTTCCGGACTTAGACTTTCGATCTTGTGCAGACTTCCGATCTTCACTTTCGAACTTACAACGCATACCGAAATCCAAGAGTGGATTTCGGTTCCATACATTTTGGATACATAGAGGTTATCAACATAAGCAAAGTAAAAGTATGTTCATTGATATTTCAAGTTTCAAGTGATTCAATAGATAACATATCGGAACATACAACAAAAGTAAACCCGATTAACAACCCATTCCAAATTAAAACAATTATCCAAACAAACACCGGGTTCGTCAATGACCCGATTAACACTAACAATTCCCCCTTTGGTGACCAACTGAGGGGTTTGAACTTCTGATCCTCAAGCTTTATCTTGAAATCCTTGTCTCCAAGATGTTGCCCAAAAGTGCCTTACACCTATCATCCACTCCATCATTTTGATAATCTCTTTTTTCGCTTCCGGAATACCTCTTTGACTTCTTGACTGCATCAATGAGGTTCCTTAGAACCATGTTGGAAGCTTTTCGAATTTCGGAATCCCGGAAGAACAATTTGGAGGATCTATCTTTTGCTCTGTATACTATGCCAAGGATTGGATCATTTATGGCACCCTGAATCCATTCAGTTCTTCCATTCAGTAGAGATAAGTCTAGCGTTTAAGAGAATTCATCATGAATTTCAGTTCGGACAATTTTGTTTAATTCGCTATCATAAAACATGAACTCAAGCGGGAGTTGTTCCAAAAAATTTCTCGCAGCCAAGTATGCCTATTTTATATCTTTTTTTTGCTCAATCTTCGGAGCCAGCCTCATCACTATCGAGTATCAATCCGTTGGGTTCATCTTCCTAAAGTCGGCTTCTGTAATTGTTGTTTCGATTTTGTCCCTGACTATCTGGTATTCATAGAAGTTGGATTTCTCAAACGTCCTTCTCTTCAGACCAGAGACGGAGGTGATGGCTCGGTTAACCAGACTTTTGACTTGGGCTGTGTGTGCCTGTCCAGAAATCTCTTAACTTTCCTTCTTAATTCCACATTCCGATGAACAGATGGAATGCCAGAAAAGGTATAGGCAAACTTTTCACCGTTCGGAGACACTGGAACATCCCAGCTATGAGCAATGGTCTTTAGAACATCATAGGTTTCCACTGGACGGTAATCGGAATCGATCAGAGGTCGAAGGGTGAAAAAGGTGTTCAAAAAGGGACTACTTGAACCTTCTGCTTTTGATGCAGCTTCAACTTTTAGCTCATAATCAACTTCTTCAGCAAATTTTGCTACAAGCTCATCGTAGTAGGCATTTTTTATGGCTTTGATTTCTAGGGGGTCGGAGTCTTTGATGGGAGAGTATTTGGAATCGTTGAGGTCGGCGTATATTTTTGGTGACGCAGGAGGTGTTGGAGGCTTTTTGGGAGAATCGTTTTAGGAGGAGACGGAGGAGGAGATGGAGTTTTCTGGTGGGGAGGAGATTTTTGTTCGTCGTCGCCTTTTCCTTCAGATTCTAACATTGACATATCATCATCGTTGTCATTGTCATCACCATGTTCATTTTCATTTTCATCTTCATCATCAGCTTTGTCATCACCAAAAGGTCCAGTTCCGGAGGGACCTGGTGATGGCACCATTCCCCCTTTTGGGGCTCCTTCAGCAGTAGGGATCACAGGTAGGTGCCAAGACAAAGCGTCCAGCTTTTCAAAAAGCTTCTCTACAACCTCTTTAAGTTCCTTGGAAAATGTTTCTGAACCGCGGGAGGAGAGTTGATCAAGTTTCGGGAGGAGCTCATCAATCCTTTCAGCAGCAAGATTGAGATTGCCAACTGATGCACAAACGGAATCGGAGATGTTTCGAAGTGTAATAGTTAACAACCTAACCAGTAGAATGTTTGTATTTCTGAGGGATTGATTCCCGAGAATACACCATCAATATGGGCCTTAACACTGTCAAATAAAGTCACAAATTTGTTAGAAACAGTGGAACTGTAGGTTTGGACTTCATTGAATAGATTGACAGCAGAGTTGGTCAATCTTTGAGCTTCTGTAACATTGGATTTGGCATCCGATTTATGTTCAGCATCTATTTTCGCAAGGCCGACAGAGATGGCCTTGTGGACGGAGTCATCAAGTGTTAGCTCTTTCTTCTCAAGTGTCTCCACCTTCTTTCGGAGCTCGGAAAGTTCTTTGAGGATGGCCTCATTAGACTGGCAAGAATTGAGTGCAGTGACCAAGCTCAGAAGGGAGTCAAGTTTTGTGCTGACATCAGAGGTGACAGTTTTCGGAGGAGAAGGAATGTCTATTTGGTTTCGTCGATCGGAAGCCGAAGATGATTCTTCGATGTGTATATCAAGCTTGGCGTATGAAGGGTGATTCACTTCATCTTCATTCCGAAAGAAAGGAATGGTAACCCTAGGCGACCTCACAACCGACGGTACTAACTCCTCCTCGTCGGAATCATCATCATCTTCCTCTTCGGAATCATCTTCCTCTTCCTCTTCATATTCTTCTTCGTCCTGGTCTTCAATTTCAATCATGCCGTCAGGACCGTCATCCTCCATAATCCCAATGATCAATACTTTGTATTCGTCATTAATATCAGTTGTTAACTTATAAACACACACAAACACGCTATCTTTCCCTCTTTCTTCCGTTTGTATCTTTGAAATTCACCAAAAGAACCGGATGAGAGATGGATCGAGTTTGCTACTGTTCCTGGCGGGGAAAGGGTTCTCAATTTGATAGTCGAAAGTCGAGAGTGTGGGGAAGCGGAAAACTAAGCAATGGTTTCGCGGGATTTTGGTTTTTGATTTTTTTGTGCTACATGCCTACATTATTTAATCAATTTATGTAAAAACATACTAAAGTAAGATATTATTTTGAGTTATTCACTAAATTGCATTCGGAGAACGTCTATCTTTTTGGGTTTATAGAAAATACCACAAATCACACAAATATCGATCACGAATTAACGTTTAGCGAGGCGTGTTCTTCATCTAACAACATTACCTTGCGAGTATAAGCTATTTCGTGGTTTTGTTGTTCTATTATTTTAACTACTAACAATAGATGCATCGTGACAATGGCGAATTTATGATTGAAATTTACAGGTGTCGTCTTCTCCGGCGGACTCCGGCGCTACAGTACTGCTACAGGAACCGCTACAGTGAACTGCTACAGTGTCGTCTTCTCCGTCGGACTCCGGCGCTACAGTGTCGTCTTCTCCGGTAAACTGGTTTTTCCGGCCAACTTTCCGGCGAGTTTTGACCAACTTTGACCGGTGATTTGGAGGTCTTCCAACGCTCAAAAAATTCGAAAAAATATATTTTCGGAATCTGCGGAACGAGACCTTTCCAACGGCGTACATCAAAACCGTTTTTGAGACAAACAAAATTTCGATCAAAAACAGAAAATCACCCTCTGGAGCTATACCAAGGCTCTGATACCACTTGTTAGGATCGAGACACTTAGCATACGAACACGAAACTCACACTCAGCTCACAAATTAAGAACACAAGAATTTAACGTGGTTCGGTCCAAAACTGACCTACGTCCACGGTGGGTAACTAGGAATTTATATTCAACTACATTGTTGTGGTGTGGTACAATGGGTGAGTTATGCAGCCTTGTATTTATAGGCATGAGAATGTGAATGAAATTCAATAAGAACAAGGAAGATATTGCCTTCAACAATAGAGGCTACCAAATCTTCATACCTTTGAAAATCTTCATTCAAACTTTCACCTAACAATCTTTGACAAACCACAAGAGTGGCTTCACACTCAACATGAGGCGGGGCGGCTAAAGTTCCATCAACATAACCGAGAAGGTGTTGATAGGAGAGGAGAGGAAGCAGTTGATTTTTCCAGAGAAGATAATTAGAACAAGAGTGTTTTATCGTCAAGATATGAAGAATAGTAACAAGAGGGAGGGTGGTGTCATTAGAGGAAGAAGAGCCGGCAGCCATGAAGAAGAAGGGGAGGGGCGGCAGTAGGTTATAAAAGATAGGATCGAGAGGCTGATACCATATAAGATTTATGAATCTCCAAAATTGAATTGGCGAGAATTGCGTTCAACCGTATATATAGTACAGGGATACATAAAGTTACATGCAAGTAAATAGGAAAAGATTACAAAAGTTACAACAATATTAACTACAATTAATAAGGATTCACACAATCTCTAGACGATTGGTGAGATATCACGTTTATAGATACGCTATCAAATTATAAAACACCATTTCTAGGAAACGCACCATCATTTTCATGATTGTTTGATCTTAGTGTCACTCTGTTTTGCAAAGATCCCATGTCCATATGTTGAGGAGATGAGATCAACAAGCAATGGTAACTGTAATGTCACGAACGAAGCAATTGGCAGACATGTTAATGTGGCTATCGGAATCATGATCCATGCTTTTCCCTGTCCAAACATTAGATACAATGTTGCACTAAAGGCTACCATCATTGAGGTTACGGACAAGAATAACATCGCTAGGCCAAATATCAGTCTCTTAGGTAACTTGTAGAGAAAATCCTCCTCTGCATAGCGTGCTGTGAGAATGGATAGAAATAAGAGTAAGGAAGTGGTAGATGTGAACAATGAGATTGCATCTGAGACTGCAAATATGATAAAACTTGGTTTTGTAGCATAGAGTGCTTTCCCACTGTTGCCATCAGTTCCACCAGGTACAGTGATAGCCGCTGCAAAAACGATTGTAATGATGAGTGCAGCTGTGATTGTGTATGAATCTGCAGTCTTCTTCATCCATTCTTCACCTTCTTTTCTCAACTCTTTATGTTCTTTTCTAAACACCATAATCGGTTTCTCTTCTTTAAAGTTCTTTGAATTCTCGTGCCAAGGACATGCAATTTTTTTCACTTCCTGTGATTCAACATAGGTTAATGCAAGAAATTCAAACTAAAAAGTTATTAATATAAGAAAAATGTGTTCACCTCAAACCATTGTAATTCCCTTTGCATTTGTAGAGCTGCGCCAGAAACTAGATTAAGTTTGTGTATAGGTGCCAACTTTGCAGCTGAGTGCAAAAGATTATTTCTGTATTCGTCAAGCCACACTTTTTGTGAATGTTTGTTAGTCATCGGCTCTTCTACCAAAAACTTGTAAACCCTTTCACAACGGTTTATTATTGCCAATTGAATAAGGGGATAATCATTGTCGTCGGTCGAAATTGCTTGTGGAAAATATCCAATGATCATTTTTACTGCTTCACAATTATCATATTTAACTGCCACATTGATCGCTTTGAGGTAATGATCACGCATTTCACTAAGACTTTCTAGTTTAGCAACTTGTTCGCATGTACACTTCAGTAGTGCAAGAGCGTTCCTGTGCTTCATTTTCTCTTTCTTGAGTTGCTCGATGTGTGACACTGTGGTTAATTTGATAGAAACTAATCATTTAGATTTCAATGTAAAGAATCAATTGAAATACTTATATAATGTTGGCATAATCATCGTATGCTATCTTCCTGGATCTTTTCTCCTAGTTGTCTATAGTACGAAATCTTTATATGTAGGTAACTACCTAGTTAACAGAAGTAAATTACGACATTTGTAGTACGTAACAAATTTAGACTATAAGGTATCGTTGCCTCCGGCAACCCTGGAGGCAGCCCTTCCAGCTCGTGCCACGCAAGAGAGAGAGAGAGAGAGAGAGAGAGAGAGAGAGAACGGCAAGGTTGTGGCGTTGGAGTGCCAATGCCGCCAACAGGGGATGGTGATGCCGGCGGCATGGAGATGCCACGTCGATGCCGATGAGATTTTTTTCACTCATACCGTTCAGCCTTAGAGGAGATAATTATTGCTGAAGATCAATACTAGTATTGTATAGAGTTTTTAGCCATCTATATGTGTGTCCACCTGGTTAATGAGAAAAAGGAAAAAATTCCCATTTTCATTGATTAGACTTATAACTTCTTTATTTAATCATCTCTTAATTCTTATGAAAACTACAACATTTAAATATACATAAAGGTAATAAGGCCAACTATATAGAAGCATTGAGATATCCTTAACGCTGACAAAAATATAAATGTTATGGCTAAAACCACTACCATCAGTAGCTTGTAATAATAACAACGGCAATAGACAACTACAAGATTCATAAGATGAAATTATTGTATTTCATATTAAATTGTTGCATTATGGGATGGAGAAACTAAAGGCCTTTAGTGTCATATAGAGAAAAGCTCCTTACATGAAGTCATATTTGTAAAAGGCACCAAGCCACAAATGAAAGAATCAAAGCAGTTAAAAGGAACAAACAAAATACATTCCTTACCATGTTGTAGGGCAAATTTCCAAAAATTGATGTAAATCCTTCGGATGGCTACAAAAGAAATCAGATTTACGAAATATAATTACATAAACTTTAGCTAGACAAATCAATGAAAACTATGGTACATACAATCATACCGTACAATGTTAAGCTAGCTATGATAATTAACAAATATTTAGGTACTGTTTGGTGCACATAAAATCCCTTATACTTTGAGCTTACTGTAATAATAGAGCTCTATTTGGCACAGATAATTAGCTTATCGTAATTTAGCGTTTGGTAAGACCACTAAAATAGCTTACAAGCTAGCTTATTGATAAGGTAGTTTGAGATAGCTTGTTGTTAAGCTATCTTATAAGCTAAAAGATAACTTTTCAGCCAGCGCCCGAACAAGAGTGTTTGGTGAGGCCGCAAAAGTAGCTTATTATATCTTGTAAAATAACTTTTTGAAAACTACTTATGATAGCTTATTGATAAACTAGTTTATAAGTTAAAAACTAAATTTTCAGCTAGAGTATCAAACAACGTAAGAGAGCCTATTAGGGATTATAAGTCGCTTCACCATTAGGGATGATAAGTCGCTTCACTAATAAATGTGGGGATATACATACATGATTCATGAACTACTACTATTATCGATAATGTGACAAATTGTAAGCGATATTCAATAGGGAATGAATTCGAGAATGAAGGTGGTCAGGAGGCTAATCATATGTCATACTGTGTACTGAAAAAAAAAACGGAGTAGTGATTTTCTAGATAAAAAGTTGAAAACATAATGGATTTTGTGAAATTTTCCTAAAATCACCGGCACAAATGACAATATATTTAGCTTGACAAGACGCACACATTTTATAGGGCACACATTTTATAGGACAAGAGGCATACTTGATAGGTGATGTTTGTGATTGAATCGATTACATGTTTATGATTACTAACCACGGTGGAAGCAGCTTTGTCTAAGCTTGGCGACACATTCCCCCTTATGTGTATCTTGGTTCTCAATATCCGAATTCTTATGTCCTTTGCTTAAGTCGCACTTCTCTATGGGTACATCTTCAAAAATATAATGTTATTAATTAGATCATATGATAAACTTATGTCACATATACAAAACAAGCTAGAAACAAAGGTAAAACAAAGATCATTTTGTTGATCAAACAACATAAATTTAAATGTTGTAGTAGTTTCAGGAAGACTGGGATGGAATTTTGTGAGGAAAAATAGTTTTGTCAGGAAAATTAATTTATTGAATAAGTTATCTTAATCCATAAAGCAGGTCTCATTTTATAGGTATCCTCCAAAAAGCAAAATACTCTCACATAATTACTATATATACCCTCCACGATTGTGTGTGTTGGAGGTACATATAGCACCACCCGATAAAAAATACCAAAAGGCATGTTGCCATGGTATTGTAGGAATGATGCCCTTCAACCAAAAAGTTAAGGGTTCAAGTTCCCTATAGTGGACAAATGTATGTATATTTAGGAATAGGATTACGGGTGGATGAATTGGTCATCCTCAAAAAGTCCACACCACAAAAAATGAATTGAAAGCAAGTAAAGAAACATACGAGAATAAACAAATCTTTGATAAAAATTGTATGGTTTTCCACAAAAATATCCGTCCAACGTTCCAGCGACAAACTTCAACGGAGATGAGTTCCCCTTTCCTCCTGTAGCCATTTGTGGGTAATCCTTCATTAACTCATATGCAGAGTCTGCAAGTCATATTCAAAACAAAAATAAATATAAATATACTCATAATCTAATTAAATTCACACCATGCATGCTTGATTATATAAACAAATTAAAATACGGACATGTTTCTTTCCATATGTTAAATATCTAAAACATATCCACTCTACTCTCTACAAAGGTTTGATATGTGTGGATTTCAAGTTAACTATGTAATAGGCATCCAAGAAACTCACCCCAAAGACCTGCAGTGATTACCCTTGTGAGGAGCATAGAACCCTTTGTCCCTTCAAAAGGATTGTTATTTTTTTGTTTGCAGAGCCCAATTTTATCTTTGGTAACCTTGAGCAAATATTGAAAAGTGTCTGTGTGAGAACCGGAAATAGCTCTAAAGATAGGCAAGTAGTACCAGTCGTCAGGAAGGAATAACAAATCTGCGTTTTTCTCCACCAACATCTTTGCTGCCTTGGTGTTGCCAACAAATGCGGCGTGGTGCAGTGGGTTCAACCCTCTTTTAGTAACCAGGGTTGGGAGTGAATCCGGGTCTATCTTCACCAGTAATTTCTCAACAAATTCAATATTTGTACATGTACCAATTGCAACATGGAGTGGGGTTTCGTTCTCGTCATTGAGTTTAAACATCAACGCGGCCTCATCCAAAGTAACTTGGGCTTCGTTCCAGTCGCCGCGTAAAATAGCTCTATATAGTGGTAAGTACTCTGTATGATCTACTGCCAAAAAGAAAGATTACCACAGGGAAATTTGGAAGAAATAAAGAAAGAATACCAACGATAGTAGCCCCATATACCATTTTCACTGGTAGTGCTGTTCGAGAGAGAAGCCGGATGAGTACTATAAGTAGTTTCTAGCTTTTCCCATACATCCCGTGCTGTAGGGAGGTCTATAACAATATTCATCACATCTTTACGTAGTGAACCAAATATCCATCCTTTCACAAGTGTGTCAGACCTATTCCATTCCCTACACAACCTGGCGTCGTATGCAGTGATGTATTCCTTCTTTTTATTTGCACCATTCAGCTCGGGGTTTTTAAATGTGCCATCGATGAAACCGAGCATATCATGGATCTCCAAAAGGCACATGAGTTGCTTCTGCCATGGACCATAATTGGTTTTACCGGAAAGCTTGATAGAAACAAAGCTGGCTGCATTCACGTGAGAAGGGTACGGATAGTCTAGTGATCCTGTCATCAAATAAGACTGATATAATTACTATAAGTGTAATTTCAAAGAATAAAGGGTATATATTAGGTTTTTCCTTTTTTTTTTTTTTTTTTTTTTTCCGAAAACAGGTCTATTTTTTCCTATTTAGCTATTTTTAGGGAAAAAGTTGTTGAAATGCTCCAATGGTCGTTATAAAGGGTGAGCATGGGTCCGGAACCGAGCTGATCCGGAACGAACCCGAGAGGTACTGAGACCGACTTAAGGGGCAAACGGGACCGAGGACTGACCGAAGAAGACCACTTGGTCACTCGGTTCGGGTATACTTGGTCTTGATCGGGTAATACCGCGAGGAACTGAGAACAACAAGCTTTGGTTCGGGTTTGAGCTAGGAACGAAGAAGAACCCAACTGAGATGTTTATATAGTTACCCTAAAATACAAAATAAGTTTTTTTTTTTTTTTTTTTTTTTTTTTTTTTTTTTTTTGTGGTAACCGAGGACCCCACCCGACCCATCCTTTGGATGACCCTGATGAAGCAACCTCGGGGCCCACGCACACCTGGCAGCAGGGTGTTCCGGGTCAATCACCTACGGGGGTAGAGAGGTGGCCAGTGGCCATCCCCTGATTGAAACCTAACACTCCCTATGGGGAAAGGGAGGGAGTGAGATTAGAACTTGGAACCTCTTTATGGGGGAAGAGAAAGAGTCCTAAGCCTTATCCACTAGGCCATCAGGGTGATGGTTTACAAAATAAGTTGACATGGGACTAAACATAACAATTACTTTTAAAATTCCATATCCGGTCCAATACCCGAAAACCAATCGACCGAGTGTACTAAACTCGAGAGAGGTACAGAGACCGACCTAAGCAAAACTTATGGACCGAGAACCGACCGATCACACTGTTCAGCTCCTTAACTCGGGTCTGATCCTTCAGTTCTTGGACTTGGACTCGGTTCCGAGAACCAAATGATCATCCCTATTATAAACTAATTAAGTTAACTTTTTAAATTTTTTTAAGAAATTAATTAATATATTTATCGTTCTCATATATTTTATAAACTATAATCAAATAATTTTTCAATTTTAAGTATTTTTCAATTTAGAAATTAGAATTAGTTGATATTAATATTTCATTAAATAGAATACGGTTAAATAACATATCACGGTGATAATTTTTTTAATCTTTGGCATTGGTATCATTTTAAAATTTTTGACAATTAATTTTTTATAAGATAACTTTGTACAAAATATATTCAAAAATGTTTTATATATTTAATCAACCTGATTATGTAATATAAATTTAAAAATATATCTAAATATAACTAAGACGTAAAACAAATGTTTATAAAGTATATGAATCAAAATGAACAAAACCAATAATAACATTAAAATGTTAAAACTTACTAACGTTTTCAAAACAAGCTCTTAGGCTAAACGGCGGCAACCACTCTACGTCGGACAAGAGACCAGAAAAAGGAAAGAGGGAAGATGGCATAGAGAGAGGGGGCTGGTTGCTGATGGAAAAAAGAGAGAGGGAGAGATCGGCATCATCTTGTCGTTGAAGGTGTTTTGGATGCCGATGCCGGCATCACGGGACGGTGATGCCGGCGGCATCAATGTCCACCTCGGATGACGATGGGTTTTTATTACCCCATTCCTTTTAGTCTTATCTCTAGTGGTAAAAGGAATTCCAAAACTTTCTTGAAATAGTAAAAAAATTCTATTGAAGATTGTCTAGCACTAAAAGATTATCGGTAAATCTGTTAAATCAATTAAATTGAAGAAAATAAAAAAAATACAATCTCTTTTCTAAAAAACTGAAAATGAAATTTTAATTTACAAAAACTTAAAATATAAGGTATTTTATGATATTAATTGAAGGATAAATAAACAAAACATTTTAGATTATAAATATACTCTTCAAAATATATCTACCATACCTTGGTCGATAGTTCGGCTGCTAAAAGTGCTAGAGAAAGCCATAAGAGGAATGGTAAAACATGTATGAAGGTGAGTTCCTTTTTATGCGATATATTGGTATTGATTCCTCCACAGATATTTTGTATTCATCCACAGAACTTTTTATTAAATGGACCATTATACCCTTATTTAAATTTATAGATATGAAAGAAAAAAATATCTATATCACATTCTTTCAAGTTTCAACAGACCACGACCTCTTCTTCTTTCTTCGACGCTGCACTCTTCAGCCGGCAACATTCCGCGCTGCAATCCTTCTTCCTCCTTCAGCCTCCTCTCTCCTTCCGGTAAATCATTCCGCATAAGAGAAGGCCCGGTGGGCGCCTTTCCTAAAAATCGAAGGAGAAAACAAAGACCCGATTTCTTTCGAAAATCATCTCGTCTACTGCTTGATATATGAAGAAATGTGCTTTTCTGTCTTTCTTCTCATTTTCTTTTAGATCATTTAACTGTTGTGGTGTTAATGATGATCTCATGTTCTTTTAGATCGATTTCAAAGGAACAATAACACATAATGGAAGCAGAACGAGAGGGCTGTTACAACACGACATGGTAACCAGTAAGACAAGGGTTTACCATATAAATTAAAAGAGGGGCATAATTGTCCATGTACTTTAAAAATCTGTGGATTAATAAAAAAACGCTGTTGAAGAATCAGTCCCCTAACAAAGTTGACGTCTGGACCATACTATTTCCCAACAGCACATATCATTCATTGATGAGGGATCCACCTCTCTGGTTGTTATGACTATTAATCGTCGTTGATGTAAGCCGCGTTAAATTTGCTTACATACGCCTAGCAATTATTGTGAAAGAAAATATTAGATACTTGGATTTACTTTATTCATCCAGTTCATAAATAACTTTTTCATATTTCAAGTTAGATTATTAATTTTTTATTTGTTCAAAATTTTTTTTAATCCAGTTATTATCACCCGAAGAAGTGGGTAACAATAGCTTCGATGGAAATTTTTATCAAACAATGGTGAGTTATCCTAAATCTTAAAAGTTGGTGGTTAAATTGAATTTTTGGCAAAATATAATATTTTTTCTTGTAAATAGCCTAAAAAATATTTACACTTTAACTTAGATAATTACGAAAAAAAAATATCATATTTTATAATTTTCCTGGTTTAGCCATAAAATTTTCATTGTTCTAATAAACCACAAACCACCAATTTTTGTAAAAAAATTTAACCCGACAATTATGATCTAAAGAACTGGTAACAATGGATTCGATAAAACTTTTTTCCAAAATTTGCTGGTTTTTTCAGAATCTTATAAAATTTGGTGGTTAAACCTATTTTTTTACAAAATATAATATTTTTCGTAATTATCCTAAAAAACTAAAATTAACGAATATTCTCACACTTTTAACAAGAAATATAAAAAAAAATAATCTCAATAACCAAAATAGCAATTAACATCGTAAATGCGGAAGGTCATCTACAATTTTGATGACATTGCTTGCGATTTGGTGATGTCATCTGCAATTTGGGCTTTTAAATAATTTTTTTTAAAATTTTTCGTATTTTGGAAATAGGTAAAATCAGACGGCTGTGTTTTTCTCCGTCGCCATCTGCAATTTTTCTTTGCCCTGTTTACGATTTTGTGTAGTTCTTAGGGTTTAGGTTGTACGACACGTTTTCTAATATTTTGACTACAAAAATTACAATGTATGACAAGTGTGACCGCAAAAGGTACAAATTTGACTACAATTTATGACAATTTGATTGCGAATAGTAAATCTTTGACTATAAAAAGACCATTTTTAATAAATAAGAACAAATTTTTTTTTTATAAAATAAAATTTTATAGTTCTTAGAGAGAAAAAAAATTAGTAAGTTTCTTCCCCTCAAAGTTAAAAGAAAAACACAGAACTTCACAATTTAACAAGTTATTCATTGTTGTTTGCACTGGTGAGAGGTGAGAGATTTGTAACGTCCCAAATTTCTTGCCAAAAATTTCATTTAAAAAATTAGAGTATTAGTTTAAAGCCATATTTAAATCCATCGAAATATTCATTAAGTTGACAAAACATCGTGTTCAAAACCCATAGTATAATATCCAAACAACTTATCAAAACAACGAAAGTATAAAGAAAACAACAAGGTGATGCGATGCGGTCATGTCGTACCATTCTCTTTCTCACCAAAAGTACCTTAAAACATTTAAACCGAAGGAGTAAGCACAAAGATTAATGAGTTCCTCAAATACGATATATACCATCACATAACAACAAGGCAACAATGAGACATGGCTCATTCCTACTTTAGCGGGACTCGACACCATCCTACCTTCTTAATGTTTTACACTAGGACTCCGCACAGTCCTACCCCTAACAGGACATGACACCATCCTACCTATATCAAACAACATTATCGGGACTCGACACAATCCTACCCCTAACGGGACACGACACCGTCCTACCCATATCAAACAATAAGCAACCTATAGTCATAAGAACAAATTATACGACTAACATCAAATCAATTAACACTACACTAATCAACACACGATCTCACCCTACGGGTTTCATGCAACGTCACACTAGGTATAGTGTGGAGACTCACCTGGATCACAAGTTGTAAGAATACGCCACATACGCCCTCGTGACTCGGTTAACACAGACCTCCTAAATCATTAAGAGGCATAAATCAGTGACTCTATCCAATGCCAGGTCAACCCTGTAACAACCGTTTTTCAAAAAAAAAAACGAAGTGAATAGTAACTCCGGCATGAACAGTAACTCCGGCATGAATAGTGTCGCCGGGAGTAGTTCTCGATGATATAAGCACTTACATCGTGAATAGTGCGGATGATGTAAGCGATGATGTCGTGAATAGTGTCGTGAATAGTGTTTCTAGCCCTATAAATAGAGGCCAAACTTCTATATTTTTCACACACCTTCTAAACATATCTGATCTTAAGAGTCATTTCTAAGAGTTAGTAGCGCGTTAGAAGGAAGGAAAATCGGTAGATTTCGAGTTGCATTCGTCGTCTCGACATCCGAAGGGTAAGTTTCCAACCCTTAGATAGTGTGATTATATATTGATATATTTATGAGTTATTTGTGTTAAAAAACATAATAACCCTTAGATGTCCCGAATCGTTGGCAGTAAATATAGTTGTTATAAGTCTAAAGTATGGCGTGCATAGGCTCGTCAGACTAATGCCCTATAGTAAGAGGACTAAGCTCGAGCTAGGTGATATATAGCTCAGACTATGGAGGATTTGTTCCAAAATAATATCGATTGATCTACTTACGAGGACGATGCCTAGGCTGATTATTTGGGCTTGGTTGTTGGGCTTCCGAAAGGCTTATATGCTGAAAGGGTCCTGTCTCCCCATTTGATCTTCTACCTGGTCGTTCTTTATTTGATAGTCATGAAAGTATTATATTGGAATTAATAAAGGATTTAAGTTGTTCAGTAGTATGACATATGTTGGTGCTATAGTAATTAAGACTTAATGATATTAACAGTTGGAAGAAGAAGTCTTAAGCCATAGAATATCCGGAAAGAACTATACTCAGGTGAGTGACATAATCCTGTTGCTATACATTGTCTGCTTGTTGCTATGTAATGTATAAATGTCAGTTAAACTATGGATTGTACGGGTCCTATCATGAGATTGTATGGATCTCTACCTTCTGAACTGTATGGGTTCTACTGTGAGATTGTATGGATCTCTACCTTCTGAACTGTATGGGTTCTACTGTGAGATTGTATGGATCTCTACCACTTGGACTGTGTGGGTCTTATTTACTCAGTATCTTTATGTTGAAATGTTGTTGTATGAAACTCTTTTGTTGATGTTACTCATTAAGCCTAAATAGCTTACCCGTAGTTTGTTGAATTGAGTTTCAGGTCCTAATGGTTCAGGAAACGGTAAGGAGATGTTTGAGAGTTAAGAATTGAAGAATGTGGATTATCGTTTGGTAATAAAATGTAATACCCGGCTTGATCTTGGGAAAATTCTGTATTGAATAAGATCTACTGATAATTACTTGTATTCCGTTTGTTTAATATAAATGTACCCCTACTTTTGTATGAAAATATTCGGGTGTATTTTGTGTTAAAAATCCGGGTGTTACAAGTTGGTATCAGAGCCGTGGTTTAAGCGAACTAGATCTTAGTAGTAAGACTCTAGACTTAAACCATGAGAGTAGAATTAGTTGCTTAAGTAGAATAGTATTGATCTTGAGGTGTTAGAGCGGAATTTCGGGGACGAAATTCTTATATGTTAGTATAAATACTCTTGTAACCCTAGATGATAGAAATGAGTCGAAAGAACAATCATATTCATTTTAATCTTGCTTGATTTAGGTGCTCATCTATTTGATTAGGAGCCCTATCTTTATTTATAGTGAATAAGTCATTCGACTGGTTTGATATTCAAATATCATTGTTCTCGTTATTTGCTTTGTTTGTAATTTAACCTTTACAAGTGGTATCAAAGTGGGTTACCTGCAGATCTCTTACCGAGTCAATTCTAATCTTCTTTGAATCGTGGTTCCAATATGTTCTTGGATCCACTACTCCGTGTTTCAAAGTTTTTGTCTTGGTTAAGTTCTACAAAGATCCAATCTTCAATGGCTTACAACGCGAACAACGCTATGATGAACTATGCTGCTCTTCTTAGTTCCAGCAACAAAGCTCCAATGCTGATTCCTGAATTTTACGATCAGTGGGCTGATCGTATGGAAGATAATCTATCTAGGATTGATGAAGATCTTATGCGATCTATTAATGGAGGCCCTTTTTCTGCTAATGTCCATGACAGATTTGCAAAACCTGGTGAAGCAGCCCCTGCCGAAACTGAAGCAACCATCGCTTCAACCAAAAAGATGGTTGAGAACGACAAAAGATGCATGAGAGAATTGAAGAGTGGTCTGACCCCAATTGCATTCAATATTATTCGAGGGTCGAAGTCTGCAAAAGAAATCTGGGATAGATTGAGGATGAGATATGAAGGCAACGACGTTATGAGGAAGAGTATCGTCAACAATATTCTTGCCGATTTCAGCAACTTCAAGCAACTGGAAAATGAAAAGATTGATCAGACCTTTGAAACGTTTAATGATGTGGTCTATGAATTGGAAAAATATGGAGTTTCCAAAACTTCGCATGAAACGAACTTTTGATTCATGCAATGTCTTCGAAGGGAGTGGAAACAGATCACCATGATGGTGCGGGCCCATGAACGTATTAATTCTTACTTATTGGAAGAACTGTACAACTTGTTGAAATCATATGAATATGATGTGTTGGATGCAGAAGGTGATCAACCGAGTGCCGGTTCTCTTGCATTCATTTCAAACACTAAATCCGAAGATGTCTCTTTTGCTGATGATGAAGGAGATGCTGATGAAAATGGGGAAACTGTGGCCTTATACTTGAACATCAATAGAAAATTTCAAAAATGCCTCAGAATATTTCGACCTTCAACCGTAGTTTTAATAACGGGAAACAAACGATGAAACCTGCTGAAGCATCCCTCAAACCGAAGGTTGAAACTAACCCCCAACCCGAGAAGAAGTTATTGGGAGACTCAGGCTATGACTGCAATTACTGTTTTGGCAAAAATCATATTGCCAATGATTTCATGTTAAAGAAGGAAAATGATAAGAAGGAGAGGATAAAAGATGAAGCATACTATGCGAAGAAGCTTGAAGAAGTTCAAACAAAGACTCAAAGTCTATCTCTTGTGGCTCCTAACGGTGGTGATGGCACATATCAAATTTGGTCATTTGGTTCTGATGATGAAGAGATAAGAAAACCAACCCATGAAGCAATGTTTGTTGCTCATACTGGATGCAGCACATGGTCTGAAGATGAAGAATCAGATGATGATAGCAACATCACTAGGGTGTGTCTTATGGTACAGGGATCAACAACCACATCGAACTCCCGTCTCACCATCCCTGAGCAGGTATCTCTTCTACTTCAAAACTTTAATGTTCCAGAAGAACGTTTTATTAATGATCTTAACGAAATTACTTCTGACTGTCTGCATATGAATCAACTACTTGTTTCAGCAAATAGTGATACGTGTCAGGCAAGGGATGAAGTAACTTCGCTTAAGGGAAAACTAGAAGGCATGCATGGGGCATTAGAGAAGATTCAATTTAGAATAGAAATTTTAGAAGAGAGTAGAGAACAACTACGTGAGAATAATGAGATTTTATTGAAACAAAGAAACATTTTTTGCAGTGTTGTAAAAGTCGGCCTAGGCGGCCGCCTAGGCGGCGCCTAGGCGCTAGGCGGGCGGGTTCCGCCTACGATTAGTGGTAGGCGGTAAAGCTAGGCGGATTTGGTCAACGGCGGTCAAAATCGGGTTTTGGCGAGCCTAGGCGAGTCTTGGCGGGTCTAGGTGGCAAAATTTTCAATTTTTCAAATTTCAAAATTTCAAAATTTTCAAAAAATTTCAAATTTTAAAAATTTTCAAAAATTATAAAATTCTCAAAAAAATCAAATTTTTAAATTTTTAAAATTTAAATTTAGAAAATGTCATTAATTATGATAATCGGTGGCTAAGTTACAATTATCGATGATTAAAATAATAAAAAAATGTCATTAATGAGTCTAAACATTCTGATATTTGATGACTTACATATTTAAACACTTTGATTTGCAAATTTTTATACTTATTTATTCATTTTTTAGGGATATAGGTAATATCTAAATTTAAAAAAATAAATTTTGTTACAATTAATACTCCCCGCCTAGGCGCCGACTAGTCCTCGCCTAGACCGACTAGTTCTAGGCCCCAGTCGACCGCCCGCCTACCGCCTAGCGACTTCTACAACCTTGATTTTTTGTGAAACAGCTAAAAGATTGTATTCTCATATTACACGTATTTATCACTCTTCCGATATTGCATTGGATCATTACAAAAAGCTCTTACCCTTCATTGATTTTAAGTTACAGGATATGAACTCAATTTCTTATGAATGTGAATCCATTGTTTCATTTATTTATATTCCAAATCAAACTTATGCTCATGGTCTTATACCATTTCAAAAAAATTTAAGCTCAAATGATCTCTCGAAATT
Organism: Cichorium intybus; assembly: GCA_023525715.1. NCBI lineage: Eukaryota > Viridiplantae > Streptophyta > Magnoliopsida > Asterales > Asteraceae > Cichorium > Cichorium intybus. The sequence goes on along the minus strand of CM042014.1, from coordinate 89,794,889 downwards.
GATGGATAAATCTCTACCCACCATTCCTCTAGTTAATAAAAGTGATTTTGTGAATGCTACTGTTAACGACCCGTGTGATTTAGCCTGGCAAGCAATCCGAGGGTCTGTGTCACACCCCGATCCTTGGCGGAATCGATCAAGGCGTGATATATTGTTCAAAGTCTCATGACAACTATGTTATAATATGATTAGATTCAATTAAGTACTAAGTATGCAAACAAGATCCACAACATACAAATACAAATCCAAATACAAACAACATTCATTACATCAAATTTAAATAGTCTTGTAGGTTCCTAAGGTACACCCTACTTTTCATCAACTTCATTCTTCAAATCTGCATCATGGGTTAAAACAGGTCAACTACAAGAGTTGGTGAGTAATCTAGTTTTATTAAAGAAAATTGTGAGTTTGAAAAATTTATAAATTGAAGTTTGTTTTCTTTTGAAGTCGGCAAAGCAAGTGTTATTGAGATAACGGTTTATAAATCAAAAATTGATTAACAAATGATAACAACAACAATAAGTCCTCACCCTATATATATTTATATAAATATATATAGGATGGAGCATCTAATCATCATACACACTCAACCACGTGCGATCAATCACCTTAGCGTCCCAAGGCGGGATGGTCAACCCAATAGCGCTATTATTGTCCATAACGTACCTCAAGAATACGGGCATAGTCATGGAGATTAGACTAAAAATGGTAATGCACTACAAGTACATGTAGCGTAAACAAACAATAATTATACAAATAATGATTCACGTATAAATGTCCCAACAATGTCTCAATTGTGATAAAATAATAAAATGAAGTTGAAAACATATTAGAACCACATGATACACCCCAAAAGTATTGAAAATTATAAAATATGGGGTAGATTACTCATATTAGTCCAAAACGGAATGCGCGAGTCGTATTATGGACGGCTCGGGTCAAAATGACGTAGAACCTAATATAATTAATAGTTTTGGCTTAGGAATCGATAAACGGGAATGGAGTATTAATAAAAATAATTAGACACATATTCTTATATTAGATGAATTAACAATAATCCATTTTGTTTTGAATATTAATGTATTCATGTGTTAAATGAATTTTAAATTGAATTAATTACTTTGCATAATTAATTTATATTTTCATTTTAGGCAAGATTTTAATAATTTCTTATTAAATAATAACTTGTCAAATTATAAGTATTTACATATTTTATATGTTATAATCAATTGTTTATATGAAATAATCATTAAAAATGCATTTTTACATGCTTAAATACTTAGGAAAATGGTTTTAAATACTAAACAGTAATGAAACATTCTAAAATTATTAGCAAATCATTATTTCATACAATAGTAATTACTGTAAAATGTTCATATTTTTCTGAATTGCTTTAGTATTTATTTAGTATTTTAATGATTGAACAAAAACAAAATTCGGGAAAAATAATAAATGATCCCCAAACATTCTTGAAAATTAACCATAGTTTGCTAACATGATATGGAGCCTATTGGAAGTGTTTTGGATATTTGTGACTATGGAAAGTATTTCTTATATGTTTCATTATTAATTAATCAATAAAATCATAAATAATAGTAAACGATTAACAAAAATTCATTAAACTTTTTATCTTTGATTAATATGTAATATATGATACTCGGATAAGGTTTTATAATTGTCAGACATGTGTAGCTATTTATTATCAATTTAAACCATTAAACAATCATTAAATAGGGAAAAATAAGCAAACATTCTTAAACAAATTTGTAAATTTTTTCATGAAGTCTTTATACTGTTATTAAGGTGTGACAAATATAAAATCTAGTTTTAGACATAAATAACTATATTTTGATATTTATTTATCTTTAACAAAATAAAATACAAAATAACTATAAAAAAGTAATATAAATGCATGAAACTTCATAAATTATGTTTACTCAGTTTATGGGTCATCTCAGAATTTTATCAGAATTTATTGACTGCAAAAAGTATTTTATGTGAATTATTGAAATATTTTATTGCAATAATTATAATAATTCGATAAAAATAAGTTATTTTCTAAAAACTTCTAGAACATCTTATTTTATTGATGGGATTCTGAGAAAAATCAGGTTTATACATAAAATGAGTTTTAGATAGTTTGGCGGATTTAATATGTTTCATGTATGAATTTGAAACTTTTAACAACATACCTTGATGAATGCTTCAAGAGGGATGAAGATTTGAGTATAATGGAGTGTTCTTGGCTGAAATATGGTGATTTCTTGGAGGTATTTCGAGATTGAGAGTGAGAGAAAGAATAGAGAGGGTTTGAGTGGTGATGAGAATAACGTGTTGGGAGAAAAAAAAAGGAAGAAAAGATAATGGGAGGTGTGAGTGGGAGACCATGGGAATAACTTTGTGCTTTTGGTGGTCTTCATAATTTCCCACTAACACAAGCATCTTTTATATAATACACTAATTAATATAAGAGTTTTATAAAATTTAAAGTAGTGTTTATAAAAATAGAGTTTAAAAAAAATGTTATTATTTGATTATAACAATCTACTTTGATTTGAAGTTTAATTATAGCATTCAAGTTTGATTCTTTTAATTTAATTAGAGCATCATACTTTGATTTGATTTTAATATGGTATCATAATTTAATTTGATTATAGTTATAACGTTATAGTATGCTATATTGCTATTAACGTCAATTTATATCGTAGTGTATGGGTTTTGATCCTATTAGCGTCAAGTAATCTTGAGTATGGTTTATTAAATTTCAAATTGAGTTGGGTTGACCCGAATCTATTTTAGGCGGATGTCACAGTCTGAAGGTCCTACACGACTTGTGTAGTCTTACACGACCCGTGTCGGATCCAGTTGAAGACAATTTGAGAGTTTTAAGGGTCTACGCGACCCGTGTGATCTCTACACGACCTGTGTGGCCTGAAATTCATAAAATGCACCCTCTATTAGTATTATACTTATATAGTTGGTCTCTAACTCCTAGTATGAGTTATTAAAGTGTGGAAACATAAAAATATAAGTTCATATCATAATACAAATGAATTGTATAGGTGCAGATCAAGCAATAGAAAAACAAGGGAAGGGAAAAGAGGTGTTGAACACTTAGACATTCCTTGCAAGATCTAAGGTGAGTATGTGTTTATTTTTTGTGGTACATAGCAAATAATCTTTTCATTCGTTATGAAATCTTATATGAAATTCAAAGCTATATAGTTAAAGAACACTTAGACAATGATGTGTGTTGAACACTTATACATTTGAATGATATTTAAAGGTGATATCTTTACATGATGATTGTAGAATAAATACGAGTTAAAGAGTCAAAGTAATGAAAAGAGTTGTCCAGACTAGGACCTTACCAACTTGAAGGGGGTGGTCATAAGACACTACTGGGATGGTACCTCCCTTCGCGAAGTAGTGATCTTAGCATACCCTTACAGTTAAATTTGTTCTACTCCATGAAGGGAGATTTATTGGCACTCCCTTGTGGTTTGATTAGTTCTATGCCACGAAGGGACGAAATTAGCATGCCCTTACAGATGGATTAGTTCTATTCTGTGAAGGGAAAAAATGTGGGAATTTCCCATATAGAAATGTAAAGCAGAAAGACTTGTTCATAGATATTAATTAAATTAGAAATGATAAGCAGAATTCAGTTTTCTAATCGCTTATTGTACTTACTACTTGTCTTCACATTACTCACAAGACTTTATGTCTTACATATATTTGTTTTTGTGAAAAGGATGTATACTCAGGGATAAAGCATAGAAGATTTTGGAAGAACTAGAAGGCATAGTTAGTGGGGCCTATATTTGTGTTGGTATGTTTAAACTTTGGTACTGTATCTTAGTTGTACCACCCCAAACAGTTTTTTGAATTATGTAACGGTTTTTGTTAAACCACATTTTTGTAATATAAACTTTGTAATTATGATTACAAACTTGTGTTTTTAAGAATTGGGGTGTTACAGTTGCAGGCTTCTAGTCGATCACACAACACACATCATTGTTTGTGTATGTGTGTATGTGTGTATGTATGGATCTTTATGCGTAAGTGTCCGGGAAGGGGTTGTACTAGAAGTTTATGACTTTTGGATGTCCCTTAAAGTCTATTCAGAACCTAAGAGATCTTAATGAAGGTCTTAATAGGTTAGGGTTGAAAACCCTAAACCCTAATGTGTTGTTTGAAAAGTTGGAAGTTCACTTATTTTGGGTCTGTTTGAGAAAATCATATAAAATCATGGTTGTAGCCATTTGGGTCGAGCATTATGTTTCTAAAATGGTTATAGTGTCTAGTTTATTACTCAAAAGGTTTTGAGACGATTCAGACCTTAGGTTGGGTGAATTGGCAATTTTTATTGATTGGTCCAAAGTTCAGACAGATTAAGTCCTCTATCTTTGGAAAATCACTAAAAATTATACAAAACTCATTTAGGGGTGAGGTCAGTGACCCTAGTCCAGGTTGGGTGTCTAGTTTGTCCATACCAAATTTCAGAACCAAATCCTTAGCCCATTGAGAGCTTGGAATGATTATTTAGGGTCTGGTCTAACTCATTGACTGAATTGTTGAGTCTACCTGTGTAATTTACTCAGAACTATTGGAGAATGTAAATAGAATGAGGTCAGGGACTGTAGTATTCTATTAGGGTCTAACTTATGCCTCATTTTTTCCAGAATTTATTGATGACCCTTACTGGGTTGAAAGTAGCAAGCTTTGCAACCTAGTTTGAGTTTGGACAGAATGGATACACGATCTTTTTTATTTCATAGAAAATGGAAGAAAAATAGTTATAGTAATTGCCTTATATCCTTAGAATCAGAATAAGATGAACTAAATGACTGTGTAAAATATCCTAAATTGGTTAGGTTTAGGATGAGCTATAAGAGGAATCATCAGATTCCTTGTATGAGGGTTAAAAGCTAAAATATAAACTTAATAATAAAAGTAATACTACAAGTATCTATTTATAGTAAGGTTGAGCTAGTATACTTGATAGTAACTTTATATACCTTATATGAGTATAAGGTGTGTGAGTGGAGCTTAGTGGGATCCTTTGATTCGTTGCACGGATTTCTTTAGTTGTTGTTTCAAGGTGAGTTCATCACTATGCTGTATTGAAGTTGTACATAATTTTTTGTAGCTCGTGTGTTCTGTTAGGATGTAAGTGGGTAGTACTAGGCTATGTGAAGGTCTAGTTGGTGTGTGAGTGTGGGAATAGGTACAAAGTAGACCATCATTGAGCTGGGTGCCGTCATTGAGCTAGATACCATGATTGAGCTAGGTGTCGTGACTGAGCTAGGTGCCATGATTGTACTGCGTACCATATATGTGTTGTGTGCCTTGTAGTTGTGATGTATGCCTTGTTGTGTTATGCACATTTATTGTGTTGTGTCCCTATGATAGGAGTAGAGTATGTGTGATGGATATGATATATTGTGTTGAACTTACTAAGCTGGGTGCTTACCTTTTCACTTCCAACCCACCGTTTTTATGTACTTCGAGTACGAAGGATGGCAAGGCGTGACGTGTACACACTGTAGCTGCTTCCTTTGGCGATTATGTTTTGGATTTGACTTTATTTAGATTGTGACTTCCGTTGGTTTATAACTTATGTTTGACAATGGAATATTTTAAATATTTGATTTATGTTTGTGTTAGAAAATAATAAATAAAACAATGTGTTTTTGTTGAAAACGTTTTATTAAAAAAATTAAATTTACTATAAAATTTGGGATGTTACAATTAACCTTCACTTGGACATTAGTAGGTTGTCATACAATATGTACCCAACAATCATGGGAGTAAGTAGTTATTGAAATAATTTATGAAAGTTTGTAAGTCTACCAATATTTTCTCATTATGACCTATTAAAATCATGTTATAAAAAACATTTAAAGTCCATATCTTCAATTTGAGTGCATCGGTCACCAAATTACTATTGGTATAGTTAATAAGTGGCAAAAATATGTACAATCATGTAAATATATATCAAAGGTTTCTAAATTACATATAATTTAAGGTTTATTAAAGAGAAAATATATTTTCCAAATCAATATTAGCATCATCTACAAAAGGAGACGTGGACCCAGTACCAACTAGGACCGATGTCACTCTTAAGAAAACTCATAAACCAAATGATTGGGCATGAGATATTACAATGTTGAGTGATAGAATATTCTTTTTATATTTTGTAAGACTCCATTCTCACCTATAAATAAAGAAGGAACTTATCATTTGTATGTGCTCTCCAAAATATGGTCTTTATAGTTAAAGGAAGTGTGCAATGGAACTTTTCCCTTGGCAAGAGTTCTTCATTGTATTATGATTATACTCTTTCTATTTATGATATTATCAGATTACTCATCTTGTTTATCAATTTATTTGTTGTTTAATATAACATCCCCAATTTGGGTTTAGTGGTTTTGGTTTATTTTGTGGAAAAATAAACTAAATAAATTAAATGAAATTTAAATAAATAGAATAGAATTTAAAATAAATAAATAAAGTTAATAAAAGTGGAATAAAGTCATTAAATTGTGATTCATAAATTAAAACTAAAATTTGAGACTATTTAGATAAAATTTGAGATGTGGGACTAAAATTGTCACACTCTTGAAACTTATCATTTGAGACAAAATAGACAATTTAGGATTAACAAATTTAAGAATAATAAATTCTAGATTAACTATTAGTTCCTAAGGTATAAATGAGTTTTGGTAATATTTTGTAATATTTATGGAAGTATGGACTAAAAGTGTCAATTTGACTAAAGTTGACTTTAACCACCGTTTACCAAGAATTGAATTATAAATTAAATTGAATGAATGTAAGGGATTTATTTGTGAGCATTGGAACAAATAATAAAAGCAAAAGTGGTTCATAATTAGCAAAACGAGATAGTAATATGTAAAGTCGATGAAGTTTAATAATAACTAGCGTTTGCCCCGTACGGTGCACGGGTCAGGGGAAATGTTTTGACATTGAATACGTAAGCAACTTAAAAATAGATAATTTCTCTTTATTGGTAATGGATAAATTCAGCTGCATTTAATGTACTTACAATCAGAGGTCAAAGCGGGAAAAACTGACCTGTATCAGGCTTCACTTTTTCATCATTGACTGTTCCTCCTCTTACAAAGGCTTTTAATCCAGGTCCATCATCACCTTGAAATGATTCAAGAAACTCAACATATAATTGAGCTATTTTATCTTTAGCCCTCTACAGAAAAAGATAATAAATGAGTTATCTAAATATAGAAAATATATATAGCTTAATTGATATTACCTTTTTCTTTGCTTTTTCTTCTTCACGTTGCTTTTGAAAAGGTGTCTTCTTCCTTGTAATTGAGAAAGAACTCATCTTTCCTTCAAAATCTTTATCTGTTGGCCAAAATGCATCAATATTAAAAAATAACAGTGATAATTTATTTTACTGCTAATAAAAAATTGCATGTTCAAAATTGTAGCTTTTAGAGTATCATAAACCAAAATGACATCATTATTCAAACATCAAATGACAATAAAATATAGTTTTACACAAGTATATGGAAATGAGAGATAGTCTTGGAAACATTTCACCAGATGTAGCATTTGGAAAATGAATTCGGTTAGAAAGATTAATAAAGAAACCTGAAAAACACTAATCTGGGTGATTTAAAGATTCAATAGTAAAATATAGCAAAAAATGGAAAGGACACGAACATTGGAACTGTCAATCGGAAACAAAAAATAAACCATAGACTCACTTTTGCTGCAATTAAAAGTAATTACTTGCTTTCTTGATGAAGTCCATCTTTTTTGCTTTTGATCCTACACCTCCTTTACCTTCTTCTTATAATCTGTTAATAGCCCAAGGACAATAAGATGAGATCAAAATATAAGTGACTATGACTTCAAAGGCTGGTTAATCAAAAAAGCATATTCATATATTATTAAAACATATATAATCCACATTAAATTAAAATCAGTTGTTATTCAACTGTTGCTATTGTGAAGCAACAGTAGGAGTATATTAGTTGTGAATTCAGAATGAGACTCATAAGCTAAAAAATGAAAAGTAAGGGACAACCATTTTGGGGTTAAATTAAAAAAATTGGCAATGTTGTTTCATTGTTTTGTTTGTTATAGCATTTTACTTTCATTTCTTCATAGACACATTGAGAACCTAATTCAAAGCAAGAATGATTTATAAAAAGAGACAAGGAAAAAGATATTGAAGAGATAAATCTAAAGTTATGTTTCTTTTTAAAATAAAATCTTTACCCTTTCTCCCGGCTTGTCACTTATGAACCAAATCACTGATTCATGCTAATATTCAATACTACCAATTTCACTCGAGTTTCATTTTTTAAATACTTCTTTCTTTTCTAGAACATGTCAGTTTTGCATATGCACTCTGGTTAGCAGATTGATTTTTGAATTTTTCAGGGTGTAGCTTTCTTTCTGCATGAAAAGTGTATGACAAAAGACAAATGGAGCATTGTCGGATAAGCGTAAAGCTGTAAATGAGTAAAAAACTTATTACTTTTGGTTAAATTAATAAAAAAATAGTGTAGGATTATAAAAATTGTCACCTGTTAGAGGGCTGAAAATTAGTGCTGAAATAATAGTGGCAAAAGAACATAGGCCTGTAATGCACCCTTGTGCCTTCCCCTGAAAATATAGTAAAATAATACTTAATGGCTAAATAACCATTTTACCCTTGTGTCTAGAAGTAATGCTGAATGGAATATAACTGTTATTTAAAACATAATATATAAATGATTAGCATTACCTCTTTAGTAGGACCAACTTGTTTGGATACAATGCTTCTTAACTGAAAAATATCAAATTGTTTATAAGATAACAACAAATCAAAAATTAAAAAAATTTATATATATACAAATAGCACAAAGAACTCACACTTGGTCCAGCAAAAACAGCCAGAATCTGACACATGGCTGCAACATATACAACCTGTTTGATAAAATAATTATTAATATAAATAACCCAAAAGTTTATTAAGAAATAGAAATTGTTCTTAATAGTTAAGCAAAAGTACATACCCATGAAGACCAACGCTACAGTATATATAGACAAATCTACATTTAAACCCAAAGATTATATTAGGGATCTAGATTAGTCATGTGTGAAGCTCATAGTTACATGAAAACGTGACCCCCCCTCGTTCTACGTTCCGGATCGTGAGTTCCAAAAACGGGTTCTAATCCGTTCCGTATGCTATGAAAACGTGATCGGTACTTCTTCAATCGCCGATCCAAATCAACCAAAATCGAAGATCCTAATCAATTGCAATCGCCATCCAGTCAACCGAATTCGTCGTTCCAATCCATCCGGTACGCCAATTTGACTGGAATTGATTTTTTTTTGACGTCATTTTTCTGGTACCGATACGCAATTGCATTCGAAATTCCAAATGTCTTTTGCTGAAATTGGGAACCCAATGGACGCCAATATTCAATTTCACTATCAGATTACTTATTCCAAATCACTTCTCACAAAACTAAATCGTCTTCCTCTTCATTCTTACCTGCGACACTCAAAAAAAAAAAAAAACCGACATTCTAAATGTCACTATCGATTTAGAAGATGAATATGAGAATGATTTCCAAGATGAGGGTACAAGAAGAAACAACAATGTTCAAGCAACAAAGGATGATAAGCCATTGTTACATGAAGTTGACATTGTTGGTGCCACTGGAACTAAAAACGCAGGGGGTGCAAAGGTATGGGTTTGTAAGCACTGCCATGATAAGTTTACAAGCTCTTATACCCGAATCCATATACACTTGTTTGGTGCTCCAGTAGGAAAGTCAACAGGTATCAAAAGATGTAATGCTATACTCAAGGATCGGGTGAAATACGAGAGCTTGTTAAAGAAGGTAAAATTAGCTGAGCAAACGGGTGTTTCTCGATCTTTAAAGAACTCTGTTATCAATAAAAAACAGACTTCTAACTCTAAAAAGCCACTTGAAGAATCTTTTGGGGTGCTGGAAAGGAATGCAGTTGACATGAAGGTTATGAAAGGGTTGTGTGCAAATGGTATTCCCTTTAATGTTCTGCGTAATCCTCAGTTTCAAGAGATGGTGAATGCAATAAACAGGGCACCTGCTGGTTACAAAGCTCCTTCTTATGATAAAGCCCGAACCGTTTTGCTAGACGAGTGCGTGAGAGATGTGGAAAAGGGGCTGACTTCGGTGAAGGATACATGGTATACACAGGGGTGTTCTATTGTATCGGATGGCTGGTCCAATGTGAAACATGAACCATTAATCAATGTTATTGCTGCCAATAGTCGTGGTGCCGTGTTCATGAAAGCAACAAACTTTTCTGGTGTAGAGAAGACGGGGCCAGCAATTGCAGAATACTTGCTTGAAGCCATTGAAAGCATAGGACCCAACAATGTTCTTCAAGTTGTGACGGATAATGCAGCCAATTGCAAGGCTGCTGGAAAGGAGGTGGAGAAGGTACATAAGCATATTTTCTGGTCTCCTTGCTGTGTGCACACGTTAAACTTGATATTTAAAGATCTTGCAACTAAATTTTTTTTCTTGATGGACACATATAGGAAAGGGAAAATAATTGTTAAGTTTTTTCTGAATCATACCAATGCTTTGGCTATTTTTAGAGATGTTTCAAATTTGGAATTGTTAAAGGTAGCCAAAACTAGATTTGCATCTCATTATATTTTGCTCAAAAGGTTATGGGATTGTAGAGAGGCTCTTTCTACAACAATTGTACGAAATTCATGGAGAGAGTGGGTGAATAAATGTGATGCAACCACTAAAGAAACTGGACTATTAGTTTCTGATACAATTAAAAGTGAGGTATTTTGGGATGATGTGGAAAGTATTCTCAGTTTTACAAAACCTATATACTTGATGGTTAAATTTTGTGATGGTGATGGACCAAAGATGGGAGAAATTTATGAGAGAATGGATAATATGTTAAGAGAAATTAAGGACATCATGGTGAATCATCAATATGCTGAATATTACCCGCGAGTAGAGAAAATTGTACTTGCTAGATGGGAGAAGATGACAATCCCTTTGCATTGTTTGGGGTTTGCATTATCTCCACGGTTTTATGATAGAAGTTATCTCGAAGACATGGCACCGGGTGGAGTTCGTAGAAAAGCTCCAAATCTTGATAAAGAGGTTATGGTTGGTGTGGTAGAATCCTTTAAAAGGCTCGCTGAAAGTGAACAAGAGGCACGTGTTCTACGTGATCAATATGTTACTTTTCACATGAAAAGAGGTCTCTATTCTGATCCGGCAGCTCAATTGGTAGTTCATCAGCCGAAAGAAATTGGAGTACGTACTCGTACATTCATAATGTGAAGAGAAATCGATTAAACTCCAACCGGGCTGATAAATTGGTGTTTATACATTCAAATATTTGTCTTCTATCTCGATTCTCTGAAAGTTACACAACCCGGCCATATAAAAAGTGGGAAGTAAATCCCGAAAGCAGTTACTTGGAAGGGTCAAGTTCAAGACTTGAAGAAATGCAATGGGAAAATTTAGCAGATATGGGGCAAGTGGCTGATGATGGGGATGAGGAGAATGGAAAAAGGCAAAGGAAAGAGTAATTGTTGCTGATTGGAAATCTGTTTTTTGGTTTGAACTTTGAATTATGCACTTTTGTATTTTGGTTTGAAGTATGCACTTTTGTGTTTAATATTTTGGGTTTGAAATTTGAAGTATTTTGGTTTTTGGTATATTATTATTATATATTTTAAAGGTATATTAATATTATATATTTTAGAAATAAATGGTACATCGTACCGGGTTACATGGTACCACGTTCCACGTACCGGAATAGCGTTCCGGAGAAGACTACCCCCTCGTACCGAATTTTTAAAACTGCCGATCCCCGTTCCCGTTCCCGTTCCACGAACCGAAGCGTTCCTGTTTTCATGTAACTATGGTGAAGCTTGTTAAAATTAATATATAATTAGAAATCTACTTACATGTATACAGTAGGACCAACTTGTTTGGATACAATGCTTCTTAACTGAAAAATATCAAATTGTTTATAAGATAACAACAAATCAAAAATTAAAAAAATTTATATATATACAAATAGCACAAAGAACTGACACTTGGTCCAGAAAAAACAGCCAGAATCTGACACATGGCTGGAACATATACAACCTGTTTGATAAAATAATTATTAATATAAACAACCCAAAAGTATATTAAGAAAAAGAAATTGTTCTTAATAGTTAAGCAAAATTACATACCCATGAAGACCACGCTACAGTATATAGACAAATCTGCGTTTAAACCCAAAGATTATATTAGGAATCCAGATTAGTCATGTGTGAAGTTTGTTAAAATTAATATATAATTAGAAATATACTTACATGTATACAGTTTCTGCAGGAATTCGATACAAGATTGGTTAAAATATTTGTATGTGAAAGTAGATACGAACACTAATTTTGAAATGCATACTTGAGATATGATGACGTACCTGCTCCTCAATAATGCAATTGAATCGTGAAATGAAGGAGTTGTACGGGATGGGCGACGGTTATTCTGTAAGAGAAGCGGTGAGGTGGTAAAGAGAAGGCGTAGGCCCAAAAACGAAAACAAATAAGTTGTTAACCTAATAAGAACATATATTTGTAAATCTAATGTAGTAATGTTGCTGAACTCATTTCATGATGCTAACAGGAGATTGATTCCACATTCAGCTTGGATCTACTAAATCTGAAATCAACATTTCCTAGGGTTCGAAAAGATCAAAAAAATTTACCCTGAATTCTCTGTTCTTGAGAAGAAATTGAGGTTTTAGACTGAACCAAAGGGTGAAATCGGAACAGAAGGACCAACTCCCACCACCACCGACATCCATAAGCGAACGTCGTCGCCTTCTGCCGCCGTCCTGCAACCGCCGGCGACAGCTCTGCTGTCATCAGTTTCCTCCAGTTGCATAGGAGAAGACGGAGGCGACGGTGAAGAGAAGAATGAGAAATTCGACGGGAAGAAGCAAACCTGCGATACGATATATCATTTTGAATAACAAAAACGGAAAACCATGGAAACCGAAGGCGAAATCCTCTCGATTTCATCTGAAAGCAGTGAAGAAGTCCATGACGGTAAAACCCACAGATGTGGAAATGCAGTCGGTGGGAAAGAAGAAAGAGGGAGAAAACGGTGGAGATATATCGAGAAAGAAAGCAATCCAAAACCAAAAAAGATAACCCGGATCCGGCATCAGACCCGCGCGTCACAACTGGGGAAAAAAACGTACACTATATCACGAAATTCAAACCTGAAACAGAAGACCTCGCCTGAGCAGCAATTACTGTCCAAAAAATACAAAAAGACATGTCATTTATGACAACAGAATAGCATTTATGACAGTAAAAAAACCAAAAAACAGTTAATACTTCAGTAGAAAAAGATAAGACAGTCCCGTTATAAATAAACATCATTTTTTCAAACAGCAACATTAAATCAAACACCTGATACGCAGCATATAAAACCACATGCAAACGATACAAAGATGAGAACGGAAGAGCATAAGAAGACGAAATTAAAACCCATAACCTCACAACTACCGCTTATAAAAAAGACCATATCATTCATTCCAAAATGCAAAGAACGAACATAACAACAGTATAGACATAGAAAGCGAAAGTTTAAAAAAAAACAACACAGAAAAGGAAAAAAACCACAAAACAGAAGTCTAATTCCATCCACTGTCCAAAAAAAACCTAAATCGAACCCACCCAAGAGCATAGAAAGCGAATAAAAGACATGCATCCACATAGAAAGTACATAGTAAAAAAAACAAAAATGCATAAAAAATATACCAGCAGAAGAAAACGTCAGAAGAGAAGGAAGCGAGCACGAACGAACGACTGAAAACAAACTAAAATGGATCGCATGCAACCTCCCAAAACCAACGAAAAACAGAATTGCAGGTATAATAGCTTGGAAAGATAGAAGGCGATAAAGGAAGACGGAAGTAAAACTAAAAAAGGAAAGCATAAACCCGAAAAAAAAACTTACCCGATTTAAAAACCGAATCGAAATCAACCCACAAACCCGCGTGTGAGAAAACCCAAAAACCCACCCATATGACAAAAATAACGTTACATGAAACAACAAAGTCACGCTAATTAAACAAGTATATAAATATGTTTGCGCAAGTGGTTTGTTGAAATTGTTATTGGCAATTTGACAACCATAGTAAAAGTAAGCATTAAATTTTCTTACTTTGATTTAAGCATATTAAGAACATTGGTCGTCTCGTGAATCACTTTGGTGGATGTAATATTAATTTCTAAGTTTTCTTGGTATTCTTTCTGAACAAGTTTTGTGTATTTAGTATTAATTTATTAGTTTTTTTTACTATTTAAGTGTTTGTATATAAGCAAAGTTCAAAGCATGAGGCTAAAATGTATGGTTAAATAATTTTCTCGATTATAAGGGCATCGACAATGCTATAAAGTTTATAGAGTTTAATTGTCACATTATAGTACTCTATTGTTTTTTTCCTTATAATATATTGAACTCTACAAAAATTCAATGAAACCTTATTTTAAACTTAAAGTTGTACTCTTTTTCCCATTGAAGAGTTCAACGACTATTGGATATTATACCCATTGAACGCCAATGTAACATTTGACTATGATTAAGTTTAATCCATTAAATGTCCAGGTAGAACTAGTTTGTTGTAAAAACTTTAGAACTAAATCCAGCCATGTGATTAGGGATATCAATGATCTTAATTGAGTCTGATTAGCTAAGATTTTGCCCTATTTAGCGTGATTATATTCAATGTTGTTCTTTTAATCTATAAAAAAAACTAATTAGTTAAAAATAAAAGATAATAGACAGTTAACCATAAACTTTATAGAAGAAGAAATGTACTTGATTTCCAATGAAAAAAAACCTTGAAGAGGATAACGAAGTCTCTTATTACTTGACAAAAAACAATATTACAGTTAGGGCTGAGTAAGACTTTTAGATTAAAGTAGGATACAATAATGGTGACATCTTACAAAAACAATGGACATAATAAATTTATATTGATATTTGCAAAAATAAAAGTTTAAAAATTATCAAATAACCTTAGACAATAATTGCTGATTTGTAATCTTACAATGATTTGTTTTCATTTTTTACAATTTAATATATTCTATAACAAAATATAGAGCCTTAAATATATAAAAAACAAAATTGAAAATGCTAACTTAATAATTAAGTCATAACTTATTGAAAAAATACAACAATAACAAAGAAAAGCTAATAACTTAATATAGTATGTGATAATGTAACAAATTATAAATATAATGTATCAAAAGAATATAATTTGTTTTGAAATTTAATAAAAATTAGATGGCATGAAAAATATGTTTAGTTGTTTACGTATATTAGCATAAAAATGGTCAATGATCGTTCTTTGGGGTAATTAAGAAGTTGCATGTTTCTTTTAAATAACCGACAATAGTTTATTGTTATTTCATATTTTATATACACTACATAATATAATATACTAATATTACAAAATAACTAATAGTAAATATCTTTTCTATAATATATTTTTGATTAAACATAATTAGTGTTATTAAATTATAAGTTAAACTTAAATTGCACAACCAACTATTTTTAATATATTTAAAATATTATTTTACATACTTTATCATAGTTAGATATATCTAACTATGAAAATTGTCTCAATTATTTTTTTTTATAAAATTTTGGCATAAGTTTTGATTTTTATTATGCATTTAGCCCCAACTTTGTTTTTTTATTTATAAATTTATCATCTTTTCTACAACTTTTCTTTTCAATTTTTTTCCCAAAAAATGGTATCGTCACTTTCATTAGGCCATGGGGCGTAGATGTGGGGAATACTTTCCTTCGCGAGGAACACGGCCCCCCTCCGAAGGGGTTGTCTCACTTTTCTCCCATCAAGGGGAGTTTGCATTACAAGAGGAAAAGAAAAGAGAGGCGTGTGGCTTGTACATTTGACATAATTAGTTGTACTAAAAAGCAAGAGGAAGTGAGAGCTAACCATTTCAAAGGTGAGAGGAAGAGTGACGGGTGTTGACTGGATGCTGATGTGGCAAAGAAAAAATGAAGTGAAGTGAGAGCCCACACCGGAGAGCTGGCAGCCATTAAGAAGAAGGGGCGGGGTGGCAGTAGGTTATAAAAGGTAGGATCGAGAGGCTGATATCATATAAGATTTATGAATCTCCAAAATTGAATTGGCTAGAATTGCATTCAACCGTATATAGTATATATAGTCCAGGGATACATAAGGTTACATGCAAGTAAATAGGAAAGGATTACAAAGATTACAACAATATTAACTACAATTAATAAGGATTCACACAATCTCTAGACGATTGGTGAGATATCACGTTTATAGATATGCTCTCAAATTATAAAACAGCATTTCTAGGAAACACACCATCATTTTCATGATTGTTTGATCTTAGTGTCACTCTGTTTTACAAAGATCCCAGGTCCATATGTTGAGGAGATGAGATCAACAAGCAATGGTAACTGTAATGTCACGAACGAAGCAATTGGCAGACATGTTAATGTGGCTATCGGAATCATGATCCATGCTTTTCCCTGTCCAAACATTAGATACAATGTTGCACTAAAGGCTACCATCATTGAGGTTACGGACAAGAATAACATCGCTAGGCCAAATATCAGTCTCTTAGGTAACTTGTAGAGAAAATCCTCCTCTGCATAGCGTGCTGTGAGAATGGATAGAAACAAGAGTAAGGAAGTGGTTGATGTGAACAATGAGATTGCATCTGAGACTGCAAATATGATAAAACTTGGTTTTGTGGCATAGAGTGCTTTCCCAGTGTTGCCATCAGTTCCACCAGGTACAGTGATAGCCGCTGCAAAAACGATTGTAATGATGAGTGCAGCTGTGATTGTGTATGAATCTGCAGTCTTCTTCATCCATTCTTCACCTTCTTTTCTCAACTCTTTATGTTCTTTTCTAAACACCATAATCGGTGTCTCTTTTTTATCGTTCTTTGAATTCTCGTGCCAAGGACATGCAATTTTTTTCACTTCCTGTGATTCAACATACGTTAATGCAAGAAAATGCAAACTAAAAAGTTACTAAGATAAGAAAAAAGTGTTCACCTCAAACCATTGTAATTCCCTTTGCATTTGTAGAGCTGCGCCAGAAACTAGATTAAATTTGTGTATAGGTGCCAACTTTCCAGCTGAGTGCAAAAGATTATTTTTGTATTCGTCAAGCCACACTTTTTTGTGAATGCTTGTTAGTCATCGGCTCGTCTACCAAAAACTTGTAAACACTTTCACAACGGTTTATTATTGCCAATTGAATAAGGGGATAATCATTGTCGTCGGCCGAAATTGCTTGTGGAAAATATCCAATGATCATTTTTACTGCTTCACAATTATCATATTTAACTGCCACATTGATCGCTTTGAGGTAATGATCACGCATTTTACTAAGACTTTTTAGTTTAGCAACTTGTTCGCATGTACACTTCAGTAGCGCAAGAGCGTTCCTGTGCTTCACTTTCTCTTTCTGGAGTTGCTTGATGTGTGACACTGTGGTTAATAACCAACCATTTAGATTTCAATGTAATAGAATCATGATTGAAACACTTATATAATATTGGCGTAATCATCGTATGCTATCTTCCTGGATCTTTTCTCCTAGTTGTCTATAGTAGGAAATCTTTATATGTAGGTAACTACCTAGTTACCAGGAGTAAATTACAGTCTTTGTAGTAGGTAACTAAGTTTAGAGCAGAAAATTAAGGCCGAAGATGAGTACTAGCCTTGTACAGAGTTTTAGCAATGGGAAGTGATCCATACACAACAATTTCTATCCATACACAACAATTCATGCTTTAGGGATGTATATTATGCATAAAAAATGTTAAATTGTTATGTATGGAGAAAAATTGTTGTGTACAAATCACTTCCCTTTAGCAATATATCCACTGGGTTTTTAGGATTAAATTAGGGCCGAAGACCAATACTGGTTGTGGGTTAGATGTGACTCTCATGCTAACTATATGGTTAATAATAAAAAATGAGAAAATTCAATGACGTTTGACCTCATTTAAGTTAAAAGGCGCATTTTTGTTGGTTATAATTTTTAATTGTCACTTCGTTTGTCATGAGATTCGGTCTGTGCTTATAATAGTAAATTGAGGCTAACGATCACTACTAGCATTGTACAGAATTTTTAGCCTTGTATATGTGTGACCACCTAGTTAATGGGCAATAGAAAAAAAATTCCCATTTTCATTGCTCAAACTTTACATATAACTTCTTTATTTAATCATCTCTTAATTCTTATGAAAACTACAACATTTAAATATACACAAAGTTAATAAAAACAACTATATAGAAGCATTGAGATATCCTTAATGGTGACAAAAATATGAATGTTATGGCTAAAATCAGTACCATCAGTAGCTTATAATAGTAACAACGGCAGTAGGCAGCTATAAGATTCCTAAGATAAAATTTGTATTTCATATTAAATTTTTGCATCATGGGAGGGAGAAATTTAAATCAGCGTCATATAAGGAAAAGCTCCTTACATTAAGTCATATATGTAAAAGACACCAAGCTACGAGTGCAAGATTTAATGCATTTAAAGGAACCAACGAAATACATTCCTTACCATGTTGTACGAATTAGATTCATTGCCATAAATTTGCCATAAATCCACAGGAATGCTACAAAACGAATTAGATTCATTGCATAAAAATCACCAAATATAATTACATAAAATTTAGCTACAAAACGAATTAGATTCATTGCTACTTTCCAAAATTTGCCATAAATCCACAGGAATGCTACAAAACGAATTAGATTCATTGCATAAAAATCACCAAATATAATTACATAAAATTTAGCTAAACAACTATGGTACATAAAATAATACCAGACAACGTTAAGCTAGATATGATAGTTGAACAAACATTTAGGCTCTGGTTGACGAACATAAGGTAGCTTATTGTTTGTCAACAATAACTTAGCTTATTATAATTAACGTTTGGTAAAACCACTAAAATAACTTAAAAAGTAGCTTATAATATGATTTATTAATAAGCTAGCTTGAGATAGTTTATTGATAAGTTATCTTATAAGCTAAAAACTAGTTTTTCAGCTAACATGTCAAACACAAGTGTTTAATAAAACCACAAAAGTAGTTTAAAGTAGATTATATACTAGTTTTTCTAAAAAGCTACTTGAGATAACTTATTGATAAAATAGCTTATAATCTAAAAGCTAGATTTTCACTGGTGTGTACAATTCCCCATTAATATTAAAGAGATAATTTAATATATGAATTAAATAAACATCAAAATATCATATTCATCCAGTTTAATATCTAAATATCATATATTCCCTTTATAAACTTCAAAAATATCACATTTGCCCGAAATATTTTCTAAATATTTTTTTAATAAATTGAAATCAATACTTTTATCAGTTGACTATTATACTCTATTATAAAGATAAGTTTCAAATATCATCTATAACTTCCATAAATATTCAAAATAAAGATAAGTTTCAAATATCATCTATAACATCCATAAATGAGAATATATTTAGCTTGATATGAGGCAAACATTTGATAGGACAAGAGGCATATTTGATAGGTGATGTTTGTGATTGAATCAATTGCATGTTTAGAATTACTAACCCTAATGGAAGCAGCTCTGCGTATGTTTGGCGACAATCTCCCCTTTATGTGTATCTTGGTTCTCAATATCTGAAAATCCAGGTCCTCTGATTTTATCGCACTTCTCAATGGGTACAACACATTTCTCTATGAGTACATCTTCAAAAATATAATATTATTAATTAGAGATCATATGATAAATTTATGTCACATACAAAACAAGCAAGAAACCAAGGCAAAACAAAAATGATTTTATTGATAAAACAACTTGAATGTAAAGGTTGTAGTAGTTTTAGTAAGACTTGGATGAAATTTTATGAGGAAAAATAATTTTGTCAGAAAAAACAATTTAGTGTGGATAATTCAGCTCAATCGTGATCCATTTGGGTGAGTAATCTCGATCTATAAAGCAGGTTGGATCAAGGATTAGTTCATATCAAATGACAACCCATTATGAAAACATATCACTAGTTGTTTTAGCCTAAATTATGATACTATGTTGTTAAATACACTTCAGTCTAATATACTCTATTCTATCATACTCAAACATTCATATTTATTAACTAATCATTCGTAACATAATTTTCAGCACAATCCACCACTAATATTACAGTGATCTTAATAAACATATTATTATGATTAAAAAATCCATCGCACCCCATCCCCACACCCAAACGTCTCCCCCTCTCTCTATACCTTCAAACTCCTCGCATATTTCTTGTTGCCTTTGATGGAGGAGTACAAGACACATGAAAACCAACGTTTTTAGTAGGGCTGTGCACGATGCAGTGTGGTGCGGTTTAGAGAAAAACCCGCAAACTGCACCGCATATGCGGTTTGACTTTTTTTGAAACCGCAAACGGCATTGCAAAGGTTCTAACCGCATTATGCGGTGTAGTTTGATGTGAACGAATACGGTTCGAATACGGTAAATTATGTTTTATATACACATATTATATATATATATATATATATATATATATATATATATATATATGTATGTATATATATATATATATATATATATATATATATATATATATATATATATATATATATATATATATATATATATATATATATATATATATATATATATATATATATATATATTGTTATACATTCAGCGTTACCACGACAATTATGAACAAACTAAAAACTAGAATATAGATGAAGAAAGAAAGAAAGTTTGAGAGCTTGGATAGAGTAGAGAGAGTTTATATCAATTATGAAAGAGTTGATATGAGATGCATTTTCTTCCTTACATTGATGGTCTATTAATACTACCAAGTTTATTATTCCAATATAGTTGTTTAATTGGTAAATGGAAGGTGATGACAAAGTGATGACATAATTATGTCATTCACCAATTACTTGTAACACTCCCCCCTTAAATGACATCATTTTACATCAGAGTTCAACTTTGAAGTACTGCCTCATTAAAAACCTTGCTAAAGAAAACCCAGTGGGAAAAAACTTTAGCGAAAGGAAAAAGAGTGCAGTGTCTAGTTGACTCCCCCTCATTTAGATATCTAATGACCATTATGTATTGTGTAGGTGTCTCATTCCAATACCATGAAGATGTTTTCTATATATATATATATATATATATATATATATATATATATATATATATATATATATATATATATATATATATATATATATATATATATATATATATACGAATATATATATATATATATATATATATATATATATATATATATATATATATATATATATATATATATATATATATATATACGAATATATATATATATATATATATATATATATATATATATATATATATATATATATATATATATATATATATATATATATATATATATATATATATATATATATATATATATATATATCAAGGTTGTAAAAGTCGCTAGGCGGTAGGCGGGCGGTGGACTGGGGCTACGACTAGTCGGTTTAGGCGAGGACTAGTCGGCGCCTAGGCGGGGAGTATTAATTGTAACAAAATTTATTTTATTAAAATTTAGATATTACCTATATCCCTACAAAATAAATAAATAAGCATAAAATTTTGATAAATCTAAGTGTTTAAATATGTAAGTCATCAAACATCAGAATGTTTACACTAATTAAAGATATTTTTGACAATTTTAATCATCAATAATCGTAACTTAGTCACCGATTATCATAATTAATGACATTTTCTAAAATTAAATTTTAAAAATCTAAAATTTTGATTTTTTTTGAAAACATGTTAATTTTTGAAAGTTCTAGAAATTTGAAATTTTTTGAAAATTTTGAAAATTTGAAAATTTTGAATTTTGAAAAATTGAAAATTTTGCCGCCTAGACCCGCCCAAACCCGATTTTGACAGCCGTTGACCAAATCCGCCTAACTTGACCGCCTACCACTAATCGTAGGCGGAACCCGCCCGCCTAGCGCCTAGGCGCCGCCTAGACGGCCGCCTAGGCCGACTTTTACAACTCTGATAATAATCCCGCTCCGTTCAATTTTCATTAAAATTTTATTCCCGGTCCAACCAAAATAATAATCCCGCTCCGTTCAATTTTCATTCCCGCTTATGCCCAAATTTCCTGCCCGCCATATACCTCAAAACCTTTTACTCATAAAAACGCAACCCTACATCGATACATCTCCTCAATCGAAAAACAAGTTGGCAGTTGCTGCTCTCCTCCTGATGCATCGTGCTCCGTAACCAAAACGGTAATGCACGCTCATAAGGTATGTGCCTACTCTGTTTCTTCTTAGGTTTTCAAATTAAGATGCAATTTGTTGTTTATAGTAACTTTTTTTTTTAATCATGTCGTTTAACCTAATTTGTGTGTTACTAGCTTTGCAATCTCTTAATTGGAAACAAGGTGTTTTCAGTAAAACCCTGCCAAAGCTTTTCTCTACTACGAGATCAACAGTTCCCCTCATGCGGTTAACATAAAAGGTACCTTGTAATTTACAATCTAATTTTCCAAAAATGTCAAAGTTTATACATTTTTCTTGCTTATTCATTTTTTCTTGTTGCTTATGATTTTTTTTACCATTAGTTTAAAAAACTCATAATTAGCACAAAGCACTTATCGATAACAGAGGATGCAACATCCAATTTTGAATATCTTTTGTATGTGTTTGTTTTCCTTGTTACATATGTATCTATCTATGAAAACAATTCCATTATACAACGACTAGCATAATTTGTTGCCTTTGAACCCTTTTATGCTTTTGATATTATGGAATTATTTCTAATTTTGATGTCAAAATTGATCCTTAAAATTAAAATTTATATTCTGTTTGTGGTTAGTTAAATATAGTTGCAATACAATAGCCATATTCATTGTAAAGTTCAAAAAATAACAACCTGTCACCACAAGTGGAACATTATATACAGCCTTGTATATTGTTGTTTGCTTCAAAAAGTCACTATTCTCTCTTAAACCCATGCTAGACACTTTATGCAAGCAATTTGACACGTTGATACTGCAATTATTAATAGTGAAATTAAGTCATAAAAAAAGTTTGTCTAAGCACAACATTTTGTTTCTTAAAAGTAAGATAAAAGGTGACATACTGTTTAAAATTTTTGTGTTTGCTAGTGCTCTAACTTCCTAGCTCATTATGATAGAACAAAGTTACTAATAGCGTTTGTTTTGTATGACAGGAATCCAAGATACATGCTCAAATAAAGGAGTGTCAAGTTGTTTGTGACAAGGTAGAGGATGATTGTTTTGTTCCATCTCTTTTTCTTGTCTTGTTAGTTTATTTACTTAGGGTTTTTTACACTTACTAGTAAATGGTTGCCCCTTCAGGTGAAGAAAGTGCAGGAATTCAGTAACGTAGTTGGGCTCTTGCAGCCTGCAGGTAACTGTTTGGATATTACTTTTTATATTTTGATCGGTTAGTCATTTACTTTCTTATTGTCACTTTTATCTAATTTAATTTTCATCTACATACAGGGTAATCTAATAGGCTAAGGTGTTGTAACATTTTGTGATGGCGGACCTCAGTCAAGTTAAATGGATCTGTCAGTAGAAGGTGTAAAGTGTTTAACAGTAGAATATGAAAACTCTGTAACAAACCTTAGTGTATTTTCTAATATTATAGTAGAGGTTAGAATGTTAGTGTGACAGAATTTAAGTTACAATGAAAACGTGTATTACTTCAATGTTACTCGTAATGCTTATTCTGGTTTGGTTAATGCTAATGCAATGGTAATTTTGAGGATTAATGGTTTAATGCTACTGAGATTGTGCTACTGGCGGTAAGTGTACAAGTTGTACGAGCCTCGTCAGATCGGAATTCATAAAGAGAAAGTGGTTCTATTATCAAACTTCTAAGACCCGGTTGCATATATAAAACCGGGCTCTATTTTGCTAATAGGACACGGTTGCAAAACCGGGCTCTTTTAGACTTTCACATAGGACCCGCCTTCATATTACCCTATTGCAAAACCGGGTTTTATAGCCTTTTTTGTATCTGCAAGTCATATTCAAAACAAAAATAAATACTATGTGCATAATCTAACTAAATTCACTCCATGCATGCTTGATTATACAAACAAAATACGGACGTGTTTCTTGCCATCTGTTAAATATATATCTAGAAGCATAAACAAAATACGGACGTGTTTCTCACCCCAAAGACCTGCAGTGATAACCCTTGTGAGAAGCTTAGAACCCCTGTACTCCTTATAAGGATTTTGATATTCTTTTTGTTCGGTGAGCCAAATATAAACTTTGGTAATCTTAAGCAAATATAGAAAAGTTTTTGTGTGAGAACCGGAAATAGCACTATAGATAGGAAAGTAGTTTGCTCCGTCAGGAAGGAATAACAAACGCGGGTTTTTCTCCACCAACATCTTTGCTGCCTCAGTGTTGCCAACAAATGCAGCGTGGTGCAGTGGGTTCATCCCTCTAATAGTAACCAGGGTTGGGAGTGAATTCGAGGGTATCTTCTGTTGGGAAGAAGGAGTGTTTATTGATTAACTGAGGAGTGGTACAATGTTTCAAGTTATTGCATGGCTATTTATAGCCAAGTTTATTACCTACCAACTAATTTAAAAACATTTATTTGACTTTGAATGCTTCAAACTTCCAGAAATCTAACAAGGATGTGGTAAGCTTTTATGTAAGCATCTAGAAACCATTGAAATTTCTGAATTATTAAATATCATTTTCCCCCTTAATTCAGAATCTTCAAACCTTCTTGACTCCAATCAAGATTCTCATCTCTTCGTGTTTTGTCTTCGCTAATGCTTTAGTAAGGATATCTGCCTTTTGCTCCTTACTACAAACATGGTGTACTGTAATCTCTCCATTTTCAACACATTCTCTAATGAAGTGATAACGTATATCTATATGTTTGCTACGCCCATGGAACACTGGATTCTTCATCAGATCTAATGCTGATTGGTTGTCAACAAACAAGGTAACAGGTGGTACCTTTTGTTTTGTTATCTCAGTCAGGAGTCGGCGCAACCAGATACGTTCACAAGCTGCCTGAGTTGCAGCCATAAACTCTGCTTCACATGAGGACAATGCCACAACTCTCTGTTTCTGAGATGCCCACGCGACCAAATTACCATTCACATAGAATGCCATTCCTCCAGTGCTTTTTCTGTCATTCACATCGTTTGCTAGATCGCTATCTGAGTAACCTGTGCCGTTTACTCTACTTTCTCCTTTCGTGTAAGTCAAACCATGATCGAGAGTGTCTTTCACATATCTTAGTATTCCCTTACTGCTTGTAGATGCTGTTCAGTTGGCTTCTCCATGAACCGACTAACTACTTCGACTGCAAATGAGATATCAGGACGTGTATGAGTCAAGTATCTTAAACCTCCGACTATACTTCTATACTCGGTGGGGTTCACTAATTCTCCTTCTCCTTCTTTAGTGAGCTTCAGTTTGTGCTCCATTGGACTCTTAGTGGGGTTGCAGTCCATCATTCGAGTCTTCTTTAAGATGCTTTTGGCATAAGCTTCTTGCTTCAGTGTTATACCTGTTTCCTTTTGACTTACTTCAATTCCCAAATAATAGGTTAGAAGTCCAAGATCACTCATCTAAAACTTGGCTTTCATATCTGTTTTGAAAGCTTGAATACTCTTGTGACAACTTCCAGTTACTAATAAATCATCAACATAAACTCCGATGATTAAGACATTTTCACCTTCCTTCTTCGTGTAAACAGAGTATTCTTGAGCACATCTGGAAAACCCCAAGCTTTTCAAATATTTATCTAAGCAAGCATTCCATGCCCTTGGTGCTTGTTTTAGACCGTACAATGCTTTTGATAGTTTGTACACTTTGTTGATTTCATCCTTCTTCGTGTACCCTTCAGGTTGAGACACATACACCTCTTCTTCCAGAGTGCCATTCAGAAAAGCTGATTTCACGTCAAGATGATGTACACGCCATCCATTTGAGCCTGCGAGAGCTAGGATGACGCGTACAGTTTCGATCCTGGCCACTGGTGCATAGACTTCGTCATAATCAACTCCTCGTTTTTGGACGTACCCTTTTGCCACAAGCCTCGCTTTATACTTCACAATCTTTCCGCTTGGATCTCGTTTCACTTTGTACACCCATTTTAACCCTATAGCTTTGCGATCCTTAGGGAGATCGACTAAACTCCAAGTCTTGTTCTTCTCAATTGATGCTAATTCAGCATTCATAGCTTCAATCCACACTTTTCTCTTGCTTGCTTCCGTGTACGAGACTGGCTCATCATCATTGCGAATCATCATTAATTCTTCAATTTCTTCAGTTTGGTCGTATAAGTATGTGAATAAGCGGAATCGTTTGGGAGCACCACCGCCTGTGGAGCTTGAGGCGGAGCTTGGAGACGAAATTGGGGAATTTTGGGTGATCGGTGAATTGGGTGTATCCGATAAGTTGATGGGTATATTTTGTGAGTTTATCGGGGAGTCTTGTGGAGAGTTTATGGGCTGGAAACTTTCTTCGGTCTGATCACTGTCACTTTGTGGAGACCCAAGATTTTGTTCCGGTGTTCGTGGTTCCGACTCAGAATCTTCATTGTACAAGTCGTCTAGGTTAAAACCTTCGACGGTGAAGCTCATACCTGGCGTGGCTTTAATTTTTGAACTCTTCTCCCACACCCAACCTTCTTGTTCTTCGAAAACCATATCTCTACTCACATATATCTTTCCGGTGTCCGGATCAACCAATCTATATGCCTTTGATCCCTTCTCAACTCCCAGATGAACCAATCGCTTACTTCTTTCATCTAGTTTTGTCAGGTGGCCTTTGGAGACTTTCATATGTGCAACACAACCAAACACCCTAAGATGTTCAACATGTGGCTTTCTCCCTGTCCATATTTCGTATGGAGTTGTGTCTTTCAATGCTTTCATATGAGATCTGTTTAGAACATAAACAGAGTGATTCACAGCTTCACCCCATAACGTGTCAGGCATTTTCATGGTTTTCAAATTACACCTAACCATCTCCAATACCGTTCGATTTCTTCTCTCCACCACCCCATTTTGCTGTGGAGAATATGGGGATGTGTAATGTCTTTCCAACCCTGTTTCCCTGCAGTATGTGGTGAATTCTTTCGACAGAAATTCACCACCACGATCAGTTCTGAAAACTTTCATCTTCTCCCCGGTTTCAACTTCTACTAAGCTCCTGAAGTTCTTAAAGACTTGAAGAGCTTCATCTTTTGTCTTTAGCAGATAAACCCACATAACTCTGCTATAGTCATCAACTAACAACATAAAGTACCTATTGCCAGATGGTGTAGGGGGTGATACTGGGCCGCACAAATCGCCATGAATTAGTTCAAGCTTCTTCTTTGCTCTATAATTCGTGTGTGTAGGGAATGGACTCCTTGTCTGTTTTCCCACGAGGCACCCTTCACAAGGTTGTTGAGGAATGTTTAGTTTTGGCATTCCTTCAACCAGCTTCTTCTCCGCCATGTATTTCATTGAATTAAAATTTATATGACCCATTCTCATATGCCACAACCACGTTGGATCACCTATTCGAGCGGTTAGACACATCGAATTGACTTCTTCCAACTCTATCTTGTACAGTCGATTTGGAGATCTTCTAACCTTCATTAACAACTTCCCTGTTGCTTCACGGACCCATAAGAATGGATCTTTGATCGTGATTTCATCACCACCCTCTGCTAACTGTCCCAAACTTATGATGTTGCTACATAAGTCTGGAATGTAATAGACTTCATTAAGCTTTCGATGTTCACCATTCTTACATTGAAATACGACTGAACCTTTGCCTTCGATCTTTACCTTTGATTCGTTTCCAAACTTCACGTAGCCATGAACAGTCTGATTCAAGTCACGAAACTTATCTTTATCACCGGTCATGTGATTACTGGCTCCTGTGTCGAGATACCAGATACTTGATCGCTTCACCTCATCATCCCGTTTTCTCAACTCTGGGAATACATTTTCTTCATTTAAGGAAACTTCACCATTATCAAACGAAGCTAACAATAGTGCTGGCTCATTGACATCTTGTTCGCGAATCAAGTTGTTTTCTTGTCTTCTTTCACGTCTTGGGTTTGTACATTCTGCTGCATAGTGGCCGAATTCTTGACAATTGTAGCACTGGACCTTACTTTTATCTTGATTATTTAAAGTGTTACGGCCTCCATCTTTCTGGTAGTGTGATCCACCTCTGCCACGACCACTACGACCACCACGACCACTGCTGTTTCCTCCTCTTCCTCTGCCTCTGCCTCTCGAACCTCCAAATCCGCCACGATTTGATTTAGACTTGGAGTCACCTTCTCCCTTCTTCTTATTTCTCTCTGACCACTCTTGGTGTGTCAAGAGAAGTTTTCGATCATCACTATCACCATGGCCTCTCATTCGTTCTTCATGTGCTTTGAGCCTTCCGATCACTTCTTCCACTGTCATATTGTCTAGATCTCCAAATTGCTCAAGTGTTGAGGCGATTTGGAGAAATCTGCTTGGTACCGCCCTTAACAACTTCTTTACCACATATGACTCCTCCACCGTGTCTCCCAATGCTCGCATGGTACTCACGATATTGTTCACCTTCACAGCGAACTCATCCACTCCTTCTGATTCCTTCATGTTCAGTGTTTCAAACTCGACCTTTAGAGTTTGAATTCTGGCGGTCCTCACTCTTTCTTCTCCCATCAATTGTGTCTTCAAGGCTTCCCATGCTTCCTTGGATGTTTTCTTTTCTGCCAATCCAAGTAGCAAATCTTCTGGAATGCTCTGATAGATGGCCGCGAGAGCCATCTTGTCTTTCTTCACATCTACTGCCGTGTTTGTTGTTCGTGGCTCAACAGCATCCCACACACCTTGGGCTTGCATGAACACTTTCATCTTGATCGCCCATGCAGCATAATTTGTTCTTGACAACATCAGATAATGGAGGGTGACCTGTCCATCCTTTTCACCATTGTTTCCTGCCATCTCTTCTCGAGATTGGTACTTGGGCATAAACAACAATATAGCCCCTTTTTTAAATATGGGGCCAAAAGACAATTTTCTGAAGTTTAGGAGGTAAAATGAACTTTTTTTCAGAAGTTCGGGGTTAAAACTGAACTTTTTCAGAAGTTCTGGGGCTAAAATGAACTTTTTTTAGAAGTTCTGGGTCTAAAATGAGCTTTTTCAGAAGTCCGGGGGCTAAAATGAACTTTCACAGAAGTTCTGGGTCTAAAATGAACTTTTTCAGAAGTTCAGGGGCTAAAATGAACTTTCTCGGATTGCTACAGTGACCGGCTGCTACAGTGTCGGATCGGACTGCTACAGTATCAGATCGGGTTGCTACAGTATAGGGTCGGACTGCTACAGTATCGTACTGCTACAGTATCGTCTTCTCCGTCGAACTGCTACAGTCTCCGGTATATACAGTATCGTCTTCTCCGGCGATTTGGTCACTATTCCGGCCAAATTTTCCGGTGGTCGAAAAATCACAAAAAAAATATATTCCGAATCCTGGAAACGAGACCTTTCCAATGGTGTGCTCGGAAATTGATTTAGAGACAAAAAAATTTTGACCGAAAAAACAAGTTGCTGCCCAGATTTGCTCTGATACCAAGTGTTGGGAAGAAGGAGTATTTATTGATTAACTGAGGAGTGGTACAATGTTTCAAGTTATTGCATGGCTATTTATAGCCAAGTTTATTACCTACCAACTAATTTAAAAACATTTATTTGACTTTGAAAGCTTCAAACTTCCAGAAATCTAACAAGGATGTGGTAAGCTTTTATGTAAGCATCTAGAA